>CM074194.1:27325385-30200385 GCA_037179385.1 Holothuria scabra
ACAATTTTTTTTGAAAGTTCTATAGGGTTGTGATGTATTAAAACGGCGTTTTGAAGATCTGGGCGATACACAGCTTTTATTACATAAATTTAATGATTTTATTTTCGGTGTAAGCTTCGTTGGGTCTTGATGCTAATATATCGTGATTGTGCTGACAATTCCATCAATTCATCATCAATTCTTAGTAAACAATAGTCCAACTACACCAAATTTTAATACATTTAAAGGGTCATTATATGCAATAACTAAATTTTAAAGACGGTGGCCCGAATTTAAATGTCCTTTTAAATTTCCTAAGTAATGATAATTTTTTTGTATGTTTACCGGTGTATTTGGCTAACAAATCGTCTTTGTGCTGGCTTTTCGATACCCTCATGATTCACATAACATCATAAATTATCATTCACTAACTTTTTGGAAAAATCCATAGGGTCCCGATGCCTAAAAACGACGATTAAAAATGAGGGCGAACTTCAGCATTAACCATGAAGATTAAATGATTGTATTTTTGGTTACTGAAACGCCTACAGCTTGTACCAAATGGTTAGCCACTTTCGACGACATTTCAACTGAGGATTGGGAACCCTTTTTTAACACCCCCTGGTGCTCAACCTCTGACCCAACCCTTCATTATTTTCAGTTTAGGTTCCTTCATAGAATCCTTCCAACAAATAAACTACTTTCCTTGATGGGTAAAACAGATAATCACCTTTGTACCTTTTGTGAAACTGAAATTGAGAGCATAGACCATCTGTTCTGGGATTGTAGATTCACCTCAAGTTTTTATTTTGGATGCTGAAAATTTGTTTTTGAGAAACCAGTTCTTTTTTTTCAAAGAAAAGATTATTACTTTTGCTATGCTCGCCCAAATCATTCATACAATTTTCTAACAATGCATATGAAGAAATTTATTTTGATTGTAAGTTGATTAACAAGAAACCGTTAATAGACAATTTTTTTCATAAATTTAAATTCTTAGTAAAGTCGAGCAAAGAAAAAGATTTCAAGGTAAAAAAGAAAGTACTAAATTTTAATGATCTGGAAAAGAGCATTTCCTTCATGCCCAAGTCTGTTTATTTGATCTCATTATTTCTTACTTAATCTGTTACTTGTAGTCTTTTTTGGACACAAGGTTCGTTTGCATTATCCCTATATCATTTTTGTACCATTACGGAACGATATCAGATAACGATTTTATATATATATATATATGTATTCTTTTGCTATTTGTTTACACTTTAACATGGAGGTTAGAAGTCAAATTGTTCTTTGGGGAAGGTGGCAGCTTGACGATTGGTGATTGGTTTTTTAATTGTTTCTTTTTCCTCATTGATCAAATGAATTATTTTGACAAGACCCTTTTTCATGTTCCCTGCTTTTCATGTCTTTTTCCTATTTTATCTTATAAGACGGTGTCCCCTTGGCATTGAAAATTTTTTGTACTATTTCATTACCTTTGTAGCTGTACCACTTCAGCTCATTGTAAAGTAAACATAAAGAACAAAATTAAGAAATGTATCAATTATATATACTGTATACACCAAGATAATTGAAATGTAATAAAGGAGAAATAAAAGCAAAAAAAAAAAAAAAAATGATTGTATTTTGGGGTAAGCTTTGTGTGGCCTTTAAGCTAATATATCGTGCTTGTGCTGACAATTCCATCAATTCATCATCAATTCTAGGTAAAAAATAGTCCAACTACACCAAATTTTAATACATTTAAATGGTCATTATATGCAATAACTAAATTTTAAAGACGGTGGACCGAATTTAAATGACCTTTTAAATTTCCTAAGTAATGATAAATTTTTTTTTGGGGGGGGGGGTTTGTTTACCGGTGTATTTGGCTAACAAATCGTCTTTGTGCTGGCTTTTCGATACCCTCATGATTCACATAATATCACAAATTATCTTTCACTAATTTTTTGAAAAAATCCATAGGGTCCCGATGCCTAAAAACGACGTTTAAAAATGAGGGCGCACTTCAGCATTTATCATGAAAATTATATGATTGTATTTTGGGGTAAGCTTTGTGTCTCCTTTAAGGTAATATATATCGTGTTTGTATTGATTATTCGATCAATTCATCATCAATTCTAAGTTAAAAAAAAGTCCAACTACACCAAATTTTAATACATTTAAAGGGTCATTATATGCAATAACTAAATTTAAAAGACGGTGGCCCGAATTTAAATGTCTTTTTAAATTTCCTAAGTAATGATAATTTTTTTGTATGTTTACCGGCGTATTTGGCTAACAAATCGTCATTGTGCTGGCTTTTCGATACCCTCATGATTCACATAACATCATAAATTATCATTCACTAACTTTTGGAAAAATCCATAGGGTCCCGATGCCTAAAAATGACGTTTAAAAAATGATGGCGCAACTCAGCTTTCACTATGAAAATTAAATGATTGCATTTTGGGGTAAGCTTTGTGTGGACTTTTAGCTAATATATCGTGCACGTGCTGACAATTCCATCAATTCATCATCAATTTTAAGTTAAAAAATAGTCCAACTGCACCAAATTTTAATACATTTAAAGGGTTATTATATGCAATAACTAAATTTTAAAGAAGGTGGCCCGAATTTAAATGTCCTTTTAAATTTCCTAAGTAATGATAATTTTTTTTATATGTTTACCGGTGTATTTGGCTAACAAATCGTCTTTGTGCTGGCTTTTCGATACCCTCATGATTCACATAACATCATAAATTATCATTCACTAACTTTTTGGAAAAATCCATAGGGTCCCGATGCCTAAAAACGACGTTTAAAAATGAGGTCGCACTTCAGCATTTACAATGAAAATTATATGATTGTATTTTGGGGTAAGCTTTGTGTGGCCTTTAAGCTAATATATCGTGCATGTGCTGACGATTCCATCAATTCATCATCAATTCTTAGTAAAAGATAGTCCAACTGCACCAATTTTTTATACATTTAAAGGGTCATTACATGCAATAACTAAATTTTAAAGACGGTGGCCCGAATTTAAATGTCCTTTTAAATTTCCTAAGTAATGATAAATTTTTTGGGGGTTTGTTTACCGGTGTATTTGGCTAACAAATCGTCTTTGTGCTGGCTTTTCGATACCCTCATGATTCACATAACATCATAAATTATCATTCACTAATTTTTTGGAAAAGTCCATAGGGTCCCGATGCCTAAAAACGACGTTTAAAAAATGATGGCGCAACTCAGCTTTCACTATGAAAATTAAATGATTGTATTTTGGGGTAAGCCTTGTGTGGCCTTTAAGCTAATATATCGTGCATGTGCTGACAATTCCATCAATTCATCATCAATTTTAAGTTAAAAAATAGTCCAACTACACCAAATTTTAATACATTTAAAGGGTTATTATATGCAATAACTAAATTTTAAAGACGGGGCCCGAATTTAAATGTCTTTTAAATTTCCTAAGTAATGATAATTTTTTTATATGTTTACTGGTGTATTTGGCTAACAAATCGTCTTTGTGCTGGCTTTTCGATACTTTCATGATTCACATAACATCATAAATTATCATTCACTAACTTTTTGCAAAAATCCATAGGGTCCCGTCCCCTAAAAATGACGTTTAAAAAATGAGTGTCGCACTTTCAGCATTTCTGGCTAATGAAAATTAGTATGATTGTGAGTTTTTGGGTTAAGCTTCTGTGTGGCCTTTAAGCTAATATATCGTACATGTTGCTGACGATTCCATCAATTCATCATCAATTCTTAGTAAAGACAGTCCAACTGCACCAAATTTTAATACATTTAAAGGGTCATTACATGCAATAACTAAATTTTAAAGACGGTGGCCCGAATTTAAATGTCCTTTTAAATTTCCTAAGTAATGATAATTTTTTTGAATGTTTACCGGTGTATTTGGCTAACAAATCGTCTTTGTGCTGGCTTTTCGATACCCTCATGATTCACATAACATCATAAATTATCATTCACTAAGTTTTTGGAAAGATCCATAGGGTCCCGATGCATAAAAACGACGTTTAAAAAATGATGGCGCAACTCAGCTTTCACTATGAAAATTAAATGATTGTATTTTGGGGTAAGCCTTGTGTGGCCTTTAAGCTAATATATCGTGCATGTGCTGACAATTCCATCAATTCATCATCAATTTTAAGTTAAAAAATAGTCCAACTACACCAAATTTTAATACATTTAAAGGGTTATTATATGCAATAACTAAATTTTAAAGACGGGGGCCCGAATTTAAATGTCTTTTTAAATTTCCTAAGTAATGATAATTTTTTTTATATGTTTACCGGTGTATTTGGCTAACAAATCGTCTTTGTGCTGGCTTTTCGATACCCTCATGATTCACATAACATCATAAATTATCATTCACTAACTTTTTGGAAAAATCCATAGGGTCCCGATGCCTAAAAACGACGTTTAAAAATGAGGTCGCACTTCAGCATTTACAATGAAAATTATATGATTGTATTTTGGGTTAAGCTTTGTGTGGCCTTTAAGCTAATATATCGTACATGTGCTGACGATTCCATCAATTCATCATCAATTCTTAGTAAAAGACAGTCCAACTGCACCAAATTTTAATACATTTAAAGGGTCATTACATGCAATAACTAAATTTTAAAGACGGTGGCCCGAATTTAAATGTCCTTTTAAATTTCCTAAGTAATGATAATTTTTTTGAATGTTTACCGGTGTATTTGGCTAACAAATCGTCTTTGTGCTGGCTTTTCGATACCCTCATGATTCACATAACATCATAAATTATCATTCACTAAGTTTTTGGAAAGATCCATAGGGTCCCGATGCATAAAAACGACGTTTAAAAAATGATGGCGCAACTCAGCTTTCACTATGAAAATTATATGATTGTATTTTGGGGTAAGCTTTGCATGTCCTTTAAGGTAATATATCGTGCTTGTGTTGATTATTTCCGATCAATTCATCATCAATTTTAAGTTAAAAATTGTCCAACTACACCAAATTTTAATACATTTAAAGGGTCATTATATGCAATAACTAAATTTTAAAGACGGTGGCCCGAATTTAAATGTCTTTTTTAAATTTCCTAAGTAATGATAATTTTTTGTATAGTTTACCGGTGTATTTGGCTAACAAATACGTCTTTGTGCTGGCTTTTCGATACCCTCATGATTCACATAACATCATAAATTATCATTCACTAACTTTTTGGAAAAATCCATAGGGTCCCGAGGCCTAAAAACGCCGTTTAAAAATGATGGTGCACTTCAGCATTTACCATAAAAATTATATGATTGTATTTTGGGGTAACCTTTGTGTGGCCTTTAAGCTAATATATCGTGCATGTGCTGACGATTCCATCAATTCATCATCAATTCTTAGTAAAAGACAGTCCAACTGCACCAAATTTTAATATATTTAAAGGGTCATTACATGCAATAACTAAATTTTAAAGACGGTGGCCCGAATTTAAATGTCCTTTTAATCTTCCTAAGTAATGATAATTTTTTTTATGTTTACCGGTGTATTTGGCAATCAAATCGTCTTTGTACTGGCTTTTCGATACCCTCATGATTCACATAACATCATAAGTTATCATTCTCTAACTTTTTGGAAAAATCCATAGGGTCCCGATGCCTACAAACGACGTTTAAAAATGAGGTCGTACTTCAGCATTTACAATGAATATCATATGATTGTATTTTGGGGTAAGCTTTGTGTGGCCTTTAAGCTAATATATCGTGCATGTGCTGACGATTCCATCAATTCATCATCAATTCTTAGTAAAAGACAGTCCAACTGCACCAAATGTTAATACATTTAAAGGGTCGTTACATGCAATAACTAAATTTTAAAGACGATTGCCGGAATTTAAATGTCCTTTTAATCTTCATAAGTAATGATAATTTTTTGTATGTTTACCGGTGTATTTGGCTAACAAATCGTCTTTGTGCTGGCTTTTCGATACCCTCATGATTCACATAACATCATAAGGTATCATTCACTAACTTTTGGAAAGATCCATAGGGTCCCGATGCATAAAAACGATGTTTAAAAAATGACGGCGGAACTCAGCTTTCACTATGAAAATTAAATGATTGTATTTTGGGGTAAGCTTTGCATGTCCTTTAAGGTAATATATCGTGCTTGTGTTGATTATTCGATCAGTTCACCATCAATTTTAAGTTTCAAAATAGTCCAAATACACCAAATTTTAATATATTTAAAGCGTCTTGATATGCAATAACTAAATTTTAAAGACGGTGGCCCGAATTTAAATGTCCTTTTAATCTTCCCAAGTAATGATCATTTTTTGTATGTTTACCGGTGTATTTGGCTAACAAATCGTCTTTGTGCCGGCTTTTCTATACCCTCATGATTCACATAACATCATAAATTATCATTCACTAACTTTTTGGAAAGATCCATAGGGTCCCGATGCATGAAAACGACGTTTAAAAAATGACGGCGGAACTCAGCTTTCACTATGAAAATTAAATGATTCCATTTGGGGGTAAGCTTTGTATGTCCTTTAAGGTAATATATCGTGCTTGTGTTGATTATTCGATCAATTTTAATTATTCATCAATTTTAAGTTAAAAGGATGCATTATCACATGTTTTCAAAATCATGTAGGTGTACATAAGTAAAGGTAATGATAATTTTTGCATGTTTACCGGTGTATTTGGCTAACAACACCGGTAAACATACAAAAAAATTATCATTACTTAGGAAATTTAAGAGGACATTTAAATTCGGGCCACCGTCTTTGAAATTTGTTATGGCATATCATGACCCTTTAAAAGTATTAAAATTTGGTGCAGTTGGACTATTTTTTACTTAGAATTGATGATGAATTGATGGAATTGTCAGCACAAGCACAATATATATTCGCTTAAAGGCCACACAAAGCTTACCCCAAAATACAATCATACAATTTTAATGGTAAATGCTGAATTGCGACCTCATTTTTAAACGTCGTTTTTAGACATCGGGACCCTATCGATTTTTACAAAAAGTTAGTGAATGATAATTTATGATGTTATGTGAATCATGAGGGTATCGAAAAGCCAGCACAAAGACGATTTGTTAGCCAAATACACCGGTAAACATACAAAAAATTATCATTACTTAGGAAATTTAAAAGGACATTTAAATTCGGACCACCGTCTTTAAAATTTAGTAACTGCATATCATGACCCTTTAAATGTATTAAAGTTTGGTGTAGTTGGACTATTTTTTACTTAGAATTGATGATGAATTGATGGAATTGTCAGCACAAGCACGATTTATTAGCTTAAAGGCCACACAAAGCTTACCCCAAAATACAATCATATAATTTCATAGTAAATGCTAAAGTACAACCTCATTTTTAATCGTCGTTTTGAGGCATCGGGACCCTATGGATTTTTACAAAAAGTTAGTGAATGATAATTTATGATGTTATGTGAATCATGAGGGTATCGAAAAGCCAGCACAAAGACGATTTGTAAGTCAAATACACCGGTAAACATTCAAAAAATTATAATTACTTAGGAAATTTAAAAGGACATTTAAATTCGGGCCACCGTCTTTAAAATTTAGTTATTGCATATCATGACCCTTTAAATGTATTAAAATTTGGTGTAGTTGGACTATTTTTTACTAAGAATTGATGATGAATTGATGGAATTGTCAGCACAAGCACGATATATTAGCTTAAAGGCCACACAAAGCTTACCCCAAAATACAATCATATAATTTTCATGCTAAATGCAGAAGTGCGCCCTCATTTTAAACGTCGTTTTTAGGCATCGGGACCCTATGGATTTTTCCAAAAAGTTAGTGAATGATAATTTATGATGTTATGTGAATCATGAGGGTATCGAAAAGCCAGCACAAAGATGATTTGTTAGCCAAATACACCGGTAAATATACAGAAAAATTATAATTACTTAGGAAATTTAAAAGGACATTTAAATTCGGGCCACCGTCTTTAAAATTTAGTTATTGCATATCATGACCCTTTAAATGTATTAAAATTTGGTGTAGTTGGACTATTTTTTACTTAGAATTGATGATGAATTGATGGAATTGTCAGAACAAGCACGATATATTAGCTTGAAGGCCACACAAAGCTTACCCCAAATTACAATCATATAATTTTCATGGTAAATGCTGAAGTGCGCCCTTTTTTTTTAAACGTTATTTTTATGCATCGATACCCTATGAATTTTTAAAAAAAGTTTGTGAATGATAATTTATGATGTTATGTGAATCATGAGGGTATCGAAAAGCCAGCACAAAGACGATTTGTAAGCCAAATACACCGGTAAACATACAAAAAATTATCATTACTTAGGAAATTTAAAAGGACATTTAAATTCGGACCACCGTCTTTAAAATTTAGTAACTGCATATCATGACCCTTTAAATGTATTAAAGTTTGGTGTAGTTGGACTATTTTTTACTTAGAATTGATGATGAATTGATGGAATTGTCAGCACAAGCACGATTTATTAGCTTAAAGGCCACACAAAGCTTACCCCAAAATACAATCATATAATTTCATAGTAAATGCTAAAGTACAACCTCATTTTTAATCGTCGTTTTGAGGCATCGGGACCCTATGGATTTTTACAAAAAGTTAGTGAATGATAATTTATGATGTTATGTGAATCATGAGGGTATCGAAAAGCCAGCACAAAGACGATTTGTAAGTCAAATACACCGGTAAACATTCAAAAAATTATAATTACTTAGGAAATTTAAAAGGACATTTAAATTCGGGCCACCGTCTTTAAAATTTAGTTATTGCATATCATGACCCTTTAAATGTATTAAAATTTGGTGTAGTTGGACTATTTTTTACTAAGAATTGATGATGAATTGATGGAATTGTCAGCACAAGCACGATATATTAGCTTAAAGGCCACACAAAGCTTACCCCAAAATACAATCATATAATTTTCATGCTAAATGCAGAAGTGCGCCCTCATTTTAAACGTCGTTTTTAGGCATCGGGACCCTATGGATTTCTCCAAAAAGTTAGTGAATGATAATTTATGATGTTATGTGAATCATGAGGGTATCGAAAAGCCAGCACAAAGATGATTTGTTAGCCAAATACACCGGTAAATATACAGAAAAATTATAATTACTTAGGAAATTTAAAAGGACATTTAAATTCGGGCCACCGTCTTTAAAATTTAGTTATTGCATATCATGACCCTTTAAATGTATTAAAATATGGTGTAGTTGGACTATTTTTTACTTAGAATTGATGATGAATTGATGGAATTGTCAGAACAAGCACGATATATTAGCTTGAAGGCCACACAAAGCTTACCCCAAATTACAATCATATAATTTTCATGGTAAATGCTGAAGTGCGCCCTTTTTTTTTAAACGTTATTTTTATGCATCGATACCCTATGAATTTTTAAAAAAAGTTTGTGAATGATAATTTATGATGTTATGTGAATCATGAGGGTATCGAAAAGCCAGCACAAAGACGATTTGTAAGCCAAATACACCGGTAAACATACAAAAAATTATCATTACTTAGGAAATTTAAAAGGACATTTAAATTCGGACCACCGTCTTTAAAATTTAGTTATTGCATATAATGACCCTTTAAATGTATTAAAATTTGGTGTAGTTGGACTAATTTTTACTTAGAATTGATGATGAATTGATGGAATTGTCAGCACAAGCACGATCTAATAGCTTAAAGGCCACACAAAGCTTACCCCAAAACACAATCATATAATTTTCATAGTAAATGCTAAAGTACGACCTCATTTTCAAACGTCGTTTTTAGGCAACGAGACCCTATCGATTTTTACAAAAAGTTAGTGAATGATAACTTATGATGTTATGTGAATCATGAGGGTATCGAAAAGCCAGCACAAAGACGATTTGTAAGCCAAATACACCGGTAAACATACAAAAACATATCATTACTTAGGAAATTTAAAAGGACATTTAAATTCGGGCCACCGTCTTTAAAATTTAGTTATTGCATATCATGAAGCTTTAAATGTATTAAAATTTGGTGTAGTTGTATTATTATTTTTTACTTAGAATTGATGATGAATTCATGGAATTGTCAGCACAAGCACGATATGTAAGCTTAAAGGCCACACAAAGCTTACCCCAAAATACAATCATATAATTTTCATGCTAAATGCAGAAGTGCGCCCTCATTTTAAACGTCGTTTCTAGGCATCGGGACCCTATGGATTTTTCCAAAAAGTTAGCGAATGATAATTTATGATGTTATGTGAATCATGAGGGTATCGAAAAGCCAGCACAAAGACGATTTGTTAGCCAAATACACCGGTAAATATACAGAAAAATTATCATTACTTAGGAAATTTAAAAGGACATTTAAATTCGGGCCACCGTCTTTAAAATTTAGTTATTTCATATCATGACCCTTTAAATGTATTAAAATTTGGCGTAGTTGGACTATGTTTTACTAAGAATTGATGATGAAATAATGGAACTGTCAGCACAAGCACGATATATTAGCTTAAAGGCCACACAAAGCTTACCCCCAAATACAATCATATAATTTTTATGGTAAATGCTGAAGTGCGCCCGTATTTTTAGACGTCGTTTTTATGCATCGGGACCCTATGGATTTTTCCAGAAAGTTTGTGAATGATAATTTATGATGTTATGTGAATCATGAGGGTATCGAAAAGCCAGCACAAAGACGATTTTCTGGCCAAATACACCGGTAAACATACAAAAAAATTATCATTACTTAGGAAATTTAAAAGGACATTTAAATTCGGGCCACCGTCTTTAAAATTTAGTTATTGCATATCATGACCCTTAAATGTTTTAAAATTCGGTGTAGTTGGACTATTTTTCCTTAGAATTGATGATGAATTGATGGAATTGTCAGCACATGCACGATATATTAGCTTAAAGGCCACACAAAGCTTACCCCAAAATACAATCATATAATTTTCATGGTAAATGCTGAAGTGCGACCTCATTTTTAAACGTCGTTTTAAGGCATCGGGAATCTATGGATTTTTCCAGTAAGTTTGTGAATGATAATTTATGATGTTATGTGAATCATGAGGGTATCGAAAAGCCAGCACAAAGACGATTTGTTAGCCAAATACACCGGTAAAGATACCAAAAAATTATCATTACTTAGGAAATTTAAAAGGACATTTAAATTCGGGCCACCGTCTTTAAATTTTAGTTATTGCATATCATGACCCTTTAAATGTATTAAAATTTGGTGTAGTTGGACTATTTTTTACTTAGAATTGATGATGAATTGATCGAATAATCAACACAAGCACGATATATTAGCTTAAAGAACATACAAAGCTTACCCCCAAATGGAATCATTTAATTTTCATAGTGGAAGCTGAGCTGCGCCCTCATTTTTTAAAAACGTCGTTTTTATGCATCGGGACCCAATGGTTCTTTCCAAAAAATTAGTGAATGGTAACTTATGATGTAATATGAATCATGAGGGTATCGAAAAGCCAGCACAAAGACGATTTGTAAGCCAAATACACCGGTAAACATACAAAAAAATTATCATTTCTTAGGAAATTTAAAAGGACATTTAAATTCGGGCCACCGTCTTTAAAATTTAGTTATTGCATATCATGACCCTTTAAATGTATTAAAATTTGGTGTAGTTGGATTACTTTTTACTAAGAATTGATGATGAATTGATGGAATTGTCAGCAAAAGCACGATATATTAGCTTAAAGGCCACACAAAGCTTACCCCAAAATACAATCATATAATTTTCATAGTAAATGCTGAAGTGCGACCTCATTTTTAAACGTCGTTTTTAGGCATCGGGACCCTATGGATTTTTCCAAAAAGTTAGTGAATGATAATTTATGATGTTATGTGAATCATGAGGGTATCGAAAAGCCAGCACAAAGACGATTTGTTAGCCAAATACACCGGTAAAAATACAAAAAAAATGTCATTACTTAGGAAATTTAAAAGGACATTTAAATTCGTGCCAAAGTCTTTAAAATTTAGTTATTGCATATCATGACCATTTAAATGTAGTAAAATTTGGTGTAGTTGGACTAATTTTTACTTATAATTGATGATGATTTCATGGAATTGTCAGCACAAGCACGATATATTATTTTCAAAAAATTATTGAATGATGATTTAAGATTTTATGCAAATCATGAGGGCATTGAAAAGTTACCCAAAGGAGACATTTTTTCAAAAAAAAAATAAATAAATAAATTTGTCATGCCGTACACTCCATAAACAGACTTCACTTAGTCAGTCAAAAAGTTCAAAAAGTGCTAAAAATGGTCCCAAATTAAAAAAAAAAAAAAGGTTCGGGAATTACAAATAGCTTACCCAACCCATTCTTTCTTCTGAATATTACGAGAGAGGAACTAGTGGTAGGGCGGGAGGGACCTTAGTGATATTTAAGCTAAAATCTTCCAAAATGGGTCAAAATCTTTCCAAAGTTGTGATTTTAAACCAGAATACCGTGGGTCTGAAAATAAAATCATAAACACACAACCTTAAATTCGATTATACTAGGAATGAAAGAGAAACCCGTTTTTATGTACTGTCCTGTACCTTTAAACACAAATCATACGGTTCTAGATAGTTTTTGTATGAAGAAATGACGAAAATGATTACGTCACATAATTTGCATATTTGCATTGATAATGGCTTAAGTTATGCAAAAAAAAAAGATTCATTTAAATTCACCAACCTTGTTGTGTCAATTAATATATAGTTTCTCACAGAGAATATTCCTCTTAATTAAATTGAAAAACACTCCAAGCCGAATCCCTGCCTACCATTTTTAATTGGGAGGGGGTACGATGGGCCAAAATGGGGTACATCGTACTTCCACTATTGCGCCCTTATTAGATAGGGGCTAAGTCGTGTTAGTTTAAAGAGCGAGCCTAGTTAAAAACTGTCTCTTCCTAATTTTCTTAATTTCTAGCTTGATACATTCTTCTGACGTCAGGTCATTTTTCATAGGGGACAGATCCTCCAGGGGAACACATTTTCTTGTTACACAGGACGAAATTATACTGCCAGCAGAACATCAGGATATCTTAAGGAAATATAAGGCAGAATATTCTGCCAGCAGAGTATTCGGCTAACTTCAGGAAATCTGCGGCAGAATATTCTGTCGGCAGAATATTCTGCTAACTTCAGCTGGGTCAGTACATCCTGCATGTGAAGTGTGAGCTACAGTACTCTGCATTTTTTTTTTATCTTGCAGTCAATCAAAGACCTGTGCCAATTGAAAATTCTGTAGACTACCATGAGAGGTTGATCCCACCGAACGCATAGTCATACGATCTACGTATCTAATCATAAATCTAATTCAACAGGTGCACAGGTATCGTGATCTTTTGTTTACTTTTCCCCTTTCAGTTAATTGTTCATTAAAATCGAACTTGACAAAATTTACATAAAGGTGTAAATTTTTCATAGAATCTGAACTTATTGATAAAATCATTGTTAAATGCATCGTCCTGAAGATAATACTATATCAAAATACAGTACACGCAACCTTGAGAAGTCCATAAAATTAATTGGCAATGGAGGGCAAATCTCCCAATTCGTTGCCACACTTTCCCAATTCATTGCCAAATCAGACGACCGTCAATTCTGTGGAAGTATCTTGTCTTGGCTACAAAAATTGAAGTTTTGGTTGAGAGTAGTATGGTCAACGACTGTGTGAAAGCAGGAGCTGCGTCAGGGGAACATGGAGAGACCACCTTTTCTCAGGGAAATGTGAAAAGAGACGGAAAAACATGTAAAAGAAGAAAAAGAGCACTTAACTCATGCTCCCCCCTATCAAAATACTCTGGTCCTGCCTCTGTTTAGCGAGCTTCCATTGTTTAAAAGCACGGAAAGGTGGAAGAGAACTGCGGGAATGGTTGGAATCGGGGAGTCTAGTCAACATGAGTTGGGTATAGCTACGAATGTGATAAAACATTTTTTAAGATAACAAGTTACAAACTTTTGAAAAAAATTGAAACAAAGGAAGGTATAGATACTACCAGATAAATCGGATGCTTTCGTCAAACTACTTTAAAGGGCAAGAGCATTCGTTCCAAACTTATTTTGAAATAGCGGTTGCATCTAACAATTTTCTTCGCCGTATTTCTCTTCAAAGTACCTTTCATAAAATTTTTGAACTTCATTATTGCATATTCAAGGTGAATCAATCAGTTAGTACGGGGAATTTCACATCTTCAGGAGAAATAATATTGTCATATGACTGTTAAGTTTGTTTGTTTGTTAGTTAGTTAATTATGTAAACACACAGGTGGACGACACGCGCGTTGGGTTTCCTCTTTACAGTGAAGAAGTGAACGCGAGTCACTTGTCCTGTGTCTTTTGATTGTGACTTAGTCCATAGAGCCAAAGACTGGGACTCAGAAAAAGAAACAAGTGGACGAATCTTCAACAGTGTTACCCATTTTATTAAAACCTAATTACGAAAACAATAAAAAAGAAATAAAAGTGTGAAACATTTACTCCAAATGATGCACCCCTTCTTTGTGTCAGCCACACACAAAGGAACGAAATATATATAAACATAACAATATGTTTTTGCCTACTGTACAGGGTAATTGAAAACTGTCTAACTCCAGCACTGATCTCTGTGGGTACACCAAGTGGTGACTGTGCCACTAATCCAAGGTCCAACCCTAGCAGCCGGAGTTAACCCTAGTTCCAATTTATCAAGCAGCAGAATACTACTTTCTCGCACTGCAGTAAAACACATATTAATCATTACAGAATAACTGAATAAACATTTATAAACCCAAACATTGAGATACGTGAACACTGTGATGGGAGACAGATCAGGGATCCACGGAGTGACCTCAACCTGAGAGCCATCCTCGACCAACGCAATGAGCAATAATCACATAACAAAATATTCTCTTACTCTTGTTTACATGGGGAATTAACATTACTTACAACTGGCCAAACGTTATACTATACACTCGAAACCGTTGCACATGGTTTGTCATTATGACTGGACTCGAACAAATACAACAATCTCACGTTAGTTCTTATTCTTACGATATAACTTACTCTTACTTAGGCCAAACTTATAACTTACTCTTTCTTGGGCCTATAGCCTAACGGATCCGTTGCGAACAGGAAAACTACATTTTAGTTAAATACACGGATTGACGACACAACAATGCCGGTGTGGCAGTTCTTTTGGTCCCCTGTCCGACGGGACCAAAAAACTGGAGTTTTACAGTTTTTTTGGTCCTAGGACAAGAAAAGCTAGATGTTTTGGTCTGGGGTAGGACAAAAAAAGCTAGATGTTTTGGTCCGGGTCTAGTTTTTTTTGGTCCCACGAAATAGAAGCTTTTTTGGTCTGCTTCACTGATCGATTTTGTACGGTGGCCGAGAGGGGACAACAAAAAATGGTGACTTTTTGTTTTTGTTCGCATCTCAATTATCTTAGGATTCTGCGTTATTTAGTCAGAATTCTGAGACAATTAAGATGCTGACAAAAAAAAATCACATTATTCTTTTTTTGGTGGTTCTTTCCCGGCAAAATATTATAATAACAAATTGTGTGACCAAATACAAAATATTACAGGACCGCAGTGACGCGATTCAGGCGAATCTTGAGCGGACAAAATAATTGTTAGGATGGGGGGGGTTGGCGGACTAAAATATATCCACATTCTTTTTTTTTTACAATGAGGCTGTGGCATTGGGGAAATAAATAGGGAACATCAGTTTAAGCAAAACGAGAGAGAACAAGTGGCGTGCCCCTGATTGATAGGTGACACCCAGGGTTAATTACCGTCTCTTTTAGTTCACTGAATGAGTGTCATCCTGGTGTGGGGATTAAGGGAGCCGTACACTCTAAAAAATATTCAAACGATTTTGTTTAAAAATTAGGATACTCACGAAAATGAGTATTTCTACTCGAAATAAGTGAGTACTTCAACTGAATTTGTGCAAAATTTTACACAAATTGCTGAATTTGTGCAAAATTTTACACAAATTGAGTTGAAGTACTCACTTATTTCGAGTAGAAATACTCATTTTCGTGAGTATCCTAATTTTTAAACAAAATCGTTTAAATATTTTTTAGAGTGTAGGGATACATGGAAGGTACCGGTTCCTGTGCTATCAGAGATTATGCGAACTGATTTATCAGTATCATTGTCATATTGTCATTCCTAGCTAAAGGTCCTTTTGAAGCAGGCGAACGCAACGCATTAAAATATATAAACTTTTCATACCCGCAAGATCCATGGACATCACCAAAGGAGGGGGGAGTTGCGAACGACCCTCCCGTGCTTTTTTACATAAACGTTGAAAGTATGTACCAAAAGTCGAAAAAGGATTTCTTCTGCCATTGAAAAGTGTAAATTTCTTTTGAAATGTTAAATGCCTAATCTCGCTGCACTGCATGTAGATCGAGTCCCCCAGATGACTATTTTACCCCTTAATTTTTTGTAAAGAGTCGTCCGATGGCAAGTCCTATTGGATGTATGTAGCTACACCTTTCCATAGTATTATGATTATATATCTAATGGTGCTTTTCATGAAATAAAATATGTTTTTTAACAGAACAACCATTTTTATTGAAACCATATTAGAGCGATATGTTCATCTCTTGAATTCTGTTCATTTTGGGTGAGTAAACTGCTTCATGTCAGCATAGGCTCATTATACATAAATACTAAAACGGAAGTGCACCTGCGGGATATTTCAAATTGACTTAAAATTTCAATGAAGTGGTGGTACCAATATTTAAGGGATAAGTCGCATTTATAATAAATAATAAACCGTCTAGACTCCAAGTTGGCAAAATAAGGGTCGAGGCGAAGTCAAGTCCATTATGTTGCTAATTTGGAGTCAAGACGGCTTATGAGACAGTAATGATCAGACAAATGTGGTTTATTCCTACCACTGAAAATGTGTGAAAAACTTTACCTTTATCACTTTCTTTACGTTTATTGACCGTGAGCAGTGAAACAACAGATCTCTGCTCAACCAATCAGAATGCAAAATTACCAACAACGGACGGTAGAGCTGGGAGAATTGAAAATTAACTTCCTTTTTCCATGCATACGTATCAAACTGAGTGATGACTAAATCATTTTTCTAAGTCTCAGCTAACTTCTTTTGTTTTTCCCCCAATTGTTGCTGGGCGTTTTCAATTTTTTACCTTTCCATTTCCTCTTTCAATGGAATAAATGACACTATTTTCTAGGTCTTGAAGGAGAATGGTTGAAGATAACAACCAAGTGCATTGGTAAAATCGCATTGTGCACAAATTACTGTTCTGTTTTATAGAGCCTGATATCTTAAGTAGTGCGCTGTTCATTGCAGACTTGCAGTAGCGTAACCAGACTTTTTCAGTTGGGGTCTGAGGGGGGGCAAAGGTTGATGTGGGGGGGGGGGCAAGCAGGAATAACACTTTCTAAGCGGAGCGCCATCATTGGTCGGCGCATAGTGTACAGAGAAAATTTTTGCTAAAAATGCCTCTCAGATTGCGGAAATGGAACTTCTCAGTGTCTTCGGCCCTGTTAATTTCAGCTAAATATCCCTTATTTTTTGAACCACATGGTTGGAAATTTATACTTCCACTATGAATGTTTACTACATGCCAAAGAGGGACCTGTTTGACAGCTAGAGTCTAAATAGGGTGGTCGAAAAGGTTCTCCACTGCGTCAAAGCGTCGTTTGTTCCTCCGTTTATTGCACCAGCTGGCCATTTAACTGTTTTATACTTGGAAATAGTCTTACCATGCATGCCTTAAAGGCCCAATTCTCTCACCCCAAACAGTACCAATGCTCCTAACCTTCTTACTTAAGCCCCTTCAGCAATTGTCTGAAATTCATCCTCATCCAGACACAATCTCAGTCTGGTTTATTGCTTCAGGGTGAGTATGTATGTAATCAAAACACTCTCGGCGCAGTTAATGGTGTGCAATACAAGCTTTGGTGTCTTGCACTGTTTTGCTATGCACTGTTTGAATTAGCAGTCAATCAAAATGCCGAGCCAATTGAGTCGGAGTTTCTGTTACCCCACCCAAGAAGTGTAGTTTGGGGTCAGAGGATTGGTCCTTTGATTTAAACTACGAAAATCTAAAACCTGCACATCAATTATGTTTAATTAATCACACACATGTCAAGAAAAACAAATGCAAAATTTCTCAATTGAATGACTCATGGTTTTTTTTTTGTATAAAGTTTGATTTATGCCAAATCAAAATCACGATTTGCCATTCTAAGTTCCCACTGAAATTGCTATTGTATGGAGACCTTAAGGGGGGGGGGGGGGGGAGGGGGGATTTGCTTGCTTTTAAAATCAACTGTATGCTTTTACTCTCTTGTTTTGGTCTTGACTTTTGCCCAGTAAAGAAATAAAACCAGGGCTATTTCTTTCTGTTTTAAGAAAAAATATATTAGTAGGAACAAAACAAAGGAAATTTTAGTAACTACTGTACAATATCTTGACTCATTTGTAAAACTTCTACTCCCACCCTACCCAACACAGCACACACATGCATAAAAGATGTCTATGGCTACGCTAGCTACAATCTTCGACAAAAATACAGGGGACCAGGGAGTTGCAAGTCCCTGATGGGACAAACCCCGATCCCGTATCAGGGTTGAAGTTTCAGGACGCCTTGGGCTGCCACAAGATTGAATGGGGGCGTGATGGGGGATAATGATCCGTTCATTGCCTGTTTTGCTTGATTTTCCCACCTTTTTTTGTCGAGGATTGTTGCCTAATACAAGTTAATTGTCAATTTCTTGTGTTTGGAGACGCACAGAAAAATTAATGAATGAAAATGGTTAGGCGGTGGCATTATCTAATACTACGCATGCAGTCCCTTGTTTCAATTTTGAATTTTAGGCGTTCTTAACCCTTAACCGTTGCGCTCCATTCGGGGCATATTTGCGGACGTAGCACGCCCCTCATCAGCTTCCATAGGCTATTGACCCCGTGACCTTAAACTATTGTCTCTCTCTCGTTGTTGTGGCCGAATTTTCAAGTGACATAAGTGACATACATGACATACATGACATACATAATGCCAGAGGAACAATGTTTATCAGGACGCAAAAAGTCTGGGGAGTCTGAACAACATGGGGGGGGGGGGGCTAGGCCCCGCCCTAGGCACTCTGTGGCTACGCGACTGACTTCAAAGTATCTGCGGTGTTTAATCCTACACCATCTTACCAGGGAGGTGTAACTAGATCACACCTCCCTGTTCGCACAAAGATGCTACCTCTCTAACTACAAGACAGGATATCCGATAAGAACGCATAATGAGGAAGTTCGACCACCGTTGGCATGCATTTACCAATAAAAGAGTTTTCTACGAAGGAACCCAGTGAATATCCACACACATCTTATGCAAGCGATTTGTCAGGTCTTTGGGGTTTTCACTTAGCCTACAACTGAAAGTTTCCACAGTTTAGCATTTTCATTAGTATGCCACCTTTGGGTAATTGTGGGCTCGGAATCTCTGCAAGTGCCCTGTACACAATTCGCAAATCCGGCCTGCCCTTACGGCAAAACCAGGATAATATCTGAGTTGAGTTTGAGTTTATTTCCACAGTTTAAATACAAAATGATACAACATTTAAACAAGGCGGTGGAGGAGGACTGAGGAAGTAAAGCTTATGCTAGTAGACCCCTTTACAAAAAGAAAAAACAAAAACAAAAAACAAAACCAAAAACAAATAAAAAAAACCCAACTCATAGTCCCATACACACATAATATGGACGACGAACAGTACCATGGAGGCATTATTTTTTCCCGCCAGTCGTTCCTTTAGCCCGCATGGGTACAGTGCACCCGGACCGAGGTACACAGACGACAGAAAATAGCTCTATTGTGCCTGACCACCCTAAGGTGGAATAAAAATGAAACCACACGGAAAAAACTAGAGTAGAGAACAAGTGAGAACGAATTACCCTAAAAGTTATAGTGGTGCCCAATTTGACTGGCATTGTTCTGTTAAGATCGCGCAAAATGTGGGTTCGTTATTAATTCAAAACTTTACATGCGAAAAAAGTGCATTATTTCATTTTTATCGTAATAAAGTTGTGAACATATAGAGGGTCCCGGTCCCACGAGAATGCCATCCTTGCAAGTAACGTACCCATCCCAACCATAGTCCCACCTTATAGAAATAAATTATCTGACCTTTTCGGGGCTCCGGAGCCCCTGTGACAATTTGCCCCGGCTCATCGGAAGCATGGTGATAAAATGGACCCACCCTTACATGAATCATCCCCATAGTCGGGCGAAACATTTTTGAAATATTTACCATAATGACCGTTGAAAGTCGCAATGCCAAAATGACCGTTGAAAGTAGCAATTTGTACGCTATATATATGCTACGCAAATTTTCGGACCTTTTCGGGGCGATGGTGCCCCAGTACCAATTTCCCCCAGGTCAGCAGAAGCATAGTGATAGAACGGACTCACCCCTACATGAATCACCCCCGTTATCCCCCAAACCATTTTCGAAATGTTTTCGAAAATGACCATTGAAAGTTCGAAGAAACCCTCCGACCGTCGAGATGGCACTTATCAACTTCCGTACAGCCGTTATTTGGTTCGCTCCACAGCGTATCGTTATCGTTCGCTGTCCACTGAGTAGGTTGCTTTGAGTTGTATTGGTACGTGTTCGTGCATCTTTGTTCGGAATGTGAACTCTCTACACTTACGTGCGTGTATAGTGTCCGTATGCGTCACGGACCATTTCAGCTAGCATCAGACCAAAAAAACCGAGTGCATAACCAGATTTTTCTGTCCTAGGACAGCTTCCCAAAAAACTACGTCACCGGAGTCGTGGCTTCTGCGTGTGCGCATCTCTGCATACAGCCAACGACTAACGTGTCAAAACTCACAAGAGGGACGAACGGGAGGTCCATACAAAAAGAAGCCATGGTGATTTACTTTCTTGGAAACCCGGACATAGCTCAGGAATCGTTGAGTCACACAACTTGTTGTAAGATGCTCTTACTTAACTTACTTAACAAAATTAGAGGGCGGCAAATAAAAACTGAATTACCAAAAACCCAGGCTGTTACAGTTAGTCGGTCAGTCGGTCAGTCGGTCAGTCGGTCAGTCGGTCAGTCGGTCAGTCGGTCAGTCGGTCAGTCGGTCAGTCAGTTAGTTAGTTATAGTTAGTTAGTTATTTATTTAGTTAGTTGGTTAGTTAAATAGATTTCGATAGAGTTTACGGCCCAGTCTCCAACCAATTAGTTCAAGTCGGGCCAGCCAAGGCCTTTTTTCCAGTTGTGGCTCACTGACTTGTTCACCCTACTCCAACACATGACTTCGAATAAGAGCCAATCACGAAACAGGACAGTCTACTACACGATTTCAAGTTAGGGTGACTCCGCTTACCCTTAATTGTTGGGTCTGATAGGAGTTTCACTACTTATGAACGGTGTTTCCGTCCTTCTTGAAGTACGCCCTCTCCTATTTCGGCTTGCTTTCTTCACATTTCTCCAGTAGAGCCTGGTTCGGAGAAAACGGTCCTCAATTTCTGCAAGGCACCGCTTTTCTCGGTTTTCGTAAAATGCATATAAATGCAAACGTATTTCCCCTTTGCACAAAAAAGAAACATTTTTCATTAGTGGGGCAACTTGCATATCTCCACGTCTTTTGCGCTCAACGACTGTTTTTGGTTTCGATGAAAGAGAAAGCTCTGCATTCATGATGGCGTATACATGTACAAATGTATGTGTGAACATGTACATATGTTTGTGTGTGAGCGTGTTGGTGTATGCGTGAGTATGTCTATGTATACTTGTTTTGTATTCAAACAGAGGACCGGAACAATGGATTTTAGGTCCTGTGATAGGAATTCCATAGATTTCTTGAGTCCTGTCCTGTCCGAACAATAGACAGTCTATTGTTAAGGTTAAGGAAAAGGAAGCGGGAACAAAGGAAAACACAATAAGGTCCTCAGATTGTATGAAAAAGCGTCTCTGTGTGTGTTTGAATGGGTTTGCGTATTTGTGACATTTTTCCCGTCAACACGATATCGTAAGAAATGCAAGTTCGAATGTTCTCAAACCTGGTACATAGATGCCCATAGTTAGAGAAAGAACCCTAATTCAGAAGAAGAACCCAAATGTTTTTGGTGGGGTCAAACGTTATCTGGGGTCACCAGGGGTCAAACCACAAAACCTCGTTAACACTTTACTTTGAGAAAGGAAACTTTGGTGAATGCAATACTTGATATGTAGATGCATTTTCTTCAGCGGAAGAACCCTATTGTTTTGGTGGTGGTCAAAAGGTCATTTTGGTTCACCGGCAGTCAGACCCAAAAAACCTCGTTAGAATGATATCTAAAGATGGAAACTTGGATAAATGTCATACTTGGTATGTAGATGCTTTATGGTAAAAGGAAGAACCCTATTGTTTTGGTGGGGGTCAAAGGTAATTAATTTGGGGTCACCAGGGGTCAGACCTGGAAAAACCTTGTTAACATTAAATCTTGAGATAGAAACTTTAATAAATGTCACACTTGGTATATAACTGAGTTTTTGTCAGAGGAACCATCCTATTGTTTTGAAGGGGTCAAAGGTCATCTGGGGTCATCAGGGCCAAACCCTGGCAACCTCGTCATTTCGATATCTTGAGATAGAAAACTTGGATGGATGTCACACTAAGTAGGTAGATGCATTATTGTCATGGGAAGGACCCCATTGATTGTTTTTTATTGGGGTCAAATGTCATCTGAAGACACCAGGAGTCAAGCCTCGAAAACCTCGTTATCAGGATATCTTGAGAAAGGAAACTTGGATGAATGTCATACTTGGTATAAAGATGCGTTATTGTCAGAGAAGAAACCCTATTGTTTTTTATGTGGGTTAAAGTTCACTTGGGGTCACCAGAGGTCCAACCACGAAAACCCGGCTAACACCTTATCTTGAGATAGGAAACTTGGATGAATGTCATACTTAGTATGTGGGTGCACTATTGTTAAGGCAGCGACCCTCTTGTTTTTTGTGGAGGTCAAAGGTCATGTGGGGTCACCAGGGGTCAAACCTTTAAACCTTCTTATTACGATATCTTCGGATATAAAGTTTGGATGAACGTCATACTTAGTATGTAGATGCGTTATTGTCAAGGAAACAACCCTCTCAATTTTGGGTGGGGGTCATGTGGGGTCACTAGGGGTCTGACCACAAAAACCTAGTTAAGACACGATATCTTGAGATAGGAAGTTTGGATGAATGCCCAGTTAGTAAATGCTTCATTTAATAGTAAGAACTCTTTTGCTTGGTGGAGATCAAAAGTAATCTGACGTCACCAGGAGCCAAACTTGGAAAAAACTTGTTTAGGTAATATTTTGAAGCAGGAAGCTTGGATGAATGTCATACAAGTAGATGCATGATGGTTTCCAATCATCAAATACGAACACAAAACCATATTTTGTCAATACATTAAGATAGCAATTGACCAGTGACAGAAAGAGAGTAGATAGCATGGTATCATCGAAACCCCATTTCATTTTTGCATTCTGGTCTTATTTACACCTTTTCATTAACTACGGGCTCTAATAAGAGGCAGCACCAGGATTTCAAAAAAAGGGGCAAATGGAGGGCACGAAGAATTTTGGCGGGCAAATGACCATTTTGCGCGAAGCGTGAAATCGAGCATGAAGGGCAAGTCTATTCGGGTGGGGTCCAGGGGTCCGCCTTAGGGTCCCTTGTTGGGCCCAGGGGTAAAGCCCCCGTGGGGGGTTAAGGGGAAAAGCCCCCGGAAGCTCCAAGGTTTTAGCATGTCTCTGACTAAAACATTAAACCTCAGGGTTGGTGCATTCCTGGTTCATAATCCATCATCCAGTGCAATAATTTCAAATGATTTTATTGAGGTATTCTATCCTTTTGTCGCCACATATGTATATTCACATGTGATGGTGTAACTTTGCCAAATGTCCTTGACGTTAAGTTTTACACACAGCCCTAACGTGGAATGTGTTCAAACAAAAGTACACTCACAGTTACTGCAGGGAGCTGTTGCAGCTCCCCGCAGTAACTGGGTGAGTGCTGTTGGCTAAGACCAGGGAGCTGCTACGGCTCCCTGCTAAGATTTGCTTTAGCAGGTACGGTTTTGAAGGCAGGATTGGCATATGCAAGCAACGAAATCAAAAGTCTATGCGTGATGACTGCACGCAGAGTTTAGTTTTGGTCTGAAGCTAGTTGGTCAATTGGTAGCGAAGAAGTAGCCAATACACACAAGCTTGCGCCGCACTTAAAAAGTTCAATGACAGGCACTTTTAATTTTTTTTATTTTGAACACTTTGAGAGTGGTTTAACCTGTTTGGATCATTAATTTTGAATCACTTTGCCGAGAAACTCAAACTCATGTCAGACCATTTTACTTTAGAACCTGAGTAAGGCGAGGGCAACTGGGGAAGGTTCTGACTGGGGGAAAATGACCTCTTGCCCTCCGGTGGTGACGCCACTAGGATGCTTGTCAACTGAACTGTACATGTTCGAGTGCTTCGTAACCTTTGCTAATTTATTTGCCTCAAAAGATTACTTATAGAGATCACGTGACGTCAGCGCGTTTCGGTTTGGCACAATGGATGGAACTGTTCATGTGCAGTACGTGTATTACCAATACACGGGCACGAAACAATTGTTATCCAATTGACGCATGGATGGCGAAGTTTCAATCTTGGTCGCATTTTAGCGCCCTGAAGGTCTTGACGTTGGATAGTTATGTACTGTGTCCTTTGAGGATGGAACTGCTATGGGGAGCATCTCCTTCGAGGTTAACGTTCAATTTCGTCGGACTACTTTTTGTTCCTGAATGAGATCATGCTCCATATTTATTTCGTTGTATTTTTTTTTTTTTATAGATTTTCGAATCCAGTTGATCAGTCACGCATTTTGGGGCATCAAACTTATAAAAGATTTCTATGGATTAATTTGCATTTCCAATCAAGATGTCAATAAAATCGAATTCAGTCACTAAGCTCAGTAGTTGTCACATGAATTTTGAACTTTGAAAATGTGTTCAGATTTAGGGATGTTATGCACTACAATAAAATTAAAAATGCGGGAATAAAAGTAAAAAATTCCATACCAATCTGTCAGATTATTGACGTTTGGACAACACACATAAAAAATAGATACTTCATGATCCGAAATTAAGCGTTTTTTTTTTAATTACAATCGAGTTATTTCTTCATATTTTCAGCAGGAAGGTACCCCCTAGTTTGGGTTTTAAACACTTCAGTAGAAATACCAAGGTCAGTCTGTTATCTGCGGTTTTCTATCGTTAAAAATGAGCCAAGTCATGTCTCCAAGTTTCAAGTAGCAGATTTCTCTAATGGGTATGACCAACATTTTGCCGAGGGGCCCATTCAGGCTGATAGGCCAAGGTGGCCCCGAAGGCTTAATCGGATCGCTCTATATCGGGTCACTCATTCCAACAACGTAATTGTAAGATCAACACAACAAAGGGGTTGGAGGTCCAAGGGGCAAAGCCTCAGATGCTCTTAGGTCAGTAGGTATTTACCACGGACTTATATACATGGATACAGCATGTAATGTAAACGTCCTCACCGTATATGGTCTCCACCGACTGGGACAAAAAAGGCGCACCAAGATGGCCGCCGTGAAGCTATAAATCGTCTGATTTGACGACGACTCTGTAAAATTTTAAACAAAAGTTAAACTTGAATGGGAAACAATATCATATTCCTGCAATACGTGAAGTGATTTTGACCTTACCTTGCCATATTTCAAAAATATTTCAACTTTTTTGCAAAATATGGTAATGTACTTGGGCAAGTCTAAACATTCACACAAAACCATAGCAGACGGCTTCTTGGTGCGCTTTTTCTCACACGCACGGTAGCGACAATGTTCCGTGCAGTGTGCTCTGTCCATGTATAGGAAGTCCGTGGTATTTACTCAGAATTGTGGACTTTAGGCTAATGCGCTTAATCTTCTCACATCATTGTAAGTTGGACTAATTTATACTTTAATTACAGCTTTGCTCTGTCAGATTAAAGAACAAGAACATTTCACCTAACTTAAAGTAGTGTAGTACACTGTCCTGTTTCATGATTGGCTCATGAGAGTCGTGTGACAGTATTTTTTCTCCTCAAAATGTGAACGTTTTTAGCAGTTGCTGATTGGTTCACCTTGAACATACAATGGTGAAGTCCTGAAATATTATAAAAGATACTTTTAAGAAAAATAAGAAGAAAATGGTGAGATTTTACTGTTGCTTCAAAGTAAGTATTAAGCGACTGATTTTGACCGTTAAGATGATGCAGATGGTTTGTAGGTGGAGATTTTCTGTAGCTTTAGGATCGTGAACAAATTCAAACAAAGTGATGCACGGGGTGCAACAACTGGGAGGAGGCACCAAGGATATGTAGTAACGTTAGGCGCGGTCAAATGTTCCTACAAGAAGGTTTCCCGTCTTTTTTCCCCATCTTTGCCTTACAGGCTGATTCATTTTGCCAAAAATGGCCTTATTCACGAGCCATATGTTTTGCATCGAAACAATGATTTTAAAAGTTTCGAAAGTTGACACCGGGTCTGTTGATAAAAATCGTCTTTGAAAATGTGCAAGGAAAACAACCACTCCCTCAGTAAAACCTCGAAAGGCCACACAAAAAAAAAAAATAATATTTGCGTGTGTGTCTGTTTACTTGTTTTGGATTTAGACCAAGGACCTAAACAAATGATTTCATGTCCGATGTTACTGTTGTATGTTTCTACTAATTTAAACTGTGCATGTGTTGAAGGTTGAACACTGACATGAATGGCCAAACTCTAAAATTCATTAAAATTTATTTCAGTCAGTTGGCAATATAGCTACACTTCCAAACACGTTGATCCCCTTTTCCGAGGCTTCTACCAGACTATCAGACCATCGTTTCAATCCTTTCCCTGTCTCTACACCCGGCACACCCTCTGTAATCCCACACGCTGCATTCTCACCATTTGTAATGAAAGCTCTTGCGTAACCTTACATGCCGTGCACAGAAGGATGTTACACTTAGATTCCAACATGACATACGCCCTAGTAGACTGTTTCAGTCGAAAATATGAAAACAAATCATGGGAGTCGATTCGGGAAGGGCAGCGGGACATGTTCCCCCACTTTTTGAGTGAAGGGGACACTAACGTAAAAGTCTCCCACACACTCTTTGCCAGTGACCTGAAACTTAAAAGTTAGGTTCTACCAAAAAGACTGTACAGTAGGTTATGAAAGGTGCCTTCTAGAGATTACGATCGATTTTCTGTATCAATAATTCAACATGTTAACTTTGCAAATTCCCAAAACTTTTGCGCGCTTGAAGTCTCATTGATTTTTTTTTCAATTGCCTATCAAACATACTCACATTTATTATCCATCGGTTTCTATGATTAGAAATTGTCGTACTGACAAATACAAAGTGTTTATATCTACTTAAACGAATAAATCACTAAATTGCAAATTACAAGTGATATTAAATTAAATTCTATTATTTACTATTTACTCTCACATTCTGTTAAGTTACACCAATTATTTTTTTTTTTTAAAATTCGCGTGCTTTGTAATTTAATATCACTTGTAATTTGCAATTAAGAGCTTTATTTGTTTAAGTAGATATTAACACTTTGTATTTGTCAGTAAGACAGTTTAATTACTTATATATATTGTATGGACACCATTCGTTGTAGAATGGTATGTATAATTGCGCGTGAAAACTTACGTGTAATATCAGCTTGCTCTAAACATGTACTTTAAGTTGTCGCTAATGTGATGCGCCAAACCTTTTAATAAAATAAATATATAACTTAACCGTGTGCACATGCCGTACATATTTGAAGTACCATATATATATTGTTGTGGGCGCTGTTTAAGTTTATCGTGATATTTTTGTTTCAATTTGACCATACCCAGATATATATTTAAAAATGCGATTATCGACCTAAGGTAGCTTTTTAGAGCATGTCTGTATCATCGCTAAATGGTATAACAACGCTTAATGTTAAACCCACCATAAATGTTATAAAAACTTACTCTAATTGTTATACCAACCGTATATGTTATAAACGTTAATGCTAAATGTAATAAATTGGACTCACCCTAAATGTAACAGAAATCAACGCTAAATGATTTTTTTTCCAATTTTCATTCCACAGTGAAGAAGAAATACAGGTATAATATCACGAGTTTTGGGGCATGTATCTGCATGTGATACAATCCTTGATTCTACTTCTCAAGTTCTCAGCAATGCTATTTGAAGGTTTATACAAGGAAATGGTGAACTTTGGTAAAACGTTTTCATGTTGTATCCCTTAAGAATATTGCATTCGCGCTGGGGTAGACATTGCATATGTGAGCATCCACGTGTGTGCGCGCATGTGTATTCATGTTTGAGTGAGTTGCCTGGCCTTGTATTCATGGTACGTTGAGAAGGCGTGGTCAGATAAAGCTCACACCTGGTAGATACACTGGTTTGCATTTATATATACTGCACCGCCCCTCTTATTACATAGTCCAGTTCTAGCTTTTGAACTCCTCGTAGTATAACAGTCTGTTATCAAGATTATATTGACGTAGCCACATGGAGGTTGGAGAGGGTGAGGGTCCAGCATAGGCCTTCTCCACCTATTGCCGAAATTTTTCCATTAAAAAGGGAGAAAATTGATAAACGTTGGACAGTATTGAGAAAAAATAGGTGAAAATGGATGAGATACGCTTCGGGGTGTGGTGAGGTTCAGCTAAAGTAATAGAAGGAGTACGCATCACCACATCTACCCCTTCCCCACGCCCAGGTTACAATGATACAGTTAAAGAGTACCGTACTGTAATATTACCATGGCACGTCATTAGGGGTTGATGAGGAATTGATCAAGTTGGGGGGAGGCGTTTGGAAATGACCGCCGCTCTCCTGCGATGCAGTTAGCCCAAATGGAGGCGGCATTTGGTGCAAGTATTTCTAGTTTTTTTCAGTTCAGTGATAGAATGCATGCCATCAGCCAGACGTGGAGTAACTACTGCTAATCGGCTGTTTGGGGCGGGTGCAGGATTTGCCCGTCAGGGTGTCAAGCTCCCCAACGGATGGGGGGCAATAACCCGAAGCCCCGACGATAGAATTTTTTTGAAAGACTCTGTACCGCGCCTGTATATAACAAAGGCGCTTTACAATAAAATTGCACATGGTCCCAGCTGAGGACACGTTTGATCCGAAAAGCCGTGCAAATGTTTGAAAATGCTCCGAAAGGCGAAATACGCAATAAAATGCGGCGGCGGAGTTGGCAGTCGGGCGGGTAGAACAGGCGAAGACGATGGCATGAGAGACAAACCAAAACATTCCCAAGAATTATTTGCTTCACATGAATATCATCGACAACACCTGTCGTAGCGAGTGTAACACTGTAAAGGATCGAAGGTATAGGAATAGGATTATTACATTTAGCGTTGACTTTTATTGATTCCTTGCGTCAGCAAAAGGAATCTATGCGATGGTGATGTGCGTGTGGGTGTGTGAGCCTGTGGGCGATGCCTTGCCGGGTACAAGCCGCTCACGGGAGCACAGGCCTCGCACGTCTTTCCTCGCTCACGCGGAGCTCGTAACTGGCGTAGTTACCCGAAAATTCAGACACTTCAATAAGCTCTGTCACGTGATATGCAAGAGCCTGCCCTCGCTCGCGGAATTCACGTGCCGCATGAGTTAAACGGCGAAAGGGGAATTCCTTACGGGGAATAGTTCTGTGTACCCTGTAAGGCATTGACTAGGGGTATGTGCTGTGTGCGTATGTGGGAGTATGAGACGCTTTTGCTTGTAAACACGATATCTCAAGAAGGGTAAATGTGACTGATCTTATATTCGGTGTGTAAATTGACCACATTGAGTAGACGACTCCTATTGTTTTTGGTGGAGGTAAAAGGTCATTTGGCGTCACGAGAGGTCAAAAAGTTAAAACCTTGTATACACGATATCTCAAGAACGGTACACGTGACTGATTTTATATTTGGGTGTGTCGGTTGGTATATTGGGTAGATGATCTCTATTGATTTTCATGGAGGTCAAAGGTCATCTGGGGTCATCAGAGGTCAAGACATCAAATGCTAGTAATCACGGTATCCAAGAAAAATGCATGTGATTAAGCCCATCTTTAGTGTGTGGGTTGGCTGTATTGAGATGGTGATCCCAGATGATTTTCGTGGTAAATTTCCTAGAAATTGCTTGTAAACACGGTATCTGAAGAAGGGACCAGGTAAGTGTGACTTATCTTATATTTGGTGTGTGGGTTGGCCATGTTAAGTAGATGATCCTTATTGTTTTTGGTGAAGGCCAAAGGTCATTTGGGTTCATGAGAGGTCAAAACCCTTTAAACACGATATTCAAAAATAAAGGTGCAAGTGACTATGCTCATTTTGGGTGTGTGGGTTGGTTGTATTAAGTAGATGTTCCCTACTGATTTTTCGTGGAGGTCAAAGGTCCTTTGGGGTCATCAGAGGTCAAGACATCAAATTCTAGTAATCACGGTATCCAAGAAAAATGCATGTGATTAAGCCCATCTTTAGTGTGTGGGTTGGCTGTATTGAGATGGTGATCCCAGATGATTTTCGTGAAGGTTGAAGGTCATTTGGGGTCAGCAGTGTCAAAGTCTGACACACTTGCTTGCATTGTATTACAAGAAAGGTGACTTGTAGGGTCCTCATACTTGACTTGTAGATGATGCATGGTGAATAAATGGTCCCAACAGTTTTTGGTGAACGTCAAATGTCACTTTAGTTCACAAGGGGTCAAAGTCTCAATATCATATTTACACAAATTTCGCATGGTTGGAGTCTTGGATACTGAAAAATTTCACACATGTGGATGTGATATCATGAGCAGAACCCCAGCTCTTGTAGGAAGCTTTGAAGCCTTGCATGTGCACTTTGTGGATGCATTACGGAGCACTGTCACTTTTTAAAACATTACGAAGCACTGCCAACTTGTAAAAACTGACAGGCTTAAATATCAGTGGCAAGGAATCACTAAGCCTTTTGGCTTTCTGGTTACATTTAGTGTGAGTCGTTTATTACATTTAGCGTTAACTTTTATAACATTTACGGTTGGTATAACATTTAGCGTTGTTATAACATTTAGCGGTGATACACATGTCCACCTTAGGTGTGATCCAGCGTTATAATACAGAGCACGAAGTGACAGTCATTCACGTGCACTTCACAAGTAATAAAAATGAATAAAGCAAATACCTATTAGTAGGAAACCAGAATGCAAAAATGCATTGAGGTTTCGATGATACATACATGCTCTTTTCAATAAAATGCTACATTTGTTGTAACAACTGGTGACCGAAAGGGACCTTTGACTCCACCTGTAAGTAACTGGTTTTTCTTTTAACCAAAACACTTCTATATTCAAAAAGCAAAATTTCATACTGTGCCTTAAGATATTCTGCAAACAAGGTTTTCAGAGTTTGATGCCAGGTTATACCAGATGGTCATTGACCTCCACCAAAAACAACAGGTACAGTACTTTCAACTCACCATAACTCATCCACATACTAATTGTGAAATACATCCACGTTTCGTACCTTGAGCTATCCTAAACAAGGTTTTCAGAGTTTGACCCCTATGACCCCAAATGACCTTTGACCTCTACCAAAATCAGTAGGGTTCTTCCTTACATCATAATGCATCAACAAGTTTGAAATCAATCCAAGCTTCACACCTTGAGATATTGAGTTAAAAACTTTTCAGGATTTGTCCCCTTCTGACCTTTGATCTCTACCAAAATGTATACGGTTCTTCTTTACATCATAACGCATCAACATATCAAGTTTGAAATGAATCCAAGTTTCCTACCATAGTGTATCATGTAATCAAGGATTTCAGGCTTTGACCCCATGTAACCCCAAATGACCTTTGACCTCCATCAAAATCAATAGGGTTCTTCCTTAAATCATAACGCATCAAAATATTAGGTTTGAAATTAATCCAAGTTTCCTATCATGAGATATCGTGCAAACAAGGATTTCGGGTTTGACCCCCTGTCACCCCAGATGACCTTTGACCTCCACCAAAATAAAAATGGTTCTTCCTCTTAGTATGGGGTATATGTGTACCAAGTTTGAGAACTGTCAGATCTTCTCTTCTTAAGATATCGTGTAAACAAGCAGAGTGTCACAAACGCACAAATACACACGCACACCCACGCACATACACACATACATACACACGCACGCCATCACGAATTCATAGGTTTCTCTTTTCATCGAAACCAATAACCTTGAGATAAAACTTGGGGGTGATGCATGAAATTACCAAACGTAATGCGTCACTAAATTGTTAGAGGAATTAAAATCTTCTATCAGCATGTCATTGAGTTAATTCGGTCCTTGGTTGAGCAAGATCAAACAGATCTCCGGGACAACCGAATTTTCTTGAGGTTATATATTTTATCCAGCTGATTGGAACACTTTAAGCGAAAATAGAACATTATTTGAATGACCTCTGTTATATGTAAAATAAAAAAGATTGTAGGTGGCACTGAAGGTGAAAGTGGTTAAATCTTTTGTGATAAGGATTAAGAATCTCTGACAAAATTGCGTTTTTATCCAAATAAGGGACCATCCTTCAGTGACGAGGGAGTAATTCCCGCAACCAATCGTTGTGCTTGACGATTGAAAGGTTTCGTTGCAATGACAACTTCTTAACCGGGTAAAGCCTAATCATCAAATAACCTTGAATGTGTAGCGCAAAACAGTTACATTAAGAGTGAATTAAAGAATCCTTTCATTGAAGTTGCCCTCAGGTTTATTTAAAAGACCAGAGATGATACATATCTTCACTCATACTTTGTCATTTTTTTCAATCCGCACTCTTCGGTTCGTCGGGGAGAACACCTCACTTCAGCCAAAACGTTCACTGGAGGAACTGAAGATGTACGCTTCTGTAAGATCACTTAATCCTGTCATTACACCGGAATCAATTCAAGAATTCACAGTTCCTGCATACCCCACGGGATCTAAGTGCCGCAGAGGACTTTCCCAGTCAGTGACGGCTAACTTATCTCAACTGGGTGCATTTCCTTGGTCTATCAGGAAGGATCCCTATCCAGAACACATATCCACGTCTTCGCTCCCCAGTTTCCCTTGGCAGTCTCATGGATCGAAGTCTCATAAGTTGACTTCAAGTGATCTAAGTGAAATACAAAAAAGAAGTGTCCCCCATTTATCTCAGATCAAAGAAAGCCAAAATCCAAAACGCCAGTCCACTTTAAGGGAGTCAGTTGAATCCGACATAGGGTCAACGGGTGAAAACTCGCCGACTTCCAGTTTCATTTCTACTGTTGGAAAAATAAAGCCGTCTCTCTACCAAGAAAAGAAACAAGTAAACATGCAAGGACCATCGCATCGACATTGTCAGGGATCGTTAGCAAGTGTACATCGTTTACACTTCAAAATGGAGTACAGTGTTGGGAAAAAACAGTTGGACATTTCGCTTCTTAATATCGACGGTATGTATGGAGGAACGTCCAACGGAACCAGGACGAAAATCAAGACGAAAGTGCAACTTTTCAACGATTACGAAAACAAACCGTTTCGGGTTGGGTGGGCCTCTAGTAAAGACCCAACAAAACTTGAAAGTATAGTGCAAATCAAAGGGGTTAGCGCTGAACAACTTACAACGGGCAGCGTACGTTTCTCCTCGTACATGGCGGAAAAAGGTCTTGCAAAAAGGAAACATCTCGGGGAATCGGTAGAACAAATCCACAATCAGAATCTTTGTGGAATCGTGAATCATTCGATACTCAGGAATAAAACAGTAAGTTCACTTCTTTGTCTCATATTTTACAAATTTCGTATAATGTTTGATTACTTGCGATAGGTTACGATTGCAGATAGCCAATGTCCGGGCAGAACCCCAGATGGAAAATTTCATACAACCTGTTTTGCCTTTTCAAACCAAAGTTGAAAAAATTCCATTGATGAAACTTCCTTTGTTACTTTTTGGAACATCCTCTTCCTCGGCCTGATTACATCTTATGCCCTTAAAGGCCCAGTTTTCTCACCCCAAACAGTACTAATTCACCTAACCTTCTTACTGAAGCCTCTCCCACAATTGTCTGAAATGCATCTTCATCCAGATACAATCTCAGTTTATTGCGTCAAGGTGAGTATAGAAGAAACTCAATTTATATAATCAAAACACTCCCACATACCGTTCCTGCTGTGTAATATAAGCTTTGGTACTCTGCATTGTTTGAATTAACTGTCAGTAAAAGAGCAGAGCCAATTGAGAATTTCGGTACCCCCTACCAAAATTGTAGTTTGGGGTGAGAGGTTTGGCCCTTTAAGGAAGAAATGAAGAGGCTACATACACATGTGATATAGTGAGATATATTCAGGTTTTATACATTAATTGACGGTACCGGGTATAAGAAAATAGAACAAATAATACGAAACATTTGCTTGCATCCCTAAAAAGCAATGGAACGATAATGTGGAATTTTAGCATTGTCAGCCATTTTGCTTTTCCGCCATCGTGATTATTCTGAATCTCACCAAAACAGTTCCAACAATTTTTAAAACTTTTGCAGTGCATAAGTAAAAATCTATAAAACAGAAATCTTAAACACATATTGAAAGCCTATCTCCGCTGGACTTCAGCTGGTTAAAGCTAGCCCAGTTGAGTCCCGCGTGGGAAAATCTTACAAAAACGAATGAGTCTCAGCTGGGGCCCAGCAGGTAGACCAGCAGGAGTCCATACGGGGCCCAACTGGGCATGTTGACTGGGTATAAGTTTATCTTATCGATAAGCAGACTGAAAGTGCACCCACTTCACACAATTCTCAATGGGTTTCATTTGTGTGAAATGGTTCCTAAGTCAATGCAAACTGTCATATTTGCAATGCATTATATTTATTTTGAAACCTGTCATCACATAATTTCATTTCATTCGGAAGTGACCGTCCTTCCATTGAACGTATAAATTGTTTCTATTTGCCTTCGTCAGAGTTTGGGTCGAGCTCTCGTGTCGATGTGGTACAGCATATTGTCAAAGAAATTAATTGTCACCGTCGTGCGGTTGGAAGGGATGAAAAACCTCAGTGTACGAGGTCTGAACTTAGCAGGTATGTCACGGGCCATTTATTGACTCTCGTCTATCGTCACCTTCCTGCATTGTGGGGGCTAGAACCCTTGGGGTTGTTCGAAACATTGACCTATGAGCCAGGCAGGGGGGGGGGGGAAGCTCCCAAATTTCTGGGGAAGCTATGCAGTTTTGTTACAAACGAAAGGGCCAGAAGCTCAAATTTACTACTGATTACATTTTACTTACCATCGTGAAAGAAAGGCCACGGCTACTTGAGTGGCTGGAGATTTTCAAAATTTCCTGGACTAGTGTTTCCTTTTTTCCTATTTTGCTAGACTAAAAAAATAAATGTTTTGCAGTTTTAAGTACATTGTAGGGAAGAAATAAACAACTTGGGAAAGATAATTTTGAATTTCAAAGAATATGGTTCACCTCAGATAGAGTCCTTTCTAATATAGGTTTGATTTCTTGTAAGTTGTAGCCATACCAACTCTTAAGTTTACCATAAGGAAGACAGAAAAAATGAAGATATTCATTTTTTCTTTTCCATATTACTCCAGTATATATTCTTAAATTTTCGGTTTGACCTCGACCATCTTTAGAATACAATTGACAATGAAAAGCTAGTTAAAGTACACTGTGAAATGTAGAGGTACAGTATATAGGTGCACAAGAGTGCTGCCCAAAAGAAAGAGGATCAGAAACGGATGAATGAACATTACACTGGTGAGCCTAGGGAGGACCATTCTATAGTCTTGTGTATCTCTTGGCAATCCTTCCAGTTGACCACTCTTCAGATCTATTCATCAAGGCTATACATACCCCTTCAGCCACTTGTCTTCGCATAGGGTCCCCAGTGTGGGAATTAAGCATACAAATATCTAATACAAAATCTTCATCAATCCTTAAAACCGATGGGAGGATGCCAGTGTTAGATTTGAAAGTTTGGGCTGAAAACAAAGTGGATGATGATGGATTCTCATATTCAATTACCCAGCATACCCATTACTCTAAGCCTATGAGCAGTAAACAGGTCATCCACAAAGATTGTGCTCTCAATATGAAGACAAAACATTCTGACAAATTACCTTGTTAGAATACTGAGGAATGTTTCTCTAAGTCTTCCTGACCATGAAAGAACAACTGCCATACAACATTTTGTTAATAGGATGCAAAAAAGTGGATATCCAAAATTTCATCGTTATGAAGTTTATTGCAGAGCAAAAAAAAAAAAAACGCTTCAATAATATAGTCAGTAGTGAGAGAGATGGAATTGTTCCCATGTTTAGACCTAAAGCATGGGAACGAGAAAGACGTGATAGAAAAAAGGCAGGGAAAAAGCTCAACTGGTTTAAAAGAGAGAAAAACTTAGCTGAAGCTGTGTTGTTTGTTGAAGCCACTGCTAACAGTGAAATACTAAAGAAATGTAAAAGTATTATGACAGAAACCGAACTGAAGGTTAATGTTGTAGAGAGGGCTGATACAAGACTTTAGATATATTAAGTAAATACAATCCTTTTCCTAGTGTTGTTTGTCTAGATCCTCTTTGTAAATTATATAATATAAAGAAAGGTATTTGTAAGAAAAAAGAAGTTGTATATTGTATTCAATGCACTAATTGCAAAGGTGATTTCATACATGTTGGTGAAAACTCTAGGTGAAAGATATGATAATTTTTTTTCAAATATGAATGAAACACACTCTGTCTTTTATAACCACAAAACAAATTATCACAATGGTGAAGATTTTGAATTAGATGTTTGCATTCCTAATTCTCACACTGGGGACTTTATGCAAAGACAAGTGGCTGAAGGGGTATGTATAGCTGAACTTAATCCCTTGATGAATAGATCTGAAGAGTGCTCTACTGGAAGGATTCAGAGAAACATAAGACTATAGAATGGTCCTCTCTAGGCTCACCATTGTAATGTTCATTCTTCCGTTTCTGATCCTCTTTCTTTTTGGCAGCACTCCTGTGCACCCATACACTGAACCTATATATATATATATATATATATATATATATATATATATATATATATATATATATATATATATATATATATAAATATATATATATATATATATATATATATATATATATATATATATATATATATATATATATATATATATATATATATATATATATATATATATATATATATATATATATATATATATATATATATATATATATATATAGGTCGATGCAAAACATGGTAATACACAGTGCAATATAATTGAACCAAAAATGGAGTTGAACGAAAAATACAAATTACGACGTTTCGGGTTACATACCCTTCAACACGGTAACAGAAAGTCAACTGAAGTCACACAAACGAGGAGTCAAAGTCAAGGAAAAAGCACCAGTCAACAAAAAGATTAAAATCATTCAAGCAGTGATTCTAGCTTAGAATTAAGGCCATGGGGGTGAAGAGTGCCAAGTTTAAGGATAAGACGGTTTTCAGTCGTGAGACGATCAATATGGGTTCCTTTACAGGTTAATGCGGCCGTGACCAAAAAGTCTGTAATTGTACAAAGGGAGGGCGGATTAAAATGGGCTGCTACAGGAAAGCCAGACAAGTTAAGTTTAATAGATCGGAGGTGTTCAGTATAACAAAAGAACACAAAAAATAGATACATTCATTTCCAACTAAATTATAAATCCGTGAATACAAAATATTTCGGGCTTAAATTACACAGCCCTTCATCAGTTGTACAAAAACACTAGTGCAAAAAGACTGTATACACGTACTCGTTCTTATTCAGACCCGATTTATGATTGTTAAGTGAGATGATGGTTTGTAACTCACGGTTGCATCTCTGCTGAGCGCTTTTAAAATTGCCGTACAACAAGGCACACTTTAAGTGGGAAAGGTTATGCTGAGGGAGATTAAAGTCAGATTTGAGTATTTCCCAAGGTTTCTTGATATTGTGGGTAAGGGTGCGATTGCTCAGCAGAGATGCAACCGTGAGTTACAAACCATCATCTCACTTAACAATCATAAATCGGGTCTGAATAGGGATTTGGCCTTCATGGGCACCCAAGCAGTTGATACCTAAGCGAGGAAGCAGAACGAGTACGTGTAAACAGTCTTTTTTGCACTAGTGTTTTTGTACAACTGATGAAGGGCTGTGTAATTTAAGCCCGAAATATTTTGTATTCACGGATTTACAATTTAGTTGGGTATGAATGTATCTATTTTTTGTGTTCTTTTGTTATTTGGTTTCTTTACTTTCCAACACACGCCACCTATCATGTTATATATATATATATATATATAGATATATGTGTGTGTGTGTGTGTGTGTGTGTATATATATGTACATATATATATATATATATATATATATATATATATATATATATATATATATATATATATATATATATATATATATATTTATATATATATAACCGTAATAGTAAAAATTAATTAATAATGTCAACCAGGCAATGGTAAAGTGCTCAACCCTGTGAAGGGAGCTGTAATATTGAAAAGGTTGCAATAAGTTCTTTCAACATAGCTTTACAGAACTGTTTCGTATGGTTGTCGTGGCGTGTTACAGCCACTACATACTTTACTCAACAGAAACACGGTGAAACTGAGTTACAGCTGCATGGCAAACATAGACCAAATCATATCAGCGCACAAAAAATACATACTGACGAAACAGGAAGTACAACCAGCAACGCAAAGCAACTGCAATTGCAGAAAGCAAAGTGAGTGCCCATTGGAAGGCAACTGCCTCACGAACAACATTGTGTACCAAGCAACTGTAACACGCCACGACAACCACAACGAAGAAACATACATTGGTCTTACAGAGAACACATTCAAAACAAGATACACCGCCCACAAGTCTAGCTTTAAACACAAGAAAAAGAAACGCAACTGCACTCAGTGAATACATCTGGAAACTAAAGGATACAAATGTAGAACACTCCGTTAAATGGAAACTCATGAACAAAGCTCGAGCATACTCCACATCATCAAAAACTTGTAATCTCTGTCTGGAAGAAAAGTTCTTCATTATTCTCAAACCTTCCTTAGCAACTCTAAATAAAAGAAACGAACTGATAAGCTCTTGTAGACACAGGAACAAACATCTGCTGTGTAATTATTCTAATTATTCTAATAGGTAATGTATCTTGGCTCGCTGTACACCGCTCGTGCCTATACGTATTTAACGTTATTGACATCATTCTACTTCAGGCTTCTGAGGAGTGAGGACCTACATTATTGGCCCTTACGAAACAGTTCTGTAAAGCTATGTTGTAAGAACTTATTCCAACCTTTTCAATATATATATATATATATATATATATATATATATATATATATATATATATATATATATATATATATATATATATATATATATATATATATATATATATATATATATATATATATATATATATATATATATATATATATATAGTGGTATTAGAATACCTGTCCATAGTTAAGATACCCATTCAGGGAATGCTGTGTGGCGGAGGCGTGGGTATGCTTTGATTTGACTACTGGTTGGAAATGTATCGACGAAACATTTTTTATTTAGTTTAATTGTTGTTTTAAATCAGCTACAAGTTTCCTTACAAATATTTACTTTTTTCCATCAGCTCCCTATGTGACCCTAACCTTGGTCAATGAAGACGGTCTGAAAATTGGTGCGGGTGTGACCAATCGAGCTTGGTTCACAAACAGTCCAGTCTTTAAGCAATCGTTCTTGTTCAAGTTACCCAAGAAAAACTTGACCGGAATAGGTCTTAGATTGACAGTCAAAAATGGAAACGTTCTTTTACCAAGGACAACAATGGGAGAGTTGATGTTTAGTTGGCCTAAAGAAGAGTGGCAGAAAACTTCCACATCACTACAATGGAAAAAGATGTTAAAAAATCCAGGAACTGCTGTTAATGCGTGGCACGACATTTCTTATGTTTTGTAATTTGAAAATGTTTGATTTAATTAATCCATCCACTACTGGAAAATGAATAAGCTCTTGGACACAGAAATGACTTTAGATTCAGTGAAAAAATTGGGACGTAAAGGAATATCTATGCTTCAGTATGACGCTCGCTTTAAATGATCACTCGAGCCCGGAGCTTTATTCGTGATTAGCTGATACTTTTGCTTTTGCATTTCATACCTCCCATAGCGTTTTTAACAGTGAAACGCTGACTAAGACTGTATGTTTATTTTGGGTGGCGTCAACTGCAGGTCCAGATTGCCGACCTATGAGTGCGGATACTCACAGTCAGAGAAGAAGAATTTTTTATGTGTAGGATATGGGGATTGTCTACTTGAGTGGGTATGCCTTTGTGACAGGGGCGTCGTTTTAAGGGAGGGGGCAGGGGGAAATCGCTAAACCAATGAAAACATTGAAGGTTAGTCATATCGTTTTGCCCCACCCACAACAATTCGGGCAGATTAAAAAAAAAAAAAACAGTAGGTGAAATTAAGAAAATTTAACATTGTGGGGTACAGACACTTTAGGGCCAGGCTAGAAAAGGTCAATTAGAGCCTGATTTAAAGCAGGGAGCTGTAAGGAATTATACTGCATTTTATGCGTCATCTATATTTTGTGTATGTGTGTGAAAAGCAGGTGTGCGCTCGCGTTCGTGTGGGCGGACCGCTTATGGACGGGTCCGGTCACGAACACGATCTAAAATTCCGGCTGTTGGAAAATTTTTGCCCTTCCATCCCCAAACCAGATCTAGGCCCTGCTGTAAGAAGAAAGCTTTGAGGTTTGAGAAATAGATTAATTTCTCAAACCAAATTAATGTTCAGCTATAACTTTATAAGTAACTGTTGCCCTGCCAAGTGATTTGTTGTGGCTGGTTGAAAATTAGTCTTACGTATAGACGAATCCGATTAGCGCTTGTATTTAGTGACTGTAGGCCGCCATTAGTGGGGTCCATCAGCCTTAAATTGTCTGCATTTATTGTTTACATGAATTTCAAACCCTCATATTTAGTGAACTTGGAGAATTTAAGATACAAATTAGTGTACAACCATCCATGATAGAGGTAAGCAAGGAAATCGAAAGATATAAAGATGATTGACCCCAGTTATGGCTGACTGAAATCAGACCATCACTTTCTGTCTGGATTCGTGCATAAGTAACTGTTGCACTGCCAAGTGATTTTTGTGACCGGTAGTTATTAGTCTTACGTACAGAGTCACCTTCAGATGAAATTATGATGTAATTATGTAATTGCTCTCTTAGATTTAAGTACGATTTCCACCCACTGAGATTCTTCAGCAATTTAACTATATGGTATCATGAACAGAATAGTTCACTATATTGTCAAAGTTTTTTTAAAAAAAAAAAAAGATCTCACTATTTATGAATTGTGAAAAGGAGATAATTCTAGTCCCTTTGTAAATAACAAATTTGTTTCTGTACAACGCTTGATATTTTAAAAATAAAAAACAATAGACAACTTCTTACAAAATTATACATTTGTTCTCGTTGTTCTCTTCTGTGGTTGATTTCTATGTTACTTTACCCAGAAAGAAATTCCCCAGGTTGTGGGCTCGGGGTGTAGAATATGCCCACGGTATTTCCTGCCTGTAGTAAAAGGTGACTGAAGGGATGGGCTCGAAATTTTTTATTTAGATGACACTAATCGCGGTTCCGTGTCGTTAAATTTCATCTAACTGACTAACAAGAGAGAAAAAATAACAATAAAACGCAAAAGCTTAGTGGTTCCTTACCGAAAGGACATTATTGGTGTATCACAGGGGCGCAAATCTCTGTTTGAGAGTGGGGGCGAAAATGCTTTTAATGTGCTCATGATAAACTGTGCACGCGTGGCGGGCACCGCAAGCGCGAAGCCCCAAACGGCCCCTATTGGGATCCAGGGGCAAAGCCCCTATGGGGGCCCTGGTGTTTCATGCCTCAATATGAATCATCTGCTGTCTCTAAAGCATCCACATGCTTCCTACTTTGAAACATCCTCTTTATATGTACTTAATTTTTTAACTAGCATGCCAAGACCTTTGATCTGCATGAAAACAACAACATTTGTCTTCTAAATTCTATCAACCTGTACTATTAATATGAAATGCACCGTGCCACTGAGGGGAAACGAATTCTCTCTCTTCAAAAAAGAAAAGTTAGAGAACACGACGAAATTTGATTGTCTTAATCTTTTTAAAAAACATTAGAGAAGTTGCTGAATTATCGTAATTGTCGACAATTTTCTCGGACTCTGAAACATGAAATACGACAAATAAGAAAAATTTCGTCCTATTCTCCTATTTTAAATCACAAAGGGCACTACATTTTAGAAATAACTTTGTATTCTCCCATGCATTACGAGATACAACAGGATGACCAATTTAGCCTCAGACCCCCCCCCCCTTTCGTCACATCAACAATAAATAAGCATCATGTTTATCTACGAGAAAATTCAAGAGGCTATTTCAGGCTCTTCTTTTCCCTCACAACACAAATCCAAAAAACGAACCTCTTATGATATGAAGTCCGGGTGAATAGGCCAAAACAGGGAGCTGCAACTCCCGTGCCACAACAACAGGATTTGAATAATTTGAATATATTGTGGAAAAAATAGGCCTATGTCATCACGTTTTGAGTGTTACCCACTGAACTGTGTTCACACAGTCACACGTCAGCCCATGTGTGTAATGTGCCTTAGTCGCTGTGCTGTGAACAGTCGGCACGTTAGTGTTGTCTCAGTTTCTAACGGTTCATTACGTTATAGAACAGGGGTGTGAAAACTTTTGGACTAAATCATGTTGCTGTGGCCATCTGGGTGGCCCCAGTGGGGCAAATATAGGTGTATATTAGGTGGCGTCTTACCGTCACATTGTCCCACATCCTTCCCCGTTAGATTGACCAATGTGCCAAGACCTACATGCATACCCCTGGTGTAGAGGACAGCGATCAAAAACAATCCTATCGGGGAAACACAAAACGCAATTACAATTTTCAAGTATGTTGTAAGTGTTCATTGAATGCGACACGTAAGAATTGAAACCATTGTTCAGTTGTTGATGCTGACAAGGTGTATATTAGGTGGCGTCTTACCGTTACATTGTCCCACATCCTTCCCCGTTAGATTGACCAATGTGCCAAGACCTACATGCATACCCCTGGTGTAGAGGACAGCGATCAAAAACAATCCTATCGGGGAAACACAAAACGCAATTACAATTTTCAAGTATGTTGTAAGTGTTCATTGAATGCGACACGTAAGAATTGAAACCATTGTTCAGTTGTTGATGCTGACAACGGAGAATTGGGCTATACGTTGATTTTGATTTTTGTTTCAGCTGATTGGGCTACTCATGGGATCCTTGTAAAGTTCGAAGAAACTTGTAAAGGCTAGGTAGCCGGTAGGAGATGCATTGCCGCCCTCCCATGAAATTCAAAAGGGATTTTCGCCGGTCAATGAAGTTGCTCGAATTTATAATCATCATAATCTTGTCGCACGTTAGTCAAATATTTTGTAGAATGACCTTACCAGCTCATTTTCCGGAGATTAATTTCTTCACATTACCATTTCATTCAATGGTAGTGGTTCATTTTGTCTGGTAATTTTCTGATCATTTTATAACTTACTCAATTTTTTTATTGCAGTATAAATTTTATCTCAATCAAAAGCTCAAAATAATGATTACTTAGATTCTACTTACAAGTCGGTGGGAAATGCAGTTTCCGGCGGCTGTCTGAGTGTTCGTGATTTTTCAAAATTTTCTGTACGCTCCGCTCCAACAGATAGTGGCTTGGTCTTTCGGGCAGAATTAGATATTCCAAAGGCGTAGGAAGCGGGAGGCTGAGGGCGACAACCCTCAGTAGAACATGAGGGGTGGAAGCAAGCTTCCGATTTCCATTTCCCGGATCAGAAAACCCGATTTTCATTTCCCAAACCTCAAAAAAGGAAAAATTTCCGGCGCGCTTCTCGCGCCTCAAAATGCTGTGTAGAATGCATCAGTGTGTGGGCATTAGATAACATTATGTAGCAACAAAGGTTCAGTCGTCGTGCAGTTATTCCCAGATTTGTCACCAATATGTGAAGTAAATGCAGATTCTTCAGTTATCCCCTATCAATTTAAATTTCCTTACAGAAAACCCACAATCCAAAGCTTTCTGCAGTACAAGCTCCGTATCTACATATATTTGTTTAAAAGGGGCAAAAATTTCGGCACGATCCGCGCGCCGTAATACGTCCCTACAACAGTGGTATTCACACTTGAAAAAAAATTCGGAAAAGTTAGCTGCTACCTACAGGCCCGAGACCGGCTGTCTGAGGGGTCGCGATTTATGCTGTCAAACACACCTACCATCACATACCTTTACACCCTGTCAGTTGAGTAGTCTGTGTAGACGGATTCTTTAGTTACTAAAGTGTCAAAGTGTTATCGATGATCAATGTTGCAGAGAAGTGACGTAGCTACAGGAAAGAGGGACGATTGCCCTTGGCGCGGAAAAGTAAGAATTCGGTTAGTTGCCGTTTAAGACACCCGTCAAATGCAGTGCGGTTTTCCCAAATTTTCTTTCATAAAATTCAACAATACAATAAAAGCTTCTCATTTGTAAAATTGTTTTAAAAAGGCAAATATTTCAGCCCGTTCGCGCGCCCTGGCCTGCAGCCCTTTATGCAGTAAGTGGTCGCTCTTAGAGCACTAAGTGGTTAACTTTTTCGAGCCGCTACAGTGCCGTTTCCCTAAGTTTCCCTGAACTTTTCTTCAATAAAGGCTTTTTATTTTGAAATAATATTTTGTCTAAAAAGATAACAAAGTTTCGGAAGCTTTTTGAATGTCTCCAAAAAGCCTCAATCCGCACTCCTTAGATAACATTATGTAATAACAACGTTCTTCAGTCGACAGGTTATCTCAGATATATGCTAATACGAAACTCATACTCTTTGATAGTCCCCAAATATGCAAATATACTTGAAGGAAACACTGAATCTAAATTATTTTTTGCAATACAAGCTCCATATTTACAAATGTGTACAAGGACCCAAATTTTTGACGTGCGCAGTACAGTAGAGTTCAAATTTTACAAAAAAATCGGATTTTTTTATTGAAAAAATGTTCTTGCTCTTAGAAAAAAGCGAAAAATTAAGCATCAAAAATGTACCTTTTCGTCAGTGGGGTAGGGAGAGGTGCATGGTCCAATATTGCCACTGAGATATTCAGACAGAGAAAAACCGTACGTCCCTATTACCCGCTATCTCTTTAGGTTCTTTCGAAATGTATGGATCCGCGCCTACAGCTGGCAGTGCATACAGGACCTTCAAGGCCCAGTTCTCTCACACCAAACAGTATCAATTCTCTTTACTTTCTTACTAAAGCCCCTCCCACAATTGTTTGAAATTCATGTTCATTCATGTACAATCTCAGTTTATTGCTTCAAGGTGTGTAAAGGAAAACTCAATTTTTATAATCAGAACACACCGTTCATGTTGTGTAATATAGGCTTTGGTACTCTGCATTGTTTGAATTAGCTGTCAATCAAAGACCTGAGCCAATTGAGAATTTTGGTACCCCCGTACCAAAATTGTAGTTTGGGATGGGAGGTTTTGGTCCTTTAATATGTAATTACAACGCTCTCTGTGCATGTTGCAGTATGGGACTGTACGCTGTACCTTTTTCTCGTTGACGTCAAATCTAAATGGTACAAAGGTGCACTAAACTCAGTACAAAGATACTTCCAAAGAAACATAATATTGCGTTTGCTTTATGGATCTGCTACAAACTAACAAAATGGAACCGAGCTTCTAATCGATTCAAAACCGTGTTTCTTTAAAATCGCGCTCATGAAAAGAACAATATCCTAATCTTGAAACCATACCTTTATCTGTTAATACATACATGAAACCTAACCTTGTCTGAAACTAGTGTTAAAGTAAAGGCCAGGTCACACTACTGCAGCGATATCGGATCGGATCACTATCCGATTTTTGTGAGTTTTAATTGAAATGTTATCCATCCATTGTCGGAAAGAACCAAAAGTTTGTTATCCTGTGTAAATATATGATCGATATGAGAGGACCACGGAAATGCAGTGTATACTATTTATTTCGTGACGTCACATTTACAAACAGCTTTTAGCGGACTACGCTTACCCGATAAAAGATGTCTGAGGATGTGACGTCACGAAATAATTGGCATAATTTAGAATTTCGTAGTCTCCTGCGACACAATTCGCATATCTACACAGGCTGACAATTTTTTGTTGCTTTTCGACCAAAGATGGAAGAAATATCAGGCTAATAAAAACTCACAAAAATCGGAGCGGAATCCGATCTGATATCGCTTTTGTGTGACCTGGCCTTAAACCTGTAATTAAATTGTAAATGAAAATGAGTGCCATGCGAAGGGCCCGACTATTTTTTTTTTCTTTTTTTTTCTTTTTTTTTTCGTATTTCGTTTTGGTAGTTTTTAGTTTACACAACAGGAAATTTGCGTAAAATATCACACCGTCATAGAGAAGCCATTAGCCACTTTTCCATTCAGGGTGGTATAGAGCAACACTGAGGATAGTCTTGCTCAAGACGGTATTATAAGTACGTACTACATTACGGTAGTTCGATACAACGTCTGTACAAGAAAAAATGTGAACACGCCCTCTACATGTCTTGAAAATTTATTTCTATAATGATTATAATAATAATATAGTATTGAAAGAGATACTCGAGTACGTACAGTCCAGTTGACAAGCGCCCTCATTTTGGATCCAGAGTCAAAATAGCGTGGAAAATAAGTATTATACTAACGTCTTAACCAAGACTACACTGAGGACGGCGAGTTTAACACACGGGCAAGCGGCGTTCCGTCCTGACGTTAAGGCGTTTCGGTTCTGAAGACGACGGGTACGAGGGGAATAACCATAACAACAAATGTACCGTCCTGTTTCCAGACGGTTCTGAAAACCAACAGGACGGAGTGATGTTCGCTTCTGCTCATGCGCAGTCTAGTTTTTCACTGCGAGTTCCGCATCATGAATTAGTCACAGTAAAATTATAGACTTGATTTCCTTCCTTGCCCAAATCAACAATTTCATGATTGACAGACAGTAATATTCCATGCAAAGACATTTAATCCAAGTCAAGGGGGTTTACAATCCTGCCCGGAGTCCCGTCAATTTTTTGCAAACTTAGTGGACTGGAATCTCTGTGAAGTGATAATAATAGACCTCCAGCGGGTTTGGAAACTTGATAAACCTCACTTGAACAATAAATTACTGAGGTAAGAAAAACAACTTCTTTTACCGCAATTGAAACAGCATGCGTCCTCTTTGTCTGCAGTCCTGCAATAGAGAAGTCCCTAATTATCAGTATCAGTTGGAACAGAAAATTCTTTTGCTGAAATTATCTCACTCGCTGCCGGGAACGTAGGTTGTGAGTTTTTCTATGACGTTTTTTGTGTGTCATGTGCTGGGACTTCCCACTAAATGGACAAAGTATACTGCCGCATGCGCAGGTTGCCGCTGCCCTGCGTCTGAGAGGCTTAGCAAAATGAATATCAGCCATTTCCTGCTGTGATTTTGTGGTTTTGAACTTGCTCAAGTAGTCAAAAACTACAGATTTTGCAAAAATAAAAATCTTTCGAAATTATGCAAGGTAAGGTTAAAATGCACCAAACGGATTGAAGGAATGCATTTTTCCCCATTTCAGTTTAAATTTTGTTTGAAATGTTACAGAATCGTGGTCAAATCAAATCTTGGTACGCTTTTTCCGGGTCTTCTTGGTGACGTTCGTTTAAGCCACGTGATTCTCAATCCATACAGAGGAAGTCCATGGTCATGTGTAGAAACCCTCAAAAAGGATGAACAAAAAGCGTTCATTTGGTAAAACTTTCAATGTCAAGTGTGAGTGTAGAACAGCATTGTAAGCATTCGTTGGCAATAACGTTTTATTTGCCATGATTGAAGGGTGGAGGACTAAAAATAATTAGGCCTAAGATTAATATTTACTTTACCTCCCAGGAGAAAATTTTCATTCGGATTCATAAAAAATTGATTGTCATTCGGTCCTCACTTTTCCTTGATCGGTTCTCAATACAGAGAATGGGGTTTGAATGGGATCTCATTCAATTTTGAGCTTGTTAATGAGAAGCCATTAAACAGTTAAATTTGAAAAGTGTAATTTTGTTGAAGTGATATTTTTCATCAGTGCACGGCACATTATGCCTCAGTCTGTTACAGTATTTTTTTTTCTTTTGAAAAGGGGATCTTCTGAAATACAAGTCTTATAGCCGCCCTTTTGACAAAGTATGTTCTTTTTAAATTTACAAAAGAAAAGTAAGATTCATGAACAAAACAAAATTAAAATTTCTTGTTTTTCAAAATCTCCTCAATAAAAATCAAATTTAGTTTAAATTTTTCAATCTTTTTTCCAAGTTGATAAAAGATCGCAGGGGCTCGGACGACTACTTTAATGAAATTTTCAAATAACTTTCAACTTGATAATATTTGACCAATCATAAATTTCGGAATGAGGTACCGTAGATCTTACATTCTCAAATTGATCAGGCCTCCTCAATAGCGTGAAGTAAAGGACAGAGGGCGGTCGCCCCCCCCCCCCCCACCCGAGCTTTGGTTATGCTTTTTCGGTAGTTATACATTCGTCGAAGCGCATTTATCTTCTGTCTCGCAAATTCAAAATCATGTTTTGTATCTTTAGTGTTTATACACTTTACTCTATGGTAGCGGACGGAGGCTTATCCACCTTTGCGCTTTTTGGCTTTGATATCAATTATCAAAGGGAAGAGGGGAAACATACTGTCACATAACCCAGTCAAAACTATACATGGTTAACCATAGTTTAACATGGTAAAACTGTGGTTAAACTACAGATTTACTGTTGTAAACCATGATAAATCGTGGCACATTTTGGCTGCACATAGAGCTTTCTGATCACATATTACGGCCTTGTAGGCAATGCTAGCTCAGGACATGAGCGGCAATGTCATAGGAGGGAAGACAGGGGTAAGGTAAGGAAGAACTTAGCTGGAAAAATTGAAATTGCTGGGATTAACGATCCATATTAAACAGTACTTGGTGGTTCATTTTACACAATGTTTAAACTCCATTGAATACACTTAAAACAGATAAAACAATTGGCATAATAATTCATGGTACTTAGAAAGGCCTAATATTACTAGCATCTGCCCTTAGAAACTGGTGATTTCTTATCCTTATTTGTTATTGACTGTCGGAAAAGTCCTTAATATCAAAAAGCTATTCTATTTAATCCATTTGTTAGAGTAGCAGTAATCCTGAATAATGGGGAAAAGGGTAAGAAGTCTTAAATGTAAGTGACAGGCAAAACATCTTAATGTTCCTTGGGTCTTATTATCGATCGTTACAGGATTATCCCCTCAAGTAAGTCTGGGACTGGGAATGGTATAAATTAAAGTCGAGTTTTTTCTCTTGTAAAAGTATTACCTCCATAATGTGACAGTCTATAACACTCAAGAGAATGATAGTTTTTTTGTCAAAATTATCATGCCATGAAAATTAACAGGTCAACTCGAAAATAAGATCAGTTCATCACTCTTTTATAAAATTTACACAGAATTGTAACAATCAGGTTGAAAACATCGGTTGCGATGTTATCACTACTGGCAGACCATATGAAACATAATTTTTGGTTCCTGTAACTGTGTGGTGTTTATGCTCCCTAGTAGAGAATTCATCAGGCTGGCTATGCATGAATCTGCTTGGTGGATTAATGGGGTGGGATCACGGCCACACGGATGCGGTCGTCTCGTGAAGTGATAAAATTTTGACCAGTGTCGGTGAATCGAATATCTGCTCTTGGTACATTTGTATTAATTATTTAAACTACCGCATCCTCACGCCGCGAGTCACAAGTTGCTCAACGCTTGCATAGATTGCACTGCATTTGTAAGTTTCGTCGTTGGTACTTTACAAGCGACTAGCTGCATCTTCGTCTTGACTTTGGTCCTAGCATGGAGCTACCAAGGTTCTTATTGCGGTGGTCATTACTACATGCGTACCGTCGATATTGAGAAGCGAAATGTCCGACTATTTTGCGGCCCAGGGTTGTAGTCCATTGCTAAGCGCAAACCTTTCGACACTGATTTTGGACATTGTCGGTCATATGATATCAACAAGTTCACTTCTTCCATTTTTTCTTGATGTAGGAACAGCTTTCTTTCTCCCACAAAAAGGAGGATCTCGAAGGTCGTAATTTTCTGCCCTTAGTTGATCCTAGACCCGACTCAAATAACTTAAAAATCATTGAAGGTCATTTAAGGTCTTAACGGTCATTAGAGGTCTTTAAGCAGTCGTTTCAATCTTATTTTGAAGCAACAGCTAAATGTCACAATTTTCTTTTTAGGAAGGACTTCAAGGACTTCAATATTGCATGTTCAAGGTAACCAAACAGTTGTTCCTAGCGAATTGCACATTTGAGGAGAAAGATTATTTTCAAATGCCCCTAAAGAGCCAATCTTGAAACAAGTAAGTCTACGAAACTAATTCATGTTAAGGTGACATTAACAAATTGGCTTTAACATTAATTTATTTGTGAAAAACTGGGGATACTTTTGTTTTGCACATTAGTTGAGGTCAATTCATGAAGCTTTGGTCCTCGACACTTGAAAATGATGTTGATAATGCATTATCAATTATAGCGCAGTAAACGCTCTGGTGGACTTTTGAAATGCATATTGGGGTAGTCAGGGAGTTGATTTTAGATATCACCATTAGACTGTGACAGATATCTAATACCACTTCCCTGGAGTAACTAAGTAAAAACTGGCTGGGGAACGCAGCCTGCTGTCCTAGGCCTCAAAAAGTACAGGTACTAAATTCTTAATCTAGCCCATTTGCGATAGCAGGTTTGGTGATCTTACAGGAAATATAAAATTTTCATCTCTTCCAGGGAACCTTTGCTGTACTGAGATTACCTCTCCGGAGCAGTGGCGTAGCTACAGAGGGGTGGGGGAGAGGGCGCGATCGCCCCTATCTCTGAAAAATGAAAAAATAGGGAATTTGCGATTTATGGCACCAGTCAACTACAGTGTGATTTTCCCGACTCTTCTCTCATTAAATCCGAAACCTCAATGCAAGCTCCACATTGTAATTATTTATTTCGAAAAAGCAAAATTTTCGGCACGCTTCGTGCGCAACAAATTCCGATTCCATAATAAATGGTCACTCATAGCCGGGATTATGGGGGGAGCACGGGGGGCACTTACCCCCCCCCCCCCACACTTTTTTCCAGAACTTATATTTTTTTACGCCTTAGTCTTGTTGCTTTTGCTACAAAAATACAAACTGGAACTGACAGAGCTACGCGAGTAATACTGTACTTCATCAAGTTGTATAACGTTTAAACAGGTTATATACTGCATTGAAAACTAAATAAAAACAATACTCTTCCAATAAAAGTCTCAACACTGTCTTTTTTCGACACGCTTCGCGTGCACCCGTTTTAAATATGTCAGGATTCGGGGTTACTTCTTGTAGAACACCTCTTCCATTGTCACTGAACCTTATCACCAGTGTCCGGGCCATACACAGCTGAAGGTCTACCCTAACTAGTGAAAGGGGGGGGCAGGGAGGCGGTTGTCGTCTGGTTCCCTTCTCTGACCAAGTGCCCCCAAGCTTTCTGAAAGGACGATGATCTTATTTGAACCTAAGCTGGAGCTCCACTCTTTTTCGGCTGAAGTAAAAAGGGGTCACCCTTTCTTTAATTTCCAGAAATTTCGCTATTGAGATGTCTCAAAAGTCCATTTTCGGCATGTTCTGCGCGTCCCATCACAGATAAGGACTCTATAAAAATCTCATGAAAAGGACCCTATAGGAAACCAACGGTACGGTTTTTCTTAGTACAAATATCCTCAGGGGTCGTCCTTATTCAGCTGTAGTGAAAAGGGACCACACTTTGTCTAGTTTTATTTCAATTTCACTATTGAGATGAAGTAAAAATTCATTTTTTCGGCGGGGTCCGCACGCCCCTTTAGAGGTAATGGCTCTGTGAAAGCCACATGAAAAAGACTATATGGGAAACCAGAGTATGTTTGTGCTTCAATAAGAATGTCTTTAGTAGGCCACCGTTATTCAGCTAAGCGTAAAAGTGACCCATCCTTTCTTTAATTTTCATTCAGTTTCACTATTGAGATGTCTTAAACGTAAAATTTTTCGGCGCGCTTTGCACGCCCCATCGTAGTCAAGAGCTGAATGCAGATCACATGAAAGGCCCCCCTAGCTCTCTAAAAAGAAGATCTGGGACACCAAGGAGGTAACCCCTGAAAAATGTCAATTTTAAGTAATCCCTTCTCCTTTTCCGCACCCTCTGCATTATCGATTCCGGCCGACTTGTTAAGTGCCCATCTTATGTAATTTGAAGATAAAATGCATCATTTTAATGCCTTCAATTTCGTAAATACCCAGGAGCTTCCGGGGGCTTCGCCCCTGGATCCGAGGGGGAGTGCCTCTGGGGGGGTGCTTCGCGCTCCCGCGGAGCGTTCGGCGCCGTTTGGTAGTCTGTCGAATTTGCCCCCCACACTTTCAGAGATCAAATCCCGCCCCTGTGGTCACTCATCAATCAGTTTGGTAAACTTTTCCGATCTCTGGAAATGACAAGTAGGCAATTTGCCATTTGACACCACATCATCAAATGTTACTAGCGATACAGTGCTGTTTTTTATAAAGTTTGTTCCATAAAATTTTCAAATGTATGTGGTGCATGTATCTGTTCAAATTTTCTTCAATGTATGCTCTTGATTTTGAAATATTTTGACTTAAACAAAGTTTTGTGAACTTTTGACATGTCACCGGGGAGTCTCAATTCGAAGGCCTGAGATGACAATATTCATAAACTATGTAGCAACAACGATTTCAAGTCGCCGTGCAATCTCTGATTTGCCAATAGAAGTGCAGATTCTTTATTAGTCCCCCAAATTTTCAAATTTCTTTAGAGGAAACCAAATACCCGCCAAAATTTCCGGCAATGCCAGCTCCATATTTTTAAATATTTAATGAAACGACGAATCATTTAAAAGAAAGATTGTTATCATCTCGGTTTGTATAAATATACCTGACTACAGACAAGTTTGTAAGGATTCCATCATCTTTCACCTTCTCTTGCTGTAGATCGAACCGTTTCGCTGACTCACTCTTACATACAGACATAAGGTCGTTTGTTGAAGGGCGTGGCTCCTTGGAGACTCCCTGTTTGTAATCATCAAGCTTAACTCGCACACGGACTCCCTGTTTTATTCAAGGAGCCGTGTGCCTTGTGTTGCATAAAATATGTATTGACCAGAGTTCGCTCAGTGGGGGAGATTTAGGATGCGCATAGAGCGCCGAAATTTTTGGCTTCCTTTTCAACAAATACTTATATGTGGAGTTTACTATAAAGAAAAAAAAAAGAAATTTGGCTTTTGAAGGGACCATTAGAAATTTTGGGGTGTTTATTAAAGAACCCATCCTTCATATGGGCAAATTCAAAAACGTTTTATACGCGACAGCTGAAATTCTGTTGGGATTATGCATTTAATTGTTCTAGGCCTACGTACTAAGGTCCCATTTTAAAGATTTGAAAATTAAGAGCTTATGTTACTGCAGAAATTTTGGAATTTAGTATACGGAAATCTGGTCTTTAGTAAGGTTATAATGAAAAATTTGGGTTCTTTATTGAGTGATATGCCTTTCAAGAGCAAAATTGTGTAGAATGTCAGGGTGATTAACAGAGTTGTCTGGTTATTTGTTGTACTGAGTATCCATCAAAATTGGAAAATTTTGCCACTTTTAACAAACTGAAGCTAATATTGGATATAAATTGTAATTTTATGGCAGATTTTGGTTTTTTTATGGAAGAATTTTACCTCCTTTTAAGACAAATCAAATCGGGCATTGATCTGTAGTTTTGTTGGCGTTAATAAATATCATCAGGCAGATTAATGCCCTCGGACCATATTGGAAAATTTTCCCTCGGAAGAAGTTTGGCTTCCCATGTATTTGAAGTTTTATATTTTATATATATTACATATTAAAATAGGCGAACGGGACCATTTCAGTTTGAGAGGGTACAGAATTGTTTTTCTTTTTTTTTTTCAAAAAATGTAATACTGCCCGAAAGACTATCTAAGTTGACAGTGGCAGAGCTAGGGGTTTCGGTCAGAGGGGGCGAAAATGGTCTGCAGGGGCGCTTCGAAGGAGTAAATACCCTGAGCCTCCACACGATCGAAGCCACGGATTTTCATATTTTCCATTAATTTGATTTTCACCTGGTAGAACACTACTTTGACACTTCTCCTCAGCAAGTTTTTCTATTAAAACATGTTAAATTTCTATTCAAGGACCTCCGCTGAAGAAAATTCGGGGGGATGGGGGCTAAATTCTTGTACGGGAAAGCTCCGCTCCGAGTTGGCGCGGAGCGCAAGAAAATTTTGGCCCGAAATGCCGCTCAGATCGCTGGAAATGACATTTCTAAAGCCTGTTTACCGCATATAAATAGGGAAAACACTGAGTGAACTGTTAAGAAGTGTTGGTGTTAATTTTTCCTGTCTTTTTCTTTATGTTTTCTTCGCTTTTTCAGTTTTTTTTATTTATTTTCCAGGGGAGGGATAGTTTCCCCCTTGCCCCTACCTGCGGACGCGCATGTTTCTATCCTTCTCTTTCACATTCTAGTATAAAGGTGGTCATTATATTTTGTGTGTTATTGTCAGGTCTCGATTTAAGATTTTAATGTAATAATGGGCTACTTTTTGAAGGTAAAGATTAAACCTGCTAGATCTTAATAGCAAGAAATCTTACAGAGGGAAAAAGTTATGGCAATTAATCACCGTTACGTGCACATTTTTGGCACCTGAAAATCAAGATAAGTACACGAAAAAACATTAAGGTAATTTACATCATGCGACCACTCTGAAATAGCCATATATTAAGTACATAAAAAGAAAGAGCCAAGACAAGAGGTCTGCTTGGCTCTCGAGATACCGAATTCATAATAAATAAAATTAGCCTAAACTTATTCTTTCTTGATGCAATGTTCTGGCATTTTAGACCACGGAAGTACAGAAATAAGAATTTTCTTAGAATTATCGTGCCGTGTCAGAAATAGCCATTTATTATGATAATGGTCACTTGAAGGAGAGCAAAATGAAAACTACTCATTACAACTCTTAAATCATTACCACTATGATAACAGCTCTATTTTATTTTAACCTGAATGTTCTCTTCAAATGATTTTGAAAAACGTCTTTTTATTGTCTATTTTGACAATTATCCCTGACAACAAGAGAGCTATTTGCGCTACAATTATTGCTGCGCCCTTTGCAACATCTTTTACTGGCCGGGAGCGTTAATTTAATGTCAGTCCGTGTATTTTGTAAGCTTATAATCACGCTTGGTGTGGAAGCAATGAACTTACCTGTAGCACAGCGACAACATTCATTAGTGCGTATAAAGCATGAAGATACGTTTGCGGCAAAACCTATCCCTATTTTACAGAAGATGACCCTTTTCATCAGAATGAAGTGCAGTTAGTACATTTATCGGTGGCTGTTTGAGCATTTTGTTACCTGTTTGTTTGTTTTGTTACCTAAAACAACGCTATTAAATTTTGCCTTTTGACAAAAACGGTGCAAGAGTAAAGTATGTTGAAAACCCAAAATGGGCGCCGACAGACGATTTTGGTCCATCGGGGGGGGGGGGGGACCGCCCCCTTACCATATGGCAGCTCCGTCACTGTAAGTTGAACGCACAGGTATTTTTGAAAAATTGAGAACCTCCAGACAGCAGGAAAAGACATTTGCAGGGCTGGTAGCTAGGAAAACAGTACCGTAGTCATTATTTTGAGCTTTCTTTCGCAATAAAATTTTCACTTTATAATACTGACCCAAAACGTAGAAAAATATCCAAGGATGTATTGTTCTGTTAAGTAATTTGTTCGACCAAAACACTATCTAAGCGGAGCGCCACTATCAATTGGCGCGGAACGTACACCAAATTGTTAAGAAAATGTAACCCTTCAGACAGCCGAAAATGGCATTTCCCAGACTTGTAACTAGACGTAGAGCAGTCGTTATTTTGAGATTTCCTTTGAAATGAAAGTTTCACTTCAACAGAAAAAAAAAAAACAACTTGCTAGGTGATCAGAAAATTACCAGATAAAAGGTACTGCTGCGATTAGATTAACGGTCTTGTCTCTCTGCAGGGGAAAACTGTGCAACGGTATTGAAATCATACTGTTTTTTACTCTACCAGGAATTTTCGTTGTATTCAATTGCAATACACACTAAATAGATGAAATTTTCTACGCGACTGCCTCAGCTCCAGACTTTATATAATTTTACTTCGAATGTATTTGAAATTGAAAATATATCACGTTACAAGTCGGCTAAACCTTCTAGTCAACTGATCAAGGTATGCGTCATACATACAGATATAAAATTTGGTATCATCAAGTTCGGTGCATATCGTAGCTAGACATTTTCTAGGGGGCAAGCACCCAAATTTTCAAATTTCAATTGGTGTTGCGGGAAGAGCGCCGAAAATGTAACCTTTTTAAATTTCTCAAAATATGGAGCTTGTATTACGAATTTTTCTGGTTTCTGGGCTCCCTGTAATGAAATTTGAAAAGTCGGGAGATTACCGAAGAATCTGCATTACGGTACCTATTGGAAAATCTGAGATTGCACTGCATGCCACCTTAACACACGAATGTTGCAACTTAATGTTATCTTAGGCCTACGAACTGAAGCTCTCCGACTACATTTTAAAAGTCAAGAGTTCATTATTGGATAAAATTTGGAATTTTATTAAAGACAATTTATGAAAACAGTACTCCAGTTGCCGGTGTCACTTGATGATCTGGTTTCACATATGGCAGATTTCCGATTTTTCATTTCCCGAGATCGGAAAGTTAACCGAAGTTATACGCTAGCACCACTGCATCAGCAATTTATGACGCGCAAAGCACGTGGAAAAACTTTGCCTTTTAACAAATAATTAAAATCATAGGGCATTTATTGGAAAGAATGCGGAATTTTTATTTATTTTATTTATAGAGCTAAGGGGGTAATTACCCCTTGCCCCCTGTAGCTACGCCACTGATTTAGGTATATTTTGGTGCGAAAATATGGAATTTTGTGTCCTGGACAGACATAAAGTGTAAAAGAAGCAAGCAAGAAAGAAAAACAGAATGGAAAAAAAAGAGAGAACCAATCAAAATAAACGTTTCATGAAAAATATAACGCTATGGAATATTGTTTTGAGAGAAAAGGCAAATGTAACTTAAATTACAAATTATTTAATGCAATCCTTTAGTAATCGGTTACACTATTAAGCTTGTGAATATGTATTCCAACCCTCATATTCAAGTGAAATTGAAGGAATCATGGTACAATTTAGTGTGCAACCATTCATGATAGAGGTGAGCAAGGAAATTGAAAGATTAAAAGGTGATAGACCCCGGTTATGGCCGACTACAATCAGACCATCACTTGCTGTTCGGATTTTTTCTACAGTAGTGATTCTCAACCTAGGGTCCGCGGACCCCTTGTCCGTGAAACTTGTTTGGGGGTCCGCGAATGGCAAAGGGATATGTTAGGGCCCGTAGAAAAAATTAGGGGTCCGGCCCGAGTGCTATGGTCATTCGGAACGAAAAATCGTAGGCGCATAAAATTACAAACCACACAGCAACCCCTTCTCCTAAACTTGTTAAGTGTTCTCATTGCTTGAATGAATTTTCCTAGTCATAGCAGCAGGTAAATCCCATTTGATTCACCGCAAACAATTTGTTACAATGGAACAGAAGTAAACAAGTTCTGCTACTACTGACCAATCACTTTCGACTTTGAACTTCGTCGCTGTAAACAAATTGGGTCAAAAGGGCTCTTATACATACGCTACCATAGACCTTGTTAGGGCTATTCGGCCATTTTTGGCATATTACATGTAACGCAGTCCACATTCATACACCCACTTACCATGTAGGCCCGTATTTATCCGCTACGTTATATTTCTAGGCTGTAGACGACGTAGCCCTTGGAAAAATTAAGGCATTATATACAACTGAGTATTCACACATGCAAACTCCAAGTAATGCCATCCAGTGGCGGAGCTGCCATATGGTCAGAGAGCGGTCGCCCCCCCCCCCCCCCCCCCCAACGGACCAAAATCGCCTGTCAGCGCCCTTTTTAGGTTTTTAACAGACTTAACTTGCACCATTATTGGCAAAGGACATAATTTAATAGCGCCGTTTTAAGGCCTAGATAACGAAATGCTCAAACAGCCACCAGTAACTGGTACTATCTGCACTTTATTATTCCGATAAAATGGGTCATCTTCTGTTAGATAGGGATAGTTTTGCCGCAAACGTATCTTCATGTTTTATACGCACTTATGAATGTTGTCGCTGTGCTAAGTTGCTTCCACACTGAGCGTGATTATAAGCTTACAAAATACACGGACTGACATTAAATTTACCCTCCCGGCCAATAAAAGATGTTGCAAAGGGCGCAACAATAATTGTAGCGAAAATAACCCTCTTGTTGTCGGCGATAATTGTCAACATAGACAATAAAAAGAGTTTATAAAGATACCAAAATAGTTTCCACAACATTTTTCAAAATCATTTGAAGAAAACATTCAGTTTAAAATAAAATAAAACTGTTATCATAGTGGTAATGGTTTAAGAGTTTAAATGAGCAGTTTCCATTTTGCTTTTCAAATGACCATTGTCATGATAAATGGCTATTTGTGACACTGCACGATAATCCCATGAAAATGCTTATTTCTGTACTTTCGTGGTCTCAAAAGCCAGAAAATTGCATCTTATAAGCCTAGGTTTAGGCTCCTTCTATTTATTATGAATTCGGTATCTAAAGACCCAAGCAGACCTTTTATCTTGGCTATTTTAGAGTGGTCACATAATGTAAATTACGTCAATTTCGTGTATATACGTTGATTTCCAGGCACCAAAATGTACATCTAACGATGATTAATTTCCATAACTTTTTCCCCCTGTAAGATTGATTGCTATTTGGCTCTAGCAGGTTTCATCTTTATCTTCACAAAGTAGCCCATTATTACATTAAAATGTTTAATCAAGACCTTACGATAACACAAAATATAATGACCGTCTTCAAACTGGAATGTGAAAGAGAGGGATAGAAACATGGGTGTCCGCAGGTAGGGGCAAGGGGGAACTCCCTGTAAAATAAAACCAGAATGCAAAAATGCATTGAGGTTTCAATGATACATACATGCTCTTTTCAATGAAATGCTACATTTCTTGTAACAACTGGTAACCCAAAGTGACCTTTGACTCCACCTGTTAGTAACTGGTTTTTCTTTTAACCAAAACATTTCTACAAATTTCATAGTGTGCCTTAAGATATTCTGCCAACAAGCTGCTTACATCATAACCCATCAACATATCAAGTTTGAAATGAATCCAAGTTTCCTACCTTGAGATATAGTGTAAACAAGTTTTCTGAGTTTGACCCCGTATGACCCCAAATGAATTTTGACCTCTACCAAAATCAAAAAGTTTTCCTTACATCATAACGCGTCAACATATCAAGTTTGAAATCAATCCAAGCTTCCTACCTTGAGATATTGTGTTAAAAAGTTTTTCAAGATTTGTCCCCTTCTGACTCCAAATGACCTTTGACCTCCACCAAAATAAATAGGATTCCTCTTTACATCATAATACATCAACATATCAAGTCTGAAATGAATCCAACTTTCCTACAATGATGTATCATGTAAACAAGGATTTCAGGGTTTGGACCCCATGTGACCCCAAATGACCTTTGACCTCCACCAAAATTTCTTGGGTTTTTCCTTACATCATAACGCATCAACATATCAAGTTTGAAATGGATCAGTTTCCTACCTTCAGATATAGTGTAAACCATGATTTCCGGGGTTTGACCCCATGTGACCCCAAATGACCTTTGACCTCCACCAAAATTGGTCGGGTTCTTTCTTACATCATAACGCATCAACCAATCAAGATTGAAATGAATCCAACTTTCCTACCATGATGCATCATGTATACAAGTATTTCTGGGTTTGACCCCGCGTGACTCCAAATGACCTTTGACCTCCATTAAAATAAACTGGGTTCTTCCTCACATCATAACGCATCAACATATGAAGTTTGAAATGAATCAAAGTTTCCTACCTTGAGATATAGTGTAAACAAGGATTTCAGGGTTTGACCCCATGTGACCCCAAATGACCTTTGACCTCCACCAAAATATATCCGATTCTTTCTTACATCTTAACACATCAACATATCAAGTTTGAAATTAATCAAAGTTTCCTACCATAAGATATCGTGTAAACAAGGATATCAGGGTTTGACCCCACGTGACCCCAAATGACCTTTGACCTCCACCAAAATCAATAGGGTTCTTCCTTACATCATAACGCATCTACATATCAAGTTTGAAATTAATCCAAGTTTTCTACCTTGAGATATTGTGTAAACTAAGATTTCGGGTTTTGACCCCCTGTGGCCCCAGATGACCTTTGACCTCCACCAAAATAAATAGGGTTTTTCCTCTCAGCAAGGGGTATCTGTGTACCAAGTTTGAAAACTGTCAGATCTTCCCTTCTCAAGATATCGTGTAAACAAGCAAAGTGTCACAAACACACACACACATACACACTCACACACATACACACTCACACACATACATACACACGCACATACACACATACATACACACGCACGCCATCATGAATGCATAGGTTTCTCTTTTCATCGAAACCAAAAAACGAAGAAAACATACAAAAGACGGAGAAAATTAACATCAACATTTCTTAACAGTTCACTCAGTGTTTTCCCTTTTTATACGCGGTAAATAGGCTTTAGACATGCCATTTCCTGTATCTGAGAGGCATTTTGGGCCCAAATTTTCTTGCGCTCCGCGCCAACTCATGGTGGCGCGGAGCTTTCCCTCCTAAAAGAATTTTGCCCCCTCCCTCATTTTCTTCTGCGGAGGCCATGGATAGAAAATTTAAACATGTTTTAATAAAAAAAAAATTGCTGGGGAGAAATGGCAAAGTCTTCTACCAGGTGCGGAAAATCAAATGGATAGTCTGAAAAGCCGTGGCTTCGATCTTGTTGAGGCTCTGGGTGTTTACTCCTTCGAAGCGTCCCTGCAGACCATTTTCGCCCCCTCTGACCGAAATCCCTAGCTCCGCCACTGATGCCATCCAACCACATTGCACAAAAAATCTCCGTTCAATGAAAATACGTTCATAAACAGGAGGCAATCTACGCATTTTGAGTGCGTTTGAAGTATCTTCAAATGATATTAACATATTCACATGCTTAATGGTGTAAACGAGTACTAAAGGTTTACATTAAATAATTTGTTTGTTATTTAAGTTTTCATTTGCCTTTACTCTCAAAACAATAATCCATAACGTATTTTTGATGAAACGTTTACTTTGATTTGTTCTTTCTTTTTCTTTTCTTTCTTTCTTTTTTAATTTTTATTTCTTTTTTTATTTTGCTTCTTTTACATTCTATGTCAGTCCAGGACACAAAATTCCATATTTTTGCACCAAATAATTTCCTAAATCAGTGGCGTAGCTACAGCGGGCAACTGGCAATCCCCCCCCCCCTCCCCCAGCTTTAAATAAATGAAAAAAAAGGAATGTCTTCATTCCTTCCAATAAAAGCCCTATGATTTTAATTATTTGATAAAATAAGGCAAAGTTTTCCACGTGCTTTGCGAGCCACAAATTGTTGATGCAGTAGTGCTATCGCATAACTTCAGTTAGATAAACTTTTCCGATCTCGGGAAATGACAAAATCGGAAATCTGCCATATGTGAAACCAGATCAACAAGTGACACCGGCAACTGGAGTGCTGTTTTCATAAATTGTCTTTAACAAAATTCTAAATTTTCTTCAAATATGAACTCTTGACTTTTAAAATGAGAGAGAGAGCTTCAGTTCGTAGGCCTAAGATAACATTAAGTAGAACAATCCTGTGTTTGGGTCGCAGTGCAATCTCAAATTTTCCAATAGGTACCGTAATGCAGATTCTTCGGTAATCTCCCGACTTTTCAAATTTCATTAAGGGGAACCCAGAATCCAAAAATTTTCGCAATCCAAGCTCCATTTTTTCAAATATTTGTTTAAAAGGCCAAACTATTTCGGCGCGCTTCGCACGGCACCAATTAAAATTCGAAAATCTGGGTGCCACGCACCGAACTTGATGATACCAAACTTTATGCCGGTATGTCTGGCGCATACCTTGGTTAGGAGATTTTAATTTTCACCAGTAGGCATACGGTGGCTACATAATTTTGCAACAATTTGTATTCTTAATTCAATTACAATAAACATTTCTTATAATTTGAGTAAGATCATCCGTTTCCCATGATGCGTCAGTCAAGAGATTTTCTTTGCAGACAGGGGTTGTTACAACCGATAATGTAAAAATTAACCGATAATGTCACAGAAAGCCAAAAGGTTTAGTGATTCCTTGTCAATGAAATTTAAGTCTTTTTTTTAAGTGACAGTGTTCCGTAATGTTTTTCAAATTGGCAGTGCTATTTAATGTACCCACAAAGTATAAATGAAATGCATCCAATTAGTTTCCCACAATGAGATCCCAGATGAAATTTGACCACCTCGAACTAGGGTTTTGCTCACTATATCGCATCCACATATTATGTGTGAGATTTTGTAGAATCCAAGACTCCAACCATAATAAATTGTGCAAACATGGTATTGAGACTTTCACCCCTTATTAGCCCAAATGACATTTGACCTCCACCAGAAACAAGAGAATTCTGCTCCTAACCATATTGCATCTACATAACATACATGAAATCTATCCAAACTTTTACCAACAGATATAACGAGAATTAAAGACTTTGTCCTCTGGTGATCCCAGATGACCTTTGATCTCCACTAAAACAACAGACTTTTCTCCCTTTGTGTAATGCATTCACATACCAAGTATGACATCTGTTCAAGCTTCCTACCTTCAGATATCATATAAACAAGGTTTTCAGAATTCAATGACCTCTGATTGACCTGACTTGACCTTTGACCGCCACTAAAAACTACAAGGGTCATGTATCCACTATGCACCATCCACATGCCAAGTATGAGGACCCTAAAGTTGCCTTTGGGTAAAACTGTGCAAACAAATTTGCCAGAATTTGACCTATCGTGACCCCAAATGACCTTTGACCTCCACAAAAAACAATAGGGATCATCTACTCAATATGGCCAACACACACCCAAACATGCGATGATTCACACTTATCCATCTTGAGATACAATGTATACAAGCAATTTCTAAGGAATTTACCCTTTGACCTCTGGTGACCCCAAATGACCTTTGACCTCCACCAAAAACAATAGGGATCATCTACTCAATATGGCTAACACACACCAAATATGAGATTAGTCACACTTACCCTTCTTGTGATATCGTGACTACAAGAGGCGTCACACACACATACATACACACACACACAAACCGTCCCATACATACACACACACAAGGCAAGGAATCAAAACGACCGATAATGTAAAAAGTATTGTAACGAGGGTTTCTAATGTCCTACCTATAGGTGTGTATCTGTGCGAGTTTATGTAGGTAGGCAGGTAAGCCGACAGGCGGAAGGCGGGCAGGGCGGGAAAGTAAATAGGTTTTCGGTGGGTACGTATGTACCCTGTGTGAACTTGTTGGGTGTATATTGACTACGTAAGTTGTGCGTGAGTGTAGCCTTCATCACAGGAGTAGTCAGGACAATTTATTAAGGAGGGAGGAAGGGTGGCCAACTATTGGGCATGATCGACGGTCCGGGGGATTTTTTGGAATAATAAAGTACCCTAAGATGTAGGCTAATCTTGTGCTAATATCATTTGCATTATTAGCATCATTTGATGTCATTCTTTCTGCACCATTACAAAAATGATTTTTTTAGAATTCGATTGGGGGCATGGCCTGGCATCCCTCTAGCTACGTCAATATCCTATACGTGATTTATGACTAGGTTTATGAATTCTCTCTTGTCGCTCGAGAAAATGCATGCCCGAAGAAACGTCAAGAAATCAATGTCTGATCAGGAAGCAGCTTACTGGTCTAGTCGGACAGATTGCTCAGTATGTAAGTGGCCAGGCAACACGTTGTTATTTATCATACTCACTTAGCCTGCTGCATTCAAACAAAAGGTCACCAAAGTCACCTTTCATTCCCCTTGATTTGCCCCAATTGTCATTTACACAATGTTGATTATCAAATGAATAATGTTGAGGCAAACATTTACAGGCGCAACACAAAGCTGAGCCCAAACCGTCTACGGGTTGGGGTCCAGGGGGCAAAGCTTCTGGAAGCTATGAGTTTGAGAGTATTTCTGGATGGAAAAATTAAGTCTCATGAGATGTTTGTTTATTTTGTTGGTTAACCCAACTCCCATATGACTTTATTGGTTGGAGGGTGGGAGGGGGCAAGCGAGAGACAAGGACAAGCTCTGGTGGGGAAAATCTCCTCTTGCCCCCTCCCCATAGCGCCACCACTGCTAGAACGACAAGTGAGTATTCATAAACCCAGTCATAAACCAGGTATTAGCCATTGGCGTAGCTAGAGGGAGGCCAAGGGGCCATGCCCGCAATCGGATTCTAAAACATATTTTGTAATGGTACAGAAAGAAAGACGTCACATGATGCTAATGATACTAGCACCAGGTTAGTCTATATCTTAGGTTACTTTATTATTCAAAAAAAATCCTCGGACAGCGATCAGGCCCTGAAGTTGGCCACCTCTCCCCCATAAAAAGTCCTGGCTAATCCTGTGATGAAGGCTACACTCAGACACAAAATAGTCCATTAAACACTCTTAAGAACAGATTGGAAAAACTTACCCATTGTTGGGGAAACATAGCTCGTGAAACATTCTCAGCAACATCGTTGAATTCATTGGACAAAATTTATGTAATAATAAGGCAAAATTGTGATGATTCGCCCAACATTCAGCAATTTTCTTCCCCAACAATGTAGCATGTGTTAAGTTTGCCTATCTGTGTTTAGAGTGCATACACCAATAAATTCATACAAGGTACATGCGCACATACGCATGTACACACGCACGCACCCGGGAACCTATTAGTTTCCCCGCCCTGCCTGCCTGCTGCCGGTCAGCTTACCTGCCTCCCTACATAAACTCTCTCAAACAAACACACCTATAGGTAGGACCATAAGAAACCCTAGTTTGAACAGTTTTTACATTATCGGTTAATTTTTTTTATTTTATCGGTTCAAAGATTTTTTTACATTATCGGTTCATTTTTTTTATATAATCGGTTCAAAAATTTTCACATTATCGGTAATTTTTGTTTACATTATTGGTTGTTTTTACATTATTGCTAACTTTTTTTTACATTATCAGTCGTTTTCACATTATCGGTTAATTTTTACATTATCGGTTGTAACAGGGGTCCCTCGAAAAATATGGAACAGCCTAAGGGGTCCGGGGATGATAAAAGGTCGCAATACTAGGCTTTATGGAACCCTGTCAATTTTAAAACCAGAAAGCCAAAAGGCTAAGTGATTCCTTGCTGCTGAAATGTAAGGCCTTTTTTCACATTGACATTGCTTTGCAATGTTTTTCAATTGACAGGGCTCCATAATGTGCCCACAAAGTACACATGCAAGGCATCGAATCTTCCTACACTGAGATCCCCGTTGTCCGTCGTGAACCCAAATGACATTTGACCTCCACCAAAAACTTCTGGGACCATGTATTCACTATGTGCCATCTACATGACAAGTTACAGGACCCTAAAAATGACCGTTCTTGAAAGACTGTGAAGGAAAGCTTGTCAGGCTTTGAACATGCTGACTCCAAATGAACTTTGACCTTTGGGAAAATCAATAGGGATCATCTGCTAAATATGACCAATCCACACAATAAATGTGAGATTAGTCACAATTACCCTTCTTGAGATACTGTGTTTACAAGCAATTTCTAAGGAATTTACCTTTTGACCTCTCGTGACCCCAAATGACCTTTGACCTCCACGAAAATCGATACGGATCATCTACTCAATATGACCAACCCACACACCAAATATGAGCATAGTCACATGTACCGTTCTCGAGTTATCGTGTTTACGAAGTTTTCACCTTTTGACCTCTCATGACCCCAAATGACCTTTGACCTCCACGAAAATCGATAGGGATCATCTACTCAATATGACCAACCCACACACCAAATATGAGCAGTCACATGTACCGTTCTCGAGTTATCGTGTTTACGAAGTTTTCACCTTTTGACCTCTGGTGACCCCAAATGACCTTTGATCTCCACCAAAAACAATAGGGATCATCTACTCAATATGGCCAATGCACACACCAAATATGAGATTAGTCACATTTACCCTTCTTCAGATACCTTGTTTACAAGCAATTTTTAAGGAATTTACCTATTGACCTCTCGTGACCCCAAATGACCTTTGAGCTCCACGAAAATCTATACGGATCATCTACTCAATATGACCAACCCACACACTAAATATAAGCATAGTCACATGTACCGTTCTCGAGTTATCGTGTTTACGAAGTTTTCACCTTTTGACCTCTGGTGACCCCAAATGACCTTTGATCTCCACCAAAAACAATAGGGATCATCTACTCAATATGGCCAATGCACACACCAAATATGAGATTAGTCACACTTACCCTTCTTCAGATACTGTGTTTACAAGCAATTTCTAAGGAATTTACCTATTGACCTCTGGTGACCCCAAATGACCTTTGACCTCCACGAAAATCGATAGGGATCATCGACTCAATATGACCAATGCACACACTAAATATGAGCATAGTCACATGTACCGTTCTCGAGATATCGTGTTTACAAAGTTTTGACCTTTTGACCTCTGGTGACCCCAAATGACCTTTGACCTCCACCAAAAACTATAGGGATCATCTACTCAATATGACCAACCTACACACCAAATAAGAGGTTAGTCACACTTACCCTTCTTGAGATATCGTGTTTACAAGCCAAAACGTCACATACACACACACACACACACACACATGACATCACCATCGCATAGATTCCTTGCCTGCCTTCGGCAAGGAATCAAAAAAGAAAAGACTTCCATTTCAGCGGCATGGAACCTTTAAGCCTTTTGGCTTTCTGGTTCAAAGAATCTGCACTTCCTGGGAAGTCTGAGATTGCACAGCAGTATGTTGATGCATACTGGTATCTCAAGCATACAAATTGAGGCTCAAAGAGGACATTTAACAATTTTCTGTTAATTTTGTTACCCTTCTTCAGCAAAACTTTTCAAAATCAAGATCTGACATTGGAGAAAATTTGGAATTTTATCAAAATAACACGATAGTTGCAGGTGTCACTTGATCATCTGATATCACATACAGTGCTTTTCCGTTCTTTTCATTTCCAGAGCTTGGAAAAGTTTACCAAACTTATTTTATGACCAAGCACTTACAACATCAGGAATTACAATTTGCTGTATGCGAAGCGCTTCAAAAATTTTGCTTTTTAAAAGCAATAACAAATATGGATCTTGTATTGGAGAGAATTTGGAAAGAGTAATTGGGAAAAACACACTGCTGCTGACTGGTATCGTAAATGGCAAATTTCTGAAAATTTTTAGTAATTCTAGCGTCTGGGGTGTTAGCCTCTGCCCCCTGTAGCTACGCGACTGGATCCTGGGTAATTGTGCTGTTCTGCATCCATAAGAACAATAGTCACCCTGAAATACCAATTTACCAGTCCTGGTTGCTCATAATGAGCTGTGCATAAGAAACAGAACTACAGGCTCACAATTAAATGCAAATGAAAGATATATTTTAGTTCTCATAAATCAACCACTATTTACATCAAATTAAAATCATATGCATATCAAAAAATATCAAAATTCTCTATTGGCATTTTTTCCCTAATGTATTTTATATCTGATAGTGAAAATGCAGGGCTATAGCTCTTGGATATAGCCAATGACCATCACTAACTTCAACTTGTGGATTCATTATGGTCAAAAATTGACCCATATGAAAGTTTACTGCCCCCCATCACCTTTACATTAGAATATATTTATTATATTTAAGGGAAGCATCAGGGGGTGGCTGCTCCCACATATTTGCAAGAAAATGTGAAAAGAGAAGGAAACAAAGGGGGGAAAAAAGAAGAACAAGAGCCCAATGGGCACTGTGGTTCCTTGCTGGATATTATAAGAACTAGTGTATAGCCAGTCTTCGAAATAGAGCGAAGCAAAAGCTCATACTCAATGTTTGTAACATCTCAAGTTCACAAGGGGTATTTTAGTACTTATATTACATGATATCAATGATTAAATTTTTGTGGCCTTACTTACATTCAACTTGTATAATGCTTGGTGATCCTTCAAAAACATTTCCTCATTTCCTCATTTCCATATGTATTTATGCTTGTAATCAAACTTGCTATTATGACCAATAAACAATACACAATGTGGTTAGAGAGAGAAAAACACCCCTTGTACTTCTCTCATAAGTTATTTTTACCTGATCTCAAATAAAACTTGCTATTACTTTAAAACAATCTACCATTTGTCCTGTTTGCTATCTCTACACAGAAAACAGGGTTTATTCAGCAGTTAAGCCTAAAGCAAGTGATTAATGGGGTGTGATAACAGAATGAGGATTAGGTTACCCCACAGAGCACAGCAGTATTAAAGAGACATACTGTATAACCCATGCATTGCTTCCACTGGCAGAGAGACCAGTTTAATGCAGTGTGACCAGTGCTCATTGAAATCTACAGATTTCAGTTATTGCCCTCTTACAACTCTGAATGATCGAAAATCAGTGTACAACCCGAAGTAATCATTACTGAACAAATGTAAAGGCCAAATTTCTAAGGTGTTTGGGTGTGTAAGCATGCAAAACCAGGTGAGATAAAAAATCCATTGAACCTATCTTTATCTAGCTTACAACATTTTCTAAATAACATTTCCAGTGGCTGACCTCCAGTGACCTTGATGACCTTTGACCTTAACCAAACACAGATTGGTTTGGTATCTGTCCTTTTTACCTTAAAATACTATAGTATGTTAAAACGTTTTTTCAGTGTTTGATCCCTGGTGACCCCAGATGACCCCTTGACCTTCACCAAACATATCAGATTTCATCCTTACACAATAACACACCCACACACTAAGTATGACATCTATCCAAGTTTCCTACCTTGAAATATCATGTTGAGAAGGTTTTTAGTTTTTGACCTCTGGTGATCCCAAATGACCTTTGATCTTCACCAAAAACGATAGGGCACACCTTCAAACTACGGTTCTTCTATATACCAAGTTTCAATTTAATCTCACTTTCCCATGTTGAGTTACAGCGTACCCAAGCTAGCGTCACAGACACACACACACACACACATACACAAACACACACACACGCCCACACACACACACATGCCAACCTGACTACATAGGTTCCTTTTGCTAACGCAAGGAACCAAAAAGGTGCACTCCACTCATGCTTTGACAACTCCCCCCATAAAAATACCTTGGGACTGTTTCTAATTATCTTGTGTATTTATTAACTACTAGGGTGCCCAAATTTCTTCTTGATGAGTGAGAAGATGACCTGGGCTTCTGAAGACCTTCTAAATCAGGAAATGTAATTGGGATGGGAATGTGGTGTTGTCAGACACCATCCACCACATATATACATCATATAGCAAGGGGCCTTATGAACAACGGACAGTGAGAAGTCTCTAAACCCCATTTTCCTAAGACCTCAAATCTCTAAAGGGAGGTTCAGATATGACCTTGCACGCAACAGCTTCATGTTCTCGAGGACCCTTAGGCTCTGGACATAGGGTCCGCTCTATAATCCCCTGCCTCACTGGTCCCCTGTCTCATTGGTCTCGTCTCATTGGACCCCCATTTAGCGTAATTCATCTCATTTGTCCCGCATCTCATTGGTTCCCCCTCTTAGTATTTCTTCTCACTGGTCCCCCATCTCATTGGTCCCCTGTCTCATTAGTCCCCCTGCTTAGGGTTAGGATTAGTGTTAAGGTTAAGGTTATGGTTAGGGTTAAGTTTAAGGGTCAGGGGACCAATGACATGGGGGACCAATGACACAGGGGGACCAATGAGATGGGGGACTATTGACACAAGGGACTATTGAGACAGGGGACTAAAGACATCCTCTGGAAATCACCCATCCAGGCTACCTGATTGCCCATACACCGCTGCACCCCTTACTTCAACATGAATGGAATGGCTTATAATAAAGATAAAAGCCAGAAAAGTTCAAAGAAGCAAAGAGGGCATGGGGTTTACCATTTCAGGCATGCTTCAAATATTGAAACAATTTACCTTAAATTTCAGGTGGGACCATGACAAGTAGGAATGTCTTTGCACCACTTAGCTATGCCATTAACTTCTAACATGCAGAGATTCCTGCTATGAAGGGTGTTTGTGGCCCTCTGTGCAGCTTCCTTACACGAATAGAACCACAGACAAATTTTCAGAGGGTCCCAGTCTGGTGGACTTTTTTGAATTTTTGGTCTGGTGAAACCTTTTGTTTTTCAATCTTGCAAGCCTTGAAGCTTGTTGGCTGTAAACATACTACACACAATGCCTAACCACCTTGGGGGATGCTGCTACAAAGAAATCCCTACCATACAACAAAAGTAATTTTGGAGTGATTTCAAAATGACATTTCACACAATTCAGCACAAAGTTCCTTTGGCAACAAGAAATTCTTGCACATAAATTCATTCACACCTGATGCCTGGAAATAAATGCTACTGTGTTTAATGTAATCTTAAAATGATAATGTCCCTATTGTCAGTCTGAGCCACCATCAATAGAACAGTATTACTGACTTGGTGAATTTCAAAGTCAAAAGTGTTTTAAATATGTACACTCAAACTTTGGCATTACTGTGGACAGAAGCAAGTCCAAAATGTAGGCCAAAACTGATGAAATTTTAGGGAATTAGAGCTTACACTATGACTTCATAATGCGCAATTCCTTTAACTTCTATTCCAAACCTTCACCTGCAGTATTTTTTTTCTTTCCTCTTAAGGTTCTGATAAACACTAAAATATTGTAAATGACAAAGAAAATTCCTTAAAGTAAAATATTTCTGCACTCTCTCTCTTCCCCTCCCAACCCACTGACCACAACAGCAGCCTCTCATGATTGACAGAGTAGGTTAAACTTATGTTACGGATAGTTAAAAACAGAATGATTCTACAAAATTTCCAAGTAAACTCAAAATATGGGACATGTGTGCTAGGTGCACATGTCTATAACCCTAAATCAAATACTGAACTCACTTTTTTATTTAGTGATCTTCTACACATTAACAAGAGAAAACTTGTCAACTAGCTATTTTAGATTCTGTAAATAAATCCCACCCAATAATTAGGCTTCAAATAATCCCTCCACAGTGTTCACAAATTCAAATTGACAGGAAGCAGATGATAATGATTTGATAAACAGAAGGGGAAGGTTGTTTTGCTGTTTGATTACAAATAGTAGCTACACAGGAAGCCAAACAATTGCAAGGTTTTGTGACCTGGGCCTACCTCAGTTGACCATGTGGAAATCAGGGCCGTCTTTAGCCATGTCAGGACCATCTTACGAACACTGTGGGTGTTTTACATGACACCAGGCTACACATCCTACATTTATTTATTCAAAATGACTGAACCTCTAGAGTAATAAAATGGTCGTATGAGAATGAGGCTGATCATCACTGTTACATTAACAGCTTTCTTTTTCCTCATTGAGGCAAAGTGCATGCAATAGAAGGGAATTAATTTTTCATTGATGTTTTCATTTGGAATTTGTAGACTTTGTCACTGTCACATCACTGATCTTCATGGAAAACAAATCAAATCAATGTTCCATATTGAGAAACACTGGATGCATGACTGTCCTTCTTTAGCTAGGAGTGATATAAGTCATGTTTCTATGCTCATGAACCCATGAAATTTGAACAGCTCCATTTGGCAGCAATAGCGATAACTAAAACAAGTAAATGTTGATATGAAGATAACACGGCTGCACCACCACACCACACAAACTGATACTTTGATGGTTGAAGTGGTAAAAAATTATTCCTGGCAAATGATATTACAAAACAATAAAGCATTATGCTATATCTTAAAATCCTTCTTCTGAAGATAAAACCAGTACTGAAGTGAAACATGATTTTTTTTGAAAAAGAGATGTAATACAAGTCAATATTTGATGTACTAGAATTGGAGGCTTACTAACACCAAGTGCATGAACACTGTATAAAAACACAAATGAATACAATACCCTACAGCTAATGGCACTTGACTAATACTGCCCTTTATTGACAAAGTCTCTCTGACTAAAACAGCCACAGTTGGTTATTATGGTATCACAAACAAGGCATCCTATGATAAGAAGTGTATTCAACATTACATGAGCAACTTTCAGCCATTAGATGTAGGTAGCAAATTTCAGCTTTTGTAGTTCCCATGCCACTGTTACTTTTTCTATCTTAACCAAAAATTTACCTGTGCTGCAAAGGCACCATGCTCAATCCTGGACTGTGAAAGTTTCTGCTAACACAAACATAGTTCTTCTTTGCTGATACAACTGTACTATCTATTAGCTATACAATAGGTGTGATATGATGCAAATGGCCCTCTCTTTTTTCACATGGGTAATTAACAAACACACTGAATGATGAATGCACTCCTCTTAGATCATGCTTCCAAACTTCGTCCTTAACATCAACCAAACAGTAATTTGCAAGTTCGGTGTGTTTAAAAAGACTGCCCTACTGTACATGTACATTGGTGGAGGTATGGAAACTATATATGCTTGAAATGTCATCTTAAAATTATGATCTACATATTTCACACAAACAGCATTCCAATGTAGAATTCACCCATTCCAGGGTGTTCAAAAATACCGACCTCTATGGTGTGTACTCAGGTGGAGGGACTGAAACATTAAATGTTGGCGGCATCCCGCTTAGATCATGCTCCAAAAATTCGTCCCAATCATCAACCAAACGTTCGCGACGAGGTCTTTCAAAAAGAGGGTGAGGCCAGAGCAAGTTGGTGGCTGAGATGAGGATAGAGAGGGCACCAGACATCACCATTAGAAAATATCCTGTGTCAAAGGTCACTCTTGTCTTGCTAGTTGGGGCAATAGGATTTTCTTTTAACATCTCTTCCAGTAAAATTGCAACCCAATAGCTGAGACCACAAGTCAAGATACAATTGAAAACTGTGAAGCAAAATGGACAATGGATAATGCGAAATGTGGACCGTGTTCATAAATTATCTGCATTTGAAGTAACTACATGTTAAAGTAACAAGCACTCTATGATACAGATATATTTATGTGCACATACACACGATACATGCCAACATTTTCATCTCAAAAAAAAAAAAAACATGATGCACATGATCCACAGTGCTCCTTTGGGCATAGCTGTAAGGAACTCTTACTCTCAAGGGGAGAGGGAAGGGAGGGAGCTGGCTGGCTTTTTGCCCAACTCCAGATCTCCAACCCCGGCATAACCTCTGCTCACTGAATCACCAAACTTTGCACGAGTCAGGAAGGTTTTGGCTGATTACTGTAAAAGGAGGGGGGAGGGCTGCAGCCCCTGTCTGGCTGTCTTGTATGACCATGCCCGTGGAAAGTCCACAAGCACTTTTAAAAGGGCAAAATTCAGGGACTGAAGCTCCTCTTTTCCTTTCAAAATATTCAAAATATCTTTGGTATTTTTTTGGTATTTTTTCCAAGCTATTGCTTTGCAATTTTCTGATTATTGTTTCTATCACTATAATACTTTGGAATACTTAATATCAGTAAATAAGAACATTCTGATTTTTATGGGTTTTAAAATTTCAGGAATAGGAAACCTAATTTAAAATGTAACAGTTGGCAGGTATGACACACACACACTATCAGAGCACAATAACATTGCAAATGTCCCACTGGTTTTCAATGAGGAATTAGGAGAACCGAAAGGCAGTGGTATATTAAAAGTTAAAATCAGGGATAGGCAACCTATGATCTGCCAGCCTTACAGGTATGCAGCCAGCCAATGATTACTTTGTGGCCCACAAGATGCCTCAAGTAAAAGAAAAAATTTGCCCACAAACCCAGCACTAAACATAGAGAAAAAAGTTGCTAACCATCACTGCCAGACATCTATTTGCACAATGTCAGGAAACAAATACAGTGCCAAAGGAGGGGGGAGGGGGTCCTGGCCTTTTTTTGCCACATCAAGAAAACCAAATTCTTAAAAAAAAAATTAAATCTAGAAGAATTTCTAAAAGATATTAGCCAGATTTACCCTTATTGCAAATAGAGCTCATGATATTGACTGTTAAGATTCTATTTAAAAGTCTGGGAAATGGCACTTCCAGCTGCCTGAAAAATCACAACGTTTTCAAGATTTTATGTTTGTTGTGCTAACTTGTGCACCAACTGGTTGTGATGCTCCACTTAATAGACAGTCTTTCAAGACTTTCAGGCAAAATTGTGTTTATTTTGGGCAGAATATTGTTTATAATTAACTCACAGCCCTCTTTCTCTAAGTTCAGCCCCATCTCCTTCTTCAACATTTCTGGTTACATTCATGGGTAGGCCTGTTTTTCCCATTACTTATCAACAACTGTATTGAGGTAACATTTAGTGAATAAAGATACAGTGCATTAAGGGAAATCTGTGATGTCATCAGGGCAAATAAATTTGACATTGCATTCAATATATTTATAACTTTGATGCCGCTGAAGGTAAAATTAAACAACACTGTTTGCCATACCCTACAGTATGGTTCAAGATTATGCTACTGTAGATATACAGAAAAAAAATATTCGAACATTCCAACAGAATGAAATTACAAGGATGAGCAACAGTCAATTATAAAGAAAACAAAAGGAATCTGTGGCAATGTGCCCACATTACGTAACTTTCTGTGGCTTTGTTGAAAAGTGGAGGTATTTTTAGACAACAATTACCAATCTTGAGAGATACCTTAAATTAGGAAACAGATATTGCCACAGGGTTAGGTGTACATGGTATGGAATATTTTTGTCTTTTTCCCTAAGGCCACCAGCCACCAGAACATGCCTTTCAGGAAATGACTTAAATGATTCCCCAATAAATTGGACTTGTTGTGTATTTTAAGGATTCAATGGAAAACACCCTCACAGGAAGGAAATGACTATATGATTTCTTCCAATTCTTTACATTTAAATGGAAAAGATTTCTGCCAAAAAGATATATGGTTTAATTACTTACAATTCCAAAAGAAAATGTAAGCAAAGGATTCTCCATCTCCAAATATAAGTTTCCTGCTAATTAAAACCAGGGAGATGTTATATAAAGTGTACCTGTACTCATAGGCGGAGCCAGGGATTTCGGTCAGAGGGGGCGAAAGTGATCTGCAGGGGCGCTTCGAAGGATTAAATACCCTGAGACTCAGCACGGTCCAAGCCACGGCTTTTCAGACTATCCATTTGATTTTCCGCACCTGGTAGAAGACTTCTTTGCCCTCTGCCATTTCTCCTCAGCAGGTTTTTCTATAAAACATATTTGAATTTTCTATACATTGGCCTCTGCAGAAGAAAATTCAGGGGGAGGGGAGACAAAATTCTTTTAGAGGGGAAAAAGCTCCGCGCCACCATGAATTGGCGCGGAGTGCAAGAAAATTTTGGCCCAATATGCCTCTCAGATCGCTGGAAATGGCATTTCCAAAGCCTAGTACCGCATATAAATAGGAAAAACACTGAGTGAACTGTTAAGAAATGTTGATGATAATTATCTTCTTCTTTTTCTTTATGTTTTCTTCGTTTTTTCAGGTTTTTTATTTTCCAGGGGAGGGCAAGTTCTCCCCTTGCCCATACCTGCGGATGCCCATGTTTCTATCCCTCTCTTGCACATTCTAGTAAGAATGCGGTCATTATATTTTGTGTTAATGTTAGCCCTCGATTTAAGATTTTAATGTAATAATCTGCTACTTTGTGAAGATAAAGATTAAACTTGCTAGAGCTAAATAGCAAGCAATCTTACAGGGGAAAAAGTTATGGAAATTAATCACCGTTCGGTGTACATTTTTGGCATCTGGAAATCAAGATAAATACACGAAGAAACATTAATTGACGTAATTTACATCATGTGACCACTCTGAAATAGCCTTTAAGTGCATTGAAAGAAAAAGCCAAGGCAAACGGTATGCTTGGCTCTCTAGATACCGAATTCATATAAAAGTAACCTAAACCTAGGCTTATTATATACAATTTTCTGGCTTCTGAAACCACGAAAGTACAGAAATAAGCATTTTCATTGGATTATCGTGCAGTTTCAGAAATAGCCATTTATCATGAGAATGGTCATTTGAAGAAAAGCAAAAAATGGAAACTGCTCATTAAAACCCTTAAATCATTACCATTAGGATAGCAGTTTTATTTTATTTTAACCTGAATGGTCTCTTCGAATGATTTTGAAAAATGTTGTGGAAGCCATTCTGGTCTCTTTATAAACTCTCTTTATTGTCTATGTTGACAATTATACCTGACAACAAGAAGGGTATTTGCGCTACAATTATTGATGCGCCCTTTTCAACATCCTTTATTCTGTTATTAGCGTGATAGCCGAGAGGGTGAATTTAATGTCAGTCGGTGTATTTTGTAAGCTCATAATCACGCTTGGTGTGAAGCAATTTACTTAGCACAGCGACAACATTCATTAGTGCGTATAAAGCATGAAGATACGCTTAGGCAAAACCTATCCCTATATTACAATAGACTCTTTTTCATCAGAATAAAGTGCAGACAGTACAGTTACCTGTGGCTGTTTGAGCATTTTGTTATCTGGGCCTTAAAACAACGCTATTAATTAATGTCTTTTGCCAATAATGGTACAAGAGTAACGGTATGTTAGAAACCTAACCAGAATGCAAAAATGCATTGAGGTTTCGATGATACATAAATGTTTTTAAGAGTACCATCATGCACCATTACCTTCTCATTCAAATGTTATACTAGCATGTTCAAAAAATAATTTTGTCATTCCAGATAACCTTCTGACCTCAATAAAAGCCATACATAGCTAGACAGGCAAACAACAGACAGACAGATGGACAAACAACTATCTTAACAGATCATAGGCTACTTAAAAAGGTTCCTAGAATTTGACCCCTGGAGACCCCAGATGACCTTTCGTTTCTGCCAAAAACAATGAGGATGAATCGAGCTTGGAAAATCGCAATTATTCCGCCTAAATTGAGATACTTGGCATCTCTGCCTTTGACCTCCGCCAAAAACAACATAGACCATTTCCTGACCATAACCCATCCACATACCCTTACCAAATACGAATTCTATTCAAGTTTCCTACCTTGAGATATTGCATTAAAATGTCAAACTTTGACCCCCGGTGACCTCAGATGACCTTTAACCTCTGCCACAAACAAAAGGAACCACTTCCTGACCATAACGCATCCACATACCAAACAATGACATTTATCCAAGGTTCCTATCTTGAGATATCATGTTAACGAGATTTTCAGACTTTGACCCCAGGTGACCCCAGATGAACTTTGACCTCCGCCAAAACAATAGGGACCATCTACTGACTAAAACGTACCCACATACTAAATATAAAATCTATCCAAGCTTTCTACCTTGAGATATCGTGTTAAAAAGATTTTAGGACTTTGACCCCTGGTGACCCCGTATGACCTTTGACCTCTGCCACAAACAAAAGGAATTACTTCCTGACCATAACGCATCCACATACCAAATATGAAATTAATCCAAGCTTTCTACCTTGAAATATCATGATAACGAGATTTTCAGACTTTGACCCCATGTGCCCCCAGGAGACCTTCGACCTCCACCAAAAACATTACAGACCATCTCCTGACCCATCAATCAAGCAATTTTTAGAGAATTGCTTCCATTGAAGGTTGATATATATCGTTACACCACACACCAGTAGCTAGATGAAGTTTCATTATTTCAAAGCAACGATCGGTTCACAAAGTATAGGCTAGGCCATAATACAGTATCCACGGCCAAAGTAGCCGACGAGCCCTATGCAGACAGCTGCAGGTCCCACTACGATATATTTAATTTTTACACTTGCCCAATCCACCCCATTTGTTTCATTTCTAATTTCCTCCCAAAAGTAGTGTGGCTTGAAGCCACAACAAAAACTAGGCCTAGGGCCTAGCCACCTACGTTTACAGAACAAAATGTAAAGTTAGAGCTAAAAATAATAGGGTACGATCAAATCTAGACATTGTAGTTTTCACCGGTCATTTTATGTTTAAGTTACCTCCTGAGCTGTACTGTGTAAATAGTCGTACGACGTACGTTCGCAGCACATAAACAAGACCTGCTAGCTGCTAGCTACATGCAGAGTGTAACATACATGCCTGATCAGCTGGCTGATCGGCTCGCTCGGCGTGTATCGTTAAAAGCGCTTAGAGAATGGGTGTACTTCAATTGGCAATAACATGACACCCTCCCTCAATAATTATGTTCGAAGCGGGGAATCCCCAAACTTTTAAAAAAGCCGCTTCATTCATTAAACGCAAGCAGCCAATCAGTGAGTACCATTCTTCGCAACAGAAGTTCGTTCGATGTATAGCACGAAGCAGCGGCATATAAACGATTTTCAGCCGGCTGCTAACGTGTGCAACTGCTGCTATGTACGCTGTTGGTCTTGATAAACAGCGATGGAAACATTTTTGAAACTTTTTTCAGTTCATGACTTACGAACACTCCTACGTGATACAAGGACAGGAATAACATGGTTAGAAAGCTGAACTTGTAATTTTTTTAAATTTGTCGATTTCAAGTTGAAATTTTGGGAGACGTACGCTAGTAGCGAAATTGACAAGTGGCTGTTGAAATTGAACTATTAAGGTGAAGTGCACAACGGCGCACAGGGCACTTAAAAGACACTGTGGTGTATGCATTAGTGCCTTCAAATTTCATTGTAAATTTTGTTCATTACAAATGTATTAGTGGTGTTGAAGTAAAGCCTGTCACAACAGGTTCCATGTTTAGGGTTCACGGATTAAAACGTCCCCCATGACACTGCACACAATCATATGTAAACTACAGGGGGTTGGGTGGATAAAAGGTGAATGTCATAGCTCTGCGCAATTTTTGAGCTTGTTGTTCATACTGTAGACATCGATTGCTTTGCCAAGGCAGCTAAAACTTGTGAAGAAGGACTATACCTTGTTTACTTAACGCAAGTCAGAGTCCAAGGGCATGAGATGCGATTATTCGCATGAACCATTTTAATGAACTATTACTTGGCTGGCGATTAATGGCTAATCGCCGACAGCCCTAATACCAAATATGAAATTTATCAAAGTTTCCTACCATGAGATATCGTGTGAACAAGATTTTCAGACTTTGACCCCCGGTGACCCCAGATGACCTTTGACCTCCGCCAAAAACAATAGGGACCATCTACTGACTATAACGCATCCACATACCAAATATGAAATCTATCCAAGCTTCCAACCTTGAGATATCGTGTTAACAAGATTTTCAGACTTTGACCCCCGGTGACCCCAGATGACCTTTGACCTCCGCCAAAAACAATAGGGACCATCTCCTGACCATAACACACCCACATACCAAATATGAAATCTATCCAAGTTTCCTACCTTGAGATATTGCTTTAACAAGGTTTTTAGACTTTGACCCCTGCCGACCCCAGATGACCTTTGACTTCCGCCAAAAACAAAAGGGGCCATCAACTGACTATAACGCATCCACATACCAAATATGAAATCTATCAAAGCTTCCAACCTTGAGATATCATGTTAACAAGATTTTCAGACTTTGACCCCTGGTGACCCCAGATGACCTTTGACCTCCGCCAAAAACAATAGGGACCATCTCCTGACCATAACGCATCCACATACCAAAAATGAAATCTATCCAAGTTTCCTACCTTGAGATATTGCTTGAACAAGGTTTTAAGACTTTGACCCCTGCCGACCCCAGATGACCTTTGACCTCCGCCAAAAACAATAGGGACCATCTCCTGACCATAACACACCCACATACCAAATATTAAATCTATCAAAGTTTCCTACCTTGAGATATTGCTTTAACAAGGTTTTTAGACTTTGACCCCTGCCGACCCCAGATGACCTTTGACCTCCGCCAAAAACAATAGGGACCATCTCCTGACCATAACGCATCCACATACCCAAACATGAGATCTATCCAAGCTTCCTACCTTGAGATATCGTGTATACAAGATTTTCAGACTTTGACCCCCGGTGACCCCAGATGACCTTTGACCTCCGCCAAAAACAATAGGGACCACTTACTGACTATAACGCATACACATACCAGATTTGAAATCTATCCAAGTTTCCAACCTTGAGATATCGTGTTAACAAGGTTTTTAGACTTTGACCCCTGGTGACCCCAGATGACCTTTGACCCCCACCAAAAACAATAGGGTTCTTCCTCTTAATATGGCACATCTATGTACCAAGTTTGAAAACTGTCAGACATTCCTATCTTGAGATATCGTGTTAACAAGCAAAGTGTCACAAACACACACACACATACACACACAGTCGTGTTTTTACACACAACTGAGGACTTCATTGTTATCTCCATTGTGTCTGCTTACTCAACCCTAACCTTCACAATAGACTGCCTATTGTTAGACAACCGAGGGCTTGAGAAATCTATTGAATTAACTACCGAGGACCTGGAAGTCTATTGTTTAGGTCATCTGTTTTACACAAAGACAAAGCCACGCACACACACACAAACATACACACACACGCCATCATGAATGCATTGGTTTCTCTTATCATCGAAACCAAAAACTGTCAAACATTCCTATCTTTAGACAGCCTGCTGTTAGCAGGCTATTGTCTTTGCGCTTCATTTACAAACGGTTGCATTCAAAAATAAAAAAAACCTACTTTCGCTACTACAAATAATACAATACGAGTCTTTCAACAGCTTCACTGCAGAGCAGTTGATGTTTCCAACTAAGCTACATGGCATAAATACGGTATACAATAGCCTGCCAACTTTCTATCGAATCTCATTTATGACCACCAAAAGTGACGTCATGACAAAAATTAAAATACTGAATTATATCTCCGGTAATAGGTAATATATGTTCATCGAACGTATGGCCTGGTACACATTTTCAACGTACAAAAGCCAATTAGGTTGTTCGCCATTTGTTGTATCATTTGTATGCACGAAAATACAATATTCGTACTTGATTCGTGCACCACGTGATCATCTCATGTTTACTAATTCGTCCCTCAAAATGTGGGATTCCTGTAAATGGACGAGGTTTGCAGACTCTGTATATTATACTGTTGAGAGACCTGTATTATGATTTTGAGAGAGCGCCATCTTTCGGCTACTACAGAGTCTGCTCCGCAGGCTAATCTTTAGATATTGTGTTAATGAGCAAAGTGCCACAAACACACACACATTCACACATAAATACACCCAGAACATACCCATACTCAAAGCCTAAAAGGTCACAGAGAACAGTTCCCTGAAAGGAAATCATTAGAAGTCCCCTTTAGCCAGGCAATTTAAGTCATGCAGCATGTGAATGCCGTGAGCCGGGTTGGGCTCTTTGATATCACACGACAGACCTCATGGCATTGTCCGAATTTTCAGGTGGCTAGGCAGTTACGAGCTCCGAGCGAGTGAGGAAGGACGTACAAGACCTGAGCTCCTGTGAGCAGCCTTTGCCTGCCAAATTTTTGTTGGTTAGATAAGATTTAACAACACACCAACAAGAATGTGCTATATCGTGTCAAACTGTTCAAAAACTGTTCAAGTCCTCCTGTTTTAATAGTCCCCTCTTACAACAGGTGGGGAATACCGTGGGCATACTGTATTATACATTCCCCAGCCCACAGGGGAATGTAACTGCTAGGGCATTGTCTAATGTCTATAGGTCCTCACACATACACATACACATGACTGTGTAGGTTTCTATGTCATCAAAACCAAAAATGCAAAACCTCACTAACAGCTGGTGCTGATAATCATGACATTTAGCTACCACTAGTAAATGGCTAGTGTGGCAATATCTCAATACATGCATTGAGATAAAAATACCAAAAATGGTCACACATGACTGTACTTTGTCCACTCCTGTAGCCAAGCACAACAACCTAATATGGCACCTTAACTACAAATAATCACAAAAATTGACCAGCAAATGTAGATGATAAAAGCTTTTGGAGAGAGACTGGCATTGCACCCCATAGTACTACATAAGTTCCACCCACTTCATGGGTTGAGTTAATTTACAAGGGACAGTTAAGGCACTTGCACCAACAGTCAAAAGGTCATGTTCAGTGTATCACTGGTTTTTCTGGACACACTACCAACTTCATTGATCTAGTAAATTACCTAGAGTTCTCTTGTTTGATTGTACTCCAGAATGTGGTGCTACAATTGACTACAAGCATAAAAAAACTGATTTTTTCATGTTTTCACTTGTTGAGAGGTTGCATGCACTAACAAACATACTGCAATTTAGGGTTGGGCAGTATACCGGTACTCACATCAATACCGGTACTAGAGGTACAGGTAATGAAAATACCAAAGATGTTTGGTGTGTTACTAATAAAGGTTCTTGAGAAAATATTGGTACTTGAAAAAAATTACCGGTACTCCATATTCGCTGACAAAAATAACTGTTAGGATGTGTGGATCATTTTACACAAACATTTAGAGCAGAGGTTCCTGCACAAAAATTAACCCAATCAAACACCCAGATGCATTTATGTGCAGGATAACATGGGGGTCATGCGTGGCTTAGGCTCCTTCCCACCCGACTTACCTACCGAAGTGTTGAGAACCAGTAGCGCCTCAAAACTGGTTCTGTGCGTTTTACAATACCAGTACCAATCTTTTCATGATACAGCCCAACCCTACTTTACTTTCATACAATTTTCCAAGCATTACACCACAACATGACCAGCTGGCAAGTGGAGGTACATCAGCAGCTCCTTAGCCTAGATATAAAATGCTGAAGTTTGTTCACTCAGTTTAAAATGGTACAATGGGCAATAACTTGTGATGTCATTCTTGTACTACTAAAATAACAATCTTTGTGTTTCTTTCCTTTTCTGAAAGTTAGTGCACCTTGTGCCAGTATGTTGTGATGGTACTCTTACTTTTATGGGGTAATGTAATTAAGTCCTCTCTGTACAGCAAGCTGAGCAAGCAAATAGGAAGCATTCAATATCATAAAAACATTTTTACTCTCAAAGGGAAACAAAGCAGCTATTAATGTAAGTTGTTAAACAAGAAAGTCACACATTATTGTGTAATGAACTGTTCTGTTATCTGTGAATAAATTTCAACATTTAATATCTCAACAATGGAACAAGCTATGACAATGGAATACGCCATGAGAATGAATGAGTTAGATTCATTTTGCAACCTCAAAAATATATATATTTTCAATTTTAGGCCTGAGGTACACTGTAATGTGGGGGTAGAAACAATGTCTGGAGTTGCTTAGTTAAAAGTACTGCTCAGTATGTACTTCAGAGCTCAAGCTCCTCTTACAAGTACCTAGGGGAAAACAAGTAGGTGAGCCACAACTGGAAAAAAGGCTGTGGTTGGCTCGACTTGAACCAATAGGTTGGAAACTGAGCTGTAAAACTCCATTTGGCTAGTTAACTCCTCCTCTTTATGTCCACCATTTTCAATCTTCCTCATCAGGGACCACTTACATGTGACCTATACAACCTTTAAACGTTACTTTCTTTAATGTATTTCAGTTTGAACCGTCACAGAAATTTTTCCAACTAATAAACTCACCACTCCTAACCAATAAGAAGGAAAGTTGAAGTTTCATCACAATGCTTCTGAATATATATGCAAACAAACCTGTAAATATATTTCCAACTGCATGCCTCCTCATCATCTTCATATACTTTTTACTTGGTCCTAAGGTGTCAAGAGTGAAGGCAAAGAGAGTTGTTGCTATGGACAGAAACAGCAATGCAATAATACCCCTCATCACTGCAGTAATCTGAGAGTCAAAACATGACCTATCTTCTGTTGGATAAAAACGTAAGAAGACAACAAATATGAACTCATGACATTCAATGATTGATGATAACAAAAATGTCCCCTTCTTGTGTTGCAAGGCATAATGCATTACCAACTGCCTGTATCCCACCACCAAGGGAGTATATATGGGTTATTGAAGGCAGGACATTACTGATGCCATCTTGAAAGAATGAGGGACAGTCTCTGGGACACAGTTATTCTTGGCCGGGGAAATCAGTTGCAATGTAAAGCACTTTGAAAATATAAGTGAGACTTGCAACTTAATGCCTTTTTGTTGATATTACACAAGGATACAGCAAGCCCATTGCCATTCCCCTTGCTTCCCCCCTCCCCCCTCCCCTTCCCACAGCTACCCCTACTCTTCAATCAAAATTAGGAAAAAGATTTTTTGTAATGTAACAAAAAAGGATTTTAAATGATACAAAATGTTTCACCAGAGTGCATCTGAAGATAACATATCCTCAAATAAGAGGGCGGAGCCTTTGCTTTTGACTGTTTCCATAGGCCAGCAATCAGCTGATGTGGTTTGCCAATGGAATGAAAAATTGTGGTTTTAACAGTGATGGTGTACCTGTATGAAAATCTAGAATCATACTCCTGACTTTTCAGTTTGCACATACAGGGCTAATAATGGGATTAAGGTTGAATGTATCAACAAGTCACTTTATGAATGAAAGTTTCCATTGTAGTAGATGATCAGGACTGGCCAAACCCACAGACAAGATTTTGTAAGATTCCTTCTCACTGGAATTAAAACCCTTTAAAAGGTAAATAGAAAAATTTTCCTGCAAAATCAGTGTTTGCACCTGGTAGGAAATTCGTACCCAGGTACCAAACCGTAATACCTGTCGGGTACCCGTGTACCAGATCATAAACCTTGCAATATCTTTCGTCCGCCCTGCAGACTAGGCTAGGCTATGCACAGTATAGTACATAGGCCTATGCTGTTTCAAGAAATGGTATGGGAGCAGATGTTAGAAACACACATCGCGGGAATTGTTTCTGGAAAAGTGCAACTTAAGAAAAGCATGTTAAGGAAACAAACACGTTAAGGGACTTCCTTTCAAATAATTGTGAATGAGATGTGGGTTATTACATTGTTACTTTCAAGAACCATGTTATTCTGTGAAGATCAAAAAGAAATCATAGAAAAACGCTACCCAGAGAGTAATTTTCTACCTGGGAAGCAAGAACATTGGTCGGGTACCCTGTGCAAACACTGTGCAAAATGTCTCACACCATGTGTGCCAGTGAAATTTAAATTACATAATGACAAATAAATATGAAAGGTGACAAAAAATGATGGGTGATTACCTGGAGGCAAATTTTCAAAGAGAAAGTTAAGCACTCCAACTGCCTTAACACCACATTTTCCTCCATGAAGTGTAAACCAACTTTGATCTGCTAGTGCTGAGATGAGTACTGCCATTACCACCATATCAAAGACAGCAGCAATCCAGTTCCTCTCTGACTGCTTAAAGCTAAATCTATGGTAGTTCCTATGTCGTCTCCTTCGCCTTCCTGAACTGCTTCTTGTGCTTCGTGAAGAACGATGACGGCGATGATGAGAACTAGCCCTTGAACTTGAACTACTTTGTCTCTCTGAAGATGGCATCTAAACAAATTAATAATTAGAGGAACAGGGATTTGATGGAAGGTGGAAAACAAATTCCTACTCAACAATCACCAGCAACAAATATAACAAATTTGTCATCAAACCTCAGTTTTACACATGACATGCATAAAGTGCAAGTGTTATCAGCAGTGAAACATCAACATACTTCAAAATTATGAGATAAAAGACTACTAATACATCCCCTCCCCCAGAAACAGACACACACACTTTAGTTGTTATGTTTTACATGACTTCACAATGTTACCTACATAGTGTTGTAAGTCCAACAAACATATCCAATCCTACAATAAATTTTCATAAGTTGGGAAATGTTGGTTACAGCCTTCTTCAAATTGGGTCTCACATGAGGCCAGTGTTTTTGTCAAGGGGAGAAGAGGATTTGTTCTCCCCTTTCCAGAAGAAGAAGAGTAAAATCCACCCTTTTCATTTCCATAAAGATTAAAGACAATGTCAGTATCTTGGTTTCTTACTTGAAAAGAGGACACCTTGGTGCAATGTTTGAACTTAACTTTTACAACCCTTCTGATTGCACCTTACATGGGCCTTGAAGCAAGGTGTTGCTCCTGTGTCCCACCCCCTCTCAAAACCCACCTGCAGCTTTGGCCAAGTGTACCATCAATTTTTACTTTGGTTTGGCAGTAATAAATCACCCTTTTTCAATTTTTTAATGTTCCTGGCAGAATCCCTGGGGGCAGAGTTCCTGTGGGTGTCCAAACAAAACTGTCAAAACCAGGGGGTTGTGTGGGGGTCTCTCACCTTATAAAGTTCACCAGAGCCATGATCGTTGGAAAATTAGGAGGGAATTCCCACTCTCCCCCTAAAATAGAGGGAGTTTCTAGAAGGTGGCTTTTCTGCACATCACACAGTACACTGCATCATTTTTGTTAGACAGTATGACAGCTTCATGCCCAGGGATGTAGCAATAGTGGGTGGTGCTAGGCACCCAGCACTCCAGGAAAATTCACCTCTTCTCACCCACCACAAATCTGCCTAATGACACCTAAAACTAGCCCCAAATTCACTCCTTAAAGTTGAATGACATAGAAATGAATCAGAATGCAAAAATGCATTGAGGGTTCAATGATACGTAAATGTTCCTTTACAAATAATGCCATCATGTACCATTACCTTCTGACCCAAAATGTTAAACTAACATGTTCAAAAAATAATTTTGTTGGACAAACTTCTCACCATAATGTGCATCCACAATGAAATCTATGTAAGTTTCCAACTTTAAGATGTGTCCACATTGAAATCTATTTTAAGTTTCCAACCCTAAGATGTCTTAACAACTAACAAGGTTATCATTCACATTTTGACTTCCAGTGACCCCAGATGACCTTTGACTTCCACCAAAAACAAAAAACATCTTCTGACCATAACACATGTACATGCCACACATAAAATCTATCCAATTTTCCTGTCTTGAGATATCGCATTAATGAGATTTTCAGACTTTGCCCCCTGGGGACCCCAGATGACCTTTGACCTCTGCCAAAAACAATAGGGACCATTTTCTGTCTATAACCCATCCACATACTTAAATATGAAATCTATCCAAGTTTCCTTTTTTGAGATATTGTGTTAACAAGATTTTCAGACTTTGACCCTGGTGACCCCACAAGACCTTTGACCTCCACCAAAAATAATGGTGCCATCTTCTGACTGTATTACATACACATACCCAAATATGACATTTATCCAAGTTTCCTGCCTTGAGATATCGCATTAACAAGGTTTTCAGACTTTGAACCCTTGTAACCCCTTATGACCTTTGAACTCCACCAAAAACAATAGGGTTCTTCCTCTCACTCTAGCTAGATGTTCTCAACAAAGTGCATCTACGTATCAAGTTTGAAAACTGTCAGACATTCCTACCTTGAGATATCATGTTAACAGCAACATGTCCCAACACACACACGCATACACCCATACATACACAAGCCATCACAAATTGCAGAGGTTTCTCTCATCATTGAAAACAAAAATTAAAAAACTGTCAATATCGTGGTTTCTTTTTCACAGAGAGGGCACTTTTTCAGCTATTATTAGACATACACAAATATATGGCCTTTAACACCCTTCAAATTGCACCTTTCAGGGGCTTTCAAGCAAGCTTCGGTTCCCCTGAAGCCACTTGTAACTTTAACCTTGGTCAGGATCAATTTGGACTTGGGGTTTAGCAGTAATCAATAAGTGTTTTTACTGGTACTTAAAAGTAGTACCTGGGTAGTACCTGATTGCCATACCCATTGGGTACCCGGGTTACCCGGTGTTATGGTGACTAACAGATATGAGCATTTTGTAAGGCATACTCCATAAGACATGCATGGTAACATTTACAGCTGTATTGGAGAGGAAGTGATCTGGCACATTCCCAAGTTCAAAAACATTTGATTGGTCGGAAGGTTTTATCCTCCCATTTTGTTTTAATTCAAAATGACAAATAAAAGAAACGTAACAGAAAAAAGTCAAATAAGGAAATTAGTACTTCCAACGGCTTACAGTATATCAATTTGATATTGAATTTTGAGACCCTTTCCTGCTCGAGAAGCAAGCATACTAAGAGTTCAAAGCTTCTCCTTTTAAAACACTGATTTATAAATATCAACCAATCAGAGCCCTGTATTATGGGATTTTCTTGCATGTCCAAAATTACCAATTGTAAGCAAACGACGTCATGTTTTTGCATTGGAATTATCACTAATGGGGTATGTACGTTCTTACGTAGCTAGCCTCGTGTTGACATCCATCCAGGCATGGTAACATAGCTTTCACACATAAACTTTGTAGTCTGCGCAAGTGCCATTTTGAGGCAAAATAACATAATATGTAATGGCCTGTTTCAAAAACTTTTTGCGTGAATGTTTATGGTGTTATTACATTGATGTCGCTTTACTTTACAGATAGTGGCAAAGTGTTGATTTGCGTATCACTGACACGTTTAACAATCATGAAATATTCAAGGATTATACTTGAGGTGGCATACCATATTAATTATAAGATCGTATAAGATCGTTATATGATCGGGTAATATGTCTGCGTGAAACAGTACAATGTGATTTTTTTTTTTAATCGAACGCAAGATACTGTAGCTTTCTTGCATGCAAAATTATGAGTGACATACATGGGATGTGTGAGAAGTAACTCACTTCGTGACAATAGCTCAATCGGGCTACATGGTGATAAAAATTTCAACTTCGGAAACGAAGTACCTGCAACTCTCAAACTTTACACATAATTTCTAGCAGCACTCTTCATTCTCAGTCTCGGAGAATGTTTACCAAATTGGCAAAATATTTTAGTCTATTATGTGGGCAATGGCGTAAATGGGGTGATCCTTTTTGCATGCAATTTTTTTTTTAATAATTGGGTAGTAGATTTGGAACTGGGTAATACGATGGCAGGCGGGTACCCGGGTACTATAATCAATCCCCCCATTTTGTGTTTCTGGCAGAATCCCTGGTATAACGTTTACAACCATGGGACATTGAATAATTTAACCAATGAGACTCGGTAAATACAATCAGTAGACAACATGTAAGAGCAGCACTGAAAATGGCTAATCTACGATGATATTTTGTTGTATACCACCACTATCAGTGGCGGTATCAGGGTTCGCAGGTTTTGGACACTGGTGGTTTAAACCACGGTTTTAACCGAAATCCAGACAATGTGCATCACAAACACGGTATGCAACTCTTGAACCCCTCACAGCTTCAAAAATGCACCTATAATTGCCATGCTTGCCATGAATGATGTCATAATATTCAATTTTTTTAACTGGTGTTTCTTCAAATGGAGGTGAGCACGAAGGTGAAATTTGGAGGTTGAAACTGTCAGGAACACCGAGTCAATTAAAAGAATTAAGCATGCAGTGTGCCTGCATCGCCTTACCGGCGCCATCACATGACAGGGTGAGGGTGTAAAAGAACACATGCAGAGTGTACAATGTGTAGTACAATGGAAGGAATTCATCATTTCAATACAGTAAAAAATAGTTTTTACATCTGCTAACATGAAAATGGGATAACACTTATATGGAAATTCTGAAATTTGTTGCAGGAAAGTTAACTTCAGATGTGGAAAAACTGAAAAGCCATAACGTTAGGATCTCTCATACACTGTGGCCAATAGTCAGGCCAGGGTAACCCTTCCATTAAGGGAGATGTGGTAACCCTGATTTGCTCAGACTCCACGAAGTCAGGGAGCAGATAGCACTTATGAGGGTAGAGCATCCAGCTGAATTGATTAATAATTATCAAAGCTCTGGTATCATGGATCATCTTGAGATCAGTGCTTATTTTTAAGTCACAGGTATTCCGTAACACTTGTTGTACAGACATACCTCCCAAGTGACCTGCATTTCACGGGTTGGACCTGCATTTGGACACCCAAACCTGCTGACCCGCCAAGCCCTCTGAAAAACCCGCATTTCAAATCCCTGAAGTATTCCTAGTTAGAGAACCACAAAAATAAGCAAACAATTCATCTTACCAATAACAACAAATTCAGTAAATCATATTTCACAGCACATTCAACTGCTCGTGGTGCTATACAATGCATAGGCCTAGCTACATACTGAACTATGTTTGCTGGGGAAACATTGTTATCGGCTAACCTTGGCAGCAGGTATGGAATATATTCCTGTCACTGCGAAAATAGTGTAATAACGTCATGCAACCCCGCATTCAATAGGGAAAATAATTGCCCACTTTGCGGGTCACAGGCGGGACTTGTCCCAGAGTTGCCCGAAAGTTCTGGACTGTCTTGACAGTTCTTGACGTTCTTGGCTTATGTTGTCATGGCTAGAATGCCAGGCGAGATGTACGGAAACATTGGAAATCACTGGCAGCACATACGGTACGACGGACGGTGATATACTGAGTTGACGTTTGCAAACTGTCCGTACCGCACTAAAACTTACCTGAAACATAACGATTAAATATTTGTAACTAGGAGAGGTTTTAGTCATTGAGCATTTGTGAGTATCATTGCGGCATTGTGTTGACTGATTTGCCAAAAAAAGTGCCACCATTTTGCCTGTAGACATTTCTAACGTTCAAAAATTTTCGAAAAGGGGAGGGGGACACCCCCTCCCATTATACCGCTCCACAGGCTGTCGATCCACCAATGGACAGATCAGATCATGGACCTGCATGTAGGCTAGCCTCTCACAGTCTCAGAACTTGGGAGCTATGTACCCTACATACCTGTTCTTAAGCGTCAAGATTAGGCCTAGGCCTAGGCCTAGTACAGATTAGATTAGTATAGGCTAGTACCGAATACTAACACCTATGACTTTTGTTATAGTGGACAGGTATACCCCAAATATTTTCAAAAGTATCACTTACTCTAAACATACCCCTGACTGAGGACTAGTCTTGGCAACACTAGAGTACAGGCCTAGCCCTAACGTTAGGCCTGATGTTGGGGTAACTGTTAGGCTAGCCTAGGCCTAGATATTACTTATTAGGGTTAGGCTACAGAAATACGGGTTCATTTCCCCGGAGTCTATCCCATATGTAGCCTTGAGTCTAGTGAACAGAGAACAAAAATCGCAGTTATCACAATTAAAGGAGGACCTTTTAATACTCAAATGTTCTCCTTCTGATGAAAATCATATTTCTCGTCTCGAAGAGTTTTGATGTAACCTTTACGTGATGCAGCCAACAGTGCAGTGAAGCTAGCTAGTGCGACGTTACTTTGGTATTACTTGTTATCTTGTGACAGTATAGCCTGCGTAGCGCCTCTGTGGTTGACGCCGTATTTGGCTGCCGCCCCTCAGATTTTTCGTGGCGATGAGCTGAACGAAAAGACTTCGTCCGCTCCGTAGCTAGTGACGACGAGAATGTCGTGTTTATGTTGATAGTTTCCTTGATTACATCGCTATATATACTTCCATATTGTTGTTGAACCCACTGAACCTTTTTGATCAGCTACGGTAAGACGTCAACCGTCTGCCAAATGATTTCATGAGAAATAGTGGTACACTGCAGTGGCGGCACCAAGGAGGGGGAGGGCCCGGAGGGGGATTTGCCCCACGGCCCCGTGAGAACCTTTTCCCCCAGTTTCCTCCCCAGTCAGCTCCGAAATAATAGTGGCCTAACAAGATTTCGCGCTCTTTTGCCCCCCCCCCTCCCCCCAGGATTTTCTTTTGCCCTCCATCCCCCCTCCCACACACACACACACTTTTTTGATGATCCTAGCTGGTGCCACCACTGAGGATATCTATCAATCACTTTACACTTTTTTAAAAAAATATTTGAAAATGTGGAGCTCAGTGTACCTATTGCTACAATAGAGTAGGCTACCCTACAAAGGAATATGGGTTTTCTGTACGGAAATTTGAAAAGTGTGGGGTTTATTGAAGAATTTTATTTGCAAATCTTGGACTGCACTCACGTACGTCGAAAGAACATGATGAGTTGTTGCTACATAGAACTATAATGTTAACTTAGACCTACGAATTGAGGCTAGCTAACAACATTGCAAGTTTCCGATTTTTTTTTTTTTTTTTTTTTACTTTTTACTTTAACTTTTTCGGGAAAAATATTTCAGGAGAAAATCGAAGAATATCTTTGAATTTAAGAAATTTTATGAAAATATATGGTGCGGCGCGGCGCGGTTCTAGCCGGGTTATATTTGGGGGAGGGGGACTAAGAATGGGTTTGAAACGACGAGAGGACATAATTTTTCTAAACATTAGGATCGATCGGCGCTTACAGGCTGAAGAATGAATCGATCGCTCAGTCTGAGAGGCTACGAGCAACAGGTCCTATTCCCCGACATTCATAACATAACAGGTTGAAGGGCAAAAGAGGGCCAGGGCCCCACAAAATGCCCTGAAGTCCAAAACCGATTCAAAAGTCAAACCACCATACCAAAGCAAGCAGCCCCAAACAATCAGATTCTACCACAGTCATGGAAGAATTTGTCAATGTTAACCTAAAAGCAGTGTACTGACGGGCAGTACCCATTCTGGCAGACAATTCCACTTGTGACACTCTATGGGAGAAATTAAAATTCTAATGTCAAGCCTTTGCAAAAGGCTTTTCCAGCTTTTACAATGCCCACGAACCCGAATTCCACTAGCGTAGCCAGCGGGGGGGGGGCAAGGGGGAGAGTGCCCCCCCCCCCCCAACAGAAATTTTGGGGACGCGATGGGCGATGCTGAAAAATGAAGGAGAGCCAAAAAAATAAAAAATAAACAAAAAAAGACAAAGGGCAAGAGGAGGGAGGGAATCGGGGGCATTTTTTACAGTTTTTCGAGGGGGGGGGGGGGGCTCTTAGTCGTCGTTACGATAAAGTATGCAGTCCCCGACGGCGACTAGTCTCCCCGATGGTTTACCTGTTTTTTGCTCTCAAGGGACAATTTCCCTAATAAGAACCCCAAATTTTTCCCAGTTTTTTCAATACTTTCATTCCACATATCTAGGGAGTGTAAGTCCTGCCAATTTACCAAGTAACGGGTAGGCACAGTACACCAGTACACATGTTTTGTAGAGGTTGTAAATTTCATCCCATATCACAAAGCCTAGTTGCTGTTCTCTTGTGTGTGTCTGCGATAGGTCAGTTGGTGAGCGACACACGGAGCATAGTCTGGCTATGTTATCGGGTATTCCAGGTGTTTTCGACACAATGTATGTCATCCCCGATCAGTGGCGTAGCCGGGGATTTTCTCCAGTCCCCCCCCCCCCCCAGATTTTTTGCGTCCTGATAGAGTAATTTAAAAAAATAAAAATAAAAAAATGTGCAAAAATTAAAAAAAAAAAAAAATTAAGGATAAATGTGTGTAAAACACATTTTGTCCGCACGTATGAAATCAAGCAATAACTTTAAAATGCCTACTTTCACTAAATTAGATAGGCCTACCGTTTGTGATCTGCACTGTCGTTTATTGCCTTTCACTTCGAAGATGAAACGAAAGTCTCGACGACAAACTTTAATGTGACTTTGTTAGGTTAAGACCCTTTCTGCCTTTCGGATGGCTGATTGATTTACTGAAAATAAGGCAATCGTACACTGGAGACCACTCTTACACGACCATTCCTATACTTTATTATGCAAAAAATATGCCATAAGCAGATAAGGGTAAGGTACTGCCTTCGGATAATTCTTCCCTTCCATCCTTAACAAGTAGGCCTATGTCGTGCCTCACTCCTTCCCATGACAAGTGCCACTGTAGGACGATTTTTTCGACAAGTTCTCTTTTCAGTAGTTGGCACTGGCGTCCGGGGGAATTGCTAAATGTCCACAAGGTCCGGATTTCATGTGTTTCCCACATGATCCATACTTCTGCTTTGAGGTACAATTATTTTGAGGGATTTATTCGTAGTATTTTAATTTTGACTACGTAATGTACCGATGAACAAATACTGCACCATTTTGCACATTGTTTCTTTGGTAGTATGTATGTCTTTTGTAAAATCTCTACAAAAACTAAAAATATTTTTATAATTTTCATGCTCCCCAAAAAGGGAAAATCCTAAAACTCAGGCCTATAATCAGTTCAAAGTTTTGCCAAACATAGCACCATTTTGCATCTAGGAAATCTAACGCAAAGAAAGTTTCTCAGAGGGGGACACAACTACTTTTGGTTTTCATGTTAAAGGGTGAGGTGCTGCCTTAGGTAAGCTGAAATCCATTCAAATATTGCCGCATTTGCAGCTGGGTACATCCAGTTTAAAACAGGTGGGAAGTGCCGTTTCCGGCCATCTGGAGGGGTTTTAAAGCCCAAAATTTTCTTGTACGCTCCGCGCCAACTGATAGTGGCGCTCCGCTTAGATTCAAATATTGCCGCATTTGTGATCTACGTGCTTCTGAAGTTCACAATTTTTCCCAAGGGAAAGGGAGATACCGGCTCCCTTTAGTCTCATCCCCCAGGCCACAGATCAGAAGTGCCCAGTTTTGGGGTCCCTAAAAAGTGTATGTATTGCCATTTTTCATAGATTGATTTTTTATTCTCGTTATTGAGACATCGCAGACATGAGATTCGTATTTCAAGGCTGGGTACATCCAGCTTAAAACACATGGGAAGTGCCGTTTCCGGCCATCTGGAGGGGTTTAAAGCCCAAAATTTTCTTGTACGCTCCGCGCCAACCGATGGTGGCGCTCCGCTTAGATAGTCTTGCCGTGCCTGACCCTCGGAGGTACCAGCCCCCCCCCCCCCACTTGTTACCTAGGCCCCCAAAAAATCCCATCCTGGCTACGCCACTGTCCCCGATACGGTCTACAACCCCAACGGTTTTTTTTTTCTTTTTGTTCTTAATGATTACATAGGCTATGTTATTTTTGTAAGCCCACCAAAAATTTTCGCGCGCTTCGCGCGCTTTGCAATTTCACGATTCAGACCTCAAAAAAAAACACTATCAGTGCACAACTCGGCTTTTAAAATATTAAGTGATATTGTGCAAAATGTGTCCCAGGCTGCAATGACATGGGATAGTTAGGCTCCTTCATATCCCCTTCTAACCACCCCATCGACATAGGGGCTGTCGGCTGTTGTGGTCGCTGGCATGGCCCGCCCCCTTTCGGGAATAATCTGTCGTCTTCCCGTGGTCGGTTTAGTTATTTTGGCTTTCAAAAGAGTTATTTCTCCAATAAAACACAAAATGTTCTGTGCGCTTTGCACACTCTTCCTCAGTTCCGTTACCTAGAGCTAATAAAGTACAAACCCTTCCCATCTTTTCAAGTAAATTAAAAAGTAGAATAAATGGATTAATGTACATGTCGGGAATTTCATCTCATTCCGCTAAACTTAGTTAATAATCTCTTGTGTCAGTCGTGCGGTACCGACTCGAAGAAAGAAGTACAATATAAGCTGTGCCCGATAGGGCCCAAATGCCGGGACAATTGACCTATATAAGCTTTAAATAAGTACAAATTCTTTTAGTGTAGGCTAACCCAAAAAATTTTCGCCTCTTTTCCACGGTTAAATGAGTGCATATATATGTTCCTCTAGCATATACAAATTCTATGTCGTATATGACTCACAATGGCAGGTATAGTGTACAGGTTTTCTTCAAATCTCCCTCACCAACACATCGACGGCTTCCTGGCTGTTGGGGCTTGGGGTCGCTACCCACCCTACCCCTCCCCCGTTCGGAGAGTGGCCCTTCGTCGGGCAAATCCTGGAACCAAGACTGGAGGGAAGACACATTTTTCCAGTTATGACTTGTATATGTGTAATGAAGCAATGAACTAATAATGGAAGGTGCAATTTTTGGAGAGCGGCCAATTTCACAAGGAGGACGTGTCGCCCCTTTAAATCCCCTGTGGAGAACACTGGAATCTAGTATAAAAGCTCTTCGAGACAGCAAAAATTTCCAAAGGTGAGGGGACACCCAGGGAGACAGGCCGGTAGCCAGGGGGGGGGGTCAAGGGGTTCGCACTTACTCCCGCCAAAACCTAATTTTTTTTATTTTTTATTTTATTGAAATGGAGTTATGGGGTTTTTCAGGGCAAAATGTCAATTCCGCTGGTTTAGCCAATGTAAGCCTTATGAGTAGCTGTTTTGTTTCAGTGCAACACAATTCCCTGGGGCCACATTGACTCGTACAGTAACCCTCTTACAGCCACACACTGACTCTCGAGGGAATAAGGATAACATTGACACAAGATTGAAAATGTCAAAAAATTCCAGATCGCTCAATTTTGATGTAAAATTGCAAAATCTCCTTGGGGAAGGAGGGGGAGAACCACACCCTCTCCCCGTTCGGTCGCTCGGCTCCTCACCTGGGCGCTTCGCTCCCTCAAGAAAATGCCGCACCCCAGTGGCGGCGATGAAAAATGAAAAAGTGGGGCTAAAGGTATGTTCGGCCCCTTAATATTTGTCAAGTGCTCCAATTAAGAAGCGGGGAGAATTTCGAATTGGGGCTGAACATATCCTTGCTTAGAACACTCGGGAAGTGCGGTTTCCGGCCAACTGAGGGGTTTGTTAAGCCAAAAATTTCCTGGTACGCTCCGTGCCAATGGATGGTAGAGCTCCGCTTAGAAACATGTACTAACATGCTTCATAGACTGATTTTTTTTTTACATTAAATGAGAAATTTCAGAAATGAGATCCATATATCCAGGCTGGGGACATGAAGCATAAAACACTCGGGAAGTGCCGTTTCCTGCCATCTGAGGGGTTTCTTAAACCAAAAATTTACTTGTACGCTCCGCGCCAACTGATGGTGGTGCTCCGCTTAGATAGTCCTGTCGGTCAGGATTGGGGACGATGAGTCGACTGTGCCCCCCCCCCCCCACACACAAGAAAATCCTGGCTACGCCCCTGCCGAATTCGTAGTAGAATTGAGAGTTGAGAGTAAAAAATAGAGTTGTATTGCAGTGTACCATTTTTTCCGGGGGGGGGGGGGGTTGTAATACATTCGTACATTCGTCCTCAGATCAACTTCTAAAAATTGACAGACAGACATCATCATACCAAACTTCCAAAACCAAATTATTAGGTCAGTGGCATTTCGGGGGTGGCTGCAAAAAAAAAATACTGAAATTTAATGCGAAAAAAATCAAATTTGTGGTTCGCATTATCCCCATGGGTGTAAAGTTGTGCGCCAGTCACATCCCAACAAAAAGGAAAACATATTTTGAAACCTCCAATGTGAAACATAGCACATAAAAAAAAAAAAGTTGGTGGGATTTCGTTGGCGCGTTGCGTTAAATCGACCTAAATACTTGATGAACAGACCTTATAACTTGATGCGTCAAAAAGATCCGATGGACTAAACAACTTTATATGATAGAACTCAAAGCCCTTCATAAATTTCAAGTGAAAAACTGGTGGGATCTCGTTGGCGCATGGAGATAAAAAAGAGTTCAAAAGTCAAAATTTTCCGCCTTGTTGCATTTTTGCGCCTCTGTAAGTCTACGCTCCAACGTCACAATTTGATCAGAGTGACAGCAAGTTGTAGGCACATTCCCCCTTTCCTAGTAAATGAAGAAAAAAACATGGGATCTCTGCAATTGGCAGAGAAAAAAAATTCAAGCATTTTACCCTTGAAGTACACACAAACGGCATATTGAGTCATTTTCTTGTTCAAATATACACCTGCCCATCAAGATCCCATCAAATTTTTTCATGGTTCGCTTATTTTAATGTTTATTAGCAGAAATCAGTTGGAAAAGTAATGGGACCAAGCTGGCGCATGAACTTAAGAAAGGTCAAAGGTCATACCAGCTGCCAATTTCCACTATTTCGGGTAATTTTGAGTTTTCCAGATGTGCAATGAATACATCAGTGCGCCAATATTGTCCTCAGTCGACATTCTATCTCAGCTGTCCTTCGAACGAATAATGGATGTATTTTAATCGTTTTCTATAAAAAGAAACCTCTATCTCAAATTACCGCTTAGTGCACTATAACCTTCGGTTCTATTGTTTTGTTCTTAACACCGTCTAAATTGCATTCAGATTGATCATTGGCACAATTGGTTCCTCCAACAGTTCTAATGAAAAATTGTTAACAGCTTTGAAGCCTGCCAATTGGAATTTTTTTACCCTCTACATACCAGTGGCATGTAAAAACTGGGGCACATGCCGGGACCCGTCGACTTCCGCGAAAGTTATTAAGCTTTGTTCCTGTAGGGGAAGGGTGAACTGTGTTTTCTACCAAATCGTATAGGTTTATTGGCGGTTCATAAGAAAAATTGTGCAAAACAAATCAAATGTTGTCGGTCATTTGTGTAGTCGCGTTGCCTACAGTCGTCAGGCGTTTTCCGAGGGGTAGGAGCTAGCCTATCCAGATTTTTCGAGAGCGGTTGGTGTAACTCAGTCATAAGAAAATGTCATAGAAATTATCAAAGATCATCAGTGTTATAACTGAATGTGGCCAATAGTATCGGCTCCAGAATATTGATAAAACCATGATGCGTTGAGCACTGGCATATTAAGGATTGATAGCGGGGACTATCTGCAATAAGACAAATTTTGATTTGCAATGCAAACGAAGACCCAATTACACTGTCGTAGTTAATTCCCACGATGGGGGGGGGGGGGGGGAATTGAGAGGTTAGCGGTATTTGCATAAGAAGATATTTATAAAGAAAACAAACTGAGAGATATTGGTTGCACTTCGCCCACCTGACAAGACTGACAGGTCCTTTTGTTTCTCAGAAGTATTCGTGAAATTTCCTGCCCAAAATTACGAACTTCTGAACCGTTCAAGAGATAGAAAAAAATCTGAGAGTGACATTACAAATGAAATAACGGGCGGCGAGTTGGCAATGCTAAAAGTGGTATTCTTCAGTAAATTGTTTAAATAAAGTATTAGCAATAGGGCGCCTTCTATAGAACATCTAGCTTGGAAAGTTCTCTTGACTGAGACAAATCACGGCAATACTCTTGCAAAGTCAGGAAAAAAGTGAAAACTGGAATAGATTTTCAAAAGATTTATTTATATATATATATATATATATATATATATATATATATATATATATATATATATATATATATATATATATATATATATATATATATATATATATATATATATATATATATATATATATATATATATATATATATATATATATATATTGGGGGGGGGGGTACTTCCAAGGAACTCAAGTGATTAACGTTGACGAAAGATTTGCAGTTCTTTTAGGTTTGCAGGTGCGTATGGGCAATAGGTTTGTGCATTTTTCGGAATTCGAATGGGGGGCCATGGCCCTCTGCCAATCCCTCGCCGAAAATTTGGCTTTTTCAGTTGAAACAAATGTGGACTAGCCACGGACTTATTAAGATGGAGAGAGCAAACAATGTATACGCGCTCTCCGTAGATTGTCGCCACCGACTGGGACAAAGAAGGCGCACCAAGATGGCCACCATGAAACTATAAATCGTCTGATTTGACGACGACTCGGTTATATTTTAAACAAAAGTTAAACTTGAATGGGAAACAATATCATATTTCTGCAATACGTGAAGTGATTTTGACCTCACCTTACCATATTTCAAAAATATTTCAACTTTGTAGCATAATCTGGGATTGACTTGAGCAAGTCCGAACTTTTACACAAAATCATAGCAGACAGCCATCTTGGTGAGCTTTTTCTCACAAGTACGGTAGCGACCTTGGAATAAACTGTGCAGTATGCTTTGTCCATGTATAGGAAGTCCATAGGACTATAGTTCACTTGTACTGGAAACTAATTCGGAATTTCATGAAAGAAGAGTTGGCAAACAATTACACTGTAGGTGACAATGGATTGTGTCAGAAATGGCAAATTTGCGATTTTCCCCTACCCTCTAGCTTCGACACTTGCTATAGGATTGCTTTTTGCGAACCGTCTTTAGCCTATGGTCACACTACAGTGATATCGGATGCTATTTTTGTGAGTTGTAGTTTAAAGGGCCAAACCTCTCACCTCAAACTATAATTTGGTACGGGGGTACCGAAATTCTCAATTGGCTCAGCTCTTTGATTGACAGCTAATTCAAACAATGCAGAGTACCAAAGCTTATATTACACAGCATGAAAGGTACTGAGATTGTTTTGATTATATAAATTGAGTTTTTCTTTACTCACCTGATTGAAGCAATAAACTGAGATTGTATCTGGATGAGCATGAATTTCAGACAATTACTGGAGTGGTTTAAGTACACTCTAAATCAAAAGAGTGAACTTAGTCACTCTTTGATAGAGTGAAAAGTGTGAATTCGCTCTATTAGAGTAATAATTCACTCCAAGAAGATTGAAATTCACTCCAAAAAGAGTGAAATTCCCTTAAACGAACGAAGTTTCACTCTTGATGGAGTGCCCACAGTGGTCGCTCATAAAAAAAGAGTGATCATTGCAGGCACCGGTGGAAGAGTGAAGTTTCCATCTTCCTCTAGTGAATTTCACTCTTTTTGGAGTGAACTTCACTCCTCTTGGAGTGATGGAGTGAATTTACACTTTTCACTCTATCAAAGAGTGACTAAGTTCACTCTTTTGACTTTAGAGTGTAAGAAGGTTAGGAGAATTGGTACTCTGTGGGGTGAGAGAACTGGGCCATAAAATCTCCTCCAGCCAATGTCGGAAAGAACCAAAAATTTGCCATCCTGTGTAAATATATGATAGGTGTGAGAAGACCACGGAAATAAAATATGAACTACTTGTGACTTCACATTGACTAGCTTTTATCGGACTACGCGTATCCGATAAAAGTTGTCTGCGGTGTGCCGTCAAGGAATATCGTTTAACTTAGAATTTCGTAGTCCTGCTGTACAATTTATTTATCTCCACATGTCGGCAAAGTTTTGTTACTTTATTTTCCGAAGATGGAGGAGATATTTATTAAAACTCACAAAAATCGGTGCGAAACCCGATCCGACATCGCTGTATAGTGTGACTTGGCCTTTTCGCCTCTCTGTTGATGACGTCACAGGGAACCGAATTTAACACTGCAACGCTAAATACCGCGGTATATGAAGACTTGAGGGTGCACTAAAGTGTAAAGGCTATTTGCCACTTAGGCATATTTGCTGCGCTGCGATCCCACTAAGGAAAATTATACGGCGCTCGGTAGGCCTATATTTAACTTATCCTACGGACTACGTGTGTAAATTGCGGATCAGGACATTTAATTGTTATTATTAGCCTTACTAGGCCCTTAATAGCCAAGGACAAGAATCCTGCTTTTGTCATTTAACGGTGTTTATCGGGGAAAAGAACCTTTCAAGACAGCGATGGCTCATCAGACTAAATACTTTGGGGGAATTGAAGGGTAATGCAGTCTTTAACAACAGTTAGCCTAGCCTAGGCCTAGGCCTAGGCTAGCCTACAGTATGCAGTAACGTCAGGTGCAAAGATACATAACGTTATGCCTTCCGTAAGCTTTAGCCTAACTGTTAGACCTAACGTTATCCCTATGCGTAGGCTAGACCACTGAGGACCTTAGCCTGACTAGCCTAAGGCTAAGGCCCTAGCATAGGCACATAATTATCAGTAACGTTAGGCATCATCTTCATCCAGTAGGCCGATAAGTCTAACGTTAGGCCTAGTCCATCAATAATCTTACCTCCGGACCAGTAATGTTGGGAACTGGTTACCATTAGTTTGGGGACCCGTCCTTAGTTTCCTCTCCTGAAAACTTAAGTTTCCTGAGTCAGGTTTGTCAATTTACAATTGTTATATAGGCCTAGAGCTGTCTGGCATTTGCAATCATGTGGGGCTCCCCCTGTCTAACCATAGACCCAAGGCAATAAGCCTGAATTTGTCATTTGAGGCATAGCCTACAAATATGCCTAACTTAGGGCCTACAGTACCGTTCCGTCCGTTTTGACACTCGTAAAAAATCGATAGCCGTCCCAACCGTCCCATACCTGTCTCATCCGTCGCAAACTCGTCGCAACGAAATTTCCCCCCATGAAATTACTATCAATTGCCCTCCAACTCGTCGCAAAATCCCATCTTTTGTGCAAGGATTTAGTGCACAATAAACTCGTCCACGAGCGGACGGGAATTCGTCGCACGCAACAATAGGATTTTCTTTTAGAACAGGTTTAGCGAACAATAGCGGTCTCTTTTGTGTTGTGGCTGCTTGTTCCAAACACGGTATAAATGAGAGCCACGTAAATTGAGCCACAATATAGCCGTCCTCTAGAGGACGGAAAACCGTCCCTGACGAACAATGCAAATTTATTATGTCCAAATTAACTAAACAATTTGATGTTCAGTAACTGTAATTGAACTTCGGTGAAATCGATGTCAAATCCGTACGTGCAGAGCAAGTTACACACAATGCGCCTCTAAAGTTGCATTGGCATGTACTTGAGATAACATCGTATATTCCCCGAGAAATTTTGAACAGTTACCGTATACAGCATATGGTCTTTTCATCGTTATTTTTAACTTATCCATTTTTAAGTAAACGGCGGCGGTACTGCATTTAAAAATGTTACTGCAGTCATTTGACACTTTGCTACCACTCTCCATTTCGCTGTCCACGGATCATGTTGTAAGCGGTTGTTGGCAGTCAATACTGACCGCCCAGAGCCGCGGGTTATTAAGCAAATACGCTCGGAAAACGTAACAGCTTAAACACTCTAACATCTTTTGGGGTATGTGGCAAAGCAAACAGAGAGGGTCTATATGAAGTTTGAATGAAAGTACTATGTCCTATCGGTTTGTTTTAAAAGTTAAACTACACTACTACTATAATTTTGCTGTACCGATGAATAGTTTAGGAATGAAAAGTTTGCGTAATTAACTGTGAAGAGTTAACGCCTTTTGCAGCGCAGTCCCTTGAAAAAATAACAAGTCGACAATGTAAACCTACTCGGAAATTATTTGACTGCACTGTGTGTTTTGGGGGACTTTTCCGTTATGCAAATGTTGCGTGAGGTCCACATAGTAAGAATATTTTTTCATTCAAATGTTTCAAGAAGTAACACCTTGACAATATTAACAGTTAAACTGCATCCAAATTTTAGGCTATGGTACTCATTTTGACTTATCTTTCAATTGACGCAGAATGACAGCTAACTATCGTTAAAGTATTGATTAATTTGATGAGGTAACCCTTTGATACTGGCCTCATCAGGACATATTGTATTCCGCATCTGGTTAAGAGATTTTATGAAAGTAGGTGTTAGCCTTTCTGGCACGGGAACCACACACGGTATCCAAAGATCCGGTCGTACGGAGGTTCAGGTTGTCATGTAGCAGATTGTTTGTTACAGTGCCGAAACGTTGGCGTTCAGCGCTAAAATCATGTTGAAATTATTTGCCGATTAATATTTTTCTTGCATCCGCCAATGGAGCTTCGCGCAAATTTAGTAAAGCAACAACATGTGCTGTACTTTTTCCAAAAAATGATACGTGCATGCTCTGTGTATACATCCCATTCCTACCTCACACGGCCCATTTCTTTTCAGGTTAACCTACGACCAAACCAAAAAAGGTAAGTCTAGCAAGTGAAAATAGCAATATGAATTTACCTCCAGCTTTACCTTTTAAGTAGAAAGTAGCTGGACCTTCAGAATGTCAAAATTAGGGGAGTAAAACTAAGGGCAGTAAAATTTAGGGCAAGGAAATAAGGGGGGAGGGGCATTATTTCTCCGACGCTGCGCAAAACCGAGCTCAAAGAGGGTGGGGGTCCAGGGAGGCAAAACCCCCGAGAGTCCTTAGGTTTTAGCATATGAATGGATGAAAAGTTCTCTCTCTATAGGGTTGTATTTTTTCGGCTGTCCCAACTCCTAACTGAAGTTGGGGCGGGGAGTCAACATTTGAGGAAGGCGGGGTCAAATTACCCCCTTTGTGTACCTTCAGTACAGCTTTGAAATTCCTCAGCCACGGTAGAAAAGTACACAGAGCTTAAAGATTACACGATGTAGGTGGTACTGAATTGAAATTGTTCGTAGGCCGATTTTAAGTTGCAGGGACAGTTTTTTCTCTCGATCCCGTAATGCACCGCCTTGTTTAAGAGCTATAGTTCTTTCCAAATTCCTAAACAAGAGATATGATTCTCTTAGTCTTACCTTTTGCAAAGATTATATTCCCACACAAGCAGATATGTATAAATATGTATAAATCCAAATTAAATCCATTGAATCAGTTAAGCCCAATCAATGTCGGCGTATGATATAATCCAAACGAATTTTAATTGCGTACCGTGTTAAGAAAACTCGACATAAGCAACACTCACAAACTGCTAGTTTAATAGCACTGCACAAGTTTTAGTATCGCTCGATTCCATGGTTTCAAAACAAAAAGCAGCCCCATTTCCCACGGTTCAAGAACGTTTAATCGCGCAACCTTATTCGTAAACATTTCGTTCACCTGGGTTAGTGACCATATTTTCATCGCTTCGTATTCGCCGCACCCTTTGATGTTGACCGCGTAGACTCGACGACGCGATGACTGTCTAGAATCTGTCTGGAATCACAGTCACAGAGGCGCGGCGCCGTGACCTGACCAGAGCGTGACCTGTATTTTCTAGGGCATCAACCTTAGCCTGACCAAAACTGAATTGTTCCCAGAAAATGGGGAACGGTTGTGCGACCGAAAGTAAATACCTGCCGAACTTTACACATTTTCGGTCTACCACGCCTTTTCTCAGTTTCAGTCTTGCGAACCTTTTCACACTTTTTCGGCCCGTGAACCCTTCCAGATTTCGATCGTTTTCTCATAGTCGGTCATGCGGGCCTTTCTCATTGTAATTTCCGGTCTCACAAACCTTCTCTTGCCGGAACCCCCTCCCTTTTGCCCCCCCCCCCCCTTGGCGGACGTAAACTGTTATTCCTGCCCTTCTACTGGCTGCGCGAGTGAGAGCATACTTCAAAAGAGAGCACATATTTGACACTCCCTACGAAACGTTATGTATTTCCCACCCCGGCCTTGTAGACCACTCAAGACCTTAATTTCCCCACTGCAAATAGATCAAACACACCCTTATCTAAGCTGCAGCGCGGTGCGATCTTTAAAGCCGGCCGTGGTCGTTAGGTGGATTTTTATTCATGAATAACTACGTAGTCAATTCCATATTAAATTTGATCTCCCACATTGTTTTTAACAGATGATTCTTCGTAAATATATTGTCCTTAATCACTCCAACTTGATCATGCATGGTCATGTGGTTAGCTTAGATTATTCAACATGCAGTCGGGAGGTCGGGGTCGGCGAGTCCTGGCTCGTAAACATATCAACCCCCCCCCCACCCTCCAGACCGCGTCTTTGGTCTAACGGTAACGCATTCGCCTCTCACGCGGAAGGCTTGGGTTTGATGAATAGATTCCCATGTAGAGACATACCAAAGACTCTTCAAATGGACCTTACTGACATTGTGCATGATGCTCCACATAAGCAATGGAGTAGGGAAAACAAGCCAGTGAGCCACAACTTAAAAAAAAAGCCGTGGCCGACTCGACCTGAATCAATAGGCTGGAAACTGGGGCCGTAAAACTTTGTCTAACTACCACCATCCCCAATACCCCCACCCTACCCACCCCCTACTCCATCCCCCATCAAGAGACCAGAACTATACCCCCGATTTTCCCAAGGAATCCCACAATCAATCAAACATCCCCCTCGTTCTTGCGCCCGACAAGGCCGACTCGGCAAGAAGACTTTAAGTCCACAATGGATTACAAAATTTAGTCCAAAAAAACACGAAAACTACGAATTCCAAATGGGACTTAGCTGCAATTTTTAGTCATCGTATTCTCAATGAAAATATAGCCCGATAACTTCGTTAATCTATCACACAAAAATGTATAACAGTTAAACGTCAACATGCATTGGTTACAGTATACACCGCACCGCAAAGAATCGAACTTTCTCGTCTGACTGTCTGATCTCGTGGATTTGTACACGTGTCGTAACACTTACGAGCTGCAACCAATCGGGAAGAAACAGAGTGATGAAGTCACCGGAAAGTCCCCAAACCGAGACCCCTGATTTGCTGAACGTGTTGCCACGACCTAGCACATGACATTTTGTGCCACGGTCATTGGAGGGGGCAAAGGTGAACCGTGAAGGTGAAAGGTAAGACTGTGCGAGAACGACAGTCCAAAACATGTTCAGACATGTATTCCTATGACGGGCCACGCGCGCTGCAGAAATGCCGCTAGTTCTGTGATCAACAGCGACTGCTAGCTAGCTCACTGTACTGCACTTCAGATCTTGGTCGTAGGGGCTTTCATTGGGACTAACCCGTCTTCAGATTAAAGCAGAAGCTTGCGTAAAGATGTTAAGTCAATCTGGCCTGTTGGTATTCATTGGCCAACCAGACCGTTGAAAAGAAAGCAAATGCATGTTTTGCATCAAATTAGCCAGCGATTTTAGAAACATGCAACTGATCAAATTTAAGCAAGGGAAATCATAGCTTAGGGAACTGGAGAATGTGTGGGTCAAAGAGCCACGGTGTCGTATGGGACCTAATAAAGTATGCACCAGGCTATTATTTAAAAGTACGCAAAGGTGCGACGGGCCAAGGAAAGTATCCAAATTTTTATCAGGGATGGCGGATTCGTAAACTCAATACGGCGTAAATCTCTCTTGCTGGTCTTTCTGTAACTGTGGATTTTATTCGGATTAACTAGTATTTTAATTCTTTGAACTCAAGGCACATAACGATAGCGGTAAGTTTCTTAATTTTTTTAGTGGACAGAAAATAGGCCAACCCCACCAGTTGTCTGCCCTATATTCACGGACATCCCCCCCCCCCGTGGACTGTGAGTTGTTTGCCCCTGTATACCCGCCTGTCGAAAGAGGTGACTTATGGAAAGGACCGTGCACCGTATTTAAACTACAGTGGGGCCTATAGGACTATTTCAAAAACCGAACTTGAACTTCAACAGTATTTGAAACCGTCTACCCTCTTAGGATCATTTTTTAATTTGGGCAGAATTCTCCGAAGAAATATGTACCTGCCGATTCGGAGTTTACGAGAGACAAAACTAATTAGGACTTCCTATTTAGGCGTACTATATGGCCCAGGCTAATCAGGACTATTGGAACTTGGAATGTAATTAATTGGTCGGAGTTAAGGGGTGTCGCAATACTATAAGGATGTCGGAACTTGGAATGTCGGAAGATATTACTGTAAATCCCGGGGCTGCCAACACTTTAAAGTACCCATTTTTTCATCCGTTCGGGGTTCCTCGTTTTTTTTATGGACTACTGTAACTGTACTACCGGTACTTCTGTGAACCCACGAGGGCTTAGGAAATAGCAGTTACACCCGATCAGTTTTCGGAGTATAAATCGGCGCCATCCTTTTGTACCCTTATTTGACCGTTTAGGGAAAGTAGGCGGTAAACTGTCTGACATTGCCCAGTCAGTGAACTTTGCAATATTTTATGAAAGGCCTGAAGTCATCATCATCACGATTTTTTACGACTGGCCTACGTAATTTTATGCCGGTTGTGAACGTATTAGCGGCAGTAGGTTACCTGATATTCATTAGCCTGTACCGCTGTAGTCCTATTATTCCCAAAAAGGGTAAAAACTACGGGGGATTATGTTCAACGTACATTTCAAACACAAACAAACTATATTTTTGTATTTCATGACTCCTCTGCTTCGTTGCTCTTTGATTTTATTTTGCGGAAGGGATGACATTAGGTTAGGAAAAGTAGGCGGTACACTGTCTGACATTACCCAGTCGGTACACTTTGCAGTATTTTAAGAAAGGCCCGAGATTATCATTCATGATTTCAAACGGATTTTTTTTAGATCTCATAATTTTATGCCAGGTGTGAATATTTTTCAGTTGGATCTCATGATGGTGTTTTTATATTTAATTTCTTCGGCATATAAAAGTCGCATTCGCCGGCAATTTAGAAACGGACAGAGATATAAACAGCATCACGCAAAAAGTTTTGTTCTTAAAACTTTATCATTCTTCCAATAAACCCGTGAGCAAATGCTGGGCAATCCTCCGTTTTTTGCTGATGTTAATTGGCAATGCAGACGTTTCCGTGATGTTATCCGACCCTTACCTCCCCCCCCCCCCCCCCGAAAAGCGAGTTGGTCCGCGCAGGAGGTTCATAGAGGCCGTGTTTGTTTCAGATTCAGGGCAGGGGGAGGTGCAACTACCTGGTTCAGTAGTGGGATATCGGCGTGCTGCCACGCAATGAACTAGGGCCTACGGTATTTTTTCCTTTAAGAAATATGAAACGACCGTTATATTTTTAAGTGGGTTTTTCAATGATTTCGGTGAAAACTGACTGAAGACGTGCGAATATTTTTTTGAATTTCCATTACAATTTTGTGGTCAAATTTTTGTACGGCTTTTGATAGCGTGGAAATCATGAACACGCGGGGTAACGCCGCACAATCGAACAGGAGTTACACGTTTGATAGGTCTGTTACATGTACTACAGTACCTGTGTCCAGTTCGTAACGATGCGGCGCTGAAAATGTGCAAATGTATATGAGAGATAAACCTCTCAGTTCTTATACATGGACTTCCCCCTGAGTAAGTTAACAAAAGAGGGATTATAGGACGGTTTCCCGTCGCAGCCGTCGCAGCAAACAATAGGGGGATTATAGGACGGTTTCCTGTCGCAGTATTGATTTTTGGAGGACAGGTTGGACTGTTCCACTTTGCCATTGTTCTCAAACTCGTCGAGAAATCGTTGCCTGTGGACGGTTAAATGTCGCACTCGTCCGTCGCAAACTCGTCTGTCAAAACGGACGGAACGGTACTGTATCCTAATTTCACAAGTCCTTAAGACTTGACGAGTGAGCCCAGCATGTCTATTTTACAATTAAAACAGTATCTTTCTTTACTTTCAACCATTAGAACAAAATTTTCCTTGGAGTAACTGCAGAATACCATGGTCAATTTTAAAGTACCATTCAAGAGTGGAGTCGCAGTCCTTGTGGCTGTATACTATTCACCCGTGCACTCCATGCATGTATGTAGCCTATATCCATAAAGACAGACAGATGAACAGTAAATGGAATAATGCTGCAAGGAAGCAGTTTTTCTAATTTGCATGGTTATTTTGAGAACAATTTTACACACATCATCCGTTTACTTTTGAAAAAATTATTCCAAGTGCACTGCACCTCCATTCTGACGTGGAGTCCCAGTCACAGTGGTCGTTTATCAAAAATTTTTGATTTTTCTGTACACTTTTGCATAAGTTATTCCAAGTCCACTGTGCCTCCATTCTGACATGGAGTCGCAGTCGTAGTTCCAGTGGTTGTTCATCAAAAAAATTTTTTATCAAGAATTTTTAGGGATTAATTCAGTAACCTTTTCTTTGAGGGATTCTTTTACATGAGATGTAAGTTTCCTACAAGACTAGTTACAGTGTTACCAAATATATAGACCTTTATAAATATTGCAAATGATTCCTTGAATGGTAATGTTTTGCACCTATACATTTGTCAAGTTTGAGTAACAGACACAATTTACACAACACAGTGATAAATTTACTCCCTTGCTCATTGCATAGCTACATTGAACAGACACATTGCCATTCTGTCAGGCTACTTGATCGGGGCAAAATCCAAACTGCTTTGGACCGTTGAGAGAGCTACATTGAGGCTTCAGTGTTTGCCTTCTTTTGTTCATCACAGTAACAAACATAACAGTGAAGTAGTAGCAGTGGTGAGTTGCTAAGAACTGTTTTATTTCAAAGGAGTGTTACATGTACATACAGTACAGTAGTTGCTGAGCTTAGTAGTGCTACATGCAAAAGTTGTATGGCTTGAAGTTAATTGACAGAAGAAAAGAGTAGGACAAACTTTGAAGGTAGGAGAGATTCGGTAATGGATTTTAACTTTATTTTGTTCAAAATCTACATAATTTGAAAGCTTGAAGTTAGTTGTTAATGTACAAACAAGTTGCATTCCCCATGCTTGAATTCATGATTATGTCAGACTCAAACAAAATGTTGGAAGCTGCTAAAAAAGCCTGACAGGCTACATAATTTTCCAGCCACAGGGTATGTTCACCAGGGGTTTCAGGGCCAGGAAGGGCCATTTCCTGCAATCTGAGGGGCTTCACTTTTTCAAAAAATTTTCTGTACGCTAAGTGGGAACCAGTGGTCACACTCCACTTAGATACACATAGTAAATAACAACAGATATACAGGAAATAATTCATAGCTTGTGGGGAAATTTTGGTTTTTCCAGCTGTGATTGTGGGTATTTAACCAAAAACTTCCGTGTGAATAAGCCTAGCCTAACATTAGGTCTAGGGCCTACTGTCATACCACAAAGTTTTGTATTTGGGCCATTGAGTTTTTACCCCCTGAGTTATCCTATTTCTTGGTGTAGAGTGAAGCTAAAAGGCAGGAAAATTATGCCATCAAATTGGACTGGAAGTCTTTACTGGAAGCCGAAGATATAAATTTGACACAGCTCATATACTTTCCAGTATGGGCCAAGGCCTTCTGCATATATGCAGCCACAATTCATATGAAGATTTAGTCTAGGCTACATACAGAACCATTCAAACATATGCATACTGTAGTTCTACAGAGATCATTGGAAATTGTTTCAAGTGTAGACACACCTGGGTCTCTTTTTATGTCAATCTGTTAGTTTTTTTTTTTTTTTTTTGTGAGGTAACATATAAAGGCATATTCTGGTGACATTTCATCTGGGTCTGGTTAGAATAGTGCATCAACTACCATTTATTGATTCCTTGCCGAAGGCAGGCAAGGAATCTATGCGATGGTGATGTCGTGTGTGTGTATGTATGTGTGTGTGTGTGTGCGCGTATGTGACGCCTGCTTGTAAACACGATATCTCAAAAGGGTAACTCTGAGAGATCTCAAACTTGGCATGTAAATTGCCCACATTGAGTAGAAGATCCCTATTGTTTTTGGAGGAGGTCAAAGGTCATTTGGGGTCACCAGGGGTCAAATGGTAAATACCTTAGAAATTAATTGTAAACACGATATCTCCAGAAGGGAAAATGTGAGTGATCTCATACTTACCATGCTGATTGCCCATATTAAGTAGATGATCCCTATTGTTTTTGGTGGAGGTCAAAGGTCATTTGGGGTCACCAGAGGTAAAAAGGTCAAAACTTTGTAAACACTGTATCACAAGAAGTGTAACTGTGAGGGCATATATATGTAGCATGTGGATTGTCCATGTTAAGTAGATGATCCCTATTGTTTTTGGTGGAGGTCAAAGATCATCTGGGGTCACCAGAGGTCAAAACATCAAAACTTTTTAAACAGTATCTCAAGAAGGGTAACTGTGAGGGATCTCATACTTAGCATGTGGATTGTCGGTATTAAGTAGATGATCCCTATTTTTTTTACAGGAGGTCAAAGGTCATTTAGGGTCATCAGAGGTTAAACCTTGCACATACTATATCTCAAAAAGGGTAACTGTTAGGATTAATATTTATTAGTGCATAGGGTTAAGAGTTTTGAATGGCATGGGTAATGTAAGATGCATAGGTAAGCTTTTGGAATCCACTTCATTATGTAAATGATCAAGTTTGGTAATTTCAAAATATGTACTGAAGCAATCTCACTGTATCAAGAATGTCTAACGTGAATAAAAGTGCATTTGGTACAGTATTTATGTTGATTTTGGTTTGATGTTTTGCCCTATACTGTAACATTTAGTGCCAGTATTAATAGCATAAGAGTAAGTGGGTAGAACAAATCTTAATAAGTTAAAAAGGAAAAAACTGTTCATCAGGCTGGCATGTTATTTAATTTATCTCTGTCATAGGTATGCTGATTTTGCCATAAGTATCTCGGCCTGTAGATTTTCATGAAATTTATTTTTTACTCTTAAGTGGAAGTTTCTAGCAGTGTGTGAAACATGTGAGCTAAACAAAGGCTGTATGAGGGTTATTTGGGGACATAGCTCTGAACATATGGGAGAAAACTTCCATGCCCACAAAGCAGATGAATTGTTCAGTGGGGAATTTCATAAGTGTAAACTTTGAACAGATAAAGGCTCTTTATGATGCACAAAATTTCATTTAGAGCATACAAACATTTTTTCTTCTATAACCCTAAAGAAAAAATGAAGATAACATTAAAGTTAGTATCACAGTTTGTTAAAAGTTACAGACAAACCTTGTGCCACTGTCCTCATAAGGACATGTAAGTGGGAACTAGATAATTAAATACACCACGGGTAATTAGTTTTATAAAAAGAACTAAATAACTGATGATTTGGATCAAATACCCTTGAGCATGCTTGAAGTGAGATTGTTTAATTGAATGAAGCAAATTGTAACTGACCCACCAGAGTCTGTGAAAATTGCTGGTCACTGTTATCTTACCTAATTTATCACATTTGACTGCCACAGTGTCCTGAGGGGTTTCTCATTGAATTATACAGCTCAATGGATTTGACCATTTCCTACCTGTCTAGAGATAGTGTCTGACACTTATTTAGCCCTCTCAAGTAAGGCTTGTTTTTGAGAAAGTACTGTAGTTCAGGGAATCAAAACAAGCATAATAGTATCTACTGTGTATCAAACAAAGGACACTTGACTTGTACTCTGTTGTATGGTGTTCCTACAAGCAGACAATTTAAGGCAAATTACAAATCTTGTTAATTTCTGGATTAATAGGGTTCCCATTTTTTGTTAATTTTCAAGGACATCGTAGTCATTGGGAAGGGCATTACACCAAAAAACAAATACAAAAGGACCACCACTAACAGCCAAGGTTATGCCTTTCTGTTGAGATGTCACTACTGTATGTTCCAATTTATGGATGACTGTTAGGATTAGGGCTTGTTCTAACACTAACCTCAATGCAGTCAACTTTTTGGATCATAGAGACATCATTATATCCGAAGCCATCCTCAGCACGGGAAATTTTGATTTAAAGGAGCATGTTTCAAAAATATCTCTTTATCAAGTTAATAGACAACATAGTTTACCAGCATCATAACTGCATGGGAGATCTCTCTTGTTTGTGGAGGTCAAAGGTTGGGGTCACAAAAGGGCAAAACCTTGTAGACGAGACATTTTAATGTGGTTATTGAACTGTGGAGGGATCTCATACTCAGTCTGTGAATTGCTCATATTTAGCATGTTGATGGTCTTTTTAGGTAGTTGCTCCCTATTGTTTTACGTGAGGGTGAAAGGTCATTTTGGGTCACATGATCTCAAAAGGTTTTGACCTTACTAGTATACCTCAGTATTTGTGAGGGGTCTCATGCTTGTCATGTGGGCATCCATGTTCATTATTACAATATATCATACGGCAAGGAATCACTAAGCCTTTTGGCTTTCAAGTTAATATGAAAATTTAAGTCCGAATCTAGGTCCTACCTTTTAAAAAAGGGTCATATTCTGTTGGGGCTTGATATTTACATTAGGTCTATAGCCTACAGTAATTAACATTTAATGTCATGCTTTTGTATTTGTTTCCTTGCAGAGGGGCTACCCATTCAACTATGGTGGTAATGACAGCTGATGGTAAAATATTAGCATACAGCGAAGGTCCAAGTACTAATCATTGGGTGAGGTTTTGTTCCCAAATTATTGCAACATGTGCACTTGACTTAGGTCTATGTAACTTGTACTGTTGTGGATAGAGGTCAAAGGTCATTTGGAGTCATCAAAGTTTAAAATATGAAAACCTTGTCAACACAATACAGTATCTGGGATGCACAGCATGGATTTCTTTGTGCTCAGCATGCAAATGTACTGATACATGAAATGAAGAGAACCATGTTGATATTGTTGGGAGTGAAAGGTATAGATGTTAAAATCTGACTTTTTTGATACATTTTGTGGTTAAGGCACAGTATGGATATTCTCCCTATTATTGTGGTGTGGTTCAAAAGTCAACACCGATCAGTGGAGATCATTGTCTTAAAGTCTGTTAAGAGGTTGTAGACTTATCTTACTGATGGTTGCTGTTGGGCGAGCACAACAATGTGTCTATTCAGAGTGTGTATCAAGTGTGTGGCTGGCTCTCCTCTTCACAGCCACAGCATGTGCAAAAGGGGAGTGGCTTAAGACTACACTTCAATGACTCTGTGGACAGTAAAGGCTCATCTTTCAGCAATGGTTGTCATGTCCTTTTGTTATGGTAACAAAAGGAGCTGCTCAGAAAACCTTCATTGGATTATTGATTAACTGAGCCTTATTTGGGATGCAGTTTCAGTCAGTGTAGCTCTTTCACTGAATTCAACCATGCATGGAGAGCTACTTCTTTTCATACCAGTCTGCCACTCAAAGCAGTTACTAAGGAAAGCTTTTGTTAGTGAAAACTCACAGCTCTCCTGCTAGCTCATTAAGCTGTGTGTGGACTGGGCTGTGTTCACTGAAGAGTGCACAAGCTGAACAATGGCTGGGAGTTTTGCTGTCAGGAAAGCATGGGAAGAATTGGAGACAGTCCCTAACACAGTATCTCAGGATAAGCAGCATACTCCAAACCAAGCATGTACTGTACAGTAGTTGCATTATATATCATGAGAAAGGCCTCTTCTTTCAGTGTTGCTGGAGATCAAGAGTCATTTGGAATTATTGAGCATCAAATCATGAAATGGTATGGACATTATAATACCACTTACTGTTATCTCATAGAGCAGATTAAAAGCTTGTACTGTACTGTAGATGCAGCACAGGGCCACATGCATGTACAATACCCAGAGGTCAAGGGTTGGACTTGAGCCCTTGTTGACTCAGGTTGGAAAAACAAAGTAAATGGTAAGAAGTGGCCAAAAAATTACCACAAAGATTGTGCTCTTCTTACCATCTCACACTCATCTCTTGTGTCACATTTCAATCCACCATAGTATGTAACCCAAATCTTAGTGAGGCATGTGATTTAAAAAGAAGAAGACCCCCTATGAGTTCTTGCAGGTCATTTAAGGTCAATCAGTTGCAAAATTTGTCAAAGACATTTTATAGCAGGGTACTGTATTTCATTCTTTGAAACTGCCAAAAACTTTTGTGAATCATGTTAATAAAGAGTTAGTCTGCTGAGCCGATTGAACTCGTAAACACATAATAATAATGATAATGATAGACAATGATAATGATAATGACTGGTGCTTATATAGTACTTAATCAAAGGCACGAAAGCACTTAACTGTAAACAAAACTAGTAGAAATAGCTAGTAAAAAGATAACTTTTAAGTAATCTTTGGAAAATCAGCAAAGGTGGAGAATCCCTTATATGAACTGGGATATCGTTCCAGAGACATGGACCAGCAACAGAGAAAGATTGTCCACCAAATTCTTACGAGATACCTCCTTCACTAAAGTATAATTGCAATTTGCAGATCTCAGAGCACGACCAGGCTTGTAAAGTCGTATCAGGTTTTCCAGATAAATCGGAGCAAGATGGTGAAGACACTTGTACACATAAGTTAGAATGCGGCATTGCATTCTCTGCTTAAAAGGTAGCCAGTGCAGTTCTGCCAGAATAGGAGTTATATGGTCGTTTGCCGGTGATGGAGATATAATACGTGCAGTTTTGTCTGTATGATCTGTAATCGCTTGGCCTGACTCTGAGGTATTCCAACTAAAAGGGTGCTTCAATAGTCAATCTTTGAAATTACCAGGCTCTGTATGACTATTTTACAGACCTCGTTGGAGAGGAAAGGTCTAACTTTACCAATATTCTGTAGATGGTACGAACACATCATCATATCTTTGCATTCTGGTCAGAACTAAAAAGTAAAGCCTACAGTTGCTCACTTGCATGATGCAGTTTTAGAGGACAAGTTTCACAAGATATTTGTGAGTGTTTTGTATTGACTTTTAACTTTTTTCCTACCATACAGCTTATTGGTGTGGAAGAATGTCTTACACGCATCAATAATATGGCAGTAGAAGCCAAAAGGAAAGCTGGCATTCCAGAAAATGTTCCATTGGTTGCTTTAGTAAGTTACCTTTGAGATGTGATTAAAGAAAATTGGAGATATTTGAAGTATTGGAACAGATGGTCATGCAAGGATGAAATTATTCAGGAACCAGGTGCTATTTGGTGCATGTATCTGTTGCTACGGAGTACCTGTTAGATTGCCCAGAGATGTTGCCATGTTTCATTAATTTTCTGAAAGTGTCTTTCTTTCAGAACACTGAAAGAAAGTCAGCACTTTTTCAACACAAAGTGCTCTTGGTTAACCATAAAAGAGGTGGGGGGGGGGGGGGATGGACTATTACACAATGTGTGTCAGAAAGTGGCTCCTGGTTCATCTGACCTAAATTTCAGACATGTGTACATTAGGGTTGGGTGGTTTACCGGTATTGACTTTAATACAGGTACTAGAGGTACAGGCAAAAAAAATACCAAAGATATTTGGTGTGTTTCTAATACCAAGTCTTGAAAAAATACCAGTTCTCGAAAGATTACCCTGGAAAGGTCAAGGTAGGATTACAATTGTGCATGACTGTAAATACTGGAAGTTATTCCTGTAATATATGATAATTTTCCTAGTGTTTTTAATGGCAGTCTTTCATCAGCTAAGACATTATCCATTCTCCCAGTATTAGGGTTGGGCTGTATACCAATATTGGTGTGAATACCGGTACTAGAGGTACAGTTAATAAAAATACCAAAGATATTTAGTGTGTTTCTAAAACTGGTTCATGAAAAAATACCAGTACTTGAAAAAATTACCCTGGAAAGGTTGAGATAGGAAACGGGAGTATTAATTACAATTGTGCATGACTGTAAAGAAATGTTGTAAACAAAGTCGAAGCAGAGGTTTCTGCATGGTAATAATGCAATCATATGCCCAGCTGCATCAAAGTACAGGATAACTGGGGCGCTGTGCACGGTTTAGGTTCCTTCCCACCTGACTTCCCTACCAGAGATTTGAGAACCGGTACTGCCACAATACTGGTTCTGTGAGCCTTATAGAAGCAGTACCAATATTTTCATGGTATAGCTCAACCCTACCCAGTATATATGCCACTTAATTTAAGCCCCTCCCACAATTGTCTGAAACTCATCCCCATCCAGACACAATCAAAGTTGATTGCTTCAAGGCATACAGTACTCAGGTGAGCTTACAAGGAATCAGAACAATATCAGTACATGTTTTGTGAGCTACTCTGCATTTTTCACTTTAATGTCAATCAAAGAGCTTTGCCTGCTCAGAATTTCTGCAGATAAGGTGCAGAAAAATTGTAATTTGTGACAAGGAATAACTGCCTTTAAGATAAACAATTTCAAATGAAGCATCTTTCACCTACAATGAAACTGTTAATCGAAGTTAAACAAGATAAATGGTGCATTAACCCAGGATAATGCCCAGTCAAAGGATTAATGAAAACAATGCAATCAAGTTGCACTCTTAGGCACTATTTGCATTTTATCCTGCTGATCGTATATTATCTTGTTCTACTGTAATGCACAGGTCCAGAAACACAAAAAGATTTTGTTCATAAAGGTAGCAGGGAAGAAAATTCTTACTAACCACTTTAGAAGAGCACAATTCATAAAATGGATCGAGTGGGCTAAGGTCAATGCTTATCCATTAGAGTGGGTTGATATCAAGATAATGCACTTTAATCTGATGAAAGTTGACAATGTTAGTTAGTACAAAGTCATCCAACCTCATTCAAATAAGTACAATATGTAGGCCTACTGCTCTCTGAATAAGTTGGTGCCCAAAGGTATGGCCAGCATTTGTTAGGCCCAAACATTCATAATGACATTAAGTCAATTAGTTCTTATAGCATAACAGATAGCTTCATGCTTTATGATTCATTGCAAAATATGTAAGCTTTTGTTTTTAATAGTGAGAATTAGAACCATGGTCTTGTGGATAAGCTGATGCCATTCTAAGCAATGAAGTTCAGCAAGAGGGAAGCTCAGGTTTCATGCCCCAGCCAGGTGAAAAAGGTGGTTATTTCAGTCTATGGTTTTCCATCTGATGTAGTCTCTGAAATCATGTCAACTTAGACTGAAATTGTTGAGTTAGTTAGCCACCCATTGTGAAATTGCTATTTAGAATCTGTAGAGATTATGCACGTTAAGTCAGCACATTTCAATTTGGTACACTGGATGAAACTAATCGTGTGCAGTACGTGTGTTAGAAGCACTTACGCACAACAACACCTTACTAACAATTGTTTTACAATGGATGCCTGTTTAAAAATAGAAAGACTCACAACACAGTGACGTTGGTGCACAACCTCTAGGCCTCTCCCAAATTTGTGGTCACTTAAGGTACTGTAGTTTCACAAGCAATGGACTCTAAACTTTGAATTAACTTACCCGGTGTTACTCACAACTTTATTTTTGGATTGTAACTTGGCTCTTGTGATAGCAGGCATGCAGTCATGTGAGGTAGCAGTTGGGTCCCCCCCCCCCCCCTTCCCCGAGCAAAAATTTGGCATTTTTTATGGGTTTGTTTTTCAATATTACTATTGTTGCCCGCACTTATACACAGTAAATAGGCCTGGGAAGTTCCATTTGTAACAACCTGGGCAGCATTTTTGTACAAAATTTCTCATACTCCACCTGAATCCATGGGAGTGCTGAAGGCATACATGCCAACACTGCAGATATTGTAAGGGAATACACTGTGTACCAACCAATCTACTACCATATCAAACACATACAGTATCCTCTGGTAGGTGTATGTATAAAAACAACACCTTACACTTGTCTCTAGCTGTTATATGATTCTGCATACTTATAGAATGATAAACTATTTGCCAACAGTATATTTGTTTTTGATTTTTTCATGGTTTTTCCTACAAAGTAATGTACTTCTTACAAGAACACAATAACATGTCTCCTTGTGCATACAAAATGCTGTATAATGAACTGTATGCAACAGATGGCATATTTGCACATTAAAACAAAAAATTTCATACTGTGTGACTTTGAGGGGGTTACTCCTCCAACACTCTCCTTCCTTTTGTGAAAGCTCACTCAGGCTTGGCTGCTTCACTCCCTCACAAAAACTCCCACCTTGCCTCCCCTCATGCCCCTTGACAAATTCCTTGCTATGCACCAATGTGATTGTTTGAATGTAAGAGTTTGAGGTATTACGTTCAGAGGGCAGATTTAGCAGTCAGCAGTGTCAGATTTGCTGGCAGGCCCCCTTCCCAACCCAACACCCCCCCCCCCCCCAAAAAAAAAAAGGAAAGGAAAATTTGACCCCATATATCTATTAGCCTCTGTAGTCTGCATAGCACTCCATTTTGGAGAAGAGGTTTAACTTTTCCTTAAAGGGCCAACTCTCTCACCCCAAACTACACTTTTTGTAGGGGGTGACAGAAACTCTCAATTGGCTCAACTTTTTGATTGACTGCTAATTCAAACAATGCAGAGTACCAAAGCCTACATTAAGCATGAACTGTACTGAGAGAGTTTTGATTATACATATCAAGCTTTTCTATACCCACCCTAAAGCTATATAAACTGAGATTTGTTTGGATGAGGATGAATCTCAGACAATTGTGGGAAGGGCTTAAATAAGAAGGTTAGGAGAATTGGTACTGTTTAGGGTAAGAGAATTGGCCCTTTAATCCATCTCTAATAAGGTTGCATCATGAGTTTATGACTGCTTTATTCATTCAGGGTCTGTCACTAAGTGGGGGTGAGCAAGAAGAAGGTCAAAGGAAGGTCATTGAAGGGATGATGTCGACATTTCCAGATGTCAGTAAAAGTTACAAAATGTACACAGACACATTTGGAGCCATAGCTACAGCATGTCGAGCAGGTGAGTTGCATTTAAGACAAACATGTAGCTTCAATTATATTAAAGTTTAAAAACTAAAATATTAACTACAGTGCCATATCTTATGCTCTCACAACCATCACCACAAATATCCAAAACAGCAGCATTAAGATATAAAATGAGAAGACACCGTTAGAACACAGGACAACCAGACATGATGACTTGTTGCTTAGGTGGGGCACAAATCATGACATCCACTGCCAAAGAGTGGTGCTGTTCCATCATAGTTACTATTAAATTACAATGCTTTACATGTCTGAATTTGCTGTGAAATATCTAGGGCTGTGCATTTTTGATTAATTCACTATCCGTTTAACCGATTTTATTAACTGGCGGTTAACCGTTTAACCGAAAATGACGTAATGTTCACACAACAACAAAAAGTCAACATTTCCAAAGAGCGCCATCACTTTTGTGCAGGAAAGTACAAGTCTAAAATGGCGCCGGTAAGTCTGTTCGCTCATGTAAGTACATGTATGTGGCAAAAATGTTGGTATTTTGCGCTGAGTTTATATCATCTTTTCACAGTAAAAACCCATCCCACAATTACTGAAGCTTTCTTCAGACCATGTGCACTTTTTAACATTCCACCAACAGTTGTATTCCCGCCTGACCCTATGTTATACTGTCAGTTATTTCATGAAGCACTCCCACACAGCTGTTTTGATGCACAATTGCACTGTAAACGGCCCAATAGCCGCAAACAGCACAACCAAGCCCTATTATCCTGCATAAATTAAGGAATTCCCAGCATTCCTACCGTTAAATTATTTACAGCATGACTTATGGAATGTTATCATATGACGTCGTTACGAACGAAAACAATTACGCACGTGGTCCCATGCATGCAGTAGACTTGTGTGCATATCCGTTTTTACCACTAAACAAGGGACCATGTTTTGCTCGATGACATCATATGCACACGATCTATTGCAAAATTTGAATTGCCTCTGCATTGTGATTGGTTCAAATACGTTGATTCTGAGCCAGCCAATCACAACTCGCGCCATCGCCTGTGGGATTTAGTGTGTGAAAATACCAGACCTCCGAACGAATTTCCCCATTGAGTTTGTGTTATGACGATCGCACTTCCCAGGCTTACGTAGCTGGCCTGTGCAGCCGGCCAAGCCCCGTGCTAAATTCACCAAGAAACGGCAGCACAAATCTCTGCGTACTTGGATTTTTCGGGGGTCTGACTTAAGGGCATTTCATTTGCCGATTATTTTGAAACAAGACGGTAAGGTTTGGACAAGAAGTGGCAAAAATACGGGGATATTTATATCAGAAAGGAACCATAAGATAAAGTTAATCGAGTCCATTTTTTTGCTGTCCAAGACTGCTAAAAATTAGATCGTTATTTTTACGTGCATCGTAGGGTTGACTTCTACAGTACAGAACATTATCGCAACTACAACCCAGTCGGTTCAACAAACTGCGTATGCTTATTCATAAAAGTCAACATGGAATGTTCCATTTGATATGATATTGGGCAAAGAACAAAATGGCGGGAATCATCTGGTGCTTACGATCGTATTTTACAGGTTAAATTTTTTCCAAATACTGCTACTAACAATGAAAAATAATGAAATTTACGGAGGTGTAGCATGATAAAATATTTCAATTAGCTACAGTGGGAAGACGTATTCAAATATACTTTTGTGCCCCAATCATGGTCTCGTGGAGGTTTTATTGCCATAGAAATACAGGGCTTGGTAACTTTTGTTACAGCTCCCTGCTCGTCTTGTGGCTATCTTTTCGCTTGGTAATCTCTCAAACATGCCGCTTATTTCTAAAGTTGGGCTTGGGTGTTGCTACTGAAGGGATTAGGAGACGAGCACACGAAGTTCTGCCAACGAAAGTAACAATGGGTGCGCCACTTGTCACTCATCATAATGTACTTAATTCGGGGAGCTGCCGCGGAATTAATCCGTTCAATCGAACGGCCGATTTTAAAACTCTTTTTACAGTTATTGTTTGAGTGATAATTTGTATGAAACTGACACTGTTTGTTGCGCGATGTTTGTGTAACAGTTTACTAACAAAGCCATGCTGCGGCGACTGAGTTATTGGCAGTACAAAAACGGTTAATCTATGAAGAGGAACGACGCACGAGTAACCGACGAGTCGGTCAGTTAACCTGTTAACCGATTAACCGTTACAGCCCTAGAAATATCTTACCTGTAGTAGATTTAATAGGAGTCAAATTGCATGCTTCTGAATTTTTCTGTCTTCATGCAGTTTTCTTTTACTAACCTCATTGTAGTATTGCTCTGAAACATGCAAGAGCCACAAAACATTAAGACAAATTTGGCAATTTGATGAAGGCAGATGTGGGGTAGACCTATATGGGGATTATACAGTATGTGTTGGAAGGGGGACGCATGGGCTTAGAGCCAGATTTGAAAAGAAAAATGCAACTTTGTTGTAATTTGAATTGTAAATATTGGCTTCAGAGTACTCCTTTGCCTCTCCCTAATCCTATCTTAACCTCCCTTGCCTTCTGTGTCTGTGTTGACAGCTTTAAGGTTGGTATCATAATCATTGCTCGACAACTGAGCCAACAGGCCTCCTTTGTTGTGTTATTCAGCATCAAGCATAATTCTCAGATAAGAGTTAAATCATGTCACATGTGTTCTTTACTTCTAGGGGGTATTGTTCTCATCACGGGTACTGGTTCCAACTGTCAGCTTATCAATCCTGATAACACAGTGTTTGGATGTGGAGGCTGGGGACACATGTTAGGTGACGAAGGATCAGGTACTTTCTCCTTTTCCTCAGTATAGATAATCATATTTTCAGTAGCTATGCTAGTCATCATTGGACGGACCCAGACTATTTAGTTTTTAACCATCATGATTCTGAAAGTTACAAATTAATGACCAGCACACTGCATACAGTAGCTGTCTGGAAATGAATTGCAAATATTTTTGTTAAAAAAGTATTTAAGTCTCCTCCGCCCCACTGTTTCAAAACACAATTTCTCTAATTTTTATTGGCAAAATAAGTTTTTTACATAACTACTTGACATTTGTTGACATATACCTGACATTTGTCATGAAGACAGTGGGGAGAAAAGGTGTCTTTATTGAATCTGACTCCATACCTTGGTTTATACCCATTGAATGCCAATAATTTGTTAAATGAAGTGATGAAAACATACAGTTATTGACAATAATTAAAGAAAGACTTTGCTTGGCAAATTTAATGAGGCTGCTGGGACAAGTAAGAATATTAACAGAGGGCGCTCTCTTATTGAACCTACCAGTTGCATGAAATAAAAGTGCAGCTGAGAATTTTTTAAACAATATTTTGCTTCTCGTTGTCATCTAGGCCGACAAATTTTCCATAAAGTTGTTGTTAAAGCTGAATATTAAAGAGCTCCCTGGTTTTTGTTTGCTGCAGAGTTAGAGATATTTGTTAGGAGGGTTAAAAAGTCCAGAAGCAAAGAAGACTACATCCCTAATAAGGTGTAAGTTTCCTGAAATATCCTGAGGATTGTGATTTGTAGCAAGCCCACCGGAAAACCTTAAACTGTATACTTAGAGGTGTTGGACGTCAAAGTTCAATTGAGCTGAAATTGGCAGAAACTGTATTCATCATGTGCATGTTAGAAAAAAACTGTATGATATTACTGTATATAGAATGTAATTCAAACTTATTTTCAATAACTTAAGGCTCTCAGTTTTAGATTTTCCAGGTGTGCTAGGAATCACACTCCTCAGGAAATTTAGGAGTGTGGTGCGTGTGCTGTTGTATTTAAGGTTATAGATTTGTCTAAGTTCTTATCTACAGTATTTGTGCAAATGATCAAACTCCTTATAGTGATTCAAGGCAAGTGGTGGTGTGTTTTTGCACATGCATACTGTGAAATTCAAGGCCTTATTAGTACATTCTAGAATCTTAAGTTCAAGATAGACGTTGAAATAAAGTAAAAGTGTATTTTTGCTCACAGTATAATGGAATATATTCCTCTTCCAAAGGTTTGTAGAGCCTTACATATATAGGGGAGATGAGAATTGCAACTCCCTGGATTGCCCTCTTGCTTAAGGTGCAATTCTTTTTATTGGTTTCGATGAAAGAGAAACCTATGCATTCACGATGGCGTGTGTGTGTATGTATGTCTGTATGTGCATGTGTGTGAGACTGTAAAAGATACCTTGCCGGGTACCAGCCGCTCAAGAGAGCTGAAGCCTCGCACGCCTTTCCTCGCTCAGGCGACGCTCGTAACTGGCGTAGCTACCCCAAAATTTGGACACTGCAATGAGCTCTGTCCCATGATATGCAAGAGCCCACCCTTGCTCGTGGCATTCACGTGCCCTGTGACTTGAACGGCTAAAGGGGAATTCGACCATTTCCTTACGGGGAACAGTTCTGTGTACCCTGTAAGGCATTGAATACGGGTATGTCCTGTGTGTATGTGTGTGTGTGTTTGTGACACTTTGCTCGTTAACGCGATATCTCAAGATAGGAATGTCTGACAGTTTTCGAACTTGATACATGGATGTGCCATATTGAGAGGAAGAACCCTAATGTTTTTGGCGGAGGTCAAAGGTCATTTGGGGTCACAGGGGGTCAAAGTCTGAAAATCTCGTTAACACAATATCTCAAGGTAGGAAGCTTGGGTAGATTTCATATATGTTATGAAGGTGTGTTATGGTCAGGAGATGGTCCCTATCGTTTTTTGTGGAGGTCAAAGGTCATCTGGGGTCACCAGGGGTCAAAGTCTGAAAATCTCCTGAACACGATATTTCAAGATAGGAAACTTGGATAGATTCTATATTTGGTATGTAAATGGGTTATGGTCAGGAAATGGTGCCTATTGTTTGTGATGGAGGTCAAAGGTCGTCTGGGGTCACCGGGGTCAAAGTCTGAAAATATTTTTAACACGATATCTCAAGATCGGAAACTTGGATAGATTTCATATTTGGTATGTTGATGTGTTTATTTGGTATGTTGATGTGTTATGGTCAGGAGATGGTCCCTATTGTTTTTGGTGGAGGTCAAAGGTAATCTGGGGTCCCTGGGGGTCAAAGTCTGAAAATCTTGTTAAGTGGATATCTCAAGGTGTCTATCTATCTATGTATTGCTTTTGTTGAGGTCTAAAGGGCATCTTGACTAACAAAATTATCTTTTGAACATGCTAGTACAACATTTGAGTGAGAAGATAATGGTGCATGGTGGCAAATTTGAAACAGTACATTTATGTATCATCAAAACCTCAATGAATTTTTGCATTCTGGTTGTTTTTTTTTACCATGAAAGAGAAACCTATGCAGTCATGATGGCGTGTATGTATGTATGCTTGTGTGGGCAAGGGTGTGTGTATGTACCTGTAAAAAATGCCTTAGCAGGTACATGAGACCTCAAGCCTTCCACATCTTCACATCTTTCCTCGCTTTCGTGGAGCTCGTAACTAGCATAGCTACTGAAAAATTCGAACAGTGCAATGAGGTCTATCACGTGATATGCAAGAGCCCGCCCTTGCTCACAGCATTCACATGCCACATGACTTAACCGGGTATGTGCTGTATGTATAAGTTTGGTTGTGAGATTTGTTTGTGACACTGCTCGTTAACACGATATCTCAAGATAGGAATGTTTGACAGTTTTCAAACTTTGTACGAAGATGCACAATATTGAGAGGTAGAACCCTATCATTTATGGTAGAGGGCAGATGTCTTCTGGGGTCATCAGTGGTCAAAGTCTGAAAATCATATTAACGTGGTTTCTCAAGATAGCAAGATTTGATAGACTTTACATGAAGTATGTGGATGTGTTATGGTCAGAAGATGGTCCCTATTATTTTTGGTGGAGGTCAAAGGTCATTTGGGATCACCAGGTGTCAAAATCTGAGAATCTCATTAACATGATATCTCAAGAAAAGAAACTTGGATAGATTTCATACTTGGTTTGTGGATGCATTATGGTCAGGAGATGATCCCTATTGTTTTTGGTGGAGGTCAAAAGCTAAATACCTTGCCATAATGCTATATATCAAGATGTCTCTCTGTCTGTTTGTCTATCTGTCTATGGCTTTTAAGGAGGTCAAAGGTCATCTGGGATCACTGGAGGTCAAAATGTGAATGAAAACCTTGTTATGTGTTAATGCATCTCAAGGTGGGAAACTGAATTGAATTTCACATGGGTATATGGATGCACATTGTGAGAAGATTGCCCCTATTTTTGTTGGTGGAGGTCAAAGGTCATGTGGGATAACAGAATCTTTTTTGGACATGCTAGTAGTATAACATTTGAGTGAGAAGAAATGGTACATGATGGCACTACTTGAAATGGAACATTTAGGTATCATGGAAACCTGAATACATTTTTACATTCTGGTGTATGACATGTATTACATTGTTATTTCTTTTTTGTGTGTTACAGCTTTTTGGATCTCAAGATTAGCTGTCAAAATTGTCTTCGATGCAGATGACAACTTTGCAGATCCTCCTCATGATATTGCATTTGTTAAAAATGCGATGCAGAGCTACTTCGGGGTAGGTTGTCATTTTGATTATACCAAAGTTAAAAAAAGAATTGCTGTGGTTGTAGAGGGCAGAAGACTGCAATGATATAACTGTCTGTTATCAGTGATGTAGCAACTGTATATTAAAGGTGTGTGGACTTGTATCTTTATTGTTTTACTCAGTTATCGTCAATCAATATCCCTCAAATTTATTTTGAAAATAAAATGATTTTAATATCTTTTGCCAACCATGGACTTAAATCATGGTTGAGAATATTCAATTATGAGGAGTGTTGCAAAGTGTCTGTATCTCTTTTTCTAAATTCTTTATACTTTGTCAGATAATTAACAGCTACAGTCATGGACAAAACTGTTGAAACACTTTACGATATTATGTCATACATATGCAATGACGCACAGGATTTAGGAACCTTGTTCCCTCCCTGTTCACAAGTAAAAATCCCCTCCCCCACACTCCTCGTAAGGTGTTGATTAAAAAAGGGTGTCATTTTAGAATGGCCCTTAGTCCCCCACTGTGCAGGGGAGTGGGGTTGAAGAGGGTGTTCCACCAAGTTTTGTCCAAGATGATTGTTGCTTCACCTTAGGATGTTTAGTGTGGACACTTTGAGAAGTGCATCATAAGTGCACTAAAGTTAGTTAATTAGATAGTTTTACAACCCAGTTTCCAAGCAGTTGGTTCAAGTCCAGCTGGCCACAGCTTTTTTTTTCCAGTTGTGGCTCACTGGCTTGTTTTTCCTTCTCCATTGCTTATGCTTAGCACCAAGCGCAATGACAGTAGGTCCCATTTTTAAAGTCTTTCGGTATGACCCGGCCAGGACTCTAACTCCCAACCTTCCGACTGCAAGTCTGATGTTCTAACCACTAAAGATACTTCAGATCTTCACTATTTTGAATGCTGCTTCTGTCAAGTTGCCATCATGTCAGCCAGACATTGGCTTTAATGTAAGTCAGAATTTCTGGAGATAGAAATGGGGGGTTGTCCACATTTTCCATCAGGTGATAGTATTGAAATTCACTGAGTGAAAAATAAGCTGGTAGCATTTTGTAAAGTTTCACTTTGTTGCTTCTGTTTGCTAAAATGACTTACCAAAGAGCAACTGAGGGCTTAATATCTATCTCCTTGTACCTTCAGATTACAGAAAGATTTGGATTGTTAGATCATTTGTACACAAGCTTTGAAAAACCTAAGTTTGCAGGATTTTGCAAACATCTAGCTGAAGGTAAGTCTGAGATTTTGCTACATTACTGTGTCAAGCACAAAGATGTAAGAGTTCAGGAAATTTCCTGCCCCCCCCCACCTCCCCCTCCCGATTGACAATCAGTGATAACAGTCCAGGAGATATGACTTCCTGTTTGCTTACACACAGCACTGACAGCAGGCAGGAAAAAAAAACAACACCATCACCTTCATCTGATTTTTTTTTCAAATCCTATCTTGATATCTACAACAATCTCATCTTACATAAGCACACCTCCAACCAATTATCATCCCTTTGTAGAATTTGCCTGTGGTATTCCTTGCCTGTTGTTACAGAAAATTAAAGAGGGGAATTTGAACTGTATTTGAACTTGTAAGATACAATAACGGCCTACCTAGCACACCTATCTAGCTAGTTCCTGGATACCCCACCCCAACCTGCATAGTGCATACACAAAATACATACAGTTCCTATTTCTATAATTTACACTTCACATCCCCCCAAGGGCTGTTTTCATCTGGGTAACCAAACAATTTTCTTCTGAGGAGACTGGTCACATGCTATACATAGGTTTGTACGCTGTGCATTGTGCATTCCCTTTGCAGTGACTGCTGAATGGAAGAAAGTATACCTTATAACCTTTAACCTTTAGAACAAAAGAGTAATTTTAATCTGGTTTATTTCTATGCTTGCGAATGTTTTCACAACCTATCAATATGTAAGCGGAAGGACAAAGTTGATAAAAATGAATGCAGCTAACATTTTAATTTCAACCGTTGGTTATTTATGAAATGGGTTTTTAACAGGGACTTCCTATATACATGGACAGAGCATGTACTGGGTACCGCCCATCCGTAGATTGTCGCCACCAACTGGGACAAAAAAGGTGCACCAAGATTGCTGCCTAAAGCTATAATTTGTATGATTTGACGATGACTCTGTAATATTTTAAACAAAAGTTTAACATGAATGAGAGACAGTATCATATTCCTGCAATATGTGTAGTGATTTTGACCTTTACCTTGCATTCAACTTTCTTGCAAAATCTGTTGTTTTGAACAACTTGAGCAAGTCCAAACTTTCACACACAAAACCATAGCAGACAGCCATCTTGCTACACCTACACCCACACTTACGGTGGCGACAATCTAACGTGCAGTTTGCTCTGTCCATGTATAGGAAGTCTGTGGTTTTTAAAATCTTTTCAGTATGTTCAGCTGTTAATCCAACACCAAAACTGTGAATGAAATAAATATGTATAAATGCTAAATCCATATATTGGTGTTATGGTAGCATTACTTACCTTACTTTGTACTATGTCACAGATTTTAAGAGTAATCTGTTTGTCTTTGCTTTCATTCATGAAGTGTCAAGTTTTGTCTTCTTCATCTAGGTGCAACAAAAGATAAAGATCCGTTATGTCTCTGGACGTTTCATGAAGCTGGAAAAGTTCTTGGCAAACACATTCAAGCTGTTGCACCCAAAATAGACAAGGTTGGTATTGAGTTTTTTTCCTTCGAATTTTTTTTGTTTCACTATAGACGAATCTGATTAGTGCTTGTTTTTTGTGACTGTGGGCAGCTATTAGTGGGGTCCATCAGCCTTAAATCATCTTCATTTATTGTTCACGTGAATTTCAAATCCTCATATTCAGTGAAGTTGAGAAAATTAAGATGCACTTTAGTGTACAACCATCCATGGAACAGGTAAGGAAGGAAATTTAAAGATTAAAGGTGATGGACCCCAGTAATGGCCGACTAAAATCAGACCATCACAATCTGTCTGGATTCGTCTATAAGTGATCCAGAGTTATCATGCACGAATATGTATGTCCATTGACTTCAGGTTACAAAGGTGCATAAAGCATATCCTTATGTGTAGTATGCTAATATGTATGAAAGTGTTAGTTACAGTGAGTTACATTGTTCTTATTCGGCTCTTTAAATGATACAGAAATTTATGACAAAAGGCTTTCAATGTGGCACTTTAACTGAGGACAGTGTGTGAATCAAAGCATATTTATTTATGTACCCTGAAGGCCTATGACCTGAAGCCAATTTGCATATGTAGTGATAACTCTAAACTGACTCTTTGAGAATGTTGATATGTTGAGAATTTGAGATATTGACAAGCTGGGAGAATGATTATTCATTCATATTTGGTTATTATACAATTGGTCCACTATGGTCAGGTGATGGTTGTAATAGTGGAGATTGGGCGCATTATGACGTCATAATACCCATGTTGGATGGTGGGTGCTTGCAGGATTTGAAACTTACATTAACACTGTTGTTTTGTGGGGAAATTACTTTGAACTAAAAGTAAAGTATTTTGGGAGATCGATTCTGAGCCTCACAGGAGGCAGCACTGTGGATGGGATCTCTCATGATCAAAGGAGCGTAGTGAATGTATGGCTTATGGATAAAACTAATGAAGCTACCAAGACAATACAGATCATTCTGAAAGCCAGAAAATATGTTGGCCTTTTGGTCTGCTATTACCTGAGTTCTCATTGCTTAAATTTGTAGGATTCACCAGAGTTGACGTCTTGAACTGGCGGGGGAATCCTCAATCTTCACAACTCTATTCTTCATTACAATGGTGCATTATCCCACGATAGTCTCTGCCCAATGAATAACATGCTTATCTTGAGCTACTTCATTTTACTTTGTGTCATGCTGTTTTAATGTGGTTAATTACAAAGGAAATTTTACTTTTTCCCTGTCTTTTTAAATCCAAATATTGTTGTATATGAGTAACCTAGGTTACACAACTCTGGAGCTGTGTATTAGAACAGGATATTGCATTCTCATGGGATTAATGTTATAGAGGTCATGCTAAGACATCACTCCACTGCATGTCTTTCTATTTTGACATCCATCCATCCATTGTTCAACAATTGTTACTCTAAAAGCACTGTCAACTGGCCAGGTCGAAAAGGCGGAAACGCGGAAATCGGGGAAACCGCGGAAATCGAAAAACCGCGAAGATTGTCCAAAAAACTGTCCGCGGTTTCCGCGTTTTCGACCTGGCTATATGGCCAGGTCGAAAACGCGGAAAGTTTTTCTTGCAGTCCTGCAATAGAACTAGAGTCTTATACAGACTGCGATACATGCTGTAATTCTACTATAGCTCATTGCTAAGAACGGAAATGTTATGGATGCACTGCCGATGCGGAGTCTTCCGACGTAACATAGTCTAGCCTGCATTACACGGCACAACATACGTAACTTGTGTGAGCGAATGCCAAAGCATACTGTGCCAATTAATTGACATCAGCTCACACCACAAACTGGATACTTAACATAATCCATATGACCTTGGTACTGCATGTGTGAATGGGATTTACCGTAGCGCACTGCTGGATACACCAAGGAGTTGTAGCTCCCTGGATACACACATGGAAACTGGTCCAGTGTTGAAACTGGTCTGTGCTACAGTGACTGGAAGTTCTGATACGTGTTTCATTTTACAATATTGATAACGGCAGTTTTAACGCAAAGCGTACATGCAGTAAAGTGATGGGTAACAACTAACTAAAAATGCTCCAAACCTGATCGGGTTTGGTTCGGTTGGTTGGGTTTTGTTGGGTTTGGTTGGTAGGAATTGTTGTTCGGATTATTGGGTAGTGTTGGGTTTTGTTTGGTTTAGTTCGTACTCACAGTTTGAGCTTCAAACTACTACACAATAATATTAAGATCGGAAAGATCGGTAACATGGCTTTTGTTACACTGAATAGGAAATGATACGAAAGTGATAAAGGGGCTTAGGCGTAACATGCATAAAACATTTTCCGTGATTTCCACAATTTCGACCTGGCTATATGGCCAGGTCGAAAACGCGGAAATTGCGGAAAAAGTAACCTCTTTAGGAATTACAGGAAACTTCTCCACGAGAGAGCCAAAAGTGTTGCAGAAATTAATAATATGTAATAATATCTGGGTTTAAGTCAAAGACAGAGACTGATTAAGAACCGGACCTGCTCATAATTTGAGAGCTACAAACTGCCAAGCAATTTTCATTTCAAGATACTAAAACGGGCCTCATGGCTTTTGTTGCACTGGATAGGAAATGCAGCGAGTGATAAAAGAGTTTTCGCTTAGGTCTACCATGTGTTAAACACTTTTCCGTGATTTCCGCGTTTTCGACCTGGCTATATGGCCAGGTCGAAAACGCGGAAATCGCGGAAAAAGTTACCTCTTAAGGAATTACAGGAAACTTCTCCACGAGAGAGCCAAAAGTGTTGCAGAAATTAATAATGTGTAATAATATCTGGGTTTAAGTCAAATGACAGAGACTGATTAAGGACCGGACCTGCTCATAATTTGAGAGTTACAAACTGCCAAGCGATTTTCATGTCAAGATACTAAAACGGGCCTCATGGCTTTTGTTGCACTGGATGGGAAATGCAGCGAGTGATAAAAGAGTTTTCGCTTAGGTCTACCATGTGTTAAACACTTTTCTGTGATTTCCGCGTTTTCGACCTGGCTATATGGCCAGGTCGAAAACCCGGAAATCGCGGAAAAAGTTACCTCTTTATGAATTACAGGAAACTTCTCCACGAAAGAGCCAAAAGTGTTGTGGAAATTGATAAAATGTAACAACAAATGCGTTTTAAGTCAAATGACAGACACTGATTAAGGACCGGACCTGCTCATAATTTGAGAGATACAAACTGCCATGCAATTTTCATCTCAAGATTATAACAAGGGTCACATGGCTTTTGTCACACTGAATAGGAAATGACAAGAAAGTGATAAATCGTTTTCGCTCAGGTCTACTATGTGTTAAACACTTTTCCGCGATTTCTGCGTTTTCGACCTGGCCATATGGCCAGGTCGAAAACGCGGAAAAAGTTACCTCTTAAGGAATTACAGGAAACTTCTCCACGAAAGAGCCAAAAGTGTTGTGGAAATTGATAATATGTAACAATAATTGCGTTTAAGTCAAATGACAAAGTCTGATGAAGGGCCGGGATACTCATAATTTGAGAGTTACAAACTGCCACGCAATTGTCAATTCAAGATACTAAAACAGGCCTCATGGCTTTTTTTGCACTGAATAGGAAATGCTACGAGTGATAAAAGAGTTTTCGCTTAGGTCTACCATGTGTTAAACACTTTTCCGCGGTTTCCGCGTTTTCGACCTGGCTATATGGCCAGGTCGAAAACGCGGAAATCGCGGAAAAAGTTACCTCTTAAGGAATTACAGGAAACTTCTCCACGAGAGAGCCAAAAGTGTTGCAAAAATAAATAATATGTAATAATATCTGGGTTTAAGTCAAATGACAGAGACTAATGAAGGGCCTGCTACTCATAATTTGAGAGTTACAAACTGCCACGCAATTTTCATTTCAAGACACTAAAACGGGTCTCATGGCTTTTGTTGCACTGAATAGGAAATGCTACGAGTGATAAAAGAGTTTTCGCTTAGGTCTACTATATGTTAAACACTTTTCCGCGTTTTCGACCTGGCCATATGGCCAGGTCGAAAACGCGGAAATCGCGGAAAAAGTTACCTCTTTAGGAATTACAGGAAACTTCTCCACGAAAGAGCCAAAAGTGTTGTGGAAATTGATAATATGTAACAACAAATGCGTTTTAAGTCAAATGACAGAGACTAATGAAGGGCCGGCTACTCATAATTTGAGAGTTACAAACTGCCATGCAATTTTCATCTCAGGTTACTGAAACGGGTCTCATGGCTTTTGTTGCACTGCATAGGAAATGATAAGAAAGTGATAAAAGAGTTTTCGCTCAGGTCTACCATGTGTAAAACACTTTTCCGCGATTTCCGCATTTTCGACCTGGCCATATGGCCAGGTCGAAAACGCGGAAAGCGCGGAAAAAGTTCCCTCTTTAGGAATTGCAGGAAACTTCTTTTCGAGAGAGCCAAAAGTGTTGTAGAAATTAATAATATATAATAATATGTGGGTTTAAGTCAAATGACAGAGACTGATTAAGGACCGGACCTGCTCATAATTTGAGAGTTACAAACTGCCATGCAATTTTCATCTCAAACCCCTAAAACGGGTCATATGGCTTTTTTTGCACTGAATAGGAAAAAGTAAAGGCTCGATGGTCAGGTCGAAAACGCAGAAATCGCAGAAAATTGTTTCACGCATGAAATGTATAAGGGTGATTCCATAAATAAGGGTATCAACCTGTGACATGACAATTTTGGAGCCAAATCCGTGAATTAGAATTTGAGATGTGAAAGCAATTATTTTTTTTTTGGTAATCAAATTATTTATTAAAAATGGTTTTGGGTGAGTCATTTTTATGGTTTGCTGAGTTTCGTACATTTTCTGAACTGCCACATTTAGCAAATCATTTGTTCCCCGTGCAAAGGGGACATAAATATTGCATTAATCGCATTTAAGTCATCTGGATATTTTACAAAACATTTATAAACCTCATTTAAAATTCTGGACAATGTTAAGCTGAAAAAGTCAATAATTTGCCACTTACAACCATCATATTAAGTTTTGTGAGTGAAATCGCTGCATGGTCCAGAAATCTTTTCCCCGTCGGTGGAAATTAGAAACTGGAACTGTGTTGAATTAAGAAATTTGAAGAAGTTGACAAGTGGCATACACTGCATACCAAAAGTCAATGGAGAAATAATTGCCAGGCCAAATCGGTAAAAACACATGTTTAGGATATACCTTTTTCTTCAATGCAAAGTTTCACAACAGGAATTTTCCAGGGGACATAAATACGGTCTGTCAACATTTGCAAATGCCATTTTCCCATGTTTGCGAGAATTCAGGCTTCAACAGTTCAAACTTTTTTCATATTTAAGACCATGCACAAACTTTAATAATCCACCAGAGCTGAGGGAATCTAAAAATCTGTATGGACAATATCCCATAATTATAGTGCCAATCAGGACCGTCGCTAGAGCCTCATGTTTGGGGGTGTCATGGTCCCAAGTTCCGACGGGCTGGATGTTATCCCAACTTAAGCATGAAGCATGAATGCCATGTGGAATGGGTCTAAGAAGACGAGGCTGACGACTCTCAAAGTGGGGCGCCACCCATCCCATCAGTTGGTAGTAGAGCGACGGTATGAGAAAATTCCAACTGGAATTTCAGATTTTCCAACCATCGTCCCTCTGACGAATTATCGGGGTGAGACACCCCCACATCCCTCCATTGCTTGCGACGACCTTGGTGCCAATGTTCCCCGAGTAAATGAGGACATGAAAATTTACACTGGGAACAAAGTTTTATCGAGCCCCTAAGGCAGAGTTAATGTAAAACTTTCGGGCAAAAAAATAGTTTAAAAGAAGGGTTTAAGGTCACAACAGGATTTGATATGTAAGAGGGGTGCTTATTCTAAGCAATTTGGTGAAATTTGCATTGAAATCCGATAAGTGGTTCTCAAGATATGCGCACGTGAAGTTTTCAGATTTTCAACAAAAAGTCAACTTGAAGCAAGCACTTATGAGCATGACATCATATCCCCATGTTAGTGCACAGTCTTTTGCTTTTCTTTAAACTTTAGAGTTGGGTTTTTCCTCAACAATCACATATTATTAAAATGTGATTGCATAGGTGAAGTGCGTATTTTATAAGCTTTGCATTCCCACAGGGAGGTCCTGTTCCTATTAACGTCAAGGTCAACACAACAGTCTGATAAAACAAAAGGAAACAAATCATTCCTTGTCGATGTGAGGAAGTGATATAAGCTCTGCTGCCCTCAAACTCATTTTGAAACTAAAAACTACTGACTTCATTTACTGGTATCTCGAGAAATACATGTCCGATTTGAATGGAACTTTCACTACAATGTGAAGATTTGATTCCTCTTTCACATTTGAAAATTTAAGTTTTGCATAGACATCCTCTTTAACAGTTGAAATGGATATTTCGTCAGTATTATATCTCAAAGACATTACTGAATTAAACCTACAAATAAGGCCAAGCCAGTTTTTGGAATGACAAGTTTAAATGTCACACTTTTTGTTCCTAAAATGTGCTAATTTTGATTCATTTTGCCCTCATAATTTCATCGTTTAAAAAAATGTTGAATATTTTTGTAATTAATTCATCAACTTTATGATAATAAAAACATAAGGATGACCAACATATACAGACAAAAATACTGACTACCATTTAATGCCCCGTATGCACCCTTGGTACCCAAATAAATGGAATCACCGATTAGCGAAAACTCTTTTATCATTTTTGTATCATTTCCTATTTAGTGCAACAAAAGCCATGGGACCCGTTTTAGTAACTTGAGATGAAAATTGCGTTGCAGTTTGTAACTCAGAAATAATGAGTAGCCCGGCCCTTAATCAGCCTTTGTCATTATTTTGTTTTTAACACATATATTGGTACATATTATCAATTTCCGCACCGCTTTTGGCTCTTTCGTGGAGAAGCTTCCTGTAATTTCTAAAGAGGTAACTTTTTCCGCGTTTTCGACCTGGCCATATGGCGAGGTCGAAAACGCGGAAATCGCGGAAAAGCATTTAACACATGGTAGACCTAAGCTAAGACCAAAAACTCTTTTATCACTCGTAGCATTTCCTATTCAGTGCAACAAAAGCCATGAGACCCGTTTTAGTATCTTGAAATGAAAATTGCGTGGCAGTTTGTAACTCTGAAATTATGAGTATCCCGGCCCTTCATCAGATTCTGTCATTTGACTTGAACGCAGTTATTGTTACATATTATCAATTTCCACAACACTTTTGGCACTTTCGTGGAGAAGTTTGCTGTAATTCCTTAAGAGGGAACTTTTTCCGCGTTTTCCCCGTTTTCGACCTGGCCATATGGCCAGGTGGAAAACGCGGAAATCGCGGAAAAGTGTTTAACACATGGTAGACCTAAGCGAAAACTCTGTTATCAATCGTAGCATTTCCTATTCAGTGCAACAAAAGCCATGAGACCCGTTTTCGTGTCTTGAAATGAAAATTGCGTGGCAGTTTGTAACTCTGAATTTTTGATTAGCCAGGTCCTTCATCAGACTCTGTCATTTGACTTAAACGCAGTTGTTGTTACATATTATCAAATTCCACAACACTTTTGGCTCTTTCGTCTAGAAGTTTCCTGTAATTCCTTTAGAGGTAACTTTTTCCGCGATTTCCGCGTTTTCGACCTGGCCATATGGCCAGGTCGAAAACGCGGAAAAGTGTTTAACACATGGTAGACCTAAGCGAAAACTCTTTTATCAATTGTAGCATTTCCTATTCAGTGCAACAAAAGCCATGAGACCCGATTTAGTGTCTTGAAATGAAAATTGCGTGGCAGTTTGTAACTCTGAATTTGTAATTAGCCCGGCCCTTCATCAGACTCTGTCATTTGACTTAAACGCAGTTATTGTTACATATTATCAATTTCCACAACACTTTTGGCTCTTTCGTGGAGAAGTTTCATGTAATTCCTAAAGAGGTAACTTTTTCCGCGATTTCCGCGTTTATATAGCCAGGTCGAAAACACGGAAATCGCGGAAAAGTGTTTTACACATGGTAGACCTAAGCGAAAACTCTTTTATCACTCGTAGCATTTCCTGTTCAGTGCAACAAAAGCCATGAGACCCATTTTAGTTTCTTGAAATGAAAATTGCGTGGCAGTTCGTAACTCTGAAATTTTGAGTAGCCCGGCCCTTCATCAGTCTCTGTCATTTGACTTCAACGCAGTTATTGTTACATATTAATCAAATTCCACAACACTTTTGGCACTTTCGTGGAGAAGTTTCATGTAATTCCTAAAGAGGTAACTTTTTCCGCGATTTCCGCGTTTTCGACCTGGCCATATAGCCAGGTCGAAAACGCAGAAACCGCGGACAGTTGTTTGGACAACCTTCGCGGTTTTTCGACTTCCACGGTTTCCGCGTTGCCGCGTTTTCGACCTGGCCACTGTCAACTGCATGTATTGGTGACCTACACACCATGATCAGTTCCATCCAGTAGGCAAAATTGAAATGCACTGATGTCACGTGCATGACCACTATTGCTGGATGGACTCTAGCTGTGTCCTTTTGTATGGTTGCATTAGATCTCCAACTGTTCATTTTCATGTGCTAATGCACAGCCCTTCATTATGTAACTTTTCATTGTGTGTTTCATCACATGAGTTAGCCTTAGTTTTGGTGGAACTCATGTAGTCGGTGGCAACACCAAGTTTTGAAGATTTGGAAAGATGATTTAAGGCTTATGGACCCCACTAATGGCTGCCTACAGTCACTAAACACAAGGGCTAAATGAATTCATTTATAACAGATTCCCAGCAAAAGTGCTGTAGTATCCCTGCTATCACCCAAATGTAGGGGAGATTGCTGTGGTTTACAATAGACCAATTCAAAGTTTCTTCAAGGAGCAGTATTGCACAATAGGTCAAAGGTAACACATTTAAGTGCATTCACAGCTAATGGCAGAATGTAAATACAAGTAAAGCGTAAGCTATACACAGCCTGTGCAGTATTCATTGGTTTTGTTACCATTTGACCCTAACAGAAAGGCCACTAACGCATGAGCAGATATAAACTTGAGAACTTGCCAATTCAAGCATTGCTGCAAACTTCCAAGCTTGTTCATGTGGAGATGTTTCCAAGATTGTAACCTCTTGGTGTGTCCTATAATCTTTTGGATGTCTCATGGTGAAAGAAGTTTTTGGTTTCGATGATAAGAGAAACCAATGCAATCATGATGGCGTGCGTGTGTATGTGTGTATGTACGTATGTGAGTGTGTGTGTGCATGTGTGTGTGTGTATGTGTGTGTGTTTGTGACACTGCTTGTTAACACGATATCTCAAGATAGGAATGCGTGACAGTTTTCAAACTTGGTACATAGATGCGCCATATTGAGAGGAAGAACCCTATTGTTTTTGGTGGAGGTCAAAGGTCACCTGGGGTCATCAGGGGTCAAAGTCTGAAAACCTTATTAACACAATATCTCTAGATAGGAAGCATGGATAGATTTCATATTTGGTATGTGGATGCGTTATAGTCAGTAGATGGTGCCATATGTTTTTGGGGTAGTTCAAAGGTCATCTGGGGTCACCAGGGGTCAACGCCTGAAAATCTCGTTAACACGATATCTCAAGGTAGAAAGCTTGAATAGATTTCATATTTAGTGTGTGGATGTTATTATCTTCAGGAGATAGTCCCTATTGTTTTTGGCAGAGGTCAAAGGTCATCAGGGGTCACCAGGGGTCAAAGTCTGAAAATCTTGTTAACACAATATTTCAAGATAGGTAACTTGGATAGATGTCATATTTAGTATGTGGATGTGTTTTGGTCAGGAGTTGGTCCCTATTGTTTTTGGTGGAGGTCAAAGGTCATCTGGAGTCCCCAGGGGTAAAAGTATGAAAACCTTGTTAAGGCAATATCTCAAGGTAGGAAACATGGATAGATTTCATATTTGGGTATGTGGATGCTCTATAGTCAGTAAATGTCCCTATTGTTTTTGGTGGAGGTCAAAGGTCATATGGGGTTACCAGGGGTCGAAGTCTGAAAATCTTGTTAACACAATATTTCAAGATAGGTAACTTGGATAGATGTCATATTTAGTATTTGGATGTGTTATGGTCAGGAGTTGGTCCCTGTTGGTTTTGGTGGAGGTCAAAGGTCATCTGGGATCCCCAGGGGTAAAAGTATGAAAGCCTTGTTAGGGCAATATCTCAAGGTAGGAAACATGGATAGATTTCATATTTGGGTATGTGGATGCACTATAGTCAGTGAATGTCCCTACTGTTTTTGGTGAAGGTCAAAGGTTATCTGGGGTCACCAGGGGTCAAAGTATTGAAGTCTTGTTAACAGCATATCTCAAGATAGGTAACTTGGATAGATTCCATATTTGGTATGTGGATGCATTATAGTCAGTAAATGATCCCTATTGCTTTTGGCAGAGGTCAAAGGTCATCTGGGGTCACCAGGGCCCAAAGTCTGAAAACCTTGTTTATGTGATATCTCAGGTTAAGTAGCTTTGATAGATATCATATTTGTTATGTAGATGGGTTATGGTCAGGAAGTGGTACATAATGTTTTTGATGGAGTTCTAAGGTCATCTGGGGTCACTGCTGGTCCAAGTCTGAAAATCCTGCATATGCAATATCTCAAGATAGGAAACTTGGATAGTTTTTATATTTGGGTATGTGGATGCATTGTGGTTAGAAGATGGCCCTCCATAGTTTTTGGCAGAGATGAAAGGTCATCTGGGTCTCCAGGGGTCAAAGGCTGGAAACCTTTTTAAATGTGATCTCTCAAGATAGCTGTTTGTCCATTTGTCTGTCTGTTGTTTGTCATTCTAGCTATGTATGGCTTTTATGGAGGTCAAAAGGTCATCTGGAATGACAAAATTATTTTTTGAACTTGCTAGTATAACATTTGAATGAGAAGATAATGGTGCATGATGGCACTCTTTGAAATGTAACATTTGTGTTTCATCGAAACCTCAATGCATTTTTGCATTCTGGTTCATATTTTGCATCTTTACTGCGGAACAGTTTACCATTGAGTATTAAATTAAGCAAAGTAACAGCCTTGCAGTTTTCAGGAAAAGACTCAAAACTTATCTGTTTTTACACTCCTATGACTAGTGTAATTTGTAAGTTATTTTTGTTAAGCCCTGTGAACTATGCTTTCGAGCAATTGGATGTAGCGCTTGTGCGTTGTGAGTGTGTATAGTTGAGGCACATTGTGTGCACTGTTTCTGTGTTAGGGGATGTGACCATGGGCAAAAATGGGTGCACACTTAAAGATTCATTAGCCATATCAACAACAAGTTGTCAGATCTTTTCATTTAAAAATTGCACATTTGTAAATTTGGTGGCATTGTCATAATTTAACAATGAAATTTGAAGACACAGAGAAAGCAAGTGAAATTTTACCATAACACATTGAATGCTTTTTTGGCACATTTTAGAGTTTGTTGGAAGGACCAGGAGGATTGCATATAGTGTGTGTTGGATCCGTGTGGAAAAGCTGGAATCTTTTAAAAGAAGGTGAGTATTTTTCATAAATTGGTGTTTGTTTGCTGTAAATCTTGGTTCATCAATACACGTAACAGTTTTGAAACAATTTCCCTAAAGATGCCCATTGTTTTGCAAAGAATGTAGTTCTTAATATTGAGAACTCTTCTTTGCTTTCATAGACCTTATGCATATTATGTCATAGAGCAAATAGTATGCTCTCCTTTGTTATTGTAAGTTACATCACAAATGGAGACAACTGATTTGTCAACCAACCAGATTTGTCTGTATAGTCTACTGCATATGCAGGGCAGGGCAAGTTCTTCTTTGTGCAGCCATGTGCTCATTGTTTTTTTCTCAAACATGACACCAATGTGTCATCAATGCGGAAAGCCTATTAAAGGCAGTCAACTCTCACTTCAAATTACAATATTTGTAGTAGTTCACAGAAATTCTCAATTGGCACTGCTCTTTGATTGACAGCAAGTTCAAAAAATGCAGAGTACTGTGGCTCATATAAAGCATTTACTGTGCTGACACTGCTGAGAGTGTTTTTATTACACATTGGGGTCATGTATACTCGTCCCAAAGCAATAAACTGAGATTGTGTCTCAATTAGTATGAATTTTAGACAGTTTTGGGAGGGGCTTTAGTAAGCAGGTTAGGAGAATTGGAACTCTTTGGGGGGAGAGGATTAGGCCTTTGAAGCATTTGCATGGTGCAGAATTGAAAAGATACATAATGCAATTGTGGAATCTCCATTCATGTGTAACACTTGAATTAGTGTTCTGTGACAAGAAATATGTTCTAATGCTACTTTCACTAATTTACTTATATTCCTATACAGTAGTAAGTTAAGCCTGAACTGCAGTGCAATAAAAAAAAAATGTAATTGAATTCATATTCAAAACTAGTCCAATTTTCCAGGTATTCCAGATTTTCTTCCAAATACCAACATTTCTTGTCAAGAAGCTTTCCAACTTGCTGACCTTTTTCCACCTTAGCTGAAGAGATTTTGAGTTTTATTAATATGCTTAGTCTGGTTGGGAACATGTTTTAGATATGATATTACAGGTGCTTCAAGAACCCTATACCAATAGAATGACCGCAATTTAGACTGTCAAGTGTGAATTCACTGGTGAGGGTCTGTTTGTAAGTATTGCTGTATATCCCTGGCTGAAAAACTTATTGATTACAGAGTGCTCTGAACTTCAGTACAACTTGTTTAAAGAACTTGATGGAGGGAGCTCCTGTGTCACTGTACTGTGTCATATCTTCACTTTCAATACTTAGTCTTGTAGAATTGACTCATTTTACCCAGTCTTAAGAACCTAACCTAACCTAGAAAAAAAAAAATGAAGCACTTGAATCTATGGAGAGTACTTAAATTCTGAAATGTTCTAAAAGTTTGTGATGGATGAAGTTTCAAGGGAAAAAATGCTTGAAAGTCATAGAATTCCTTTATGATGTCAAGAAGTCACAGGTCTTAATATTCATTGTCTCACAACTGGAAGTAGGGTCCTGGGTGTTGTTAGATTTAACCAGATGGTTATAAAGTGAGGATAATTGAGTAATGTCACAGGTTAATCCAAGGAATTCCTATATACAATGGATGGAGCATGTAACTTGTATGTCCTGTCCATAGATTGTCTCCACAGTCTGGGTCAAAAAAGGTGCACCAAGATGGCCCCCATGTAGCTATAATTTGTATGATTTGGTGAAGACTCTGTAATATTTTAAACAAAAGTTAAACTTGAATGGGAAACAATATCATATTCCTGTAATACGTGTAGTGATTTTGACCTTACCTTGTATTATTTTGAAAATATTTAAACTTGCAAAATTTGTTGATTTACATGAGCAAGTCCAAGCTTTCACACAAAACCATAGCAGACAGCCATCTTGCTACTCTTTTTCTCACACGTATGGTAGGGACAATGCACCGTGTTGTATGCTCTGTCCATGTATAGGAAGTCTGTGGGTTAATCAGTTTACACTACACTGCAATGATCTGTCACTTCTGCTTTGATGAAGTTACCCATTTCTTCTTTGATGATTCTTTTATTTTGAGAGTGGTTCTGTGATGGGAGGGGAAACTACTGGCATCAAATGTTGTAATACATTCAGAATTCAACTAGGCATAATGATCCTGGTTCATCTTCAAAAAGTGTCAGTAGCAGAAACAGGCTGTTTTGTCTATGAAGAGTGACTTAGTTATGGTTTTATTGTGTTGGAATCCTATTATTTGTTTGTTTTAGAGTAACCTTAGAACAAATGCCTTTCAAGACCATCTGCGTAATAACTGCACTCACCCAGTTGGTATTGGATAAGTAAAAAAGATTTCAGTCTCTTTTCATTAAAAAAAATCACCATCCTACAAAAAATGGTAAACACAAGTTTTGTTCAAACTTGAATTATTTTTGATCTGATCCCAAAAGATGTTTTACAGTGATAATTGTCATAAACTTAGAGGCAGAAACAAAGTCCTGGGCCAAAACCTTCTACAGTAGCAACGGGAGTATGTCAATGTTCCCAGGGTTCATTGTTCCCGTGGTTCAGTGTTCCCCGAATCTCGGGAACATTCACACTTCTGAGAACATCAAACCCCAGGAATAACAAACCTTTAATCATCGCCAAATCATGGAGACATAAGAAAACAGGGAACTTTGAACCATGGGAATATTGGGTAGACCCTGTAGCAACATTGCATTGTAAAGTGTAAATACCAACATGCACTATGCGATGCACTATTCAACAGCCTAACTTGTGCTCTATGTAGTGAATTCAGTCTCCAAAATGATGTCATGTGTGGATGAATCCAGACAGCAAGTGGTGGTATGATTTTAGTCCTCTATAACTGCGGTCTATCACCTTTGATGTTTCAAATTCCTTGCTTGGGCTGTACCATGGATGGTTGTACACTGAAATGCCTCTTGATTCCTTCAATTTCACTGAATATGAGGGTTTGAAGTTCATGTAGAAATGAAGACTATTTCAGGCTAATGGACCCCACTAATGGCTGCCTACAGTCACTAGACAAAAGAATGTCTTGGATTAGTCTATTTAATTTCTGTGGAGAGAATGCTCCTAGTGTGATTGTTGACGAAAGGTTTTGATGTTTACGAAGGGTTTAAGTTGGTGAATTAACCATCTGTCAGTACAGGGAAACCCCTATCATCTAGTAAAGACGTGATACAAAAATTTTCAAGATCAAAAAGGCTCTGCAGTTTATTGTATTCAATCCCTTGACTCTCGCACAGACAAAATTTTGCCAATAGTTTACATTTATTATTATAAGTTGGGCAATAAGCTTTGGGTAATACGAGGCATACACATTTACTTGAACCTTTTTTTTGTGCTGGTTTCCTTTGGTGTTAAGGGTGGATTTTCAAAATTGCCCATAATGTCTGGATTACATGTATTTCTCATCTAATTTGACTTTTTTTCCTGATTTTGCTCAGTGTTGCTTCCAGACGCCACTAAAAATGAAAAAAAAAAAAAAAAAAAATCGAAGGGGAGGAAGACACCCCATCCCCTTAAACCCCAGGTCAGCAATATCTGTCCTTCTTTTCAGAAAATAAATATGGTAACCGTAAATAAGCTGTATACAAGTTTTTATAAATAGTTAACTCTGGTGACCTCATCCTCTCTGTAGGTTTCCTGGAGGGTATAAAAGCTGTCCGACCAAACGACATTGAAATAGAGAAGTTTGTTTTACTCAGTGCTAAAGCATCCTCTGCCTTGGGGGCAGCTCGTCTTGGTGCCAAGGCTGTTGGACACGACTTGCCAATAGATTTTGATGCAAATGTTGATGTGTTTTATTCTTATCCTTCATAAGTTGGTGCAGTCACTGCCTGTCATATACAGTCCATCCTCTCTAGATTTAATTCTAATCATTCTTATGTGTTTCCATGGTGATTCTGTATCAGTGTCGCAAGAGCTTGCTTCAAATAGCTACAGTATATGTGAATAATGTCACTGTCAGAACTAGGGAACTATGTTGATTTGATGGGGTGATCATTCGATGTTTATCAGTATAGAACTGAATATACGACTGAAAAAGATTGAAAAGTTCTTAAGCAACTCCTCCCCCTTTCCAGAGTGAAAAGGTCTGAAGGGTGAAAGGTCAAGAGGTTGGTTAGTTAAGTTGTTGGAGACATGGCTCTCTTGAAGGAGCAGATTCCTCCAGGAAAAATTATTTGGTTTCACCCCTTCGCTCTTTGCCAGAGAGTAGGGGACAGTTTCCACAACCACCACCTCCTCTTCCTAGGGACCCAGGGCTGGAAAAAATGTTTATTTCCAGGAACAAAGTGCAATTATTTCCCAGTCAGGGGTGAAATTTCCCACAGTTCTCACTATATTTCTTTCCTCCAATTGCAAAAATTTTCCTCCAGATATCCAAATTTCCCAGTAAGGAGCCTCCCAGTTTCCCAAAATTTTCCACCCATGCTATGGACAATTTCCGTATGACAACTCGACACCTTTTTTCCAGGACAATTTCAGTTCTTATTTCCTAACAGAAGTTGTCTAAGGGGCCCTGGTAGGAATTGTCTTTGTAATATCATTAGCAGGCGCGTAGCCAGGATTGCATCATGGGGAGGGTTTTGGTGTCATGGGGGGGGGGGGTTGGAGCTTGATATGAGGGATAGGTCTAAGGATAGAGAGAAAAATCTGCTATTTTAGGTGCTTTTTGCATTGCAAGGTTGGGTCATGGGAGGGGGTTCTAACCCCAAAACCCTCCCCATGACTACACCACTGATCATTAGAATGGAAATGTTGGTAAAAGTGTGGGGGGGAGGGGTTGTCAAGTAATGAATTAAATTTAGTGGTCATGAATTTGTTCACAAATCTGGTCACAAAGAAAAAGGTGGTAAAATGTTCAAAATTATATTCTCAAAATTTCTTGATTTATTTTGGTTAAGGTTTCAAAAATTAATCTGCAAAGTACAGTATTTGTTTCTTGTGTATGCTCAGGTCCAGTGTGATCACATGTTCATGATCGGGCATTAATTTCATTGAAACTTTGTTTATGATTTAAGTATTCAAAGATGCATATCTTAAGAAATCATGTGATTTATGCTTAGGCTATTAACTACAGCTCAGCATAATGTGAGTTAGAAACTCAAGTTTCTTATCAGAGACCACCGGGGGATTTTGCAATAGGGTCTGCAGTATTTATTTTTGTGCTTTTATAGTGTAATAATTCCTTGTCACTGATTTGCATTCATTTGAGCTAATTCAGAGTTAAGAGTTAATGATATTATAATTCTCTTACAATTATATGAAGTCAAACTGGTAGAGACACAAATATGCTTAGTGCCAACAATGTACAAACTTTAATTTTCGAGAGGTCACGCCGTGAAAGTTGCTTAAATTTGCCAAAATGAAATTTCACAGATGTCTAACAGTTCAATTGAAAACTTCAAGAGTAACCCTCTCAGTTTCATCTATACATTCCGCACATATTTCTTTTGAACATGAGCGCTTCTAAGTCTGAACTAGCTTAGTGTAAGGGTCCATCTGGGTAGTGTTGCAATGGTGTTTTAAACCACAAATTAACACAATTTTTTCGTATATTGTCAGCCAGGTAAAGATAACAATGGTTTCAAATACAGTGCAAAAAAGGCTCAAGTCCTCCCCTGGAGTTGCCTCTTATGACAGGGAGGAAATACTGCTGGCATATTGTACAACACCCACCCCTCCCCCATAGGACTTACATTCTCTACACGTTGGGCCATACGGAAGACATTAACAAAGAAACATACTGCCATTGTTTGTGATGCCAGACATTAACAAAGGAGTAAACAAAGATATCCAGTGCCCCACAAGCGGAAAAAAATCTGTGGGTGCCACAAGATTACATGGAAAGGTTGTTAGTTGAGGGCCTAAATCCCTATCTAACTAATGATTACATCATACTTTTGAAATCACACAATAATACAGCAGCCATATATTTCACCCTTCAGAGAAATTTAGGATTTCTAAATTGTCTTTGCCACAGTTTTGTGGGATAATGGTAAAATCTGGTCTAGTTAGTTAGTTAGAGTTTTACGGCCCAGTTTCCAACCTGTTGGTTCAAGTCAAACCAAGTTGTGGCTCGGTGGCTTGTTTTCCCTACTCCATTGCTTATGCAGAGCATATCGCACAATGGCAGTAGGTTCCTTTTTTAGAGTCTTTGGTATGACTCGACCTGGGAAGCAAACCCGGGCCTTCCGTGTGAGAGGCTCTTACCGTTAGACCAAACACATGGTCTAGATGTTTTCATTTTGTGTGGGAATCTATGATTTTTGTCAGCTTGTCATTCAATGGGACAATGTATCACAAATTTGTATCCTTGCCATTTGATATATACATTCAGATATCAAGTCCCTAAGTATGTCTTAAATATCTACCTGGCTAAGGATTGAATCTTGTATAAACAAGTTCAAGTTAATGGATATGATTGTTTTAAATGCCACTTACTTTGCCCATAATATCATAACCCTTGAACGTATTATGTAGAACTGAATGATATGTAAAATGAAGTTTGCCCTTGAATGGTTAGTGACATAATGATGAGATACAAAACACTCAGTATAATTAAATTTTGTGTGTTGTAAGCCTGTTTCTAATACGTAAACATTGGGATTGTTGAAGCAGGGACCTGGAGACAGGGGGTGGGGGGCATTAGCTATTAGCCCACCACTTTTTCTACCATAGTTATTTTGAGCTGTCTTACATTGCTATTGTATTGTTGAACACATTGGGCCATGCTGGTGATTATCCCCCCTCCCCCTGCCCCTTACTTGTGAAGAACTGTAATATCTGTCTGTTCTACACTTGCATGAAACTAGTTGTCTGTAAGAATTGATAGTGCTGAAATCTGTTAGATCCGTTTATGAAGCTAGAAATATTAGCATGTCAGCATTGGAAAAAGTGAGTGCTGCTGAGAGAGACGGCATGCTCTTTGACCCATCTGTGACGTAATTGGTAAAGTCATAACACATATCAACTAAAGTAACAAGAAGTTAGCAATATCAGTAGCCCATGGTTGATTGCTTCATTCCAATTTTCTTACTTTTTCTGTATCTGTGGTTTATCTTTCAAATCAAAAGACCAGTTCCAAAGTTTTTTCATGGAACAGTATTGCACAATAGGCCTAAGGTGAAAGGGTTCCACATTCAGGTGTGTTTATAGCTCATGTCAGGAAGTAAAAACCAAGCAGTATGGCATGTGCCGCTGACGCAGCACTCAGATGTTTTGTTACCAGTTGATCTGAACAGAAAAGATCACAAACCTATGCATAGATATAAACTTCAAACGTGTCGATTAAACCTACCTTATTTCTTTTATTTGCCTAAGTCTTTCTTACCAGAGGGAAATCCTCAACAAGCACATAAACTTTTGACTTTTGAAAACCTTGGAATCTTGTGAAAAACCAATTTCATATATTCAATGCAAATGTTTAACTCCTTCAGAAAATTGACTTTAAGGGTAATTCTTTGTTTTGAAATGACATTCTGCTTTTCAACAGTACTTCCATTTTGGATTTTAATTTGCAGAGGTGCCCTGAGCTTTTAAGGGCCTGGGGCAAGGCATTCCTGACACATGAAATATGAAATGCAGTGAGATCAGTTCAAATAGTTAATTTTGCTTTTTTATACCTTTATACAAGTGGAATCATGACCAGTCTGTAATCATTATTATGCTGAAATTCTTCATACAATCTATGTTCAGCTGAGCTTTTAGCCTTCAGGATATCAGATATCCCAAGTTGAGTGGAGGAGGTTGGAGGAGGTTTTAGCTTCTTTTAAACCTGACATCAAGTTACATTTAATTTTGGGAATCATTTACCATTTTGTGACAAGGTCCCAGTTTCATTTGTGGTCCTGGTCCTTCCAGTCCTTTCAGTTGTAGACCTGATATCAATAGCTTTCCACTTTTCCTTGTTTGCAAAGGTTGGCAGTTTTATAATAAAAATAATAATCAGGCCTTGAAGGGCAGTTGTTTTACCACCCTAAGCGACCACGAATGTGGGAGAAGCCATTGGCTTTTAAATTACAACTTCTCGTCGGGTGGCAACCAATTCAACAACTTGGATCAAATTTGGTATTTTGTGAGACAGGCTGAGAAACCAAAAGAAGGAAAAACCTGTGGCAAAGAAGCAGGTCACACGGAACTCAAAACTCAAATATAAGAGGGTGGTGAGGATTTGTAACTGCTAAACACCAGATCTAAATGTTGCTTCCCTTGGCCAAAGTTACAGGTGGGTTTAGGGGGAAAAAGCTTGCTTCAAGACTCCCTATAGGGTGCAATCCCAAAGGTTTTAAATGCAAAAATTTATTAATTACAAATTTCAACATTGCTGCAAAGATGCTCACATCTTTTTCTTATGGAAATAAAAAGGAGTGGATCTTTCCCTCCCTCTGGAAGAAAGGGAGACAAATTTCCCCTTTATCCCCCCCCCCCCTCCCCGACTGGGATGATCAACCCCTGTTTGCTGCTGCCTTTGCTAACTCACTGCTCCCGATGTTCTGAAGAAAGCCTAGTCCCATCCCTGTATTGCTCCCAACAGAATCTTCGAGCCAACCCACTGCGTTATTACAGTACAATGACATTGTGGAATAAATATCTAGTACCTATTAGTTTTATTAAAGAAATAATGGATTTAACTCAAGCTTTTATTTAATTAATGTGTAAATCTAGGCAACTCTTTCTTGTGGAAGGTTCTTGCCAGAACCATAATCTTGCCATTTCTTTAAGTGACAAATTGCTCTCAGTTTCCTTGCATTTTATATTTGCAAATCAAGTTGTGACTGCTTAATGAGGGTATGTGCAAAAACTGCTTTAGGAGTGACAGAGTTGGTATATTAATGATGATGTTAACAGTATTGAATGCACTTTTCTCAGATGTAAGCATTCCATTACTTTTTCCTTTGGTCAATGAGTCCATGGTCATCATTTTCTTAAAGTGTATACTTGTGGATAACAAATGTGGAGGTGGGGAGGGAGGGAGGTGTATGGCCTCTTTCAAAGGCACAAGAGGAACATTTGTCCGCCTTCTGTATGACACTCATTTGACCCTCACCTATTGCTGAGTTGAATAGATTGTGGAAGGAATTAACAAGCACATTTGGCTGTTTTTCACCAAACGTGCAGTTTTGCTTATTTACAAGAATTTGGTTATTGGTATAAACAAAATATGTTTGCCACTAAATCCTACCCCCAATCGACTCCCCCATTTCTTTCATGGCAAACCCTTTTTTTAGTTCTTGCTCTTTCACCTAGTTTCACATTGAGAACAAACTGCTGTATTTCTCCATTCCTATCCAACTGATATGATTTAGTACAGTGGGGGATGCAAGGAGGTGACTACAGGGTGACTAAAACACACCTTCCACCAACTCCACAACTACCCAGTTTTTGGTACTATTGCAGGCCTTTAAATATAGAAAACATTCGAAGTTATTGCACAATTTCCCATCTGAGCACAAATAATTGAACTAAAATTTCCAACTAGGCATGGACACCCCCCTCCCCTTAGATCCCTTGCCTCCTCCAGACAGCTCAAAAGTCTTGCCCTCTTCACAAAATTTTGAATCCGCAACTGGCAGTAGCACAATAACTGAAAATAAATGTAAAATTAATTCAGTGTAAGATACAGCATTTAATTTAGTAATATTGTTTGTTATATCTATTTTTCATGCTCAGAGACTTATCTTAATAATCAGTAATGTGGTAAGATATAAAATAAAAATAAATGATGATCTAATGCCAACTATTTTTAAGATGCAGTCAGTGCTCGTGAACACATTGCATTTTTCTCCAGCATCTTTAGTGTACCAGCATTTTGAATATAGTGTACATTTGTGATCTTCCAATACAATGATATTGATTGTTTCAAATAGATCGCATTATTACATTGTCGTCATTTATGTTGGAGATTGAAAATGCCACACAGTATGCATAGCATTGTGGACGTAGATCTCATGCAATGACGTCACGAAACATCATTCGTGAGGGCATACAGTGAGGCAAGCTTTAGGAAGACGGGGCCATATACTATAAACACTAAAAAAAAAAATAAAACTTTCTGCCATCGTGAACGGTGTTCAGCATCAGCAATGGAGCAGGGAGTGCAAGCCAAACCAGCCACAACTGGAAAAAAGATCGTGACGTAGACCACTTGACCCAGTTAGAAACTGGGTCGTAAAAACCATATCTAACCTAACCTCGCCCGCGAGGCAGACTTCCATGTGCGAAAAGTAGGCTTATATTAGACGCATATTCGATTTCTACATTTTGTAGATGAGTCTTTAGTTTCGTCCAATAACAAATACATGCAGCTGAGATTAATTTAAGAAAAAGAGACTGGAGGAAACTCAACATAGATGGATAGAAAAGCTTTTAACCCAATTCGGGCAGGCTTGTCTGTTCTGTGACGTTATATACCTAATTTTTGTGGTCAGCAGCGGTGAGTTGGACCCCTGGATGAACGAAACCCATGTAAGCTCTATAAATCTCAAGAACAGATGGATTTCAGGTTGTTGGTCATATGTATATCCAACACTGCAAAAATCAGATGAATATCTTCGTATAGACTCATTCTATGGTAACAAACAGATGTCGTCACCCGTTACATACAAGCATGCGTTTATGCGCATGCCCTGTGCCAACCAGTGACGTAATACGTCCGAGGCCATTTTACTCAACATTGGTAAGTCGGTGTAAACTCTTAAAACTGCTTATAAACTATGCATCTCATGAAACATTCTAACACAGAGCGAGAGACCATGTAGGCTATGCAGATGACTAATATTCTGTGGATAATCACTTTATTTTTGGTGGAAGTCAGTGAGTGGCGAAGATGTTATAAACATAGATACCAAACTTAAAATGGTGCGGTGACTCCTCATGGAGGCCGATTCGGAGAGAAGGAAGTGCTGATCACTGTTCAGTCGTTTTGGAAGCCAACAGGTAAATTGATATCTCCAAGTGGAATAAATGCTTGTGATTTAAAAACATCTCAAATCTTACAGACGCGAGTCTTTAATACATTTCATTTACATGGAACAGTTTCTTGCTTTTCGAGACTTTCCACTTAAGAACACTTGAACATGAACCCACAACGACTGGTTTAAAGTTCGTGGACTTGCTGATTGGTCAGTTTCTATGGTATCACGCATTTACGTTCTAACGCGCTAACAACGACAAATCAGCTAATGCGTTCGTTTTCCAAGCACGCAGAAGTGCGCGTCAGTTACTCCGGACTGCTTACGGTGAAATGCATTGTGCGCGTACAGAACTTGCTTTGAAAATGCACGCGCGCTGACATTTCGTCACAATGGGGTTTTCTGTTACCCATACGTGATTGTGCACGCAGATAACCGAATAAAACTGTGCGCATGTCAAATGAACACTTCCGTCCCTCCGATCGAGCCTCCTTGAGGAGTCGGCGCGTCTAACAGTGAAGGGAAAGGAGTTTGGTATCTACGTTTATAATATCTTTGGTCAGTGGCCATTTAACGTCATCGAATGTGAAGTTAACTTCACAGATTTATCACTGAATTAGTGTGACACATCTTAAGACGTTTTTTACTACTAGAATAATAATGCCAAATTGCCTTCAATCTGCATAGTGACAATAGTACTTGAAAATATTTGAGAGTTAAGTTCCGTTCATTCCAAAGTGGAAATCTACTGCGTTGGTGAACGGGCTGCAAAGATTTTAAAGCAATACTAGTAGGGCCGAATATTTGGAAATTTTCTGCGGAAAAATACCACCTGCCTGTTCTAAGTTTTAAAAAATTCGAGTCTTAGCAGCATACCGTAGAAAATTTCGGCTTTGCTGTGAACACACCTTCATGGGCTTACCTTAAGGACTCTTTCTCCAAATAGCAATTACAAAGGATTGTGGGATTGGGTTTTGGGTGTGTGTTGTTAAATTTGGTCAATTGCATTTTACCATAGACACTTTCCCAAAAAGCTTTTGCCAAGGATTATGGGACAGAATCAGGGGTGGCGCCAGCGGGAGGGGGGGCCATGGCGCCCCCCCCCCCCCCCCGTCGGGAAGGGTCGGCGATTTCGTAGGGGAGGCCTAAAAATAAAAAAATTAATTAATTAATTTAAATTAATTTTAATTAATCAGTTAATTAATTAAAAAACGTAAAAGACTGAAGTTACCAGATGGGTGATCTTGAACACATTTTTGTTTTGCAGTGCTATTTTAAAGCATATTGGGAATCGAGTTTCGATCACTTATTCTTAGCTCTGTTATACCTCATTCCATATGTACCTTAATTGTCCTATCTCATCCCCCGTCGGGAAAGGGCGGCGCATTTTTTTCGGAAGGCCTAATGAAGAACGTAAAGGACTGAAGTTACTGGATGGATGATTGTGAACTTTTTTTTCTACATGATTTTTTGTTTTTCGTTTGTAATCCTATTTTTGATGCATCGATTTTAAGCCCAGTACAAACTACAGCGATATCGGATCGGATTACTATCCGATTTCTGTCAGTTTTAGTTAAAATCTCCTCCATCCATTTTCGGAAAGAACCAAAAATTTGCCATCCTGTGTAAATATACGATCGGTATGAGCGGAATACGGAAGTCAAATATATACTACTTATTTCGTGACGTCACATTGTCAAATAGCTTTTATCGAACTACGCGTATCCGATAAAAGTTGTCTGTGGATGTGGCGTCACGGAATAATTGGTATAAGTTACTTGGAATTTCGTAGTCTACACTGGTTGGCAAATTTTTGTTTCTCTCCGACCAAAGATGAAGGAGATATTAATTAACCCTTACAAAAATCGGAGCAAAATCCGATCCGATATCGTTGTAGTGTGACCTGGCCTTTAATCGGTTTTAATCACTTCTTACAAGTTCTGCATGCTATCCCTTCTCCCATCTTCAATCCGTGCGCGCAATGTCATGCCCCCGTTGGGGAAGACTTCCCTCCCCCGTTGTTGAGAGAAAATCCAATTTCATCGGGGATCTTTCATACTCATGCCCACGATAAAAAATGTGGGCCTGATAACTTCAGTCACCCCCGACGATCTTCTTGATTTTGCTTACTAGAAGACCATATTCTTCAAGGAAATGACAATTCTAAATTTTCCTTACAAAAACGGACAAGTGGTTTTTCATGCGCAGGCATTACCGAATGGTCTTTTTCTAAAGTCCTCCCGACATCTGGCAAAGGTCCGTTCGACATGCATTGCCCAATGGTCTGCCATATGGCCTGTCGCGACAACCGAATTCTAGAAACGGTAACGAAAATCGGCCAGGCCATTTTGGGCTACACATAATGATAAACAGTGGCTTGAATATGTCTCCCCTTAAGTCTGACTGAAAATTCATTTCAAGCCACCTTGTAACGTGACATTTTTTCAAATACGTTGGAAGTAAGATCATTTTGTCTGGAGTTCGGGCAGTCACGAAGAAAATTTCATCTTTTTAGTAGATATTGCAACTGAATATAACAAAGAATTCTGGTAGAGTAAAAACAAACCGTATGTTTTTGCATATAGTTTCCCCCCGAAAAGAGACAAGTCCATTACATCTAATTGTAGCTGTACCGTACCTTTTATCTGGTAGTTTTCTGATCACTTACCAAGTTGTTGTTTTTTTTCTGTTAAAGTGAAATTTCTATTTCAAAGGAAAGCTCAAAATAAAGACTGCTAAAGTCTGGGAAATGCCATTTTCGGATGTCTGTGGTGTTAGTTTTTTTTAAAAAATTTTCTTTACGTTCCGCGCCAACTGATGGGTGGCGCTCCGCTTAGATAGTGTTTTGGTCGAAAAAATTACTTAACAGAACAATGCATACTTGCACAGTATTCTTCGCTTTGAGGCAGTATTACAAAGTGAAAATTTTATTGCGAAAGAGAGCTCAAAATAATGACTATATCGGTACTTTGTTTCTAGTTACCGGCACGGTCGCGGAAATGCCTTTTCCTCCTTTCTGGAGGTTCTTAATTTTTCAAAAATATCTGTGCGCGCCACTTGTAGTTTTTCGGGCAATATTATATTTTTCGGACAAAAGGAAAACAAAACAATTCTGTTTCCTCCCAAACTGAAACACTCCCTCGGCCTATGTCAGAACTTCAAATATATGGGAAGCCAAACATTTTCCACGGAACATTTACCAATATGGTCCCAGGGCATTAATCTACCTGATGATATTCAGTAACTCCAACAAAGCTGTACAAAACTACAGATTACTCCCTACTTGATTTTTCTGATAAGAAGGTCAAATTCTTCCATAAAAAAAACCAAAATCTGTCATAATATAAGTTTCAGATTGTTAAAAGTGGCAAAATTTTTCAATTTTGATGGATACTCAGTACAACATATAACCAGTCAACTCTGTTAATCACCCTGACATGCTATAATTTTGCTCTTGAAAGGCATATAACTTAATAAGGAACCCAAATTTTCTATTATAACCTTACCAAAAACCAAATTTTCTTATGTTAAATTCCAAAATTTCTGCAATAAAATAAGCTCTTAATTTTCAAATCTTGGTTCAAAAAAGGATAAAAAACTTTTCGGGCAAAATTTAAGTCTCGTCTTGAGATAGTACATAGGACAACTGAGAACGATTAAATGCATAACCCTAACAGAATTTCAGCTGTCGCGTGTAAAACGTTTTTGAATTTGTTCATATCAAGGATAGATTCTTCAATAAATATCCCAAATTTTTAATTGTCATTACAAAAGCCAAATTTCTTTTAGAAAATAAACTTCAGATTTTTAAGTGTTTGTTTAAAAAAGGCCAAAAATTTCGGTGCGCTGCGCGCGCCTCAAATTCTGTCAAGTTACGATCCACCGGGACTAACCCATCGCCTTTGCCGGGTCCCTGAACTGCCCCCCCCCCCCTTCTGGGAGCTTGCCCCCCCCCCCCCCCTGTCGGGCAAATCCTGGCGCCACCCCTGGACAGAATGTTGGTGTGCATTATTTTTTGCTACAGTAAAATGTCATTTACAAAAATTATGCTCACCTTAAACATATCCCACAATCCTTTGTGAATGCTATTTGGAAAGTATCAATGCGTCGGAGTTTTTCAATAGCAATAAAGTCCCTCAAAGTTTGCAATAGATGTTCTAAATAGCGATTACATTTAAATTGTGGAATAATTTTTTGTTGCGAGTGTTTTTTTTTTTTTTTAATGTCATTTTGCTCTTGCCCAATACGACGCACACCAAAACTCTCTCCCGCAATAATTGTAATTGTTTTTTGGAAAAGCATCCAGCATATAACCAACTGGTATGAGCGCGTGAGAAAGGATCCGTACTGACCTGCATGGCTCAATTTGTAACATGGGTGAATTAATGCGAAAATGAATTAAAAAGAAAATATCGGTCCTTTTTGGGTTGCATTTCCTGTCCCATGCAAACTGGACACAATTTGGATATGTAAAATATTAGGAACTACCGCCGTTTTACACGTTTTCTCAGCTAAAATGTTAATGCTAATGTTTCTCCATTCTAAATACCGGTGGGAAATGCCTAAGTTTGAGCTTTCATGTAGAACGAATGACTAGCTTCTAAAGTGGGCGGGTGGGGGCTTTATGAGTTTTTGACGGTATCATTGTCACCGAAAGGTGTCAAAAGATCGTAAAACTAACAACGGTGCTTGGAGTAAAAGTGTCAGCATATTTCACAAGTTTCTAAATGACTCACATACTGAAAAATGCTTCTGATGTTGAGGAATCTGAATGGTCAATCATTTGATGAAAATTTAAAGGCTGATCTTAGAAGACCATGCAGGCAGTAGATTCTCCTTGAAATTGGCAAACACTTCTCAAGGGAACTGGACATGTCTTTGTGAAAACTGCATTCTCTGCAATCGATGCGTGATCTCTACTTCAGGATTCGGCACGTTTTTCGCGCATTCCGACCATATTATGAGCGGCTATTCTTGAGGGCACAACAACAAAAAAAAAAGGAAGCAAAAATCAAAACTAAAACAGTTATTCATTCACATCAGTTCAAAAAACAAAATTGTTTTTCTGCTACTTAAGTAGAAACAGAAATGGGAATCAAGGAATCACACAAAATGAACCTTCCATCAAGATAAAACCGGTTATGGGAGCATTGTTTTGGAAGTAAAGGCATATTAAAAACTTATATGATAAATTAATTGTAATCCGTTACAATATAAAGTAGGTGAATATATGTCAAAAACATTGGAAATACTTGTAAAAAAATGCGTCATCGTATCCCATTATTGCACGTAACTTAAATTGATTAATTGGGACATATCCCCCAATGTTTTAGATGTCGCTAAATGACTATGACGTTTTTTCTCGCGGGTTTTTTTTTTTTAATGAAAATGAGATAATGAATGCCCTTACTCCTTACAAAGAGAAAAACGCGCTTTAGCCTTACATCTTATGGCCGTTATTAGGGGAAATAAGTTACACAAGGGTTTTTCACTTCGACATTTAGAGGTAGGCCTACATCTCCGATCTCTGTCTCCATAGGGCCGGTCCGGTCGTCGTACGGTGAGATGTTGAGCTGATGAATTTTAGTCATTTTCTATCAAAATGCAAATTCCCAAATTGCCATGGCTTCAGTACGCTTCGCATATTTTAATCTTCTGTTCCACTGTTTTACTCTTTTAAACCATTTCAGTGCCTTTCGTGAAAATTGTTCGACGACCAGCCTTACAACAGCCTTCCACTGCCAAATTTCGGCCCATTTCGCAATTGCCACGGGTAACAGTGCATGCCTCAGATACAGCCTCAGGCACGGATATGGGAAAATGTCTACCGATTGATGCTTTTTCAGAGCCCTCGGCCCATGACTCCCTGGTTCCTGGCGAACTTGGGCCTACTGAACGCGCGAGATACAAACGAATAATCTCGGAAGAGTTCTGCTCCATGCAGGACAAATTTTACCGAGCATGATCCCAGCTTTCACACCGTATGCTCTTCAGGCGTGGGTCCAGAAATTTCGAAAAGGGAAACTGAACCCGCAACTATACCTAAGCGAATCCGTTACTATGAGGAAATTCGCAATAAGAGTCTTATTTCAGTAAAAAAATGAGTAAACTGCACAATGATAAAAAGTAACAAAAAATCTACCATCAACTATAATTCGACAAAAAGGAAAAGTAGAGTAGTGTACACGTATATTCAAACCAATTTCAGATACCATGGTTACAATAACGTACGGTTACTGAATATAACTTTAAAACATCGAGCAACTTCAGTAACTTCAAAGAAGAATGACAATCCATCTCATACCGGCTACGGTACCAGTTTTTATTTAAGCTCCTTCGAACTTTGACCCCCATGTGTTTGAGTAGCCTGCTTATCTCAGACGCTTACATGCCCGAATTTACCTGTGACTGAAGGCGAAATCGCATGACACTATGGAATTGCCTCTTGCAAAACATACTTCAACTCATTTCCATAGTACATTTACAAAAAAATAAAGAAAAACAAAAGAATACTTAGCGCTGTCAGCTCATTGACAATAATTTTTGTATTTTTTCATTTCTTCTCAGTAGCCTAATTGTTCTTTTCTTTAATATTACAGACATTTTTACACTGTGAGCTTTAATTTCTCAGAAGACAAAATACAATTAACCTGATCGGGGAGATGACTAATGTTAATATATTTTAAACGTTATTGTTAAGAAAACACCAATGACTTACAGGGAGCGCGGAGCACGCTAATTATTTTGCTAAAGATCAGCAAAAATGATGCTATGGATGGTGCTAATGTATTAAGGAACCTGCAGAAACGACTTTATTGCAGGTGAGAGATAAACAAGCACCAACTGAGTGTTCCAATTGTCCTTTTTCTCTTTCATTTGTGTCATTGTGGGATGAATATATGAGGGACTCCCTTGACAAATGTCGGGGATATATCCCTTCTATCCCCCGGGATTTACGTCCATGAACATACGAGACGGAACATGTAATCAAAAACAAATAGGTATACAGTAATCCCCCGTTAATCATCATCTTCAATGACTACCAAAACCTCAACGGTAAAGTTTTGCACCATTAATTTACACTAAGAACACTTTTTCTTCCTCGAAATTTGTCAAAACAATATGGTGTTCTTTTTTCGGTTGTCCTCCGTAGTTATTTCTGACCATCGTTATACCCTGTAGCAAGGGTATGCAGGCCATGTGTTCCGTATGAGCAACTTTGATTTTGCCCGTTTCCATACTTGAACGTATTGTATGCTGTAGCGGACCATCCAGGGGATAATGTGAGGCAATTTTGTCCCCAATTTTATCCAAGACTGAACTCTACAAGTACTAAAGAAGTCGAAAGAAATCGTGTAATTCCGAATTCTCTTCCACACACAAGCTTCATATTTTTAAATATCTTTTTAAAAAGCAAACTATTCCGCGGCGCGCGCAAACCGCGATCTTAATTGCAGTAATGTTCAAAGTTACACTTAAACGAAACAAAAGATTTCGAAACTTCACCTGACAATTAAAATGAAAAAGTCGAAAGCTTTTTCCACGTGACCCCAGCTCATCAAGTGACACCGGGCGACTACAGTGATGTTTTCCCAAACTTTTCTTTCATGAAATTCCAGATTCTCTCCAATGTAAACTCCGTGCATATCGTTAAATATCTGTTTTAAAGCAAGTCAGAAATATTCGGCACGCTTCGCACGCTGCAATTTCGGTTCCCAATACAGTAATGTTCATACCTGAAAAACGGGAAATTTTGGTGTTTGCCCGCTTGCAAAATACTTAGCTACGTCACTTATATAGTGCACCACTCCCCCAAACAAATGTCTCAGATCCTCCCTCTGTAGGCTATGAGGTAATTTATTTCATATTTTTAACTTGAAACTAAATGAAAAACGTAAACACAATCTGAATTGACATTCTCACAAAGGAGAGATCCAACCACACGGGGCAATTTTCGTGAACCATCAGTGGGGTCATTCTACAACATTATTCCGGTGTAATGTGGGTATGCCTATACTAGATAGACACATTGGACAATCTACAGTAGGGAAAGGATGGGGGAAGGGGTGCCATGGTGAGACGTCACTCTCGTATATTCACCTCTCTGTTCTACCATACAGCCCTCGAATGGCCACTGCAACCTGATTTGACACGGTTTTCCAAAATTTTGCACATTTCTGCTGTACACAATGAACCGACATAGGAAGCTGAACAATAAACTAAAACAAACCGATAATCCATAGCCAATACGCACGTTGGTTAACTTGCGATTGCATGGTATTTGTGTTGTGAGAAGCCTAGGTAAAGTCTGAAATGCACCCCCCCCCCTCCCACAGTAGCAGGGATCCTAGATCATGAGTAGGCCTACTTTGCTAATCTCATTGATGCGGAGAAATGGGGAAGCCCCTCCCCTCATTCGATCCTCCCGCCGCGCTTTCTACATCATAGATCTGCGGTCATTCATGGCCAGCCCCATCCAGACTGATAGAAGGAACCGAGATATAGTACACATTATCTTAGTCGAGAGGCAGAGTGTGCTGATCGTGTCCCCTCTCAGCAATCGACTGCCGGCCCCAACCCACCTCGACGACTCTCGTGCTATATCATCCTGTACTACTAGCTCTTCTCCCCCAAAACAGCACCACTTTGCTTATATGCTACGGTACCTAAGGGAAGGTACCTGGACAAACGTAATATCTGACTTTCACCCCATCTTACGGTGCATGTCGCAACTAGTGTTTTTCCCCTAAACTTGGAACCAATATGGGAAAAAACTTTTACATGCTGGGCGTCGTGCATTGCAATAGCCATTTATATAAAATGTTATGTACACTGGCCCTTGAAAAAAAAAAATCGCGAAGCCCGCGAATCATTTTGGTTAAGTTTTTGCTGGAGAGTTCGACTCGTTACAAGCCTCTAATAAGACTCCTGCGCCAATGTCAATAATAAATCGAAGTTCTCTATCTACATGTAATATTATTCTGTGTCACAAACGCACTGTTACCATTTAACAAGATTGGTGTGCATATTGAACTGTTGCCCGGTGCTTTGTTTACTTTCTTGCGGGCAAAGTGACCTGCCGTCAATGTGAATCTGTGAAGTGTTTTATTTTCTTACCTACACCCTCGAGTGTTGTCGTTTGCAGTAGTCAGCGTAACCTTGCTAATTGGTGTTCCTTCTGTTGTTTGACTTGAACTTGCACCTAAGCACCTACAACTAGCTGCCATGGAGATTCGGTGAATAAACTCCCCAGTCCCAACCCGAAACCCCCTCCTCTCCCCCCCCCCCCCAAAAAAAAAATCACAGCTAATCATACACGAGGCTACGATTTGGGCCGTGGTGAATTTGAATCATGTCTTTAAAATAGGCCATTGAAACCGAGCTTAACATACTGCATATGATTAACCCCGTATCTATGGAACGCCAAAACCGCCATCGCATATGACGATGTACTTCCGTTTGGTGGCGTTATTTTACGTGACGATGTTAGTTCAAATGGCCATCTATCCAGGAATGATGACGTTCTTCCGTTTTTCGACGTTACCAACTCAAACGGCGTTCGATCACATAAAACGATGTACTTCCACTTGGTGGCGTTATTTTACATGACGATGTTAGTTCAAATGGCCATCTATCCAGGAATGATGACGTTCTTCCGTTTTTCGACGTTACCATCGTAAACGGCGTTCGATCAAACGGCGATGTGTATCCAAGACGTGTATCTAAGGCGTGTATCCAAGGCGTGTATCCAAGGGGAGTTACCAATGATGACTATTCCATCTAAAGGATGGTTTTGTTAAAGATGCAGCCAATCAGGTTTGGCTTTGGCTACGTAAAGGCGAGTATTATCATTGCAATGAGTGATCAAACTTACTGCTTCCCTCCGAAAGTTTTCCTTCACCTCGTCTTCATTTACGATGTGAAGGGATTCAATTATTTCATCCATCGTGTGATCGTTGAACTTGAACGTTTTGCTTAGGGCACACGGGTGGTTGTATGAGGTTATTAAGCATGCATATGGGACATGTGGGTACCTAACTTAGCCTAGTATATTGATTAACTAGTATGAAACCGCGCGCACACGTGCGAGACCTAGATCTCTTTATATGACAACCATTGTGATTGGTTTGATTTTACTTTGCTGAATATGTATACCTGAGAACAGGAACTCCCCTTGGATACACGCCTTGGATACACGCCTTAGATACACGTCTTGGATACACATCGCCGTTTGATCGAACGCCGTTTACGATGGTAACATCGCAAAACGGAAGAACGCCATTATTCCCGGGATAGATGGCCATTTGAAATAACATCGTCATGTAAAATAACGCCACCAAATGGAAGTACATCGTAATATGCGATGGCGGTTTTGGCGTTCCATACGTATCGTACTCAATAAGTTGAATCGAACCCGTTAATAATTTGAAAAGAATATCGTAATTTCATCTTGCCCCACCCGTCAACATAATCGTGGATGTAAAGCACTCAAGTACGTGCCACGGTTTACGTTGACCTACGGCGTGCGGTTGAGGCTATGCAGTAAATGTCACGGTGCTAGACTTGACTTCACATATCACACAAGGTAACCTTATACAGATTGGCAGTGTTTTTGTTCACTTCGAACGTATCAATGAGAGTAGCACTTGCAATAAATGACCCTGAAGTAGTGTAAAAATGTGATGCTACCTCACAACGAGAGGTAAATGTAAACATGTCCCTGTCGCAGGGTGACCATGACTCCAACAGCAGTACAGCTGCTGGAAGAAACTCATACACCCGCTTGACGAGATGTGAATCTTTGCTTCTGCGTGAACTTCCAACTGTGAAACAATATTTCCCGAAGATCAAAGTAAAGAAAGGGACATACTCTCAAACCTTTGAAACGTGTCTAAAAATAAAAGATGTTTGGGAAACATGTTGCAATGTTAAACACACATGTTTAATTCCTAAAAATGCAATATGCATTCAATTCCTAAATTATGTGTATTTAAAGACAAAGGCGTAGTCGGGGGGGGGGGGCAGTGAAAAACACCCTTTTATTTTTCCATATCTCCGAGTCAAAAGAGCAAGATTTTCAGCGCGCAAAAAAAATGGAATCCGTTAGTTTTCGCTCGTAAATCAGTTTGGTAAACTTTTCCGAGCTCTGGAATGGACAAAATCGGATGTTTACCATATGTGATACCACATCATGAAGAAACACAGGCAGACAGAGGCCTATTGCTATTTTTGTGATGTGTCTTTAATTAAAGAATTCCAAATTCTCTACAATGAAAGCTCTTGATTTTGAAATATTTTGTCTAAAAAGGCAAGCAAGTTTTGGGAGCTCTTTGAATGTCGCCGAGAAGCCTCAATCCGCACTCCTTAGATGACATTATGTACGGTAACAAAACGATCTTCAGTCGACAGTCTATCCAAGATATGCTGATAGGAAACGCAGATTCTTTGATTGTCCCCCAAATATTCAAATTTTCTTACAGGAAACCCTGAATCTTAACTAGTTTTGCAATACAAGCCCCATATTTACAAATGTGTAAAAGGGCCCAAATTTTCGACGCGCTACCCGCGTCGCAAATTGCGCACCGTAATAGGCCTACAGTAGTGTTCACAGTTCACACTTCAGATTTTTTTCATCTTTTACAAAATAGTTCTTGCTCGTAGAAAAGCGAAAAAATTTAGCATAAAAAGTTTCTTTTGGTACATGGGTTAGCGTGAGTTGCATGATCCAAATTTTTTCCCGCCCAAACTTTCATATTGTTTCCTACGCCACAGTTTAAAGGTAGTGTGATATGTCAGCAAATTGACGTGACTTTACTGCGGCTAGGGAGTTCACTTTTTCAGGACACATCCGTTGAAAATACCTTAATATCTTTTACGATTCTCAAGACATCTCCTCAAAATCTGAATGTTTCTGAACAACTCGTTGCTTATGCAAAAATAATGATGTGGAAGGGTTGTCATTTCTTTTGTTAACCCTATATTAATTTTCCCTTAATTAATCATCAGATTTAAGGTTTGATAATTGATGCTGATGATTTTCAAGGACACAAGTTAAATTTCAAAAGTAAAGCCCTCAGAAAAACTAATGTTACAACTATCCTCTCAATGAAGGTTGTGAAATCAAAGGATAACATTAGCCATATTTATGGCACGTCCCTCTCATAACATCACAAAATTGGCATATTGGGCTCATATTTATTACGGTAATGTTTAAGTACAAATCGGAAATTGTTATGGAAAATTGGCCAATTTTTGACGGGAATTGCGGCTATTTTCTTGGTTTTTAAAGCTGTTTGCATCGAATATCCATTTTTTTCATTTTCATGTCACACGACCTTTCATTCCCAAAACAATGTTCTTAAAATTCAAAAGCAGTCTCCCCAAATTTGTTTTGAAGCAATACTTAAATTTTACAATTTTCTTCTTATTTCTCTTCAGCATCTTTTATACCATTTCTAGATTTAATCATTGTTTACTTTAGGTAAACCAAGCAGTAACTCCTATTAAATTGCACATTGAGGAGAAAAACAATATATCTCTAAAGAGTCAAACAGGACAGTAAAACTACAATACTTCAAATTGGGGTGCATGGTAGCTCGTGCCAGTGGCGGAGCAAGGGATTTCGGTCAGAAGGGGCGAAAATGGTCTGCAGGGGCGCTTCGAAGGTAAATACCCTGAGCCTCAGCACGATCGAAGCCACGGCCTTCCAGACTTTCCATTTGATTTTCCGCACCTGGTAGAAGACTACTTTGACATTTCTCCTCAGAAAGTTTTCAGTCCATTAAAACATGTTTAAATTTTCTATCCATGGGCCTCCGCGGAATAAAATTCGGGAGGGGGACTAAATTCTTTTAGGGGAGCGCAAGAAAATTTTGGCCCAAAATGCCTCTCAGATCGCTGGAAATGACATTTCTAAAGCCTGCTTACCGCATTTAAAAAGGGGAAAACACTGGGTGAACTGTTAAGAAATATTAATGCGAATTAATATATACGAAGAAGTATAATTTACATCATGTGACCACTCTGAAATAGCCATTAATTAAGTACATTTAAAGAAATAGCCAAGACAAGAGGTCTGCTTGGCTCTCTAGATACCGAATTCATAATAAATAAAAGTAGCCTAAACTTAAGCTTATTTGATGCAATTTTCTGGCTTTTGAGACCACGGAAGTACAGAATGAAACATTTTCATGGGATTATCGTGCAGTGTCAGAAATAGCTATTTATCATGAAAATGGTCACTTGAAGAAAAGCAAAATGGAAACTGCTCTTTAAAACTCTTCAACCATTACCACTATGATAACAGTTCTATTTTATTTTAACCTGAATGTTTTCTTTAAATGATTTTGAAAAATGTTGTGGAAGCTATTTTGGTATCTTTATAAATTCTTTTATTGTCTATGTTGACAATTATCCCCGACAACAAGAGGGCTATTTGCGCTACAATTATTGTTGCGCCCTTTGCAACATCTTTTATTGGCCTGGAGGGTTAATTTAATGTCAGTCTGTGTATTTTGTAAGCTTATATTTACGGCAAAACCTGTCCCTATATTACAGAAGATGACCCTTTTCATCAGAGTAAAGTGCAGATAGTACATAACTGGTGGTTGTTTGAGCATTTTGTTAACTGGGCCTTAAAACAAAGCTATTATATTATGTCTTTTACCAAAAATGGTGCAAGAGTAAAGTATTTTAAAAACCTAAAAAGGGCGCCGACAGACGATTTTGGTCCGTCAGGGAGGACGACCGCCCCCCCCCCCGACCATATGGCAGCTCCGCCACTGGTTCGTGCCCTTTAACGTGTTTCCAAAGTGTAGGCAAAAAGTGTTAATTCCTACAGTGTTTTTACACCATAGACGACAGTGGCGCAACTATGGGAGAACTTAAAGTCTGCAGCCCCCACGAAGTTGTCTATATGAGCCTCCGGTAGCCCCCCGCACACAGCCTGGAGATAGGAGATAAAAAAATATTTTACCTCAAAAATATAATTATGCTAAATTTCTGCAGGATCACGTGCCTTTGTTCTCATAATCGCTAGGCTAATTAAAATTTAATAAACTGAAAATAGGTAGTGGCATATGTATACCGGATAATAAACCCTCAGTTTCAAATGTCGAGTAGCTGCATGGCTAATCTAATGGATGCACACTTTTCAAACATACAATATGCCCCCGCCTCGACGTAACTAATTTTTGGCGCATCAGAAATTACGTTAAAAAACTAATGACCACTATCACTTGGAGAGATTAAAAAAAAATGCGAGTTTGTGAGTAACATGCAGTGCAAGTCAGTATTTTTGAACGCTACTTTAAAAAATTGTGTTAACTGAATTGCTGAAAATGCTACAAGTGATATAATTTTGCGTGTGTATAGACACCTTCACCATGCCAAAGATTTCGAACAGACGAGACGACACCCTCCCTCTATACCCCTCTAAACACAAAGCTAACCAACGGCCAGATGGGGTGAACCCAAATCTTCCCCCTTGAAGCTTGGGGGCTAGTACGCTATTGGGAAATAACTTCATCTTCACTCATGTCTTACTACAGGGGCGATAATCTCTGCTTAAGACTGGTGAGCGAAACCTCACATGGTGTAGGCGTGTATTTAAAGCTTCATTATTTTCGACTGAAAACTGATTCGTCTGGGCGGTGTTCCAGGTTCAGATAATAAACCATTCGGCTTTGATCAACCTACATTCAAATACAATGGCAGTTTTAGCATATAAATGTATTTGTTGTCATGTGTTGTCATCTTAGGAATATCAGTCGAAAGTGACCAAGCTGCGAAAAATTGTTTATTTTTATTAGCATTTGGGAGGGGCAAGTAAGGATTTCCCCCCACTTTTTCAATGGGGCATGGCCTGGAAGTGTCATTAATTGCATGAAAATCAAGTCTAGATATATTGCTGCAAAAGTTCTGATTAAGTTTCCATAAAAAATAAGAATTAAAAAAGCGACATATTCAGGCACCTTAAAATACATTGTGCATACTCCTTTTCCCGAAATGACATAATATTCAGTTCGGGCACAATTTGTAGAAAGTTCTGGAAGTTTTTTTAATTGCCAGATAACACAAGCCAAGTGATGGTCTGATTTTACAAGTCATGGGTTGAGGTCCATTCAAACTATTTGCTTATCTGTATAGTTGATGCTTGCATACTTAAATACCTCTTGATTTCCTCAATTTTACGGAATGGACTATAAAGTTAAGACGATTCAGGGCATAATGAACCCCACTAATGGGGGATTTACCTAGCTGCTCGGATTCGTCTATAGGCGTGCAGAGTGTATCATGAATGACAGTGATAATTTTTTTTATCATTTTGAAGTTGCCCATTTTGTGTTGAATGGACATTTTATTGCAAGAAAAGCTCAAAATAACCACTCCACAGATATTACATACAGACCTGGGAAATGTCTTTTCTAGCTTCCTGAAGTTGCAATCATTAAAAATTTTCTGTGCGTTCCACGTTAACTAATGATGCCGCTGCGTTTAAATGGTGGGACGGTCGTGTCAGAAATCCCGTTATCCCCATAAAAATGGTATGCATGCCCTCCCTAGGATCCCCCCATCAAGAATATCACGGTTACGTCACTGGTAAGCGGTGCCACTATCCGATCTCATTATAGTCGATGAACTGTTCTCGAAATGTTCTCGAAATCATCGTGCGTGATTTTATGCAAACTTGATGAGAAAGAATTTTTAAGGAGGCTTGGCTTTCAACTTGTGTGAAATTTTGTTCCTTGGCAGCTTGACGGTTCCAGGTGTCAACTGATACGAGCCTCAGTGATATCAATTACTCTTCACAGGGAATATTCAGCGCCCCAGTGGGCCTAAGTTAATTTCTGTGTTTCTTATAGTCTTGGTTATCCTCATAGGAGTACGGGGCGGGGTGCAGGGGGCAAAAAGAGTTGGTACATTCGGGCAAAAACATGATAAAGGGTGCCACTATTCGGGCAAAATTTGCTCTTGCCCTCCCCCACAAAAATTGCCCCCTATGGTTATCCACTTTCCATACATACTGCGACGATGACGATAACCGTGTACATTAGTCTAGTCCCTCTTTCTGAAGGATAGACGGCTATAGTGAGACTAGTTTCATTGGTCTTTGGTACTGAGGAGAAGAAGAAGAAAACAAAAACCTTGTCAACTTCGGAAGATGATGATAATTAGATGTCCCTATCCTGGTTCCGATATAATGAAGGTGTCCCCTCTGCCAATTGGAACTCGAACTCCTGCATTCTGCCGATGCAAACTGGTGCTTTATTCGACAAAGTTTTTCCTGAACTTTTTCTCACGAACGACGGCTAAATATAGCAAGAACACGTTTAACCACGTGACTTGTAATATAGACTACCGTTCAAAATGTGAATGCGTTGTTGTACAACACAGGAGATTAAAGTGTGTTGACTTTGTCCTCCCTTCCAGCTTTCCATTGTTTGAAGAAAATATTTTATTTGCTTGGACTTATATGCATGGTTCTCAAGCAGTCATTAATTGGCCATAGGCCAAAGAGAACGCTGACGCTTCAATCATATTTTGATCGAAAAATAATTTCACTGGAAACGATGTAGGGGAGGGGGTGAGGGGTTTGAGGGGTAAATGAGATGAAAATGAGGAAAAGTTTTAATTAGGCTGATGGGTAATGCCATATCTCGTAATTTGAGAGGTGTTTTCGGCTAACAAATTTCCGGTACGCTCCGCGACAACTCATATTTGCTCTAGCCCCCCCCCCCCCATAGTCTTCCCATAATTTGGGGAGCGTCATCAACAACCATTCTCCAGTCAGTTTTTAAACCGTGTGCCACTAGGCTATGCCCAGAATGGCCGAATATTTCAATATATGAACACTAAACAAGATTTTCGACACATTCGGGTATCGTGCGAAAAATATGCTTTCTTCATCCCAATTTCATACTGTAGTCTTGCAAAAACTGCCGCCGAAATGGTAAAATATTCGCGCGAAGGTTGAAAAAAATGCTGGTACTCTCAATTACCAATTTAATTCAACGAACAGTGTCAGGCGCGGCGGAACGGAAAAAATATTGGGGGCTGATTGCCAGCAGGACTATCTAAGCGGAGCGCCACCATCAGTTGGCGCGGAGCGTACAAGAAAATTTTTGACTTTACAAACTACCCAGGTGGCCGGAAACGGCACTTCCTGCGTGTCCTATGTTGCATGTATCCAGCCTTAAAATATGGGTCCCATGTTTGCAATTTCTCAACTAAAAAGAAAAAAATCAGCCTATGCAAAATGGTAATACATATCAGATAAATTGAGATGATACAAGAACAATAATTAATTATACATCCTCTTTCATTCATTCTGTTTGCCGTGTTATTCACTTTCTGCACCCTTGTTACATTTGTCCACTCATACATGTCAATTACTCAATTATATTTCCACTAGATCATACCATTTGTCCTCAAAACACCCCCTCCCGTGGTTCCTCCCAAGGATACCACCAACCTAATCTATACCGATCTCAAATCCAGTGGCGGAGATAGGGATTTCGGTCAGAGGGGCGAAATTGGTTTGCAGGGGCGCTTCGAAGGAGTAAATACCCTGAGCCTCAGCACGATCGGGGCCACAGCTTTTCAGCCTTCCCATTTGATTTTCCGAACCTGGTAGAAGACTACTTTGCCATTTCTCCTCCTCAAGTTTTTCTGTTAACACATGTTTAAATTTATCTCTCCATGGGCCTCCGCATAAGAAAATGCGGGGGGAGGGGAGACAAAATTCTTTTAGGCAAAATGCTATAAGGGGGAAAGCCCCGCGCCACGATGAGTTAGCGCGGAGCTCAAGGAAATTTTATCCCACAATGTCTCCCAGATCGCTGGAAATGTCATTTCCAAAGCCTGTTTACCGCATGTAAATAGGAAGAAAAACAGATTGAATTGTTAAGAAATGTTGATGTTAATTTTCTTCGTCTTTTTCTTTATGTTTTTTCGTTTTTTCAGTTTTTTTATTTTCCAGAGGGGGGGGGGGAGCAAGTGCCCTCTTGCCCCTACCTACGGACGCCCATGTTTCTATCCTTCTCTGTCACATTCTAGTATAAAGGCGGTCATGTTATTTTGTGTGTTATTGTCAGGTCTCGATTTAAGATTCTAATGTTATAATGGGCTACTTTGTGAAGATAAAGATGAAACCTGTTAGAGCCAAATAGCAAGCAAATCTTACACGTGGAACAAAGTTATAGAAATTAATCTCCGTAAGGTGTACATTTTTGGTATCTGGAAATCATGATTAGTGCACGAAGAAACATTTCTTGACGTATTTTACATCCTCTGACCACTCTGAAATAGCCATTTATTAAGTACATTGCAAGAAATATCCAATACAAAAGGTCTGCTTGGCTCTCTAGGTACCGAATTCATACTAAATAAAAGTAGCCTAAACATAGGCATATTAGATGCAATTTTCTGGCTTTTGAGTCACGTAAGTACAGAAATAAGCATTTTCATGGGATTATCGTGCAGTGTCAGAAAACATCAAACAATTGCAATTCATCATGAGAATGGTCACTTGAAGAAAAGCAAAATGGAAACTACTCATTAAAACTCTTAAACCATTACCACTATGATGACAGTTTTATTTTATTTTAACCTAAATGTCCTCTTCAAATTATTTTGAAAAATGTTGTGGAAGCTATTTTGGTACCTTTATAAACTCTTTTTATTGTCTATCTTGACAAATATCCCCGACAACACCAGGTCTTTTTGCGCTTCAATTATTGTTGGGCCGGCCTTTGCCTGTTATTGACAGGGAGGGTTAATTTAATGTCAGTCTGTGTATTTTGTTAGCTTATAAATCAGGCTTGGTGTGGAAGCAATGAACTTAGCACAGCGACAGCATTCATTAGTGCGTATAAAGCATGAAGATACGTCTCGGCAAAAACCTGTCCCTATGTTACAGAAGATGACCCTTTTCATCAGAATAAAGTGCAGATAGTATAGTTACTGGTGGCTGTTTGGGCATTTGGTTATGTGGGCCTTTAAAAAACGCTATTAAATTAAGTCTTTTGCCAAAAATGGTGCAAGAGTTAAGTATGTTAAAAACCTAAAAAGGGCGCCGGCAGACGATTTTAGTCCGCCAGGAGGGCGACTGCCCCCCCCCCCCCGACCATGTGGCAGCTCCGCCACTGCTCAAATCCCAAACGTACTATAGACTTTTGTAGTAACGGTAGTAGAAAACGTCGTTCAACCTCGCGAAAAACGATCAGTAAAACTTAACAAGATTGCGCAATAACAGACCATACTGCGTCCACTTTTCGAGGACCTCGGAGATTGGTTTGGGGATGATTAAGAGGCTTTAGCGTGTCCAGTATCTTTTTCATCGACAACATCACCCTAAAATTATTAGTAGGCATATATTGTGCATTAGACTGATGGAGAATATGTTCACCACCCACTTCAGTTTTCTCCCCGCCGTCGCCGGTCACCACTTCTTGAAGCGCACCTTACAAATATTAGGAGGGGGGGGGGGGCTAAACATGCCTTTAGCCCCTCCACTTTTTTCATTGGAGGGGCTAAGCACCCAAAGCCCCCCCCCCCCCCTACCGGTTCCGCCGCCACTGAACAGTGCTCAGATGCAGTGCCCAATTGTCTGCCATTAACTGCTCTTATAGAGCCTTATTCGGGCTTTACGGTTATGAAAATTGGGTGGGCCTAAGTAATTATTGTTTTTCAATACTAAATGACACAGTGTGAGAGTATCTTCCTGCTTGAAAAATCTGCTTGAAAATTCATTTATATTTTACCCACCTACTCACTGTAACCTGATACTAATACAAGAAAATTCATTTAGCAGCAACGATATTTTTGGTCGCCGCTCAATCTCAGACTTGCCAATAGGAAATGCAAATTCTTCAGTAATCCCCCAACTTTTCCAGTGGCGGAGCTAGGGATTTCGGTCAGAGGGGGAGAAAATGGTCTGCGGGAGTGCTTCGAACTAGTTAATTCCCTGAGCCTCGGCACAATCGAAGCCACATTTCTCCTCAGCAAGGTTTTCTATTAAAACATATTTAAATTTTCTATGGTATTATCATAGTATTATCGTGCAGTGTGCAGTGTCAGAAATAGCCATTTATCATGAGAATGGTCACTTGAGAGAAGCAAAATGGAATCTGTTCATTAAAACACTTAAATCACTACCACTGGAATAACAGTTTTATTTTATTTTAACCTGAATGTTCTCGAACAAATGATTTTGAAAAATGTTGTAGAAGCTATTTTTGTATCTTTATAAAGTCTTTTTATTGTCTATGTTGACAATTATACCCAACAGCAAGAGGGTTATTTGCGCGACAATTATTGTTCCCCCCTAATTTGCAACATCTTTTATTGGCCGGGAGGTGAATGTCACTCTGTGTATTTTGTAAGCTTATAATCATGCTTGGTGTGGGAGTAATTGATTTAGCACAGCGACAGCATTCATTAGTGTGTATATAAAGCATGAAGATATGTTTTTTCAAAACCTTTTCCTATATTACAAAAGACCCTTTTCATCAGAATAAAGTGGAGATAATAATAATGATGATGATGATGATGACGATGACGATGACGATGACGATGACGATGACGATGACGATGACGATAATAATAATAATAATAATAATAATTACGGGTACATTCAACTTCAAAGTAATTATTCATTCATAATTAACTGCTACAATTATTGACCCTTTTGATTTGATTATTATCTATATTATGTTTACTAAGTATACTCCGTGTATGCAAATTCCTTGTGTAATATGTTTATGGGTCAACGCTTTTCCTTTTATGTATCAGTTTTGTCCTTGTACAGTATCCTGTGAAGATAGGTATTATCATGGAATCGTCTTAACGTATACAGTGTTTGTGTGGTCATAAATGTACAAAATGTGCATATATTGTGTAAATAATGTGTATAGTGTATATATTATGCATATAGGTATAATGTACAAAATGTATATAAAGTGTGCAATATGTATATATTTATATATGTAATGATAGCTATTCATGTAATTGTGAGTGAGAATTCATATCTACCTTGTACGTGTACTGTTGCACCGCTGTAACTTTTGTACCTTAAAAAAACGGTTTTACAATAAATGAGATGGTCAAAATAATAATAATAATAATAATAATAATAATAATAATAATAATAATAATAATAATAATAATAATAATAATAATAATAATAATAATAATAATAATAATAATAATAATAATAATAATAATAATAATAATAATAATAATAATAATAATAATAATAATACGGTTCTTATAAAGCGCCTTACACAAAGAGTCTCAAAGCGCTACAAATGGTGGCTGTTTGAGCATTTGTTACCTGGGCCTGAACCAATGCTATCAATGAATGTCTTTTGCCCTGAATAGTGGTGCAAGAGTAGAGTATGTTAAAAACTTAAAAGGGGCTCTGACAGACGATTACGGATTTTTGTCCGTCGGAGGGGGGTCACCCCCCAACCATATGGCAGCCTCGCCACCGAACTTTTCAAATTTCCTCACAGGTAACTAGACCCAGCTGAGTCCAAATTTTTTTGCAGTTCAAGCTTCAAATTTTCAAATATTTAGAAAAATTAAAGCAAAAATTTCAGCGCGCTTCGCCTGCCGCAAATTAAGTCCCTGTTTCAGTGATGTTCATACTTAAAAAAAGATCGCAAAATGCATATCTCCCCTCAACCTCTCACCGCAAAAATGACTAGCTACGCCGCTGTAAAGACACCTTTCCTGGTCAGGGGAAAAAATTTTGGCCACTGAATGCCTCCCCCCACACACACACACACTCTCACACTTTGAAAATCAATTTGACGTCCATGAGACCCTAGCGACGGCTCTGCTAAGTCCTATAGTCGGGGCCACAGGGACCCCTCACCCCTTCCCTTTTGTGTCTGTCGACTACGGGTACACTGTCTGCCGGAGTCCACGTGAACCGTCAGTTGAAAACAGGTTTTGCAAGCTTCGGGATCCACGTCATCTGTACATTCCTGTCTGTCTCGCTTTGTCTGTACTTAGTTACATGTGTACTAAGCGAGACAGAAATGAGCAGAGACGAAATCGCCGCACATTGGCACAGCCTTGTACTGTACATTCTGACACACATTTGGTTGTGTAAACTTTGCCGGTGCAAGGCCTTCCTCGTCGTATCGCGCCGGGTAGGTACAGTACACTGTATGTACCGTACAAATCACAATATTGACGGGATCTTACCACATGTGTACTGTGTAAATATCTACTGTATGTAACTCTTACATTGACTTCACATATGAATGTGTGTGGGTTTTCACAAGTACTTCAAGTTAAAGTACGTTAGGCCAGCATTAGCCTCCAGAAGTGCAAGTGTTCCCGGATTTGCCGTTTTGTTACAAGCAATTGGTGCAATTCAATACAACATCAGTTTCCGTTGACAAAATGCCGTTTGATTTGAGGAGGTAACATGTTGCTTCACTTGTCTGGGCCTGTTGCTATATTAACTACGTTAGGCTTAGGCCTTATTTAGGCCCTAGGCTAACTTAGGCCTGAGTTAAAGCCTCAAGGCACAAGCCGTGACTGTTGTTAGCCTAACGAAATGTTAAGATAGGCAGCTAGGCTACTTGGCCAATACCAGTACCACCAGTTACCATCCTGGACAATATTGGTACTCTCGTCAAATATTTTCAAATTTCAGACCTCTCCCCCTTCCCTCCCCTACCCCTTCCCCCTCCTCCTTCCCCTTTCCCCTCCTCCTTCCCCTTCCCCCATTCAGTGGTGTGAAAATGAAGAGTGCACTCTTTGCTAAAGCATACATGACACTTTTATTCAGTTCACCATTTAGACTGGCCATTCGAACCAACATTAACACTGAGAGAGTCAAAGGCTGGGCATGGAGACTTTTCCTAGGTAACGTCAGAGATTGTCTGAATGCCTGTTCAAAGGTTGGCCTATGCTGGCTAGGACTGTAGCCTGGATTTGGGAGTTGTAACCTCCATGAAACATTTGTCAATTGCAAACAAGAACTTTTCTAGTGGGATCACTATCATAATAAAGATTAGCCTAGGCCTACTGTTGTTATTTGTAGTGATGAAGGGGTGGGTGTATTAGAAAATCCCTGACTTTCTGCATGAGCAATAGCTGGATTAAGTGGAATGGAATAATGAAGTTCAAGAGGAACAGTGGCAGTTTATTACACGATTTATTAATGAAGTTTAGGAGTAAGAGTAATTCAAGTTTAGTGCGGAATGAATTCCAAGGGAGTAGGAAGGCTTGAACAAATGCACATTAATAGTTAGGCCCTAACATTGTTGTTTCTGAAATAATAGTGCAGACAAAAACATTCCATGATCAAGGCCTAGAATGTATTGACAAGCAGTATGTTTTGTGATTAGAAATGGTTGCAACAAGGAAAATTTAGGTTGGGAGAACAAATTTTCAATGATTGACTGTTACCCAAACAGAAGAATCTTTGATCACACTGTCTTTAAAATATAAAGAAGTGCTGGTCAATCCTTTACTTCCATCAACTTACTGTGTAGCTGTTGTTTTGAAAAAAGTCATGGATAGCTACTTTTGCCTGTCAAATAAACTTTATGCATTTGAAGTAGTAGCTAGAAAAATGTCAGTTGCATGATAGGGAGTGGGGAAGATTGATGATGAAAACTGGAAAGGGGTCTCACTCTTTTGTGTATACTAATTTTAGTAATTTATTATTAAAAATGAATGCTTGTCTTTTTCTCCAGGTTAGATGTTTACCGCAAAATCCCGAAAGATTTAACACAACCCACGTATGCTGGGGCTGCAGGTAATGTATGATTTGTCACAACTTTAGCACAAAAATGTTCATGAAAGAAACAAGTCAAATTTGATAAAAATCACACCACTTTTGTACTCTTTAAAAGGCAACAAGTATCACCCCAAACAGAAAAAATTGTTTCTAGCGAGTTTACGTCCGGCCCCAGTCCAGACCTCTTCAAATTTCATAGAGCTCACCTGAGTGCTCCTCCCGCACTGAGCCCGCACACAGGCCTTGAAATTATAGGGGTGCGTGTGGGATTGCACCACATCACTCACCTCAAATCACTGGAAGGAGTGTGATTTTCTGCACACCTATATGAAGAGTGGGAGCTCACATAAGCCTTTTTAAGTTTAATAAAATAGCATACGTATCAGACTTCTTGATCCCTGAAGAGTGTGATTCATAGCACACCTGGAAAATCTAAAACTCAAGGCCCGTGTACAGAGTTCAAATTTTACTGCCTAACCCCATACTGAGCTTGATGTGTTATCTGGCTTGGTTGAGATTTTCTGTAGAAGTAACTGGCCAGCCAAATCAGCAGGGTTGAAGCTGCAAGGGTCAATGAGGGACAGAAATGACCCACACTGATTTTTGCCGAACCATACTCATGCTTAAATGAAGCCCTTCTGACTCTTACAAATTCCCACTTTTTCCATCATCAGTCATCTAGAAATGCTACCACACATCTTCCAGCATTTTCAACTTGTTCAAGAAAAAACCCCAAATTAAAGTATTAAGTACTGTTTTAAGAATAATTTGAGAAAAAAAAAAGACAGAGGAAATGCTATTTACTGCCATCTGAGAAGCATGGTTTTGCCAAAATTGCAATTGATTGTGGTGCTACACTTTGAAGTCTCCAATTCAATTGGCATCCCACACTCAAATTGCCCTGGTTACAACCTTGCCAATAAGAGTAAACGTAGAATTAATTTACTCAGTGTGCATGCAAATTATGTTTTGAAATATTTGAAATAAAGGGCTATTCTTAAATATGTTTGAGGATACCAAACCCATTAAAACTCTGCTGCCCACTATTGCACCTCTGCTTCAGACAGAGAGCACAAGAACTACATATCTTCACAGTGTCACTCAGAGCTTGAAAATGTGTACCGGAATATTTGGCCACAAAACGAGAGAAGCCCTTATTTTCTGTCTCATGGTTACAAGCCTACAGTACAGATGCTTATTCAAGGCATATTATCAGCCCTGTTCTGCAGAACCTCGGTATGTGCAAAGATCCCCAGACTGGAGGCAAGCACTAGAGGGTTAAATTATTGGTCTGAGAGTCTGGTCAAACATGAAGTCTTTGTAGTAAAATGAAACAATTTGTTGCACTGAGAAGATAACTGGGGATAGCAGTAAGGAAAGAATATATAACACCTGCAAAATATTCATCTTGCAATTGACCAAATGAGTAGATCTACTGTACTGTGGGAAGGGGCATGCTGGCACATTCTCCATTTGATATATCATGTTGCTCTTACTGTAGTAGTCACACAAGGACAGTGGTCAGTAGGGCACCAGAATGCCAAAATTTGGGGGATAAACTAAGGGCAAAGGAAAATGTTGGGAGACAAAATTTCCAGATGCAGTGAAAAACCTGTTTATGCGGGGGGGGGGGGGGGGGGGGGGGATCCAGAGGGTGAAGCCTCCAATGCTCTGAGGTTTAAGCATATCTCTGGATAAAAAATCTGAGGAGAGGTATAGGCCTATTATTCATTTTTTTGGTTAACTCAACTCCTAACTAACTATCTTGGGGGCAAGTGGGTGGGGCCAAGTGGCAAGGACAAAATCTGGCAGGGGCAGATGCCCCTCTTGCCCCACCAAACCCCCCACCGCACAAGGATTGGTTATGTATAAAATTATATTAATGTATTTAAACCTCTTAGTATTGTGTATTTTTGAGACACTTGATTTATGTTTAAATTATTCATAATGTGTGACACCCTTTTTTTTTTAACTGAGGGGGATGGTGGTGTGGGTAGGGTTATATGCCTCCAAATAGGTGGTGAGCAAGGACAAATGTCTTCCCTCCCATTGACCCACCATCAATTACACCTTTATGCTTTGGACTTGACTGACATCATCATATAATTTCAAGAATGTAGATAGCTCTTGTTTCAAAAGGGCTTGGCTTTTGCCCTTAGCAAAATTTTCCTGGCATGCCTCTCTACCCATCAATATTTATGCACACATATTATCATATGCAGTCAAATCTTTTTAATCATCGACAAGTTCTGAATTGGTTCCTGCAATGCATTGTAGGTCTTGATATTATGTACAACAAAATGCTTATTCAATCTAAATCCCCATCCCCTCACTAGTACCACACTCTAAATTTTTCTAAACCAAGAATTAAGAGTTTACTTATGAGACATTTTGTGTTGACCAGGAGATAGTGATCATTTTTCAGTTTTCCATGCATGTAGGTCTTATTCATGAATGACAGACACAACAATTTTTGGTATTAAAAATGGCTTTATGCTGCTAGAATTGAATAGGACATTCAAGCAAATGTTACCACAGAAAAAGTCATTTTCTCGGGTGAAGCTTGTATTTCTGTAATTGCCGCAGTTAACCCCATTTTAACCAACCTTGTTGCTCTATTAAACAAATAGTCTTTGAAGGGGACAAACGCCTTTAACTTTATCGATCTCAAGATACCTGAACAGGAAGTTCTGTGATAGATCCTGGTTCCTGCAATGCATTGTAGGTCTTAATATTATGTACAACAAAGTGCTTATTCAATCTAAATCCCCATCCCCTCACTAGTACCACACTCTAATTTTTCCCACTTTAGGCAGACAAAAATTCTAATAGATAGTGTAATTATACAGTACCTATATGTAAAAAGAACAATTGTTTGTACAGTATTCTGTTCATTCCCATACTGTAGTCATAAGTGGACAAGACAGGGTGCCGGGGGGCACTTGCCCTCTCAATTTGGGCACAAACAGCTGGTCCATTTGGGAAAAACATGATGAATGGTGCCATTATTTGTGCAAAAATTGCTCTTGCCCAGTCAAAAAAATTACCCCCTGTATGCCTATGCCCATAGTTAAGGCTTGTCATTCACCGTGTATCTTGAACCAGGGATGTTAGATGTGGTCTTAGGTCTCTGTTTCTTTCCAATTGGTTAAAGTCAAGCTGGTCACAAACTTCCTTTCCTCTTCCATTTGTGGTATACTGGCTTGTTTTCCCAACTCCCATGTTTTATGCCCAAGTCCAATCATTTATGCTGAGTACCAAACACAAGGCAGAAGGTTCCATTTTTGGTTGGACTTCTCCATGAGTCAAACTCCAGACCCAGGATATGGAAGCATCTTGCTGGAAAATTGTGGTTTTAGGAAGATTTTTATGCAATTGAAACTTGAATTTGTTTGTACATTTAATCAATTGTCAAAATTGAAAGATTTTTTTTGCCTCCAGTGGAAATATGTATTATGTATTCTGCACAGCCCTAGCTGATAACTTTAAACACACTTTTGAAGCACTTGTATTACATCCTTCTTTCACAGTTTCTGTTATCAGTGCACTATTTATATCGTTCCTGTTACTTTCTGAATTCTACTATTTTGTCAATCCTGATGTGTAAGTATTGTGTTTTGATCTTTTTGTTCTTTGGTAGCTATTTTAGTATTCAGTTGTATCCATATTCATTTTTCATTTTATTATAGAGCATTGGCATTCAGCCAGAGTTGATTTGGGCCACACTTCTTCTAAGAAGATAGTAGTGTACAGTATGTGGTTCAACTTCATATGGGGATATGTGGAGGTATGGGGTAGGGCTGTATGAAACTTCTGACATTCCCCTTTCACAGAGCCTTCTTACTCACCTTTAATAGAAAAATAAAATGGCAGAGTACATTGTATTGTTATTTAATGTTAATCTTAATTGGATCTTTTATTTGGCAACACTGATTGGCTGTGATTGGTAACTCTGTGTTCCCTTGTACATTTGTATTTTAGTTCACCATGAACATGGCAGCTCTATTTTGTTGCAGAAGGAATGGGCTGCATATTTCTTGCATCTCCGCAAAGTCAGAACATTTTATGGCAATTAGTTCAAGCACACCCCATTTACTGTAACAATTGTCCAGTTGCTCTCCATTCACTATGCACTTTTTGCTGGACAACCAATAATATCCTATACATGGTCTTTAACATGGACAGAGCAAACTGCTCGGCTAGCCCATATGTAGGAAAAGGCATAGCAAGATGGCTGTCTGCTATGGTTTTGTGTGAAAGTTTGGACTTGCTCAAGTAAATCAACAGATTTTGCCAGAAAGTTGAAATATTTTTGAATAATACAGGTAAGGTCAAAATTACTAAATGTATTGCAGGAATATGATATTGTTAGCCATTTAAGTTTAACTAATTGTTTTAATTATCACAAAGTCGTCATCAAATCATACAAATTATAGCGTCAAGATGGCCATCTTGGTTTGTCTTTTTTGCTCCAATCAGTGGGGACAGTCTATGGATAGGATGTATGTGTTACATGCTTTGTCCATGTATCTATATGCTATTATACTGTAATATCATGAGGACAACCAAATTGCATGAATGCAGAAAGCAGATGGAACCCAGCATACAGAGAGAAAGAAAAGAATCTGAACAACCAAATTTTCTTGTGGGCGATCAAATTTGCAGACAGGTTATCCATACGCTAAACCAAGAATTAAGAGTTGAATTATGAGACATTTTGTGTTGACCAGGAGATAGTGATCATTTTTTAATTTTCCATGCATGTAGGTCTTATTCATGAATGACAGACACAACAACTTTTGGTTTTGAAAATGGCTTCATGCTGCTCGAATTGAATAGGACATTTTAGCCAATGTTGAATGTTCCCCCAGAAAAAGGCATTTTCTCAGGTGAAGCTTGTCTCTGTAATTGCGGCAGTTAACCCCGTTTAAGCCAACTTGGTTGCTCTATTAAGCAAATATTCTTTGAAGGGGGCAAACGCTTTTAACTTCGTTGATCTCAGGATACCTGAACAGGAAATTCTGTTATAGATTCTGGTTTATTAGTTGCCAGCTTGAGATGGCTAAAACTTGCTATTTGCTTCTTGCATCATGCTTAGTTGTATTTTTGGATTCCAGTTTGTGCTCTTAGGCAAAAAACAGGTTCAAAACAGTTCCTGGCATTCAATTGATTTCCTGTTAGATAAACATAACCTTGTATTGAAACAGGGGCTTGCTGAGATTTCCTTTAAGGGTTTATAGTTTAAATGACTTACAAAGGGGGGGGGAACAAAACTGTGAAAGGGTATCTTAATTATGCATGGTTACTTGCTATTTTCTTCTTTTCAGAGTCAGTGAACTTTATGTCGATAACCCAGGGGAAGTGGAGAGGTTAAGTGTTCGTCTCAATATATCATTAACAAGGTTACAATGCTCATGTAAGTCAGGAAATCAGGAAACAAACTTTCTTAACAAAGTTGTTTTTGTAAAAACGATATGGGTGGACAGTACATTTAATCTGTATCAAACTTGAGCTCAAGTACAGGTATGAAAAACAAATAGATTTGCCAACACCATTTTTTTTCCCAAGGCCATCTCTTTATAAAATGCCAATCACTCATGGTAATCATGATGCAATACTAAATTTTTTATGGTACTTTCACATTTTATACTGTTTTATGTTTGTACCAGCTGAATTTGACCATATTTGGTCTTAATAAAGTGAAATTCATCTATTTGTTTAATATCAAGTTAACAATAGAGGCTTTGCAATTACCTCACAGAACCGCCATGCTGGAGGACATTTATGCCAAATACACATGGCTTTGTGCCGAACGCACTGCACAGAGTGCATTGTAGCATGCACGGTGTGTACACATTCGACGAGCAAGCGCGCCCAGTGTGGTTTACTACGTAGTTACATGTACTCCAACATGGTCTCCGGAGAGTATTATGACGTCATGTGAAAAGCCTCTATTTGTTTAATATCAAGTTAACAATAGATGAAGCATGTTGGAGAGAGTGGGGACTGCACCATTATCCTTCTTTCTGAAAACATATTTACATTGTAGTTTATTTCAGACTGACGTTTATGTCTTTGTTTTAATTGCATTGTTGGCGCTGTGTTTTTGTTTCAGTTATTGGCCTAGATATTCAGGATGACATGGGTCGTCATGAGGTAGGCTATGTAGACAACACAGTAAAAGAACCTATTAATGGAGGAGCTGGATGTCAGTTTCAAAGCAGCTTTACAGTGAACAAGGTACAGAATGAAATTACATTCATTCCTATTTTGTATATACCATGCATTATTCCCGGATTAATTCAAGGAAACGTATAACCACACCCATCATGGACTAACATCCATTTGTTCTTGGGAGTGTTCCGATTTAAATGTAGATATGCAAAAACAACTGTTTATGTGCATTCCATCATTTGTAAATCAAAATATTGCCATGCATGAGAAAACAAGGTTAAAGAACTGGATAATGCACTTTTAGGGTTAATGCTATAGCTGTATGCACTCAGCTGTGCCCTTGTGCATGGCTTGAATTAATCCTTTGATCATGTACAGTATTATCTTTTGATATTGCATGATTCATTGATGTTTCACCCCTTATTCACATCATGTGGCTTCCTATGTATCATTGAGCTTGTAGAGAAAACCTCCCAAATACTTCAATACTTGTCAAATAAAATACAAATCCTACATGGGTTTGTTTCAAAAAACAAAACCATGATTCTCCATTGCTATGTTCCCAGGGACTTGCCATGAAACCATTGCAATATTGCATCCTGGAGTAGCTTCATATTAATCTGTTTGTAATTATGTTTTGGACATGGAACAAGTTTGGAAAGGTGATATTTTTACATGTGTACACCCTCTTGGGTTATGACAAAGACAAATATTGTGGCCTTGACACAAAAACTTAGTATTTGTGGAGCCCATTTATATATACTACAGTATTTATACAGAATATAATATATAGCTCAGCACGGAGGGATGGCCCCCCCTTAGCAAAAGGGTTAACTAAACCTTCCATCTCCTTTTTCTCCCACCTAAGTTGTAAGCCCCGTCCACACTATGCAATGCGACGTATTGCAACAAGACTGTCTCAAGGTCATGGTGATTGTGGCTGAGGAGTAATTAGTATTAAGAGCATAGTGTCCACATTGTCATCAAGTCGCAGGTCCATGATGAAGCGGTTCACGCAAAATTCTTACATTTAACATACCCTTTACTTGTTACATTGAAGAAACAAGAATGTGTTCTGTTCATTTTGATTAACTGATCTTTGCAGGCTTCATTCCAGAAGTCCATCATTGTTGTCAGTTGCACATTTCAGTTTTATGCGACCCAACATGTTCGGTCACATGAAGCTGGGTCGCACGTCTGCTTGCAACTAGTTGCAAAGCATTCCACACTTTGAAATGGGTCTGATCGATCTCGTTGCTATGAGTTGCGTCTCATCGAGTTCCTTGGTGTGGACAGGGCTTTAACCTTAATATAAGAGCCCTTGTAGCTTAAATTTTTAGAATGTGAATTGTATTGTAAGAATGCCCCCCAAAATGCCTTGAATTCTTGAATTTCCCTAGATCTGTTGGTTGGCAAAACATTTAAATATAAAATGAGATCTACTGGACTAGTTTATGTGGCTAATTTTAATGGATTATTTTTTCTTCATAGTTTTCCTTGTTTATACTACATTGATTATTTATTTTCAATTTCTTCCAAAATAGTATGCATTTCATTCATTTCAGTGTGTTTGGCAGATATGCTTGGGAAATTGAACACGTTTATAATATCAAACTCACAGGATGTAGTGGTGTTTTTCTTGACGGCATTCCAATTAAGGTTGTACACGTGTTATGAATTGATGTGATACATCCATGACATATGATATTTATAATTTCAGTGAAGTGTACAGATCAGGAAACTACTAGCATAGCATTACATGCGTTCTATAGGTTATCATTATCATTGACTTAATAGTTAATTAGATGGGGTTTTACACCTCATCTTAAAAGGGTTTAAGGTCATAACAGGATTTGGTATGTTAGATGGGTACTTATTCTAAACATTTTGGTGAAATTTGCAAATCTGATGTGTGGTTCTCAAGATATGAGCACGTAAACTTAGGACATTTTCAACAAAAAGTGAACTGGAAGCAAGCACATATGACATCATACCCCCACATTGGTGCACAGTCTTTTGTTTTCCTTTCAAATTAAGAGTTGATTTTCTCCTCAACAATCCCATGTTATCAAAATGCGATTGCATTGTGTCCCCTACAGGGAGGTACTGTTCCTATTAACTTCAAGGTCAACACAACAGTCTGATAATACAAAGGGAAACAAAGCATTCCTTATCAATGTGAGGAAATGATATAAGCTCTTGCGCCCTCAAGTTTACTTTGGAACATAAATCTGCTGATTTCATTTACCGATAGCTTGAGAAATACATGTGCAATTTGAATGGAATTTCCACCATACTGTGTAGATTTGGTTCCTCTTTCACCAATGAAAATTAAATTTTCTGCTTAAACTTCTCCTTTAAAACCTTGTTGTGTTTAATCTTTTAGTGTCCCCAGTCATTTTTTCAAGTTATGCTTCACAGGATTGTTTTCTCCACTCCATTATGTCATGCACAACTGCAGAAGCTTCAATTTTTAAAGTCTTTGGCATAAAAATTGAACCTGTGTGAGAAGTGAATTCTCTACTTCTAGACCAAAGACACATTGTCATGGAGAAAAATATTCTATTTGTGTTATGATTTTGGGAGGCTTCATGGTAGGAGTCATGAAAAGCTCATATACTTCAGTGTAGAGTTTGTATGAATGCTGCAGTGAACACCTATACTGGTGCTTTTCATTTCCCAGGATGCTAAAATCTTGGACAAAACTGTTGGAATACCTTTCACCAGTTTATCTGCTAGGATATTTTCATGATGCCTCTTCCCCAACAAATGTAGAGTTTTGTGGAACATGTTATTTAAACTTTTTGCAATTCAACATTGCTACGGGATGGGGGGGGGGAGATGTTCCAAGGAGTGTTGTCCAAGATTGTAGATGATTGCTTTGCAGTATTGATGGCATTGGTTAACGGTTTAATAAGCTTAGATGAAGATTCTTGTAAAACAGTGTAGTCCATATTCTGTTTCATTTATTTGATTGACAGGTTCCTGGTAACTTTCATGTTTCCACTCATGCTGTTGGTATGAATCAACCAAAAAAAGTAGATTTTGCTCACATTATTCATGAAGTAACACTAGGAACAGATATTCAGGTAAGAATCAAAACTGATTTGAATTTATTTCAGTTTTACTGTGAATGTAGTCACATTCTCTGATATCTTGCAGGTATGTCTATAATGTAGTTGTTACCCCAGGACATTCCTTTGTGTTCAAACTTGAGTAACTTTGATAGGATAAGTTCTTAAACATCAATACTTGCCATACTTGATTTGTGAATCAGCATCTACTGGTCATTTAGTAAAAGACATCTTGCAACTAGAACTGCATTTGCTTGCAAATACGCAGAATTGTAGTGCGTGTTAGAGATGTCTTTTCAGTTAGTACAGTAGCCCAGTTTTTATTTGAACTTTAGGATTTGTTCATGGCGGGAAGAGGGGCTGTTGTTTCTTTTTGGCCACTCCTCTCAACCCTATTTCTTGATAGTACAAAGATGGACCACTTGTCTCCCAGCTCCTTGGCTGGACGCATAAAGAAATCATAGAAGAGTAACCAATGATGGAGTAAATCCAGACCTTCTATGCTAATAGTCAGTCACTAGCTTTATTTTGAAGCATATTTGCCAACAATGAAGCAAGTGCTCAATAGTCCTTGAACAAGACCGTGTACTGCGCTTAACGGTAGGACCTACTCCGTATACAGTCTAGTGTGGAGTAAAATGAAGTGGACGAAGCATAGTCCCGTTCAAGGACTTGTGCTGAGTAGCCTACTTAGCCATACGTTATGCTCTGTTGTGTTGTTTACTCCTGCCTGAAATGGTTTTATCGGTTCTCGACTCCTCTTTCACCGTTCTTTATGTTAAACCAGAATGCAAAAATGCATTGAGGTTTCGATGATACATAAATGTTTTAAAAGAGTACCATCATGTACCATTACCTTCTCATTCAAATGTTATACTAGCATGTCCAAAAAATAATTTTGTCATTCCTGATAACCTTTTGACCTCAATAAAAGCCATACATAACTAGACAGGCAAACAACAGACAGACAGATGGACAAACAACTATCTTGAAAGATTGTAGGCTACTTACAAAGGTTCCTAGACTTTGACCCCTGGAGACCCCAGATGACCTTTCGTTTCTGCCAAAAACAATGGGGATGAATCGAGCGTGGAAAATCGCAATTATTTCGCCTAAATTGAGATACTTGGCATCTCTGCCTTTGACCTCCGCCAAAAACAACATAGCCTAGACCATTTCCTGACCATAACCCATCCACATACCATTACCAAATACGAATTCTATTCAAGTTTCCTTCCTTGAGATATCGCATTAAAATGTCAAACTTTGGCCCCCCGGTGACCTCAGATGACCTTTAACCTCTGCCACAAACAAAAGGAACCACTTCCTGACCATAACGCATCCACATACCAAACAACGAAATTTATCCAAGCTTCCTATCTTGAGATATCATGTTAACGAGATTTTCAGACTTTGACCCCAGGTGAACTTTGACCTCCGCCAAAAACAATAGGGACCATCTACTGACTAACGCACCCACATACTAAATATGAAATCTATCCAAGCTTTCTACCTGGAGATATCGTGTTAAAAAGATTTTCAGACTTTGACCCCTGGTGACCCCGTATGACCTTTGACCTCTGCCGTAAACAATTACTTCCTGACCATAACGCATCCACATACCAAATATAAAATTAATCCAAGCTTTCTACCTTGAGATATCATGGTAACGAGATTTTCAGACTTTGACCCCATGTGCCCCCAGGAGACCTTCGACCTCCACCAAAAACATTACAGACCATCTCCTGACCAATCAATCAAGCAATTTTTAGAGAATTGCTTCCATTGAAGGTTGATATATATCGTTACACCACACACCAGTAGCTAGAACAAGTTTCAGTATTTCAAAGCAACGATCGTTCACAAAGTATAGGCTTGGCCATAATACAGTACCCACGGCAAAAGTAGCCGACGAGCCCTATGCAGACAGCTGCAGGTCCCACTACGATATATTTAATTTTGACACTTGCCCAATCTACCCCATTTGTTTCATTTCTAATTTCCTCCCATAAGTAGTGTGGCTTGAAGCCACAACAAAAACTAGGCCTACGGCCTAGCCACCTACGTTTACAGAACAAAATGTAACGTTAGAGCTAACAATAATAGGCTACGATCAAATCTAGACATCGTAGTTTTCACCGGTCATTTTATGTTTAAGTTAAGTTACCGCCTGAGCTGTACTGTATAAATAGTCGTACGTACGTTCGCAGCACATAAACAAGACCTGCTAGCTGCTATCTACATGCAGAGTGAATGTAATATAATATACATGCCTTCAGCACTGCACTGCTGGCTGATCGGCTCGCTCGGCGTGTATCGTTAAAAGCGCTCAGAGAATGGGTGTGCTTCAATTGGCAATAACATGACACCCTCCCTCAATAATTACCTTCGAAGCGGGGAATCCCCAAACTTTTAAAGAAGCCGCTTCATTCATTAAACGCAAGCAGCCAATCAGTGAGTACGATTCTTCCCAACAGAAGTTCGTTCGATGTATAGCACGAAGCAGCGGCATATAAACGATTTTCAGCCGGCTGCTAACGTGTGCAACTGCTGTTATGTACGCTGTTGTGCTTGATAAACAGCGATGGAAACATTTTTGAAACTTTTTTCAGTTCATGACTTACAAACACTCCTACGTGATACAAGGACAAGAATAACATGGTTAGAAAGCTGAACTTGTAATTTTTTGAAATTTGTCAATTTCAAGTTGAAATTTTGGGAGACGTACGCTAGTAGCGAATTGACAAGTGGCTGTTGAAATTGAACTATAACGGTGAAGTGCACAATGGCGCACAGGGCACTTAAAAGACACTGTGGTGTATGCATACGTTTAGTGCTTTCAAATTTCATTGTAAATTTTGTTCATTACAAATGTATTGGTGGTGTTGAAGTAAAGCCTGTCACAACAGGTTCCATGTTTGGGGTTCACGGATTAAAACGTCCCCCATGACACCGCACACAATCACATGTAAACTACAGGGGGTTGGGTGGATAAAAGGTGAATGTCATAGCTCTGCGCAATTTTTGAGCTTGTTGTTCATACTGTAGACATCGATTGCTTTGTCAAGGCAGCTAAACTTGTGAAGGACTATACCTTGCTTACTTAACGCAAGTCAGAGTCCAAGGGCATGAGATGCGATTAATCGCATGTACCATTTTACTAAACGATTACTTGGCTGGCGATTAATGGCTAATCGCTGACAGCCCTAATACCAAATATGAAATCTATCCAAGTTTCCTACCATGAGGTATCCTGTTAACAAGATTTTCAGACTTTGACCCCCGGTGACCCCAGATGACCTTTGACCTCCGCCAAAAACAATAGGGACCATCTACTGACTATAACACATCCACATACCAAATATGAAGTCTATCCAAGTTTCCTATCTTGAGATTTTGCTTTAACAAGGTTTTCAGACTTTGACCCCGGTGACCCCAGATGACCTTTGACCTCGGCCAAAAACAATAGGGACTATCTACTGACTATAACACACCCACGTACCAAATATGAAATCTATCCAAGTTTCCTACCTTGAGATATTGCTTTAACAAGGTTTTCAGACTTTGACCCCCAGTGACCCCAGATGACCTTTGACCTCCGCCAAAAACAATAGGGACTATCTACTGACTATAACGCATCCACATACCAAATATGAAATCTATCCAAGCTTCCAAACTCGAGATATCGTGTTAACAAGATTTTCAGACTTTGACCCCTGGTGACCCCATATGACCTTTGACCTCCGCCAAAAACAATAGGGACTATCTACTGACTATAACACACCCACATACCAAATATGAAATCTATCCAAGTTTCCTACCTTGAGATATTGCTTTATCAAGGTTTTTAGACTTTGACCACTGGTGACCCCAGATGACCTTTGACCTCCGCCAAAAACAATAGGGACCAACTCCTGACCATAATGCATCCACATACCTAAATATGAGATCTATCCAAGCTTCCTACCTTGAGATATCGTGTTAACAAGATTTTCAGACTTTGACCCCCGGTGACCCCAGATGACCTTTGACCTCCGTCATAAACAATAGGGACCTTCTACTAACTATAACGCATCCACATACCAGATATAAAATCTATCCAAGTTTCCAACCTTGAGATATCGTGTTAACAAGGTTTTTAGACTTTGACCCCTGGTGACCCCAGATGACCTTTGACATCCACCAAAAACAATAGGGTTCTTCCTCTCAATAAGGGGCATCTGTGTACCAAGTTTGAAAACTGTCGGAGTTTTCCTTCTTGAGATATCGTGTTAACGAGCAAAGTGTCACAAACACACACACACATACATCCATGCATACACACATACGCCATCATGAATGCATAGGTTTCTCTTATCATCGAAACCAATAATGACACCCTCTCAAGCTCTCTGACTGCACCGCTACATGCATATGACAACTGTCTCGTGGAAGGCCGAATAACTGTTGACGCTGTGTGTTTTAACATCCGTGTTTCGTTAATTCGCAATGCATGCTACATGCATGCTGTCAAAACGTTTCGGTCAGACTGCTGTCAAAATAGCTTCTGCTTTTACCACTGAAATAAAGCATGATAATAGGACTACAGCACAAGTCGCTTAATCCAATGCAGTAAAGCCAATTCGTTCCGTACAGGGAATTGGCAATACCCTGCTCCGTAGTAGCTAGATGAAGATACTGTACAATAACGTCTTGATACTGTTCAACGATAGTGGACGCAATGGCGCTGTGTTACGTATACCAATTTAGAAGCAGCGATTGATTCTCCAGGCTTATCACTTCAGTGTGAAAAGGCCGAACCACATTACATCGCGTTTTCTGGAAATTTATCCGCAATGCTCTTTCATGAAGCGAACTCCTTAAATCAACCTTGTAAGCGAAGTATTTGCTTTTCTGAAGTTGATTTTTGTTTAAAGACGGCCACAGATTGCACTTACTGCTATTGTTAAAGGGTAGAGCATGGATATTTGTACGAACTAAGTTATGGTACGTGCAGGGAAATGAGTTGTGGGCCATAACAGGCTTCACAAAAGAAATTGTCAGTCGGCCAGTAAATGCCAATATTGTAGTGCGGCGCACTACAATAATTAATCTCATGTTTCAAATCTGCCGAGCTATAGATATTCAATTGATCACTGCACTGCTTTAATAAATCAGGTTACACCTTAGTAGCACTGCAAAGACAACAACAGTTCATCCTATCTTGCTTCAATTCATCCTTTATTCAAGTGGGATAGGTATGTTCAAGTTAAAAAACAAATTTCATACTGAATAAGAAAGATTAAAATGACAGGTATCCACTTGCTAGTTCCTGTTACACAGCAGAGCTCTCTTATAGATATGTCCCAACCTTTTGTTTACAGAGTGTCATTTATGTGTGTCTGTCATGTGCATAAAAGTTGGCAAAAAGAAACAAACATAGCATAGGCTGTAGAGTTCCCACACAACACTCTTTGGGATATGTAGTGCAACTGTGCAATGATCCATATCCAATGTTCTGACTGTACATATGTTCATCCTGTAAAATTGCCTGTCTACAACACATTTCCCCATGTTTCTGTACTGTGTGCTACTGTTTGTGTTACACTGCAGCATGCCGCAGCATAAATGATGGACATGTGTGGGATGAACTCAGTTGCAGAAAATGATGAGTAGGCTTGGAGCTTGTAAACTTAAAATGTTATAGACACAGAGCAACAATCTATGTATGTTATCAGTATATTTCGGAAGAGTTAAAGAAATAGAGGGGAATTGATATGCATTATGGTGGTATTTTTATGCAAGGCTATGGTTGTCACTGGCAACTGTCTGGGAATTGGAGACTGTCATTGAAATGAAAGTGTAGACGGAAACCAATGCGTTATAATTGGTATACTATACACCTACACTAATGCAGCTCGCATCAAAGGAGCTGTCCAGTTCTGATTTGTTTACTTCCAATTTTACCGTGTATGACTGTTGTCTGTAGTTTAACATTATAAAAATTAATATTCTGAACCAACATTTCAAAGTATGGTTGTTCTACACTGCCTATGTAACCATTAATATATTTTTAAATACATAATACAAATTTTGGAATTTACATATCACAATTAAATTTGTGGGCCTAGTATATGCATTATCATAACATTAGGCTGGTAATTGTTACATGGAACGATTTAGCAATCTGAGGAATTCCCGTATGGACACATAAGTGTGATTTAGAGCCAATTAATCTCAAAAAAATAAAATGATCGACTGATTAATTGCAAATTCGTAGCCCTACTTCTCAGGAGCAAATAAAATGTTGACATGGATCAAGTACACTTATCAATGAAGCCTTAAACATGTCCTCAGATTTCCCTTCTCTCAATGTTTCTATAGTAACTCCTTTTGAATTTGATTTACCCTTAACTCACAAACAGCTGGGTAAACAGTATTTTGTGTACTCCTACAGTATGTACTCCAGCAGTGAAGAGTTAGGTTTAGTGAACCTGGATTTATTTGATTATTAAAATTGATTGTGTCCTGCTGTACTGAGATTATGAATGTAATTCTGCCAAAATTGTAAAACCACAAAATAATACTACTGGTTGCATTGTACAACATTTTCTAAATACATCTTTTTATACTATTGGTAGGTACAGCCAATTCAGAATAAATATATATTTGCAGAAAATTATTTTCCAAATTATAAGGGCCTTGCTGAAAGAAATGAAATTAATTGAAACCCATACATGTTTAGTTTTCAGAGTTCTAAATTTTCAATTTTCTTTAAATTGCACCTTTCATATGCTTATTTAGATTAAACGATGAAGTATTGTTGGCCAGCATATTAAGGAAGGCAAGGCTGTGTGGGTCATTATGTGGCAGTGTGGTCTATTCCAGCTGCCGTGTACCAATGTGTTTCACATGTTCATGAGTTCAAATCCCACTCAAAGTGTGTGGGTTTTTCTCAGGGTACTCTGGCTTTCCTCCCACTTGGCATATATGCATGCTACTAAAATCAGTTGCCAAGCCAACTAAGTCAGTTTGCACCACACTGAAGCACCTTTGGGTGGACCAGTTAACAAGCCAATTTTGCTTTTTTTTTTCATCCGTTGTTCAATGATGAAGACCAATGGTTCAATAGTGACAAAAGGTGTTCCCTCTCTTTGCCATGCTATTGTATATTATGTCAATGCTCCCTTTAAAGAAAACGATAGATAAAAGAATTTTTACACAGTTTTGATGAAGTAAATTGGACATTGTTTTATTCAATCATTAATTGAAATTGTTACTTTATTAATTAAAATTATTTACTGTAAATGTACGTTTTGTGTGATAACAGTTTGTTATTAACCAAATGTTGGATTAAATTGTGCAGATGGTTACTATGCATTCCTTTTGAAACGAAATGGCATTTTGTAAGGAATTTTCTCATGTTCTGTTAATTTTTAATCCTTTTATGCCATGCTGCTAGGTGGGCAATTTAAGCTTTACTTACATTTACACCTACACCCCATGAGTTTTGAGATGCTCTCCCTAACAGTTTTGTGGATGTATATAAATACTCCTGCTGATCTGATATAATGACGTTTGACCACTGCCTTTGTCACCAGGAGAAAACATAAGAAAATCCTTGTTTGATCATTCGGCTGTAATGCCCGATGTCTGTGTTACTGCTTTAAACAAATATCTCCTTGTGTCTTTCCACAAAATTTTGAATTTGTGTTCTTGTTGAACCATTGATGCTGCAGCAACAAATTTATTGTGTATTAGGCTGAATTTGTTAAATCTATAGCAACATCAAATAACCTGCATTGAGTTGTTGCATGGAGGAGCAGGGGAAAAAAAAGTGATGTGATGTCATTTACATTAAGTCACTTACATTACAAATATTTTAACAGTGCATTACGTATGACAAATCCATAAAAGTTTCAAATTTAGTTCTTCACCTGTTATTGACTTTGGCCTTCTTATTTGTAATACCTGAGTGTGGGTTGAGCCTTTTCCAGACATATTCAAGATCACCCGTTAAGTTGCAAAGTCTAAAGTGTTTGGCAACCTTGGGCTCATTTTACTATGTCTGATGGCAAATCAACCCAGATGGATTTATAATGATTCAGTGCATGTTACACTTGGATGACTCTTGGCAAAGATACATTATCAATGGCAGTATACAGTTCAATGTTGTGTTCTTTTGTGAACCAAAAATATCCTTTTAGAAGAATAAAATCTATACCACTGTTTCCTGCTGTAGATGTAATCGTTTGTTGAATAACCCAAAACCGTTTTAAAGAAGTGCATTTGACATTATAGCATGTAAAATTTGTTACAGTGTAAACAGGAAATGTTTATTAAAGGGTCAATCAGAGTTTGCTTTTACAAATGTTTAACTACTTCAATCCTGAACCACATTTGTGCGTTGACTTAAGACTAATACAAATAACCTATGACCACTCTCTAAGACCATGGTTGGCTAGACTGTAGTGGAGGCTGTCTAGTCTTGCGTTGAAGGGAATAATTTATCCAGTATGGCATTGCTATTTTTGCTATACAAACAGGCCAAGATGCTACACAAATTAAAAAATTGTGTAGCAATTTTTGTGTGCATAACCCTTGCATTTTCACTAACAAGGTGTGAATAACCTCAGAAATCTTCAAAACTGCTACACAAAATTTGAATGCTAAATTATTCCCTCTGTTGTGGTTGCAATTTTGTTACCTGACAAATATATAGAAATTTTCATTCAGCAGTTGCCATAAAATTAATATAACCTGAAAGACCTCTTCAATGCTGCTTTAATCTGCATAGGTGTAAGGGGATAACTTTTGTGGGGGGGAGGGAGGGCAAATTTTGCCTGAACAATGGCACCTCTTATCATGTTGTGCCCCCCTGCACCCCTACCTTGTATGCCTATGATAATCTGGGAAATAACCACTTCAGAAGCAGAAAACAAGGTGCTGGAACAAAAGGTTAATATTCTTTGTCAAACTCTGACTGCCCCTTTAATGATATATTTCTGACAACAATATTACTACATCAGTTAGATTCCTGTCATAGTGTAGTCATGACTAAAGAGTACCTCTTTTTGCCCTGGTAGGGCTACTGTTACTGCCAGGGTATTAATTTGAGCAGAAGCAACAGATTTTAGTTCTAAAGCGGCATCCCCTGACTTTCCCTTCGAGGAGGTGAACTGGGGGACACAAGGATTTTGCGGCAGGGAACTGCTTGACACCGCTCAAGGTGTCAGAGGTACCACCAAGGGGGAAATGTAACATCCTAATGTGTTAAGTCTAAGGATCTGCCTTAGGGGCCCTGTTGAGTTGGGGTCCAGGGAGAAAAGCCCCACAGAGGTCCATTGGGTGAAACTGCTATTTTTTATGGTATTTGGGAGGCATTAAAGTGGTCATTTAAGGGTAATTATTGACTTAAATCTGGTCTAAATGTTAAGTTGGTTATAACTTCAAGCAAGGGTCCATCTAAAGAAATAAAACAAAAATTCTACCAGGAATGGATTCAGACATTTCTAAAGCGGGGTGGGGGACTGAACTTAGAGAAGGAGGTGGATGGTCAGTTCAATGTCAGACAGCAGGAAATGGCATTTCTGTAATGTTTTTGTAAACTTTTCCAATCTAAGAAATAAAAAGTTGATTCCTTTTCTTGTCCAAATTAGTTTGGGTGAGAGAACATCCGGGGGGGGGGGGAGGGGGAAGGGGAAATAAGGTTCTTAGGGGTGTCTCTAAAAGAGTTTGGCACAATAAATACAAAACCTAATATAAAAAAAATCAAATTTTCATGTATTGTTTTGTAAATTTGTTGAGTTGGTATTGGCTCATATACCATCATCTATCAATTTCCAAAATTTGCACACTTGACTTTGCAACCACCAGTAATTATTTTTTAAATATGGTTTATTCCCTAAGTCCTTTGATTTATATAATTGGGTCCCTGACAGACTCATACATTTTCCATTTCAGAATAAGAGTTTACAAGCTGCAGCATTTAATCCTTTAGGAAACAAGGATCACTCAGGAGCAAAAGGTAAGTAAACACAGATATTTCAGTAAAGTTTAGGGAGAAAAGCTTTCTTTAGTCTCTTCAGTATGTTTCTTGCATATGCTCAACCCTAGATAAGCATGCGCCTCATCTTGCTAGGACTATCACTTCTGTCCGACTAATCCATGGTCCTATACTGATCTGAAGCAGCTCAAAGCTGAACGAAGACAGTGTGAAAAAGTTTGGAGGAGAGATAAAACTCCCAAGAACAGGTTAAGGTTCACTGAAGCTAGAAATGCTTTCAAACACAGTTATAATGAAGCTCTAAACGCCTGCTATGACAACTTGGTAGCCAACTATGAGGGTGAGGGTTGAAAATTATGTAGCATTGTTAAGTCACTCTTCAGTTAGAATGCGGGTACCTCTCTCTGTCCACATATGGATAAGCCTTAACTGGCCAATGAAGTTTTGCAGCACTTCAACTTTAAAGTGCTGAATATTTGTACTAAGCTTGACGAATAGACTTCCACCTTTAGCGTTGAGAGCAATGTGGACCCTCCTAGTGTCTCTCTGAAAATTAGGCAAATAAGAATAATTTTCAGAGGTTTCTGAATGGTATGTCTTAGAGCTGCTTCAAAACAGTTTGTCAGCCAGTTGTGACTTAGATCCTGTTCCTACAAAGATTGTTAAGTCGGTCTGTTCTACTCTTTTGTTGTTCGTAACTATACTTATTAACTTATCTCTTACAACTGGTGAGCTCTTGGGGTCTTGAAAGAGAGCTGTAGTGCATCCTCTTCTGAAGAAGCCTTCTCTTCTACAGGAATCGAATAATCTTAGACCCGCACCGATGAGTAATCTTCAGTTTATCTCCAAGCTTGTGGAGAAAGTTGTTGCGAACCAAGTCTTGCTACATTGTAAACAGCATTGTCCTTTACCTGTATTTCAGTCCGCTTATAGACAGCATTACTCCACTGAGACTGCTTTACTCAAAATTCATTCAGACAGTATGCAGTCTATTGCCCAACAAAAGGTTATTCTTATGGTACTTTTGGATCTCAGTTTCGCAATTGATACGGTTGATCATTCTATTTTGGTAAATATTTTGGAACATGTGCAAGTGCAGAATCCTGAAGTCCCCATGAAGTGGTGTGGTACATCCAGCTAGTAAAAGCATCTATTGTGGTCTCAAGTAGCCTGGCCAGGTCATACGTGAAGGCTTCAAAAATGATACCTTCTGTTATTGTGCTTGATGCTCAGCATAAGCATTGGAGTAGGGAAAACAAGCCAGTGAGCCACAACCGGAAGAAAGGCTGTTGCTGGCTCAACTTGAACCAATAGGTTGGAAACTGCACTGTAAAACTCCATCAAATGTAACCCAAAGGATCATTTGAACCTATTGGTTGGTAACTGGCCTGTAACCCTCCATCTAACCTAACCTTACCTCAAGTGGCATTTTTTTTTTAATTTTCATCTCCAGCTGACCAGTCACATGACTATTACCTTCAGATAGTGCCAACTGTTTACAAAGATTTGCATGGAAACGAAGAAATATCTTACCAGTATACATATGCTTATAAGGTAAGTAGCTTGAAGTATCTGATTGTAATTACAGTGACTATTGCAGACAACTTTATTTCATTTAAGATCACTGTTCTCTATTCTTAATGTTGTTCATGTTTAAGTGTCATGAAAGATACAAATGGCAGAAAAAATCACTTGGTATTTTAGATTGGGTTACATTTAGAAGAATTCATTCTCTTGTAAATATGAATTTGAAAAGAACCTTGAAAAATGATTGTCATGTGTTGTGGGAGCAGGGAAGGGGGTTAAATGTGTAGGAATGGTAGGTTTAAGTACAGCCAGTAGAACAAATTTTCAAAAGGAGTTTCCCTCACCTCTCCATGAGTTGAGTTATTAAATTATGCTAAATGAAAGGGCTCGTTATCTTACCATGTGTATGTTTTTATCCCTGAAAAAAAGGTCTTCTTTGTTCCTGTTTCTATCTCTTCATCAAACAGAGCTATGGAGCCCATGGACATGGTGGCAGGTCTCTACCAGCAATATGGTTCCGTTATGAAATTAGTCCCATTACTGTAAAGTACCATGAAAAAAGAGCTCCATTTTATACTTTCATAACTACGGTAAGTTTTTATTGTAATTTTTTTTTTTTTTTTTGAATTGTGTGTTTTGATTTGTTTGATATGAGCAACTACATGGTACAGCAGGTCAGAGCATCTGACTTGCTGCCAGAAGGGTCTGGGAATTGATTTCTAGCTGGGTCATTCCATGGACTTTGAAAATGGAAGCTACTGCCAGTGTGCTTGGTGCTCAGCATAATCAATGGAGTTGGGAAAACAAGCCAATGAATCTTAATTTGATTGATCCAACTCCAAGAACAAGGAAATAACTAAAAGTTTCTTTTAAAGCAAAGATTTGTAATCTAGGTTGTTTAAAGCAAAATGTAGAAAAGACAGAAATGTAGTCAAGTCACCAACTCAAGTTTCTATTTTATTTTAATGGGGAAAGAGTCTGCTTTTTTCAAGTCAGGTAGAGTCTTAAACTTGTCTCCAGTGGCCACTTCACTACAAGTCTGAGAAAAGGTAATGTGTGTGTGTGTTTGTAGGGCGATGGAGGGGGGGGGGGGGGGGGTAGGGGTATGCACACTGCACATTGCCATAAATTTAGCCAGCACCTAGCCTGAACCCTGGTAACGGATATTTCTTGTTTGATTGCCTTCAAATGGAGGTAGTTTCATTTGGCAATATCCTTATATATTAATCACCCTAAGGACAAGAAAGTAAACTGAAAGTTTCTTTTTTATTCATCTCAGTTGCTAAAAGCAAAATCTTGAAAAGGTATTCATGGGGTCAGTCTTTCTTTGCTGGCCATGTTAAGTCATCTGCAGCTATTGATGTAAGTCTCTGTGTTATTTTAATTGGGGCAAATTCCTAAATATATTCCAAGTCAGGCAGAGCTGGAGAGTTATGACCTGAGTCAGAACCTGACTACAAGTCTGTGAAAAAGTAACATTTAAAGTGTGTGTATAAAGTTTCTTTTTTGGGGGGGGGGGGGGGGGGGTGCACCCAGCACTATATTACCCTTAGCTGGAACCCTGACACATGTACACATTTAATACAAACACACATTTCTCAGAGTATCTGCATAATTTCCATGGACCTTCAGTGAGAAATTAAAAAGGAAAACAGGGATGATTTTTAAGCAATTGAAATTGGTTGTCCAAAGGACAACCAGCTGCAAGAATTTGGTTGTCCTCCCAAAAATTTAGTCGTCCTCCACAAAAGACATGTGAAAACAAGAAAGTTGTGCAATGTGCATTTTGTGGTTTCAAGACAATTCTTTTATTTTTATTGCACAGGCTGCTATTTGCATTATATCTAGCATGCACGTCATTGAAAATACACATGAAAGGGGAAAACCATAACAGACAGAAACACGAAGACAAAAACCTACCGTATACACAGTGAGAACACCCGCATGCAATACACTTAGAATGGGCCTAGTCAATGCAGAGCCTCTGCAACTTTCTGTTCAATACACCATTTTCAAGAATCTGGACAGAGTGATAGTAATACCCGAAGTAACAGTTGGGGAATCTCTGAGACGATAGAAGTCTGGCCTCCCTGATCATTGCTGCTCGATACCCCCCGCCCCCCACCCCACATTTTATTCATCACTTACTCAAGGACGGACAAAAGAAATTTTTTCTCCTAATATCTTCCCAGCGTTGGGTAGACACAATAATAATGTGATCTTTAGACACCTCATTTGTACATTAGGACATGCAGTTGAACCGTCAAAATATGGTGCATTAATACTAAACTTGAACGGTAGAAACTCATTCCTTTTGAATCAAAATCTGACAATCGAAAGCATGAAGTGTCTTTTGAACAAAATGTCTTTTTAGAAGCTTGTTTGCTTCATCTTTTATAGTGTCTGACCGATTATGCTATAACCAGTAATACAGTACCCTTTTACCGATTATTTAATTAAACTATCGGCCCGATGGCGATTATTAGAAAGAGGGAAGTCACCGTGACATGTTTGTCTCTAAAGCCCCTTGCATCTTGTATATCGTATTACCGTAACCAGTTCAGGGTGGAAAATATTGGGAATGCCTAGGGGGGCTTAAAATTAGTGAATTACAAAAACTGGGTAATTGGCTGTCTGTTTGAGGAAGACATCCATTTCAGAGAGTTGTCCAATTCTGGAAGTTGTGTGCTTGCTCAGTTCAGCTGTTGAGCAGTGGTGAAGAGCAAGTGACCTCCAGGGCAACCCAGTGTTTGGAAAAGTGGCTTAAGACTGGGGATGCTCTGATCGCTGACCACTAGTCGATAAGAGAAGGTGGAGATTGCTGGTGTTCATCCACACTCACTCTAGCATAGGGTCCTTTATGAGCCAAATGGCTTCCTGACCCTCAAAACATTATATTAAAATAATTAATATGTAGCAATGCTACATTATGGCTTCACAGTGAAACCATGTGTAGGGAAGGGGTTAAAGGGGGATGCTTCTTGTAAATTGTCGACATAGTAAGTGTGGTTCAATCAGGCACTCCTGTCATCTCCATGATGCCTTTGTTTGGTACCCCCAGAGCAATCTATTTGAGGACTTAAGGCTTACTCACCATTTACTTTGTAATTGTAAATGTATGTAGGTAGTCTGTTAGAAATATGTCTAGGGAGGGCCCTTAGAATATGCAGAATAGTTCATAAATCAAGCAGATATAATAGAGTGAGGAAATATGGTAATATGTAACAAGAAGTAAAGTTTGTCTTACGTGAAATGATATCAAGTCATTTTTTCCTCATTGGAAAGTACCTTAGTAACTTAATCCAGAATTTATAATTATCTTGAAAAAAAACTGCAGCAGCAACTACCAGTTACAAACTTCTCAAGTGAAATACTTTTTTCTTTTCTTTTTAGGTCTGTGCCATAGTAGGAGGAACTTTCACTGTAGCTAGTATCATCGATTCTTTCATTTTCACTGCTGCTGAAGTCTTCAGGAAAGCTGAATTAGGCAAGCTGTCTTGATGGAATGTTACAGTCTTCCATAGTAGAGTCTTTTTATCTGCCTCTCCAAGGTTATATCTTTTGTCTTCATGAGATTCTAAATACTGACATTCATTTCTTCCTGCCAGGGGTATCTAATTATTCTGCCTTATATGTAAACATCTTTTGTGGCCTTGGCTTTCATATTTCTCCTGTAGAGCTGAAATTTGTAGTTAGTGTTTATGTTAAGTTGCTGTTTGGTTCCTATATTGTTTTAAACAAAGGTAACCATGGAAACAAATAATGTTTATGCTGTTTGACATTGTCCAGGCAGGACTTTGTAAACCAGGATAATTGAATAATAATCCTCTTGTCACACCCAAATTGTACTTACGAATATCATTCCATTCCAGGATACAAAAGTTTATTTATCAATTCTTATTCAAATATCTCTTTCTGGTACTGCTAATCATGCTCTTTGGTTCATTTTTGAAAAAAGGGGGTGGGATAAAATATTCATAGGGTGGCATAGGGAAAAGAGTAGGCATAATTATTATACATGTTGATTTTTTCATGTTTTATAGAAAAACCTGTTTTCCAGGATTTTAGTTTTAGCAAGCAAAAAATAAGAAGAAAAAATGACAAGATGGATAACTTGGTGTGTTAAGCTGTTTTTCAGGGGGCTTAGTTGTTTAATACAAATGTACTTGAGAGGGCAGGGTATCAGGGTATTGCAAAGGGGTGGTCGATGCAGTTGGGAGACATGGAGTGATCCTCACTTCTTAAAGAGTTTTACTTGATCATTAATTTGTTTTAAACTGAACTTTGCATGACAGAAAAAAATTGAGTTTAATCAGACCTCTTTATGAAATCAAAACTGTGGTCTGGTCAGAAACAAATTGATAATGGTGACCTACCTTTTAAGTGCTGTGCATTTGAAACAGCTAGAGGGACTGATATTGTTCAGGGCTTGGTGTTGCTTTGCAACATCCTCAGTGTCTGGTTGCATAATGACTATCTTATGTGTCCAATAGACATTTCTAATATTGGACTGAACAGTGGTAAAATTTGATTGGTAGTTTTTCCACTTTCCCTTTATGGAGAGTGGGGGTGGGGTCACGGCTATACGGTGTGGGGGCCAGAGGCTGCAACCCTTCATTAGCAAAAATTTTGATGAATCGGGCAGACTTCAGTGCCTCAGTCAGGCAGAGATTATGCCCTGGTTGTGGATCTGTAGTAGGGCAAAATGTCAGTGTCTCTCCTGAGAGAAAGAGTCCTGTACAGCCTTAGTGGGGGTAGTGGGGAAAAATTGCATTGGTTTAAATTTTACCATGAGCACTTTGAATCACATATTGGATAATAAATTGACTTTTGTATTTGAAGCCCTACTTCTTTCATCAGTATAAAAATCAAAGAATAGAACACTATTATTTTTTATCCTTTATTCTTTTCTAATGCCCCTTGCCCCCTGTAAGACTTCATTTATGTCCTTGGTTGTGTCTGGAAATTGCTAGAAGCTTTGGGAAACTTTTAATAGTTCTAAACTTTGTAAGAGCTTGAGGTTCAGTTGCTATTAGTTATTAGTTTTCAATTTTTGATAAAACAATGTTTGCATTTCCTGTTGATTATAAAGTGAATGTGTTGTAACTATTGTTTGCCTGATATCAGGGCATCGTAACTTGATGCCTGTCACCTTGATAAAATTTGGAACCCCATATTACAAAACTGATGAGAATATTTTATATTTTTGCCTTTTAGGTTAAAACATATTATCAATGTATTTGATAATCTTTCTCTCTTTTGTCACAAATATGGATTCAGACATTTGAAAAGCTAGTTAAATTGAAAAAATTCATCTTGGAGATAAATCTGACTTTTGACTATCTCAAACTCTATTCTTCATAAAAGATCATTTTGTGAACTGACGCATATAAGAGGCTTTAAAACAAATTGACATTTGACCATTTGCTCTGTACTGTACCCAGCCATGCGAACAATTTTGCAAGCCCAGATTTCTGCTTTGTACCTCACTTTCATGGAAATATTAAATATTGGAAAATCAGAAACTCTTGAAATCTTTTAATTCACTGATTAAGTTAGGTATCTTTGTGAAATTTCATTCATGTATGATTCTTTTCAAAATAATAGTTTATATTAGAATTTTAGGTGCCGATTGCAATTCCTTTTACTAATCCAAAATTATTTTTAAGTTTGTGCAGAAATGAAAGGGTTGGGGGAGAGGGAAAAGGGGCAAAATTTGTCATAAGGTAGTTTGGAATCCCCCAGAAGCTGGAGGTAATAGTGTTGGGATCTCATCTCTTGGTTTGGAAATGATCTCAAATAGTTTATGACTGAGTGTATGGTTAAGTATAGAGTATAGGCCTTGTGCATATGATGTCGCAGAGCAGAAAGTACACCCTCCTGTGGGGGGGGGGGGGAGGCAAACCAACGCAGACAAATACAGACATGTGATTTGTCAACCTGTCGAATACATGCATAGACTACTACATAGGTGCAGGGCGAATTTTTACTTATGTGGCCACATGTTCCATTGTTCTCCCGAAAGGATGACATCAGTGTGTCGTCAATGCACAAGGTCTATAGGCCTCTTACTGGAGATGTCTGGGTTTGAATCGCCGACTAAATAGTACCAAAGACTTTAAAAATGGACCCTATTGCCACTTTGCATGATGCTTGTCATAAGTAATGAATAGGGAAAACAATTTAGTTATTCACAGCTGGAGAAAAGTTCATGGGCTTTGCTACATGATACAAGATGTTGAGATATAAAGCAACAACAAGCCGAACCAATCCAAAATCTTGTCTCAAGTGTGGAGTATGCAATATGCTTTTTAATATGAAGGGGGGGGGGAGGCTTCTTAAAGTTTGATAGCTGAGGTGGATGAATACCACCTCTAGGTACTTGTGTTTCCTACTCAATTTTGAAACCTCTGGACTTGATGAATTACATGGTAAATTCAAAAGTCTTATTGAATACTTAGAAGAATTTTTATTGAAGTATCAATTTTTTTCTTTGTAAGTTTTGTTTGTGTCTCTGTATTTGACGTTTGTACCAGTCATTTATTTGTTTGGTGATTTGAGTGTAATATATTTATAAGTTTCCATTTTGTTTACTGTACATACTTGCAAGATCTATTGTCGGCGTGCACAATTCTGAAATGTGTGTTCAGTATAGCTGTGGTGTGGTTTTGCAGCTTGTTGGTGAGTGGAATTTAATGTATGAGGAATATTGTAAGGCCTGTTTATTACTCTGTTTCTGGTAAAAACATCTAAGAACAGTGATAGATGACAAAAAGGGTTAGGGAATACTTTAATCAGGGTAAGTGAAAAGTGAAGGGAGAAAAAAAATTGATCAAATCATTTTATGGTTAAAAATGATGAGTGGTACTGGAAGCAGATGCATGTGGGAGGGGACATAAGCTGCTCTTTGTGGCAGTGAGAATGCATTTGTGACCTCTTTCAGGAAAGAATCATAACCTTTTTTTTTTGAAAATCATGCGTGGTCACTTTTTAAGTGCAAAAATGCTTTAGTTAAGTGTTGGGAACAAGTTAAAGCAACTCATTGCTGAAAGATGCTACTGACATGATTTGTATGTGTTAATGTTAATCAGTTTGACTCAATAGTGATTGGAAGCAGGTGTGGTAAATGGGTGAGCTTAATTGGTACACATTGTTTGACCACCTTACCATCTGGAAGCTGGTATGTGTAACGTCTCACCTTACCCCTTCCTCCTTATGAGATTGGCTGGGGCTTTGGAAAATGGAGATATGAGAAGTCTGACAATTTTCTTCTGTAGAAATGTTACACAGTGGTTTATAAGTAATAAACTGCCAATGATGGATGACAGGGGAGGGTGTTTTCATGAATGCATGTTCATGGAATAGCCAGCAGTCTGCAGTCTTCATCCAACCGAGTGAGTTCAGTATAAATGAATTTGCTGCTTAACTGAAATGAAATAGGGGTCTCGTCTATACTTAAAAGCAGATTAAAGTGAAAAGATTTGCACCAGAATGACAATTCATATTCAGTCCACTGTGCAAAATCAAATATTAAAGTCCCCTCCTTATATTATCAACGGATTAAAAAAGAATTATTCAGCTCAAAATTTGTAAGGGAAGCATTTTGTGAATTCTGTCGATTTGGAGAATGTGTGGATGTGCTCAGCCTCAAAATTAAATTAAATTAAAATTCTTGCTGCTTAAACATCTAGCTGGCTGCATTTGCCCTTGTTCCATGCTGGCATTCCTTACCTCTATATTCCCCCACCCCTCAAGAAAAAATGTTGTTGCCATATGTTAAAGAGGAACAGTATGGTGTGATTATTTTGTAATTCTAGCCAAGTTTTATCTATGTTCTCGATAAAAGCAAGAATCTTATCCCAAATGCTGGTGTTGTCAATGGTATCTACTTTGTGTTCAAGTTGTTAAATCAAATTAAACCTTTCTAACATATTATATTCTTGGAGAAGACTTTGGCTTCCCTTATTTTGTCCTTGTGATCGTTCTGTTGTAATTAAGTAAAGCCCTTGTAGTTGCTACCACTTGAAGGTATTAAATTTGGTAAACAAAATTGTGGTATGTGGAAGATCTATGAGTGGAGGGATTTTTGTAATTCTCAGTTAAATTGCAATTTCAGTAGATATTAAGAAATACTTGGGTATTGGAAGGTAATTTTGCAATAAAATGGTTTTGTGGTCTCAACGAAGTTTTTATACTGCTCACACAACTGATTCCTAAGATTACAGAGTAATTAAAGGATTGGAATTGCCAAGGTGATAATGCGGTTATCAGTCGAGTGAAGTTTAATAAATTTGAACTCAGACCGACATAACTCCAACTTTGTCATCTTTTATCTCAAGATCATTTTACAAAAAAGGAGAGGAGGGTTTTACCCCCCCCCCCCCCCCCCCAATGAAAACAAACCTTCAGATTCGGAAACTGTTTAAAAGTTAAGTGTGCTATTATGGAAACTTCTTTCAAAGAACGGAAAACTAAAAGATTACAAAAGTACACGCTTAAAAATGTAACATTGAACCGTTTCTCTTAAAATAGAAGGGAACGTATGAATGTGGCGTGACAGTTCTGCATTCCCTCCCATGGAGTAACTAAAACGTGAACATATTACGCATGTGCACCAGTGTCCTCAATCGCCTATCACCTTCAAAAGTGATCCTCCATAAGTTTATTTCTCTGCGTGAAATGGAAGGTATGCACTGTATTCATTTCTATACATACATATTCTGGTAAGGTGACTTGAACAAGCAGTGAAAGAATATTTTATATTTTAACGCCATCAAAATTGCAAAAGACTTTTCACATAATTGCCCAACGCGCCGTAACCTTTTTTCTGAAAGATTTAATTCTGTTACAACTTGAGTTTCTGCTTCTCGAGACGAGTTTTATTGTGCCGCAGTTTAAGCTACACACGGTTCTTACAGTGATTACAAGACGTCAAAGTAATGCGATCTAAACAGCTGTTTTCGGAGGGACGTTCCCAGATTTTCACCTTTCGATTGCTATTTCTCGGCCGTTGTAGCAGCTACTAACATGAAATTTGCAGAGGACGTTGAAAAAGTAGCGCAAATTAAACCACTCAATTTTTGTGTCAATCGATGGTTGTATGGTGTCGTTACAGCTTATTTTCCAATATTTGGCCATAAAACCCATCTCCCTCTACGGATTTTGATATTCGTGCCCGAAAGTTTGCATACTTGTTCAATGGATGTCCTTTTCTTAAACCTGTTCAAAAAATTGGTCGATAGTCGGTCAAAAGATGCTTTGGGGGGACGATTTTGAACTGGAAATTGACCGTTCTGCGTTAGCAGGATTTATTCCCAATAGGAACAAAAAAAATGAAGCGCCTCACTTTCTTTTAAATCTTGTCAGGAACCTTGTCTGCAAATTTCATTTCATTTCATTCACGTATGCGGGATAAAATCTGAAATGAAAATACCTTTTTTCGTCCAAGCAATCGATTTGCTTAGCGCAAAGTCCTGAAAACGTTTGTTTGGCATTTTATCCTGGGTGAGGGAAAATGCCAAATGGAAACAATTTGTTCTGCAATCTCGATCGATGCAATTGTCAATCAAGGAGAACCACGGTCAAAATGTACACGATACGAACAAGGGGCTCGTTGTATACCTCCAAGTAGGTCCTTGCACTGTTTGATTATTGATCTTTTATAGTTTTTTATGAGCAGGGGGTCAAAATTGACCAATCTCCAAGTCTCAGACCTGTACATCAAGGGTCGATAATCATTGTACAATGTTTTGCGTTGCTTATATAGTTATGTAATCGGTTATCAGCCTTAGTCGAAGTTTACAGCATTTGCTGTTCTAGTTATTACTTTTAAAATCGTTGTTGTTTTTATTCCTTTCGGTTAAGTTTTATCGACTTTCTCTCAGTCTCATTAAAAAAAAATAGAATTATTTAAATCAGAAAATGACGGATGACCATTATTAATTACTAAACATTTAGGCCATCATTCAGAATACTTTTAAATCAGAAAATGACTGATGGTTATAAACGATTTCTTAATATTTAAGCCTTTATTAGAAACACTAAAAGGGGCGTGATTAAAAACAGTGTACATGACAGTGTTGTAGCTACAGGGAGAGGGACGATTGCCCCCTGGCTCTAAAAGGGAAAAATTCGGAAATTTGCCATTAATTTGTAGCATCAGTCAAATACAGTGTGGTTTTTCCAACTCTTCTCTCATGAAATTCCGAATTCTCTCCAATAAAAGCTCCGTTTTTACAATTATTTGTTTCGAATATGCCAAAAAAATTTCTGTGACTGCTTGCAGTCGTGTCCCCTCATAAACCAGTTTGGCAAACTTTTCCGAACTCTGGAAATGACAAATTCACCAGATCATTAAGTGATAACGGCAACTACAGTGCTATTTTCATGAATTTTCTATCATTAAATTCCAAATTTAACTCCAATGACTGAAATAGTAAAGTATATTTGAGAGTAGACAAATAGAGCGAAAAGAAAAGGGAATAAATTGTGAAATTTTTTACCCTCTGGCTTAGAACTAAATGGCTTCGCCAATCAATTATTTTCAAACACATTTTACTAGTATTTGCAACTGGTTTTTGGTCAGCCAAGTATTTAAGCACAAATGAAAATAGGACGTGGGATATATTAGGCTGAAAACAGATGAAGAAAGGTTATATTATTTCACAATCCGATATGTTTTTTAAAAGTTTTTTTGAATATTATTATTAAATATACGATCTCTAGTTTTGGATTGAGAGATGTCGGTGACATGGTTCAAAGCTTTTACGTAAAAGTTGTAAAAAATAAAAGACAGGTGACGACTTGACTCTTCATTTTAAAAACTACAATGTCCCCAAATATAAAACCATTTTCTCATCTAGTCACCTTCCAACTTTCCAATTTCAAATCACCGTATAAAGTCATCTTCAAAGATTCATAGCAATAACAAACAAACTAAGCAGTAACTAAGTTAATCATTGTAGTTTAAGATTGTAGAAAAAGTTTAGGTTGCGCTGCTTTTGTTGGAAAACTGGAAGTATAAACCTGCCTACGCAAGTAGTTAAGTAAGTAAGTGAGCAGACAGATTTAGGCCTGAACGACTTGTGATTTTCCACTTAAGTATAACCGAATACTGAAAAATACACCTAAAGGGGAGGGGGAAACCCCTCCCCCAAGGAGAGGTTCCCCAATGCTAAAAAGAGTCCCTTGCATTCCCACTGTGAAAATGGATCTACGTCCTTGCTAGATGGCCTGTGTCATAGTGCAAAGGGGCATCTCATTTTCACTACTTTGCAAAAATATTCACTTTACCCTACTCACGTAGGAAGCAATATGAGAGTGGGGGCGGAACAATTTTGTACCTCACCCTACCCCATTGACCAAAAGGTACATTTTTATGTTAAATTTTTAGCTTTTTCTACGAGCAAGAACGATTTTTTTAAATAAAAAAATAAATGTCATAACTTTTTTTTCAAATGAAACTGCGGACTGAAAAAAGTGAAAGAATTCGTATTTTGCCAGCCATGCTACACTGGACAACAATGCTCTATATTCCATCTGCAACAGTAGCGTAGCTAGACTTTTCTCCAGGGGGAAAAGCACGTACCCAAATTTTCTAATATTTTCTTGAGTGTGAACACTAATGTATTAGGAACGTAATTTGCTGCTCGCGGAGCGCGCCGAAAATTTGGGTCCTTTTACACACTTATAAATATGGAGCTTGTGTTACATAAAATAGTTTAGATTCGGGGTTTCATGTAAGGAAATTTGAATATTTAGGGGACTATGGAAGAATCTGCGTTTCCTATTGGTATATATCTGAGATAGTATGTCGACTGAAGATCGTTGCTATTACATAATGTTATCTAAGGAGTGCGGATTGAGGCTTCTCGGCGACATTCAAAAAGCTCCCGAAACTTTGTTGCCTTTTTAAGACAAAACATTTAAGAATTAAAAGCCTACATTAAAGAAAATTTAAAGGGAACGGCATTGTAGTGGCTCGGAAAGGTTTACCACTGATTGCTTTATGAGCGACGACCACGTATACTGCATTAGTGGTTTGCAATTTAGGGAGCGCGAAGCGCGCAGAAAATTTCGATTTTTTAAAACCAACAATTACAAATATGGGGTTTTTATTTGGAAAAATTCGGAAGTTTATGACGGAAAAGTTGAAAAAACCGCACTGTAGTTGACTAATGTCTCAAATGACAAATTTCCGAATTTTTCACTTTTTAGAGCCAGGGGGTAATCGCCCCTGCCTCCTGTATCTCCGTCATTGCTCTGCAACATTGAAAATTGATAACATTTTGACACTCAATAACTAAAGAATCCATCTACACAAACTACTCAACGGACATGGTTGAAAGTCATTTGATGAAAGGTGTGTATGAGAGCATTTGAGTACGGTGGGCCAATGGTTCCCTGCCTGGAATATTAAGTCTTGCTCGAAAGGTATCTTCATCTGGTGCGGAGCGTGCAGAAAATTTTGAAAAATCGCGACCCTTCAGACAGCCGAAAATGGCATGTCTCGGGCTTGTGGGTGGTAGCTAAATTTTCCCATTTTTTCTTTCAAGTGTGAACACCACTGTGTCAGGGACGTAATTTTTGGCGCGCGGAGCGCGCCGAAATTTTTGCCCCTTTTAAACCAATATGTAAATATGGAGCTTGTATTGCAGAAAGTTTTGGATTCTGTAAGGAAATTTTAAGAGTTCGGGGATTACTGAAGAATCTACACTTCCAGCTTCATATATTGGTGGCAAATTTGAGAATGATTGCCCGACGACTGAATCGTTGTTGCTACATAATTTTATCAAATGCTTACCAACTGATATTCTCCAATTGTATTTCAAAAGTTTCCCAAACTTTGTTGTCCTTTTTAGACAAAATATTTCAAAATCAAGAGCTTTTGTTGGAGAAAATTTGGAATTCTATGAAAGACAGTTTACAAAAATAGCAATATAACTGCCGGTGTCTCTTGATGATGTGGTATCACCTATGGTAAATATCCGATTTTGTCATTACCAGAGCTCGGAGCAGTTTATCAAACTGATTTATGAGCGAGCACTGATAAATGTCATATTGCATTTTGCGGTGCGCGAAGCGCGCCGGAATTTTGCCTCTCACTGAGATTTGGAAAAGTGAAAAAAATTGGGTTTTCTGACCTCATTTTTCACAGGGGTGTGGCTCCCAGTCCCGCTTGCTACGTCTACGCTTTACCCCCAATGAAGCTAGCCGTGCCCTTAGCCAATATACTATTTTATAGTTCTATATACTATTTTATAGACTTCTAGCATCACTGCTCCGCCTTTCAACTGCTTCAAACAATGCAACCTTCCTCTCAACTTTTTAACGGATTTTCAATATGGGCGAGTTCAATTGTAAACTGTACCAACCCTTTAATATTTATCTTGAACACTTTTTCAGAAAAATGTTTCAATATTTTGCCCTTTTCTTTATATTTTCTACTTTCGTTTTTCTTCATTTTGCGCTGTCGATAGGAAGGGGAGATCACCCCTGCCCCTGTCAGATTCGTTTCAATTTTCTCAATTTTTAGTCCGACTTAAACTGCTTATTCACACCTAATTTACTGCTCGGGGCCTGCCTTGGAGATCTTGCAAAGACAGTAAAGTTTGCTTTAGTAAGGTTTAGGCTTTCATATTTTTAATGTTAAACATTCCCAGAAAAGTCTTTCGAAAAGTTCGAAAATTTATCGTTAAACAGTGCACAGGATTTTGATTTTTAGTCGTCTGCAGTTGCTACTGATGATGAACTTACGACCCTTAGACGTGTTGTCCAGGTCCGCCTTGGGTCTCCTAGTGTGGAACTATAGGCCCCTTGGAAACCAAGCTACATATGTCATGCATGCAAAGGCAAAAAATGTGTCTCAATCCAGCTATAGTGTATTCTCAGTAAAAACTGGCCTACATGTGTCTTACGACGATTTAATTTTTACCGGTCTTTTGTTTGCCATCGAACTTTTTATTGCCCGTCTCTGAGGTCGTCCCTTCCAATTAAACGGCGGATTTAAGGTGATATCAAGTTTTGATATGTTGAAGGAGTACCTATGCTAAGCATTTTGGTGAAATTTGCTTTGAAATCCAATAAGAGGTTCTCAAGATACGAATAAGTAAAGTTGACACATTTTCAACAAAATGTGAGCTTGAAGCAAGCTTATATGACATCATATCCTCACTTTTAAAGAACAGTGTCTTGTTTTTCTTTAACTTTAATTACGACCAACTTTCTCCTCAACAATCCCATATTAGCAGAATATGAGTGCATAAGTGGTATGAGAATTTTACAAACTTTGCATTTCTCACAAGGAGTTCCTCTCCTCATTTTCTTGAATGTCAAGACAACAGTCTGAAAGAACAAAGGGAAACAAGAATTCCTTGCTTGCCAATGTGAGGAAGTGATGTAACGTTTGCTGCCCTCAAGTCACTTTGGGACACAGGTCTATAGGACTTCTGATATCTCGAGAAATACATCTCCGATTTTAACAGAACTTTCATCACACAGTGTAGCTTTAGTCCCTCTTTCAAATATGAAAATCAAAGTTTTGCTTAAACTTCCCCATTGAATGCTACTATTCACATGCCTTTGCAATTAAGCCTGTTTAAAACATTAAAAGGGCAAGAACAGTTCGGTAAACTTATTTTGAAGCGACAACTAAAATCTCACAATTTTTTCCTTATTTCTTTTCAAAGTGTCTTTCATAATATTTAGGACTTCACGCAGTTGCATATTCAAAGTAAACCAAACAGTTACCACTGCTTGTAATTTTCACAATAAGCGAGTTCGGTAATTCGTCGCCGTATGGAATTAGAGCGAGATCAGTAGTAGCGTACAGACGTCCCGTGTTTTCGTCACTACGTGCATACAACACTTAGTGTCTCAACCAAATCGAACGAAACAGGAATTTCAGTGCTACTTTAAGGGAGATTAAAATACAAATTTTTACACCAAAAAGACAATTTAGACACAATCCAGAGTAGAAAACCATACTTGAGATCCCTCCTTGTGTCATGGAGGATGATTTCACCAAATTTGTAAGCTCAGATGTTGGAATACGTGTTGTAGGTGCGGGATTGGTTTGTTTATCCCGACGATTTGGACGAAGTGCACACGTCCGTAGCCACCAAAACGAATTGCCGAGCTGGCTTATTGGCGAGACCAAATACTGTCACATGACTCTTGTGAGCCAATCATAAAACAGGACAGTCTAGCAGTCTATTACACTTCAAATTTAAGACTTCAAGTTGGAGTGACATTAAAGGCCCAGTTCTCCCACCCCAAACAGTACCAATTCCTCCTAACTCCTAACCTTCTTACTTAATCCCCTCCCACAATTGTCTGAAATTCATGCTCATCCAATGCAATCTCAGTTTATTGCTTCAAGGTGAGTGTAGAAAAACTCAGTTTATATAATCAAAATACTTTCAGTACCCTTCATGCTTTGGTACTCTGCATTGTTTGAATTAGCTGTCAGTCAAAGAGCTGAGCCAATTGAGAATTTTGGTACTCCCATATCAAAATTGTAGTTTGGGGTGAGAGTTTGGCCCTTTAAGGTGGCAAAGTACAAAACCCATCTCATATGTTAGGATCCTTAAAGGGCATAGAGCAGTTACCCCAACTTGAAGTAGTCAAGTAGACTGTCCTATTTCATGATTGGCTGTTGAGAGTCATGTGACAAGATCTATTCTCTTCAAATATGGAATTAAGTGGAATTAACTGTTTGGTTTACCTTCAGTATACAACGTTGAAGTCATAAAGTACGATAAAAACTACTCCCATGAGAAACAAGAAGAAAACTGTGATAATAGCTGTTGCCTCAAAATAAGTTGGGGGCCGCTGCTCTTGACCTATTGCTTACTTCGAGCCTCATTATTTTTACGTGATACCATATTTCAGATATAATCTTATATTTGTAGCTTGGATACAAAGCTGTAATCTCTTCAAGTCACCTTTTTGCTATTAATTGACCCCGAAAAACAATAAAACAAACGTAAAATACAATTGAATTGCCTTTTCTACCTTACAGTCTAAAGTCAACCGATGAAAATCGTGTTTGATATTTCAACCTTCAAGTTGCTATTTTCATAACATTGGCCTTAAAATCAAAATTGCGATTTCTAACCTTAATTATGCCTTGACAGCCAGTCCTTGCCTTTCCTAATTTATCATCGACTTGACATGAAATGTCAACGGTTGAACTAAACAAACTGCAAACGTAAATATGATATTTATTTTTCAACCTTTGTTTTGCATCTATATTTTCAAGGTGTAAAGAAGGTTCTCCCTTTAAGGAAAAAAAGCCAAATTTAAATTCTCATTTCATTTAACGAGTTTGACTTTAAAAGTCATAATCATAACTTTCAGAGCCAAAATACTACTAGTTATGAGGTCATATGGGTAGATACATTGTCTGATTTGGCCTACACTTGAATTAATTGAAGAGGAACTTTTGCGTATTTCAGATTCGGACTTCTTGACCGTGACGTATACTTTCGACTTTTGCTATTAGAATAACCTTTGTTGAATTTCTGCATTTATGCGTGCTCAAAGGAGCTTACATTTAATGCACGATACGTGGGTAGTGGTATAGTTAATGCAGCATAGGCAGCGGAAGCGGGGAGGGGGCAGGGGGTGCCCCCCATTTTTATGAGATTTTTGGGGGTATGCCCCCCAATAACTGAATGTCGCAAAATAAATTTTTCAAAAGAAAATAGCAAATTTACGTTGCTTTTACTACATTTCGAATATTCTTTGGCTCAATTATTACTTTTTAGAGTTCAAAAGTTGCAAAGCTTCCGGGGGCTTTCCCCCTGGACCCACACATTAACGATAACATGTAGGAGAGTTTATGTTCGCCCTTCAAACAGTTAAAACAAAACTTTTTACCTTTCTTTTTCAAATTATCTTTCTTCTTCTCAAATAAGGGCCTTTAAAACACACCGAGCGAGGGGCATGTCCCCAGACCCCTTATTGATCCCAATGACACATATTTGCCCCAGTAATAATGTCCCATTTAGCATTATTAGTAATACCTTTACAAAGGTACCCTTTTGCTTCCATTTAGTACCCTAAAAAAGGCTGAATGTCAGAGCTTCCGGGGGCCCTGTTGCGGGCCCCTGGACCCCACGAATATTGACTCGGGATTTTAAATAGAACTCCCTTTTAATGAAATGCCCCAAAACACTACGATCTCTTAAAAATGCTTTGTCTCAAATTATCAATCACATGTTCAAATTTGAATAGCTTCAACATTTTGGCTTTTCCCCCTAAAATTACCGTAAAGTATGTTTCTCCTTAATCAAATGCCACAGTACTTCCCGATTCCATTCTCGTCCCATACCTCACCCCACTCCTGAATTAAATTCACAGTTTAGAATCCTTAATTTGAATAGGATTTTCGACCATTTTGGAGCCTCTCAAATCACTAAAATACCCTGACCCCACACATTATATTACCCCCCCCCCCATGACACGCCTCTTGAAGGAGAAAGATCCAATGTGAATGATTAAAGGGAAACTACAATTAAAGTTAAGAAAAAGCAAGTGCTGTAGTATAATCAAGTAATATTGATTGATAAGAAATCTGCTTAGGTTATATCTAAAAGAGGATACAGAGCGCTTGATTATTAGATCATTGGGTAAAGAATTCCAAATTTTGATAGCACGGAAACAAATACCCGTCTTAGAGAATTTCCTCTGGTTATCTGGAAGACGAATGCGATTGCTGTGTCGAGTATTGTAGTTATGAACTAAACTGTTTTGACTGAAAAGGTGAGAAAATCCTGGAGGAAGGGAGTTATTAATGAATCGATAAGTGAATGTCGCTGTGTTTACTTTGATAATGTCGTTTAATTTTAACAAGTTCAATGACTTGAACAGTACGCTTGTATGTTCACGTGGGGCAGCACTAGAAATATATCTGATGGCTCTCTTTTCATTTCATTTATTGTTACTTTTCACAATAATGTGTGGTGCATGTGAAAAAGATCATTGCATCATATAAGAAAAGTCGTGAAAAAGAGAAGTGTGTTAAAAAACCCTTGAGGGTTTGTTTAAAACACACTCCCAAGAGAGCATTAAACCAAAGTAAATGTGTAAAGTTTAATTACAAAAGTTACAAAAAGTACACTTATGCCTAACTTAGTTTCAATACCAGTCTACCCCCTTCTTCTTCCCTTTCCACAGCTGCCTTTCCCCTCCGTCCCTATCTTTGGAAGTTACTAGAGGGTACTTAGTATAGGTTTATCATGTAACGCCGTGAGACACTTCTAACAGATTTAACTAAAGGTCTAAAGGAGATTAAGTTGGCCTGGGGGGCTGTTCCATATTTTCACACCGCGATATCTCAAACTGTGTCTAGAGAGGTTTTTCCTGTGCACAGGTCGAAGAAGTGACGTATTTCTAGTGTTACTGTTACTGCTCCGTAACGGCTCCCTGGTAGAATAAGGGTAAGGCAAATCTGTCTCAGGATAAATCGAGGCAAAATATGCTTCAATCTAAAAAGCTATCAGCTAGCTACGGGTTATTACCCCATGGTCTCTAAAAAAATCGGAAATGTAACATCTGGTGACACATATACCAGATAACCAAGTAACACGGGTCAATTACAGTGCGGTTTTCCCAGATACCTGCCCTTCCATATAATATCGAGTTCTCTCCTAGAAGCGAGTTCGGTAATTCATTTTGGGGGATTTGCAAATGCGCACATCTTCCAAATCATCGGGACGAACAAACCACCCCGCACCTTTACAACACGTCTCCCAAAATTTTTATTTCACTTGAAAATTTACACCAATCATTGTGTTTCAATCCATTTGTATATAAGTAGGGATACCAAAGGGCAAGAGCAGTCGCCCAAACTTTTTTTGTTTTGTTTTGAAGCAACAGTTAAATCTCACAATTTTCTTCTTATTTTTCATCATGTCTTTCATAATGTTTTAGGGCATCAATATTGCATACTCAAGGTAAATCAAGCAGTTACTACTAGTAAATTTCACATGTGAGGAAGAAAAATATTACATGAATATCAAGAGCCGATCTGAAATAGGGCATACACTATACTTCAAGATAAAAAATACCCCGTTGTGAGTCCTGCAAGACTACGCATCCTTTTCAAGTTCTTCAAACACTGCGAATCAAAGAAAATAAAGTACATATCTCAAAAAATAGTCAAACACAGGCACTATTTTACATCTCTGGTCTCTCGCAAAATGGAAACATCCTCCCTCTGGACCAGCTCCCTTAACATCCATCAATCACCAACCTCGCGTCCCCTGAAAGGCCCAGTTCTCTCACCCCAAACAGTACCAGTTCTCCTAACCTTCTATACTGAAGCCCCTCCTACATTTGTCTGGAATTTATCCTCATCCAGATACAATCTCAGTTTGTTGCTTCAATGTGAGTATAAAAAAACCCAATTTATATAATCAAAGCACTTTCAGTACCGTTTATGCTGTGTAATATAAGCTTTGATACTCTGCATTGTTTGCATTAGCTGTCAATCAAAGAGCGGAGCCAATTGAGAATTTCGGTACACCCGTACCAGAATTGTAGTTTGGGGTGAGAGGTTTGGCCCTTTAAGTTTATTGACCCTTATCATGATCTAGAAGGTCATATAGTTTCTGGTAACAAGGCACGTATACAGAAGATAAAAGCAATCCCTGGTAAAAGCATGTCCTTCTACTTGTAAGTCACATATGGAGCGTAAAATTTCCTTTTCAGGACAGCCATTACCTAACAGTTCGATAGAGCATCGGTCATCAAGTTGGCAGTATTTACCACTGTACCCAATGTCGGTAATATGTGTCGGTGGCATAATCATTTTCACACAAAATCCAACTAAAGGAAAAAAGAAATAGCAACAGCATTTCGCATCCTCACGCACTAAGTAATAATTTTAAACGTGGAGAAAGATACAATATCCTCCTCGACTTTCTCAACAGGTCGGTTGGTTATACTTGCCAACCGACCTGTTGAGAAAGTATGGTTTTATGGCCTAGTTTCAAATCTGTTGGTTCAGGTCGAGTCGGCCACGGCCTTTTTTCCAGTTGTGGCTCAACAGGTCGGCCATAACAAATATCCCATGCAAGTATCAAGATAAGGACATCTATCTTTATAATAATTCTTAAAAGGAAGGGACCATCCTTTTGACTCCTTTTCCGGCCGGCATAGACGTAAGTGACGGGGTCATGGAAGGGGAGGGTTAAGGTGCGGTGAGCAATAGTTTTCCATTTACCATGCAAGAGATGTTACGGGTAAAATCATGAACAGTCCGGAGTTCGAGCAATCGCAAACAATTCCATCAATTCAGTGGATCTTGAATTCAGCCACGAGTCACAAAATAGAAGCATTAGCATATTTTCAATTCTTTTGTGTAGTTTCCCCGAAAAGAATCAAGACCATTTATAAAATAGTGGTTTAACATTTTACGTGGTAATATTCTGATCACTTAGCATGTTACTGATTTTTGTGTTATTGCAAAAATTCCGGAATCGAAAAGTCACTAATGTCAACCCATTCATTTTGCTCAAAACGGTAGGCAAACAAGCTTCAGGTGAACGTATTTTGACAGAAAGTAACAATGGTGACCATCAGTTCTGAAGATTTTTTAAGTTTAGTGGCTGAAAAGGAAACATTTTGGAGAAAAATCGCCCACTCTTCTCTGATAATGCATATTCCGTTGACCTAACAATTTGAAGCAGCCACACCGTTGTTCCTGACTCTGTCCATGATGATAAAGGTTTTAATGAATATTCAACCAGACGCGTTTAATTTGAAAAAAAGTAAAGTGAAACGCTCTTTTCGCTCGTTTGTAATAGCTGGTAAAATGAGAACCAAACGCTTAAGCGCTGGACGCTCGAATCGCCAACGCTTGAAATGCTCTTGGTGTGAAAGTAGCTTAAGTTTGACTTACACTTTCCGCTAAATGCTGTTACCATCAACAACTCGGTTTGCGCGTCCGCTACTCAGATGAACTGTGGGTTAAGACGCTGCATATCCCTGGCCCTGTCGTGATATCGAAAGCCCCCGAAGCCTGTTACACACCTCCACGACCACCGAAGACTTTCAGTCATGGACAATTTGCATGAATAGTATAGACACTTCTTTGGTAGTAGTGGCCGTGGGACCCGGAATTAAAACGTACCGATTGCTTCCAACTACGATTGAACATGTTCAATCGGACCGACGGCTTACGACACGACGGAACTCAAGTAGTGAAACTGGCCACACCGACAGGACTGAATCCGACGCGTCGTCTTGTCACTTGGTGTCGTTAGGTGTCGTAGCAGTGAGCACCGGGCTTTTACACAATATGCGACTCTCTGAGACGCAACTCCTTGCGACGAGATTATTCAGACACTTCACCAAAGTGGACTGCTTAGATTAAAGCTCCCCCCTATTCTTGCAACGAGAAACTGGCACTGTAACAACTTGCCCCTGTAACAACTAGCGACGCTCTCCCCAACTCCAAAAAGTTGGACTTTCGGGAAGAAATTCGAAGTGGGTGCTGAATATATTCTTTTTTGGTCCAATGCACATTAGCTCAGAAGATTCGAGGGTGACGTTTCCGGCCATCTGGAGAGTTTGTAAGACCAAAACTTTTCTTGTACGTGCTCCGCGCCAACTGATGGTTGCGCTCCGGTTAAATCGTCCTGCTGCCACTCAAGTCCCCCCTCTCCAATATTTTTTTTTCGTTCGACCGCGCCTAGGTAAATTGCATAATCGTTGACGTATGTGGAAACAAAAATTTAAATGGATGTGCCCTTTATGTGTTGGACCCTCCCTCGAAAAAGATCTTTGATCCGCCCTGTAGTAATGTAAAACTTTTGAACACAATAGAAGTCATTTTACGCAGGAATTCCACACAGTACACCACTTTTAAAGAAGTGAACGGGAATTCGTCCTCAATATGTCAAGATAAAAATATTTCTTAGCTGACCCTTCAAACACAGGGCTGGAAAAATGGACCTCCATGAAGTTGGGGTGGGTCGTTCGAACGCTCCGACTCCCCCCCCCCCCCCGGCTACGGGCATGTACACAGAAAAATCTGTGAAGTAGGATGCCCTTTCTAGATTTCGACTTTTAGCTCACTGAATGCATACCATATGCTTTTTCTGTGTTTAATATCCACCTTTGACTCAACGGTGCCATATGTCAGTAATAAGTTGTTTTTATATGATCGGATAGTACTATGAAGAGGTAGGTATCCCGCCGAAATCTGCCTAGTCAAAGTCCTTTACGTTTAGGAAATGATTGTACCGATATTTAAGGAATAATCGCATTTGGCTGACTATTAGGGTGAATAAACCGTCGAGACTACAAATTGGCAAAATAACGGACGAGGCCAAGCTGAATCTGTTATGTTGCTAATTTGGAGACGAGACGGTTTATGAGACTGTAATGGTAAGACAAATGTGGTTTATTCTTATTCTACCACCAAAAATGTGTAAAAAAAACTTTATTTTTATCACTGTTTTAACGTTTATTCACTGTGTGTAGTGAAACAACAGGTCAATGTTCAACCAATCAGAATGCAGGATTCAGTCTCAGCAACGTATGGTAGAAATTGTAGAATTGAAAATTAAATTCATTTTATCTATGCGTACGTATAAAACTGGGTGGTGGGTCAATCATTATTCTAAATTTCAACTAATTTCTTCTGTTTTTCCTCGGCGTTTTCAATTTTTACCTTAATAAAAAATGATGTTATTTTCTAGGTCTTGAAGGACAAATGTTGAAATTAAAAAACAAAGTAGGCCTACATTGGTAAAATTGCATTGTGCACAAATTACTGTTCTGTTCTATAGAGCCTGATATCTTAAGATTTTAAATAGACGCTGCTCATTGCAATTTGAATGATTTCCTTAAATTTCTTACCATTGCAGAGTTCAATTCGCTTAAAAAATTTCTTGATCTGTTATCTGAGGTTCGCTATTTTTACCTCCTTAATCTTGAATACCGGTGCTTCATTATATTTCACGAGATTTAAAGGGTTTTTGTCCTGGGGATTCGCCTCTGGATGCTACCACTCCAGTTGGTTCACTTTACCCAGCCTAGTTGGTTTTATATGGGATTTGGAACAAGACCAGCTAGGTTCAACTGGGTCCCAGTTGAACCCAGTTAAATTGGTCAACCGGTTCCACTGCAGGGATTTTTACCGGGTAATCCACACTCCGTCCTATACCAATTTCCCATGCGTCCTCTGTTTGTGTGTGATTTTGTTTTTCATTGTTGTGTTTTGTTCTTCTTCATTTTAAACACCACCTGCTACGTCCCCCAAATTTTCTATCCCCTTGCCACTCCTCCATTTCCTCCCTCACTCACCCCTTCATGCCCCAAGTTCTTCCGCTTCCGCTTCCTGTCTTTCACTCTTCCATCACCATCCTTCCGAGACCATTTCTCAGTCCCCACCCCACTCCTCAGCTTCCCTCCCCGTCTCCTCCTAAATCTCACCCCCCGTCTCCCCCTGATTCTCTCTCCCCGCTTTCCCCGCTTCCCCCTCCCCCCCCCGCTTCCCCGCTTCCCCCGCTTTTCCCGTCCCCTATAGACGAATCCGATTAGCGGCGCTTGTTTTTAGTGACTGTAGGCCGCCATTAGTGGGGTCCACCAGCCTTAAATCGTCTTTATTTGTTGTTTAAATGAATTTCAAACCCTTATATTTAGTGAAATTGAAGAATTTAAGGTACAAATTAGTGCACAACCATCCATGACAGAGGTAAGCAAGGAAATCGAAAGATTTAAAAGGTGACGACTTCAGTTATGGCCGACTAAAATTAGACCATCACTTGCTGTCCGGATTAGATTTAGTCAGGGTACCCCTTCCGTCGAGGTGACTGCCTCATTCATGCAAGGCAGGTAGATCAGTCGACTACAAGCACTGATCTATATTACTACAAGCATGCATCACCCTCGAAGGGTTATTCTGACTACGTGAAACAGAACTTTCAGACATTCCACTTTGAAGAAAATTCCCTTATTTTTAAGAAAAATAAATGATTGTCAGACTTCATAATGATTTTTTTATATTGAATCAGTTTGATTTTTAAGTTTAAAATTTTTAAATTAATCTTAAAGAAGAAATATGACTCAAAATTATAAGAAAATGAAGAAAAACTTTAGGTAGGGTTCATCTTGGGAAATTGAAGTTTGAAATTGTAGAAGTTGGCGAAAACGGAGACTGACAAGTTGGAAACTTGAAGACCGGGTTTCATTACACTTCAAATATCTTGGCAAGGTCGTATCCAAAAGAAACTTTTCAAAGACTGTGGCACTTGTACCACACAATAACGTAAGTTAGGCAAATTGTTTACCTTAATTTGGTCGGGAGTGCTTTTCCCTTAGCGGTAAGCCTACCTTGCCAGGTTTGATTCTTTACTATACTAGGTTATACTAGCCTAATGTTAGCCTAACATCAGGCCAAGGCCTAACGTGGGGATTTGGAACTCGCTTCCAGCGCACGTCGGGTTCAAGTCAAGCTTCGACAAAGTGTGGCGCCAAAGCAACATTTATTTTGACCATAAAGCAGAGATTAAGCAAATTGGATTATTTAGTGACGAAGTGGCCGCTGGCCAACAACATCTGTCTTGATGATGATGATGATAAGATTAACGCTAGCGTAGCCTATAGCCTAACGTTAGCCCAGCTTCCTCACTGTTACTTGTTAGGATATTGTCGCCTAGCATAACCAAAGGCGCTAACGTTAGATACTATGTAGTAACTATAATTATAGAATACCCCGCACCTAGGTACACTGCTTTAACTAAGGTTAACATTAAGCTTTCACGGTAAACTGGTTATATTACCGATACCTGTAATAACCGGTTACGGTTCGGTTCGATTATTGCCTTGAAGAATAATCGAAAAATCGAAAAAATCGGTAATATCGTAGGAATCGAAAATAATCGTGAATAATTGCGAAATAATCGTAAAAATGTAAGTTACAGCACTATCTCGTCCTAGTTGACAGTACAACTCATCGGCGGCGGGATCCTTTGTGTTTCCATGAGAGTAGATCATTTACGATGTGTTTTGCAGGGTTACCGGGGTGATCGCGCGCCATCATATTACCTGTCCCAAATCTACTACCCAAATCTTTGAAAATATGGCATGCAAAAAGAATCACTTCATTTACATGATTCCCCCGATAATGGACTAATATTTTTGGCCAATTTGTTAAGCGTTCTCCTAGTCTGAGAATGAAGAGAGTCCTTAGAAATTATGTTTAAGTTGGAGAGTTGTTTGCACTTCGTTTTCTGAAGTTGAAATTTTCATCTGCGTGCGGCCCGAATTTGCTATCGCCACGTAGTGTGCTACAATACTGCTCACATGTGTGTTCGCAGCAATATGTACATCATTTCTTGCATGCAAGCTGTCTGGCAGTGATTAATAGTAACGTTTTACACAGAAACTTGCAGATATCACCCCCCCCCCCAGCTTGCAAAGACAGTTCCCGTAACGTTCGGCACGTAAACTGAGCCTAGCATGTGTGCGGTCTTTCATTTCATACGGTATGCAACCTCGAGTAAAATGACAAAAAAAAACACAACTCGAAAATTACACAATGATTAAGCGTGTCACTTGTACCCAAATCAACACTTTGCCGCTATGTGTATAGTACTAAGATATCACTGTAATGACACCGAAAATATTCACGATTTTTTAGACAGGCCAATACATACACGTTTGGTAGACCCAGAGTGGCATTCGTGCATACTACGAATTTTATGAATGAAAGCTATGTCAGCATGCCCAGATGTCAACACGAGACTAGCTGCGTAAGAATGTTAATAGCCGTTTGGTGATATAGGCATTGGAGAGTAGAATTTTTCTTACTTGGCTCTAGTGACTCTTTTCTGTTAAGATTGTCATTTTTTATTTGAAACAAAAGAGACGATACAACCTTGTGACATGTGAAGTATTATTGAACTTGTGAATGTGATCTCGGAAAATATCATGGATGTACTATGGAACATGCCTAACAAAATGTTGTCATGTTTTAGTCACCATAACACCGTTTATGGCGATTAGGTACTTAGTTCCTATTTTTGTACCCGTGCAAATACTAATACAGTTTATACAATATGAGCTGTAATGCGCAGCTTCCAAGTTTTCGGTCAAGCGATCTGTACTGTGCAGATAGGGTCCTCCAAAATCTACTGCCTGCATTTATTGGCTATTTTATCGTACAGTATTTTTCGGGGCTCAAAGTCATCTTGGTTCGCTGGTACAGCCGAAGTTTCTGTCAACAAGCCGTCTCGAAATTATCCATACGTAATGCTTTTTCTAATTCGTTGTAACTCAAATACCATCGGGCATATCACAGTAATTTGATTGATTTTAACATATATATTCTACCTTAAAGTCCCCGCCATTTATTTATTAAGAAAGCGCATCGGGCTGTTTCATTAACAAAATTCTAATATTTATAAAAAGGACAAAGATTTGGGAATCCCTACATCAATCGCCTAGAAGAACGCTCAGTGTAAAGACGTCACATCAACTGACACGAAATTAACCAATCAGAACACAAGTGCAATTGTATTCTCTGTTCGGTAGCAATCCTCATTAATAAACGGTAGTATGTACACAACATCCCTCATAATCGCTCGCGATAGCTTCGCGAAAAGATCAAGGGTGAATGTGTGGCTTACGGTAGTACATTATACAGGAAGTTGCCACGTGGCCAAAAGCCACGTGGAAGCAAGCTGTACATAAATGTATGTACTTATTTGCATTACATTCGTGGCTAACTGGAGTGCACCACTTGCGTTATTTTAGTATGGCTTATACTACCGTCCCTACGGACATGCGTAGTTTCGTTGATCCCTGATGTTGAAATCGGGCGACCCGTGTAAATCCCGATGGTCCATGTAACTCTCATTGAAAAGTTTTAGAATGATCGTTGAATGAAAGCAAGCATAATTTTAGGACTACAAACGAATAATGAAGGGATATAACACTTTGGTGTACAGCAGGTTCTACCGTAAAAGTTCAATGCTTTTGTTTTATTAGCCAAGCAAAGAATTTTAGGGCTCAGTTTGTATTAGAGCAGACCCGCGCACGTAGGGGAAAAACACGGACAATAAGCGCAGTCGGATTGTTGGCGGGTTAAGCACTGATGGAGAGCTAGCCAGCGGGAGGGCCAGGGCGGGGATTATAAACAAAAAATTCAGTTTCCGTTCCTGATTTCCATACATTGCGGGCACATATTTCATGAACATTGTGTGAAGTTTATATAGCTGAGCCCGAGAGCATAAATAAAAAGGGTTCTTTGCTTTTGATAAATTGTAGTATAATTAGCAGTCAAGTACCGCAACTGAGGCATCCAGTTCCGCTGGCTTACGGATACAAAGATGTACGTAACTTGCTTGCTACAGCACGTATGTCAACTTAGGAACTTAATGTAATATGTGCGGGGAAAAAAACGGTTATAATCGAAGTACGATTATTAGACGTCCGATTATACCGGTTATGTTTTTTTGGAATACCGTGAAAGCTTAGTTAACATTGACAAGTTCACTAATGACTGTGGTTGAATCTGATTTGGGACTGTTTGTAATTAGGCTAAGCCAGCCTAGCCCTTGAACAGGACCCAGCATTACGTTCCTATGCTATACACTTCATTTCTGGGCCCTTGCCCAGTATACACAAAAACACAGCTCATTTGCCTACTCACGTGTGAGTAGGCATCCCTCATGTCCCCAAAAAGATACTTTTCTGACCAAACTTTCCACAGATGATCTTTGTCATCACATTCACCTTCCACACAAGTCTGTTAACGAAATAAGACCTTTAAAAGGGAAATTTTGGCAGGATAATTCTGCGAGTAACGTTAAGCCTGTGCAGAGTAATTTTTCAGTCGAAGAAGTCAGTGTTTGTCATGTGATCTCATATAAAACGGGGAAACCTACGCAGTGACTGTACAATTTCGTAATGTACAGAGAGCTTACTATATGACGTACAAGTACTGACTAGCCGCGCTTACTAATTGGTCTTCGATAGCTTGTAGAGAGGAAGTCCTTCCCATCATGCAACACAGTAGCAGACGATCAAGCTGTCAAGATGTTGATGTTACTGGGAAGGATGGCACCACATTTTTCCTGCCTTTTGCTATGAATTCACTGGTATTAAACATTCCAGAAGATATAAGTGGTATTTAAGAATGCTCAAAATCATTATGTTAACTCAAATCTGTTCTATGAACCATACCATCGTAATTAGAGCTCAGTTTGTTGTTTTGGCTTAAAACGTCGTTACCTTTGTACATGTAGGCCAGTGACCGTAGTAAGGAGTGACTAGAAGGAACGGATTATACGGTCACGTTCAGTGACTAAGCCAGCCCAACCTAGGGTAAACTAGGGGGTTTTAACCTACAGGGTATTTCCGACCGCCTAAGGGATCCCACACATATTCTGTCGACGATCATCGCCGCCTGAGTGGTTGTCACCCATTGTAATGATATAGCAACCTACCAGTTAATGTGCTACGCTTCAGTGCACATATCTCCCAGTGCACTGTGAGGCAGTGAACAGTTATAAACACAGACAGGAAGAGCAGCAGTAAAGCCTCTTAAACACAAAAGAAGCCTAACAATAGCCGGCCCAAGAGAGGTAATCTCAACACAAAAAGATCCCATAGTTAATGGCTGGTCAACATCTTGTGAATAGAGGCTACCTGCCCTAATACTATGTGCTCAGTTTTCTTGTCTTCTTTGCAGTACATACAAGCTCACGTACAAGTGCAGGTAAAGCCAGAAATCTAGTTCCAAGTCAATAACACCGACAGTGGAAAATGAAACTCTGAAAGTGCGATAATTTGTTGAAAAACAGAAGGAAAGAAAAGTATAACCTTGTTTGTATTTTCTAGCCCTATATTTTTCTAAACACGTTCCTGGAACACAAGAATCGTGGGCCAGTCCCGGAGAGCCGTAGTAATTTAGATTTGGTACTGACTGAGGAGCATGGTTCCATGGGCAAAAATTAAAGCCAGGGGACCTGAAGGAATGAAGGAGAGGTGTGTCTATACTGACAAACATAACTCCCTCTTGGGGAATGAGGTAGCCTGCATAGTTTTCATCCGTTTTATCTGATTTTATACATCTAGACACTGCCGATTTAAACCGCCCAAAAGGCCGGTAAAGATTTGACTGATTTCCGGCTGTCTTTCTGTAAATATAAGCAAACATCATTGTGCACTTGTCCGTGCTCCCAAGCGTTATGAACTGAAGAAAAGAGCGAGCGACCTTTTAGTCAAAAATAGCAAATGTCAGTTCGACCATTTCGATATAGATTTTGTTCACTTTACTCCTTTGGTTTTGTGTTTAAAAGAAATCTTAAAAAAATTACCGCACCCTCTTAAATAATGTATCGTACTGCAACCTTCGGTACAGACACGCACAGTTGACAACGTCGCTTCCAGGTTCCGAGTATAGGTCTGGGCCATACATGCAAAACACTGTATAAAGCCTAACATGCTGCTCTTGCGGACACACGGCGACCTAAATCTTGAAGAAAGTACTAGTGCATTGATTAACTATTGCAGTTAAGCTCGCGCATTTTCTACATGTACATTCGAGTTACATATAGCAAGTTGTAAACAAATTCCACTGTATGTGAGGGAAGTCATCCATCCTCGTTTTTGCAGATCCTCGCTGTGACAGATTACCCCAAGAATTCATGACTATGAATTGACGTCACTTGCACACGTCCAAAGTTTCCTGAAGTTTAATAAGACTCCCACCTTCTGTCCTATTGTGCCACGCTCTCAATCACACAACGGCAGGTCTAGCTACAATTCTCTACAAATTAAAAGTTCATGGGACAACCCCGCTCCCCGTACCGACGTTTAAGTTTCAGGCCGCCTTGGGCTGCCGCAACACTGAACGGGGGCAGGATGGTGATCCGTTCATTTCTTTTGTCCCATCATTTTTGTCGAGGGCTGTAGCATTGAATAGGTCTACACAACAACATCGCTATTCAACAATAGCTCATCTTTAATAACAAAGCTCAATCACAAAGCATCAACAAGAGACTTGGCTAACCCTATAAGCTGCTTATCTCTGGACTTCAAGTTTCATTGATGAACTGTGTAAATAAACTCTAATGCTATGAAAAAACTCCATGAATCCATGAATCAGTTGTTGTTTAAACTTTTCAAGAAATGAATTATATACTAAACACGACGCCCAGAGTTTCTGATTCTGAAACCACTTGCTTATGGCTTTTAGCGGGTTGGAAAGAGAAGTACTAACAGGGCTACTGTTTACTATTGAATATCTCAGTCATTAATAAGGAAAAAAATAATCATTCTAGCAACCTTTGCACATATGCTACATTTCTACAGAAAGAGGAAGAAATCTAATTTTGCGCAACCTTCATCATTTCAGCTCGAACTTCGTTTATTCTCATCACCGGTGTGCCGAATTTGGTACGCCCGGAATGGTTTTTAGTTTCATTTCTTACTAATAATTAAACATCGTTTAAATGTATCCATAGAGCGATTTGGGGTCTGACATAACGGTTTCCCCCCAAAAAATATTGCTATAATTCACACCAACAAATTTTCATTCAAATACCGTGACACCAAAATATCTTGCCCCTTAACGAGCAGCGTAACGAACTGACTGCAACTGCATTGGATCGCCATGATTTTATTTCATTCCTAACACCCATTTAACTAAAAGCGATTGAATGTATCCGTGGTAAAAAAAAACTTTTAATTAGCCATTGCTCTGTGTTAGTTTCACACTAGAACACACAGAGTCAAGAAAGTTGCGTCGAAATAAAACTTAAAATATGTGGCATCCGGGGGAGAAATAATGATCGAGGAAATTTTCCTCCTTTCAATACAGCGTGGACTCACTTGGAAATGAAGTAAACCTGGTATAATCCTACTTGAATAACAGTCAAGTGTCTCAACATGAGGGTATTAGGGAGGAGGAAGAGAAAGGGAGGGCTTTTGCTTGGAAGAAGTTTAAATCAGCCCACCCGATTATTTAAATATAGGGGCCAATTCTCCCTACACTCCAGGTTGGATTTTCTCAGGCACATATGAAGGCCGACCCCCACCCACTTGTATTGGGTCCATTTCAGGCACGGATCCGAGGGGTGGGGTTTATGGCCCTATACCCCTGCATTCTCTTAAGTAAGCTCCCCCCCCCACCCTTGGAATTACTGGATCCCCGCCTGCACTTAAGTTTCTGTTCAATACGGACCTAGACTCTTTCTGAAAACATTCTTTCTTACCTTGGAAAGGTGAATTACAGTAAACAGTCGCCTGTATGAAACGTCGCTCCGTCAATAAGCTTTATATATCCTAATATTTCCTAGTTTTGACCGCATTAATTCTACACTAATTTCACATTTTTCAGCTGGACCACGTTTAGCTGGATTAACAAAGTCGACCTATTGGCCTATTAAATGTCTTTTTTTTTAATTGTCCTCCCGACCCTCTGGCAAAGGGCCACCCGGCGAAACCAAACTTAAAACTACTTCCCGAAGAAGCTTATCAAATGAGCAGAACATCTGCTCGAATGACAACTAATTCAAACACATTGCTGTATTTCAGACTATGTACTATATACAATGCTTTGTTTTGCATGTTAACTTCGGAGGATATCTCCGTCAATCGCTAATTGCACCTTTTGCTAACACTGCTTGCTACACATGAATTGACCAATTCACCAACGAGAAAACTTGATTAGCCCTTGCGCAAGCAGAGAATATTTCCAGGTACTGCACTTAATCGGTAATGACGCCATTGGACCCTTCATATCATAAAAGTGATGTGTTGTATTTCCATTGGCTGCTACCACTCCCTGTGTGTTTTCTGTCATAACAACCAACTTTTATATCCCTCCCCCTCCAAGCCACTCCCACTTCTTGAAACCATGTGTACAAGGGAGCTCCATTCTAGAGCGGCGGTCGGCGTAAAATGATTGTAATGATTATCAGCAAAATAAACTTTATCACGCTCCATTTTATGCCTGATCTTATTGATAGGTGTAGATTAAGTCTGCTCATGCAGAAAATATGCGGTAAGATTCTAGAACCGTACGAAATATTGCAGATTTGTACGTACAAAGATGGCGCCGACTCTCAAAGCTTGTTTAGAAATCTGAGGTTATATGTGAGAGTGACGTCACGTACTGTGAACGTCTTGCAACTTCCAAAATAGGTAATGCAGATATGTTCAAATCCCCAAGCTTTGCATACATATCTGTGCACGTTTTGTACACTTAGCACCTAGAATCTTATGAAGTTCGGTGGTCATTATCTTGCATAAATTAAGTCATTCCCAGCATTCCTTCCGTAGTGCTCTTTATAGACTGACGTCATTGCAAAAGAAACAGTATTGCACGTAGTCTCTTGCAGCAAACTTCTTGGCCCACGTTTGCACTAAACTTGCGTGCGTGTCCGTTTTTATTGCCAAACAAGGCTTCATTTTTTTGCTCGGTGACATCATATGCATAAGATCCATTGCCAAATTTAAATTGGCCCCTGCTTTGTGATTGGTTCAATTGTGTTGATCCTTGGCAGCCAATCACAACTTGCGCCTTCGCGTATGTGATTTAGTGTGTGAAAATGCTCGGTCTCGAGACAAGTTTTCCCGTTGAGTTTGTGTTACGACGATCGCGCTAGCGAGGCCGGGCGAGCCCCGTGCTAAATTCACCTGGAAACGGCATCACAAATCTCTGCATACATGGATTGTGCGGGGATCGGACTATTTAAGTGCATTTCAGTTGCAGATTCTTTTTAAACAGGATGTAAGTTTTGGACGAGGACTGCTAAAAATATATGGGGATATTTATATCGGAAAGGAATCATGAGATACGTTATACGGGTGCCCAAAACTGCTAAGATTATCATGATTGCTCTACATGGGGATCGTTAAAGAGAGAGAGAGAGTACTCCGTACAGTAAAAGAATGCAATCTTCCGACATGATTGTGGGATGAAAACTAGACAGAGCATGATGTTGGCCTAGAACCAAAATTATCAAAGGGCATATGACATCGACTGCAAACAATTGTACAGTACCATTAAGGGTTGATTTGTATCTCCACTTGTAAAGTGAGAATATTTCGCCTAAAAATTGGTATCCCGTTCAAGAAACGAACGGAACTATTCCCAATATTTTCCAACCTGAATTGGTTATGGTAATACGATATGCACGAAGCAAGGGGCGCGCACTAGAGTGACAAACATGTGACTTCCCCCTTTCTAATAATCGGTAATCTGCATTGGGCCGATTAACTGTTACATTAAATAATCGGCAATCAGGCTGGTATAACTGATTATAGCAAAATCGGTTGAACACTCATTAAAAATGATTTTTGAAGTTCTGTGATTTTCCGTGAAAAAAAATTAAAATTCCGCGATTTCGTCACAACTTCCGTGATCGCGGAAAATCGGTGGCCTTACAAATGATATTTAGAAAAAGAAAATTGAATTTATTTGGAGGTTGAAAAGACTGCAAGGTATTTTCGTTAGGTCAAGTAAAACTGGTGTCATTTTAAAACCACGCAGGATAAACACTTCGATCTAGACCTTTTATTGACTCGAATACACACATGTGCATTGGTAAAAAGAACTCAAATTTTGAACATGAAAAGACCGTTAGCTGACTTGATGGCAAAGACAGGGGCAAATAAAAACAACTCGAGTGAAAACATGATACACTCGATAAGAAAAGACTCAAGACACGTACGTAGATACTAAGTATATTTATTTCATGTTTGCCACTACCGGCAAACTCATACCTTTGACACACACTAAAGTATGTCTTTTGAACTTCAACCTTTTGTTCGGTGGACACCTTTTGTTAGCGTGCAGAAACCACACGTTGACAAATCCTGTCACTGCTTTTGTCTGTGAACAATAGCAGCCCATCTCAACTGGGCAGCTCCATGCTCATTAACTCTCCTGGTGTTTCCGTGACTGTGTGCGTTCATGAATAAACATTATGCAGGGTGCATAATAGGCAGTGATCGTGGGTTGTGTGAAACGGCGATGATCGTGGATAGAATTTGTGTGGGATCCCTAAGCCTTTTCTGCAAATTGTAAATATCTCGAAGAAACAGCAGTTCTGAAGACTTTATCAACAAGTAATTTGAACTAATGGCAGTGAGAAATCACCCACCTTTTGACCTGAACTAATCATTTAAAACAAAAAATCTGAATTCAATAGCCAAATGCAGATGAACTTGGTTAAAAATCATGTTTTCTTATAATAGTCCGTAAGCCACATTGCTTATTTCAATATATCTTTATGCCCACAAATTTTATTATTAAGTGGTCAGACTTCATAAACTAAATAAAAATAAGTTAGAGCGATGTTGTCACACAGAACTTCCCCCTAAATCGTCTGTGCTTTCATTTAGTGGGGAGGTTGAAAACCACCCAACACTTTTCAATGTCTAAGGCTATTTTCGACCACCTAGTTTTAAACCTTCATAAAATCATTGAAATTACAGCAATTTGATCAATTTTTATTTTAAGAGGCATAATTTATGGTAATTTACCAGATGTAAAAGAGTTAGCTTCATTGGTAAATTTTATCACAACATTTGGATGATTACCTCTTATGACCCTCATAAAGTTAATTTTACCATAAATTTGCATGGTTTTCAATAGGGAGGTTGAAAATACCCTAAGGCAGGTTAAAAATAGCCAATTTCTGACCTCTTTTGTTAACATTTCATAACCCAATAGGAGGAAACTAATTAAATCAAGGACAAACATAAATTGTAAGTACAGGCATTGGAGGTGTTGACCAAATGTAAGTTGGTTCAGTTACCTTGCTTGATTTTATTTTGAAAACCAAAACCCCTTAAGTGCTCGAAAACCCCCTAATTTACCCTAGGTAGGTTTGGTGACCAGTTTGACTTTTGAATAGCCTAGGGTTTGGACTTCAGGGCATCTTGTGGGGCCTTGGCCCTCCTTAGCCCATCAACCTGTTATGTTATGCTATGTTATGTTATGTTAGGCCTGTGTAATGTTATGTTATATGCAATGTTATGCTATGTTATGCTTTGTTATGCTATGTTATGTTATGTTGAGTGCATCTGGACGGTGGATTCAAGAGTCACAGTCGCAGGAAGTGAGGGCACATAGCTCCCAAGTTCCGAGGGGCTAGTTGCACAGGTCCAACTGATCTAGCCTAGGTCCATTGATGGATTGTCGGCCTGGGGGAGGGGTATAAGAGAAGGGGTGTCCCCTCCTCTTTTCGGAAATTTTTGATTTTTAGAAGTGTCTACACGCAAAATGGTGGCACTTTTTTCGCAAATCAGTCAACACTAGGTCACCGCCAAAAAAGTTCCGTACAGTACTGAATTTTTCTGAGTAACCAAGAAAATTATTGTATTGAGAGATTTGCCAAAATAATATTATGCATTGCAGATACTCACAAATTCGCAGTGACTAAAACCTTTCCTAATCACAATATACAATGGTTATTTTTGAGGTAAACTTTGGTGCAGTACCTGCATAATTTGCTAATGTCAACTCGGTGTGTTACCGTCGTTCGTACCAAGCTACAGGTGATTTCCAATATCTTTGTATATCTTGCATGACATTCTAGCCATAAAAACATATAGGCCTAGCCAAGAACTGTCAAGACAGTTAAGAATATTCAGGAAACTCTGAGACAAACCCGGCCTATAATCTGTGAAGTGGGCATTTATTTTCGCTATTGAACGCAGCCTTGCACGATGTTATTACACTATTTACGCATTGACAGGAATTAATTCCATGCCTGCTTCGAAGGTTGGCCAATAACGATGTTGCAACAGCAAAAAGTTCGTACGTACCTAGGCCTAGATGCATTGTATAGCAGCGCGAGCAATTGAATGTGATGTGAGATACGATTTACTGAATTTGTAGTTATCGGTAAGCTGAATTATTTGCTATGCTAATTTCTGTGGTTCTCTAACAAAGAATATTTCAAAGAGATTTGAAATGCAGGTTTTTCATTGGGCTAGGTGGGTCAGCAGGTCAGCAAGGTGGGTCAGGAAGTTGTTTTGGGTCAAACCCGCGAAATGCAAGTCACTTGGGAGGTATGAGGGCGCAATTGCAACCGCGTGTCCATATACACTTGTGTCTGGTGAGGGCAATAACTGAAATCTGTAGATTTCAATGAGCGCAGGTCACACTGCATTAAACTGGTCTCTCTTCCAGTGAAAGCAATGCATGGATTGATTACACAGTATGTCTCTTTAATACTGCTGTGCTCTGTGGGGTAACGGAATCCTCATTCTATTATCACACCCCATTAATCACTTGCTTTCTGCTTAACTGCTGAATAAACCCTGTTTTCTGTGTAGAGATCTAGCAAACAGGACAAATGGTAGATTGTTTTAAAGTAATAGCAAGTTTTATTTGAGAGCAGGTAAAAATAACTTACGAGAGAAGTACAAGGGTGTTTTTCTCTCTCTGACCACATTGTGTTTATTGGTGATAATATCAAGTTTGATTACAAGCATAAATACATATGGAAATGAGGAAAAGCTTTTGAAGGATCACCAAGCTTTGTACAAGTTGAATGTAAGTAAGGCCCCAAAAATTTAATCATTGATTTCATGTAATATTAGTACCAAAATACCCCTTGTGAAGATGTTACAAACATGGAGTATGAGCTTTTACTTAGCTCTGTTTTGGAGACTGGCTGTACAGCTCTTATAATATCAAGCAAGGAACCACAGTGCCCATTGGGCTCTTGTTTGAGTTGAGCATTGAATGATGCTCAAATCTACAGTACAAGTTTAGATTGAACGAATACAGCATACGTGTACCTGAATTTTTCCTTCTAAAGACACTTTTCATTTTTCAAAAGTTACAAGATGCCACGTGTCAAGAACCAAGCACTTCTGCGGCAGAAGTCAAACAGTAAGATGGAACTTAAGGAGAAAATAATTGATTTCTATGATGTATTTTTTCAGGTTTGTGAAATTTTACTAGCATTGAATGTTATGAAAATCATCTGTAGTTAAAGTTAATAGCATATAATCTAAGGCCTTATCATATCATTCTGTGGTGATTGTTGTGTTTCTCTATCTTAGGTGATGGAAATTGGAATGATCTATTTCTGTCCTAGTTTTTTTTTTTAAATGTTTTTTTAAAATGTTTTAAATGTGAAATATAATCTTGTGAATTTAGCACAATTTTCATGATGATCTGAGGTTATTTTAACAGGGATGTAGTCTTGCTGTAAGACTTTATGTAAGGTATGTGCTTGGAAGTATGGTGTCACAATTATTTTAAAGCAACAGCTAAATCTCACACATAGGTTATTTCGCTTTCCAGGTATCTTTCATATTATATTAAGACTTCAGTACTGCATATTCGAAGCAAACCAAGCACTAACTAAGATCCATAAATTTTACATTTGAGGAGAAAAAATATGTCAAATAATTGTCATGAGCCAATCATGGAACAGGACAGTCTACTTCACTTCAAGTTGGGGTGACTCCTCTTGAACTTAAATTGCCTTTCATAAAAGTGCATACAACCTTTGATATGGACCTTGTTTTACACTAATCCTCAATATTGTTGGTAAAGGAAAAAGTTGGAATTTAGAAGGTCCTTCTTGGGATATTTGGGCATCCGGAGGGAAATTTTGGCAATTGGAAGATTTCTTTGTTTGCTAAACATTCAGTAAACTTGATATTTGATATATTAAACAAACCTTTTTTGACTTTTTTATGTTTCTTGTTTTCCAGTTAAACCTAGACTGTGTTTTCTAACAAATGTTACTGGCAGAAAGTGCAGTTCTAATGCACTAAATCCACCAATGCTGTTTGGTGCCCTTGATTGTCCATACAATAATATTGCTTAAAAGATAAGGAATACATATTTAATTGAGTAGTCCAGAGCCAATTTTTTTTTTTTTTTTGCTAAGTTAAAAGGGGAACATATTTTAAGCATTGTGGTGTAAATTTCATTTATTTTCCATGTTTAGTTCTCAAGATATTGGCAAGTGAAGTTGGCACATTTTCTACAAAAAGTAAACTTGAAGCAACCAGGTGTCATGACATGGATTCACATTTTTTACCTATATTTTGCTTTCTTTATTTTTCCTCCTGTTAGTCTGATCTTCAATTAATTAGGGACTCTATCTTGCCCTACAACTTAATTCCTTTGATCAGCATGCAATTATGGTATCAATATATCAGTTACGTTTGCTTAAAATGATAAAATTGGTGGTTATGTAGAAAACAAAACATTGGCCAACAATACGATCCATGACATCACACCTGCTCACTTTGACAAGTTCATTTCATGTTAAAATCTGTCTCATTCATTTCTTAATATCTCAAGATCCAAATATGGGGGAAATGAACGTTTGTATCACCACAGTGCTTAGAATACGTTGATCCTTAACTTATCAGAAATAATTTGGCTCTGGACTATTTTAAATGGTAGTTTTGATGTGATTGAAAACAATACCAAGTATGTTTTTGGTTAAGGTAGCCCTAGAGTCACATCTGTTGGGTACGTCACTTCAAAAATATTGAAGTCACCCGAGCTCACTGATGAAACTTTTCCTCTCCCCCATTTCAAGATTGATAAACTGCCAGTGTTATTAGTATTGTTGTTTTACGTTACAGGGAAATGATCCATCAAGAGAAAATCCTAATTTTTGGGAGGAGTTCTTTCTCTTAAAGGTACAGTAATTGCTTTTATCAGCTATTTGGATTTAGAATTGTTACCTATTTTTCCACAGGTAGGGAGGCAGACCTTGAATTTTGAGGCATGTGAGTGTGATTACACACCATCATTTTCCTCAAATCACTGTGAAGAACGTGATTTTGTACACACCTAGGTAATGAAGGCAGCTCATATAAATCTGTTAAAGTTTAACAAAACAGCACAACTTCTTTATTGCTGAGGAGGGCAGTTTGTAGCACACCTGGAAAATCTAAAACTCGAGGTTAAAAGATTGTCAATTTTGATACCTCTTTGTAGAGGTGAAGTTATGTGGATTTAAGACAATACTATTAAAATTCAATGGCAGTAATGATCAACATTTTTAATTATTTACCTTTATCATCACTTAATAAGCCTTCTTTCCACAGCATACTGTATGGCTTGTGTACAGTCGAAAGCATTGACAGTTATGAATTAAAAATTACTCCTGTGTGTATTGAATTCACAATTTCCAATTTAATGATAGTTTGTCCACTGCTTAAAACATGGAAACAACAGTATTTTGCTTTTCAGACAGATTTCCCAAGTTTATATCCAAACATCATACTCATTACTAGAGAAAATAATGTACAGTGTGGGCCATTACATCTTCTGCTCAGTTTTATTCTCTGTCAGTATTTGAGTTATGGCCCTTTTTGTCATTTCAGGCCAATGTCAAATACATTGAGGGTGAACTTGCAAGTCTCTCATCAGAACAGCTGTTTAAGCTCAAGGTGAGTGACTGTTTGATTTTGCTTAGAGGTTAAACATGAGTGTGTTGTTTATGTCTCCCTCGGCTGATGTCCGAAGCAATGTTTTTGCTTTCAAAGTAACAACTCTATGTTATGTAGCTTGTTTGTGTAAGTTGATTGACTTTTAGCACACTAGTAGCTAACACAGAAGAAGAGTAACATATTTATTTTGCCCCGAAAGTCATCGCACTTACTTGTTTATGAGAGTTCTGATCAGTGTTTGCACCTGGTAGGAAATTCGTACCCGGGTACCCGAACTGTATTACCCGTCGGGTACCGGGGTACCCAATCATAAACCTCGCAATATCTTTCGTCCGCTGAGCGGGCTATGCTAGGCTATGCCCAGTATAGCACGTAGGCCTATGCTGTTTCGTTAAATGGTATAGGAGCGGATGTTAGAAACACACATCGCGGGAATTGTTTCTGGAAAAGTGCAATTTAACAAAAGCACGTTACAGAAACAAACAAGTTAAGCAACTTCGATCATTTCAAATGATTGTGAATGAGATGTGGGTTAATACATTTGTTACTTTCAATAACCATGTTATTTTGTGCTCAAAAAAAAACAAACCATAGAAAAACGCTACCCGGGTAGTAATTTACTACCCGATAGCAAGAACGTCGGTCAGGTACCCTGGTACCCTTTGCAAACACTAGTTCTAATGTGTCTCCCCTATTGTGTTTACACCATGATGCACAGGAGACTTTATTTTCTGTTATTGCATAAAAACCAAACAACCTGTAAACTAGATGTGCTACAAATGCAGGCAAATTCCTGAATTTTAAATACAGAAACGTGATACAGTATATTAAGGGGAAAATTGAAATTGGTGGCTCTGAAATATATTTTCAGGTTGCTGAACAACAGCAAACATTAATAATGGAATTGCTCAATTCCACCTATCAGATGTTTTTTTTTTTTTCTTTTTTTGATTGTGGTAAGCATCTGCCCAATGTGATGTCCAGTCTGATGACCAGTCCAATCTGATGACCAGTCCTTAGTTTTATCAATCACTTTATTTTCTGAAGTAAATTTCTTCAGGATATAAACATAGAGCTAGTCAAATATGCTGTGTCTTTTAGGGTGAGGAAGGGAGGGGGAAGCTGGGGTAGGAAATTTTTTAAGTAATTAAGACTTAATTATCTCAGCAAATCCATTCCTTTCCTCAAGTCCAAGTAAACACTGTGATAACTATGCTGTAGTGCCCTTTTAGATAGAACGCTGTTAGTTTTAAGAAACTTGTACAAACAACTGTCTGTGAAATATGAAAGAAAATTGTACAAATTGTTGTAAAGATTATTTAGTAGCTGGGTCATGTAAACTCACATTCAGTTCTTTTTCCTTTCCTTTTCGTTCATGACAGGAAACAATAAATAACTTATTCTATCACTCTGTTGTCTGTTTGAAAGATGAATACCCTATCCGCATCATCAATGCACTTCAGGTAAAACAAGCTATATTCTTGTGGTCCTTTTTTCTGTATTGCCCTACATCAAGCGCCTCAGGTTGTAGCTCCGTAAGCTTTGCGGCAGTGGCTCCAGTAGTCCTTGCCATATTCAAATTGCAATAGCTGGGTTTTACAAATTGTGCTACCTTCTACTTATTTAGCACCAAAGAAAAGCTACAGCAACATCAGTTATTTCATTATTTTGCAATGGCTTAGTATTTATAAATGAATTGTTATTAAATAACATGTGGAGAATTTTATGTGAGAACCAAGGAACACTTAATATTTTAATGGTGGGAAGCATACTGTAGATTTCTTAATGGTGGGAACCTATGGTTCTGCAGTATGAACTGAACATTTGACAAGTTTGTATTGTGGCAAATTTCTTTTATTAAATTTGCATCAATTTGAATGTTTAAAAGACTTTTCAGCTTTGCATGCATCTGTGTATTTTTCTCTGCTTTCTGTGTGGAAAAGACCTTAAGCATCTCCAAATTGCTGAAATGGTGTCAAATGTCATATGCATGTATAATTGGTGGTCAGAATCGGAAAATATGTGGAAGTAGGTGTATGGAACTTACTTCTGTGGAAGATAAGTATGAGGTATAAGAATGTGGAAGTAGTGAAATTGAAGATTCAACATCTTAGAAGTAATCTCTTAAGTGTGATAGCAGCTCCAATATGTCCAAGAGATGTCTTAGTTACTTAGATGAGGTTTTATGGCCCAGTTTCTAATCAATTGGTTTAGATCATAACCTTTTTCCCAGTTATGGGACTTGGCTCGTTTTTCCTACTCCGTTGCTTATGCTGAGCACTAAGCACAATTACAGTACTTTCCATTTTTGGTAAGTGTTCTCTATGACCCAATGAGGAGTCAAACTCCACACCTGGGTGCCAAGTCAGGTGCTCTAAACTCTTCACCATATCAAAGAGGTATTTAACCTCTTACACACCCTTTGATACTCGGACTGATATATCACATCTGCCTAAGGACACAGTGTCAAGGACCTAATATCAAGAAAAAATGTTGGATAGCCAGTTCAAACTGTGAACAAGTTGGCCAATATGTTAACTGTTTTCCTAAGGACTTGTCCATTAGGCGTATAGCAGTTGTAGGAGGTATTTTGAGATTAGAATTTTCCCTTAGAAATTGAAGTAAAATATTGTGTTTAAAAAGCATCAAAATGACATAGACCTACAAACAAAATATCCCTACTGCCTGATCACTAAACCTCTCAATCTCAACAGTAGATTTAAACAGTTGCTTCATCCCTTTAAAACTTTATACTTTAGAAAAGTTATAGGAGTTGCATCATTTGAATGCGTGAAAGTTCTGGTAGACAAATTCCTCTTGATAATATTAAGCAACCAATACCTGAATTTCTGTGTGAGAGACCTATTTCTTGTAGCAAAGGCTACTGCTTTGCCTTATTTTGAATAAACTTTTAAACTCCGTCAATAAGTACTGGTTTTAAACATGTGAATGTTTTCTGCAAAGCAGATGACCCTTTAAGCCCATTCCTGAAAGGATTTGTCAGTGCTGTAGTCGAGTCTGGACTTGGACTTGGACTTGTGATTTCAGAATTTGATTTACCCAGCCATAGGGGGTGATTTTTTCCCCATTGACAAAGTACAGGGACTGGAGTCTGCGTCCAGGCTTGAGTCCTTGAAAGTTGACAATAGCTGAACTGGTGACTCGAAACTTCTGGACTCGACTACAGCACTGGAATTTGTTGACCAGTCATGCCCTTTAAATGTTGAAGTATTTTCTTCGCAGACGTTGAGCGCATTGGTTCGAGGTGTTTGCATGAACAGATTAGCTGATCATGGGTTTGATGTTATCAATGTTCTAATGGGATTTGATTCTGCAGAAAGCCTTCTCCAGGTAAGTTAAACAAAATGCATCAATTAAAATAAAACTTGGTTTTGCAGGGCACAGTATGTATGAAACAGTAGAAGGCATTTTGAAAGTGACAAGTGTCAATAAATGAAGAGGGCAAGTACACGAATACAAATTTTACAGTTGAACACTGACAGTTGAAGTTTTTTTGGTGAGAATATGTGAGAGAGGAAAAAGCCTCTGAATAGTGAGCATTGGGAACCCCCCTCCCCCCACCCCCCACTCCCTAAAAATACTCCTAAACTATTTTCCTGTTCAATTAGAGTAGTCATGGATGTTTGCAATTTCCTTTTTCTTATTTAAAAATGTAAAGAGAGATTTCCGCTGACAAAGAAGCGATTAGTCCCCAGCCTTCATCTTTGAGGTAGGTTTGTTTTCAGAACCTCTTATTTAACAGTTTATGAGGGAAAGTATGCTGTGGGTTTATTTTGTATCCTGTTTTTCATGTTCCTTTTAAATGACTTTGATGTAATGTGTCATCATAATCTTTATTTAGTATCAGAATGTTCTACTACATTTTCTTCAGGACATGATACAAAGTTTGAATTCCCTGCTGGTGGGAGAGGACTACTCAGTCAGCTTAAAGAATCTTACATTACGGTTCCTGCTAGTCCTTGCAACGGTGAGTTACCTTTGGTTGTGAGTCTACTGAGATGTGCTTTTTTCAGTGCGCATGTCATATAGATATTTAAATGAACTTAATTGCTGAACTCAGCAGACAAAACTCACTCTTCCATCATAGCCAGTCTCACTCCTTACTGTAGCTTTAATCAAAGAGGCTTAAATTGTAGGGTCAGAGTTTCACAGTTCCCAACTATGAATTCTAAACTTCTGTCATAACATTACAGCAGCATGCATTATAGGCTCTCTGCCCAGTGCTGGGGATAACATCTTAAATTCCCATCTACTTTGTCCACCATTTCAAATCTATAGAAAATCTTGCATTTGAGCAAAAACACTTTTAAAGGCGCATTGACTTTGTTCACAGGGCTCATCAGAAACCAGACTAACTTGTTGTCATTTTCAAGTTTATTTCCCCATGAGTTCTTCCAATTTCATTCAAATTCCAGTTAAAAACTTGAAATAAGGTCATCTTGTTAAGTGTTTAAAGCCTTTGTAGGAAAGCTATAAATGTCTTCAACATTTGTATGTGGTTATCAATGGGTGAACGGATTGATAGATTGTTTTGACAAGTTGTGTCCATTTCAAAGTTTTGGTAGGAACTGGAGTTCCTCAAGGGTAAGAATCTACTTCACCACTGGAAAATTAATACAATGGTATGAAATGGGTCAACAACTGCCTTTTATCCATGCCTTACTTGGAAAATAAAGGAATGCATGCTGGTCCACTAGTCACAGTGGTGCATTCAGACAGTCTAAGGGCACTGGCAGCACCATTCTCTGTAGGTGTATGGTGTGCAAGAAATACAATGGTGGACGGCCCCTCCCAGATTGCAAGAAATAATACTTTCTGACCTTTCAAGAGCCTTAAACTAAATCAGCACTAAGCATTGTACAGAACTTTGTTTCTACTCCCACTTTCTGAAGGCTTTTACCATACAATCACAGAGCTACCAACTGTTCCGATTTAGGAGGAACAGTTCCGCTTTTTTGCACCAAATTTTGCTATGTTCCAATTTTCCTGTGTCATGTTCCGATCAAATTATGATCATGTACAATGTTTTCATTTGTTTCTTGAAGTAGGGGATTTTTTCTAGACTTGAAAAAAGGATCTGTTTGGGTTTGTGTGAATGTGTGCATATTAAAGTGTTCAATCAGCAGATTTCCTCAGTGTTAAGGTGGGTTTTGAAATCTGACTGGTTGCATGCAGGCATTGTAGATTTGGCATGGAATTAACCAATCTGCTCTTACAGACAAACCTGAAAGTACTCAAAATCTAGCGTTTTGCCCCCTGGACCCTGTTGTAAGGGGTCTAAGGTAGGCCCTGGACCTCAGCCTCTGGAGTTTATTCTAGCATGCAAATGGGTCTTGTTCCTCTTTGTCATTTGGGCAGGTTGGCAGCTCTGCAGTCACTGCCGTTCATGAAAATCTGCACAGTGGCTGCACAAATGAGCAGCGGCCCACCCATTGCATACCTTGTATTTAAACACATTTAAACGTGACAAATGTCATCTGAATTATCTTCTTTCTGTTTTTTTTTAGATCACAGACAATGTAAGCCAGAATACGCTAATGGAATATATGATGATCAATAGTGTGTTTGAATCTCTGATAACAGTAAGCATTCCATCCTTTGAGAATTTTTTTGTACCATATTAAACACTAATTTCTATTGTTATTTGGACTCCTGGTATTCCCAAATCACAATACAATGAGAATCACAAACCGTACACAAAGGTTCTTAATCAGGATCATTTTATAACATTTAAGAATTTTGATACCTTAGAAAAGTACTCATTTGAATGTCATTTCATACACCCCTTTCCTAATAATAATTACAGAAGGCTTTGGGAGGGTCTTATGGTGTGCTTTGTTATGGTTGCAGGTAAAACGATATTGACGAAAATGACATACCAAAAATATGTCAGACTACCTTTTGTTATCGCTATTTTGAAAATGGTCTTTGGAGTAACTTGAGTAACTCCTGTATGGTATTCAAAGGCTTGATAAATTAGAATCTCTTATCCTCAGGATACTTGCAGGGGTGTCCACATTGTAGTTAGCACAACGGCATCATGGCATTTAGATGTATCTTATGCCTCTTAAAGACAGAAATAAGTTGTTTTGACATGTTACTGTGCCAACATATTAAATGCAAGGACAGTGAGGGCAATTCTAAGCCCTCACGACTGTGCCTTAAGAAAGGATATAGCGTACAGCTATCTGTGATGCATTGCATTTCACTCCATTTGTTTTTCTGTAACAATAAACATTTAAAGGCGATAAACAGCATACCATTGAAAGGTATGAATAATCAAGTAAAAGATTGCTGTGGTAGGAAGTATTTGTGAACACCATTGTGGACTTAAAAGACAATAACATTCCTTAAGAAGGAAACAAAAACAGTAATAGTAGAAAAAACAAAAACACTACCCAAGCCTACCAACTGGAGACCAAACCACCCGCCTACCCAACACTTAGTGAGCAATCAGATAAAATGGTATAGTAAGCTTCTTCTTACGGATGTTAAAGGGGGACTTGACCGAATGTGATAGTAAGTTATTCAGGCTACAATATGTAAATATTGCTAGTGATGTCAGTTAGGTCTACAATCTGGCAGGTGTACAATCAGATACAGACAAATCCAGACAGCAAGTGATGGTCTGATTTTAGTCAGCCATCACTGGGGTCTATAACCTTTTGATCTTTCAATTTCCATGCTTACCTGTATCATGGATGGTTGTACACTAAATTTTATATTGATTCCTTCAATTTCATTACTGAAAATGTGATTGTTTGAAATTCAAGAAGACAATCAATTCCTTCCTTTTAGAATTGTGGTCTTTTCCGTACTTGTCTTTCATCTATACCCTGTTTATTATTTCATTTAGTGTCATTGTATTCCCAGGAGGTCATGTCTAGAAATTGTATGATGTGTATGAAATCTTACGTGAATCATATTTAATTCAACCTCACTGGTTTCAAATCTAAGGGTATTTGTGAAGGGGTCATTGTCAAATCCATTCCAATGGTTTTTAATTTACTGAATTACCTTGTACTTTACAGCTTCTTTCACCCACACAAACCTTCATGGGTGGCTGTTGGATTTAAACTTGAACCTTTGTACCTTGGAAGATACATTAAAGGGGATCCTTGAGTTGATTACCATAAGTTAATGAGAGTGTTAAGGTTTACTACCACGTGACAGTGCTTATTGTTAGCATAATGAGTCAAGTTTCCTATCCAGTAATAACAGAAAAAGTTGAAATTACTGTGTGAGCTTATAGAGTCAGACAGATGTCGTCAACTTTTGCAAAAGTTTTCAGCCTTATCATTTTTGATTCCTTGCCGAAGGCAGGCAAGGAATCTATGCGACGGTGATGTCGTGTGTATGTGTGTGTGTGTGTGTATGTATGTGTGTGTGTGTGTGTATGTGACGCTTTGGCTTGTAAACACGATATCTCAAGAAGGGTAAGTGTGACTAACCTCGTATTTGGTGTGAAGGTTGGTCATATTGAGTAGATGATCCCTATTGTTTTTGGTGGAGATCAAAGGTCATTTCGGGTCACGAGAGGTCAAAAGGTCAAAACTTTGTAAACACGATATCTCGAGAACGGATCATGTGACTATGCTCTTATTTGGTGTGTACATTGTTCATATTGAGTAGATGATCCCTATCGATTGTGGTGGAGGTCAAAGGTCATTTGGGGTCACCAGAGGTCAATAGGTAAATTCCTTAGAAATTGCTTGTAAACACGGTATCTGAAGAAGGGTAAGTGTGACTAATCTCATATTTGGTGTGTGCATTGGCCATATTAAGTAGATGATCCCTATTGTTTTTGGTGGAGATCAAAGGTCATTTAGGGTCACCAGAGGTCAAAAGGTGAAAACTTCGTAAACACAATAACTCGAGAACGGTACATGTGACTATGCTCATATTTGGTGTGTGGGTTGGTCAAATTAAGTAGATGATTTGTATCAATTTTCGTGGAGGTTCAAGGTCATTTGGGGTCACAAGAGGTCAATAGGTAAATTCCTTAGAAATTGCTTGTAAACACGGTATCTGAAGAAGGGTAAGTGTGACTAATCTCATATTTGGTGTGTGCATTGGCCATATTGGGTAGATGATCCCTAATGTTTTTGGTGGAGATCAAAGGTCATTTGGGGTCACCAGAGGTCAAAATGTGAAAACTTCGTAAACGCGATAACTTGAGAACGGTACATGTGACTATGCTTATATTTGGTGTGTGGGTTGGTCATATTGAGTAGATGATCTGCATCGATTTTCGTGGAGATCAAAGGTCATTTCGGGTCACGAGAGGTCAAAAGGTCAAAGCTTTGTAAACACGATATCTGGAGAACGGATCATGTGACTATGCTCATATTTGGTGTGTGCATTGGTCATATTGAGTAGATGATCACTATCAATTTTCGTGGAGGTCAAAGGTCATTTGGGGTCACCAGAAGTCAATAGGTAAATTCCTTAGAAATTGCTTGTAAACACAGTATCTGAAGAAGGGTAATTGTGACTAATCTCATATTTGGTGTGTGCATTGGCCATATTGAGTAGATGATCCCTATTGTTTTTGGTGGAGATCAAAGGTCATTTAGGGTCACCAGAGGTCAAAAGGTGAAAACTTCATAAACACGATAACTCCAGAACGGTACATGTGACTATGCTCATATTTGGTGTGTGGGTTGGTCATATTAAGTAGATGATCTGTATCAATTTTCGTGGAGGTCCAAGGTAATTTGGGGTCACAAGAGGTCAATAGGTAAATTCCTTAGAAATTGCTTGTAAACATGGTATCTGAAGAAGGATAAGTGTGACTAATCTCATATTTGGTGTGTGCATTGGCCATATTGGGTAGATGATCCCTATTGTTTTTGGTGGAGATCAAAGGTCATTTGGGGTCACCAGAGGTCAAAAGGTGAAAACTTCGTAAACATGATAACTCGAGAACGGTACAGGTTACTATGTTCATATTTGGTGTGTGGGTTGGTCATATTGAGTAGATGATCCGTATCGATTTTCGTGGAGGTCAAAAGTCATTTGGGGTCACGAGAGGTCAAAAGGTAAATTCCTTAGAAATTGCTTGTAAACACAGTATCTCAAGAAGGGTAATTGTGACTAATCTCACATTTATTGTGTGGATTGGTCATATTTAGCAGATGAACCATATTGATTTTCCCAAAGGTCAAAGTTCATTTGGAGTCCGCATGTTCAAAGCCTGACAAGCTTTCCTTCACAGTCTTTCAAGAAAGGTCACTTGTAGGGTCCTGTAACTTGTCATGTAGATGGCACATAGTGAATACATGGTCCCAGAAGTTTTTGGTGGAGGTCAAATGCCATTTGGGTTCATGACGAGCAACGGGGATCTCAATGTAGGAAGATTCGATGCCTTGCATGTGTACTTTGTGGGCACATTATGGAGCCCTGTTAATTGAAAAACATTGCAAAGCAATGTCAATGTGAAAAAAGGCCTTACATTTCAGCAGAAAGGAATCGCTAAGCCTTTTGGCTTTCTGGTTAAAGTATTTTGCTCAGGCATTTTCCCTTACTTTTCCAGCCAAAATGGATATTTTTTTGCTATTTAAAACTTAGCTATATCAAACAGATGTGGAATTACAAGTAATTTTCTTGCAATATCTATTGTCAGTTTTAGAGACGTCACCAAACGTTCTCAAGCAATGGCTCACACAGTGATATGTCAGAGTGTTCAGTGTTGTACTTTACAACTCACACAGTGATTTGTCAATGTCGCTGTTGTAATTGCAATGACAATCGATGTGCATTTGGTAGGGTATTAAGAAAAGTTGGGTCTAGCAATATTAATTTAGTTGGATGAGATGTAACAACACACTAACATGGCTGTGTTATACAGTGTATGTCAACTCGATGAAATGTCAAAGATAAAATGTTTTTCCGGTATGGTTCGAGTTCAAATTTGAATTACCTTTGGTCACCTCCTACCACGTGGGAAAATACTGTTGGGATTTTCTACAATCCCGACGAAAGGGGGCGATATTTAATAAATTGTATCAAAATTACAGGACATACATGGAATGAAACATTGGTCTGAGATTGGGGAACAATTACATACACCATCCTTTCAATATAGAAACTGACTGTATAAACATATTGGAACGGCTGTCACTTCTGAAGAGAAGAGACAATTTTATAAAAAATTTTAAAAGAAGAAGAAGCAACACATTTACCAGTAGAGAAAATATGTAACAAGGGCTAACTTTGAGCTTGTTTGTGAGCTACAGCAGAATTTCTGCTCTAGTTTGTGTATTGACATGAAAGATTTTGCATAAATTTTAAAAAAAGTGTCTGGTCACCAAATGGAATGGATAAGTACTCTCCCATAAAACAGTTACTTATACATAGGGTATGGGAATTGTCTAAGTTTGACCTTTTGTCATTGGTATGTGAAGAAAACTGAACAGGATTGAAAAAATTTGTTGAATGTCATGAACCAACTCAGTGAGTCCCTTTAACTTATCTATTTAAATGTCACTTTAAAACACATCCATGTTGATCATTCATCAAACCTCAATCTAACTAATGAAATGCACTCACACAAAGTGGCCCATTTAATTCTTATAGAAGTCCTTGGTTTTTATTTACTCATAGATACTCTCAAATCCTGTAAGTAGGCAAGAACATGGATATGAAGCCATTTTGCTTCTAGCAATTTTAGTAAATTACAGAAAATATGAGGTAAGTGAAAAACCTTTTAAGCTGAGCTATTTTTAACATTACTTGAAGTTGGGGTAATGAGAGATGGTTTTACAAGTGTTCTTCAACTTAGATTCTGCACCGCAAACATACACTAAAGTTAAAACTAACAAAAGATGATCTGTCATCATTGTCTGACATTGTGATTGGTTGCCATATGGGATGAGGCTGTTTAGAAATATATTTGTGTGGAATTTTTTTCACCCCCCAAAAAATACAAAATTTTAATTTGGCAGTAATTCACACAGGATAAGTTTTTCCTCTCACTATAAAAACCTCTTCACTGTATGTTGATTCTTGTAAATAATCATTTATTAGAAAAAAGGAAACACAAAGTGTTGGAACAATGTTAGGCAATGTCAATCTCTGATTGTCCATTTAAAAGATCTTGTTTTTGGTTTCCCGCAAGGGAAAACTATGGAGCCGCTCTTCAAGTTCACCGAGGCAAAACCTTGAGAGGGACGGCGGATTGCAAAGTTGATATTGGCTATCACAAGTCATCCATACAAATGAGGGACGATGATTACTTACACTGCATGCTTTTACAATATTGCTGGACACAGTGTTTCTACAAAACAAAAGTCAAAGACTTTTTTCTTCCTAAAAATTTATCTGGTCATCAAGTGTTTAATAATTTAGAAAGTCGTAAATAACTATGAAGTTTACTGCATTCTTGGAGAGAATCCTCTAAGCCTGCGATTATAAGCAACACCCTTTGTTGTCTTAGATCAGAATAAAACAATGTACACATATATAGCCACTAATGATATAGCAATGCGCAACCCATCCGCTTTGTACTCCGTATTTTACATGTCTGTAAGGCACTACGTCTACAAGCAAGTCAAAAGCTTCTCATCTGGCGACAATTGCAATGGAGTTTTACTGTGTAAACTTTCTCCACATAAAGTTAACTCAATGAGGATTTACAGTACATTCTGTGTATAAAACAAGAGACCAGTCGATACTTTGCGATAGACGATCGCGAGCTGTAGGGTATTGTGAGGGTGCCAGTGTCATGAAGTATCGTGTGCCTGTGTAAGGCTGTGTTTGCAGTTTGTGGATTTGAAATCGTTTATTCTGTTTCAGAGATGTTTTCAAACTTATTTTTCCTTGTGTAATTAATGTTGCTGCTGCTTAGAGGCGATTGAATTAGGTTAGAGGTTCCGTAGTAGCTGGTCTTATCTGTGAGAAGACTTCAAACCAAGTTAGTTTTAAACCTGTAATAACCATTGGTAATAGCTTGATGTTGCTTGTAGAGAACGGCCACAATAAGTTTGAGTTTGGTTTGTTTAGGTTAAGGTCAGGTTAGATGAGGTTTTCATGGCTTAAGTTTGTTGGTTAAAGGCCCAATTTTCTCATCCCAAAAAGTACCAATTCTCCTAACCTTCTTAATTAAGCCCCTCCCACAATTTTCTGAAATTCACCCTCCTCCAGACACATTCTCATTTTATTGCTTCAGGGTGAATATAGAAAGCTCAATGTGTATAATCAAAACACTATCAAAATAGTTCGTGCTGTGTAATATAAGTTTTGGTACTCTGCATTTCTTGAATTAGCAGTCAGTCAAAAAGCTGAGCCAATTGAGAGTTTCTGCTACCCTATACTAGAAGTGTAGTTTGGGGTGAGAGGATTTTCCCTTTAAATCAGGCTGGCCAAGGCTATATTTCAGTTGTGGCTCACTGACATGTTTTCCGGCTTATGCTGAACACAAGCAGTTTTCCAGCTTATGCTTAGCACCAAGCACAATGGCTGACCTAGGCTACTTGCTGCTTGACGATGAGGGAGTTGACTAGACTCCAATTCATAGGATTTCTTCTTTGTAGGTCTATATTTTCAGTAGGCCTATGTTAATTACTTGTACTTAGTAAAGAAACCTAAAGAGTGACTTTGCAAGAATCGTGGTAGGTGCCGTTCGGAATTGGTTTGATATACCTCCAGTATGAGGTTACAGCCCTATACTCTACACCCTCATATTCCGACCCCCTTATGTCCCGACATTTGATTGTAGATGAGCACATGGGTGTTGGAACATATAGAGCTTTCGGAATATAGGGCAGTCACCATAATATGCTCTATAGCCTAGTTCCCGCTTGTAGCCAGAGTGAGAAGAAGGCAAAACCCAGGAAAATTTTCAAGGTTACAAAGTGTGTAGGCTACAAGCAGGGAATAATTTAGCATTCAAATTTTGCATAGCAGTTTTGAAGATTTTTGAGGTCTTTCACACACTTTTTATGAAAATGTTATGCACACAAAAAATTGCTACACAATTTGTCATTTGTGTAGCAACTTGGCCTATTTGGGTAGCAAATTGCGATGCGATACTAGATAAATTATTCCCGGACAAGTAATAAGTCAATGAAAATAATCAAATTAGGCCTGTCTGGGGAAAATCATGGGGGCTTAGCCCTCTTTGGTGACCCCTTTCATGACTAACATGACATACATGTTTTTTATAAACTGGAGAGAACTCTTTGTATTGACTTTCTAAGAGAACTTGCTAGTATAATATTCTCAGTTACTGCCACAGGTGAATACCATAGCCTATTCATTACATACTAGAATGGTTTCGTGGAGAAATTTAACACTCTTCTGCAGTATCTTAAGTTGTCAAGTGTCGTTGAGATAACCCTTAAGGAGAATTTCTTCATTGCATTACTTTTCGTGGGGATGTTTACATTGCCAAGCTATCCAATATTGAACCTGGTAATGCCCCACTCAGATGCATGGACATTTTGGTCATAACTTGCGGTGCACTATCATTCATCAAGGACCAACGATGATCTCTAACAGTATCCTTTCGGGAAACGTACATAACTGTGGTTTTGATTTCTTTTATGAATTCAGGGGTGGTTAAAGGGAAAATGCAGTCTCCTTGATTTGGATTAGTTAGGTTTCATGATTGGCTATTTTGAGTCATGTTCTTTCTTTACAATTCTTTCTCTTTATTATAAAAAAGTTAGGAGAGTAACTCATTAGTCTTGCTTTGTTTTTGCTTTTGTTTTGTTTGTTTGTTTGTTTTTTCAAAATAAGTTTGAGGGGACTGCTTTTGCCCTTTAAGTATTTTACATGGTTTCATTATTTGATCTATAATTTCAAATCTACATTTGTTGTTGTTTTCAGCTGCAGAATTTGAGAAAAATACCTGAAATTAGGGAAATGTCAGGAATGTACTTGTCGTATAGGAAGTAGTCTGGTGAAACTGTGTCAGTTTTGTAATGTCCAGACAATGTTTGCCCTGGAAAGTTTAGAACAGTTAATTTGAAACATGAGAATTCAGTGTGTTTATGGTTTATTACTATTATACTGTGGCGCACCTATTTGATACTTACTTTGTATATCTTCCTTTTGAGCACTGCTCTATTTTGATGCTTCTTAATTTGATCATAGATCTTCTTCCAGATAGCAGTTACAAAGGATTGTGGGATAGATTTTGGCATGTGTCATTTTTGACAATTACATTTTATGGTGGCCAAACATGACGCCCACCAAAATGCTATTCCACAAGTCTTTGTAATTGATGTTGAGAAAATGGTCTGTTGTTACTTCTGTAACTGTATGTTACACTCGTAAAAGTTTGTATTCTTTGAAAACCATGTCAGTGGTTGTAGAATATGTCCACAGTATTCTCCTCCTCACAGGCAACCATAGGTGAGGACTTGGAAAAATCTGACATATTTGAAATGGAACTTGAACTTGAAATACAGTTGGAAGTGGATATTCTTGAACTTCACTTTTTTATCTAGGGGAGACTGTCTAAAACATTCATGTTGATGTGTCATGAGTCCCATCTAACTAACCAAATTAGAGGCCTAGTTTCTCTTTTGAGTCACTCAAAAATTTTCACCACTGAATTTATTTCTGGCCCCTCATTGCATTTAAAATTTAAGTCTACATCTACTAGACAAAGACCTAGGCCTATGATGTGGTAGTGTGTTATTGCCCAAGGCCATATTCTGCTTAGCAAACTACTGTGTATAATGACACTACTGCTGTACATCTCACACTTCACTGATCTGTACAGTACTTGTGAATAAAAGCATAATTACTCATAGTAATTTAAATGCTAGGGTGGTATAAAATATATTGGGAGTGATGTTAGAGCTCCTTTAACGTTCTTGAAAGCGAAGTTTAACAATCTGACAGAGTATGTAGGGGTCATGTGACAACTGGAATGTAAACATTCATTCTTCTGTGCTTTTAAAGTTTTGTATTGGTTTATGTTTTTACAGTCTGCCAACCCATATATCGTGAAGTTGTCTATTCTTGATGATGAGGTTGCATTAACGGTGAGGAGATAATCTCTATGTTTTGTATAAATCTTTTAAAAAATTGTAGTAAAGGTCTCAAGACATGAACAACACATATATGATGGTATGCTCTTAAAAGCACCAAAAGTGGAGAAAATAGTCACAAATGTTGTGAAGGTCCACCACATGTTACCATCTACAGGTTATTAATTTGGCACATGCATTCCATGTGGATACAGTTAAAACAGGTTTTGGTTCAAAGATGATTCAAAGCTGCAGTATATTTAGTTCAACTTTAGCTTTCACTCCATATTCCCATCCAGGTATAATCTTGAGTAAAAATTGATCGCAAAGTTCAGAATCACAGATAGGCATAAAAGGCCAGACAGCTAAAAGGCATGATTCTTGACATGCAACTTTCAACAATGTATTTAAGATGATGTAAATTGTTGCCTTGATGCTTGTACAGTACCAGATGGGTTATGGCTCTTTAAAATACCTGTCTTCACTCATTACAGCAAAGTGATTACATTTCTTTCAAATGGTGTGTAGCCTGAAGATTGCCATTTAGGTTATGTCTTCTCAGTTCATCATTTCACTAAATATAACATGGTTTCCTCATGAAACCTTGGAGTAACCTGCATGTACACATGCAAATTTTGCATACCTAACAGTTGAGAAGAATTCAAAATTTACAGTAAGCCTATCCCAGATGAACCCACATTTGTAAATGTTTCAAATTTGTGTCAATTATCCTTTTATTCTTTCTTTTATCTTAGGGTCTTGGCTGGGTTATATCATCAGTATTAACAATTCACAACCAGTGAGTACATTCCCACATACCATTGTAATCGGGAAGTGGTGCATGTGCACCATTTACCAACTTAAGAGAAACGTTCCACTGCCCTGAAGTGATGAAAACAGATAGCTATACACCATTGAACAGTAGCATTTATACACAGCATTTATGTTCAACATATAGACAAGTCAGGAGAGCAAGTGATGGTCAGATTTCAGTCGACCATCTGGGATCTGTCACCTCTCAATCTTTCACTTTCCTTGCTAACCTGTATCATGGATTGTTGTAAACTAAATTGTATCTTGATTTCTTCAATTTCACTGAGTATGAGGGTTTGACATTCATGCAGGCAATAGTTGAAGACCATTTAGGGCTGATGGACCCCACTAATGGCTGCCTACAGTCACTTAAAACAAACACTGATCAGATTTGTTTATATGTAAAAATGAGACTGTTCTACAAACAAGCAAATCAATCATCAGAATTTCTGCAAAACTGTCTCTGTGAGTAACAGTCAACAATATCAATCACTGAAATAAGATTTACTTGTTCCATTTACAACATACACTGGCTGGGTATCATTTTTGCTGGCTGAGGTTATATTACTATGGTGACTTAATTGTTTATCATCTTTTGCCACATCTGCCATTTTGAACATGAGTTGCTCAAAAGAATTCTAATTCACCAGTTCATCAGTTCACAAATTGAAATGTTTCTCACCTCATGAGTTCATAAGGTTCACAAACTCAATGGGATACCTCACTTATGCTAAAAAAGAAAACTGAAATTGGAATCTTTTTCCAGTCAGAGAAGAGTCAATGAATGTTAAGAAAACCTGCCTCAGATCACAGAGAAGTCTGGAAATTTGATTGAATAGACCAGTTTGAAGTTTCTTCAAGGAGCAGTATTGTGTAATAGGTCAAAGGTCAACAAGGAACACTTTAACATGTGTTAATAGCAGATAGTGGGATGTAATGCTCTTGAAAGAGTGTGCTATGTGCGGTTAAAGCAGCACTCCTTGTTTTGTTACCATTTGAACTGAACAGAAAGGTCACACACAAATGCTCAGTTGTAAATGTTGGACATAGAAGAGATTGCCTGCTCTGTTTTGTTTTATGTTCGACACATCATAGTATTTGGATAGTGAAACCAGTCATCTCAGAAGTCGTCAAATGTTGCAGACGTGACAGAAAAAGATTCAAACATTATGACTTCACTTGCTTAAAAATAAGGACACTCTGACCAGACCTCACAAAAGGGAGGTCGGATGTAATAAAATCCTCCTTATCTGTTCATTTATTTGTTGTAAGAAACCATATCACTTCTAGAATAGCACTTAACCCCAGGCCTGTAAGTAACTTTTTCCAGTTGATTACACAGCCTATTAACACAGCAGATAAGCTACTGAAATGTCCAGTGATCGCAGAGTTAAAACTTTTGTTTAGATTATGAACAGGAAGCCTTTAACTATCCAAAGAAGGGCTCATATGTCACTGAGAACAAATCAGCCATATTCACAGAAACTAAATTTAGTTGGATTTGGTAACAGATACCCAGTTAATGGTTTGAAAACTATAGTTTGGATCTTTTAGAAGATGAGTTTGTAATGAACATATCAAATGGATTTTAGCAATCAACTCAAAACGTATTTTGAAACAATCCCTGAATCTCTCGCGTATCTTCTCATTTCTTTTTCAAGTAGCTTCCATGATATTTTACAACTTAAAATTATATTAAGGTGAACCAAGAAGTCAATCCTCATAGATTTTTCAATTCAGTGAAAAAAATATTTTCACATGATTTTCAAGGGCCATCATGAAGCAGGATAGTACACTTTGCTGATCCAAATTGGGGTGACTGCATTGCAAATTTAAAGGGGAAATGCAGAGACCCCAACTTGAAGTAGTGTGGTCGACTGTCCTGTTTCTTGATTGGCTCTGTAGAGTCATGTGACTACATTTCTGCTCTTCAAGTATGAAATTTACTGGGAACAACTGCTTGATTTTCAAGGGCCATCATGAAGCAGGATAGTCCACTTTGCTGACCCAAATTGGGGTGACTGCATTGCAAATTTAAAGGGGAAATGCAGTGACCCCAACTTGAAGTAGTGTGGTCGACTGTCCTGTTTCTTGATTGGCTCTGTAGAGTCATGTGACTACATTTCTGCTCTTCAAGTATGAAATTTACTGGGAACAACTGCTTGATTTACCTTGAATATGCAATATTGAAGTTCTGAAATAGTATGAAAGATACTTTGAACAGAAATAAGAAGAGAAATATGAGATTTAGCTGTTACCTCAAAATAAAGTTTTTGGCGAGTGATCTTACCCTTTAATTTCTAATATTTGTTCAGCAAAACAGCTGTTTTTTTGGTTCCTTGCGGTAGCAAAGGAACCTACGTAGTCAGGTTGGCGTGTGTGTGTGTGTGTGTGCGCCTGTGTTTGTGTGTGTGTGTGACACTTGCTTTGGTATGCTCTAACTCAACAAGGGAAGGTTGGATGGAACTTGGATTTGGTACATAGATTCTTCGTTAGGAGAAGGTGTGCCCTATTGTTTTTGGTGGAGGTCAAAGGTCATTTGGGGTCATCAGAGGTCCAAAACTAAAAACCTTCTCAACACAATATTTCTAGGTAGGAAACTTGGATAGATGTCATACTTGGTAGGTGGAAGTGTTATGGTGTAAGGATGAAATTGGATATGTTTGGTGAAGGTCAAGGGCTCATCTGGGGTCACCAGGGGTCAAACACTGAAAAACATTTTAACACAGTATTTTAAGGTAGAAAGGACAGATTTCAAATCAATCTGTGTTTGGTTAAGGTCAAAGGTCATCAAGATCACTGGAGGTCAACCGCTGGAAATGTTATTTAGAAAATCTTGTAAGCTAGATAAAGATAGGTTCAATGGATTTTTTATCTCACCTGGTTTTGCATGCTTATACACCCAAACACCTTGAAAATTTGGCCTTTACGTTCATTCGGCAATGATTCCTTCGGGTCGTATACATGTTTTGGATCATTCAAAGTTTTATGAGGGCAATAACTGAAATCTGTAGATTTCACTGAACACAGGTCACTCTACATTAAACTGGTCTCTCTGCCAGTGGAAGCAATGCATCCATGGATTATACAGTATGTCTCTTTAATACTGCTATGCTCTGTGGGGTAGCCTAATCCTCATTCTATTATCACACTTCATTAATCACTTGCTTTCTGCTTAACTGCTGTATAAACCCTGTTTTCTGTGTAGAGGTAGCAAACAGGACAAATGGTAGATTGTTTTAAAGTAATAGCAAGTTTTATTTGAGAGCAGGTAAAAATAACTTGTGAGAGAAATACAAGGGGTGTTTTTCTCTATCTGACCAGATTGTGTATTGTTTATCTATGATAATATCAAGTTTGATTACAAGCATAAATACATATGGAAATGAGGTAGTGTTTTTGAAGGATCTCACAGCATTATAAAATTTGAATGTAAGTAAGACCACAGAAATTTAATCTTTGATTTCAAGTAATATTAGTACTAAAATATCCCTTGTGAAGATGTTACAAACATTGAGTACTAGCTTTTGCTTAGCTCTATTTCGAAGACTGGCAGTACAGTTCTTATAATATCCAGCAAGGAACCACAGTGCCCATTGGGCTCTTGTTTTACATGTCAACATACTTGTGCCAGTAACTTGTGTATACTATGATGATTCTTCTTTTGTATGTTCATGCTGTGATGTCGCTTCTTGAAAAAGCAACATAGACACCCCAGTACATCAAAGGCGGTGTGGGGTGTAACTAATATCTGAGTTTGTTACATGATCTGTGACCTCAGATGAGCTGCGCTTTCATTGTGTTCACACTGCGTGAAAAGCAATTAACACATGCTGACTGACCTGTTAGCTAACCCCAAATGTTACGTAACTTTTTGTGTATTGAAACACATCTTTTACTGTCGATCAATAAATCAGATATGAAACTTGACTTAATCAAGTCTGCATGTAGTTAGCTTCTTTTCCTCCCTGAAGTGAAAAGAGGTAATCAGGCAGAGAGGAAGAATGTAACAAATAGTAAGAGGGACCGTTTCATCATGTATATTGACAGCATATATGGCCAGGGTAAAGCATGTTTAATAGTTCCTTGATGAGGCAAGCAAGATTTAGAAATGTTAATCTTGAGGTTGATTTCCATTTAAAAGAAGTTCTTTAAAATTTATTCTTCATCTTTATAGGAAGTACAAACAAAACACAGATGACACAGCTAGGGGTAGTTGGTTTAACACTTTATCATCGATGGTAAGTAAAAAAATGTAGCTTTCAGCAGGGTAGGTTTCTTATCCAATCCTGACATTAAAAAACCCTGGAAAATGAGTTCTAGTTCTTCCATTGAAGAAAAAGATGGAAGTTTATTTGCAATACAGAGGAAAATTGTCCTTCAGTTGTATTCTGAGGTTGTCTGAAGGAATGCTTATGTCTTTATACACGAATCCGGACAGCAAGTGATGGTATGATTTCAGACGGCCATAACTGGGGTCCGTCACCTTTAAATCTTTCGATTTCCTTGCTTACCTCTATCATGGATGGTTGTGCACTTATTTGCATCTTAAATCCTCCAATTTCACTAAATATGAGGGTTTGAAATTCATGTAAACAATAATTAAAGACGGGTTTAGGCTGATGGACCCCACTAATGGCGGCCTACAGTCACTAAAAACAAGCGCTAATCGTCCTATTTGCAGCTTAGAGGTTTGGAGTCCGACTCCTGGCTGGCTGAAAGACTTTACAAAATGGAACCCACTGCCATTGTGCCATTGTGGTGCTCAGCTTAAGCATGGAGTTGGGAAAACAAGCCAGTATGCTGCATCTGGAAAGAATGCCATAGACCTATTTCCAAATAGCAATTACAAAGGATTGTGGGATAGAGTTTTGGGTGTAATCAATTTTCACCACAGTATAATGCCATTGACAAAAATGACAAACACCAAAACTCTCTCCCACAATCCTTTGTAATTGCTATTTGGAAATAGGTCTATGGCCATCCTGACTTACACCAGTTGGTTAGAAACAGGGCTGTAAAATCTCAAGTTGCTGATGATATCCCTGGTTCATAATACATGTTTATTAACAAGGCTTACTGTTAGAAATCATACAGAGTATAAACATTTTTTCTTCTCTCAAATCTGTACTGTATAATTATCCCTTTCATTAAAGTTTTTGTCTGTCTGAAGTTGAAAAAAGAATGTATGAGGGAGGGCAGTGAAGGGTGGGGGGGGGGGGGAAACGATAGAGACTGGATGAACATTTGGTCTTCATAAACATCATGGGGATCCATTATGTGATCAATTGTGGGATCTGGTTTTAATAACTTGACAATGCAAAAATGGAATCCACTGCATATAATGAAATGGTGTATGAATATTAATGGGTAGAGGCATGCTTGGAAAATTTTGCTTGGTTCAGTCAAAGCCTTTTGAAACAAGAACTCTCTACATTCTTGGAAAAGGATGATGGAAGCCAGGTCCAAAGCCTAAAGGTGTAATTAAAGGTAGGTCAATAGTAGGAAGAAATTTGCCCGTTGCTGGCTAACTATTTGAGGCAGGTGGTCCAACACCACCCCCCCTCCCCCAAAAAAAAAAATGGGTAGAAAATATCACATATTACTTTTAGAGGTTTTAATACAGTGGTACCATAAATAACCATTAGAGATTCTTGTGTGACTACTACAGTAGGAGAGCATGACATCGGGTATGGGGTCATGCAAGAAAAAGATATTTTGGGAAAATTAATTCCTCAGTGGGATGAAGGCCACAATATTTTAATTTTGCAGCTATGTGAGAAAATGCAAATGGTCAAATGAGAATCTTAAACAAAGGCATGTAAATTGAAACAATGGATTTTAAATATAATCAACCCACAACTGCTCCCATCTTTAATTTCTTCTCAGGTTGGAAACATGTTTGTTCCAGAATCCGTTGAAGTGAGGTCAAGAGGGTAAATATTTTTAACCTGCTTTCCATTAGTTTTAGCTTAAGTGTGTTTGAACTTTGTTTAAACTGCTGGTTTCCAAAATTAAAGGAAAGTTTCCTGAAAGGTTTCCACCTATTTTTGAAGTTGGATCTTTTGCCCTGATTTTATGGATTTGCCATAGTCTTTCCCCTTTGGCTATAGCCCTGATTAACTTCACTGGAAACTTAAAAAAAAAGCTATAAATAGGGCAGAAAATGAAGTGATAAACATGAAAAAAATAATACATAAATATTTAGCCTGTAAAGCAAATAAAAATAGTCATGTAAAGCATTGCACAAGGCCAGTTTAAATATGTGACCGGAACTATGGTGACGTGGATAAAGGCAGTGGCATTTGAAGCAATGAAGCTTAGCAACGGGAGGTCTGGAGTTCAATTCCTGGCCGGGTCAAGGTAAGGTGGGTTTTTCATCCAAGAGCAATCTATAGTTTTCCCATCTGAACTGGCCTTTCAAAAAACACCAAATTTGATCCATATTGTTGAATTGGTTGCCACTCAACATGAAAATGTAATTTTATAAGCCAACAGCTTCTCCCACATTCGTGGTTGCTAAGCCTCGTTAAACAACTGCCCTTCAAGGCCTGATTATGTGGTTCCCTTTTTGGTGTACTGAAAAATCACAAAATCTTGAATGATACAAATCTGTGGATTTTTCATTTCAGATAGTAACGAATCTTATCTCAGTCTGAAGATTTTTATCCTATTCGTTGTTTTTATGTTTGGAATTACTAAAAGACAATGTATGTTACACATTTATTCCATTTTTGAATGCTAAGATAAACAGATTTGAGTGAAAATTGCATTTGTCACTATGCTAAAATGACCGTTTTTGAATGCTAAGATAAACATATTTGAGTGAAAATTGCATTTGTCACAATGCTAAAATGACCAATTTTGAATGCTAAGATAAACAGATTTGAGTGAAAATTGCATTTTTCACTATGCTAAAATGACCATTTTTGAATGCTAAGAAAAACAGATGTTAGTGAAAATTGCATTTTTCACTTCGCTAAAATGACCATTTTTCACATTTGTCACTATGCCATTTTGCGATTCATCAGTGTGTCAGAAAGGGGGCGATATACAGCAACTCAGTATGTAAAACAATTCTTCCAAAACACAATTTTAAAAGTTTGCTTGATGTCAGGATTTCAAAGATTAAGTTCAAATCAGAGTGAAGAGGATGATCTGTACAGCTGTAGATGCTTTTGACTGTATCTTAAAATTGATTCTTGGCAATCATATTTACTCTATTTTGTAGTCAAGACAAATTATTTTCAAGTATTTATGCCAGAAAATTTTGATCTTGTCTTTTCCAAGTAAGAAATCATGCCAAACTGTTACTGCATATGTTTGGAAAATTTAGATTGTAATGTATGCTTGGACTGAAGTGATGGTATTTAAATTTAACTGATTTTAATTTTAATTTAAATTTAAACAACATTCCAGAAATATCTTTGGTTAAAAGTTAGTTTGATATCAGTGTTGACTGCCAAGAAAGCAATGTTACTGCATACATATCAATGGGTAAAGTACTTCACGTGTAAAACATTTCCCTGGCATCAGTTTAGTAGCAGGGTGTAATACATGCTAGGGCTAGTAGGATCTAGTACAACTTAGATAACATTCGAGAAATATGTTTTGTTTGACCATGATGTTGACTCCTTAGGACAAAATGTTACTAACATACATAACTGAGGAGCCTTGAATATAAGTCACCAGATCTCTGGTTTCAGTTAAGCCTTCATGTTAAATATTTAAAGATTTTAAATAATGTTTCAGAAGAGGTGAGGGTAAATTGATGGCTACTTCTTTAAAATGATGATATAACTTCCTGAAAGAGATCCTGCTAAGACTGCTTCTTTTCTTCAACAGTCAAAGGAAAGACATTTTGTATTTTCATGAATTTCTTTTGTCAAGACAATCACACATGGTAGTTGATCTTTTGTGGTAGGGAAGTGGGTTTGGAAAATTGCCTGGTAATTACTCCCTTTCATGGTATAGAAGAACTTTATTGCTGTGGGAAAACTATATATTTGGAAATTAATCTGTATGAAAAGTGTCCTCCAGTTGCCTACTTAGTTCAAATTGTTGATCATTGCTGCGACAGGGGTGGGGATGAGGGATGATTTACTAGACTGGTTGCAATTTTGCATGGATAAGAATGTAACTAAAACTAGAGGGATCTGTTGAAGGAAAATTGGAGAGCGCCCTCAACTTAATGTGGCATAATAAGGCTTGAGGCATTTGGAAATCAGAAGACCTGTTTAGTAAGTTTGATTTATGATGGTATATTGTTGCCAATGTGTCTTAAAATATACAGTGTAAAGTTTAATGCACAACCCAATAAGATAGAACTCATAGTTTTTTCACTTCTTTGTTTATGCAGAGTTGAGCCTGACAATGCAATATTGTTAGTGTTGTATGAGGCAGTACATCTCAATAGAAATTTTATCACAATTCTGGCACATGTAAGTATTCTACCTGGAATACCATAGCATAAAATACCATGCCATGTCAAAACATGAGGTAGATTTAAGTCATAATGTAGTGTTTCATACTATATCATGCCAACCCTCACCATACCATGTTATGTAATATGTTGCTTTGCATATTGTATCATATCATACAATTCTCACCATGCCATGTTATGTAATATGTTGCTTTGCATATTGTATCATATCATACAATTCTCACCATGTCATGTTATGTAATATGTTGCTTTGCATATTGTATCATATCATACAATTCTCACCATGTCATGTTATGTAATATGTTGCTTTGCATATTGTATCATATCATACAATTCTCACCATGCCATGTTATGTAATATGTTGCTTTGCATATTGTATCATATCATACAATTCTCACCATGTCATGTTATGTAATATGTTGCTTTGCATATTGTGTCATATCATACAATTCTCACCATGCCATGTTATGTAATATGTTGCTTTGCATATTGTATCATATCATACAATTCTCACCATGCCATGTTATTGTAGTATCATAAAGTTGCATAATATGTCATGACAATCAAAACCTTACCATACCATGCCATACCATACTATACCATGCCATGCTATACCATACCATGCTGTTCAATGTGGTAGGTAGAACTAATATTATACCATTTCATTGTACTTTAAAGCTATCTCATGCCATACTATACCATGGCGTACTATGCCATGCTGTACCATATCATACCATGCCATGCCATACCATATCATACCATGCCTTTCCACTCCTCCCTTTTTACCATACCATATTGCATCACACCCACCACACTACATTTCAACTTACATCTAAATGCTAATGTTCAAATTGTCTACACTTGTATCCAAGTACTAGAAAATAAGAACGTAAAACATTTTTTGTAGTGAATTTCTTTTGAAAGAGAATTACTTATCTCCTGCTCTGCTACAATAGCATCATGCTGAACCAGTATCACCAACACCAACCACTCCTGTTTCTCCAAAGTCACCGGCTGTTCCAAGTGCTACACAAAGTAAGTACCAGTGGTTTAGAATGTGTGACAATGGATAAAAGGCCCCCAAAAGTTTTTTTGGGGAGGGGGGGTGAGGTACATATCCTCTTACCCTTGTTTGGTATGTAGAGGGGAGGTATTTTGCGGAAGATGGAATGTTTATTTGACAAATTTATCCTTGATGTTCACCATATGGCTTAATGACCAGTCAGAACACCATTGTATGAATAAGACAGTTTGACTTCTGGGCCAGGGGACACATTACAGGAAGGTTTCAACCAGAACTTTGAATTTCATTTGTGAAAAGGAACTTAATCCAACACAATGTGGACAAAATTCCATTCAAAATAAACTTGTCTGCCTCAAGATACTGTTGCGAGACGACATCAACTAGATTGAATCCACGGACGAGCGAGTGAAAAGTTCTAGAAAGTGCTAGCTTAGGTGTTGTCTCTCTAGCATATTCAACGGGTAACCCCAGAGAACATTCGCACAGTTACAAGAATGTACGATCACCTACTGGAAACTACTGTATGATGTAATGGCCTAATAATAGCCAACTTGTGGTTATGGGTTACTGAGCCCAGAACGTTCGCTGTTTGTTTTGTACGAGATCAAACGAGACGTTTCCATAAGAGTAAGTTCCAGACTTTTCTGGAAGAACTACCAGGCATATAAAAGGTCATGCAAGAAGTGTGACAGAGAGAGAAGTGAACAGAAGATACACAGATAATACAGAGACCAGACGCCTGCTTCGCCGCTTAACGCTGTAATTGTGTCGCCATTTACCGATCACTATAGTCTTCATCTTGCCTTCGCGGAACCGAGTCCTACGCTGTGCTGCTGTACAATCGACGCTAACAACACTACCCCTTGGACAAAGAGTGATACCTTAAGCTGTAAAAGATTGTAAGTAGATTTAAGATTCATTGTTGTAAATTTAAGGAAGTAAGAGGTGAATAATAATTAAGTTGTTGATTTTAATCTTGCTCTTCTGTGGTCTTTCGCTGTTATTGGTTTGTATTGCGACCAAGCCGTAACAGAATTGGTGGCCTAACATCCGGGAAAGAATTATACTACTAGGTGGAAAATTCTGGAAATTTCGTTGTAATTTGCAACTGTATAGCCCAGACTTCTTAGTTGTTTGTGAGTGCTTGACACAACCTCAAAATGCCATTCGATTTAGATGAATTCGTGGCTAGCCCCTCAATTGAGGAGCTTAACTCACTAAAAAAAGTCTGAGATTGTAAAAGTCGCAAAACACTATGGCATTGAATTTCAGCCATTAATGTGGAAGGATGAGATTAAAAGATACATTGTAGAGTATTTAGTAGATGAAAGTATTCTGCCCATTACAGTGCTCGAGACAATCATGACCGTGCCAACTGACAATGCATTTGAATTGAAAAAGCTCGAATTGGAAATGAATAAGGAGGTTACATTGAAAGAATTGGAAAAAGAAAGGGAAGAAAAGGAAAGAGAAGTTAGATTGAAAGAATTGGAAATGCAAAGGGAGAGAGAAGAAAGGGAAAAGGCTAGAGAGCATGAATTTAGGTTGAAACAGCTGGAGTTAGGGGTCATAAAAGGCCCAGAACCTAAAAGAGGCACAGATACTGGGGGATTTGATGTCTCTAAGCACGTAAAATTTGTGCCCAAATTTCAGGAGGATAATGTGGAGAAATTTTTCAACCACTTTGAAAAACTGGGTGAACAATTAAAGTGGCCCAGAGATAAATGGTCGATACTCATTCAGAGTAATTTTACTGGCAAGGCCCAGGAAGTGTATTCCGCTCTGTCAATAGAGGACAGCATGGATTACGATAAAGTCAAAAAGGCCATATTACAAGCCTATGAATTAGTACCCGAGGCGTATCGCCAAAAATTTAGAAAATATCGTAAGGCGGATACACAAACATATGTAGAGTTTGCCTATCAAAAGGAAAGGCATTTCGATAGATGGTGTGATTCTAAAAAGGTCTCCACATTTGAAGCCTTACGACAACTGATGCTGGTCTAGGAATTTAAACGGTGTGTGAGTGATGACATAAAGACTCACCTTGAAGAACAAAAGGCAGACAAATTGAAAGAAGTGGCAAATTTGGCTGATCAGCATGCACTTACCCATAAGTTTGGTAAAGTAGGTCAGACTCAAAACAAGAGTCAGTTTAATAGGCCAAATAAAAAATATGGCAATGGCAGTAGTGGTGACACAGCAGGTAAAATTAGTGGATCTCAGTCTGGTTCCCTCTTTCCAACAAATTCTGGTAAAAAACAACCAGATTCTAGTCGTCAAAAGAACGACCAGGTCAGCTCAAATAAAGCTGCCTTTAAAGACATAGTTTGTGGTTTCTGTCACAAAAACCACATAATGGCAAATTGCTTTCAATTGGCAAAATTAAAGGAGACTGAAACAGCTCCAAATGCCTTAGCCAATGCAGAAAATTCTCCAGAGGTAGTCGTGACTTTACGGCCTAATTCTAATGACCAAATTAAGGAAGAATACCTTCCATTCGTGTCTGAGGGTTTTATTTCCCTAGATGGGGATTCAGCTCATCCACTCGTCAAAATTAAAATTTTGCGTGACACAGGCGCAACTCAGTCGTTGCTTCTTGATGGAGTTTTGCCATTAACGGACTCTGCTTCCACAGGGGCAAATGTACTAATTCAGGGGGTTGAGTGTGGATTTATTTCTGTCCCTCTTCACAAAATTAATTTGAAGTCAGATTTCGTTTCTGGGTCGGTCATAGTAGGGGTCAGACCTACTCTACCTGTAAAGGGGGTATCTCTGTTGCTAGGCAATGACCTAACTGGTGGAAAGGTAGTCGCCAATGCAATTTTGACAGATAAACCATGTGACTATAACAACACAGAGCAATTAGAAAAGGAATTTCCAGATTTATTCCCAGCCTGTGCTGTCACGAGAGCTATGTCACAAAAGCTTGCTATGGATGATAATCTTAAACATCCAGCCTCCAAAAGTGAGGATACAGTTTCCAAAAGTGAAACAAGTAGGGAATCATGTAAGGATGATAATCTTGAACATCCACTCTCTAAAAGTGAGGGTATGATTTCTGAAAAGAAGGATGGTAAATTTAAGCCTCCGCCCTCTAGAATTGAGGAATTAGTTCCTAAAAATGGAACAACACTCCCAAAAGTGGAGTCAGAGTCCAAAGAGGACGCTAATAAGAATATTAAAGAAAGTGAAGATTCCTGGCTTGATCTCAGCCAAAATTTTATGGCGAATCTTCAGGATTGTGAGTCTCCTGTCCCCACACATGGTGAGGGGATAGAACAGGAAAGAAGCATGTCTGACACACTCCAACAAGACCAGTTGTCAGTCCAACAAAAACGTGATAAAGAGCTTCAGCCACTAATTGCTGGTGCTCTCACTGAGGATGAGTCGAAAGACGTCCCAGTGTGTTTTTACCTTAAGAACGGTGTTTTGATGCATAAATGGCGACCACCTGATGCACCATTAGACGAAGAGTGGCGCATTTACCATCAAATTGTGGTACCTAGGGTGTATCGAAAGGAAATACTGAGTATTGCTCATGAAATGCCATTTGCAGGGCACCTAGGGGTCAGTAAGACTTACCACAAAATTCTAAATCACTTTTATTGTTTTGTAAGACTTGTCATTCATGTCAAATGGTTGGGAAGCCGAATCAGAATATTCTGGCTGCACCCTTGAAGCCAGTTCCTGCTTTTGAAGAGCCGTTTAGTAGAGTCATTATTGATTGTGTAGGTCCTCTACCTAAGAGTAGGGCAGGACATCAGTATATATTAACCATAATGTGTGCTTCGACAAGGTTTCCAGAGGCAATACCACTAAGAAATATTAAGGCTCGGACAGTCTTACAAGCTTTACTTAAATTTTTCACATTGTTTGGGTTACCTAAGGAGATCCAATCAGATCAAGGGTCTAATTTCATGTCAACTATATTCCAACAGATGTTGTATGAATTAGGCATAGACCAAATTAAGTCTTCGGCTTATCATCCCGAAAGCCAAGGGGCTTTAGAAAGGTTTCACCAAACATTGAAAAATATGTTAAAGACATATTGTCATGACAATGAGAAAGATTGGGATGAAGGCATTCCATTTGTAATGTTTGCTGCCAGGGAGTCTGTACAGGAGTCACTTGGGTTCAGTCCATTTGAACTCGTCTTCGGACACACAGTTCGTGGACCATTGAAATTATTAAAGGAGAAGCGGTTATCAGATCCAGGTGAAAACATACATCTGCTTGATTATGTATCCCGCTTTAAAGATCATTTTCACAGAGCATGTGAACTGGCTCAAGAAAATCTGAGGAATTCTCAGAAGAAAATGAAGGCGTGGTATGATAAGACCACGGTAGAAAGAGAGTTTAAGCCTGGTGAGAAGGTGTTGGTGTTTTTGCCTGTGTCTGGTCAGCCACTTCAAGCTCGCTTCCAAGGACCTTATGTCATTGAAAGAAAGGTCAATGACACAGACTATGTCATCTTGACACCTGACAAGCGTAAATCGAAGAGAGTTTGTCACATTAATATGATGAAAAAATATTATGAAAGAGAGGATTGTGACATTTCTAAGGATGCAAGTGTACATGATGTGAATGTCAATGTTAATAATGCATGTGATCAAGTGTGTATCATCAGTGTTGATCAAGAATTCAATGATAATGATGAGATCAGTGCTGATGATGTTCCTGACATGTGTATTAAGTTAAAAAACTCTGATGCATTGAGAAATCTTGATCAGAAGTTAAGTCATCTAGATGACAAAGAAAGATCAGAAATGAAATCATTAATCAATGAATATGTATGCTTGTTCTCCGATGATCCTACTAGGACAGATTTGATTGAACATGATGTTGATGTGGGAGATGCTGCACCAATCAAGCAGCATCCTTATCGAGTTAACCCTCGAAAACGACAACATCTCAGGGATGAGATTCGCTACATGTTAGACCATGATATTATAGAACCCAGTAACAGTGAATGGTCTTCCCCATGTATATTGGTCCCAAAGCCAGACGGTGGGTACAGATTTTGTACTGATTAGCGGAAGGTGAATGCTGTAACAAGAACGGATTCGTATCCGATACCCCGTATCGATGATTGTATTGATAGGATTGGGAATGCTACTTATGTATCAAAGTTTGACTTGTTAAAGGGGTACTGGGAGATACCACTCACTGAGAGGGCTCGAAAAATCTCAGCATTCGTGACGCCAGATGGCTTATTTCAGTATAAGGTTATGCCGTTTGGTATGAAAAATTCACCGATGACCTTTCAACGTTTAGTAAATGACCTTACGTCAGACTTAGAGAATTGTGAAGTGTATGTTGATGACCTTATTGTGTACAGTAACTCATGGAATGAACATGTGCAACATGTTAAGGCATTATTTGACAAGCTCGCCAAAGCTAATTTGACTGTCAATTTAGTCAAGAGTGAGATTGCTTGTGCCCATTTAATATTCTTAGGGCATGTAGTTGGTCAGGGTAGAGTTAAACCAATTAAGGCTAAGGTGGAGGGCATCGACAAATTCCCTTCCCCCATCTGACAAAAAGCAGCTCATGCGCTTCCTAGGCATGGCTGGTTACTACAGACGTTTTTGTCCAAATTTTTCTGACATTGCTGCACCATTGACAAGATTATTACGGAAAAATGAAAATTTTGTCTGGACAGAAAATTGTCAGGCAGCATTTGAATCATTGATTGAGCATGGTGTTGATCACCCTGTGTGTTATTATTCAAAGAAATTTGACAGACATCAGAAAAATTACTCTACAATTGAGAAAGAAACATTAGCTTTGATACTTCGTCTTCAGCACTTTGATGTTTATTTGGGGACTACTAGTTTCCCTGTTATTGTATATACTGATCATAATCCTCTGACATTTCTGTCTAAGATGAAGAACAAGAATCAGAGATTGATGAGATGGAGTTTATTTCTACAATCATATAATGTAGATATTAGGCACATTAAAGGGAAAGACAATGTTGTGCCTGATGCTTTGTCAAGAACTTAATGGGGTAGAACTCTGATGGGGTAGATTAAAAGTCGTACTGTAATTTTGGAAATTTTGATGTTGCCTGCGGCACAGTATGTGTTAATGATGTTACTACTCATGTATTATCATATTGTAAGACAAGTTGTATGTCATGATAGCGCCTTCCACTTGATATTGGAATGCATACTGTAATACTATAGTTATTACTATAAGGTAATATTGTAGATATTGTAACCTAAGTTTTGTCCTAGACGTCCAAAACTCTTTCAAGGGGGGGAGTGTTGCGAGACGACATCAACCAGATTGAATCCACGGACGAGCGAGTGAAAAGTTCTAGAAAGTGCTAGCTTAGGTGTTGTCTCTCTAGCATATTCAACGGGTAACCCCAGAGAACATTCGCACAGTTACAAGAATGTACGATCACCTACTGGAAACTACTGTATGATGTAATGGCCTAATAATAGCCAACTTGTGGTTATGGGTTACTGAGCCCAGAACGTTCGCTGTTTGTTTTGTACGAGATCAAACGAGACGTTTCCATAAGAGTAAGTTCCAGACTTTTCTGGAAGAACTACCAGGCATATAAAAGGTCATGCAAGAAGTGTGACAGAGAGAGAAGTGAACAGAAGATACACAGATAATACAGAGACCAGACGCCTGCTTCTCCGCTTAACGCTGTAATTGTGTCGCCATTTACCGATCACTATAGTCTTCATCCTGCCTTCGCGGAACCGAGTCCTACGCTGTGCTGCTGTACAATCGGCGCTAACAACACTACCCCTTGGACAAAGAGTGATACCTTAAGCTGTAAAAGATTGTAAGTAGATTTAAGATTCATTGTTGTAAATTTAAGGAAGTAAGAGGTGAATAATAATTAAGTTGTTGATTTTAATCTCGCTCTTCTGTGGTCTTTTGCTGTTATTGGTTAGTATTGCGACCAAGCCGTAACAATACCATCAATCTGTCGTGTCGACCATGATGTTAATAGAGAAAGGACCCCCAGTGGGTTAATAAGTAGTTAGATAAGAGGTTTATGCCTCAAGGTACAACCTCCTGATTTATTCTAGTTGTGCCTACGGCCCTTTCTCCAAATGAGGGTGAAGGTGATTCGATTGTGTTCCTACATCACCTTGGGGATTGTAAAGTTTGTAAAGTCCTCAAGTCATTTATGCAATCACAGTCTGATGATGTGGTATTTTTGAAGAGGAAATTGATTGTAACTTTAAATAATTATTAAAAGAATTTTCATTAATGTGAGGATTAGATATAAATTTTGTGCGTGCTTGCTACCCTTCTAGCGTGTCCTTGGCCTTGGACCATTGTTCTAAATGGTCAGTATAACAAATCCTGGACTGTTTCTTCACAATAGCAATAAATGATTCAACTTATGTAACACAAACACAGATGTGATATGTTATCAGAGACTTGTACACCTGGGCATTGTAAACCAATCAGTATTTAAACTTAACATTTGTATCCTGTTGAATATGGTGAATATTTTCTTGTCCTTTTTGAAGTCAATACTAAACATTCAAGACCTTCTGCTTCCCTTTAAAATTAGCATGTTAAATTTTTTACTTAAATTACAATTCTCTTGCAGAATTTCACTATAACCCAACTACTTTAGAACCTCTGGTAAACATTCAAGTCACATTTCTTTGCTACTGTTCAATTATAATGCAGGATCTTAAAGGTAAGGACTGGTTTTAGTTTGGCTTGTTGGGGATTTACCTCTTTACTTTTAAAGGGAAATAATAAATGCTCCAACATAGCTTTAAAAGTTAACAGCTCTAATCATTTTAAAATCATTTGGTCTCAACAATAAACCCCAGCAATAGCCTCATCTGCTCAAAATATTATGCACAAGAAGAGTTATGGAAGTTGCATCTTTTGAAATGTTGAAAATTTGGGTGAACAAATTATTCTTGAGCAACAAACAACTGAATTTCTATCTGAGGGAAACTTATTTCTTGAGGAGAAGGCTACCATACTTTCTTCATTGTAATTATTTATCACTCTTTGCCAATAAATATTGGTTTTAAAATGATGAAATTTCCTTGTTAAACCAATGCAGTATTTCCCTTAAAGATAGCAGTTGAATCTTGAAGTGACTGGATTTTTGTCCCATCTCCATTGCAATGCATGGCACATAAGACCTGGGTTTGCAAGGAATGGGTTTATTTTTGGAAGGATGGGGCTGAATGTGAAACATTTTCACTATTATTTGGTATGTGTGCAATATTAAAGGCAGTCAATTGTCACCCTAAATTACATTTTGTGCATGGAATATTAAAGTTCTTAATTGGTTACTAGGCTCCTTTGACTGACATCTAACTCAATAGATGCAGTGAAGTTTATAGCACAGGGAGTGTTTTAAATACACATGTGGGTGTTGTGTGCTCACCAGGACTTTCCTTGAAGCAATAACATAGGATTGTGTCTTCACAGGAGTGGTTTTAGACAACTTTGGAATGGACTAGAAGTAAACAGGTTGGAAAATTGAAAATGTTTGGGGTGAAATGATTTTGCCTTAGGCAGCAGTATGGCTGGTATTAATGGGTAATTCTTATTAAAATTCATGTGTACAAGAGATGGTATATGAAAATAGGTAAGAAAAAAACAGGTTCATAAATTGATCACTCATGTACTTAGGATGTTTTAAAGGTTAGACAGTTTGAACACTGTCCAGGGGTTTAGATGTAAGGTCAGCTAGTATATCAGAGGTTTGCCCTTCTCCGATGTCATGAGTTCTGAGTTTTTCATGTTGTGATGGAAAGTTTAAAAACTCTGAACTCGGACATGTTTATGTCCATAGTACAGTGGAGTCAACGCACTGTTGCCTCAGCTACCAGTAACACAATTAAGAGGAGCTTGCAGAGGCTTAAGTATCAAATTGGAATATGTATAAATAAGTCCCAATTCATAGTTTGTATTGTGTACACTAACCCATGACCTGAGGTTAGTAAATAACCCATGACATGTGACCCCAATCCTTGTATCAGATGTAGAAGAATTTAAAAAATGGTATTTCATTAGAATTATTTATAATTCTGATTCTCTTTATATTATATTTTGTTCTGCATGTTTATAGAGTCCTTCCACTGACCTCACAAGCCCTGCCCCCTTTTGACAGGCAAAAACTAGTATAGTACACTAGCTGGCATAGCTAGCTGAGAAGCAACTGACAGCCTATGTGTGACTGTAGCACTAAAACACTGTTGAATTTTGCAAGGCAATGTCCTGGCTAACCAATTGTGAAGTCACATGAATACACTCTTTTGTAAAATTTCTTTGTCTTCCCAGATGCCCAACGATACAGCAACACAAAGTTGTGCCTGATAATTATTTCTTGCATAGCCGAGGTAAGTCCACTGACATTTTCACAGTCTATAGAAGTCACTTCATCAGTGATTCAGGTAGATTATTTCTTGAATGTTACATTCTGAAGTGGTGGCAGTGAGAAAGATTTTAGGGGAGGGTCCTCCTCTTCTGCATTTGTTTCACAAATACATGTTGGCCACGGACTTCCTATACATGGACAAAGCATACTGCACAGTAGATTGTCTCTAACTTAGGTGTGAGAAAATGCGCACCAAGATGGCCGTCTGATACAGTTTTGTGTGAAAGTTTGGACTTGCTCACGTATTTCTCCATATTTTGCAAGAAAGTTGAAATATGTTTGTACTATGGCAAGGTGAGGTCAAAATCCCTTCACTAATTGCAGAAATATGATATTTTTACCCATCCAGGTTTAACTTTTGCTTAAAATATAATAGAGTCGTCATCAAATCAGATGATTTATAGCTTCACGGCAGCCATCTTGGTGCGCCTTTTTTGCCCCAGTCAGTGGCGGCCATCTACAGATAGCACGTACATGTTACATGCTCTGTCCATGTATAGAAGTCTGTGATGTTGGCTCAGTCACTGCATTTGGTCAACTAGTTTTGGTTTCTATGAAGTTAGTTAGATGGAGGTTTACCGCCCAGTTTCCAGTAACCAGTTGGTTAAAGTCGAGCCAGCCACAGCCATTTTGCCAGTTATGGCTCACCGGCTTGTTTTTCCTTCTCTATTGTTTATGTGGAGCATCAAGCACAATGGCATTAGATTCCATTTTTAGATGGGTACGTTTCTATGAAAAGTAAGCTAGTTAGGTTGGATTTAACTCCTCAGCATATAACATTCTTGTCTAAGTCAGCAGAGCCACTGCTTTGTTTGCACTTGTAGGCCACTGGATTAATTTCATGTCTTAAAAAGAAAAATCTGTGTTTTCATGCATGTGTGTATGTTTTTGGGGGAATGTTATCTCCTTTTTACAATGTCTCAAGAAGGGAACTACAGCAGGTCTAGAAAAAACTATACTTTGTTTTGGTAGAGGTCAAATGTCATCTGGGGTTATTGGAAGTCAAAGTCTGATACACTTGTTAAAGGCATGTTCTGGTGGCTTTTCACCTCTGTCTTGTAAGAAAAACAAAAATATTCCACACCATGTCCTTCAAACCCTATCACAATACCATTTTCCTAACTCAAGATATTTCACTTTAAAGATGGGTTATTTTTGTTGAAAAATACATCTGCTCTTCAACAAAGCTGCAGAAAGTTATGTAATGTGGGCACATTGCCTCAAATTCCTTTTGTTTTTCTTTATAATTGAACATCCTGTTTGACCTTGAAATTTGATACTGTTGGAATGTTTGAGTATCTTTTCCTGTAGATCTAGCATTACCCTTTACCATATGTAGGGCTCAACCAACAATGTTGCTTAATATTGCCTGCATGGGCATCATAATTAAAAATAAATTGAATGCAATGTCAAATTAATGTGCCACAATGACATCACAGATTTCCCATGATGCATCAAATCCCAAGAAAAATTTCCAATTCTTTAAAAATTTGTATCTTCCGAATGCTACAAGCTATTGGAATGCAGTTTTCACCTTCTGAAAGAGAAAATTTTTCTGCTTATTTTAAAGTTAATGGATTTTGTCTCCAGAATATGCCTTTAACACCATTATACTCATTATACATATTGTGCAAAATTATGTCAAGGAAAAGTGCTTTCTCTTTCTTTTGGCAAAGGTCAAAGGCCATCCAGGCTCATCAGAGGATACCCTTCATACTGGTCATATGGATGCATTATATAAATCAAAAAGAATATGCCATGCTTCTGTTTAGGTCAAAGGCCATTTAAGGGCACCAGGTATTTTAAGATTGTTGCTTCAAAAACTTGAAAGTGGCTTTTTTTATACCGAAATGCTGTTGTTGTTTTGTTGCTTTTGTGTTTAGTACAACATTTGTCAAATTATGAAAAGTTTGATAGTTTGACATCTCAAGTTCAGTTCATCAAATTTTCTTGTCTTTTGCATTCTGGTTAGAGGCACTTGTAATTTGATTTTGTTGCAGTGTACTGCTTTATGTAAAACAATTAAAATGTTATGCAAATTTGTCATTGTTCCATCAAAATCTTTCATACATTGGCCACTTCCCAAGACAAGTGTTACATCTTTATTACAAATGAACATAAGATGCATATGCAAATCTGTGTCATATGCAAATCTGTGTCACATGAAATATTACTCACAGTATATTTCATATATTTTCCTTGGTTCACTAGCCTCCATTTCAAAGACAGTCGTAATATTTATATACCCCAACAGTGTTACTTTGAAAGCAGCTCTTGACTTAATGGAAAGTCTCTAAATGAGACTAACACATCAATGGAAAATAGTCTATAGAAAATTTGTAGGATTTCCTAGGTAGCCACACCCAACCACATTTCCAAAAGTCCAGATGAGAATTTGTTACAAAGAAATTCCATAGACTCTTTTCCAAATAGTAGTTACAAAGGATTGTGGGATAGGGTTTTGGTAGGGTTATTGATAGGGTTTTTGTCAATGGCATTATACATTTGCAAAAAATAATGCACACAATAATCTGTCCCATGATCCTTTGTAATCAGTATATGGAAAAGGGTCCATAGATACATCAATGTTCCATTTTCCAAATAGCAATTACTAAGTATTGTGGGAATGAATTTTGGTATTTGTCATTTTGTGGACAATAAAATGCATATCAGGACTCAATGCCCTGCTACTCCTTGTAAGTGCTACTTGGAAAGAAAAAGCAAAAATGAAGAATGAAAATTTTTTGAACATAGTATATCTCAAGAATGGATTTTCTTGTAAGTTAAAGAATAAAAACATTTTGTAAATATAGAAGTGTTCTTCTTTTACGAAAGGAAAATTGAGAAGCATAAATACTTTCAAATGTTAGAAAACATTTAAAATGGTAAATTTTTTGTATGTCTTCAACAGGACCAGTATGCCAACTCTTTTCTACATGATGCCAATCTGACCTTTAGAGTACCTCTCCACAGAGCAGTGAGTTTTATTTCTCATTAATATTTTATTTTAAATTACGTTAAGTCCAGAGTCATTGAAAGTATCTTGAATCCTATTTTAAAAGGTCTGCATCAATGCCAAGTTGCGTCATGGACAAAACATAAAGCTTTTGATCCCTAGATGGATGTGTACCCTGAAAATCAGAAGACTTGATTCTTAAAATAAATTAGGAGAGAGAGTGTGAGAAATTTAAGTGCTTCCTGAAAATGGTTTGTATAACGTTGGAGCTAGTTTATCAGGTCAAAGAGGGTTTGAGGTCAGAATCATTTCCTTTAAAAAGGTTTCAGTAATATCTGTAGGCATCTGAGGAATTAAGATTACACAAAATTTGTGTAGTTAAAATGGTGTAAATGATGGATTAGTTTTTGAGTACAGTAGTTTGTTTGCTTGTGGCATCTTTTTTTTTTTTAAAAAGAAATCTGTGAAATGTTGCAAAAAGTAATGACAAGCGGCAGGTGTAAAGTTAGTTCATCTAAGGGGCGCATGCAGTCACCCCAACTTAAAGAAGTGTAGTAGACAGTCCTTTTTTATCATTGGTTGTAAGAGTCATGTGACAATGGCTTTTCTTCTTAAATGTGAAATTTACTGGAAGTAACTGCTTGGTTTACCGTAAATTTGCGATATTTATTGAGGTCCTTAAAGGTAAAGAGCAGTCCCCCCAAAACCTATTTTGAAGAAAAAGCTAAATAATACAATTTTCATTTTATTTCTCTTCAAAGTATCTTTCGTTACAATTTATGACTTTACTATTGCATATTCAAGGTAAACCAAGCAGTTATTTCTGGTAAATTTCACATTTGAAGAGAAAAAAACATTGTCACATGACTCCCAACAGCCAATCACGAAACTAGACAGTCTACTACACTTCTTCAACTTGGAAAGACTGCTCCTGCCCTTTAAATATTATGAAAGAAACTTTGAAGAGAAATAAGAAGAAAATTGTGAGATTTATCTGCTGCTTCAAAATAAGTTTGGGGGGACTGCTGTTGCTCCTTCAAACAATATAATGTAGCAATGTTTGTTTGAATATTATCAATGAAGGTATCAAGAAGTCCTTGCATAAGAAAGGGTTGTTCTTTCATGAATATTCAGATGTATTCCACGTGCTACTTTCAGCCGATGAGACACCGTAAACCTGGAACAGAAAGAGACATATCTCCTAGACCCTTGGCATGTGCAGTATTAGGTGAGATTTTATTTCATCAGAAACTGTAATTTTATACGAGATTTATTTAATTTGATTCAAGTTGCAAGAAAAAATCGAAAAAGACAACTTCAAAATGAGTGGGTGATAGGTTGTGACCACTAAAAAACACAGTTTTACCAGTCAGGGATTGATTACTGCTAAACCCCACGTCCAAATTGATTCTCTCCTAGGTTAAAGTTACAAGTGGGTTCAGAGGGACAAAATCTTGCCTCAAGGCCTGTGTAGAGTGCAATTTGAAGGGTTTTATAGGTCTTTTATTTGTTTAGTTCAAGCATTGCTGAAAAGCTCTCCTCTGTTTAAAAAAGAAACTAAGATATTGAAAATATTTCACTTTTTTTGAAATGAAAAGCAGGGATTAAATCACCTTTTTTTTGATAACTTTAGGAAAGGGGGGGGACAAACCCCCTTTCCCCCCCTTTGCTGGAAACACTGCCAAGGAGTTTTGCTTCATGAACTGTGGGGAATGCATTTATACATTTTATTTTTTTCTCATGATGTTTGTATTCATTAAGACTCCAATCAGATTTAGATATGACATGTTGCAAGGGTGTAATGTTTACAACCTTTGTTACATATGATTTCGTTGTGAAACCGTTTGAAACCATAGCTTTATACATATATATATGTATAAAGGATTTTGCAGCAAGTCATTGCACTATCCTGGAATTCTGGAATATCTGCTCTGCATAAACTTACAGTGTGTAATCATGTTTTGGACACTGAATAATCTTGAAGAGAAGATATTTTTACATATGTACAACCTCTTTGGTTTACAAAATCTTAGTATGCACAGAACCTGCACATATGTACACAACATGATACATTGCTCAGTATAGCAGGATGGTGCCTTTAGTAGCAAAGGGGATAATTAAGATATATATAATCGTCTTTTGGTTGCTTCTTTGAATTGTAAAAGGAAGATACGGAGATACTGAGACATTATTACAAGTTTGTTCTAGTTTTGCTGTATCTTTTCCACCATATAGTATTAATGGTTCATGTTTCTACATGTTTTATGTTTATTTAGATTTGATGGTCGAGTTCATCATGAGTCACATGATGAAGACACTACCTCAAGAACTTCTCATGTAAGTTACTTCTTAAAAGGACCATTTTAGAACTTAAACATTTGGTTGAGGTGCAACCCACTGAACCTGTTACATGATATAATGCATGATAACAAACCTGGAGGGGCTAATGATAACATTTTGTCATGTCTCTAACCACAACCAAAGCTCATGATATGGTATCAGGCACGATTTCTTTGTCTGGAGACATGAGTGTGACGTTTAACAAAATCATGTAAGATGTGGTGGCAGTGATGTTACCAGAGTAGTTATGAAAAACAATCATGCATTAAGCCCATGTCACACTACAGGGATATCTGATTGAATTTCTTTCAGATTTTGTGAGTTTTACTTAAAATCTCCTCCATCTTTGGTCAAAAAGAAACAAAAATTTGCCAACCTATAGAAAAATGTTTTTTGTCACAGGACTTCGAAACTAGAGGTTATACTTATTATTCCGTGATGTCATCTGTATCTGCAAACAGCTTTTATCGGTTATTTGTAGTCTGATAAAAGCTATTGGTCAATGTGACGTCATGAAATAAATAGTTCACACTTCATTTCTGTGGTCTCCTCATAATACCGATCACATATTTATGTAGGATGGCAAATTTTTGGTTCTGTCCGACAATGGATGGAGGAGATTTTAACAAAACCCACCAAAATCGGATAGTTATCCAATTCAATATTGCTGTAGGTTGACCTGGGCTTTACAAATAGTAAATCCTCCCATTTGCAAAATTGTTTTACCTCTCCTTCCTTGACTGCATGGTCAAGCAGTTGTAGCAGCCAGAAGGTCTGGAGTTCAATTCTTGGCTGGGTTATACCAAAGGCTTAAAAATATAAACTACTACCATTGTGTTTGGTGCTAAGCATAAGCAGTTGAGGAGGGGGAACAAGCTAGTGAGCTACAACTGGAGAAAAGGAACTGGCTGGCAATTGTTTAGGAACTAAGCCGTAAAATTACCCCATCTAACTAACTAACTACATCCCCTACTCAGAAGAAAAAGTTGTAAGGGTAAAAGTCAATTATTGATTGTTTTGAAATTGTGTAAACTTTTGAAGGGGATTTTTAGTTATAACTTGCTCTTTTTTACAGGATGAGTCTAGGTATCATTCACAGATTGATGTGTTACCAGAAAAAATGTCGAGTGAGGTTGCAGTATCCATGGAAAGATCTCTGGACAGGTAACAAAATCATCTTACTGTTACAAAAATATTTATTTTTTAGGCATACCATTCATTTATTATCAGAGTTCTCATCAAGGTGATAAAGGGGGGATTTGCTCCCTCCCTTTCCAGAAGGAGGTTAAATCCCCTTTTTTCTTTTCCATAAAAGTGAAAAATGTCTGTATCTTGGTGTCTTGTATAAGAAGAAGACAATTTTGCAGCAGTGCATAAATAAATAGCCTTTAAAACCCTTCATATTACACCACAAATGAACCTTGAAGCAAGGTCATGCTCCCCTCAACCTTCCTGTAACTTTAGCCAAGGGCAACATCAATTTAGACTTGGGGTTTGGCAGAAAAAATCTTCTCCCCCCCCCCCCCTCCCACCTTTTTTAGTTTACTGGCAGAATCTCAGGTGTTGCATTGACCATAGACATGATGTCATTAATTGCTGAATGTTGCAAGATGTGATTTGTCTGTAGTTTCAAGTGCTTTAATACTTTAAATTCTTCTCTGCTCTTAAGAAGTAGTCTACCACCCAAGACCTTAAGTTTTAATCAAAAACAGGAGAGATTGAATATCAACCCAATGTAGTATTATCAGCCTCATTGAATGTGCCATTTCTGAAATAGTTTCTGAAGTAACTGCGAAGTACCTTTCAAGAGTAAGTACAGACTACTGGGATACAACTACATTCAAAAAGCACTACAGATAGCTGGTACAGTTAGTGAGTGCAGGGTCCCAGTGGTCATGGGAAACCCAAAGAGGTTGTGAAATTTGGAAAACTATTTTCAAGGCCTGAGAAAAGTCTTGCATCCAGGGAAATTGTGTGAAGCCATGGAAAAGTCATGGAAATTTTCATGGAGGAACATCGTTTCACTCTTACTTTTAACATTAAAATATGTTCTCTCTTGCAGTATCAAAGTTATCATTCTCTTTACATATTTACTGTTGGAAATTTACTGTTATTGTTGAGTGTGAGACATCAAGAGGAAGGTCATGGAAATCCTTTGTCGGTCCTGGAAAAGTCATGAATATTGATTCCTCAGAAAGTTCAGGAAACTTTTAGCTGGTATTTCTACTAATATAATAAATAAATAGACAGAAGGAAAGAAATGTATCCTTTTACATGCTGTGTAAAGTAACTCAAGTCAGTCTAGTGATTTTAAGTTTCACTCTATGAAAATAACTTCTTTTTTTCCTTTCACAGCTTTAATAAGTCTTCTCAAATATTTATTATCCAACGAGTCAATACTTTTGCCCTCTCAAAATATTTTTGAGTTAGCCTGTAAGGTGAGTAAACCATTTCAGTATTTTAAGTGTTGTTTATGAGAATGCTATAGTGTTTCTTGGAAATTTTTTCTTAAGCCCAGGGTTGCCATTGGTCCGGCTGGGCACTTTGGCTTTTGAGCAGTTTCCTTCATTTGGTTTCACACTGCACTGGAAGTTTGATATCACTGTATTCTCGTTTCAGTGATTATTTCAGTTTTAGACACAGTATCTACTTTTAAATCTTGGCAAGGAAGGAAAATTTTCAGCCATCTGATGGAGTTTGTGACCCCCAAAGTTCTCTGGTATACCATGCACCATCTCATTGTGGCCTCTGACTAGATAGAATCAAAGGTTGTCTTCCTTTTCTGTCATCAGGGAATGATCATTCTACTTAAGCATTAATATTGATCCTACCTTTATTGCTAAATTTTTTTTCATAACTTCAAAGACATTGCAGAAGACACTGTTATTGAAAAATGTAGGTTCTTATGTCTGCGTTGGTTTATCATGGGTAAATTGATGAGTTTTTCAACTTGCTTACTGTATACCGTATTTACTCTATTAAACGCCCCGGGGGCGTGAAATTTTCGTTAAGGGGGGCGTTTATTAGAGTCAAATTTACGTGACTTTTCATTAGGCAAGTGCCCCACAAATTGTTTCTTATCTGAGCCCTTCTGATAAACTGCTATGGCATATTTGTCCATTTGGTTGTCAGCTTCACAATCAGCTCTGAGCTCCTCCCCAATGATCAGTAACCAAACTTCCCTATAAATATGGTAGCCACGAACAGCACTCTGAACTTTGCAAGTGTGATCAACTTTCGCCGGCATCTTGATATGTAACGTTACACACAGAAGTGACTTTTTTACGTGCCCGCGGCATGCATGCATGCATGCTGTGCACAGTATACAGCCAGGCCTCACGTTACTATACTGACCGGCCGGCTATACGCACGTACATACGGTAATTGCATAATAGTTACCGTGAGTAGCACCATGCACGTACGTATTAGCAGTACATAAGCGTTCACAGCATTTCACCGTTAAACAGTTTTCCTGTGTTGAATTTGGATTTTCATGTTAGGCTGTTCGGATAGGCTAGCGAATATTTGTGTACCTACGGTATGTACAGTACCACTTTCGAACCGCAAACGAAGCAGTACAGGTTCGCGGTATGTGATAGCGTGATTGATATCAACAGAAATTAGTTGCAGAAACATGCCTTTTACTTCAGGATATGGGACTTTATAGGAGATTTTGTGGCTTCAAGGTAGGACTATTTCATTTTCCTTTTACGTATTGTCTTTGGAATTAACAATTTCACTTTATGCAATGTGACGAAAAAGTTGGGGGGCGTTTATTAGAGAGGGGGCGTTTAATAGAGTAAATACGGTATGTACGTTTTAATGTATTTGGTCGAGATTTGTTTTGGGGTGAGGGGTATTCTAGTTGGTGTGGGGAAAACAAGCCAGTGAGCCACAACTGGAAAAAAGGCTGTGGTTGGCTCAACTTGAACCAGTAGATTGAAAACTGGGCTGTAAAACTCCATCTTAGTAACTGAGTTGGGGTGTCCCTCTCTCATTCTTACCCTCTCCAGCTCAGTACCAGAAAGAATTAAAAGTTGCAAGTAAAATTCCACAGAAATTTCAGATATCAGAATGAAAATTTTTAAGTACAGTTTATAATGGTAGTTTGTTTTTAAGTGGAGCTTCAGAAAAGTAAATTGCAAATAGGTTACATGTAACACCTGAAAATGTTCCTTTTTCTTTGTTTTCAGGTTGTTAATTTGTTTAATCTCTTCATTACATATGGAGACACTTTCTTGCCCACTGCTGGAAGCTACGATGAACTTTACTATGAAATAATTCGCATGCATCAAGTCTTTGACAACCTTTACTCCTTGGGTGAGTTGGATCCCGGCAGATTTGCCTCTGGATTTATATGCTATGTTTTAAAACTCCTTCCTAAAGTCTATTACCATCAGCAGCAAATAATGACAATACCACCCATTATGGTGGTCAGTGTTTCTCTCACGGAGGAAATTCATTTTCATTTGTGCCATAAAGCAAAATCAATTATGACTTATACCAAATGGAATTTGCTGTTGAGTTTTGCTCTGGATTGAGGGGCAGCATGCAATCATTCATGAACCTTTAACCAAACTTAGAACCTTGTAGAAGGACCTCTGAGCTTTGTGCTCAGCATGAGCAATGAAGTAGGGACAAAAAGCCACTTAGCCACAGCTGGAAAAAAGGCTGTGGCCTGACTTAAACAAGGTTAGAAACTGAGCCTTAAAACCTTATCTAGCTAAGTAACCCTGTAGAAGAAAGGAAAGGGACTGTGATATACCCCAAGGTCTGTGCCAGATAAGTGGTTGAAAAACAAAATGGTACTTATTTTTATTTTAATATGCTCAAGGTCTTTTACAAGGAAGGTACCCTATATAGCTGGCTTTACTTTATCTGCCATTTAGATGCCAAATGTTTGTGAAACTAGAAATATGCAAGCAAATCATCTATGCTATGTTACATTGTCACTGTGAAAGATATTTTATGCTTCACATCATTCAGATTTTGTTCAGTTTCAGCATTGAGGCACTCAGGTAGCAAGTGATAATTTTGCACTCTTGTGACGATTTCTTCTTTTGCTGCCATGCAAGTGTGATTTGGTTTCAGCATTGAGGCAATCTTCAAACAATTTTATTACTGTTGCTGTTGTAAAAGATATTTTACATTTTACATACCAAATGTGATTTGGTTTCAGCATTGAGGCATTCAACCAACTCAGGAGAGTACAAAACAACAGCAAACAAACTCACAAACTGTCTTGTCAACATCAGGTGAGCATTTGTAGAACAAAATATTCTTTTTTTTTTTGTAAGGGTATACTAGCTAATTACAAATTCTGCCTGGAAGTAATTTATGCAGTCGTGATGTTTGTGGAAAGAAATTACTGTACGTATTTGATATCCAGTGTCATAGCAAGTGGATATACTTGGGTGATCAATGTTGTGGCACCCGAGAGGTCAGGGATACCTCAACCAACCACAAGGTGGTGAGTGCAAGGTTACACTGTAAAGCTGTGCTCCCCATTTGGAGGTCTTAGGAAAATGGGAAGTTTGATAAAATTGCTTTGGGGCCTCTTGCTGTCCCTTGTTCAAGGTCTGCAGAGGGTCTGTCTCTCTTTGTCACTCCATATATCTTTTTAGGTGACAGTAGTGTTTACTAATTTTTCACAAGGTTCGTTGTAATGACCTATAGGCCTCTAAAGGGCATGTAGTTTGTGACACAAAGTGACCACCAGTGTGGGAAAAGCAGAGCGGCTTATTAATAATGACTTCACATCAGGCGGCTACCAACTCAACAATTTAGGTCAAATTTGGTTTCATTTGAAAGCCCTACTTAGTTGAGAAAAATGTTAGATTGCTCTTGAAGATGAAGGTGAACTTTGACCCAGCTAGTAATGGAACCTCCTGTCTCCTGACTTCATTGCTTCAAATGTCCCTGTCATTGTCCTCTCTGTCACAGTACCACTCCCTTAAAAGAGGTAACCCTTGAGCACTATGGAGGATAAAATTTATGACAAGTCTTCTTTTCTTACAGGAACTTCCACAGGAAAAGAATCAATTAAAAACTTCATCAGGCATTACTCAAACTTTGGTAAAATAATCTTGAGCCTGTGTGTGTAATGATGTCTCTTTTGTCATTACAGAGCAATTATTAACCACTTCACTCCTAAAGTTGATTCTGTCACAGCTATGAACTCACAGCCATCTCTCTCAGCAGAACAGGTAAGTGTGCTTCTTGCTTGGCAAATTATAAGATTTAAGTTCTTTCATTCAATAAGTCTGGGTAATATTTCATAATGGAGGCCTTACAATAGTACCTGTTTTAGTGTTGTGTTCTCTACTTGATGTCTGTCATGTCAAATTTAAGCTTACAGGGTGGCCTCGATGGAAAAGGGTTTTCTTTTTGTCAAAGTATAGAACTGGATAAATATTTTCAGTACCAATATGTCATACATGACTGATCAAAATTGTATTTTCAAAGGTCCTCTTTGCTAGACTTTCTAGAGAAGGGGGGGGGGGGGGGGATAAAAATAGTATTTTAGGAAAATATTTTCTCCTCTTGGTCTATGTGAACCCCCTGTTGTTAGGAAAAAGCTACTGTGAACATTTCCTTGTAATTTGTTGCTGAGTTAGTGCTTCTTCCAAGAAATTATCAATTAGGTCAATATGGGAAAATTTTAGTTTCAGTTTTGTGGATATATGCAAGCGACATCTAGGTGAACAAAGTAAAATCCTGTTTCTTTGTTTTTACCCACAAACAACAGATCGACAAGTCCTTGCATCTAAATTAAGTCATAGTGACTTAATAGTGGAAACACTGTTTTTGCTGTTAGCAAAGTACATTGCTTTGTCATGGAACTTGGACTGACCTGAAATGTATCAGCAGTATGTTCCTCTTTCAATTTTTCTCCCAGCAATCCAGTTAGCATCATCTTCTAATTTTTTCCAACTTTCCCAAATTTTCTTTTCTCATTCAGGTTCTTGAAGTTGTACGACAAAACTATGATACGCTTACACTCAAACTGCAGGACAGCCTGGACCAGTATGAAAGATATGCTGAGAAACCAAGGGAGTCTGCTTTCTTTACAGAACTGGTAAGATGATTCTTCAACACCAATTTGTAATGTTTGTAGTTGTTCAAGACTCTGTGGCCATTGGCCTGAAGTTATTAATGCTGGTGTTACTAATGGCCATATTTTGTGGACTTTGGAAGTGAAACAGTGGTCATATGTAATAATGCAGAAAGATAGGTAGACTTACATTGTGTAAGCCCTGCAGTCAAAATGCTCACTTACACATGGTCAAGTAGTTAGAGTAGTTGCAGGCAGGAGATTGGGAGTTTGACAATGGCTGGGTCGTACTGAAGACTTTAAAAATGGAATCTACTGAAATTGTGCTTGGTGCTCAGCAAAACAATGGAGTAGGGAAAACAAGTCAATGAGCAAGAGCCACAACTGGAAATAAGGCCGTGGTCAGCTAAACTTGGACCAATTGGTTGGTTGGAAACTGGGCCGTAAAACTCCATCTAGCCTAACCTTACCTGGCACATTGGCCTGTACCTACTTGTGGACCAGGTGTTTGGTCTGGTGGAAGAGCATCCACCTATTAGCCTGGATATCCAGGTTCAGTTCCCAGATGGAGTTATGCCAAAAGACTCGATGGATAATTGAACCTACTAGTGTTGGGCATGACGATCTGCATATGCGATGACAGAGGGAGACCATTGCAGTGTCCTACAACTGGAAAATAGGCCTTGAACACTTAAATTAAACCGGTAGGTTATGACCTGAGTGGTATAACTCTCAACAAACCATACATTCTTGTGGATATGGATCATCGTCAAATGTGGGAATTTGAGAATACTAGGGAACCAGGGGGGTGTAGTTACTTATTCATGAAAGCTGTTTTAATAAAATTGTTTTGAAATGGGCAGGTGTCAATCATTTGCCTGTTAATGGTTTGTATGTCATGTTATATTTGCTCTGTCTGATTGTCAGAAAGTAGGAGTCATTCTGTTGTGTAAACACTTCACCCACGAATGGTCATCAAATTTTTGAAGTTTTTAGCTGGGGTTTTTTTTTTTTTCAAATTTTTTAATATTGTTCGGTAAAGTTCTGTATGGCAACAGGTCAGATTTGTAGTGCAACCATTGTCACAAATTTTCAAAGTTTACAGCCTCTGCTTGTTTGGTTTTTTTTTAAAGCTTTTTTACAATTTTTTTTTTTAATTTTGTATTATGTTTGCAGGTCAGATCCATCATTCTGAAATTTCGAAGCACAATCACTGTCACAAACTTGGAACAACAGAGTGTCCTTCAAGAGTTTTCAACGATTCATTGAAATGATGTAACAGCTCAGATAACAACGTGCAATAGACCATAGTTTCAGTTGAAGATGCTACAAACGAAACAACTCTGGTTATGGCTTGATAAATATGTAAGTCCTATGGCCAGCTTAAACTGCATGCAGGTGCGTGATGACAGTTATTTGTGAAGAGCCCATTTGGCCAGTGAAAAATGCTGTATAGCTGTGTAGTTGAACTGTGACCTGTTCCTTTGATAAAGAAATCGTAAATGAACCAAGCTCCACTTGGTTTATGACGAAATGTGGTATTTTCGGAAGACTTGGAGAAGAGGTAGAGTAGACCTTGGACTCTTGGATGAAGATGGTCATTGTTTGGCAGCATGTGTGACTGCTAGTGGACAATTTAACTTCAAATTGCTTATCAGTTCCATGGTACAGCTTTGACTTTTTTTTAAGGGCATTCTAGATAGGAAAATAATATGTTGCTCCTAGATTATAAAGGGATCTTTATTTTCACTCAGCTGGGGGATTGAAACCCAAACTTTGGTTTTTGCTAAGCTTTATTGCACCAAATGCAACCACATTTATCCACCTGTATACAGTGCCAATCAGCTTGGGAGTATTGCTGAAGTCATATTTGCAGTATTGTTATGTAAAATAAAACCTCAAATTAAATTATTACTCTATTTGTGATTGTTCCTGGCTTCCAAAAAAGGACAAAAACTGCTGAAATATGGACTGAGGTGTCAGTATCACAGGTAGGAATATTATTATTTGTAGTGCTTATTGTTATTTAATGAAATGTATAAATCTCAGTATTTATTCTGCATGGCACATTTGTGATTCATATGCATCATTCCTTTGAGAAGAACATTGATTGATTTACTCATACATTTAAGTGCATGAGACAGCAGGGTACACATACCACAGATCATTGGATCTGAGAAATTTTTACTTTTAACATTATTGCTATCCGTTCCACTTTGTATCTGTTTGTATGCTTAAATACAACTTGCAAAGCCTGGAAAGTGCCATTTCCAGCAACCTGGCAGGCACTCATGGCCAAAATTTTCCTTCCCTCTTCTGGCCAAATTATGGTGGTGCTACAATTACATGGTCTGTGAACCCCCCCCCCCCCACCCCGTATTTCTGACTTAATATGCCTGTATTTATTCTCAGGTTTTACAGCAAATGGTCGAGTTGCTAGCCCTGTTCCTTTTGAAGTACGAAGCAGCGTCTCTATGAGAAAATGAATCAAGTACTGGGATATTTTTCATCTTCTCACGCTGCAGGCAGGATTTCTGCCAGAGGGGAGGATGGGGGGAATTTGTCCACCCCCCCCCCCCGTTCCAGAAGAAGGCGGGGAAAATTCCCCCTTTTCATTTCCATAAGAATGAGAAAATTGTTAACATTTTGGTTTCTTACTTAAAAAGAGGACACTTTTGTAGCAATGTTTTCAACTTATATAAATAAATGTTTGTTAAAACCCTTCAAACTGTACCTTACAGAGGCCTTGAAGCAAACTTTTGTACCCCTAAACATACTTGTTACTTTAGCCAAGGACATTGTCAATTTAGAATTGTGGTTTAATGGTAATTAACCCCCCCCCCCCCCTTTTTGTGTTTGTGGTGGAATTCCTGGCAGGGGTATGGGAACATGCGACAAAGTCAAATGATGCTTGACAATACTTTGAGTTGACTTTAGGATAGAGTGCACAGTCTACTATGTTGTATTTAATACCTAACATTTTTAGTGTTTGTGCACCAAAGCTTTATTCTCTCCAAGTGTATATGCTGTCTGAAACAGTGAAGAAATTTTCCCGTGTTTAACATTAAAGCAAGGTCATAGGGTTTGTCATGGAGTATATTGTAAATGTTAGTCTTCACATACAATATTTTAAGATAAAAAGATTAGGAATTAGATTAACTCATTCTGCTAATTTAAAATGTGGGATCAAAAAATCTGACATATGATGCACAATTGTTGCAATTAATTTCTGAGACACTAGCAACAAAAATTATCAGAATTTTACAGAATTGCTTTGACCATATAAATGTATGCATGCATAGGTGGGGAGGGTGAAGTTGAATTTTGTAAGCACTCTTTTGTCTTGTCTTTCCCTTGTAAATATTTAAGATATAGATACTAGGTAAGGTGTAGGATGTATAATGACATGTTTTGATTGGTTCCTTCATTTTGTAGCTTTCTACAATAAGCCAGTTTGGCAATTCATTTTGGTGGCGATGTACATGTCCACATCCTGTAAATCGTTGGGATAAAGAAACCAATTCCGCACCTACATCACGTATTCCAAAATTTGAGTTTCCATGAAAATTTCGTGACATCTTTCTTTCTTAATCCATCCGTAACATAAGAAGGGATCTCAGGTGTGGTTTTGTGCAGTAAATTTTTGTCTAAATTGTCTGTTTGGTACAAAAAGTCGCGTCTCTAATCTGCCGTTAAATTAAAATAGGACTGAGACCCCTATTTTCGTTGAGGTTGGCACAACACTTAGGTTGTGTTGTATGCACACATACAGTACTGACGAAAACGAGGGAGTGCTGTATGTTAAGTGCTGAGCTCGTGTTGTGTATCCCAAGCTGTGCCCACAATTCCATGCAACAATGAATTACCCAACTCCCTTATTGGGAGTGTGGTTTGTATGAACAGGGCAATTATTTGTGGAATAAAAGGTATGAATATTGAATTGGCAACCCTGGTAAAATTTGAAGGGTTTTATGTGATTTAACACAGTTTTCTCCAACCTACTTCCCCGTTTCAAATGCTAAGTTTATGGCAATGTTTTTTACTTGTGGTGCAGGTCTGAGCAAGTGATGTGAAACCATTCGAAAATGCATTTTGTGCCTACTATGCAGTATTAGGTATGAGATACCCCTCCTTATTCCAACTGTCATGGTCATTACATTTTGATGTTTAGACCATTCATTTAAACACTGAATTAGTATGAGTTCTATAAATTTAGAGTTATTTGCTTTCATGCATTCTTCAAAACTGCATGAAGAGTGCAGTTGCTTTTAGAACACTGATATTAGCCACACACCTGGTGAAACAGGCATTTGGATTGGGACCCTTCATTGACACTTTTCCAAATAGCTCTTGCAGAGGATTATGGTACAGAATGTTGTTGTGCATTATTTTTTGCTACAGTAAAATGTCATTTACAAAATATTTGCATACCTAAAACCTATCCCACAATCCTTTGTGATTGCTATTTGGAAAAAGGTCAATTAGTAGCAATTAAATAAATGCAGCTGGAATTTAAAGAAAAGGAAAATCGATTGTTCTGCTGGCAGAAGCAAAGAATTATCCTCCTTGCTGATGGGGGAAATCAGATGATTATAGGGAAATATTGTTTGGTTTTGGGAATTGATAAATTACAGTTCATGAACTTCAAAGGACTAGAAAAATAATTGGTAAAATTTTGATGTGTTAACATTACTCAGCAACCCAAAAGGGTGCATACAATAATCCTGAGAGTCAAAGTTAGTTTCTTGCAGAAAGTTATTTATGCGGTTATTTCATGGGATAACTTTAATAGTTTAGTGATTTTGAAAGTTTGAGGGCATTTTCTGTTGCCAAAGTTTGAAGAAGGAGGGGGCAGTGGAGATATGTAATTGAAGTCACTTGAAATCTGTGCTTTGCTTTTGAGTTGACAAGCCCCTGCTTGTAAATCCTCTGGCAACTAATGAACTAGCCAAATGTACTTCCATGTTATAGTGTAATGTAATGTGCATGGGCAGAAAATAAAGGTCATGGAAGGTAGAGTAGTAAGTCATCTTCTATGGGTTGAACAATTCAGTAGACTCATCCATGGTTATATGTCACTGGCTGGCAAAGAACATGTAACATGTATGTTAGGTTTTGCAGGTGCAGCAATCTTGCAATTGCAATCAGAATGTTGATGAATTAGAATCTACATCTCAATGTGACAAAAATTACATTATATTAAAGCTCCATTTTGAAGGAGCTGTAATGTCATTTGTTGTTGGTAAACAAGAATGAGTCTATTATAAACGAAGTGAAGCAAGGAAAGGAAATGATGCAAGAACGAGAATGGACAGTGGGGGAATGGAGAGTGAGCAGAAGACAACGGGGGAAGGTGTTTTATCTTACTTGTTCAAAATATGCATGTCTTTTACAAGGCAAAGGTTCCAAGGATAAAGATTCGGGGGGGGGGGGAGGGGGAAGAAGGGGGGAGGAGGGATTGGTTGGAGATGTTAAACTGCAGAAAATGGGCACATTTTCAAGTATATCATGTGCAATGTGGAAGAAGTGTTGCCATGTACAATCCTGTTTATGAAAGTAAGCATATCATAACAAGGCCATGTAAAATGCATATTGTATTGAGAAAGACAAACCAACCCTTGTAATATTTTCATTTTATGAAAGCAATATATTTGGTTTCAAATATATTGGCATCAACTGTTTGTTTTTTGTCATTTATTTTATATGAATAATGGTGTCAATTAGGGTCAAGAAGTGGCATGGATCAAGTGCCAAGTTAATGCTGTCATAAATTGTAACATGCACCCTCTGACCCCGGTTGACCAATGTTGTCAGGAGTGTTAAAAATATCCCTGTCTTGTAATGGACCCAGCATTTCATAAATTTTAATGCAGGTTTTTTGCAGAATTTGATGTTTCTATGCCCTGGCTATTAGGTTGCTTAAAAATGCAACATCTAGAGAACTTTGATACAATCCTGCATCATAAGTAGGATATGACCCACATTTGAATTTTCCCAGGGTCAGATGGTGTGTTCTACAATTGATAAGAGCATTACTGTACTTTGCAGGTGGATGTGAAATAACCATTTCATTTCAATCCATTTTTTTTTAATATTTAAATTGCTCCTTCACATAGGGTTAGGCTATATAAATAGACATTTATTGTATCAACAACAAATAGAAAACAGAACTCAAAAAGCATATTTTTTCTGTCTTTTGTGAAAGCTGTTATATTTTACTTGTTCAAAATATTCATGTCTTTGACAAGGCAATGGTTCCAAGGATAAAGATTCCAGTTGATGAAACATAAAATTGTCGCTCTGATAATGACTGCCTACATCTTTGAGTGGATAACAGCAGAGCCAAGATTTCATCTTAGGGGGATAAAACGATGGCAAGCATGAGATCCCTCACAGTTATCCTTCTTGAGCTATCTTGTTTTTAAAGGTTTTGTTCTCTTGATTTATGTCAAAGGGGTCATCTACGCAATGAGTAATTCCCCAAATACATTCGAGGCATGAGATCCCGCACAGTTATCCTTCCAAAGATAGAGTGTAATGATGACCCTTGATCTCCACTAGAATTCAATGGCCTATCTATTAAATGTGGACAATCCATGCTAAGTATGAAATCCCTCACAGACAGTGCATTTTTCTTGAGGTACATGTCTAACAAAATCCCCATCAGGCCTACTAAACATGGAAAATACACATCCTAAGAATGAGATCCCTCAAAGTGTCCCTTCTGAAAAGTGTTTACAAGGTTTTGACCACATGATCATATAACCAAATGACCTTTGATCTCCACAAAAAACAATAGGGATTGCAATCTGCATAACAAGTAAATATGAAATTCCTAACATTGATCATTCTACTTGACATATCATGTTTATGAGCAAAATTGTCACATACATACAAACACATGCACTCACATGCAAACACAAATAACATCACCATTGTATACATTCTTCTGCCTGTGGTGAGGGATCAATAGTTTTGCTCAGAGATGCTTTGTTATATGGCCATCCCAGAGAAGATCACCACTTGCAACTGTAAAGTCACATGCAAAGCTCAAAAGATGGGCCTTGTCTCTAAAACTTAATTTATGTTTGTTTACACACACTGGGTGGATTCTACTGCTGTTTGAAAGACTTCATGATTAAGGTTTGTTCATCTAAATGTTGTGCAACTGTGCTACTACTTGAAAGACATCTGCTTAATGAACATTGCTAAAAAAAAAAATATTTTGAAAAGGTCTACATAGTTTCTAATGATCTTTTATACAACTATTTACAAATTTGGAATTATTCAAGAATATTTAAAAAATCAAAATATGTAAGCTGATATAAAGCTGAAAAATAAGTTTTGAAGGCTTGCTTGCTGTTCAATTTACAGTATGAAAAGACATTTATGGACACAAGGTCTTCCCAATGTTCCCAGGATTCGATGTTCACAAGGTCAGTTTGATGTTCCCTGTTTTCATATTATTTAAATGGTCAGCAATGATTACAAGGTTTGTTATTCCCAGGGCCGGTTCAATGTTCCCAGATATGGGTTTAATACATTTCCAATCCCAGCTGCCTGTAAACCCTTGGAATAATGAACCCAAGGAAAGTTGATATAGCCACATATACACTAACAAAAAAGTTGTTAGATGTGGATTAAAAAACAGCATATCATTTACCAACTAGAAATACAAATTCTTAAATTGTCAGTGAAAGAACTGTAAGTGGAATGAGACTGAAAATTACATACATTCCTAAAATAGTCGTATTGAATCAAAAGCTTGAACCCGAAAGGAAAGATCTTTGGCTTGTCCTGAGAGTGAGTACAACTCAAAAATTTACTAACACAGCATAAAAATTTGCATATTCATGCAGAGATAATTTAGAAGCAATAAGCTGAGATAGTGGTTGGATAAGGATGATTTTAGACAGTTGTGGGAGGGGCTTGAGTAGGTTAAAAGCACTGGAACTGTTCGGGGTGAGAGGATTGGGCCTTTAAGTAAGTGCATAAGTCTGTCCATATTATGAATGGTCCTTGAGAATCATGTGACAATATATTTTTTCTCAATTGTAAAATTTACTAAATGTAGCTATTAGGTTTACTTTAAATATGCAAAATGTTAAACCTGAATATGCAAAATATAAAATTTAAGTCCTGAAATAAATGAAAGACATTAGGAAGAGGGGACTAAGAAAATTGTGAGACTTAGATGCTGCTTCAAAGCAAGTTTAAGGTGACTTAGAATTTTTTTTTTCCGGAGCCTAAAACAGGTTGTCATCAGTAACAATTAACTGCTTATTCAAGCATTTTCTAACATTGCTAAATGTTGCCCTTTGATGGCAGTTCATCTAAAAATAACCTGAAAGGTGATTTAACTCCTCTTCAATTCATCATAGCTTATTTGATCCCCTCTTTGTCAGCACTTGTCTCAGAATTTTTTCTTTTAGTTGTTCATGTAAACCTCTCAGTTTTAGGCTTCTATTATAACAGAATGGTCATCAATACTGCTGCTCTTAAAAGCACTAGCTCATTAGGGATAATGAGCCAGTGGTTAGGAACTTTAATTTGGAACTGAAATTTTTCCGTAAAACCTGCAGTGGCTATGACTGATATCAACAAGGGTAAATTTTTCCTCCTGAGTTCTTGAATATTTTACTTCTTTTTCCCCTTTCTCTTCTTCTTTGGTCGTTTTTCTTCTATGTAGTCATCTTCATCATCATCATCAGGTCGTGACTTTGCCTGTCTCATTCTTTTTATCAAATCTTTCTTTATTGCTTTGATGTCTCCTTCACTGCCTCCACCATCTGAAACAAAAAAAATACTTGGAGGTCACAAGAATAACTGTTCTAATTAACTTGAGAAAGTAAAATTTCAAGTTAGTGAGTCAGAAAAGAAACCTGCATTTCTAACAAAGAATAGTACAAGGTCTCATTAAAATATTAATCCGGCCTTGAAGATTTTGAGTCACGTCTCACCCATAAAACTTAATATAATCAATAAGGCTTGTGCAAGGCTTCTCCATGGTCATATTTTAAATATATCTGAAAATTATGACAGAATAGGTAGCTTGAACTGAACAAAGGATTTCAATAAGAGTTGATACATATCTAACAAAATCATTTGGATTTTGTTAATATCTTCAGTCTTCAGATGATATGTGAAGCCTCTTCTAAGAAAGTTACCTTGGAAGCAACAACTTTTTTTTCAAAGACATGGAAATTTGACCTTAAAAGATTTACTGAGAGTGCCAAACAATAACAGAAACTAGCTGATAGCCAAAGCCTTGTATTAGTTGTCACGCACAATACCACCTGACCTTTGTTTTTTGAGAACAATAACATTTCTTCAAGACTAACAATAGCTTGCCAGACCATCTGCCCTCTCTGGACTATGACCCAATGTTTAATTTTTTACAGGAAACAGTGATAAGGGATGCCTCTCATGTCAGTTAGCATCCTCAAACAACTGCCCTCCAACTTGCCTGACATTATTTTCAAGGACAATTTCCTCTTTCTACACATATAATGATGAAAAACCTTTCTAAAAATGTCAGCAATGTTATACACACACCTGTCACAAAATGGTTTCATTTCATCCTAAGCCCAATTTACAGCTGCTATACGTTACAGCTACTCTTGAAACCTTTCCAAACAAATTATATTTGTACCAGAGTTTTGACTCGAGTCAATGACTTGCGACTCGAGTTGACACGAGTCCCATTTTTTTTTAACTTGTGACTTGACTTGACTTGAAGAAAAATGACTTGTCAACAATTCTGGGTTGTTGACTCGAGTCAATGACTTGCAACTCGAGTCAACTTGAATCTGGTTTTTTTTTACTAGTGACCTGACTTGACTTGAAGATAAATGACTTGTCAACAATTCTGGGTTGTTGACTCGAGTCAATGACTTGCAACTCGAGTCAACTTGAATCCATTTTTTTTTATACTAGTGACTTGACTTGACTTGACATGAAGAAAAATGACTTGTCAACAATTCTGGGTTGTTGACTCGAGTCAATGACTTGCAACTCGAGTCAACTTGAGTCCGTTTTTTTTTATACTAGTGACTTGACTTGACTTGAAGATAAATTACTTATCAACAACCCTGATTTGTGCCCTATTTAAATTTTGAAATTCATATGTTGCCTGCAACATCTGAAGTACCATTCATCTCATAGCATTTATTAGCATCTTCTGCCAACAAAATTTTAGCAATGACACTGTGAATAAAGTTCTGGACCACTGAACACTGCCTTGATTGTACAAGACCTTATAAGACAGTGATTACAAAAGAGTGGTTATCTAACAATGTCCTTTTTTGTAATCTGAAGTTCATCGGCCAATCAAATTATTTTGTAAGTAATCTCAACAAAATCTATTATGATGGAAAAGAACAGCAGAAGCAAACAAAGAAACCATAGTTTAATAAGAAAGAAAAGCAGTTTTACAAGGTAATAAATCTATTTCAACTAAACTAAGAGGCCTAATTTTAATTAGTTGTTTCTACTTCTAATAAACAGGTATTATTACAACACACTCAATTATAAAAGAGCAGGAAGTTGAAACTTAAATCTGCTATTGTTTTCACAAGAGTACAGTAATTGACTATTGTCTCTTCCTTGATCTCCTTGATGAGTCATTTCATGGTCAGTCTGACCTACTATTGTTACTAGAGAACAAAGGCAATTGACAAATCAGGGTGACCACATACATAAATGGTCTGCATGTAAAACTGCTGTCTAAGACTGTTGTGATTCAACCCTCATCCAAGACTGTTCAATTTTGATTCTTTGTACAAGTAAAATGGTTCATAACTCCCCACTCCCTATGCTATCCTTTAGATAAAGTTCCTTGCGTTACCCTGTAAATGCTGTCACAGATTTACTTCTAATGAGAGACGGGGAGCTTTGAAAAAATTCTGCTGCTAAAAATGATGAATAATTAAGTACACTATCCCATTTAATGAAAGGCTCTCGAGAATAATGTTAAAATATTTTCCTTCCTCAATTGTGAAACTTACAACTTGAACAGTCACTGCTATTTACAGTTGGAGTATGCAATATATATCTATGACCTTGAATATCCACAGACATTTTCTTTAGTAAGCTCAAGAATCATGGTTCATACATGTATCATCAAATTGGTTTAATTTATAGGAAAATAAATTTAGCATTAAAAGTGAATTTTATCTTCAAGGCAAGATTAGTCCACCATTTTTCACCAGAATCTGTTACACTCCACGAGTTTCTGGAAATAAGGGTATTACCTTTAAAAGTTCACTGCATGCATTAAGAGAAAATGATTAACTAAAGTTAGGAAACATTCTAAGTTGTAACATTTTTCTACATCAGGCAAAATAAACGACTAATAAGGTTGTAGTTTTTACTAACCACTAATTACCTTTGAAGCATTTAAAATAAAAAACAAACAAAAACAGAAACTTTCAATCAGAGAAGTCACACTTTATGAATTAAACTGTTTGTTATTACGCATTAGAACCTAAATTTAACAAAAATTTTGGGCTTGAAGGTATGGACAAAGCAACAATTTCAATATCTAATATTTCTGACTACTTTAAGGAGCTTAAGTCTTTGATATATCCACCATATTCACTTAGTTTGACAGTTCATCAAGAATGTAACTGGTGGCATTGCCGGGAATTCTCTCACGGGGTCATTTAGCATGCTGTGCATTACGGGATATTAGCCTTTAAGGAGATCCGTCATGGCTAACACAGTTTTTAGGGAAAAACTGTGGTTCCTAATTATAGTACCTGATCACTGGTTCATTACTCCAATTAGCTGCTTCAATGAGCAGTAGATTTGATTACCATTCTGGTACAATAGAAGCCCAACAACTTTGGGGTTCAAATAACAACTTACAACAAATCCTGAAATAAGTGCTGGCAAAAAGGGAGTCAAATTCTGAGATAAGGTGCTATCAAATGTCAACCTTCAGGGTCATTTTCACATGCTTTAATGGGCATATAATTAGGACTGAGAACAGTTCCTGATGAGATTGTTCTAGGGGTATTTTTTCCAACATGTGTGATTACTTGCCTAGACAAGAGGGGGGGGGGGGGGTTTGTCCTAACTGCTTTAAAAATTCCTGAAAAATTACAATCTAATGCTACTGTTCCTTTTGATGCCAAATTTGTGTTACAATATTTCATGTTTTTCTTAGAACTTTAAAAAAAAGTGTAATCATTGAGAGGGCCATGGTCCAATTTGATCCCCTTCCTTCACCACTGACTGTATGTGGGTATTCATATGTGTTGACAGTATTTATCTCCCTTTTAACTGCCCCACCCAGTTTCCAACACTCATACCACACTGTATCACTACACTGATGTGGTTAGCAATGTACCCTGGCAAACCTCAGGAAAGGGGGGCAAGCTGGGCTGGATCCCCTCTCTGTATATATAAATCTTGACAGAAAGTGATGGTCTGATTTCAGTCAGCTATAACAACTGGGTTCTATCACCTTTTAATCTCTCAATTTCCTCACTTACCAGTATCAGGGATGGTTGTAAACTAAATTGTATATTGATTCCTTCAGTTTCACTGAATATGAGGGTTTGAAATTCATGTAGACAATAAATGAAGATGATTTAAGGCAGATGGGCCCCAACTAATGGCTGCCTACAGTTACTAAAACACAAGTGCTAATTGGATTCGTCTACAAACCATCAATTTACACTTTCATGGATAAATGCCCCCCCTCCCCAATGTTATATGTGGAAGATACTGCCCACCTTTCACAGCTAAATCTGGAGGCTGACTCTCTCAATTCTTCAGCATGACTGGTTAGTGGATTCCCAGTTGCATGTTCCAGTGGGATGCACCACTGAACTTCTTTAAAATGGGTACCAACTTACCAGAGGGTTCCAACATCACTATAAGTTTGATATGTTAGAGGGGTACTTATTCTAAGCATCCTGGTAAAATTTGCAAATCTGACATGTGGTTCTTCAGGTAGAAGCAGGTAACATTGCCACATTTTCAACAAAAAATAACCTTGAAGCAAGCACAAATAACATCACATATCCTCTCATTCATAACCAGTCATTTGGTTTTCTTAAATCTTTATGACCAGTTTTCTCTTCAACGATCCCATGTAATTGGAATTTGACTGCCTTAATGGCACACTGCATGAGTGAGAATACTACACACTTTACATTCCCCACAGGTAGGTCCTATGCATATTAAATTCAAGGTCAACACAACAGCTGAAAAAACCTATAAGAAACAACTCATTCCTTATCAATATGAGAGAGCAGTATGACTTCTACCGTCCTCGAAATCACTTTTGAACACAAATCTAGTGACTTCATTTGCTGATATATCTCAAGTAAGAAATACACATTCCATTTGAATGGAAGTTTCACTAAATTGTGTAGGTTTAGTTCTTCTTTTGCAAAATGTAGGGAAAAAAAAACAATTGCTTTAACTTCTCTCTAAGCAACACACTGACAGAAATGCATTCATCACCTTCCTCTATTACGATTCTCATAGTACTGACCTTCAACAGCTGCAGAAACAAGTTCTGTCAATTCCTCTTTCCTGAGTTCACTAACAGCAGCAAGATCTCCCAAGAAATCTTTCTCTCGTTCCTATTAAACAAAATAAATTTAACATTAACTTTATCCCTTCAAAAACTGATTTAATTTACAAACAGGCATATTTTTCATTTTTTCAACTTATTAATCATGAAAGTAGCTCGTGTGCATTTCAATGTAGCTTTACATTTAAAGAAACAACTTGCAAGACCACAGTCACATCACATGTTGTAACCAGCATGCAACCATAAATCAAGTTTTAAGTGAAAAATCGCAAGAGGGAAGCTATTTCATGAATATGCAAATAAGCTAGAAACAACAGAAGCACACAGTAAACAATGGCAAAATATGCTTCTTCACATTAAGCCAGTTGGGTAATTCGTTTTGGTGCCTGTGCACATGTTCACATCCTCCAAATCATCAGGACAATCAAACCAATCCCACACTAACAACACGTGTTCCAAAAGTTGAGTTTACACAAAAATTTGGTGACACATTCTTTCTTAATCTAACCATAATGATAAATCATAAGTGTGGTTCAGTAAGTGGGTTTTGTCTAAATTGCCCTTTTTTTGGTGGAAAAATATGAATTTTAATCTGCTGTAAAGTAGGGATGAGTCACTATTTTCATTTGCATTGGCTATTCAGGATTATCCTTCGTGCTATATCCACATACTGCATGAAAAAAAAGGAACCATGCGCACCATGTGCCAAGTTCTGTGTATCCCAGGCTGTGCCAGCCACAATTCCATATGCCAACGAATTACCGAACTAGCTTATTCTTTGGCAGAACTGTTAGGTCAACTGAAACATATTCTTTACTTGCAACATTCAGAGGTATATCCAGGGAAGTCCATCAGCTAATTATATCTGACACGTTTTTAAGTATAATCAAACATGTTTAATAGCTAATATAATAGGGGTGTATGCTTGTTGAGCCGGGCCTGGATCTGCCACTATTTTCTTACTTCTAGTTCTTTTTTCAGTGCCTCCTCTAATTGTCGGTCCATTTCCTGTTTTTGATGCAACATTTCAGACTTTATCTCCTGTTCCATCTGTTTTATCGCCTGTTCTTGTTTCTTCTCTTCATAAATCCTTGATAAAACTTCTAAGGCATTCCTGCATGACAACAAATCAATTTTGACAAAAGCCTTTAGCAACATCTCATGCTTTGAATCTAACATGAAATGTTTGGTACTTGAAAACTAAACTTGGAAAATGTTTATATAATAAACAGAACTGAAATTCATTTCTCGGATAACCAACCCCAAACTGGGGAATTAAATAGGAAATAAAAATTGGTAGATATGGGACACCACATGTGCAGTGAAGACATTTGCAAATAACAAATCAAAGACTTTTTTCACCCCCCTTCCAATGGCAACTTCCAACCCTTTCCCACAAGAATTTGACATGAACACATTCCACCCAAAATTTTTTATAATCAGTGGTGAAGTTACAGATCACCCCCTGAGAAGGACCAAAATTGCCTGCCAGACTGGGCCCTTTTTTAGGTTTCCTGTTTTGACATGCCCCTGCAGGTCATTCTCCCCCCCTCTGATCAAAATCCTTAGCTCCAGCACTGTTTACAATTTATTACAGACTGCACGGTTACTGCGATCATATGCCATAACAGAACATATGATGGGGTAGGGGGTTTCTTGGTCCTTTTCTCCCCCCTCCCAATGCTGATGATGCCTGCAACCTCACAGATAACATCCATGCATCATGGAGATTATAATAACACAAAGAACTTGATGTCGTGTTTGTATTCACAAGAATACCCTAAGGCTTCTGGTACTGAAACATTCAAAACAATAGACATTGCCTCTTTGTTCACAACGGTTCATTTTCTATTTTTTTCTTCTTTAGTTTTTTTTTTCCTCCAAGTATCAACACTCTTACATCACCCATTCAGCAAAAAAAAAACTGATTTCATGGCAGGGTCAGAACAGCATTTCAATTTTTCATGGAACAAATAACATATTATTTCATTAGACAAACCATCTAGCTCACTGCTTGATTTACATACACCACAAAAATAAAGGAAAGTTAAATGTTGCTTTGTCCACTGCAACAAAATGATATACATTTGCAAGCTGTAATGTGAAAGCCCTTAATTTGTCCTCTGCAGAAACTGCACAGCCAACTGGAAATAGCTTGAGAAAATATTGCAAAAAGCAAACATAATGCTTCACCAAATCAACAACCTCATGTTTGGTCTAACAGTAGAGCATCCGCCTCTCACGCGGAAGGCCCAGTTTTGCTTCCCAGGTCGAGTCGTACCCAAGACTCTAAAAAAGGAACCTACTGCCATTGTGTGTGATGCTCCACAAGCAATAGAGTAGGGAAAACAAGCCAGTGAGCCACAACTGGAAAAAAGGCCATGGCCAGCTCGACTTGAACCAATAGGTTGGAAACTGGGCCGTAAAATTCCATCTAACTAACTAACAAATTTCACTACATCAACAGCAGTTTTTTAAACTAAGACAACTTGAGGCTTGTGGACCTCACTAATGACCAACTTCAATGGCTGTTTGGATTAGTTTGTGTAATTATTAGATTAAAACTATTTCTCACCTTTGCCCTTTCTTCTTTGATCTGGTCAGAGTGAGGTTAAAGGTCAGTAAAGAGCACAGGAACAGAGGTTAAATATGAAGAAACACATGCAGAGAAAACAGAGTTGGTTATAATGGTAAACAAAATATGTTAAGTAGATTGAAAACTGGGTTAGAATAGGAGAAACAACTCACACCATGCATTTCATAAAAGTCATTAGATAAGTTCTTAAAAGGATCTTATACTGTATAGATCATGTGTAGTATCTGTTCTCTTCATCCAGTCTAGAATGGAGCCATACATGACAGACCAATGATGTAAATGGTCTGAGGACTGTGAGGTTGGTCATGTATTGTCCTTCAGTGGACGTAATAGCTTCTTTGGGAAGCAGTTAAAGTTTGGTTTCCCCCAACCACCCTTTGCCAGAGGTTCGGGAGGACTTAAAAAAAAAGGAATAATGAAAGTGACCCAACAATTTATTATTTTTATGATCTGCATACTCTGCAGATATCTGTGTTTGAAACATTTATCAGATATCAGGTGTTCTGTGAAGCAAAAGTCACCCATGTGAAATAATGTTCCTTTAGACATTTTGAGTGCTTATAACTTCTCTATTCTGTATGACTTACATGAATGTACTGGGGCAATATTCACCATGTTCCTCATTTTTCCATTACAAAGCTACTGCAGGAGCATTGTGTGTAGTTAATGGTGAGGGGGTGAGGGGGGGGGGGGAGGAGGAACTGGACTCAACTATATGTTTTTTTACAAACTGACAGAAGATACCAATAAATGTCTGCAACTCATGGTTAAATTCAAAGCACATGTAACACTAGTATCACTATTTATTATCAAGGGTTGGGAATTACCTCAGGTGACAGAATACTGAATTTCCACCATAATTTGCCTCAAAAAATATCTAACAGTGATTTCTACTGTAGATGAATCCAATTAGCGCTTGTTTTTAGGGACTGTAGGCCGCCATTAGTGGGGTCCATCAGCCTTAAATTGTCTTTATTAAAGGTGACGGACCCCAGTTATGGCGGACCGAAATCAGACCATCACTTGCTGTCCGGATTTGTGTATTGATTTCTACTTTCATGAGCAAACTACAAATCTTCAGTTTATTCCATCACCAAAATGTTAAATTTTTAATGAACAAGGCGATTCATTTTAAAAATCGATGTACATTAATGTCTCTTCAAACATCAAATTGAATAAACCGTTTTGGAAAATTGGACCCACTTCTTGCAAAGCATTTTAATGAATAAATGACTTACTGTTCAAATCAGTTCATCACCATATCCTAAAAATTGAATTTGATAAAACAATAAATAGGGAGGGAAGGCTAGTAGGATAAAGGAGACATAAAAAATTAGAGTGAATGCATTTGTTATAAACTGTGTGAATAAAATTCTATGTTTAGATTTGCTGCACTGTTTAGGAAAGTAAGGATTGAAAGCAAAGAGTTTTAATGTCACTCAGGTTGAAATTTTTCCCCTTCTTTCTGTTAGTATAGAGGCTTTGCAATTACGTCACGGAACCGCCATGCTGGAGGACAATCATGCCAAATACACGTGGCTTTGTGCAGAACGCACTGCACAGAGTGCATTGTGGTATGCACGTCGTGTACACATTCAACGAGCAAGCGCGTCCCGTGTGGTCAACTACGTAGTTACGTGTACTCCAACATGGCCGCCGGAGAGTATTATGACGTCATGTGAAAAGCCTCTATTGAAAGTATTAATTAAAGGTTATTCAACGATGGATGGTGCATAAACTGGGGATAATGCATGATCAGAGGATTAAAGCAAGTGATACATTGTTTACACTGTTCTAATGCACAGGTCAAAAGTTGCTTTCCCTTGTTTGTTCATTTAAAAGACAGGAAAGGGAATACAATATCTTTTGTAAATAAGCATATTTTAATGACATAACCCTGAAATAATTGGAATAGCTCCAGATGAGTTCATCCTGGGAAAATACAATGTCACCTGACCACTATGGAACAATTGAAACTGAGGATTATTACCAAGTGTGGTATGGATGAGTAGCCCTTGAATCATTCTGACTGTTTGAATGGACTCCAAATATATGAAACTTTCATATTTTTTGAGGAAAACAAACCAAAGAAGAGGTTCAGTGACAGTTGTTATAAGCTGAAGTGTTCAAGTGCTGATTATAATAATATCATTAGGATGATGTTTGAACCATACAGTATTAATTTCCATAATAAACACAGGCAAACATTCAGATGATATTAACGTGCACAGGTGTGCAGACGTGGGAATTAGCAAAAGTTTATACTTGTGAAGAGGTGTGTGACTTACGTGGAAAATTCCTTTTGTTTCGCTTTTGCTGTTTTGGCTCTGTTTTCATCAAGCTGAGCCAGAAGTGTTCTAAAACAAAAATAAGTCATTGAGTCATTTCCACTTTACACACTTAACAAAATCACTGAAAATAATAGCTTAACATGGTATACAAAAACAATCATTTACATAAACTTCAAATCTAAATAAATCATGAAAAGTCACAAGTGGTTTTTTAAGAAAGTCATCAACAAGCAGTACAGACGAATCTGATCAGTCAAGTGTTTGTCTAATTAAGTTCGTCATAACTGGGGTGTGTCAGCTTCAATTTTTCCAGTTCTTTGCTTAAATTTATCATGAATGATTGTACACTAAAATACAACTTTACTCCCTCAGTTTTCCTGAATATGAAGGTCTAGAATTGCAAGTAAACAATGAAAATAAGAGGATTTAATTTTGAGCCTGCAGGACCCTAATAATGCCCCCCTCGCTAGTGCTAGTAGCTGCTTGAATTTGTCTATACACCAAGTTCAGTAACTGAAGCTGGTAAGGTCGAGCGTAATTGCAATTTTCTATTTAAGTCAAATATATCGATTCAAATAAAAAGAGGCACTTTTATTTTGATTTCTTTTTAAAAAAAATCATGATTTTACCAACCCTGCTTACACTGGTTGCATAGTAATGATATGCAGGTAATACATTCATACCTAATCCTAACCAGAATGCAAGGCATTCATACTCCCGAATGGAGGCGGTTCTAGTGATATTAACAAAAAGTTGCTAAACTTGGCAACTCCCAGATTGCAGTAGGTTCCATTTTTAGATTCTTTGGTATGACTCGACCTGGGAATTGAACCAAGGCAGTCCGTGTGTTAGGGGGATGCTCTATCGTTAGACCAAACATGATTTTTTTTATAATGAGGGGGTTTGCACATTTCAGAAAAAAATATTGATACAGGTGAAACATTAGCAAAGGGAGGTGAGGGAAAAGGAAGTGCTTATGATACAAGCTTGAGTTTTAGAAAAGTATATGCGAGTGATACGTGTATAATGATGTTAAAATTGACTGAATAAAACAAGTAGTGGATGATGTTATCTCCTAGATCTAGAAAAAAGACATGTTTGGATTGCAGAAGAATTATTTTATTAATAATTCTGTCTGTAGCCAAAACCGTCAGAATTTCACGCATATTATTGGAAGTTCAAAATATCAAAATGTCCTCACAAATGACAATTTCAGTATTTCTTAACTTCCTTACTGTTCTCAATATTGTTCGATGGCAGTGCTTGTTACGGTTCGGCAGTTCAACCGAATCACTTGTGAATGCATCGCATGATCACCAACAAAGCAAGCATATGCTTCCAGATCAGAAGAAATGTAACTTAGCTATGGTCTTGGCTATTGAGATTTAAGGGTAGAGAGAGATAACTACACAGTCTTTTATTTTGCTACTCCTCATCAGAGATCTCTCTTCCCATTCCTGACTATAATTGTCAACAACAAAAATCAGTATAGAATTTCTCATCGGCCTCCTCTTTCTTTGGTTGGATAAGTGCGCAGGTTGTGGTCTTTTCCCTGACAGTACGGTAGCTCAAAGGAACCGTTTTAAATTTGTCTTACAAGATAGCTAAATCTAATTATACCATGCCGTCAAGTACAGCCACCAAAAAAAAAAATCTAATTAGAGAATGTTTACAAAATGCAGAGCAATAAAAGCTTGAGTTGATGTTAACTAAGTTATTAAGAAGCATTTAAGCATACAGGTATATAGGTCCTGCACATGGCACATTTAACTTTCAACTGAAACACATTAAAAACTTCAAATGGCTTTTACAAGCCACGGTAGCAATTGATATCATCAAGTGTATCATATGTCGTTCAGCTGATCATGTGGTCACCAGCAAAGCAAACCCTATTCGTAAGGGCGATTCATGTTTCAGTTGAAACATCTAGGTCAGAAGAAAACTACGCAGTTAATATTGCGCAATTTTCCCATCCGAGAGACAACATTTTCTTATCTGTTCTCTGTTCTTAACCCTCTTTGACAGTCTTCAGTTCTGAACAAAATATAATATAACTTTAGTTTGTTGCTCTTGTTACAGTTATAAGTTGCTTCATTATGAAAGGAAATCCCCATTCAATGTTTTTCTTAAAACAACGCCTAAACTTTCACATCAACAGGTTGCTCGGATGTTTCAAATTGTAAGAAAAGAAGGGTAACGACCATGTCATAAAGAACAGCAGTTGACAAAAACTATAGAAAGGGCTTCTGAGAACCCCATACAGTCGTTCTAAGGACCAGGTGATTGAAATATCCCTCAAGTAATATGCCTCAAAGTGTAATGAAACCAGAGACATCCTTAAATAAAATATCTGTTTTCATGGTTAATGCCTCTTAATTTACAAACACTTACAATGTTACAAAACCAACAAGGTACAGATTGAAAACACTGTAACAAGTCCATAAAGCGATTGCTATACTTTGCATTCGCTCATAAAAACTGCATATTTCAACAAATCCTTACAGCCAATAACAGCTAATACCGAGTTACTAATGTCTGATGAGTACACCTTTAAATTCTACAACGACAGCAAAATAAAAAAGAAACGGAAAAAAAAACAAGATACAACACAACGAAGAAACAACAAAATAGCAAAAAATAAAACTTACTTTTCGCGAATAATTTTCTGGTTCTCATATTTTTCCCTAAGTAGTTTAGCTTGGTGTTCCCTTGCCTCTCGCATCTTCTCCTGAACTTCTTCAACTTCTCGCAGATGTTTCTGAATAATCCTTTCTGTCTTTTGTTCAGGAACCTTGTTATCCCCAACTGTGTCCACTAGTTTCTCCTATAGGAAATGAAAATAAACATTTTCTAAAATAAATGTGTAAAAATATGATTTTTTTTACCCATTAATTAGATTAAGCTAGTTTGGTAATTCGTTGCCACATGGAATTGTGGGGCACAGAACAGGATACACAAACCAAGATCATAGTGCACAGCACTCCCTTGTTTTTGTCAGTTTGTGCATACAACACTAAGTGTCTAGCCTACTGGAATGAAAGTAGATGTCACAGTCCTACTCTACAGAAGAATAAAATGCAAACTTTTATACCAAAGAGACAATTAAGATACAATCCACTGCATGGAACCACACATGAGATTCTTATATTATGGATGGATTAAAAAAGAATGGTTTTACAAAATTTTCATGTAAATTCAAATTTTGGAATATGTGTTTTAGGTGCAGGATTGGTTTGTTTATCCTGATGATTTGGAGGATGTGTGCATGTGCATAGCCACCAATACGAACTAGAACAATGCATTTGCTTGCAAATACAGTGTGGTCTGGTTAGAATGACCGTGGCGTAGCCGGGCATAGCCTAAGGTGTAATTATAATAGGCCAATATGAATGTGGCCCAGGCTATTGTCATAGAGCAGGAATCAGGATTATCCTGCTCTATATGGCTACTATAGGCCTGAGTATGCTCGTATGATTAGTATGTATGTAGAACCACAGGCGTTCGAAGCATATGCTGTACACTAAATATAAACTAACAAGGTCGGCCACTCAACCCAAGAAATGTACCAAAGGGAGCACACCTGGACTACTTTGACATTTTAAGTTTTACTGCAAACCCCAAAGACTTCATTAGACCACGTAGGAAGTTCAAGTTGAACCTAAACCAGCATAAATCAGTAAATCACCTTTCCAAATGGTTAAGATTACTACGAAAACTTTTCTGCGAGCATTTGCATTACGTTGGTAAGAACAGAGCTAGTCAACAGACGATAGTGATCTGCGCAGCTAGCTCCTTTTTTCTCGCAACATGTATGGGGTGATACGAATGGCACCAGCCATTGGCATCGACGTAACTTACATACGACTAAGTCAATCATTGTTATGTATGCAGTCTATGGACAGAGCTGTCTCTTGTATATGAAAGCTTTTGATCATGCATGGGGTAATGATAAAAAGGAGCTTTAAAAAGACATAAAAGAAAAACATAATGAGTGTATTTTCACTGAAAATCATTGTTTTGAAAACTTAAGTGTTTTGCGGATGTTTATTTCTCACTGAAAAAGGAAAATGAACTCAGGAGAGAAAAATATACACGGGTTTACTTTGTGTAATGCGGAGGTAATCTGCGCTCACTGCCATGGAAAATTTCGCTACGTAACGGACAGAGGGCGTCTTTCAAAATCGAATGAATCCATATATTGCTAGATACTGTAATAGCTGAATGACATCATTGTCCCGCGAACCAGACGGATTCAAGAGTGTGGTCTGTCAGACCACACTAATTACCCTGCTCATTAGACAATAGTAAAATTATGTCCACAAAGCGTCGCAACGATACCATAACTTTGAACATATGGTAATTTTTAAAACCATGTAAACCCTCTCATATATCGCAACAAGAAAAATACCCACCTTCCCAAAACTGTGACCTCAACACTAGAGAGCAGTATATGTCCATCAAAGTGACCCGTCTTGATCAACCTTAGATTTCTATGCACCCTACCAATCATCACAATTGAAGACAGTGATGGCTAGAGGATACCATTCCACTATCTGATGTCAATCATAACTACCCACTTTTGAAGACACTCTTGATTGAAAATAATACAAAAAATTTTGAATCATTACCTAGCCAGAAATGAAGACACTCTTGATTGAAAATAAGATAAAAATTTTTAGCAAGATTGAGAATTACTGTTTCGTTCTCATTGTAATGTTATTCAGTTCATCAGATGAGGTTTTACAGCTCAGTTTCTTACCAATTGGTTTAAGTCAGGCCTGCCAAAGCCTTTTATCCAGTTGTAGCTCACTGGCTTGTTTCCCCTTTTTTATTGCTTATGCTGAACAATAAGGACAATGGCAGTAGGTTCTATTTTAAAAGTATGAAAAACTCGAACTCCAGACCTCCTAGCTGCAGGTAGGAAGCTCTTACCACTTGACTATGCAGAAAATTCTCAGCCATGATTCTTAGAGACGATTTTTAGACAGATTTTATGTAAGAATGTTCTGTTTTTAGCAAAGAGAGTCAAAGTTAAAACTTCTCTAAGGTGTCAGTTGAAAATAGTAAAAATAACTGTTGCAGAGAGCTATGCTTTAGATAATGAAAATACTTAAATGGGAAAGGTAGTCACCCCAACCTGAATCTTGGTAGTAGACTGTCCTGTTTCATGGTTGGCTGTTGAGGATCATGTGACTACATCTGTTCTCCTCAATTGTTAAAATCACCAAGGGTAACTGCTTGATTAACCCTAAATGTGCAATATTTCAGTCCTAAAATTACCATGAAAGATACTCTGAAGATAAGTAATAAGAAAATTGTGAGATTTAGCTGTTGCTTCAAAATAGGCTTGGAACAACTGCTCATTCTTTGAGTTTTTGACATAATCAATATACCTGTAATTCCTGAATGGCTTTATCTTGTCTCTCAATAACAGCTCTTCTCCTAGCTTGCCCCACTTGTAGTTTTCCCAATAATTCTCCCATCTGTTGATCTTGCACTTTCAACATCTCCGCTGTTTCTATGGCAATCTTGCTGCGAAAGACTGCCACTGTTTTCTCATGCTCTTTGTTGTATTCAGCTACTTCTGTTCTTAATTCTTCCTCCTGGAAAGAGAGAAAAACACATTCAAAATTTTAAAGTGGGAATATGAAGGTCAAAAGCAGTCACTCCAAAGTTGTGATGAAATAACATCCAGAACCCAAAAATTTCTTCTTACTTTGTTTCTTATCATCCCTCTCCCTTACAGTGCCAGTGAAAACACTCTATACATGCATATCATAAAAAAGTTCAAAGGCAACTTGTTAAAAGAATAGTCCAGAGTCAAATTTAAGTCTGATATGTTACAGATGAACATATTCTAAGCATTCTGGAGAGAGGTCCACTCCTTTCCCACGTTCTATTCCCAAGATATAATCAACTCAAGTTGACACATTTTCTATACAAAGTGAACTTTGATCAAACAGGTGTGATGTCATGGATTCACATTGTTGGCTAATGTTTGTTTTTCTTTATTTTTTGTACTTTTGGCTTGACCTTGAATTGATTAGGAATGTTACCTTGGCCCCAAGGCATGTAACATTTTTAAAGCACCATTGCTCAGGATGCACCTATGGTATCAATTTATCAGAGTTTTGTTGCAAGAAATTGGTGTTAAATTATAAATAAAAACAAAACATTGGCCAAAGATGTGAACCCATGACATCACACCTGCTGACTTCAAGTTCACTCTATGCAGAAAATTTGCCACATTCATTTGCTAATATCTTGAGGACCGAACATGGGAAATAAACAAAAATTTCACCAGAATGCTTGGAATATGTTCCCCTTTAACTTACCTATCAAAAATTAATTTGGCTCTGGACTATCCTTTTAAATAGCTTATTTGTCTAACATATGAAGCGAATGAAAAAGTTGTGTAAGGAGAGCCAGTGTAGTGGTCTCCAGTCAGTATAGCTATAATGCATGAGAACATTTTTTAGAGTATCAAGCAAATACTTCTGTATACATGTTTCCTTACAATTAATTTTCTGCAAATAATAAAAAGAAATATATGATCTCCGTTTTAAATATTCAAAACAATCTTGCCTGACCCAAAATTTATCACCACAATATACTTAATAAAAAGAAATATATGATCTCTGTTTAAAATATTCAAAACAATTTTGCCTGACCCAAAATTTATCATCACAATATACTTATGATAAAATCACACATTATTCCAATTATTTGACTGATTAATAAATTTATTAATTACCAATTGATCAATCAAACAACTGATTACTCACTAACTTAAACAGTTCATTAATCATTACACTTAAGATTAATCAATGAATTAAAGAATTGAGCCAGCACTTAATCTGTGATCAGCCAATATATGTATGATCAACCCATTAAATGATTAATTAATGATCACTCAATTAAATGTTCTAACAACCAATTGATCAATCAATCAATCAATCTTACATGTTGTTCCCTGAGTGCCTCTGCTTCTTCTTCACTCTCAGCATTGTTCACTTCTTTTTCTTGCTGTTCTTTAAGAGCCTCCATCCGAGCCTTTCTCTTGGCAAGCTTAGCTTCAATTCTACATATAAAATTAACAATACAAAATTAAAAATAACAGGGGAAAAGGTAAAGCTATAATCACTGAAGTGTATGTGTAGTTTTAAGAGACTTTCAGATACCTCCCAGGATTATACTAAAATCAAAAGCCTTCTTTCATGAAATGCAAGCCTCTCAAAGAATGCATGTGCTACGAAAATGCTCATAAGCCTAAAATCTCATATTCTGTGGTTTTAGTCCAGCACGTTCTGATGACGACACAACTGGCTGGAGCCACTGGGCTAAGATGACAAAATGTGCAAGTTACTAACCATCACAAAGACAACTTTCCCAAACTGTGCAGGACTGCTAGAGATTCTAGACTTACGAGCATTCAAATCTTATGTAACAATGACATGCTGGTAATAACATCACAAATTCAACATACCTTCAAATTACATGAAAACATGAGATAAAACCTGCCATGTCAAAAGTGTCAATACAAATAAGGGCAGGTGTACAGTGCCCATGGACATGATTACAGTTCAAAAGCAGTACCCCTGCACTTTGCTTGAACCAACAGCTAAATCTCACAACTTTGTTCCTATTTCTGCTCCAGTTATCTTTCGTCATATTTTACGACTTCAGTATGGCATATTCAAGGTAAACCCAGCAGTAGCTTCTAGTTCTAGTAAATTTCACATTTGAGGAAAAAAAGTTGTCACATGACTCTCAAGAGCCTATCATGAAACAGGACAGTCTACTACAATAAGATGGGATAACTGTTTTACACCTTTAACTGTCCCCAGAGGTACAAGTACAATCTTTCAACTTACAGTTTTTGCTGTCTCATACGAGTCATGCTGAGGTGATTGTTAAGTGCTGCTGTGTTTTGTTCGTGTTGTTGGATAATTCTTTTTCGGGCTCTGCAGACAAAGAAAAAGAGGTTTACATTGCAATAGATGTATGAAAAACTTTCACCAAGACACTGTCACAACTACTTTAAAAAACAAACTAACACACCTACTGAAAGTTACTTTAAAATTTAGAGGGGCATATATGTGCATGTATCGGTCCTGTAAAACTTAGCAAATGAAAATGAAAATCCAACATTACTGAATATTCCCATGAAACGTGTACTTGAGTCACAATCTTCAAATTTCATAATATAGTATAAAATACTAACTCAGTAAAGAACCGATGAAAAAATAAATTATATCCCCAAATTTCAACATGTATGTTAATGGTAAGACCTTATATAAATAGAATACCAATTTTCAAGTGTGTCTACCACATCAAATTTTAAACTTCACATTACACAAGGCAAATTTACCATTTCCCACATTCGGTTCTTGAAATTTTAGCAATTGAAAGTGGCAAATTTTTACATAGAACAAACTTGAAGCGAGCAGACGTGGTGTGATGAATTCACATTGTTTTTAGTTATAATTAACCACATATTTTATGCAACTAAACTTTGATATATTGCTACTATAGTCACATCCTGAGCAATACAATTTTGAAACCTTTACATGCCTTAGGGACAAAATAGTATTGCTTATCAATAACCTAGTCACAAATTGTTGCTGCATGGACACACAAACCAAGGTCAGCACAAAGTGTACCACACTCCATTGTTTTCATCAGAACTTACATACAACACTAAAGAAGTGTCTGGCCAACTGGAATGAAAAAAGGAGTCATATTCCTACTTTACAGCAGATAAATTGCAATTTTTTATGCCAAAAGGACTATTAACCCTTTACCGTTGTGCTCCTATCGGGGCATATTTGCGCGCCTCGGGAGTGGGCGGAAAAGGGGACGTAGCCCGCCCCGCATTGGCTTCCGTAGGCCATTGACCCCGTGACCTTAAACTATTGTCTCTCTCTCTGTTGTGGGCGAATTTTCGGGTAGCTACTCGCAGTTTCGAGCTCCGCTTGAAACAGTAAAGATGTGTGACAGCCGAGCTCTCCGCATGGGTCCAAAAGGACCCAAACAACGGTAAAGGGTTAAAAATTAGCCTGTGGAGCGTGTTTACTGGAAAGCTGATACCACTGTCTCTGCGTGTGTGCACGTAAACCTTTAGCCGAGTGGTGCAGATATTTTAGCTTAACCCTTTACCGTTGTGCTCCGATCGGGGCATATTTGCGCGCCTCAGGAGTGGGCGGAAAAGCGGACGTAGCCCGCCCCGCATCGGCTTCCGTAGGCCATTGACCCCGTGACCTTAAACTATTGTCTCTCTCGCTGTTGTGGCCGAATTTTCGGGTAGCTACTCGCAGTTTGGAGCTCCGCGTGAAACAGTAAAGATGTGTGACAGCCGAGCTCTCCGCATGGGTCCAAAAGGACCCAAACAACGGTAAAGGGTTAAGACACAATCCACTACACATACCCACACTTGTGATCTCTCCTTATCTTATGGATGGATTAAGAAAGAATGATTTTACACAATTTTTATGTAAATTCAAATTTTGGAACATGTGTTTTAGGTGCTGAATTGGTTTGTTTATCCCGATGAATTGGAGGATGTGCATGTGCGTAGTTATCAAAACAAATTACCAAACATCCTTGAAAACTGAACATGGGATATCAATGACATTTTCACCAGAATGCTGAGAATATGTTCCTCTTTAACATGCCGAAAATAATTTTGGCTCTGGACTACTCATTCAACGCTCAACATGGATGTGCAGCTAACACTTTTGTCTGTTCTATCTGTTTCAGCAGCAAGTGATGTGCATGCATTTCCTAACAAAATGACCTTTGACCCTCCCTGTAACAGTTTTGCACCTAGTCTTGTCAAAACTCTAAACATTTTATGTGACCTAACAATTTATATTAATAATCAAGGCACAACTTAACCCCAGGCTGAAGAGCTCAAACTTGTTACTACAAAAAACATCAGGTCTTACTCCTCTTCAAGTCCAGTCTGTGAGTCCAAAACTTTAGTAACAGTTTTCTCCTGTTCAAGATTTATCTGTTGCTGTTCAACTTTATTCTTCTCTTTCTCTTTCTCCCAAGCTGCCTTTCTCTCCTGTATCTTCTTCTGTAGCATCTCAGACTGCTCTTGCTTCTCCTTCATGAGTTGTTCTAAAAATTGAAACAGTCCACAAATGATAAAAAAATTTCCTCTTCATTTTTTGCATTTTCTTTTTGCTGCCTACAATATTTGACTCCCTGTCAGGAGTATTTAGGGGAGAGTCATTTATCTAACCAGCCAGTATGGGCAGGTGGGGCAAAGGAAATACATAAAGTGACTTGACCATAACGACCAGTTAGATAAATGACTCTGCCCTTACTGTGATAGAAAGACAAAGGGGATGGGAGGAAAGGAAGATACTGCTTTGAAAAACTCCAAACTTTGATTGCCAAATGACTAAACTGAAACATTTTTTTTATTTTAGCATAACAAAGCACAAGCCCACTTGTTTAGTGTAGTGGCAGAACATCCACCTTTCAACTCAGAGGTCACAGTTTGATCACCAGGTCAAGGAATACCAAACACTTTAAAAATGGAGCCTAATGCCATTGAATGTGATGCTCTGTATTGGTAAGGAAACAGTCCAGTAATCCACATCTGTAGGATATGTTGTTAGGACATTCAATTAGAAGATAAGTTGATTTGTAAAACTGCAACAAACCAAACCTTTCAACTCTCATTAGCCATTCAGACAAACGGTCCACTTAATCTGCTCCTTATTTTCTTCTAAATTTGGACAACTGTATTGAAAAGCCACACCCCTCACATATGTTTCAAAGTCAAATTTACTTTAATCCTCCCAACATTTCAACAACTGTCTTTGAGCTAACACTGTCACTTCAGACAAAATCTCCACCAGTGGAGACATATGGCTAGCTTGCTGGCCCTTCTCAAGGTCTCACTACTCCATTAGAGGAGTGTTCTAGAGCGTCAAGTGCACACCCTCAAAGAAGTAGTCCTTTTAGCTCTGGTTTTGACCAAATTTTGTCAAGATAACCTGCCAGCTGGGTGATGAAAGTCCATGAATATGAAAGAGTACTTGCCAGAGTGTGGATGTTGAAAATTTGGGTAAGATTGACGGTGATTTTGACTGTTTAAAAAATTGCTATCAAATGGCGGAGATTTTCCGTTTTTGTGAGAAGGCTAGGGGTGGGTGTACCCTACAAAAACTTTATGTCCTTCTAGCTCAAAATCTAAACGGTCATGGTATGGAAATTTTGTAGTGCCATGATGGGCATACTTGTCAGCTATCAAGTGATGGGTGTCTTGACATAGCTGTGAACTTTGACAAGGCTGCAGCAGCCTTGAAAAGGAACTAATTTAGTGTGTAAGTCAATGGGGAAATTATTGGGGGTGTGAGGCCTCAAACATTCTACTTCTACCATTGGGTACTTTGGTTTAGTTTCATGACAGTGTTGCCTCTCTCTGCTAAGCTGCTCTGCTGTGCAACCAATATCCAACGGATCTCATATGCCAATAATAAATCAGAACTGTGGCACAGGAGTTCTATGGGGAGGAGAGAGAACAAGTAATGGGTACTCACCCTTCAAGAAAAAGCTATGACCACCCCTCCCCCCTTCAATAGTGGAAAATTATGAAACTCACAATTAGCTAATTGTGAGTTTCATAATCCAAAAGGAAGGGACAGAATTCAGAAATTGTACACCAAGGAAAGGTTTGTCACCCCCTAGGGTCTCTCTCCTCAAAAATTTCTGGTTACACCAATGAATCAGATTGAGTTAGTTATAGTGAGTTGATGGAGTGTTACAGCCCAGTTTCCAACCAACCAACCTAAGAGTGGTTTAACTACAGGCAAATTAAGTATGTAAGATGTCTACCTCCTTTTTCATGTCAATCCAACCACAGTGACCAATCACAAATTTTGAAAAAGTTGACCACTTGAAAGGTAGTATTTGGGTTCGTGATGAAAGTTTGCCTTTAATTTTCTTTACAACTAAGAAGTCATGCAGTAAACCCCCCCCCAAGAAAAAAAAGAAAAAAATCCAATTAAAAGGTCTACAATATTTACAGCATGAAACCTTCATGGCTAAGCTTGTCAACCTGTGTCAACGTTTGCACAACATTGCATCTAGGCTCCTTAAATTAACAAAACAAAAATATTAAGAAGGGAAGGGGACTATCCGTGGATCCCTCCCAACACTAGCAAAACTTCTTCTGGAATTTTGGTTGCTCTGGCTAAGGGTCTACAACTCAGTGATGTATTTTTTTCTTCAAAATTGTTACCTTCAAATGCCTGACAATTAGCCTGGTGTTTCTTCATCATTTTTTGTGCTTCTTTCTCTGATAATCTTGTCTCCTCTGCTAACATTGCCACCATCTTCTCAGCCACTTGGTCTGCCTCTTCTTTCTGCGTCTCCGACAATTTCTTTCTGGCGACACTCAGGGCTTCTGCTTCAGTGTAGTCTAGTTCATCAATGAGATCATTATATTCACTTTTGTGTTGTTGCTGTAGATCATGGTGGGCCTGAATTGTGAGAAAACATGATGAAAACAAGCTGGTAAATATCTTTATTTCTCTATCTTTCAAACCAAAGCAAATTACTTGCTAGCAAATTTTGAGCTAAAATACTTGATTATTCCTCAAAACCTTTACACTTCACACCTCACTTAACTAATTTGACAGGAAAGATTTTTGATGACTGAAGATATTGATGGATAGTATATCTGTATTATTATATTTTAAAATACATTTTTTGTAATATATTATATATATATATATATATGGAGTTTTACAGCCCAGTTTCCAACCTATTGGTTCAAGTCAAGCCAGCCACAGCCTTTTTTTGCAGTTGTGGCTCACTGGCTTGTTTTCCCTACTCCACTGCTTATACTGAGCACCAAGCACAATGACAGTAGGTTTTGTTTTTTTTTTTTCCTTGGAAGGAAGAAATTTATTTGCAGTTGTATTTTTTAAAGTCTTTGGTATGACCCATCCAGGAGTCATACTCCTGACCGCCTGACTGCAAGTCTGAGGCTCCAACCACTTCACCAGGCAGTCTGTCCTGGACCTGTGTCAGACTAGGCAAAATAAATATTAGCTGGGTAGTACAGTTCCAAGGGCAGTCAATGCCATATTCAAACCAACAGACCAGTGTTCAATAATTATGGAAAAAATAGTCACAATGCAAAGATAAAGATGTAGGGTTGATGCTGTGACTCTTTGAGCACTTGGGAAAACAATATCTTGGAATGAATTTTGAGCTGTGTAATGTTTACACATTCCAAAAGGCATGTTTTTAAATTTTTTAGTCCTCGTGAATCAAGATTGTAGGCCAGAAACACGGACAAAGCACTGGACGGTTACAAAATCGGTTAAATGACGTAAGCCAAAACAAAATATGCCAGGTACAACATCTGCTGACAATAAAACAAGTAGAGATCAAGGAACTACAATCTTGGACAAAACTAGTTGGAACAACCCCGCTCCCCCCCGTGCAATGTTGGAGATAATAAAGGCAATTTGGGACACACCATTTTCTTTGGGACCCAACATTGTACTGGGGGATGGGGGTTTCGAAAATCGCTATTTTCTGTAGGACACAACTTTTTAAAGGGCAAAAGAGGTCGCGGAAAAAGTACTCGGCACCATGAACAACACAATGACGTGAGGTGTTCCAACAGTTTTGTCCAAGATTTCAGCAAGCTGTGGCACTTTTTTGTCAGTACATCTTCCCCGATAGATGGGTTAGTTCATCTGTGTATTATTTAAGGTAAGTAAGAAAGAAATAGGTTTAAGCATTTATCATATTTGGAGATAAACTTTATCTTTGGCTCCCAAAACAAACAGTTCCTTATGCTTCATGTAATTCTGCAAGCAGCTACAATGGTTCCTGAAACAAGTTAATAATCAGTGAATGAGTTACTTTGAAGCAAATAAACTGAAATGCCAAAAAATGGTAGCTTCACCTGTACAATATCTGATGGGTTAACCACAGTTGTAACAGCTTGTTGTAACTTTTCTTGTTCTTTAGCCTGTTTTTCTTGTAGTTTAGCCATTGCAGCCTCTCGATGATGCTTAAGCTTCCTTTGTAATTCAGCACTCTGCCTTTGGAGTTCTAATTGCATGGTAAATGACAGCAAATAATTTAACAAATGCAAGCAAGGCAATAGAAAGATGTAATTACCTGTAGTTGCATTAGTACAAGCTGTCATTCTACCTCTTGTTTGATACTTTTTAATCATGTGACTTATACTTACAGAACAGAATTGTTAAATTCACAGAATAACTTCCCTGTTGATCTTGAATTTGTGATACTCAAATGCTGTGAGACGTCACAAGGAATAATCGTCAGTGAAAAAGAAGGGACACTAATATACTACGTTCATGTGTCAAACTTGAGTTAGGGAGACTGCTACTTTTTTATTTTTTTGGAGAAAGACGTACTTTACTCGTTCTCAATTCCAAGTCCTTCATTCTCACTGGAAATATGAAAGACAACTAACAGAGCTACTTTCTTCATTTCGGTAAAAAATACTCTATGCACAATCTCGTCAAGAACTGTTCTTAGTACCAATCATATGCCCATTTAAGCATTTGAAATGACCATAAAGGTTGACATTTGATAGCTTTTTATCTCAGAATAAACTGAAAGGGGATGTAGCCTTTCAATGCACTCGAAGTAATTTGATCCCCTTTTTGCCCACATTTATTTCAGGATTTGTTGTAAGTTGCTATTTGAACCCCAAAGTTGTTGGGCTTCTGTTGTACCAGAATGGTAATCAAAAACGCTCCTCACTGAAGCAGCTAATTGTACTAATGAACCAGGGGTTGGCTAGTATAATTGGGAACTGCAGTTTTTCCCTAAAAACTGTGATAGCCAAATGGATCTCCTTGATGGCTAACATTCCATAACGTTTAAAAGGTGTAACTCACACTTCTTTGGGTTAGTTGGTTAGATCAAATTTTATAGCTCAGTTTAAAACCAACTGGTTTAAGTCAAGCTGAATGCAGTCTTTTGTCAGGTTGTGGCTCACTGGCTTGTTTTCCCTACTCCATTGCTTTTGCTGAGCACCAAGCACAATGGCAGTAGGTTCCATTTTTAAAGTCTTTGGTATTACCCAGCCACAACTTGAACTCCCAACCTCCTGGCTGCAAGTCTGATGCTCTAACCACTCCTTTGGGCAAGAGACGCATTTTACATCTTATGAACTCTATGTTAGGCTTTTTCAGTTTCTAGGTAAGAGCATTCCATTCATGATAAAAATGTTTATTGTAAAAGGCAGAACAAAATCAGTTTTGTCCATTTGGTAGTAGATCTTACCTGATCTGTAGTTTTCTTCCACAGCAGCAAGATTTTCTTCATAATCTTTCAGTATGCTGTAAGAGGAATCAAACAGGGTAAAAAGTCTATGACCTGTCGATTCATCCCATTATCCCTATATACCCTCAGGTTTCTTTATTTATTGAGTTTTTACAATTGTGAAGTTCATTTGAAAAAATGTACCTATGTACCTCTCTAAATCAAACATATTATGTGAGTCATGTATTTCCAATTTTGTTAACAATGAGCCACTAAATTCAAAAAATAACAAAGTAATGTTTTGGTTAACAAGCCATGTGCGTCACATATTTTTTGAGACAATGCAAAAGACAATGAAGGGGTAAATAAGGGAAAATTTGATCTTTTTGTGTCATGTTTCAAATTAAATACTGGTAATTGAGCCACTTGATTTACCAGAGGTTTACTCTCAGTGTCTAAAATCATGACATGTTCTTTGTAAGGGTTTTCAAAGGTAAATAAAAAATGATGGTATAGGGTAATCTAGTCTAGCCTTCACCAGTATTTCAAATTGTTTTTCACCAGGGGCCAATTTTACTTACATTCTTACTTAAAATTTAATTCATATGTCATGGCTTGGAGCAGTTGATGTTCTCATAGTTGGCCACTTGAAACTTGCACATCCTATAGAGGCTTTGCAATTACGTCACGCAACCGCCATGCTGGAGGACATTCATGCCAAATACATGTGGTTTTGTGCCGAGCGCACTGCACAGTGTGCACTGTGACATGCGCTGTGTATACAAATTCAACAAGCAAGCGCGTCCCGTATGGTTTGCTATGTAGTTACATGGGTTACGGTGTACTCCAACATGGCCGCCGGAGAGTATTATGACGTCATGTGAAAAGCCTCTATTCTTTTGTATGCTGTGTGTCTAGAACTAAATACTTCAGAAACATGGGCCTATAACCTTGTAAGTTGAAGGACTGACTCAATGCCTACCTTTCCATTTGACTCTGGGTCATTTTCTGATCTTCTGCTGCATCAGATAACATATTTTTCATTTCTTTAATTCTTGTCTGAGTCCCTTGACTCTCCCTAGAAGTCATATCAGAGTACTGCTGGGCCATGGCTTGTCTCTTAGACAGCCTGTCTTGTAAAACCTGAAAATAAAGTGAATGATAGGACTTGTTACTTGCTTATTACTAACTGCAAGATTTAACTGTTTCTGCCAAGTCTGAAAACAACTTTTAATTCATTTGGTTGTAATTAATGTAAGTTATTAATTGTGGGGTGTGTATATGGAAGGGGGGGGGAATTGTATGCAATAAAACTTGAGAAGGGTAAATAGGCAAATACCATAAAAAAATGGGTGTTTCTCAAAGGATGAATTCTGCGTTTATTCTATATTCTAAATCTCTGATTTCTGTTTTCCTAAAAGGTTAATGTTCACCACATTTCAGACTTTAAATCTATTTATTGAATTCTTCATTGTTAAGAAAAAAAGAACGTTTCTTAGACATCATAAATAAGCTTAGTCTTCTTTGCATTTATTTTTCCTCTGTATCTCCTTTCTATTTGATGTGGAACTGTCAACTTGTAAAGCTAGCCGCACACTACACAACTTTGCACATTGCAACTCAACTCGACCATCGCTACAACTGTGATTGGCAATGTTAAGACCAGTTTTAAGTTGCACTGACTTAAGTTGGGAAGAACTGAAGTCTGGAAGAATCAACATGTTGGTTCTTCCAGACCAAAGTTAGTGCGACTTAAAACTGGTCTTGCAACTGCCAACCCCAGTCCTAAATGCATGCACATTACATGACTCTTGGAGATCCAACAATCGAGTTGAGCTGCAGTGGGCAAAGTTGTGTAAATGTGCGGTAGCTGAAAATTATCAGGAGGTTTTCCCTCTAATCCCCATTTTCTGTATTTTTCCATGTCACTGAAGAATCTTTGCTCTAGTGAATAACTTGAGCAAAAAATGTTCTGGGTTGACTGGTATCCTCTCATTCCAGCTCAATTAAAAATCCAGCGGATAACTGATTTTAATTCTGTCAAAGCTACAGTAAAAATAAGAAGAGACCAGGATTTGGTTGGATGTGATGAACAATGTACTTACAACACTCTGGTCTTCGACATCCTCCCCAATCAACTTCTCTGCAGTTGTCATGTGCTTGGACAGTTTCTCTGAGATAGCTTCCACCTAGAAAAGAGAAAGTCTTTTTGTAAAGACGTACTCTCCTTACTGTAATCTGCATCATATCATACAAAAAGATTTAAATGGATTTTGACAGACAATTAGTTTAATACCATTAATGCAAATGCAAGTGTACATGAATAAAGTGACCTCATGATAAATTGGGCAAAACTTACATTAATTGACTCACCTCAACACACATCTGCCTACCTATTTCCTTTGCTGCTTATCAGATTTACTTCAAGGATACCATTACTATCTGATACAAAACAAAAATTGGCAGACAAAAAAATCACAACTCTAAAGCTGAGATAAAATTGACATATGTGTAAAATAACATTGAGGGACCCAGCAGGGGCACAGCAGACAATATGCCCCCTGTTTTATTAGGCTTTAAAATATGCTTCAAAATGTGTCAAATGGAGCCATTTGGCCTGCAGGATAGTGGTCAATTAAAGCTTTTGTCTCGTCTGCTGAAACTTTCTGGGTACCACAAACTTAACCCTCACATCTACCTCCCAACAGGACTTCATGATTTGTTCAGGAGTCATTAGAACAAGTGGTATAACAGGCCCCTTTCTCTTTTATGTGGTCCAATTTTCAAGTAGCTGCCCATAGTTTTGAGCTATGGGTTAGTTAATTAGTTGGATAGAGTTTTAAAACCGTTTCCAACCAACTGGTTCAGTCGAGCCTGCCACTGCCTTTTTTCCAATTGTGGCTTACTGGCCTGTTTCCTCTACTTCATTGCTTATTCTGAGCACCAAACACAATGACAGTAGGTTCCGTTTTTGAGCTCTGGGTGACAATGTGAAGGCATGTAGGTCTCATGCTCTCTGCCTGTGGTATAAGTGCCACAATGGGCAGAGGAAGGTTAAGAATAGGCAAGTTGGCTGCTCACATGCACAACACAACTATTTGAGCCATATATGCTATTGGTCTTGTGTACATATCCCAATCATATTTTAATACCAGTCCTAACACTAAACACCTGTCTATGAGTAAAAGTGCACACTACCTCATCTGTACTTAAACCAGAATTCTTCTGGAGATCATCTTTCATCTCTATACTCAAAGCATCTACCACAGCAGCCTAAAGGGAGAAAAAAACAAAGTATGAAAGCATAGACTTCATGCATTGACGACACACTGATGCCATCCTCTGATGCCATCCTTGGAGGCAAAACAATGGAACCTGTGGCAGCATGCATTAGAAATCACCCTGCACATGTAGCAGACTATGCCCATATTCGACTGGTTGACAAATCAGCTGTCTGCATTTTCTGGTGTTGGTTTGTTTTGCCCTTAAACAAGGACGTACTTTTTGCATTGTGACATCATATGCATTAGGTGTATTCTCAACACCGTGTGACATGAGACCATCTTCACTTAAAATGTGACTTGAGAAAGATATGACCTTCAAAATGCTGGACATTTATTCACATGTATTACAAAGAAGGAATAGTCTTTTTCATTCTCTAATAGGCAGATGTTCTATGCCAAGCATATTCAGTAGTTATGAGTTTAAAGGCAGTCATTCTTCAGCCTAAACTACAATCTTACAAGTAGTCTTCAAAAAATCTCAATTGGCACAATTTTTTGATTGACATCAAGTTTAAAAACTGAAGAGTAGCTCATAATGGACAGTATTTACTGGAAGGGTTCTGACTACAATTAGGCCTTGCATACTCAACAGAGTAGGCAATGAAGCAATAAACTGTAAATGTGTCTGGATGAGGAAGAGTTTTAGACAGCTGTCGAAAAAAGGGGCAAGAAGTAAGTAGGTTGGTAGAATTGGAGCTGTTTGGGGTGATGAATAAAGCCCAGGTCACACTACAAGGATATCAGATCATATTTCCCTTTGATTTTTGTGAGTTTTACTTAAATCTCTTTCATCTTTGGTCAAAAAGAAACAAAAATTTGCCAACCCGTGTAAGTATATGATTTGTATTGCAAGCTAGACTACCAAATCTAAGTTATACTGATTATTCCATGAGGTAACATCCCGACAGCTTTTATCAGATACGCGTAGTCCGAAAAAAGGCTGTCTGTCAATGTGACACAGGAAAAAATAGTTTACATTTTCATTTCCGTGCTCCTCCCATACCAATCATGTATTTACAGAACATGGCAAAATTTTGGTACTTTCCAACAATGAACACAAAAATCAGATTGTAATCCAATCTGATATCCCTGCAGTGTGACCTGGGCTTAACTGCCTTTAAGTAAAGATCTACTCCACCCATGTCCCTTCCACATTCCTGACCTCAAACCCACCAACTGTTATACTGGTATTTAACATAATATTTAAAACTTGTAAAATTATGACAAAACATTTCACTCCAACATTTGTTACAAAAGCACATTTCTATTGATGGTTACACATCAGAGATGCAAACAGACTGAATTTTACAATAACTGATTTTGCTTCAAACATTTATGACTACTTAGGATGTTTCATAAATGATAAACAAGGGAGTTTTGATTACATAACCAGTAAAGTATTTACATACTTATTTTTCCTAAAAAGAATTGACACTGCATGCAATATTGTTTCATGAAAGAGACCTTATATACATGAGACAAATTGTTTCCATCGTATTCATTATCATATCTTCAAATCTTACCAATCTTCTTGAATATTCTGGTCGTTTCAGTTCCAGCTCTTCCTCTACTCCCAGTATATCTTTAGAGTTTTCTTTGAGGTCTTGTTCAACTTTCTTCAAATCTGACAAAATTTCCTCTTCCTGTTCCTCCATTTTCTGAAGGGCAAAATAGAAACATACTGCATTAACAAACTTTACTGACTGAAAATCTTACTAAAATTATGATTTCAGGCAACAACTAGATATCCTGTAACATTAAGGGAACAACATTTCAGGCGTGTCACCATTGTTCTTGTCAGGAAGTTGAATTCTCCAAACTGCATTGACTAGGTATACAGTATACAATACTACAGAATTAATTCAAGATATAGGTTTACATAGGTTTATTTCACAGAAGAATCCAATCAACCAAGTAATGATCTGATACACTTGGCCATAACTGAGGTCTATCAGCTTCAATCTTTCTAATTCTTTGTGAATGCCTGTATTACAGATGGTTGCATACTACAGTAAATATACCTCTTAATTCATTGAATATGTGAGTTTAGAATTGCATGTAGACAATAGAAAAAAGAAGATGTGAGGCTGATGGACAGTGTACCTCAAGTCAAAAAATTCAAAAATATATATTAAGGACCATGAAAAATTAATTCTAACAGTCCAACTCCCATCTTTAAAGGCCTTTCCGGAGCTGAGATATAAAATGTTGAAGTATATTCACTCAACTTAAAATTGTGCATTGTGCAATAATTTGTGATGTCATTGTTGCACTACTCAAATTAAAATCTTTGTATTTCTTCATTTTTCTGAAAGTTACTGCCCCTTGTACCAAGGTGTGATAGGACTCTTACTCTTACTGTATGCGGTGATGCAATTAATTAAGCCATATTAATCAAGCAAACAGGAAGTGTTCATGGTCATAAAAATACTTTTAATTTTAAAAGGAAACAAAGCAGGTACCGTAATGTGAGTTGTACAACAAGAAAGTCACAAATTATTGCGTAATGGTCCAATTCATTTTGAATGAATATACTTCTCAACATTTTATATCTCAGCTCAGGAATGTCCTAAGAAGATGGAGTTTGTCTGTTAGAATTCATTTTTCAGACTCTTTAATATATATTTTTGAAATTTTTGACTTGAGGTACACTCTAACTAGCTGTTTGGATTTGTCTATACTCCTAACCAAATTGACACTGCCTTTTGTTGCATTATTATTGCACTAATAGATAGTAGCTGTTACCATCATCAAAGTAATTCCCACCAATTAACTCATGAAATAGTGTTTCTTCTCAAAAATATTCCACATTACAAGAGGTATGAACTTTGCACAATCTGATGGTTCAGTCACCCACCTCCTTGGCCATGAATAATAGCTCATCATTTGATATTTACAGAATTATAGGCAGGATTTTACAAAGAAATTACTTTCTGCACTTTTTTCTGCAGACAGGTTAGGTCAAATTAGACAGAGTTTTACAGCCCAGCTTCCAAACAGTAGGTTCAAGTTGAGAGGGCCAGTCAGTGTCTAGCACTTTAGAAGGGTTAATATTTTCTGCATTTTTTCTGCAGTCAGTGTTTTGAATACATCTAAAGACCAAACTCATTCCTTTATGCAGATAGTTCAAATTTTGAGGCACATTTGAGGAAATGTCCTTTGCCAGAAATTAGAAATCCAACCACAACTGCTCCTCTTAACAGTGCAGGTCAGCTTGCAGGCAGACAAGAATCACATTTTGAATCCTGAAAATTTGCATTGATGAAAGTCACCAGTGCATGACATACTGAAAAGCTGTGATGAGCCTGTGAGATGCCCCCTCCAAATAAATCAATCTACTTCGCCCCTCTACTTACCTCCTATTCACATGGCCCCAAGGCTCATAGGAGGTAAGTATCAGGGGCTCGTAGATTCCCAATCCAGGGAGTGTTGGGAAATATGGTGGCCTTTGGCAGATTGGGTAGGAGTGGGTAATTGGGAATACCTGTGAAAATGGCTATGTGTATTTTCCAACAGCTTCACCAAAAATGTGGAAAAAACTTGCATTGTCAATGCAAATTGACAAGCAAATGAAAAAAAAATGCAAAAATGCTGTTTGGCAAGGATTTAAAATTTTCGCACCAACATGCAAGATATCTCCAGAACACATTGGTGCAATTTAGTGCATTAGGCTAGTAAAACATCAACATGGCAACCACATACCGACTACAAAATAATTCTGCAGCCTTTGTTTCACAGCATTAAGTGAGGCAATATTATGCATTTATTTTATCAAAAGCACTTTCCAACAATATTTGTGATAGCATTGCTTGCTGAAACCCAGTCAACTTTAATTTCAAAACCATTGTTTACACTCCTGAGGATATTATAAAAATATGACTCATAAGATTTTGTAGATGATGTTGTTTCAATTCTTTTGAAAAGAAAAGGTTTTCATCATTACTGTCATTTTGAAAATATTTCAAGGTCACAGTATCCATGGAAACAGACAGAAAATTGCTAACACTCCAGTCATAACAGGTGTTAATTTTCAAAACACATTTGTAAATCAGTAAAGGTTGCCACATCTGCTCTTAGTATCCATGACAGCAGCATTATTTGATGTAAATGGGTAAGTTTCCTTCTCAGCAACATTTTTTCCTGTAAATTCTTAGCAATGCAAGGAACTAAATTTATGCACACTACCATGATTAAACTATCATACGATTCCAGACAGTGTCAATTTTCTGTTCTTATATATGCATTAGTCTAGAGTTGTTGAACCTAGCTTGTTGATTCATACACAGTAACAGTTTGATTTAAAAGACAGAAAATTAAATGCAATCTCATTTGCAATTAACTACACTAAAATGGCACATCTCTGACTAAAATGGAATAGGACAAGATGAATTTAACAAGGTCACCTGACCATCATTGGCCAATGGAACTTGAGGATTACTACCAAATATGAATAAAGACATATTTAACAATGCTGTTATACCTGTTGGTATTGCTCAACGAATTCTACTGCATACGTTTCTGTTATCCTCTCACTGGCAACAAATTTCCCCAACAAGACACGAAGCAGGACAAAAAATGCCTTTAAACAAAGGAAAAAGGAAAGAATCATCCATCTATTTTCTCTTTGAATGAAAAAGCAAAATGTTAGCTAGTTTAAAGATAAAACAAGTCACAAAATGCATATCACAATCCACTCCCAATTAACAAATTAAGCTGTTTAAGTTGTCAGAAATGGTAAAAATGTTCCATGTGAATCACTTTTGATAACAACTTTTTCCACTTTTAAGACATTGACACTAAACCCTCCCCATTCTATTCCCCCTACTACTTTAACTTAACATTAACAGAGGAGTGGATAAAATTTAGTCACACCTCTGAACAAAACAAGAAGGTCAGTCTGGTACCCACCATCAGTTCACCCCCCCCCCCCCACCTCCCAGCCCCAGACAGAGAGATATGTATATGACATATTACATTTACTTTGCCAATATTGCATATGGTATCTGGATGTGATATTTTGGTAAATAGTTCTCTCTGACTTCACAAGAAAATGTCTATTGGGTCAACACATTCAACATGAGAAAATTAGACTCTCTAGAAATTTCAGTTTTTTGGAACTGTGCACGCATCAACTTGGGGAACAAAAATGAAATACTCTTCTAGCCTTTTGTCCCACCAACATCAGTGCCTCACATTGACTGATCATTGCATCAAGATTGCAAGCAGTGGCTTTGTGGTCACAGTCACACACTGTTATAAGTCAGTGCTGACAAACCTAAGTGAATCTATACTGTTTTAATTAATGTCAGATTGGTCATCATTCATCAACTGAAATTAGAAATCAACAGCGATCCCTAAATATGATTGGGCAGTAAGTTGTCAGCAGCTTCCTGCTTTGAAAGGGAGGCTGAGTCATCTTCAGTTTAACAATTTTTGATCCTTCACACCTGTATTAAATGTTTTTTAAGACCTTCTCTTATAGTATTTGTAGCATCAATTACATAATTAAAAGTTTGTTTCAAAAACATTTTAAAAAAGTTTTGACTGCAAGAATTAAAATTTTGTTTCAAATATATTTCAAGAAAGTTTGGACTTCAAGAGCCCTTTTCATCTTGGCTAAATGGCTAAGAGTGAATGTAAGCTGATTAATGGGGCTCAAACAGATGGTTTTCCTTGGAAGAAACTAAAATATGTAACATATATGTGTTATAAAATATGTATCATATCATTTACAAAAGTTTTCCTTTAACTGCCCAGTTACATGATTCCAGCAACAAAACAAATACCCAAACTTTTTTTACCCATACATATGGCTTTGAAACTTCATAGCAGAGCCATGCATGCTGACCAATCCACCCCCACCTCTCCCCCTACCACTCCCCCCCCCCCCCAAAAAAAAATAACACAAAGAAAAAACTTACACTTGTCTTCTCTTTGTGAAAATCAGACTGCAGAGACCAGCTATCTCTAATATCCTGGATATACAATTCTTCCATAGCTTTATCTCTGAATGAAAAAATAAAAGAAGGAACAGGTTTAAGATCTACTTTAACATCACCAAAATGATGCAGTATTAATTTGATGAATTATTTTCTTCAGTTCCCTTCTAGAATATATGCTTTGTGGCTGCCCAGCCTTGTGTCCAGTATGGAACCAAGGCCAAGGAGTACAAACAACCCCCTCCTTCCCCCCCCCCTTCCAAGAAAAAACAACATGATGTAAGGATAATCTTCCACTTTCCTTAAAGTGTACCCTAAGTCAAAATATTCATATTAAACAGTAAGAAAAATGAATTCTTATGGTCCAACTCTCATCTCCATCGGTCATTTTCAGCTGAGACATAGAAAGTTGAAATTTATTCACTCAAAACAAATAAGTCCATTGCGCAACAATTTGTGACTTTCTTGTAGTACAACTCACATTTAACGGTTTTGTTTCCCTTTAAAATTAAAAATGTTTTTAAGACCTTGAAAAATTCCTGTTTGCGTGGATAGAATGTTGCACAGAGAGGGCTTCATTAATAACATCACCCTATAAGAGTAAGTGCAATCACACCTTGGTACAAGGTGTAGCTACTTTCAGAAAAACAAAGACATACAAAGATTGCAATTTGAGTAGTTACAACAATGACATCACAAATTATTGTGTAATGTACCACTATAATTTGAGTGAATAAACTTCAACATTTTAATCACAGCTCAGGAATGTCCTATGAAGATGGAAGTTGGACTGTAAGAATACATTTTTCATGCTCTTTAACAAATACTTTTGAATGTTTTGACTTCAGGTACACTTGAATACATCTTTTTCACTAACCCCCCCCCCAATGTCTTTCCTTCCAAGAAGTAATTTCTTCCTGCTTCACCACCTTCAACATATTGACTGGTGGAGCATGCATCTCTCTCCAGGGTTAAATTTCATTTGACAGAAACCACTTGGAACCATTTGAGTTCAAAATGGTTTAGGCTGTATTTACAAAAATTTTCAATTCAAAACCAATAAGAAAACCAGTTAAGATCACTATTTGCACATTAAAGACCAGTAGATACCATTCATAAATTACTTGAAACCATCGAAGACCATTGGAGTGGAATGTCTTGTTTGGTTTAAACATGGGTCTGTATGTGGTGAGTCTGTGATATATTAGCAGTACTTGGTGCTAAAAATTCTTATCACTTCTGCATAATTACTATTAAATTCTACTAGGGAGCAGGGGGTTGCAAGACAAAGTGTGAGGGCTAAAGAGAAAAGTAAATTAATATAAAGAATTCCAGAAGATTTCTAACCTCGCTTTAGTGGACACAGCAGACCTTGACAGTATTATCACTATGCTGGGGTAAGTCTCAAATTCTTCTTCTTCTTCTTCATCTCCCTCTTCATCATCCTCTAAGGTTGTGTCCTGAGCTGCCTCATTTGTATAAACTACAGCATCCATCTGAATGTTCAACAAAATGAAGAAAAGGATTCTGCATTCCAAGCTTTACTTTGAACTTTTCCAATGACATTGTCTTTTGTAAGGTAAGAACACCACTTTCAGAAACAGATTTTTATCCCCATACTGAGCAAGGAGGGTCAACAGATGAGAAGGAGGGGAAAACATTTGGCATTAACTCACAACCTACGGTACACATGCCTAAAGTGAACCTAGGAGCTTCTTATCAATAGGGCCAGAAGATATATATATCTGAAGGGGTGATTAGGCTGATACCCCTATATTCTGACACCCCCATGTTCCAACACCCCTATGTTCCAACACCAAGGGGTCAACTACTTTGTCCCCATTTTTGTGGCTTCAAGATGTCAGAACATATTAGGATGTCACCATGTACTGCTAAAACCATCTGGAATAACTGTTACATCATTGGCACAATCTTTCTATTCAAATGAAAGCCATTAAAAAATGCAGCAGCACAAAAAATACAGTTCTGTACCTGACAAGATAAAATTATGCTCCGAATGTGTTCTAAATCCAGGCTACCATGAGAAAAGCTTGAGGACTGTACTTGTGCAGGTGCACATTTTTGGCAATTTGCTTGATTATGCAAGTTCTATTAAATTTCCTCTTCCCTAACAGCTACAATTTTCCTCACCATGTTTTCATCAGACTTCTTTAACTTATAAAGTCTCAAAGTCAACTCCCAAATAAAAACACTAGGCATGTAAATTACTAGTCTAACTTCTCAAATTCATATTTGGCCATGTACAATACTTCTCAGCAGTAGCATGTGCAGGAATTGTGATATAGGAAGGCCGAAACGCAAAATGATGTTATTTTTCAAACAATTTGAAGCATTTATACACATGTCTGATGGCAAATAGGGGTGCACTCCTGCTGTTATGGCAGACTTGGTCAGACCCAAGAGATTTCCCACATCTACTGTACTTCCTGAGGTAAGGGGCCATGACTTTATTCCTTACATTGTGCATGCTACTGCTTCCCAGGCTTGTAACAGAATCTGTGCTGCTATGTATCTTGAATATGTCCATGTCTATCAAACAAAGTTCAACCCCCAATCATAATTTGAGACCCAGATTCTGCAGAATGCCTGTCAGGCAATCATGCAAGAGCATGCTTCCTTGGGGAGAAAATGTAGTAACCTCACCTGTCCCATTCAAATTTGTGCACACAGCCACAACAGTTCAGAAATGACTCTCAGTCAATCATGTGATGATATTTCATCATTCATTTGTCGCTCAATATCAGGGAGAACAAACCCTTGGAAATACCTCATTTGTAAAAGTCAAACTTGAAAATTTATTCATAGGTACAGAAAAGATTTGCCCAGGATGGCTATTTTTGAGGTGATATTAAATTGTCTTTTAGCACTGACCTCTAAGGATACTTGCATCGATTTCCTCTGTTTCTGCATTTTCTTATAAGCAGATGTGGTCTGCCTGGCTGCTCCTCCAGCATAGTAGATTCCATCTTCTTCTACACCTGCCCAATCTTCTGTTATAGTCCTAGGTGTGTTTCCTACCACCCTCTCGGACTTTTGAACCTTATATGATCAAATGGAAGAAGGGTATAGTCAACTGTATTATTGTTGAAGGTGATTGACTTTCATTGCCTGATTCTTGCCAGCGTCTTAATAGATAACTTTGATGGATTTATGGTGACCACTTCCAATGCTTAAGAGAAAAGCTGATTCTTCTCCTTGTGTGTATATGGGTGTGTGTTCTGAACAGCACAGCACTCCTGTTGTTTGTGCTTCCAGAGGAGACAGAAGGGGAGCCTTAAAGCTGAAGAGGAATCTGGTCTGGGTTCGAAAAGCTTTCTTTCCCCAGTTAATTCCTCTTGAGCGATGGAATTAGTCACTATGAATCCATCAAAAGGAATACGTCAAAATTTTGCAAATGATGGCAGTGCAGATTTTACTCTCATAAAACATGAAATGCAAGAATATTGCAGAACGAAGGAAAGTCTGCATTGAAGACATAGAGATAAAGGTAGGGGTGAATCCAGGAAGTTTTGAGCTTTGATTTAAATCCCAGCCTCAGTAGAAACAAAAGACAGGCCTGTTTTTTAAGAAAATATTCAGGCTGTCCATCTGACCAGTTGGATCCAAACTGAGGTTGTCCTTTAATGAAAAATGAGACACAAGCAGTTGTCTTTGGTGTAGAAAACATGTAAACATGTTTTCAAATTTCTGTCCATGTTTCAATGATAAATGGTATTTAAGACTGCTTCTACATCTACAGCCAATTCTTTCACGTGTTGTTGCTCACTGTAGTGAACTAGTCAATTACAAATTGTGAATCTACTCTTCCATCAGACAGTCTTAAAGAGAAAAAATGGTTGTCCAATGCAATTTTACGCATCACAGGCAATTGGACAAGTGCTTAATTATTTCAGCACCTTCAGGGCAATATTCCCAGGAGAAGATTCCAGTTGAAACCTGTTGAACAGGTTTTAAAAGGTACAACAGGTAATTGGAACAAAACCAACAGGTTTTTAACAGGACTTTAACAGGTACCAACAGGAACCTGTTGGCTTCTTCGGTGTTACCTGTTGACGCCTGTTGACTTTCATCACTCCAACTGGTAATTGGAACATTGCCTGTTCATACCTGTTAATACCAGTTCAAACCTGTTAAAATTTCAACAGGTTTCAACAGGAATTTTCTCCTGGGTTGGACACATCATGAAGCATATATGTAAAGGGGAAATGCAGTCACTTCAGCTTGAATCAGTGTAGTGTAGTGTAGTGTATCATGATTGGTCTTGTGGACCAATGTGACTACATAATTTTTTTCTTCAATTATGAAATTTTCTAGAAGTAACTGCTTTGGTTAACCTTAAAATTGCAACATTTAAGTCCTAAAATATAATGAAAGATACAGTACTTTGAGATGGAGGGAAACACTGTAAAAACAAAATTGCAACACTCAACATGCATCTAGCAAACTAAATTGTTATAGACAATTTGATCAGTGCTTGTTTTAAGTGACTGTAGGCAGCCATTTGTGGGGTCCATTAGCCTCAAATCCATCGCTATCTTACTTTTGATTTACTCTGTTCAATTTACGTACTACACAGTCTAGTCTCCATCATATGTTTTATATCAAACTGCAATATGATATATGATATTGTAACATTTCCCACAAAATATATGAAAAATAAATTTGAGATTGAAAGACTAGAGCACCTGTTACACCACTATAGCTACGTACAGGCATTCTTGTGAGTCGTCAGCTGATCACAACTCACAAAGTCCTGTAGCACTGTACTGTGAATTGTTACTGTTGCAATTGTTTGCATGAGAAGTGTCCCATTTCTTGTTGGTATCACATAGTGTATGGGGGCCTGTACATACAAACTAGAAAGCCAAAAGGCTTAGTAATTCCTTGCTGTATGATATATTGTAATAATGAACATGGATGCCCACATGACAAGCATGAGATAAGGTCAAAACCTTTTGAGATCATGTGACCCAAAATGACCTTTCACCCTCACTTAAAACAATAGGGAGCAACTACCTAAAAAGACCATCAACATGCTAAATATGAGCAATTCACAAACTGAGTATGAGATCCCTCCACAGTTCAATAACCACATAAAAATGTCATGTCTACAAGGTTTTGCCCTTTTGTGACCCCAACCTTTGACTTCCACAAACACTGAGAGAGATTACTGAATCAATAAAAAAAAATATAAACTGCAATACACTATTACTGGTAGGTAACATAAATCACATGGTACTTGTGCCTCAGAGCCCCCTCCCCCCTCCCCTTAAGTTATGATATGACATAGGCCTAGGCCTAGGCTAGATTTGTTTCAAGTTAGCAGCAACTTACCCTTTTCTTCCCTAATTCTTTTAGGAAAAGAAATGCAAACACTAATGGCAGAATCACTCCAACAACGGCTGTTAAAATTATGAAGATGAGATCTGGAAAAACGGCTACCGTATCACCTGTCTGAATCAGGTTGACATCTTCACAGGATGCCATCTTTCTGCTCTTGCTTTTCCTTGAATCGTTGAACCAGCCTAGGCGTACAATTGACTATGGTACGACATACACTCAAGAGCAGAAAGTTGCATATCATGAACAGTGTATCTCACCGGCCGTCTGTTGATCAATACAAGGGGAGGAGTCTAAGGAACGTAAGGAATGTTTAACCAATCAAAACGTTTCCATTCTGGAACATCGAGTGATTGCGCAATGATGGTACGGTTGCTACAACAATCCGCGACTTTTCGCATAATTAGCTAACGTGCACATTATTGCACAAGGGATTGGAAAACGTAAAACAACCTGTTTAGCTGGTACTGTGCTATGTGCGCTAGCCTAGGCCTATATGGATATTTATGAGCTGGTGATGCATGCAGTGCTGTGGATATATTGCAACCTGACATGCTGAGTGATACCGGTGCTGTGTGTTTGCTGCTTGTGTACAAATTGGCATCAGGCCTGGCCATACGTGTTGTAAGTACCAACCAATACACGCCAAACACCAAATATTGATTTAGGACTGATCACTTGCACGTACATTTCAAGGTAGACCACCCTTTTTTCAGAACACGAGATGTTCTCCGTTTAGAGTGGGCGATTGATAAATAGCCAGGCAGCAGGCATTTTAGTTAAGTACAAATTTACAATTGATTTATGACATGAGATTTGGATTTGGAACCAGACGAAATTACAGGTAGGCCTAGGTCCCACTGGCTACCATACACATGTACTATGTAGGCTATATGCCTTGGCCTATGCCCAAACGTCAGGCCCTGCCAATTGCCTATTGGCCTAACACTAACTGACAGACCCATCATTGTGTGTGTAAGTGTTGTGTTTTTCTCTTTTTTATTCATATTTTTTAACGCAGGCATACGCCTTCAAGTTCAATATGACCTGTATATTATTACATAGGCAAGTCTAGCCTACTACTAGGGCCTAGGTTTAAGCCCAGGGGCCCATTCCACAAGAGTTACGCACAATCTTAAGTATGATTTACTGTTGGCTTAAGTATGGTGAATCAAACTTAAGATCATGCGTAACTCTTTGTGGAACGGGCCACAGGTCACACAAGCCATTTCGGATGGGATTACGGGGGGTCGGGTAGTTTCTGCCCTCGGTAGTTTCAGCCTGTTTCTTTCCACCCCTAAAAATCTTGGGGCAGAAAGTAATGTTTGAACTTATCTGTGTTAAAAATAACTCTTAACTTCAAATTTCTCATCGAAGTAGCAATCACAATGAAATTTGTGGATAGGCCTAAAACTTCTTCAGCATCTCAACAAAAAAGAATGGCCGTTTTCTCTAAACGTCAGGTATAGTCACGGACTTATATTTTTTAATGTATAAGTAGTCTGTGTGTCTACAGGCAGGCTTATGCTGAATGTATGAACAATTGTTCACAGCACTGAATACTGTATACCACATAAGTACCTATTACTAGTATAGGCCTAGGCTACCAAAGTCTACAGTGAAAATGTTGCTTGGAAAGAAGTCAACATGGCTTTATCATACATGTGTCACATTGAATAGTGAAAGACTTAGATAAAGTTTGACACTTTAAGGAAAAGTTGTTGGAATTTTCATTTGACAAAAGTACCAGTGATATCAGATTCCATTCAAATTACTTTCGGCCCCTCAAAAAATGTTTTCTGCTAAAAGTAAAAGGGGTGGAAAACACTGTTTTTGAGAGGCAGAAACTAATGGTAACCGGATTACAGTTCTGTGCCATTTTTGTGAGCTTTTGTTAAAATCTGCTCTAGGCTTATCCATTGACGAAAGAACCAAAAATTCGCAGTCTTGTATAAATAGCCTACGTATGTAACCTGTACATGTGAGTACCACAGAAATGAAATGTAAACTATTTTTTTCCCCTGAAGTTACATAGACAAATGGCTTTTATCAGACAAGGCCCATGCATATCACACAAAAGCTTTCGGCAGATATGACTTAACTATAACTTAGGATTTTCATAGTCCTGCAATACAAATCATTTATTTACACAAATTGCCAATTTTTTTTTTTTTTTTAACCAAAGATGGGTGGAGATTTTCCAGTGAAACTCACACATTGGAGTAGAATCCAATCTGATAATTCTGTAGTGTGACCTGGGCTTTAGTTTTGGCTTATTTCATATAGTCATCAGTACTTTGAGTAGTGAGTAGCTACGGTTGCTGTGGCTTTTGTGATCAATTCATCACATGGAGAAAATTGCAGCTGCAATGGAACCAAAATTTAGTGTTTATGTCTGCAGTAACAAATAACAATACCAATAACATGAGATGGTCTTTAATCCATAACAACTTAGGTAAATAACAAAGGTTACTATAACTTTGACAACATAAGGCTTAGCTTACCAACATTGATGACTGATTTCAAAACAATGCAAATCTTGCATGCAAATTTACATTTTTACGCCCATGCAACAAAAATCAACTAGTGTGTAGTTCATTTTCCAAACACACAGAAGTGTGTGTCAGTAAAATAAACTAGTAAATTGAAGGCACTTGTGGAAATGTCTGGAACTGGAGCCACTTGAAGTAATTTGTACCAAACTCCATCTTCTTGCCATCTGAAAGAAGGTCAATATTATCACTCCCACCCCCCCCCCCCAAGCATCCATCTTCAGGATAACCATAAAAGAATAACCAGAAGTTATCGAAGCAATTGTTCCCACACCTTTTAGTTTTAGCTCAGCTGATTGCAGCTAACCTTACCATAGTTATGCATCGACCGGCCCTACTTGATGTTTTCCAGAGCTGTTTGAGAACGGAACATGCATGCAGTACCTGATATAAGCTCTTTAAAATCAGCCTACCTTATAGTGTCTAAAGCCCACTTTAACATTTAGTTTTAAAACACCCCTTCCACACTGACCTGTACCTGATAACCAAGAAAATTTGAGGTGTACGTTATTTGCACTGTACAAAGCACTAACTTACAGAGACAGAAAATAGTCATTGCTGTACAAAATCGTAAGAGTAAAAATTTGTAAGACTTTCTCCTAGACTAGGTTAAAACTGTATGAATTTTTAATGTCTTGAAAATGTTTAAAACCTACTTTAACAAACTAAAGCCTGTTAAGTTTTGTATTTTTATGTGTAAATACACATTTTAAAGTGTTTGCTCTGACTGCTTACCGTCTGTGAAACAGTAATTCAATTGAAATTTTTTACCAGATGAATTTTTTTTTTCTTTCCAGACACTTGTAAAATCATATGTCTCTGTAACAGAGATGTGTTATGATGGCAAGGAAGAAGCATTGTGTGACTGGAATATTACTGCTTTCAGTAATCACTCCAATAATTTGTGACCTGATTCAGCTTGAGTTGAGTGCTATAAGCAATTCTAATTTTACGTACCAAAACATATCTGATGAAGACTTCCCCATTGTCTACCTCACAGATAAATTTTTACTGATCTCAGATTTAGTTTTAACCAATGATTCCCATCAAAATTGTTCTCTCTATTTGGAACATCCTTTTTCAATGTCATTTGATGTGTCAAGAAATGTCACCATCTCATCGACAGAGGGAAGCAGTGAACATGCATATTCGTCTATAATAAGTCCAGGTGAGCTCATCCTGACCACCTACCATTCTTGGAATGAAAGTATTTCAGTGACCAACAATTCTGTAATTGTAGCTGTACCCTTTGTTATCACGTACCCATCTCAAGATGTAGACAATCTTTTGCGAGTCTATGCAAATGTATCCTGCTCAAGTTTGGGGAATTCTTCTGATTGGCAAAGTGAAAATCTGGAATTCTTTTATGGAGGACCACAAGTTGGGATATCAACAGAGGATGAAGATGAAGATGGTGGAGCTTTAACACCAGATAGAGAAGAAACTGCTGCAATATCCATGGTTCTACCACAAAATTGGGAGATGACAGAAACAGTTCTTTCTTTGGGTGAGTATATCTCTTTTAAATATCACAAACCCTTGATGATGTGTTACACAAAGCAAGTATTATCATGAATTTACTGTTTAAAGGTACGAGAAAAAGGAAAGTAATGCTTGATTCAGAATTGATGATAAAATATGTGCTGCATTAGTTTATGTTATTTTTACCATTTTGGGGCTCTTTATTCAGACAAATCACTGTCATTCTATTCATCAGATTTTTCTTTTCTTCTTAGTTTCTAAATTATTAGGCTTCATGGTCACAAGCTTTAGAGATACAGAATGGTTTTTAAATGTCTGTGAAATGTTTAGTTTATAGTTAGATAGAGTCATGGCTTGAAATGTAGAGTGACTAGGTGCCCAAGGGATCTTGTCTAATGGCTTCAGAGATAAAAATTCAAGCATTGCTCCAGAACATGCCCAACCAAGGACCCAGAGTACTTGCAGTGCAGACAGATCATCGCTGCATTGAAAGTTACCATAACTACTGTAATAACACTACTACAGTATATGTTCCTGCTAAAAATTATATTCCTCTTGGAAATTCTCGAAGCTAGCTACAGTGACAATGAAAAACAGAAACATGAAGTAATAAATGCATGACTACTGTATCTTGACTCTTATATGGGCAACAATCAAGCTATATATTGGGCAACAGAAAAATTACTAATTTCAGGAAATGGGTCGTCAAATAGGGCAACACATGCATCAGAAAATTATTCTCAATTCTTAATAGTTTAATTACATCTCAGCTCATAAGCTTCTTGTTTGTTTAAGTATCCCCCAGTGCCCTATTTCCAGCTGCAGGGAATAGATTGCGTTTACTGTACCTATTTCATTGTACATGCTAGATTACAGTAAATGAGGTTGATTGTTGTGGAATTAAACCCAATCTATTCAAACCTTCAGCTTCATTATTCATTCAGAATCAAATGTTGTTTTTAAACTAAGTCTTTTAACAACTTAATTTTATTTTTTGTTCAGAAATACTATTGAATAAATAAGATTGAATTGAATTTGTGTGTAATTGCTGCAGTTTCTAAATTTGAAGCCATTTTTCTTTTTCAATTTCTCTCATTCTCTATCACAGAACTTTCTTCTGACACAATAAACAGCTTAGATGTGACATTCATACAATGTTTGATGGTGGCAAGTTCTGATGATATAAGTACAACACACCCTCAGTATCTTAACATTACAGATTTTAGTGTAGTAAATGGCTCCGCTGGTATTGTCATAACAGAGGAAGAAATCGCTAAACGAAATGCTGGTGACAGCATTATCCTCTCTTGGTATTTGGGCAATGTAACAAATACTGGCAATACTACCAACGAAATCGAATTTTTGGTAAGACCTCTCTTTCGTCATTTTGCTATAATTTTTTTAAGTATTTTATAGACCCAAGTGTAAATAAAAAACAGCATTTATGTAAGAGACAAATGTCTACCAAAGGTGTACAACATCTGGGGGTAGGGGTTGGGGACACAGCTCATCTTCAGTGGTACCATCATTGAATTTGTCAAAACAAGTAGGCCTGCTATACATTTTGGGAGGGGCATATCAGATTCTAGCATTAAAGGTGTGGACGAAAAGTGCACATCTCCCCCATGCCCCCATATGCCAGCAACCATTGCGAGAAGTTCAGAGTGTTCGTGGTTGTTAACAAGTACACATCTTTTCCCTGCATTGAGGGAAAAATATTTTACTCTACGGAGGACAAATGCTTGCCAAACTTTCCAAATGTGAAATATATACTCACTTTCTATCTCTATTTTATATGTTACAGTACTTACCTTTTTTTTGTATGTTGACCCTTTAGCTTTTGTTTGCCACCAGTGAGCCACAACTTGGGAAAAGGACATGGCCAACTTGACTTAAACCAATTGATTAGAAACTGGGCCATGAAACCCCATCTAACCTTTAGAACCTTAGGCTTTTGTTTGACCATTGTGAAGATCACAAGAAGTACTTGTTGTTCTAAACTTTTGTGTTGATTTCATAATTATTCTTTTTATCTTTTTTTTTGCTTTATTAAAATACCTCAAAGTTTGTATACTTCTGGCTCATAATTATGCAGTCACCTTTCCATTTTTTATCTGTCATAATGATTTGACAAACAAACAGAGGCAAAAAAGAGAAGAAAACAGGTTTTTGGAATAACCACCAGGTTGCTCTCTCCAAGTGCTACTTTTCTTAAATGAAATAATATTCAAGGAGTTTCATAGTAAACTTAAAATGAAGTGCTTTATTCAGGGTCCAGTTTTTATGGTCCTCTACAAATTTTTTTTGCAGATAACTAGAAGTGAAAAAGTTGGTCTTGGTAAGAACTTAAGTACAGCTTCCATTGATCAGATTCAAGACTGATGCTTAATCATTATATTTGGGACTTTAATATTTATAAAGATTTGCCTCTCAAACATTGTGTTTTTAATTAAGCAAGAGAAATAACACATGTACCAACTTAATTCTCCAATGAATTAATGCAACAAAACAGCACAATAAGTGCTTGTGAAACACACTTCTTTGTAGTGCAAAAATATGAGAAAATATGTTTCAGACAACCAAATTTCCTTGCAGATGACTAAAAATAAAGAAATGGTTTCCCAAAGAACAACCATAAAATTTTCTGAAAATCAAGGCGTGATCATTTGAATACTAAAAGAAAAATTGACTATTCCATTTTGTTTTGTCAAAGGTTACATTCCTCGTGGATGATGACGGGGCATATACAGCTGGAGATTTCATAGACATGAATATTCAGTTATTTATCAATGATGTCACAGTGGATCTGGGTCATTATTCCTTTATTATCAAGACACCTGAGCTAATTATATCATCATCTGTTCAAGTGGTAAGTGGTAAGAGCTATGTAAGGTCCATTTAAGGCTGTCCATGCAATGATTGCACAGTCTGTAAAACATACCATTACATTTTTAGAGGTCATGCGCTAACAACATAGTAATGATATCAGAGCCAGGCTAGCAAGCATGCTGGACAGCTAACTACTGCTTCTAGCTGGCACATGCCACCCTGAAATTTTGCCAAGGATTATTACTTTATGTTTGTAGATGTATCATTTTGTCTTCTGGTTTGTACATGCATCACCTTACAGCTGAAATTAAAAGCAATTTCAAAAGATACAGTTTTAAGTTTTGCAACCAATTGGCAATAAGGTACTGCAGCATCAAAGGTTTCGAAGATATTTCTCAACTATACTTACATCTGGGAAAGGGTAATTTCCTGAAATGTAGGAGTATCATATGCAAAAGTTATTTTTATGCTGAACATACACACCAGTCCTATATTTGGAAAGTCAAAGTCAAGATCCCTGCCCCCTGTTGGTCATTAGCCAAGTAGCCGGGGCAAGACTAGCCAACCACCCCCCCACTATAAAAAATCTGTATCATCTGAATTTTGGACAGGACTGGGGAAATAGTTCAAGCAGCCATTTGAGTCTTATAATAATCTGATGAAACATAAACAGAACAATGTGGGCATGCACATCAAATATAACTGGGAAGAATTATTCATTTATAGAGTAAAAATCATTAATACATTTTCAGCACATGTATGGCACATGAGAACTATTTAGTTCAACCTGAAACCCAGTTATGAATATTCATGTGGGAGTCAGTCTGTGAATTGAAAGTTTCTTAAATTATTATAGAGTGTTGTATACCTTTTTTATCTGTGCAATATTCATCCTTAAAGGCAATTCTAGTCATTCCAGACATTCCAATTTTTCCAAGTGCATTTTGTAGTCCCTTTCATTGCTTGAAGGGCCAGTTCTCTTACCTCAAACAGTATCAATTCTCCTGACCTTCTTACTGAAGCCCCTTTCACAATTGTCTGAAATTCATCTTCATCCAGATACAATCTCAGTTTATTGCTTCAAGGTGAGTATACAAAACTCCATTTATATAACCAAAACACTCTCAGTACTGTTCATGCTGTGTAATATAAGTTTTGGTACTCTACATTGTTTGAATTAGCTTTCAATTAAAAAGCTGAGCCAATTGAGAATTTGGATACCTGGCCCGTACCAAAATTGTAGTTTGGGGTGAAAGGTTTGGCCCTTTAAGGCTATATTTCGGAAAACATACAAGCTTATAGCATGTAATCCAAGCACTCTCTGTGCATTTTGTGGAATGTGATCTATACTCTGAAATTTTTAAATTTTGATGTCAATCAAAGAGGGATAACCAATTGAGAATTTCTATCCTACACTAAAAATATATTTTGGGAAGGATTATAAACTGGCTTTAATTTTGTTGGGCTTACCCATTTTTCAGCTGAGTTCTTATGACGATGGTTCCACAAAGGTAGAAGAACGTCAACAGTTTAGAATTGAAGTGGTGGTTTCCAACCAAAATGTTTCAACAGGATCGACAGCGTACAATATAATTTTGTCAACATCTAGGGAAGCCTTCAGGATTGATTACCAAAACAATTTCATACCAGAAGTGGGCAATGAAGGTTTAGATATTCAGAGTAATGTTATAGAGTTCAGTCAGGATATATTAGAGAGTAAGTGCATTTTTCCTTCTTTTGGGGAGGTGTATGAGAGGGGCTGGTAGGGAGGGAGTTGGAATGAAATCTTTCATTTTAAGTAGTTACCATTAGCAAATATTTCATTATTAGTCTCAAATCTCTTTACTCTGTTAAGTTTTTTCTCTTTTCTGTTTGTCATCATTTTGTCTATGTTTGTATGGTCACTAGCCTGGATAAACTGTATTGTTTTTCTAGTGTCCATCATATGTACTTTGTTTTTAGTATTTGTTAAATGATACCTCTGTTGATGATTGTTGTACATATGAGCAATAAATTGAATTGAATGTTACAATTTAAAACTGATGGATCACAATGTGTACATTTTACATGTGTGTTGGGTGGGGGGGGGGGGGGGGGCTGGTGAGGATTTCAAAAACATTTTAAGAATTTCATCATTGACAGTATTTGTCATTCATTAATTTTCATATAAATGTTATTGCATTGTCCATGTGTCACTTATGTAGTAGCCACCACATATTGCACATGTATTACCAGGGCCATATAATCACTGCCAAAAGTAAATGAAACAACCCTTCCCCCCCCCCCCTTCCCGTTCCAATGTTGTTATACTCATGACTGGTCAGTTTTTCCTAACCAACATTGAAGTGGGGAAAAGGGGGAGAGCAACAAGGATGAGAGAGGGTTAAAACCAAATGTACCACTTGTTTTGGAAGGACTTGATTTGGCGGTGATTGTAGCTTGTGGATTCTAAGAGGTGGATGTACTAATAATGTGAAAGCTAACTTTTTGTTAAGATTTCCCCCTTGATTGCAATGGTGTTTGAAAATTTGAAAATTGATTAGTTGGCCAGTCTTTATTTGGAACAAATTTTGAGGGATAAATGCTTGTTTTGGGTCATAATGACCAGATGGAATTGTAGGTTCTTTTAAATTACAATATATTTATATATTCCATGAATTTTCAGACATTATCCATAAGATTTTCAGTGAAATTTTAATGTTGGTTACAGCTGGCCGTCAGTGGCTGGCATATGTCTATAGAATCTTGTGTGTTACCAAAAGTAACAACCATATCACTCATGGTGGAGGCTCATGTGTGGTCACAGCTAGATCTCAGTAGGAACCTTATACAGTTAGCAGTACTTTTGTGCAATTCCAAATATATACATTGAATACTCACACCTGGGAGAGATGTCCTTCCTCATGACATCCTTGTAAATGGCATGATGATAGCCAGTGCTCAATAAGCATGACTGTTCCCACAAAATAATTTAAAGACCCAATCATCTCACTCACCCCAAACAGTTCCAATTCTCCTAACCTTCTTATTTAATATAAGCTCGTCCCACAATTGTCTAAAATTCATCCTCATCCAGGCACAATCTTAGTTTATTGCTTCAGGGTGACTCTGCAAGACCCTGATGTGTAATCAAAACGGTGTGTAAACTTTAAAGGCCTTGTCCATCTCATGCTTACAGTACATTTACATGGAAAATGATCTTTTCTGGTTGCAGCCCCTCCCTCCCCCAATTAAAAAAACTGTGCCCCATCTATGTAAATGTAGTGTACACCCAAGTTACTGCTTCAGCTCAGTGGTTGATGTGCTCTCTCTTTCTTTAAATTATTTCTTCCTGACAGTGGGACAAGAGATGATCATTTCATATGTGGGATACTTCACAGATAGTTTCATCAGAAGTCAGCAAACTGATAAAACTGTAGACAATACAGTCACATGGGACATTGTAGCATCTGGTGCCATCGTGAGTAATCATTTATTTTCGCAGTCTCTCATTCCATCTCATCCATATTAGGAGTGCTTTCACACTTGATCTCAAGCAGGGGAACAGGTTAGGTCAGATGGATTTTTACGGCCCATTTTCTAACCTATTGGTTTTAGACAAACTGACCACAGTCTGTTTTCCAGTTATGGCTTACTGGCTTGTTTTTCCTACCACATTAATTACGATGAGCACCATGCTGCAAGCACAATGGCAGTAGGTTCCATTTTTAAAGTCTTCAGTATGACACAGCCAGAACTCGAACTCCCAACCTCCTGACTGCATGTCTGATGCTCTAACCACTTGACCATGCAGCCGGGTACTTGACCAAGCAGGGGATCAGATCTGGATCTGATCCACCCATCAAGATCAATTTGTAGTGTTAAAGCTCTTACACTGAGGATCGGATTTGGGGACTTTGATCCACTCATGATGGAAGATCAGGACTTAAGTGTAGGATCGAAAAATTGTGAGTGGAAGCTTGGAGGATAAAGGTGACCTGAGATAAGGATGACCTATGATATGTCCTCCACTTAAGTGCAAACAAATGCAATCCTGGAGCAGCACAGTGGACAATACTTCTGTCAGGTTCATGACCATGTACCAACTCTCTATTTGTTGATCCCTCAATCAGGGCTTTGGCCCCTGTGGGCTGAGGTAGAATATGCCCACAGTATTTCCTGCCTGTTGTAAGAGGCGACAAAACTTGGAAAATAAATTTGAACTTTGAACTTTTTATTGAGTTGACTGACACTATATAACACATTCCTGTTGGTGTGACGTTAAATCTCATCTAACTAACTAAATCAATCAGGGCTTTGATTCATTGTGGGGGATTGCAGTGGGATTGTAGGGGATTGTTGTGGAGTCACCTGACTATGTCTGTGGGAGATTGGGAGAGGGTTGGTATATGGGGGAGAAAGTTAAACTGCAGAATAATGAATTAAAAATCCCACATTATTAAAAACTAAGTCATGCAATGCATTTTTGTAATCAACTGGCTATTCATTGGGTACAGATCAATGATTTTATTGGAAAACTGATTTCAGAAAAGACTGCTTGCATTGCTGACCAAAGTAAAATGAGTCTTGTTCTGGCGATGAAATAAGTAATGTACTCTCTGGAAAATAGTACAATTGCCTATTACCTACTTCTATAAGACAATTTCTACTTAGAATAATCCTAGATTTTGGAAGTTAAACATTATTGTAATTTATAGGGTCTATTACAGTATATATAGTTTGTGCTGAATAATGAATACTAGTTTCTCTCAATTACTCTTTTCCTTCAAATTCACACACAGAATCCAACTGTAAACTACATGCTTACAGAACAGAGTGTATGCCTTTCCAAAAGTTTCTCACAGGAAGATGACATCACTGTTCCAAACTACTTTCATCTTATATGGATCTTTCTCGCTGCTTTGGCTGTTGGTTTTATTCTGCTGCTATTACTTTACTTGCTGACCCGTAGAGGACCGTATGCCACCGTACAACCTATGGGCGATGGCTGGGGTGGTGCAACATTTAAAGGGTACCACTCCAGCTATGCTGGTTGGCACTTCAAGTACGATTTGCTGGAAAGTATGGGGTAGGTGCCTCTTGTCATAAATATGTTAAATTGTAAAAAAAATTTTAATGTATTTATTATGCTGACCTCGATGCTAATAATGTGTAGTTGAGTTGAGTTCTTTGTATGTATGCACCATCTTCATCAGTTTCATAAATGGTTTAAAGGGTTCATGTGTGTGTCATTCTCTACCCCAAACATATTTAAAAACAGTTCTTTACATTACAATGCAACTGGTGTCAGTGAATTGCATAAATTCAAACTTAGAGCATTATTAATCTAATTACTCTGACTCTGATGACTTAATTGTACATATGTCACATATTTGATGTCAGCACATTTCAGTTTGGCACACTAGACATGCACTGATCATGCTCAATTGGTGTGTTACAGATTTGCACGGCAGCCGCTTTGTAACAGTTTTTGCACAATAGATACCTAGTAGACATCAGGACAAAACTTAGTGAAGTTGTTGCACAAGTCTTTAGATAGTGCGTCCACTGGCAGACAGCCTGCCTACACCCATAAGTGTGGATATGGCAATGAACAATTTCCAAGCTTGCTATAAGCTATTGATGCTTTCTCAGGGAGCTCAGTGCTGCACACTGAATAAAAGTAAATAAAAGTACTCATTGAAGTTGAAGGAGGGGTTATAAGTATTACTTTGCCAAGTTTAAAGGGAAAATGCTGTCACCCAAAATTGATTAGTGTAGAATATAATATCCTACTGTATGTCATGAAACAAGTTCCACCCATAAAAGGGGGTTGGAGAATTGACCCTTTTCCAAATAGCAATCACAAAGGATTGTGGGATAGGTTTTAGGGTATGCATAAATTTTGTCAATGAAATTTTACTGTAGGATAAAATAATAGACACCAACATTATGTTCCCATAATCCTTTGCAAAAGCTATTTGGAAAAGTGTCTTTTGTTTGGTACAGTATTACATTAAGTGAGGTGCATTGCCTTTTAATGTGTATAATAGGCTACTGTAAGCCACTGTATGTTCATTACATCATTACATCAAACACGTTGGCTATAATGTACTTTCAGGGTTTTTGCAAAATTGTATGTTCATCATGTCACCAAGAGATCTTCAGTGACCTTGCATATGATACCTTACATTTAGTACTGTTGCATTTTATGTATAGCATATATTGTGGACACTGAAATTAAAACCTACTGGTAATCTTCTGAGTATTCTGGATTTGATTCGTATCCCATCATCTTTCTGTTCATTTACAATGAAAACAAACAACTTCTTTGTTATGTAACAACTCTTTATATCCCTTCAAGGTGATTCATTTGTATGATATGATGAGAGGAAGTGCTTGTTGAAAGTGTTTGTTAAAGTAAATTACTTTAGCAGCCTGAAAAAGGAGGCTCATTACTTGCAAGAAAGAATCTGTCATGTGACTGAGATGAACAAAGGTGCCTTGATTATTGATTCCACCATTTCAATGAAGGGTGTAAAATTAAGTTGACACTACTGCAAGATTTGTTTCAGTGTACATGCTGTAATTAATTGCTTTTTGTTTGTGGGAAAAGCTGTTTTGAGTAGTCTTATGTTGCAGCTGTTTTCTTTTTTTAAATGTATATTTTGTGACATTAGTTCACTTATTTATTTTACAGACAACATGCACAGAGTGAAAGTGTGGTTTATTACCTTACGCAGAAAGATGAAAAACTGAGGTACATGGAACTGGGAAAGTAAGTAGCCTGTCCACGGTAGTAATGAGAAGTATGTCTTAAATGTTATATTGTAATTAAAGGGACAGTTAGAGTTTGACAGAGAATATATGAATCTTTTGCTCCAGTAACTCATTTTGCTTTCTGAAGTGATTGTTTACTAGAATATAGAAACATTAAAAAGGTCTTTCAGGTTTGAAAAAACATTACTTTTTTGTTAATTACTTTTGAATGAAAATTTTTGAATATTTTTTGAGTAATAGTAAATCCACACAGATGCAATTAAGAGGAGACAGTCTCCACAACACAGCTGTAAGACCAATTACCATGGATCCTTTTTTGTTAGATTTAATGGACCAATCCTTTCACCCCAAACTATAGGGTCTTACCTAACTTCTCAATTGGCTCAGCTCTTTGGTTGACAGCTAATTTAAACAATACAGAGTACTAAAGCTAATATTTCACAACATGAAATATACTGAGAGTGTTTTTATTGTACACATTGAGCTTTTTTATACTCACCCCGAAGCAATAAATTGAGATTGTATCTGGATAAGGATGATTTCCAGACAATTGTAGGGGGGACTTAAGTAAGAAGGTTAGGAGCATTGGTACTCTTTGGGGTGAGAGAATTGGACCTTCAAGTCAAGGTACAATTATGTTGCATTGTTGAAATTGTGAAAAACTGTGAAAACATCCTTTGATTGCTTTAAATTTGTGTTAATTTTTGCAACTTAATTCTTGAGGCTTTATTACAGAATGTTGAATTTATCACAGAAAAACCTTTCATCATTACTGGGAAATGCTCTCTGAGATTCCACCTAACAAAAGAGATAGGTTTCCACAGCAAAGAAGAGCAATGTACTGATAAAATTCTTGTGGATTTGAATGAAATAAATTTTAAATACCTGCATAGAGGTTTTTGGTTCGAGGTGTGTAGCAAATGCTTTTAAAAGAGCAACTGACTCTAACTGTTAGACATGACAGTTGTATATGGTATATTGATACTGTATGTTTACTGTATCCTATTTTTGTGTGTCTTGGAACTGTATAGGGGTGCTGGCAGGGTCTAATTGATAAGGAGGGAAGCTGAAAATCCCCCTCCCCCATCAAAGCCTTTTGAACCCAAAAGATTTCAAATGGTGCTCTTTGGAAAAATTCTTTGAATTCTAAGAGTTCCATTTGCTTAATTGTTGATAGAAGTTGGACAAGTCATGCAAAGGCCTAGGAATTACAATTACAAAATTCCATAGACTCAACCATTTTGAAATCCCTTATTTTTTTTATTTATTTATTAATTTAGAAGCATTTGAAGCCCACCAAAACCCTCTGATTAATGGAATTTGGAAAAAGGTTCTCAACGGAAATTTTCTTCCTGCATGGGTTGCCATATGCATGCCCATGAAAAGACATCTACTATTTGACCAAAGCACTGGCCACCATTGGTGGGGGAAGCATAAAAAAAATTGTCAAATATTCCTCCCATATCATGTGAAATGGCATTCTGAACCCATTTGAATTGACATTTTTAATATATATTTACAACTTGCCCCCCCCCCCCCAGGAATAAATACCCCTTTTAAGTAGTTTTATTTTGGGGGACAAAATATGATTTGGAGAGCACATACCAGTGTTGCTGGAATTATTTCCCATCAACATGAATATCATTTCTTCTGTTTTGCAGTATTGATGTAGTGGTGACCATCTCCATGGATATGCAAGTTGAGGATCTGAGATTTAGGTCCATGACAGAAGCCTTCCAGCTGCTCTTAGAAAAGTTTAGCAGTTCCACTTTGATACCTCGAGGCCTTTTGCAAAAGGTTTACAAAAAAACAAGCCGGGAGGTGAAAGATCAGTTTAAGAAACTAGAAGACACTTACCGTAATGAATTACGGATTTTACAGATGAGACATCAACATGAAATTCAGGTAATGAACTTGTTGTGAGTTAGTTTTCTTACTCACACTTTGCCATACTTGCCAGTATTTGTACTTGTAAGAATGAATTTGTGCTTCTACTCGCACAGACTGCAGTCAGGAGGTAAGAAGTTTGACTCCTGGCAGGCGGGTCATACCAAAGACATAAAAAACAGAACCCACTGCTATTGTGCTTAGTGCTCAGCATGAGCATGCAATGAGTAGGGAAAACAAGCCAGTGAGCCACAAGTGGAAAAAAGGCTGTGGCAGGCCAGACTTGAACCAATTGTTTTGAAACTGGGCTGCAAAACTCCATATAACTAAATAACTAACTCACTATTTACTCACACAAACATTTTTTCTTAAAATACTTCCATCAGACTAATGCTCACAGGGATTTTGGAATTGAATGAGACCTAGCATCTAGAATTTGACATTTTGTTAGGACATGTTTGCCCATTCTTGAAAGCATAGAAAAATAAATTTCTGGAGCAAAACTGCAAAGTGGAAGGTTTGGGGGTTAAAGCTCATGGTCCCCATGCAATCCAAGGGATAGTTAATTGTACCAGGGGGTTACAGGGTCTTAGCCCCTTCAAATTGTTCCAACCACCACCCCCAAAGTAAATTTTGTTTAGGATAAGTTATTGTTTATTCATATGTATGCTCAGAAAGTAATATAAATTCAAAGTTACCCTTCAAAAAATTTATGTCCCTAAAACCATACCTGCATGCCCCTCTCTTACGTCACGTTGCAATCCCAGTGAACCTTACACTCGAAGCAGGACAAACAAAAATGACAAAAAAATGATTGCATTGTTTATGGCTTCTTCTTAATCCAAGTTCTATGCATATTTATTGTATTACTCTCTTCCTTGTCAAATATGAATCTCTTTATTTCTTGATTCATTTAGTATCTTTGTTTTTGCTCTCAAGGTCACTAGCTTTGATGAGCAGTATTGCTCTTCCTAGTGTCCTTCATATGTATTTAAAACTAGTTGCTTCTTTGATACTTTTGTCAGTGTGTATTGTACATATGAGAACTGAATTGAAGTACAGTAATAAGTGTTAAAATTGATTATTCAGTGGTAATTGTCATTGCTTGTATTTTACAAATTTGTTTTCTCTTGATTGACAGGCAAAACAATACCAACTAAAGAAGAAACATGATGTAACATGGGAGAGAGTCAAACAGGAGACAAAACACATGGACCCCAAGGAAAGTAGAGAGGTACTTGATCTCCTTGACAAACAGAGAGATGCAGAGGTCACAGAGGTCATGCAACTGTTACAACTCTCTCAAGGAGAACAATCTGAGAGCCTTCGTAAGGTAAGTCGATCGGTGTAGGTTCAAGTTGCAGCTTTTGTGACTTGACCTGCAATCATTTGCTTTGATTTGTGACTTGTCTAAGACTTGCTAAAAATGACTTGTGACTTGACTACAGTAAGTCTTGCAAAAATTGACTTGTGACATGACTTATATAGATTTCTGTGCAAGAGCTGGATGATTTGTTGCCAATGTAAGTCAGAAAGTACAAAAATTTCTTGTAAACCATAGAAAATGAAGATCTTGACTGTAGAATCAGCTCAGAAATCTTTTAGGAATATTGATCCTGATGGAATATCTTGTCAATGGCAGACACAAGTAACATTGAATTGTTCAATACAAACCTATATATACCTGTATAAAGTTGAAGCATGTGTATGTAAGTGGTACTTCTGTCTTTACTTTTGTCTCTTTTGTGGCTGTTTAGTTTCCTCCATGCCATAAATTTGATGGACAGAATTATATGCAACTTGACATGGACTTGCACTATAAATGACTTGGGACTTGACTTGGACTTGCAAGCAATGACTTGTCCCTATCTCTGTTAAGTGCACGGCCCTGCGTACATTCACATAAGTTTAAGAGGGTAATTTGTGGAGTGGAGGCTGAATTGGACTTTGTCATTTTTGGCCAATAGAAAGCTGCATTACTGAAGAAATTAATGCAAATTTTATCCAAAACATTTGCCCCATAATAGATAGGTTTTGCTTTACTACTGTCATGTCAGGGGAGGAAGGGGCAGGGCTCTAGTAGTTTACCTGTCCATCCATATCACCTTCTAGGAAGAAAGTTGTGTAATCATAAAAGTCAGTAACACCTACAAATCAATGATTGGACACAGAGCTAAATTTTAAATTTTTAACCCTTTACTGTTGTTTGGGTCCTTTTGGACCCAGACGGAGAGCGCGGCTGTCACCCATCTTTACTGTTTCACGCGGAGCTCGAAACTGCGAGTAGCTACCCGAAAATTCAGGCACAACAATGAGAGAGACAATAGTTTAAGGTCACAGGGTCAATAGCCAACGGAAGCTGATGCAGGGGGTGCTACGGCCGCTTTTCCGCCCACTCCTGAGGCGCGCAAATATGCCCAATTTGGAGCACAACGGTAAAGGGTTAAAATAATATCTGTAGGATCCACTTTGGCAGGCTCAATTGAAGCAAGGTTGAACATGCGGGGAAGTCAAACAAAGGAGTGTTGTGTTAGACCCTTACAGTCAGCTTTTGAAAAAAAGGGTTTTGCAAAAAGTGCTGGAAATGTGTATGTTTGGTGGGCAATCTAACAAGGGGAAGCTAGGTTTGTAAACTAATGATGCAATCTGTACAAGTTGACATGATAGAATCATGTGGACATTTTTGTAATGTTTTTAATATCATGCTTAATAGGGGTTGGCGTGTGCAAGTCTTATGTCCCATATTTATTTTGCATTACGTGAAGAGGATTAATGTAAGGATCTTGAAAACGGATGAAACTTTTTGCAGATTATATGCTTTGTATTCAATTTATATTCCAATATCAAAATGATAATAAAATTTGAGAAATTAAAGTAAGTGGTCATATTCTTCATATACATTAATGTGTTATAAATGCTGTTGGCAAGACGGAAGAAGATTGGAAAAGTAATAAAAATATAGGTGTGGAGTTCAGATGTCTCAAATATAAGTTGTTTCTCCCAAGGCTCTGGCAGTCAGAGGGTCGATATCTGGGGTTTTACTCCTGATTGGGTAGTACTGAATAATTTAAAAATAGAACTTACTGCCATTGTGCATAGTGCTTAGATAAGCAGTGGACTGGGAAAAACAAGCCAGTAAGCGGCCACAACTAAAAAATAAAAAGTGCTGTAAGCAAGTCTGACTGAAAGCAATTAGTTAAAAACTGAGCAATAGACCTCTTCCTACTAACTTCTATCTTCATATACCTTTTACAGGAATTTGATGTCAAAAAGCGGATATTTCTGAAGAAGATACAACAAGGAGCACTTGACCAAATAATTCTTGAGGGTAACCTTGACGAGGAAGATGCTAGGATTCTTCTCTCCGAATATCATGACATGAGCAGTTCATTGGATGAATTTGTTGATGAAGAAATCTCAAGGCAGAGGATGCTTTTAGAGGAGACTTCTGAAAAGAAGAAAAGCTTTGCAGAGGAAAAGGTGAGTATGAAAGGAGAGATGTTGAAATTTGATTTAGGAAAGTTAATCTAAGAATTAATGAATTGGCTTTAAATTTGCAGCACTGTCTGAATATGAAACTATATCTTTCAAAGAGATGTTGAAAGTTTATTTAGTAAAGCCAATCTAGGAATTAAGGATTGGCTTTAAGTATTTGTGGCACTGTCTTGTGTGCTGCATTAGAAGTTGTCTTTGTGTTTGCTTAGACTGTAATTTAAATTTCCTTTACAGCTTGTAGTTAGAACATTTTAAAATTCTTGAATTAATGCTGGATCAGTTTAGTGTAATAGAATTAGAACTGGTGAGAAAAAATTGCTGGTCAATGTTTAAACTGATTAGAATTTGCCCAATTTTAATTAGCAACTATTGAAATCAATACTTGTACTTCATTGAGCTGTATTATTTGACTTTTTTATTATTTGACTTGTAATAGGCCAATAAATGCTTTAAAATATGAATGTATATAATTGGCTGGAACTCTGTGGGTTACAATTTGCCCTGTGAATCCTTTTATTCTGTTATCCTTAGACTTTAAATGTAAAGATATCATGTAACATAGCCCCATGCAGTTGTATGGAAAGTAAATAAAAGTAGAAACAGACCAAAAGAAAAATACACAGACAACAACAACAACAACAAATGATACAGAACAAATAGTATTTTCTTCATGTTTAACTTGAGGTTTACCTTCTGAAAGGATCTATTAGCCTTTTGTAATACCATTTAAAGTTCAGTTTACCAGATTTCAACATTTTAGCAATACACCCTTCAGGACTTGTGGGACATGCATTTTCTTTCTAAAAAAAAAACATTTTTAAGCCTACAAGCAAGAATGTGAAATGAGATTGTGATCTGTATTGATTTTGTGCACAAGTCTTAGAAATTGCTGACACACCAAATCATCAAATAAATATTAACCTCAATTTCATAGGCTTGGAGATAGTAAAAGCTTACCTGTAGCTTTGTCAAAGAATTTTAAGTGGTCATAGAACTTTGAAGTAAAGAATGCAAGAAATCTTGTAAGGTTAAAGTAACTTTTGTCTGCTTTAATGTAAGCATTCAACATGTATAACTAAAAACAGTCTTGAAAAATTGAAGAAAAGGCTTGCAGCGAAATTTGAGAACTGAAAAAGATCTCTTTAGAACGGGATGATTCACTAAGTATTATAATAACTGTTACACATTCAGCTTTGTTCCCTTTGGCATAGGGGATCTTGTTCAAACAGGGCATTGTCCACTACCTTTTTTTTTCCAAAAGCACCTTTCTTGTAGCCAGCTAGCATTATATGTATTGCTGAAGATGGTCAAGTTTAGACCAAAAATTACAACAGACAGAGGGTAGAAAGAAAGTTGGAGCATCATTCCCTTTGTTAGTATGAAGCTGTTAACCATTAGAGTTAGGATGTCGGAGTTCCCTTAGAATATTATAATACATTACATTAAGTATAATAACTGTTGTACATTCAGCAACATTCCAATCAATTAGCAGTCCATTTATTAAATCTTCTTTGAAGAGGCTATTGTCCTGGAGCTTTTATTTTTAGAAGTATGTTAAAGTACCTCCTGCATGGTAGTCTGCCATTCTGTGTTGTAGTAAATTGCTGAACGCTGTCAAGTATAGACCAAAAACTTCAGGATACAGAGACTAGTAAAATGAAATTGAGAGCATTCTTCAATATTTATAGCATGATACTGCTCTTACTACAGTATTAGAGTTCAAATGACTGTTTCTTCCAATCCATTTGCACTCTCGACAGTGACTCTCTCACAGGTGAACAGAATTCTTTGGAGTTTAAAATTTTGTTGTATATTCCTTATATGTAGAATGCTGAAGATGCATGGAACAAAGAGCTTTTGAACACAGTTGCCAGTCAGACATTGGAAACTATCAGTGAACTTGAAAGAAATGATCAGCTGACTGAAGAGCAGGCCAAACAATACATGGAAAAAATGCGTAAAGACCTCCAAGCTGTGAAAGAGAAATACGAACTAGAGAGGGCCCACCAACAAGCTGCTTTGCACAAGAAGCTTTCCCAGTTGAAGAGAGAACGACTTGCTGCTAAAGTAAGGGGAGAAATGCAGTGTATGCCTTTTAAGAAAAATAAAGGAATAGATAATTGAAGGAACCACTAAGCAAAAAACTTGTTGTCCATTGAGAAATATGCATGGTAGTCCAGCGGATTTTTCAAAAAAGCTACATTTTCAGAAGTCCCTAAAGGCCTAATACTCTCACCCCACACTACAATTTTGTAGTAGTCCAAGGAAATTCTCAATTGGCACAGCTCCTTGATTGACAGCAAGTTCAAAAATGCAGAGTACAGTACCAAAGTTTATATTATACAGCATGTATCTTACTGAGGTTGTTTTATTTAAATTAGGATCTTGTATACTCACCCTGAAGCATTAATTAACTGAGATTGTGTCTGGATGAGGATGAATTTTAGACAGTTTGTGGGAGGGGCTTAAGTAACTAGATTAGGAGAATTGTAATTATTTGGGGTGAGAGGGTTAGGCCTTAAAGGAAAATGATGGACAACCATTTGGCAGAAAACTGGCTGGCATTCTAGAAATATTATGTTAGTCCCACTGATTTTTCAAAAAAGGCTTGATTTTTCGAAAGTGCATATAAGTCATAAACTAAATTGGGAAAAAAAAATATATATGGTTGTTACAACTGGACTTCATTGAAAATCAGAATATAATGAGTTGGTTGTCTTCATCTTCATTCTTGAATGTATTGAAATTACATTTAATGTACTAAGAGTTTGGGTTGTCCACAAGACAATTTTCTTGTGAAATCTGGTCGTCTTGGATGCCTGGAGGCCTGTTAAAATCCTACACTGGAAATGTGTTTGTAATTAATATGGTAAATTCATAGTCATTATTTTGTTTTTCATTTGTCTTTCTCTGACTATTCAAAAAACTTTGAATTTGGGTTTTAGAGAGAACAGATGATTGCAAGTAATTTTGAGAAAGTTTAGCTCAAGGCTGGAGTCACATTTTTCAAATCCAAAGCAAGAATTACATGTATCTTTTTGTTAGTATTTGCAAGTCAAGTACAAAGTTACTAAACAGGGAAATAAAAACCATTTATGAATTGCATCTACCAGACAAGGCTACAGTTATTCTCCAGAGTACATGCACCACTTTGTGTAAATTTATCGTTGCATATATTGAGAATAGAGATTTGCAGTGGTTTCTGAATATGTCTGGAATGATTTAACTGTCCCTTTAAGCAGTATCTGCATCTTTTAGACAAAGCTACAGTAGTCTGTACTGAGTTTGAATTGCTCAAGGCCATGTTCTCCTGGTACACACACTACTTTGTGTAATTTTTATACATATATAGAAAGTAGAGACCTGTGGTGATTTCTGGATATGTTTGGAGTGATTTAACTGTCCATTTAATTCAATTCAATTCAATTCAATTCAATTCATTTCTCATATGTACAACAATCATCAACAGAGGTATTATCTAACAAATACTAAAAACAAAGTACATATGATGGACACTAGAAAAACAATACAGTTTATCAAGGCTAGTGACCCTACAAACATAGACAAAAAGATGACAAAAAGAAAAGAGAAAAAAAAAAAAAAATCTTGACAAAGTGATGAGATTTGAGACTAATAACTAAATAGTTGCTAATGGTAACTACTTATAAGGAAAGATTTCAAATTCCTTTGAAAAGAATGGAGTGAAGGACTTGATCTAACACTAGGGGAAAGTTTGTGCCAAACATTATAACAATAATTTTGGAGAACTAATTTGCCGTGTAAAGTCTTGTGATTGGGTACTGAAAAGAGACAATTGTGGCGGGTCTGCATTGGGAACTGGGCTACATTAGGTGGCTTTATTACATTAGATAATACCTTCGGTAGCATATCATTACAATATTTAAAAACGATTACACCCATGCGAGACCTGTGGATATCCTTGATTTTTAATATGTTATAATCAAAATACAACTGATTTGTACTGAACCGTTTCGGTTTCTTTAAGAGAAGCTTAAGTATTCTATTTTGAAATGTCTGGAGAGGTTTAAGGACAGTAGCACAGGCTGTACCATAGACTTCAATAGCATAAGTAAGTCTAGAATAAATAAAAGAGTAGTAAATCTGAACTGCAGTATCAACTGGAAGAATATCACTAATATGATAAAAAATACCAATATATTTAAAGAGGGAATTGCGTAAGTCATTCACATGCTGTTTCCATGTTAAATTTTTGTCAATAACTAAACCTAAATACTTTGTAAAATTCGATTTCCTAATCCTGGTACCATTGAAGCAAAAGCTATCAATGCAAGCATGATTACAGTTTTTCCTCAAATGAAAGATTGTAAAGGAGGTTTTATCGACATGGAGGGTAAGTTTATTTGACTCAAACCATATTTTTAATTGACTTAGTGTATCGGTAACCATTTCAATCAAATGTGAACAGTCTTTACTGGCTAGAAAAACGTTTGTATCTTCGGCAAAAAGACGAGTTGATACATTGGGGGCAGCATGGTGAATATCATTAACATAAAAGAGAAAAAGTAGAGGTCCTAAAACGGAACCTACAATGGATTAAGCTTATATGAAAACGGCGTTTCTGCTTCCCTTTAACCAGGGAATTAATAACTGACCAAGCATGCTTAGAACTGGTTTGTCTAGACGTCAAAATGTTTCTGAAATACGAGACACGAGCAAATCGAACAATACGTTGGAGAACACGTCGATAAGATGACAACTTCAATTTGTTGCTAATAGTAGGATTATTCAGATACTTTCGAAACAGCATATTTTTATGAGAAATTGACTTTTTTACACCCTGAGTAATCCATGGCTTATCATTGAACCTTTTCCTAGATACTCTTTTTAGAGGAAAATACTGAATATGATTTGAATGTAAAAAACTGTTAAGTTTATTATACGAGACATTAACATCAGCATTGCTGTATATAAAACTTTTATCAATAGATTCCACAGCCTGAATAAAGTGATCGAAGTTACGCTGATTGTAAAATCTAACTAGCGGTCTCTCTGTGTTACATTACTTACCACTTCCTTCGATAATACAGAAATTTGGAAGGTGGTCGCTGATATCTGTGTACAAGTTACCAGAATAAATTTTATTGTGAATTAAGTTCAGAGGTAATTTAACAAAAATATTATCAATGAGTGTAAAGCTACAATTGTTAATCCTAGTTGGTAAGTTGATAGTCGGAATGAAGTTATTACCCATAATCACACTAATATAATCATTAACGATGGAACAATTATCAATCTTAAGTAATTCAATGTTAAAATCACCCCCTAAAATAGTAAAGGGAATGATAGAGGGTGAGTGAAGGCATATTTCAAGGGCATCAACAAAGTGTTTTATATTACCTTTAGGGTGACGATAGCAGGATGCAACACAGAAGGGTTTATTGTTGTAACTGAGCTCCAGCCATATATCTTCTATCTGACAATTATCACATGAACAACTCAGGTGGGATGAAATGAATTGCATTTTAACATTAAGTAAACTGAATTTATTTCTGTAATAAATACCAGCACCACCACATCAAAGTGAAGGTGAAACATAATCAAAATGATAGTCGGGTAAAATATTATCCAGATAATCAACATTACTAGAACCAATCTCAGTCAGGAGAATTATATCAAATTTATACGAAAGGCTCTCCATGTAAGCAATTAATTGAATATGATTTTTGGGCAAGCTCCTTATATTTAGGTGGAACACAGATAATGCGGGGACTTTGCAAAGGATATTCTCTTTAAATTGGCTATCACTATAATACCTACAAGAACTCAGATTTTCACTATTACTTAGCATTTCTGGCACATTCTGTTCAAAGGGGTAGCTAGATTCAGCATTGGGTGTATTTGAATTATGAAAGATGTTAGCAAGTTCGTCATCACTTAAGGCAACAAAAGGTGACAAGTAAGACATAATAGAAAGAAACGAGTAATAACAAAAGTAAGCTGCAAAGAAAAGTAACAAAAGAAAAACAAGCAACAAAATAGGCGGAAAAGCAAATGGAGCAATTAAGTAATTTAAGCTTATAATGAGAATTAATTATTTATTTTCTGCAGGAAAAAGAACAAGTAGAGGCAATGGTGAAGTTTGAAAATGAGGAACATGCAAAACTGAAACAAAATGAACAAGGTAAGATAAAAATGCAGAAAAGAAGAGAAAGCAAAAGTTATGCTGTGTGTCCTACCCTCAAAGGCCAAGAGCAGCCCCCCTCCAAACTTATTGTGAAGAAAGAACTATATGTAATGTCCAAAACCAAAAAATGAGCAGACAAAGTCTTTGTGACAAGTCAACGTCTTCTGTTTTATTTCTCTTTACAACAGGAGTCTAACAAGCATACATACGCTCACAAGTAGTTGACAAAATGTCCTGCTATCTCAAAAATGCAGTCCACAGGAGATCTATTCCCTACGGTAGATACTTATTTCCCATGGAAATTACAGTAGCGATAAGCATACAAAGCTCTCCTACTTACACTTCGAAGTCCCTTTTTTACGTAGAGTCCACTCACACAATTTCTAGGCACTTGACAATACGTATAGGCACTTCTGTAGACTCCTTGCTGAAGTAATGCTTCACTTAAACCTCAGCTGAAACTTCAACTTCAAACTTTCAACTCTTTCCTCTTCTTCCTTTTAATTTTCTTAATTTTCTTTTCTTTCTTTTCTTTTCTTTCTTTTCTTTTCTTGTACAAAGAATAATGCCTCCTCAAATCCTCTGGTACAGCACACAATCAGCAAATCACCGCTTAGACCCCTTTTCTTTGACAACTTGTAGCCCTCTCACCCAGAGGCTGGGAGGCTCTTAAATATATATCATAAAATTTAAGAACATTACAGAAGGTTCTAGAACAATTGAGATTTACTACTATAGGAACATTCCAGAAAACTCCTGAAGGACCCAGAAGTTACCAGCATGAATACCTATGTAAAGGAAATCTAGAACATTCCACCTTCTTCCAGAAACTATAAGAAAATTCTAGACTTTGCTAAATGGTTCAGGTATACTTATTAAAGAATACAAATCTAGTTCTTGCCTTTTCTAGAATTTACACTACACTATATATCACAATTTTCTTCATATTTCTCTTCAATGTATCTTTCATCATATTTTAGTACTTCAGTATTGCATATTCAAGGCAATCCACCCAGTTGCTTCTAGTAAATTTCACGTTTGTGGAGAAAAAATTTTGTCACATGGCTCTCAACAGACAACCACGGAACAGGACAGTCTAATAGACTACCTCAAGTTGGGGTGACTTCTCTTGCCCTTTAAGGTTAGTTTGGCCTGTAAGAAACAGTGTCAAAATAAATTTCAATCCTGATAAAGGCTCCTTCCTTATTATGCTACTGGAAGCAAAGAAATTTAAAAGGATGCAATGTAGGTAGATTTTTGTGAGACTCAATCATATTGCATAATGAGTGTAGTAAGTCCATATGTTCTGACATAACTGCTCTTCCTAGGTGAGTTTGAAGCAGTATGAATGTGGTAGGCATTACATTTGTGTCAATTTGTGATAGATTTTCAATGAGAACATATTTCCCTCTATTCAATGGCTGTTTTTATTTCCAACTTTTGTGCCTTTCACAGATCCACAGGTTTACATAGAATCTAAACTGACTCTCATGTCAAGTCAGATGGCAGAGAGCAAACGGTTGGCCAATGACATTGATAAAGAAACCACTGAGGAGTTGATGAAACTAGAGACAGATTTAGCGGAGAAAACAAAGAAGGAAATGGATAAACTGAAACAGAACTTGTGTTCTCAACTGATGCAAAATCATGGTAGGTAAAATTTGTATTGCTCCTTGTGAGTTATTTCAGAAATATAGAGGGTTTTAAGGTGAGGAGTGACTTCCTTTAAGGCCCATCTCCATATCCTTGATGGTTAACATTAGTCTCCCCTTCAGTTTCCATTGAAATTATTTCAATTGTAAAGAAAAAAAATTATTTTCAGATTAAAGGGAAAGTGAATTTTTGTCCTAACTGGAACCAGTAAAGGGCATCAGTGCTGTGATTCCGCTAGCCTGTATTTGTACAACAGCTACCAAATGGAATGTCGCAGAAAAAAATTGAAGGGCAATTTCTGCACAACTGCTTATCTGGAAGAACTACACTGATTGAGTTGTTGCAAGAATCAACCAACTGTATGGTCAAATGGTTCATAGAGCATCTGACTTGCAGTTGGAAGGTCTGGAGTTTGACTCTTGGGTGGGTCATACCGAAGACTTTAAGAGCGGCACCTATATCTACTGCCATTGTGTGCTTGGTGCCCAGCATAAGCAGTGAAGTAGGGAAAACAAGTCAGTGGGCCATAATTAAATGGAAAAAAGGTGGTGACTTTAGAGCAATTGGTTAAAGGCTGAGCTGTAATAACCTTGACAAACTTACAAATTGTGCAAGAGTCATTTATTAAAAGTTGTACTTCTCAGCTCATGTGGAAGCTCAATTTGGTCAAATATTGTACCATTGCCTTACAGTACCTTTCAAATTGCAAAATTTCCTGAAGGGGGGACACTTCAGTTACAATGTCTCCACATGCTATCAATTCTGAATGCCATATTTTGGGGGTTTAGTTATGGCTGTCTAAACTTTTTTCCCAGGGCTGACAGAAAGAATGAAAAATGAGATATTAGAGCAGCATGAGCGTGACATGGAGAAACTCGAAGAGGAGAGAGAGGAAGCAAGGATGAAACAACAGAGAGACATAAAGGTGAGCTTGGTGCTTTTCAAAATTCATCAGATGATATGTAGAAGGTTAAATATCATGAAGGTAAGAACGAGCAATCTTTGGTGACATTGATGTAATCAACTAAATTTCACTTGATTTGTTGATCAGTCACAGGTACCAGCAATAAAAACCAAGAGAAGATATGAAGCATTTGCTGACACTGACTTCTCCAAACAATTTTGACTAATACCTTTAGGTGCAAAGTATATAATCAAGTGAGACTGTCATAAATTGTCCTATAACTTTACCTTTCATTAAGAGCAATTAAGGGTTATTTAGCTTAACCATTCACAAGTTAAATTCTTTTGCCCAGGTGTTTAGTTACTTCAATTACCAATTTCCTATTTTTTTATTGAAATGTGTGTTTTCCGCCATAATTTTGACCCATATTCTTAAATTTATTTAAAGGTGAAATGCAGTCACCTCCAACTTGAATATAGTTAACTGTACAGACCTATTTCCAAAAAACAATTACAAAGGATTGTGCGATAGAGTTTTAGTGTTTGTCATTTTTGTCAATGGCATTTTACTGTGGTGAAAAATGAGGTACACCCAAAACTCTATCCCACAATTCATTGTAATTGCTATTTGGAAATAAATCTATGGCTTCATTATCGAATTGAGCATCGTGTGGCTACATTTTTTCTCCCCAAATGTAAAATTTACCAGTAGTGACTACTTATTCTACTTTCAACATGCAATAATAAAGTCCTAGAATATTTTTAATACACTTTGAAGAGAAATAAGAAGAAAATTGTGATATTTTGCTGTTGCTTCAAAATAAGTTTGGGGAAATTGCTCTTGCCCTTTAACTAATAGACAAATCTGAGTAGCTAGTAAAGTCTGCCATTATTGGGGTCCATCAGCTTTTAATTGCCTTGATTTTATTGTCCATATGCAATTCTTATGTCTCACATTCAGTTGAGTTGAGGGAATCAAAAGGTATTTTAGTGTACAATCACCCATAATACACGTAAGCAAAGAATTTGAAAGATAATTGCTGATGGACCTGAGTTATGTCCCCCAAAATCCAGACCATCCCTTTACTGTTCGGATTCATCTACACTTCTTTTTGTATGACATTGTTTGATTTCTTTTGTTTTGATCTGATTAGAATCGTTTGGCCAAAGTCAAGAAAGATTTAGCAAATCGTAAACAGGAGGAGAAGGAAGAGAAAGAACAGCTGCGACATTATGAAGAAAATATGGTGAAGTAAGTGTATATTATTGATTGGTTAGTATTGATATAAAGAGATGTATTGGATTCTTATATACATATCCAGACAGCAAGTAATGGTCTGATTTCAGCTGACCATAACTGGGGTCTATCACCTTTTAATCTTTCAATTTCCTCGCTTACATGTATCATGGATGGTTGTACTCTGAATTGTATGTTGATTCCCTCAATGTCACTCATTATGAGGGTTTGAAATTCATGTAGACAATAAATGAAGATGATTTAAGGCTGATGGACTCCACTAATGGCTGCCTGCAGTCCCTAAACACAAGGACTGATGGGATTCATCTATACAGTTAAAGACTGCAGTTCTCTCACCCCAAACAGTACCAATTCTCCTAACCTTCTTACTAAAGCCCCTCCCACAATTGTCTGAAATTCATGCTCATCCAGATACAATCTCAGTTTATTGCTTCAAGGTGATTAAAGAAAAACTCAATTTATATAATCAGAACACTCTCAGCACCATTCATGCTGTGTAATATAAGCTTTGGTACTCTGCATTGTTTGAATTAGCTGTCAATCAAAGAGCTGAACCAATTGAGAATTTCCTTGGACTACTACAAAATTGAAGTTTGGGGTGAGAGGTTTGGCCCTTTAAGGCAGCTATCAGAGTTTGTTTGTACAATTTTTTTACAACTTTATTTCTTCTGTTCATTGACTTAAGACTAACAAAAAATGATTGGTGATCAGGGTTTAACATCATGGTTGTCTACAGTGTATACGTAGTGGAGGCTGTACAGTTTTGCATCGGTGTGGATTTTTCACCCAACAAATATTCAGAAATTTTCATTCAACAGTAGGAAAAACAAAATTGATGTTTCTTCTAACCTAAAATACCTCGTTAATGTTTTTATATTCTGGGAAACAATCAGTTCAGAAGAAAATTAAGGTACTTGAACAAAACATTTTTGTCCTCTGTAAAACTCTGAATGCCCCTTAGATGGAGACCTTATTATGCAAAGAGAAAAACCTTGTTCAAATTTCATTACTGAAATTTTAGGCTGAACATGTTTATAGTGAAAGAAGTTTATTTTAAAAGTTGTTTTATATTGGGATGCACATCATGTCCCCCCATCCCAAGGGAAAGAGCTCACAATTGTCCTAAAACTGTTTCCCTCATTTGCACCACTTTCAGTGGAATTTGCTGTTGCTTTTATAAGAATGAGATAATTTAATAATGATATGTCTCTGATTTTCTGCAAGAGCAGTTTCTTCACACATGATGGTACTTGAATTTTAGAGTTCAGAAGAGCACAGGAAATATTTTTTTTTTCAAATGAAAATTTCTCCCTCCCTCCCCCTTGATGATAAACAGCGACCACTGCCTTGATGCATTTATTATGTCTCCCTCCTTAAAATATTTTGTCCCCCCTCACCTGTAAGTATTCCCCTTCCTCTCAGTTGTTTGCTTGACTGTGGGCCAGTTCTTGGCAGCAATAAGAGTTCATCTATAAAGACTTTGCAGGATGTTTAATTATCAAAGCAAGATGACTTTATTCAAAACTATGATTCACAGGGTATGCAAGAAAAGCTTGAAAGGAATATCATTTTTTCCTCCCAGCAAACTATTAGCCTCACAAGTGGCTGTATCAGAAGAAGAGAGGAAGAGATTAATGGAAGAATATGAAAAGAATTTAATAGCAGCAGAAAACAGTCTTTCACTGAGCAAATTGAAACAACAGAGGCTTGTAGAGGAAAAAGTTGCTAAGATGAGGGCCCGTCAGATGGAGAAAGTTGAGAGGAAACATCTTGCAGAGACAAAGGTGAGTTGACTTGTTTGTCTTTTTAAAATTTCATTTAAAGTCCAGAGTCTAATCTTATATTTGTTTAAATACTCCTGTAGCAATTGAATGCTGTTGAACAGTAAACATTTCCCTCTGGCACCATCTAGCAGGCCTCAAGTTTTAGATTTCAATGTGTGCTGTAGTAGTCTACAGAAATTCTCGTAATTGGCACAGCTCTTTGATGACAGCTTATTCAAAAAATGTGTAGATTAGTACTATAGCTTATATTACATGTGCAGCACTTGTGCTGTAATGGGAGTGTTTTGAGTACACATTAGGATTTTGTATACTCACTCTGAAGCAATAAACTGAGGTTGTATCTGGATGAGGATGAATTTAAGACAGTGGTGGGTGGGACTTCAGTAAGTAGGTTAGGAGAAAATGGAAACATTAGGCTTCACTGAGAAGATTTGGCCTTTGAAGTATTCAAAGAGGTTTTGCTTCATTCAACAGAGACAAATGAGAACTCACCAGCTGGAAGAGGATGAGGATGATGAGGAAACTCAAGAGAAGAACATGGGAGAATTGATGAAGAAACAGGCTGAAGAGAAGTTGAATTTGATGACAGCTGCATCTACAGACCTGGAGGATGACTTGGAAGCAGTAAGTAAAGATCAGTACCAGGTGCTATTAAAGGGTAGGGGGAATGAGGGTAGGTGGGACAAGCACTGATATTATAATCAGGGAATTACATCTCTAAGCTTGAGACTGTGCACCCCCTGCCTGTGGGCTATGCACCATCTGCAGATGGCTGGGAGTATTCTTTTTCATAACTTGCCTGAAAATATTATCAGACAGGGAACATTCATAAGAGAACACAAGAACAGCAGAAAATGCAAGAGAGGTCTGCAAATTGGCTAACAGGGTGAGTAGTGTTGTGGTGCAACTAAGTGCTTAAAGGCAATCAGTTCTCACCCCCAAACTACAGTTTTAGCAGTAGTTTACAGCAATTCTCAATTGGCATAGTTTTTGATTGATATAGGAAAATCAGAGTACTGTAGCTCATATTGCACAACATGTACTGCACTGTGTGTTCTGATTACACATAGGGTCTTGTGTACTCATCCTGAAGCAGTAAAGTGGAATTATGTCTGGATGATGATGACTTTTAGACAGTTGTGGGAGGGGCTAGAAGTAAGTAGGTTGGAAGAATTGGGCTGACTGGGGTTAAGAAAAACTGCCTTTAAGTTGTCACAAAAAATATTGTCCTGATGTCCCCTCTATTCCCTTATCATTTACTACCTTTCCAATCTCCAATGTTTGTTGAGAGACTTGGGTGGTTTTGGGAAGCTTGAGGGTAAGAAAACAGTGATAGTATTAAAACAACATTTTGTATGTGTAACTTTCAGATCTGTCCATTTGTCTTTCAGGTTCGTGTTGAAATGCTTCAAGAGAGAGCTCTTGCATTACAGAAACAAGAAGAGAAGCTAGGGATGATGATGGCTCAGCTTCAGCTTGACAAAGCAAGAGAGGTTGGTTAATATTTTCATCTAAAGAAAAAAAAAACATGCTTTTATGTTGACCAGTACATTATTTTAAGTCCTCTGCAATACATTGTGTCATGCAAATCTGCCACTGGTGGAGAGGGCAAGACCTACATTCAGTTCTGGACTATTCCTTTAAAAAAATGGCCCTTGTTTGGTCATACTCCAGGATTAAAATCTGTTGAGGAAAAACTGATTGGTTCTATTAGCATCTCAAATCTGTTCAGGACACTTTTATTTCACCTTGGATTAAACCATTTAGCACCATTAAAGTTGTCAACAGTAACCATGTACTCAATCATTTATAACAAATTTTACACCAGTTTGAACCACTCAAACCCTGTCAGCTCCAGTAAAATTTAAATGTGTTTTTTCAAAAGAGAACTTGAATAAAATTCAAAGGAAAAATTCATATATCCCAATTTGAATTAGTGTATTAGTCTACCCTATCTCATTAATGGCTCTTGAGAATCATGTGACAATATTTTTGTCACTGAATTGTGAAATTTGCAAGGGGTAGCTCATTATGCAATATTTAAATTGTGAAATATCATGAAAGATGCTTGGAAGGGAAATTAGAAGAAATAAGCAAAAATTAGCTGTTGTTTAAAAAAAAGTTTGGGTGACTTCTTTGCACTTTAATCATGCGAGAACATTTTTGGTGATTATAATTTAAACTGTCTCAGTATCTTTCAGAATAGCTGAATATATGTTGCTCATCAAATTGTTTTCCAAATGCAAACTGTTTATGCAATCCCTGCATATGATCCTGTAAAAATTGGGTATGTCTCCCTCAAATGTGATGAAAAGTCACCTTTGGTCGGACAATCAGATTTTATTTTCACATTTTTTTTTCACATTAATTCTGCACCACAAGTGTGCATTAAGTAATAACTAGCAAAATGTGATTGTCATCTTTTTCTAATATTGTGATTAATCATTTTGTAGTGAGGCTGTCTTGTTTGACATAGAAAACTTAGAATTTTGTACCCCCAGATATTAATAAACTCTCATTCATAAAACAACAAATTTTAAAATTTCTTCTCATTTAAAAGACTGCCTGAATATATCTACATTTTGTGAAGCAATCAGGCTAGAAAAAGCATATTGAGGTTATAAAACAAAAGGTTAATCTTCTCTGTCAAACTTTGAATGGTTTCTTCAAAGGGACAATCACAGTTTGATAGAGAACATGAACACCTTGTTCCAGCACCTTGTTTTCCCTTTCTGAACTGATCATTTACAAGAATTTAGACGAATCAGACCAGCACTTGTGTTGAGTGACTGTAGACAGCAATTAGTGGGGTCCATCAGCCTTAAATCATCTTTGCTTATGGTCTAAATGTTATTTCAAACCCTAATATGCAGTGAAATTGAAGGAATCTAGAGGCACTTCAGGGTAAAATCATCCATGGTACCAATAAGCCAGGCCCGTAACCAGACTTGCAGAGCAGGGGGGGGGCCAAACCACTTCCAGGGGGGCACTAAGTTTTGCTAGACACGAAGTATCCAACTTTTGGGGAAATTTATGTGTGTAACTATCTTCAAAGCGGAGCGCCACCATTGGTTGGCACGGAGCATACAAGAAAATTTTTGGTTTTACAAACCCCCCAGATGGCCAGAAATGGCACTTCCTGAGTGTTCTAAGCTACATGTACCCAGCCATGAAATAGGGGTTTCATGTCTGCAATATCTCAATTATTGATAAAACTCAATGTATGAAAAATGGTAATGCATATCAGATGGGTTTTGAGACAATGCACAAATCCCCACTGGAGGAGCTCGGAGGGGAAGGGGTTCACCCCTTTGCACCCCACAATTTTTCTTTTTAATTTCTCTCTTTCTAAAAGCTTGAAACTATTCGCACTCTGTATCGTAAGAATACAGACAAGAAATGTGAATTCCATGCTAGTCTTAAAAGCTACATTATCATGGCAACCCTTGAGTGTTCACAAGAGAGACCTCCAACGCGCCACCCCTCGAATGGCGAGCGTTGATTGAACCCCGGTGAAACCCTAAGGAGGGTTGGCAAAAATTTAATATGCCTCTTACCTGTCGTGTGCTTATAATTTGCACACTGTAGTTTGTTACTGTTAATCAAAAACAGTTTTAACGGACCCCCTTTGCTCATAAAAGGACTATCATTGGAACACTGCCTAAACATTTTATAAATGTTTTCTGAAAGCTCATAGAAATTTATACACCAAAAGGGTTAACTAACTGAACTTATCAGTAATATTTTAACTTTGGCTCCATAGAGCCATGAATTAAACCACAACCGCACACGACAGTTGGCTACTGATGAAGTTGCTGCCATATTATATCAATATGAGCCAGACAACAGAAACCGGTCTAGCTTGGTCATAAGAAACAATCTTTTAATTTCAAACCCCAGCTTCCTTAAAAAGCCTGATATCTTTTGCATGAAACCCGTATGATGATTTCGGACCCTTGGTAAAAAAAGTGCAAGGTTCATTGACAAGGATAACGTCAGATGGAGCACCATCTACAATTGGCAACCCTGGGCTGCGGGGGGGGGAGAAAATGGGAAAGAGCTGTGCCAAGTGCTTCCACTAGTTACGAAATTGGATGAGCAAAACTTCTTGAGCAAACACAGGAATGCGTGTCATCCACGCACTTATGTATGGACAGAGCATGTAACATGTAAGTCCTATCCGTAGATTGTCTTTACCGACTGGGACAAAACTTCACTTTGTGAAGTTTGTGTGCTCCTTGGTTACGGGCCTGCGATAAGCAAAAAAATTGAAAGATTAAAAGGTGATAGACCCCAGTTATGGCAGACTAAAATGAGACCACCACTTGCTGTCCGGATTCATCTATAGAAATATTGAAGAGGTCTACAGGTTAGAAGAAACATTAATGTTGAGGTAATTGCTTTTGAATGAAAATTTCTGAATATTTGACAGGTTAGAATAAATCCATATGGTTGCAAGACTGGACAGCCTGCGGTACACTGTAACGATGCAGTCATGATGTTAGACTGTGATTGATCACAGATCATTTTTTATTAGTTGTCGTACTCCAGGTCAATTTAGAAATGTTGTGCAGAATTGAAGTTGTGAAAAAAAAATTGGTAAAAATAATCTGGTTACTCCCTCATGATAAGTTTTAGAAAAAGTTAAAAGTTTTTCTTTTTTGTTTTTATTTTTTTCCTGTGACAGATGGCAACAATAGAGGAACAGCAGAAAGCATTACTTCAGCTGAAGATGAACATGTTTGATGAAATGACTGAAAAAGGTGTCATCAAAAACTCACAAGCTACAAAAGTTATTGATGCTCATCAGAAGGTAATGATATCCTTTAATGAAGATTAGACTATTTCATATAAGTGTGATAGTGGTGGTGGAGGGGTGGTGGAGGGGGGGGGGGGCTGAAGGGCAAACTGAGGGAAAAAGAAAATTTTGGGGTGTTAATGAAGTATACTGCATATAAGGGTGATAGTGGTGGTGGTGGAGGGGTATGAAGGGCAAACTGTTAGGTCAAAAGAAAATCTTGGGGTAAGACAAACTTTTTTGCATGTAGCAAAGCATTAAGTGTAAGTTCTTGCATTTTGGTCCCTTATGCCTGTAGTACATAAGTCCCTAAAGGTTATGAATGTTCTGGGAGGTGAATCGAAAAACCAGCATTGCATTTGATTTCAATTTTTTTTTTTTATCTTTTTACATTTTGTTTATCATTCTCAGGGGGTACAAAACTTGGAAAAGAAGGTGAATGCACAGAGGGAGAAGCAAGAAGAAGCTTTAAAGAACAGACTTAGAGAAAAATTGATAGAGAAAGAAAGATCCCTAGCAGCAAAACACGAAAGTGAACTACGAGAATTGAGTGAGAAATATTCCAATAGTACCGTGGTCAGGTTAAAGAGAGTCGCTCTTAAACATAAACATATGCAACAACAAGAACAGCTCAGGTAAGGACAACATTATATAGTCCATTTAGTGCCATGCAGTGCAATTCAATACATTTCAATTTGAATACAATTCAACTTCAGTGCAATGCAGTGGCAGTTACATTCACTTCAATTCAGTGCAGTGTAGTGCAGTGTTGTTCAGTTCAATTCAAATTCACTTCAGTGCAGTGTAGTGTAATAAGATTCAATTCAGTGCAATGCAATGACAGTTCAATTCAAATTCAATACAATGCAGTGTAGTGTACTAAGATTCAGTTCAATACAACGCAGTGACAGGTGCTTTGTGGGAATTCTTTGATGTCATCATGGCACATTAATTTGACATTGCAATTAATTTTTTTTTGTATTGATGCTGCTGCTGAGAATTTAGCAAAGTTGTTTGCTATTTCCTACATATGTTGTAGGGTTATGCTGGATCTACAAGAAAATTAGACATTCCAACATTCGTGCAGTATCAAATTTCAAGGACAAACAGGACATTCAGTTATAAAAAAGAACAAAAAAAATGAAACAATGTTCCCACTTTACATAACATTCTGTTACCTTGTTGAGAAGTGAAGGTGTTTTCATTAAAAACAAGCAATTTTTAAAAGAAGAGATCATGAGTTAGGTGGAAGGTATTGCTACAGGAATTGAAGGCCACGGTCTGGATAACTCTTCTCTTTCATACAAGACCCTACTTAAAAGCCACCAGAATATGCATTTAATGTTTTTCAAGTAATGGTCTGAAATGTATAAATATAAGCCTTCATATTGACATAAAACAGTAACTTGGCATTATTCAATGACTAATCAGAAATAAAACTTTCAAAATTTTGTAATGTAAGAAGATGAAGATTAAGGTTAGGATGAAGGTTAGAAAATAGTTAAGTTAGAGAAAATTTGATTTGCACAAGTGTGGTTTTAGTGATGGCATATGAATGCTTTTTCTCACGGGAAGTACATGCAATGTAACTAAGGAATTAAGTGTATTTTGTCGTAATAAGTGGGGCAAAGGAGAAAGTGTGAGATGGACAAATATAATCTTTCTTGGTGAAAGGGCATATTGTGTCCCATTATTTGTGCACCATTGAAATATGCAAAACCAATTATGGAGCACTGATGACACATGTCCAAACTTACACAAAAACGGGATGGTGCGGCCTACAGTATGAGCAACATAGATTTATCTTCGATCTCGAACTTTGCCCCTAGTATTGCATTATGTCAGCAAATAAACATGAAAGAACTACCCAAAATGCAGATTTTGGCTCTTGCAATCACTGATCTGACAGAAAAAGTGCAATACAGATGATTGAAAGAAAAAATGATCAGTTGCAAGTTACAAGTATGTGTTAGCTTTAAAGGAATATGGCATATAGACTATTCTTTTTAATTTAATGATATTGTTTCAGAAATAAAGTGGAACTTGAGGTCACACAAAGTCTAGAAGAAGTAAGAAGACAGTTTGAGCTGGAGAGAATGAAGAGACTTCAAGAACAGGTTAGTCCAGGAACTAAAAAAAGCGAGTGTATTTCATTGGGTTCTGTCAAGAAATTAATCAGACAATTATGTTGCATATGTCCACTTACACGGAATTTCCCCCATGAATCTCTGATTTACATTGCAAGAGTACTGCAGCCTAGGGTTAATGTTGCTCAGGGATTGTGAAAGGAAACTTGGTCATGGTTTCTTAATAATATTATTCACTGTTTGTGGGTTTGACAGACGAAGTACTGAAGTGGTGAAAAACAGCAAAGTGGACAAACAGCCCAGTGGGCAAAAATTTCTCGGCACTGAAATGCATGCAGAAAAAATATACAAATTACCACATTAAAATAATGCAACCCCAAGTATAATGGAATAGGGCAAGATATGTTTATACTAGGATAATGCACAGTCACCTGACTGTTGAGGATTTTTAACCAAGTATGAGTGAATCTGAAATCACTAATAATGCTCATTTTATAGATCCTAAAGATTTTTGTGATAGATTTTATGTTTATTTCCAGAGGGCAATGTGTAAGGCATCCAAATTCAGCAGTGTCAACAAATTTACAAATGAGGCTGGGAAATGGAGGGGGTTGGTGCATGGGAGGGAGGAAGAAATTAGGATTAAAGGAAACAAAATTATAAAACCAAGCATCAAAGAATATCAATCATTAAGTTATTTGGCTGTACAGATTTGTCTTTTTATTTTTTTATTGATGTTCTTGAACAGTAAGCAGTATTATCTTTACTTTTCCTTCATAACAGGAACTGGAATTTTTGGCTGCTCTGGCAAAGGTTGGTGGCTACTCTGATCAGGAGATGAGAAATGTTCTTCGACTCCTCTTCCCTGCTAAGGGGTCGGAGGAAATTACTTCCATGATGAAAGAGATGTATGAGAAAAGCGACAGCAAGCAAACAAAGGAGAAGGATGATAGTCACACAGATGAGAAGAAGAGTCCTATCAAGATGTAAGCATTAGATTGACAAGTCCTTTCAAATTTACAAATTGTGATTAGTCTATCCCAAAACCACATTCCAAACAATAGTCCCCTGCAATCAGGGGCATAACCAGTCCTGGCCATCCAGGGGGGGCAAGGCCCAATCGGTTTTTCCGATTTTGTACCAGTTTACCCTTCTTTCCTCTCTTTCCTGCCCTTCTTCCCATCCTGACTTTTTTGTCCCTGATACCATTTTTAGGAATCTGGGAGGGCAAGTTGCCCCGGGCCACCCACTCAGTACACCCCTGCCTGCAATCCTCTGCTTTGCCCCATCAGTGAGTAGGAAGATTATATTGTTTGCTGCAACTAGCAGAACAATTGATTTGCTTTTCTCTGTTTCTGTTTGGGTGACTTCCAGCTGTATTTATTAATTGATACCAGTCAAGAGTACTTGTTCAAATATCTCTTTTGCTGTAGATGTTGTTAACAGAGTTCTGAAGCAACTGTCTTCCTAATGGTAAAAATGGATCCCTGTTGTTTTCAGAACCCTCCTTTCCACAGAATACACAGGCTCAGAGCTAGTCTGCTTAAGTAGCGATCATTATTTCAAAGAGCATGTGCAGAAAGTTACAAGGATCTTTTTTGAAATGAAACACTGTGCAAATGCATTTTCTGGCATCTGTGAATAAATTAAATAAGTGCAGCATTGAAGTATTATGTAGTAAAATATGTGGGACAAGTTAGGCAGCTAGAACTGGAAAAGCCTCACCCCATCCCTTGGATCTGTGCCTGAGATACAAACTTCTTGCAATGAATGAAATGAAATTAAGGTAAGTTGGGCGGAAGGGTACCCTTGGAACGGGATTATGGGATACTACTGCATCAAAACAAGACAAAAAGTAACTTCTATATTGAGACATTTCCAACAACTACTTAATCTTCTTTTAGTTTGAAGGTATTAAAAGCTAACATGACAAGAGGAATAGGAAGAAAACACAAAAAATTGCAAAAAATAACATCATTTGGGTTGATCCTTCCAACACTTGAATTTTGAAAAAAACTAATAGCATGATAATATTCCTCTTTAATTACTCAGGCTATTCGACTTAAAAAAGGGTTCACGCAACAGCTCAGAAGGAGAGACATTGGAAGAGAAGGTTCAAAAGGCAGTAATGGCTTCACAAAGTGGAAACTTAAACGAAAAAGACAAAGAGAAAAGGTTTGTTTGTTGAGTGCTTGATGAAATGTCATATGTATGCCTATTACTATCTCATATGTGGTTAGCTTGAGGCTGTCATTAGAGCATCTGCAGGAAATAATCCCCCATGTTTACCTTCCAATTCTTTTTCCAGTAGAAACAGAATCAGAAGCTCAAAAGACAGACTTCTGCAAATGCTCCTCTCAACCTTGCTGGGTTGGTAACCTTGAAATTGTACATGGTGTATGCAGATTGCGTTTGGACCAGGGGCCAATTTCACTAACGTTTAGCGATCATTGCCAGTGCCGGAATCCATCGCTAAATCTTATATAGATCACAAATTGAGCAACTGATTTTTCAAAATGATTTCACTAAACTTTAGCGATCATTTTCTCATCTCTAAGTTGTGTTGTTTGCTACAGGTTGAGAGAAACCCAAAATTCATGGCAGTCCCTACCAGTGATAATTTCTATTTAGCGAGCGACTTTGCGATGATAGCTAAAATTGTTGTTGGTGAAATCGGTCCCATGGCTCCTACTAGATAGTTTTTTTTTTTACTAAAGCATACTTGTAACCTTTGAGGAGAAAAAAGAGGCTCAAAATGTTGCATAGGATAGAAACCTAGCTCATAACCCACAACCCCATCTCTGAACCCTAATCCCAATGAGAGCCAGGGGATTAATGAAACAGAAAAATGAAAAGGGGACTAATGAAACAGGACTATTGAGATTAATTCATTTAATTGAGGAAACACAAATGAAACAAGGGACCAGTGTAAAGTTTGACATTTTTCTTATTTTCTTGAATCATTGTGTGATATTCCTCTGGACATTATATTGTAAGTACAATTATATAATGTTAAATCGTCCAAAAAGGATTCACAAGAACTTTGAAGTGACCAAAATAATTTCATTTGTTTGTTTGTGCTTTTGCACATTTTTCATTGTTCTTGTTGTGAAGTGACCATGAATGTTTTAGCAGTAGTGTGTGCTATTTCAGATTTAATTAAACTTAAATCATGTTGGTGTTTTTTCATTCCCAGCTGAAGTATAAGAAACTCTTCTGTCTTTTTTTAAATAGGAGATCCAGCTTGGCTAAGCTTATGAAGAAGGGGAGACTGACCCCTCTTGCATCAGGGGAGAATGAAAAAGCAACCAGTGGTAGCTCTCTTCGTCCAGACACTTTGCCTGAGATTCAACCCCAGGAGAGACCAGAACCCCTGGGTAGGGCATCTCAACAGATCGGAAGTGATTCTGAAGATGATGATGAAGAAGAAGAGATGGAGGAGGAAGATGCTGATTACAGGAGGGGGAGATCTCAACAACCAGGTGGTTTTACTCTGTAATACCTTTCCATGGAGGAACTCCTTCTTCTGAGAAGGGATTGAGGTTGGCTTGAGACCTAAATTCAGCCTGATCCTTTCCCTGTCAGTAATTATGAGAAAAATATGAAACAATTTCAATTAAATTGCTTGAGTTACTACATGCAGGTTCTTACTAGGGAGATCTACATTTAAAATTTAAAAGTTGCAAGGTGTATTCCTTGTAATTGTTTTATTGTATGGCTTGCTCTTGAACCAAATTTTGATACCTTGTCTTTCATTATATTCCATTCTATCAATTTGTGTTGGGATCTGGACTGATTTTGAAGAAAATTGTCCACAATGTCTGGATTTCATGTGTTTTTCACATGATCAGACAGGTTTCTCCTGATTTAGGCAAAATGGTGCAATATTTAAAGCTAATTTCACTTTAAGTATTCCACAATTTTGCACTTGACACCCTTGAAAATCAAACAATTTAAACAGGAGATGGGGGACCCCTCCTCCAGGCCAGAGGTCCCTTTCCTCTGCAGAAACCTTTATCTCTTAAATCGTGATTATGACATACACAGAACAACATGAGAATGAAATTGTATTTAAGATTACATTTGTTGAAGCATCACCTTTAATTCCCACCTGTCTCAAGTCTCATAATTCAACAACTTCTTTTATTTTTAAATGATTATTGGATATAAATGTTCTTTCAGTAAAATGTCATTAAGAAGTATTAATTATTATATATTTATGTACTTAACTCCTGTTTTTTACACAAAAATTTGGATACATACAATTTGTATTATATTATAAATATTTTTACAATTCCCAATTTCTCAGTGCAATGAGTGAAAATTTTCCTAACTAACCTTAATTTAAGCCTTCTCTCTATTATCTAAAAATGTAACTGTTGTAAGCACCTCACAGAGGCAGGTCTGCACCTCAAAATTACTGATTCAGGTTGTGACTCCTTACAACTCTACAATTTAGTAAGTAAATCTTTAAGGGTTGTCCCTCTGCAGGTAATCAACAGACTTCCTATACATGGACAGAGCATACTGCACTGTACATTGTCGCTACCATTCGTGTGAGAAAAAGTGCACCAAGATGGCCATCTGCTATGGTTTTGTGTGAAAGCTCGGACTTACTCAAGTATACTCCCATATTTTGCAAGAAAGTTGAAATATTTTTCAAAAAAAGCAAGACAAGGTCAAATTCCCTTCACCTAGCTATTGCAGGAATATGATATTGTTTCCCATTAAAGTTTAACTGCTGTTTAAAATACTACAGAGTCGTCATCAAATCCGACGATTGATAGCTTCATGGCGGCCATCTTGGTGCGCCTTTTTTGTCTCAGTCGGTGGCGACCATCTACGGATAGGACATACACGTTACATGCCCTGTCCACGTATATAAGTCCGTGAGGTAATCACATACACCTTGTTTCAAATCCTTTGACAATGGATCTTTTCAATTTTTTTCCACCAAAGATAATCTTAACTACCACAGGGTTGTGAACCGTCAAGCAATCTTTTTACAAAATGTTACTTTACAAATGCTTGATTCCATCTGAAAAAAATTGAACTTTATATTAACTTGGTGTAGTTTATAACTCAAGTGAAAATACGTTCAGTGAAGAAAGGATGTGTTTTGGCATTTTTGTTCTGAGTACTACTTTTCATCATGTAGATATGATTTTATGTGAACAGTAAACTGTGTACTCTGTTGGATACGCTTTCAAAGTAAGACAGTAGGCTGCATCAAAGTATTTCTCATTGTTTCAGGGATTTTGCTTTGTTTTTACCACAAATATAGATGGAACATGTTTACAAAAGATGTCACTATTTAAATGCACAATCTTTCAGGGTATTCATTCAAATATTACAGGTAAAAAAATTATTTCTGACTTATTCAAAAATGAAAACACTTTTTGTGTGCTATATTTTGAAAGTCTGAAATGTTAGCTAGTCATTATGATGCTTACAGTATTCTTTTCAAACCATGGTCATTTGGTCCAGTCATGAAATCTTTGTATAGCTTTTTCATACAGAGTTACCATGGTGATAGAGATGTTAAATAATAATAATACATAGGATTTATATAGTGCACATATCCATAGTGATCAAGGTGCTTTACAAAAATCTTTCACAATCTGTTCATTCCAAAACTCCTTCTCAGGCCCCTGGGGACCATACAAACCTGGCTGCCATTTTGACACTCACTGTTTTTGATTCCTTGCCGTAGGCAAAAGGAATCTATGCCATGGTGATGTCATGTGTGTGTGTGTGTGTATTTGTGTGTGTATGTGTGTGTATGTGACGCTTTGCTTGTAAACACGATATCTCAAGATAGGTAACTGTGACGGGTCTCATACTTGGTGTGTGGGTTGGTCATATTGAGTAGATGATCCCTATTGTTTTTGGTGGAGGTCAAAGGTCATTTGGGGTCAGGAGAGGTCAAAAGGTCAAAACCTTGTAAACGCGATATCTCAAGAACGTAACATGTGACTATGCTCATATTTAGTGTGTGAGTTGTTCATATTGATTAGATGATCCCTATTGATTTTCGTTGACGTCAAAGGTCATTTGCGGTCAGGAGAGGTCAAATGGTAAATTCTTAGAAATTGCTTGTAAACACGGTATCTCAAGAAGGGTAAGTGTGACTAATCTCATATTTGGTGTGTGGGTCGGCCATATTGAGTAGATGATCCCTATTGTTTTTGGTGGAGGTCAAAGGTCATTTGGGGTCAGGAGAGGTCAAAAGGTCAAAACCTTGTAAAACACGATATCTCAAGAACGTTACATGTGACTTTGCTCATATTTGGTATGTGGGTCGGTTGAATTGAGTAGATGAGCCCTATCGATTTTCGTTGAGGTCAAAGGTCATTTGAGGTCAAAAGATGTCAAAAGGTCAAAACCTTGAAAACATGATATCTGAAGAACATTGCATGTGACTATGCACATATATGGCGCGTGGGTTGGTTGTGTGAAGTAGATGATCCCTATCGATTTTTGGGGAGGTCAAAGGTCATTTGGGGTCATGACAGGTCAAAAGGTCAATACCTTGTAAACACTGCATCTCAAAAATACATGTAACAAAGCTCACCTTTAGTGTGTGGGTTGGCTGTATTTAAATGATGATCCCAATTGATTTTTGTGAGGGTCAAAGGTCATTTGGGGTCAGCAGTATCAAAGTCTGAAAAGCTTGTTTGCATTGTATTACAAGAAAGGTAATTTTTGTAGGGTCCTCATACTTGGCATGTAGATGATGTATAGTGAATAAATGATCCCTATAGTTTTTGGTGGAGGTCAAATGTCACTTTGGTTCACAAGTGGTCAAAGTCTCAATATCATATTTACACAATTTCCCATGGTTGGAGTCTTGCTTACTGCAAAATTTCACACACAGTATGTGGATGTGATATCGTGAGCTGAACCGTAGTTCTACTGTAGGTGGTCAAAGGTCACCCGGAATCTCAAAGTAGGAAGCTTGGATGCCTTGCATGTATTCTTTGTGGGTACATTACGGAGCACTGTCAATTTGAAAAACATTACGGAGCACTAGCTGTCGATTTGAAAAACATGTCAAAGCACTGTCAATTTGAAAAAAAAAGGTAGGCTCAAATTTCAGTGGCAAGGAATCGCTAAGCCTTTTGGCTTTCTGGTTTAACACTCGATCTGTGTTATTACCCTGCTACCATCTCTAATGCTGAGCACCAAGCGGGAAGGCAACAGGTCCCATTTTTAAAGTCTTTGGTATGACTCAACCAGGATTTGAACCCCGGACTCCCGACTGAGAAGTGTATGCTCTAACCACTAGGCCAACCAGTCGGTTAATTTTGCATACATTGTTGCCCACAGAAAACTTTTAATTTGTCAAATATGGACTATTTTACTCCCATAGAAGAGCTTAATTGCTAAACTTGCATTTTTTTAGTATACAAATCATCTGAAGTGAAGCGTCAAGAGAATTGTAACCGAAATGCCTTCCAGATCACTGAAAATAGCTATCTCTACATATTGTTAGTTGCATCGAATCACTGTATATTTTGAGACCCCACATTCTGAAAAGTTGCCTGCAATATCATAAAACCATATATTTCTCCAATTTTTTTATTTTATTTTCAAGTTTTTGATTTTCCGGGTGGATAGAGGAAGGAATAGGGTGTATTTCCATGTTTGCATGGAGAAAAGTTGTAAACTTGAAACATTTGTTAAAAGTTTTCAGAATGACAGAATAACAATCTAATGCCCCTTTCATTTTTTTCCTTTCTATTACCAACAGATATACTTTTGTTATATACCTCAATTTATGTTTGTAGTTGTCAGACTTTCACAACCTGCCATTATGATTACATATGAGGTACAAAACCTTGAATATATGTCTTTCACAAGAAGCAGTTGCACAAAATTATCCTTCAAATTACAGAAAATGCAAGAAAATTTGATAAAACCTTTGTACCATCGATTTTCTATATTGTAGTGTTTCTAGATTATTCTCGTCATTTACTGCAATACTTTGTCTAAAAAGTGTATGTAAATCCAAAGTTATTTCAAAACATGTTGTTTTGAAACTAACTCTCATAGTTATGGGAGACGATTTGTCTCTTGCTGAGTTGGCACCAGAATTTGCCTGACAGGAAGGCTAACTTAGTTCACTGATGGGGGGCACAGTCCACCACCCAAGAAAAATTGACATCTTTACGGAAGGATGGCAAGTTGAAACTTTTTCATATACTTTATTTGCCTGTTAGTGGGGATTTGATTAAAGGAAATTAAAGATTTGGCTTGTATTGAAGAAAGTTAGAAAAATTTGGGCTTTACTGAAAAGGTTTAGAAAGCTTGGGATATAATGAAAGAAAATTTTAAAATTGTGTTTGTTTCTTTTATTTTTTTTTTTCAAATTTGGCCACAGCATGATTGACCAACTTCATGGTCCCTATTTAGTATATTAAGATTTTTTAAACATCCAGCTTGGAGTCTTCTCGTCTCTTATGAAGCTTTATATAAATATATATTCAAATTTGAGACTGTAAGAAAGTGAGATATTTCATAATAGGATATTTGTTTTACAATTTCAGACTTAATGCAAATATTGAATAAAAGGACTTTTGTTGTATAATTTCAGACTGTAAAATATTTCATAATAGCATGTTTGTTTTATGTTGTTTCAATGTTTGTACTAGTTCATCAATGTGTATATTTTGGCTTCTTGTATGAGAAATCTTTTCACTGGAATAAAAGGTTTGAAGAACACACTGGAATACATAATTTCTCTTGTGTTATGTAATTTTATGTGCAATCATATGAAAACTTTGTCTTCTATAATTTTTTACATCCTTTATCACTGGCAGGGTCATGACTGCTCAATTATGCATCAGTGAAAATTGTTGCCAGGTATAAATGAGACAAATGTTGAGATTTTATGTACTGTATGTCCACTTGAATGGGCAGGGTTTTCAGTTTGGGGTTGTCAAAAGGTACCTTGCAGGACCTGATTCCTTTTCTGGGAAATGGGGTGTCAGAACAAATATTAATTAAAAATTTCAAATAACCATGGTAAATTATGACTGAAAATAAAAATACACTTTGAATGAACAGGGTACAACAGAAAAGTTCATATCAAAATTAAAACATAAAATTAAATGGCTAGTTCATCTCTGTAATCTATTTTTCATTTTAGATTTAAGAGGCAAATTCAACCACTTCAAAACCAGGATAACATAGGAACATATGCCAGTATTTTGTTTTTCTCCAAAATTCATGTCACATGATAGATCCCTAGTTACAATCAATACATATTTCTCACTCTTTGAAACCTTTTGTACAGACATCAATGAATTATAAGACCCTGGTGACACCATTGCACAATACATGAGACTTATCTACAGTGGTGCAGAGAGGACATGTTACAAATTCAGAAAAACATTGGTGATGAATTTCCTCACTAATTGCAAAATTTAAATTCCTTCCAATGTCACACAGGATAAATTTACTTAACTACGGTAAACTTCTATCCAGCAATCTCACATTCTCCTATTTTCTACGAACCCCCAATTCCTTTTAGATTCTTCAAAAGCATAAAATGCAAATTGCAATCAAAATTACACAAACCAAAATTAAGCACTCTTTGATTATTTTCTTCAAAAATGGATCTGCAGCATCTTGAAACATTTCAGAAAAATACCCTTTGCTCAATCACTTCAAGAACTGTTCTCAGTACCAATTACATGCCCATTAAGGCATTTAAAAATAGCCATGAATGTTGACATTTGATAGCAGTTTATCTCAGAATGAACTCAAAGGGGATGTAGTCCTTCAATGCACTATAAGTATAATTTGATCCCCTTTTTGCCAGCACTTATTTCAGGATTTGGTTGTAAGTTTTTATTTGAATCCCAAAATTGTTGGGCGTCTATTGTACCAGAATGGTAATCAAATCTGCTGCTAATTGAAGCAGATAATTGGATTCATGACAGGAATTATTACCTAGTCTTACCCGATCTGCCAATGGCAACTCGGGAAGGAGGATCAGGCCACGTTATTGATTTGTTGGGGGAGGGCCTCCTGCTGGCCTAGCACAGCTTTTAAGTGTGTCATGCATGAGTGACTTTCAACAATACAAGGTTTCAGGAGTCAAGATGAGGTTGATGTCAGCCAGGAAGTTGACTTACACAAAGAGGATCTGTTGTGCTTTGAATTTTTTAAATTCTGTCTAATGAGCATTTCCTGTAATGTGATGAACCAGGGGTCCAGTACTTTAACTGGGAACTGCAGTTTTTCCCTGAAAACTGTGGCAGCCGTGGGGGATCTCCTCAAAGGCTAATATTGCGTAATGACAAAACCATTCAATCCGTAACATCAAGTTGATCCCAAGTATAACTCATATTTTCAATGTTTAAAAAGTGAAAATTACTCATAACCACACTTTAACATTAAAGGGACTACAGCATGCGAGTGTGGTCACCCAAATTTTGATTAGTGCAGAAGACTATGCTACTTCACAAATGGCTCTTGAGAATCCTATGAAAATATTTTTTTCACTCAATTTTGAAATTTACAATGAATCACTGCTTGAACATCTCTGAATATGCAATACATATGTTCTAAAATATCATGAAAGAGTCTGTCTGGCTCCACATTTTTACTCTTTAAGCAACCAAACATGAAAATTTCAACAACTGTGACATGAAAAGTGTCCAAGATTTAACATGTGCTTTGTAAGGTGCCAACATTTCATTTCATTTTTCATTTCATTTCATTTATTTGTTTTTCGCATCATCATCATACAAGTATATAAACATAAGATAAATATTAATTCATTTCAATGAAATAAAGTATAACTTAGTCCATGATGATGTGAAGGAAGTAGAACAAAAACCCTCACAGGCTCGGCAAAGTGCTCTACTCCTTAAAGGGACACACAAGAAACAAAAACTTAACACAACACTTCACAACCCCCCCCCCCCTTTTACACCAACACCAACACCCCCCCCCCCCTCCCCAGAACACACCATAAACAATCCTGTATTATAAGACATAAGTTACTGTACAAACCTGCTCTGACACAATAGCACATCAACAATGTACCAGCAGTAATGGTAGCAATGAAGAGTAAGGCAGGACTTATGAAGATAGTATATCAATAGGTACTCAAATATAGTTTACCTAAGTTATACCTGAAAGATTTGAGGCTTGGACTGTCAATTATAGACTTGGGTAGAGTAGTCCAAAGATTAATGGTACAATGCCATAGGCTTAATTTAGAGTGAGATGGGCTACCCACAGAAAGTAGAAGAAGCTGAGGATTATGTGTATTATAATTGTGAATATGCATGGGCACTAGTTGTAAAAAAGTGGGGAAAAGACATTAAAGCTAAATATCTAAAAAGGTCTGCTACTAATTAATGACACCTTTAAAGTGATCATTACATCCCAAAATATCACTCTAACTCTATTAACAATTGGTGACTATGCTTAAAGGGCAAGAGTAGTCACCCCAACTTACAGCAGTGTAGTAGACTGTCCTGTTTTATGACTGGCTGTTGAGAATCATGTGACAGCATCTTTTCTCCTCAAATGTGAAACTTACAAGGAGTAAATGCTTGGTTTACCTTGCAAATGCAATGTTGAAGTTATAAAATAGTATGAAAGATTCTTTGAAGGGAAGAAGAAAATTGTGGTATTTAGCTTTTGCTTCAAAATATTAAAGTGTGGGGGGACTGCTCTTGAGCTTTTAATAGAAGCAAAAAAAAATAATATTGCTGTGGTTTGCCAATGATGATTGGTGCTGATCTCTCAATAGTGAGATATTTTGAAAAACTGTGAGAAAAGCTTCTTGCTCATTAAGTGGAAAAGTTTTGGAGTAAAATAAGAGTACTGTAGACAAAAAATTTAAAGTTAACTTGCATATTCACTACATGGTTTGTTGAATAACTGACAGAATATTAACGCAATTCCTCCAACATGTTTGTGAGAAAATTTGTCAAACCATACTCAGTAATACTGCATTACACCACAGTGAATGCACAGTTTTAAAGAGGCAAATTCACTTTACTAAGTTTGGGGAAGGGTGTGGCCTCCCTAGAAGGTTTTTAGTTGGCATTGACTGAATACATTGTTACAAATTTGACACCACCTCCCAAAATAAACTCCCCACCCCTAGTATCAAGTCAATGGCAACTTCAAACTTCCTTGTGAGGCCACAAAATCCCCTCTCCCACTCTTCCCACCCCAAATCATTAGGAAGACAGTTGCTGTAGAACTCTGTTAACCACACACTGTTAAATTGGATATTTTGAAAAAGACCTTTGATTAGTATCAGTCACCAAATGCAGCTGGGAGTCACTAAGGCATAAGCAAGAATAAAGAAATCAATTGTTATGCTACCTGAAGTAAACACTCTTTCTGTTCACTGCTAGAAAAAAGGTAGAGAATTACAATGGACTATTGTTTGAATGTGGTTTTATTACAAGATTAATCATGGTTCATAAACTTCAAGGAGCATCTCATGCATTTAGCTTCTCTTTAGTACCTCATCTATACAAGTCTCATCACAGCCTGCTCACCTTTGATTCTTTGCATGGTTTAGAACGATGCTGTCAGGGTCCAGTCCAAAGCAAAAACGATGTCACATTAAAACTTGGGTAACCAGAGTCCTGCTTGCCCAAGTGAGGCATGGTCTTTTTCCAGGAAGTGCTTTATGGCATAATAAAAAAATTTGACCATGGCTAAAACAGACTTGGACATGTCAAACTTTCCTGCTATAAAAACTCTGTCCACACCTTTCTGCTTCAGTGATTGACGTTAAACAAAAACCAGAAAAGAAGTTGCCCTACTGCTTGCCTTTCACACCTGGCTAACAGTGCACATCTGACCTGTCTTATAATACCTTTGTTAACCTCTTCTGCAAACTCTTTCATATCAAGCTTGTGGTTTCTTGAAGCATACTAAAATGAGTTCAGCAGGAATTCGGGTAAAATTTGATCACCCTACCAACCTCGCTTTTAATGGAGGCAGGTGAAATTCGTATTAGGGAAAGATATTTGTCATGGGGACTTAAGAGGTATTTTATGCAATTGTTCTTATAAGAGTCGTACCTCTCTCAAGGTTGTGGCCATTGCATTGGTATTTTTGAGGAGGGAAAGGTCACATATAAATAATGGCAGATCAGCATAAATATCTAGCCTCAAGGCTGCTTGGTTTGAATAAACTGGACTTATTCATGATTATCTTTAGTAAGAGATTCTAGTGCAAACAGGGGCATGGGTGTCATGCTCATTAGGGCCCACTGAGGCAAAAATTTTTTCAAGGGTATCATAAAATCTTGTTCGAAAATACATTTGGAAACACTTCACATGTCAAAAAATTTGAACACAAAAATAATAAGTTCGGATACAGTCACATACTGTCATGATTGCAATATGACCTGGAGAATAATCAGTTCTTTATCTCACATACTGAAAGTTTTCCCCAAAATTTTGGGTCCCCCGCCCTTAAAACAGTATTTTTGCATGATGCCCCTGCTGTAAGCACATGCCACATTCAAACTTTCTTAGAATAGTAGGTTTATGTTAGTTCTGACCCCTGAGAGATCACAATGGAATCATACACATTCGAAATACAAAAATTCTATGACTTTTCCATGACTTTTAAAGACCTTGCCTGATATTTCCAGTTCTTTTTAAATCAGCCAGATCCCATATTTCCATCTTTTTTCACACAAAAAGTGTCTGGATATTAAGACAAATGGGGGGGGGGGGGGGACATAATTCAACTTCCTTAAATTGCAAAGACCTTTTGAAAAATTGCTTATTTTCCCTGACTTTCTGAAGACCTGGAAATTTATATCAGTTCAGTTTTCCCTGACTTTTCACAATTTCCAGGACCTGTACAAACCCTTAAGTATAACTGAGTCCAAAGAAAAATCTCCTGATAAGATGACTATCAAAATATTTCAGACAAATAATCTTTTTTGAAATTTAGGCTGCCACTTTCCACGAAGCAACAAATTTAAGTCATTTCCTACAAAATCAATACTTTAACAGGAGATAATCCTTCAATTTTGCAGGTATTGGTAATTCTGATATACGATTTAATCGCACTGGTGTGATAATACTCCTAACTTGACATCTACAGCAGTGTTGAAGAGATGGTGGTGTTTTTTGCAATGTTTTTAGCCATCTTATTTTCCTAAGAGCATCTGAAGATTGCAAAAGTTCATCTGAGATTCCTTTTGGTCTCTCTGGTACTTCAATTTTCAAGTCTGCTCTCGTTAAGAGTTCAAGCAACTCTGTACCACTCTGTGTATATATCTCTTGCTCCATCAGAGTTCTACCATTATAGCACACAGATGTATCAGCTCCAAACTCAATGAGAAGAGATGCACACTCCACATCTCTGACTGGAGTCCTTGGATCTACTGGAGTCACAAAGTCCCTTGACAAGTGGTACTCCACAGTGTAAACTTCATGATGATGTGATACTTCTGGTGGTGCAAATGCAACCAAATGTAAAGCTCGAAGGCCTGGAAATGTAAAAGGAATGAAATCCTAATAAAGTGGTCACAATTTCCGTCAAGGGGGGTAATGAGGATTTGTACCCCCCCCCTCCTTTCCTGAAGAAGGAGAGTAAAATCTCCCCTTTTCATTTAAATAAAAAAATGTTACTATCTTGGTATCTCATTTAGCAAGTGATCAGTTTTTGGCACTCTTCAGATTGCACCTTATAGGAGGCACTGAATCAAGCTTTTAAACCCTATGAACCTACCTGTAACTTTGGTCAAGAGCAGCATCAATCTGGACTTGGAGTTTGGCAGTAATAAATCCCCTCCCCATTTTGAGTTTCTGGCAGAATCCCTGAGTATATAAATTTAGTTATTCTTTCAAAATTAAAAACTAATTTTTGCTTTAAACCCCCTGCTCTACAAGACTCAAACAAGACAAAAAATTCTTTTCCTACGTTCCTGAAAATTTTTACAATCTGCAAGAAAAAAAAAAAAATTAACAATATGACCAACAATTTTACAACATTTTCCCTGAAATTTCCACAACTGAGGTCTATACTCTACCTGCTCCTTTTCTTCCAACTCTATTCCTGACACCAGCATAACTATCCCCTATTGCAATATTGGCATCAATCCCCTTGCCTTCTTCGAACAGAACTTTTAACATTTCAAGACGTGACACACAGCCCTGTACAACAGCAAAATGCAGCGGCGTGAACCCGGCAGCATTCCGTTGATTGACATCCATGCCAAGTCTTAGTAATTCTCGAGTAGCTCTTAGCATTCCATGTCTGATACAATGGTGGAGGGTTGTGTCAGCTGAAATGTAAGAGAAACTGCAGTTTAATATAAATGCACCATCTTGTGTGTATAAGTTTGGATTTATCACAGCACTTATGAACCTTCTGAACTGAAGTATTGACAGATTTTGCAAAAAACTGGTAAATGGTTTTGAAAAAGAAAATGCAAGTTTAAGTCAAAGTCCACATCTAAATTGAAGATACTGTATTTTTCTTTCAAACATATTTAAATTTCGTCTGAAATGTTGCAGATTCATTGTCAAGTTTATGTGAATGATCTGAGCCTCCAGGGCAGTTGCTTGGTAAGTCTAAATTTGCAGGAGAGACCTATTAACTATGTGACCCTCGGTTCTTTTTTGGTTCTTTCTGTTTTCTTGCTAGAATTCAGTAGAGAGTATGTGTATATGTACTGTATAATTCTCTGAATAAAACTGTGATGGTTGAGGGCCAGGGTTGTTTGATTTAAATCATGATTTTAATTGAAAAAATCATGATTTAATCAAAAAAATCTGATTTAAATCGATTTAATTTAAATCACCAATTTAAATCATGACTTTTTTTAAAAAAAAAATAAAAAAAATCAACAACGCTGGAACTTGAGGCAAAAACTTGATTTGCACTGAAGTCTAAAACATGATGATAAAAGCTGAAAACATCAATCCAGCAATATATATCTTGAACTTGAATTAGATAAAAGCAAGCTTCTTAATGTTACTGAGAAAAAATAGTTATCTGATGGACAACCAACTTGTAACTTTTGGATGTCCACATGGAATTTTTATCAGACAAGTGGACGATCACAAAAATCTAACCCCTCTGCAATCCAGGAGATTACCAAAGGTACACTATATGAGGGGTGAGTGGCTCAAAGACATTTGGATCTTTTTTCACCAAGGAATAAATGGAAATTTTCTCTCAATAATTCTACATTCTGCACACTTTAAAAAGTGTGCACCATATTCCATTAATCCAAACTTACAGTCATGCTGCACCACTGATACAATTGAATGAACACATTGTAATTTAAATTAAATGCTGTGAAGTGCTTCTTGAGAATGCAACATGGACGCCCCACCAGATCAAAGGCAGTGTGAGGTATAACTGGTATCTGAGTTTGTTACATGATCTGTGTCTGCCAGTGATCTATGCTTTTATTGTTTTCACACTGCATGAAAAGCAATTAATACATACTTGACTGGCCTTCTAACTAACCCTGTTGTAGTGTAACTTTTCATTTATTTTAATACATTTTGTTACTGTCAACAATTAATCAGATGTGAAACCTGACTATACAAAGCATGTATGCAGTGTGCTTTATTTCCTCCTTCAGGTGATGAGATGTAATCAGGCAGAGAAGGAGGATGTTTCAAAAAGTAAGAACGAAAGTTTCATCATGACTTGTATCTTACCGGTGACTTGGGAAGTAACAGTGTTCAGATTATCTTTTTCCCTGCAAGCTATCAGGGCAAGTACACTTTCTTCATTTCCATTCTGACACGCAATGTTAAGAGCTGTAAGTCCAAGTACATTGGCTTTATTTATGTCAGCCTTCCCACAATGCAGCAGTTTTTCTATACAGTTTGGATGGTTTTGTTTGGATGCAAGATGAAGAGGAGTTGTCCCTGCTCTGTGTGGTTCTATGGACAAAAGAAAGAGAAAATTTATCTAAAATGATTGTTAATTGTTATTGAATGAGATATTTAATGGCCAAATGGTTTGAACATTTGACTTGCAGAACTTTGGGAGGTCTGGGGTTTGACTCTTGGATAGGTCATACCTGGAGACTTTAAGGAAGACTTAAAGGAACCTACTGCCACCAAAATGGTTGGTACTCAGCATGGGAAATGGAGTAGGGAAACAAGCCAATGGGCCACACCTAGAAAAAAGACTGTGGCCAGCCAGACGTCAACCAATTGTTTAGACACTGAGCCATAAAATCTCATGTAACTAACCAACTAACGACATTTTTGGATTTTGTGGATTCAAAAGAGACTTCATCATGATTGCCTGCTTAGTGGAAGTGTATCAATCCCCCTGCACCTATAGTGTGCTGGCTGCATTGGTGAATTCTTCATTATCAAAGAACAAACACAACAAACACAAAGAACAAATATTTCACAAAAAGCCAACCAACTAAAGCGAGTCTGATTATGATGGAATTTTGACCAACACACTCCATGGAATTCATTGCATGATTTTGTCCTGCTACAAGCTCACACAATGAAGAAATTCCAATGACATACAGTGTACAAGCATGTTGGTCACAGAACGTCATAACAGTCAATGCTTTATTGCAGAAATGAGTATTCATAAATGAAGATTCATTATCAGTTGAGAATTGATTTAACATTTGGGCTCATAAATGCATAAAATTCTGTCATTGTTTGCAGAGGTTGCACATCAAAAAATCATTACATATTCACACCTGTTATGAAGGTGCGAATCATGAACGTTTGTTTGATGAAAATCATCTAAAGATGATGAGTGTACTCAAGTGAAACTGATTATTTGTCAACAATGAGATGAAGAGTAACAACAATGAGAGACAGACAATCATACACAGATGACTTGACATCATGCCTGGAAAATGTTGGGAAGCTCCTTTCCAGGAAATTGAAGTATTTTGTGAGAAACTGGCAACTGTGGAGAAAGTTGGCTTTTTGGCACATGGAAAAGAAGAAAATTGAGGAATATTTGTTTCCTTCCTTGAGTAAACTTTTACAAACAAGGTGTGTAAACATGAATGATCCATTCAGATAAAATGAGACATCAATCTTTGCTTTCCAGAAGTTTTTCTCTGAAGAACAAAACTGTTGATCATGAACAAACTTTCAAAATTTCAAATGATAACACCATCTTGCATCTCACCCCCTTTTGTTTCCCCTTAACCTTTTTTCCCCAGATAATTCAGTGTATTGTCCATCCTGCAGAGTATTGACCATGACACTCCTTAATTTATCCATTTGATCTACATCAAGGACCACAGCCAAGATGAGACACAGGACTTGAGTCACAGGGTATACATTCTAAAAACTAAGAAAGAGGTAAAACCTCTACATATCAGCCTGATGCCAATTCAAGACATCAACAAGATGGACAAATGGGATCACATAAGGACTTGGAAAAATAAATCTGTACTAATTTTCTAGTCAAAATGTTATTTATCTCAATGCCAACATGTTTTCTGTAATAAATGAGGATTTATGCACAGAACTGTATGTTTGGAGGGGTACAGGTAGCCTTGACAACTGTCGAGGGGATATAGTTAGTTAGAATGATGGAGTTTTATGGCCAAGTTTCCAACCTATTGGTTCAAGTCGAGCCGGCCACGGCCTTATTCCCAGTTGTGGCTCACTGGGGATGTAACAACACACTAACACCATTATCTAGAACCAACATCATCTAGAAAAGAAAATGGTGCAATTGTTGGGTAGAAATAACTAAAAAAGAAAAAGATGGCACAAAGTTCCACGTAGAGAATCCCCGATCTAGACCATCTTGGTCATTAGATACTTACTTTGATGGACTCCAATTCGGTCATAGTTCAGAGTAGAAGCATTCACATTGGCTCCAGCATCAATCAGCAGTGAGACACACTTCTCATGACCAGAGAGGGCAGCACAGTGCAAAGGTGTGACATGATATCGGTCTCCTTTATTGGGATCAGCTGTGTAGTGTCAGAGAAAATTCATCATAAATATTCTAAAAGGGGAAGTTTAGGCAAAAAATTAATTTCATATTTTAAAAGAGGAACCAAATCTGCACAGTGAGGTGAAACTTCCATTTAAATCAGACATGTATTTCTCAAGTAGTATTAGGAATATCGGTAAATGAAAGTCTCTGGATTTTGTTCCAACATAAGTTTCAGGGCAGCAAAGGTTATAACACTTTCTTATATTAACAAGGAATGCATTGTTTCCCGTTGCTTTGTCAGACTGTTGACCGTGAGGTTAATAAGTTAAAAGACCTCCCTGTGGGTATGCAAAGTTTGTCAAGTTCTCATGCCACTTTAATATGCAATCACATTCTGATAATATGGGATTGTGGAGGAGGAAATTGGATGTTAAGTTTAAAGAACCAGAAAACCAAAAGGCTTAGTGATTCCTTGCTGCTGAAATGTAAGGCCTTTTTTCACATTGACATTGCTTTGCAATGTTTTTCAATTAACAGGGCTCCATAATGTGCCCACAAAGTACATATGCAAGGCATCCAATCTTCCTACATTGAGATCCCCCTTGCCCGTCGTGAACCCAAATGACATTTGACCTCCACCAAAAACTTCTGGGACCATGTATTCACTATGTGCCATCTACATGACAAGTTACAGGACCCTACAAGTGACCTTTCTTGAAAGACTGTGTAGGAAAGCTTGTCAGGCTTTGAACATGCTGACTCCACATGAACTTTGACCTTTAGGAAAATCAATAGGGATCATCTACTAAATATGACCAATCCACACACTAAATGTGAGCACAGTCACATGTACCAGTCTTGAGATACTGTGTTTACGATGTTTTGACCTTTTGACCTCTCATGACCCCAAATGACCTTTGACCTCCACCAAAAACAATAGGGAACATCTACTCAATATGGCCAACACACTCGCCAAATATGAGCACAGTCACATGTACCGTTCTTGAGATATTGTGTTTACTAAGTTTTGACCTTTTGACCTCTCGTGACCCCAAATGACCTTTGATCTCCACGAAAATCAATAGGTATCATCTACTCAATATGGCCAATGCACACACAAAATATGAGATTAGTCACACTTACCCTTCTTGAGATACCGTGTATACAAGCAATTTCTAAGGAATTTACCTATTGACCTCTCGTGACCTCAAATGACCTTTGACCTCCACGAAAATCGAAAGGGATCATCTACTCAATATGACCAACCCACACACCAAATATGAGCATAGTCATATGAACCGTTCTCGAGTTATCATGCTTACGAAGTTTTGACCTTTTGACCTCTCATGACCCCAAATGACCTTTGATCTACACCAAAAACAATAGGGATCATCTACTCAATATGACCAACCTACACACCAAATATGAGCATACTCACATGTACCGTTCTTGAGATATCGTGTTTACGAAGTTTTGACCTTTTGACCTCTCGTGACCCCAAATGACCTTTGATCTCAACGAAAATCGATAGGGATCATCTACTTAATATGACCAACCTACACACCAAATATGAGATTAGTCACACTTACCCTTCTTGAGATACCGTGTTTACAAGCAATTTCTAAGGAATTTACCTTTTGACCTCTCGTGACCCCAAATGACCTTTGACCTCCACGAAAATCGAAAGGGATCATCTACTCAATATGACCAACCCACACACCAAATATGAGCATAGTCATATGAACCGTTCTCGAGTTATCGTGCTTACGAAGTTTTGACCTTTTGACCTCTCATGACCCCAAATGACCTTTGATCTCCACCAAAAACAATAGGAATCATCTACTCAATATGACCAACCTACACACCAAATATGAGCATACTCACATGTACCGTTCTTGAGATATCGTGTTTACGAAGTTTTGACCTTTTGACCTCTCGTGACCCCAAATGACCTTTGATCTCAACGAAAATCGATAGGGATCATCTACTTAATATGACCAACCTACACACCAAATATGAGATTAGTCACACTTACCCTTCTTGAGATACCGTGTTTACAAGCAATTTCTAAGGAATTTACCTTTTGACCTCTCGTGACCCCAAATGACCTTTGACCTCCACGAAAATCGATAGGGATCATTTACTCAATCTGACCAACCCACACACCAAATATGAGCATAGTCACTTGTACCGTTCTTGAGTTATCGTGTTTACGAAGTTTTGACCTTTTGACCTCTCGTGACTCCAAATGACCTTTGATCTCCACCAAAAACAATAGGGATCATCTAGTCAATATGACCAACCTTCACAGGGTTTTCCCTGGGCGTTTTGAACGTCGCGGCCCGCGACGTTCAAGCTTTAAAACCAAGGAGGCCGCGACGTTCAAAAAACGGCCGCGATGTTCAAAATTGCTGCCAGCTAGCCTCCATAATTTTTCTTCTTTCTGTCAACGACTGCTTTCGTTGTTAATACAATAAACGACAAAATCATTGATTTGTTTGTAAAACTGCAACTAACTTTTTTTAATTTCCATGCACATACCACTGCATGCGAGTCGGAGCTCTGTATGTATATCTCATAGGGCCTACTATTGAACGAGTAACAACACAGTATTATTATAATTAACTAGCCTGCACTTGCCGTCGTAGGCTTGTATCAGGAAAATATTTTGCTCACTCCGGAGCACAGCAGCTATGTGGCATAACACGACTTGCATGACCAAATCACATACGCCCGCCTTTGGCAGGTTAGAGGCGGGGCTAATGTCTCAGATTTGCGAAATTATCAATCAAACGAACGAACCGTGTCATTGTATCTTCACGATGTAATCCCACATTTTTCCTGTTACTTCGTTCTTAAAACTTACGACACCATTGTTTTGCCCGGCTACAACCAAAGTTTGGGAAATTCGATTGTAGCAAAAATGCAATGGGAGTATTAGAATTCTATGCGAAGACGGTTGGTTTCTACGTTTTTCCTACACAGTAAAACTGCATTGACGATGTCACTAGAATGATTGGCTGATTAAACGCAATAATGAACCAATCACGCTGTTTAGAGGTAACTTAAAATAAGTGCGATGGACCTTATGTGTATGATGTCATAGAACCCTTGTTTTCCCAACATGTTTTCATGAAAGGATCGGGACACACACAATCTGTGATTGCTTGCAGCCACGTGCTCCATTGCTTTTATAAATTCTGGCACTCACTTGATCATTACTCCCGATTATTTGCAAACTGAAAAGGGGTTAAAATATACTTGAAACTTGCACTTAGTTTCGTTAAATTCCTGTAAACTCAATCCTTTAACTTCGCGCCAAAACTGGTTGCATTGATAATCACAAACGTAAAATTTTACCCCTGCCATGGATGTGATCGTTTGATATTTTCCGCTATAACCCTGTAGTATTACATGGAATTAGATTTAGAATTGCATTTAATGTCTTTTCCTTGCTTATCGCAAAAAGCGCCGCGTAAGTTGCTGTACAAACTGTTCTGCACAAAGCAGACTATCGAGCTGCAGTGTTTCGCCTCTTTTTAATCCCAAAGCTTAGCATACATGTCTGTGGACGTTTTGTACACGTAGCTCCTAGAATCTTGTGAAGTCCGGCGATTATTATCTTGCATAAATTAAGTAATTCCCAGCATTCCTTCCGTAATGTTATTTCCAGTAGGACTTGTGCAATGTTGTCATGCAACGTCATTGCAAACAAAAACCGTGATGCACGTGGCCTCGTGAAGCAAAATTCTTGGCACACGCATGCAGTAGACTTCCGTGCGTGTCCGTTTTTTCCGCCAAACATTTCCGTCATGTTTTGCTTCGTGACATCATATGCATACGACCCATTTCAAAATTTAAATTGGTCCCTGCATCGTGATTGGTTCAATTGCATTGATTCTAGCCAGCCAATCACAATTCGCGCCTTCCCCTATGTGATTTAGTGTGTGAAAATACTCTGTCTCGAGACAAGTTTTCCCATTGAGTTTGTGTTACGACGATCGCACTGCCAATGCTTATATAGCCGGCTAGCGAAGCAGGGCGACCCCCGTGCCAAATTCACCATGAAACGGCATCACAAATCTCTGCGTACGTGGATTTTTCGGGGATCTGACCTACGTGCATTTCAGTTGCAGATTCTTTTTAAACAAGACGTAAGTTTTGGACAAGAACTGCTTAAAATTTCCGGGGATGTTTATACCCGAAAGGAACCATAAGATACGTTAATCGGGTGCAACTGTTGGCTGCCCAGAACTGCTAAGATTCTACTTCTAAGATTATCATGAATGGTTGCTCTACATGGGGTTCGTAGTAAAGCAGGAGAGTAGCTTCGGTATATTATAGCAACTACAACCGGCCAGTGCAGAAAAGGAATGCAATAGTTCCGAAATGATTGGGGGATGAAAAATAGAATGAGCATGATGTTGGCCTAAGAACTAAATTATTAAAGCCATGGGGCATGTGACATCGACTGCAAACAAATCTATCGCATTAACAGTTGATTTACATCTCCACTTTTGAAGTGAAAATATATTACGCCTACAAAAATGATATCCCGTTCGTGAAACGAACGGAAATTTTCCCAATATTTTCTATCCTAAACTGGTAATATTGCAAGCCGGCCCAATCACGTAAATTTTGGTGAGCAACGGACGCGAAATAACTGCCAACCGGGGGTAAAATCTTCTGGTGCCAGCGCTTAATAAAGGCCATGCCGATGAACCAAAACTTTTGAAGCAGAAAGTACGGTGACATGGAAGCCAATGTGACCGCTATCAGTAGATCAAAATTTGTACGAATGTGAGTATCGGTGCTAATATTTTTGCGTCAACTTACAAAAATTGTGTTGACTAATTTGGCTCAAAAATGTCACCATTTTGCGTCTAGGGACTTGCATAAGTCACAAAATTTCCAAAAGGGGAGGGGGACACCCCCTCCCCTTATACCCCTCCCCCAGGCCGGCGATCCACTAATGGACGCATCAGATGCGCGACGTTCAATTCTAAACCCAGGGAAAACCCTGTTACACACCATATACGATGTTAGTCACACTTACCCTTCTTGAGATATCGTGTTCACAAGCCAAAGCGTCACATACACACACACACACATGCACACACACATACACGCGACATCACCATCGCATAGATTCCTTGCCTGCCTTCGGCAAGGAATCAAAAACAAAAGATTGTCCATTGATGTGAGGATATGATGTCAGTTGAAAATGTGATAACATTACTTTTACTTGCTTGTTCTGTGTCTTGAGAACCACACAGTGGATTTCGATGTAAATTTCACCAAAATGCTCACTGTAGAATAAGTACTTTTTGGCCAAAATGCAATTTAAGGTAATGGTGGCCCTCCCAAGGATGGGTGAGGTTTAGATGCAGAACCCACCCTTAGAGGTATGTGTCCCCCTCCATGACCCAACCTTGCAATGCAGGGAGGGGTTTAGAACCCCTTCCCTGTGACCCTGCCTTGCAATGCAAAAAATACATAAAATAGCGTTTTTTTTCCCTCTAGCCTTAGACTTTTCCCCCATTCTGTGCCCCCAAACCCCCCATGACACAATCCTGGCTAGTGGCTATGCGCCTGCTTCACATTGTTGATGTGATTAAACAGGGAAAGCTCTTCCCCTGGTTCCTGGATCCACACCTGCATACCATGTTTCACAGAAGTTTCAAATTACAACAAATTTTGTCCTGGGCAGTACAAATTATCCTTCAAAGTAAACTTCCAGTCCCTCCTCCAGTTTTTGTAAAGGAAATTCATCATCATCAAGTGATCACATCCATCTATCCAATCAAGAGTTTGTAGTGTACTGTATTAAATTGATGCTCTTTCTTCATTATTTTTTTTTCCTTTCTTAGGAAGCAGATTTACTTGTTAAGCCTATGTGGGCTTTTTACTTGTTCATTACTTAGATCATTATAAAACATCTTATTTGTTCCATCCCAGATTAAAAAGGAGGAAAAAGGTAATTTCAACCAAATGCATGTGAACTTTTTATGGTTGTAGTATGGTACACCACTTGGTGATGTACACTTGTAAATTTAACCATTGATAAACTAGAGACTGATGCAATTTGAATATCATCAGATAATAATGCAAACAGCACCATAAGATTTTGACAAAAGTTTCAAGATTTCCTTCTGTCTCAGATAAGGTTGTATACATACTGTGCTCTACAAAGGCTTCATGGAAAGATGCAGTTACCTCGACTGGAATTACAGTTGTATGATAACACCCCTACCAAACTAAAATGGCAAAAACATTCATGACTTGTGTTGTGGGAGATAAGCAATAGGCCTAGGCTATTAGAACTAAAATCTGACTAAATTAGGCCTACTCAATTCGATCATGGAAGTACTACCTTGGAGGTAGTACTTCCATGGTTCGAAGAAAATGACATCTACCATTGTACCTCGGTTTTCCACAAATTATGGAGTTAAAACTTTTAAATTTACAGGTTGCAAATCGTGGAATTCTTTACCTGCCAAAATTCAAAGGTGCAGTAATCTCAGGGAATAATTTAGCATTCAAATTTTCCATGGCAGTTTTGAAGATTTTGAGGTCTTTCACACATTGTTTGTGAAAAGGTCGGGCCTATTCCCAGGGCAATGCCCTGTGAATAAGGATGGTGCTCTTCCTTATTCCCAGTGCAATGCAATGCCCTGCAGATAAGCAAGAGCGCCATCCTTATTCACGGGCATAAGGGAGAATGTAATCACTATTCACAGGGCAGAGCCCTGGGAATAAGGATGAGTGACATCACTATTCCCAGGGCAACACAGCCCTGTGGATGAGAAAAAGCACCAACATTATTGGCAGGGCAATGCCCTTGGAATAAGGATGTAATGCATCATTATTCCCATGGCATCCCCAATGATCTGTTCAGCCCTGGGGATAAGAAAGAGCACCACCAATATTCACAGGGCAGAAAACAGAGAATAAATATCGAATATATCTATTAACTACCCTATATGCCAGGCGTCCTCATTTCATTTTGCTAAAGAGCCACGCAGGGAATGTGTGTTAATTGAATGCGCCAGTGATCGTTATCCTGGTGAGGGGTTATCCTCGTGAGGGGTGAGGTGAGGGGGGGGGGGAAATAGTGTTTGCACACATACTTAACATATGCATACTTGAGCTTCTTGTTGTATCTCAAGCCTGCTTCTGCTGAAAGCTTTTTGTTGGCAAATTCAACAGACCATGAATCCAAGACAACAAACACTGCCTTGCTTTCATCTGAAAACTTGTACAATGCCTTGTAACATTTTTCATATGAATCGAGGGCATCGCCATACTTCATGTTGTCGGCATAACTAACGTGATATGTGCACTCGAATTACACAAAGGCTATAGGCTATATGAGATCACAGATGAGTTCTCTTTGCGCGTGCTCAGTTGCCCTGCGAATGGCGATGACTGTCTCGTTATCTGCAGGGCTATGCCCTGGCAATAGCCACGACGATAAAAAATACAAGGGTTATGCACACAAAAAATGTCTCGTTATCCGCAGGGCTATGCGAATAGCCAAGATGATACAAAATACAAGGGTTATGTACACAAAAAAATGTCTCTTTATCCACAGGGCTATGCCCTTCGAATAGCCACGACGATACAAAATACAAGGGTTATGTACACAAAAAAAATTGCTACACAATTTTTCATTTGTGAAGCAACTTGGCCTGTTTGTGATGCGATACTGGATAAATTATTCCCTGTAATCTTAGCTCTTTTAAAACTTTAATAAGAAGATAATTTTATACCAAATCGAGAAAGGGAGAGAGCTCCATATTTTTATACTTTTAATTTTCAGATTTTCTTGTGAACTGTGCTGTGCTTTACGTTGTATCTATTTTATGTTTTAATGACCGCAGTGGAAATAAGCCTGTTTGTCAGGCTCTTCTGTGTCATCCCTACAAATGTCCATATCTTATTTTGTTACTTATGTTTGCTGTCTTCTTTGTCTGTCTGGATGTTTTTGTTGTGCGTTGTGCAAATAAATTCAAATAAAATCAAATACCACCCGTACAACTCTCAAATGGGGCCTGGGATCTAGATCTAGTTCTCAAGAGGTCATTGTTGTTCTCGCCTAGGAGCAGGACAACTGTTGACATCTTTTCGTGCAACTACTACCTACACGTAAAATCCAACAAAAATGAACACACAAAGAGTATACCGTCATTCTCTAACAGCAGTTTCACAATTTTATGATGACCCTGCATGGCTGAGTTCATAAGGGGAGTCATGAAGTTTTCTCCAGAGTACAATAAACTTTGAATCCAGGCATCTCCATTCACACATGCCCCTTTCTGTAACAAATCTATTACTTGATCGGTATCACCTGCATCACAAGCTTCTGTTAACGTTTTATCCAGAAAAAATTGCAAATCTTCTTCATTTGAAAAGTCAGGAAGTATTGAGTCGTAAGCACTCTTCCGAGACATCTTGTCAACTTGTCACCTGAGAGGGAATCGATGAGAAATTAGCTCCAAACTAATACATCCTACTAGACCACTAACGTTAGACCTAGCCTAAGCTATCAAATTTTACTGCATGCAATCAAAGTTGTGCACGGACTATGGTGTTGGTGTTGTGTTTACAAATTACAAGTCAAGGCATGGCAGTACAATCTCTACCGCGAATTGCGTACCAAATACCACATCGCGACTGTATTTTGATGGTGACACAGCATAACCGTGGTTGGAGCAAAATGCAAAGACTAATTCTATTTTTGTTCACAACATTAAGTGAACCACAGATTGCCACGTTATTGAACCACGGAGCTGATTCCAGCCCCCTGGTTGAAAATATTTAACGGTTCCCATCCCCCGATCAACAAACATGCATGACATGGTATACTACATGGCTGTCCATAAGAGTAAATTCGTATGGGATTATGGGGCAATTAAATTTTGCTCCCAAAATTCATGAGGGATACATTTGAGCCGTACGTCTCGATCAGGTGGGATACAGGTTAAATAGCGGGACATATCTCTGCCCACATATGGAGCCCCAGAATTGCTCCATATAGGCCATATGGACCCCTAATCAATTTTCACATGTGCCCCTCATCCCTTATTAATTCTGGTTGCAAATTAAAATATGGGTCCCATAACGATCATCACGTGTCCGTAAGGATTTCATACGGGAATGCTGCCTGGGGGACCGACCAGACAACCACAAACATTGTAAGGCCTGGTCGATATGGGTCATATGGACCCCTCGTTAATTTGGGGTGCAGAATAAAATATTCATATGGGTCCCATATGAGCCAGGATGGTTCCTATATGAGGACTTCATTTGGGAATGACACCTTTTGAACTGGTCCGGATCAGGAAAAAGACAAGTCAGAAGTTGCAGAACTTTTGCAGTTTAGTCAGATCCTTTTGAGAGAGGAGAACGCAAGGTTCTTTTTCAGACTGGCAGGCACCGTACTAATTTGCATTGCATGTATTGCATGTAAAACAGGATCTCCGCTGGCCTGGGAGTGTGCACATGTATAGCCTATTTTTAACTCGTGAAATTTCCAGCAGTGGATGTAAAAAGGGTTTTAGTTGGGAGACCAAGCATGGTAAGAATGCTTATAACAAATTTTCATCAGCCCCATCGATTATCTCTCAAGGTATATCTTTTCTCATTGTTTCGGTCGTTTTTCGTTGTTTACATAAGTACCACAACTCCCTGCATAAAACAATTTTTCGCGGATTTCTCCGACATTATCCCTGATTTCGTGAACTGCGCGTTCTTTTCAGTCGGCATCGATGCATTTCTCAACAATAGCTTAAAGTTGCGTCGTGGAAAACCTTTTCTTTTCAAGTTGGGGGGTGGGGGGTGGTATAGTACAGGAGGTCGTGACAAGTGGTGGCTGCCTCAACACCTGCGGAGTACCATTATCAGTTGGTGCGGAGCGTACAGAAAATTGTGAAAAATCGTGACCCCCAGACAGCTGGAACTCAATGGCGCTTCCATGCTTTTAACTCAAGTCAATAGAAACAGTCGTTTATTTGGCATTTCTTTAGCATTTCACTTCAATAAAAATTGACAAATTGCCATGATCAGAAATTAGGCGTACAAGATGTACGGCTAAATTGGATGAAACTTGGTTACGAAAAGATGGGACAACTTAAACAGGCAATCAGATTTTGAAAAAAGAATGTAAATCTCATTTTTAGTTTGAGGTTATCTGTCATATTTAAAGGCATATTTCGGAGACAAAATCTAAGTTCTAAACTTCAGAAAAGAAGGAAAATATTCTCTTTCAGGCAGTGGAGTGGTCACGGGGTGGTTTGGGGGGGTTGAACCCCCCCTCCCATCACTCAACCTTGAAAGAAAAACAATGGCAAAAAACACTAAAATTTTGCCGTTTTTTCTCCCTCCCCTTAGACTTTTCCCTCATGTCGTGCTCCACCCCACCCCCTACCATGACACAGTCCTGACAACGAAGACAACTGACAGAAGGTGAAAACTGCATGTCAAAACATTTGGCGTTTGGAAGATACATTTTTTTGAAGTAATGCAATCTTTTCTCGAGATCGGTGCATCATGAAAAATCTGTAATGCCATGGAACAGTCGTATAGCACATTAATTTGGCATTGCATTTAATTTATTTATAATTCTTATGCCGCTGCAGGCAATCTAACGCGACATTGTTTGCCGTACTCTGTATATGATGAAGGGTAATGCTAGATCTACAGGAAAAGATATTCAAACATTCCAACATGAAACAAAATTTCAAGGACATTAAAGGGCGTTCAGCTGTAAAGGAAAACAAAAGGAATCTGAGGCAATGTGCCGACATTACATTCCTTCCCGTGGCTTTGTTGAAAAGCAGACTGAGGTATTTTTTAACAAAAATAATCAATCTTAAAGTGAGATATCTTGAGTTAATAGGAAAAGGGTATTGGGACAGGGTTTGAAGGGTATGGTGTGGAATATTTTTGTTTTTCTTACAAGACCCATGCAGGTGAAAAACCACCAAAATTCGCCAGAAGAGGGGCTCATTGAGTTGATATCAACAACTTAATGAAAGTGTTTAAGGAAACTATCTCATGAAAATGCTTAAAGTAAGCATGACCGAGGCCAGTTTCATATCAAATAGTTACGGAAAATGTTAAATTTTAAATTTTCTGGTGCTCTGACTTGAACTGGTTTTGTGCATAATTTGAAAAAGTTTCCGGTCACAAATTTTTGACATTCGAATGAGGCCGTTAAGTACTCTCTCATAAAACAGTTATTTGTATACAAAGATAAATAGATTGCCTAAGTTGTCATTTGTATGCGAACAAATTTTCACAGCTTTGGAAAATGAACCAACTCAAAGGGCCGCTTTTATATATTATGTTAACGAGTGCAGACTAGTAAATCTGTAATACCCACTTTATCGTCTTCGTTTTCTTTCTTGTGGTTTAAGAAAGTATATGGAAACAAATGTCAGGGGTATAAATTGCAACCATGCCATGTGATGATGGTCATAGTGGGGAAAATGTGCTCGACGTGGCACCCATTGTGTTGTAATTTCATGAGTATTTTTTTTAAAAACTGGAAAAAAATGGAAATGATATCCCACATCTTAGCTCATCGTGTAAATATGAACATGTGTTGCGGGATTTTCTCAATAACAATTAGAACATACTTATCTTTTGACTGCAATCTGATTGGAGGCTGCCGTGAGGCAAAGCGCAACCATTGGTTCGCACGGAGGGCCATCAAAGGAATATTTGTGCAAAACTGCCTCTAGATTAATGGAACTTACACTTCTGGGCATGAAACATTTGAAAACGGCAATTGTGAATATGCTGTTATAAGGCACTCATATTCGAATTTTAAGGACTCTTTGCAATAAGTGTTACCTCTCCCAGCCGTATATTTAAAACTTCAAACTGCCGTCCACACACAGTCATACATCAATGTTGGGTTGGTAAACATGTTTATCGATTTGTTACAATTGAAACGCATTTCATCATATCTCTTCAAAATGTTGAAACTAAAACTGTAGCAAATTCGTTAGTTGCAATTTCTGCAAATTAGTTAATTGTTGGAATTTGACAACTTTTCTAGGTCAAGAATTCAACCGTCTTTGCTGGCAATTACCACAATTTACACACCACGCTTCTGTTTAATTAATCGACATGAGGTGAATGAGTGCGCATGTCAATGCCCCTTCCACCATTGATTTCCAGTGCTCAACCAAAAGCATTTAAGCCATCTTTCTGTGGAGGTAGGGTGAGAAGGGACTTGGACCAAGAACCAATGTTAGAGATATGTTCTCTCACAAATGATTACCAGTCTACCCCAAATGTTGCGCGCTTCGTTCGCCTCAGTAAGTTAGTTATGGATGGAGTTGTACGGCCCAGACCGTGCGCTTCAGACCTTGCCTTGTGTTGTCATACATATCAATACACCTTCTAATAACAATTCACGCAGACGCATAACAGCAAGTTAAAAACATTTTATATAAGGAAGACCAACCACGTCCTCGTCACCTCGAGATTTGCAGACGGGTTTTGTTGTGAAATTAAAAGTGTCTCAACGAAAATTCTGAGTGAACGATCTGTTATTTGTGCGCGGTCCAATGTTGGTACTGTGGTCATGCGTGTTCAAAGATGCTATCAAGTGTAGGCAATTTTGCGATTATTCAGTAGGGAGGTGTCTGGGGAGGGTTTCCCTCTCCTAGACATCTCACTAGAGAGCCATTTATTAATCTTTGCGCTCTCTATTCAAACTTAATGCTTAAAAATTTTTCAAAGGAAAGGGTGAATCCCCTAGAGTATCGGCTCTTGGATCAGGAAACAGACTGTCTTCCAAATTTCCGCAAGATCAGAATTGCCGGAAAAGGTTTGAAATTATTCGGTGAGCCATTCTTAATTAAAAAATCTGTCATACTTTTAATTACACAAAAAAACTTTTAAGCGTGCCCGCATTGTTTCAAAATTTTGTCCGAAAAATAGAAAAGGATCAAGTTCACGGTAAAATTTTCATGAAAAAAATTGAAACATAATGGAACTTAGGAACAAATTCTGGTAGTTTATAAAAAATCCATTATTTCTCAGTCTCACTTCATATTTTGAGGTCATTTGAGCGTAATGGTAGAATACTGTTTGGACGGAAATTCCAAAATGTCGTGGGATGTTATTAACAGCCACATTACAGTGACAGGCAGGATGGTATACCCAGGTGTATACTCACCGCAAATCACAAAGCCCAAAGTTTTGGCAGGGAAATTTTACCACGGGTAAATTTCATTTGGTAAGTTTAGGATCGTACTCTAAGTTGTTTATATCTTATTGAAGTGAAGATTTTATTGAAAACGAAAGTTCAAAGTAAAGACTGCCTGGGGTCTCTCACAATGCTTAAGAAATACTATCTCCGGATTTATGAAAGGTTTCTTCTTTTCAATATTTCTGTACGCTCCGCCCCAACAAATGGTTGAGCTCCGTTTAGATTTTCAGGGCAATGATTTCATATTTTGTCAGAGAATCCTCTGCCCACAACCCAACACGAAGACAAGCTAAGCTCACTTTTGATGTTCTTAACTTAAAAAACGCAGTAACACCATGTTAGCAATTATTTTCTGGACCAGTACACCTCCTCGTTCCTTTCGTCACAGCCAATCGTCCATTAATGTCATTACTTGAAAAATAAAGATTTATACACCTGTTTAATGCAGTGTTTATTTACGAGAATGGCAACTATGAAATGAAAAAACGGCTAACGTTTTCCTAATAATTATATCATGATTTTCTAATTAACTCATTTCGTCATACTACTTTTCGTCTTTATTTCAAGCTTTCAAGCCCGATAAACTTCAGACCCGGCCCCGAACGTAGGCATATCTTCTTGATTTTGCTAACTAGAAGACCATATTTTCAAGGAAACTCTCACAACTTCCAATTTTTCTTACAAAAACTGACTTGCGGTTGTTCAGGTGCATGAAGTTCCCAATGGTTTGTCATCTGTCCAGACCAGACAGAGAATTCGGGCAACGGTAATAAAAATCGGCCAGACCGTTTTCAGTTACACATAATGAAAAACAGTAGCTTAAAAATATCTTCCAATAAGTCTGATTGAAAAATCATTTGAAACCACCTTTTACCGTGACATATTTTTAAAAACGCTCGGTTGAAAGTAAAATCATTTTTAGTCCGGAGTTCGCAGGGCAGTCACAGAAAATTTTATCAATTTAGTGGGCCTTTCAATTGAATGCAATAAAGAGTCTTAGTAGGGTCAAAAACATTAGCATGTAACTTCAGTTCCGTTGTGCACTAGTTTTCCCCCGGAAAGAGACAAAATCATGTTATCTAATGGTAGTGGTACCTTTTATCTGGTAAGCAGTGGCGTAGCTACCGGAAGGGGGATTAGAGCATGGAGCCCCCCCCCCACTGACTCACCCAGTCCCCCTCCCCCAGCAGCCCCCACTGGCGACTAGGGCAAAAATTATATTCATGCTGGCCGATGGTAATATTTAATCTGGGCTACCCGGCCACCGTGACATAGATACACTTGCGATAGATCCACGCAGTTGCTGGGTATTCTGCAATTGTGTCCCACTCGACAAGCTTTATATCTTCGGATTCCTTGACTTTTTACTGGTCGGGATTCTGGATAGATGATTTTCTGGCAGATTTGGAGTGGCTGAAAGTTGCTACCTTGGTGTGGATTAAAGTGTGCTCCTAGCATCTGGCCATGTTTCTATCTCCTGTAGGGCTTTTTCAGTTCCCGGGGATGCAAACGTTTGTTCCAAAATCATACACGGTGTTGTGGGTAGAATATTTGGGTCAAATATGGTTGGAAGGAATTTGCACTTTGCACGGCCATTGCTGCCAGTCATTGGCCAGTGCAACAACCAAACCCGTGTTGGGTCAATGCTGTCTCAAGGGCTGCAACCTTACCACTATTACCTCACAGGATCTCACTTAGCTCTTGGGTGGAATACCCAAGTGGGTGCAATACCCAGTGGCATACGAGACCGAGCAGGGAGAAGACTGCCCCAAATTTCTGAAAATCTAAATTAGGGGAGGAATTTTGGAAAAATTCGGCCTGGAATTTGGGAAAATTGGGACAGCCCTTTAATTTTGAAAAAATAGGATGGTTTTTCAGAAAATTCCTAAATATGGACGAAATCCAAAAAAGATATGCCCGAAAAGGGAACGAAATGTCATATAGTGGTAAAAAATTTTCATGAAATAACAAGTCAAGATTCCAAAAAATTGCTACACCTTCGAGCAGCGCAAAAAGCTATTATTCGTGACTTTTACTTCACAGATAGGCCCAATCACAACACAATGTCCGCAATTGTCGAATATCCAAATTCTTTCAAGCATTTGCCCGAAAATGGAAAATTATCATAGTAAGGGTAACATAGTTACGAAAAATCAAACAGATAAAAAAATCGCCACACATTTGGGAAGCCTGTGGCCCAAAAGAAACAATCATTCTTGAGCCTGTTTTTAAATCTTGCGTAACACAATACACGGAATGGTCGATTATTTTAATAGCTTCAAAGCTTTGCCGCAAACAGAAAACGCTGTATTTAAGTAAAATTTTCATGGAAAATAACAAAGACGTGCAACACATTTGGGTAGAATGTGAATAAAAGGTTTTCATCATCCCACTTCATACTGTAGTTTTGCAAATATTGCCCGAAATGGTCAAATATTCGGGCAAAGGTTGAAAAAATGCTGGAAAGTTTTCAATTGCCAAATTAATTCAACGAACAGACAGGAGGGTGTTCAGATGCCCAAAATTTTGCCATCTATCCTGTTCTTGAGCCAAATATGGGCAATGGTTATAAAAATCGGGTAATTTGTTTTCGACACTTTAATGATGCAGTGTGCGCACGTGAGAATGTCTTCCCATCAATCTGCTCGAAAATTCATTTAAACACATCTTGTAACGTGACAATTCTGTCAACAAGTGTTACTAATAGAAGAAAAATCATTTACTTCATTTCATCCAATGGTAGCGGTTTTCCTGATTTTTCTGATCAAAAAAGCGACTGCTAAGATCCCCCGAAGCCTCCTTTTTTTCAAAAGTAAAGTCATATAGGCCCATAGTCGGAAGTTTGGACAGTCACACAATTTCTTCAATATATACTGAATTTAGCCAAGAGTCGCAATAGAGTAAAATTCATTAGCATGTTTTCAATTCCGTTTTTTAGTTTGTCCCAAAAAATACGCGGGACCATTTCATCGATTGGTAGTGATTCATTTTATTTGGTAATTTTCTGATCAAATATCGATTGCTTAGATCCCCTTTTAAGCCTGGGAAATGTCATTTTCGACTGTCTCAGGGGTCCGATTTTCAAAATTTTCTTCCTAGCAGAATTTTAGTTTCAAGTGAACCTTTTAAAGCGACTGTTTGGACCACCCTATAAGCATCGGAAATGACATTTTTGACTGTTTGTAGGGTCAACTTTTCAAAATTTCCTATACGTTTCGCCTCAACTTATGGTGGTGCTCCACTATGACCGCTTCGTAACAGAATTTGAGTTTCAAGTGAACAGTTTTTACAAAAGGAAACTCAAATAGCGACTGCTTAGAACCCCCTATGAGCCCGGGATATGCAATTTTCAACTGTCTGAGGGTCGGATATATCAAAATTTCTTGTACGCTTCGCGCCAACCAATGGTGGCGCTCCTCTTAGTCTTTTTGGCCCAATTTTAGGTGGAGTGAACGTCTGCAATTGAAACTTGAAATAGCGACTGCTTGGATCCCCTTCATAAGCTTGGGAAATGTCATTTTCGACTTTCGGAGAGGTACTTCCGAATTTTCAAATTTTCTGGACGCTCCGCGCCAACCAGTGGTGACGCTCCGCTTTGACTGTCTTACGGGTAGAATTACATTTTTCGGGCAAAAATCTTCTGCCCCAAACTGAAATGCTCCCCCTACGCCTATGGGAATACCTTACTCAGGCATGCAATGGAACAGCTGCTTGCAACATACGCCAGGATTCCGGATTTGCAATCCGAGGATACATAGTCCAGTGGACTAATGAACTGGGCTAGTCAGTATCTCAAATTTTGTCTGAAAATATGAGAAAAATCAGAAATTTTTTTCACATAAAGACAATTAAACCCGGCAAATGCCATTTCCAGCCATCAGGGAGGTGTTGAAATCCAAAATTTTTCTTCGTACGTTCCGCGCCAACTGATGATGGCGCTACGCTTAGATAGTAAACACTAGCCCCCCCCCCCCCCCACAAAAGAATCCAGCCCCCTAGCCCCACCCACGATTCACCCAAGAAAAAATTCCTAGCTACGCTACTGCTGGTAAGTTTCTGATCATTTAGCAAGTTGGTTTATTTCTACTGAAGTAGACTTCTATTGCAAAGGAGGCTCAAAATAACGACTGCTTCATTTCTAGGTACAAATCTGAAAAAATCCATTTCCGGCTGTCTGAGTGGTTCGATCTTTTAAAAAATTCTGTGTGCTCTTCTTAGAAAGTCTTTCGGGCAGGATTATATTTTCGAACAAAAAAATTCTGTCCGCTCCCAAACTGAAACGCTCCCGTACGCCTATGTCAATATATAAATTATAAAACTTCAAATATATGGGAAGCCAAACTTTTCCGCAGGGAAATTTTCAAATATGGTCCGAGGGCCTTAGTCTGCATGATGATATTCAGTAACTCAAACAAGTCTACAAATAGCCCGCTACTTTATTTTTCTCGTACAGTTAAGAAAGTCAGATTCTTCAAAAACAAAATCCAAAACTCTCATAAAATTACAATTTTCTCCAATATAGGCTTCGGATTTCAAATATTTTATTAAAAATTGCAAAATTTCCCAATTTCAGGGAAGAATGCTAGCCCCCTGTCGGGGAGCTTGGCTCCCCCTGTCGGGCAAATCCTGGCGCCACCCCTGGCTCAAAAAAAAGTTTTGGAAGGGACTAATACATTAATTTGGAAAATTTGAATTGTCTGTTATGAACTGAGAACGTTCTTCCATTTCTTTAACATGAGCCAAATATTTTCACTTTTTCTTGTTTTGAGCAAAACACCAAAATTTTGATGCGTTTCGCTCGTCCAAACTCCTTTGTCTGGGACATTGTTTCGAAAAGCCGTCAATCCTGGCGCATTTTCGGGTTGATGGATCCTTAAGGGGATGTAGCTGTCCCCTCCTTGTCGTGTATCCTCTCATGACCTCTTTAACCATGTGACGTGGTAAATAAATTCCTGGAAAAATGTCGGGATTTTTCACGTGTGGCTCACAGTAGAAGTTGGACCAACTATATTCTTTACCAGCATTAACTTTAACCTTTTCCTGTCAAAGCTATGGAAAAGCTCAAAGTTAGTTCACATGTGTCAGAGGCGACCGAACCGGGAGTGGGGAGGGGCTTGAAGGAGTTCAGCCCCCAATGAAAAAATGGGGGACAAAAGCTCCCACAATACTTGCAAACGAAGGTGGAAATTCGCTCAAGAAGAGAAAATTTTCGCGTTTTCACGTACATGGGCACATCATGCCCCGCATTGACACTATTGGTAGCGGACCAATAATTAAATGCCTCTTTGACTTACACACTAAATCAGGCTATTTCCCCGCAACCTAGCTCCTTGTAGAAGTTTTCAAACTGGACATGCCACCTCTCTTGTCGGAGCTCAAAATGTGGGCTCTTATAGCGCTCCCAAAATATCCGTATCGTGACTATTGAAATTTTAAGAGAGCCTTGAATGATAGGTACGTGTTTACTGACCTTGTCTATACTCAAAGGTAGACTTGTCCCAAGTCTCTCAGATGTTCCCTCTATCAGCTGCTAGGATCCTCCTCTGTCACTATTCCTTCTCTAAGTGACAACCCTTTGACCTCTCCCAATGCACCGCTGCAGACAAACCAATTTCTCAAACTCCGAATGAAACTCAGATCTATAGGTTGTGTTGCACTTACATAATGATAAAATGTAAGAATGTCTTAGCATTAGTCTTCCTGAAAATTCACTTTCACCCATCTCGTAGCACATGGAAGTCGATGGGGGGGGGGGAGAACAGGGGGACATGTCCCCACTTTTTTGAGTGGAGGGGACACAAACGAAAAAATCCGCCCCTACTTTTTTCACTGAAACTTAAAAGTTAGGTTCTAACAAAAAGACTATACATTTAGGGTATGAAAAGTGTCTTCTACCGATTATAATCGGTTTTCAGTATCAATAATTCCACGTGTTTACTTTACAAATCCCCCAAATTTTCGAGCGCACCGCGCGCTTGCAGTCTCATTGATGTTCTTTTTCAGTTGCATACCAAACATTCTAACATAGGTGTGGTTATCAAGGAGAACAACATTTAGGAAATTGAAGAAGAGGAATTGTCACCTACTACGGTATGTTTTATAGAAATCTGTAATCTTTAGTAAATGACCAGCCTGCTGTGGCGTTCGAAGGGGGGGGGGGGGAATTGGGACATGCCGCCTTCCCCTCTGAGATGCCGATTTTTTAATCCTTAAAATACATAGCCATATGTGGTTCTAGCATATGTGGCTCTAGATTGCATGTGAGGACACCCAATATCTCAAAAATTTTCAAGGCCCCTCAGTGATGCCATTTTTTGAATCATTAAAATTAGGCAAATTTTGTCAAAATCCAAATTTTACTAAAGATGGTAGCCTATGTATCTCCCTGGTGGCACCGATTGCCTCTAAGAACATCTACCTTTTAAGAATTTTTCAAAAGCAAGGGGGCCTTCCCTTAGACTCCTTCCCCGGCCGGCATAGACGTACGAGACGGGGATAGGGGAGCGGAGGTTTTTCAGATGCGGTGAGAAATAGCTTGTCATTTATCACGCAAGAGATGTTAGGGGTAAAATCATTAACAGACGGGATTTCGAGCAGTCACAGTCAATTCAGCGGATCTTTAATTTAGCCAAGAGTCACAATAGAGAAGCATTAGCATATATTAAATTCCGTTGTATAGTTTCCCCGAAAAGAATCAAGACCATTTAATTCAATAGTGGTAGTACATTTCACATGGTAACTTAGCATGTTCCTGATTTTTTTCTTCTTATTGCAAACAAAAAGCTAAACATAAAGACTGCATGTTTAGATTCTCTTTACAAGCATGGAAAGGCGTTTTTCGGCCATCTGAGGGGTCGCGATCATTTCAAAATTTTCTTTAGGCTCCGCACCAACCAATGGTGGGGCTCCGCTTAGATAGCCTCTTTCGGGTAAAATTACATTTTGGGGGTCAAAGTAGCTCTTAATAACTCTCTGATCACTTTGCAGTTCGAGAACATATTTTGAGTGAGCATCATACGCTGTTGATGTAAATATTCCATGACTGATTAATTCTACTTACCAGTCTGAGGACAGGAGCTTGTCCCCTGATACACAGAGGAAAATATTGGGGGAGAGAGGAACCCATGCTGGACACCCTGTGGGATTCATGGGAACAAAGCTGACAAAAGCTGTGACGTCTGGGCTTACCAGTGGGTGGAAATCGAAGTCTCAGGATAGATATATTTTGATTCTGAACCGAGTGGTGATACCGAGAACGGACAAGGGTCTAATTGGGGGATTCCCCATGCCTTTTGGCGTCGACACAGCTTAATCAGTTAATAGCAGCGTCTTCTGAGAATTTCAGTTTCGGTTATCAGGTGGTTAAAAATCGCCACCAGATAAATGTTCAAGTTAACAAAAGAATTTAAAGCCTAAAATCATTTATATCTTTTCAGACGTAGAAATCGATTTCGCTAAACCTTGAGAAGCCTGATCAGAAGTTTCGTTCAAGCAGGGTTCTGTTGTTGGGATAACAGCTCCCGGCTAATATAATTATTTCATTGATAGGGTAACCAGGAACCTGTTATTTGGCTTCCCGGGGAAAGCAAACGCTCATGTTAGATGCCTAATTGCATACAGTATACCCTGATGCAGGGGCGTCGATTATGGGGGTGATAGGGGGACATGTCTCCCCACTTTTGTTCAGTGGAGGGGACACTGACGTAAAAGCCCCCCCCCCCCCAAAAAAAAAAGCTTTTTGTGACATGAAACTTAAAAAAAAATTAGGCACTACCAAAAAGACTCGACATGTAGGTTATGGAAAGGTGTCCCCTACCGATTACGATAGACTAGATTTCTGTATCAATAATTCCACAACTTTGCAAATCCCCAAAAATTTCTCGCCCTCCGTTGGCTTGGAGTCTCATTGATGTTCTTTTTTTCACTTGCATATCAAATATACATTATTCATCGATCTCTATGATAATATCGATTGTTCGTGTGCATAGGGCAGCAGGTGTGGTTACGAAGGGGCACAATATATAGGAATATGAAGAAGATGAATCGTCCCCTACTATGTTTTAATGAAATCTGTGGTCTTTAGTGAACGACCACCATGGCAGCTGAAATTGGCAAACACATTTTAAGGATACTAAAAATGCCTCGGTGCACAGTCTGCATGCAATCATTTTAGAAAAATGTATGATTTCTAATGCAAAATTTCGACACGCTCACATCATTCATTTTTAGAGCGAGACCATTTCGTATTTAGACTATTATCAGAGAAGTAAAACCACACTGACGTTTGCTAGATAAGAGACTTCAATAAGAAGTTAGAGGTGCACCTCCATGCTTTGTCTGCAGATAGTGTATGATGAGGTGTCGTTCGAAAAAAAAAACATATTTTAATGTTTTTTTATCAACAATCTTACACCGGTGGGCCTCTGCGACGGTGTCTCAGTATGCACCTTTCTAGTGGGTACAATTCCCCCACCCCTCGATATGTGATTTTCCCGTAGAAGATTGAAGTGCGCTTTTGGCCAAGTCATGGATTTATTTTGCATTCTTTCCATTACAAAAAGTTCCTTACTATAAGAACTTTTCACAAATCTTTCGCAAACTATGACAATTTTCGTTGTGATTCACTCTAAAAACGATTTTGTTTAAAAATTAGGATGCTCACGAAAATGAGTATTTCTACTCGAAATAAGTGAGTACTTCATCTGAATTTGTGCAAAATTTTACACAAATTAAGTTGAAGTACCGGTACTCACTTATTTCGAGAAGAAATACTCACTTTCGTGAGTATCCTAATTTTTAAACAAAATCGTTTAGATATTTTTTAGAGTAATATACACAGGGAATTTAAATTGACCGTGTAGTCCGTTGAAGTAATTACCCACACTTTCAAGATCATGTTTTGAAAACTTTTTTTTTGCAAATTCTCATGTCCTCTAACTTTTCAAATTTTCTTACAGGAAACCCAGAATGCAAACTTTTCTGCAATACAAGCTCCATATTTTCAAATATTTGAAAAATGACAAAAATTTCAGCGCGCCGCAAATTGCGGTCCTAGTACAGTGGTGTTCACACTCAAAAACTCTTAAAATCTGGATGCTTGCCCACCCTCCCCCCTTCCCGAAAAAATAAAAAAAAACCTTATCACGACAGGAGAAAAAAATTAGGCCAGATGCTCCCCCCCCCCCCCCACTTTGAAAATTAAATCGACGCCCCTGCCTGATGAAACAATATTTTGAACACAAATAGACCTACATTTAACATAATTAGTGTTCCTGTTGTCGAAAACATTATCTTGTGATATGTTTTTATAATTATTAGTTTATAGTTTGTAATGAAGGTGAGACGAGCGGGGACTGGCCTCTCAATGAATTGTCAAGAGGCATAACTGCTTTTTTGGCCTCGGATTCTTTCGAATCTTGCAGCTGATACTCCTCGGAAATGCCCGCTTATTGTACCCGCCTTGATCCTCCAATTTCAGTTTCAGTTCAGTTTCATAGAACTTTATTTCAGTCTTTCATATAAAGAAATATGTTATGAATTATTTGTATGTACAGGGTACTGAAGAGACTGAGGAGTGACAACAAGAAGCTCCAGGGAGCTTATGTACGTTGACACCCCTTTACAGAGACTTAAATTAACAGTAAACAATTACTACAAAACACATATATAATACAGAAAAAGAAACACAAAAACACAAATAAAGGAACAGATAGCAAAGAATTAAAATTATTCAGAGGTAGTTGGTGATAAAATGATCTTTTAATTGCTTCTTAAATGTACTTAAAAGTTTACACTCTTGAATATCATTGGGAAACGAGTTCCATAATTTGGGACCATTAAACCGAATTCCAAACTGGGAGGATCTAAGTCTAAAAAAAGGTATTGCTATGTGGTTTCGATGTCGACAGGGGTAGGAATATGTGCCAGTACGCAATTCAAAGTAAGTTTTAAATGTTGACGGGAGTGAATCACTTAACCAGTTGAATATGAAAATACCAGTATAATAACGATTAATATCATAAATATTAAGGATATTGAGATTGGCAAAGAGAGGTTTTGTATATTGCAGATGGAATTCATTACAAATGTGGCGCAGAGCTCGCTTTTGAAGAATGAAAAGAGGTTGAATTCTAGAAGTATATGTGCTACCCCAAATGACATTACAATAAGTAAAGTACGGAAGGATAAGGGTATTATACAAGGTAACCATGATTCTGCGAGGTAACAGTCCTCGAAGCCCATTTAAAACTCCAACACCTCGTGAGACTTTCATACATACATGCTGGATGTGATTTTTCCATGTAAGATTCTTATCAATATAAACTCCGAGAAATTTGGTAGCATCACAAAAAATAACTTTAACACCACAGAGGTGGACACAGTCTATGTCTGCACTGAGATACTTGGATGGTGAACGGAATACAATAGCAGTAGTCTTCTTTACATTGAGTAATAATTTGTTTGCATAAAACCAGTTTTGTATATAGACAAAATCATTTTGAATATTACGTATCAGATCTTTAATGTCATAGCTAGAATGAAAGAGGCTTGTATCATCAGCATATGAGGTTATACTGAAAGTATCACTGGCTGTATGAAGGTCATTGACATAAATAATAAAAAGCAATGGCCCTAATATAGATCCTTGAGGGACACCATATGTAATTGACTTAGGGACCGATTTAATGTTATTAATAACCACAAACTGACGACGATCAGTCAGGTAGCTTCTAAACCAGTCCAGGACATTACCACGGACGCCGTAGTACTCAAGCTTATTAAGTAAAATATTATGGTCAAGAGTATCAAATGCTTTCGAAAGATCAAGAAATATGCCAGAAGCAAAATGATTCTTTTCGAAGGCTTCCATTACTTTATTGGTAAAGTGTAAAATAGCATGTACAGTGGAATGGCCAGGACGAAAACCAAATTGATAGTCGTAAATTAATTTACGTTTCTCAAGATAAGAATATAATCTTGAGAACATAAGTTTTTCAATTACTTTTGAGAAGCATGGGAGGACAGAAATAGGTCTATACTGATTAACACAATCTTTATCACCGGATTTAAAGACCGGAACAACACGTGCAATTTTTAAGGAATTGGGAACATGACCTTTCTCAACAGAAAAATTAAAAAGATAGGCGAGAGGAATAGACAAAGAATGGGCAACAAGTTTCATAATACTAGCGGTGATTCCGTCATAACCAGCAGCGGAGGATTTAAGAGATAAAATTATTTTGAGAACCTCTTCTCTTGTTGCAGGATTTACAAAAAACGAATCAGTGACAGGATTATGTAAATAGGACTGGAAGTGGACATTGACCTGCGGTATCTTTTGATGAGTGGCAGACCCAACGTCAGTAAAAAAATCATTGAAAGTGTTACTAACTTCAAAAGGATCAGATATATAATCACCATTATGCCTAATTTTTTCGGGTGTAGATTCGGTACTCTGACCATATAACAAGGTGTTAATTGAGCGCCAAGTACCTTTAATATCATTTTTGTTGTTATTGAACAGGTTTGTATAATATGATTTTTTGGCTAATCTGATAACTGAAGTTAGACGATTACGGAAACGTTTATAATCGTTTAAATTGTTGATAGACCGACTTCGGAGATATTTTTTATACAAACGGTTTTTTGTACGACACGAATTAAGAATGGCAGGAGTCATCCAGTCATTGTTATTTTGGGATCTATTTGTTTTGTTACTACGAACTTTGCAAGGAATAGAGCTATCTAAATGACTACAGAATATATTGCTAAAATTACAAAAGGCGGTATTGACATCAACTGAATTGTAAACCTCCGTCCAAGTTTCATTTTCAATTTTTGAGCGAAATAATGTCACATTGGCTTGATTGAAATTCCTTTTAAGAAAGGATTTGTTTTCCGTTTTAGTGACCGACATGTCAGCTAGAGTAAAGACTGGGAAATGATCAGATATATCATCTATGATTATACCCGAAATGGACGACATTGATAAATTATTTGTAAATATTACATCAAGGACTGTTGCAGAATGCGATGTTATTCGTGTTGGCAGGCTTATAAGTGGACGGTATGAGTAAGAATAAACAAGATTTAGAAATTGATTTCGAGTATAGCCAGACACGTTTAAAAGATTACAATTAAAATCTCCCATAAGAAAACAACACTTATTTTGACGACTTAAAGACAAGAATAACTCAGAGAAGATTTCAAATGCACTTTCGCCGATTCCATTTGGACAATAAATCACCCCTACAATGACTGACGAAAAAGCAGTTTGAATTTCAATGAAAAGAGATTCAAAAATATTTTCCCTAAATATACTTAAGTCTGTAAGGATTTTATAATTCAGTTTGAGATTTACATATAAAGCTACACCCCCACCACGTCCCTGCCTAGATGCGTGTACCAGACTATAGCCAGTGATATTGAAAAGTGTGTGTAAAGTATTAGAATTATTGAACCATGTTTCACTAATGCCAATTATAGAAAATGCATGCCTAATTGATCCCAGGGAGGTTAAAAGCTGATTAAAATTGCAGCCTAATGATCTAGCATTCACATGAAATAAAGTGAAATTTTTATCCCAAATACCATCAGAAATTTGATTGAAGAAGTCGTAATTGTAATACTTGCAGCTGTTGAATTTTAACGCCTTTCCCCAGTTTTTCAACAACAAAAAAAAACTCTGACTATAAAATAACACTGTTAAAATGCCTGTAAAATTACAGTAACAAAACAAAGAAAAACATGTGAATCTCGGTTGTAAATGCAGCCGGGATTCTTATGTATTTGTTTGTTTTAAACTGTAGTTTTACAGGCGTTTTTTAACAGTGAACGTACTGTCTGAGTTAAGCTGGACCTGACAAAATCGACTAAAACACTCTGGCCACCGGGACACCAGGAATCACTCTTACAAGTAAGCAAGTTGTTAAGTAGTCGAATCTGAACAGATGAAAGAAGTTAACGTTATTAGACAAGAGATTGCTGTGGTGAAAGACAGTAAGATGATTGGAGAAAACCATGGCGTATTACTACACCTGATATCAAAGAACAATGGGTAGGTACTGTTACATCCGATAATGTAAAAATTAACCGATAATGTAAAACGTTTGCTAATGTTAGCCGCTAGCATTCACGTGGAGAACAAAAAGTTGTTTGGAATGAAGTTAATCTATAAGACTGCAATATACAAAGGGACCGATTAACACTGTGTAACAAGAGATTTCCAAACTGGCTAATGATAGCGCTAATCCCTAGTCTGATCCCTTACCCTAACAAAGAATGTAATGACAACAGTAATTCAAAAGGTTTCTTGTTAAACAGTGTGCATCAGCTGATGTAAAGTGTCATGGAATCTCATGAGAAAACACGACTGTAAGGACCTTCACTGAAAGCTACACAAAAATCACGCACATGCATCTTATTAAACGATTTAAAAAGAGGCAAGTTGACATGGGACCATAACATAAGTCAATCTTAATTGGTACACAATTTGTCATAGGCGGCGGAAAATGTTTTTATTGGGGGCCACAAGTTTTCGGCAGCAAACATAATGGTGACGACGGAAATCGTCCGGTTTTGCCCGAAGTACAACTCCCCCCCCCCCCCCCATTCGGCGTGAGGTCCAGGTGGCCGCTTAAGGGCCCCTTTGTGGGGTTCAGGGTGCAAGGCCTGGTAGGGGTCCATGGGGAGGCTGGATAGTTTTGGGGGGGGGGTGCTGGAGACTATCTAAGCGTAGCGCCACCATTGGTTGGCGCGGAGAGTACGAAGAAAATTTTGGATTTTGAAACCTCCCAGATGGCTGGAAATGGCATTTGCCACGTTTATTTGTCTCTAATTCTGGTGAGAAAAATTTGTGATTTTCTAAGATTAAAACACACTTTTGAGATACTGATTAGCTCAGTTCATTACTCCACTGGAATATGTATCCTAGGATCGCAAATCCGGAATCCTGCTGAATGTTGCAAGCAGCTGTTCCAGTGAACGCCTGAGTATGGTAATTTCCAGGGGCGTAGAGGAGCATTTCAGTTTGGGGCAGAAGATTTTTGCCCGAAAAATGTAATTCTGCCCATAAGACAGTCAAAGCGGAGCGCCACCACTAGTTGGAGCGGAGCGTCCTGAAAATTTGAAAATTCGTACCTCTCAGACAGTCAAAAATGACATTTTCCAGACTTGTAAAGGGTATCGGAGCAGTCGCTTTTTAAGTTTCAATTGCAGATAAAATTACGCTCGTTTCACATTAAAATTCAGCCAGAAAGACTAAGCGGAGCGCCACCACTGGGCGGCGCGAAGCGTACAAAGCATTTTTAAATATCCGACCCCTCAGACAGTTGAAAATGGCATTTCCGGGGCTTATATGGGGATCTAAGCAGTCACTTTTTTGAGTTTCCTTTTGTTAAAAATGATCACTTGAAATTTAAATTCTGCTATGAAGGGTCTAAGTGAAGCACTACCATAAGTTGGGGCGAAACGTACAGGAAAATTTGAAAAATCTGACCACTTCAGACAGTCAAAAATGTCATTTTTTATGCCTGTAGGGTCTTAGAAGTCGCTAATTCGAGGTTCTGTTTGTACAAAAAAGGTTCACTTGAAACTAAAATGCTGCTAGGAAGACTATCTGCGGGGAGCTCCACCACTGGTTAGCGCGAAACGAACAGAAAATTTTGAAAAATTGGACCCCTGAGAGAGTCGAAGACGACATTTCCCAGGCTTATGGGGGACCTAAGCAGTCGCTATTTGATCAGATAATTACCAGATAAAATGTATCACCACCAATCGATTAAAATGGTCCCGCATGTTTTCGGGGGGTTTGAAAAAATGCTAATGAATTTTACTCTTTTGCGACTCTTGGCTAAATTCAATATATATTGAAAAAATTGTATGCCCGAATTTCCGACTATATATGATTTTAGTTTTGAAAAAATTAGGCCTATGGGGATCTTAGCAGTCGCTACTTTGATCAGAAGAATCGGATAAAATGTACCACTACCATTGGATGAAATGAAGTAGATGATTGTTCTTCTATTAGCAACACTTATTGACAGAACTGTCACGTTACAAGTTGTGTTGAAATGAATTTTCAAGCAGACTTACGGGAAGACATTCTCACCCTGCATCATTTAAGTATCGAAAAACAAATAACCCGATTCTCATAACCATTGCCCGTATTTGGCTCTAGAGCAGGATAGATGGCAAACTTTTGGGCACCTGAACACCCTCCTGTCCATCCGTTGAATTAATTTGGCAATTGAAAACGTCCTAACATTTTTTAACCTTTGCCCAAATATTTGACCATTTCGGGCAAATTTTTGCCCGACTACATTGTGAAATCGGGATGATGAAAACCTTTTTTCACTTCTACCCAAATGTGTCGCAGATATTTTTTATTTTCCATGAAAATTGTACTTTAAATAAAGCGTCTTCTGTTTTCGGCAAACATTTGAAGCTATTAAAATAATCGGCCATTTCGGGTATTGTGTTACACAAAATTTAAAAACAGTCTCAAAAATAACAGTTTCTTTTAAGCCACAGGTTTCCCAAATGTGTCGCATTTTTTTATCTCTTAACCTTTCGTAACTATGTTACCCTTACTATGATACTTTTCCATTTTCGGGCAAATGCTTGAAAGAATTTGGATGTTCGACAATTTCGGGCATTGTATTGTGATTATCTGTGAAGTAACGGTCATAGCTTTTTGAGCTAATAGACCCAAATATTCTACCCATCACACCAAGTATGATTTTGGAACAATTTTTTGCATCCCCAGCAATTCCAAAAAATTTCCTAAATGAGGTACAAACATGCCACATGCTAGGAGAACACTTTAATCCACACCAATGTAGCTAATTTTAGCCACTCCAAATCTGCTAGAAAATTATCCACCCTGAAACCCGACAAGTAAAAAGTCAACTAGATTCCGAAGATATGAAGCTTGTCAGTCTACCTGAATTTATTCCGAAATTGGGGTACAATTGCAGAATACCCTGCAACAGTTTGAAGGGCGAAAATAAACTCTCCTACAAGTTGTCGTAAATGTGGGGGTCCAGGGGGAGAAGTCCCCAGAAGCTCTGCAACTTTTGAACTCTGAAAAGTAATATTTGAGCCAAAGAATAGCCGAAATATAATAAAAGCAACTTAAATTTGTTTAATTACTTTTAAAAAATTTATTTTGCGACATTCAGTTATTGGGGGGCCATGCCCCCCTAAAATCTCATAAAAAAATTATTGGGGGCAGGCCCCCTGCCCCCCCCCCCCGCTTCCGCCGCCTATGATTGTGGACATATACTTTTACACATTTCTGACTTTCTTTTTAAAAAAGGAAATGGTTTCAAAATTATATCATAGTTCAGGTAAATATATGGTTATACGAATAGGGATACTTGACCCGTTATTATAACCCGAAGTCCAAATTGCATTAAAGATGTCAACAACTGTTATTTTGCTGTTTGTTTTGCGGGCAATGGTTAAGCATATAAAATATGCACGAATCGTTTTAAAGCCTACAAAAAAAATCTCCTGCCTTGCTACAAAGAAAATTTCCTGCCTTGTTTACGACCGAGAGGCATGGAACGGTAGCAATACAGCGACTTGATAGTGTTTGTTTGGAATTAAGTTACACTATCTTAAAAAGTGTGTAGGGGCGTTCTCGTCTTTTTCTCGTGGGTGCTTCCTGAGTTTGTGGTTTATAAAAGGTGGCGCTTTATTAAAGAAGAAGAAAAAAGATTGAAGCCACGCTTTCAAGGTCTCTGGCCGGCTATGTATCCTGTCAACTACAACAGAGAACCAACTCAGGCGCCTCTCTAGTACCCTTCTGCATACAGTGACGCTCAGCGTGCTTTGTATACGACAACAATCCCCCTTGGGACTCCCCTCAAGGACCGGCGATACATTGGGGAGGAACACTACTCGCCTCCCAGAGCAATCAGATTAGGATCATGTGTGAACACTACCGTCCGGTTGGGCGTCAACTTGCCGTGCGGAGTGTAGCAGAGGATGTCTCATATAGTTTGAATATCTGCAGCTATCACACGTAACAGTGGAATTTTTAAAGTAAAAAATTCAGTTAGGTGTAGAGCGCGCAGAGGGGAATTATGTTTATGAAACATTTGTAGATAACATTTGGAATCAATTTTGCATGTCTCTTAACAAAAGTTTTCTCTACGGCTAGTGTTTCTTCGTAATATTCCTCATTTTCGTTCATAATGGAGGCTTAAGTTATGTCACGGAAACGTCACTGAAACGTCACTGAAACGTCACACTCGTTTTGGTTCATATGACCTGGGGGAGGGGATCTGTACCGTACTGTAGGATCATTTTCATTTAGGACAGTTAAATACAGGTAGCTTGACTCAATGTTTGTTTTATTCATACGTCGAGGTTTTATTTCATTATTTCTGACGCACGTTACTTTGACTGTAGGCTAAGCACAGGTTTTTCGAGAGTTCTAAAGGCTTGCTTAACCAAGCCCGGTTAAGCCTATTTACTGAAGCAGTTGAAATGAAACCTCCTGCCATTGTGTTTGGTGCTCAGCATAAGCAATGGAGTAGAGAAAACAGGCCAGTGAGGCACAACTTGAAAGGGGACCCTGGTCGACCCGTCTTAAACCAATTGGTTAGACACTGAGTCAATAAATAAAATTAAACATGGACATTTACCAACGAAGAAATGACTTTTGAGCTCTTTCCATAGTAATAGGGATAGGAGGTTTAAGTTTGGGAGTTATATCAGCTTGTCTAAGCTCAAGACCACAGAGTGCTTTCTGGTTTTGAAGAAGCCATGGGGAAATCCGTAACCAGTTCGGTACAATATATAACAAGACCGACAGGGCCCTTCCCGAAATCAGATAAGATATCTGAATTGTGGTAACAATGTACGTATTGTGCCATGTAGTTGGGAAGCATTATTTTTTGTTGGACCCACTGAAACAACATGAAGAGTTTACCTTCACTTTTGGCCAGTGAAATATTGTACAGTATGTACTCAAAACGATTGGTTGAAGGCGTTGAGATAGCAGTATTTCACTTAACCCATATCCACAATTTTATGAAAAGAATAATATTTGAGAGTATTTTGAATTGGACGAGACAACTTTCGGAACTGTAGGTGCGATTTTTGTAAGGGGGGGGGGGGACTTTGTTAAGAGGCGAGTATGTCATGTGGCAAACTTCTATAGGGGTTGATCCTGTCAGGGAAAACTTTGTTGGCCGAAGTGGCGACCTTTGTGGGGCGACCATGCTAGGAGGCGATTTGACAAGCAACTACTCATATACTACACGCTTACATATATACGTAGAATCGTTTTGTCGTTGGAACACTTTTTACATTATCGGTATTTTTTACATCATCGGTACAAACGAGTTTCTACACTTTTGTTTTACATTATCGGTTGTCACATGTGTACTTTATAGGTCGTATCAAAGAATCTCCCAGAGGGGTCCGGCCCAAGGCATGATTATAACCACTGTCCTCTGGAGTTTCAAAAAAGAGAAGAGAGCTGGGATGTAAATCATGCTATATTTGACACGTTGAAATATATTCAAATATGTTTGACAATCAATGGGGTAAGGGACGGGTAAGGGACCTGTTGAATTCCCACCTAAATTACCCCCTATGGGTGCAAGTATTTTATCAATAACTATAAGAAACTTATCAGTGTTAATATCATAGTAAGAGATGAGCTATCACAGGTTCCAGCATTGAGGAAGGACATCCCATTCAATGAAGCTATTTACTGTGTTATTTCCACGGCAGTGAAGGGGGAATGCGCTGACTAGCAAAAGAATTTTTTTTGGTTCGGGATTCTCGGTTGAGTCAATGGCGATTGTAGTAATCCCCGGTGTGAGTATTTCATCACTGAGCATATATAAGTTTGCTTTAAAAAGTTAATAGGTCTTTTACTATAAAAGACTCAGAATGTATTGTATTTAGCTCTTTGGCTTGCTATTGTGATCAGTATTTATAGCACAAATCTTGTAGTCTAAGCTTTCTGCTATCTCCGCATAGGCTATAGAAGAACAGCCATACTAATTTCTACGTACAGTATTTAAAGGGCAAAAACAGTCATCCCAAATTGTAGTAGTGAAGTAGACTGTCCAGTTTGATGATTGGCTGTTGGGAGTCATATGACAATGTTTTTCGCTTCAAATGTGAATTTTACTAGAAATAACTGCTTGGTTTACCTTGAATATGCAATAGTAAGTCATAAAATGTAATGAAAGCTACTTTGAAGAGAAACAAGTGGAATATTGTGTTGTTAAGCCTTTTCTTCAAAATAAGTTTGGGGGGACTGCTCTTTACCTTTAAACAGCCTTTAGTCCAAGCACATGAAGGCCTAGGCATACGTAACATAGTTCCATGGTCACATAACTGCGGGGCACAAACTAAGAATAAATGATTGCACAAGAACGACATAAGTTTCAAAATACTTATCACAGGCTTAGTGAAGGGTTTAATATGGTGTCATAGCCATACACACCATCTATGGGAAACAAGGAAATATTGGAACTTTTTTATTCAATTAGCACATACCGTCACCTTGGCAACAATTTGAAAATATACTAATTCAAAGAAAGATTACAAGGAAAAATGTTTTAGAGGTCTATCTCTAGTTGCTCTTTCTTCCCTTCCCGTCTAAGGGCCTAACTTGAAAGTTGCATCATAAGAAGAGAAAAAGTCGTAAAGTCCACACCTGAAGAGTGGGAATTCACTCCAAGAAGAGTAAAATTCACTCCAAAAGAGCGAAGTTTCACATTTCATTGAGTGACCCTTAAAAAGACTGCCCGCAGGCACTCGTTAAAGAGCGAACTTGCACACTTCATGGAGTAAATTTCACTATTGTTGTGGTGGATTTCACTATTCTTGAAGTGAATAACACTTTAATGGAGTGAATTAGCCATTTTCACTATATTAAAGAGTAATCAATTAATTCTTGTGCTTTTAGAGAGCAGATACGTTGATTGAATGAAAGATACTGTTTTCGCAAACAGCCTGAGAAGTCTGTGCGGGCAATATTCTACCGAAACGTCGTAATAAATCGATAGAAGTTTCTCCATGATTTTGCTGCTGTTTGGAATATTCTTTATTCAGACACAACATCATATCGTGTAGAAAATATTAGGTGTTTCAATGATAAGTTCGGGGAAGTAGGAGGGGATTATCTCACGAAATTAGGTGCCTTGGTTTTACACCCCAAGTACTTAATTTTTATGTCAACGAAAACTTTTCTGGTTAACCTGTGATTATCATCAAAGACAAAAGGTGCAAGATAGCTGACATTTTTTAACATTCACAGAGAGTTTGCTGATTACATATATGAACTTGCATGCTCCGCATGATAATTTTGTGAACAATGTGATATGATTTGAATTCATGTAGCAGCCTCATTGAGTACTTGACTAACATCTTTAACGTGGTGACTGGGGTACATGATTTTGAACTCGTACCCGTACCACCGTCACATTTATTTCAAAATTTACCTTTTCTCCTTATCATGAAATATTGTTCAAAGTAAAACCACTGCAATAATAATTTGCATTGCCATTCAACATCCTGCTCAAAGCTCCACGCTGAATTGCAAAAGTTGGTGGAAATTCTCAGAGAAGACAAAAATTGTCGAGCGCTTCGCGTGCACCGACACCGCTTGGCTATCTAAAGCACAGTCAAACAGAAAGAAATTAATACACGGTTTCGTATCAAACATGTAACATTCAAAACGTTGTCAATAAGTCGAGCGATTGGTCATTATTTTATTATGAGGGTCCTGCCCCCATATACTGCGTGTCATTTCGTAATTAAAAAGGGAAAGTAATTACGAAATTAAAATTGAATATTCCTCAAAGAAACAGCAGTAAACAGACTGGAAAAATTATTCTCGCAAAAGTTGGCAACACCGCAAAATTTCGTCGCTCTCCAAAATTTAAAAATTCTTTGGTGGAAAATGTTATTTATTACCTCAATTGGTCCGGAAATTGCCTGCTATATATGTGGAATGTCGCACTCCCATAATGCATTGCGAGTAGTAGATCATGCATATGCATGAATTACAAGGTGTGGTCCAATTATAACCCAGGAGGCTAGGATCTGGTCTAATCTCCTCCCCCTCTGCTCGTCAATGGTTAGGATCGATCGCAATGACGTCACTGTCCTTCAGTGGACGGGGCTTAGCCCGGGTCAGGCACATAAAACGGTGGCGTTTGTTTCTCTCTGAATGCCTGATTCTAATCTTTTACTTTATTAAAGTGTTACTACTATAAACGGGGCGTAAATAGGCGAGGACTTGTAACTTCCTTAATTATAGCTCAATGGCATCACTTTCTTCTAAACGACATCACGGTCCATTCCAGATGTCGGGACGGGTGAACGAGAAAGAAAACAGAAGATGTACTTGAAAGCTGAAATGATAAAATTGATTAGCAAGAGGAACATTGACGTCTATATCACCACTTCACCCATTTTAATAGTCTATCATCCAATGATCATGTACTCATAAAATGATCATTCACTAATACAAGTGTGTTTTAGCACTCGTATTCGACAGAGTGAAGTTACTTCGTTATCGCGCTCCATAATTAAAATGCACACATCTTTTAACATGTTATAGACTACTACAGGTAACAGACAACAAGCAGCGTTAATTTAACCTGGGTGAGTGCATGACATAATATTACCTGAATTACGTACGAGAAAAATGTCACAAGACGCAATGTTTCATCCCAAGACCCCCCTTACTAATACACATATTGTAAAAGCAGGTCAGTCGGGAGTCATTAAAATTTTCCTCATCCCTTATTTCACAATGTTAAACTGTGAGAATACACTACAAAATTTTATCATCTCAGCTTAGATATGTCCTATCAAAATTGGGATTGGAATGTTTTAATTTATTTTTCATGCACTGTAATATACTTTTTTGAAATTCTAAACTTGAGGTGCACTTTAACAATTTAAAGTGCATCTAAATAAGTAATATGCTTACAGAATGCTAGGTAGTCTGAAGATGGTTGTTGTGATCCCCCTGAAGCTGACATTCCCCAATTTTCGATTCTTTGTCAATGTACTTGTAGATTTTAAAGAAATGTTTGAATTCAGCTGCATTCCCGACCCCATGTGGAAATCCTGGTAATGTCTAAAGATACGATAGCCTTCAATAAAAGTGACTGTCTCTTTTAATGGATGTATATACCTCATGAGAAATACTTAGTGTACCTCTCCTAAGACTTAATTTTTCATCCAAAGTCAGGCTAAAAACTCAGAGCCCCCCCCCCCCCTCACCAAATTGACATTCTGATGCATATGGCTATAGACGAATCCGATCAGCGCTTGTTTTTAGCGACTGTAGGCAGCCATTAGTGGGGTTCAGCAGCCTTAAATCATTTTATTAATTGTGTACGTGAATTTCAAATCCTCAAATTCAGTAAAATTGAGGGAATTAAGATACACTTCAGTGTACAACCATCCATGGAACAGGTAAGTAAGGAAATTTAAAGATTAAAGGTGATGGACCCCAGTAATGACCGACTGAAATCAGACCATCACAATCTGTCCGGATTCGTCTATATTGTAGTCAGTTATTGCCATATCTCCAACGTTGCTACAGTAACAAAAAGACCCGAAAGAACGAACCATAGAAATCCTAAGCTTCAGCTGGGAAAGAGCACGCCAACGGAAACGCGCTGGTCAAAACGGACGCATATGTCGGATAACTTTCTGCGGGGATGTATTGTTATGTACCCCAGGTCACACTACGGCGATATCGTATGGATTACTATCCGATTTTTGTGACTTTAAGTTAAAATATCCTCCATCCACTGTCGGACAGACTAAAAAGATTGCCGTCCTGTGTAAATGTATGATCTGTATGGGAGGACAAATGAAATGAAATGTAAACTATATATTTCGTAACGTCCATAGGACTACGGGAGCATTTCAGTTTGGGGGGGGGGGCAGAGGATTCTCTGCCCGAAAAATGTACTCCTGCCCGAAAGACTATCTAAGCGGAGCGCCACCATCAGTTGGCGCGGAGCGTACAGAAAATTTTGAAAAATCGCAACCCCTCAGACAGCCGGAAATGGCCTTTCCCAGGCTTATAAGCAGAATCAAAGCCGTCGATATTTTGAACTTTCGTTTGCAATAAAATTTTCACCAAAAATGAGCAAATCTACAAAAAGGTCAGAAAACTCCCAGATGAAATGTACCACTACCATTGGATGACTACATTAAGCTATAATCATTGGAAAATGAGTTTGTTTGCGCGTTCAACAAATTATTTCACGTCATGCAGCATGAGATTATCATCAATATAATTTTGAAAATTGAAAAACTTCAGAAACCCTCGAAAATCCCAAGGCTTCTATACTTCGAGGGAGGGTGGCATTGCATAGCATTCCGGCTGCCTATTAAATATAAGTTTCGTCGAACTTTACAAGGATCCTGTGTGTTTTAACAGCCTGTATAGCTCAGATTCAGAGGCCCGAATTACCTGAGTGGGGATGCCATGCAACGAATTGGCCTTTAAAAACCGATTAACTCAATTTTCGCCCGATTCCCAAGCAAGGTAGCAGCCTGTTTATATGCATTTAAACAAACAAGGGCGCAAATTATTTCCTAGTGAGCAAACGACCCAAGTCCATATCAACGGTTTTGGCACACTTGATCCCCACAAACCGTACCCATTAAATAAAAACAAACGTGGCCAAATCATCGGCATAGCAGCGACCGCGGAGCCAATTTTGAAGTGCAGGGGCTAATCATCGAAGCGACCCAATATGTCCAATAAAATAAATGCAGTTTAAGGCGGCCCAAAATGCCCACAGCAAAAAAAGTGCATGGACTAAAGCCCCCCTAGCCCCCCGTCTCCGCGGTCCATGCATGGTCGCATAGACTCCTTTTGCCTCAGACAAGGGAATACAAAATTAAAAACGAAATGAAATCTTCACGATACCTTTACGTTTTATTCATAACGGGATAGTTTAGTTGCATGACATTTACGATGTTTTCTACTGGTAATCAATCGACAAAAGAAATCATGAGTACAGACCCATGACGAACGAAAAGTTGTAACAAATACAAATTGGAATGTTTTGTGAACAAAAATTGTGCTGTGGCGAAAACGTATGCTAAAAAGGCAAAAACATATTATACTCTGTATTCGCTGGCTTTAGTGTCCGCTGCAGACAATGACAATCATGCCTTACTTTAGAACTAACTATTTACAACGGTGAAACGAATAGAGTAGCGGAATATTGTGTCATTTCGGGCAAAGGTTTGCGCAAGAACATGAAGTGAGGCTGACGTTTTTTCATAAGCTGCCCGAATGTGTCGCAAATTTTGGTATCTTTTAGAGTTTTCATGAAAATTGTACCGTGACTCTGATGCTTTTTTATTATTTTTTCGGCCACGTGTTTGAAGGAATTCGGGCGCGCCTAGGAGTTTTCTGTGTAAGTAGAAACAAACCAGGTTTTAAGACTCAAACGGCTGCTCGAATTTTTCCAGATCCCTGCCCGAATTTTAGGTCTTGAGAATTTTTTTTTTTTTTGGGGGGGGGGGGCAGTCTGTCCCCCTGTCCCCCCCCCCCCGCCTCATACGCCTATGGTAACGTCACATTTATAATGTCACCGACTGTGACGTCATGGAAAAAATTGGTATAACTTAGACTTTCGGCTGCGATACGAATCATATATTTTCGCAGGTTGGCCATTTTTTTTTTTCGACCAAAGATGGAGGAGATTTTCAGTAAAACTGAAAAGAAAATCGGAGCGAAATCCGATCCGATATCGCTGTGTGTGATCTGGGCTTAATCGAACGCAATCGTATCGAACGATTTTAAAAGCGTATTGTGGAGTTACGTTCTCAGTGACGTATCAATTAGGCGTTATCAGTCGCCATATTTAAGGGCAAGTCTGTACGTGCATATAGAGATTATTCACGTGACGTCAGCGCGTTCCACTGGATGTAAAAGATCAAAGGTAGTCGTGGTGATACCGGACCGGGCGCACAATACCACCTTTGAAACAATTGTTGTAAAACGAACGCCTGGATGGAAAAACAGAGAGATGCGCAACGCACTATAGAGGCTTTTCACATGACGTCATAATACTCTCCGGCGGCCATGTTGGAGTACATGTAACTACGTAGTAAACCACACTGGGCGCGCTTTCTCGTTGAATGTGTAAACACCTGTGCAATGCGTTCGGCACAAATCCGCGTGTATTTAGCATAAATGTCCTCCAGCATGGCGGTTTCGTGACGTAATTGCAAAGCCTCTATAGGCGTTGCCCTCAAACACGGCAGTGATACGCCATGTGAAATGCTACTGTGACGTCACTTGAGAATGCCGGTCAAGCAGAACATTACAAACTGCCACTGTAATACGTGTGTAGACGGGATACCTACGCGCCTTCCCAATTGCTCGACCAATCAGCTGTCCGCATCCTTTGGTGTTAGCCAGTTATAGAGGTTTTGCACGCGACGTCAGCGCGCTTCAATTTGGCACATTGGATGGAACTGGTTATGCGCAGTATACGTGTGTTAACGACACGCGCGCATGACAGACCTTAGTAACAATTGTTGTGCAATGGACGCCTGGATGGCAAAATAGAAAGATGCCCAGTGCAGTGCACTGTTTGCATAGGCGCTTGTGGAAGAAAAAAGTTTCCTCTTTTGAAACGCGCGTTCTAACAAATGAAAACTCACTTCTGATAATGACGTCACAGAGGCGTAAAATTATATAAGTTGATGTTGACATTAACAACGGTTTCATACAACATTTCTTCGTTGAAGATTCAAGTGCTACTCAATTACAATGTTCTTCTCTCTCTCGCTTGCTACTTATTACACCTTATCAAGCCTTACCAGGAGTTGTAAAACTTTTCTTGGTATTAGACGAGGTATGTTGGGCTATTTTGCCCCATTTCTTTCGCTCAAATAAACCAAAAATTTTTCCTATGGAAGTTGGTGTTAGCAGCATGTAATATTTTCAACTTAAAGTGAATCACAACAGGTTAATAGGTTGCGTAATCAAGTATGCACACATTAGAAAGTTGTGAATACTTATCTGTAGTATGTATGTCAGTGAAACTATAGATCATAAAAAATATTTACCTACGTAAATGCGTTTTTTCGGCTTAATCCACTTGTCCACTCGTTTCAAACGTATTTTTTCTTTCTTATAAGAAGACGGAATTTTCGATTAAAAACTGCAGCTGTTCGTGTTCTGTTGCTCCATTCATTAGCACCATATAGGCTAGTGTATATTTCCCACCTTTAATGGGCACAATGTGTTACATAATCTGTCTTACAGTAATCTTCATTATTTTTACCCATAGCTCATTACATTCTCCCCCGAGGATCTTTTGGGCGACGTCCTCCGTTGAAAGGTGGGCCTAATGTAATTATCTCAATGGCAGATTTCTTAAGCTTTTTTAAACTGTAGATGTCCTTTCTTACACAGTACCAACGGATTGTGAAATGAGTAACTGTAAAATGTTTAATAAAATATGATTTCAACATTTCGATAAAGACTGGTGCGGTCGATCTTTGCCTTTTCCAATAAAACGGAACTAACTTGCAAGCACAGTAGCAAGGAGTTATACCCGTTTGTGTTTCCTTAATAATTGACAAATACAGCAACAAAATGTCACTTTAATTAAAGAAATACATCTAATTAATTTCAGACACAGTTAATCATATCTAAAACCACAAATTGTATCACAGCATTAGGTTATCGACTTTCCCAGTAATTTTGTTGCTTAAAGCTAAATTCTATAACTTAATAGGTCTATTACATAGGCCTACTATAATTGCATAAAATATGCAATGAATGTAAATAGGCTATCCCTATATTGCGGCCTACAATTACTTAACCTACTTGGAAAATCTTAAAGACACTGTATCGTGGAGCGAAACGGGGGCGGCAGCATCTTTTTAGAATTGTTCTTTTCTCCTTTGCGCATCAAAAACTGTTACAGCGCCATCACCCTCCTTAGCCGTGAAAAATGTTCGTGCAATCGACGGAGGGAAGTTGAAGCATGGAAGTAGTAGACGGTACTCATTCGGGTGATGTGGATTTCTGCAAGACATTTGCAAATACCACATACAACGAACAATCGTCGGCAATAACAAGAGAAGTCGGCGAGGGCAACTTTTCCAAAAATTAACATGAGACTGACGGCACGACATCCAGGGAACGCTTTATCAGCTTTAATTAACGAGTAATTTGTGATGTTTAAAGCTGCGAGAAGGTAAGGAAAAGAGATAAGAACAAATACGATGGCAATTAGTAGACATTGACAGTAATTCTGCGAAAAATCATTTGCTTGGCGATGTGTAGTATTTTTTACGTGTATATGCCATACAAAATTGAACAAAGGAGAAATTTTCCCAAGATTATGGGCACAAATTCCCAAGGTCCGATACAATACAGAAAGAAACAAATTCAACGTCCATCACCTTGCATGTGGATCCTTGTTATTTTATTGAGTGTATAATTAATGCTACAGTAGTTTCTACGGGGATACACCATCAAATTAAGGCAGATATATCTTAAACAGCTGTGAAAGGGACAAAACTTTAGTCATTGCCAGTATGAAATTACTTCAAGCACAACACTCTTTGTCCTACAATTGAGTTACATAGTGTTATAGTAAAATATATCCCACAATTAAAAAGACTTGTGTTAATTGACAGATTTCGAACTACACTCTGATCACATATGATGGCCTATAGCTAGCTCGACAATTGGCTTTTCACCCCCTAAATTAGGACAAAATAAAAAAAGACTAGTTGTGTGGTGCACAAAAGTTTAGGAAGGGTTTGCTTGATGAAAGCATTATATACAGTATGATCAGAAATAAATTGGACTGACCATGTTCAAAGGATAAGAATGCTATCCAACCAGCTCAGTACTGTTGTAATAATGCCAACAATTTCCACTGAATGCTTAATTGACATGTGACAGCAAATTGCATCTAGGGATAGTCTTGCCATGATGGTTGTCTGAAACAGTCCTTCCACACCCAACCTCAGGAGAACTTAGTTTACTAGACCAAAGATTTTAAGACTTTCAGGGTGCTTGCTATAATCCATTACCTAACCTCATTTTAAAACATCAGGGTATTAAACAGCCCTCAAACAGGTCTATGTCGTCAGTTAAAGGGCCTAATGTAACAGAATACACATGCAGCCCTGTTAACTAGGGAAATGGGGTGGCAATTAGAACTTCTCTCCACTGATACCCAAAGTGTAACTGAATATAAGTCTATCAATCATTTAAACCCCCCCCCCCCCCCCCCCCTTACCTTCCAAATTAGGAAAAAAAGGTTCTAGCTACCCCACATGACAAAGTTTTTCGTCAAACTATGTTTGCCACTGCTAGGCTTCTTTAAAGGGTGAATCTCTTCACTCCAGATGGTTCCAGCCAGTTCTGGTAAAATGGCTAACATCTTTAGCTCCTCAAAAAGCACACAAACTTTTGTTGCTAAGAGGCTAACCCTGACAAGTAGCTGTCATGTTTAATAAAACAGAACAATTGCAGTGCATGCAACTGCCTGTTGTAATGAAAGCATTAGCTCCCTACTGCTTCTTCTGAATTGATCAATGGAAGAGCAGTCACTTATTACAAAGGTTACTCTCTCATAACTAATCCACATGAGTATCCATATTTTTTGAAACAGATTCCCTTCACAAGCTAGCGTACATCTCTCATGTTTCATATGCTAACTATTTTGCATTTTAATTAACATCATATGAAATAAACATCATATTAATCCAGGCCTGTGTCAGTCATGTAACAGCTTAGTAGCCTCTGCCTGTCACAAGAATCTTCAGTATGGCTACATGTACATAGCATGAAGTAAATTAAAATATCATACCAGAGTAATCTAACCTTCGAGAGTACAACATTTTCAACAGTTTAATCAAACTAAAAGGCTGTTACTACATGTGACATATAACTTATTTATATTATGCTCTTCTTTGTATCCTTGAAGGCACTAGCACTACAGGACCTGCATCAACTTTCTGGAAAAAAAATCACCTACAATACCTACTCTATGGCAGAACTCATGCATGGGAACCTACCATTATCGTCTTGTTAGGCTGGAAGGAAAATTGATGTCTTCTTTTTAAAGAAGAAAGTGCAGGCCAGGTCTGTATGGTGGCTTTGAGAACTACATCTCCACTGCAAACTGATTACCTAGAGAATTCAACTATTCAAACTTGCTTCGTATGACTGTCAATATTTACTTAATGCAATATTCCGAGACTGGGGAAGATGGCCGGTGTCATCATGTTAGGATACAGTGACAGGAGTGCAAGTATAGGAGTGGAAAGGCCACCCAGAAGTACATTGAGATGGGAATTTCATGTCATGATATCAGTGACAAGAAATGAACTTGTAGACCCAAACTATGATGCAAGATATATCATGAAAGTTGCATGAAAGCCTCGCATTCCTACATTTTAAAAACTTCATTTACAAAGATGGTAGTAGTTTTCATATCACTTGAAGTATAAACTTTTTTTTAGAAAAAACAAGTTTTTGTATCATTTTTTAAGTGAATTCATAACAACATGCAAAATAGAAGAGTTATGTTTTGTTTGGGAATTAATCATAGTGTCTACTATTGTAAAAAAATAAGTGCTTTCCACTGTCATGCTTGTTGATCAAGAAATGTATTATGGCATGTTGATGGGAAATTTTAAGTGTAAAACAATAAAGTGAAACAGCTGGTACAAGATTCCAGTAAGAATATGGTACTCTACCTGATTTTCATCTTTTCTTTTATGTAATATTTCTGTCAACTGACTTTTTAGGAGTTCCAGTAATTATTATAATTTTGTCAAAAAACATTTAATATTACTATGAGATATGAGTGAATTACATATTTCCTATACCTTTACATATGTCTTGAAGACTAGTTGGGTCAGGCTATTCACTTACAGAGGTAGATCAGAAAAATGATGGGGTATTTACAGGATGTAGAGGAATCTATTTCCAGTGGTTTACAGCAGTTATGGTAGTGTTGTAAATTGCATTCACTGGAGCAAGGACCTGTAGCACAGATGCATAGCCTACCTACCATTTCTTTTGAATGAGAATAACAGTGGCTGTTTTGATGATTTTGAGTTTGCAATTAATGAGCTGTTCATTCTCATATAGAATCTAGCATGCACCTAGAGTATTTTATTAGCATTCTGGACCAAAATGGGGGGGGGGGGGGGGGGGAGGGGGAGAAAGGAGGAGGTGATACTTACCATACACACTGTCCTGCAGGTTGAAAGGCTGACAAGAACTAGTCCACCTCCTTTTTGAAATTTACAAATCCATCCATAGAAAATGTATGGTCAAACTTTCAATAGATCACATTCCCCTTTTTTCTGAAGGGCAGCAAGTTTTTACATAGTTTTCAGACTTCAAAAAGGATCACAATGAAGCCCTATTTTAAAAGCTGTGTTCTACACACGCAAGTACCTATCTTTGTGGATATGCTCAGCACATTCCCTTCAAGTGTAACAGTGCTGTTTGTACAGTAAGCAAGTGCACATACTGTATGCATGCAATTTGCACAATTATATTTTCTCCTGCTTATGACAACAACTTAATTCTGCATCATCCCTCCATAACTAAGAGCAAACAATGATGGATGCTAGGACATATATGAGACCCACTGAAGCAGTGCCACAGTCTCTAATTTAAGAGGCACCATGCATGCACCAGGATGCACCAGCATGCACCATTTACTACCAGGCTGGTTTCTAAATGGCACTCAGGTGGGGGCACATAAAGTACTGCACAATATAAACAAGCTTGTTGATCAGGTGTAGGATTAAACGAAATTAGTGGAAGAGAGCTGATAAAAGAGTTGGATTGCTAAATGCTTGAAGTAAATATAATCAAAAGTTTTATTCAAGTCATATTTGGTCCTTGGGATGTTGGCATAAGGTACATGAATGTGGCAACACAGACCCAAAGCACGTCATGAAGTACTGAACCTGAAGGAAGTACTGTTCAAGGAGTGATATCAATGTTTCAGCACAGATGGGCAATGCTTACAGTATCAAGTCCTGATTTTACAATTGCTCTTATTCAAAATGAAACACAGGGATTTGATTTAACCCATTCATAGAAAATTTCAAGATTGGAAAATTTCTGTGTCCCACTAACCATGGCGAGGGCTCCAAACATGATGATAGCTAGGAAATGTGTATTTTTAGCACAAATAAAATTTACACTGGAAATTAAATGTTCGTCTATAAAAAAAAAAAAAAAATATTCTTCCAAATTTTCAACAATTCTTGGCAAGGAGCTTCCCATTTTGCTGGTTTTTCCACTGGCACGCTTGCTCATGGCATATTCAAATCTAAGAAAAGAAATATTTCGATCATTTGCACAAGAAGTTTTAGAAAACACATTTGATCAGTGCAAGTGTAGGATATGTAACACAAGCTTGCTCCAAGTTCACAAAAATTGAATTAAAAATCTGAAAACTTTAATTGCATATATTTTGAGCATCTGAAGAATTGATTTAATAATTTTATCACAAAATTCTACTTCACCGTATTAAACATAAATTCATTTGAAACATTTTTTTACATGATATCTTTTAAATGTGAATTAGGGTCTACTTCTGGAGGTAGAATATTCAAGCTAGGCCAAGTCCTCTCACTATTTCATACATTTTCCCAACCTTTTTAATTCTACCCACCCACAGCTGTTTAAAACTTTTCATTGCGCAGACACAATCCTGGTCTACTGTTTGAAGGGTATATCATCAAAGTGAGCACACAAAACCCTGTTGAATCAGACTGCACTCTCCGTCGGAATATGAGCCACTTTGCGTTCTTGAATTTGATATCACAGACCAGGATGATGCATGGCTATTTCTTACACAGTACTGTTACTACAAATAAATAATTTATAATTATCAATCTGAATATCCTGAACATGCAGTTTCAAACTTCCACTTCCTTTGGCATACCAATGTCTCTATTAAACAAATGACTTAAACACCTTTAGAAGGGTTCCTGCCATCATTGAAAACCTAAAAAGTCATGAAATTTGAAAAAATATTTTCCAGGGCCTGGTAAAGTTTTCCAATTCAAAAAATTGTGTTAACCAAGTCATGAAAGATTCATGGAAATTTTCACAAATTTTCGTAATTTGATGTAACAGCTTCCCCCCCCCCCCCCCCAAAAAAAAAAAAAAAAAAAAAAGTTCTGCAAATTCTTTTAATATTTGGTCCTGGAAAAGTGAAAATTTAGTTTCCAGAAATGTAGGAACCCTGCTTCAACTTATGATTCATTTGAAGCTTACAAAAGACACGTGCTCCACTGAGTGCACCAAAAATTGTTCCTATATTCTTGTTGTCTTCATTGTGCATGATATGATAGTCCCATTATTTCTTTCATCCTTTTTAGTAGCTGGAATAAAATTCAGACCTAAAGTTTCAGGTATAGCTGATGTTATAACATATAAATGAAAGGCTTCAATACAGTTACAAGCTGGTTGGCAATACTGTTCAGGTATCACACCATCTTCCTATTCACAAAACTTCATACACAAAACACATTTGGCCAATAAAAATTGCTTTTGTGATGTAAACCATTAAATGGCAAGCAAGGCAAGCAATCTTTCCAGTATTGATGTGGTTTTCTGGGTTCTGCCAGGTTACTCAAAATCATGCATAAATCCATCCTGGTTGGGAAGTATCAACCAGGTGCCTTTTACACCCCAATTGTAGCTGAGATTTTGAATCTTCAGTCCAGTTGAACGTGACACATGTACATGACTAGCATATGCAGAGGTGAACTTGACAACTTTGGGTGGATCCTTGGGCTGGTCCTCCTGTGCCAAAAAAAAAAAAAAAACAGAATAATATATGAAATGCCCACAGAAATATTTTTGCTCTGTCTGAGTTTTGTGTCCTTGCTTACTTGAAATTTTTCTGTATTGCTTAGTAATCTGCATTGGTACTTCTTCAAATTAAATGTAATAAGCAGGCTCAGCTGGAACTAGAAATGTATGAAAAACACTTATAATTTTTTTTTCTTTATTTTCCTTGTCACAAATTCCAAAAAGATGAAATTGTTCTCATATTTCTCACTTTCTTGAAGAGAGAGCAACTTATAAAAGATTTCTTTGAAACTTGTGGTGCCAAAACTTGATTAACTGGACAAGGCCAGAGCTTCAGAGGTGAGGTTGGTATTACTGTCAGTGGGTCTTGGAACTGGGGATAGGCAATACTACCATTCCGGAAATATTGTGAGCAGAATCCAGATCAAAATGGAAATTCAAAAGATATAACAAAAACTTGATATTTTTCCATCAGGTACAAGGATTCTCTTTTCAAAGAAACTGAAACAAATGCATAGTGAATTTACCTAGATAGTCTACTTTCATGTTTAGACTTGACTGCTTCCTCCCACATTATATTGTCTGCCTCTGCCTCATCAGTGTCATTTTCATTGTGGCAATCCAGGAAATCTTCAACTGAACTGTTGACAAAATAGATTGTACTGCACTTAGACCTGTACTTCAAGTCACCTCTTGTCCAAGCAGGCAATAATAATGGAGCAATTAGCAAAGCTTAAAAACTACATTTTATCCTTTATATCATATTTTGAAGATAAATGAATGAAGAAAAATACTAACAAACTGACAAATGGCAAAAAATTTGCAACTTGGGTAAAGGTATTTTTTATCCATGGATGTGTTCATGCCAAATGCAAATGGTGAATGTTCCTACCATGCAGTTTCATGATACTGTTTCAGTCTAGGGAAATCTCAGATCCTCTTTTCTGCCCTTTGATATCAAAGCATGATGAATGAAAAGCTTTAAGGGCAAGAGCAGTCTCCCCAACTTGAAGTAGTGTAGTAGACTCTCCTGTTTCATGATTGGCTCTTCACGGTCATGTGCCATTTTTTGGGGAGTCACTGCTTGGTTTTCCTAGAATATGTAATACTGAAGTCCTAAAAAATTATTAAAGATACTTTTAAGAAATTAAGAAAAGTGAAAAGTAAATTATCAGCTGTAGCCTTTGCTTTGAAATACGGTAAGTTTGGGATGACTGTTTTTGCCTTTCAATGTGGAAAAATGACAACAGCAGTCATGTACCTTGGAGTAGTATGGTTAAAATGGGAAGACTCAGTGATTGCAGATCTGCCAAGACTGAGCCTATACAGCACATTCACAAATTACAAAACAAATTCTGTTTAACAATTAAAGGATTTTTTTCTTTCCTGGTCAGCTTTTTGATGTTAATATCCGACATTTCAAAAGCACGTTGCAAAGCAGGTATATATGTTTTGCAAGCATGTGACTGCATTTGAAAGTGGTCAATCAGTTATCACTAGAAAAAAAACTTGCATTTTCAGAATTAACACCCAAAGAAACAGATTGGGTAGTATATGTTGTTGGAATAATAGATAAAATAAGTAATAATAAAAAACATAGGACTTCTGACTTCATAAATCCATTTTGAAATGATGAGAGTAGCCATAGCTAGGTTAAAAAATAAAAGGAAATACAACTACTGTGAGTAGAAGAGAGATGCATATCTGACAGTCAAGCTACGGTACTGTACTCCAGAAGAAATGCTTACTGTCATGAAAATAGTCAAAGCTTTAGAAATTTATGAACAATTACAGTAAATATAGCACCCCCTCCCACACTGTGACAAAGACATCACACTTCCATTGCAGAAAGACATGGGAAGACTGTCATCCAATACCCCCATCCCTTTTTGTTTAGGTAGAGGGCAAAACAACTCCATGCTTAAATCTTGAATGACCCTTTGTGTTTTGGCAATTTATTTTGCCATAAGTTTTCAGTAAACCAGGAGTGCCAGAGAGGTGCTAAGGGGAGTGAGGTGGGACAGGGGATTCATCTCCCAGTTATGATGGATGGTCCCCGCTGTATATGGGAAACATTTTAGGAAACATTTACCATTCTTTTCAAGGGAGCATAGATGGGTATGCTATTTATTGTCAAGAAAGTGACAAGTAACATTCCAATTGTGTACTTCCTTCTAATTCTTGAAGGAAATGCAATTGTCCTTTAAAAATCACAAAACTTGAAATTTAATATTCAAACCCAAATCAACATTGAATTTAAAATCCAAATTTTCAATTTTTCTTTCATAACATTTTATTCAAAATAATTCCCAGACAAGTCTCTGGGTTTTGGCCACAGATTTGGGTTGCTTGTGCCTACAGTATTATGAAGGATTTCATCATTCCCTTGGAAAGAGACTGCATGGCACCATGCCGGATGTTGTGACTTATTACAGCACGTTCTACAATGCTATAATCATGGGTGAAAAGAGTTGTGAAGCTGAGATACGATCGCTCCTTCCCAGAAAATTTGGACATCTGGAGGAAAATTTCCCTTTTCATGAAAATGCAGGGAGAATTGTGGAAACTTTTACTCTCTTCCTGGGAAATAATGCAACTCCCTTCCTGGAAAATAAATATTTTTCCAGCCCTGGCTGTAATACATGTTGTAGTTAGATGGAGTTTTACGGCCTGCAGCTTCCAACCTATTGGTTCAAGTCAAACCGGCCACTGCCTTTTTTCCAGTTGTGGCTCACTGGCTTATTTTCCCTACCCCACTGCTTATACAGAGCAGCGATCATGCAAAATGGCAGTAGGTTCCTTTTTTAGAGTCTTTGGTATGACTCGACCTGGGAAGTGAGCCTTCTGCGTGAGAGGTGGATGCTCTACCGCAGTACCATTAGACCAAACACACCGTCTGTGTAATACATGTTGTATAAGGGAATCGTGCGTATAGGACATGATGTTTGTCTGAACTCAATGAAAGTGCAGCTAGTCTTGGGCAATAACTATTGGTTTCAAGTTGAACAGCCATTTGCAATCCTCCCTGTGTTTGGCTTCCATAATTACCTGTAGTTGCTGATGAGGGACAAGCTGGCTCTAATATACTGTCACAGTGGTCCTTGACAGGAGTAGATGTCAATGCTGCAATTCAATGGAATACCATATTTACAGCTGGTGATGCAAGTTTGCAGCACAGGATGAACTGTATGGATGATTTTCAATTATTATAACCACACTTCTAACTACTGTAAACTTGATAATAGGGCAAGGCTTGTTTTTAAGGAGGTATCTCACAATTTCCTTCTCATTCCATAATATTGGATATTTAGGCAAACCAAGCAATTAAGTAAATTGCACATTTCAGGAAAGAATATTGTCACTCGATACTATAGCCAATCATGAAACAGGGCAGTCTAACTACTGTACACTTCTGTACTGTATACTGGGGTGAATGCTCTTGTCTTCAAGGAAGGGAGCACATCATATCAATAGAGCAACTAGCCCAATTTGTAGGTAAACTAATCAAGCACATTACAATTATAATTCTGAAAATGTTGGCAATGTCAAAACATTACCATAGTGGGTATATTGTGCAATTGGGAGAAAATAATATTCACTCAGGCTTTGTGGACAATTAATTGATACTGCAACTCGATCTGCATCATTATCAAACAAGACATTGGATAAAGGCCTAACAATGCTCATAAACTGTGCAATATTTTAGTAAATATAGATATAAAGTTTCTAGATAGCAAAGATGAGATTTAACTATACCCAACATGAACATGTCATGTAGAGTATTGTGTCAGTCAACTCAATAAAAAGTTCAAAGTTTAAATTTACTTTCAAGTACAGTTCAAGTACAATTCAAGTACAAGTTAGTTTTCCCTTTTAAGTCACCTCTTACAGTAGGCAGGAACAAACAGGCTTCGCCCCTGGAAGCTCTCAGGTTTTAGCATACTGTATCTCTGAATGAAAAATGTAGTCTCTGGAGAGGTATGTTATTTAAATTCTTTTCAGTAAACCCAAACCCAACTCCTTTCTGACCAGCTAATATTTGGGCGGGCAGAGGGAGGGGGATTGAGGAGGGCCAAGGACAAAATCTATGGAGGGCAAATGCCCCCTCTTGCCCCAACATAGAGCCACCATTCATGGTGCTAAAGCTGTGAAAACGTTACAACCAATTCTGAACAGCACAAGGTAGACTATTCTGTGCTATATTGTTGTGAACCATGGAAGTACTACCTGGAAGTTAGCTGGGAAAACATGCTTTTGGAAATTGAAAATTGTTTCAATACATCCTGCAGTTATTTTCACTCACCTATGGGTGTAACAGCTAGCAACTGAGGTGAGGTTGGTCATTCACTTGGCTCTGTCTGTGTGGCCCACTGCATGTACAGTACTTTGAAGAACACCTGAAAAGTAAATCAAGACTACTTGCAATGAAACAGTATTTTATCTTAGGGAAGAGTGCATATTTAAGACTTCCATGATTTTAAATCACATGTCCCTCAATGATTAAGGGGTGGTGTCAAAATTGGTTGTTATAAGAGTCATAATAATGATGATTGATGATGATGTGAACAATAGGCCCCATTAAAACAGAAAGGGACAAAGGGGGGATTGCAATCTATTCTGTCTAAAGGAATTTTAAATCAACCTATACCGATTACCAGTGGCATCAGCAGGCACTCGATATACAGTAGGAGCATTTTCTTTGGCCCACCACTTCAGCACTTTCCCTCTCCCAATGAAAAAGTTTAGTAATGCCACCGTCAATAACCGAGGACATAAATTTTGCTCGGGCACTAATTTTTATTGCATTTGGCATTTCATGTACACTCAACGTACAGATTTCCAGGACAGTCTCACTGAAGACTTTCAAAAATGGAGCTACTGCCATTGTGCTTGAAAAAGCAATGGAGTAGGGAAAACAAGCCTGTGAACCAAAACAGAAAAAAAGGTCAAGACTAGCTTGACTTGAACTACTTGGTTGGAAACTTAACCCAGAAATAGCATCTATATGCCATTCCTGTCTAGATCTTGGGGAAAACAACTTTTAATACTGTATGTACATGGTACAGCAGCTATACTATGCTTAGCCTACCTTACAGTACCCCTCATAGCCCAGGCCTCCATTTTTAAAACATTTTGTGTTGTCTTGGGGCAACCATTTCACTCATTTTGGTTCAGAAGGAAATTTGGTTGTCCAAAATATTTTCCACTTAATTACAAAACAGAAGGCTATAATTATGTTCATCAAGGGCGGATCCAGGGGGGGGCAACTAGGGTCAACTGCCCCCCTATGACCAGTCTAGCACCCCTCAATACAAGAAAAATGCGCCCCCTGAGTCCTTAAAATTAAGTTAAAACTGCCCGAAAAGTAAAAAAACAAAGGTCCCCAAAATTTCGAACCGTATAGCTATATATAACTGCGGCAATGGGAGTTGGTCTGAGAAATGAGGTCGGTCAAATTCAAGAGTATGCGGCCCCTGTATGATGTTGGCGTCCCCTCTTTCAAACTGCCCCTCCTTCAGCTAGGGGCTGGATCCGCCCTTGATGTTCATGAGAGGAAACTCCCCTTAGCTCATTTGAAAAATCTGAATTACCCAAGCAGAAAAAAGATAAATCCTGAGAGCTATCTCTACGTTTGTGTTCAGTGTCATAAAAGAATACAACCACAATGCCTCTGTTGTGCTGGTCACTGGACATTTCCTAAGTAGCTTTATAGATCAATGCACACACAATACTGCATTGAAATTTTCTTAATCCATCTTTCCTGCCATGTGCCTGCTATGACAGGTACCAAATTTGAAAAGTAGCTAAGGGGCTTTTCCTAGCATGTTCATGTATTATTGGTCTCGAAGAATAAAAAGATGTGATGTTTGAGAGACAGGAACACTCCAAGTCTGAAATATGGTTATGAAACTATTATGGAAAAAGGTGAATGAATTTATCAATCAGCAGTACACTTTTTCAGTCCGAGAGGAAAATGGTTGTCCATGGGACAACCAACCTGGTTGTCTGTATGGAATTTTTGTTGTCCCAGATATTCTGACAGCCATGAAAATTGATTCCATATGTAGCCCAACTGGTTACTGGTAGTAGGCCAACAGTACTTTGGCTTGAACTGAATTTAGAATGCAGATTTCTTATTTCCCTTGTGAGGAGGGGGTTGTGGGGTGGTGGTGATTGAGGGGGAGGAGATCAGCATCAGTTTTCAATTGCATACAGGTACAACCAATTGTTGAATATTTGGTAATTATTTATGCCAAATTGTATATATGAGCATATAAGCAGAATTGGGTGACCCCCAATGCCCCGGTGTATGGTTTGTTGAAGTTGTCTAAATTCCCCTCTTTCTCAAAATCCTTGATCTGTGGCTGAGCCCAAAATCTGCAGATCCAGGTTTTCTTAGGCCACTGATGAAGGCCTACGTACTGTAGTTAACTTTCTATACTATAGCATTGTTCCACACATGGGGGGGAATTTATGATGTACGTACTTGAAAGCAGTAGGCCTATATATGGGGCCTTACCTTACATTAGGAAGGCAGTTGCCTTACAACTCTTTTTTACCACATACCTGGCAAACCACTACTGGCATTTGGATGGGGACCTTCATCACCCTTATTGAATGCTTACAATAAGCATTCATTATGCCTTCTGAATGTATCATTTAGCATTCGAAGGACTGTCAGTGAGTTGGAATGCTTATTTTCTTCCTCAAATGAAGTCTTCCTTGCATTCAAAATAAGCCTTCATAATTTCCTTTGAAGTCTACCAAACCTTCAGTTACTGTATGAATGCATTCATTAGTTTTTTAATGTGTTGGAATGCATTCACACATGAATGATATATGAATGCTTACCAAATTAAGCCTCCATTTCCTTTTTTTGCAATTCATATAACTAGTATCAATGCAGCTGGCTGTCACTCAAGCATAAGCAAAGTTACAGAAATCAATTACTGGATAATGGCGCCTTGATCCTGCTCACCTGATTGCACCAGATAATCTTCATTTATATTTTACAGTAAATCCAATATGCTCAGGCTTAGTACAGAACTGTTGTTCTCATCAAGTCTCTTTGGCAAATTACTGATCCAGCAAAGCTGAGCACTTACTCATTGTCAAGTGGACTGTAGGCTGATGAAACACCTAGGATTATCTAAGTGATAGCATATTGTAGGTCTATGCTTGATGAGAATTGTTTTGAGAAGACAATATTGGGGAAAGTGCAAACTCCGCGCCAGGCCCTCTGAGAGATCATAAGTGCAAACTATTTGGGGCATGTATATGAGCAAACTGAGGACATAGGCTAGTCACATTTTTCAAGAGTAGTGAGTCTTATTCTGGGGTTAAGATTTTGATGAAGTGGTAAATGTAGTGCTGATCACTTCTGCTGTAACCTGTGCTAGCTCGTCAAAAGCTTTACTAGGCATGTAGCTGCTAATAAAATTGTCCTAACGTTAGGCCTATGCATACTCTGTACTGCACATAAGCTAAACACGCGTGTGGGATGGGTATGTGGATCACTAACGAGACGGGAATCCTGTTTACTTTTTACTATCAGTAACTGAACAAACACATTTCACTTACCTTGAACGTGATCTGTGAGATGATGTTTCGCAAAATCGCCGTTATAAACAAGAGACTTGTTATTCCCCAACCAATCAACCTGCTTTTCTGCGGCGATCTAGGCTAACGTTAGGTAGGGCCTATTCCGCGTGAGAATGAGAAAGGGAACTCCGTCTTTCGTTTGCTACTGTATTTTTCTCGTTTGATTTCTCCTTCTCGTGACAACGTGTGCAAACGCTGTCCTTCGATTTTTTCTTTCTGAAGTTCTGAACAGGAAGACATTTTGCTGTCGTAAGACTAAGACTAGCCCCTTCGCTTCGACCAATCTCTCAAGTTCAATGCAGGTTTCCTAGGCCAGTTCGTCTTTTAGAAATTCCCAAGATCACGTCTCGAATAACAACGTATAGCCTCTCAACGTTGGACTACAGTAATGATTGCCTATAAGAGCATCGCAGTCAAACTGATGATTATAACACAAAACAATTAAGCCGGAAATTTAATACAAATTAGCCACCTTGGCATTCTTATTAGAACTTATTCACATATTTCATAACTAATTAATAAGTGACTTAAAAAAGTAGAAAAAAGAAACAATCACACAATATTTCTTTTTTCAAAGTGGGAAGGAAAAGAATGATCGAGACGGTTCAAAATTCCCAAGATATTGGGAAAATTCCCAAGGGTCTCTCTGTTGTCACTGAGCAAGGTACTCACTTGTATCAGGAAAACAATCCCTGCTACAAACAAATTAACACAGATACTACGCCTGTTAACGCTCACACAAACAAGCATATGTAGCAGTACGCTATCCCACGCAATCGTATGAACTGTTATCACACGGTGTCTATGGGCTACATCCGGGATTTTGGGTGGGATAACAAATTTTTTGAAGGCTGTCCAAATGTCGCCCCCGTTTCGCGCCACGATACCGTGTCTTTAAGTTAAACAAAGATTACTTTAGCATGCCATACCCTGACTGTTTAATACGCTATTTATGTGACAGTATTGAAGCAAGTGTAAGTTTTCTAGTCCGCCGCAGTACTGTTTTAGGAAATCGGTTAGGAAGATTTGACTATTTTTGTTGTATGTCTCCTCAAACCCTGGTGGTGCTTAGATGTAATACGCAAAATAAATTTGGATATGTGGTGCTTTGGAGGCAAAATAACTCGCAAGTTACTCAAGTGTCCCCAACTCTATTCCACTGATTTTTTCTTTGTCTGGAAGGAGCTAACCATTCGAGTCAGTTTCTTTTTAAACCACTTCGTGTTTCCTTTTGTCCCAATAGACCAAAAACGGAAACCGTCTTCTCGGGTATTCCCGGTTGAAGATATCTCTGACTTAATATGCTTAACATCAGGTAATGTTACATCTTACATTTAGTGTTTTCTCAAATTTTACGTCATTGATTACTTGAATGACAGCAGGCGCGTAGCCAGGATTGTGTCATGGGGGTGATGTCAGGGGGGCGGTTTGGAGCACTAGAGGGAGAAAACCGCTATTTTAGGTTGGGTCATTGGGGGTTCTAACCCCCAACCCGTGGCTACGCCACTGAATGACAACACGTCAGACTATACAGTCTGTATATGTTGTCGAGCAATCTAAGGAGTTCCTTAATGGGTGAAATATAAGTGTTGAATCCATTATCGGTATTTACGATCGGAATCGGCACTTTTTTCCATTTTCACTCTCTTTCAGTTTCGGTAAAATTTGTACCTAGCTAGCCCTTCGAACCTCAAGGATGACCTGTCGTCTCATCAAAATGGATTAAATACTATGTCGAATTCTTGATAAAATCACAAAATACCCTTGTTTTAAATTCGATTGTGAACTGATTAGATGCACCGTCGATCATGCGAACGTTTCCCATACGCTGTCACTAAATGTGACATTATCGATCGGGTATCAAATCGGTTCGCCAATCGAAGTTACGACACGGGTAATCTGTGACGTCATCCAAAATCCGACACTTTTTTTTTTTTTTTTGCATTTTCAAGAGCGGCGACAAAAATAACCATAATTATACCAAGGTTAGAGGACATTCGTATCGACCGCTGTACGGTTATGATTTTCATCAACGTGTATCAGTTTAATACTCGAAATTTTGAACAATAACTATATCTGTTTAGTTCAATAAATTTACAAGGTTTTCGTTTACTTCCAGGGCAAAATTATTTACGTGATGATCTGTACAAGAGTAAGTGAAAACCTTTTTTCTTATCTCTGTTAGTCTTCATATTATTTTATTAATTTTCATGAAGGAACAAAAAAATCTAAATATAATTTCTTGTTTGTTTTTAGACTACTTAGATATCACGTTACAAGAACAACAAAAAGTCTATGTAGACTTTTTGCTGAAAGAACTGGTAGGTAAGACTTTGAGAGTATTCTGAGCAGTAACTTTTCAGTTATTAAGAGAATATTCATGCTCCAACCAAAATGCTGTCTTCGTTGGGCGAGTTACTAATTATGCACGTTTGATAAATATATTTACAGACTGCCTTCGTATTGGAGTTGCTAAAACCATTTTCTTCAATGGCGTTGACAGACTTCATAGCTTCGAAAACAAGAAAGGTAAAGTTTTATTTCCAGTTTCTGATAGAAAAAGGCATTTGAAGAAGATGAATTTAACATTCACGGAGAGGTCGTGCTGACTGATTAACAGCTGTTCATTAAGCCCAATGCACCAATATTCCTTTGTCTACCTGTGGTACACTCTAAAATCAAAAGAGTGAACTTAGTCACTCTTTGAACGAGTGAAAAGTGTAAATTCACTCCATTAGAGTGATAATTCACTCCAAGAGGAGTGAAGTTCCCTCCAAAAAGAGTGAAGTTCGCTCCAAAAAGAGTGAAATTCACTAGAGGAAGAGGGAAAATTCACTCTTCCACGAGTGCCTGCAATGATCGCTCTTTTTTTAAGAGCGATCACTGTGGGCACTCCATCAAGAGGGAAACTTCACTCGTTTTAAGAGAATTTCACTCTTTTTAGAGTGAACTTCACTCTTTTTGGAGGGAACTTCACTCTTTTTGGAGTGAATTATCACTCTTATGGAGCGAATTTATACTTTTCACTCGATCAAAGAGTGACTAAGTTCACTCTTTTGATTTTAGAGTGTATATAATGTTTCCAATCCCCGTAGGCTAAGGTTGATGAAAATGAACATATCTGTATATAAAACGAATATGTGTAAAATATTTCTGTTTCTATCAATTGTTTCTAAAAGTGAATGGCAAAGTACATATCAGGTGGACAAATTTCTCTCCGTCCCCTTCTGATTGGTCTTGTACCCATCACTTCGTTGTAATACATTTTTAGACTTGAAGTTTTAGAATTTCTAGAAGCTTGTAAATAATATAATGACTCAGTTATTGCTTCCTCTGCATGCAGATAAAACAAACCCATTTGAAGGGGACTTTGGAATTGTGCTTTTAACAAAAGGTAATTGTTTCTTTCCTTCTTTCCTTAACTTGACTGTGTAAAGTGCAAAGTTTAGCTTGGCAAGAGTTAAATACCTCAATGCTACCGGTGATATGGTAATAATTCGGGAAGTTGACTCCTTTATGCAGTCGGAGAATTTTAACTAGAACCCAAATATTCACTTTTCCTAGGAAGTTGAAGTCGATTTTACTTTCACATAGGCAATCAATTTGTCAAGTTCGCTTTATTCTGCAACAAAAATTTGTGTACCTCAGAAATGCTGTCATTCCAATTTGAATTAGACTTAGTATTCAAGTTGGTTCTAAAAGCATGTAACAGTATTTTTCCCTGAAGTTCAAATTCTAAGTATTCCTAAAAGTTAGAGCTTTTCCTGGGATATGCAATATTTGAGCCCTAAAATATAAAAAGTGGACCAACTCTGAAAAGAAATGAGAAGAACGTGATAAGAAGAAGCTGTTTTTTCAATCCAAGTTTGAGGCGAGTGCTGTTGCACTCTGACGCATTTGCCAGTCACTTGATACGGAAACACTTCACAAGTCAGAGAAGATATATATATATATATATATAAAACGTTTTATCTCTGTTTAAATTTTAGCTCCTCCTGCTCAAACTCCTCCATTTCAACAGTATGATAATTCGTCAGTCTGGTCTGGTAAGTTTAAATCAAGTCCTGTAAAAAGATTTTACCGTAAATAATTGTAAGGTCATTTAAATGTCTTTGAGTTACAAAAAATGACGTTATATTTCGTAAGAGAAGCCTAGCTGAAGGAAGAACAAGTTCGATGGAAAATGTGTACCACTAACCTTAGGATTTATTTGCTTGCCTTGATCTTCTCCACAACACGTGAGGTAAAACATACGATATATTAAACGCGGTCTCCGTGTAATCATAACCCTATCTATATTTTAAACGTGTTACATCATGGTGTATAATGTTCCTTCATGTATATTTCGGTTTCACCTTCTTCGTTTTCTTATATAATCTGGAAAAACATTTATTTCTGCGAGTTACATGAAGACAAAAGACACATTCATTTGTAATAATTTTCTCGACTTGTTTTCCCTCCTATCCCTCCTATCTCTTCAGACGCCTATGGATATCACACCAAACTGAGCACCAAAGTGACATTTCAAGGTAAGTATATTGACGATATATATAATGCACATGACGTCACATGGTCCCAAACCTATAGTGTGCCTGCTCAGAGGACACACATGTACAGAATTTTATACCCCGTAAATTTTTACCTGGCCCCTATAACCGATAACTGTTTCTTTTTCTGTATATTCAAATATTGTGAAAATCCAAATAAATGAAATGAAATAATATAGAGGGGCAATTTCAACGCATAACATCTATACACTGATAGAATTAGCTTTATTCATTTTGGGGTGGACGAATTAAAGGGTATATCCAGCATGTCCAGTCGTCATGGTGATCAACTATTGGTTGACCGGCATGGCCTCTCTCACATTTTAAAGTGGAAGAGACTATTCGCCCATAACCCAGCACCTTGATCAGTCATAGAAAACGTTTTCATCCCATAGATCTCAATACAGCTGATTCAAAGAAACCAAACACGAAAACGTTTGAAACAGCTATTGAATGAATTTCATGTTATGAAGAGTGAATTTCGCTCTTCTTGGAGTGAATTTCAGCTCCTTTCAGTGGACTTTATACCTTTCATTCTTCTTAAGAGTAAAACTTCATTTCTTTGATTTTTAGAGAGAAATGATCGCTAAATGTGATATCTACCTACCGGGGGTGTAATGTGGAATGGCTGAAGCCATGTCTGGAAAATTATCATAGTAACGAGGGGTCAGCTGCATTTATTATCTCACGTTAGGGGCCATTTATTTGTTTCCAGGTCTATTGAGGAAACCTTTGATTAGGGCGCTGTTGTTTGTTATTCCAAATAACAGCTCCCTAATTTGATACAACGAAAGTTGGTCGTCTAAAAGTTTTACTGAATTGAAAAATTGATATTGATTCTGGTTTACATTTTCCAGGTTTTACAGTTACATGTGAAACATACACCTTTGTCAGCTTATCAGGTAAGAACTTTTACAATAATATTTTATCACATTTTCCGATATGTTGTCCTAAGAATTTGTAAAACTTGAACAAAGATTGCAGCTTAATGAAGTAATAACAGAGCAGAGTCCGCAGAAAATGCAATATCTCGAATCATCTTAGAATTTTGGTGGTAGTCAACACATTCTTTGTTAGAGTATTTTCATTTGGTATTATTAATTCATCTTTCTGGCCGTAAAATTACTTTATGTTATTACAATCAAATCCAATCGTCACATTACTACATTTGCCTTTCTTCAGGTTCCCAACAAATCGAGGACACTACAGAAAAACTGTCAGGTATTTAACCAGTTTAAAGGTCAAATCTTCTCAGTTATCAATTCAGTCTGTTCCTATTCTCCTAACCTCCTTATTTCAGCCCCTCCCACAACTGTCTAAAATTCAACCTGATCCAGACACAACCTCAGTTTATTATTGCTTCATGGGTATATACAGTGACGCCCAATGGGTAATCAAAACACTCTCAGTACAGTTTCTGTCGACTTCTACAAAAAATGTATACTGCAGTCTGGAGTGAGAATTGACTGTCGTTTCACTTTGCTTCTGGAGCGATTTTAAAGTTTATCATAGGCATTACATGCAAAGAACGTATCATAATGAAAATACTGGATTGTAGTCATTTTTCTTTAAAAAAGAATACTGGCTCCTACCTAGATTTAATTCAGCAAGGGCAGGGAAGGGTGAAGAAAACGCTTTCTATGGTACCGCCGACTGACTGGACGGAAAAGGTTGTTTTCGTCCACCAATAGGTCAAAAAGTGGCTTATGAAAATTCTTACGTTTACGGCAGAGATTGAAAATTTTTATTGATTAATACTCACGCAACAATTTTTGATGCATCTTTTATGACGACTCCTAGCAATTAATTATTGGAAATTGAAGGACTTTTATACTGTATGGGTTAACCTGTATGAAAAACGCATACAGTGCTGTAAAAACATGAAAGTTTTGTGTCCGAGCAACAGCCATACAGCAAGACTTGCCAAACGGATAAAAGTGAATAACTATATAGTAAATAGTGAGAAGATCGGTGGTACTATAAGTGTAAGTGAGGTGGGGCGAAGCAGTGGCGGAGCTGCCATATGGTCAGGGGGCGGTCGCCCCCCCCCCCCCGACAGACCAAAATCGTCTGTCGGCGCCCTTTTTAGGTTTTTAACATACTTTACTCTTGCACCATTTTTGGCGACAGACATAATTTTCTTTTCCCCTCTTTTTTTTAACAGACAAAAAGGATGTAATAGCGTTGTTTTAAGGCCCAGATAACAAAATGCTCAAACAGCCACCAGTAACTGTACTATCTGCACTTTATTCTGATGAAAAGTGTCATCGTCTGTAATATAGGGATAGGTTTTGCCGAAACGGATCTTCATGCTTTATCCGCACTAATGAATGTTGTCGCTGTGCTAAGTTCATTGCTTCCACACCAAGCGTGCTTATAAGCTTACAAAATACACAGACTGACATTAAATTAACCCTCCCGGCCAATAAAAGATGTTGCAAAGGGCGCAACAATTTATTGTAGCGCAAATAGCCCTCTTGTTGTCGGGGATAATTGTCAACATAGACAATAAAAAGAGTTTATAAAGATACCAAAATAGCTTCCACACCATTTTTCAAAATCATTTCAAGAGAAAATTAAGGTTAAAATAAAATAAAACTATTATCATAGTGGTAAAGGTTTAAGTGTTTTAATGAGTAGTTTCCATTTTGCTTTTCTTCAAGTGACCGTTCTCACGATAAATGGCTATTTCTGACACTGCACGATAAACCCATGGAAATGCTTATTTCTCTACTTCCGTGGGTTTCAAAATGCAGAAAATAGCATCAAATAAGCTTAAGTTCAGGCTACTTTTATTTACTATGAATTCGGTATTTAGAGAGCCAAGCAGGCCTCTTGTCTTGGCTATTCTTTAAATTTACGTAACTAATGGCTATTTCAGAGTAGTCACATGACATAAACTACATCAATTAATGTTTCTTCGTGCACTTATCTTGATTTCCAGATGCCAAATATGTATACTTAACGGTGGTTAATTTCCATAAAATTTTTCCCTCTGTAAGATGCTTGCTATTTAGTTCTATAGCAGGTTTAATCTTTATCTTCACAAAGTAGCCCATTATTACATTAAAATCTTAAGGACTTAATGAATATAATGACTGCCTTCAAACTAGAATGTGAAAGAGAGGAAACGAAACATGTGCTTCCTCATGGAGGGGCAAGGGGGGGGGACTTGCCCTCTACTGGAAAATAAAAACCTGAAAAAACGAAGACAATATAAAGAAAAAGACAAAGAAAATTTAACATCAATTTTTCTTAACAGTTCACTAAGTGTTTTCCTATTTATATGCGGTAAATAGGCTTTAGAAATGTCATTTCTAGCAAACTGAGAGGGATTTTGGGCCAAAATTTTCTTGCGCTCCGCGCCAACTCATGGTAGCGCGGAGCTTTTCCTCCAAAAAAATTTGTCCCCCCCCCAAATTTTCTTTCGCGGAGGCCCATGGATAGAAAGTTTTAACATGTTTTAGTAGAAAAACTTGTTGAGGAGAAATATCAGAATAAATTTACCAGGTGCGAAAAATCAAATGTAAAATCTGAAAAGCCGTGGCTTCGATTGTGCTGAGGCTCAGGGTATTTACACCTTCGAAGCGCCCCTGCAGACCATTTTCGCCCCCTCTGACCGAAAACCCCAGCTCCGCCACTGGGGCGAAGGAACACCGAGGTGCAAAATATGGTACATTTACCGCTCTAGAAAGGACGAAAACTTCTTGTCCTTAACCGGTCTAAAAAGTGAAAACTTCAGTAATTTTCCTTAATAGACTACTCCTAAATTGCGGAAAGTGTAGCTTGTAGGGTGCGCCTTTGCCGCAACATATAGCTAGCTAGCCTACCGCCACAATTAAAGTATTGTGAAGTATTTATAAATAAGTTCATTTTCTATCCTTGTGTGTGATAGATCCTACTGGAACAAAATGGGCCATGAAAGCAGTACACAAGTGGACAGGTAAGTACCCCCCTGGAACTTTGGGTATTAGAAGCGAGTCACGGCAGACTACGTTAGAGCAGTGAGCTGTTAATCGGTCTTGGCGGCGTAAACCTCATCTCAAAGCCTTGTATCTCCTTCCATTACAGCTCCCTCTTTAGAGTGCAATGAGGAAAATCTACATACCCGGAGCTATTATAACATTTTGTTGCTATTCTTTATTCAAAGACTTTAATGTTAGAAAAACAACAGAAAATATTACATTAATAAACTTCAAAAGATGCAGCCTTCTGTTTTTCTCTTTCTTGCCTCAATTAATTACTCATTTTTTTTTTCTCTTTCAATAGACGGCCGATCTTCATACTTGAAACAAACCAAACTTATGCATTCTTGCATCCAAGGTACTGGGATTTCGGTAGAACTTTTTTTTTCAGCAAATTCATTTAAAATGTTCCCTAAAAATTCTTGTAACTTCCTCTCACTTCAGAAACACATTATGATTCAAGGGGCCCTAACACTCCCCAAATAATATAATACTGGTATACACTCTTACGTGAAAGGGGTAAACACCTCTAGCATTAACCTACTTTACAGGCATTTTTTCATCATCCCAAACAGTTCCAATTCTCCCAAGCTACTTAATTCTAGCCCCTCCCACAGTTATCTGAAACTCATCTTTATCCAGACACAATCCTAGTTTTTTGCTTCGTGGCTTGTCCCAGTGGCCATACAAGTCCATAATGTGTAATCAAGACACTCTCAGTGCCCATGCTGTGTAATTTAGCTATGATGCATTGTTTGAATGTGATGCCAATCAAACAGCTGTACCAATTGAGAGTTTTGATATATGTATACTGAAACTGTAGTTTGGGGTGACGAATGACTGCCTTTAAGACTGAATATAATGAGAACAGGTAATTGCAGGAAATAAATTGGTCGTCAGCCAAAAGTATATATACTCACGAGGCGAGACTACTTGTTCCGACCCCGATATTAAAACACTCGTTCGGTAAAACCGTTTCCTAATCCTGTCAAGAAAGTTTTTTTTTTCATTTTTCGAGCATTCCGTGTTACAAATTGAGACAAAAGTGGTCTCCCCTCCTCCCCATTGAGTATTAGCGCTACTCTAACAATCAAAAGAGTGATATTCACTTCAAATAGAGTAAGACCAGTAATCACCTCTATTAGAGTGAATTTCACCTTTATCGTGGAATGAAGTTCACTCCAAAAGGGGCGATATTTCATTCCATGCATGTGCGTCATGTGAGTCATTTTTACTCGCAGTTTTCTATGAGCACTCTTTTAAATGTGAATTTCCCTGTTTTGTTTATGAAGTGCATCATTGAGCTTGTGCAGTGATAGTGAATGTTATCACAAATAGATCGTGGCCATTTTCCACAGATAAAGAATTTTATTCAAGTGAAGAAGACCTGAAACAAACTGAATATTCCGCAGGTGAGGATTATGAGTAACAAAATTTCTTTTCTTGTTTATTTTCGTTATTTCCTTGTTAACACCTTCCTCATTGAAACGAGCCATTTGCCAATTGGTCTGCATGAAACTTCAGGAATATTCACTATCTTTGCTATTGACTAAGTAATAAGTTTGTAAAATTTTACACATATTTTAAACTGTTCTTTGCTTTATTTAGTTTTCGGATTGACCTCAGAACGGACCGAAAACAACACAGTGTACACTGTTGTAGGTAAGAAAGTCGTCTGGCTTTGATACTTATACAGCTGCCGAGAGACCTGGAGACAAATATCAAAATTGGTGACTTACCTGAACTTGAGATTTTGAAACATTTTGAGTGACATATACATTCAATGAAAACATTTCAGTGGTGTAAACGAACGATGTTGCGGCAGAAATTCACCACTTTTGTTCCCACCCCAGCAAGCTCTTTCTCCCATCAATATTCACGTTTTAAGTAAAGTTAATGTTTTCTTTAATTAACTATAAAGTAACCGTTGGACGTTTCAAAAGGATGAACTTAGTTCTGCAGTCTGTTATGTTCCGTAAAAGAGAAAAGTCTGCTATGGGTGCGGTCAAAATGAGGATGAACGTACAAATATATAGCAAAGTAGCAAATCATGTAGAAATCCATTTGTTTGTAATCTTATACTTTCATAATTTTCGTATCCTTCAGAGGGTCCAGTAACAACATCTGACCAAACATTTGCTACGACTCAAACAACAAACGGTGAGTAAGCCAACGTGTTTTTATCACACCATAGTCATTCAGGTTCCCTATAGTCTCGTGCGTCTCAAACGAAGTCAATGTCGAAATCACAACACATCACGTAGTCTCTGACAATATGAAAATTCTAATTTACATACATAACGTTACTTGTATGTTACCCCAGCCGATATCGCATAATTATGGTTCATGTTAAACACTTTCAACTGACGTCATCAATGTTAGTGAGTGAGATATAAGGTACCATGTTTTTTCTTTCAAGAAGGCAGGCTTTGTCCGTAGAAACCTAAATTGCTTTATATTCTTCAACGATCTGCTGGAGAGAAAAATGTTTTGCGAGGACTGTTTCCTGAGATTTCCAAATCATGGTACTTTAAACGTTCTATAATTGATGGTGACACAATACGTAAGCAGTGTAAGAACTATCCCTAGCATTTTAGTCAAGCGTATGGCCCGGGTTACCCAGCGACCTTGCTCCTTCTTCTACGGTGTATACGCCTTAAACGTGCCTTAACTTTCCATTTCATCAGTTTGACAATCTCATCTAATTAATTTTTTACACCCCAACAGATGGTTTAACAACTGTGACCAGTACAAAATCAGGATCCCAAAGGACCATTACAGGTAAGAGTATTGGGTTAAAACTGTATTCAGCATTGGGCCAAAACTGTATTTATTTTAAAAGAAAGTTAAAAGCTTATTTCACTATAAACTACTTTCGATTTTTCCCTCTCTTTTTTCAAAGTATTTTCTGTTTTGGTTGTATTTCTCCGTGTTTGGTTCTTTCCCTTCTCGTTTTGCTTATGTTTTGTTCTTTCTTTTTTCTGTTGTTACGAGGTGTCAACCTCCACAAACTCTTAGGAGCCTCGGTTGCCAATCCTCAATCTCATCTAATCATCTCATGTAGTATTTTCCTTTTTGAAAGTGTACCAATCTTTATGTTACAGATTGTATTTTAGTCACATTATGTAATTGCCATTAACTTTGATTTGAGATTGAAATGAATTTACAGTGAACTAAACTGGTTAAGAGTCGATATTGATTCTTTGTTAATAATACATGACAATGTGGGGAGTGAGGCATCTTGGGATAGTGCCGAGAAACTGAAATAGTTGTGTTTTCTAAGATTACGTCTAATTTGGATTTCCTATTTAACTTCAAATGATTATCAGTGAGTGATGCATTATATGCAAATATAGTTATATGCCATTCGACGTTAACAAAATGTAAAAGTACACTTTCTAAAACTTTTATAATTTGACAAGTAATGTTTTCGCCATCTTGCAACTGGGTCTTAATTTGTTTCATCTTGTAGCTTAAACTGCTTTTTATATGATATTTTTATTTCAAAATTCACTACAAGCATTTTATGAAAATACCAGAAAATATTAGAAATAACAAATATTTTAAAAGTTATGATAGAGTTTTAATTCAAACGTCCAATTTTCAGATGATAAAACAACATCGATAAATAATGAAGAAGTTGAATCATCAACAAGTAAGTTGACATTTGTATACATGATTCTTTTAACATCACTCGTGAAATAGATTCCTGCAAAAAGTACACATCGTCTGGCAAGAGCTCTACAGAAAGGAATAAACATTTGTTTTGATACAGAAAACGATACTGCTAATTTGCTCTATGCTACACGGGCTCAGTAGCCCCATGACTGCACCACCGTTGTAAATGGGCAAAATCAGTCGCCCCAAATCTCAAATTTATTTTGAAACAGCAGCCATGTCCAACATGTTTCTTCTATTTCTCTTTCAAATATCCATTAAGGGTTATTTCAGGATTTAAACATTACTCATGCAAGGTAAACCAATAAACTTCTCTTCTAAATTTGATAATTTAGTGAACAATATTGTCACGTGACTCTCAAGAGCCAATCCTGATCTATTTATTTCCCGTCTCTTTGATTAAGATGGTCTTTCAACATCTGGCCGTGAATTCAGCTACAGATCTTTTCAGTCAGGTTAGATAATACTTCACTCGTTTTAAATTTTACCGAAAATCTTCGAAATTGTCCTCCAAACATGTTAGAGCATTTTATAAATTCAGTATCAGCCCATATGATTGGTGGATGTTATTTTTATTTTTCTGCAGGAGACGTGTTCCAATATCACACGTTTTACAGGATAACGAACCGTGGTAAGTTATATATCTCATTTCTTGTCATAAAATGGTCATCAAATATAAAATATAAGATATTCTTTAAGTGACCGGTTGTACGTAATAAACACAAACATATCTCGAAAGAGCTCCCGCATTCGACTCGCCTCTCAGACCATTAGCCCAATTCACTTTCAAGACGACCTGAATTATATAAATCGCGGAATTTTTTAATTTACCCTAGTGGCTGCACAGAAGTGCATATTTTGAAAACTTAGCTTACATTTTACAAACTTAGCTTGCAAGCTAACGTTCGAAAAAACTTGATTTGTGAGTTGGCAGCCCCGATCAATAGCAACCGACCCCTGACCTCTTCCTTCCATTTTCATGACTCCGCAAGCCTGATCTATCAGCAACGATTTGGATAATGAATAACACAGCATCTTATTCCACTCACAAACCTTTGTTTTTCGCCTCAGATGGGTCTTCGACATGGAATTCATCGGAGGCCATACTCAGACCAAAAGGTTAGCCGGTTTAATATACATTTAAAGCTATGGGGTGCATTGCTGGGGAGGGTGGGGCATGTAGGGGGAGTCGTCAAACGTCAGATGTTTTTAAACTATTAGTCGTTTAAAAATCGGATTATTGGAAATCCATTTTCTAGGTACATGTACGAAATGCATAAACAACAACCTCATTTTACGTTAAAATTATGTAAATGCCCATTCTGTACCAGTAATTTCAAATAAGTTACATTTAAGCTTGATTTTGTAATAAATTATGAATAATTTCCAGTGTTAGTTTTTTGAGTGTTTGTAAAACGTTACTTTACGTGATGTGTGTGGGAAAGCTTTACACTAGGAGGACTGGGTTCATATTATTCATAACTTCGTGCATTTTTTGGAATTATAGAAAATAGAAACACGGCTCACTCTTTTTTTAACAGATTCGTTTTTTGTTTTCAAAAACGTGTTCCCGTTGGAGGAAGGTGTTGACATCACCAGGACAGGTAAGGACTCCCTAGCTCTTTCATTCACTCAATGACTTTTCACATAAGATGAAATTCTAGATTTTTAATCCCACAATGTTAAGGCTACTTGATTTCTGAAGAAAAAAATGTTTCGAAATCATCGTTAGAGTTAAAAATGGATTGAGGTTACGAGGAATAGAAATATGACCCGCTCTTTTTTTTTAAGCTGGTGTCAAAACTACGAACAAGGTAAAAAGCTCGCACTTTGGAAGTAGGGGCGTGGACAATTTGCAAGAAGCTGATTGGTGCATTGTCATGATCTGTCCATAGCCGGGCAGTTGAAAGTTTCCATAGCATCCATCCAGTATGTAAATTTCAATGTGCTTCAACTCAACATTGAACAAGCCTGATCTCTATCACTTCATAAAAACAGCTAAGGTCACGGCCAAACCAAACCGTCGGTTCATAAACAAGAAAGTACGGCCAGTGAAAGCAACTTTCCCGGCACAGAGCATTTAGTATAACCATGGAGCCATCACGTGATAGCTCCATGAACCAACTACCTGATATACCATTGTGAAGTAAAAATTTGTGTAGCGAATTTTTATAGCGAAACAATAAATTTGTCATTGATGGAGGGTTTCTGATTAAAGGTACTTTTTAGGGAAACATGCTTAAAATTTAGGGGCACCATGGGCTTTGAACCTGGGAGAAGGGGAAGGGGAAATCGCACCACCAATGAAAATATTGGGGGAAACATATTGCCCCCCCCCCCCAATTTTTCAGGCAGATTAAAAAATCAACAGGCAGAATGAGGATTTGTGACACCAGTCAACTTCAGTGTGGTTTTACTAACTCTGTTTCATAAAATTCCGAATTCTCTACAATAAAAGCTCAATATTTGTTATTCTTTGCCTCCAGAAAGGGACAAGGTATTTTGGCGCGCTTCCTAATTATGGGTGAAGCTTTAGATGAAAACGGAAAAAATTGGGTGTTGCCCCCGGGCCTTGGCAAAATGTATAAATACGCCACTGAGTGTACAGGTGACGGTAGGGCTTCTAGAAAACGTCAGTTTGTACCTATTATAAAGCAATTATACTGAATTTAATGCGACATCTATCTGTTTTATGTATACGCGTGTCTATGTGAGTGTGTATGCATACTTTTTTGTGTGTGTATAGTGTGTGTGTGTGCTCGCGTTTGTGTGCGTGGATTGCTTCATAGACGAGTCCGGTCAAGGTCACGATCTGAGGTTACGTCTGTTGGGAATTTTTGCCCCCCCCCCCCCCCCATCAACAAACCAGATTTACGCCCTGTACCCTTACGCTTCTTTGGATAGTATGACCGTTCATGTTAATTCTATCAGGTATATTACTCTAGGGTGAAAACGGTAAAAATACCCATATCACTGGAGAGTGAATTAGTTTAGAAAAATTCGACTGACAGGTTTATTCAACCTAACACCTGCCTGGTAAAACCTTCTCAGAAAATGGCGTCTCGATTAAAGTAACCTCCATGACACCATGATCGGCTACAAAATCATTGTTTTTCATTCATGATGTGTCTCTTGAGTTAAAGTATAAAAGATCTATGTCTTTATGAATTCAGAACTGCCCGATTGCGGTGCTCACATTTTGTTGAGAAGTGATTCTTTTTTTCTTATCTCCACAGATGAGGCTCATCGCTACCTCCAGTATTAACGTTACTGCCACTACTAGAATCGCGTTACGTCATCGTGTTTGTCTGTATGTTTGTTAGTTATTCAGTCTTTGTCTGTTAATGAATGAAGTCATTGTTCGTGAAAGTTTCCATCGATGTACTTGCCCTCCCGAATTTTCCGTCCAGTACCTGTCTGTATCATGTTTAGAAGAAAGAGGGCGCTGTAGAATCAGTTTCGTTTGTCCGTTTGTAAATAAATTGTTTGTGTAAATGTACATCTTTTGTGTCAGTTTTATTTACCTGGAAGGTTTTGTCTATAAAACTTATTTTGTAAATATACGTACACTACATAAATTTATACATTACATTCCGTTATGATATCGTGCCTGGTATTTGTACACCACTGCAATTCATTTGCGTCCAAAATCCATCTGCAGGCTATACTTTACAGCGCAAGAAGCACTTGATGAATTGGAAAAGTTGGCTTGTCTGCGGTTGTAGACTGGCTTCTACGGGAATGACTTAAAGCGATTATCCCGTTTAACCCCTCCCGTTGAAGACTTCGTTAGTCCACAAAATTTCAACTGCTGTGAGAGACTTCGTCCGGTGTATCATTCATATAGGCCTATTGTAACAGTTCAATCATATACCCGAAGTTGGTTGTCTTTCACCGGCACACATGGTGTCTGTTTCAAAATTTAGGGATTGGGGCGGACCCCAAGGCCAGGTCCCAATGGAAAAAATCTGGTTACCGCTGCACCGCTGTGTCCAAATCAACCACTGGATTGTATCAACTTGGAAAAGGTCCTTGTGTCACTTGAAGAGTAAGGGCACTATACGGAAAACGCTATATTATACCAGTTTTATGCATCGACCCTCGTCGTCCCCTCATCCCTCAAAAAAGAAATGAAGTAAATTTAAGAATACAACTAAAAATTCCATTTATTTCCCAGAAAAGGGACTCCCCCTTCCTTCGCATGAGGACTCAATACATGCATACCAATCTTCGGAACAACCTACCAAATACAAGGCAGCGGCATATTTAGAGGGTGGGGCCGGGGCACCTTCCAAACAAAGTTTGATTTTTCTTTCATAAAGCAATGATTAGACCATCATTCAATGTGATGTGATGTGTCATATTTACTTGAAGACATCCCACACACCCTCTACCTTGTACTTTCATCACACCAAATATTAATAGCTAACACCTGAACTAAATCAGGAAACGTTCTGATCATTTTGCAATTTTTTCCTTTATTGTTGTTAACATTTCATTTCAAACATTTCCAAAAGAAATCTCAAAATAATGACTATGAAAATTCTGCTTTCGAGTCTGAGAACAGGTGTTTGTCCCCTGATACACAGAGTAAAATATTGGGGGAGAGGAACCCATGGATACCGTGTGAGATTAAAGAGAACGAAGCTGACGGAAGCTGTGACGTCTGGGCATATCTGTGGGTGAAAACTGAAGACTCAGGATAGTTATATTTTGGTTCTGGAACTGAGTGGTGGGGATATCGGAAAGGGACGAGGGTGTTATTGGAGAATTCCCCATGCCCTTTGGGTGCCGCCACATCTAAATAGTAGCGTCTTCTTTAGAATTTCAATCTCGGTTGTAAGGGGGTTAAAGTTGTCCACCAAATAAATTTTTAAGGTTACAAAGGAATTTAAAGCCTACAACCATTCATATCTTTTCAGACGTAGAAATCGCTATCGGTAAACCTTTGGAAGCCTGATCAGAAGTTTCTTCTAAGCAAAGATCTGCTATTTGGATAACAGCTCCCGGTCCATATTATTATTTCATTGATAGGGTAACCAGAGAGCTTGTATTTGGACGTTTGTGTAACCCGATAACAACTATTATTTTGCTATTTAGTTTGTGGACAATTGATAAGCATATAAAACATGTACGAATCTCTCAAAGGACTGCGAAAAAATCGCTTGCCTTGTCTACGCCTGACAAGAAGCATGAAACGGTACTGTAACATATAGCGATTTGATCGTATTTGTGGGAATTAGTTTAAACTTTAGTGAAGTTCAAGTGACGTTCTTGTCTTTTTTCTCGTAAGAACCGTGTATTAGGACGGTTTCTAGTGCGTGCTTCTCGAGTTTTCAGATTTTATAAGAGGTGGGGCTTTATTGAAAAACAAAAGATTGAAGCCAAGCGTTCAAGGTCTCTGGCCGGCTATGTGTCCCGTCAACTACAACAGAGAACCAACTCAGGCGCCTCTCTAGTACCCTTCTGCATACAGTGACGCTCAGCGTGCTTTGTATATGACATCAATCTCCCCTTGGGACTCCCCTCAAGGACCGGCGATACATTGGGGAGGAACACTACTCGCCTCCCAGTGCAATCAGAGTAGGACCATGTGTGAACACTACCGTCCGGTTTGGCGTCAACGTGCCGTTCGAAGTATAGCAGAGGATGTCTTTTATAGCTTGGAACATCTGCAGCTATCACACGTTATAGTAGAATTTTTAAAGTAAAAATTTCGGTCAGGTGTAGTGCGCTCAGAGAGAAATTATGTTTATCAAACATTTGTAGATAATATTTGGAATCAGTTTTGCATGTTTCTTAACAAAATTTTTCTCTACGCGACTAGTGTTTCTTCGTAATATTCCTCATTTTCGCACATAATGGAGGCTTAAGTTATATCACCGAAACTTCACTGAAACGTCACTGAAACGCCACACTCGTTTGGTTCATAGTACCTTGGGGGGGGGGGGGGGATTTGTACCGTACTGTAGGATCATTGTCATTTAGGACAGTTCAATACAGATAACTTGACTCAAGTTTTGTTTTATTCATACGTCGAGGTTTCATTTCATTATTTCTGACGCACGTAACTTTGACTGTAGGCTAAGCACAGGTTTTTCGAGACTTCTAAAGGTTTGCTTAACCAAGGCCGGTTAAGCCTATTTACTGAAGCAGTAGAAATGGAACCGTCTGCCATTTTGTCTGGTGCTCAGCATAAGCAATGGAGTAGAGAAAACAAGCCAGTGAGGCACAACTTGAAAAGGGACCGTGGTCGACCCATCTTATCCCAATTGGTTAGACACTGAGGCAATAAATATCATTTAACATGAACATTCGAAGAAATGACTTTTGAGCTCTTCCAGTAGTAATAAGAGTGGGAGGTTTGAGAGTTATATCAGCTTGTCTAAGCTCAATACCACAGATCTAGACTGCTTACTGGTTTTAAAGAAATCATGGGGAAATCCGTGACCGACAAAGACCGACATGCCCATCCCGAAAACAGTCAATTTTGTGGTAATAAGATATCTGAATTGTGGTAACAATGTACGTATCGTGCCATGTAATTGTAAAGCATTATTTCTTGTTGGACTCACTGAAACAACATGAAGAGTTTACCTTCAATTTTAGCCAGTGAAATATTGTACAGTATGTACTCAAAACGATTGGTTCCAGGCATTGAGATAGCAGTATTTCACTTAACCCTCATCTTTTGAATCAGACGGGACAACTTTCGGATGTGAAGGTGCGATTTTGTAAGGGGCGACTTTGGCCGAAGTGACGACGATTGGAGATAGCAGTATTTCACTTAACCCTCATCCACAATTTTATGAAAAGAATAATACTTGAGAGTATTTTGAATCAGATGGGACAACTTTCGGAACTGAAGGTTTTACATCATCGGTTCAAACGAGTTTCTACATTTTTTTTACATTATCGGTTGTCACATGTGTACCTTATAGGTCATATCAAAGAATCTTCTCGAGGGACCCGGCCCAAGGTATAATTAATCACTGTCCTCTGGAGTTTCAAAAAGGTCTTTTGTTTTTGAAAGTGAAGAGGGCTGGGATATAAATCATGCTATATTTGACACATGTTGAAGTATATTCAAATATGTTTGACAATCAATGGGGAAGGGACGGGTAAGAGCCCTGTTGAATTCCCACCTATATTATCTCCATGGTGGCAAGAATTTTATCAGAATCTTTTTCTAAAGTCCTCCCGACCCTCTGGCAAAGGGCCGGCGAAACCAAACTTGAACCGCTGCTCCACGAAGAAGCTATTACGTACACTGAAGGACAACGCTTACCGAAACTTATCAGTGTTAATGTCATGGTAAGTGAGGAGCTGTCACAAGTTCCAGCATTTAGGAATGACATCCCATTCAATGAAGCTATTTACTGTGTTATTTCCATGGCAGTGAAGGGAAATGCGCTGACTGGAAAAAAAGAGTTTGGCCCGGGATTCTCAGTTGAGTCAATGGCGATTACAATAATCCCTGGTGTATTTTTTGTCACTGAGCATAATTATATCCGTTTGCCTCAAAAAGTTAACGGGCCATGTACTATAATAGACTCAGAATGTATTGTATTTAGCTGTTTGGCCTGCTATTGTGAATAGTATTTATAGCACTAATCCTGTAATCTTCGCTTTCTGTTATCTCCTCGTAAGAGAACAGCCATACTAATTTCTACGTACAGTGTTTATTTAAACAGCTTTTAGTCCAATCATACGCAGGCCTAGGCCTACGTAGCTCCGTGGTGACAAGTATAGGCAGGGGTGGATTGAAGGGGGGGGGGGGACGGCATAAAACTTTAACGGCCGTTAAAGTTTTTTTTTTTACTTCACAAAAAAAAATAAGACACTATTCCATCTAATGCCGGCCTATGTGAGGCGTCGTGTTTGCGATTGTCAAATTTTCTGAACACTCCGCGCTGACCCTGCATTGTGGAGCTCCGCTCATATAGTATTTCAGGCAAAGGCGTACGAGGTGGGGAGGCACGGGAAGACCCCCCCCCTCCCACCAATGAAATCATAAAATCTAAAATTATGGCAGGATTTTTGAAAAATTTGGACAGCCACTTGAGCTTCAAAGCTCGTTTATCAGAAAAATCCAGGCGTGTGCCCGAAATCTTAAACAGAATTTCCTGAAAAAAGGGAAAGAACGTCATAACTGAGGTAAAATTTTCATGACAAATCAACAAGATTCCAAAAAGTAGTTGTACACATTCGGGCAGCTCAAAGAGCTATTATTCGTGAGTTTTACAGCACAGTATTTTACAACACAATGACCTAAATGGTTAAATATCCAAATTCTTTAGAAGATTTGCCCGAAAAATGGGAAAGTATTATATCCAGGAAAACATATTTACGAAAAGTCAAACAGATAAAAAAAATCCCGACACATTTAGGAAGCGTGTCACTAAAAAGAAACAATTATTCTTCTGCCTTTTTTTTTGTTTTTAAATCTTGTGCAACATAATTCCCGAAAAGGCCAATTATTTTAATAACTTCAAATCTATGCCCGAAAAACAGAAAAAGTAAAATTTCCTTGAGAAAAATAAAATGATAACAAAGATTTGCTACACATTCGGGTAACCTTCATACTGTAGTATGGCAAAAGTTTTGCCTGAAATGGAAAAATACTCAGGAGTAGGTTGAAAAAAGTTTTTGGATGTTTTCAATTGCCAAATTAATTATACTGACACACGGGAGGATTTTCAGTTACAGTGTCTACTAGCTGACTAGTTTGCAATAGATCTATCCTAACCCTACAGACGAAACTCTGGCAACGGTAATGAAAATCATAATAACACAATGTAAGAATGTCTTAGCACCATTCTTCCTGAAAATTCACTTGAACCCATCTCGTATTCGTAACGTGTCATTTTTTTTTTTTAAAAAAAAGGTTGTTACTTATAGAAGCAGTGGCGTAGCTACAGGGGAAGGGGGAGATTGCCCCCTGGCTTTGAAAAGTGAAAAATGCGGAAATTGCCATTTGTGACGTCAGTCAACTGCACTGTGGTTTTCCGGGTCAATTTTTCTTTCATGAAATTCCTAATTCTACAAAAAAGCTCCATTTTTGAAATTATTTGTTTCAAAAAAGCAACTTTTTTTTACTCCCGCTTCGCGAGCAGCGATGTGTAGTTACTACTGCAGTCGTGTTACCTCGTAAATTTTCAAACTCTAGAAATGACAAAATGCACATTATCAAGTGGTATCGGCAACTAAAGTGCTATTTTCCTAATTTTCTCCAATATAAGCTCTTTACTCTTGAAATGAAGTCGGAGAGCCTCAATTTTTAGACCTTAGATAACATTAAGTAGCGGTAACGATCTTTGGTCCCCTTGCAATCTCACTGGACTTGCCAATAAGAAAAACAGATTCATAATTTCCGAATTTTTCACATTTCCTTATATCAGGAATCCAGAATCCAAAAACTTCTCCAATACAAGCTCCATTTTTTGAAAAAGTTGCTTTAAAAGGGCAAAAATTTCGGCGCCGCAAATAACATCTCCTAGAAATGTTGTTCACGCTTTAAAGAAATTCGGAAATTTGGGTGCTTGAGTGCCTCCCCCCCACAAAAAAAAAAAAAAAAATTGGTTGCTTGCCTCCCCCCTGGAAAAAGGATTAAGGCGCGCTTGGCGCGCCGCAATACGTCTCTGACACAGTGGTGTTCACAATTAAGGAAAAATCGGAAAACTTAGCTACTACTTTCAAGCCCGAAACCAGCAATTTCTGGCTGTCTGATTTTTTTTGCGATTTTTCCAAATTTTCTGTACGCTCCGCACCAACTGAAGATAGTCTTTCGAGCAAGACTTCATATTTCAGGCAGTGAACCATTGGCCTACCGTACTCAAATGCCCTCATATTCACCTATCATCAGATACAGTGGCGTAGCTACTGAGAGCAGGGGGGGGGGGGCTAGTTGCCCCACCTGGGAAATATTTTGGGGAAATTTGTTGAATTTGGGAAAATTTCAAGTTTACGAATTAATACTTCCTTTTCCTATTTCTTTAAATTTTTCTCACTATAAGTAATCGTGAAACATTTCTCATGCATAACTCGTATTTCCATGCAACGTATTTCCCCAGATCTCATCTGTGTCACTGCACCATGAAGGGCCCTTGACTTGCGTTCCGCAGAAATTTCCTCTCTGCAGCAGCGTGAATGTTCTCTGGTATACGCATGGTGTTTTGATCAGTGCAGCGTATACTGCGCAACATATGTACTTACAGGGTATAAGACCGGAACATAGGATACTATCATCGAGCTAGTTCCCTACGTATTGTTTAGCTAATGTTATGTTCATCAACTTGATGCACTATTGGATAATACGTTGCTAATAAATAGTAACATAATCATAGCTTCGTAAACGAAATATTCCCTCATTTATCACAATTTCCGTTTGTTTTGTTCCACAACCATTATATTTATATTCGATTTAAGGCTGTCAGCAGTACATACCAGTAGGCCTCAGAGTTTCCAATTTTTCCTTTTTATATATATTGTAAACAAATTGTCCCCTTAAAACTTTCCAGGAACATGAAACATCTGCCATTCTACGAATGCATTAATGAGGCACAGGGAGTGTCATTTCCTGCAATCTAGGGGTGTTTTTAGCGAAATTTCAGCTGGCGGGACGCTCCGCGCGAACCTATGGTCGCGCTCCGCGTATCACTCTCACCCTTCAGTAAAGTTGACAACGCCCTGGGTTAGGTTAAAGGGCAGGAGCAGTCATCCCAAACTGAAGAAGTGTAGTAGACTGTCCAGTTTCATGATTGGCTGTTGGGAGTCATGTGACAATGTTTTTCTCTTCAAATGTGAAATTTACCAGAAATAACTGCTTGGTTTACCTTGAATATGCAATAGTAAAGTCATAAAATGCAATGAAAGATACTTTGAAGAGACATTAAATGAAAATTGTGTTATTCAGCTTTTTCTTCAAAATAAGTTTTGGGGGACTGCTCTTTACCTTTAAGTTAGACGAGGTTAAACAGCCCAGTTTCCAGCCTATTAGTTGACAGCGCCCTGGGTTAAGTTTGAGCATTTATTGGCCTCTCAACCTACAAGCTAGTACCGGGCAGGTTATAGACTGATCCTACACTGTGTTTAACCATGGATGGAGCTAAAAGCAAGAGCTTACCATTGTCTTAACATAAAAACCCTGCAAACCTGGACAAACGTATGATGTTTACCTCAGTATTTTTAAAGGACTGTTTCGGAAATTAATCTATTTACTCTGTTTGAAAAATTAATCTAATTAATCACTGGGGATGGGGGTGGCAAGGGGCCCATAATGACATTGTCATAGTCCGATGTATATAGTCGGCAGCTTCAGGATCTTGTAAGCCATAGGCCATGTTAATTACTTGGTAACATTACATGACGTCGTGATAATCTTGTTATCATCATAAATTTTCGTATTTTGTATGTAATACATACACATTGACCTTGAAAATATACTCAAACTGAAAATAAACTGAAACTGAATCTGAAAAGTTATGGGGAAATTTCGAGCTTTTGCCCCCTGGAAAATATCCTAGCTACGCCACTGATCAGATACCTTTCAACCCTGTCAGTTGAGTAGGCCTACCGTAGTCTGTGTAGATGGATTCTTTAGCCTTTATAGAAGTGTCAAAATGTTATCAATGTTCATGTAGCAGCGCAGTGACGTAGCTGCAGGAGGCAGGAGGGGCGATTGCCCTGTGGCTCGAAAAAGTGAAAAATTCGGAAATTTCAGTTGTCATTTGAGACATCATTCAGACACAGTTTGATATTCCAAACTTTTCCTCCATAAAATCCCGAATTCTTCCTAATAAAAGTTCCATATTTGTAATTACTAGTTTTGAAAAGGCGAAATTTTCCGCGCGCTTCGCGCACCCTAAATTGCAACCCTTTGTGAAGTAAGAGATCGCTCATAAAGCAGTCAGTGGTAAACTTTCCCGAACTGCTACTGTGCCATTTCCCTAAAATTTTCTTCCATATAGGCTTTTGATTTTTTAAATATTTTGTCCCTCAATGCAACAAAGTTTCGGGAGCTCTTTGAATGTGGCCGAGCAGCCTCAATCCGCACTCCTTAGATAACATATAATCTAACAACAAACGCTCTTCAGTCGACATGCTATCTCAGATATAAGCTAATAGAACACATAGGCTCTTCGACATTCCCCCAAATATTCGAATTTCCTAACAGGAAACCCTGAATATAAACTATTTTCTGCAAAACAAGCCCCATATTTTAAAAAGATGTAAAAGGGCCGAAATTTGCTAACACAGTATTGTTCACACTCAGGGGTGGCGCCAGCGGGGCGGGGGGGGGGGGCGGGGGGCCATGGCCCTTCGTCGGGGAACACTGCCTTCCCCCTCCCCTCCCCCGGTCCGTTGTTTGGTCGGGGAGGCCTAAAAAATATAAAAAAAAGAAAAGAAAAAATGAAAAAAATACCTACAAGGACTGAAGTTACTGGATGGGTGAACATCTTTTTCGTTTTGAAATGCTATTTTAATACATATCGGAATCGATTTTCTTTCACTTTTTCTTTGCTCCGTTAATCCGCAAGGTCATGCCCCGTCTGGGAAGGCTGCCCTCCCCCCTGTTGTTGAGAAAACCCAATTTCGTCGGGGAGCCTTCATTTGCATGCCACCGTAAACTGATTGGAAGATGCGGGTCAGATAAACTTCAGTCACCCAGACGGTCTTCTTGATTTTGCTCACTAGAAGACCATATACTTAAAGGAAACTCACAATTCCGAATTTTCCTGACAAAAACAGGCGAGAGGTTGTTCATGTACATACAGGGCCCAATGGTCTGCCACCTGGCTTGCCCCGACAACCGCATTCTAGCAACGGTAATGAAAATCGGACAGGCCGTTTCAGCTACACATGGCTAATGATAAACAGTAGTGTGAGAATGTCTCCCAATAAATCTGACTGAAAATTCATTTGAAGCCACCTTGTAACGTTACATATTTTCAAAAATTCAAATAGGAAGAAAAATCTCTTATAATCTGGAGTCACGTAGAAAATCTCAACTATTTAGCGGGCCTTTCAATGGACTACGACGAAGATTCCTAATAGAGGCGAAAACACTAGTATATTTTCAATTCCGTTGCAGAGTTTCCCCCAAAAGAGACAAGAACATGACATCTAATTGCAACAGTACCTTTTCTGGTAATTTTCTGATCACTTAGCAAGTTGAGTTTTTTCTATGGAAGTGAAACTTTCATTTAAAAGGAAAGCTCAAAATAACGACTGCTTCATTTCTAGTTACATGTCTGGGAAATGCCACTTCCGGCTGTCTGAGGGATTTTTTAAACAATTTTCTGTACGCTCCGCGCCAACTAATGGTGACGCTCCGCTTAGATAGAGTGTTTTGGTCGGACAGATTACTTAACAGAACAATGCTAGCTTGCAAATTATTCTTCGTTTTGGGACAATATTATGACGTGAAAATAAGTGCTCAAAATAATGACTGATTTGTTTTTAGGTACGAGCCCGGGAAATGCCATTTCCTGCTGTCTGGGGTTTCTCAGTTTTGTCAAAAATTTCTGGGCTCTGCACTTTGATAGTCTTTCGAGCAGAATTACATTTTTCCGACAAAGGAGACAATTATTCCCCCTCCGGAACTGAAACGCTCCCGTCCGTCTATATATAAAATATAAAACTTCAAATGTATGGGACACCAAACTATTTCCGCGGGAGAATTTTCCAATATGGTCGGAGGGCCTTAATCATGATTATATTCAGTAACCCCAACAAAACTACAGATCACCCCTACTTGATTTTCTTATAAGAAGATTAGATTCTTCCATAAACCCGTAAATCTGTCAAAAAATTACAAGTTTTCTCTGGAATATAAGCTTCAGATTGTTAAAAGTGGCAAAATTTTCAAATTTTGATGGATACTCCGTAGGCCTACAGTGTAAAGGGAGTAACCAAAGCCAACTCTGTTAATCACCTCAACATTCTGCCTCAGTGTTTAGCCCTTGAAAGGCATATCACTTAATAAAAAAAAAAACAAATATTTCATAATAACTGAACCCCAAAACCAAATTTTTTCCATTAAATTCCTAAATTTCTCCAATAAAATAAGCTCTCAATTTTCAAAACTTCGTTCAAAAAAAGAAAAACCTTAACGGGCAACCTGGTCTCGTGTTGAATCCTTAAAAAGTAGGCCTAGTACGATTAAATGCGCAACCCCAAAATATTTACAGCTGACGCGCCTACATAAAGTTTTTTATTTTGCCCATATGGAGGACATATTCTTGAATAAACACCCCAATTTTAATGGTCCTCACAAAGTCGAAATTTCTTAAAAAAATTTTGTCTTTAAATAAACTCCAGATTTTTAAGTATTTGTTGAAAGAAGGCCAAAAATTTCGCGCGCGACGCGCGCCTCAAAACTTGTTAAGTCACGTCCCACTGGAACTTACTCAAAGTCTTTTTCGGGGCCTTGAAATGCTGGCCCCCTGTCGGGGCGGAAATCCTGGTGCCACCCCGTTCACACTTCAGTCTCCTCTTTCCACTTCGGCTCACTGCAACGCCAATACAGACTGAGCTAACCAACCTACATCGACCAACACACCTTGACCGGTAATGCCCGCTCACGTTCAAAAAGAACGACGCAATGTTCATCATACAACGATCTTACGATCTTTATGAATATTCAGCAAAAGTCGCTCAGTGCCGAAACCGATTGGATAAAACAGGAAACTAGTCATAAAATGTATTCATCTGGATTTTGGGATGAATAAAAATGATGATGCAAACAGTTTCAAAATATACAAGTGTCTCACGACAAGCCGTAAGTTTGTATTGACCGCTCAGCAGGCTCGTGGTGTGGTTGAGCAGTGTACAGTCTGCAGAAACGGGCAGAGAGAAGTAATCTGAATGGTTGCATAGCAGCACAATGTGGTCACCCCGAAGAATAGGAACAGAAAGAAAAATGAAAGGTGGATGGAATAAATACGTGAGAGACTTGGGGCAAATCTAACACAAAGGCAGCGTTTCTCAAAGCGAAGTAATACAATAAAAAATGACTTTAAAATGGGTCAAATTGCCTTTAATTTTAGCCGTCTGTATTTCAACTCTCATTGGCTACACAAATCACATGCATATTTTATAGATAACTCAGTCAGAATACAACATCCCACAAAATTTGTAAGTCACTTCGTTTTCAGTAAATGTTTTCCGAGGTAAGAACAATGAATATAGTGGTCCGCTACCTATTGGGCTATCCATGACAGACTTGAGTTATTTAGTTAGGTGAAGTTTTTCGGCCCACTTTTACGCCCTTGAGTTTGGGAAACTTTTTCTAGCTATCATGGAAATGAAAAAGTGAATAGGAAACCTGAAATTTTCCTGCTGACACCAGATTATCAAGTGACATCGGTAACTAGACTTATAATAGCAGTGCTGTTTTCTTTTTAAAGTCCAATTTTTCTCCAATAACCCTATGAGCTCTCGATTTTTAAAAATATTGAAAGGCAAGAAAGAAGTGCGGAATCCGAAGACCATTAGCATGATGCTGTATATATAATAATTACGACCTCGATCCAGCCTCATTCTCATTTTGCTGTAACAGAAAGTTCAGATTCCTCAGTTTTGAACCCCAAAACTTTCGGTTTATTTTCCGAAAACCAAGAATCAAAACTTGTCTGCAACAAAAAGCCATATTCTTCAAATAGGCCCTATTGGCTAGTAAGAAAGGCAAAGGTTTTGGCGTCTTCAGTAGCTCGTGCCGCGGCGGCAAATCACCTACAGCCAAGTTCCCAACTTCCTATTTCCTACGTCCAAAAACATGGATGCTTGCCCCTTGGGAAAAACTACTAGCTACGCCAATTGGTAATCACACTTGAAAAATGAAAAATTTGCGTGCTTGCCACGCCCCCTGGACAAAAAGTCTAGTTAAAGGCCGGATTGTCTCACCCCCAGACATTACCAATTCTCCTAGCTAGCCTTCTTACTTAAGCCCTAGCTCCCTCGCATGACATGAACTAATAGGTTGGAAACTGGGCCGTAAAACTCCAATCTAACTAAGCCTCTCCCACAATTGTCTGAAAATCATCCGCTCATCCAGACACAATCTTAGTATTCAATTATTGCTTCTGTGCGGTGAGTATTTAAAAAGCTAAATGTGTATAATCAAAGCACTCTCAGTACAGTTCATGCTGTGTAATATAAGCTTTGCTACCCTGCTTTGTTTGAATTAGCTGTCAATCAAAAAGCTGAGCCAATTGAAAATTCCGGTAAATTCTGCAAGAACTGTAGTTTGGGGTGAAAGGATTGGTCTTTTAAGGCGGCTGCTCTATGTGGTGATTATAGAATACGGAAACTTACATCTCACGCTCTTGGATTCTGGAACTTGAAGATGATCGGGTAGGCCCTACTAAGTTGTTAAGGTGAAGTGTTAAGTCAGAAAATAGACCGAGTATCAAAAAATTTATTTTTATATTTATTTATTTTTTTTTTCGGCATATTGTAGTAACTTTACTTCATTATTATTAATTGATATCCCTTTTATCAAATCATTTTGCAACACTTTCAATGCTAAGGTTTCTGCAGCTAATAAAAATAAATATGGGCTTAAAGGGCATCCCTATCTTACACCCCGCTGTAATGGAAAACGATCCGACAAATAACCATTATTTAGAATACATGCACTACTTTCCATGTAAAATACCTTTACCCAATTTTGGATGCTCTCACCGAACTGGAAGTGACACAGGCATTTATGAATATAGTTCCACTCAAGCTTATCAAACGCTTTCTCGAAGTCAATTGCAAAAATAAAACCGGGAAGCTTTTTATCAGAGGCATAGTCAATTAAATCAAGAACGTACCTAATGTTTTCACCTATGAAACGATTTTTAAGAAATCCAGTTTGTTGCCGACCAATACAGTTCTGCAGGATAAGTTTTAAGCGTGAAGCAATAGCCTTTGAACCAATCTTATAATCAGTATTTAGCAATGTAATGGGTCTGTAATTAGAGATAAAGTTATGATCTTTGTTCGGTTTTCGAATTAGAGTTATGATCCTTCTGCTTTGCTCAGAAGTCAAATGCCCACATAAATAACCATAATTCAATGAGTCTACAACTAGCTTTCCTATTACTGGCCAAAACACTTTATAAAAATTGACAGTAAGCCCATCGCTTCCAGGGGACTTATCATTTTTCATGGAAGACAATGATTGAAAGCATTCGTTAACTGTAAGCTCCCCCTCACAGACAAGCAAATCTTCATTTTCAAAGCGATTTTCTGTGAGATTCTGAAAAAATCTCTCTGGGGAACATGATTTAGAAGTATAAATGTACAACCTTGATCATTAGTAAGTTTGGAAATAGAATTAATTACTCTGTTTCTCTTTTCTAGGTTCAGAAAATACTTAGAGTTTTTCTCCCCTTCCTCTACCCATCTAGCCCTTGACCTGATGATTGTTCCCTGAAATTTATAATCATAGTACTGCATTAATTCATTCTGGGCTTCTTTTAGTCGTGAACGTAGCTTCAGATGGCACTTACCTCAATCTCCTGCCCAATTAGAAGCTATTAGTACTGATATTTCATTGTATTGTTTTGCACCTTTTTAGGTATTAAGAAGGGACAGGGGTATCGATATGGACATGTAGATATGCAATTAATAAATTTGCTACAACAAGGAATGCTTAAATAGATATAAAAATGATTTCGAGATGGTGTACAGCTTGTAACGCTCATTAACCATGAATAGATTGTCATTTCCGGGTTGGAAAACTATGTTTTTCTAACAGATTTTTCAGTAGTTAACATTTCGTTCAACGCTGGTGCTTCCTAAGTACAAACCCTGGAACATTGGTAGCTTAAAATTTTCTGAAGGCATGTAATATAATCATTTCAGGTCAAACTGGGACAAGTGAATCGATTTACTATACACAATTACATTTTAAAATAGCATAGTCAAGATTTAGGTCAAAGGTCAAATTTCGTACCTTTTTGACTTTTAGTGACCTCAAAAGTCACGTGATTCTCAAAATCTGTATATCAACTAAAAGACAATTTCTTTGCAAGTATTTTGAGGGAGAGTTTGCAACTCTCGAGTTTCTAGATAAAAAAATGGCCATTTTACTTTCCCCTTCCCCTTAAATTTTTTATTTTTCAGCACCCTGAGTCTTGTCAGATCTCCCGCTATATTTCCCCAACCCACCCGAAGATACCCATGTACCTGAATTTTTCTGTTTATAGACATGTCAGGGAATCGAAAAAACATAGTGGCATTAATGACCATTCCAGGTGGCACTTGCCTCAATCTGAAGTCGGGCTATCAGGGGCGGTCGCCCCCTCTGACGGACCAAAATCGTCTGTCGGCTCCCTTTTTAGGTTTTAACATACTTTATTCTTGCACCATTATTGGCAGAAGATATAATTTAATAGCGTTTTTGTAAGGCCCAGATAACCAAATGATCAAATAGCCACCGGTAACTGTACTATCCGTCTGTATTCTGATGAAAAGGGTCATATTCTGCAATATATTTCTTTTTTTCTAAAAGTCCCCTCGACTCTCTGGCGAAGAGCCAAGCAGTGGCGGAGCTGCCATATGGTCAGGGGGGCGGTCGTCCCCCCCCCCCCCCCGACGGACCAAAATCGTTTGTCGGCGCCCTTTTGGGGCTTTCAACATACTTTACTCTTGCACCATTTTTGGCAAAAGACAAAATTTAATAGCGTTGTTTTAAGGCCCAGATAACAAAATGCTCAAACAGCCACCAATAAATGTACTAACTGCACTTCATTCTGATGAAAAAGGTAATCTTCTGTAATTTAGGGATAGGTTTTGCCGCAAACGTATCTTCATGCTTTATACGCACTAATGAATGTTGTCGCTGTGCTAAGTTCATTGCTTTCACACCAAGCGTGATTGTAAGCTTATAAAATACACATACTGATATTAAATTAACTCTCCCGGCCAGTAAAAGATGTTGCAAAGGGCGCAGCAATAACTGTAGCGCAAATAGCCCTCTTGTTGTCGGGGATAATTGTCAACATAGACAATAAAAAGACGATTTTCAGAATCATTTGAAGAGAAATTTCAGGTTAAAATAAAACAGAGCTGTTATCATAGTGGTAATGATTTAAGAATTGTAATGATTAGTTTCCATTTTGCTTTCCTTTAAGTGACCATTATCAAAATAAATGGCTATTTCTGACACTGCGCGATAATTCTATGAAAATGCTTATTTGTGTACTTCCGTGGTCTAAAATGCCAGAACATTGCATCAAAAAGCCTAAGTTTAGGCTACTTTTATTTATTATGAATTCGGTATCTAGAAAGCCAAGCAGGCCTATTTTCTTGGCTATTTCTTTTAATGTACTTAATTAATAGCTATTTCAAATGGTCGCATGATGTAAATTACCTCATTTAATGTGTCTTCGTGTAGCCTACTTATCTTGATTTCCAGGTGCCAAAAATGTACACCTAACGGTGATTAATTTTCATAACTTTTTCCCTCTGTAAGATTGCTTGCTATTTAGCTCTAGCAGGTTAAATCTTTACCTTCAAAAAGTAGCCCATTATTACATTAAAATCTTAAATCGAGACCTGACAGTAACACACAAAATATAATGACTGCCTTCATACTAGAATGTGGAAGAGAAGAATAGAAATATGCGCGTCCGCAGGTAGGGGCAAGGGGGGGGGGAACTTTCCTTCCCTGGAAAATAAATAAAAAAAAAACTGAAAAAAACGAAGAAAACATAAAGAAAAAGACGAAGAAAAATTAACATCAATATTTCTTAACGGTTCATTCAGTGTTTTCCCTATTTATATGCGGTAAATAGGCTTTGCAAATGTCATTTCCAGCGATCTGAGCGGCATTTTGGGCCAAAATTTTCTTGCGCCCCGCTCCAACTCATGGTGGCGCGGAGCTTCCCCCTACAAGAATTTAGTCCCCCTCCCCCGAATTTTCTTAAGCGGAGGCCCATGGATAGAAATTTTAACATGTTATTCAAAGTAGAAAGACTTACTGAGGAGAAATGTCAAAGAAGTCTTCTACCAGGTGAAAATCAAAATAATGGAAAATATGAAAAACCGTGGCTTGGATCGTGCGGAGACTCAGGGTATTTACTCCTTCGAAGCGCCCCTGCAGACCATCTTTGCCCCCTCTGACCGAAACCCCTAGCTCCGCCACTGGAGCCAAGGGGCGAAAACCAAACGATTACTCCCGGAGGAGTTCTGCTCCCTTAAGGAGCTAAACGTCCCAAATGGACAAGTACGCCCTCCAAAGGGCAAACAATGAGTGGTCCTGCTCTAGACTGGCTGAATAGAACAGAAGGTCTATCTGAACATCTCCAACAAAGTTGGAGTATTCTGCAGTATAGGGATAGGTTTTGCCGAAACGTATCTTCATGCTTTATACGCATTAATGAATGTTGTCGCTGTGCTAAGTTAATTGCTTCCACAACAAGCCTTTTAAGTTTACAAAATACACAGACTGACATTAAATTCACCCTCCCGGCCAATAAAAGATGTTGCAAACGGCGCAAGACTAATTGTAGCGCGTATAGCCCTCTTCTTGTTGGCGATAATTGTCAACATAGACAATATAAAGAGTTAACAAAGATAACAAAATAGCTTTCACAACATTTTTCAAAACCATTTGAAGAGAACATACAGGTTAAAATAAAATAAAACTGTTATCATGGTGGTAATGGTTTAAAGGTTTTAATGAGCAGTTTCCATTTTGCTTTTCTTTATTGACCATTCTCATGATAAATGGCTATTTCTGACACTGCAAAATTATCCCATCAAAATGCTTATTTCTGTACTTTCATGGTCTCAAAAGCCAGAAAATTACATCTAATAAGCCCAGGTTTATGCTACTTTTATGTATTATGAATTCGGTATTTAGAGAGCCAAGCAGACCTTTTGTTTTGGTTGTTTCTTGCAATGTACTTAATTAATGCCTGTTTCAGAGTTGTCCCTTCATGATGTAAATTAGGTCAATTAATATTTCTTCGTGTTCTTATCTTGATTTCTAGATACCAAAAATGTACACCTAACGGTGATTAATTTCCATAACTTTTTTCCTTGTAAGATTGCTTGCTATTTGGCTCTAGCACGGGTTTAATCTTTATTCACAAAGTAGCCCATTATTACATTAAAATCTTAAATAGAGACCTGACAATAACACAAAATATAATGAACGCCTTCATGCTAGAATGTGAAAGAGAGGGATAAAAATTTGGGCGTCCATCGGTAGGGGAAGGAGGAGGGGGGACTTGCCCTCCCTTGGAAAATAAAAAACCGGAAAAAACGAAGAAAACATAAAGAATATAAGACGAAAAAAAAATTAACATCAACATTTCTTAACAGTTCCGTCACTCAGTGTTATCCCTGTTAATATAACATAACATAACATAACAGGTTAAAGGGCAAAGGAGGGCTGTAAAGGCCCCATAAGATGCCCTGTAATCCAAAAACCCCCCAAAACAAAGCAAACCACCAACACCTAAAGAGCCCAGAAAGATTAGATTCTACCACAGTCATGGAAAAACTTGTCAATATTAACCTTAAAACGGTGCACTGATGTGGAGTTAACAACCCACTCAGGCAGGCTATTCCACTCACTAACAACCCTATGAGAGAAACTGAACTTCCTAATGTCAAGTCTAGCAAAAGACTTTTCAAGCTTTTTGCAATGGCCTCTAACCCGAGGATTACTCTGGACCTTTAAATAACTGCAAGCTAGCAAAGGATTCCCTTCAGATAGAAATTTGTATACCTGGAGCATGTCCCCCCTAATCCTTCTCAGCTCCAAAGTGGTAAGCCCAAGCAGCTTAAGCCTTTGGGAATAAGGTAGATTTTTAACCTCAGGTATGAGTCGGGTAGCTCTCTTCTGAACTTGCTCTAAAAGCAATTTGTCCTTTTCAAAGAAGGGACTCCAGGCCTGTGCAGCATAGTCGAGATGGGGTCGAACCAGCTGCTTATACAAATTTAGCAAAATTTCTTTACTAAAACTCTTAAAATTCCTCCTGATCAACCCAAGCACCCTATTTGCCCTTGCAGCAGTAGCTGCACACTGCCTAGATGACTTTAAATCTCCTGTAATAACTACCCCAAGGTCTTTCTCAGGAGTCACTTTGTTCAAATTAGTACCATTCATAGTATAATCATGGTGGGGATTCTTAGAACCAAAGTGGAGGACTTTGCACTTATCAGCATTAAAAGACATTTGCCAAGTCTGAGACCATGAAAATAACCTATCCAGATCTTTCTGAAGCAATAAAGAATCATCCTTTCCTCCAACCTTCCTATAGAGCTTTGTATCATCAGCAAACTTACTTATACTGGAAGTGATAGAGCTATCAATATCATTTATGAAAATCAAGAAAAGAAGTGGGCCAAGAACAGAACCTTGTGGTACACCACTTGAGACTTCTTTCCAGGAAGAAAAATTTCCATTGACAACAACTCTCTGAGACCTACCATTGAGCCACGACTTGATCCACTGAGCGCACTTGCCTATGATGCCTAACCTATGCAATTTTACCATGAGTCTACCTAGAGGTACTTTGTCAAAAGCTTTTTGGAAGTCAAGGTAAATGACGTCCACACTGGAACCTGAATCAAGAGACAAAGAAACATCCTCAAGAAAGCTTAGCAAATTTTTAACACAAGATCTACTGGGTAGGAAACCATGCTGAGTTAGATTGAGTAGCCCATTATCTAAGAGATGCTTTAGCAAACAGTCCTTGATTAAGGATTCCATAATTTTGCACACAACACTAGTTAAACTGACTGGCCTGTAATTACAAGGTGAACTCCGATCCCCCTTTTTAAAAATTGGAGTGACATTAGCAACCCGCCAGTCAGTAGGAACAAAATTTGAGTCAAGACATTTCTGAAAAATAATTGATAGTGGAACTGATAAAACCTCAGAGCATTCATGAAGGATGGCGGGATGGATCCCATCTGGCCCAGGGGCCTTACTTGTCTTCAAACTCTTTAATTTTTTCAGAACCAGCTCCTCAGAGAACACAATGTCACTCATTGAAGAAGGGATATCAGAACCCCTACAAATCCCCATGACAGATGACTCCTTGGTAAAAACAGATACAAAATAATCATTTAACAAATTAGCCATATCCTGATGATCACTAACTAATGAACCATTCACATCATGAAGTGGCCCAACCCCCTCCTTAACATGCTGCTTAGACCTAACATAGGCATGGAAAGATTTTGGGTTAATCTTAACCTCACTGGCCAACTTTTTTTCAAACCTAGCTTTAGTGTCCTTAACCAAATTTTTAACTAAGACCTCTTGACTCTTGTAGGCACTTAAGTCATCAGAATCCTTGCTGGCCTTGTAACGTCGCCAACACTTACGTTTCTTCCTAGTTGCCCTGAGTACCTCCCTAGAAATCCAAATAGGCCTACTTTTCACCCGAGCCTTCTTGAGTGGTATACATAACTTTGTAATATCAGAAACAGTACTGCTGAAAAATTTCCAAGCTTCAGCAGGACCTAAATGAGACAAATGTGCAACCCAATCTATGCTAAGCTCCTCTTTTGCATGACTAAAATTAGCTCTACTGAAGTCAAGAACAGTTTTGTCACTACTTGGAGGTTTACTGAAACAACAAATGTCAAAACTAATAAGGTCATGGTCACTACATCCAACCTTACCACCACTCCTCAAATTTCTGACCAGATTTTCATCAGTACTTAACACCAGATCTAAACAATTATCCCCACGAGTGGGAAACAGAACATGCTGAGTGAGGAAACAATCAGACACCGCCCCAAGAAACTCCCTCCCATGTGGCCCGCTAGTGCATAAATGCCAATCAATATCAGGAAAGTTGAAATCCCCAAACACAACCGCCCTCTTAGAAGAAAGATTCTTCAAACTTTGATGCAAATTCTGATTATTATCAGCACCAGAGTTAGGTGAACGGTAAATGATGCCATCAACCAAAGGAGTACCCCCATTGATTGGACTAAGTTCACAAAACAAGCAGTTAGCAAAACCAGTAGAAAACTTGTCAGTGACTTCAACACAATTTATGCTGTCCTTAACATACAGCAAGACCCCTCCACCTCTACCACCAACAGTATCAACCCTATCCTGCCTATAAGTTTTATACCCTGGAACCTGAATTTCAGAATTACTAATATCACTATGGAGCCAACTTTCAGTAACCCCAACTAAGTCAGGATTGTCTATGGAAACATGTGCAAGAAACTCATTAAATTTATTGGAAATGCTGCGAACATTGGCAAACATGACCCTCACATCACCAACCTTCCTAGATAAATACTTCTTCTCACTAATTTTAGAGTCAGTCTTGGCTAAAACTAAACCTGCCTTGTAACGGCTGACCTCGCCCCTGCGCCTAGTTTGACACTTGAGAGTCAACAGCCTATGCAACAGCCTATGCGGTAAATAGGCTTTAGAAATACCATTTCCAGCAACCTGAGAGGCATTTTGGGACAAAATTTTCTTGCGCTCCGCGCGAACTCATGGTGGCACGGAGCTTCCCCCCTAAAAGAATTTTGTCCCCCTCTGAATTTTCTTCTCGTCGTGGACCCATGGATACAGTAGAAGATTTAAAAATGTTTTCATAGAAAAAATTGCTGAGGAGAAATGGCAAAGTAGCCTTCTACCAGGTGCGGCAAATTAAATTGAAATTTTGAAAAGCCGTTCCTTCGATCGTGTGAGGCTCAGGGTATTTAGGCCTACTCCTCCGAAGCACCCCTGCAGACCATTTTCGTCCCTCTGACCAAAATCCCTAGCTCCGCCACTGCCTTGATAGGAAGGGTAGCATGGGTTACTTTCTTTTTTCCCTTGCTTGCCTTCCATTTTTCGCATTTTTTTTAGAATTAGGGAGGCCGGTTCCCCTCCCTCACCCTGCTCGGACGTATGAGTTTTAGCAGCTCCTGGATATATGCTACATATAACTACTTTGACGGTATATGAATGAAGCGCAGTTCATCACTTTTACATGAAAACACGGCACACACTCCAGTTACATATCCCATTGCGTAATCGTAATCACCGACTTACATCATCCATGTACTGGACGTACATACTGTATGTACATACCCCACATTTCGCATTCCTATCCACGATCCTACGATCTAGCAATTTCGATGAATTTGCAGCAAGGACTTCCACATTGAATTCCCTAATTGTCATTTACTTCATGAAGATTTAACCTTTTCTTAACCAAAAAGAACAAAATTCCCAATAATTAGGCTAATTTATGATTAAATATATACAAAATATATAATTTTGTTTTTGAAGGGGTCAAAAATGGTTCAGCTTCTAAGTATTTATGATTTAGGAAGTTAAGGATCACATCATCTCTTCCTCTTTGTGGAACTTAAATTGGATAAAGTATTAAATCTCTCCAGTGTTGCGCACGTGAAGTCGGCGTTGTAGGCCCCTTTTCTGCCTTTTTTCAGTTACTCTACACTAAGACTACAGATATCAAGATGTTGACTGCTTCAAGATTAGCCACCAGTTGCTTAAGATCAAGTTCCTTATGCTCAAATTTTTCTACACAACAGAGACACTTTTCTAGAATTCTTAGAACGGTAACCACTGCTTTCATCTCTCACTTACGTTAGGCCTAACGTTAAGTAATGTAACGTTAGGCTCCCACACTATTGAAGGCTAAGACCAAGCCTAGGCTTTAGAATTTTCAGTTGAATTTGAAGCCAGTGCACAGGTGTTAATGAAGTCTAGCCTAGGCTACATAACTTTCACTACACAGTTTACACATTAATAGGTAGTTCACTTTATAGATGATACCTATTGCATCACTAACGTTAGTCCTTGAGCAGGACATTGTACTTTAGGCCCTAAGCCCAACTATGCTTAGGCTAGCCCCCAGTCTGCATTTCGGGCACTCGAACACGACGATTTAGCATGAGCACTGACTCCTCCTCGGTGCAGAGGTGGGCAAGCTGCACTCCTTGCACGCCGATTAACTCCCATGGTATAAACGTACAGTTTATTGTGCTATAGGCTAGGCCTACAGTACTTGTATTGCCAGTAAATGGTGTAGGCCTATGAATACAATGTCATTCCACCATTGGTACATTCCACTATGACATTCCATGAGTGGATGAATCAGCTATTTATTCCATGATACTTTTTCCTCGCAAGTCCTGATATTGCAATGGCAGGGTTTGTAGAGCACAGTGACCAATGACTCTTGAATTTACCTTGAAGCGCCACCCTCTCCATGTACAGTAGGATCATCTCCGTATGGTTGAGGCTGGCTACTTGATGATAGGAGGCCACAGGCCCGTAATGATCATATACTGGCCCAGTCCCTCTTTAAAATCATTCACATTTGTTTTCTTTACAACGTCATCAGGTAGTTCATTCCAAAATTTCCAAATTCTGTTAAAGTATGAGTTTCTTCTAGATTCCAACCTGGCATACTTGGGTCTTATTTTAAAAGAGTTACCTCTTGTTCCTTCCTTTCCAATAATTTCTATCAATCCATCCAGTTCGATATCAATCTTTTTATTAATTATATTACAGAAAGTAAGCAGGTCTTGTCTGATGTGTCTCTGTTCTAGTGACATTAAGTTCAGTTCTTTCAATCTTTCCTCATAAGTTTTTTCCTTCATTCCTGGTATTAATCTTGTCATTCTCCTTTGAACACTTTACATGAGATTGATGTCTTTCTTTAAATAAGGTTTCCGTACTTGTACTGCATAGTCCAAATGTGGCCTAACAAGAGATTGATACAACTTCAGTAGCACATTCTTATCAAAGTTTGTAAAATTTCTCCTTATAAGTCCAATCACTCTGTTTTCTTTGTTTACCGATTCTGCACATTGTTTACTAAATTTCATTGTTGTATTCACATATACACCTAGATCTTTCTCTTCTTCTTTACTTTGTAAGTACCTGCCATCCATAACATACTTATACCTAGGGTTGTTTTATCCAAAATGTAACACAGAGCACTTGCCTACATTAAACTTCATTTGCCACATTTTTGTCCATTTCATAAGTTCTTCCAAATCCAATTGCAAAATTTCCCTGTCACTCTTCTGACTCTTGTATGGGGTTAAAATACTCTTGTATGGAGTATGGAGTTAAAAGAAGATGTAGGCCTATAGTGTAGAGCCTTGTTTTGATCCCTTGCTGAAATTTTCTCAACATATTGTGGAAATTGTGAAAAAGGCAAATTGTAGGCTTGGATTAATTAAAAGAGCATTTACTACTTTGGATGTGCATTTGTTTAGGATCCTATATAAAAGTTTAGTGAGACCAATATTAGAGTATGGGAATGTTATTTGGAACCCATTGCTAAAAAAGGATATCCTACACTCGGAAAAGGTTCAGCGAAGGGCTACCAAGCTTGTTTATGAAATAAAGGATATGCTGTATGAGGTGAGGTTACAGTACTTGGATCTTCCGTAAATTTTCCGTAAACATCCAAGTATCGAAAATAAACTCAGTTTGAAAACGAGTCAAACTGATTACCAGCGTAGTATCCGTGAGGCAAAGGAAAGATATTATAACACAATAATATGTGACTCTAAGGGTGACCAAAAACTTTCATTCAAGATAGTAAGTGAGTTGAGGAAAGGTAAATGTCAGATGCCACTACCTGAAGCAGAAAATGAAAAAGTTTTGGCAAATGATTTTGTTGCATTTTTCTCAGAGAAAATTGAAAAGATCCGTGTAAGTTTAGATGAGGTCCAAGAGATTAACATACCAGATATAAGTCATCCAAATATTGAAGTTAATTTGGACAATTTCCGTCCTGTTACCGAATCAGAAATTTCAAAATTAATCAGTGATTTTAGTAACGCTACTTGTCACTCTGACCCTATTCCAACCAGATTGGTGAAGGAATGCTTGGACGTACTAGTGTCACCTATTACCAGTATTGTCAATGCTTCACTTTTACACCACACTTTTCCAAAAATTTGGAAAGAAGCTCTAGTGAAACCTATGCTAAAAAAGACCGGTTTAGATCCAGTTTTCAGCAACTATCGCCCCGTTAGTAATATCCCATTTTTGAGCAAAGTGATTGAGAAAGCTGCTCTTGCCCAACAACTTGAGCACATTCACCAAATGGATGTTTTTCCAGATCTCCAGTCAGCGTATCGGCCGTATCATTCGACGGAGACTGCGTTGCTCAAAGTTACCTCAGACATCCTGATGTCTATGGACAAAAAGCAAGTCACACTTCTAGTTCTCCTAGATTTAAGCACTGCCTTTGATACCATAGATCATTCAATACTGGAGGTGGTACTGGAAAAAGATTATGGCATCACTGGTGATGTACTTGCCTGGGTGAGTTCTTATCTTAGGAATCGTACTCAGCGTGTGCAACTTCAGTCAGGTGTTATGTCTGAATCGCGACCACTCCATTATGGTGTGCCCCAGGGAAGCTGCTACGGTCCCGTGGCTTTTTTGTTGTATGCCAGCCAATTATTTGCTGTTGTGCAGAAGCATTTACCCCAAGTTCATGTGTATGCTGATGACACCCAACTTTACTTAGCTTTTAACCCCAGTCAAGACACAAACCAATGGAAAGCAGTTGCTGATATTGAAAACTGTGTGAGGGATTTGAGAGCTTGGATGTTGTCAAATAAACTAAAAATAAATGATTCAAAGACTGAATTTATGCTGATTGGCTCCAAATCCAGTTTAGCCAAAGTACAAGTGAATTCAATCCGAGTAGGAGAGTGTGTGGTGCAAAAAGTCCCGTATGTGAGGAATTTAGGGGTGTGGTTTGATGAGCACCTTGACATGCAGCTACATATTACCAAGCAATGTCAAAAAGCTATGATGCATCTGCAAGCCATTCGTTCTATTAGGAAGTATCTTTCTATAGAAGCCACTCGGAGTGTATTGCATGCTTTTGTGACATCATGTCTTGACTATGGAAACAGTCTTTTAATTGGTGTTCCCAAGATACACATAAGTAAATTACAGATAGTGCAAAACATGGCAGTTCGTTGCTTGCATAACCTTAAAAAATATGATCCTGTTTCCTCCTACATTTCATCCGAGCACTGGCTCACAGTTGATAAAAGAATAAAGTTTAAATTGATGTTAATAGTCTACAAATGCCTAAATAATCAAGGGCCAAAATATCTCAATGACATGCTGATAAAAGATTTTAATGCCACTCACAATCTCAGATCTAACACTGACACATTACGATTGGTAGTTCCACGCACCACTTCCAAGTCGTATGGTGACCGTGCCTTTATGGTTGCAGGTCCTAGACTCTGGAATTCCCTTCCTTTCTCTCTCAGAAGTGTCTCCAATACCTCAAAATTTAAAGCTGGACTAAAGACTTACCTTTTCAACCTATAGTATTATCTCTCATTTATTACTTGTAAAGTGCACGTGAATGACTTTGTCACATCGTGCGCTATATTAAGTCTAATCTATATAAAATCTATATATCTCCCTACATTGATTTATAGAAAAGCTAGAGCTGATGCCATACAGACCTATAAAATCCTAAATAACCTGGAAAGTATTGATCAAGCCGACTTTTTCACATCAATGATCAAGGAATACTGGTTATGATACCAGACATTCTCAGCATAGTCTCTACATAAGAAGAGTCCGTACACGGTTACATCATCATAGTTTTTCTAATAGAGTTGTTAATTTATGGAATAGTTAGCCTGGGTCTGTGACCGAGGTTAAAACAGTTAATTGTTTTTAATCAAGATTGGACAAGCATTGGATGTCCCTTAATTGGAAGTTCTCAATGGACAGCTACCATAAGCTACCCTGGGAGATTTAATTTGCTGCTACATGCTTCAAGTTCCAGTACTGGATTTATGGTGGGCATTACAAGGCATTTGCCTTATTTTGTGCCCTAGATCCTGTAACTTGTAAGTTCCCAAGAAAGTTCCTGTAAGTTCAAGGACTATCGCATCACATTGGCAAAATTCTTGACTGCAAAACCTCAAATGACATTGGCAATCATGCCAATTGTTTTAAAGGGCCAATCCTCTCACCTCAAACTACAATTCTTGTAGGAGTTTACAGAAATTTTCATTTGGCTCAGCTCTTTGGTTGACAGCTGATTCAAACAATGCAGAGTACCAAACAGGTTTGTCACCAAACCATTTTGAGAGTGGGGTAAATTGTGATCACCACCCTGGGGGAGCCATCTAAGGGGTAGGGAGCATCCCCCTCCCCTTTGACAAGTTATTGCAGATTTGAGAGTGCTTACAAAAAAAAACAAGGAATTATCACTCAATTATATAGATAACTAAGAATTTTATTCAGTTAGGGTAAAAAATTTGTGCCAGGCAGTAAGGCTGGAAGTAATGGCAAGTACAGGGCAAAGATTTTCAGAGCTGGGTAGCATTGTCTGGCCCTCCTGGTGTGGTGACAACCCTGGTACCAAAGCTATTACACAGTATGAACTATATTCGCTATACTCATCCTGTATCAATAAACTGAGGTTGTGTCTGGATGAGGATGAATTTCAGACAATTGTGGAAGGGGCTTAAGTACAAAGATAGGAGAGTTGGTATTGTATGGGGTAAGAGAATTTGGCTTTTAAAAACTTGAAAAAGAGCATTTCAGGGACATTCAACACCTAATTTACAACTTTTTAATGAAGTACAGCTTCTGTATGGTAGAAATAATGGATTTTCAGCTAGCTCTTCTATCTTTCAGTACAGGTGTATCATTAAGAGTTGTGATTGCTGTTTCAGTAAGTTTCTTTGAGGTAAAGATGGATATCCCGAAATGTGCAAATTTGTATTCTGCAATTCTTGATTATTCCCATAACTGACCAGTTTAACAGTTTTAACATTACCAAATAGTTTATGCAAGAAACAAAAAAAGTAATTATTTACATGTCAGTAAGTAGAATTGGTTGCTCTGTTGCCTTATTTTCCTTGTAGTACATGCATTGTAACATCTTTGCACCAACTCATGTTGAATTTTTGGAATTTAAGAACATGGTTGGTTAACTTGTTACTTTTACAGGGAACATGTGTAGCGACTCGACCAGAGTTCACTCAGTCCAAGAGATATGCATCAGATAATACAGTTAAAGGTGCTGTGATTGGCATCGACTTGGGTACAACAAACTCCTGTGTTGCCATCATGGAAGGAAAAACAGCCAAAGTCTTGGAAAACGCAGAAGGAGCAAGAACGACACCATCAGTAGTTGCTTTCACACCAGAAGGGGAAAGGATTGTTGGGATGCCTGCCAAACGTCAAGCAGTAACAAATGCCAAAAATACGTTATATGCAACAAAGAGGTTGATTGGTAGACGATTTGATGACCCTGAAACACAAAAGGACATGTAAGTTAAAAATTAAGTTTCGTATTTTTTTATTGAAAGAGCTTGGAAAATTTTTTGTCTGGTATCCTCTAGTTTTGGTGATTGCAGGCGACATGTTAAAACTTTAGCAAAGAAAATAAAAAAGGTGCATCAATGTTCAACAGTGGTGTTATTGTCATTCCCTTTTTAAAATCAGATCAGATCAATTCAAGTGATACATCCAAAACCAGAAAATTAGATACAATACAGAATTGGAGAAACCATAAGCAGTAATTACGAGAGACAAGGGATTGAAAAAAATTGTTGATCAATAAGAATAGTCTCCTTAAATAGAAGGTGACTCAAGACCCTTTAGGTTTGCCAACAATTTTGGTTCACAGACATGGTCAGTAGTATCATAGACATTGTCAACACCAACATGAACAAATGCTTCTCTCTGGGCAAGAAGTGACTTAGTTTAAAGTTTTGTAAGTAATTAAAATGTTAAATATGATGTCATTGTGTGGTGCAATACAACATTCATCACTACCTCAATTTGCTTAAATGATTTCTCCTCAGAAAAAGTGTGGCATTTGAAATCATCAAGGCCAACAATGGTGATGCCTGGCTAAAAGCACAGGACAAGACATACTCCCCTAGTCAGGTTGGAGCTTTTGTCTTGATAAAGATGAAAGAAACGGCTGAGAATTACTTAGGTCATCCTGTAAAAAATGCCGTCATTACAGTTCCAGCTTACTTCAATGATTCACAGAGACAGGTTTGTTGTTTTGGTATAGACCCTTTTCCAAATAACAGTTGCAAAGGTTTGTGGGACATGGCTTTTGGTCTGCATTGTTTTTGACCATGGTGGAATGACATTGACAAAAACTATGCACACCAAAAATTTGTCCCACCATCATTTGTAAAATTTTGCTATTTGAAAAATGGTCATTGTTGTATGGTTGTTGTATGTCCAAGGGGTAAATGAAGTTTCCACAAATTTTTACTGTAAAGTTTGCAGCCTTGAATGGAATGAGAAAATACAAATGCTGGGCAGGCTTCTTTCAGGGACCTACTGCAGTTGTGCGTGATGCTCCACTTAAGCAATGGAGTAGGGAAAACGAGCCAGTGAGCCACAACTGGAAGAAAGGCTGTGGCCGGCTCGACTTGGACCAATAGGTTGGAAACTGGGCCGTAAAACTCCATCTAACTATATCTAACCTAAATTATTATGCATTACATACAAGTTAGCAAGTTTTAACTTCTTCTTTCAATGCACTTTCATTTTAGACGAACCGTGTAAACTTGAACCACTTCACGTGTCAGTGGGAAATGTGGGAAGCCTCTTGTGGGGGAGCTTGCTACTCTGCAGGAACAGTTTGGTAATTGCAAGGAAATTAAACATATGTGCAAACTGTATGAATATGAAAGGAATTATGGGAAATGGGCTCTCTTTTAGGGAAGTAACATGTTACAGCAGGGATTCCGCCAGAAACACAAAAAAAAGGGGGGAGGATTTGTAACTACTATGGGCCAAGTTTAAATTGGTGCTGTCTGAGGCTAAAGTTACAAGTGGGTTCAAATGGTCAAAAGCTTGCTTCAAGGACCCTCTAAGGTGCAATTTGAAGGGTTTTAAAGGCCTTTGACTTATATAATTTCAATCATTGTTGCAAAAGTGTCTTCTTTTTACTTAAGAAGGACAAAATATTGACAATTTTCTGATTTGTATGGAAATGTACATTTTTTTGGGGGGGGGGGAGGGGTGGGGGTGGGGAGGGATTTTACCCACCTTTTTCTGGAAATGGGTGGGGGTACAGTCATGTACCCTCTCAGTCTGTAAATGTATTTGTAATTAATATAACTTGCCTAAAATGTGGCATTATTATTTTACAATCTTGATGAAGTGTTGTTTCATCTGTTTATTTATCTGTAGGCAACAAAAGATGCCGGTCAAATTGCTGGTTTAAATGTCTTGAGAGTCATCAATGAACCAACTGCAGCCTCCCTGGCTTATGGAATGGATAAAAGTGATGACAGAATGTAAGTAGTTTGGCCAGACCAACAGAACTTAGGCAGGTCATGAATTTTGAGGTGGCAAGTGCAATTGAACCCCATCATTCATTCAAATCACTGTAAGGGGTGTGATTTTTCAAACACCTAAATGAAGAATGTTACCTCATGTCACTCCGTGGAAGTTCAGTAAAACAGCACTTCTACCACACTCCTTAATATCGCAAGAAGTGCGATTCGTAGCACAAATCAAGGCCTGTTTAAGCCTTTTGTGAAAATGACTGATCTATCTTCATCAAGCTAGGTTGCTTCTGCTTAATAGTTTTGATATGCTTTACAATGATTCTATTAATCACTGAGTATAACAGTGTCATTATAGAATTCATTGCTTGAAGTATTTGATAACCATTTCAATTTTTTAGCAAAAAATTTACAATATCAGACTATTATAAACCTCTGCTATAAATATTTGATTGGCCACTCTGCAATAGCTAGTCTACCTGGACTGTATAAAAGACTGCATGCCATGATGTCGGAATTTTGTCTCATATTTTAGTGTGTGATACCATTTCTGATCACATCTAATTTTCTGTTGTATCATTAAAAAACAACATGCTTAGTTCCACTGCCTTAAACCCCAAACAGTACCAATTCTCCTAATTTTCTGAAATTCATCCTCATCCAGAAACATCTCAGTTTATTGCTTCAGGACGAGTATAGAAAAGCTCAATGTGTATAATCAAAACACTTTTAGTACAGCAGATGCTGTGTGGTATAAGCTTTGGCACTCTGCATTGTTTAAATTAGCTGTCAGTCAAAAAGTCAAGCCAATTAAGAAATTCCATAAACGCCCACCAAAATTAGACTTTGTGGTGAGAGGATTGGCCCTTGAAGATAACTGTTGATTATACCATTACATAGCTGCTCTAGTTTCTTTTTTCCTCAATTTTGGGAGGTGCCTTTACTGAAGGAGAGTGACCTTGTGTTTAGTTTGTGGAGTATTTGCACTATACTGTGACTCTTGTGTAGGTATTTTCAAAATAATTCTTTTCCTTGACAATGAGTTTTTATCTTTTTCTGCAGAATTGCTGTGTATGATCTTGGAGGTGGTACATTTGATATATCTGTACTTGAAATTCAGAAGGGTGTCTTTGAGGTGAAGTCCACGAATGGAGATACCTTCCTTGGTGGTGAAGATTTTGACAATGCTCTCCTTCAATATCTGGTTGGGGAATTCAAGAAGGAGGTGGGATCATGTTACATAAAAAATATGTTTTCTCATTACTTTTTGGTTTCTATTAGCAGGCCTTTATATTGCAGAAAATAAATAAATGAAAATTGCTATTTGGTTGTATTTCATGTGGCCAAATAAAGAGAATGCATACTGTCTACTGTTTAGATTCATTGGGGAAGTCAGATCATTTTTTGATATGTGTAGTGAGAGCATTGGTGGTGAGCTCCAGATTTAAAGCTGAACTTTTTACCAAATTCTAACAAATATAAAATTGTCTATGTGTGACAATCTTACTGAACATCATGCTTGTGTTATTTCAGGCCTTAAATTTTGAGGCATGCAAGTGCGATTGCTCACCATCACTCTCCTCAAATCACTGTTAGGAGTGTGTTATTTTGCACACATAGATGAAGAATGGGAGCTCATATAAATCTGTTCAAGTTTAGTAAAACAGCACACCTACCACACCTGAGGAGTGTAATCTGTAGTACACATGTAGAATTTAAAATTCAAGGCCTTTTATTTTATGCAGTAATATTACTAAGCTGGAGAAAAATTAGCATGAAGCAAGACCAAACTTGAAAGAGTTTTATGTTAATTGGAAAATTGCCTTCCTATTTTGGTTGTCCTAGTTGCCTTCTGTTTTCTTCTTTTGTCTTCTGGACAATGAAGCTACTACTTGTGGTTGGCCATCATAAATTTTGCATGCCATGGATAAATCAAGGTAACTGTAAAACTGAATTCTGGTTACCAGATAGTTTCCCTTTGTACATTCTTTGGAAAATTCTGACAGGTCCAAGTTTCAATTTATTCTCCATGTATCCTCTATAAGCAAATGAAAACATTTATCATTTTGAATTACAGCAAGGAATTGATCTTACAAAGGACACGATGGCTCTGCAACGGTTGAGAGAAGCAGCAGAAAAAGCTAAAATTGAACTTTCATCAGCTTTACAGGTGAGCCCTAGTTAAGGGGAATGAATCAACATATTTTATCACTTTCATCTTGGTATTCTGTTTGGAGTTTTGGAAAAAAGAAATTATACACTTATCTCAGGCATAGTCATTATGTTGAAAATAGTCATTCAAGCATAAAATGTGTAGACATTTATGATACAAGTTTTAAGATTTTCACATTTGTGGTTAGTAGCAATCATATTCAATGTTCATTAAATGTTAGCTGTCACATTGATCTTAGTTTGTAATAAATTCACCTTCAAGTGCTGCTATGCTATCCTCAGGTTACTTTAGGATACTTTAATCTACGTGGCCTCCCCCTTACCATCTGTTTACATGGGTAATCCCCTGACCTGCAGTAGGTTAGTAAGGATTACATATGTAAATAGGGGGCAGTTATTTGGGCTTGTAGATTTCCAAATCAGGGAGTTAGGGGAAATTTTGCCTTTCTCCAACATATACATCAGGGCTCAAAATAAAATTCAAAAGGGACGTAGCCAAATGAGCTAAATGGCGATTGGTCTATGTTATTTCAATGGGACATTTTGAAGGGGCACCACAGCCATTAAGAAGTGCCCTATAGCCATGGCTATTGGTGCCGTCCGTTATTTCGTGCCCTTTATACATAAACCTCCTAAATCAAGCAAATGCTGGCATAAAATCAAGTCTATTTTGTTTGCACTTTTGACCCAATCAGTTTGTCCCATGCCAAGGTGGATTGTGCAATTTTAATTTTTATGATCTTACCTCTCAGACTGACATCAATTTGCCATACCTGACAATGGATGCTTCCGGTCCAAAACACATGAACCTTAAACTAACTAGGTCCAAGTTTGAGTCAATTGTAGATAATCTCATCAAGAGAACAATTGAACCTTGTAAGAAAGCTATCCAGGATGCAGAGGTCAGCAAGGGTGACATCAGAGAAGTCCTCTTGGTTGGAGGAATGACCAGAATGCCCAAGGTATGTGACTTCCGTCGTAAGTTATTTAAAGTTGCATGTTTTTTCCTGTTTTAAAGTAATAGATTATACTCCATTGTCACCAGGGTTGTTGATTTTTTAATTCTTTTCCAAAAAATCATGATTTAAATCAGTGATGTTAAATGAAATAAATCAATTTCAATCAGATTTTTTATTCAAATTACAATTTTTTCAACTACAATCATGATTTTAGTCATGACTTTAATCAACATGATTTGAATCTGACTTTAACCAAAATTAAGTGATTACTTGAAGTTGGATGATATTGTTGGCTTTAGCACTCAGATGGGTTTATTTCTGTGATCCATTTGCATCTGAACTTTTCTAGTCACAGTAATAGAGCATGCTGTGGAAGAAGCAGTGATGGGGTTCATCTTAGTCAGTGAGATGATCAAGCAAGTGGCAAACAGGCAGCAAATCTGATACATTGTAACAAATTTATTTTACATCATATGTTACAATGCAAATTTGTTTTGCACTATTAAGACGTTAAGTTATCTGTGGGTGTTGCTAACTTTGTGATTGCCAAATGTAATGTTGGGGGTAACCCAAAGTGATTTGATATGAAATGTATGTTTAAGTGGAATCAGAGTTTGTTCTTACAATTTTTTTCACAACTCTATTCCTTCAACACATTTGTACATTGATTTAAAATTAACAAAAAGTTTTCATAGTGTAGCATTGTAATTGGTTACAATATAGCTGAAGCAGTCTAATCTTGCATCTGTGTGGAAGTTTTTACCCCACAAACATTCAGAAATTTTCAAATAACAGTGATAAATGTTTCTCCTAACCTGAAAGACCTCTCCAATGTTTCTATATTCTGGTAAACAATCAGTCCAGAAGGGGAAACAAGGTGCTGGAACAAAAGGTTAATATTCTCTTTCAAACCTCTGATTGCTCCTTTAGGTTAACTCTGTTTAATAGGAACATATTTACAGGTCTTGAACTTTAAAGCATGCGAGTGCGATCGCACATCATCTTTCACCTCAAATCACCGTGAGGAGGGCAATTTTTTACACACCTAGATTAGATTTGGAGCTAATGTAAATCTTTTAAAGTTCATTAAAACAGCACTTCCATCACACTCCCTAATTTCCTGAAGATTGTGATTTGTAGCACAAGTGGAAAATCCAAAACTCAAGACCCGTGTTTGAAGTACTGATAGTCCATGCATTAACCCCCAAAACCGTTTTTCATCCCTCAGGTTCAGTCAGTCGTTCAGGAAGTCTTTGGTAGACCACCAAGCAAATCTGTCAACCCAGATGAAGCTGTTGCCATGGGTGCAGCCATCCAGGGAGGTGTCCTTGCTGGAGATGTCACAGATGTCTTATTGTTGGATGTAACACCACTGTCCCTGGGTATTGAGACCCTTGGAGGTGTCTTCACCAAACTAATTAACAGAAACACTACCATCCCAACCAAGAAATCACAGGTTAGTTGACTTTCTGCCTATCTGCCTATTTCAATTTCTAAGCAATTGGTTTAATTGGGGCCGATCACATTCTTTTTTGCCTACCAGTTGTGGCTCACTTGCTTGTTTCCCCTACTCCATTCTTATGCTGCACATCAAGTTCAATAGCAGTCAGTTCCAGTTTTTGCATTTTTGATGTGACCACGTCAGGGGGCAGACCTCCAAACCTCCTGGCAGTAAGTGGGATGCTCTAACTACTTGGTAATGAACTATTTGATGAAAGATAAAATGTGTGGTTACTTTTGTACCATCACGTTTACGTACTTTCCTCTCCGTTGTTAGTATTGTGGCTCTGTTCCAGATTTCTGTTCTCCTTCCTAACTTTCTGTTATCTGCATCACCCCTTGTTACCTCTAGGGTTTCCGTGGCCTGGAAAAGTCATGAAATTTCATTTTCGTTTTCCAGGCGTGGAAAAATCATGGAATAATGTAAAGAAGTCATGGGAAAGTCATGGAGTTTGGCCTGTATCAGTCTCTTAATTAAATTAACTCTTATTTGTCCAATCATTGTGCCATTAGTTTTACAAAAATTCAGACATAATTTGTTCATGAAAAAGAGAAAAATCATGAAATTTTATTTTTCAGGAACCCTATTTACATATGTTATCCCACTCCATTTACAGGTATTTTCCACTGCAGCAGATGGACAGACTCAGGTAGAAATCAAAGTGTGTCAAGGAGAAAGAGAAATGGCTCAGGACAACAAAACTCTTGGTCAATTCCAACTGGTGAGTCATTTGCAAATTCATTTTACAAGGAAATATTGGATGTGTAGTACAATTGGTGAGTCATGTTACAAACTCATTTAGCAGGAAAATATTGGATTGTTTTACCATTAATGAGTCTTGTTGAAAACTCCCTTTACCATGAACTTTTGGATGTATGCCTCTGTGCCCTTCATACTACATCATGAATTGCAAACCTGAGAGGTCTTAAATTAGAATTCTTGAAACTACCTTTGTTGTGAATTTGTTGCCATGGAGTTATATATATTCTTTTAGTGAAAATATTTAATAACTGCAAATCTGGTAACCACTTATGTAGAACGTCTTGCTTTGACTGAAAGCTTTTCCATTTAGTTGTAGAACAATTGTTTTTTCCTGATTTTCATTTATACTTGGTAATAATCCTCAGCTTCTCGTAGTGTATTATCCTGGCATAAACTCATCTTGGACTATTCTATTTTACTCAGTGTTGCTCTATTTTAAATGTGGTTATTTACAAACAAAATTGTACTTCACTTTTAATCTTTTCAATCAAAATATTGTTGTGTATTAATGAACAAGATTAAACAACTCTGGACCTGTGCAGTAAAACAGAATAATGCACTCTTTGTGTTAATGCTATCCCTAGATGTGCTCCTGCTGTGCCTTTGTGAATCACTTGCATTAACCTCAAGTTGTGCAGCATTCTTTGATAATGCATGGCCAACTATTGTGTAGCCTGAAATTAATGCGTTAATTAAGCCATGTATGTGTATTGCTTTCTCTTCTACTGATAGGTTGGTATTCCACCAGCACCTCGTGGAGTACCTCAGATTGAGGTGACCTTTGACATAGATGCTAATGGTATAGTCAACGTCTCTGCAAAGGACAAAGGAACAGGAAAAGAACAACAGAGTGAGTTATAGTTTGGATCTTAAAGGGAAAATGCAGTCCTACCCCAAGCTAATTTGCAAACCCTCTTAACTAATTCAGGAATGGCTCCTATCAATCATGTGACATGTTTCCATTATTTGTTTTCTCAATTCATGGAGAATGACTCCTTGCTCTGCCCTTCATTTGTCATAGTTATGTTCAAATACATCTTTAGGTGTACTTGCAAGGCAAGTATGCCAAAAAAAAAATTGGAAAAATTGGCGATTCTCCTAAACAGTTTGGAGTGACTGCCAGGTGTCTTCAAGATTTGAAATAAAGAAGTAATATAAACTGTATGCCAAACTGCTGTGATAAAATTCATGAGACACTGCATGAGTTGAGAAGTTAGGTGAGGATTTAATGACAGAGCAACACAGATTTGTTTTAAAGTGTTAGCAAGGTAAATATACAAAGTTTAATATCTATTAAGTTCACATGCAATGCAAGTCCTCCCCTTTAACAGCCTCTTATGACTGGCTGGAAAGGTTGGTCATATTCCCACCCCTAGGCTATAGAGGCTCATGAGTTGATAAGGCTGGTCATGACACGACACTATCCCTTAATCTTCTTCTTTGAAGGCAGTGTGACATATTAGAAAAAACTTCAATTTATTTGGCAGTTTAAAAAGTACTGTTACCTAAGAAAGAAATCTGTTGGAATTGTTGCAATCATTTTGTCAGTATACCTCTTCAAAGTTTGATTGTTTCTGAAGTAACTCTTTGCTTATGCAAAAATAATGATGTGGAACCCTGGCACAGTATAAACTTTGTGTAGACCCTTTGTTATTACTTAATTAGGTATTAGATAGTTCTCTGTTTGTCAGTAACACTGATAGTTCTTATGGACACAATTTAAACTTATAAAATAAAACACTCAGTACCCACTGTTACAACTGTCCTTGAAATGTAGGTTGCAAAGGCAAAGTGTGATATTTGCCATGTATAGCCTGTCTCTCTCTCAATATCACAAGATTTGCATATTTAAATAGGTCATGTTTTTTTCATGATTCATTGCAAATCAGAAATAATCCTGAAAAATGGGCAGTTTTGATGGATTTTGATGTGAGTTGCAGCAATTTATACATTTTAGTTTTTTTTTTTTTTTTTAAATACTATACTTAGTCTTTTTCATGTCACCAGGGTTTTATAAAGATAAATCAGAACCTGATATGGTTATTTGAAATGGAAGTTATTTTTACTTTAATACATAATGTGTTGAGATATCGTCGCAGTAGCCGTTGGTTGAAATATCTTTGAAGCAACAGAATGTAACTTGATATGTGGTCAAAGCCTTTCAGAGTTTAAGAGCATGCTCTTTGAGTTTAGGGCAGATGAAGTTGTATATTTTGATGTGAAAGAAGCAATGGTTGCTAAGTGTTGCTAAGTTATTTTGGCAAATTTTAGGGACAAAGCTCATCAGTTGTCAAGAGGGTTCGTACACATTTTTCATCACAAAATTCAAGGACTTTTCAAGGACTTTCAAGCACTGAAATTTCAATATTCAAGTACTTGTTTAAACCGAAAACTAACAAAACTGAAACCATTTCTAAACTGTACTGTCTACCTTATGTGGGAACTTTATAATGTTTTCCTTAAGTCCTCTATTTTGCTATCCAGTGTTTTGATTTGTGAAGCTTTTTCCTTCTCCTGAGGCTGTTTGACTTTGCAATGCAAGACAAGTTTCCTTGGGATTCAGCTTTGTCTGCTAACCTATCTGCAGATTTTTTCAGCACAAGAGAATTGTTCAGCTATTCCACTATCTGGAAACATTTTCTGAAACAGTTTACTTATGTCTGTGGAGGAGTGGTATGAGTAACGGCTGTCGATAACTTTTAGAGCCCACAAAATTTCTGCTGATAAAGTTTCTTCTTGGGTTATATAAGTAGTTAAGGTAGAAGCTGAACTTGAAGGTGCTGAAGAAACAACACTTCCTGAATTAGCATTAGCAGTAAAATCCACTTGTGAAGAAGAGGGTGCATCCACTGACGTTTGTCCTGATTTGGGTTTTTTCCTTACAAAGTCCAAAAGTATTGTGGACTGCCTCCGTTGAGAAATGAGCTTAAGATGCTTCTTTCCTTTCATGTGGCTTACTAAAGCAGACTCTCCCATACTAGAAATGTCAATGTCTTTCAAACAAAATTTACAGCTTGCCCTATGTCTATCAGCTGTAGATAACAGCCAGCTGGCATAGGGGCCTAGGTCTAGTTATGATTTTGGAGTCAAAGTCTGTTAAACTGACAATTTCCTGGCATTGTAAAAATATTTGCAAGTGCCTCGATATATTAAGAAATAAACAACTGTGAATTTAAAATGTTGGTAACAGTTGTGGGTTGAAGTCTACTTCTGTTTAAACAACTTAGGTTTAGGGTAGGCTACACAGTTTGTTGCACACAAAGTCAGTGTACAAACGAAGCCTAGCGTTACGACTTTGTGTGCAACGTTAGAACTTAGGCTATAACCTAACGTTAGGCTTACGCTAGGCTAGCAGAACTTAACATCGTAAAATACCAATGTTCGCAACCAAATGTGCAGAGAATGTGATTACGTAAAAGTAAATCCTTTCCAAAATGTGTGCTTGAAACCACTTTTTTACATTCTCTGGGATTCAAGAAGAAGAAAGCAATCCGTGAAAAACTGTGACAAAACTCGATGACAGGAGAGCAACACATTTACTTCGGCTACATCTAAAGTTGGTCCAGACGTACATACGTGATATATGTGTACGTGTATGCACGTATCATTCTGCATTGTGTTAATGTACTACCAAATTCCACTTTACACGTAAAGTTAGCACTTGGTTGGAATGTTCGGCCACGGTGGATGGCCTATGCGGCAGATGTGAATATTAAAGTTTCCCGAATTGTACAGATGCAGCGCAAAATGATGTATTCCAGCAACTTAGGTGCAAAAGTATTTGTGAGCCCCCCCTCTTCTTTCCAGCGGTTTATGTTGTGTATGCCCTGATGATCTATTCGACAAATGCACAGAACAACTTTCGCGATCGATAATTTTACTTTCATTTTTCTCATCTGTAAAGAAATATTTTGCATTTTTGTAGAATATGAAATGAAATGGACTCTGATGTTTGAAATTCAAGCACTCTCAAGGACCTGGCTGCCAAAAAGCAAAATTTCAAGCACTTTCAAGGCCTTGAAAAGTGCTTCATCAAATTCAATTACTTTCCAGGTTTTCAAGCACCCGTGCGAACCCTGTGTCAAGGCAGCTGCAATTTTCTTGCCCACTGCACTGTGGTTGCTAGGCCAGATAGCTATACTGAGAATGTTTACATTTTGTGGCTAAAATCTCAGACCTCAGAAACTTGGCTTCTGACCTCAGCTAAATCAAGCATGAAGTAGCTGCAAGATAATCTTGCCTAATCTGACCATAACTGAAGGCTCTATTGCAGATATTTGCATAAAAATAACCTTGAGAGGTACAAGCTTATTTACAGTCGATTGAGTTAGTGCACAAAATGTGACCAAGCTGCTCTTGTATGGTTAAGTCATCTTTTGAGCTAAATACAAGTGCGGTTTGCTTATCATGTTTTGTGAAGTTTAAAGTGATTTGACTGATTATTATTTTGCTTATTATCATTTTTTGTAGTTATCATTCAATCCTCTGGAGGTCTCAGTAAGGATGATATTGAAAATATGGTCCAAGCTGCTGAAAAATATGCTGCCGAAGATAAGAAGAGAAAGGTATGTCCTGAGAAGCTGAAATTTGCTGTGTATTGTAGCGATGAACTTTTTGAGTAAATAATTCCTTTGCTCTTACTGTTTTGGTTTTTGTGAGCGTTGTTGAAATTCAGACAAATAATCAAGTTTTAGAGTATCATTGTATTAGGCAGTGTAATAGATGTGCTTCTGTACTTGTGGTGACTCTTTGAAGTATTTGAAATGTTGGACTGAACGACAGTCTCTTGAATTTTGCTGTCCACAGGAATCCGTAGAAGCCATAAACTTTGCTGAAAATGTTGTACATGACACAGAGAGTAAGATGGAAGAATTCAAAGACCAACTACCTGAGGAAGAGGTATATATTACTAGTTAACTTGGGTATGAGTGGGGATGGAAGGGTAGGGTCTATTTACAAAGAATATCGCAAGAGTATCCATTTACAATGAGGAAAGAGGAGAAATGGTTGAAGGGGGAGGACCTGGTGTTGGTGTCGAAGTTGTGGTATGTATTGACTAGGGTTGGGCGGTATCCTGAGAATATTGCTACCAGTACTGTAAAGCTCACAGAACTGGTATTGAGGCAGAACCAGTTCTCAAATCTCGGGTAGGAAAGTCAGGTGGGAAGGAACCTAAACTGTGCATGGCACCCCTGTTGTCCTGTACTTTGATGCAGCTGGGCATATGATTGCATTATTACCATGCAGAAACCTCTGCTTTGACTTTGTTTACCACATTTCTTTACAGTCATGCACTATCGTAATTAAAACTCCTGTTTCCTATCTCGACCTTTTCAGGGTAATTTTTTCAAGTACTGTTTTTTTTTCAAGAACAGGTATTAGAAACACACCAAATATCTTCGGTGTTTGTATTAACTGTACCTCTAGGACCGGTGTTCACATCAAAACCGGTATACCGCCCAACCACCCAAATCTAGTGTTGACCAAGAGTCAACCTTTTGGCTGTAAGATTGATCAACTTATTCCAATTTACCATCATTGAAGTTTCCTAGATGCATGAGTATCTGTTACTAGGAATTGTGGGATAGATGGTTGATGTAGTGGATATGATGTGATGTGGGATTTAGGGAAAATTAACAAAGAGAAGTGGAAAACTAACACCTTGCAAGCTCTGCGTCATATATTTTTGCCACAGTCTGTGTTCCTTCCATTTCTCTTGCAATCTGCTCTGGACCACATGTTTGGGCTAATGGCAAGAGCATCTGCCTCTCACGAGGAAGGCCTGGGTTCTATTCCCAAGTCGAGTCACACCGAAGACTTTAAAAATGGAATCTACTGCCGTTGTGCATGATGCTCCGCATAAGCAATGGAGTGGGGGAAATACGCCTGTGAACCAGAACTGGAAAAAGGCTCTACTTGAACCAATTGGTTGGAAACTGGGCCCTAAAACTCTAACTCTAACTGCAATCTGCTCTAACTTTCATGTGAAAAATCTGTTAGTAAGGCTATAACTTGCTTCTGTTTATTTTGTCTTCAAGTGTAATAAAATCAAAGAAGAAATCGCTAAAGTAAGAGAAATCTTGGCAGATAAGGAAAACAAAACACCAGAAGAAATCCAGCAGGCATCTTCAGCCCTCCAACAGTCTTCACTCAAACTCTTTGAAGCAGCCTACAAAAAGGTAATGTATCATTATTTAATGTGTTATGATATTCTTTGCCAAAACTTCTTAAATTTCATGACTGTGATGGATCACCAAACAATGTAGAATCCTACTATTCCCAATTCAGTCATTGTGTGATGCAAGTCAGTCTGCCTAAAAAACATTGTGGATGAACACTGCTGATATTTGCCTTCTCCTTTCAACAAGTTTGTAGATGCAAATGAGGCAAGCATATACTCATCTCTTGACCCTTCCCATGTGACACCCCACCTGATAGATATGAGCCCATCTTCAGTCTTGAGCCAATTTCACAAAGTCTGGGAGGGGTGGAGGGTACCTCACCCTGCAATATTCAGTGATTTTGTGAGGGCTAAAAACCCAAGAGTCCAGGAACCCCTGGCATTTTTTCAAGAGTCGGGGGAAAAATGGAAGTGTCCCACTAGTTTTTCAAGAGTCCCTTAAAAGGTGATTCTAGTTATCCCTACACAGCTGTAAATACAAATGAGATTTGCATAACAACTGTAGGGTCTTTACCTTTGTAGAATCTTGGCTTCATACCAAAGGTGAAACTTGCTGAAAATCAGCATTAGAAAAACATAGGGTGGAGGACACGGTCAGCGAGATGCAATTTTGCACCAGAAAGTTCCAAAAGAGCGCTCAAAATTGCATTGACCATTGCAAAATATTTTCTAAAAATAATGGAAAAATTCATCCTCATAAATTGTCACCAAATTTATTAGGTGGAACTTTACCAATTATTTACATAAAATTTTCATTATCAAGCCCTGTGAGGACCAAAATTATCACTATCAAAATGTTTTGTGAATAGTTTCACGTTTGAGTTCACAATGCCTTATGGAATGCATAGCGAAAACGGTGAGAACTATTTAAGTACATAGAAACAGGCACTGAGAAACACAAGCACCCACACCAGACCAGACCAAAATGTCTACAGAGAACCCCATAGCACAACACATCAAAGGAAAACAAGTATTTCAGTGATTATAGCACTACCACAATATCTTTATGAATACAATAAAGCAAGAGTACTGATTTCATGCAGCCCTTTGGTGATGTTTCAATATGTATGAAGTTGTGTTGATTCATTGTGGAGGTTGAAAGAAAGTTTTCCAATGTTTGCAAGTTACTCTCACACAGTACAAGCAGAGAAGTCCTTTTTTCAATATGTCAGATATTGTTGAAGCCTGCAATGCAGTGATAATTTTTCAAGTTACAAAAAATGATACGTTCAGTATAAGCATTAGAGCCCTGATGCTAACAGTGAGCAGCTATGCTGAACAACTAAAATCTGGCCTCCTGAAAATTTCCATGTGGTTCTACAGGGATTTGATTCAGGAACCTCTAGTGTGCAAGGCATTCAATCATCAAGTCTTCTCCTCCTTCAGAGTAGAAAAGGGATTGAATGAAAAACTGGAAGGTTTTTGAGTTCTTAAAGTGTACCTCAAGTCACAAAATTCAATAATATATATTGAAGAGCATGAAAAGTAAATCCTAACAAATCAACTCCCATCTTCAATGGACATTCCTGAGCTGAGATATAAAATGTTGAATTTTATTCACTAAAATTAAAATGGTACATTGTGCAATAATTTGTGATGCCATTGTTGTACCGCTCAAATTACTATCTTTGTTTTTTTTTTTCTGAAACTTACTGCACCATGTACCAAGGTGTGATAGCACTCTTGCTCTTATGTGGTGATGTAATAAATTAAACCCTCTCTGTGCAACATGCTGTGAAAGCAAACAGGAAGTGTTCGAGGTCATGACAACATTTTTAAATTTAAATGAAACAAAGCAGGTAATGTCAGTTGTACAACAAGGTCACAAATTAATGTGCAATGGACCAATTTGTTTTGAGTGAATTAACTTCAACATTTTATATCTCAGCTCAGGAATGTCCTTTGAACATGGGAGTTGGACTCTTAGAATTCATTTTTCATACTCTTAAATGTATAGTTTTCAATTTTTGGATGTACATTTTAAGGTTTATAATAATATGCATAAATTGTTCTGTTTCTTTATTTTTATTCTATTTTGTCTTTGTGTTATAGAAGCATTTGATTCACATATCTCCACATGTAAAAAATGATTTTCCTGCTTTTCTTTTCTTTTAGATGGCATCAGAGAGGGAGCAGAGTGGAAGCTCATCTTCAGATTCATCCTCTGATTCAACTTCCTCTGATTCAACTTCCTCTGAGCAACAGAGTGAGGATCAATCAAAAGAGAAGAACTGAACAGACTTCTGCCTCTAAGGACAATTTAGTTATTGGTGAAGAGGAACTCAATTAACTGCTCTATTCCTCCCCTTCTGGTGCAGAATTAAATGATTTTTGCCTGATATCCAAGTACCCCAAAAGGACAAAGGTCAAATGGCAAGCAAACAAGTGTCATCCTGCAATTACCAGGCATCGATTGATATTCAGAGTGGTGCTACTTGTAAAAGATTTTGCAAGGAATAGAAACACATGGTGTTTAAAATCAAAGTTGGAATCAAATTGTTGAATTGGAAAGAAAAAAAGAAATACTGAACTGGAGGAGAGTATAAATAAATACAAAACAGACGGACTTGCCTCATTACATTTCTCCTTTTCATGTGTGGCATTAGGAAGAGATGTTTTACAGCATCCCTTTCTTGTACAATAATGTTAAAACATTCATATAATCCAATAGGATAGGGAGGCCTGTACTTCTTACAATGTTGATAGATGATTATCCAAGTAAAAATTCATTACTTTAAAATAAGTGAAATGATATATGTAGGAGAGAAATTAAATTAATTTCAAATTTTCGTTTAAAAAATAAACTGTATTTCTATGTTCACCCTCAATATTTCTACTTGCTTTGCTTTACAGATTAAAAGCTACTACTTGCCTTGTAGAATCTCTTTGGCATCTGTGGGTTTTTTGTAACTTTTCACCATTTGGCATTAAGATGTGTTGCACCTTATTGCAAATAATCTTTCAAAGAGCTGGACAGCAAGTGTTTTCTTTAAAAGGAAGCTGTTGACTCATTACACATGATTTATTGTAGGATTCAGTGCTGTTTGCAATCATCTCATTTAGTCAGTTATATATGGTAGTGATTTGTTTTGATCTAGTACTAAATCAATCCTGCAAGCAACTTTTGGTAAAGAGATTGCATCATACATTTAAGCTGGTCATAGACAAATTGCACCCATGTGACAGTGAAATTGTTGTGCATACTTTCCTGGATTATTTTTTGAGTGATTAAATCATTGCAATGAATTTTTCAAAATATTATTCCATAAGGTTTAGTCTGATTTGAATTTTGTAGTATACTGTGCCAGTGTCGTTTTTATGTATTGTTTGCTATGAGGAAATCAGTACGATGGGACCTTCAAATTTCACAACTATGTGCAATGCAGGTGGTCTGAAAAGAAAGCAGGAGGGTGTGACCTTTGACACAATAAATGATGAGAAAACTGTGAACTGTACATTATTTGTTGTTTGTTATATTTACCATCTCTTATCTACCATCAACTGACTTTGATAATGAGAAAGACTCATTCTATTCATTATTCAGACTTAGGTGTTATGTTAAACGATGAAATGACTCACAAATGGAAAACATGCTTTTGCAGTGCTAGATTCTACCTCGCCTATTCCATTCATTACTTTGAACTCTTTAAATCAAGTTTAAATAATGCCCATTAATAAGTGAGCACACTGCTCACTGACTAACACACTGGTGGCTGCTCTTTGTTCTACCATCCCTATGTTCACACAAACATTCATTCTACAAGTTGTCAGAAGACACAGGTTTTGGAACATAGGGTTCTTCAAATACAGGGGTGGCAAACTTTCCAACTGTTCAATTTTAAGCAGAATTGTTCAGGAAAAAAAAAAAGTTTTTTCATTCCCTGGACCCCACCCAATGAGGTTAGTGCCTGTGTAGGGGTGGCATCAGGGTATTTTAATAGGGTGGGGCGAAGCATACGTTTAGTGTTCCTTTTTTTTATTTTTCCTTTTTTTTCCCTTCTTTCCCTTCTCTTTTCACATTTTCTTGCAAAAATAAGGGCGGTCAACCCCCTGACACTGCCCCTGTGTTTGTGTGTTTACCATACACAATAGATCATCTACAATGTGTGGTCCATTTTCTGAGATGACAATGTTGGCAAGTATGGGGTGTAGGGTCAACAAAATGCTGGAATGTTGTGGATTTGTCAGAATATCGAGTGTCATAAGAATTTTTGAACACAGGGATGTTGGTATATACAGCTGTAACTACCATATTATCCACAATTCCTTTTTATCAGTATGAAAGAAGCACAATTGCTTTCAAATTTAGTAGCTTTCCTTAGAAGAATCACCTAGCCAGTGTACATGTAAACCAACTTTAATTTTCTTGTATGCCAAGGAGGTGTTCTCTGAGAGTTCAAATGAAGATAAAAAAAGTACTCTAAAAAGCCTAAAAATCTGGAAAATGGGGGTATTGGAGAAATTTGTGCAATGGCAAAGAAATTGAATTTGAACAAATTTGCCAAGGTATTTAAAATCTTAAATCATGTTAATGCAATATATTGATTCTCACAATATTATTAGATTGTTTGAATTTTTAAAAAGGGCCATATCAGGGGAAGATTTGTTTATTAAAGGGCTGCTTCTCTCACCCCAAACTACAATTATTGCATTAGTCCACAGAAATTCCCTATTGGCTCAGCTCTATGATTGACAGCTAGCTCAAACAATGCAGAGTATTTAAGCTTATTTTCACAGGATGTACTCTACTGAGAGTGTTTTGATTATACACATTGGGCTTTTCTATACTCACCCTGAAGCAGTAAACTGATATTGTGTCTGGATGAGGATGACATTTACAGAATTGTGGGAGTGGGCTTAGGAGAAATGGAACACTGTTTGGGATGAGAGAAATGGGCCTTTAAAGGCATATTTTCATCATCCCAAACAGTTCCAATTCTCCCAACCAACTTACTTCTAGCCCATCCCACATTTATCTAAAACTCATCTTTATCCAGACACAATCCTAGTCAGTGGTCATACAAGTCCATAATGTGTAATCAAGACACTCTCAGTGCCCATGCTGGGTAATTTAGCTATGATGCATTGTTTGAATGTGATGCCAATCAAAGAGCTGTACCAATTGAGAGTTTTGATATATGTATACTGAAACTGTAGTTTAGGGTGACAAATGACTGCCTTTAAGGAATGGTATCAATGTGATCTTGACATACTAAAGGAAAAATGCAGTCACCTGAACTTGAATTTGTATAGAAAACTATTGTATTTCATGGATGGCTCTTGAAAATCACGAAACAATAGGCCTATTTATCCTCCTAAATTGTGAAATTTATTAGGAGTAACTGCCTGGTTCACCTTGAATATGCAATATTTAAATCCTGAAATAACTTCAGAGGTATTTGGAAGAGAAATTAGAAGATAGTTGAGAGATTCACCGGTTATTTCAAAACAAGTCTAGGGGTGACTGCTTTTGCCCTTAAATGATAATTATTCTACATAACTTCTAATATTTTACAATGTTATGTGTCAGATACTTTCATATCTGTCATTTTCTGCTGTATACTACTTTCAGCATTCTGAGAGGTTGCTTTTGGTTTGACATTGGAATATGTTCTGGCTCCAAATATTGTGCTACCGACTCGTACATTAGTACTTCCCACTTCAATCTGTAAAGAAATTGAAGGATATAAATTGCAGCTTCAGAAAACAAAGTTTTGAAAAACAAATGAAACTGCGAACAGGACTGGAAAACATAGTTACATTCTGGCTGGAAAGAAGTAAAATAATTTCCCAAGTAGAGAGTAAAATTTCCCAAAATTCTTCTTTTATTTTCAGTCTCAGAAGAGGGAAATTTACCATCAATATTGAAATTTCCCCCAGTTGCCCAAATTTCCAAGGAAGGAGCCTCAAACTTTCTCCACCCATGTTTGTGAAACTTAAGTTTATTGAAATGCATAAGTCACACCATTATCCAAAGAAGGTCACTCACTTGTCAAACTGATTCCCCAAACTACATTTTGGCTAAGGATGGACAATATTTTCAACAGTATTCTCAATTGGTCTTGCTCTTTGATTGACATCAGATCCAAAGATGTAGAGTAGCTCAGTTACAAAGCATGCACAAGGAGTGTTTTGATTACACATTCAAGCCTTGAATGCTCACCTAGGAAGGCATTGCATCTACACCAGAGTGGCAATGAGTCACTCCATTCTGCAGTTGAGTCATTTATGACTCTAAATATTACTCCAAGTGTGACTGGTCTATGGGGAAAATCATGACACAATTTCTCAAGTTATTTTCCACTTTGACATTGAGTCGCTCAAGTCATGACTTGTTACAATTCTGATCTGCAGGAGGATGTTTTTGAGACAGCTGCATGGGGAGCTAGAAATAAGTAGTCTGGAAGAAATGAAACTGCCCAAGGTGGCAATCATTTGTCTTTTAGGAATATTGATACACCTTTTCAGGGCTGAAAATAAGGCATTCTAAGGACAAAACCATTTTTATCTACATTCTAGCATTGCAAAAGGAACACAGGCCAAAAAGATGATTTGTGTTACCTGCTATTTGTTTGATTGTATTTTGTAAGAAAGGACACCAAGACTATAGTCGAATCTGATCAGCACTTGTGTTTAGTGACTGTAGGCAGCCATTATTGGGGTCCATCAGCCATAAAACATCTTCACTTATTGTCTGCATGAATTTCAAACCCTCATTTTCAGTGAAATTGAGGGAATTAGGATACAATACAGTGTACAACCATCCATAATACAGGCAAGCAAGGAAACTGATATACTAAAGGTTTTTTTTTTAAATATTAAAGGTGATGGACCCCAGTTATGTCTGAACATCACTGACTGTCCAGATTTGTCTATAACAAGATAATGCCCAAGGCCATGCATTGTCTTTGTTGCCTTTGCTTGTTTCCAGCCATGTCTTCTCTATGTATCAACTGTAAAAGTTTGGCTCAAAATGTGAAAATAATGAAGTATGTCCTTTTATAGAGCAACACACTTCTGTGTAGCATAAGGAGTATCTGATCCACCCACTACCAGAGCTGCCTCAACTTATGTTAAAATTTGAGCAATTGGAACTGACTGCATTACTCCTTCAATACATATTACATAAATCAGACCATCAAATGACTAAATAACAACACTTCTTGCTAAAAGATTTGATCATTATCAACTTACCGCATGTTCAAAGTCACTGGACATTCCCATACTTAATTCTACTCTTTCCAATGGTAGAGACATCCTCTTACAGACCTCAGCACGACACTTCAACAATTCCTAAATGAAATGAATATAAACATTAAACATTTTAAGTTAAACTTCATCTTTTCCTTTAATAATGGTCAGGAGAACGTCATATTATGCAAATTGTGTAATATTTTGAAGTTGACACAGGAAAGTGTTTCTGACTAAAAATTCAGCACTTCAACTTTTGATTCTTTAAGAAAAAGTTTTTTGTTTCTTCTTTTAATTGGTATTAATTTCATATCTACTGCCCTTACTTGTGAACACATTATTCTTTTTTTTCAACATATAAAGTGGTCAGGACCGAATGGAGTGAATGCTTTTTAGATGACAGTCCCTTTCACCCAATATCAGATATATCATGAGACAAGTTATTTGGTCTGATCTAGCAGTGGAGCATTTGTTTCTAAAGGATTTTGTTAAATGAACTATTTACTTGAACCATTTTCTTTTCTAGGTGACACTTACAAATTTATGTTGGTGTGTCAAAAAAATCCAATCTAACTAACTAACTAAACAGGTGGCTAGGTTAATTCCCACATTGAGTCTTACCAAAGATTTCAAAAAGAGAGCAAAAGCAGTTGCCAAATATGTCTTAAAGCAGCAACTAAATTTCACAATTTTAATCTTGCTCCTCTTCAAAGTATCTTTTGTAATAAATTAAATTATATCATAATAAATTAGAATGTAAATATTGCATATTGTAGGTAAACCAAGCAGCAACTCCTGGTAAATTTTACATCTTAGGAATAAAAATATTGTCACATCACTCTCAAGAGCCAATCGGGAAACAGTATGGTCTACTAAACTACTTCACTTTTGGGAGGACTGCTTTTGCCCTTTAAAAACGGAACCTGCTGTCATTGTGCATGATGATGCTCCACATAAACAATGGAAGTAGGAAAACAATCCAGTGCCCTACAACTGAGGGCACTGTTAGATTAAACCACAAAGTTTGGAGTTGAGGCTTAAAATCGTATCTAAATAACTGACAATCTAGGCCCCTGGGAATCAGACCTCTCACCTTGAGACAGTGTTTAATTAATTGTGGAAATCTCTGTGAAAACAATTTGTGTAGACTTGGCACCCCTGTACAAATCCTGCATTGGTGTTGCCTCAATTTGTCTAGAAACACTCTCTGCAAAAGATTTGCTGTCAGCCTGTTTGTTAAAAATTATTCATTTATATTCTTCAAAACAAGGGATTCAAAATTTATGGGACATCCCCAAGTCTTTGGTGGCACATATAAGTAAAACAGTGTTTCACCAAAAAAAAAAATAATAGTGGATAAGTTAGTTAGTTAGTTAGTTAGATAGACTTTTATGGCCCATTTTCCAACCTACTGGTACAAGTTGAGCCGGCCACAGCCTTTTTTCCGGTTGTGGCTCACTGGCTTGTTTTCCTTACTCCATTGCCTATGTGGAACATAACACACAACTGTAGTAGGTTCCATTTTTAGAGTCTTTGGTATGACTTGACCTGGGAATAGAACCTGGGCCTTCCGCGTGGGAGGCATATGCCTGTGTGCTCTCCAAATACGCGGTCTAGTAGTGGATAAGTGGTGGGGGAAAGTATTTGAAGTAACCATCATGACATAGAATGAATTTAATATGATAACCCATATTCTTTTAGATAAAAACTTCCATACAGAAAAATTCATCAATCTGAACCCCACACATTCCAATCAAAAGTCCTTGTATCCTGACAATAACTTACATGTTTGAGCTATCTTTCATGACATTATTTTGAGTTTTCATTATGTATTCTGCATTTGGCAAATAAAACTACTGCTTTCAATTCCATAACTATAAAAAAAAATTTATCTAGTTGGTAAACTTAAACAATAAAAGTCTTTACTTTCCCTTGTAAGAAAGGAAACAACTCGAAAGTTACACATTGAATGATATCATACTGTATCTAATAGTCTAATTCTTGTGCATTAAGAAAATTTAGTGAGGAAAAGTGTTTGTTTGGGTTTAATTTAATTTGATGAAGATTTATAGTCTTCCAATATCAAAGAACCAGTCCCACCCAAGTACACTTTTAAATGGTAATTTACATTCTAATATCAATCTGTGGATATGAAAATGCAGCAATCAGAGCATGTTTGTTTGAAATTTGAAAGTTGTAAACAACAGAAATGAATGAGAATAACCTCTTCAACTTACCTGGAAATCAGGGTTTGGTCCCTTAGATAAGTCATGATCAAATGAACCAATGGTCATCAATCCAGCAAATTCTAGGTTTGGGCATTCCTTGAGAACAAACTCCACCAGATCAAAACAGTTTTCAGTGGTGATCCCTGATTTATCTAAATAATCGATAAGGAAAAAGAGATGATTCAGTTTGAATGTCCTTCTTTAACCACCAAAAATTGAAATCTAGGGCTTGTCATAACTTCCCAATTTGGCTTTAAAAGTGCATTTGCTATAACTAAAGCATACCTTACTTTAAACTTAATAAACCAGAAAGCCAAAAGGCTTAGTGATTCCTTGCCATCAAATACCTTACCCGCTTTCAAATTGACAGTGCTTGATAGATTTTTCTTTACATTTTAGGCACAGAATTTTCGCAATTTTACCCCTGGTGACCTCAAATGACCTTTGACCTCTACCAAAAACAATAGGCTTCTTTCTCTCAACATGACAAATCTATATACCAAATATGAAAAGTATCTGTTACTCTTATCTGGAGATATTGTGTTTACAAGCCATTTTCGAAGTTTTGGCAATTTTACCACTGGTGACCTCAAATGACCTTTGACCTCTGCCAAAAGCAATAGGCTTCTTTCTCTCAACATGAAGAATCCATACACCAAGTATGAAAATTGTTGGGCAATCCTATCTGAAGATATCATGTTTACAAGCCATTTTCGGTGTTTTCACATTTTTACCGCTGATGACCTCAAATGACCTTTGACCTCAGCCAAAAACAATAGACTTCTTCCTCTCAACATGACAAACCTATATACCAAGCATGAGAAGTGTCGGTCACTCCTATCTGAAGAAATCATGTTTAAAAGCCATTTTCGGGATTTTCCCAATTTTACCGCTGGTGACCTCAAATGAACTTTGAATTCTACCAAAAGCAATAGGCTTCTTTCTCTCAACATGAAAAATCTATATACAAAATATGAAGAGTATCTGTCACTCCTTTTTGAAGATATCGTGTTTACAAGCCATTTTCAGTGTTTTCGCAATTTTACCGCTGATGACCTCAAATGACCTTTGACCTCTACCAAAAACAATAGGGTTCTTCCTCTCAACATGACAAATCTATATACCAAGTATGAAAGTTGTCGGGCAATCCTATCTGAAAATATCGTGTTTACAAGCCATTTTCGGCGTTTTCGCAATTTTACCGCTGATGACCTCAAATGACCTTTGACCTCTACCAAAAACAATAGGGTTCTTCCTCTCAACATGACAAATCTATATACCAAGTATGAAAGTTGTCGGGCAATCCTATCTGAAGATATCGTGTTTACAAGCCATTTTCGGCGTTTTCGCAATTTTACCGCTGGTGACCTCAAATGACCTTTGACCTCTACCAAAAACAATAGGGTTCTTCCTCTCAACATGACAAATCTATATACCAAGTATGAAAGTTGTCGGGCAATCCTATCTGAAGATATCGTGTTTACAAGCCATTTTCGGCGTTTTCGCAATTTTACCGCTGATGACCTCAAATGACCTTTGACCTCAACCAAAAACAATAGGGTTTTTCTTCTCAACATGACGAATCTATATACCAAGTATGAAAAGTGTCCGTCGCTCCTATCTTAAGATATCGTGTTTACAAGCCATTTTCGAAGTTTTCGCAATTTTACCGCTGGTGACCTCAAATGACCTTTGACCTCTACCAAAAACAATAGGGTCCTTCTTCTCAACATGACAAATCTATATACCAAGTATGAAAAGTGTCGGTCACTCCTATCTGAAGATATCGTGTTTACAAGCTATTTTTAAAATTGTCGCAATTTTACCGCTGGTGACCTCAAATGACCTTTGACCTCTACCAAAAACAATAGGGTTCTTCCTCTCAACATGATAAATCTATATACCAAATATGAAAAGTGTCGGACATTCCTATCTTAAGATATCGTGTTTACAAGCAAGTGTCACAAACACACATACACACACACACACACACACACACGACATCACCATCGCATAGATTCCTTGCCTGCCTACGGCAAGGAATCAAAAATATCCAAATACCAAAACTTTGCAAAAAAGTTTGATCTTTCTTACTGCTGTTCAGGAAGTGAAGGTGCTAATGGATGGGCAGGGCCTTACCCATTTTTGAAAAAAAAAAATGTAATTTTTATCACTGCTGAGGGGAAAAAAGTTACACTTGATTCACTTTGCAGTACCTTTACTGACCTGCAACAAAGATGAAGGATTAGCTTCATTTACAACTTCATTTTCTTATTTCCCCCCCTCCACCCTCTCCGCCAGCCCTCTTTTTTCTTTGCAAGAAGAAGCAGCTTTTTAGATGGAGAGGGAGAAGTAAAAATTACTGATGGTTCCCAAGCTCTGGCCTCATTAAGGTTTCCCTCAAGAAGGGGGGGGGGGGGGGGGTAAGGTGACCCACTTCCAGAAGAATGAGGGCAAAATCAACCTCTTTTCATTTTTATACATAAAGAAGTATCAGTTTCTTGGTTACTTATTTCAGAAGAGAACACTTTTGCAACAGCGTTCAAACTGTTCAATTTGTGGAGCTTCTAAAACCCTAAAGGTTGCATCTTAGAGGATTTGAAGCAAGCAAAGTGTCTCCCTGAACCATCCTGCTACTTTGGTAAAGGGCACCATCAATTTGGACTTGGGGTTTGGCAGTAAGAAATTATCCTCCCCAACCTTTTGCACTTTCTGGTGGAATCCCTGGATATATCATTCACCTCTACCATGCATACAGAATTGCCTGTGATTACCAATGGAGATGAGGGTGTTATGTGGGTATAACTTGGTGAACAATGCCTCTTGAGGAAACACTTAAAAGAAGGGTTTAAGGTCACAACAGGATTTGGTATGTCAGAGGGGTACTTATTCTAAGCATTTTGGTGAAATTTGCATTGAAATCCGATATGTAGGTCTCAAGATACGAGCACGTTAAGTTTTTAAATTTTCAACAAAAAGTGAACTTGAAGCAAGCACATATGACATCATATCCTCACATTAGTGCACAGTCTTTTGTTTTTCTTTAAACTTTAGAGTTGATTTTCTCCTCAAAAAACCCACATTATTAAAATGTGATTGCCTAAGTAGCATGAGAACTTTACAAACTTTGCATCCCCCACATGGAGGTCCTATTCCAGTTAACTCCAAGGTCAAGACAACAGTCTAATAAAACAAAGGGAAAGAAAGCATTCCTTGTCAATGTGAGGAATGATATAAGCTCTGCTGCCCTCAAACTTACTTTGGAACACAAATCTATTGACTTCATTTACTGTTATCTCGAGAACTACATGTCAGATTTGAATGGAACTTTCACCACACTTTGTAGTTTTGGTTCCTCTTTTACATATGGAAATTAAATTTTTGCTTTAACCTTCCCTTTACCCCCCCTTTCACCTTGTATGACACCTGTCTATAAAAACAAATACTTACTATCTTCCTGGCTGGTGTTGACCTGTACCATGACCTTTAACCTTTGGTTTCTGTCTTTCCAATGTTTATTCAGTTCTTTGGCTATTTTCTCTGAATCCACAGTCTCTACCATAAAGAGATTTGGGGTTTCTGAAAAAAAGCAAGACTGATATTGCATCATTTCAAACACAATTGTCAATTGACCACTATAAAACATTTTATTGTTAGTAATGTAATGCACAAGACATTGGGAAGCCATTACTGCACATTTTATAACCGGAAACAAACTTTCCTCATGCCTTAAAAAGGGAAGAGCAATATTTTCACAAAAAAGCCTAGTCCAAAAGAGACATGTTTTGATGCTGTTCATCCTATGTTAAACACACAAAATTTAACAACATCGATGGTTGATCCATTAGGTGTCAAATATTACATTTACTGCAGGTCAGTGAACCATGGTAGAGAACAGACTTGAGCAAGTTTAATTACATTGTACAATGCTACCTTAAAAAAAATTCTCAGTGCCTTTTTAACTTTACAAAAGAGATGAAAAATGGAAACAATTACAAGATAGGAGCCATAAGCAATTTAAGTTCAAACATCTTACCGAAAAGTTTCTTGACTTTATTACTTTGTAAATGACCAATAAAGTGCCACCTAATCTCTGGACAGTTCTTCTGAATATCTGGATTTTGAGATTTCTCAACAAGTTCCTGAACCTGAGAAAGTAAGCCAAAGGAAGATGGGTCATCTCTCCAGCAACATGTATTCATTTCCTCCCTGATTTAAACCATTGGAAATCTCAGACTTTCGGAGATCGATTGGGGAATGTAAAGCAAACATCACTGGAAACTATCTTACCATGGTTGTACTCAGCAGGAGGACTGGGCCTGAAATGAGCAATACAGTTTGCAATTTTCCAAGTTCAGTAAGCAAATTCACTGGCGGTGACAAACACTACACGCTTCACTTTCATCTTGCACAGAAATATCATGTAAGAATCCTGCGCATTTGGTTCATGGATTTGCTTGAATGTACATCATTAGGCTAACTTGCCCGATACTCTAAAAACCCGGATTTCAAGGCCTTTTTCTGGGTAATTGCAGATAGGGTGCCAGAAGATTCTACTGTATGAAGATATAGCCTATGACTGCATAAGGGATCTTTGTTCTGTTGTCTCAGCATAGTAAGTCAATAAGAAGAGTGGTCACTGGTCAGTGGGATATGAGAGCATTATTTACACTGTTGCTATATAGAGAGCATTGGGCTAGATTTCATCATGAATACATTTTGGGAAGTCTGTTGCATAGCAGCTTTGATATTTTCAAGGGCTAGGGCGGCAGCCTGAGCAAAATTTCTAGAAGGCAGTGAAACAGTCTACATGTATACTGTTAAGTGCCACCATCATTTTGCATGCAGTATATTTGTAAGATTTGGAAATCTCAAGGGGTCCCCCTACCACTTCCCATGCACCTATCCCAGGCTATGGCCCTTGGGTCTGTCTTTTTTATAAATTAAAGGGCCAAACCTCTCACCCCAAACTGCAATTTTAGTACCCAGGTACCAAAATTCTCAATTGGCTCAGCTCTTTGATTGACCGCTAATTCAAACAATGTAGAGCATCAAAGCTTGTATTACACAGCATGAATGGTACTGAGAGTGTTTTGATTATATAAATTGAGCTTTTCTATACTCACCTAGAAGCAGTAAACTGAGATTGTACAGTATCTGGATGAGGATGAATTTCAGACAATTGTGGGAGGGGCTTAAGTAAGAAGGTTAGGAGAATCGGTACTGTTTGGGGTGAGAGAACTTGTCCTTTAAGGCCTTTTTGAGCCTGAGGGGACAATGAGTAAAATGTAAAATACATGTCAAAACTGGAATATTTTCAAAACCTAAATGCGAGAATGCACAAAGGTTTCAATGATGATGGTAGAGTATCTTAATGTTCTATTTCAAATAATGCCATTATGTACCATATCATTTCACTCAAATGTTACACTGGCATGTTATCTCAGGTGACCTTCAACCTCCACCAACAAAAAAGGGACAAACTTCTCACCATGTGCATCCACATACCACATGTAGTATCTATTTAAGTTTTCCACCTTGAATGGTATTAAAAAGGTTTTCAAATTTTGTCCTCCAGTGACCCCAGATGACCTTTGACCTCTACCACAATCAATTGGGTTCTTTGTGCCATCATAATGCATAAACATATCAGGTTTGAAATTCATACAAGCTTAATTCCTACCTTGAGATATTGTTTAAACAAGGTTTTCAAAGTTTGACCCGTGGTGACCCCAGATGACCTTTGACCTCTTACAAAAATCAACAGGGTTCTTTGTGCCATCATTATGCATCAACATATCAAGTTTGAAATTTAAGTGTACCTCAAGTCAAAAGATTCAAAAATATATGTTAAAGAGCATGAAAAATGATTTCTAACAGTCCAACTCCCATCTTCATAGGACATTCCTTAGCTGAGATATAAAATGTTGAAGTTTATTCACTTGAAAAAATTGGCCCAGTGCGCAACAATTTGTGACTTTCTTGTTGTACAACTCACTTAACTTGCTTTGCTTCTCTTTAAAATTGAAAATGTTTTTATGACCTTGGACACTTCCTTTTTGCTTGCATAGCATGGTGCACTGAGAGGGCTTAATTAATTTCATCACCCCATATGAGTAAGCGAGCTATCACACCTTGGTACAAGGTACAGTAACTTTTAGAAAAACAAAGAAATACAAAGATTGAAATTTGAGTAGTACAAAAATGACATCACAATTATTGCTCAATGTACCATTTTAAGATGAGTGAATAAACTTCAACATGTTACATGTCAGCTCAGGAGTGTCCTATAAAGATGGGAGTTTAACTTTTAGGATTCAGTTTTCATGCTCTTCAATATATATTTTTGAATTTTTTTACTCGAGGTACACTTTAATACAACCTTCCTTACTCCAGGTATTTGTCTAAACAAGGTTTTTGGAGTCTGACCCCTGGTGACTCCAGATGACCTCTGACTGCTACCAAAATCGATAGGGTTCTTCTTGCCATCATAATGCATCAACATATACTGTACAGCAATCATGAATGCATAGGTTTGTCTTTTCATCGAAACCAAAAACAACTAGCCCAATCAGGATCATTTGAATATCAATGCAGTTTTGCTTTAGTAGTGGTGAAGTATCATCAACTTCTTGATAATTCTATCAATATAGGGGAAGAGACATACATAGTTTTCACCAAAGCTCCTTTGTGTTTGTTGATATGCTTCTTCTATCATCGACACTGGTTTTGTCTTGCTTACTGCAACCAGACGGGGAGCAAGCTTTGGGAGATCCTGAAGAAGAAAGGTACAAAAAAGTTTGAACAATTAAAATTTTGCAGAAAAGAATGAACATCAATGCACATTTCACCATCTTCATTTTTGTGAACACATTATGGAAGTCTGCAGACACAAATGCAAGAGATCTACATGAGATGGAAAAACTTTCAAGATGGTAAAAAGGGCAAATTTCTTCAAGTCTGAAAGATCACTTCCTCAAAAGCAAGGTATCACTAGCTACATCCATTTTTGCAGACAAAGACATAGGTATTTACCTTATTACATCCTGTGAGCATATACTGGTGTCTATGTGAGGGGGGGGGGGGACTCATCATGGACAAGGGCGAATCAAGCACAAGCGTCTACCCACACCAGAAGGCTGTGGCCAACACTGGCAGTTCCTGGCCAGCATAAAAAGGACACTACATGATGACTGGCCAGCACAAAATGCAGGAAAATTTCACAGAAAGATAATGTTTGAAATTTATAGAAATTTATATCACAGCAATAAGAAAGAATTAAAAAAATGCAATTCTATATCACCGTTTGATGAAAAATAGACATTTATCATTCCCAAACCATTACTAACATTGCAGGCTTAAAGCTGAAAGATATTTTCTTCCCCTGCAAGGTTACAGATATACAGTAGTCATCAGGGAGCTGTGTCTTGGCCAGAATGTCAAAATTGGGGGAGGGGCAAACTAAGGGCAAAGGATAATGTTGTGGGCAGAAATTTTTGGACACAGAGTGAAACTGAGCCCCTGGGTGCGGGGGGTCTGGAGGGCGAAGGCCCTGGGAGCTCTAAGGTTTAGCAAATGAAAAATTATATCTCTGGAGAGGTGTATTATTAATCTTTTTCCCTTACTTGGAGGGAGGCTAGTGGGGAGACAAGGACAAAATCTGAGGGGAAAGCCCCATCCCCAGTGTGCTGACACTGCCAGGGAGAAAAACCCACACTGGTTAATATCACACTCTACATTGACATTTGAAGCCTTACAGCCTCCACTCAAAATCCTCTAGCTAGAACACTGATCAAGCATGACCAGGAATTCATATAAATAAAGAAGCCTGTTTTAAGGAAGTACTGTAAGGTGAGTATTATTGGCTGAAAATTCTGAAGTTAAACCCAAAAATATTTTATTTGAGGTTGTGAGGTAGGACTAGACTATACGCTTAAAAATTGTTTTTTTCTGTTTGTGAAAGATCTGCAGATGTTGAGTAGGAAAGTGTTGATGGCCAAAGTATTTGAGCAACTATTAGTATTTTGAGAACAGGAAAGGTCCCTGATCACTATTCATGACCTGAGGTCAAACTAAAAAGTTGCCATTATGCTGTATGCAACAAATTAATTGAATTATATGCCACACCTTGTCATGCAACTTTGGGTTATGTCAACTAAATTCCTTAAAGGAGCAAAGTCATTAGGCAGACAGTTGCTTTAGATCTTTTCCCAGCAGATCTGGCATTTGCTAATTTGGAAGGGGACCCTGGATAATTTTACCAAATGCAGCTGGAAATCATCCAGGCATACAGTATTATTGTTCTGTTAGTTGAAGCAAGCAATCTTCCTGTTGCTGTGTTGTTGATGGAAGAAAGCAGATGATTACAAGGGTCTCCTTTAGATTATTCATGGTTGGCAAACTTCAAAGAGCTTGTCAATCTCATGCATCCCAATTGAGTTATTTATAAATTTTATAGTTGTACCCCTGCAGTTAAATAAATAGAATATGCACGATCTTCCCATACACCAAAAGGTCTTGCATACATACAAAGCTCTATCTGCATAAAAAGGTTATGTTGAACTTTCCAGCATGGACCTTGGGCTAATACTAAAAGTAAAGGCCTGTCTATGTATGCCAAACAGGAAAGCAAGATTTTGCCACCCTGAAGTCACTTGTAACTTTTGCCATGGGCAGCATCAATTTGGACTTTGGGATCCTTTGTAAATTTATAGTTATAAATATAATACTGTTATATGTGCTTAAATTCTTGAAATTATGTTTGATATGATGGAAGATAAAATAATTTAAGACCTAAATTGCATCATAGAGAATTTCTACTATGATCTACTCTTTTGAAGGATTTTCGGTTCAAATTTCGAGACTTGGCTTTAAAAACCCAAATGTCACATTAAAGTAGTTCATCATCACCGAAGACAATTCCAATTCTCCCTACAGCTGTATTATCCATCTTAATCCTGACAAAATCCTAGTTTATTGCTTCACACAAGGATTCCGTCAGAAACACAAAAAGGGGGGGGGGGGGACTTATTACTGCTAAATCCAAGTACAAATTCATGCTGTTCTAGACTTGAGTTACAAGTGGGTTCAGGGGGCCAAAAGCTTGCTTGAAGGCCCCCTGTAAGGTGCAATTTGAAGGTTTTAAAGGCAATTTATTTGTGTAAGTTCAAACACTGCTGAAAAAGTGTTGCTCTTTAAAAAAATCAAGTTATTGATTTTTTTTTTTAATTTTTACAGAAATGATGAAGGGGTTTGTACACATGCACCTTCTTTTGCAAACTTCTTGAAAGGAGGGGCCAAATCCCCCTTTCCCTTCTCTGTCTGACACAGTGTTAGGTCTGACACAGTGTCAGAACATAGATCCAGCATACAGCCCTATTGTGTTACCAAAGATTTCTACTAAATGATGAGAAATATAAGCCACTCTTCATTTTTTGAATTTGATGTGAATCAATTAATGAGCTGATTGACAATGTCTTCTGCCTGGCCATTTAAACTGAAGTTTCATGTGATAATCTTGACTGTCTCAATTTAAAGACACTTCAATCTGGTGTATGTACTGCATTGCCATATAATAACCCTATGACCATAGCTCCCAAGTTCCGAGAGGCTAGATGCGGGTCCAACTGGTCTGTCCATTGGTGGATCGGCGGCCTGGGGGAGGGGTCTCTCCCTCTCCTTTTCGAAAATTTTTGAAATTTAGAAGTGTCTACACGCAAAATGGTGACATTTTTTTGGCAAATCAGTCAACACAATGTCGTTAGGTCACTGCCAAAAAATTCAGTACAGTACTAAATATTTTGCAGCAACCTGGAAAAATATTGTATTGAGAGATTTTCCAAAATAATATTATGCAGATACTCACAAATGCGCAATGACTAAAACCTCTCCTAATCACAATATTTCATAGTTATTTTTGGGGTTAATTTTGGTGCAGTACTGGCACAGTTTTCAAACGTCAACTCCGTGTGTCACCGGCAGTCTTCGTATACATCTCTCATGGCATTAGAGCCATGAAAACATATAGGCCTAGCCGGCCAAGAACTGTCAAGACGGTTAAGGCCGTTAGGGGACTCTGAAACAAGCCCCGCCTATAACCCGCAAAGTGGTTATTTATTTTCGCTGTTGAACACGGTGGTGTTGAATGACGTTATTACACTATTTAGTCAGTAACAGGAATATATTCCATACCTGCTGCGAAGGTTATCCGATAATGCTGTTGCAACAGCCAGCTTACCGTAAGTACTTGTACCTATGGGCCTATGCATTGTACAGCAGCGCGAGCAATTGAATGTGCTGTGAGATAAGATTTACTGAATTTGTAGTTATCGGTAAGCTGAATTATTTGCTAATTTTTGTGGTTTTCTTAGTAAGAATACTTAGGAGATTTGAAAAGCTGGTTTTTCAGAGGGCTGGGCAGGTCAGCGGGTTTGGGTGTCCAAATACGGGTCAAACCCGCGAAATGCTGGTCACTTGGGAGGTATGTATGACTATATGCAAAACAAAGCCAGTACCTTGCCTATCTACTCTAGCCTACATAAAGGCTATCTTTTAGTCCAACTTAATATGGTATAAGTAAGCATAACTAGTATGAGCTAGTCATGGGTAGGCAGGCCTCTTACTAGCCTATAATACTAAGTCAGTGCTAGGCCTAGGTCAAACAAGAGTGTACATGTAATGTTAGGGGTAGCGTTACCAAAGACCTCCTGGCACACGCAGTATCCATTCTACTCAAAACAGATCTCAGGGCTTTTCCAACTTCAGTTTCGGCAGCCATGGTAAATCTTTGCATCCTCTAGTTTTTATCATCTGTAGGCCTAGAGTGACCAATTTGCAATACTACAAGCAGTGTACCGCTACTGCTATATAACGCGTGAGTGATTGTCGAACCCAGGACTGTACTCGGCCGGCCTAGGCCTAAGTAACATACATTATGAAAACAGGCACGTCTTTGTTGTTACATAATCTATTGCATGACAAGTTGATACCATAAAAAATATATGAAATGAACTGATTTCAAATTATTTCAGGAAAAATTTATAATAAAAATATTTCATATATGGTAAAAAAATTCCCGTCTCATTATATTTAGCATATTCCTTAGACACAAGACGAAACTTTCAAGAAGTGATCAGACCGCACAACTTTTTGAGGGATGTTAAACTTTGGGGAAATCCCTCAAATGACTGACCGCCGCCGCTGCCATGCCACAGATTTCATCTGTATGGTGTTAGTTAGGGTAACTCTCCTGTTGAGGGTAAGGGGTGATCCTACCTTGTTCATACACCACGTTTGTCGCTTTCAATTCCTGTCATGGCGTTACCATACGCAAGACATCAGGGTCACCCCGATACACGTAACTACAGTGTCTTCTGCATAGGTTAGGAGCATAAATGTGTTGTTTGACTGAACGAACATCGATTACTAAACTTGCTCGGATGATGGAGGTCTGTGTCGATTCCGTAGAGTCTGCAATCGCCGCAGAAAAAGGAGGTAGGCCTACGTATACTCAGTATCATAAAGTGATCATTAAACAAGAAGTTTCGACAATGCAACTGCAAGTTGGCAGTCCACTGGAGTCAGAAGTCAGTTTGAATGGTTTCAACCAAGGAACAGAGATGGGCTAACAGTAATAGCCTAGCCAAAGCCTTACTAAAAGTAGTGGTGTACAGCAGAGATATCAATTATCATATAGGCCTAGGCAAGTATAGTCAAAGACAGAGACTCATGATTTCAGAATTTGTACAAAAAAATACTGAGAGATTGATTTTTCCCATTGAGAAAGTAAAGGGAATCGAGTCCAAGTATATATGGACCACAACTCCTTGGAAGTAGAAAACTGATAAACTCACGACTCAAAACTCAGTCTCCCTGAACCCAAACGACTTTGCTGTACAGTGTGACTGTGGGATTAATATGGTGTTGTCACTGGTTGTCATAGATCATTCACAATATAATGCCTGCATGTTTCTTGGTTTGGCACGTGAGAATGTAGGTGAAAATGTAAATACGTCACTTCATTTGCTTTAACATAACATAACAGGTTAAAGGGCAAAGGAGGGCTGTAAAGGCCCCATAAGATGCCCTGTAATCCAAAAAAAAACCCCAAAACAAAGCAAACCACCAACACCTAAAGAGCCCAGAAAGATTAGATTCTACCACAGTCATGGAAAAACTTGTCAATATTACCCTTAAAACGGTGCACTGATGTGGAGTTAACAACCCACTCAGGCAGGCTATCCCACTCACTAACAACCCTATGAGAGAAACTGAACTTCCTAATGTCAAGTCTAGCAAAAGACTTTTCAAGCTTTTTGCAATGGCCTCAAACCCAAGGATTACTCTGGACCTTTAAATAACTGCAAGCTAACAAAGGATTCCCTTCAGATAGAAATTTGTATAACTGGAGCATGTCCCCCCTAATCCTTCTTAGCTCCAAAGTAGTAAGCCCAATCAGCTTAAGCCTTTGGGAATAAGGTAGATTTTTAACCTCAGGTATGAGTCGGGTAGCTCTCTTCTGAACTTGCTCTAAAAGCAATTTGTCCTTTTCAAAGAAGGGACTCCAGGCCTGTGCAGCATCGTTGAGATGGGGTCGAACCGGCTGCTTATACAAATTTAGCACAATTTCTGTACAAAAACTCTTAAAATTCTTCCTGATCAACCCAAGCACCCTATTTGCCCTTGCAGCAGTAGCTGCACATTGCCTAGATGACTTTAAATCTCCTGTAATAACTATACCAAGGTCTTTCTCACAATATAATGCCTGCATTGTTGTCAAGCAGCCATGATGCCATTGGTGTCAATATGGATGAGTCAATTGGCCACAAAATTAACTGCTTTGAAAAAAATGTCGATATACCTTCAGCAAGTTAGGTCTATGTCATGTATATGTGCCAGTGCACTGCTTTCAGCTTCTAACCCATTTTTCCATTCAGTTTTAACAAGTAGGGGGCCTACAGTAAGTCTCCCCTCAGCTCCCTGGTGCATGCATCTATAGAATTGCGTGACCTTATTATCCTCAACATTGTGCGCATGAGCTTTAGTTTGGTGAAATACATGTAAGAATGACTACCATACAGTAGCAAATGCCTCTGAGTTTGGGGGAAATGCTTAACGGTTTTGGAAAGATAATACTGTGACACCCTTCCCTTGAACTATTTTTTATGCACCAGAGGCCAGCAACTGTGAATTAAAATGTGGCAATATTTTCTTGTAAAAAAGAAAAAAGAAAATAAACATGCTATGTATTTTGCCCTTTCTTTTTGTTATGGTTTTCCGTATTGTTTTCTCATTTGAAGTTCATTTTTTTTTTGTGTTTTGCACAGTTTATCGAAGTGCAAGTGTGAAGTTCTGCATTCTACCACCATGAAAACTTTTTATTCATCTCTCAAGCAGTTAAAAAATGGAACCTAGTGCCATTGTACTTGATGCTCAGCATAAGCATTAAACAATGGAATAGGGAAAACAAGCCAGTGAATGTGGCCCACCTGGATAAGGGCTGAGACTGGCCCTTTTTAAACCAGTTGGTGAAAAAGTGGGACCTAAATCTTTAGTAACCAATGCTAGCAGTTTTAAAGCCCCCCCCCCCCAAAAAAAAAATAAAATGAAACAAAAACCAAAAAAAAAATCATTATTGATTTGTTTATCAGTAATTGAATACTCCAATCAGAGTAGCGGAAATTTTCATGAAGCTTGTTATCATTATCATTATTGAATTGTTGCAATATTTTTTATTTGATTATCTAGAACTGGAAATTTGAGGCATGCAAGTGCCATCACACACCCTCACTTGCCTCAAATTACAAGGAGTGTGCTTTTTTGGGCACCTAGATGAAGAGTGGGAGCTCATATAAATCCATTCAAGATAAATAGAAGAGCAGCACATCTACCACACCCCCCCCCCCCCCAAAAAAAAAAAATATCAAAATGAAAAAAAAAAACAAAAAGAATATCATTATTGCATATCATCGATTGAATACTCCAATCAGAGTAGTGGAAATTTTCATGAAGCTTGTTATCGTTATCATTATTGAATTGTTGCAATATTTTTTATTTGATTATCTAGACCTTGAATTTTGAGGCATCCGAGTGCCAGGAGGAGTGTACTTTATTGGACACCTAGATGAAGAGTGGGAGCTCATATAAATCCATTCAAGTTAAATAGAACAGCAGCAGATCTACCACCCCCCGCCCCCCAAAAAATACCCCCCCCCCCAAAAAAAAAAAAAAAAAAATTAAACAATTTATTTCCTGAGGGTCACGATTTGAAGCGCACCTGGAAAATCTAAAACTCTCCTGAGGCCTGATATTGTGAGAGTAAAAAGTGAATATAGCCCAACACTAGGTAATAGGGATGAAAGGGGTATGTTTCTACAGGTTTTGTCCAAGATAGCAGTTATGGGATGCAGACTAGCTGAATGGTGTTCACAAAAATTGTAGGTTGGCCATTATATGATAATGAACAATGAAACATGCATTCAATTGACTCTTGGGAAACTTGGTTTGTCAATATTCATATGAAGCATGAAAACAAAATTGTTCATTGATACACCCCTCTGTTAATTGTGCAATGTACATATTGACCATTTAAAAGTCTTTGATTCGTGTTTGTCATAGAATATCAATGTTGGTCAATATTTGTAAAGAACATGAAACAAACTTGTGCATTAATGCACCCATCCATTGTGGAATTTATCCAGTGAACATTTCTAAGGCTTTGTCTTCTTGCGCATTTGTTGTAAGATGCACCTGTCACCACATATGTTACAATACAGGTTGCCTTGAAGTTTGATGCCACATTTGGAGAAATTGTGGCACACCCCTGCATTACAACTGGGATGAACATAATGCTCATTTGACTCATCCATATTTGTTTTGAAGCATTTTGGAGTTCAACATGTTTAGATTATAGTGAAAAAATTGACCTCCACAGCACTTGGCATGCAAGTCCCAGCTTTTGGACACTACTAGTGCATGTATACAGGTTTAAAACTGCACAATACTGTACTCTAACCCTTCGTCAGTAAAGGTGTGCACAGGAAAAGTTTGTCCTACATTGGACGTTTCTCAAGACAGAGTCCTTGAATTGCTTGGGGTCCTCAAGATCTGCTTTTTGAAGTTAAGGTTTCAATCTTCGAAGAGTATTTTGTAGCAACCCTTGTTGGTTTGATATTTGAGTGACATTGTTCTAATGATGATGCATAGGTTAGGAGGTTAGGTTGGATAGGATTTTACACCTCAACATGATGAAACGTACCTTCCTCCTCTTTGTTACATTCTCCTTCTCTGCCTGATTAGCTCTTATCGCCTCAGGGAGAAAATGAAGCTCACTACACCCACACTTGATATACGGTAGTCCTATTTCACGTCTGATAATCGATTGACAGTATTGATATATTAAAGGGAAGGTTTTATTTTAATATGTGAAAGAGGAACAAAAACTACAAAGCGTGTTGAAAGTTCCATTCAAATCTGACATGTAGTTCTTGAGATATCAGTAAATGAAGTCAGAAGATTTGTGTTCCAAAGTGAGTTTGAGGACAGCAGAGCTTATATCACTTCCTCACATTGACAAGGAATGCTTTGTTTCCCTTTGTTTTATTAGACTGTTGTCTTGACCTTGGAGTTAACTGGAATAGGACGTTCCTGTGGAGGGATGCAAAGTTTTTAAAGTTCTCATGCCCCTTAGGCAATCACATTTTGATAATGTGGGGTTTTTGAGGAGAAAATCAACTCTTAAGTTCAAAGAAAAACAAAAGACTGTGCACTAATGTGGGGATATGATGTCATATGGGCTTGCTTCAAGTTCACTATTTGTTTAAAATGTGAAAACTTTACATGCTCATATCTTGAGAACTACACATCGGATTTCAATGCAAATTTCACCAAAATGCTTAGAATCAGTACCCCTCTGACATACCAAATCCTGTAATGACCTTAAACCCTTCTTTTAAAATACACAAAAAGTTATGTAACATTTGAGGTTAGCTAACAGGTCAATCAAGCATGTGTTAATTGCTTTTCATGCAGTGTGAATACAAATGAAAGCTTAGCTCATTCTAGGGCACAGATCATGTGACAAACTCAGATATCAGTTACACCCCGCACAGCCTTTGATGTACTGGGGTGTCTATGTTGCTTTCTCAAGAAGAGAGGTCACAGATGAATTATACAGTAATCTTGATCTGGTTTAATCTAGCAGTGCCCATGACTTTTTTCCAGTTTTGGGGTACTGGATCATTTTCCCTACTCCATTGCTTGTGAGGGGTAATGGTAGCAATCGTAGAAGACTGAATGCCTGGTTGTAGGAGCTTGATTATCAAGACTACATGTAAATCATCATTGTTGTCCTTGGTAACACTGCATAATCCCATCGAGCAAAACTGCAACAGACTTCATTTGCCTTTTAGACTATTCCTGGCCTTCTTCAACATTTCAGACACACTATGTGCCACACTGCATGTGACCCTTGTTTCAGAATGCAGTTTCATTTCATGGTGTCTGGTGAAAAATGTAGCAGACACCTTACTTATTGTACAACAGTACTTCTGCCCACATGATGCATTTTGCAGTTGGGAAGAAATGTAACTTGCAAAGTACCTAAATCAGATTCTCTTGTTTTTCTATAGGAGCAACGAGACTGGAACTTTGTACCAACTTATTTGAAGGCGGAACAACACCTAGCCTAGGTATGGTACATACCATATCTACTCTATTAAACGCCCCCTCTCTAATAAACACCTCCTTGCTTTTTTCGTCACATTAAATGTGTGGTGAAAATGTGAATTCTTGAGAAAAATGTAAATGGAATAGTCCTACCTTATTGCCACAAAATCACGTCAAGTCCCTTATAATGTTGCAAAAAAAGTTTCTGCAATTTTTTTGTTCATGTCAATCAACCTAAAACATACCCCTCTTCATTGACGTGCTTGGAGTGGGAGTGGTAGATTCGTTGCCGGTAAATTTGACTCTAATAGACCCCCACTTCACGAAAATTTTACACCCCGGGGCATTTATTAGAGTAAATCCGGTATGTATCTTTTATATAGTTAGCCAGTTTTTTGTCTCTGGTCATGTAACATGTGATGGTAAATGTATAATATTCAATTAGTTCATAGGACAATTAAGTCACCCCTTGGGCTATAGCATACTTGTACATTCAATTGACTTGAACTATTAAACCAAAAATGATCCGTAGTCATGGTCTAACTCTAAGGTCGTGATTTGTTTTAGTGTGATGCAGTATGTCCGTTCTAGCATCTGTACGGAATTTTGTTACCCTTCAAATATTCAAATACTCAAATACATTTTCATTCAACAGGAATTACCACAAAATTAAAAGTATCTTCTAACCTGAAAGACCTCTATATAATGTTTTTATATTCTGGTAAACAATCAGTTTATAAGGGAAAACAAGGAATTGGAACAAAACGTTAATATTCTCTGTAAACTCTTATGGTCCCTCTAATTGAGTATTTCCTCCTTCTGTGATGATTACCTTTGACAGCTTTATTTTCGTCCATTTTTCAGGTTTATTGCAAGTCATCAAAGCCAGCTGTTCCATCCCTGTCTTTGTCTTAATAAGACCGAGAGGTGGCGATTTCCTCTATTCTGATCTGGATGTCAAAGTTATGAGACACGATATTCAAATTTTCAAGGCCCATCATGCAGATGGTTTTGTAATTGGAGCTCTTACTAGGTAAGGGGTGTTCAATGTAGTTTGATGTCATAATTAAACTGGGTTGTACCCAATGTTTACGCCAAGCTGCTATCATGTTCTATGACGCAATTTTGATACAATGGCTTGTCAATTTGACACACTGTTGTTCGTGGGAAAAGTGAAAAAAAGGGGGTTTAATTTTTTTCCAACATGTGATGTGTGTACAGTTCCACAAAACTGAATTTCCAATGAGTGAAATTTTCTCATGCTGAGTGTACTGACCCAATGTATAATTTCTTAGAGGAAACAGTGGTTGTGCCTTGACCAATTTTAGTGGTGGCAGGTTTGAAGTAAAGATGAGAGCTTGATCATTATTTGAACACTTGTGAATTTAGTTTTTGTTTTGTAAGAGTTCTGCACCTCAGCTTCTAATCTGCCAAAACAGTTTGATACCTTCAAGTTTCTTTGGTGTTTACACAATGGAAGTTCATCATTGCTCACAGCATTGGGCTGCATCAGTACCAGGCAGCAGTGGTGACACTAGAGTGGGGCAAGAGGGGGCATTTGCCCTCCCATGCAGATTTTTGCCTTTCCCCACTTGCCCCCATCACAAGTTAGGTCAGCCAGGAGTTGGGTTAACTGAAAAAAAAAATACATAACGTACCTTTCCAGAGACTTAACTTTTCCTCCAGAGATATGCTAAAACCTCAGAGCTTCCAGGGGTTTTATCCTCTGGACCGTAGCCTCAAAGAACAGTAGCTTAATGTCCATCCCACAATGCACTCTTAACCTTTCCCCCTCCATATTCTTTGCCCTTGGTTTCCCCCTCCCCCCCCCCTTGCCCCAAGACTTTCTGGAGCCCCCACTGCCAGGCAGGGAGTCACACAAGGTACTGAAGAGTGAGATAAAATAGCTTCCCTGAGGCAAGAATTGTTTGTCTTGGGGAAAGGGAAATGTGCAAAACTATGTTAACTCAATGGCAACATGAAATGTTTTGGGATGATAACAAAAATTTGAGTTGCTTCACCTTGTGACCCTCTCCCCTATACATGGGCCTGATGAGTATAAATCGGTCTTCAGATTTCAGCATTATTTACTTGAATGTTTTGAGGTTACTAGCTGTTTTGATATTTATCGTTTGTACTTTTTTCTTTCCATTGATTCAGTGACGGGGAGGTAGATGAAGAAATATGCATAGAACTGTTAGGTTGGTATTTTTTGTCTCTAAATTTTTCAAATAAGTACTGTCCTCCACAAGACCTGGCCTAACTAATTACTCGTTCATGTTCCATTTGCAATAAATGAGTGTATTGCTTGGAAAACTGCTTGACACATTTCCTGCCATAGCTTATAAAAGCTAAAATCTGCATATGAGGATGCCCCTGCTTTCATTCATGTATGATTCTTCTATATCAATCATGTATTATTTTTTGTAACTCATTCAAGGGCACTGCTTACTCTGCCAGGGCAATTTCTGGAACATATTGCAAAATGTTGAGAAAATTTAGCTGATAGATTGTCAATGTACTGTATAATAAAGTGGATGTGAGGATCACTTTAAAAACTGTGACTGTCTGTAGTGCATTTACAAGTGTATGGCTTTCAGAGTAATTACCATGATTCTGAATATGTACTGAGATTTTGTTATTTCTCCAAATTGAAAGGAACTTTGCATACTCATTCTTACAATATTGTCACAGCCTTGACTTATGATCTGAACCAAAAAGTGTGACTTGGGCAGATGGTGGCCAAAAATAAAAAATGGATGTGTATAGGAGTGCCAAACCCAGTGATGGGGGAGGCTGCACCCCACGTTCTGTTTCTATCATATATTTGTGGTTATGTTTTTTCATGTGCATTAAAATCTGTTGACTGCATTAAATGGTTTCCTACTTTCCTATCAGAGGAATGACCTCTACAGTTAATAATTTTCAGATAATTTCTATAGTACATTAAAATATTTTTCATTTTCTCCTTCAGCTTTGTGTAAACCTCTCCCAGTAACCTTTCACAGAGGTAGGTGCAGGTTGTTTACTATATTTTGGTCTGTAACAAGCAAAATCTTTGGTTGTAGCTGCCCTAGGCAAACTTAAGGGGACTGAAGCCAAGCTTTGTCAGGGACCACGTTGATGGGGGGGCTTTAGCCCCCGCACTTTTTTTGCTGTGGGCATATTGGGCCGCCTTAAACTGCATTTATTTTATTGGACATATTGGGCCACTTTGATGGTTAGCCCCTGCACTTCAAAATTGGCGTGGCGGCCTCTGTTGTTGGTATGCACATTACGTTAAAGGGGCAATCAAAGTTTGACATAGAAGTTTCAGCACCTGGTTATCTCTTCTGAACTGATGTGTTTACCAGAATGTAGAAATATTGAAGAGGTCTTTCATGTTAGAAGAAACATTAAGTTTGTTTTAAATACTATTGAATAAAAATTGGTGAAAATTTTTATTCTTTAGACGGTGTGTTTGGTCTAATGGTAAGAGCATCCGCCTGTCACGCCGAAGGCCCTGGTTTTATTCCCAGGTTGAGTCATACCATAGACTCTAAAAATGGAACCAACAGTACTGCCGTTGTAGTGATGCTCTGCACAAGCAATGAAGTGTGGAAAACAAATCAATGAGCCACAACTGAAAAAAGGGCTGTGACCGGCTCGACTTGAAGCAATTGGTTGGAATTGGACCAGAAAATTCCAGCTAACCTGACCCAGGAGAATGCATATGTGTAAAGGATCTCCTCTTCAAGCTTATTCCATGTCCAAAACACGATTACACACCATAGGTGTATAATGAGCTATTCCAGGATTCTGGTGAGTGCTATGGTTTCACAGCAAAAACATGCGTACCAAAGGGGCAGAGTATTGAAGAAAGTGTCATATTTGTAGCTTTATTATGGAACTTTTAATGTAATGCTTTTATGTCATTGTCTTCTATCGTTTAGCTTTTGACATGTGTCAGGATCCTTACTCAGCGATGGAGACAATCATCCATTTAGGATTTGATAGAATCTTGACATCTGGCCAGGAGTCATCTGTATTGGAGGGTGCACCCCTCATAAGGTGTTTAGTGGAGAAATCTCACAACAGGATTGTTATCATGCCTGGTAAGTTTAAAGGCCAGATCATCTAACCCCGAACAGTTCCAGTTCTCCTAAACTACTCATTCATGCCTCTCCCACAACTGTCTGAAACTTATCCTCATCTAAACACAATTTCAGTTTAAAGCTCCAGGATGAGTATACAAGGCTCAATGTGTAATCAGAGCACTCCCTGTACATAACATGCTGTGTAATGTGACATACACAGTACTCTGCATTTTTTTTTTTTTAATTTTTCTGTCAATCAAAGACCTGTGCCAATTGAGAATTGTAAAAAAATATAGTCTGGGGTGAGAATTGACTGCTCTTTAAGTTTTAGATCATATCAGTATCGCAGGAACCTCTTTCCAGAGATGATAAAGTCACAAAAAAGTGAGGCTAGGGATAACTGAAATTGTTTAGGGACCTCCTGCTCCTTCAAAGAAGGGTTTAAGGTCACATCAAGTTTGGATATGTTACATTCTTCACAGGGAGGTCTTGTTCCTATTAACTTCAAGGTCAACACAGAAGTCTGAAAACAAGGGGAAACAAGGCATTAGTTGTCAATGTGAGGAAGTGATACAACTTCTGTTGCCCTCAACTCACTTCATAACACAAATTTAGTGACTTTATTTACTGATATCTCGAGAAATTCATGTCCGATCAGAGGTGCAGTTGAGGTCCATGACTGTTTCATGATTGTATGTCCAAATAAGGACTGTGTCACATATTGAGTTGGAGGTAGGGCGACCATTCCTCTGGCTTTCAGCTGGACAGCATGGCTATCCAGAATGTTACCCTTTGTGTTCACTCTTTGCTGATGTTAAATATTCCTCTATCCTAGCTTCAGAGATGATTTTATTTCTTGGCCCTAATCATACAGCTTAGAACACAGGAATGGGCCATTTCTGGCCATCTGAGGGACTGAGGCAGTGCCATCTGATGGGGCTATGTTAGGCAAAATTTTTTTGTATGTATGCTATGTAGCAACTCATGGTGGTGCTCCACTGAGCTAGTAATTAAGGTTGCCCTCCTTTTCCGTCATAGGGAATGGCATCCTACACAAAGGGATTGCATTTTTCCTTAAGCAGTGAGACTAGACCAACCAAGGAAGATGCGTACTACTAATAAAGGGCTCAAAATGACTGACGACACCAGTGGCCATTGCTGTTGGCCTTTTCTGGTGGTCGTGATGCCCCTCAGTAAATGTTCATTGATATAGTGTAGACTGACAGCCATTTTTCTCATTTTGGCCATGCCCTTTTTTAAGCTTACTTCAATCCCTAGTAATATTATTTTCTTTTCCCTTGCAGGAGGTGGAATAAATGAAAGAAACTTGGAAAGAATACTCAAGGAAACCAAGGTTCAAGAATTCCATTGCTCAGCAAGGAGTTCCCAGACTTCACCTATGCAATATAAAAAGTCATCAGTATTTATGGGCGGTATACTTCGACCCCCTGAATTTACTCTGAAATATGCTGATGAAAAAATTGTCCAAAACATGAAAGCAATATCTGAAAGGAGGTAGCAAAGACAAAATTTTCAGTACTGTGAATTTTATTTACACTAAAGGAGCAACACACAAAGTAAGACCAGCACAAAAAATTCCTTAATATACATAGTTTGCTAAAGCTGCTGTCCTGTTTTACATAATATTTGAAACAGTTTTCTAAAACAAGTATAAGAGGAAACTTTCTTGTGGTAAACAGTAAAACAACAGATGAACAAGGAACACATAAACTATTTTAACTGGCAGGAAATGTAAAGCCACATTCACCCTACAGCAAATTAAGAATTGGATTCTGATTTGACTTTTGTGAGTCTTTATCAAAATCTTCTCCACATTTGGTGGGAATGCACTCAAAATTTGCTAACCTGTTGTAAATATGTGTGTATTATGAGATTACCAAAATTAAATGTTTACTAATTATTTCCAATAAAAAGCTGTCTGTTGGTATGGTGTCATGGGAAAAGCAGTTAACATTTCCTTTTCATAGACCTCTGATACAAGTCATATATTTACCAGGGCTGGAAAAAATGTTTATTTCCCATGAAGGGAGTAACATTATTTCCCAGGTAGTAGAATTTCCCACAGTTACCCTCCATATTTTCACGTACAGAAATGGGAAATTTCCCCCGAGATGCCCAAATTTCCTAGGAAGGAGCCTCTCAGTTTCCCAACTTTTTGGCTTTTTTTTTGACTACAGACAGAGATTTTAATAGAAACTCACAAAAATCAGACTTGGAATCTGATCCAAATTCATTGCAGTGTGACTGCGGCTTTTAACTGGTCTTTGACAGACCCATGACATGAAAGTCTGAAGATCAAGAGGTTGCTTCAACAATTGAGTTTGTAGCTCTTCTGTAAAGCAGAACTCCTTCAGGAGTAATTCTGGAATTTGGGTCAGATCAGGTCCCCCCTCCCCTGCCTTGTCAAACTCAAACCCTAAGTAATGCACCCTATGATAGGCTACAGATATAGTGTTTAAGTCGTTTAAAGAAGTTTGCAAAATTGTACACGTGTTGAAAATGTATTTTATTACAAGAATCATCCCAAAGCTTCTGAAAACTATTTCAGGACGTTGAAAATATTGTGAAACAACGTTCTCCAGCCTTGTTCAGTTCAAAATGTTTTGACCTCGGAGAAAACTTAGAAAAAACTTTGAATTATTTTTGAGTTGGGCCATGAAGCCTTTACATCATGGATTCACTTTCTCTGAGTAATACGTTCTAGCCAGATTGGCAATACGCATATCGCAGAGTGCCACTGTGTGTACTAAACGATAGGCTAGGCCTAAGGTAAACAATAATGTTAGCCTTTGTGCTGTATTGCTGTCCTTACAAATGAAGTGTGATGTAGCATATGTTAAATGTTCCTTTTGCACTTTCAAGAGCCCAATACCTCACGGCACAACAGCTTAGATTGTAATAGCGGTGCATTTTGGTAAACGAAGATTGTTGGAACAGGGTATACTTTTAGCTTTAGTACCTTCTTAATAGTGTATAGGACTAACTTAGGCCTAGGCCTACCCCCACATACAGTCACATTTGAAGCAACTCACCATAGTGATCCCACAAACAACACCGCTATTGCTGCAATTTGTCTGTGCCGAAAAAATGAAGCCATACCCTGTATCTTGCTGGTTCCTTATAATGTGGCATTATAAAAAACTCCTTTCAGACGATTTTGAAAGGTTGTTTGAACAGCCGTAACTCATAATTTTGTAAGCTTGGCACATACCACTTGCAGCTAGGGAGAGGACATTACCTTATTTCATTTTCTACTTTGGGTACATTGCGTACCAAAAGTATATCTCCCGAACTGTCAGTGGCGAGTGAGGTGCATGCACAGTGCCACTTTCCCATAACAGCAAATGATTTACAATCAATGAATCTTCATTTGTGCAGCTGAACTCAAATTAGATTATGATGGGAGGTGAAGATCTCTCCCTAGCCATATGTGGCACCTAGACATGTTTCCAATGCTAATGCAGTGCACATGGGGACTGCTATACAAAGTCCATAAACTTAGTTTACATACCAAAGTGAATCCATGACGTCAGAGTAAAAGCCTCATAAATATTAATGTGGCTGACTCGTTCGTTTTGAAGTACAGAATTGGCCATGTTTTTCACCTTTTTTCAAGTCTGCAAGGCAGACCTTCCTTCGAAAGAAATTGGAGCTTAATGTCTGAGTTCTTTTGAACATGCTGTGCCCCTGTCAAATTGCTTAGGCCTATACTTTTAAAGGAGAAATTATGTTCTACTATGATGTACAGCACAACTTAAGAACATCTTTGGATGTTGTTTTTAGTTCTGGAAATTGCCACTGGAGTGCCTTAGTATATCAATATGAAACATCATTTTAATAGTTCTTCTTTTGTAATATTTATTTGAGAAGTTCTGTATCCCTCAGCTTTTGTTGATGTATAATATTTTGTGGCAATTCTCTTGTTGCCAATTGGAACAAAGATGAGGGTTCATAAATTTTTCCTTACAGCCTGGAAAAAAGTAACCATATTTTGCTCTATTCCTTTTTGGGTAAATCTAAAAATAGCAATTAATAGAATGTAACCTACATGGCTGGAATTCTGTCCAGTGGCTTTAAAAAACATTCAAAACTGCAGGGATTCTGCCAGAAACACAAAAGAAGGGGAGGGGGGTTATTACTGCTAAACCTGAAGTCCAAAGTGATTCTGTCCTGGGGTAAAGTTGTGAGTGGGTTTGGTGGGACAAAAGCTTGCTTCAAGACCTCTGTAAGGTGCAATGTGAAGGGTTTTAAAGGCCATTCATTTATGTAACTTGGAACATTGCTACAAAAGTGTCTTCTTTTGAAGTAAAGATGCCAAGATATTGACAATTTTAATTTTTATGGAAATAAAAAGGGGGAGAGATTTTACCACCTTCTTCTGGAATGGGAGGGAGGACAGATCCCCCCTTTACCCCTTCTCAAGGAAATACTGAACTGTATCACTTGTCAAGCAAAATGTACTGAAAATGATGCATTTCAACTTCATAGCTGCAGGCTGGTTTTACCCATACCTATCACACATGTATAACCCACCAATCCACCCTTTACCTAGCCCACCTTTGAAGCTTCCCAAGCCAATTGTGATAAACACAGGAGTTTGACAAACAGGAAACTACTTTGGCATAACAAGAACTACAAAATCCACATCCAGGTTAGGAAATTTCCAACAATAGTCCTTGTTTTGTTTTTTTTTTTTATATGGTGAGCTGTGGAGGCATTTACAACAAACCTTTACAAACCTACTGAATTTTCATAAAAACGAACCGAGTTGTAGCCCCTGGTTGGATCATCAAAGTCGATATTAATATAACATTATTGACTGCTGAAAAACTCTTGCTCATAGTTTCTATTATGCATTTGTCAATTGTAAGACATACCCTCTGCACCCGGCCAAGGGTGGTCACTGTTTGTTAAAAGCATCAAATATTTTTGTACGTAGATGCACCTCTGTCATGCAAATTGACCCAACATTTCATAGACTTTGATGCACATGTCCTTCCAAATATGAAGCACCTATGCTCCACATATTAAATAGCTTTGAAGCAAAATTTGGACATACCACTCCCTCACAACACAAAAAAACATGACCCAGATTTGACTCACCACTGTCTGCCAGTGAGGGGGTGCATATTACAGCTCATAAGTACTAAGTACTATGTACTAAGTACATAAATAGAAAGCAAAAAACCAGCCCAACAAGGATATAGTCATCTTCTATGCTCCATACTTTGATTCTTTGACCCTCAGGACAAACCAAGAAAAAATAATGCATTATGGTTTGTAACAAGTACAGACAGGATAACTGTCAATGCTCCTTATCAATTAAATTCTGGTGACTTTTCTTGAGCTATCTAGATGCTGATACATACATGAGAAGTTCTGTTTTACTTGTAACACAGAAACTACCAAGTTTCTTTGGGCTATGCGTTCACTAACAGTTTCAAATGAGTATGAACAAATCTCGAGTGCCATCAGCATATATGTGAATGCTTCTGATTTGATAACATGAAGAGTTGAGGAGTTTTAGACTACATGTCCAAGCATAGTATTCAGCTGTCTCAAGTTAGGCTATAGCTGTCTCAGTTAGGTAGCAGCTGTCTCAGCTAAGCTGCAGCTGTCTCAAGTTGCTGTCTCAAGTTAGACTACAGCTGTCTCGGTTAGGTAGCACCTGCCCTATCTAGACTGCAGCTGTCTCAGCCATGCTTTGTTGCTACACATGACATGTTGCAACAGGGGCATTATTAATCTGGTCTACTATGGTGGTGCATTTTGACAAATCCAGACAGCAATTTATGGTCTGATTTCAGTAGGCCATGACTGGGGTGTGTCATCTTTTAATCTTTCAGTTCCTTTGCTTAGCTGTATCTTGGATAATTAAACATTGAATTGTATCTTGATTCCCTCAATTTCACTGATTATAAGGGTTTGATATTCATGAAGACAATAAATTAAGATGATTCGAGGCTGATGGACACCACTAGCGGCTGCCTACAGTCACTAAACACAAGTGCTGATCGGATTCATCTATAGCAACAAAACATATCTGCGGCTGCTGCAGCCTGGCTGAGGGAGCTGCAGCTTGGCTGAACTGACAAATACAATACAGGACTTTAGAAACCATTGATTTCATTGTGACACAATGCTGCCTGACACACATGATGTCCACCCCTCAAAGAAAGAGTACTGCTACAAGTTTGGTAATATATATGCACCCCTCTTCATGAACAAACCAGTTTTGTTGTCCAGAAATGCCATCGATACTTCTCAATTAGCTATGTATTCTATCTCTCCTTCACAGATGGTAAGTTGCATCAATGGACCTTTAAAGCTTGCTTGCTAGAGATATACATATTATCTGGAAAGAAGCAGTGTTCTTCATTTTCTGTTGATAGAAACCTGTATGGGTGAAAAATGTAACAATAAAACAGTGCCATATGTGTATGATAAACAAGATGTCTAAAATAAGCAATAGTGCAAAGGATTGTGGGAAGCAAACCTTTTCAGCCAACTAGAGTATGAAAATACATATTCTATGTGGCAAAATGCCAAGGTTGTCTGTTTTCTGCATGACGGCCAAATTTGGCATTCAGCACTGGTAACAGATGGAAAATGAAAATCTATCAAACTGACCCAAAATAAATGTAGATATTGCAGTAAAGAATCTGAGCAATTGTACTGAATATGTCTACATACTCTTCATACAAAAAAAATTGTAGGAAATAACCAAACTTTTTTGAGGAAAACGGTAAATTTTCAAACCGCTAAAGTAATGGAGCCCAATATGGAATGCTTTAAGCCAACATAATGACAAAAATGCCTGATCGAATGTTTTGGGCATGTAAACCGCCAAGCCAGACAACTCTGCAGACCAATTAAGATACATATGATTCATTGTTAAGAAAATAAACCACCAATGTTACAAGGTACCAATCATATATTTTGTTTTATCTAAAACAACAGCCCCCTATGGGCTAGGAGGGGGTTTGTAGAATATTCCCTTGTTGTTTCCAGCCTGTTGTAAGAGGCAACTAAAAGGACACCAAATTTGAGCTTACACCATATTGGAAAATTGATTGAAACTTTGAATTTTTTATCGAGTCAACTAACGCTACATAACACATTCATGTTGGTGTCTCATTAAGTCTGATCCAACTATCTATAAAAAAAAAAATGGGTTTTACACGGACCTGATAGGGAGAACATTTGACATAATTTAAGACCGATATGCTGGACAGATTGACTCTCAATAAGATTGCTGGCAGTATTCTAAAGTTGCATGTAATCTTTTCATCTTCTTGACTAATACTATGTCCTGCCAAATATTTAATTAAAAGCTTCAGTTTGGTATCAAAGATGTCATGCTCCAGGGTGTACCTGGTGAGCATACAAGGTCTTAATGTGTAACCAACACTCTCAGTGCATTCTGTGTATTATGAGCTTCTCTGCAATTTTTGAATTTGATGCCAATCAAAGAGCTGTACCAGTTGAGAATTTTGGCATATGAAGGATAAAATTGTAGACTAGTCTGGGGTTACAACTTACAAGTGGCTAACTGGCTTTAAGGACCTGTTTCTTTTGGTAAAAGGTCACTCGATAAATCTTTAAATGACAAACATGCCATGAAAGAAAGCCCAATCTTTTAGTTTTTTAATGCTAAGGCAAAACCCAATTATGTTCCCTCGACTTTTGCACTGAGAAACTCTCATCAATTTTCAGCTTCAAAGGCTGCAACAAGAGAAAACAGAGGTAGTGTATAGTAGAGGTTTAAAGAGGAGGGGGCATAAGTAATGTACAGTGGGGTATAGTTACACTAAATGTCACGTTGGAACTACTCACCTCAAGAACAGCTCAGCATGCTTCAGTAAAGGTTTTTGTTTCTTGGGAGGGAGGTTCATTTTTGCGATTACTTCAGGAAGTTTAACTGAAACAGAGGATAAATGCAAGAATCAAGGATTAAGAATACAACCACATAGCTGTACTACTAAAAAAACTACATCAAGATTTCAGAAAGAAAAACTTTTTTTGAGATTTTTCCTATGTAATGAAGTCACAAAGAGAAAATGTGTACCAGTTCATGCTTCAATGATACAAGATGACTCTTCCCTGTCTCAGAAGAGGGCACTAGGAAGATTGGATGAAGGAAAGTGAGTACTCTTTAAAAGAAAACTTCCCTGAATGAACAAACCACTCTCCAGCTAGGCATGTACAAGTAAGTGGTCAAATTAAGACTGCTTACCATCAACATTTAGGTGTTTTTTTCCTAAACAATTTAAAGGGGGCGCTATTTTACAATCTTTAGTTATAAAGGGCTGGTTAGGCACAAGTAAAATGGCAAGCTCCATGACAAAAGCCTGCTTATTAACATGCAGTTTGGGAGTTAAAAGGTGAGAGCAACGAAGAGATTGATTTCCCAAATAGTGTTGCATAAGATTTGGAGAAAAGAAAGGATAAACATGGTTTAGAGCCTTAAAAATCTTCTTGCAAACATTAATGTTAGGCCCAGCATTCAAGTTAGTGTAATGTTAAACACTAACGTTATGCCACAGCACAATATTACCTACTCTTGTCACTGCATTGTTTGTAGTGAGTAAATTGCCTCTGCACCCAGCAGGCACACCCATGTCACAACATTGGCTGTAAAAGGGTGAAAGAGTTTTCTGTTGTAGGGAAAAAACCTAATAAGGCTACCTCAAACTGAGGTAAATGGACAACTGAAGGTAGATGAATAGCCTGAAAAAAGGTGTTTATTACCTATAATAGAAATAAGGGTTTGATATTGATAATATGAAACTAGAAAGCCAACAGGCTTAGTGATTCCTTGCCACATGATATATCAATAGCAAACATGGAAACAAACATGACATGCATGAGATCCCATACAATTATCCTACTGAACTGAGATATCTTACTAGTAAGGCCAAAACTTTTTGACCTAATGTGACCCAAAATGACCTTTCGACCCCTTAAAAACAATGGTGATCACCTTACCAACACGTCCATCAACATGAGCAATTCAAAATTAAGCTTAGTACAGTATGAGTATGGAAGTACTACCTCAATGGTATGAGATCCCTCACAGTTATCCCCCTAAAAATATTATGTATAAAGGGTTTTATCTTTTGTCACCTCAAACCTTTGATCTCCACAAACAAGAGGAATTTCTCACACAGCTTTAACATGCCAGAAAACTGTTTTGTCTCATTACTTGATAAAGCGGTATTTTGAAACCATTTTTATCCAAAGTTTGATCAATGGGGACAGCTCACCTTCTGAAGTCTCTGTCTTCCGATGCCTCTATGTTTCCAAAAGTCTGCTATTGAGGTTAGTGTTTAAACAAGCCCTCATCCAAACACTCTCCTACATGCATTGGATCAAAAACTGTGTTCTCACATACCCCACGCTCGAGGTAACACTGTGTTACCTCGCACTCGAGTAACGTGGGATCCTGGGTTAACGCAGGGTCGGTGTTGCGGGGTGTGTGAGACCAAGCCTAAAGAGACATCTGAACAGAGATGTGTAACCTTGGCTAGTGACAGCAATTTTTGCTTTATGGGGGAAATGCCCCACCCATTGTCTATGGTATCCTTTGCAAATTAACAAAAGCTGATATCTCTATTAATCCATAATTTAACAAAACTTTTAATTTGCCTTTTGTCTACTTATACTGTAGGTACAGCATAACACACAGTACAAGTTTTCCTTGTGTGATACACAGTATACAACATTATGCTTGCTCTTATTACCTGAACTAATTTTAAACGACAGCAGCAATGCAAAATAAAATCTTAATACTTTTGAAAAGTGTCATTAAGGGTAATCTTGAAGCAATGGTTCTATGCATTAAGCTTAATGATACACTTTTTTTTCGGGGGGGGGGATAGTGACATGGATAAAAATGAAATGTGAGACAAGAATTCCCACTCGATGATGATATTTGACATAACTATAATCCTTCACATGGGGGTTACTTTTTTGGGGGCAGTTATCCAGATATATGCAGAGATGAGGCAAATAGTATGCTGATACATTTTATGCTATCAAAAATTTAAAACAAATTTTACAATGAAACTTAAGTGATAGATAATCACTGTAGAGCATATTGAAAATGTAAAGCAGAAGCACCAATCTAGATAGACACCAGTGTTTCAATCTAGGTTCAACAAAAATCCTAATACAAACACACTATTTGTTCAATTCCACCAGCTTTTATGTAAAGGACACTATTTCTGAAGGGTGTCAAGCTACAGTACTTCTATAAGATGACTTTCAGTTTAGAAATTTGATCAAGTGTTCATGAACTTCTCCATCTCCAGACAATGGCTAGGCAAACAACTTTTATTTGTGGTCAGATGAGACAAGATAATGTGGACAGTTATTTTATGCTTGATTTTGCAGAGGTGTTACTTTCATGGAGGTCTGACACTTTCACCACAAATAGAGTACTAAATGCATGCAGGGAATGGCAGGAAATAGGAGCATATACAAACAATGGGCTGTTATGGTTGTTATGTAATGAGATAAAAATAAGCTTTCTTCAGAGGGTTTATAAGAGTCAATTAACACCACTTATACAGTAAAAAGCTTAAGTCAACTGAGCTGTATGTTTGTATGAGGTAATCCTTCAGGACACTGTTGTGGGGAAAACTGGCAGTCAACTGTGAAAAATAAGGCCATATAACTGTGACCAAATGGCAAAGAATGGGTCAGTCACAATTTGATTCACTCTATTAGGCAATGACAGTTCATGTGCGCTGAAGGGTATTTGATACCAAATGATCAGTATAAATAAGGTTCTTTTTTGTAAAGCTAATTAACTGTGGTATATCTAATAAATCACTTCCCATTTCCAATTTATGCATGCTTGCATGCACATGTCCTCATGAGGACAGTAGGCACAAGGATTGCCAAATATTAGCACTTTTTGCCACTAAATTTAATGTTTTCTTCAGGTTTTTCTTTAAGATTATTGAAAAAGCAATGTAAGTATGTTATAAAAGAGACTCTTGTGCATCACACAGAATACTCTCTGTTCAAAGTTTACACTTATGAAGTTCCACATCAGTCATCTACTTAGTGTGCATAGAAGCATCTTCTGATATTTTCAGACTATGTCCCTTAATGACCCTTGTACAGACTGTTTAAACTCACATGTTCCACATCAGTTTCATGAAAATCTATTTACTTGTGGCTGCAAAATCAGAATACCCATGAGCATTGAGGCATGAATGCCAGCCTGATGAACACATTTTGCCTTTTAAGATTTTATACTTTGCTCTGCCCACTTTTCATGTATTAATACTTGGAACTTAATGTAATAACAGGGTACAATTTCATGCCAGAATCAACATACTGCACAGTGTTCTACCATGTGATGTGCCTTTTTGTGCACCTAAGGCCTTCTTCCTATGAGTTTGCTTCAGTACTTTACAAATACATTTTCAAAATTACCTCACTAAAGAATTTACATAGTGAAGTTAATGAACTGTTCCAAAAAAATTATATACCTATGCCTTTTACATTACCCATGCCAAATTATTCGTACCCTTTCACCCTAACAGCTCATGTATATTAACTTCAACAGTTATACTCTTTTGAGATGTAGTGTTTGCAAGGTTTAGATGTTTTGAACTCTGATGACCCCAAATGACCTTTGACATCCAATAAAAACAATAGGAGTCATCTACTCAATATGGACAATCCACTTGGTAAATATGAGATTCCTGGCAGTTACCTTTCTTGACATATGGTGTTTACAAGGTTTTGAGCTTTTCATCTCTAATGACCCCAAATGACCTTTGACCTCCACCAAAAGTAATGGTGATCATCTACTTAATATGGGCAATCCACCTGCTATGTATGAGATCCCTCACATATTCCCTTCTTGAGATACAGTGTTTACAAGATTTTGACCTTTTTTCCTCTGGTGACCCCAGATGACCTTTGACCTCCATCAAAAACAATAGGGACCACCTACTCAATATGGACAACCAGCATGGTAATTATGAGATTGCTCACATTTTTCCTTCTGGAGATATCGTGTTTACAAGCAATTTCCAAGGTATTTACATTTTGACCTCTGGTGACCCCAAATGACCTTTGATCTCTACCAAAAAAAATAGGGACCATCTACTCAATGTGGACATTCTACATGCCAAGTTTGAGATCCCTGGGGGTTACCCTTCTTGAGATATCATGTTTACAAGCAGGCGTCACACACACACATACACACACACACACACACACATACACACACACGACATCACCATCGCATAGATTCCTTGCCTGCCTTCGGCAAGGAATCAAAAAGGTTCAATACTTATAATAAAAAAGTGTTTCAATATCCATAATAGGTTCATTATTCCTTATTAGAAAAGAGGTTCAATATTCATAATAAGGGAAAAGAGCATTTTCAAACTTTAAAGGCTTCAGGTATCTTGTTGCAGGGAAAAACATCCTTAAAATTTTCAGGTATGATAGGCCAATTTCTTGTCTAAAACATGTTGACAGCATTTTTGCATGTTTAATCAAGATTAGTTGTAATTGGCCCCTTTAAGAGATTATTCGAATTTCAGGGAAGGGTGAACCTTAATATCAACTAGGAACAACAACCTATTTTTCCAATTATGAATATCGAACCTTTCTTCGAGTAATGAGTAGCAAACCTTATTTTCCATTAAAAAAGTTCAAACTTTTCTTGAATTATTAATAACAAAACCCTTAATCGTTATTACAATTAATGAACCCCTTTTTCATTATGAACATTAAACCTCTTTTGTGATTATGAACAAGCAGCCTTCTTCTTGATTATGCATAGCAAACCTTAAGAATAATGACCCTTTTTTATCATTTTTTTATGAATAATGAACCTAATAAACAATGAACCTTATGAATGAAAAACCTTGTGAAAATCACCCTACCAACCAATACCTACCAAACAGTCTCAACAGATGAATGCTACCATAGACTTTACAGGAAGGTATCTGTCCATCATATGTGGCATTTTCTGCGAGAAGTTTCAAATTTTCCAGCAGTGGGTGTGGTTGCTTCTCAGATTCAGCTGGAGGACTTTCCTCTGCAGGAGGAGGTGGACTTTTAGGTGGCACCTTACTGGGTACTTCAGTTTTGACTGTCTCCTGTGCAACAAGAGGGCTGGGACTGGACGGATACTCTGGTGCCTCCTTTGCTATGGCTGGAGGTGAACACGAAGGAGAGCTGTTTGGCATAGACGACAAGGAAGCTATTCTTCTGGAGTGTCTGGCAGCTGGTCTCCTTTTTGCTTCCAGTTTCTCTGTATCTAGTTTCGTAGGTTTTGTCTCTGTTGTTTTAGAATTAATTGCTGACAACCGCCTTGTAATTCGTCGTGGGGGAGTGTCTTCTCGACTTTCTTGTTTCTCTGTATCTTGAGGGAGTTCCATCTTATCCAGAGCAGGTGGATTTTCTTGTGCAAGAGGCATAAGCTCTAGCGTGGGAGGTTTGTCTTCCTTTGTCTTCTCAGTATTACTGTTGATGTAAACAATACTTGGAATAGAAAAATTCTTCCACCAAAATTTTTTTAGTCTTTGTTAATTATCCATTTTTCATGATATTTGAAAATTTATGGTCATGGTATTTATTGAAATAGTTGGGAAGCTGGAAGACCAGTGCCTTTTCAGGAAATTTGGGCATCTGGTGGGAAATCTTACTCCTTTCCTGAGAAATAATTTTATTCCCTTCATGGAAAATAAAGATTTTTTCCAATCCTGTTTACGATAAAAAGCACTTTTATAGACTTTTAGATTTGTACAAATTTCTTGATGGTTAACAAACCCTATGACCCTTTGGGAGTCAAAATGTTTATTAAGCATAGAAGGCATTCACATCAGATTCACTGATGCTGCAATGACATTTGAAGTGATGAAGCTTAGCAACCAGGAGGTCTGGAGTTCAGTTTTTGACTGGGTCAAAATAAGGTAGGTTTTTCCTCCAAGAGAAATATATGGTTTCCCACTTGAACTAGTCTTTCAAAAAAATTTGATGCAAATTGTTGAGTTGGTTGCCACCCCATGTGAAGTTGTAATTCATAAGCCAAAGGCTTCTCCCTCATTTGTGGTTTCTTAGAATCATAAAACTACTACCACTCATGGTCTTCAAGGCCTAATGTACCTTAATCATGGAATCACATCTCTTGACCAGACAGTTCTCACTGCCACCTCTTCCCCCCCCCCCCACCAACCTTTCCTTGACAATTTATATCAGCATGATACTTCAAGGGTGACTCCCAACCCCCAAAAAATACACAACTTTTTCATATTGATATCACTTACTGACAAGATGGTTCACATTACAAAGCTAAGAAAATGAACAGGTACTCTCTTGAAATAGATGAAGCAGTTTAAGTATTTACATTCTGAAGCAGACTCACAATGACATCTCATCAACAGCATAATATTGGTAAAAGAGGAAATATTTTTGCTCCTCAATTGAGAAATTTACTAAGAGTATCTGCTTGGATAACCTTAAATATATATTTGAAAGCCCAAAATATTTTGAGAGACTCTTTGTAGAGAAATTTGAGGAAAATTGTGAGATTAAGCCGTTGCTTCAAAATAAGTTTGGGGCAACTGTTCTTGCCCTTTAATACTGACAAGGTCATTAATTAGCTTCTCCATTCTAAGTTTGTAATTTTCTACTCACGATTTATTTTGATTGGTCACATGGATGTGGAATTGTTCTTTTTCTGTTTCATATAGCAAATGGTCATATATCAGAAAGTCAAAGAGTACTCTAATCCCATCCAGGAACTCTCGGCAAACTTTGAAACTGTGTGTGAAGAAAACATCCCATAGTTAAGTGCTTAGTTTTAGCAGGTGTATGGTTACCTTATCTGCTTCGCTATGCATGGTTTCTCTGCCAAACCTTAATTTACCACTGCTGTATACATATATATGATTTCCTTGCATTATGGGATAGCTCCTTACAAATCCACCGTGTGTGGTTGGGTTTTGGACAATAATTGGCTTGAAGAGGAGATAGTTTTACATATGTGCTCCCTCTTGGGCTATAGCAAATGCAAATTATGTTCCAGTCTCCATACAAAATCTTTCTATTTGCAGAACTGGTTCATAAGAACTGTGTATACATAACATAATGTATAGCTCAGTATGGCAAACTTGACCCGTTTAGTAGCAAAATGGTTAACTTTACAAATTTTGACAAACAATGAAAAGTACATTGGTTGTCATACTACTACCAGGAAACTGAATTTCACAAAAGAAAAATCCAGATGACACCTAGTGAAAGTGTTGAGTTTCCTTTTTGAAGTCTAAATTTCCCTTCAGGTCAACCAAAATAGGGATGTCCAATGGACGATCACCATGGATTAAAGTCCTTGGAGTTCTACCTCTTTCAAACCATGTTCCTACAGGAACCACCAGGGGGCCGTTCCACAAAGAGTTACGCACAATCTTAAGTTTGATTCACCATACTTAAGCCAACAGTAAATCACACTTAAGATCGTGCATAACTCTTTGTGGAACGGGCCTCAGGAACAGTAACTCATGTTTCTGCTTGCCACTCAGACTGACTGCATGGTTAACTGCTTACAGCTTTGAAGTTCTGACTTGCAGTTGGGAAGTTTGACTCCAGGTTGTGTCATATCAAAGATTTTAAAATAGAACCTACAGCCCTTGTGTTCGGTGCTCAGCATAAACAATGGAGTAGGGAAAAAGCCAGTGAGCCACAACAGGAAATATTACAGTGGCTGGCCTGACTAACACCACTTGGTTAGAAACTTAGTCTTAAAACTACATCTAACTCATCAGACTAGTGTGACAAACTTAACCATTTTGCATTAGTCTACATGATTTGACCAAAAAGAAACTTCACAAAAACAAATTTTCTAATCAAACTATTCCCATGACATAAGCTATGTTTTGCAGCTAGAATCTTAATATCATAAACTAAATTTTACTTTCATTGAGATAGTATTGCTAATACTTATTGTACAGTCACATTCACACATTCGAATCCATGGTCCTTGATAAGGGGTTTTGTAGTCCCCTGGGGGTACTATCAAACAGTAGTTTTGACAAGGTGAGCACCGCCTAAACTTGCATAAAGTCAGTAGATGTTCTCTTACTTCAAACTGTATTTTGTCTAAAGGAGAGAGCTTTTTCTAGTCCCCAGCAGTCGGAAGATTACTACTCTACCAGTTGTCCTCCTTCTGAGTATTCTGAACAGTCCAGTGACCACAAGCAGTCCACTGGGCAAGTTCATGAGGCAGCCATGGGTAGCAAATAAAAGCAGGGAACACTAGTCTTTCATTCCAACACAGCTGTAGAGCAGATTTCACAATCTCTGCACACAGTTTGAAAGTGGCTATTGTTACCTTGTCTGCTGGGGACTTGAAAAAGCAATGCTCTCTAAACCCTCTGATATACATCAGATGAATCACATGAAAAACAAATAAGACCAAAACCAATGAAAATGAAATGAAGATACCAATCATGACATCATGATAATAAGTACACGAAATGAGGTTTTTAAAGACAATCACACTCATAGAGCTTCAGTCCTTTTTTTGCAAAAGGTGTGTCAAAATGATCAAAATGATCAAAATGATTTTGTCTAAAGGAGAGAGCTTTTTCTAGTCCCCAGCAGTCGGAAGATTACTACTCTACCAGTTGTCCTCCTTCTGAGTATTCTGAACAGTCCAGTGACCACAAGCAGTCCACTGGGCAAGTTCATGAGGCAGCCATGGGTAGCGAATAAAAGCAGGGAACACTAGTCTTTCATTCCAACACAGCTGTAGAGCAGATTTCACAATCTCTGCACACAGTTTGAAAGTGGCTATTGTTACCTTGTCTGCTGGGGACTTGAAAAAGCAATGCTCTCTAAACCCTCTGATATACATCAGATGAATCACATGAAAAACAAATAAGACCAAAACCAATGAAAATGAAATGAAGATACCAATCATGACATCATGATAATAAGTACACGAAATGAGGTTTTTAAAGACAATCACACTCATAGAGCTTCAGTCCTTTTTTTGCAAAAGGTGTGTCAAAATGATCTTAAACAAGTTTGGCTTAATCAAAATGTACACATGGAGAAAATCACATTTTTAACAGTGATATTTCAAAGAGATTTCTCAATATGATTGCCTGTTTAAAGAACGTTGTAAATGAAACAACTTACTTTTGGTGGGGTAGAGGAGGAGGGACTATAGCCTCTGGGGCCATACCAGCAACAGGCTGGGTATCTAAGACAGGATGGCGAACTCCAAAATACTGGAGATATTCCTCAAGAATACTCAGAGCTGTTGGTTCACAAGGTAGTTTCAGTAGCTGGTTGAGGTGAAAAGATATTAACAAACATTTCATGAAAACTAATAACTAAGACATAATACATAGTGAAACAAAGTTTGTTTATATGCCACAAGAATGTTCAAGGATATGGGAGGTTAGAATCTATGACCATTGTGTTAGTTTGGGGAAGAAATTCCATAGTGTATTGTTAGGCTTGGGATGGGAATTTTGGTTTCCTATTGTTAAAGTGAAGAATCAGGTCTAGAGTGTATCACCTGGTGATGATTATTCATCAGGGCTCTGGTTGGGTGGAAACAATAACAAGGTTTAATTTGGCCATTTGGAATTTGGGAGTGTCTCTTTGGGAGGTGACTGTATGCAGTAACATATGCAGTCACAGGGAGGAGAAGACTTAGTTTTAGGGGAGTTAGTGCAGTTCTTTTCAGGAAGTGAGAGGTGAAGGATGTTGCCTGAGTCTAGTCTACTTTAGGGGAGTTCATTTTTTGTAGAGTTGTTTTAACATTGTAGGTCGACCTGGATTTTTTTTGTTCTGATTGCATTTTCTTATGCTGAATTTCGGAGGATTTACTTTTAACACGGACAAGTAACCCTACAGAGCGTGTTCTCTTTGTTTTTATTGTGTTCCTGGTTGAAGTCTGAGCTTTTAGAGCCTGTTCTAATTTACACATCGCTCCAAGACTCCTTTCCTTTCCTCCTGGACTGACCGATGGCCCATCAAAATACAACAACGGAGGCCAAGAATCCCAACCCCCCAGAGACATTTTTGTTACAACATTAAATCATCTAACTGATACCTTTCCGATCTTAGAAGTAATTTTCAGCATAAAGTAACCAAAAAGGTAGGCATACTTACAAAGAAGGTTTTTGTGGCTTTCTCAAGTGGTACCTCCAAAAATGGACTGTAAGATTGGCCTGATGGTTTGCAGATAATGAACACTTCATCCCCCCACTCCCCTCTATCTTCAGAAAAAAAAAACTCCACCAGGACAACCTACCCACTCCATTCTCAAAGACAATATCCTACCACGGCAATTAACTTTCAGACAACCATGCCATCCCTAGAAGACACCAGAAAGCCCAAAGGCTTAGTGATTCCTTGCCAAAAGAGAACTCTTAATTTGATCTAGGCTCCATCTTGCCATGGTGATAGCACCCCTACAGTGTTCATCATAGATATTGCGATGACAGGCAATTTAGGAGGTTGGTGACCTCATATGACTTCGAACATCCACCAAAAACGATAGGATTTTTCTTCTCAACATGTCAAATCCATATACAAAATGTGAAAAGTGTCAGTCATTCCTAACTTGAGATATTGCAATTACAAGCTTTACAGACTTTGACCTCTGGTGACCTCAAATGACCTTTGACCTCCATCAAAAACAATAGAGTTCTTCCATTAAACATGACAAATCTATATACCCAAATATGAAAACTGTTGGACATTCCTATCTTGAGATATCGCGATTACGAGCAAAGTGTCACAAACACACACACATACACACACACACACACACACACGACATCACCATTGCATAGATTCCTTGCCTGCCTTCCGCAAGGAATCAAAAAGAAGGTAATTCTATCTGATATTAAGAGAGTGACGCTAAACTTGTGAGATTTTTTCCCAACACAATCTTGGTGGGGCTGATGTTGTTTGTGAAACTCACAGAACTATCTTCTATTATCTAAATTAATGGACGTGTGGACAGACAGGAGAAAACCTAGAATGAAAACATTGCTCGGGGATAAGTGTTTGACTTTTAGAAAAGAAGAGGAAATGAGCCTGAGACTTCTAAAATAAAAAAAAAAAGGAAATAATGATGCAGGCACCAGGGTTGGGGGCCAAGGGCAATCTTAAGGGCCCTTAGTGGCATTCATGTCATTATAATAGACTTCGGTTGGATTGAAGTCCAAGGGCTGTTTGTACATGTTTAAGGCTAAGATTTATAAGAAATTGAAGACAGAAAATTTTGGGGAATTTGGTGCAAAAAAGAGGAATGAATAGAAAAAAGGGGAAAAGTAAAATACAAAAGTGGAAATAACCTCTTAAAAGAAGAAGTACCTCATGCTCATGCCTGAATGCTACCCCTTAGAGCATTTTCAAAGAGGGAGGGAGTTTACTGGGATGAATAGACATCTTTTTTTCTCAAGTTCTTGAGAGGCCCTAGACTGGGAGATCTCTTTTGGTAATTCCTGACAAGATTTAGCAAATTATAATTTGATACGAACTGACCGAACTGCTACTCAAATGCAAAAATAGGTAGCCCTTTTCTGTGTGCATAACTTCAGCGCTTTCAGTGGTTTTACACTAAAGAAGTAAAAAGTTCTCAAAACTGCTACATAAAATTTGAATGCTTAATTACTCCCGATTAACATTTTGTGAACATCATTTTTGGAATACTGCCTAACCTGGAGGTACCCACCTGGTCCTGGCAATTGATGGCATAGCAGTCATCCTCCAGGCGAGCTTTTAATTGGTCTGGTATCATAATAGGTACCTCTTCAATCATGTCATCATCTACTTCAAAGTACAGCTGAAAATAAAACAAAACAATTTAATAAACAGCTGCTGGAAGAAAACCAAGCATACCCTGAGAGATCTGGTCTACACATCATAATCATATATTTTAGCAATTGTAATGAGTGAAAGATGTAGGAGATTTTTTTTCCATGAGCCATGTTAAAATCTTGCCAACAATTTTCTAAAGAAGTAGGAACACTTTGTTTTGGTGGTAGTTTCTTGTAGTGTTTCCATCTTTTTGTACATTTTACTTTTTAACTGTCTTATGTGTTTGCATGGAGTTTTTACTGTTTTCTTTTTCAATGAGATGAAATGGCACCAGATTTCTTTTATGGTCAATAAAGTCTTCTAAATCTTATGAAATTTTCAAGCAAATGCTTGAACACTTGCTGGGAAGACCAAACATGCAGCTAAATAATTGAACACCTTTATACTTCTTGAAAATTATTCAAATGTGATGAAAGAGAAGTCCACTCAATGATAAATTTGTCCATGAGCATTGTCATGCAAAGGTATGATGATGTTATAAACAAATGTTTGATCACATAGACATGATTTTGTGTACATGGAAGAAGGGGTGTAAAGAGTAATGTTCAGATAACCTAATTGACAGCTCAATTAAAAAGAAATTATATCCTTGTTGCTGAAATTCTTAAATGGATTAGAAGGTATGAGCTTGTTTTTCAGCATATATTCAATGATATACCAGTTTCCAATTCATAATCTGTTTGTTTTATTGTATTATTTATGAATACTTCTATTTCAATGCCAAATTTTGTCCACACCAGGGTTGATGCTACAAGGGGCAGCAAGGGAGGGAAACAGCACAAGCTCATCAATTGGCTAGTACACACTGTAGATACAGCACGAATCCTACTCAAAGCCTTGAGGGGTACAGAGAACAGTTCCCCGTAAGGAGTTAGCTAGATGGGGTTTACCTACACACCAACAGGAAAAGTCACATTGTTGAGGTAAAAATATCTAAAAAAAAGTAAAATGGGGGGGGGGGGGTCAATTTTCCATAAAAAAAGGCAAAGACAGGAGATATTGCAGATATTTCTATAAAGTTTACTTTCTTTGAGAAAGCCGAGAATAAGGGAAGGATCTGTATGTTCAAGCAAGGTTTTCATGTTGGGCACATTGTAGTATTTCCGGCAAATATGGGAGTATTCATAGCAGTCAATGATAATGTGACTGGCAGTGAAAGCACAGTCACGAGGTATACAGTAAGGTCTTTCATCCCCTTGAAGTAAAAAGAAATTGGTAAAGTAAGTGTGACCAATGTGGGCCCTAGTCAGGACTAAATCATCCCTCACTTTGCTGGGGCCTCCACTTCCCTCAGTTCCTACCATAGGTTTTACTCGGTAAAATTTCTTTTGGGGGAAGGAATCCCACAGATCTTACCGTTTTGATTTTACGAGGCAACTGACCTTAGGGCAGTATCCCCGCTAGGAAATCATCAAAATTCCTGTTTAGCCGGTTAAGTCATGCAGCACATGGATGCCGTGAGCGAGGGCCAGCTCTCAGATATCACGGGACGGACCTTATTGCAGAGTCCGAATTTTCTGGTAGCTATGTCAGTTTCCAGACTTGAGAGGCTTGAGCCTGTACCAGCTAAGGCATTGCTTGTAGCTGCAACCCATACTGGTTTTCTTCTGCTGTTGTGTGTGATGCTCCGCATAAGCAATGGAGTAGGGAAAACAAGCCAGTGTGCCACAACTGCACAACTACAGGATTCAGAAATGTCAAACAAGTAATAATGTCAAACAAGTGATACAAACCTCTTCAACAGGATTACCCTCAGATAGACTAGAATCTTCCGATTCTCCATCCGCACCTTGGAAAAAGAAAGTATTAAGCAACTAAAGTTAAGTTTACTGCATTAACTTTTATTGTCAAAATAGTGCATTTCTTTTGGCTACACCATTTGACAAAACACAAAATTAAATCATGATGTGCTGGGCCAATAAGAGGCTTGCCCTCAACAAATCAATAAGGAGGCCTGATTCTTTTACCTGAGTTGCCATTGGCAGATAGGGTAAAAGTAATGAGTAATACCTGTAATGCTCCTATTTTGCACAAATGCACAGTTGAATTGCAAAACATGTTACCAGGCTTGCGTGGCTACTGCCAGCAAATTTCCATGGGTGAAGTTACTCAACTGGCAACCCCTATGCAGGGCAAACTTTGCAATCTAGCATTCCGTAAGCTCCATATTTACCAGCATAAGCAAAATCCAGGCCTTGAGTTTCAGATTTCCACAGGTGCTACAAATCACACCTCCCCATGGTATTAAAGGGCCAAACCTCTCACCCCAAACTACAATTTTGGTACAGGGGTAACAAAATTCTCAATTGGCTCAGCTCTTTGATTGACAGCTAATTCAAACAATGCAGAGTACCAAAACTTACATTACACAGCATGAACAGTACTGAGAGTGTTTTGATTATATATATTGAGTTTTCTATACTCACCTTGAAGCAATAAACAGATTGTATCTGGATGAGGATGAATTTCAGACAATTGTGGGAGGGGCTATGAGTAAGACGGTTAGAACAATTGGTACTGTTTGGGGTGAGAGAACTCTGCCTTTAAGGCATACAGTAGGTGTGCTGTGTCACTTAATATCAACATATCTACTGAGGCTAACTTCTTCCTTAAGTTGTGTGAAAATCACATTCTTCACAAGGATTTGAGGAGAGTGATGGTGTGTGATCACACTCACATGCCTCAGATTTCAAGGCCTGATATCCACAGACCAAGCCTTGAGTTTTAGATTCTACAGGTGTGCTACAAATCACACTCTTCAAGAAATTAAGGAATGTGGTAGGTATGTCGTTTTATTCAAATTTATTGCATTTACCTCAGTTCCTGTTCTTTATCTACATGTGCAAAAAATCACACTTCTCACAGTGATTTGAGGTGAGTGATGTGTATAATCACACTTGCATGCCTCAAAATTTAAGGCCTTGCAGCCTGGATACTGTAGGTGCAGAAATTTAAACATTTTATATCCTAAGTATCAGAACTTCTCTGAGAGAAAGAAAAACTTCCCCAGCTGTCTCTCTTCAAACAATTTGGCCTTCAAACACAGTTACAATGAAACTGGCGTTTAATTAATCATCAGTCAACCTACTGTTAGACTCCGACACAAGACTTCTCTTGCTTGGGTTATCTGTCATATCAAACTTTCTTCTTTTCTTTTTCCCCTTGAAGCTGGTAAATGGGAGAAAAAAAATAATATTTCTATTTCACATTCTCACCAACAGAACTTAATAATCATGTAAAACTTAAAGGTCTGGCAACATGAAAATGATGAAGTTGGGTATTTGATGTAAAACATTGAAAGCCTTAAAGAGAGCCACATTTCAATCAAAGTCAATTAAAAGTTGACCATGTAGCATGATAGTTCCCTATTTGCATTTCATCATGCATAAACATGAGCTAATATGCACATCTTACATGTCAAGAGAGGGACATGCCATATATGGCTAATTTTATTCATAGCTTTTACAACCCTCATTCAAGGACAGTTGATGTAACATTTGCACATACTAAAGATTTTACTTAGGAAGTATAAGTTGTGTCCTTGAAAAACATCAGAATCAGTTTCCAAACCATAAAATATCTGATGAAATTAAAAACAAATAATATAAGGCTAACAAAAGATATATGTCAACATGATACAACACTGCACATCATCGTCTTTGCATACACAACAAGTTGCTCCAGAAACATCCAAACTTTGCAGAGGTATAGCTGGAGAGCAAATAAAAAAAAAGATATTGACCTAATTTCAACAGATTTCACCTTGGAAAATCTTACTCTTTAACTGCCAAATGAAGTCAGGGCATTTTGCTAGCATGTCACCATACTTTTACTCTTAACATTTGCATAAACTTTTAAATTCACATCTATGGGATCACAAAGGGAAGGGGAGTCTGAGGGGACCATAAAAACATTTGCAACCATCCTGATAACAGGGTTCCTGCACCTTATGAAAAATAAAAATTTCATGACTTTTCCATGACTATTTCATGACTGAACATGATTATGTCATGACCAAGTTATATAAAAGATTTTATAATACTTTAATGGCCCAACAATCATGACAAATGTATGAGTAAATCTATTTACTTGTAAAAAGTTAAAAGACTGATCTGGACTTTATTTCATGACTATTCCATGACTTCTGTCATTTTTACAATATTCCGTGACTTTTCCAGGCCTGGAAAATGAAAACAAAATTCCATGACTTTTCCAGGCTGCGGGAACCCTGTGTTCAGACAGCTGTAAGTGAAGTTGGTTCCAAGAGGTGTCAGGCTTAATGGCCATTACTACCGAGAACTACTAGAGAATATTTCCAGGAGGCACTGCTTAGCTGTGCACACAGGAAGAGGTTGAGGTTTATATCTGTGCACTTGTTAGAGACCTTCCTGTTCAGGTCAACTGTTAACAAAACATGTAAATACTGCACTGGCCGTGCATATTGTAGCATACTGTTTTACATGTGTTTACTGTTTTCATCCAGCCATCAGCTGTAAACACCTTTAAAATTGTTACCCTTTGACATATTGCACAATACTGCTCCTTTAAGAAACTTTAAACTGGTCTATTAAGATGAGCTACAATCCTTTCCCTATCCTTTTACATTATTTGACTGAACATGGAAAAATTCAACATTCCATACTTATGACCAGGGTTGGGGCTAGGAAGATCCGACTGTGGGATGCAAATTGCATTAAAGAGTATCTTTATATAGCACAACAATCAATTGGTTCAGACCATGTATACAAATTTGGCAAAAACAGGGATATCCAGATGGTAGCAAACGGTATATCTTGTGTCTTCTTTCCAGTTTATTACTAAAGCAGTAATACTTTGTTTGATGTAATTTTCTTAGGCAGATTGAGATTTGCTGAAAGGGTGGTGGTAAAGTCCTTGCTGATTTATGGTAATAGTGGGAATTTGTGAGGGTCAGTAGGGGTTCATTTTAGCATGAGTAGGGGTCTGGAAAAACCAGTGTGGGTCATTCCCATCCCTTACCGACTCTTGAAGCTACAACCATTCTTATGACAAAAACACTGTATCTATAGCCCTGTTTCCAAGAAGTAATTACAATGGACTGTAGGATAGACTTTTGGTATGAACTGACTTTGTCAATGGCATTTTGGTATGATCAAATATGATGCATCGAAAATTCTATCCCACAACCCTTTATAATTGCTATTTGGAAAAGGGGTGTATACTTACGCCTTTTCCTCTGCTTCCATCTGCAGTTTCCATTGTAACTCAGAATTCTCTGCACTATGTTTCATAACAAAATCTTCAGGTGCCCATCGATCCCAGCTGAGTGCAAATAATACCATTTAACACAGGTTCAGATAAGAAAGGTTGCTTTTCCAGTATTTCATAACAGAGTTGATAATTTGTAACTTAAGTTAACAAAATCAGCATGTACTTTACCTTCAAAAAGTTTGTGATAACAAAAAAATTCTTAAAGAAATCAGTGCAATAAAGTCAGGTCTTTTACTAAACTGAGTGCATTTGCGGTCTTACTTAACATTTTGTTCAAATAGTAAACTTAACCATTCTTTTCTCTAAGTTACCAGCGGTCAGCTACAGACAACAGGGGTAATCATTACCTGTAATTGTAATCGATTGCTATTGTAACTGCAATCGCCATTGATTACTTTTATGAAAACTGCAAAGTAAAATTGCAATTTTGCAACCGATTACAATGGCAAAGTAATCGCAATCCAGATTTCATTGATGATTTATAATGAAGAACTTCACATATATTTTTCTAGAGGTATACTTACAGATTACAAATGAAAATGTACGCAACAAAATGTAGTTCTAGTTTATAGATAGGGTTTTATGCTTCAACTTATTACCTTCAGGTTTAAACTAGAGTAATGCCCACAGCAGACCTTGAGTTTTCAAATTTTCAGGTGTGTGGCAAATCACACTCCCCAGAAAGTTAAGTAGTGAGGTGGTTTGCTGTTTTATTTAACTTCAATAGATTTACAGGAGCTAAGAATCTTCATTTAGGTGTGCCAGAAATCACTCTCCTAACAGTGATTTGAGGTGAGTGATGGTGTTTGATTGCACTTGCATGCCTCAAAATTCAAGGCATGCCACAGCCATTTTCCAAGTTGTGGGGCACGGGATTATTTTTGCAATCCCAGTCACAATCAATTACTTTCAATTTGGGCTATAACTGTAAATCATAATCATAAAATATGAAGTACTCCTGTCATACTTGATAACACTGAGATGAAATTGCCCCAAGCCTTGTCAGCAAGGATGTGTAATTAAAGCTTTAAAATAGTCATGTGTTAAATACAATACCACTGACCTCTTCTACAAAACAAAAGTGAATTTATACTACAATTAATTGCCACAAAATTTTTATACTTAAGAAAATAGTTGGGTGTTTCTAAAAACATGTTACCTTCTATTCCAACCATTAAAGTGAACATAATATTCTGGAACTCTTTTCCCCGACTCATTTCTGGTCCACTTGATGTCCAGTATCTGTAAAAATAATATGAGAGGTGTCAACAATGAACAGCACTAGAATACACATTATAGTATTGCAGTTAAATGGAAAAGTAACAAAGTTTGTACATTTTCTTTCATATTGAAAACAATAAAACTGTGACAACTTAGTAAATAGAACAGGCTTTATGGATTAAATTTGGTTGACATAACACAAATATGTCCTACAGCCAAGCATCTATAAAATCTAAAGTTCTTCTGTACAATACCAATAAATTTCCAAGTTCTTTCTTAATTTTAACCCTTTCACAGCCACTTACTAGCATTACCAGTCCTAATTTGTAAGAAAATTTTTTAGGTTTTCCATCAGACAGTTTCACTTGACTGTCCAAGTGAAACTGAAAAATGATACAAACAGTTGTATTTGATGTTTCTGCCATAAAAAGCATCTAATATTTTTTTTGTCCTTTTCCATTTTTATCTGTGTTGAAATAACGAATGGTAGTCCATACCACTGTCTCAATTCCCCTTTCTTATGAGTGCTTTAGACCACATGTTTGGTTTAACAGTTAGAGCATTTGCCTCTCATGCGGAAGGCCAGAGTTCTTTTCTCAGGTCTGGTCATATCAAAGACTCTAAAAATGGATCCTACTGCCCTTGTGCATGATGCTCTGCATTAGCAATGGAGTAGGGAAAACAAGCCAGTGAGCCACAACTGGAAAAAAGGCCATAGTTGACTTAACTTGAACCAATAGGTTGGAAACTGGGCCGTAAAACTCCATCGAACTAACTATATTAAGGGTGCTTTTATAAAATTTTTCTTTGGAGGTGTGAAGAAAAACTAGTCAATTACAAATAAAATCTACTTGTCCATTGGACAACCTCAAAGGAAGAGAGTGGTTGTCCCAAACAGTTTTCTCCAACAACAGAATGAGTGCCAAAAATTCTGCCCTGGTATTATGCATCCTAAACAGGCACGTAGGTATCATCCTCATGGCTGAAAAGGGTGCTTTTACAGTATTAATGGACATTGGCAGTACTTAGGTTAAATTTAAAAGACAGTTCCTCATCAACCAAAACTACATTTTCGGTAAAGAGAACCCAAAATTGACAATTGCTTCTGCTGACATCAAATTCAAACGATGCAGAATAGCTCATACTACACAGCATGAAAACATCGAGTGTTTTAATAAAAAATATGGCTATGGTGACCATTTTTCAAAATTCCACAAATGTGGACATAGACTTGTTTCAGCCATGTCAGATCTTTTCCCAGCACATCAGCTTTGTGTACTACCTTAGGTTGAATGTCCAACATTCTTGGGTTAGATTAGATTTTACAGCCCAGCTTCTAACCAATTAGTTAACAGTTGGGCCAGCCCCGGCCTTTTTCCAGAACTTTGTGGCTCACTGGCTTAATACTTTCCCTACTCCATTGCTGATGCTGAGCACCAGGCACAATGGCAATAGGTTCCATGTTTAGACATAGAGTGGAAAGAATGAATGTTGCAATTAAAACTTAACAAACAAACCAATTTAAAGGCATTAATGATTTTGCCTGCCTTTTGCAGACACAATAAAATCAAGTTTCATTACATCAATTTTCAGTGCTGAAAAACTTTAAAGAGTTGCCCTCATTAGCTCTTGCCCTACGAGGCTCTGCAGCATTCCCAATGATGATAATGATGACAACTTAACATGTCAAGGCTGGATTTTCATTTTCTGACAAGCTAGTTAAATTTCCATGTTATTTTACACATTTCTGTTTACCAAGTTTGGCAAAAAACCCCTTCAACTGCTAATATTTCCATTAAAATAACAAATTCTCTCATGGAGCTTCCCACATTGCTGATTTACTCCACCCATCTGAATAGTATGAGACCTCTGTGGAGCAGATCTACAAACTTTCCATTGTGGCCTTATGCTTGTAAATCAAACTGGTTGCATATCATGGATTACAACATGATCATCTAGGGTTGTTAATGTGAGTAAAAAAAATATTTTGAGATATATCCTGTTTAACTTTTTCCTGTCAAAATGGCAACTGTTGGTCTAAGGCAGGCTTCCTCAATTAAATTTTCTGAAGTACCACATTGCTAAATATTACTGATATAATGCGCCACTGATCGCCATCCTGGGGCAGGGGTATAAGGGGGTGTCCGCCTCACCTTTTGAAAAATTTTTTGGTCTCAGAAGGGGCCAACATGCATAATGGTGCAAAATTTGTTCAATTTTCCCCGGTCAAAATTTTTCACAAACTTAGCAACTTTTGCCGATTCATCGGTAACGGTGGATTGAAAAGGCCCTGACTCTAATTAATGTAAACAGTGACGGTAATTTTACTTTCGTGTGAGAACAAAAAAGGACGTTATTATATCCTTGTCGGTATGTGACGTCAGTTTTTTGAAAGTATTTGATTTAATTACAGTACCTATTTTTGAGATAAAAAAATTCCTCTCAAAAAGGTTAGAGAAAAGTTAAATTTTTCAATACTCTCCCAGTAATTTTGGCACCACCCCAAACCACGTTGCATGCCACTATTTGAGGAAGCTTGGTCTAAGGTCTCAGAAATGCCCAGCTGAAAATGCACCATGTTTGTACCATGGTAAACCATGACAAAAATATGCAACATTTTTAGCTGGACATGTTAGCTCAAATCCCAATATGGAACCTCTAAATGGGTCAATTTGACTCCATAATTCCACTCATAATGTAAAGCCTATACAAAGTACAGTGTATCAAGTTGTCAAAGCAGGGGGTTTGTTATATGATGTCATATTAGCTCAGCGGTCCATAGAGAAAACAAATGTAGTTTACTGTTGCACTTCCTATGTGATTTTCAGTAATGATATAAAATACGTAGGCCTACAGTATACATGTACAGTATGCTGACTAGCCACACCTAATTCACTCCACTTTCTTGGCAAGTTGAAGCCCTTTCTTTTACGACACAAAAAGGAAGGGAGCTCACTTTTCATGCATTCTGTCATGAAATTACTTGGTTTTAACATTGCAGAAGGTATATATATAATTATGTTTAGAAATATCGCAGCCACTACAGTTATATTCAAAGTGTCCCCCTCAAATCATACAAAAGTAATTGTTGTGTTTGCTCAAATGATGGAAATTTTGTACATGCAAGCCAGTGACCATGGTGAGGTGAGGAGCAACTACTAGGAGCAGATTATACTATCACATCCACTACTAGAGTTGTCACAACCTTAGCTTCTCTGGCTTGTGACCTGTGTGTATTTTCACATATGCCTAGGCTACCTCAAATTTGCATGACAATCTTTGGCATGGAGGTGACATTTTTACTGTGTCTACTAAATACTGTTTTTATCAGTTTTTTCTCAGCATGCCATGGGCCTGATAAAGAAATTACTTTGCCAAGCCCTAAGTTGTATTAGGCCTCTGCAGGACCTATGTCTATGGAAGATGTCTAACATTAGCAGGCTAGGTGACCTCACACGTCATAGGCTCACACTCCCTAGTCAGCCAGTCTGCATTTCGCGCACTCTGACACTAAGGTCTTTAATGTGAGCGCCAACTCCACCTCAGCGTAGTGGCGGGAGAACTGTACTCTCAGCCCTCCAGGTAATTCCAGGCGTATAAAAAACATTATACTGTATACTGTGCTATGCAGTACTTGTATTGCCAATGAATGGTGTATACATGCATTACGTACATGAAATAAGTATGTACAATCACATCTGGATTGCCAATTACTCTGTGTGTACCATATACTTGTACATGCATTGCCAATGTGCGATGATCACATGTATAAGTATTGTACGTAAGCCTTCGAACAGGTCTGTGTGTTCATTACATAGCCTAGGCTCATTTCTCTCACAACACAGCTGGTGCGCGGATACACTTCACACCTGTAGTCAGTAGCCAAGACGCCTGCCTAACGTCACCTCTTGTGTCTCCAAATAACAAAATATTCTCACCAAACTCCCCACTGATGATCTCTGGCACAGCATTTACCTTTCCACAAAAGATGTTCACAAAGTTTCATCAAAGATTGACTGAATTTTTACTGCCAATCTTGACCGTAACAGTTAGTCAATGTATCATGTTTTCAAGCTCTCGACAACTGTTCTCAGTACAGGTCAAAGGACACTAGTGGCAAACTTGGCGAAACGGGATGCTCCACCTGCTTAGCAGTCTTCATAATAGAATCTTTCATTTCCGTAAAAATATGAAGTGCACATTATTAGGAATACCGGGTAGACTCAAGTCAAGTGACTACAGTTGTGAAGTGTATCCGCCCAAGGGCTGTGTTGTGAGAGGAACGAACAGACAGCCCTGTTCAAGGGCTAACTGTATTTATGTGCCTGCATATGGCTATGTAGCATTGTATGTGTACAGAAAATCCTGGCGCACCATCACAAAAACCTTGGCGTACCTTCGACATGAGCTTTAAAATGGAATGCACAGTAGCCTAACGTTAGTCACCGACTTCTTAAAAGGTCAATTTCTTCTTTTTCCAAAAAGGTAGCTTCATATCTTCATTTTCAGAAAACAGAAAATGAGTAAGTTCAGCACCATTGACAAACATCAATATTTTTATTTTTGGAACACTGCAACATGACTCCAACTCTATTTCGTGAAACTGGTACCAACGTAAATTGTAACTGACGAGTTAAGGACCATGTGAACTTCGTGAATTCGCAGCAATGTTTCAGTTATAGTTCAAAGTCCTACCGCATATCTCTTCAAATTATGCAGCCATTTTCGAAGTGCGTGAAAGACTTCACAAACACTGCTCTATCTTTGCTAAGGCTAATCACGTTTCGAAATGCATTTAGCATAGGCTAGGCCTAACGTTAGGCAATGCTGCATTGCATAGCATTCCCTAACGAAGAAACAGTGCATTGGCTGCATGTCCTCGTTACTCGTTAACGTTACACAAACGATCTTACCTTTGCATCATACAAAACTTTAACTTTTGTCGGATCTGGTTCAAAGCATAACACTCTTTCCCCTACTTCATATTTTGCTGAATTCACCCCACGTGTTAAAATAATCCCAGACATTCTCTCAAAATGTTTCTCCTGCCTTTTGTCCGTGAGATGTGGAGAATTTGTTGTTTACTTTTACCGCCCTCTCTCGTCGCGTCAGGGCTAGGGAGTTGATGTCGCTCTTCCGCTTTCTCGAGTGGGTAAAAAAAATTCTTGAAGTTGGGGCATGGGCGTGAGGAAAAGCATGTAGCCTTTTTACTTCTTCTTCTTCTTCTTCTTCTTCTTCTTCTTCTTCTTCTTCTTCTTCTTCTTCTTCTTCTTCTTCTTCTTCTTCTTCTTCTTCTTCTTCTTCTTCTTCTTCTTCTTCTTCTTCTTCTTCTTCTTCTTCTTCTTCTTCTTCTTCTTCTTCTTCTTCTTCTTCTTCTTCTTCTTCTTCTTCTTCTTCTTCTTCTTCTTCTTCTTCTTCTTCTTCTTCTTCTTCTTCTTCTTCTTCTTCTTCTTCTTCTTCTTCTTCTTCTTCTTCTTCTTCTTCTTCTTCTTCTTCTTCTTCTTCTTCTTCTTCTTCTTCTTCTTCTTCTTCTTCTTCTTCTTCTTCTTCTTCTTCTTCTTCTTCTTCTTCTTCTTCTTCTTCTTCTTCTTCTTCTTCTTCTTCTTCTTCTTCTTCTTCTTCTTCTTCTTCTTCTTCTTCTTCTTCTTCTTCTTCTTCTTCTTCTTCTTCTTCTTCTTCTTCTTCTTCTTCTTCTTCTTCTTCTTCTTCTTCTTCTTCTTCTTCTTCTTCTTCTTCTTCTTCTTCTTCTTCTTCTTCTTCTTCTTCTTCTTCTTCTTCTTCTTCTTCTTCTTCTTCTTCTTCTTCTTCTTCTTCTTCTTCTTCTTCTTCTTCTTCTTCTTCTTCTTCTTCTTCTTCTTCTTCTTCTTCTTCTTCTTCTTCTTCTTCTTCTTCTTCTTCTTCTTCTTCTTCTTCTTCTTCTTCTTCTTCTTCTTCTTCTTCTTCTTCTTCTTCTTCTTCTTCTTCTTCTTCTTCTTCTTCTTCTTCTTCTTCTTCTTCTTCTTCTTCTTCTTCTTCTTCTTCTTCTTCTTCTTCTTCTTCTTCTTCTTCTTCTTCTTCTTCTTCTTCTTCTTCTTCTTCTTCTTCTTCTTCTTCTTCTTCTTCTTCTTCTTCTTCTTCTTCTTCTTCTTCTTCTTCTTCTTCTTCTTCTTCTTCTTCTTCTTCTTCTTCTTCTTCTTCTTCTTCTTCTTCTTCTTCTTCTTCTTCTTCTTCTTCTTCTTCTTCTTCTTCTTCTTCTTCTTCTTCTTCTTCTTCTTCTTCTTCTTCTTCTTCTTCTTCAAGACGGTGAGACATCCAAAAGGACATTTATACACCGCGTACGTGCCGTGTGATCAGTCAGACCCTCTAAGAGTTCGCAATGAAATCCACTGGCTTGGGTGACTTATGGCCCCCGCAATAAGACTCTCTGGGAGGTTATTCCAATCCCGAATAGTATTAGGGACAAAACTGTACTTAAAACAATTAGTCCTAGCAGAGGGGGGGGGGGGGGGCGGGCGGCGAAAGTGCAAAGCATGCATGTTGCGAGAACAACGCGTAGGTTTACACAGATTAGACAGAGGGATGTTAGCTTGGCCGTAAATACCTTTGGCAAAAATTATAAGTCCGCAACGTCTCCGGCGGTCAGACAAAGTATGTAGACCTAGATCTTTGAGGAGTGCGGTCATAGGGCCAACTTCTCGGGAGTACTCGCTGGATATAAACCTAGCAGATCTTATACTCCCTCCAATCTATCTTAACAATCCCATATTATTAAAATGTGATTTCATATTTGGCATGGGAACTTTGCAGACATAGTATCCCTTACAGGGAGGTTCTATTCCTATTAACTTCAAGGTCAACACAACAGTCTGATAAAACAAAAGGAAACAAAGCAGTCCTTGTCAATAAGAGAAAGTGATATAAGCTCTGCTGCCCTCAAACTCACTTTGGAACACAAATCTATTGACTTCATTTACTGATATCTCGAGAAATACATGTCCGATTTGAATGGAAGTTTTGTCACACTATGTAGATTTTTTTCCTCTTTCACAAATGAAAATTAAATTTTTGCTTAAACTCCCCCTTTAAATAAAAGTTAAATTTTCACAAACAACCTATTTACTAGTCCGTGCGTTTACATTCCTATGAACTAGATACTACAATCAGACAATCGATAAAAGTTCCCTTTTTGATGACGTTTGGAAGATCCTTTAATTCAGACACAATACCGCAATGCGTAGAAAATAAGCATATTAAGTCCTGAGAAGCGGAAAGGGATTATTCCCGAAATTCGGTGCCTTATTTTTCACCCCAAGTTTACTTTCCCGAGTAGGCCTATATTTTTTAAAGGACGAAGCAAACTTCTTAATTGCTGAAAGATCTTCATACGGGGTGCAGGATAGCTGACATTTTTGAACATGCACAGAGAGTTTCGCTGGTTACATATACTTTGGACTTGCATGGGACTCAGGATAATTTTGTAAACAATGTGATACTGGGTTTGCAAGATAGTTTTAGAACGGGCTAGTATGAGAACTGGGGACGTTATTCCATTTTATTACCATGAGCCAAATATTTCAGTATTTCTCAGGAGCAAAACCCCCAAATTTTCGGAGCGCTTCGCGCGTACAAACTGTTTCGTTCCATATATTGTTTCGGAAAACCATCACTTCTGGCGCAGCTTCGGGTTGCTGGGTAGTTCAACATAATAGAGCTGCTTACATCCTTTCTTCCTTCCTGAAACCTTTCACAATATATGGTAAATAAATTCCTTTAAAGTGTCGGAATTCTTTACGTGTCTCACAGTCCAAATTGAACCAACTATATACTTTACTAGCATTACCTTTTAACAGTGCGTTTGTAGACAAAACTAGGGGAACGTTCAAAGTTGGTTCACGAGCACTATCTTTTGGGGTTTCATGTTGGCAGTGGGCCGGAATTCAAGATTTGCCAAAAGGGGGAGGTCAGTTGTGGCGGAATGGATAAACATGTGGGGTTGAATTCCAACAGGTCTAAACGCAGTGTCACCATTTGTTAGAATACAGATGTTAGACCCTCCAGATGACCGAAAACGGCACTTCCGCGAACATGAAACATTGTGGAAATATTTTTTGCTTTTATGCGCAATGACTAAGTAGAACTAAATAAAAATGTCACATTTTGAAACTAGCACTTACAATTTTCACTTAACTTGTTAAAAGTAAAAATGTCACCAATATTCAATATATAGGCTAGGCTATTATGTCTTAGGCACTGCAAATTGTGTTAAGAATGTCGGCATGAGAGGGTCAACACAGGCATAGGCGTACGAACGGGAGTATTTCAGTTTGGGTTTGGTGACAGAACTGCAGAACTTGACGATTCTCGACTTTTAAAATGCAATAGTGCCTAAAAGACTTTCTATCATTAGTGGACGCGGCTCGTTTAGAAAAGTTTGAAAATCGCAACCCCTCAGACAACTGAAATAGCATTCACCAAGCTTGTGAGCAGAATCTAAGCAGTCGCTGCCTTGTAATCCTGCCCGAACGATTAACAGGCATCTGTACCATCGGTTGACCGGAGCATGTTAAATATGGAAAAATTCCAACCCCGACTAGGACTTGTTAGCAGATTTTAAGAGGTAGTTTTTTGAGCTTTCTTTTTGCAATGGACTCAAAATGTTTAAGTCATTAAAAAGGATTAAAAGGTGCAAAATGATAAAAAAATGTCCCTAACAAACTGATGGGTTATTTGGTGTGAAGAATGGAAACATGGTGAGGGATATAAAGGGATTTGTCATTAAGAAAATATGACACATACCATAGGCAAATTTAAGTTTCAATGTAGGGCCTCATTTTTATTTTATGAAATAGAAGTTTACCCCTTTTGGAAGGGGGTCCTGGCCCGGCCTCTTCTCCCTAAATCTGCCTTGCATTTAGCAGCCTTATTGAGTCCTAGACTAACATGCTTAGCGTGGTGACTGAAATGATTGATTTTGAACTCGTATAACGTAATACGTACCACAAATTTATTTTAAAGTTTGTCCTTTCTCTTTATCATGACAAAAATTGTTCCAAGTAAAAACACTAAAAATCTTCTGTACTGAAAACTGACTCTGCCATTCGATGTCCTGCTCAAATCTCCTTGCTATATTGCAAAAAGAGGTGGAAATTCCGACAAAAATTCTTACAAGAAAAGTTGTTTCGCGCTTTGTGCGCATGCATGGGCACATCATGAGCCGCATCAGCACCCCTAGTTACCCATGGCAGGCTTCAGATATTGCATGTGACTCCCGCAAAGAGTGGTTACCACTTCGTGTCACTTCTAACAGGATGACCCAATCAGTGGCGTAGCTAGACTTTTACCAGGGGCAAGTACTCAAACTGTCCAATTTTTTTATAGTGTGAATACCATTGCAGCTGACCGTGGTTGTGGCGGGAGGAGAGCGTCAAAATTTTGGCCCCCTTTAAAGCAAAGTTTTCAAAATATGGAGCTTGTATTGCTAAAAAGTTTGGATTCACATCAATAGTTCATTTTGCCAATTTGGTCTTTTGAAAAGTCAGACTGCGCTCAAAAGGGAACCAAAAAATAATAAACATAAAGAAGTGGAGACAGTTTCTTAGATGGGGTTTCATGTCTCAGTTTCACAGTCGGCCGACCATGACCCTTTTCCAGTTGTGGCTCACTGGCTTGTGGATGGGTGTCCCCTTCCCTTTAGTCCCCTTCCCTTTAGATAAAACTTAACGGTTTTTCTTCAGGTTTCCAGATGGCAAACTCTGAAATATTTGTGCATCAAACGAAACAGAGTTTACCTGTTTACAGGGATCATTTTTTGCATGTATACTTTGTTTGTTGAAACTTCTGCATCCTTTCTTTTAATCGATAGCGACGTGTACAATCCTTTTCCAGTTGATGGGTACCAGATTGATACCCCAGGAGCATCACAAGCAGTCAGACAGTGGTTCCATTTTTAAGGTCGCAGGGGTCATTAAGCCATGGTCCCCCTCACGAACGCAAATTTTTCTAGATCCTAAAAATAAGTAAATTAAGTAACAAATTTTACTTCAAAGGTAGCATAAATGTAGCACCAGATCAGTGCATGTAAGGACACCTAATTCTCAAAAAATGAAAAGGGGAGAGTTTGTCTCTCCATCCCAGCCAACATGCCCAGCTGGATCCCAGCTGGGTCCCAGCTGGGTTTTTGATGGGAAAGCTAAGCTTAGGTGGGCTGACGGATGAAATTGGGATATTGGTATTTTGAACAAGCCAGACATGCTAATAGCACGATGGGAGTGTGGAAAAACATTTTTCCTTTATTTCAATTTTTGCAATTTTTTGTCCGAAATTGTTCTCAGTTTTTTCCCGGTTTTTTGCTGGGCTTACCCAAATTTTGGAGCCCGGCAATAGCCCAGTTGGTGCCCAACTCGGCACATTTAGAATTAAAGGCCCGCAACTGAACTTCTTTTTCTGTTTCTGACAACACACTTAACGCTGTAATTTTTTTTTTTTTTTGTTTTTGAAAATAAAATAGCAAGATAAAATAATTCAAGTCTTGCAATTGGACTAGAGGTGAATTATGGTGAATTCTTGCAGAAAATGATGTTTGTCAATTGTACAATACAACAAAAACAAGGAGAAATTGAAACATCACGAAAAAATTACGTTCTTAATTGTTAATAAAAACACACAAATGTCACTGAATATATATATATATATATATATATATATATATATATATATATATATATATATATATATATATATATATATATATATATATATATATTCAGTGACATTGATTGATTGATTGATTGTGACTCATGTAATGTAGTTTATTTACTTTTCTGCACCCAATGTCCCTTAGCTACGTACACAGGCGAAACAAGCACAAAATTCCGACTTCGTTTCAATAATCACAAGCTCAGCATAAGAAAGAATAACCCTGGATTCCCGGTTGCCGAACACTTTAATCTCCCTCAGCATAACCTTTCCCATTTAAAGTGTGCCTTGTTGTACGGCAATTTTAAAAGCGCTCAGCAGAGATGCAACCGTGAGTTACAAACCATCATCTCACTTAACAATCATAAATCGGGTCTGATTAGGGATTTGGCGTTCATGGGCACCCAAGCAGTTGATACCTAAGCGAGGAAGCAGAACGAGTACGTGTATACAGTCTTTTTTTGCACTATAGTGTTTTTGTACAACTGACGAAGGGCTGTGTAATTTAAGCCCGAAATATTTTGTATTCACGGATTTATATTATAATTTAGTTGGAAATGAATGTATCCATTTTTTGTGTTCTTTTGTTATTTGGTTTTTATATATATATATATAAATATATATATATATATATATATATATATATATATATATATATATATATATATATATATATATATATATATATATATATATATATATATATATATATATATATATATATATATATATATATATATATATATATATATATATATATATATATATATATATATATTAGCCAAACCAATTTTTCACTTAAACAGCAACTTTCCAATAATGATCCTACTACCTTTGAAAGTAGCTGGCAAGCCTGGGAACAACTATCACGAAAATGTAAAGGATGCCCTTTGCCAAGTTATGGTAGCTGTCGGAGGCCGTTCTATTCAGCCAGTCCAGAACGATACTCCGCACGTCAGGTCGTTCAGTTATGTTGAGTTGTCCCTTGGGGACGTGGCTCCTTTTAGGAGCAGAACTCCTTCGGGAGTATCGTTTGGTTTTCGCCCCTGGCTCTTTGCCAGATAGTCGGGGGACTTTTGAAAAAAAAAGCTGGCATTAGAACTGCCGGTAGCTTTTTAAGACTTGGAGGAGGCTAGTTACCTCAAATTGCTAACCCAGTTGGACCCCTAAGTGGGACCAACCTCAGCTAGGATAGTCGAAATGGGCCCAACCGGGACCTGATTTTAACCCAGCTTGGTGCCTACTTGGGGACACCTGACAAACACGGGTTTGCCCCACTATGTAGCCCAGCAGGGGCCCAACGCCAGCCCACATGGGCTAGCCCAGCTGGGGGCCCAACTGGGAACACCTGACAAAAACAGATTTGCCCCAGCTTGGACCCATCATGCAGCCCAGCTGGGACCCAGTTGGGGCCCACTGGGAACGTTGGCTGGGTAAGTCCCCCCTTACTGATCCCATTTGTATTTTTAGTTCCTAAAAAAATACGCAAATTTTGTATCACTTCAAATTTTACTCAAAAGGTAGCATAGGCCTATGTGGCACCAGATTGCGTGTAACAACACCTAATTTTTCAAAAGCATTCAAAGGAGAGGTGAATACCCTTCCCTAAGACTCACCCACCAGGCCGGCGAACACTGATGCTCTTTTATTTTAGTTTCTAAAATAAGACAATTTTGTAACAAATTTTACTTCAAATGGCATACGTAGCACCAGATCGCGTGCAAAGACACCCAGTCTTTCAAAAATTTTCAAATGAGAGGAGGGGTACACCCCCAAAATAACTACAAAGCGGATCCGCCAGCAGATATTTTAAATAAGGGTGGGAAAGATGGGCTTTAGGGAAAGCAGTTGATGGACAGTTAAATGTATTTTTCTTAAGGGGTAGTAATCCTGCCCAAAAAGCTACCTGAATTGAGCCTCTCCTCAAATTTGCACAAAACGTAAGGGAAATTTTCAACCAAACGCAACCCCTCAGACAGCCGGAAAGTGGGACTTTCGGGGTGTTTTGGGCAAGTTTCCATTTGAAGAAAACTGCTGTTTTTTCTTATTCAAAGAAAAATCAAATAATATAAAATCTGGTAGCCACACTCTCACTACAAAAGATATACCTTTTGGAAAATCGCAATTCCCAGTTTGAAGGGGACACACGGGATGTTCAAGGATTTTCAGGAGGACACATGCCCTATGCATCACTTTCCGTTGGCGACGCCACTTCGGTCGAAAGTTGGAGAAAAGAATGATATAAATTAACAAGGACTTGCTTAAATACATTTAATAGTATCAAAAGACAAAACTGCTTTTTGCTTTGGAATTCGAAAAGAAGAAAATACCACCAAAAAGCGTCAATGACACATATAGGACTAATTTTCTCGCTACAGATAGTGAAATTTAAGTTTTAAATGGTCAGATGATGGTCATTTCTTCACCCCAAACTACAATTTTACCAGGAGTCTATACAAAATTTCTCAGCTGGCACAGTTCTTTGCAATTGATGGACATCAAATTAGAAAAATGCTGATTAGCTCTTATTGCCCAATCCACAATAAGCACCGAGGCAGTTTTGTTTACACATTGGGCTGTGTATGATCACGCGGATACATCCTGAAGCAAGATAGGTTATTGTGCCTAAGAGGTGAGTTTTTGTGACGGAGGTGGGGGTTTATGACAATTTGAACTCTCTCGGTGATAAATAATTACATTTACCTTCCGTTTGGAAAAAGAACAAAATGAAAACCGGAAAATCACTCTGATTTTTTTTCTTTTTAGAATTTCAAACTTTTACCATTACCTCACAGCAATGCATTTTAGACCCCTTTCTACAACTACCGGTATATTAAATAAGTGTCCCCTTCTTTCGTGTCAGCTTTATCCTTTCGTCCCCTTCAGTACCCAGCACCCTTAGCCAGTGACTTAACCATGACCGGGGCTAAGAGCTGTTGGATTCCTCATGAAATTTTTAGGGCCCCTGTCAGCAGCTGGACTATCGGAGATAAAATAGTACAAGAAGTAAAACAAAAAATAAAAAATGAAAATAAAATGTAAAATAAATATAAAGATATGACACTACAAACCAAATTTATAATCTCTTTGTACTGCTGTAGACACATTGTCAAGTTGTCTGATTGCTTTATACTTGAATTAAATGAAGAAGAGCTTCTCCGTAATTCAGACCGTGACCGTGACATGATCTTTCGAATTTTCTATTAATTACGGTGTGGCCGATACTTAGTATAGTTAAGCAGAATTGATATGTTCGTGTGGTAACATAAAAAATTGCTAATTTAAATTTGACGGACGAAAATGTGGGTGCAGCATATTTATGCTGGATAACTAAAAAATCCTGTTTCCAATGTCGAGTTGCTATACATGTCCTACTCCTACATGAGCAACACACCCTGGTGCAACATGTGTATGATACCAGTAGAGAATTCTGCCCCTTGAATTGGACGTCATATGACTTGGCCGATAGCGTAACGACTTGGCCGATTTTACAATAATTGAAAACCGCAAAAAAAAAAAAAAAAAAAAAAAAAAAAAGAATGCCATCACTGGACCATGTAATCTTCAACAATGTGACACTTTGTCAGTTATGTGACTATTAATGACAGGATAAATTGTCCAAGTTTCAAAGAAAAAGATTCCTAATGATGTCATAATCGAAACTTGAGGCTTTGAAGCCCACATCTCTGTAGCTACAATACAATTTTCTAAGTAGATGATACGAGACATGCATGGTCCATGGATGAACACTTTGCAAGCAACAACGTGCTCTCCTTGCAAAAATACAAAGCGCACACTATCATTTTGCAATATGTTCGAGGAATTTTATAAAGTGGAAATTTAACTGAAAACGGAAAGACCAAATAACAACTGCATCCGCAGATTTCACTTAAAAGGGCGGGAAATGCCTTTTCCGGCTATCTGAGGGATCGCAATTTTCCAAAAGTTTCTTACGTTCCGCGCCAACCAATGGCAACATTTTTCTTAAATAGTGGATATAGTGGATAAAATGAAGTTGACCGCAACACTTGGTCAGAAACGGCACAATATTTAGTTCGGGCAATAAATGCAAAATTTTTTGGATTACTTTAATTGTCATATAAAAGGGCAGACTGAAAAATATACAGGCGTATAAAGTGCCCCAAATTTTTCCCAGGAAAATAGTGGTAAATTTGATACGGTAATTTTTTTTATTGGCTCGTTTTTTTTTTATTGAAGTGAATATTGTAGGCGCGGATTCAAGGGGGGGGGGGCTTTTACGGCCTCAGCCCCCTCTTTTCGTCACATCAACAGTAACAAATACACTCAAATAAGCAAAATGCTTAGGCTACGAGAATAATGAAGGGGGCTTTGTCAGGCTCATCCTTCCCCTCACAACACAAACCCAAGTATACGAACCTCGTATGATATTAAGTCCAGGTGAATAATCAAAAGGGAGGGGCCCATCCCTTAGGCTCCTTCCACGGTCAGCATGGACGTACGAGACAGGAACAGGGAGCGGAGGGTGTTCAGTTGCGGTGAGAAATATTTTGCCATTTATCACGCAAGAGATGTTAGGGGGAAAGTAATTAACAGACATGAGTTCGAGCAGTCACATACAATTTTTATAAATTCAGGGGAAGTTTAGCCAAGAGTCACAACAGAAAAGCATTAGCATATTTTCAATTCCGTTATTTAGTTTCCTCGAAAAGAATCAAGATCATTTAATATAATAGTGGTAGTAATTTTCTGGTCACTTAGCATGTTCCTGATTTTTTGTTATTGCAAACAAGAGCTAAACTTAAATACTGCAAGTTTAGATTCTCTTTAAAAGCATGAAAACGCAATTTCGGTCGTTTGAGGGGTCGCGATCATTTTCAAAATTTTCTCTACACCCACTAATGGTGGTGCTCCGCTTAGATAGTATTTAGGGCAAAATTGCATTTTTCAGGTCTGAGTATTTTTTAATAACTTTCTAATCACTTTGCAGTTCTCGAACTTATTTTAAAGTGAGCATTTTATTAAGCGAAGATAGCGACTGCTTAGATTCTTGGTATGTGTCTGGAAAATGCTATTTCCGGCCATCTGAGGGTCTAATTTTTCGAAATTTTCTCTACGCTCCGCGCCAACTAATGATGGCGCTCCGCTTAGAAAGCCACTTGGAAAAGTATTGGAGACGCACTTTCTTAAAATCGTGGGCCTCCATTACCAGTGATCAGTGTTACAATAAGTTCAGAAACGTTAAGTAGAGATAATCTTCAAGTTAATGGCAAAATAACGTTTTGTGGCCAAGAAAAATCGCAAACTAAAATGCTCCCGTTCACCTATTACCGATCGATGCTCCTTAATTTTGACTCCTAAGAGTATGCAAATTTAATGACAAGTTTTACTTCAAAAGGTAACGTAAATGGAATAAGACTGCATATTAAGACACAGAAGTTTCAGTTTTATCCTCATAAACCACCACAATTCAACTTTCAACACTATGCCCGTCAAAGTCGAAAATATTGCACCATTTTGCATCTAGGCTCCTTGAAAACCCCTCCACAGGCCGGCGATCACTGAGCACACTGCATGTCCTCCTTCAGAGAAATCCTGCGTAGTGTGTACGCCACTGGTACGTCCCCATTGCCCGCTTTCTCTAAGTTCAGCCCGGCTCCTCTTTTGGAAATGTCTGGATCCGCGCCTGTGTTGTATCAGCTCAAAATTAGCACTGCTAAGATTTTACTCACAGGCCTAAAAATGCCATTTCCGGCTGTCTGAGGTGGTCGCAATTTTCATTTTTTTTTTGTACTCTCCGAGACAACTAAAAGTGGCGCTTTGCTTGGATATTAGACCGGTTTCATCAGAAATCCAGCGACCCTTCAAAAATGTTCAGCCCTCCTTCTGTCCCTGTCAAGGGAAAACTGATTACCGGCTACTGCGCATAGCCAGCTATCGCTTATGTTACGCCGCTCCTTTGCGTGTGCCGTCTCTCATACGGCGTAGAGATAAGCAAACAGACAAGAAGACGTTACGGTGGTTTTCAAGACATTGTTAGGGTCTGTAGTATTTCCATTAAAATGTAACCAAACTTGAATTATTAAAATGGCGTACAGTAATTCAAGTCTGGTCAATCGCATGGCGGTTAAGGTGGCTCACCGAGCCTAGCCTGTACTTTCAAAAGTTTCCACAGCAAATGAAACTTCTCATAGAGAGTGGCTTATATTCGCTTCGGTCGTTTCAAGAGGCTTTGGAAGTAAAGACTCCCGGACCTCATTCATTTAAATCTCTCTGTAAAATACAACAGAGCGAAAAGAATTCATGCTTGAACAGCAAGAATAGTTTTGAGAGAATGTAAACACCTTTCAAAGAGATGTTGTCTACAACCGTATTTTCACACAGTTTTAGACAAGACGGTCGTTCAAACAGATGTCATAGCTCTCCTTTGATCATAAGAACTGCTGCATACAAAAATGTTTGACTTTTAGGCGATGCTAAGCATATTTGAAGGAAGACTTAGCTACCGAGGAGGAGTAGAACGAGTCCGCATATACAGCGCAAAAATGTTTATCTAGCTCTCCGGACAAATACGAACAATAACAGTATACATTAGGTGGTCAGCTTCGATATGGCCTAATCTATGTTTATTTTGGACTTAAACGAGTGTCATAGTCCCAATACGAGATGACAGAGGACCCTTTTAAGAAACTGTGAATTGTCGCTCAACTTTGGTGGTATTAACTATTGACTTGATCTTACATCCTAGTTTTTAGAGAGCGTTTACTCACTTACCAGGAGCAAAAAGTTCATAGTTAACAGATGCCGTGTAACATCTTGAGATTCCAGTCCGAAGCTCCTCAGTTGCCTCACCGTCAATCAAGTTTAAACATATTCTGAAAATGCTATCTTGGAAAGAATTTCTCTGGTAGCCAATAGTGGATACCCACGTGGTTAAGTTTCCGTAAGTACAGTTGCCTTTCTAAGTCCTTTAGAGTGAACGACTGGATATTTAATGTTGTAAGGCTATTGTAAGTAAAAAGTTTTTAATGTCGCCTTTTGTACATAAATTCTAGTCTGTACATGTGCTCTCACCTGCTTTCTACATGTTGCAAACATGTGCGGTACATAATTAGTTGCATGTACCATGCGACTAAGCTTAAAGTTCTTTTGTAATCCTCTTAACTGTTTGGATTTACACTACAGTCGTGGATTCAGAATTTTCGAAAGGCGGCCGGAGTGCTGAACTAAGTTCCGAAACAATTTATCTAAGCTGGGAGACACCATTATTTGGCGCTGAGCGCTGCATAGGCCTACAGAAAATTTCGAAAAATCACTACCTCTCAGAGAGTCAGAAAAAGCATTTTCAAGGATTTTAGGCCATGGCGGCGCTAAGGAATGGGTGGACAAGAGGGTGGCATTTGCCCTTTCTTCCCAGATTTTATCCTTGCCCCCATGACCCAATTTGCCCCAAGTTAGGACAGTTAGGAGATTGGATAATATAACCCTCAAGAGACTTCATACATCATCCAGAGATGAAAAACCTCGAAGCTTCCGGGGGCTTCCCCCTAGACCCCACCCCCAGAAACGGACGCTCAGTGGGCTCGTTTTAGTGCTGCACCCTAGAATGTTTTGCACGCAAACATTATTCTTTGCACTTAGTTTCACCTTCCAAATTAAAAAATTCTGGCGGTGCTCTTGCCTGTTAATAGAATTAAACATTCTAAGCAGTCGTATAATTTTGAACAATTAAGCAATCAAATTTATGCCTCTGTTAAATGAGGGAATTGCACAATGATCAGAAAACTACCGTATAAAATGTATACCTCTATACTACTGGATGCAATGAAAATATAAAGAAGGCTAGTGATTGGAGATGAGCTCGTACGTCCATTCTTCAGACTAGAAGTTAATTGTCACATGAGGTTATGATGAATATAATTTTTACGGCCAACTTTATAGTAAAGAAAATCCCTCGTAAATAAAAATCAGTTCAGAAGGGAAAATGAGGTGCTGTCCAGAACAAAAAGTTCATATTCTCTGCCCGTTAACACACTACCATTCTATGTGCCATTTGGAAGCAGCAAAATGTTAAAAATGAATATTTATGAATTTGCGCTATTGCTACAATAGCTGTCTCGAGTTGTGATCGAAAGAAAAACCTTGGAAAGCAACTTTTAGGGAACTTTTATATCGAATTAAAATTAGTCTTTTTTATAGTTTTTGATCTGTTGATAAAAATGTGTATGCTAGTTTCACTAATATTAACAGAAAAATTATGACATTTTTTAAAAACATGATCAATCACAGGCATGCCCATATCTTTCAAATTTCCTCCATATTTCATTGTTCATCTTCCCGCATTCATGCAAACCCAATTCAATATGGATATATCAATTGAACAGCGAACTATTGTCACTTGATCAAGATGAGCCATTCGTGGATGAAGATCCTGGGATGCAATTCAAATTGGAGTTACTGGATTTATTTACATTGAAACATATAAAGGAAGACTTCTACAGTTATAGCTTAGTACAGTAAATTCATTGTTGTCCCTGTGACGAGGAGGTAAATGAAGGTCTGAATGCCATATATGGTCAACGGGTGTTTCTATGACGTGTTCGAAGGGGGGGGGGAGGGGTAGGGGAGAATGGAAAGGAGCGGCTGCCACACTGAAGAGGAAAAGATGGGCAGCACAGATGATGAAGTTATACCATCTCAGTAAAAATTTGAAAGTCCGCGTGAATTGTGTTTTATATCGTTAGTTAGATGGAGTTTTACGACTCAGTTTCTAACCAATTGGATAAAGTCGAGCCAGCCACAGCCCTTTTTCAAGTTGTGGCTGGCTCTGGCTTGTTTTCCCTACGCCATTGCTTATGCATGAGCACCAAGCACAATGACGGTAGGTTGCATTTTAAAAGTTTTCATGAGCCCGTGTGACCTGTGTTCCATGTACACCGCGATTTCTTAGTTAGGGAACAGGTCTTTGTCACTTAATATATAGGTGCTAACCTGGGAAAGAAGTTATTAATGAAGGCTTGATTTCGGTTAATTTTACATGAAATTGCTCGCGACAATCGCCCTGTTCGTCCCTGTTGCTGGATGCATCACAGCATCACTTGCATTAACCCTCCGATAGTGCATTATTCCGTTATAAGTTACGGTAGATCGTTGTTTAGCCTTTAAATCTTGGATTGTCTTGGCAACTTTTACGTCATATTTTCTTAAATCATCTCAATCGCCATTATCTATTCAACACTCAAACTTATGACTAATAAGATAGATTGCCATGGCAACAGACCTTTACTTTTGATAAAAATACTTTTCTAGTGAAGAGATCCGGAGCACAATATCATTTGAGCCTCTTCTGCGAAATTGGATTTCCTTTACTTAAACGGCGAGACAACCAGATTATCGTCTTTTGGTACTGTTTAGAGACCATCTTGCGCCTCCGACCCATATTGTTGTCCCCCTTTCTTAGTTTGAGAGTTCAGAATCCGTCCATTGTAAAGCTTTGTGATCGGATATAATAGAACTGTTGCAAGTTGGTTTTTCGTCAGACATTGTTAGTTTTCTTTTCTTTATTATCTGAAAAGAAATGTGACTGAAAATGGGGAACTATGGTTTTGTTGATTTATTTCCAAGGACAGTTGAACGTCTGTTGACGAAAATAGTTTCTTCCAATGCAGGTGTGAATTAGTAAAGAATTTTAATGACTCTAAGTCAGGGGTCGGCAACCGATGGGCCCACAGCTCATTGATATGCCTCGGAGCAGCTTTTAGTGGACCTAATTGTGGTTAAACGTGAAGCAAGGGGGCATCGAAAAAGACAGAAAACCCATTTCCTTCTCACGACCTGGCTCCGTCTTCATTTTTTCTGTGGGAAGATCCGGGAAGTGCAATTTCAGAAACCTTTTTGCCCAAAAAATTTCTTGCACCCTTTGCGCCAAGTGATCGAGGATGTCTCCCTCACTCTTTGGTCTAGATGACATAATCGGCACAAAATAAGAACCCTTTTGATCGAGACCTAATCATAAGAATTCCAGGTAGCAGTATGGCATGGGGCATATGTAACCATTTACATTTTGCACCCAACATTATTAAGGATTCAAAATTTCATGGGCCTAATACGGGCCTTCTTCTAACTTATTTCACCATGTAAAGACCCATCTTTTCTGTGCCCTCATGCACGGGAGGGGGATATCTACCACAATCCTTCTGCATATTCATACACCCCCATAAAGCCCCTTCATTTTCAAATTACCATTCCCTCATTCCCCAATTAATTTCGTCATATGATAGGTCTCAAAGCAGTATTGTAACAAGTCACGACTCGAGTCACTTCCTCTCAAAATGATAGTGACTCGATAGCATTCAGGAGTAATTTCCCCCAAAACAGTGACTCGAGTCAATGACTCAACTCGAGTCATTTAAAAGTTTGAAAACTGGTGACTCGAGTCACTAATCTAGTGACTCGATTACAACACTGTCTGAAAGACAGTTAATCATCACCCCAAAACAGTTAAAATTATCCTTACCTACGTAAGCCTCTCCAACAACTGTCTAAAACTCATCCTCATCCAGACATAGTATCAGTTTATCGCTGAAAGTGAGTATATATAAGACACTAATGTGCAATGAGAACATTCTCAGTACAGAACGTGCTGTGTAGTAATAGCTCCATGTTGGAAATTTTTTGAATTTGTTGTCAATCAGAGAGCTGTGTCTATTGGAAATTTTCGTAGAATGTTACCAAAATTGTAGTTTGGGGTTTAAAAATGACCGCCTTTTGACAGTAGAGACACGAAGAGGCATTTCCCCGGTCAGAAAATTTACCCCCAAATGCCCCTCTGCATCAAATATATTTCAATCAGAGAAATTTTAAAACCTTTGAGTTCCCGAGGCTTCACCTCTTCAACCTCACCGGTGGCCCTAAGGCGGCTGCCCGCTTCGCCCCTACATTAGAAGAATCCAAACAGTCAAGTAATGGTCTGATTGAGTCGGACATAACTGGGGTCCATCAGCTTAAATCTTTCAAATTCTTTCCTTACCTGTATGTATCATGGATGATTGTTCGCTAAATAAACCATTGATTCAGTCAATTTCATCGAATATTAGGTTTTAGAATTCATTCATTTAGACAATAAAATTAACATGATTTCATGCTGATAGACCTCACTCATGGCCGCCTTCATCAGTTGCTCGATTCGTATAGTTTGCTCTCAATAGTCCCCTCCGCTCAAATCCCGATGACGCTATACTGGCGCCTGGTTCAAGGAGAGGTTTGACCATCACCAAACGGATGGCGTTTATTTAGACTATACGACTTACAGGCAAATGCAGCCAACCAAACTTGATTTAGCATAGTAGACTGTACTGCTTCATGATTGGCTCTTGAGAGTCATGTGACAATATTTTTTTCTCCTCAAATGTGAAATTAAGTAACTGCTTGGTTTACCTTCAAGTTTAATATGCAGTAATGAAATATATTTCAATATTATGAAAGATATTTGATGAGAAGTAGGACTGATCTTGAACGTATGGTTATTCCCGACAGGGACCAGTGGCTTATATAGACCATTTTAAATTTTAATTGATCCATGGTTCGTTAACAACTACTTAGGTTTACGAGCTGTTGAACTTGGTCGTCACAAGACCCCACATTTCCGTTACACAATAGCTAAATTGAACACAAGATATAAACATAGGCGTACCAGGCGGGGTGCGGGGGGGGGGGGCACTCGCCCTCCCAATTCGGGCAAAAAAGGTTGGTATATTCGGGCAAAACACGGGCAAAACATGTTGAACGGTGACATTGTTTGGGCAAAAAATGTTCTTGCCCCTCATAGAAAATTAACCCGTACCTCTATGGATATGAATATACTTTGCGAGCCTTAGGTGCAAGACGTTTGTACAAGCTGCATTGTCTGGGCAAGATATTAAATCAGAAATGATTCGGTAGGTCCAGATTTATTCACCTACAATAGAGCGATTGTTTAGACATATTTATTTGTGCACAGCATTTCTAAGATTATTTGGATAGTATTACCATGGGCGTCCGGAACGTGAGGCTGTCCCACCCATTAAAATGATAAAGATTTAAAAAACAAAAACTTGAAGTAAAAACACAAACATTTTGTATTCACAAGAAAATTTGTAGAACATTAGATTTCAAAAAAAGAAAGTGATTTCATTACTCAGTGCCATTTTCACCGATCTGAAAGGCATTTCAGTCGAAACTTTTTTGGCGCCACACTAGTTGGTCTTGATAGTTCTTTGGCTGGTAACAGTTTAGTTCAGTTCAGTTCAGTTCAGTTCAGTGTAATTCGTTTATAAACACATTTTCAAAAATGCATATAAAAACAAGATGCATGGTGAAATGTACAGTAGTAGAGTTATAAACAGGACGCTAGAAAAACAGTAATATGTTTATCATAGCTAGCGACCTTTAAAGAAAAAGGAAAGATAAAAAAAATAAGAAAACAGAACACTTACCATGTATTAAAGCCAGAAGGAACTGGCTAAAGGAGGGGGGTCCTGCTTAGCATAAAACTTAAGCAGAGTAATTGTCAATCAAATGAGATTGAACTTTGTCTTTTAAAAGTTGCATAAGATCTAGAAATTTTAATATAATTTGGAAGTTCACTCCAGATTTTGTAACAATAATTATTCAACAGTAGTTTCCCATGTTTAGAATTTAGCCTGGTAACCGTGAAAAAATGCATTATTTCTTGTGGGGTTCGGAACATGTGAGGACTTTCTGGGATTAACAATGTTACAGAATACTTAAGGCAGTTTACTATTTACATATTTGAATACAAATGTACACATTCTAAGAGTGTGAATGTCTCTAACCTTGAGGATGCCAAGATTACTGTGTAGCTTGTCCGTAGGATAGCGCCGTTGTAAAAAGTAATTGTTTTTAGAATTCTGTTCTGCAAGACTTGAAGAGGACTCAAAATGGAGGCACCAGCCACTGCAAAGATTTCAATTCCATAAGATAATTTTGAGTAAACAAGAGAATAATAGAGTTGAACAGCAACTGGAAGGGGGCAGTGAGGTAACAGGTAATACAATCAGGATATACAATCTTACCCCAACGTCACCAAATGCATTTTGATTGAATATCTAATATGAAGCAACACAATTGTGACCTAGAACTGGCTTCACGCTAACTGAAAATGATTTTTTTAGACGAATTAAGCCTGAAACACATCCCAACAGTACTTTAACGTTGTACGTACATGCACATGTGGTTGACCTATAAATATACGGACTCACTCACGTAGGCCTCTTACGTAGTCCCCGGCCCAAACTTATTTTGAAGAAAAAGCTGAATAACTCAGTTTTCATCTTATTTCTCTTCTAAGTATCTTTAATTACATTTTATGACTTTACTATTGCATATTCAAGGTAAACCAAGCAGTTATTTCTGGTAAATTTCACATTTGAAGAGAAAAAACATTGTCACATGACTCCCAACAGACAATCATAAAACCGGACAGTCTACTACACTTCTTCAGTTTGGGATGACTGCTCCTGCCCTTTAAGTTTAGGTGCACGGAAGTAACCAAAGCCAAAAGCTAATCTGAACTTCATGACTTGTGCCACTTTGTCTTGAGGAATTAGGTAAAAGGTGACAAATGTTACGTACAGAATCTCTAAAGGATGGCTGTACCAACTTTATTTGTTCATTTGTGAGAGGTAATTGGATCGTCTCGTAATATTTTGAATCTGTACTTACATTAAATCAGTGGTGGAACTACCATATGGTCAGGAGGGCGGAGGCGACCGCCCATGATATACCATAGTTGCCTGCCGGTGCCCTTTTAAGGTTCTAAAAACCTGTTTACTCGCCCCTGCTGGTCATTCTCTCCCCTCTGTCCAAAATCCCTAGCTCCACCGCTTCATGAAAAGTTTATCAATTCTTTCATTCAAACTTCAAACAAATCAAGCGACATAAAATCTGTTAGTTGAAGTAGAAAATGGAAGACCTAATGTACCCTGACTTTTAATAGTATAACTTCTGAATCACTTCAACTGACAAGAACCGTCCAACAGGTGCTTCCAGCAAGTCAAGCTGATATTAATTCGTTTCAATGTGTGAAAGGTGGTATCGACCAATCGCTTAGGAGATTATTGCCCCTAGGTCTGCAGGGAATTTATCCAACCACGGGCCAAGGGTCCACCACCATGGAAGTGGTATTAGCCGTGGTTGAACAAGTCCAATCAAACTGGCCTCTTTTTAAGGCAATAAACACGTTTTTACAGAGTTTTGCACAATAAAACCCCCCAAAAGACCGAATAAAGAGTAAAATGGGTCTATGTACGATAATGTATGTCCGTAATTACTTGTGTGCACCCGCCAGACCAAAAACCTCGTTGCCGGGAACGCAAGGCGTGGTTTCGTCGACTCGTTCTTTTCTTTGGCTTGGAAAACCTGTTATTTTATGCCATTGTTATCGGGTTGGACCATTTACATTCTGACAATCTTCCTTTTACATCTTGGGACTAACAAGGCCCGTGCATATATATAACTTTACAGATCAATTGCTAAGCGGTGAAGCAGCGAGACAACACCTATTGTTATGTGAAAAAGTTTTAACAAAGACATCTTAGAGGGTCTCTTTTCTCGCCGAAGGACATAACGAAATTGGAGATATGTACCATCATTGTCAAAAGTCGTTGTTAATTTGTCTTAAGTCCCCAAACTATTAAAACGAGAAACCTTCCTGTCCGTTTGATGCTTACCGCTGTTTACTTCATACACACGACTTCGTATAAAGAAGGCTTCTGTTGGTCTGTTGGCTAGGAAATTTCTTAAAAAGATGAATTCTTCTCTAAGGTTACTCTTAATGAACTGAATAAATGAGTCGAATTGATATGCTGGCTAAATTGAATAACTGAACGAAGTCCCAATTAGACGACATCCAAAGCAAAAGAGACTCATAGCAGTATGTGTTGCGCATGCGTATCATAAATTGACAATGTCCAACTTAAATTGAATCGAACTGCCCACATAATTGTCTTTGCATTCCTTTTCTTCCTACCACAGCCATTTTTAAGTTTTCTATCAGTATGAAAACAATCATTAGTTGCATAGCCTAAGTCTAAATCATCGATATGTTTCTTTTTTACAAAAATTTCGTCTATTTCGCAGCATGCTTTTGTTAATAAACTGTTTACGTTAGGATAGTCAGTTAATTATTACTTTTTTTTTTTTTTTTTTTTGGTAGATAAGAGCGTGTGTTGCCAAATTGGGGTTAAATGAAAGTGATTTAGACCATTTCAGTAATTGGTGTGAACAAGTGATTTCCACCACCTATAGATGAATCCGAGCATAAGTCTTCAATTCCTTTAATACAATGCGTCTGCATGCAAATTCTGAATCCTCATATTCAGTGCAATTGAAGGAATCAAGAGGTGTTTAAGTGTACATCAATCCACGAAAAGGTAAGGAAAGAATTCGCAAGTTTACAGCTGATGGACCCCGGCTAGATCAGTCCCATCACTTGACTGTCTGTATTCGTCCATAGTTTGTAGATTAAATGGAGGGAATAAGAAGGTGCACATCCTCTTAATTTCATCCTCCTGTATTTCAAAATATTAACGGTTACGCTATGATAAATTATATGGTGCCATAATTGGTAAACTCACTGGCTTTCACTTGAGGGGCAACTTTTATGGGAAGCTTACTTTGAAAAGGCCGTGGAGTCGTGGACTAAGGACGTCAAAGCCCGTGAAATCTCTTAAAAGATATATCTTGTAACGGTTTACCTCAGTTCACAAAATAAAAGTTGACCATGTTCACACTGCAAACATAGAGAGATGAAAGTACTACAAAAATGGGAGTTTACTCCATTTGGTTATGGCAGTGGCGTAACCACGGTGGAGGGGGGGGGAGTCCAGGACCTAGGTCCCCAAACTCCTGTCAGACCAAAACACTTTTCAAGGTTGTGCTAAATTTAAGTTGCTTTTCGGGGTTTGACCCCTCAAAATGTGCTCTGGGCCTACAGTTATGAATTTCTAGCTAAATCACATAGTTAAGAGGGACTAAGGTGGGGTATCTCCCTCTCGTCTGTCTCTCACGACACGGATATTAGATGAGAATTCAGTTTTGAAAAGTTACCAGTGTCGACCAAATCTTTTGCATTAAAGGGGAAGTTTAAGCAAAATTTTAATTTTCACATGTGAAAGAGGAACAAAATCTACACAGTGTGGTGAAAGTTTCATTCAAATCGGACAAGTAGTTCTTGAGATATCAGTAAATGAAGGAAGTAGATTTGTGTTCAAAAGTGAGTTTCAGGGCAGCAGAGCTTGTATCACTTCCTCACATTGACAAGGAATGCTTTGTTTCCCTTTGTTTTATCAGACTGTTGTGTTGAAATTGAAGCTAATAGGAGTATGACCCCCCTGTAGGGGAGGCACAGTTTGTAAAATTCTCATGCCACTTATGCAATCACATTTTAATAATATGGGATTGTTGAGGAGAAAATCCAGTATAAAGTTTAAAGAAAAATAAAAGACTGCCCATTTATGTGGGGATGTGATGTCATATGTGCTTGCTTCAAGTTGACTTTTTGTTGAAAGTGTGAAAACTCTACATGCTCATACCTTGAGAACCACACATCGGATTTTAATGCCAATTTCACCGAAATGCTCAGGATTAGTACCCCCCCCCCCCTCTAACATACCAAATCCTGTTGTGACCTTAAACCCTTCTTTTAAGGTTTTCAAATGTAGGGCCTGTATTTAATTTTTTCCATGCTAGCAGAAGTACTAAGCTGAATAAAGCTACTTAAGTTTTTTTTCTCTTTTTCCGTTTTTCAGAAATGAGAAGGAGAGCCTGAAGATGTAGCCTAAAACTTAACTGTGGTCTCAAAGCTGTAAAACCGACTAATCACAAACATGTAGGACCCTGTGGCATTTGTCCAACTTTTTGTGCCAAAGCAGTGCACAGAAAAAGTGTGGAAACTTTTTTAACTGTGTCTTTGTCGACCCTTTGCCTGGAAACATTTAGGTATGCTGCGAAAATAATTCAAATTACCACATTATTTACGTCAGAACCATTGGCAGTACAAGGTGGGCTGCATTGCTGGGCTTGTGACTGAGGGTTTAATTAGGAAGCCTTGCGGCGAGAAATTCTTGCGAAACGAATGAGCTGTTTGTTCAATTGACTGCCCTCACACAGTTAGCTCACTGAAAAGTTTTCTACCAGCGGATACCTTTTCAGTGCTTTTGAAGAAACTGGCAAAGTAAATAAACAATCGTTGTCGAACAAAAGGCTATTCGGGACCCGTCGTCGAGATGAGCACATCACATGAAAAATCCTTCTGGAAAATGAGACAACCAGCTGAACGGGTAAATTCGGACAGGGTGGAGAAGCTAGGTAAAAATGTAGGTGACATTGTACTTGGAAAAATTAAAAGAAGCAACGGACAACTCAAATCCCTTGCCAAAGAAAACTCTAATCTAGCTTTTGAGAGGAAGGACTCCATTTTGCCAAACAGCCTTGAACAAAGCTGCTCTAGAAGATATCACCGCCTCTTGAAGCATGCAGATTGTAAAGAGAGAGACTATTCTCACGCAGACCGGAAAATTACAAAGCAAAACGAATTCCAGCTGGATTCAAGCGGCGACTGTGTGTACTTTGCATCATCGTTAGAGCGAAGAGACCGGGACTCCAAAAAATTTCGAGAGGCTCATTTGGAAGGAACAAACTTGTGTAGAAAAGCTATTGAAAGATCACAATCACGCTCGACCCAGTGCAAACGGTCAAGCTATCCGCCTCGAGCTGCCGTGCCCAAATCAGGTAGCCAACCCTGGGTACTAGCAGAAGAGCTTCAAGCCGTGAGATCTTGTCCCACTCTGAGAAGAGAGGACTGTTGTCCGGCGAAGGGTTCCTCTAAGATGGAATGTTCTGTGAAAAATAAAGTTTCATTGAACAGAGGAACAAAGCAGGAAAGCTCAACGTCTAACGGTGAATATAAACAAAGTTTCGAAAGGATTAGGAGTAACTCTACTGGAGAAAGAATAACTGAGAAAGGAAGCAGGAAAAGAAAAGAGAATTTCAACCGGAAACCTCCAAAAGCGCCAAGCTGGCAGTCTCTTCTTAACCCTTCACCCGCAACTGATACATCATCATCAGCTACCGAAAAGAAAAAGTTGACCAACAAAACGGAGTCGAAACTACCACCTGAATCTAGTATTTTGGTGAAAGAACAAAAGGTAGACTTTCCCCGACCACCAAAACCTCCGAGTTGGCAAACCCTAACGATTCCTTCAAAATGTCATCCGACATCCTCTTCCGTTTCTTTAATTAATAATGACAAATTGAGAATCGCTCCATCCAGCAACTCTTCGGAAAATGATAGAGAACATACTATTTACTCAGACAACGTCGACGATGACGATGAGGATTCCGTGTCGGAAATGAGCGTGCAAAGTGAGACTGTAGAATCATTCCAAAAAGTTGGTCGTAAGATAAATATTAAGAGGACCCGCTCTCGTCTTATCGACAGTAGCGAAGTGCCAAAGCAACAGCAGGTCGTTCGCCTAGCGCAAGCAAAGCCTTGTGAGTATAACTTGAGAGAGACCCAGTTTGATAATATGGTGTATTTGAGAGAGAACGAAGAAAGGTGTCAACGCTGGCTCCAGTCTCTGGAAGACGATCGAGCAGTCAACGGTCCAAGTTATCTAGATGGTAAAACAGTTATGAATGGAAAAGATTTCTTACATGAAAAGTACAGTTTTATAGCATCGCCTTATCCATCATCAAATTCTACTCAAGATACATTGTGACAAAACGAAGATAGCTGCATGACGATGCAGTACTTGTGATTTGACAGTTGCTACAAGTCGGATGCCCTAACCTGCACTTGACTATCTGACTTCAGAGACTGTGGGATAGCTCACTTTTACATTGGATATTTTACGGATCATTATGGTACCGTAAACCACGTGTGATAAAGGGGCCGGGAGGGGCGAGGGCGTTGGGGGTGAGGGGTACTCACAAATCATATTGGATCACTATAGTCACTAGTGCAAACATGAAGATGGCATATTTTGTGATAGGAAATGTACAGATATTGATGTCTTCTGGATTGAACCTGTAAATGTATGTATGTTATTTTATTTGTAAAGACACTCGGCCTCGAGACAGTACTAATGCTGTCTCTACCTAGGCCTATTTTCTTTAGAACCTCCCACAACTAATCCAAAAACTTCTTCTTTGTAGCCCTAGTTGATATATTGATCACTTGGAAATATTGTGGGAAATATAATACAGGCCCTCAGAATGGACATGTTATTAATATTATCAGAATACTCACACGTCATGCTGTATAATACCAGCTAATCTGTATTAAAAGACTGATGTTCATCAAAGAACAGTGCTAATTGTTAACATCCGTTAATTAAATATCCCGTGCTAGCTAGAAGTGTCCACCATCTTACATATCTCAAATCAAAAAATTCAAAAATATGTAAGCATGAAAATGGATTCGAACAATCCAACTCCCATCTTCATTGGAAATTCTTGAGCTGGGATATAAAACGTAAAAATTAATTCACTTAAAACAAATTAGTCCATTGCGCAATAAGTTTGTGACTAACTTGTACAACTAACACTACCTGCTTTGTTTTCCTTTAAAATTAAAAATGTTTTAAAAACCATGGCGACTTTCTGTTTGCTTGCATAGCATGTTGCACAAAGAGGTCTATAATTGTAATTACATCACTCCAGGTGCAGTAACTTTCAGAAAAACAAAGAAACACAAAGATTGTATTTTGAAAAGTACAACAAATTAATGACATCGCAAATTATTGCGCAATGTACCATTTAAATTTTCATGAATAAACTTAAATATTTTATATCTCGGCTCAAAAATGCCCCGTGACGATGAGAGTTAAATTTTCCGTGCTCTTTTGCATATATTGTTGGATTTTTTTTTTTACTTGAGGTACATTTTAAAACCATTTATTTATTAGAACGCAGTACTTTGCCATCTCAGCAGTACCTTTACAACCTTGGTAATTGAAAGACAAACTAAATAGCACAAAGTTCTCTCCTTCTTTGGCAAATATCTTTCATAATTTTCAAAAATGGAATACCGAATTTTTAAATTCCATTCATGAATCGATAGTTTGTCTAGGTATGCAAATTAAATTTTGCGTAATAACTAAATTTTGACTTCGAAGGCCTAATCCTCTCATCTAACTGAACTGCAATTTTTGTTGTAGGTCTAGTCCACAGATATTCTCAACTGGCACAGAGATTGATTGACAGCAATTTCAAAAATACAGTTTACCGAAGCTCATATTACACAGCATGTACTGTACTGCGAGTGTTTTGATTACACATTGGGGTTTTGTATACAGTATTCACCCTGAAGTACTTTACTGAGATGGTGTCTGGATGAGGATGAATTTTATACAATTGTGGGAGGGGCTTAAGTAAGAAGGTTAGGGGAATTCTGTTTGGGGTGAGTGAATTAGGCCCTTTTTTAAGCTATACTTGCATCAAAGGAACTCTCGTTGTGCGATTTCCGCTGGTGTGCACACATTGCCTATTAATAGTAACTTACACTACATTTGTGTGCAAAGTTTGAAGTTGTTCTCTTTCTTGCCAATAGAAGTCCGCAATCACAAATGCTTGGTATGTTACTCTAATAAGCCTCATGCAATGACGTCACGCCGACGTTATTTTGATGACACAGTAGACTTCGCCTATTCGAGTATAGACTTATGCACGTATCCGACCGGTTGACGAATGAGCATTATGAAAGCTGTCTGCATTTGTAGATCTACTAGAAGGCACACTTTACAGTATATGACGTCATATGCATATGGTCCACATATTTTTGCCCAGTCTACCCTCTATAGTCTATGATAATTGACATTAAAAATAAGTCCCCTTTACTAATTATTATTCTAGCCTCACCTCAAATAAAGATAAAATAAAAGTTTTAAGAAATAATGCACTTTTCATAAACGGCTACTGTCAGGCTGAAGTTTTCATAGATTTAAATTACCAAGGGCCAAACTTAAAAAATACTTTGTGGGTACGCAAGTGGCCCAAATCATCATTGACCATGTACAACAAAGCGATGAGCGTTGTTTTACGGAATTGTAGGGTACACCGTGGGATAAACAAACGAAGCTCATTGGGTTCCCTTGTTTTCATACTCTGCGTCCATAGTCCTCGACAAAAATACATGGGACACACCCCGCTCCCCGCATCAATGTTGAAGTTTCAGTACGCCTTGGGCTGCCGCAACATTGAACGGGGGAGTGGGGGATGGTGATCCGTTCACTGCTTGTTTTGCTTACTCTGTCCCATCATTTTGTCGAGGATTGTGGATGTCTAGCCAAAGCGAATGAAAATAGGTCTCAACTCTTCTTTATTGATTGAAATGCAAATTTTTACTCCAGAGAGGGCAATTAACATAGAGCCCATACAAATTCACACTCTGGATCCCTCTTTAAATTATGAATGGATTAAGAAAGAATAATTCAATAATTCAATTGAGAACATGTGGTGAAGGTATACCGAGCTTTTTGTTAATCCTGACTTATAGAGGATCTGCTTATGTGCATAGACCCCAAATCCAATATCCGAACTCGCTTATTGTCCGAATCAATGTCACTGAAGGTGGACTAAGCAATCCCGATTGCCAGTGTTTTTTCAAGTCGATTATGTTTGTAAGACTGTTTGGGTCGAATTTGTAGGGCTTTAAAGAGATCGTATCTATAGTGTAAAATTAAAAACCTAAGTCAGAGTTTATAAGTGTGGCTAAATATTTTATAAATCGCAATAAATGTTTTGTTCCTTTTCTTTGTCTGCGATACGTTGATTCAAGTTTAACTTCAATGTCTCTTTTAAATGTTCTGTAATTTATTAAGTTGAATGCTCAGAGTTATGCAAGGGGATTTCGTGAGTTTATTGACACCTTTTAGACTTTTGCACATGCGATCTTTAATATGAAAGTCTGCATGTTGCCTAAAATGTTAATTTTTTAAAAAAACTATATATTGCAAAAATTTTTAAAGAAAGTCACGTGTCAAAGAGTTAATATCCATTTCAAGTTTCAACACAGAGTTTCATTCCTTTTTTTTTAATACTTTAAGACAAGGCTGCAGTTTGACTTTTTGGAAATTTCGACGCGCTTATAAAGAAAAACAAATACCATCATTCCATATAATGGCTAAATGTCGAAGTGAATGTAAACGAACTTAAAGTAGTTAAAAAAATAGAGTTTTAAAGGGAATAAATTGTCATCGGAAGTTATTTTGGCCCATCAACGAAGGAAGAGATGCAAATTTTCTATTGGCTGGGCTGCATATTTTGTAATCAAAATAGCCGTTTTGCTAAACAGTGATTGGACAATTCCGGATGTTTGAATATCTTTTACCGCCCGCAAGTGGCAAGATAGTAACTCTCCGAAGTCAGTGACCATGTCTGAGCTTTTTCCAGTGGCGGGGCCAGAATATGAAAAATGGGGGACAAACTAAGGGCAAAGGATAATGTTGGGGCAAAAATCTTCGGGTGCAGCGCGAAACCGAGCCCAAAGTGACCTTTCCTGGCGTTGGGGTTTAGGGGAAAAGCCCCGGAAACTCTGAGGGTTTAGCATATCTCTGGATGAAAGTAAAGTCTCTAGAGAAGTATCATTTATTTTTTCTGTTAACCGACTCTTAATGGACCTGAATTGGGGGGGGGGGGCAAGTGGTGTGGCAAGGACAAAGTTTGGGAGAGGGATAAATTACCCTTTCCTCTCCCGTAGCGGCGCCACTGGATTAATGATGTAAGGTCAACCACATGAAATGGTCAAATATGTAATAACTTTTTATGACTGTTTGTGTAACATTTCAAATGTTTTTTTATTTCATCACACTGAGTTGAGACATTTGCATATTCATATTTTATTATGTTCCAAAAGCATACGGCAACTATGGTACAATTAACTGAGGCACGTACACAGGTTTGTGTCATGGATGAGGGAGGGGGTGGAGTGTGTGACATTGGGTCTAACGTGGGGGGTGGGCAATACAACATGGAAAAAATGATCTTACAGGTATTCAGTTTTAGGATATTGTGCCTCAAACGTAAGAAAGTTTGTTCGATCAGTTTTTAACACTATGGGGGTATGCTTTTTTTTCATCTTAGACATTCTTTAAAATAGCCTTTGGGTCAGTAATTAGGATACCGGGGTGAAAAAAATCAGCACAGGATAAACTGCATTATCCTTTGAAACCTTTCACACGGTGAAATCAAGCAGCTTTCTTTGATTGTAAGGCATTCACTTTTTGACCAAATAGTTTGAAGGTGATAGCTGGAAAGAAGGCTGCGAAGAGAAGGACTAAGGTTGGGGAGGGGGTGGTGGTGGGGGTTAATAAACAAGTCCCACGATTAATCGGATTTTGAAAAAATTGTCAATGTCCCGATGAGAAAGAGAATTTATACCGTGTAGAGACTATGCACGTGACGCCAGCGCCTTTCAGTTCGGCACACTGGATGGAGCTAGTTATGATTGTTTAAAATGAGGGACATTATGTAAAATGTAATGTGTCGAAGGTCCTAGACCCCAACTGGGGCCTTGTGCAGTCGTCTGTTCCATTATTCAAATGAGCAAAGCGTTTGTTCGTGCAGATGCCACCAGCATTTGATACAAAATATCGCCCAGGTGAAGTTAATAATGTCTCTATACTAGCATTTAGGATACTGCATGCAAAGGGTGGTGACTGGTTTCTCGTCTGTATGACGAATAGTTACTCTGTAGGTTGGACATTAACCAATTTCTGAAGCTCTCATCGTGAACCTTTGTTCAGTCTTTTTTGTATTTAGCCTATGTGTATGGGGTGTGATGCGGTCTGAAGTGGACTGATTCAGAGCACAGTGGGATTAGCACATTCATTGAACTTTATCAATACGCTATCAGAAAATGATGTCATTCTTTTATGTTCCTACTCCCACAATTTACCCAGGCCTTTCACATGTGACCTTTGTGAGTTTCCCGTGTCCAGCCACAACAAGCATTGTCGCACGGATATGGGGCGTATGAAGAAACACTTAAAAGGGATGTTGCAATGGCTCTCAACACTGCCAGTGGTTCTATAGATTTATAGCATTAAATAAGTTAATTTTAAGGAAGACAAGTAACCTTTCCATATTTCAACTTCTCTTTAAAACTTTTTTATTTTAAATAAAACAGAAAAAAGTTATGATACAAGACAATAAATTATATTGCAATACACTGTTCAACAAGTAACTGCAGAAAAAATCATTTGCGTACATGTTATGTGTGCTTTTCTCATCGGCTCCTGAGACAAATATATACAGCTGGCTTCCCATCATAGCAATGCTTTCCTCCCCTTGACGTCCATATGATTAGTATGAATGCAACCAATATAGATGCGTTATTAGCTGAAAATTTGCCCTCGTTAAAAGATCTCTCTATTTCATTCCTGTGCTTCTTAGTTTACAAGAAGCCTACAAGAATATGGTCTTTCACTATCGATCCTTGTGAAGCACCAAGTGTCAGTCAGCGATGCCTCAATAGTCCCTTTTCCATTTCAGATAGTCATTACAAAGGATTGTGCTATCGACTTTGGTACACCTCCTTTTTTTGCAATGATGTTTTTCTAAGAGGAAAAATGACAAATACCAAAGGCCCGCCCACAATCCTTTGTATGCCACACTCTTTTGTATCCCACAATCCTTTGTAATATTTGCTATTTGAAAAAAAAGACGACATCATTTCCAAAGCAGATACATTGGTTGCTCCGGTTGCGGTGGCTTACCCACGATTTTTGAGCATGGGGCACTGGGAGTTACGGACCTTTTGGGATACATTTTGGCCTGATGAATCATTGACCATTATATAAAATGGTACAACTTTCCCACGAGGCACATGGTGGCAAGGCTATGTCGTGGTGATGAATCATTCCCCTTGTGCTCCATAGATACGTCACTGCTCGACGGGTGTCGATTCCCAGGTGGGCTCAGACTGGCAGAGTAGAACCTTAAACTCAAGAAAACTCATCGAAATTGCAAACGACGTGAACTACTAAGGGTGACGATATGATCAAACTATAATTCAAAATGTCAACAGTTATTTTAATATGCAGACCCGTTGTCGAGGGGAAAAGGGGAATAACCTTCTAGGAATGAATTTTCGCCCTCTCACGGTAAAAAAATTATCATTGCTTTAATGCATGAAGCATATCTCGCCCCCTGGAAGATAGTCCTCCCCACACCAGTACCTTGTCTGGCTACGAGCCCGCATAGATATTTTACCCACAGCTAGAAAATATGCATATTATTCAACTAGGAAATTGTTACTAGGACAATAGCTCTTTGATTGAACTAGCTCATTCGTAAAGTAAGAACTACAGAACTTTCCAACCTTCATTAAAATTTACCGGGAATTGTCACTTGTAGCAACACTTTGGCCACAGACTATATATACATGTGGCCAAGAGTGGGGGCCAAGTTCATGATCACATCGCTGATCACTCCGCTGATGGATTGCAACTTTCCTACAAAGGAAAGAACAGTCCTTGTTCCCATTTTACTTTCTTTGTAACGAGGATTACAGGTCTCACACCCCAATAATTTCCCCATTGACTAACACACTAAATTAGCTCCCTTTCGAGGCCGCTGTAGCCTTGTCAAAGTTCACAGCTATTTCAAGACACCCATCACTTGATAGCTGACAAGTTTGCCCGTCATGGCACTACAAAATTTCCATACCATGACCGCTTAGATTTTGAGCTAGAAGGACTTGTAGTTTTTGTAGGGTACACCCACCCCTAGCCTCTTCACGAAAAACGGAAAATCTCCGCCATTTGACAGCAATTTTTTAAACAGTCAAAATCACCATCAATCTTACCCAAATTTTCAACATCTACACTCTGGCAAGTACTCTTTCATATTCATGAACTTTCATCACCCAGCTGGCAGGTTATCTTGACAAAATTTGGTCAAAACCAGAGCTAAAAGGACTACTTCTTTGAGGGTGTGCACTTGACGCTTTAGAACACTACTCTAATGGAGTAGTGAGACCTACAGATCAGGACATTGGGAGTCACTTCGATAAATATGCCACATACAAGCCCTTAAAAACAGGTTATAAGGAAGGGGGGTAAACTTATCCTTCTTACCCTCACACCAAACCACACACACCTGTGGATAGGCGCCTGCTATTATCATCATTGATTCCAAAATAATTGGTGTAATGTCACAAAGAACCAGACTCAAACACCCCTGGTTAACAGTTCATAAAAAGGTGTGCACAGATAACTTGACGCTAGAAGCGAATAGCAAGTTTTAGCCTTCTCAAGCTGGCAACTAATAGTTCCAGAATCTATAAGAGAACTTCTTGCTCAGGTATCTTGAGATCAATATTAGTTAAAAGCGTTTGCCCCCTTCAAAGAATATTTACTCAATAGAGCAACAAAGTTGGTTTAAACGGGGTAAATGCCGCAATTACAGAGGCAAGCTTCACAAAAGAAAATGCCTTTTTCTCAGGAAACATTAGCTGAAACGTCCTATTCAATTCTACCAGCATTGAATACTATGGAAAGTTATTAATTCCCTGCAAAAGAACATTCTTCGCAGTTGATATAGTTCCAAGCTTCAATCCCAAATGTAGGTCAAGTCTTGACCTAAACACAGCAAGGGATCTCTGTTAATCATTAATTTGCAAATGCATCGTATTGGCATAGGTTTACAAATTGTTGTATTAGGGGGGGGGGACCTTGAATTTCCTGAAGAGGTGAGGGGGGGGGGGGTGGTCGCTCTCTCGAAATGATCAAACCCGAAGTTCCCGACGTAAAAGCTAGAAACTCTAAATTTTTTTTTTTCAGTGCAAATATGATCATCTTAGTTAAGAAATACAAATTAGTGTTAAGCGCTTCAGGCTGAGGTTCAGCAAAGTTACATTTCATCGATGCTTCCAACAAACTGACAGAAGTCACTAAACCTTCCCACAGGACATGCAGTATATATTTTTCTGACCTCCACCTGAGGTGTGCACGTAGCTTTTACTCCATATGAGGAAATGACCTGTTAAAACACGGTAGGTGATTACCGTAAATTACATTTTTCTGAAATACCTATTCCAATGCACATACCGCAAAATGCTGACAAAAATCATTCGTACAACCACGACTCTTAAGCCTATCACCACTGCAAATATATCACCCCGTCTCCTGACCGATATTGGGAACATTCAATATAATTTGTTTTCTCGCTGCTACGATAACCGGAGTTTTCTCATCGACTAGCATCATACTTCGAGGTGCATCAACAGGGCATGTATCCAACCAATTGTTTACTAAATTTTCCTTCGTTATTTCTTGCTGAGGAACTCTATGTGAGTCATTCGAAGGAGGGGAAATCTTGTTAGCCTGCTCTGCTGCCCTTATCATTTCTAGATCGGTATGCTTTTCACAATGTTTCTTAGACAATTGACGTAAATCAAGAACAAATTTTCGATCATTACGATCGTTCGATCGTTCTATGAATGTTTCGTCATCAGTTTGCTTGTTCGACAGAATCGCCGGTTCCTGTGGCACCGTTGCATCCGCTGAACGGTATATAGATTTCATTGTGAGAAGTTGCTCAAACCCAGCCTCGGGTTGAGTACCTCGAGGGGAACCGAATAATCGAGGAGTAACAATCTTTCGTGGAGTTCCTTCTTTATCATCCAACCTAAAATGTTGATTTACTTTACTAAATAAAGCCAAGTCATTTCTTTCTATTTCGTTTGGGCTCGGTGAATCCTTTGAATCGAGTTTTGGTTTCAGCGGTTTAATGACGATATTTGGACGGAACTCCAGCGCCCTGTGCATTTGTGAGGATGGTTCCGACCTTGCTCGACTCTGCGTCCGACGTGCGACAATTCCTCCGGTATCTGCTGTAGGTAAGGAGTTAAGTTCTGTCCGTAAATCTGTATCCCTACCGTCTGTTTGCGTTTTACATGTGTAAGCCTTAGATGAATACTGAGAGACACTTCCAGACCAATTCACTTCGGACTGGCCGTGGATCTCCTTGGAGGTACCGTGAAGTCCGAGCTGTTGGGTATCACGAATGTCGGGCAGATTTTTGCTAGAGGCTACTGACGGGGCACTTGCTAGCTGTGGACCTCCATAGAAGCGAGGAATACTACGATAAGTACTTGCCCGGCTTGTCGCCCTGACGGATCCGACTAACACAGCGGTGGTGCTTCGACTTTTGCTCGGTGAGGAGGCGGGTGGGAGGGTAGACCGCCCCGTCGATTTTCGTTTGGTGTGCTTTTCTTCGGGCGGAGGTGTGATCTCTGCTGTGCCGCTGAGTCCGACAATGCACAATTCTGCAGAAGAAGGTAAGGAAACTTTAGAGTCAATTCACGTACATAATTCATAATCGCGACATTTTTTGACAATGCTGTCGCCTTTTTATACACGATACCAATTTAATGTTACTTGAATTTGCGAATTTGTTCATTCAATTTAGAAGTTCATTGTATTCGATTCGGCTTCGCAGACTGCGAGGACATAGGGATAACTATTCCCTGAAATTTCCAAATCATAAATACAACATCGTGTAGTGGCACTATACAGGGTAGTGTTCAGAACTACCCCTATAGTTTTTTACCCAGGCTGCGAGCCTGCGTTAATACCGTATTGAGCGAACTTCAAAGAATCTTAGTTGTAAAACAGTGGTCGGCAAACTGGGGGGAAGACACTTTCAATTGGAGGGTCGCTAAAGTATTTCAGAGAGTCGCAAAAATAGATTCTAGAGAGAAAAACTATTGAATCAATTCTTATTTAAAATAAGGAATAGTATAGTGGTTATCTAATTCCTGTGGACAGATGGATTCAAGAGTGTTCCGTTCCCCCAACAACCGCGTGTGCAATTATAATAGCCCAAATTTGAGGTATACAAACTGATCGTTGCATGATAGTCAGATAGTAAGCTGTACTGGTCAGAATAGCAAGTAGACTGTAATTTTCCATTTCTTCCGCAATCAACGCGTTTTATATAGTTTTAGTTGCAGCACTGCAAGATGCAGCGTAATTGCAGTGAATGTGTTGCTACATTGATTTTACTGGCAAGAGAAGATGCGAAAACTCCAGCTCTAGACTACCCATCCAAGTCGGACTGCTTACCAGTGACGTAGACAAGGGCACAAGCCCCACCCACTACAACATAATGTTTAGTTTTCATTTTATTGTTTCTACAGTATGATAGTTACATCTGTTCCATCGATCTGGCATGCAGATTGGCTGCCAAATCATGACCTTCGTTTTGCACCAACCGTAGTGGCGCTACAGAGCATGCACACAGGTTTTCCCTCCCCCAACCCCCGCCCCTTGACAAATTTCCAGGCTGGCTACGCGCATGTTTTACTCACCGATCCGCCACCGAGGGCCATCAAACAAAATCGTTTGATGGTCGCCGTTACTAATTATTTTAACATTATTTTAGCTAGGTTTTAAGCCCCAATCATACATTTGTCACGATCATCGTCATACAAATGTTTGAAAATTTGTTGGGAAGATGAAATGTGATATTGCAGTTAAACATTTGAACACCTTCATACATGTTGGATGTAGTTAAAATTTGTTGATGCTTCGGTCAACACGATCATTCGTTTGTCCGTTATCACCCTCATTCAAACGTATGGGTTACTTTTCGGACTCTTCGTTACAAAGTATGAGTAACCTTCCAATCAGTGACAGTCCCAGACTGTCACAATCTGGGCGGGGGGATACGGCAAAAGGGAAATGTTGGTGGCAAAATTTTTTCACCGTATTAGGCGCTCCCGAGTGTGGGAGCTCCGGTGGCATATTATTTTTTTTTCTGTAACCTAACTCCTTACTGACCTGACGGAAAGGAAAAACGCGATTTTGGAAGAAAAAGAAGCAGTCCCGCACGGTAATCACCAACCCAAGATATTTTCTTGGACGTATTGTGTTTTATGGACTTTAAAGTTCAAAAAGTGTTTGTACTGTTGTATTGCAGTCGATCTGCTTGGTAATCCGAGGCATTTCTCACAAAATTAGGACACCGTGAGTAAAAGCTTTCACAATTGTAAAATTTAATTAACGGCTATGATTGTATAATCAGATGATATATATGTATGGATTTAGGATTTCTGCAATACAAAAAGTATGGAGAGAAGGATAAACGATATGACAACTCCTTACCTTTTAAGAGTGTGTTTGGGGGGAGGGTTTGGTGTGAAATATCTTCGGTTTTTTGAGACTGAGTGATCGGACAGTCATCTTGCCTATCGTCCGTTAAATCTTACCATGTGGTATGAGACGACAACTACTGTTTTTCGTCAAAATCGAAACGCAAGTTTTCGGCATGTAGTTACACACTTCCATGATTACATTCGTTTTGTATTAGCGTTTTGTTTATAGGGAAGGTGGAATGGAGATTCGCAACATAAAAGATTTGTTGGACGGAGAGCAGTGAGCAAAGGTGGGACACTGCTTTTACTCAGTCTTGTGGACCAGGTTCATGGAACCTACTGTGGTATTGATCTAGTTGCTTATACATATATTTTGTAGGGGATAACTAGTATGAAATTACAAATAAATACAAGATACGCCTAAAGGCGCCTCTCTAATTTAAAATTAGTGCACACAATGATCGGCCTACGTTTAATCCTTGGTAACAATTAACCAAATCTGTGTTTGGACATGCAATTCAATGATATATGTAATGTCTTTAAGTCTTGCCCCTTAGTATAGTACTTTTCGCAGGCGACACCAATATCTCTTTCACAGATAGAAACAGCTACTTAGACAAAATTGCAAATGATGAACTTTGCAGGTTTTACAAATGGTGCAGGCTCTCCAATAAATTTTCATTGAACGTTGACAAAACCAATTATATGGTGTTAAAAAGAGGTAAAAATAATTGTCGCTTGAATATTAGTTTGAATAATAAGTCCCTTCTGAAAGTTCACTCTACAAAATTCTTAGGCGTATAGATATCGATGATAAGCTTTCATGGAAAGATCATGTTAAGTATGTCTCAGGTCAAATTTCAAGAGAAGTAGGCATCTTATCGAAATTGAAATATACTTTAGCTCAAAGAGCCCTGAGGTTAATTAACTTTAGCCTTGTTTACCTCATCTGTCTTTCTGATGTAGTATATGGTCCTGCACCACTTAGACTATTCTAAATAAATTATTTATTCTACAGAAAAGGGCTGTCAGACATATCACAGGTGTGCTGCGACAAACTATATTTATTTCGTTAAAGGGACAATCTTCTTACCCCAAACTACACTTCCAGTATAGGGTAACAGAAACTCTCAATTGGCTCAGCTTTTTGACTGACTGCTAATTCAAACAATGCAGAGTACCAAAACTTATATTACACAGCGCGAACTGTTCTGATAGTGTTTTGATTATACACATTGAACTTTCTTTATTCATCCTGAAGCAGTAAAATGATATTGTGTCTGGATGAGGGTGAATTTTAGACAATTGTGGAAGGGGCTTAATTAAGACGGTTAGGAGAATTGGTACTGTTTGCGATGAGAAAATTAATTGGGCCTTTAAACTTACTCAAATTTCTAGGCAAATCTAGTCAACATGAGTCTACGTTTACTTATCGCTATCTGAACAATCTACTCCCAAGTTTTTTTTCTGCTATTTTTACACCTTGAACAAATCTATTCATATTTACCACACTAGACAAGCTGACCAACTTCATACTCTTTTCGTTGATAGAGAGGCTTGCAAGAAAAGTCTTAAGCATAGATCCATTATGACTTTGAGCAAACTACCCCAGAATTATAAGCTTAGCACGTCAGTTTGTCTAAATATTTTGCCAGAACTTATTAATTTTTCACGCCTTGGTTCGGTAGATTGGTGGGTGGGAGTGTAGGGGGCAGGTCTGGGAGGGATTTATCTTGACATTTTGTTTATCTTGCATAAGCTCTCTGTCTCTGGGATTGATTTTTGTTTCTCAAGCCCAGAAGGGTTTTCAGGAGTAGGCCTACTTCAATTCACAACATATGTTTTTATATTCTTCATTATATGTACTTATCTATTATCATGTTTACTCACTGTTGTGATAAAACAAATGAATGAAATGGAATGAATTTTTAGACTTTAACCTATAGTGAAAGTATCTCAAAATTATGATGAAATTGAAGGTAAGGGTTATATTTTTTGATGATACAATCAGACAAAAACTTTAACATTTTAAAAATGACGTCACTTCCGGGCACTTATTCTAAATGTGCACAGAAAAAATGGTGTATTGGCACAGTTCTTACCTTTCACAAAATTGTCACGCCAGTGCATGGTGGCGGGAGAGGTACCTATCACACCGATCACTTGAGTCAGAGATAAAATACGTTGTCGGCTTGCTGGTGTCTTCGCTGCCAAAATAACGAAGACGACTTAGTTTCTTAAAAAGTTCCTCTTTCTGTTATCATTGTACTATAAATGTAAGAATCCGCCATGTTTATTACATGAAAAATAAAAGAAAAGTAATAAATTTTGGATAAGGCCTATTACTGTACATGTCTTCTAAGATTGGTTTGTACATGCACCGTGCACGTATAAGAAAAGCTATACTGTCACCGCTACCTTGGATACGCTGAGTTCAAAATAATTCAACTGGGATCAATAGGAACAATGCGGATTAGACCGGGTGGCAATATTGATCCCCATACCAGCAGGGTATGAAAGGCACCCACCGACATAAGCCCCTATATGTCGATTTTTATAACACACCGAGGGTCACTATTGCATTGAAGGTGGCGAACCATTATTGTTCATGAATAGGCGTTTGTATTATTCTGTTTACAGCACAGTAGAACAGAGCTTTTGTTAAATCCATTTATTCGTAACGGTTTCATAAAAGCGATTATATATTGGACAAAAGGTGAAAACAAGGGGAAAGAATGTAGATGGGAATGAAGTGAAAATAAAGAGGATGAAGCTATCTCAAGAGAGACAGACAGAGACAATGGTCCTAGATAAGGGATCATTTTGTCTGAAGTGTCTTATACAAGTTTTGCTTACTCATCAATGAATGGGACTTTCAAGGTACATCTTAAGGGAGTGCAACATCAGATATGATACCACTTGCGATATTAAACAAGTCTTGAGCGGGAATCGTGCAGAACTTTTTTCTTGGGGATGGGCTGAGCAGTGACGTGACTAAAAGTTGGTGATGGAGTACCACAGTTAAGCCGCGGTCACACTACAACGAAGTCGGATCCGTTTTCTATTCGATTTTTTCAGGTTTTGGTGAAATCTCCATCTCTGGTCGGTAAGAGCCAAAAATTTGTCAACCAGTGTAATTGTATGGTGCATGTGATGTCTATGAAAATAAAATGCCAACCGAATTTTGCGTGAAGTCACACCAACATACATTTTTTTATCGGAAAGCGTAAAAGCTCGATAAAAATCTGTCGGTGTGACGTCACGAAATAAACAGCACAACTTTAACTTTCAGACTCCTGCGTAGGGAAAACAAGCCAGTGGGCCACAACTGGAAAAAAGGCCTTGGCCGGCTGGACTTGAACCAATAATTTGACAAATTTTTGGCTCTCTCTGACCAAAGGTGGAGAATATTTTAACAAAATGGAGCAAAAATCCGATTGGAACCCGATTCGGATCGTTGTCAGTGTGACATCGGCTTTAACCAACAAAGCCTCGTATTAAAGATGCTTGAACTGTGGAAAAGGGGGAAATTTGTTGCTTGAAATATGACTGAACGACTGCTTTTACACTTTGACCACGGAAGTACTACTTCCATGCTTTGACAACCGCGACGGTTTCCCTTGAAAACCATCAGTTTCAATTCAGTTTAAGACTGAAGAATACAAGAATTCAAGGGCCACGGAGCGAATTTTCAAGTGGGTGGCTAATCACAAACGCCGCCCAGTTTGTTCAATAATCTAATATGTAGTAATGAAACGTGGCCCAAAATGTCTGCTGCAGAAAAAAGTGGGTGGGGGCTAAAGCCCCCAGCCCCGTCTCCGCGAGTATGGAATAGCGGATTCCTTACAAATTGGTGCATACAATTAATGCCTACGCAAATTATAACCGATACAACGTATGAACTTGTAACCACAAAACTTATTAGCTCCCTAAATTTGCGGCCATTTGGCCCCCTTTTCACCGTAACCTTATCTAGCCATTGAAATATTTTAGAATGGAACAAAAGATGATTTCAGATGATCCAAGGGTAAGCTACTAAAATATTCCAACATTTCTCAATTGCCCTATACTGAGAACTCCCCCACAGGCCAGCGCTCAGGATCCGCACGCCCGACCCCCCCCCCCCCCGAAGAAAACGGGCCTGTGTCAATCAAAGAAACCAATGGATTGGAAAGCTATCGTAAATCGTTTATTTTTGCATAACAGTTATACACCTAATCATTGGGTCTTTATGTACCGTAAGCGATGCCATCGTATTCATGATTCCGACCTAGTCAATATTAATTTTAATCATTCTATTCGACCTTCATTTTTTGTCTGCATACCCAGTCCACCTGCTGTGAGGTGTTTCTTGCTTCGAGAAAGCAAAACCTCCTCTTTACATAAGTATATTGGTACGACAACGGAGGAATGTGCAAAGACGTACAAAGTCATTTGTGACCCGCAAGGGCGGATATAAAGAAATTTGTTTGTTTGGGGGGGGGGGGGCAAACTCAACTTGCAACCAAGACGTCTCACATAGTATCAGGGGATGTCGTGCAAAAATATTTTTTTTTTGGGGGGGGGGGGCAGGGGTATGAGAAGTGTGAGAAGCGAAAAATTATCCAAGCGGAACGCCACCATCAGTTGGCGCGGAGCGTACAGAAAATTTTGAAAAATAGCGCCGGACCTCTCAGATAGTCGGAAATTGCATCTGCCAGGCTTGTAAGTAGAATTTAAGCAGTCCTTATTTTGAGCTTTCCTTTGCAATAAAATCTTCATTTTAATAAAAAAGAAAATGATCAAATTGCAAAATGATCAGAAAATTATCAGATAAAATGTACTGGCTTCTTTACAGGACGATGTGACATTTTATCATTTTCTTTGTCGCAATGTAGAATCTCCAATAAAAAGAATACACTAGAACCAAATTTGTGTTTAACATGTTAAAGACGAACATATTCTAAGAACTTTGGTGAGTTTTCATTCATTTCCCATGTTCGACTCTCGAGATATTAGCAATTGAAGTTGACAATTTTTCTACAAAAAGTAAACTTAAACCAAGCAGGTGCGAAGTCACGTATTCATATTGACGATCAATGTTTTTTATTGTTTTTTATTTATTTATTTTTGATCCTGCTGTTTGACCTTGAATTGATTAGTGGTGCTATCTTGTCCCTAAGGCAAATTAAGTTTTTAAACTTCCATTCCTCGGGATACACTTATGGTAACAACATATCACAGTGAAATTGTATAAATATGGTGTTAAATTTTAGAGAAAAACAACTAAATATTGTCCATTAATGTGAACACATGACATCACGCCTACTTGTTGCAAGTTCACTCTTTGTAGAAAATATGTCAACTTCACCTCTCATTTCTCGAGAACCAAACATGGGAAATGAGCAAAAATTTTACCAGTAATCTTTGCCTAAAATATGTTCCTCTTCAAAGTATGAAACATAAATTTGGTTCTGGACTTTTTTGTTGCAAGCAGCTGCACACCCTCCTGAAAATAAATTGATATCTTCACTTTTCGAATCATATTAATTCATACGACCAATAGTCGAATGAGCCTGTAAACCTGAACCGGCCACACAGAAGCATTGGTAGTACTAGCATCAATAACACTACTGATCCAGTACTGCTCTTGATGTGGTAGCGCTATCAACACTGCTCTGCGGCCGGTACTGGGCTAACATTTTGATACAATTACGAACTATATCCCTAACAATTACGCATTAGTTTATACTTTATAAATAATATATGACATTTGTATGATATAGGATGGGATAGTTGGCCCAGATTAAGTAAAAGACCATCATATCGAATAACGTTATTTTTGCAAAATTGAAGACCATGCTTTGGAAACCTTTGGAGGGGGGGGGGGGGCAAGTGCCCCGTGCCCCTATGGCGAGCCGCTAGTGGGGACCCGGATACAAAAAGAACCCTTCCGGGACATCTTCGTTAACACAGGGTTACAAACATCCTTTTGCCTACTTCTGAAGCTGAGGTAGCAGAATTGAAAAACAAAAAATGCATATTGTGACCAATGATGTAAGAAAGGAACTGTATAATTGGCCCACATTCGCAGTTTTTTCAGTGTTTGTTAAATTTCACACAAGTGGGATATTTTGTGGTGGTTAATGGGGATAAAACTGAAAATTTCGTGTCTTTACAAGCAATCTAATGCCATGTACGCTAACTTTCGAAGTATTAAAATGGTTTTAAATTTGCACATTTAGAAGTCAAATAAAAAAAGCATCAGTGAACGGCAGTGGCAAACGGTTGCATTTTATTTTGGGAGTTTCCTTGTCTACAAAACGCAATTCTGACATAAAGACTATCCTAGCGGGGCGCTATCATCCGTTGGCGCGGAGCGTGCAGAAATTGCGAAAAATCAGACCCCTCAGATGGCCGGAAATAGCGTTCCTCGGACTTGTAGGAAGAACCTAAGCAGCCATTCTTTTGTCGTTTGCAATAAAATGCTCACTTCAAAATAAGTAAGCAAGCTGCAAAGTGGTCAGAAACTTATAAAAAATACTTGACCCGAAAAAATGTATTCTTAATGTTTAACTTTTGTTTGCAACAATAAAAAAGCAGCAACTGCTAATCTATCAGAAAATTACCACATAAAATGTACCACTGCCATTGTATAGATTAAATGGTTTTTAATCTTTTCGGGGAAAATATACAACGGAATTGGAAATATGCTAATGTTTCTCCATTTTGACTTTTGGATAAATTAAAAATCCGCTGAACTGATGAAATTGTCACATGAATGCCTGAACTCTCGACTTTAAATGATTTTACTCCAAACATCGTTTGCATGATAAATGGCAAATTATTGCTCACCGCACCCGAACACCCTCCGCTCCCCTTCCCCGCCTCGTACGGCTATGCCAGCCGGGCAAGCAGGGGTGGCGCCAGGATTTCCCCGACGGGGGGGGGCAAGCTCCCCGACAGGGGGCCAGCATTTCAAGGCCCCAACAAAGGCTTTGAGTTAGTCCCGGTGGGATGTGACTTAACATTTTGAGGCGCGCTCAGCGCGCGAAATTTTTGGCCTCCTTTACAACAAGTACTTAAAAATCTGGAGTTTATTTTGCAGACAAAATTGAAAAATTTTTAAAGAAAGTTTGCTTTTGTGAAGACCATTAAAAAGTTGGGGTGTTTATTGAAGGATCTGTTCTCCATATGGGAAAAATTAAAAACGTTATATAGGCGACAGCTGTCAATATTTTGGGGTTACGCATTTAATCGTACTAGGCCAACGTACTAAGGCTTCAACACGAGACTAGGTTGCCCCAGGGAGCTGTTACGGCTCCCTGGTTGCCCCGAAAAGGTTTTTCCTTTTTTGAACGAAGATTTGAAAATTAAGAGGCTACTTATTTTATTGGAGAAATTTGGAATTTAATGGAAGAAAATTTGGTTTTGGGGTACAGTTATTATGAAGTATTTGGGTTTTTTTAATAAGTGATATGACTTTCAAGAGCAAAATTAGGTAGAATGTTGGGGAGATTAACAGAGTTGGGTTTGGTTATTTATTGTACGGAGTATCAATCGAAATTGGAAAATGTTGCCACTTTTAACAATCTGAAGCTTAAACTGGAGAAATCTTTTAACTTTGTGACAGATTTACGGGTTTTTGGGAGAATCTAATCTTCTAACAAGAAAATCAAGTAGGGCGTGATCTGTAGTTTGGTTGGGGTTACTGAATATCAACATGCAGATTAAGGCCCTCGGACCATATCGGGAAAATTCTCCCGCGGAAACAGTTTGGCTTCCCATTCATTTGAAGTTTTATATTTTATATATTGACATAGACGTCCGGGAGCATTTAATTTTGGGAGGGCAGAATTGTCTCTTTTGTCCGAAAAATGTAATTTTGCCCGAACGACTATCAAAGTTCAGAGAGCACAGGAATTTTTAAAAAAAATTGAGAACCTCCAGAGAGCAGGAAATGGCATTTCCCTGGCTCGTACCTAAAAAAATCAGCCATTATTTTGAGCTTTCTTTCGCAGTTAAATTTTCACTTCATAATATTGTCCCAAAACGAAGAACAATTTGCAAGCTTGCAATGTTCTGTTAAGTAATCTGTTCGACCAAAATACTCTATCTAAGCAGAGCGCCACCATCATTTGGCGCGAAGCGTACAGAAAATTGTTAAAAAATGTAACCCCTCAGACAGCCGGAACAGGCATTTCCAGACTTATAACTAGTAATGAAGCAGTCGTTATTTTGAGCTTTCCTTTAAAAATGAAAGTTTCACTTCAATTAAAAAACCCAACTTGCTAAGTGATCAGAAAATTACCAGATAAAAGAGTACTGCTGCAATTAATTAGATGTAATGTTCTTGTCTCTTTTCGGGGGAAAACCTTGCAACGGAAAACATACTAGTGTTCTTGCCTCTATTAGGAATCGTCGTTGCAGTCCATTGCAAGGCCCGCTAAAAGATGGGATTTTCTACGTGACTTCCCGAACTCCAGACTATAAATTATTTTTCTTCCTATGTATTTGAATTTTTGAAAATATGCCACGTTACAAGGTGGCTTCAAATGAATTTTCAGTCAGACTTAACTGGGAGACATTTTCACACTACTGTTTATCATCAGCCTATGTGTAGTTGAAACGGCCTGTCTGATTTTCATTACCGTTACTAGAATTCGGCTGTAGGGGCAGGCCAAGTGGCAGAACATTCGGCACTGCATGCACCTGAACAACCTCTCGTCTGTTTTTGCCAGGAAAATTCAGAATTGTGAGTTTTCTTCAAGAATATGGTCTTCTAGTGAGCAAAATCAAGAAAACCGTCCGGATGACTGAAGTTTATTAGACCCACATCTTTTATCAAATTAACGTGGGCCTGCAGAAGGCTCCCCGAAGAAATTGGGTTTTCTCAACAACAGGGGGAAAGGCAGCCTTCCCCGACGGGGGCATGACCTTGCGGATTGTAGATGGGATGAGGGATAACAGAGCTAGTAAGAAGTGATTCAAACAGATTCAGATAAGCATTAAAATACCGTTACAAAAGAATAAAATAGTTAAAAAAGAAACAAAAGTTCATGATCATCCTTCCATTAACTTCAGTCCTTTACGTTCAATTTTAGGCCTCCCCGAAAGACATTGCTTGCCGTCCTTCCACGACGGGAGGGGGAGGGGGGATAGGAAAAGGTACATGAAATGAGGTTTAACCGAGCAAAGAAGAAGTGAATGAACGTCGATTCCGATATGTATTGAAATAGCATTTCAAAACAAAAAATATGTTCACCCATTGCAATCCTTGTAGGTTTTTTTCTTTTTCTTTTTTATTATTTTTTCAGGCCTCCCCGACGAAATCGCCGACCTTCCCCGACGGGACGGGGGGGGGGGGGCAGTGGTCCCCGACGGGCAGTGGCACCCCCCCCCCTGCGGGGAAGGACTTAAGGGATGGGCCTTTTGAGAATTCTTTAACACTTACATGCAACCGGTGCCACAGATGCTACCTTTGTGAAGTAAAAGTTGGAATTGGATAAAATTTACCTATTTTTCGGAATCAAAAAAAAAAAAAAAAATGAAATCACTGAAGGGGTCTTTGGGAAACAGTCCTTCCCCTTTGATTTTTTTTTTTTGAGAAATTAGGTGTCCTTACATACAGTCTGGTGTCACACATGCTACCTTTTGAAGTAAAATATGTGTAACTAAGGTCCGCTTATTTTTAGCCTCTAAAAAGGCATCCGTGAGAGGGTGAGGGGCGTGGCCCAATAACCTCCCCCTACCTACTCCACTGAGCATGCTCCGAATAAAATTTGATCGGCAAGTGCCGAATACACATGCATCGTATGGCCCGACAAAGCTACCAAGCTCCCCATCGAAGAAGAGAGAGGGGGGTCACTCGGAACTTAGCAAAGGCATTGAATTGCCAAATATACGGGGGACACAATTCGCGGCTGCCGAATCATTTGTCTTTATCTAAAGAGGTTTGAAAATCCCGAGATGTTGGAGAAAAAAATTGGAAAAAATTGGGTTTTTGTTAAGCGCAACGGCAGAAATTTGTCAGGGATGGAGGTTGCCTCAACCAGCTGCGATGGCCATCAATATCCGGGTTCATATCTGTATGGTTAAAATAGGTCAAAACTGATGTGTATGCATTCTCATTAAGCATTTCAGCTGAAAAAAGTCCACGGTAGAGGGTTTCTGCCATGGGCTTCCGCAGAAAAAAGTCGGGGGGGGGGGGGCAAAACCTCCGAGTCACCATGAATTGACAGGAAATGTGCGAAAATTTCAGCCCAAAATGCCTCCCAGATCGAAGGAAATGGCATTTCTAAAGCCTATTTTTCACATAGAAACTTGGAAACAAGTTTTGTTCGGGTTTTTGCTTTGATTTTTATACGTTTTTTCAAATTTTCATTTTCCAGGGGGGAGGGGGCAAGTGCCCCCCTTGCCCATACCTGCGGACGCTCATGGTTTCTGCTGATAGATCATGGTAAAGGTCTACAAGACCCGAAACAGTTCTTCTGTATACCCCCTCCCAGAAAAGCGATAGGCTTGCTGTGTGTTGTCCACTGAGTCCAATATATCCGCGTGATTTTTTTTTTAAATGGACATAAAAAACTGGGCCGGGCTAGCTAATTGCATTAACAACTCACCCTTCTCAAAAAGTGGAAGAGCTATATCCCCTACCCCCTGTTTCTCAGCCCTAGTGGAAGTGCAATTGCAAACTTGTTTTTATTGAAGAATCTGTCCTTCCCATAAGTAAAGTCAAGCAGATCATAAGGATCGAAGTATTTTTTCGACTAAGTATTTGTCGAGGGTTAATAATGTGTCGAAATTAACATTTTTCTAACCTGCAAGATCTCTTCAATGTTTCTAGTAAACAATCAGTTCAGAAAGGGAAACGAGGTGATGGAACAAAGGGTTAATATTCTCTGTCACACTCTGATTGTCCCTTTAGCAATACACTCTCTACTGTTTGGAAAGAAGATGATTCCAGAAACCTATTGAATTTCCAACAGGGAATATTCATTGTTCCGGTGCTCTATTTGAATACAAAACAAGTATACACACACGCACATCACTATCACATCGACTCCTTGCCTGTTTGTGGCAAGTAACCCATCATTTTGAGGTTTTATGGCCGACATTTGGAAAAATTATGATTCCTCTGGAAGGGAATATAGAAAATTTTTGAATTTCTCGTTTGAAGAGCATGCGCTTCCTATATTCAAATCCAAACACATCGTCGGGGTGTCGGAGGGTTGTTGTCACTTTATGTTACCCTTAGGTTAAAAGTGTACCTCAAGTGAAAAAATTTAGAAATATGCGTTGAATAGCATGAAAAATAAATTCTTACAGTCTCAACTCCCATCTTCACAGGACATTCTGGAGCCGAGATATAAAATGTTAAAATTTATTAGTCCATTGCGCAATAATTTGTGACTTTCTTGTTGTACCACTCATGTTACCTGCTTTGTTTTTCTGTAAAGTTTTTATGACCTTTAACATTTCCTGTTTGCTTGAATGGCATGTTGCACAGAGATGGCCTAATTACATCACCCCATAAGAGTAAGAGTGCTACCACACCTTAATACATAAGGTGCAGTAACTTTTAGAAAAAACAAAAATTGTAATTTGAGTCAGTACAACAATGACATCACAAATGATTGCGCAATGTACCATTTTAATTTGAGAGAATAAACTTCAATATTTTATATCTCAGCTCAAGAATTTACTATGAAGATGGGAGTTGGACTGTTAGAATTCACTTTTCATGCTTTTTTATTTATTTTTTTACTTGAGTTCCACGTTAAGGCTTCCTGAAAAACTGAAATTTCCCGATTGGTAACCTTCGGTTACTCTTAGTGTTAATAAAATACTCAAAATCTCACAGGGTGGGGCTGCGAATGTTTTGGGGTAGGGCCGATGACACCGTCAAAAGGTGCATTTTTGCTCCCCCTTTCCCCTGTTTGTTCTACCCGTATGGAGGTTAGCGACTGGACTTGAACACTTGGTACCCACATTTTACCATCCGGAGTCTTGCTAACGTCCTCCCCGACCCAGCATGCCTCATATTCCATATCCAAACATCACGACTGCATTTCTCAGGCTGTCTTCATTTCTGGAACCAACGTCTCAAAGTGCCCCTGTTGCGAAGGGTGTATGATTGCCTTCGCCCCGGACAAAGTGGAAATGTGACTTGCGTAGGAAATCCAAAGTGTCATCACTTTTATAAATAATTTAGGAGATGAGACAAAAACAAACGAAGACAAGAGGTATGTAATATTGGTTCTCAGTTTCTTGTCCAAGATAATTCAAATGCGACAACAGCAACTCTTCATAAAATACATTCTACTGAAAAGTCCTGAGGACGACAACATCCTTCACTAAGATTTAGAATACGTTTCTTCATCAACTACTTGCAAGAGAAAAGGTCCAAAATAAGCGGTCTGAAAAGGACGAATATTTCAGAATTTGCTAATTAGTAGTTTTTTCCATAAGTCTATTATTGACGGACTTATTTGATTGAACAATGGATTTCTTCTTCAAATTTTTGTCAATTTAAGAAAAATCGACAAATCATGAAAAACGGCAATAACAGTAGCGCATGCATGTAGGAATTCACTGCAACTATGATAAAAATTTATATGCTTATTTCTTTAAAAGAACGTTTTTAATTCTCAGCAATAAATTATATTTAAGAGCGAACAATGAGAACGGAAGATGAAAAAAATTATATAAATAGCAGCTTAGCTGCATTATTCAAAAACTTATTTGCCAAAACACAATTTTGAATTCTTATTCTTCTGTAGCATCACCTTAATCTCATACCCCGAGGTGACCATCACCGGGAGGGGGCATCTTATGCCCCCTACTTAATCAAGCTGCATATCATCCTTATGGTGTTTTATTCATATGTGTTTTTTCCTTCTACACTTATTGTTTACATGAATATAGAGAGTTTGAAGAAGTCTTTCAGGTTAGAAGGAAGTGTTAGTTTTGTACTTAGGTACTTAGAGTTGGAAGAAAATTTCTAAATATTTGTTGCGTAATAAAATTCTATGCGGATGCAAGACATTAGACCGTGACCGCAGATAATTTTTTGTTAGTTCTGAGTCAATTTACAAATGTGATGCAGAATTAAAGATGTGAAAAGTCGTAGAAAACTCTGATTGTTGCTTTTTGATGAAACTAGTAGCTGCTTTCATAGAATGAAGATGCATAAATATAAAGGCTAAGTACAATGAAAGAGAGCTGTAAAGTCCGATAGACAGGCTTTTAGTCAGACAAGGTAATAAGGGAATTCAGGGTGGGAGTTCACCCACCGCTTGGCAACAGGCTGACAAAAAAGACATCAGATATACAATAATGCATACTAGTGGTACTAGAGGCTATCAATACTGTAACTTCTAACTCCAACAGTATACTGACACAAACTGAATACCACTGACTGAAGGATCAGGGGGCTGCATTGCTAATGGACTATACAGTGCTGTCAGTCAACGTCACAAGCACCACCCTTTTTCCTGGACAAAAGCTAGTGTAGAAAGCTAGTTGAAAAGCAATTGACAACATATGTGATGACTCATTTTTGCTGGCAGTGGGCATGGCTATCCAATTAGACATCATGTTCAGTTCAGTTTATTTACTCTTTATACCTCCTCAGAAGTGTTAGAGTCAATACATCCAAAGAAACATTAATGTGAAACATTATGTGAAGACACTCTACATGGCTTTAACCACACCATAGACGAAAAAAAACCTAAAACAGCTTTTGGTACAAACTAAAGAGCATCGCCAGCATGTGATTAAGTAAGTTATCAAATGACATCCTCCTGTGAAAATTTCATTAAAACATGACTAGATATACCAAAGAAGTTTAACTAAAATTATTTTCTACCTTTTGTTAAAATGGATTCATAAGTAAGTACATAGCTGTAAGTCACATTCATGGTTATCTGGACTTTTATCATCATAGTCCGGTAAGTGACAGGTAGAGGTCACTATGACCCAGGTGCGTAGCCAGGATTGTGTCATGGGGGGGGGGGGGGGAGGAGGTTGGGGCACAAAATTAGGGAAAAGTATAAGGATAGAGAGAAAAACCGCTGTTTTAAGTGTTTTTGCATTGCAAGGTTGGGTCATGGGGAGGGGGGGGGTTCTGACCCACACCATTGCTATGACCTGTCTATAAACAAGTCCTTAGGATGTGACTGTTAGGTTACGAGAAAGTCACTATGGAGTGACAAAATTCCATGACTTTTACATCACTTTTAAGGACCTTGACTGCAAAATAATGTATATGAACATGATGAAAATCGGAGCAAAATGTCCACTTACAAAAATGCACCCACTGTTCCAGGACTTTGCTAATTTCCCCTGACTTTCTAGGCCTATATATTCAAATTTTGGATTTCCATGACCTGTTCAAACCCCGAACTTGAATCTAAATTATGTTTCTGGAAAGTGACCTTTTACAAGGGACATTTTGTATAGGGGGTTAAGGTAGATATCAGGGTAGGACTTAGTTTTTAGCTCATGTGAGCTCATAGGAACTGGTTAGCCAATACTTCTGAAGTTCTCTTTCTTACATTCAATATATGGGCTATTTTGCAATTGTTACTCAATTCTGAGGGCTATTTTCACATTTGAGGGACTAATCCCACTATCGCCCTGGTCCTCATACAATTCCTATCCTGGAAGGTGAGAGGTGAGGTGAGAGTAATTCCCCTCTATCAATTCATACTATTCTCTCGGAGACTTGTGCATTTTTTGTATCTCGACTTAGAAAACGTGGTAGACATATTTTGTCCATAGGACAAAGGGATTGCTTACACATGTTAGCTCTCACCCAAATCCATTAACCATAAGGTCTGAGTACTCAAGCAGCATTTTATATTGTCATGATAAAGTGATGATATCACCTAGTGTTATAGTACCCTTACTTGTACCTGAACTCAAGTACAAGATTCCAAACTAGTAGCCCTGCTCATGACCTGGTACCCATAACCATACCCGTACTTATCTTTAATTTTTTGGATTTGTAGGTGCAGTCAGGGGTGGTGCCAGCGTACTGTGATGGGAGGGGGTGGGGGGGGGGGGAAGCATGAGTTGAGAGCTTCTTCTTTTCTTCCTTTTCCCCTTCTTTCACTGCTCTATTCACATTTTCTTGGGAATATAAGGGGCGGTCACCCACCAGTGATACCACCCCTGTAAGTACTCATGAGTTGGTACCCCTAACTCTTACCCATGCCCATGGCACGTACTAACACTACAAAACGATTGTAATAAAATTGCAAAAAAATTTAAAGACACTAGAAATATTGGAGCTAGCCTACCGGCTGTCCTTTACCCTGAAATCAATATTTATGATGAAAGACAAGTTGCAATTTACCAAACTCCACCAAAGACAAAGTCATTGACATTTTACAGAGTTTGTGATCTTCACACATCTGAGGGAAATAATTGTTTGACAAATATTTACTTAAAATTCCAATCAAAACATTATCAGAGTGGCTAGAGTACCCCTATTGTCATGATACTGAACAATGATTGCTATGAGAGCACTCTTTAGAAAAAATCAAATGCTAAATCTCAACTGAATGATATTGAGTTCTTATGGTTTGAATCCTGGTTGTACATGCACTGCAGTCAAATTTGAACAAAATGTACTTTCACTCAAATTTCTGATAAGTGTACTTCTTGTGAAAGGAAAGTGAATTTAACACATCACTCAGGAACATGCTTTTTCCTACTTAAATGTCCACATTGCTTTGCAATAAAATTTGAAATTCCAAATTGTGTTTTCAAAGTAATCTCATTATCAATATCAGACAAATCTTCAACTTTAACAAAATTTTACAGATAATGAAATTTCAGATTTTAACAAATAGTCTCATCATTTTGAACTTTCAATTATTAGGAATAATACTGGGAAGAAATACTTGATATTTAGAGGTTATTTATTTTAAACAATATACACATACTAGTCAGACATTTAGCCAAGATTTTGTTTTAGGATGTCTCAGTTGCTACTGATGTGATCTACCAATCTCCATCACAGAGCAAGAACTTAGCCTCGAAGTCCTGTTGACCAGGGTTTCTGGCTTCTTAGAGTCCCAGCTGGAGCCAAAGCCTCTTGGAAGTTATGACATATATAGCATGTAAATTAAAATATTATGTGTCCAGCTGATGTTTTTTGAAGCATTTGTGTATCCTACTGCTGTCCGTTGCAATTTTGGCTACTTACATTTCATTTTGGCAATTTCAAAAATGTTGAGACAGACAACTGGTTAGAGGTCTGATGCTAGTGCAATGGAAGAATTTCAGGGCCAAGGGATGACCCACTATCCACATGTTGAGCCAACCTGACCTCCACCCCAGTTAATGCCCCTCATATTTTGTATGTTCCTTCATGTACAACAGCATATATTTATGAAACATATTGCAATCAAACATTAACATGGTCTCAAATGTGGGCAGTACAAGACTAGCTTAACCTGACCACATGCAAAGAAATGTTCAGGAGGTGACAACTCTGGAAATTTTTAACCCCCCCAAAAATAAAAACTTTTTTCATTAAAAACTAATAAATCTTTATATTTTCCCAACTGAAATAAAACAGAGAGCTTCATCCATGAGTTGCTACAGAATTATTCAAATTGCAAGGACTTTTGAAGGCATCATACATGATACATATAATGAATTTAAGGAACACATTTGCACTGCAAATAACACAAAACACTATAATATGTAAATTAAGCATTATTCAAAATTTTTGACATACCAAATTTCATGCAAACTTGACAAGGTCACAGATGATGTCAGTGCTGAATGTTCATGAATGTAGAAAAGTCATTTTTAGAAAACGGCTTCAATCTGAGTATTCTTGGACAAATATATTTCTTTTCCCTTGAGAAGGAAAGTCGTATCTAATTTAAATTTCTTTTATTGATCTGGGGGGATAGTGGTAACAGCCTCATGGATCCCTTTTGCGATGTGGTCTGCGTTTGTAGGTGTAATCCCACACATGTTGAAACGTCCTGACTTCATTGCATAGAGGTGGTAGTTCTCTTTCAAGAAATCAACTTGCTTAGCTGAAAGGGTAAAAAAAAAATATTAATGTTGAAGGATTTTTCCACTAAACATACTACACAGGTAGCTGTTAAAGATTAGGGGAAACTAATTTCCTAATGTGGTCTATGGACCAGTCTTTTCAAGCTAGGGTTGGCAGTCTCCAGTCTGCAGACAATTTTAATTCAACCATCAAACAATTAGAAAAAGAATTTTTGAAGTTACACTTTAACTATTTGCAATCTATAACATAGCCTGCTTTGAATTTGGCAAAATTTCAGTCACATAACTGAACATTTTCCCATGCCAAGGCTTGCCAAAATCAGAGACTGGCTGGTTTTTTTTTTTTTTTTGCACAATGGTCTTTGCAATTTCCTGCCTGCTGTGTTTAAATACTGCTTGGCTATGCAACACAATATTTTCATTCAGAGCACTTTGTCAAAACCTTGGCTTCAGACGATGACACAGAAATGTATTTTCTTGTGCCGAATAAAAAACTTTCAGATGTTTCAGAAAACCTGACTCACTACTGAATCCAGGCCTTTAATTTTGAGGTGTGCAGTGCGATCGCACACCATCACTGACCACAAATCACTGTCAGGAGTGTGATTTTTTGCACACCTAGATTACATTTGGAGCTCATGTAAATCTATTAAAATTTAAAGGAACAAGACACCTACACCTACCACACTCCTTTTTTTCTGAGGAGTGTGATTTGTAGCACACATGGAGAATCTTAAGTTCAACGCCTGTGATTCTGTACTGTAACTCCATAAGCGGAGAGTCATTTATCTAACCTGCCAGTATGGGCAGTTGGGCAAAGGAAATACATAAGTGGCTTGGCTAACTGAATGACTCTGCCTTAGTAAAAAACACAGAAGTAATGTTAATTTATACTTTCAATTTTTCTTGATCTAAGTGAATTGGTCATGGTCCTGTGAAAACAGCTTGTGGTTCCATCAAAATCCCAGGGAATGCCAAAAGTAGAATTTACCCTCTCCTGTTCCTTGAAAATGAAATGCAGGGCTTGTCCCACACACACTGACATCAGTCAAATAAGTCCTACACTGAGCACAAAAGATGGCAGCCAAGAAGTGGGAGTTCATCACTACGAATTTGATGAGGTTTTACAAAAGTCTCCAACCAATTGGTACAAGCAGAGCTAGCCAAAGTCCTTTCCTCCGTTGTGGCTCACTGACTTGGTTTCTGTACTCCATTTCTTATGCTGAACCACAAGTATAATGGCAGTAAATTCTGTTTTTTAAAGTCTTTATCACTATGAAAGATGGTTTTTGGCCTGTGAATCTTATCGGCAAAACAACAAGCCTTGAGGAAATGAGGAAACAAGTTCCCATCTCCCTGTTTAATAGGGACTTGTAAGCTTAAAGGTCAAGTGCAGTCCCCCCCCCCCCAAAAAAAAAAAATATTTAGAAGCAACACCTTATTCTCACAATTTTTCCTTTTATTTCTCTTCAAAGTATTATTTGTCATTTTTTATAACTTCATTATTACATTTTCAAGGTAGAACAACCAGTTTCTTCCAGTAATTTTCACATTTGAAGAGAAAATATTTTGTCATATGACTCTCAAAAGCCAATCATGAAACAGGACAGCCTACTACTCTACTTCAAGTTAGGGAGACTGCTCTTGTCCTTAAACATAAACTCTCATTAATACAATGTAAGTGCTAATCTAAAGAGATTGCATTTTCATGAATTTCCCAAATAGTGACAGTGACAAATTTTGTTTGTATTTTGTGAATAGATTAGGAAATTGTCAGCGTTTTTAGATTTTCCCCCTTCTGAATGACAATTTAGCTGTTTACATTTGTTTACCTCACATTTCCAAGTTATATAACAAGACATGCATAAAAAATTTCTGAACTTTTATTCACTACTGGCTTAAAATGGAGCAAAAATGTTGCCATCACTCACATTCTTCAAAATAAATGCAGTTTTTATAAAATCATGGTTCGTACAATTTCAGAGTTATAAATTTTTACAATTTTTCAAGAACCAAGACAGAATGTCCATGATCTTCCTCTCTTGGTGCCTTACACAAAGTTTCCAACTATAACTGCAAAATTTCTTAAAATACCAATAATATATTTTGATATTAGAAGTGAGAATAAAACATCACTAAGGGAAAGTTTCCATGTCTATTCCGAGACTTTACATAATTCCGTATATTTTAATACCTCTCCAGGCCTTGAATGACCTTTTCAAATTTTTATGACTTTTCCAGGTTTCCATTACTGAAGGAACTCTGATGAATGGTTCACCATGACCCCAAAACATACATTAAAGGGCAAAGCAGTCGCCCCAAATATATTTTGAAACAACAGCCAATTCCCTCAGATTTCTTTTTTCTTCAGTTTCCTTTTTTTCTTCTTCAATTTTCTTCACTTCCAAGTATTTTCATGATATTTTAGGATTTGCGAATTGCATATTCAATCAAAACCAATGAGACTCTCTCCTAATTTTCATAATTTAGTTATAAAAATATTGTCACATGGCTCTCAAGAGCCAATCAGAAAAAACAAAAGACTATTACAATAATCCAAAATGGAGAGACTGCATTTCACTTTTACGGTCCCACTTACGAGAGAGTCCGGTGTAGCTAAACATTCCAATCTGGTCCACAATATGGGTCCAGGTCCCTGGTGTTCCCTGCAACTTGAGTTTTTGATAAAGTAGTTCCCTCATCTGTGTGATCCTGTTTGCCATTGTTTTAATGTGTTCTCTCCTGTAAAAAATGACCATGACAAAAATAAAATCCTTTTATATAAACATGGCTGTCCTTTATGGTTTTACCTTGTGCAACACATGATAAAATTTAAAAGTTGTACACCTTTAACTAGCAAAACTGGTATCGCAAGTTTTATTGATTTCATCAAGGATTAGTCTTTTAATCTAAGTGTACCAAGCTAAATCTAAAATTTCAAATATTATGCAACAAAACTTGAGAACAAATCCAAAAGGTCCTACCCCCAACTCTAAAAAACATTCCTGAGCTACAATATCAAATGCTACAGCTTATTCACACATGTCAAAATGGTACATTGCAAAAACAATCTGTGATGTCATATTTAAATATTATCTAATTACTATTTTTCCTTTGTTTTTGGAAACTAGCAGTATGGGACAAAATGTTACCACTGTCTCAATGTAGTAGGGTGACTAAGTAATAGTGTATGACCGATTATGCTATAATCGGTAATACCCGATTACCGATTATTTAATTTAACAATCGGCCTGATGCTGATTACCGATCAGCGATTATTAGAAAGAGGGAACTCACATGTTTGTCACTTTAGTAGGTGCCCCTTGCTTCGTGCATATCGTATAACCATAACCAATTCAGGATGGAAAATATTGGGAATAGTTCTGTTCATTTCACTAACAGGATATCATTTTTGTAGGCGAAATATTTTCACTTCAAATGTGGAGATAAAAACCAACCCTTAATTTTGTACAATTGTTTGCAGTTGATGTCACATGCCCTTTGATAATTTAGTTCTAAGGCCAACATCATGCTCTGTCTAGTTTTCATCCCCCAATCATGTCGGAACATTGCATTCTTTTACTTTACTGGGTTGCAGTTGCGTTAATGTACTGTAGCTACTCTCCCTCTTTAACGAACCCCATGTATTAAAAGCAATCATGATAATCTTAGCAGTTCTGGGCACCTGTATAACATATCTTATGGTTCTTTTCCAATATAAATAACCCCACATATTTTTAGCAGTTCTCTTTCAAAACTTCCCTCTTGTTTAAAAAGAATCTGCAACTGAAATGCACGTAAGTCTGATCCCCGAAAAATCCATGTACGCAGAGATTTGTGATGCCGTTTCTAGGTGAATTTAGCATGGGGCTCGCCCGGCTTCGCTAGCCGGCATTACAAGCGCAACCGTCGTAACATTAACTCAGTGGGAAAATTTGTCTCGAGACCGAGTATTTTCACACACGAAATCACATAGGCGAAGGCGCGTGTTGTGATTGGCTGCCTAGAATCAATGCAATTGAACCAATCACGAAGCAGGGGCCAATTTAAATTTTGCAATGGATCTTTTGCATATGATGTCACCGAGAAAAATATGATGCCTTGTTTGGCGGTAAAAACGGACACGCACGCAAGTCTAGTGCATGCGGACCAAGAAGTTTGCTGCAAGAGACCACATGCATTACTGTTTTCATTTGCAATGACTTCATATGACAACATTGCTGAAGTCCTACCGTAAATAACATCACGGAAGGAATGCTGGGAATGACTTAATTTATGCAAGGTAATAACCACCGAACTTCACAAGATTCTAGGTGCTACCTGTACAAAACGTGCACAGATATGTGTGCAAAGCTTGGGGATTTGAAAACACGGCAAAACACTGCAGCTAGATAGTCTGTACTATGTGTTTTGTGCAGAACAGTTTTGTACAGCAACTTACGAAGTGCTTTCTGCGAGACAGCAAGAATACACCTTGAATGCACTTCTCAATCGAATTCCAAGTAATACTACCAGATTATAGGGGAAAACATCAAACGATCATTCCCATGGCAGGGGTAAAATGTATAGTTTGTGATTATCAATACATCCTGTCTTGGCGGGAAGTTAAAGGATTGAGTATTTACGGGAATTTTAACGAAATTAAGAGCAAGTTTCAAGTATATTTAGCCCCTCTTTCCAGTTTGCAAATAATTGGTGGTAGTAATCGGTTGGATGGCAGAATTTTACCGATGCCGATTATTTACTGATAACGTAGTAATCGGCCCGATGCCGATTACCTAACAGATGATTGGTCGAACACTACTAAGTAATGTACCCTTTCTCTAGAATATGATGTGGAGGATGAAAATAATTTTTGAAAGGATGGTGTAATCATTTAAATTTAAAGTGTGCCCCAAGTCAAAAAAATCAAAAATATTTATCAAAGAGTGTGAAAAATGAGCACTACCAGTCCAACTCCTATCTTCACATGACATTCTTGAGCTGAGGTATAACAGGTTGAAATTTATTCCCTCAACTAAAAATGGTATATTGTGCAATAAATTGTGATGTCATTCTTGTACAACTCAAATTTTAATATTTGTATTTCTTTGTTTTTCTGAAAGTTACTGCACCTTGTACCACTCTTGCTCTTATGGGGTGATGTAATTAATTAAGCTCTCTCTGTGCAACAAGCTATGCAAGCAGACAGGAAATGTTCAAGGTCATAAAAACATTTTTAGTTTTAAAAGGAAGCTGCAGGAAATGTGAGCTGTACAACAAGAAAGTCATTAATTATTGTGCAATGGACCAATTTGTTATGGGTGAATGAACTTCAACATTTCATATCTCGGCTTACGGGTGTTCTATGAAGATGGTAGTTGGACTGTTGGAATTTAATTTCTAAGCTATTTAATATATATATATATATATATATATTTTTTAATTTTTTGGCTTGATGTACACTTTAAAAGCAAAAAAAAGTGGGGATGTGAGTTGCACAAAAAAGTCATTGCAATATGATGACCAATTTCAAATTTACTGAACAAATTTCAAAACGTTAGGAATGTCAGGGATAAAACAAACTATGGCAAAGGGGAGTTGGATAAATGAGATTCACTTTCATTTAAAAACCACTTTCATTAAAAATTTCAATTAAAACTGAACATATATTCCTATAGGTTTAGACCTAATGTACACCCAAAGGCTATTTGCCTTTTTAAACGTCTGATATCTTTTAGGAAAACCATTATCCCACTCCCATTAAAGGTCAAAAAGAAGAATGGGAAACAAAAGGCTTAACAAGGCCTGACACCACACCTGAGTGCTTCAAATCTACTAAGACTGTGTAAATGCAAAATGATAAAAAATAATTTTAACTCCAAACATGAATACCACATTTGAATGCACATTTAAAAAAACATTTAAATTAGGTGACTCTTAAAAATTCTTAAAATAGAACCAACTAGGAATTCTTAAAAAAAAAAGAAGGGTTGGAATTTTGTTTTTTGTTGTAAAGTTAATAACTTAGTTCTTACCACTGGGCTGACAGTGTGGGGTTGTTGAGGACAGCTGCAACAATGCGTGCTCCATGGCTGGGTGGATTTGACCACAATGCCCTGGCAAGTTTCTCCAACTGCGATTTAACTTTTCCATTGACTTGAGGGTCATGCGTAACCACCGCTAAATTACCTACTCTCTCATCTAAGAGAAGAAAAATAAAATTTAAGAAAAAAATCTCAGTGTCTTGAAAAATGCAGAAACAGTTTGTAATATAAACTGAGAAGTTCCCAGGAATAATAAATACATTCAGCTAATCCACTGGGCATTTTGAATTTGATGTCAATCAAAGGTTGTGGCCAGTGAGAACTTTGGAAGCCTCCACGTAAAATTGCAGCTTGGGGTGATGGATGACTGCCATTTAACCAATTAAGTGGTAAAAACTTTGCCACATGATTTTGAAGCTTTGAGAATTATTTGTGGACATGAGAGATGTGAACAAATACTGATCAAGAAATTCAATGGCAGGGTGCACATAAATTCAAAATGACAAAATATCACTGACATTTCCATGACCAATAAAGACAGTGAGTTCGTTAGTAAGTTAGGTGAGTTAGTTAGGAAGTTAGATGGAGTTTTACAGCGCAGTTTCCAACCTACTGGCTCATACGGAGCCGGTCACGGCCTTTTTTCCACTTGTGGCTCACTGGCTTGTTTTCCCTACTCCATTGCTTATGTGGAGCATCACGCACACAGCAGTAGGTTCCATTTTTAGAGTCTTAGGTATGACTCTACCTGAGAATCGAACCCGGGCCACCCACGTGAGAGGTGTATACTCTTACGGTAAGACCCAACACGCGGTCATAAAAACAGTGAGACCCTATATTTTCACTTTTTTCTAGAAAATATCGGATCATTGAGAGAATCAAAGCAATAAAGATTCCTAAAATTCTCTGATTTCCTAGGACCTGTTGTAAAATTGCTCTATTTTCCTAAAATTCTCTGATTTCCTAGGACCTGTTGTAAAATTGCTCTATTTTCCTGCATTTTCAGGTAAGGAAATTTAAATTTCAGTTTTCCCCAACTTTCCAGGAATTGTACAAGCTCTGATACATAAAGTCAGTGTTGGAGTTTTAAAGGAGCTGAAATATGGGACCTACAACTAATGGTCAAATATCAATCCTTATAATATGGACATGTGAATTTTCACTCAATAAAACTCTATTTACTCACTGTAAAGACCAAAATTCTTTGAGAAAGATTGGGCAGCGAATAGCTCAAATCCTTGATCAGCAAAATATTTCACTGCCCACCTGTCTTTTTCAACATCACCTGATGCAAAGCCGATGTACGCAGAATCAAAGAAAGGGAACAAATTCCCCACCTGAAAAATGAAACAAAAATTTGTAGTAATGTAGTAATGAAATGATAGTACACCACAAATGTTGGGGAACATGGCCACTTCTGTTAACTAGAACGCAAAAATGCATGAAGTTTCCATGATACATAAATTTTTCATTAAAAATAATCCCATCATGTACCATATCTTCTCACTCAGGTGTTATACTAGCATACATGTTCAAAAGATAATTTTGTTATCTCACATGACCTTTCACCTCCACTAACAAAAATAGGGATCACCTTCTCACCATAATGTGCATCCACATGCCACATGTACAATCTATTAAAGTTTCCCACCTTAAGATGTGCTATCACTCATTTTGACCTCAATAAAAGCCATACATAGATGGATGGATAGAAGAAAAAACATACGTACAGAGAGACTGCTATCTTGACTTATTGCATTTACAAAACAGTTTTCAGACTACAACCCTGTTGACCCCAGATGACCTTTGACCTCCACCAAAACTGATATGGACCATCTCTTGACTATAACTCATCCACAAAATAAATATGGTATCTATCCAAGTTTACTATCTTGAGATATCGTGTAAATGAGATTTTTGACTCCCTGCAACCCAAGATGACCTTTGACCTCTGCCAAAAACAATAGGGACCATCTTCTGACCATAAAACATCCACATACCAAATATGAAAGCTATCCGAGTTTCTTATCTTGGATTATCGTGTTAACAAGATTTTCAGACTATGACCCCCCGTTTCTCTTTCATCGAAACCAAAAACTAACAGGGTAAAAATCTTAAGTCAATGGAATTACTCCCAAACAGTGATGGGGACATGTCCCTCCCCGTCCCTCTCAAGTTGACACCTATGCATCTCAGTAATTACTATTTCACTTTTACTTTGCCTCTCCCTACCCCAAAACCTAACCTTAAACCCCAATTCTAACTCCTTACCCTCAAGGAGAAAACTGATGAGAAGAAGTAATGAAGGAAGGGTTTCATGAGACCAGACTCTAACAAGATAAATCAAACTGATTAGGGGCCAATGAGACAGGGGAACAATGAGACACAGGACTGCAGGGTGACCCGCTCAGGGGAATCAAAGAATACTGTAATTACTGATATCCTATGTGACATCAGAGCTTTATGTCTTCCTGAAAAGGGTTTGTTTAGATGATATTGATTGTTTTGCAACAAGTTTGAAGGAGATCATTACTACTGTATATCTAGCCAAATGTATAAAGATGGTGGCATTAGAAATGAAGTTAAGCAGCCAGTAGGTTGGGGTTCCATTCCTGGCCAGGACAAAGAAAGCTTGGTTTTTCATCCAAGAGCATAAACTTACCCTTTTGCCATCTGAACTAGCTTTTTAAACAATACCAAATTTAATATAAAATGCTAAGTTGGTTGTGTGTTAAGTTGTAAACCATTAGCAAATACAGGCTCCCACATTTGTGGTCACTTAGTGTCAATCAGTCAATCAATCGATCAAAGCAAATCATATCAATCAATCAATCATACAATAATCATTGCATGATTGTGCTTCTATTTAGCCTCAGTCATTTCATAAATCATCATTAGAATTTCACATAAACTGTTTGAAGCAAGTTTAGATCTTATTTTACATGTTGCTTAGAAATTTCTACTTATTTCTAAGGTATGCAACACTGTCTCACCTTAATAACATCAGCGATTGCTTTCCACTGTTCCTGAGTAGGATCAACACCTGTTGGATTGTGGGCACAAGCATGAAGTAGCACAACAGCATTAGCAGGTGCATTCTGAAATTTGAAGCACAAAATTGCTCATTTGTTAAGCAAAACAAAGATAAACAGTACATTAGTTGAAACTTAATTACAGTATTACAGGTGACAAGATGACTAGAATTTCTGTCCAGATGCTGAATATTACAAAATCTTGTATAGAAGGTTGTCTTGTGGCCAACCAAAACTTGATAGTGCATAATAAATGTTATTCCATGCATTAGACAATAAAGATGAAGTCAAACAACTTTTTTCTCCATAAATTTCAATAAATTCCCATTGCAGTCAGCCCATATAATTTTTTCTGAAATGGTTAGATAACTTAACAAATTTGCATATTTTTGTTTTAAGAAATTAAGAACTTATTCTCCACAAATTGAACAATTTGGTACAAACAAAAATATTGTCACATGATCAAAAGAAGTTATCTATGAATAACAATGACCACATTTTCGTTTTAGTGTAGACAAAGCAACAAGGGTTATTGAAATGGCCACTGACATGACTACAATGTCACACACGCTTCATCAAAAGTGTTTCTGATGATTCAAATTTCTGTTTTCTAGCAGAAAGGTTCACTATATCCAGAACCACTAGTCAGAAGGTTCACTAAATTGAAGGTTCATTAAATCAAAGGTTTACTAGATCAAAGGTTTACTGGATCAAAGGTTCACCAGACTGAGGGTTCACCCAATCAAAGTTCACTCCATTGAAGGTTCACTAGACCAAAGGTTCACTTATGGAATGTTCACTAAAATGTAAAGTGGGCTTTCAACCAAGCAAATCTCCCATACAGGGAACCTTCCATCTAGTAAACCTTTGATCAAGAGAGAATCCCTCTATTCTAGTTGGGATACTACTGTCACTCATATATAAACTTTTTTTCATGTCAAATTGATTTTTTGAGTAATGCCAGACCAGACTTACAAACAGCATGCAGTGAGCTTATTTTAAGTCCTCGCTCAATTCAGCAAAGCCCCAAGAGCTGAAGAAGGACACTAAAGAGTCTCTGAAGGTAAAAAACAATACCTGTCAACCTGGATTGTAAGGATGAATTTATTGACATAAACAAACCAAAATCCTGACTGGAAAATGTCCAAAAGGGAACAAAAAAAAAGAAAGAAAAAGAAACATTCAAGGGCACTCAAAAAATGTGAAATTAGCATCCCCCTGACTATAAAACAAAGGCATGTTAGTGGCCAGAAAGTATTTCAATTCAGGGACAGCACCACCTTTTCAAGACTGTGCCAGACAGTGATCCATGTTAAATGGAAGAGTCCACTCTTGAAACAGGTGAATCAAGTAGGGGCAAAGTAAATCCTGAAACGTACTTTCAAATCTTCTATCATTCCCTCAAAATCTAAGCCTCTGGTTTCTGGCTTAAAGTAGCGGTATTTCCTGATGTCAAATTCCAGCATGTTGAAGATGCTATTGTGGTTAGCTGAAACATAATGCACAACAAAATGACATGAAGTAGGATATGTCTCCAATAAATCTCACTTCAAATTTTGTTTTCAGGTACTACATTGTCACCTGGGGCTGCTTGGTAGCTCCATTATTTTGATGTTTGTGTACTACAGATACACAAAAGACCACATGCACACCGGTATTTACACTAAGGCTACAAATATGTGCGAGAAGGTTGCCTCTTCCACAAGTTTCTTTGGCTCATTTCAGATGGTAAATAGGAAACTAGTGTAGTAATTCCCTTCGAACAAATATTTCCTTTGCTGGACTAGTAAACTGCGAGAAGGAATCACTCACCTTAACACTGAAACACATCATCTAACAAAGCAAAAAGTAAGCCCTCTTTTGGATGAACATGTGTATCAAGTCATGTCAACAAATGCAGACAGCTGATTTGTTAACCAATTAAATATGTTTCTAGCCTCCTACACGCACTAGAAAAATTTTACTTCATGTGACCACATGCTCATTGTTAGGCCTACTTCTACAAAAAAGATGTCACTGCAAAAGGCCAAACAATCATGTGCACAGATCTATCTCCAAATAGCAATTACAATGGATTGTGGGATAGAGTTTTGGGTGTACGTCAATTTTCACCATAGTAAAATGCCATTGACAAAAATGACAAACACCAAAACTCCATCCCACAATCCTTTGTAATTGCTATTTGGAATTAGGTCTATAGACATTACACTGACTTACTTTTGGATGAAAAATGTCCCATACCTGAAGCAGGTTGATTACTCTAGATTTTGTAGTATCCAATTGATTCCGCTTGTAACTAGTGGTACCAATTGATAAGCATGGCTAACTAGGCACACACAATAACTCAAATTTTATGTGAATAAGGTGATTCTCCTATCTAGAAAGGACTTTTTTTGGGGGAGGGGGGAGGGCTGGGGGGGAGTCTTTTCTATGTAGAAAAGTTAAAAATTGGAACTGTACTAGTTCATAAGCCTCTATGAGTTGACTTGCTCGGGAGTAGGAGTATTGCACAGTTCTGTGTACAAAGATTCTCTGATATTTTTCCACTGTACATTATAGATAGCCTACTGCCATAAAGGAACAACATCTAGACATCTAGGAATATTTTCCATTAAATTATAAATTGATGGTGATTCAACCCCAAAGTGCTGCACGATTAAATATTTCTTTAAATGCAAATTGACAGCCCTGCAGGTTGAAGTTGCTGCTAGTGGGCCTATGTGCTGCATTTAAACACTTGCAAACATAGTCACCTTGGGAAAATGAACATGCAGATGACCCACTGTGCAGTGCGAGTGCAAAAGGCCTAACCTCAATAAACTTAATGGCCAAGTTGGCATGACGCTAGAAGTGAATAGCAAGTTTTAGCCATTTCAGGCTGGCAACTAATAATCCAGAATCTATCGGAGAACTTCCTGTTCAGGTATCTTGAGATCAATATAGTTAAAGGCGTTTGCCCCCTTTAAAGACAATTTGCTCAATAAAGCAACAAAGATGGTTTAAATGGGGTTGACTGCCGCAATTACAGAGAGAAGCTTCACCCAAGAAAACACCTTTTTCTCGGGTAACATTGGCCGAAAACTTCCTCTTCAAGTCTAGCAGCATGCTTAACTTCTGTTTTCCTTTTGAAAAGTTTACAATATTCAGTAGAAATCATTGGAGTGTATCATAAGCTTGATCACATTTAGTACTATTACATTTTTAACACATGCAGTCAAAACATTGGAATTTTGCTCATTTTTATGGGTTTCTAAGCTCAGAAAATGGAAGAGTTATCCACTGAAATACAAAAAGGAACATGACACCATGATAAATAGAGGAATGTATATAATTCTCACCCCATGTTGGATCTGGAAGATATATAACACTGTGGTTTGTCTTCCTCTTTAAAAACTCTGCGGCCAATCGTAATGCCCCTGTGCCACTTAGAGTCTGGAAGCCCATTGCCTGTAGAATGCAGTAAAATATTGTGCAGTTAGTTTGCAAATAACATCATATGTAGAGGGTTAACATTATCTGGCTTTAGGTATAAATCTCCTCGTTGCTACTTCCTGATGCTACTTCATCCATCAAAACAGCTTGGCTGTCTTGCTACATGAAATTAAGAAGCCACTTAATGGCATGCTTTGGTAGGACCCTAAGGTCCTCCCTCTCAGGATTCAAATTTGTCTACCTCAATAATACATTACAACCTTGTTTAACTTAAATATAAAATGGATCACTTGTGAAATACAAGGTAGCAGTCAAAGAGAGGAAAGGTGGGGGCTATGTCAATTGTTCCAAGGGTTCAATGTTTCCAGGTTGATAGCACACTTACCACTGGAGGACATACAACCTTGAGAACGCTGAGTCCAAGAAACATTTGGCAGACCCCCCACTGGGGGAAAAAATAATCATATCCTCGGGTTTATTGTTTCCAGGTTTTTATACCAAACACTTTGCTGAGAACATCCAAACCTGGGAATATGAAATATTTTCATCATTGCTGAACAATACATAAACAGGGAACATCAAACCTTAGGAGCACTGAGCGGTGGGAACACCATGCAGGAAAAACCCACTGGGGGTTGCAACTGAATGATCAAGCAGGGTTGGAAGTACAAAGGAGCAGAAATGCATGGAACAATTTTTAAAACATGTGACCAGTCTTTTATGCATTAATTTTAACATCATCTTACAAGTAAAAATTTGTCAGTTTTTTCTATTTAGGTGCCAAGGGGAGGAATAGGTATGTTTATATCAGCCAATTGTTATTAGCCTACACAAACCTTTGAGTACACAAAACACAGTAAATGTGCACTGGATGGTGTACCAAGATTCCATGCAAGGGGAGGGGGGGAGGTGAGAGGGGGCATGCAACTTAAAAATTGCTACCTTTTCTGAAAATTCACATATACATACAGGTCTGCTTTAGCTCATAACCACTGCAATTTGCAGCAAAACTAGTAAACATCATTTCAGTATCTCTATCAAACTATTACTGCATTTTAGACCGACAGTATCTGTAAACAGCAAGTAACTGTTGAAAGTATCAGCCAATGGGTTGACAAACAGGTTTGCTCTATTTACACTTCAACTGGTGTGGGTACTGCAGATGTAGTAAAACCTCTATAACATCCTTAATGCTGCCAGGTATAAACTTCCAAGGCTAGCACTTGGCTACATTCATAGCAGTTCAGACAGTGCTACAGTCCATAGATCAGGCTTCCTCAATTAAATTTTCTGAAGCACCATATTGTTAAATATTACTGATATAATTTGCCACTGATTGCTGTCATGGGGGAGGGGTATAAAGGGAGGGGTATCCCCCTCCCCTTTTGAAAATTTTTGCATTTCAGAAGGGGCTTTCATGCAAAATGGTGCAAAATTTGTTCAATTTTCGTATTATTTTCCTGGCCAAAATTTTTCACAAACTTAAACATTTTTTGTCCATTCACCCGTAACTGTGAATCAACATAGCACTGACTCTAATGAATGGAGACAGTGACGGTGATTTTTCTTTCTTATGAGAACAAATAGGACGTTATTATTTCCTCGTCTGTATGTGAAGTCAGTCTGTGGGAAGTACTAGATTTATTTAGAGTACCTATTTTTGAGACAGAAAAATTCTTGTCAGAAAAGTTACGAAACGTTAAATTTTTCAATATCCTCCGAGTAACACAAGTGGTGTGCGCCGTTATTTGAGGAAACCTGCCAGAGATGAATCCCAACAGTCAAGTTGTCAGACTTGGTCAGCCATAAGTGGGGGCCATCAGTGTTAATCTTTCCAATTCTATGGTTTACCTGTATCATGTATGAGTGAATGATTTGTTGTTGAATATGAGGGCTTACTGTGTAGATAAACATGTATTCATTTAAAAGATTCAATCCTGTTGGCCTCTATTAATGGCCGACTTTACTAGGCTGCTCAGATCTAACTATCTATTAGCACATTCCTTTCAGTCACAGCAATTGGTTGAATCTTCTCCATCTCCTAGAGGTTCCTGCTCCCTGGCTTGATTCAATGAACACAGATATGTCAGTGACTCTCTGCATGATGCTGGGTATACTAAATTAAACCAAAATCCACATAAGCAAGACCATAGACAAGAGCAATACAGACTTTACACATTACGTTTTAACACTCTATGGTGGCCATGTTGGAGTACATATAACTAGGTACAGTTGTAGACCACACTCCACAAGCTTGCTTGACAATTGTGTACACAAAAATGCCACAGCACACACTGTGCAGGGCATTCAGCACACAGCCATGTTGGTATTACATGTGTGTCGTCCAGCATGATGGTGGATTTGAGACGTAATTGCAAAGCACCTATTGCCATGTCAAAGGTAGGACCTGTCTCTAGCCTGTAATACATGGCACAGTATATGGATTCTTTCAGAAAAATGTCTTCAGTGGAAGAAAATGGATTTGCTAAATAACTGCTATGCAAATTTTGAATACAAAATTGTATTCCCTAGTGAGGATAATTTCCCATTAGTCTTTACTTTCAAGCGTTGTTCAATTGTTCTTACTATGTGATATGATTCAAAGAAGTACACAGGTTTATTAGAGTAAGCTTTACAATGAAAATATTTAATGGGCAGGTCTGTATGGTGTAATACAAATACATAAAAGTATCAGACGACTGATATTGTCATACAGTACACAATTCACATACAATACTCAAATTACTCAATGCCAACAGTAAATTCGTGTTCAAACACCCTTAGTCCAAAGTGCTCAAGCCTGTATATCTGTACATTTTACAAGTAATAATATTTTCCAAGTGAGCCCTTTACCTCAACTTGCCAGACAATGCTCTGTCAAAGTGGGGGACAGCTCTCTGTTCTGATATCCCTAAATTCTGACGTCTCTAATATTCTTAAAAGTCTACACCGAGGTCAGTATTAGGATAAAAGTTAAGTTAGGGTTTAGGCCTATAGGTTAGGATGTTGTAGAATAGTTTAGTGTATCGGAGTATAGAGCCTATGGAACATACATGTAAAGGTGCACCCTGAAGGAAGGACTCTGTTTTTCAGCATCTTAGCTTCCAAAACCACCATCCCCCTGGGAAAACAGGACTGTAGCCAGGTTTAGATGCAAACTTCATTAATACCATTTTATGACTTATTCATGTACTTTCTCATGAATCATGCTATTGCTTTTGAGTGAGTCTTTGTACTCCTGTAGTGGTAAACTGGAAGTCTAGACTGAAACCTGAGATGTCCTATCAACTGTGTTGCGTAACCACCTGTGCAGTGGGGTGTTGGTATTACAATGACATACCATAACCAGCTCTGTGGGTGACATTGGACACTGTATGATTTCAATGGAACCAGATGCTGTCTTCTTGTGAATATTCATTAACATTCAACCAGTCTCAAGGCCACATATTTCTCTGAATATCCAAAAGAATTTGTTTAATATTCATTTTGACAGGCTTTAGGGATATGACTTTACAAAGAATATGCTGAATAGCATGCAGGTAAATAGAGGTGCAATCATTAAAGGCAAATTCTGGCCACAAAATTCATTAACTTCAAAATAAGCAGAAAAATTTTCCCTTTCAGAAGGTGAAAAATGCATTTCAATAGCTTATAGCTTTCAGAAAACACAAATTTTTAAAGTATTGCAAATTTTTCTTGGGCTTTGATGCATCATGGGAAATCTGTGATGTCATCGTGGCACATTAATTTGACACTGCATTTATTTATTTATGATTATGATGCTGGGGCAGGCAATATTAAGCAACATTGTTGGTTGTGCTCTACATATGGTGAAGGGTAATGCTACATCTACAGGAAAAGAGCAAACAGGATGTTCAATTATAAAGAAACACAAAAGGAATTAAAAGCCATGTGCCCACATTACATAACTTTCTGTGGGTTTGTTGAAAAGCAGAGGTATTTTTTAACAGAAATAATCAATCTTTAAAGTGAGATATCTTGAGTTAGGAAAATGGTATTGTGATAGGGTTTGAATGGTGTGGAATATTTTTGTTTTGCTAACAAAACAGAGGCAAAAAGCCACCAGAACATGCCTTTAAGAGTAAGTGGCACTGTTCCATGAAAACAGTATTAAACAACCCCCCCCCCCCCAAAAAAAAAAAAAATAATAAAAAAATGTTGGGTTGTGATCAATTTATAGCAGAAATTAAATTTGTGTCACAGAAAATCCATATTTTAATGCTACGTCATAAGGCAGTCTTTTTTCAAAAATAAGTTTCTCACAGATGGAAATTTAATTATTCAAGGATTTGTTCATCCAAAGTTTGTGTATTCAAATGATGCAACTTCCATTCCAATTTCATAATGTTTTGAGAAGTTAAAGCATTCGCTGGACTTCATTGTTGCAACTGAATGGATTGATAATTTGACTGAAGCTTTTCACTTTTTACACCATATTGATGCATTTTAAATGTAGCACTTCCCCTTTAAGTTCCCTGCAATACAATTATGTATCAATCTTCAAACAATTGTTCTAATACTTTTTCATGTAGCTACCATAGGGAGTTTCAATAGATCTTGTTGACTTTACCACTTGTATATATACAGCTACTGTATATGGAGCAGTTCTATGACTTTAAAACCATTTATGATATTGCTGAAGCAATTTTTATAGAAATGATCTGTAATAAAATGAATACACAGATCTTCAGATTTTTCACAACCAGCATAATTCTTTATCTCATTTGTCACCCTAGAAACCCAGCTGTAAATAGACTTGAATTTTGCTTCTCAAAAGTTGTGCATTGATCTTCTAATATTGTGCCTTCGGGTGCATGTTTTAAACTGTACACACTGCACTAACCCTTAGTTTCTACCAGCATTTGTGGAAAAAATCATTATACAATCTGAGAAACTCCTTGCAGGAATATGTTGGTATGTACAGTATAGAGGCAAATATCAGCAGTTGAAAGAAAATTTGTCTTTTCCTGAACACAAATTCATGTAAAACCTAAGGGAAAGTGAGCTTGCTTGCAAACAACATTTTTACCAGCCCTGTCTGAAAGTTTAGATAAACTGGTTCTCTCACATTATTTTGGACCTTGTACAATGATTTTCTATTTATTTTATGGGTCAGACAGTGAGGTCTCAAGTCAACTAATCACTGTGCGCTGGAGTGAAAACAACGTGTAGTATGAACATACTGTACTGTTTTAGGAGCAAACTGTTTGTTTTTATTCCCATGAAAGTGCTACCTTTTGATCTAACTTAAGAATTATCTTTCAGTATAGCACATACATCAGATCTTCTCCCAACAATGCAACAAAGATTCATTTCCCCTTTTTTGAAAGAATTAGTCCTATTTCACATGGTTTATCTAACACAGCTCTCAATGAAAAAGTTTAAAGAAAGTACTTTATGGCTGAAACAGTTCATCTTTCAACCAGCTCTTACAAAGGATTGTGGGATAGATTGTTGATGTCCATTACTTTTTGCTACAGTAAAATGCCATGGACAAAATTGATGCATACCCAAACTCAAATCCACAGTCGTCTCTAACTGCTTTTTCAAAAAGTGTAAGTGGTAATACCTTAAGACTGCTTCCTGGAAGGTAATGATAGGCTGCACAGGGTTCAAAGGGTGTGAAGCCAGGTTTATGCCAGAGGGGCCAAGAGGAAGTTTACGTGAGGGATGAAAGCAACTGAGCCAAAGCACGGCTTGAGCTCAAGAGGCGATAGTGAAAAAAAAAAAAAAAAAATGGCGACCCACATTTAGGTCATGACCCATAATTTGAGAACCACTGTACTAGTCTATAAAGTAAGTACTTACACGATTATCAAGAATGGCAGCACTATCATCTCCCAACACTAGTTTGGTAGCTGCAGTGGTAAACTCTGGTAGACCTTGAATTGGTAAATATTCATGATCTAGTGAGTGATCAGCTGCCAGCTGGGATTCTACCTCACGGACGACTGGTAAGACCCAGGGTTTTCCCTCTTCTGTCCTGTAAGCTGAAGAGAAGAAACAGAAAATGTAAAGCATAGAAATCATTGAAGAGCACATGACCTCTAAGTTGATTAATGTAACCACCATAAATCAAAATGGCACTAGTCTCACTTAACATTGATCTGATAAGAGAAGATGTTGATATGAGGAAGGAGGGATTGAAAGTGCCATGTAGTAAAGGATGAAGTTAAAATTAGCTGACCTAGCAGCACTTTCTCTCAAAGAACCTCGTTTTCTTTTTTTCTTTTGTAATCAGTAGACCCGAGGAGATGAACCAGTTTTCAGTTATGTGCTGTACGCACAGGAGTCATGTTCAAGAACAATTGCCACCACACGTACATTCTGCAAAAGTGTGGTGCCTGGTAACATCTTTTGGATCACGGTGGCCAGTATTCTTTCAGCCTTAACCGTAGATACAGTATATATCCAAGTGGGGGGGGGGGGGGGGGAGGGAGGGATTATGGAATCAGCCCTCCCTTTTTCACCACATCCACAATAAAACATTAGGGAAATTAGCAGTGCAACTCTGTCACAACTCCTTAGATCAGCTTCCCCTTTATGGAATGACTGGATCTGAACCTGGCATATACAGTACATAAGTACATACACATTTTTTCTTCCTTAATATTTTCTTCTATTGAAAGAATAAGTGCCTTCCGTAATACTTATAGGAAGTTTTTCACAACTGTATCAGTATAACAATGTTTTTGCCAGCCTGTTTAAACTAGGTGTACAGCTGATCTGAATTTGAATTTTGCTTCAAAACACCCAGTTTGAAAGTTTCCTGCCATATTTGAAAGATGAGTGCCTGCTTTAAAAATTAATGTATATAACCTTGACAAGAGCAACTTAAACATGTAGGTCCTCTAAACATCAATTCCATATAGGACAGGGAGGCCAGCCCAGCCTACTGATTAAGGCAGACTTCAGTGAATCAGTTAAGCAGAGATAACGCCACGGTTGAGGATCTGAAGTCAGGCAAAAGGTCAGCCCCCCCCCCCCCCAGAGAAAGATTCCTATATGTAGCCTACCTGTATGGCCTTGCAAATACCTTTGTTGCTCTTCATTCTGCTCCCAAATGCAACCATAGGACTATACCTTCAAAATCTAAAACTGTTTTCTGATATTTTCCTACCTCTTTGAAATTCTTTGTTGAGTGGAACATATATTTCACTCTTGTTCTTATGTTACATTAATGCACTGATTTATTTTAGTTACTAACTTAGCCTGAAGCCACTGATTTTAGCATAAATGCATAACATACTGTATATATGTTATTGCAAAATATCTGAACAATTACTACAAAACAGTGTGCGATAAAACTTCAAATTTCAAGTAGTTTGCTCCTAAAGGTCATGAAGTTGCAGGGCTTCCTTTCTCCTGGATGCACACCAGGGGTTTGCCCCTGGACATCACAATGAGCCCCAGGACAGGCCCCTTGACCTTAAACCTGTTGGGAAATGATGACTCATGCATTCTGCCAGAAGAATATCTGCCAGGGGGCAGGGGAGCAAAGGGCCCCCCTGATTGGTTGAACTGGGAAAATCACCTCAATTCACCGGGTTGAAAAAAGGGAAAAACTAAGAAAAGAAGAAAGGGAGAAACAAAGAAAAAAGAACAATCAAAGTGAAGGAGATTATTGCCCCAGACTGTGGGGCATAGGGTTTGTTGAAGCCTGCTTCAGATAAGAAAGCCTTGAGAAGTTCTGACCTTTTTTTAAAACCAATGGAAGTTTCAAGTGAAATTTTCCATGAATGTCCATCAGATTAAAGCAGAGAAAAGTTCTTAACAGTTATTTTTAGCAATTCCCATCATTTTTATCTGTAACACGACATTAATACTGCATGCATAGCAACGTATAGTCGCCCATATTCCCAAACGAAAGGTACTAGGCTGTATAAAAATTTAAATGTAATTGACTCATCAAGTACTGTAAATGTATACATGTTAACAGTCTAATATTCAACAATATCTAGATCACCTAATTACAGAAGGACAATTAAACAGTATGTCCTGTTCTCAGAATTCATGCTTTAAGCATTAAGCATTAAAAACTGTATAAAAATAAAACAAGATTATTTAAACTAATGTTAATCTCCCAGATTAGGCTGGCTAATACAAAACCAACACCACTAACTGTAGCATGAAAACTATACTGATTGAATGGTTGTAGCATGTTTTTGAAACAGAGTAGATTTATCTTACAGTAACTGGCTTTCTAGATGCATTTCTGTGCTACACAATGCATGCACTTTGCATGACAATTTTCCCAATCAGAAAAGTGCTGTAGCTAGCACTTTCAATCATGCCACTATATTTCATATACTCTGATATAACTGAAAAAAGGGAGATAAGTTGATTACCTCCCAGACAAAACATTACAAAATTTCTGTAAGTGATCAATATAATTTTTAAAGGTAGGAAAGCATTGTGGAAAGTGATTCATGGGACAAATATTTCTGATTTTTCTCTCCGAGGCTAATATCTCTGATTTTTCCTGGAAATACTGTACCACTGAAGGCCTACATTTTTAATACACTGTAAAGTGTAAAGAAATGTGACTTTCCCAGAAATTACTAGCCTATTGGGACCTTCTGGTTAGACAGAAAAACTGGACTCGTCCAAGCCGGCAAACTGAATATTCAAGGAGCACACCACCATTTAGAGAATGGCCTTTCCAGGAAAAGTAGGTCTTAAGTACGCCATCATGGTGGGTCCTGTTTCAGTGTGAACCACTCATATTTGAGGAATCAGTTGCTGCTTGTTTTTCAAGGATATCAAAGAGGAAATGTTAATGTGTAAGTGATGGCAATTGGGATGAATCTATAGAGGATGATATAGGCCATTTCAGTAGTACTGGGTGTGAAAAAGAGGTGATTCCTATCACCATTATGGTTTAATAGGAGTGGATGCACAGCCCATAAAGTTTTTCCACCCTTTAGCTCAAAATCTAAATGGTAATGCTGTGGTGAATTTGTGATGCCAAGATTCGCCCACTCATTCACTTTTATATGAGCTATTGTGTTAAATGGAGCAGCTAGTGGTGGTGTGCTCCCTTCAGTAAACTTGACCACCGTAATTTTTGTATAGATGTGGGCTATGGAACATTTGTTGTAAGTTGCTACACTATTCTTTTAAGCTCCAGTGACCTCAAATGACCTTTGACCTCTACCAAAAACTACAGGGGGTTCTTCTTAGCATGAAAAACCTACAGTATATACCAAGTAAGAAAAGTGATGGTCCTTGCTATCTTGAGATCATGTTTACAGTCATGGTTCTGGTTTTGTTTACAGTACCTCTGGTTACCCTGACTAACCTTTGATCTCTACCAAAAAACATAGCATTCTTTGTCTCAACATGACAGATCTTTAACAAATATGAAAAATGCTGATCATTCCTATCTTGCACAGGTTAAACGGGGAAAAAAGCTACAGGTTCCCTCCAAAAATCATACAGCCATGAGCTGTTTTTTGCAATTTGTGGCTTCTGGTTATGGTCTGCTTTATAACAGGTCTGTTCACAATTCTTATCTTGTCTGAAACCTAACCTTCATTTCAAAACAGATAGAGTTCCTGAAATTTGGGAAACCTCTATCCTTCCAAAGATTACAATCATGCTGTTAGAATAAGGCCTTACTTTGCCAGTCAGATGCAAATGACTGTTGGAAATAAAACCCTACAGTCCTCACTCAAAAATTTAATTCAGCATAACGAAACTTCATAATCCACTGCAGCCAGCCTTGAATTTTGAGGCTTGGGGGTGTGATCCCACACAATCACTCACCTCAAATCACGGTGAGGAGTATGATGTTTTGCACACCTAGATGGAGAATGGGAGCTCATACAAATCTTTTATAGTTTCACAAAACAGCACTCCTGGCACATTTCTTAATTTTCTGATTGAGTGTAATTTGTAGCACACCTAAATAATCTAAAACTCAAGGCCTGCCACTTGCTCAATAATATTTCCTGTAATAACCATTTGACATGAACTTTAAGGCCCAGTTCTCTCACCCCAAACAGTACCAATTCTCCTAACCCTCTAACTTTAGCCCCTCCCACAATTGTCTGAAATTCAAGCTCATCCAGATACAATCTCAGTTTACTGCTTCAAGGTGAGTAAAGAAAAACTCAATTTATACAACCAAAACTTAGTACCATTCACTCTGTATAATATAAGCTTTGGTACTCTGCATTGTTTGAATTAGCTGTCAATCAAAGAGCTGAGCCAATTGAGAATTTTGGTACCCCCCTACCAAAATTATAGTTTGGGATGAGAGGTTTGGCCCTCTAATACTGCATTTTTGAGACTTGTATATTATACTGAAAATAGGCCTGGTAGTTTTTCTAGTAACTAACTAGTATGCATATCACACAGTGAAAAATAAGGTTAATTTTGAAAATCTGAGCAAATTGAAATTGCTCTCCTGAAAGACCCCTGGAGAGCAAAATGTGTGTGCTTCCCTGTATTGTCCAGAAGAGCAACTTCATAGCATTTTCAACCCCTTAAGAGCAATAACGTGTTCTCCTTGATTTTCTATTTCAAGGTGTGCAGGTAGCGGTATTACATACTGTAGAACATACTGTAACAGGCTAACACCACCAGGAGTAAAGTACAGCACTGTACAAGTTATGAATCCATGCAACCATCGTCATATCAAACTCCAATTTATTCATGCAATTAGTACTATCTGCCAATCAAATCTTCCCTCATTACTAATTTACTATTCATACTGTACGCTGTATCTGCTGATTAATCTAAGTTGTGAGATACAACTATCTTACAATATTAAACCTTCACAGGTTATCTCACATCAACATGATTAAACTGTCAAAACCTGTCTAAAGAATAAACCTGAAAAATATTTGCTAACAGACCGACCCATGATACACCCACCGTGCAACCAAACCAAAACAAACGTTACCTAATATTAAATGAACTCATGTTTACATGTAGATCCACAATAGGGACACTTTGATTGTGTTGGATTTTGTGTGCTCCTTATTTATAATTACCATAACAATATGTTACCAAAATCTATATTTCTTATGCTGTGTGTAGCCATTTTGTTTTATTGCATCAACACCTGAAAAAGTATCACTTTATCATACCTAAAATTCCCATCATGATAAATTGTAAATTTTTTTTCTAATAATAAATTTCTGCCTGGTATATTTTGCCTTCTTCAATTCACAACTCCAGTGTGCAATTTAAAATCTTTTCCAATGAAGCTTAAACTGTTTCTTTTGTACATGTATTTAACATTTCTGTTTCTTTTTCATGAAAGTGTACCTCAAGTCAAAATATTCAAAAATGTATTAAACAGCATGAAAAATGAATTCTAACAGTCCAGCTCCCATTTTCACGGGACATTCTTTAGCCAAGATGTAAAATGTTTTAAGTTTATTCACATAAAACAAATTAGTCCACGGTGCAATAATTTGTGTCTTGTTATTGTACAACTCGCATTACCTGCTTTGTTTCCCTTTAAAATGAAATATGCTTTTATCAAGCCTTGAGTTTTAGATTTTCCAAGTGTGCTACAAATCGCACTCCTCAGGAAATTGAAAGAGTATGGTACAGTAGGTGGGCTATTTTATTAAACTTAAATTTGACTTGAGGTACACTTTAAGGGACCAATCCTCTCACCCCAAACTACACTTCTTGTAGGGGCTTACTGAAATTCTAAACTGGCTCAGCTCTTTGATGCTAATTCAAAAAATGCCGAGTACCAAAGCTTATATTTATACATAGCATGAACTGTACTGAGAGTGTTTTGATTATGCACATTCTCAGTTTAAACTTACCCTAAAGCAATTAACTGAGAATGTGTCTGGATGAGGATGAATTTCAGACATTTGAGGGCAGGGCATAGGTAAGAAGGTTAGGACTTAGGAGAATTGGTACTCTTTGGGGTTAGAGAATTGGACCTTTAAGTTCCCTGACATGATTTCTTTTCTCCTTCTTGTCTCCTGTAATGGCACTGTATTTGACTACTGTACTTGGCTAGAAAACATCCAGAGGAGACACTGTGCTTGGCTACCTCTTCTGGGGTTCCTGGAGGTCTCTAAACAAAAGAAGAAAATTCCAACAGATGAAATCTTCTTCTTCTTTCGGATCACAGTGACACATCCAAAGGACATTACTACACCGCACATGCGCCAGGGGTGCCCTAATCTCTAATAAAACTAGTATTTTGTATTGGACAGGGTCCTTGTGACTATCCATTGGGAAAGAAACTATATTTATAACAATTAGACAGAGGAAAAAGTTGACAAAAGTGATGATTGTGCATCTCCTGAGTTTTCCGGATTGGGTGTCTAAGTCTATCCATTGGAATATTAGCCTTTCCTATAAAACCCTTTGGAGAAAAGAATGAGTCTATTCTGCTTGCGACTCTCTGCTAGCGTGGGTAGATATAGGTCCTTCAGGATAGCTGTCATTGAACCTGGCTCACGAGAAAAATCGGAACTTATAAAACGAGCCAATCTCCTCTGGATGTTTTCTAGCTTATCACGTAAGTAGGACTGACGTGGATCCCACACACAACAAGCATTAGTGTTCGACCGATCATCTGTTAAGTAATCGGCATCGGGCCGATTATTGCGCTATCGGTAAATAATCGGCATCGGTAAAATTCTGCCACTCAACCGATCACTACCACCGATTATTTGGAAATTGGAAAAAAGGGGCTAAATATACTTGAAACTGGCTCTTATTTTGATTAAAATTCCCGTAAATACTCAATCCTTTAACTTCCCGCCAAAACGGGATGCACTGATAATCACAAACATAAATTTTACCCCTGCCATGGGAATGATCGTTTCAGATGTTTTCCGCTATAACCCGGTAGTATTAGCCTACTTGGAATTCGATTTAGAAGTGCATTCAAGGTGTATTCCATGCTGTCTCGCAGAAAGCGCCCCGTAAGTTGCTGTACAAACTGTTCTGCACCAAACACATAGTACAGACTATCTAGCTGCAGTGTTTCGCCGTTTTTTCAAATCCCCAACCTTTGCATACATTTATGCACACATTTTGTACACTTAGCACCTAGAATCTTGTGAAGTTCGGTGGTTATTACCTTGCATAAATTAAGGCATTCCCAGCATTCCTTCTGTAATGTTACTTACGGTAGGACTTCAGCAATGTTGTCATACGACGTCATTGCAAATGAAAACAGTAATGCACGTGATCTCTTGCAGCAAACTCCTTGGCCCATGCTTGCACTAGACTTACGTGAGTGCCCGTTTTTACCGCCAAACAAGGCGTAATATTTTGCTCGGTGACATCATATGCAAAAGATCCATTGCAAAATTTAAATTGGCCCCTGCTTCGTGATTGGTTCAATTGCGTTGGTTCTAGGCAGCCAATCACAACTCGCGCCTTCGCCTATGTGATATAGTGTGTGAAAATACTCGGTCTCGAGACAAATTTTCACGTTGAGTTTGTGTTACGACGATCGCACAGTTTGTAATGCCGGCTAGCGAAGCCGGGTGAGCCCTGTGCTAAATTCACCTAGAAACGGCATCGCAAATCTCAGCGTACCTGGATTTTTCGGGGATCGGACTTCCGTGCATTTCAGTTGCAGATTCTTTTTAAACAAGACGGAAGTTTTGGGCTGAACTGCTAAAAATATACGGGGATATTTATATCGGAAAGTTATACGAGTGCCCAGAACTGCTAAGATTATCTTGATTGCTTTACATGGGGTGCGTTTCTAAAAGCGGGAGAGTAGCTACAGTACATTAACGCGACTACAACCGAGTACAGTAAAAGAGTGCAATGTTCCGACATGATTGGGGGATGAAAACTAGACAGAGCATGATGTTGGCCTTAGAACTAAATTATCAAAGGGCATGTGAAATCGACTGCAAACAATTGTACAGTATTAAAGGTTGATTTGTATCTCCACTTTTGAAGTGAAAATATTTCGCCTACAAAATGATATCCCGTTCGTGAAACGAACAGAACTATTCCCAATATTTCCATCCTGAACTGGTTATGGTAATACGAAACGCACAAAGCAATTAGGGACACGTACTAAAGTGACAAACATGTGACTTCCCTCTTTCTAATAATCGGTGATCGGTAATCGGCATCGGGCCGATTGTTAAATTAAATAATCGGTAATCGGGTATTACCCATTATAGCATAATCGGTCGAACACTAACAAGCATACTCCAAAACAGGCCGAAGAAGACCCTTATATGCACCTAGCTTCACATCCCAGGAGCTGAAAGATAGGTCTCTACAGAGAATTCCCAAAATCTTAGTGTCTTTGTTACAGATAGACTGAATGTGCCTATCCCAGTTTAGGTCGTGAGAAATCGTGACCCCAAGGTACTTTATAGAGTCAACCTTAACTCGCTTGACATCATTCAGGACATAGTCCAATTTGACCTGATTTTTTCCTAGAAAAAGTAATGATGTTACACTTAGATGGCTGGAATCTCATGCCCCAAGTCTTGGCCCAAATACCTAAGTTATATCATTCTGGAGCAGGTAACAATCATTAGCATTCTCAATGACCCGATAACAGACAAAGTCATCAGCAAAAAGTCTGATATTAGAGGAAGCAGCATTTACAATGTCATTAATGTGCACAAGAAAAAGGAATGGGTCCTAGAACAGACCCTTGGGGTACACCAGGAACAACATCATCAAAAGGGGACCAAGTGCCATTCACTACAACAGCTTGCTTGCAATCAGAAAGAAAGTCATCAACCCACGGGAGAACCTGTTTGGAAGCGCCAAGGCTTAACAATTTGGTTTTTGGTAGCTCATGAGGCACGGTGTCAAAGGCCTTTTCGAAGTCAAGGATAAAGACATTGACCTGCTTAAGCGAATCCAAAGATGAAGCGCAGTCCTCGAAGACAGATACTAGTTGGGTGTCAAAACTATCTTTCTAAAAGCATGTTGCTTTGTAGTCCTCAGTAAAGGATAAAGGTTGTATGCTATACTCCCTATAGTCACAGTCCTTACTCCAACTGTTTTAACAAGCTGGATGATCGGTGGAAGTTTTAAACATTGAAATTAACTTTCTTCTGACAGCAAATTTTTGACCTAAAACACTCATTTAATGCCGTAACTATTCTTCTATAAGTCTCACAGGCACCAGCAAACCCTTTGATCACTGAAATCTTCCGGAAAGGGTCAAAACTTTGGAATGAAATCACCAACTTTTTCATGCGGTAGAATTTACTTACTTTACTATGTGACTTTGGAACTTTGTTTACAACAATATATGCTAATGAATCACAGTGGACTTACCATAGGGACTTACAGTATGCTAAAAGGCACTCTTACATCCTTAGTGATGCCACAGTAATATGCATGAGTGTTCTAATATAAACAAATATTTTAAACGCTACAGTAAAGGAAGTTGCAAAATTGATGTTTTTATTCCAAATTTTTGGACCTTTTTAGAGGTGTCAAGTCATCAACTAGAAAGCGGAAAGGCTTAGTGGTTCCTTGCCATATGATATAACATGGATGCCCACATGACAAGCATGAGATCCCTCACAAATACTGAGGTACACTAGTAAGGTCAAAACCTTTCGAGATCATGTGACCCAAAATGACCTTTCACACTCACTTAAAACAATAGGGAGCAACTACCTAAAAAGACCATCAACATGCTAAATATGAGCAATTCACAAACTGAGTATGAGATCCCTCCACAGTTCAATAACCACATAAAATGTCATGTCTTCAAGGTTTTGCCTTTTTGTGACCCCAACCTTTGACCTCCACAAACAAGAGAAATCTCCAACACGGTTATGATGCTGGTAAACTATGTTGTCTATTGACTTGATAAAGAGATATTTTTGAAACATGCTCCTTTAAATCAAAATTTTGGGGATTGAGGATAGCTCTCTATATAATGATGTCTCTATGATCCAAAAAGTTGACTGCACTGAGGTTAGTTTTACAACAAGCCCTAATCCTAACAGTCATCCATAAATTGGAACATACAGTAGAGACATCTCAACAGAAAGGTGTAACCTTGGCTATTAGTAGTGGTCCTTTTGTATTTGTTTTTTGATGTAATGCCCTTCCCAATGGCTATGATATCCTTCAAAATTAACAAAAAATGGGAACCCTAATAATCCAGAAATGAACAAGATTTGTAATTTGCCTTAAATTGTCTGCTTGTAGGAACACCACATACAAGTCAAGTGTCCTTTGTTTGATACACAGTAGATACTATTATGCTAGTTTTGATTACCTGAACTACAGTACTTTCTGAAAAACAAGCCTTACTAAGAGGGCTAAATAAGTGTCAGACACCATCTCCAGACAGGTAGGATATGGTTAAAGCCATTGAGCTGTATGATTCAATGAGAAAACCCCTCAGGACACTGTGGCAGTCAAATGTGATGAATTAGGTATTAAAGATAACAGTGACCAGCAATTTTCACAGACTCTGGTGGGTCAGTTACAATTTGATTCAATCAATTAGGCAATCTCAGTTCAAGCATGCTCAGGGGTATTTGATCCAAATGATCAGTTATTTAGTTCTTTTTTATAAAACTAATTACCCGTGGTATATTTAATTATCTAGTTCCCACTTCCATGTCCTTATGAGGACAGTGGCACAAGGTTTGTCTGTAACTTTTAACAATCTTTGATACTAAATTTAATGTTATCTTCATATTTTCTTTAGGGTTATGGAAGAAACAATGCTTGTATGTTCTAAAAGAAATTTTGGGCATCATACAGAGCACTTGATCTGTTCAAAGTTTACACTTATGAAGTTCCCCATTAAACAATTCCTCTGCTTTGTGGGCATGGAAGCTTTCTCCAATATGTTCAGGCTATGTCCCCAGATAACCCTCATACAGCCAAGTTTGTCTACTCACATATTTCATGAAAATCTATAGGCCGAGATACTTATGGCAAAATCAGCATACCTATGACAAAGATAAATTAACTAACATGTCAGCTTGATGAAAAGTTTTTTTCCTTTTTAACTTTTTCAGATTTTGTTCTACCCACTTACTCTTATGCATATTAATACTGGCACTAAATGTTATAGGGCAAAACTTCAAACCAAAATCAACATAAATACTGTACCAAATGCACTTTTATGCACTTACAGTAAGACATTCTTAATACAGTGAGATTGCTTCAGTACATATTTTGAAATTACCCAATTTGATCATTTACATAATGAAGTGGATTCCAAAAGCTTACCAAATGCATCTTACATTACCCATGCCATTCAAAACTCTTCACCCTATGCACTAATGAATATTAACCCTAACAGTTACCCTTTTTGAGATACAGTATGTGCAAGGTTTAACCTCTGATGACCCTAAATGACCTTTGACCTCCAGTAAAAACAATAGGATCATCTACTCAATATGGACAATCCACATGCTAAGTATGAGATCCCTTAGAGTTACCTTTCTTGAGATATACTGTTTACAAAGTTTTGATGTTTTGACCTCTGGTGACCCCAGATGACCTTTGACCTCCACCAAAAACAATAGGGATCATCTACTTAACATGGACAATCCACATGCTATGTGTAAGAGCCCTCACAGTTACCCTTCTTGAGATACAGTGTTTACAAGGTTTTGACCTTTTTACCTCTGGTAACCCCAAATGACCTTTGACCTCCACCAAAAACAATAGGATCATCTACTCAATATGGGCAATCTGCACAGTAAGTATGAGATCACTCCATTTTTCCTTCTGGAGATATCCTGTTTACAAGCAATATCCAAGGTATTTACCATTTGACCCCTGGTAACCCCAAATGACCTTTGACCTCCACCAAAAATGATAGGGACCTTCTACTCAATGTGGGCAATCTACATGCCAAGTTTGAGATCTCTCAGAGTTACCTTTCTTGAGATATTGTGTTTACAAGCGGGCATCACACACACACACACACACCACATCACCATCCCATAGATTCCTTGCCTGCCTTCGGCAAGGAATCAAAAATAGTTGCAACAGTTGAACAGGATTTGGAAAAGGTAATTTATGATAGCAAATTAACATTTTAGGTCCTACCTTTACTACAAGAAAAAAAAATAATTTTGACCGGACATACTGTAGGCTAGTACTGTCGAAGATCTGCAACAGCGGAATCACAGGAGTAAGGATTAGGCCTAGCCTATGTATGGGGAGCAATTATGTGACCGTCCAACTCCATACTAGTCCTTTACTGACCACACCGGAAAGTACATTTGCCATACCCCAAAGAATCACGCCAAGGTGCCAAGGTGGAGGTGTTTCAAATCATACGCCACACCAATTGTTGCAATTGCAACTGTTGTAATTTTGCCTGTAGCAGCCGGGTACGCCGTACGCCAAATTTGTTGGCGTACATTTCCGTACGCCAAAGATCTTTCTGTGAAAGGCCTTAGTTTCCAGTATGGTTTACTGAGGACTAGCCTAGCTGCTTTGTTGACAGGGTATTGTTTGACTTAAAAAAGTCCATTAAGTTGAAACTTTATTAATATGCTCTAACAATTTACAACAGATACAAGTGAGTGAAACAGGTCAATAGTTGCTAGAGAGAGCTATCATTCATTTTGTAAATAGGGCAGACATTCGCCCTTTTCCAATGGGAGCTGACAAATGACAAAAACACATCAAATGCTGACCGCATGACGAGACTTATGTTGTAGTTGCTAACCAAGTTTAACTGTTACCTAAGTGACCTAGGCCTATTACCTGCCTAAGTACCCAACACCAGTGTAATGTTAGCCTGGACAGTTAACATAACATAGCATAACAGGTTGAAGGGCAAAGGAGGGCCAAGGCTAATAAGATGCCTTGAAGTCCAAGTCCTAATCTAAAGTCAAACCACCAAAGCTTGACAACAGCCCCACACAATCAGATTCTACCACAGTCATGGAAAAACTTGTCAATGTTAACCTTAAAGCATTGAGCTGACGGGGAGTTAACTACCCAATCTGGCAGACAATTCTACTCGTTGACAACTCTATGGGAGAAACTAAACTTCCTAATGTCAAGCCTTGCAAAAGGCTTTTCCAGCTTTTTACAATGCCCATGCACATGAGAATTACTTTGAACCCTTAAATAACTACAAGTCGAAAGGGGATTCCTTTCACAAAAAAACTTTTAAACATGGAGCATATCCCCCCCCCCCAATCCTTCTCAGCTCCAAAGTAGTAAGCCCAAGATGTTTAAGCCTAGCTTGATAAGGTAAATTTCTCACCTCAGGAATAAGGCGAGTGGCTCTCCTCTGAACCTGCTCTAAAAGAAACTGTCCTTTTCATAGAAGGGGCTCCAAGCCTGAGCTGCATAGTCAAGATGGGGTCTTAGCAACTGCTTATACAAATTAAATACAATATCCTTACTAAAATTGTTGAAATTCCTCTTGATCAAACCAAGCACTCTATTAGCCCTTGCAGCAGTAGCTGCACACTGCCTTGATGACTTTAAATCCCCAGTAATTACAACACCTAGATCTTTTTTGAAGGTGACATAACTTAAAACACTACCATTCATGTTATAATCATAGTTAAAACTTTAAGGACCAATATGAAGACCTTACACTTATCCGTATTTAAAGACATTTGCCAGGTCTGAGACCAAGAAAATAACCTATCCAGATCTTTCTGCAGGAGCATTATCTGCTAAGGCATCATCGAAAGTGCTAATCTTCCTATAAAGCTTAGTATCATCAGAAAACTTACTTATATGAGATGTAAGAGAACTATCAATATCATTGATGAAAATTAAGAAAAGAAGTGGGCCAAGGACAGAACCCTGGGGAACTCCACTTGTGACTTCTTTCCAATAGGAGAAGTTACCATTGACAGCAACTCTCTGAGATCTACCATGAAGCCACAAATTTATCCAATCAGCACAACTGCCCTGAACCCCTAACCCTAAGCAGTTTAACCATTAGCCTACCTAATGGAACTTTATCAAAACCCTTTGAAAAGTCAAGGTAAATGACATCAACACCAAACCCAGAATCAGGAGATGAAGAGACATCTTCAAGAAAGCTTAGTAAGTTAGTTACACAAGATCTGCTTGGCAGGAAACCATGCTGTGACAGATTAAGTAACTCATTATCTAAAAGATACTTAAGTAAACTATCCTTAACTAAAGATTCCATAACTTTGCACATAACACTGGTTAAACTGACAGGCCTGTAACTGCAAGGCATACTTCAATCCCCCTTCTTAAAAATTGTAGTAACATTTTCTACCCGCCAGTCAGTTGGAACAAAACTCAACTCCAGACACTTCTGAAAAATGATGGGGTACTAATTTAGTTTCCGTACCCAGAAGTAGACATAATTTTACTCACTTCACAACTTCCAAAAGAGGACGCTGAAACTTTCAAGTTTATTTTTTTTTTCCTTTTTTAAGTAAAAAACCCTTTTCTTTTTTTCCTCACTCAGGAAACAGCGCTATGAGTGTGTGCTGTGGAAAAAAGTGAATGGTTAGTGTTGCAGAAGAAAGAAAAGCATTGTTAGTAACTGGACCCGAACCCTCGACCCTAGTGGTATAGCAATTCTAGCATGAAGACCAGCGCACTTGCCTACTGCGCTACGAGCGCCATTGCCAGTGGATGGGTTAAAAATAATATCAATACTGTCTAATAATACTATTTATTACATATAGCTATAGGTATACGTATATACGTATACCTATTTAAGCTAAGTATGTATGTGCTTGAGAGTGTACATATATGTACAGTATGAGATACGTATCCATATAGGTTTATATACCCCTACGTATACAGTTCCTAATTCCTATGCATGCGTACACCTGCATATGGCCAACCCTAACCCTATATCTATGCGTACATAACCCTAACCGTATTACTATGTGTACGTAACCCTAACCTTATTACAATGCGTACGTAACCCCCAACCCTACAGCTGACGCAAGTTCCGGGTATGGAAACTAAATTAGAGCCAATGATGGAAAGAGGAACTGACAAAATCTCAGAGCATTCACGTAAAATGGCTGCGTGGACCCCATGTGGCCCAGGGGCCTTACTAGCCTTCAAGTTCAAACTCTTTAACTGTTTACAAACCTGTTACTCCAAAAAAATGACATAACTGATTGAAGAAGAGACATCAGTACCCCTGCAAGTTCCCAACAAAGACGATTCCTCAGTAAAAACAGAAACAAAATAGTCATTTAACAAGTTTAATAGCCATATCCCGATGCTCACTAACCAAAGTAATAAGTGTTATATTATCATCACCTTTGAGAGACCCCACACCTTAAGTTTCTGCTTAGACCTCACATAAGTACGAAAAGTTTTGGGGTTTATCTTAAACTCCTTGGCCAGCTGCTTTTCAACCCTAGTTTTAGGTCCATTTACCAAATTTACCAATTACCAAAGTTATAGGCCTAGGCCTAGCCTTGGCCTAACGTTGGGCCTAGGCTACCAAATTTATAACGTTACTAACCTCCAACACCAAGATTGACTTTTAAAGGGCTGGTGTCCGCCTTAAACGCAGCTGTCAGTGCAAACACAGCAACTGGTGGGGCTTGTTCTACATCTGAAAATCGAGAAGAACCCATCTTAGGCTTCTTTGCTTCCAACCCGTCGGCCATTATTTATATGATGAGGGTTGAGTTTCAGTTTCTTTCCCTTGTCGATGTCAACTAGCCTAGGTCGAGTAAGCACACAGTACATGTGCAGCTGGGTGATTATGGACAAACGTTATGTCTAGTCTGTACAGTGCATGCAGTATGTACGTAAACGAAGTATCTGGCCAGCTGCAGTTATGTTCGTTTTAGGCTATGATCCTTTGACTGAGGTCACGTCCACGTACGTAGGCCTATGCGTATAGAGTGGTTGTTGAAACAGCGACTTACATCTGCTTGTACGTAGCAGCTGTCCATTGTAACATGTTTGCAATGCGTGTGCAGGTGAGGCACCTCGATATTCAGATACGGAAGTGGTAAATGTGACTGATTTTCAAAAGACTTACTTATTTCATTCAGATAGTCAGGATTAAAATTTAGAAATACGTAGCCTTTAAACAATCTTCAAATTTGAAATACGTTCCCTTGGTATCTGTAGGTTTATGTAGTGAAAAAATCATTTCAATTGAGGACAATTTAGCTGGACGCGGTGAATTAGGGTTTGTTATGATTTACCGTACCGGAAGCAAGCTTATGTTGTCTTACCGCGGGAAATTGGTATATACTGTTAACACTGATTCCAGCATATCATAGCACATACGTACACAGTACAGTCACAATACAATATTCGTTTCAGCACTCGATTCCCCCATAGCTTAGCCTACATCAAAATCATTCACTCACTATCAGTCACTATTGTTTCAATAATCATGGCAGAGAAAGAATCAGATGATCGTGTTGAATCACCCTGTGAAGAGTCCAACAAAACAGAGGAACCTGAATTGGCTGAAGTAGATTTGCGTCAGTTTGAAGAAGACAACAGTAAATGTTTCACAATTCAGTCACCTGTTCCGCGAATGTGCATAGAGGAAGATTGCTGCTTGGGAATAGATGAAGCAGGCAGAGGACCAGTGTTAGGTAATGACTCACATTAGAGCAGTGTTCCTAATTAGGATGAAACATGCAAGTGTGGACTAATGCATGCAAATGGAAAATGTTACCCAGAAAAATTTCTAATGTGAAGGACAGCATTTTCATCCACTGAGATCAGTGTAGAATTTTAACAGGCATCTCAGTGTCCAAAATTAAGGGCATTTCATTTGGACTGCCAAATATTTCAAAAATTGTGTGGAAGGTTGACCTATGGACAACCCAAAAATTGGACTACAATGAATATAATTTACAAGAATCAAGAAATGAAGATGAAATCAATGAGCTTGTTTTTACCTAATTTCAGTACAAAGTGGTGTTGAAATCAGATAACTTTTTCTTGATAAAGTGTTTGACAAAGCATTTCTGAAAATTCTACTATATTGTCTAAAAAATAAGTGGGCCTAGGACTAAAAGATTTCCCACAGGACAACGAGGTTTTTTTTTCTGAACACTTGGCCTTTGGACATCTCCTAAAAAACATTCACCTAAAATGTTTTAGTTCTAGTGAACTTTTAATTTAGTGAACCTTCAGTCTTATGGGCAGTCCCAAATTAATTGCTTTCTTAAATGCTCAAAAAATAAATCTTAAATTAAAAATTGTTGCAATTTTCTAAAATTTCTTTTTTTTTAACCCTCTGATATTCAATTCAAAGGTCCAATGGTATATGGGGTCAGCTACTGTCCTTTGTCCAAAAATGAAGAATTGAAGGATTTGGGGTTTGCAGGTAAGTGAGGAGTATTGATCATAAACTGTATAATATTGTTATGATTTATTATGCAAATATTGCCAGTTAGTGGATGAACATGACTGACTACAGTACTCATCTGATTTGAAATGGCACTCTGTTTTGTTTGTTTGTTTATTTGCTCAGTTTATTTCCATACAGTCATGGGCGTCCGGAAGGGGGGGGCACTTGCCCCCCCCTGGAAAATCAAACTTGTGAAAAAATTAATTAAAAATTAAAATAAAAAAAATTAAAAATAGATCATCAAAATATCTTCACTCACAGCGTCAGTTTCTACTGAAATATGCGGACATTTGACCAGGAACAGCAAAAGAGAAGATGGTATGCTGAATAGTGAAATCGTAATTTGGGGACCATCATTCGTGATATCTATTGGAAATTTGTAATTGTAAAAACTATGCCAAAATTGTACTAGTTGTCAAGCATGTAGTGTGCATATGGCATCCGACTATTGATAAATGCGTTGGTCTTGGTTTGGTCCCATGCTGATCTCAAGTGGCGACGCGCCGATGTAACTGGGATATACAAGGTGAATATGGGGGGGGGGTGGGGGTGATTCATAATTGGGTAACAGATGTAGGCCTATATAGGCTGTTTGACAGTTGTAAGTTTTATCGTGCTCAGGCGTGTGAGGCCGTGACCGAGAGGCAGATTTACCTTCAACAACTTTTTTAGATTGAAAATTCTAAAAATCTAAAAATTACAGACATGAAATTCCTGTTTCAGGGCTGGGTACATGCAGCTTATAACACTCGCCAAGTGTCCTTTCCGGCCATCTGGAGGGTTTGTAAGACCCAAAATTTTCTTGTATGCTAGATGGTGTACACAATTCAATCATCCACGAATGACGAATGACCTTGCCCCCCCTTGTAAAAATTTCTGCGGACGCCCATGCATACAGTACAAAGGAACTTTTAAACAACAACATATAAAGAGTGACAACAAAGAAAAAAATGTCCAATTAATGATTATACAAAACAGAACATGCAATGGAAAAGGAGAGAGAAGAAGTTTAGTAAAAGGAGAGAGAAGAAGTTTAGTAAAACTCATATGAATCTCTCCCCAAAAGATGTATAAAATAAATTAAATTTCAGAGCAGCATATTTCTATCATGGTTTTTCAAATGAAAATCGCTATGCTACTTGTTGCACAATCAAACCTGTTCTTTACACTTATCTATGAATTCTGAATTTAACTTAAGTTTGGAAACACGTCCACTTTTTGAGTTCCTAAATGTCAATATTTCCACACTTTTACACCACACACTGATAGGCTCATAGCTTTAAAGGTTGGACGGACAGAAAATTGATAAAAATCATCTTTTTGACTTGTTAGTAATTCCCTTTTTTTTTTTAATAAATAACCTTTGAATATTTGGAAGTAATTTACTATTTTTAGCTTTAAACAGCAGGATGGCTGTCTTAAATATCACAAGATCTTCAAGCTTTAAAATTTTCATGTCAATAAAAAATGCATTTGGGTGTTCATTAAATTTAGCTTTTTAAACCAGTCTGAGAGCTTTCTTTTGCATTACATAAACAGAGTGAATATTACTTTTTCATGTATTTCCACACACTTCTAGACAGTAAATTGTGTAAGGGAAAACTAAAGAATTGTAAAAGGATCTTCATAGAGCTTGAGGTCATCTCTTAACCCTTTGACGTTGTGCTCCGACCGGGGCATATTTGCGCGCCTCGGGAGTGGGCAGAAAAGCGGACGTAGCACGCCCCGCATCAGCTTCCGTAGGCCATTGACCCCGTGACCTTAAACTATTGTCTCTCTCGTTGTTGTGACCGAATTTTCGGGTAGCTACTCGCAGTTTCGAGCTCTGCGTGAAACAGTAAAGATGGGTGACAGCCGAGCTCTCCGTATGGGTCCAAAAGGACCCAAACAACGGTAAAGGGTTAAAATAAGCCTGTGGAGTGTGTTTACTGCAAAGCTGATACATGCCACTGTTTCTGCGTGTGTGCACAGCCGACCGAGTGGTGCAGATATATTTTGGATTAACCCTTTACCATTGTGCTCCGATCAGGGCACATCTGCGCGCCTCGGGAGTGGGTGGAAAAGCGGACGTAGCAGGCCCTGCATCAGCTTCCGTAGGCCATTGACCCTGTGACCTTAAACTATTGTCTCTCTCGTTGTTGTGGCCGAATCTTCGGGTAGCTACTCGCAGTTTCGAGCTCTGCGTGAAACAGTAAAGATGGGTGACGTATGGGTCCAAAAGGACCCAAACAATGGTAAAGGGTTAAATTATACATAATCGCAAGACTTTTGGCCACTTTCGATGTAACCTTTTTAATCTGCTCCTTCCAATTTAAGTCGCAGTCAATAAACACCCTGAGAAATTTGGTGGTGAAAATCCTTTTTTATAATGCAATTGTCAATTTTAATAGAAATCCTTATCACACTTACATTTTGTGAACACCATAAAATTGGTTTTGGTAACATTTAAAGATAGTGTGACACGTCAGCAAAAAGACCTGAATTTACTTGGTAGTTAAGGAGCAAGGTTTCCTAAGGAAGAATCCGTTGGAATTATGTCAATATCTTTTACCGTTCTCAAGATTATACCTCTTCATAGTTTGAATGTTTCTGAAGCAACTTGTTGGTTCTGCAAAAATAGTGATGTTGAATGTTGCACAGTGTTGACATTTCTTTTGTTAACCCTACATCAATTATCTCTTAATTACTCATCAGATAGTTTATAGTTTGGTGATTGATACTGATGACTTTCAAGGACACAGATTCAACTTTCAAAATAAACCCTTCAGGAAACACTAATGTTACAACTGCCCTTGAAATGAAGATTGCAAAAACAAAGGATAACATTAGCCATATATGGTATGTCTCTCCCATGACATCACAAGATTTACATATTGAGCTCATATTTATGCATAATTAAGTGCAAATCAGAAATATACCTGTAAAATGGCCCATTTGTAACCGATTTTGATGGCAATTGTGGCAATTTTCTTGGTTTTTAATGCTTTTTACGTACATCAAATACCGGACTTTGTCATTTTGGTGTCACACTACCTTTAAAGATAGTTTGTTTACCATAAACCATATCCTCAACTTATCTAAGACTTCACATAAACATAAACTTAATTGCTGCATATCTTTACCAGAGCAGAGTATATTAGTATCATCAGCAAAAATAATAAATTTAACCACATTAGACACATTACAAATGTCACTAAGGAATAAGATAAATAGTTTAGGCCCTAAGATAGATCCTTGAGAAACACCATACTTAATACTTGACACATCTGAGGAGCAATTATCAATTTGAACATACTGTTGCCTATTGGAAAGATAGCTAGAAATCCACATGTGGACAATTTCTCTTATACCATGAAAAGGAAACCTAAAACCAAGGAACCTAAGCCATGCATGGCCCCCATGTTATCCTGCACATTAACCCTTAACCGTTGTTTGGGTCCTTTTGGACCCATGCGGAGAGCTCGGCTGTCACCCATCTTTACTGTTTCACGCAGAGCTCGAAACTGTGAGTAGCTACCCGAAAATTCGGCCACAACAACGAGAGAGACAAATGGTTTAAGGTCACAGGGTCAATGGCCTACGGAAGCCGATGCGAGGCGGGCTACGTCCGCTTTTCCGCCCACTCCCGAGGCACGCAAATATGCCCCGATCGGAGCACAACGGTAAAGGGTTAATGCATCTGGGTGTTCAATTGGGTTAGTTACTGTGCAGGAACCTCTGCTCTAAATGTTTGTGTAAATATTTTGGTCATCCACACATCCTTACACCTAATTTTGTCAGCCAATAAAATGAGGACCAGTAATTTTTTTGAAGTACAGGTATTTTCTCAAGAACACGTATTAGAAACACACCAAATATCTTCAGTATCTTCATTACCTGTACCTCCAGTACTTGTATTGACGTCAGTACTGGTATACCGCCCAACCCTTCTGGTTACCAATGGGAAGAAAGCAGGACACCTGTGGTAAAGTCCATGCATGTCCAGTAGGGGAGTCAAACCAACACATCATTGTAATTCCTAGTACAATGCATGACAGCAGAAACCATTCCAATTATACAAACAAATATGAAAATGTTAAAGGTGCAAACGTTTAATTTATTTGCAGTGTGTCAAGAAAAAAAGTTCAAAACACTATAGTACTGTACAAGTTGTGTTGACAGGACAACCAATTAGTAGCAAAATTATATGAGTCATGGTGTAAGAGATAGAATTTTGACCTGCATAAATTTTTATGACCATGGAAGCATAGGAAATGGGTCAATGAGTTCTCAAGGAAATGGAATTTTTTGGAAATTTTCATCTCAGGGACATCTAGTAAAGTCCTTCAGTAATTTTGATGCTTACAATTTTTAAAAGTTTAACCTATGTGTGAACAAGGCTTGAAAAATATTTTCAAGTCTTTTGTGAGTGGCTAAAGTCAGTGGCATTTGCAGTGATGAAATTAAACAAATGTGAAGTCTGGGCCCAATTCCATGTGGAGTCAAGCCTCAAGGTGGGTTTTTCATCCAAGGGCATTCCATGGTTTCCTTCTGAACTGCAGCTGGCCTTACAAAAGAAAGCAAATTTGATTTAAATTATCCAATGGCTAAGAAGTTGTTGTTCATATTAGCCATGTGCACTTTAGGCTGACAGTATTCATGGTTGGTTAATGCCATAAAACAATTTACTGCCCCTTGAGACCTTGTGCTGAAGTTGTATTTTACTATGTGGATTTTGCTTTCCAGATTCAAAGACATTGTCAGAAGAGAAGAGGGAAGAACTCTTGAAGAAAATTCAGGATTCAAATGAATTTATTGGTTACAACGTTGAAATTTTATCCCCAAATTATATTTCAACATGCATGTTGGGAAGGACAAAGTACAGTTTAAACCAGATATCCATGGATTCAGCGATTGGTCTTTTACAACTTGCGATAGATAATGGAGTGAGAGTTAAAGAGGTGAGTCTTTTTCAGATTATGTTCATTTTAACTCTTATGCATTATGGGTAAATTCTTTTTTTTGTTAGCAACAATATTTTGATTAGTTTAAGTTCCGTGGCAGGAAGTTGGGCATAAGCAAGAAATGTTTGTTGGTTTTTAGCGGGTAGTTTTTTTGCCAAACAGTTGCAATTGTTCTAGTCTGCCATAGCTGTCTAGACTCCTCTTTGTGCAGACACAATTGTGAAGGGAATATTGTGGTGATCATATAAAGTAATCAAAACATCCTGTGTATGCTGTATACATTGAGCTACACTTCTCCTCTGAGTTTTGTGTGAATCAAAGAGCAGTAACAATTAATGAAGACTTTTGACACCTTGGAGGGAATGTAGTTAAAGGCCCAGTTCTCTCACCCAAACAGTATCAATTCTCCTAACCTTCTTACTAAAGCCCCTCCCACAATTCTCTGAAAATTCACCCTCATCTAGATACAATGTCAGTTTATTGCTTTAAGGTGAGTATAGAAAAATTCAACTTATATAATCAAAACACTTTCAGTACTGTTCATGCTGTGTAATATAAGCTTTGGTACTCTGCATTGTTTGAATTAGCTGTCATTCAAAGAGCTGAGCCAATTGAGAATTTCGATACCCCCGTACCAAAACTGTAGTTTGGGGTGAGAGGTTTGGCCCTTCAAGGTTAGATAGTGTCTGTCTCTGGTATAAAGGAGCTTATCTCAATCTTATCATCTACAAAAAGTCTCTTACATGTAACTATGGACTTGCATTACATATAACATTTTTTATTTTATTTCCCAGGTATATGTTGATACTGTTGGTGATGCCACTAAATATCAGGCTAAACTTCAAGGAATCTTCCCAAACCTTGAAATCACAGTCACCCCTAAAGCTGATGCCAAGTTTCCTATTGTCAGTGCTGCAAGTATTTGTGCCAAGGTAAGTTCTCAACTTTGAACTTTCCAGCATGTTGTAGATGCTGTAAAGTTTAACATGTTTCGGTTTCTGCAGTCTTTAATGCAAATAGTATGGGGATATTGCTCTTCAATGTAAATTCATTTCTCAGGCTCTCTTTCAAAAGGTGGCAGAGTTTGTACAGGTCCTGGAAAGTCGGGGAAAACAGGGAGTTATCAAAAGGTCTTGGTCGCATCAGGAAAAACGAGGAAATGGACTTTATTGTTCTGATTTTCTCAGTGTTCAGATACATTTTATTGAGTGGGAAAAAAGACAGAGATACTGTATGGGACGGCAGGTCATACTGAAGACTTGAAAAGCCACTGTCCTTGATGCTCAACATAAGCAATGGACTAGAGGAAAAGGGCTGTGACCAGTCTGACCCAGTTGGAACTTCAGATGCAAAACCTCCACTATGTAGCTATAATGAAAATGTCTGACAATGAAGGAGGGACTCATAATAAGTGTATTTGTAAATTCTATGAGATATATTGAGCTGTCACATCCAAGTATAGATCTTGTTCATATGATGCTGCAGAGTGGGAAGTACGTTCTCCTTTGGGAGCAAAACAAACCAACGCAGACAAATGCAGACAGTTGGTCTGTCACCCACTGGAATGCGTGCATTGTCTGCTTACAGGTGCAGGGCAAATTGTTTGGCACATGGTCACGTGTTCCTTCGTTCTGCTCAAATGATGATGACAGTATGTCCTCAATGCACAAGTTCTATTGTACATAAACCCGTTTGGTGTTAAGCCCTTCGTACTCTTCTATAGAGCTGGTCAAATTCCCCATTTGATGCAACTTTTTCAGGTTGTTCGTGATCGTACCATCAAATCCTGGAAGTTTGTAGAGGGCACTGTCTCTTCTTGTGAGGACTATGGCAGTGGCTACCCATCAGGTATTTTAATATTCATCATTACTATCTTTAAAGGGTATAGGTCAGTTTTGATTTATGTAGAAGTCAATGCTTTTTCATGGTTGGCTTTCGAGAATCATGTGACTCTATTTTGTTCTCCAGGTTTTGAAATTTTTGAAAAATGGTTCCTTAGTTTTTCAATATAATTTTGAAGTCATGATGTATGAAACACATTTGTGAGATTAAGCTGTTGTTTTAAAACAAGTTTGAGGCAGTTGATTGCTTGTGCCTAACAGGGCACCTCTTTTTGAAAACAAGAGAGACAAAAATTGAACCTTAGTTAATGCAGGTAACTCAAGGTAAGGGTTGTTGGTAATATGGTCAGTTATCACTGAATTTTATTTACTTCTAAATGCAGAACTGCCAACCCAAAAGACATACACCAATCTGTGAATGACAAGTTTTGAGAATCTTATGCTCCAGTCCAACCTGATACACTTTTAACTGCTAATTATAAACATGTTTGGCTCAAATTCCTCATTTCATTGCCTCTAACAGATCCTGCAACGAAGAAATGGCTATCCGAGAATGTAGATCCTGTTTTTGGATTTCCACGTTTTATTCGGTTCAGCTGGAGTACAGCTAGTACCATCATGGATAAAAAAGCTGCTGCTGTGGAGTGGTGAGATACATTTTGTGAAATGCTCATCAAAAGCATGCCAGACCTGTAGCCAAGGGGAGGGGGGAGGGGGGCAAGGAGTAGAATACTTAAGTTGTCCTTCTCACACCAAACTTCAATTTTTGTAGTCAACAAAAATTCTCAATTGGCACAGCTTTTTAAATGGCAGCAAGTTCAAAAAGTGCAGAGTACTAAAGCTCGTACTACACAGCATGTACAGGAACTGCACTGAGAGTATTTTACTTACACATTGGGGTACTCACCCTGAAGCATAAACTGAGATTGTGTCTGGATGAAGAAGAGCTTTAGAAAGTTGTGGGAGGGACTTGAATAAGTAGGTGGGGAGCATTGGAACTATTTGGGATGAGAGGATTCAAGTTGTCTAAAAATACATTTTTTCATGTTACATAAATTTTCATTTGAAATAGTGTAGCACCTAATTGTCATATTTCATTTTCTAATTTTAATAAGTGGCAAACTCCTGTCTCAAGATGTACAGGACAAATATAATGTGCACATTTAGATCAAAGTACTTTGTTGGATGGAAATGGAGAAACAGTATTCATGAAGACTTCTGTGCTGTGTATGGTTAGGTCAGCAGTTTTATAGTGGGAAGTAATGTTAAGGATCAGGTGCGCCACTGGGGGGAGGGTGAGGCTGCCCCCTATATTTGCAAGAAAATGTAAAAAAAGAACAAAAAGAAGGGGAAAAGAAGAAAACAAGTGCTCAACTCATGGTTGGCCCATCCTGTCGAATACTCTGGTACTGTCCTGTTATGGGTGACTGTTCAAGCTCTAGCATCATCTCTGCATTTGACTATATTGGAAATATAAGGTCTTAGGTTTAGGTAAGGGTTATAAAGAAGAATATAATATTTCTATGAAATGAAAACAATGTGATGAGAAACAGCCCTCTTGGCTTTTGCATTTCTCAGTCTCAGATTTGTGGCATCTGTCAATTCCCTTATCCTTCTCCACTTAATTTTGCTAATGTCATTTCTGTTCCCAGGGAGGATGAAGATGAAGAAGACGAGGCTGCAAAGGGAACTGCTTCCCTACTGACATTTTTTGCTCCAAAGAATTTTAACCCAAGAAAGAAGAAACATCAGTTCTTTGATGAACGTGGATTGAAACAATTGAAGACATTTTGACTTCATAGAAAGTCCATTTGGAGAACTAGAGATGCAGTCACAAAGTGCCGTTCTGAATAATAGATCAAAGGTCAACCTGCAGTGCCGATCCGTTTGTGATGTATTGTAAATATACATAGGTCAATAGTTTGATAAATCCTGTGAGTTGGATCAGGGTGAAACATTTGACTGAGGATATAGTCCCAGGACACTTCTGTATGGTTAAACTAAGTAGCGAAAGAAGCAAATTAACAAGAAGCCCACATAGGTGGCACAGAGTGGATGCAATGGTTTAAGATTGGCAATATTGAATTATCTGGTTACAGCCCTATATTTCCACAAATCCATTACATTCCAACACACTTTGTTCCAGCAACTTGATGGTTGACAAATATTGAGATTGTAAGAACATCAGGGTGTCAGAGTATAGGTCAATCAACGAATGATAAGCTAGTCATAGTACGAATTTGCTGTGGACAGAGTGATATTTCCTGGGGTATGGGGCTGGTGTTACAGCATGTAGTATGGAAGGATGGGAAACTTTACAGTGGTCTCTCAATTTCATGGTCTGTAAACTAGACAGTAGCCAAGGAATGACCTTGCAAGTTCAGTACCTTACCCTGGGAATAAATATTGTGCAGTTAGCTATGAAACAGTAACATTTCAGTCCTCTTCAGTCATAAACTTTCAAATGACAACCTATTGGAACACACATACATAATCACTTGAATAATCTGGAGTCTTCTATATTTGTATAGCCTTACAGAAGAATTTAACAGTCGGGTCATGATGAGAAATCACTGGGGTCCATCAGCCCTAAAGTTTGTAATAATTTTGACAAAATACATCCCAGATGGCTGCAAACAGCCCATACTGCATAATAAGCAGATGAACTTTTTAAAGTTCAAATTTTGAATTTAGATGAAAGGAATGAGGAGATGGACCCACAAACAACTAACAAATCTAAGGAAATCTAATAAGTATCACTTGGCATTTGGATTTGTCACTAAGCATCTGTTGTTCTGTTCGGTGGCTTGCCACCATCCATTAATTATTAAAGTACTTCTTTCCTATAATAAAGAGGCAGAAAAATGAAGACATGAGCAAAACATTTCATTAAAGAGAAACTTTATTTAGCTTGGACAGGTATACAAGTGAGCAATACATGTGCTGTTAATACATATCATGCAAATTTAGAAAGTAAAATGTGTCCAATGTGTTTTTTAAACCATCTGAGCATTGGTTTAAGATGTCAGCACTAGGCAGAGCACAAATGACTGCCAATTGATAATGAAAATATCTGAAAATAAAAAGAAATGTTACACTTACAGTAAAATGTAGATCTAATTGGCAATTGAGGATCTTTCCATCTCGAAAAAAATTGTACGTAGTCTTCAACGTCCCACTCTCATCCATTCTATGCAACAACCAAAGGAATCTCTCCTTCTTCGAGCAAAATGTCCCACATAACAATGTCGAATCATATTTTTCCCTTTTACCATGGCTTTTGGTGCAAGTTACTACTACATCTATTTTACTTTGGAAATTGCAAAATTTTGCATCCAAGTTTCAGGGTGGTAACAGTTGTTAAAACTGACTAAATAAATGTCTGAAATTACTTGCCCTAGGTAAGAAATAAACTGTACCCTGTTCAGAACATATATGTATTGAAACTCACATCCCTCCTCTAAAACCCTACATTTATTTTACTTCATGATCACCTGAAATAAACTCTCTACTTCTCTGAAGTAATTCAGTCAGATAATATTGAAGGTATGAATAGATCAATATTTCCTTATGAAATCTTTGTAATATGTACATATCTAGGCTAGTTCACTTAAAATGATAGCCACCATTTTTTCACCTACATAATTCAACACCATGTGCAATACTTGGTTTACATATTCTCAGATGTCTGGGCTGTAAATGACACAAGTCTGACCCTTTGTAATTGATCACCAAGAAGGGGAGACAAAGTTACCAAAATCCACATGAAAGTTGTAAACTAAGGGAGAACTTACTTCCAATTGCCGAAATTTCCCCCATATGTTCAGATTTCCCAAGGATCTTTCTAGCTTGCAAATTTCCACCCATGTTGGCCACTGATAAAGCCAGATGCAGTGAACAAGTCTTGCACTTCATTGTGTCACGCTCTGCCCTTGGCTTCATGTATATTAATGTTATTAATTCATGCAAATGATTCCCATGTGTTTAGCTTTGAGAACTTCCTGGAACAGGAAGTCAAGGGAGGGAGGTGATTGGCTGATGCGGTCATATGTTTATGCTTTGACTTATCATTGGTTGATAGTTGGTGAAGAGACGTAGCACGCCCCGCATCAGCTTCCGTAGGCCATTGACCCTGTGACCTTAAACTATTGTCTCTCTCGTTGTTGCTGAATTTTCGGGTAGCTACTCGCAGTTTCGAGCTCCGCGTGAAACAGTAAAGATGGATGACAGCCGAGCTCTCCGAATGGGTCCAAAAGGACCCAAACAACTGTAAAGGGTTAAAATCAAAATGCCTGGAATATGTTGAGCTGAAATGGCCAGGGTCCATTTGTTCAATCAAGCCAAAGCTTGTTGGTATTTGATACAGTTTCTGTTGTTTAGATTTATCTGGAAATTAACAATCCCAAAATTGATATTGGGTTTCCTTAACCTTTGTCAAAAGCATTTTTTTTTACTATCGTAATTTTGGGAATGCTTGTGAAGTTTTCACATTACCATGTCAAGTGGAAAAAAATTGAAATCATACATTGCACTGAATCATACTATAAAATGCATTCAGATTTTCCATTACCATCCACGAGTACAAAACTTGCCATGGTCACTAAAATAAATACAAATATGCCTGTAAATAACAAACACAAGTTATTTACACTGTCCTTTCAAAAGTTCATTACTTTTATTTGAAACAAAGCTTGCCTTTCCAGGCCTGGCAAGTGAAAGTAACACCTCCTGCCAAAGGAAACCATTCAAATGAATCTCTGCCCCTTCAATCTCTTAAAGAATTTTTCATGTAGCACCAGGATGTATCCAATTTCCTCCCTGGTCAATAATGGCCCTTGGTTAGTAGTAATAGCAATGGTAAGTACACCAATTGCAGGGCAACAGATAATAATGGAACCTTTAGCAGTTACAATATCTTACACAGACAGAGAGGTGGGAGAAAGGCTACCTTTGTTGAGGAATGATAATAGATTTCTGCAGGGCTGGAAAATATGTTTATTTCATGGGAAGGGACTTCCATTACTTCCCAGGAAGGAACATTTCTCAAAATTCTCACCATACTTTCATGAACAGAAAAGGGATATTTTCCCTCAGTTGCATAAATTCCCCTCAAAATGCCCAAATTTACTGGGAAGGAGCCTCCCAGCTTCCCAACCAATGGATTTCTGAACTATCTTTTATTTTAATTTCAATACAAGGAGATGATACTTCAAACACTTGAGAGTGTTTGCTCAAACATCATTTTCTTGCAAGCAACATTGGTGGCAACCACCATTTGAGGTGCAGAGATGAAACAAACATTGAACAGCAATGCTGGGTGACCAATTGGTCATCTGAGCTAGTTTAAAAAGCTACCTGCACACTTTTTTGTGTAAGAAAAGGACACAGCACTTGAAATATACACTGCATGGCTACATTGGGTGAATCAGGGTGACAAGTTTCCAGATTGTCACAAACACTATTAGTTGCAAGGCACTGCATACACTGAAAATGAGTTGTATATTTCTTTCAAATCCCTCAAACTTCCTGGTTGACTTTATCTCCTGCACTGTTTTAAACACAATATCTCTTATCAGGTTATAAATTAATGAAAGTAGTGCAAGTTATCAAGCACAATAACATTAGTTATCTGTTTTATCAGCAATCAGCAGAGTATTGCCATTTATGTAACTTACCATTTGTCATAAAACAACAGCACGAGCATTAAAATAATTAATGTGGTCAGCAGCATCAGAGTATCTCAACCAGCACTCCTTTTGTCTTACTTTAACCTTGATCAAACATGCTATTTAAATCAAACCTAGAAATCATCAAAGCAGCATGTATGTAAATTGTTGAGACAGGAAGTTGTTGATGCTTAGCCAGTCAAATTTGCTTTGAAATCACATAAAATACCTGACTTTGTGCTCTGTAAGTATATGCTTGCTCTGTGATTGGCAATTTACAAGTGCATTACTTAATAATATTGCAGCAATTTTTTTGTATACATCAGTGGAATGATATGGCTGATTTCATTGATATTTCAGCTTAATCAATGATTGGCGTGCAAGTTGCTCTGGTGTCCAATAGCATACCACTCAGACGTTTGTTTGGTGACACTGAAGCTTCATGGGAGGAGTCTGAAGAAAAGAGAATGACAATGAGAAAAATAGTTTTAATGCAAAGGGTTTTTGCATTATGAAAACCACTTAGGAAACTGGTATTAATGAATGGACATAGGTGATAGCTTGTATGCACTTTCCTTTTAAGTTAGAAAAATCAAAGTGGAAAGAACGGTGGGATTCCTTCCCTCAAAACAAATTATACTGAGTAAAACCTACAGTTGGAACTGGGGGGAATGGAGTCGCCAGTAAATGAAGGGATGATTTAGTTATGACTAGGGCCCACATCGGTCACACTTAACCTATGTGTATTTACTTCAGGGGAATGAAAGACTATACTATTTATCCTGTGACTGTGCTGTCGCCGTCAGTCACATTCTCGTTGACTGTTATGAATACTCCCACATCTGCCAGAAGTACTACACTGTGCCCGACCTTAAAGATTTGTTTGAACAAACAGATTCTTCCCTTATTCTGGGCTTTCTCAAGAAAAGTACACTAAATAGGAATTTCTGACATGACTCCCTCCTTTGCTATTTTTCCAATGAAAATTGACCCAATTTTTTAGGTAGTTTTTCCTGTCCAATGCAACTTTTTCTTTCTTGGTGACACTATATAACACATTCGTGTTGGTGTGTTGTCAAATCCCATCTAACTAACAAACTTAAGTCCTTTTAAGTGACCCGAATTAGGAACATGAGTATGACAGAAGATATTCTTCTTTGGCCATAAAGAAACAGACATAGTACCTGGCAAACTTGAAATCCATATCTTGCTTTAAACCAGCTGTTCCCAATGGGGGAAGTACCCCCCTCCCCCGGGGGGGGGGGGGGATTTGAAGGTGCCAAGGGGGAGTAAGGGCTAAGGGGCCGGTAGGGGGGCGTTAGCAGGAAATGAGATGGACAAATTCTTCAGTCAAAACGAAAAAAAATAATTCAATAATCACGCACCCTAATCTCATTTCAGCATAAATGCATTATCGTACCTCAAGACTATAGCCAGCACTGCATATAGTCCCATGGTTTGATGAAAAGCTAAATGCAGCCAGTACTCTTCCGCCCACCACGAATGGTGTGTAACAACACAACGTCCCAAAGTAAGAGGAATGAATAAGACCATACAAACTTGTGAATGGCTGAATTGCTGGATGGTTGGCCTGATTGTGAATACATTGAGAGCAGTGTAAAAGCATGGCTCTATGGCTTGTTTGATGAGCTGTAGGGGGGCATTTGAACAAAACCAACTGACCAAAGGGGGCACTCTGCTAAAAAATCGGTTGGGAAACAATGCTTTAAATGGACATACTTCACAAGTATCTTGCAATCAGTTTGTTAACTTAAGCACTTGTAAAAATGAAGGTATGGTGGAATGATATGGGGTGGGTTGTAATGGCATTTCATTACATTACCAATAGGTATCTGATATTTATTTTGGAAGGTGGCAAATGTATCCCTCGTTGATTGTTTCAAGGTTTGCTAAATAGGATTGGTCAGTGGCAATAGAAGATTGGCATAAGCATTAAAAACCAGATCCAAATAATTGCATAACTGATGAATTCTTATACTTACATCCTGTGACCAAGCTCTTCTAGGTCTTGGCTGTGGTGATGGGTAATTTTTCTCCACCGATGGAGTTTTCCTGGGGCTTGGCACTGGGTACCCATTATTGTCCCTCTTGACAGAATGACCTTCAATGGGACTGGAAGTATGCCTTGGAACAGGGACTGGTCGTTTTCCATAGTTTTTGCCTCTTTTGCTCACTCTAAGAGGAGAGCTGATTTAAAACCAAAAGAGAAACGGAAATGTTTTACATCATCGCAAACACTAGTGGTTTATCGACAAATCCAAACAGTCAAGTGATGGTCTGGTTAAGTCGGCCATAATTGGGGTCCATCAGCTTAAATCTTTCCAATTCTTCGTTTATATGTATCTTGGATGATTGTACACTAAAATTATACCTCTTGATTCCCTCCGTTTTTCTGAATATGAGGATTTAGCATTGCATGTAGACAATAAAATACAGACAATTTAAGGCTGAAGGACCCCACCTATACATGTAACATAACATAACCTATATAACCTACAACATAACAAAAGAGGAAAACCGGATGTTCCCAATTATTTCAAATTTTCCATGTGATACATTGTTTATTTTTATTGTAAAGTACACAATCTAGGCACCTATCATTTCAGTTGTACATGCTAAATACTGGCAAAGACTGTCTCCATTATGCCGCTAGAATTCAACAGATTTTAAACAAAATTATCTGTCAAAAGGAATTATTCTGGGTTTCAAGCCTTATCTTTGTTAAGAACTGGTACTCAGTGACAAAGGTTTTTATTTACATCTACCTCTCACTGCAATATGACAAACCCTATAATTCTACTGATATCAAGATAGCTGAACAGGAAAGTCACTGGATAGATTGCAGATTTAAAAGTGGCCAACTAGGGATCAATTAAAACTTGGTATACTTTTGTAGTGTCATGGCCTGAATTAGCAGGGATGCAATAAATGTGAATTTCTTGCAAAGGAAGGGATGTGTGCAAATGGAACATTTTTAGGTATGAAACAGCAAATTTCCCTCCATTAAGTCTTAATTTCCCCACAAGTACCAAACTTTGCCTTGAAGGAGTTTCCAAACTTTTCCAATTACTGCAATATCATGTTGCATCATGTTTTTTTTCTATAAATTGAAACAGGGTTTTGTCCTTTTGAAATTCCTGTCCTAATGTGCCTGCAACCTAGTCCGAATGAACTATCAAAATTTTCATTAGATTAAAACCTTAAAGCGGCTCATTGAGTTGGTTCATGCGATTTAACAAATTTTTCCAAACCTGTTAAGCTTTCTTTACATACCAACGAAAAATGGTTGAACTTAGAGAATCCAGATGTCATTCATACAAATAACTTTTACGGGTGATTACTGAACAGGTCAATTCTGTTTTCAAAAACTGGTGACCAGACACTTTTACAATTTATGCACAAAATGGTTACAAGCCAGGACACCACATAACTCAAAATTTTTACCATTTCCATTACTACTGGATATGAAACTTGGACACATTATGCTAACTATTAGCATTGCAATGTGGTAGTGACCCTTTATCACTCGCTTAAAGTTAGAGATATCAACTCAATGAGCCCCTTTAATGGAGTTTTTCTCTCCCTGATGTACTTGAATGAAATTTTGCTGTGCATGTGAGAATACACTTAAATAATGTCTCTTGAAAACTTTATAGCTCTTACCAGGGCTCCATTTTTCTCATAAGTTGTCCAGAACAACTAAAATTCCATAGGGACGGTCAAGAGTGTAAAGCTGGTTGTCTGATGGACAACCATATTTTCTTGAAAGGAACTAGAAAGCAGCTTGCTTTTATCAGATTCAAGAATTTAATGCTTAGTACCTATTGACTTTTTCAACCTTTATCATCATATTTAATACTTTTATTTTTCAAGACAAATAACACATAAACATATAAGAGGTCAACTGTAAAATTTTCAGAAAATCATGGCCTGCTCTTATGTTTTAGGTCCCACCCCTCTTATTATCTATCCCTGAGCTTTCCTTTTCACCAGACCAAGAAATCAAAATTACATTTCAGCTACAAGTTGACTTAAAATACAAATTCTTTTGTGAGACAAGCGTAGCTTACATAATGATGTATGGTAGTAGGGTTTTAAAATCTCAAATGGAAATTTAAGTACATTTGTGATCCACAAAATTTCACTATATTTCTAACTGAGATTCACAGAAACAAAATGATACAAAAATAGACAAGTTCAAGGTTTATATCTGCACATCCATTAGTGACTTGTTCAGGGTAACTGGTAACAAAACATCTGAGCGCTGAGCGGGTTGTGCATAGCACACAGTTTCTAAGTGTGCTTACATCCAGCCATCAGCTGTAAACACACATAATAGTGTAAGCTGTTAACCTTTGACCTATTGCCCAAAACTGCTCCTTGAAGAAATCAGGGACTGAAAAGCTGTTGGTGGAAGAGGTTGCAACTTTCAACATTCTTTTACAAATTCCAATATTTTGGGAAATTACAGTAACTGATTTGGCAGCATGGTTCAAAAATAAAAAAAAGAAGAAATTTTTATGCACCTGTGCCATGTCAATGCAGGTTAATTAATATTTTCCATTCAATAGGGTACCTGCTCAGAAATCCAATCTGGCAAACTTTCTCACATGTGAGTCTAATGGTACTTTTGCACTTAGTTGTGACTTACCCCCTTTGTCCAGGAGAACTGCTGATAGGGCTGGGTACTTGTACTCTGTGAAGCTGATTGATAGCATTGTTACATGCCTTGGTAGGAGAATCTAGTCTATTTGAGCTAGGCTGCTAGAGAGAACAGAAAGCATTAAAAATGTCAATTGGTATTTTTGAATATTTAATCTGTGAATATGAAAATCTCCTGACTGGGAGAGACCCAATTCAGGGTTCATACACATTCAACATGACAAAATATTCCATGACTATTCCATGACACTCAAGGACCTTTACTGATATTTCCAGGACTTTAAAAACCTTTCAGATCCCATATATCTGCCCTTCTACACAAAATGTATGAGAACACTAAAAAAATCCAAACAATGAGTCCATTTCTGAAAATTCCTTGACTGTTTCAGGACCTTTTGAAAAAATATTCATCTCCAATGACTTTGCAGGCCTGGAAATTCAAATTTCAGTTTTCCCTGATTTTTCAGGATTTCCATGACCTGTGCAAACCTTATTCTTCAAAAACGTTTTGGTAATTTTTAATTCTGATAAGAAACTAGCACTGCACATTTAAATGAGACGGAGTGGAAGTGTTTACAAGGAACTGCACACTGTTCACCCACCCCCTGTGTTTTATTAAGAAGTGGAAAATAGGTCTTATGAGAATGCACATGCATATGTCACTTACTGTAGTTGTAAGTTTTGAAGGAATATGTGGGTGGGAATTGCAATCATCATTGAAAGTCTTTGGACGCAACTTTAAAACAGTAGATGTATGTTTACATGAATGTAACAAGAATTTAAACTAAGGTGATTGCATATGCCCTTCAACAACCATGCTTTTTGCAAATAACACAAAATGAAAAAGCAATTATTCATACCTTGTTTTCTTGATCAGTTGACTTCTTTGGTTTTGGTCCTCCAACCAACTGACTCATCAACTCTCTGCAAAGGTTTTTCTCAGCCTGGAAATTTTGCTTTGCCTGAAAAAGAAAAACATCAATTGCCACTACTTCAAAAATGCAGGGAAAGTTATATCAGAATTTTCTCTTTAAGAGCACATGTACTTTGCTGAAAGATGGGTGAGATTTTCTCTTAAAAAAATGTACATTTTAGGAACAACAGGTAAAAAGTACAACATAAATTAGGAATAAGCATTTTGCTCCTTAACTGTCTCAACTCCAAATTTGGCAAAATAACCAACTTGGTTGGTAGTAAGGTGTATTCCTATCCTACTACTGAAACATAAAGAAATGCATTTTTGTCTGTGTGAGAAATACACTTGGGGGAGTAAGAGAGTAACAAGTCTGTGTTTACCAAACAGGATGCTTAGTAACCAGTGTCTTTGAGTGGTAGAATGCAAACATTAAAAAGATCCATTCTATTGATAAGAAATGTTTATTTTTAATATGCTGAATTATTGTTTCTTTTTTATAAACATACCTGTCCACTATCATTAGGAGGGGGTGGCGCAACTCTTCTTTTCTTATGATGGAACGGAGTACTCACTTGTTTCTGGAGAAGAATAATATGTGATTTGTATTTAATGAAAATATGTTTTCAAAATTATCTGGGAATCTTCAAGCTAACTCTGAAGAGATAAAGGCACTAGTATGTCTATTATGTGACATGAAAAAGTTGTGTTTTATAGCCAGAAATTCTTGTAAGCCTGGCAAACAACTGGTTACACATCTTTGGCAGTAATAAAACTTTCACAGAAAATAGTTACAAAGTTAAATGATTCTTGCCAGAGACTGTTCAAAATCTGACAAAGAAAAGGTGGGTGGTCTTAAGTTAGTCAAAACATTCAGCATTACAACAACCTTGACAGGAAGCAGCTGATAGAAACTATTTTTGCCATAATTTTTTAATTCAGAACTTGCAAACAAAAGGTAAGCATCTTCAGCAATACTGCAGTCACCACAAAATCTGTCACAAGGGTTGAGCAGTTTCTTCTCAGTGATTCTCTCTATTAATACAGTATGGGCTAGAAATTCATACCAGGCGCAAAGCTCTCAAACCAAGCTTTGAATGCATAAAAAAAACCTATTTTTGGTGTAGCATCTACTCTAAATGGCCTGCATCATCCATGAACTTAATCATCCCGTATAATAGCTTTTGTAGTTTGGGTAAGGCTTCATGCATTTTTGTGCACTTATCACTTGTAAGACGTACCATTTGACGCCTGCACAAGGTCAGCCAATGTTTGTTAGGAGTGATAAACATTTGTGTGTATGACACACCCCTCTGTCATGCAACTGGCCTAAAATTTCATAGATCTTGATGCATGCTTGTTCAAGAATATGAGTTAGTTTGATGAGATTTAACGACACAGCAACACAAATGTGTTACATAGTGTCAGTCAACTTGATAAAAAGTTCAAAGTTAAAATTTATTTTCAAGTATGGTTCAAGTTCAAATTTGGTTTACCTTTAGTTGCCTCTTACAATAAATACCATGGGCATATTCTACAAACCCCAGCCTACAGGTGGCATTGTAGAATATGATGCATCCATGACACACATACTACACATGGCCATGACTCAACATTTTGAGAACTTGGTACACCCTTGCATCAAAACTTGGATGACCATGAAGATATTTGGCTCACTCATGTCCAGGGATCACAGAGGTTGTCTTACAATTGATTGATGCATTACTAATCAAAATTGCTAGGCCATTTTCTACTAACAAAATATTGCATATTTTTATTTCAAACTCACATATGGTACAGAATGCCTTAGTGGTTAAATGTTTTGGCTAGCAAAATGACTTTTAAACTACCTGGCATTCTGGTTTTTGAAAGAGGTTGCAAACGAAATTATAATCTTGCCAGGCATATTTTGTAACACTGCACTGGGATGGGTCCATATACCACATGGAGATGTATGATGCTGCCTGGCACTAAAGAAAAAATTCATGCTGCCTGCCTAGAATGTAGTTACACCTAGTGCCTCCCATTTGTTAGCTCAAAAAAATTTTGATCCATCTGTCCTACAGTGATAGATAGACCCCTTGAAAACATCCCTGGTAGCAAGTCTTCATTGAACCCTCTTACAAAGTTCATATACACTTGCCAACATTGTCAATTCAAAAAAAAAAAAAAAAACATGTAATAGATCATTTACTGCATTGTGACAGTGCACAATCACTAGCCTAAATAAGCTCAAATGTCCATGTGGCCCAATTCCTCTTTTCCTCTCAAAATGTTCACTTTAAAAGTGTAAGTCAACTACGTGTATGCAAAGACTGGTGAGACTTTTTCCTAGTTGCTAGTTTGCAATTTCTGATCACTTTAAATATTACTAATTTTTAAGTCAGAAAATTGGAACATTCTGATTGTACAGGTTTTTATACTCATACAAAGTTGATGCCATAAATATACCACCAGTTTTCAGCGGAGGAAGAGATGTTAAAGGAACATATTGTTTTTACACTGTACCAATCAAGATACCTTTCATCACAATATAATAAAAGGCTTCATTAAAAAGTTAAAAAATGGGTTTCCTTTTCAAATTTAACTATTACACATACCAGTTTAATGTGACACTATTTGAAAGCTTCTGCCACACTAAGGCCATCACTTGCTAAGTGCTAATCACAATAGCACCATTCTTTACCTACTATTGTACTGTGTAGCAACAAAGAATGCTTTTATTAGTCAAACATTCACTGAAACTTACTATATACAAACATCTTCACTTGCCTAAATCAGTTTTGTATTAACATTCTACTGTAGATCCCAGTACCAACATTTATGGCAGAAATGACACTCTTAGATGCACAGTGGTCATCACAAAAATATTTTCAAAGATTAAGTTTACAACAAAATTGAAGCATCTGTTTTGTATTATTAATATGACAACTATTTTGTATTTTTTATATGACAACTATTGTTTTTATAATAGCATGAAGCTCCAAGCCATTCTGGTGATAAAAATGACAAATTTTATAAAATTTGCATATTTAATTAATGAAAAACTTAGTCCCTCTTAGCAATATTTCTGCTCATTATGAAATGTTGGAGAAGAAAACCTACAAAAAGAATCGTTTCCCTAATTTGAAATTGTCGCACGGACAAATCTGTAAAACATTTAACCAGGATAGATTTTGTGAGAATGTTGTGGTTATGGATGAGTAATGAATAGTCAGAATGAATAATGGAATGAAGTAATGTCAGAACTCAACCATCTGCAGAGCTGCCAACATTGAGGTCTTGAAATCAGGAAGATTTAACTCATAAATCAGGAAGATTTCAGGGATTTGTGTGTATTTCAATGGGGGAAATTCTGTTCTCAATCAGGAAGATTTTATATTTTGCATGTTTGGAGGTGAAATTTTCAGGAAGTCTTCTGCAGAGTCAGGAAGACTTGGCAGCTCTGCATCTGTACAAACTGTTTCAGGTTAAAAACTTGATGGTGACATGTATGACACTAAAAAACTCAAAATGGGATTAGTTGAATATGCAGTGGCACATGTTAGAATTTTATGGGAAGTTGTTAAAATGATGGATGATATCTGACACCTAATGATTCAAGAAAGTAAGAATGACCAAAATATCTAAAATAATGAGCTGTTTGAAAAATACTTTTAGCACCAGAATTATTATCATAAGCCGTTAATTTTAGAACTTTCAGAACCAAAGTTGGTCATACTATACCTTTATGCCTGATGCTCAGACTTAGCAGTGGAGTAGGGAAAACAAGCCACTGAGCCACAACTGGAAAAAATACTGTGGCCGGCTCGACTTGAACCAATTGCTTGGAAACAGGGGCGCAAAACTCCATCTAACTAACTGACCAACCATACCTTTGTGGTTGTATATTCATACACTGTACCTTTCGCAAGGGAGATATATACGGAAGGTCCAGGAGTGTTCATCTAGACGTAAACCTAGTGCAACACCATCTTTTTGGTGGGCACAATAAACTTTCCTGTAAAATATGAGTGTTTGAGGGGGGCTAAAATTAGAATTTAAATGAAGAGTGCCCCATACATAAGGATTAATTTACATCTGTTGGATTATTGTTGGTAAACAAACAATCAAAACTAGAAATATATTAAGTCTTGATGGTTTATTTACAAAAGATTCTAACAAACTTTTACCAAAACTTCTACCATCAATAACCATTTGCTTTTGAGATCTGCCAAAAAAAGATATCACAAAATTTACAGCAGTGGAATTTTCTGATTTTTCAGAGGCAGAGAAAATCAAGTGTTTTTTACATGCAAAGCACACTTCCTTCTTATTCCTGCAAAGTGCATGTTATTTGTTCTACTTGGTGATTGGCCAACAGGACTAACAATGTATTACAGGGAAATCCCATTGTTTAAAGAGTTTACATGTGTACCCTTTAACCTTGGGCATTCAATATGTGCACTATGGATTTCTCTGGGTATTATCCAAAATAAAAAAAAAACATGCTTGCTGCTTCTCCCTTGTTCATACATACGAGTTTGGATACATAAGTCAAGATACTTTAGGAACTGATCAATCATGTCACAATGAGAATCGATTTAATGCCATTATATTGGAGAAAAATAATCCTTAACCAATCAGAATGCAGGATTCTCAATGACAGTTTGCAACAGTGGCAGAATTTTTCTCAAAACCCTATGCATTCAAATTTCAAAGGCTGTGAATAATTATAAGACAATTGAAATTTTGTTTTCTAGACAACTTTCAAGAGTACTCTACAAAATTTAATGTAATGTTAATCTATTAAATGGTTCAAAGGAGAGCAAAGTTGAGTATTTAATTAAGTTAATACATTTTAGGGTAATGGCTGCCATTAAAATATTTCGAGTATGGGATGATTAAGATTATATTTGCGATTACTACTAGACTATCTCAAGATACAGACCAGTATGGCTTCTCCAACAGATTTACTTCTCTGCCTTCTCGGTTTGGAACTTATCCTTGCTAGGTCATCTTGAACATGAGTAGGTGTACCAGGCAAGAAGCTGCTTTCAGCAAACTATAATATGAACAATGGGAAGGATGGATGAACAACAAATGATTTTTTAGTTCATTTTTAAGTGCATATATGAGAATGAGGGTGAATTAATCATCACTAAAATGGACTCCTTTCACTAAAACACGTCACTCAAATAGTAAAGAAAAGTAACACAGATTACACACCAAAACACAATTAGAAGATGATTAAGTGCGGCACATTGATGGCAAGGGTTTTTTGAGATCCTCCACAACTGAAAAATAAGGCTGTGGCTGGATCGGTTTGAAACAATTGGTTGGAAACTGGGCTGTAAAACTCTAACTAACTTACTTCAGATCCTCAGTTATGGCAATTAAAATATAAATCCCTGATTTAACTAACCATATTCAAATGCAAGAAATCAGTGATTTTGATTCATCCTAAAATTCTACTTTCTGCTGTTTTGAACATTTTCTTTTCTTAAATGAGTAAACAAAACTTAGCTGATATTAAATGAAGTGATAACTATCCCTGGATGAGTTTAATTCAAACATTTAACATATTACATATTGACCTAGCAATTTTTAATATAAAAATACCCGTTTTGATGGCATAATAATTCCTGAACTGTCCAAGGGCACTGAGTTTAACAGATTTTGCAATGAAGACCTACTAAAAACTACTTACAACTCAATCACTAACCAGGAAAATTCAAAAAGGGGTTCCTCAAAACTGAATTATGATATACCAATCATACTTCAGCTATGGCCATTTTTATTCATTTGACAATAATTTGAGGATTGTTGATTCCAGTTTATGGCAGTGATTACTTGCTATTCCTTTCGTTTTCCAATACTCAAAAATGTCACAAGTCACTAATAAAACTCTTGTAAAAGGGAAAGTTTGCAAAATAGGCAAAATTAAAAAGAATTCAACCACAAATTAGAATTGAAACTAAAGGAAAGAGATCAATGGTATATCATCCTGTGACTTGGAAGCAAAAGTGTAAAATTTTTGTCAAAGTGGTTCTGACTTCTTCATTACCAGTTTATGAAACTCTCCTTGGATTATGAAAAAATCCTGATTTAAAAGCCTGTCAACTTATTTGGGACTGGAAGAAATGCAAAATTTTTCACCTCAGTTCCAGTTCTCCAGCCTGCTTACTTCTGTCCAAATGAACAAATTTCTAAAGCTCATCCTTTCCCAGACATAATCCTAGTTTATTGCTTCAGGACACATATCCTGATGAGTGTACAAGATTATCATGTGTAATCAGAACACCCTCAGTGAATGCTGTATAATATGGGCTACACTACATTTTTTAAATGTCAACAAACTTTCCCAACTGATTTTGGAACCCACCAGGGAAAATAGACTTCAAATGTAATGCAAAGACAAGCTAGTTAAAGTTAAGGTGTTAAAGTTAATGTGACTACTCATTGGAGAGCATTCAAAGTGCAATTGAAATGTCAAAAGTGCAATATTATTCACACTGTTTGCAAACCAATTGACAAAAAAAAAGAAAAAAGAAAAATGGAAATAAAATTAAAAAAAAAAAAAAAAAAAATAGGAACTGTCACTGTAAATCACTCTGCATTCAAAGAAGGCTACCTGTGGGGTAAATAAGAATGAATATCTAACCAAAAGACCTACAGTACAATGCAAAATAGGATCAAGACTAAAAGCAGACTTGGAGAAAGCACAAATATTCACACACTTGGTCAAACACAATTGCATGGACTTGGAGCTAGACAGATTGACATATTCATACTTAACAGATTTTTAAGAACAACGCAGCTAGAGTTAAATATTTCTCATAACCATAAAAAAGATGTTTCAGTTTTCACAAAGACAGATACCATAATTTTCCTATTAATGATACTATTCACACTTGCAGCCTTCCTTTAAAAGGAATGTAGGTGTGGTAGCAATTTTGAGGATAGTATTTGCTACTAGCAAATACTATCCTCAAAATTTCATTTATATACAACGACGAAATAAAGGGGACCATAGATTATGGCTGCTTGGGTACAAGTAATGAAGAATGACAGAAATGCAGGGAGAAGAAAAATAGTTTCAGAATATAAACAGGAAATGCTAACATTTTATGAAGTAATGGTGATGACTTGTAAGCTTTAAATCACTGTACATTTTAGTTTGAGCAATTTTGGAAGAATTTGTAGCTAGTCAGGCAAATAAATTTTTAATTAAAATGTTATGTCATTTGGTTATTTCTTTTATGGTGTAAATTGTGACAATTGTCTAGACAGAAGGTGTGAAAGGATGTGACATAAGCGAAGCTATAGAGGATGTGACATAAGTGAAGCTTGCATGGCACCATTTATTCAATCAGCATGGTCAGTCAATCTGAACATTTGCAAACTCTACAATTTATGGTTTCTGCAGTGAAAATGCTGAACACACTGGTGTGATCCATGAGCTTAGTGTGACAAAATGTGGCCAGATAACTTTTGGGTAAAACTGCAAATACTCAGTTGAATCTAATCTGTTTGAATGTGTAATGATGGTAAATATTTTATGGAGTGTTAGAAACTGTCTTTAGGAAAATGAAGCTGAGATCACAACATTTTATCATTTTCTTTCTTGCCAATATTCTTTTCTTCAAAACCTTCCATGCCCTACAAGACTAGTAAATGTTGCATTGATTGAAACAAAAAATTCTGAATAACAAATTTTTCATGAGCAGTGACAAAGCAATAAATTTCTCTTTGTAAGGTTGTTCTCCAAATGACTTACCTTTGAAACTGCAATCCACTTTGTAAGCCATAATTTTAACAAATCAACAATTCAGTACAAAAAGGGTATAAATCCTAGGAAATTGACCCAACAGATGAGAACTTTATTTTATCAATATTTGTCCCTTTTGGTTTGGGTGTAAAATGCATTTTCTCCAAAATTTTAATTATCAAATTTTAGATAATCACCTGCTTCATGAGTTTTCTTTTCTTGGGACCTTCTGGCATTGCTTTCACATCAGCATAGAGCTGAGCGAGGGCAGCCTCTGTGTGATTCCTCTGACCTGGAACCTTCACCGAGGCTCGTTGTGGACGGCTGACTCTAGAACAGTCTGAATCATCCTAAATGGAATAAAATTGTATCTCACAATCCATGATAGACCTGATCAAATGAGTATGGTCATTTCAGTCCATCAGGCTATTACTAAACTTATTAAAAGAGCTAAATTAAACTTTAGTATACAACCGTATGAAATGTTTCCTTGAAATGAATGGATATGTATGAAAAGTAAGACAAAAAGCATGATGAAGATAAATTCTAAGAAAGTATGAGAAAAATAAAAAAGAACTGAGGAAAAAAAAAAAAAGAAAAGAAAATTGAAGCCTACTTTTTACCATCGATGGTAATTATGTCTTGCTAACATGTACAATGGAATTATGACACCACACATATTTTGTTACCTTTCCCCAAAATATTTCTGGATCACAAACTAGAAAGCAAATGTAGGGCAAGAGGTAAATCTTCTAAACATAAAGGTCAGTTAAAAATAATATGTTAGGAACAGAAGAACAAAAATTGTGATAAACTCACTGCAGGTCTTAAGGGTCTTTGTGGTCTCCGTTGGGGTGACTCATCTGGCACAAGCCCTCCCATTTTGACATACATCTCACATTTTCTCAGCAAGGAACTTGGGGCCTGTTAAGAAAACCAGATCAGAAAAGATGAGATGGAGTGAAATGAATGAATGAATGGCTTTGACTCAGGTACAGTTCCCATCTATGTGTGGAAAACAAGCCAGCAAGCCACAACTGGAAAAAAGGCCATGGCAGGCTCAACTTGACTCAAGTGGTTGGAAACTGGGCCATAAAACTCCATCTAATCAAACTTAATCTATCTATTTGTAAGCTCTGTAGTAATTGGAAGAAGCAAGTTGAGGTAAATTCATACTTTATAAGCAAACTACCCTTCCACCATTAACATTTTTGTACCATCCTAAAAGTAGTAAAAGCTGTATTTTAAAGCAATGAACTCACATATATTGAGTTACGATTACCAGACCCACAACCCCGGCTGAATCTATTTGTATTCCATGAAGACAGAAAAACTACATAGAATTTGGTATATGAGATTTACTTTTTAGATAACAGTAGCTTTATAGAAAAAAAACAGAAAACAATGCTGGATAAACATATTAAATAAACCTCAAACTAAAACAAAACACGTTACAATAATGGGGAGATTGAATCAAAAATTGAAAATATCTTACAACAAATATTTGATTAAAATGCATGATCATAAACTCCATTCCATAATTTAATTTTTTCAGAAGAGACTGATCCTTCAAATCCTCTGTGGTAAGCTGAAAATAAAATAGGAGAAAAATCAAAACAAGAAATGCTTGGTTTTATAAAGGGGAAAAAATATGTCAATTCTTTCTTCTGGTTCCTAGACAATACCCCTGCACCATTCCCACCCAAAACCAACCCCCATCCACATCCCCACAAAACAAACACACCTTCAGGACAGTTTCCAGCAAGGTTTTTTTTTTTCAAATTTTTTGGTAAAGAGAAGTTGCATGAAGGGAATTGCCCCTGGAAAACTGTGTGAGCGGGATTCATAATGGGGAGGGCATGCCTTGAATTCTGAGGCATGTGAGTGGGATCACTCACCATCACTCATCGCAAATCACTGTGAGGAGTGTGATTTTGTGCACACCTACATAGAGAAAGGGAACTACAGTTGAGTTTATATATCAGATTAATAAAGTGGCACACCTACCATGCTCCTTAATTTCCTGAGAAAAAAGATTTGTAGCACACCTGGGAAAATCTAACACTGAAGGCCTGGAAGAGGGTATCTAGAGCTGATTACAACTTTTTGAAGGTGATAAAAGTGGTAACTCATGGTTATTTTTTCTTTAAGTGAAGTATCAAATTGATCCTGTTGCAGCAAATTTAGCTTGGCCTTTTAAATAAGATTTAACATACAACAGAATGAACTCTGGGAATGAAGCTGAGAACACAAAATTGACTCTCTATAAAACCACTTTACATACATTTGCTTGTAATTTTGACCGTTTAAATGCCTCAGTACATTCTGATACATACTTTTCAACACTGTCACTTCCAAAAACAGAACAAGTAGCTGACGATTCATTGTGAACCACAAGCACACTAAAACCTCAATGAACTTAATGGTACAGAATAAAACACCTCTTTTTCTGTCTTAATGTTCACAAAATATTTGGAGATCACTTAGATGTATGCAAAAATAAGAGGACTTTTTTAAAGCTGTTGTTTGCAATTTTCTGATAATTTATTGTCAATTCACTTTTTTATGATAATCATGAGTTTTAAAGCTCACAAAACAGAACAGTTTCCACTATGGACCCAAACAGTTGGTAAGTATGCTGATGTTTAAATAATTGGATATTACATGAATTAGATGAAAATGTCCTTAAAAGACTCACATATCTAGGCCAGACTACATGAGGAGCAAATATAACTCCAAGGTTGTGAGCAGACATTTTATTTGTTTCGTGATTATCTGCAACATCATTTAGTAATTCTACCAATTCCCTCAGTAGTTTTAAGTTTAGCGGAGGTAAAAGAAATGCCAAGTATCTCATTGCTTTGATGTGATTAGCCCTTCTCAGAACTTTGAGTTTCTTCCTTGCTCCTGGAGACATATCACTAGTAGCATCTAATTGATGAGTGAGTCCTGTAAAATGTATAAAATAAAACATGAATGGAGGTTAAAATTTTGACTTGAAGGAATTTTCTAAAGACACAATTGATTGACTTCAAAATGTGCAGAAGTTTTCTCTTTCAGGAAGTGAAAACCTCTCAACAGCTTTTGGAAGATACTGTACTTATTTTCAAAGAAATGCAATACAAATCCTTCTTCTTAACTGTTAAGTCAGGGCACTCTGCTGGTTTTTTACAATACATTATTTAACAATGCTGTTAACATGGTTCTTTTTTCATCTGAATATTTAAGCACAGTCCACACTATGAGACCCAACTTATTGCAACAAGACTGTATTGTCATGGTGAGGACTGATGACTAACTAGTTTTAAGAGCATAATGTTCACATTATGCAACAAGACCCAGGTCCATGAAGCGATTCATGCAAAATTCTAAGTTTTAACATACCCTTAATTTGTTAACTTGAAGACACGAGAATGTGTGCTGTCCATTTCCATTAACTTTACTTTGCAGGCTTCATTCCAGAAATCTGTCATTGTTGTCAGTTGCATGTTTCAGTTTCAACTAGTTGCAAGGCATTCCACAATTTGCAGTTAGTTAGACAGCTAGATTTTAATGGCCCAGTTTCCAACCTATTGGCTCAAGTTGAGCTGGTCATAGCCTTTTTTCCAGTTGTGACTGACTGGCTTGTTTTCCCTACTCCATTGCTTATGCGGAGCATAATGCACAACAGCGGTAGGTTCCACTTTTAGAGTCTTTGGTATGACTCGACCTGGGAATGGAACTCGGGCCACACTTTGCAACACGCCTAAAATTCTTGTTGCAATGTGTTGCATTGCATGGAGTCCCATTGTGTGGACAGGGCTTTAGCTACAGAGAATGTGGTTTTTGTTGCACACAATTCTAAACAGGGCATTTGCAATAGAAACACTTGTTTTCTTTGTGTGAGTTGTCTCTGCAAACAAATTTGAATAGTGCCTGCATTTCTACTGTATGGCATGTACTAGGGCTGTGAACATTTAGCAAAATAACTAAACATTTAACCTCAAGAATTCTGGATTGTTTAGTGATTAATCGTAATTACCTTACCACAAAAAAAAAAAATAATTTCAGTATGTAGTGGTTGATACTGACTGTAAGGCAGAAATAGTAATCAAATTATTCTGAGGCTTTGAAGCTTACAAGGTTCAAAAATGCCCAGAATGTTCCATTTAACAAAAACCAGGGATCATCAGAGTACACAAATGGATCAAAAACTGTCAAAAAAGGTTTTGAGTTTAATCGCTTGTGGCTTTGTAGTAATTATTTATTCTGCATGCCATCATTTAGTGAACTAATCACTACACGTTCACAGCCCTAGTATGTACTGTAGACACAATACAGTGCAGAGTATTTCTACTACCTAGTAACTGGGATTTTTTTTGTAGCAATTGCGATTTTGTGATTCAAAGTTCAATTATGTAGTGCAGAGGTCAGCAGGTGAACTATGACCTGCTGTAGTGAAAAGTTTGGTCTGTGACTGATTTTTAAATTGTACACATAAGCATAAAACAATCTAGCCCAGTAGCCCACTATCACTCGGAACCCTAAACATTCAGAGCTACATGTTTACAGCCGTACCTCCATTTGGTTTATTTACCTGAGGCTTCAATAAAAGCATGATACTGCCTGTCTGTCAAAAGTGGCTCAGGGAGGTCTCCTAGGAAACTCTTCAAAACACAAGCAATGTCATTTGTTGTAAACTCTTTGTTGTCAAGATCAATTATTGCTTTTGCATCGATCCTGTCTTTAAGCCTCTGCTGACGCCCCGAGTTGCCTGGTATCCTAAAAATACCTTCATGATTAACAGCTGGTGATAGAGAAACCCAATAAAAACAAAATTTGGACAAGTGTATCAATCTGTTATGGCATTTAAATTCAGTAAAAGTTTGATGCATGACAACTTCCATAACAGCCGGTAGGCCTATAACTTTTTAATCAAGCAGCCTGGTGGAACAACTACAGTATATTCTACCTTACAGAAAATAGCAGAACTGATATTTTACTTGACACTGTATTAAATCAGGGGGTGCAGACTTAAAAGATGAACCCTTTACCGTTGTGCTCCGATCGGGGCATATTGGCGCGCCTAGGGATTGGGCGGAAAAGCGGACGTAGCCCGCCCCGCATCGGCTTCCGTAGGCCATTGACCCTGTGACCTTAAACTATTGTCTCTCTCGCTGTTGTGGCCGAATTTTCGGGTAGCTACTCGCAGTTTCGAGCTCCGAGTGAAACAGTAAAGATGTGTGACAGCCGAGCTCTCCGCATGGGTCCAAAAGGACCCAAACAACGGTAAAGGGTTAAACAGAGCCTGTGGAGTGTGTTTACGGCAAAGCTGATGCCACTGTCCCTGCGTGTGTGCACGTAAACCTTTAGCCGAGTGGTGCAGATATTTTAGCTTAACCCTTTACCGTTGTGCTCCGATCGGGGCATATTGGTGCGCCTCGGGATTGGGCGGAAAAGCGGACGTAGCCCGCCCCGCATCGGCTTCCGTAGGCCATTGACCCCGTGACCTTAAACTATTGTCTCTCTCGCTGTTGTGGCCGAATTTTCGGGCAGCTACTCACAGTTTCGAGCTCCGCGTGAAACAGTAAAGATGTGTGACAGCCGAGCTCTCCGCATGGGTCCAAAAGGACCCAAACAACGGTAAAGGGTTAAGTAACTGTCAAAGAGGAATGGTCTTTACTGGCTAAAAAACTGATTGAATATTTATAAGCTTATCTTCAGCAACATATAAAACAGATCAATGCAAACCAATAGACAATCATGTGGCAGTTTAGTGAAGATTATCTTTACAACATTCAGTACAGTACTGCAATATAGTTTCTTAATGGAAGTTAACTATACATACATATATACTGCTAGTGAGGTGAGATACATTTAACTTAGAACCAGATTAAAATAATCTCTCCAAAGAATGAAACATAATACTTTACCTTTCTTTAAATGTTCAATAAGTTGCCTAGCATAACAAAAACCAGCATCATTCAAGGGTGATCCAAATATTCCACTTGAAGTTTCTGTAAATGAGGAAAAGGAACAAAGCACACGAAAGTGAGGATCATTGATCTTTGTTGAAGAATCATGTGTATTAAATCTGGTACAATGAATCCCCAGTGATATGAATGGCTACTCTACTTGTAAATCTTGCAAGTCATTGGTCAACACTGGTAGTTAGTCAAGTGCTCTGTTCTCTGAGTGGGGTATGTTAGTCTGCCTTTTTTGTGTGAAATAATAAAATAAATAAATAATAAAAAACAAAGTTGAAACTAAATTCTCTCTTTTTGGTTTTCAGAAACTGCAATCGTTGATGTCAAGCACTGTCATTTTAAGAATATTAAGTAATATTCATTGTCATTTGCTTCTTTACTTTGCTTTGTTAATTGATACAACCACACAATTACACATTTTGATGTGGTTTCTAAGAAATTAACTATCAAAACAGCAGCTACCAGATTAAACATTTTTAATGGACACAATGTCAATGAATCAAGGCTTGTGATAATAAAAAGGAAATTATTGGGCTTGTTTTATAAGAAAAATTCACCCTTCTTAAATTAATTGTTCTGACACAGAGTGATAGATGATAAAACATAAGGAAGCAAGTTTTCCCCATATCTGATGTGTGTACAGTTTCACCAACAGGGAAATTTCTAATGAGTCAAATTTTCTCATACTCAGTGCATTGACCCAAAGTATAATTTCGTAGAGGAAACAGTGTAGTATGGAAGCCTTCTTTTTAAGCAGTAAGTTTCCCTCAGAAAAAAAAAATCAGTTATTTCTTGTTCAAAAATAATTTGTTCACACAAACTGTCAATTTCAAATAATGCAACTTCCATATTAAACTCTTCTTGTGCATGATAATTAATACAAAATAATATAATAATTTTTCTTGCAAATGAAGCTATTTCTGGGGTTTATAATTGAGACAGGAGGGTTTGATAATGACTAGAGCTACTTTCTTTGTATGCTATGTTCAAATGCAGAATTCCCCTTTAACTGTTTGCAATTTTTGCCAGTTAAACTCGGGGACCCTAAATAGAGTTCCGAACATTTCCAGGGTGAAACAAGGAATTTCATGACCTTGACATTTTGCTTGAGATTACATGAAAGTAGCAGACAATAAGGGCAGGGTCATTAATCTAACTGGTAGTTATTGCTAAGTCACTTATATAAATAACCTGCACCCAACTGCCCAGTTAGATAAATGGCCCTCCCCTAGAAAATTTTGATATTATGAGTGAGAACAAATTTTGATAATACAAGAGAAAATGAAGCAATGTCACTTTGCAAAAAATTTTAGGACTCTTCCACAACTGCACACAATTTCCTTGAAATTTTCCAAACTTTTAATGACTTTTCCAGGTTTTCAATGACTTTGGTAACCCTGCATGGAATGTTAAAGTGGAAGATCACACCTGACAATATTGAAAGCAAGCACTACAAAGTTGGAAAACACTTACCATCGTTATTTTTCCTTCGCTTGGAAAACTTCTTGGTTATGGGCTTCCCATTTCTGAGATCAATATTCCCCATTAGTACCTGGCCTAGGTTCTCTGGGCCACTAAAATCTAACACATGGGATAGTTCATTGCAACACCATTCTGCAAATATCTCTGGGTGTTTTCTTTTCATAATCTCCAAATACAGGAGAGGGTTACATAGAAGTTCAGATGACATCTTGGTTCCAACTCAGGATACTTATTGCTCACAAATCTGTAACAACACAGCAACATTGAAATATGAAATTTCTGACAACATGAAATCAGTGAACTAGTACTACCAGTGTGTAATGGCATTTCCAAATGATATACACTGCAATGACTGCTTGGTAGAAACGTGCACAGGTACAATACTGACACACCTTGACTTTTGAAGGGTGCAAGTGCAATCACACACCATCACTCACAGGATTTCTCAAACCCCCTGTTTGGTCTAATGGTAAGAGCATCCACCTCTCACGCAGAAGGCCTGGGTTGGATTCCCAGGTCGGGTCATATCAAAGACTATAAAAATTGAACCTAATGCCATTGCGTATGATGCTTCGCATAGGCAATGGAGTAGTTAAACAACAAGCCAGTGAGCCACAACTGGTAAAAAGGCTGTGGCTGGCTCAACTTGAACCAATAGGTTGGAAACTGAGCAGTAAAACTTGATCTTACTAACTAACTAACACAGGGTGTCTCCTAGGTGTTTATGTGAGGTGGTAACAGTTTGGCACCTACAGTTAGTTAGTTAGATGGAGTTTGTAACCAATTGGTTTAAGTTGAGCCAGCAAAGGCCTTTTTTCCAGTTGTGGTTCACTGCTTGTTTCAATAGTCCATTGCTTACAGTACGCTGAGCACTGAGAACAATGATCCCAGATTCCATTTTTGAATTTTTTGATGAGGCCCAGCCACCTACTTTGTTTTTCTGGCACAGTCAGGAAAGTCTTTGATGGTAACCCTATGTGTGCGTATGCATGCCAGACTGTACAACAATGACCATTCACTTGATGTAACTTCTTGGCATGCATTCTAAATTAGAGCATTTTCCTTTTAAGAACAAGAAAATATGGAGGATATTGTGGAAAATTTTATTCCCTTCCTGAAAAATAAACATTGTTTCCAGCATTTAAAGTAATTTTGATAGTTTTATGGAAAGGAAGACAATACAGGGGAGAATTCCTGATGTGATAATAAATACAGTACATAATAAATATAGAACATAAATATCATGAATCTTCGGGTTTTTGTTTGATACCCGCAACACTGTTTCTATGGTTCAAATTTTGGTTGGGCCATAGCCGTACTGTATATGGCACAGTATACTGTATGTTCATCATTTGACAGGAATTAACTCCAGCGCTGGGAGTACAGCTTACCCGCCACTACGCCGACAAGGAGTCAGTGCTCACGCCGAAAATCTTCGTGGTGGACTGCATGAAATGCAGACTGACACACAATCATTCTTTTTGACGAGAATGTTGAAATAGCTTTACTTTCAGGCCTAGGCCTAGGCTATCTACTGTACAAGTCAAATTTCATTGTCGTCTTCTACCTGGATTTGAAAACTGAAGTTAAAAAGTTATTTTTAACCCAAGTAAGTTCAGACATTTCTTTCCGCCCCAAGATTTTATTTTTTGGGGCGCAAGGTAACGGGCCATACTGGAAAGTAGGGCCTTTCACAGAAAGATCCTTGGCGTACAGAAATGTACACCAACAAATTTGGCGTACGGCCTACCCGGCTGCTACAGGGAAAATTACAACAGTTGGCATACAATTGCAACAACTGTTGTGGGGTATAATTCCAAACGCCTCCATCTTGGCATGATTCTTTGGCGTAGGTCCTATGGCAAATGTACTTTCCGGTGTGGGTAACAGGTGGGAATAGCTACCAAGGGCAGAAACTAATGGACCCGACCCTGTTTTACAGAACTGGTATACTGGGATTATCATGAGTCGATCACCTTGTAAAGTTCGTTACCACAAAAATATGAAAACATCTACAAAAATCGATAAAATTTGGATGTAATATTTTGTAATCCGTCTTCTTCCTTGTGCTATATTTTGGTGTTGTTTGTACTGAGTAATTTGTAGAAAATGAATCTTGAAATGTAGGAGGCAGTGCAAGTAGCAATGCTTATGAAGTAATCATGAGTCAATCACTTCATAAAACAAACAAATACCAGAATGCAAAACTGCATTGAGGTTTCGATGATACACAAACGTTCCGTTTCAAATAATCCCATCATGTACCATTATCTTCTCATTCAAGTGTTATACTAACATGTTCAAAAATAATTTTGTTTTCCCACATGACCTTTGTCCCCCCACCAAAAATAGGGATCATCTTCTTACCATAAGCATTCACAAACCACACGTGAAATCTATTTAAGTCTCCCACTTTAAGATGTGTTAACACCTATTAAACAAGGTTGTCATTCACATTTTGACCACCAGTGACCCTACAAAACCTTTAACCTCTACACATTGCAATTTCAAAAGGCTTCGAGCTGACTTCAAGAAATGAAAAATAGGAATCATGCAAACCTTCTTTAAAAGTGGACCCCCCTCATGCTAGGGCAACCCTAAAAAACCATGGTACAATTAAGAAATGACATAATGATGGTTTTGTATAATTACCTGCAAAAAGTCTTGAGAGTTCACAACACTGTAAACTAAGGACCCTCTCCCCATCCTTTCCAGCTGAAAGGTTTAATAATACTTTTAAGACTTTGATGAGGGTAAGATTTCAGTGCAAAGGTTCGAACCAACCCCATAAATACTGCAGAGTCGAGACATTATTTTTCAATGACACTTCGTAACACTAATATATATGGGAGAATTCGTAAGTTTTCCCCTGCTGCAGATACCACCCTGCTACCAAAATATGCTGCTGCATGCTTTATATCATGTTCTAGAACAAATAAAATATTGGTAGGAAAGCTAAATTTCCCACTAGGCTAGCCTAAGGATATTACACAGAAACATACATGTGTAGAATAGGGTCCAAATGTACAGTACATATATGCTATACATTAGGCAATGGCAAAAGTGCCAAGACATTAGTCATGATGAAGAAAATAACATCGCAGGGAAAAACTTAACACCTAAAGCTCACAAAAGTACTGCAGATTGTTGTATAAGGGTTTTTTACCAATGCCTTTTAAATATTTTTGATGTTCTTGGCCAAGTGGATTTTTGTTGATCCTCTTCAGTACTCGATTCTGCTTTGTGAAATATGTAGCATCGGCTAGGCCTAACTTATTCCTACGTTAAGCCTAGGCAGAAAGTACTAGCCCACTTGCTCATTTGAACCATACAATTTTGGCCTAAACTTTTCAGTTTAGGGAGCTAGACACTGAGATTTCAACAAAGATCCTTAACATGTGAAAAGAGCAATTTTTGGAGGATATTAAGTAATGATGCGGAATCGAGGGTGAAAATGGTAATTATTCCACCTAAATCAAGATACTTGGCATCCCTGTAGGGACCATCTCCCAACTTTAACCCATTCACATTCCAAATATGAAATCTATTCAAGTTCCCTACCTTGTGATATTGTTGTCCCCCCGGAGACCCCAGATGACCTTTGACCTTTACCAAAACCAATAGGGACCATCCTCTGACTATAATGCATCCACAAACCAAATATGAAATCTATTCAAGTTTCCTCCCTTGAGATATTGTGTTGACAAGATTTTCAGACTTTGACCCCCAGTGACCCCAGATGACCTTTGACTGCCACCAAAAACAATATGAATCATCTTCTGACAATAACACATCCACAAATCAAATATGAAATCTATCCAAGTTCCCCATCTTGAAATATCGTGCTAACAAGATTTTCACACTTTGACCCCCGGTGACCCCAGATGACCTTTGACCTTCAACAAAACCAATAAGGACCATCCTCTGACTGTAATGCATCACCAAACCAAATATGAAATCTATCCAAGTTTCCTCCCTTGAGATATTGTGTTGACAAGGTTTTCAGACTTTGACCCCCGGTGACCCCAGATGACCTTTGACCTCCACCAAAAACAATAGGGACCATCTCCTGACCATAATGCATCCACATACCAAATATGAAATCTATCCAAGTTTCCTATCTTGAGATATTGTGCTAACAAGATTTTCAGACTTTGACCCCTGGTGACCCCAGATGACCTTTGACCTCCGTCAAAAACTATAGGGACCATCTTCTGACCATAACACACCCACATACCAAATATGAAATCTATCCATGTTCCCTATCTTGAAATATCGTGCTAACAAGATTTTCACACTTTGACCCCCGGTGACCCCAGATGACCTTTGACCTTCAACAAAACCAATAAGGACCATCCTCTGACTGTAATGCATCACCAAACCAAATATGAAATCTATCCAAGTTTCCTCCCTTGAGATATTGTGTTGACAAGGTTTTCAGACTTTGACCCCCGGTGACCCCAGATGACCTTTGACCTCCACCAAAAACAATAGGGACCATCTCCTGACCATAATGCATCCACATACCAAATATGAAATCTATCCAAGTTTCCTATCTTGAGATATTGTGCTAACAAGATTTTCAGACTTTGACCCCTGGTGACCCCAGATGACCTTTGACCTCCGTCAAAAACTATAGGGACCATCTTCTGACCATAACACACCCACATACCAAATATGAAATCTATCCATGTTCCCTATCTTGAAATATCGTGCTAATAAGATTTTCACACTTTGACCCCTGGTGACCCTAGATGACCTTTGACCTCCACCAAAAACAATAGGGACCATCTTCTGACCAAAACACATCCACACACTAAATATGAAATCTATCCAAGTTTCCTCCCTTCAGATATTGTGTTGACAAGATTTTCAGACTTTGACCCCCAGTGACCCCAGATTACCTTTGACCTCCACCGAAAACAATATGAATCATCTTCTGACCATAACACATCCACATACCAAATATGAAATCTATCCAAGTTCCCTATCTTGAGATATCATGCTAATAAGATTTTCAGACTTTGACCCCTGGTGACCCCAGATGACCTTTGACCTCCACAAAAAACATTAGGGACCATCTTCTGACCAAAACACATCCACAAACCAAATATGAAATCTATCCAAGTTTCCTATCTTGAGATATTGAGCTAACAAGATTTTCAGACTTTGACCCCCGGTGACCCCAGATGACCTTTGACCTCCGTCAAAAACAATAGGGACCATCTTCTGACCAAAATGCATCCACAAACCAAATATGAAATCTATCCATGTTTCCTATCTTGAGATATTGTGTTGACAAGATTTTCAGATTTTGACCCCCAGTGACCTCAGATGACCTTTGACCTCCACCGAAAACGATATGAACAATCTTCTGACCATAACGCATCCACATACCAAATATGAAATCTATCCAAGTTCCCTATCTTGAGATATTGTGCTAACGAGATTTTCAGACTTTGACCCCCGGTGACCCCAGATGACCTTTGACCTCCATCAAAAACAATAGGGACCATCTTCTGACCAAAACACATCCACACACTAAATATGAAATCTATCCAAGTTTCCTCCCTTCAGATATTGTGTTGACAAGATTTTCAGACTTTGACCCCCAGTGACCCCAGATTACCTTTGACCTCCACCGAAAACAATATGAATCATCTTCTGACCATAACACATCCACATACCAAATATGAAATCTATCCAAGTTCCCTATCTTGAGATATCATGCTAATAAGATTTTCAGACTTTGACCCCTGGTGACCCCAGATGACCTTTGACCTCCACAAAAAACATTAGGGACCATCTTCTGACCAAAACACATCCACAAACCAAATATGAAATCTATCCAAGTTTCCTATCTTGAGATATTGAGCTAACAAGATTTTCAGACTTTGACCCCCGGTGACCCCAGATGACCTTTGACCTCCGTCAAAAACAATAGGGACCATCTTCTGACCAAAATGCATCCACAAACCAAATATGAAATCTATCCATGTTTCCTATCTTGAGATATTGTGTTGACAAGATTTTCAGATTTTGACCCCCAGTGACCTCAGATGACCTTTGACCTCCACCGAAAACGATATGAACAATCTTCTGACCATAACGCATCCACATACCAAATATGAAATCTATCCAAGTTCCCTATCTTGAGATATTGTGCTAACGAGATTTTCAGACTTTGACCCCCGGTGACCCCAGATGACCTTTGACCTCCATCAAAAACAATAGGGACCATGTTCTGACCATAACGCATCCACATACCAAATATGAAATCTATACAAGTTTCCCATCTTGAGATATCGTGCTAACAAAGTTTTCAGAAATTGACCCCTGCTGACCCCAGATGACCTTTGACCTCCGCCAAAAACAATAGGGACCATCTTCTGACCATAACGCATCCACATACCAAATATGAAATCTATCCAAGTTTCCTATCTTGAGATATTGTGCTAACGAGATTTTCAGACTTTGACCCCCGGTGACCCCAGATGACCTTTGACCTCCACCAAAAACAATAGGGACCATCTTCTGACCATAACGCATCCACATACCAAATATGAAATCTATCCAAGTTTCCTATCTTGAGATATCGTGCTAACAAAGTTTTCAGAAATTGACCCCTGCTGACCCCAGATGACCTTTGACCTCCACCAAAAACAATAGGGTTCTTCCTCTCAATATGGGGCATCCATGTATCAAGTTTGAAAATTGTCAGACATTTCTATCTTGAGATATCGTGCTAACAAGCAAAGTGTCACAAACACACACACACACACGTACACACACACACACACACATACATACACATGCCATCATGATTGCATAGGTTTCTCTTATCATCGAAACCAAAAACCCTAGAAATTACTATTTTTATGGTCAGAGTTTGACATAATGGTACAAAAAAATCTCCTTTCTATCAGAATCCCTACTTAAAACTCCATGAGATACATTCTCATCATCGTTTTTACTGATTTTTGCAAATTTCTGGTTCATACTTTTGCTGAAACTTGAAAATCTGGCCATAACTAACATTTTGGCTTTAAAAATCTAAAACATGATGACAAGTAATTGGTTTTGATGTTATTTGAAGAATTTGCATTGCAACTTTTGCTAGTAGTATCACAATTACATCGCACCTAGCCTAGGCCTACTCGCTTCTAGGCCTATGGCATTTAGAAGGCAGTGATCGACTCATCTTCTTCTTCTTCTTCAAAACGGTGAGACATCCAAAAGGACAATTTTACACCGCGTACGTGCCGTGTGATCAGTCAGGCCCTCAAAGAGTTCATAATGAAATCCACCGGCTCTGGGTGACTAATAGCCCCCGCAATAAGACTCTCTGGAAGGTTATTCCAATCTCGAGTAGTATTAGGGACAAAACTGTACTTAAAACAATTAGTCCTAGCGGAGGGGGGGCGAAAGTGCAAAGCATGCATGTTACGAGAACCACGAGTAGGTTTACACAGATTAGACAGGGGGATGTTAGCTTGGCCATAAATACCTTTGGCAAAAATTATGAGTCTGCAACGTCTGCGGCGGTCAGACAACGTATGTAGACCTAGATCTTTGAGGATTGCGGTCATAGAGCCAACTTCACGGGAGTACTCCCCGGATATAAACCTAGCAGATCTTTTTTGTACTCCCTCCAATCTATCTTGGAGTGAAATCTGATGTGGATCCCAGACGGAACAAGCATACTCCAACAAGGGCCTTAGTAAACCTTTATAGGCCGCCAATTTAACATCTTTGGAACAAAATGAGAGGTTCCTGCGTAATAGGCCTAAGATCTTATTTCCCTTATTACAAACAAGTTGGATATGTTTGCCCCAGCTGAAATTCTTAGTGATAGTCACACCCAGATACTTAATTGAATCAACCCTTGTCAGATTGGCCCCATTAAGAGTATAATTATAGGTTATTGGGTTACGCTTCCTAGTAACAGACATAACATTACACTTAGCCGGGTGGAATCTCATACCCCACGTTTTGGCCCACTGGCCCAAGTTTATAATGTCCTTCTGTAACTCCCTGCAGTCACTGGGTCACTCATGATAGTGATCGACTCATGATAACTTACCATACCAATATTTTCACAGTACCACCTAACCTTAACTTAGCCTAACATTAGGCCTATGCTTAGCCTAGTCCTCAGTAATTTTGATACTGATAGGCTGCTAGTGCTAGGCTAGGCCTAGTTTTAATGACAAGGAAGAGCACAGCCTACACATTAAAGGTTACAGTTAGTTTCCGCCCTCGCTACTTTCCGCCCTTCAAAAACGGTGTTTTCCGCCCCCTTTATTTTTAGCAGAAAACATCTTTTTGGGAGGTGGAAAGTAATGTAATGGAATGTTATATCAGTGATACTTTTGTCGAATGAAGATTCCATCAACTTTTCCTTCAAGTTCCAAACTTCATCGATGTCTTTTACTCTTCAATGTGACACCCATTACAGCCATGTTGACGTCTTTTCAAGCAACATTCTCACTGTAGACTTTAGTATACTTATACGTACTTACCCGTAGGTATATGGTATTCAGTGCTGTGAACAACTGTTCAAACATTCAGCATAAGTCTACCTATAGATAAGCGGACTTCTTATACGTAAAAAAATACAACTCTATGACTAGACTTTACGTTTAGAAAAAAGGTTCATTCTTTTCGATGATTTTTGATGAAGATACCGAAAAAGTTTAGGCTTAGCCATAAATTTCTTTGTTTCCTTGTACTTTGATTTGAAATTTGAAGTTGACAGTTATTTTTATCACACGTTAGTTCAAACATTACTTTCCGCCCCAAGATTTTTAGGGGCGGAAAGTAACGGGCGGAAACTAACGGACCCCCACATTAAAGGGGAGTATTTCTGATAATGATTGGGCAGCGATTTTATGAAAAACCCTTTACCTATTTTCTAGTTTTCGTCCTAGGCTACATCCGTAACACAAGCTGTGTGCCATGTAGGCTAGTGAGTAAGACGTTAGGCTAGTCTATATCGAACGACCACAGTTCCAGTAGGCTACTACGCTTTACTGAGGACCAGACTTTAGTTTGTGCTAACGTTAGGGCTTAGGCTATTATTACTTACTAGGCTAGGTACTACTGTAGCATACTAACGTTAGTGTTGCGTTGGTCGAGGTAAGTATACCTGTCAAGTTGTAAGTTAGGGCACTTTAAAATCAAATTCCTACGCTTGACATTTCTCAAAGAAAGGTATAAAAATTTCGATTAGATCCAGCACGGATTAACATTTTCTTCGCTGTTTTGGTCGGAAATAACACCGATGACAGTCCGACAATTCTCTTCGCAACTGCGTGCATGTATACTGCACAGATCTACGTACATACATAAAACAATTACCGTACGTAGGCCTACAGCTAGTTGTACCAAATCAAAATACATAACATGTACGTGCATTTGGAGGAAATCAAACTGTTGACTTTTTGGGATCATTATATATGCAGCTTGTGATTGGCTTATTTTCAGATATGTCAGCTTATCATTGGTCGCTGTAATGATGCATATTTATATCTATTCAAAGTTTGTGTTTGGTGTGATGGTGTGTTGTGGATGGTCATACTTCTTTATAGTATACATTGTGAAAAACCATAATCACTGATCTCGGGAGGTCCAGGGGAAAAGCCCCGGTGGGGGTCTAGGGGGAGAAGCCCCTGGAAGCTCCTGGTTATAAGCATGTTAGTGAGGTCCTTATGTCGCTAATTAAGGATGCTTCTCTAGTGACTTAACACTGGCCTAAAACTGATTGGCAGAAAAAGCCATGGTGATTCAACTACCAAGAGCGGACCCGACTGACATTTTGAAAAGGGGGAGATGAATATAGAGAAAAGCTGATTGGCAGTTCAATATGAGTCTCGGTGGGGGTCCAGGGGGAAAAACTCCCCGAAGCCCCTGGGTTTTTAGGGGTTTGTGAGGTCACTCAGGTCGTAATTCAGTTAGGGGTAATTCTATTGTCTTTACATTGGTCTAAAAATTACTCCAGTGCAACTTCAAGTAAGACTTCACTGGTTACAAAACTAGTGAAACTTCTACCAATCAAGGAGAGCTGAACTAGAAAGAGGAAGAGAAAGCAGTTGATGTGTAGTTAGATGTGATCCTCTTGAGGAAAAATGTATGCCTAATCATGCTTGAACGGTTACATGGGCTGTGCGCCACCTTCAATTGGCGTAGTCGGAAGTGTACAGAAAATTTGAAAAAAAAAAAACACAATTCCTGAGACAGACGGAAATGGCATTTCCAAGGTGTTTTGCTATGTTTTCAGTTGGAAAGTAGGGAAAAAATCGAATAGTCACACTCTAATTACAGAAGACATACCGTTTTTGGGAAATCTTTAATCTCAGTTGGGGGCACACGATTTTTCGGAGGGGGGGGGTACCCCCCCCCCTGGTGACGTTACTGGTTATTAGGCTTACACAGCCAACCTATCTTATCCTGTCCACCGTGAATTGGAATTTGATAGGCCTAATGGCTCAGTCGGGTATAGAAAGAGTAACGGTAAAATTGAACAAATGCCATACAGAAATATTTCACACAGTTTTTTGAAAGACTGAAGTAGGAACTCTCAAAACAGGAATTTGAGTGTCGCTGCCCCTAGTGGTTGATCTTCCGAGGGGAAGGGTATTTTTATAAATACCCATTGCACAACTCAAGAGCAGTCCCCCACACTTATTTGAAGCAACAATGTCACAATTTTCTTCTTATTTGCTTCAAAGTAGATTCTATTGTACTTTATGACTTCATATTTCCTACTGAAGATACAACTGAAGCAGTGACTCCTAATAAATTTCACGTGACATTTTAGGAGAAAAAGTACGGTCACCTCATGACTCTCAATACAGCCCCATGAAACACGATTCCACAACACTGCTGTTGCCCTTTTAATATTTGACACTAGTGGCGTCACAAAGGGGGAAAGGGGAAACGTGGCCCCAGAAAGTCTTTTGACCCCCGTGTGCCCCCTCCCAACTGAGATTTGAGATTTTCAAAAACAATACGTCTTCTGAATTCATAGTGTGACTGTGAATTTTTTAATCTTCAGTGTTTATTTACAAGAAAAGGCAGTAATTTTCATGTTTCTCCAATGAAAATATGGATAAAATACCTGGGAAATACCATATCCGGCTGTCTGAGGGGTTGAGGTTTTTTTTTTCAAAATGTTGAGGGGTTGAGGTTTTTTTTTCAAAATGTTTTGCACACTTAAGTACGACTACCCCGGTTGAAGGTGGCGCACAGCTCAGGTAACCGTTCAGGTGGGATTAGGCCTACATCTTCACAGAGATCTCATTTAACTTTCCATCAACTGTATAAGCGGCGGACTCGAAGCGAGGGAGAGGCAGGGGACCTGGTCCCCTTCAATAATTTTTTATGAGACTTTGGGGGGCATCCCCCCCCTCCCCAATAACTGAATGTCTCAAAATAATTTTTTCAAAAGTTATTAAACAAATTTAAGTTGCTTTTATTACATTTCGGCTATTCATTGGCTCAAATGTTAATTTTCAGAGTCACGGTGCAAAAGTTGCAAAGCTTCTGGGGGCTTCGCCTCTGGACTCCACATTAACGATAACCTGTGGGAGAGTTTATTTTCGCCCTTCAGACAGTTGCAGGCTAGGGTATTGTGCAACTGCGCCCACTCCGAATTTCGGAATAAATTCAGGTAGACTGTGACATCTTTCATATCTTCGGAATCTCTTGACTTTTACTCGTCGGGTTTCTGGATGGATAATTTTCTAACAGATTGGAGTGGCTAAAATTGGCTACCTTGGTGTGGATTAAAGTGTGCTCCTGGCATCTGGCATGTTTCTACCTCCGGAAGTTATTTTTTTCAATCATCCTGGGGATGCATAAAACCAATAGTTCCAAAATCATACGTAGTGTGGTGGGTAAAATATTTGGGTCTATTATGGTCGGAAGGAATTTGCACGCTCATTGCTGCCAGTCATTGGCAAGTGCAACCACCAAACCCAGTCAATGCAGTCTCAAGGGTGGAAACCTTACTGCCTTACCACTATTACCTCACAGGACCTCACTTACCTCTTGGCTAAAGTGGACATACCCAGTTGCGTACGAGATGGGGCAGGGGGAAGACGAAGCTATTATTCGTGACCGTCACTTCACAGATATTCACAACACAATGCCCGAAATTGTCGAATATCAAAATTATTTGAAGCATTTGCCCGAAAATGGAAAAATATCATAGTAAGGGTGACATAGTTACGAAAAATTAAAGAGATTAAAAAATCGCCAAACACTTGGGAAGCCTGTGGCTTAAAAGAAACAATTATTCTTGAGACTGTTTTTAAATCTTGTGTAACACAATACCCGAAATGGCCGATTATTTTAATAGCGTCAAATCTTTGCCGAAAAACAGAAGACGCTATATTTAAAGTAAAAATTTCATGGAGAATAAAAGAGATCTGCGACACATTTGGGTAGAATGTGAAAAAAAAGTTTTCATCATCCCAAATTCACACTGTAGTCTTGCAAAAATTTGCCCGAAATGGTCAAATATTCGGGCAAAGGTTAAAAAAATGCTGTGACGTTCTCAATTGCCAAATTAATTCAACGGATACATAGGTGGGTGTTCAGGTGCCCAAACGTTTGCCATCTATCCTGCTCTAGAGCCAAATACAGGCAACAGTTATGAAAATTCGGCAATTTGTTTTTCGATACTTTAATGATGCAGGGTGTCTTCTTCCAGTAAGCATTAGCGGCTCGCCATAGGGGTACGGGGGCACTTGCCCCCCCAAACATTTCCAAAGCATGGTCTTCAATTTTCCAAAAATAACGTTATTCGATATGAGATGAATAAAAAGTAGCCTTTTTCTTAATCTGGGCAAAGTATCCCAGCCTTTTCTCTCATACAAATGTCATATGTTATTTATAAAGTATAAAGTAATGCGTAATTGTCAAGGATATAGTTCGTAATTGCATCAAAAGTTTAGCCCAGCACCGGTCGCCCGGAAGCGTTGATAGCGCTACCAGCACCAGTAGCAGTGCTGAATCAGTACTGTTATTGGCGCTGTGTAGCGCTACCAATGTTACTGTGTGGCCGGTTCAGGTTTACAGGCTCATCCTGCTCATTCGACCACTGGTCATATGAGTTAATATGATTCGAAAAGTTATAATTTCAATTTATTTCCAACGGTGTGCAGCTCCTTGAAACAAAAAAGTCCAGAACAAATTTATGTTTGATATTTTGAAGAGGAACATATTCTAGGCAAAGCCTACTGAGGAATTTTTTACTCATTTCCCATGTTTGGTTCTCGAGATATTAGAATTGAAGTTGACATATTTTCTACAAAGAGTGAATTTGCAACAAGTAGACGTGATGTCATGTATTCACATTGATGGAAATGTTTTTGTTGTTTTTCTTTAAAATTTAACGCCATATTTATACAATTTAACTGTGATATGTTGTAACCATAAGTGCATCCCGAGCAATGGAAGTTAATGGAACTTAATTTGCCTTAAGGGCAAGATAGCATCCCTAATCTATTCAAGATCAAACAGCAGGATCAAAAATAAATAAAAAACAAAACAAAACAAAACATTGACCATCAATATGAGTACATGACATAGCATCTGCTTGGTTCAAGTTTACCTTTTGTAGAAAATGTGTCAACTTCAGTTGCTAATATCTCGAGAACCGAACATGAGAAATGAATGAAAACTTTACCAGAGTGCTTAGAATATGTTCGTCTTTAACATATTAAACAAAAATTTGGTTCTGGTCTATTCTTTTTAATGGAGATTTTATTTTGCGACAAAGAAAATGATAAAATGTCACATCGTCCTGTAAAGGAGCCAGTACATTTTATCTGGTAATTTTCTGATCATTTTGCAATTCGATTTTTTTTTATTAAAATGAAGATTTTATTGCAAAGGAAAGCTCAAAAGAACGACTGCTTAAATTCTACTTATAAACCTGGCAAACGCAATTTCCGGCTATCTGAGAGGTTGCAATTTTTCAAAATTTTCTGTACGCTCCGCGCCAACTGATGGTGGCGCTCCGCTTAGATAGTCTTTCGGGCAGACAGTCATCACTTCTCATGCCCCCAAAATATTTTTGATACTATTTGAGACGTCTTGGTCTCAAGTTGAGTTTGCCCCCCCCCCTCCCCAAACAAATTTCCTTATATCCGCCCTTACCCGTAAGTCTGCTTGAAAATTCATTTTAACACAACTTGTAACGTGACAATTCTGTCAATAAGAGTTAGTAAAAGAAGAAAAATCATCTACTTCATTTCATCCAATGGTAGTGGTCCATTTATCTAATTTTTCTGATCAAAATAGCGACTGCTAAGATCCCCATAGGCCTATTTTTCAAAAGTAAAATCATATATACAGTCGGAAGTTCGGACACAAATTTTTGTCAATATATATTGAATTTAGCCAAGAGTCGCAATAGAGTAAAATTCATTATAGCATGTTTTCAATTTCGTTTTGTAGTTTCCCCCGAAAATTTGCGGGACCATTTCATCGACTGGTAGTGAAATATTTTATCTGGTAAATTTCTGATCAAATAGCGACTGCTTAGATCCCCCTATAAGGCTGGGAAATGTCATTTTCGACTGTCTCAGGGGTCCGATTTTTTCAAAATTTTCTGTTCGCTTCGCGCCAACCAGTGGTGAAGCTCCACCCAGATAGTCTTCCTAGCAGAATTTTAGTTTCAAAAGAACATTTGTTGTGCAAACAGAACCTCGAATTACTGAATAAGCGACTTCTAAGACCCCTTATAGGCATAGGAAATGACATTTATGGTGGTGCTCCACTTAGACCGCTTCATAGCAGAATTTAAGTTTCAAGTGAACAAAAGGAAACTCAAAATAGCAACAGCTCTGCTTAGATCCCCATATAAGCCCGGGAAATGCCATTTTCAACTGTCTGAGGGGTTGGATATTTGTGGCGCTCCGCTTAGTCTTTCTGGCTGAATTTTAATTTGGAACGGACGTACGTTTATCTGCAATTGAAACTTAAAAAAGCGACTGCTTGGATCCCCTTTACAAGCCTGGGAAATGTGATTTTCGACTGTCTGAGAGGTGCGAATTTTCAAATTTTCTTGACATCCCACGCCAACTAGTGGTGGCGCTTCGCTTTGACTGTCTTACGGGCAGAATTACATTTTTCGGGCAAAAATCTTCTGCCCCAAACTAAAATGCTCCCCTAAGACTCTGGAAATACCTTACTCAGGCGTGCACTGGAGCAGCTGCTTGCAACATTCAGCAGATTCCTGATTTGCGATCCTAGGATACATAGTCCAGTGGAGTAATGAACTGAGTTAATCAGTATCTCAAAAGTGTGTTTTAATCTTAGAAAAATAACAAATTTTTCTCACCAGAATTAAAGACAATTAAACCTGGCAAATGCAATTTCCAGCCATCTGGGAGGTTTTAAAATCCAAAATTTTCTTTGTACGCTCCACGCCAACTGATGGTGGCGCTACGCTTTATAGATAGTTAACTCGCTGTTGGGAGGCATTTTCACGACAGGTAGAGTAACCATGAGGAACTCTGATATGGGGGAGGGATATCGGTGAAGGGTTATTTTTGTTGTCAGTAGTAACCGACACAAGTTTGGTATTCAGTGTTTGCAAGAATTACATGACATTTCAAGCATAGATAGCCTAGCGGTGTCGTTGCGACCCATGATGTGCTCATGAGCGAGACGCTCTCATTGTTTTCTCTTCTTTTAAAAATAGTTTTACGTCGCTGCGCGAAGCGCTTTGAAAATTCCAGGGTACAGTTTGCTCTACAAATGCTGAAAGTACAACTTGGTTCATGTTAATGAAATGAAAAAAGTTTCCCAGTTCTCATACAAGACAACTAATCCATAGCCCCTCCCAATTGAAAACTGTTTAAAAGTCTTCCTTGTACAGATGCAAACCCTATATTACACTATTCACAAAATTATCATGGGCATGGGCGGCGATCCGTCTTTGAAAGTTGGGGAGATACATAGTTGGTGTCACTACTTAGCGGACCGCCACAATCAGTTGGCGCGGAGCATACAAAGAAAATTTCGGTCAAAAATAGGCCCGAGATCACATGGAGTGGTCCTTTTAGGGTTATCTAACGTGATATCATAGCAACTGTCAGATGCGTGTTTCATAAAAGGTAGAAAAGTGTAGAAAAGTAAAAGTTGTCTGATTGCCTAAAAGGGGGATTAAGTTTCTGAATCGAGTGAAAAGAACATCATTGAGCAGCGGCGTAGCTAGACTTTTCCGGCGGAGGGACAGACCCAAATATTCCGAAATTTTATTTAATTATGAACGCCATTTCTCTGGGACTTGCGCGCGAAGGGCGCGGAATTTCTGCCCTCATTCAGCAAAGTTTTGAAAATGTGGAGCTCGTATTGGAGAAAATTTTGGATTCTCCGGGTTCTCTGCAAGGAAACGTGAAAAGTTTGGTATAACTGAAGAATCTGTATTTCTTATTGGCAAGTCTGTGATTGCACAGCTACCAAAGATTGTTGTTGCTCCACAGTGCTATCTATAAGACCTACAAATTCAAATTGAGGCTGTAATGTGACATTTTAAGGGTCAAGGTAGGGAAATTTGGAATTTAATGATAGAAAATTCATGGAAATAGCACTGTAGTTGCCGATATCACTTGATGATTTGGTGATTTTGTCATTTCCAGAGTTCGGTAAAGTTAACCAAACTGTTTATTGCGGAACACGACTGCAAGCTGTTAACGAATATTTCTGCGAGCGAAAAGCGCGCAAAATTTTGCATAGGCCTATTTGAAACAAATAATTAAACATTGAGCTTTTATTGAAGAGAATTAGATGTTTGATGAAAGACGAGTTGGGAAAACCACACTGTAATTGACTGATGTCACAAATGGCAAATTTCCTTATTTTTCCCTTTTAGAGTCGGGGGGGGGGGGCAATCCCTGACCTCTGTAGTTATGCCACTGTCATTGAGTATCATTCATTTCTTTTTATTGTATATCTTCCATTTCCATAGTTATTTTTAGTTATTTCAAGGCATGTCGATGCATATCAAAGCATTTCACGTTTCTTGTCGACACTCCTAGGGCTCCTTATAGTTGTATACTGAATAAATTTATATTTTTGTGTACACTGTTTACTCACGTTTCTTTTAGTATTCTAAATAAAGTCCTAAATATTAAGTTATTGTTTATAATCATCAGTCATTTTCTAAATTACAGTATTCTAAGGCTTAATGAAGGCCTATTGGTTATGGCCATCAGTTATTTTCTGAATTAAGTAATTCTTATATTTTTTAAATGAGACTGATAGAAAGTTGATAAAACTAAACCGAAAGGAATAAACATAAGAACAATGATTTTCAAAGTAAAAATCACTCTAAGAACCGCGTGGAGCTTAACTACCGCATAATGAAACTCATCTGGAGAAGCAGAAACCCAAGTTGTAACAGAATTAAATCTTTCAGAATAAAACGTTACGGTGCATCGGGCAATGATGTAGAAAGTCGTTTCCATTTTTGATGGCATTTAAATATTACATATTCTTTCACTGCATGTAAAAGTCACCTTATCAGAATATGTATGTAAGAAATGCTTACCGTATTTACCTTTTATTTCAAGCAGAGGAATAAACTTATGGATGATCATTTTCCACGGTGATAGACGATTGAGGACACTGGTGCATAAGTGTAATATGTTTACGTTTTAGTTACTCCATGGGAGGGTGTGCAGAACTGTCAAGCCACATTTCATACGTTCTTTTCTATTTTTAAAGAAACGGTTTTATGTTACATTTTAAAGCGGTGGATTTTTGTAGTCTTTTAGTTTTCCGTTCTATTAAAGGTAGTGTGACACGTCAGCAAAAAGCTCTGAATTTACTTGGTAGTTAAGGAACAAGGTCTCCTTAGGAAGAATCCGTTGGAATTAAGGGCATTGTCTTTTACCGTTCTCAAGATAAACCTCTTCAAAGTTTGAATGTTTCTGAAGCAACTTGTTGGTTATGCAAAAGTAGTGATGTTGAGTGTTGCACAGTGGTGACATTTCTTTTGATTACCCTACATTAAGTATAACTTTGAAGAATTACTGATTTAGGTTTCTATTTTGGTATAAAATGAGCAAGTGATGGTTTTGTGTACGAACCTGTCGACATTGTAGGATTTTGAGTGTATGAACATTTTTATACTTGACCAGTGTGAAAATTGACAATCCCCACCATGGCCGACTGGCTGCATAACATCAGCATTTACAACTCTCAGTTTCAGTCAGTTAAAGGAGTCAACTACAGTAACTCGGCAGTATAGCGTAAGTTGTGTAGGGGTTGGGATGAAAATCGGGTAACTGTACAGGCAGTAGATGCATGTACTGACACTTGTTAAAGGGGTCTCACTTCACAGGGTGGACCTCAACTCATGTTCGTGTCACAGTTTTGGGGCAGAGGATTCTGTGCCAAAATGTGTCATATATTATTCACCTGAACATCTTAGCGGTTCCACCATTGGTTGGGGCGGAGAGTACAGAAAATTTCGAAGAAGGGCGATTTCCCAGAAAGCCATAATGCCATTTCACAGGCTTGTACAAAGACTCTAAGCAGTCGTTATACTTTAAACTCAAGTTTGCTATAAAATGTTCACCCAATAAGAATTGAGGAAATGGCTATGCGATTACTGCAGAAAATTACCAAATAAAGTGCACCACTTCAATTTTTGGACCAAAAATTTGGGCTAGATATACACGTATACTCGATCTGTCTGTGGTAACATGGCAGTTAAAAACATCCCACGACCAGCCTCGTAGCGGCGCCAAAATATCAAAATGGGGGGGGGGGGGGGGCTAACGGCAAAGGGTAATGTTGGGGAAATATTTTTGGGAAAAGAGCCCAAAGCGCCCATTCCTGGGGTGGGGGCCAAGGGAAGAAGCTCCCGGGGGTTTAGGATATCTCTGGATGAAAAATCTCTGAAAAGGTATATTATTAATTTTTACGGTTAACCCAACCTCTGACTGATCTAAGTTGGGGTAAGGGACAAGTGGGGGCAAGGTCAAAATCTGGGGGAAAATGTGCCCATGCACTACCAACCATTTTTAAGAAACTAAAATAGGGATCTGTGAGGGGTGGAAAGGCCCAATTCCCCCGTCAACGCTAGTGGTTGAGAACGTGTACTCTCTGTATACCTACGCTAAACAGCAAACACCAACGACGACCGAGCGTCTATTCCGACCCACGTGGCCCGGCCCTGTCACTAGTGTATCCATGATATTTTATAGAAGAGGTGCAATGATTGATAGAGGCGTTGTCCTAGGGATCGAGTGGTCAATTGGAGGGGGAGAAAGTACCTCCTTTGGGGGAACTTTTGCTTTTGGAAAAGTAATGGGTAGCAAAATTTACTAAAATTGACCACACACCAATGCCAGTACTTGCATTCAGAAACTTTGTGGGAATTGCTTAATTCCACAATAAAACCCATATGCAAATCACATGGCAAGGATGCTATTCATCTTCCTGATTATTCTAACTTGAAAGGCTTACTTTTGCTAACTTACATGACAGTACTAGGCTGACTAAAATCCGGAGAGCACGGAGAGAGCGAAAACTGGAGAATTTTTGAGACCATTTGTGAGGGAACATGGCTGAAATTGATTCTGGTCGAAAGCTCATATCACCTTGAGCCCCAGCAAGTAGCTCGGCTGGGGCCCAGTTGGGGTCCGGCCAACTGGGCATGTTGTTTGGGAAAGGTCTCGACTATGCTGCACAGGCCTGGAGTCCCTTCTTTGAAAAGGACAAATTGCTTTTAGAGCAAGTTCAGAAGAGAGCTACCCGACTCATACCTGAGGTTAAAAATCTACCTTATTCCCAAAGGCTTAAGCTGCTTGGGCTTACCACTTTGGAGCTGAGAAGGATTAGGGGGGACATGCTCCAGGTATACAAATTTCTATCTGAAGGGAATCCTTTGTTAGCTTGCAGTTATTTAAAGGTCCAGAGTAATCCTCGGGTTAGAGGCCATTGCAAAAAGCTTGAAAAGTCTTTTGCTAGACTTGACATTAGGAAGTTCAGTTTCTCTCATAGGGTTGTTAGTGAGTGGAATAGCCTGCCTGAGTGGGTTGTTAACTCCACATCAGTGCACCGTTTTAAGGTTAATATTGACAAGTTTTTCCATGACTGTGGTAGACTCTAATCTTTCTGGGCTCTTTAGGTGTTGGTGGTTTGCTTTGTTTTGGGGGGTTTTTGGATTACAGGGCATCTTATGGGGCCTTTACAGCCCTCCTTTGCCCTTGAACCTGTTATGTTATGTTATGTTATGTTAGGTCTTAACCCGGCCCGGCTTAACCATTTACTGAGAAACTGTCAACTAAACCGTAAAACATCGTAATTAACAAACTAACTTATGGAGCTTTGTTCCCCACCCCCTAGCCCTTCAGCCTTTTAAATGATATGTTATTATCAAGATCACGTTTCGCCGACTACGTTGCGGACGTACGGTGGGGATAGCCGCTTTTCTAAGTAGCCTAGGTAGTGGCGGATCATGACCTCGTTTTTCAAAAGAAAACTGTGTGGGAGAAATGAAGTTAATGGGGGCAATCTCTCAGATGGGACCCTACTGGGGCCCATGTCAGCCCATCATCGTCTCGACCGGCGGAACACGGCAGCTGATCAGTGCCGAAACACCATGAAGTGCATGGTATTTCGGGTGGGATCGTCTCGGAACCACGATTGTTGGTGCGCTTGCATTGCCATTGGCCACTAAAGAGGGCTCTATTTCGCAACTCCCACTTTTGCTGTTTTCGATCCGAGAGAAGAAACCGCAAATGTCAAGTGCTGCATATAAAACTATACGGGCAACGTATGATGATACAGCTGTACTGCCTCTGTATGCATCAATTGCATACGTTTTGCATGAGACATTAGAATAGATTCGGGTAACTAAAAAAGTGCCTGAATACCAGCATCGGCGATGAAAGATGGATGATATAAGTGCTCTGGAACATGCAACTCTAAAGGTTTGTTTCAACGGAAACTCTTCCTCCCTTGTCGTATTCTTAGCAGATGAGACCAGATCATCCTTTGCAATCAAAACGTTCCACCATTGTTTTGTTGTGAATTCTCTTTTGAGTGTAGGCCTAGGAATGTAGCCTAACTGTTACTTGTTAGGGACTGTCACTAGGCCTAGGCTATACACGAATCCGGACAGCAAGTGATGGCCTGATTTCAGTCGGCCATACCTGGGGTCCGTCACCTTTAAATCTTTCGATTTCTTTGTTTACCTCTATCATGGATGGTTGTACACTAATTTGTATGATGAAGTCCAAGTGACTTCTGAGAAAGACCTTGGTGTAGTTATTACAAGAGATTTAAAGTCATCTAGCCTAGGCAGTGTGCAGCTACTGCTGCAAGGGCAAGTAGGGTGCTTGGGTTGATCAGGAGGAATTTTAAGAGTTTTAGTAAAGAAATTGTGCAAAATTTGTATAAGCAGCTGGTTCGACCCCATCTCGACTATGCTGCACAGGCCTGGAGTCCCTTCTTTGAAAAGGACAAATTGCTTTTAGAGCAAGTTCAGAAGAAGAGCTACCCGACTCATACCTGAGGTTAAAAATCTACCTTATTCTCAAAGGCTTAAGCTGCTTGGGCTTACCACTTTGGAGCTGAGAAGGATTAGGGAGGACATGCTCCAGGTATACAAATTTCTATCTGAAGGGAATCCTTTGTTAGCTTGCAGTTATTTAAAGGTCCAGAGTAACCTCGGGTTAGAGGCCATTGCAAAAAGCTTGAAAAGTCTTTTGCTAGACTTGACATTAGGAAGTTCAGTTTCTCGCATAGGGTTGTTAGTGAGTGGAATAGCCTGCCTGAGTGGGTTGTTAACTCCACATTAGTGCACCATTTTAAGGTTAATATTGACAAGTTTTTCCATGACTGTGGTAGAATCTAATCTTTCTGGGCTCTTTAGGTGTTGGTGGTTTGCTTTGTTTTGGGGTTTTTTTTTGGATTACAGGGCATCTTATGGGGCCTTTACAGCCCTCCTTTGCCCTTTAACCTGTTATGTTATGTTATGTTATGTTATGTTAAGTTGAGGTATGAGTATGAGGGTTTGAAATACATGTAAACAATAAATAAAGACTATTTTAGGTTAATGGACCCCACTAATGGTGGCCTACAGTCACTAAAAATAAGCACTAATCGGATTCGTGTATAAACGTTAGGCCTAACCTAGTTGGAACCGCAGGTCGTGCTAGCGTTATATAGTATATATATATAAAAAGGAAAAGGTTGGTCACATCGCCTAACACCAGTGCAGTGCTTCGCACAAAACTATTCACGATTCTTCACCTTCCACTAGATTTTACCGGTCAAATCTCTCGCAAACGTTCCTACATCTTTCTCTGATAAAACAAAACAAACGTTGAGAAAAAACTGACATTTAATGCAAGAAATCTTCTCATCTGATTCTTCATTAACCACAACCTAGATCACTCTTCTCCAATTCCTGACGTCACATTACGTCATGAGAATTGCCCTGTACGAATCCGATACTCCCTGTTAACCCAGTGCATGTAAATGCTGAGAACGCCTGTTGTATGCATCCTGTACGTAAAGACCGCACGTAGGCCGCACACAAGTTGTTTTTTTTCGTAGCACAGCTTGGGGAATTGTATGCTCGTGTTTTCCATTTCTTGTTCACGTTCCCCGAGCAGAAAAAAAATTACAGTCTGGTCGTTGACAGATTTGAAAGCAGTTCGAACTATCCAATGGGAGAACCGGATTCGTACAGGTCAATTGCATTGGTGTTAGGCGATGTGACCAACCTTTTCCTTTTTATATATATATATACTATATATACTATATAACGCTAGGACGACCTGTGGTTGGAACACCAAAGTCAAAGTTAGGCTTGCCATTGTGCCAGCAATATGATTGAAATGATAGCCACTTGAGGCTACAATCCTTAACAAAAATGATAGGACAAAACAAGCAAAACAAGCAATGAATGGATCACCATACCCCTACTCCCCCATTCAATGTTGCGGCAGCCCAAGGCAACCTGAAACTTCAACATTGATAAGGGGAGCTGGGTTTGACCCATGTATTTTTGTCGAGGATTGTTGGAAGCCTGTACAAAGGTATAGGAATTTCCGAATTTTTGTTTTAAATACTTTGAAATGAGCAGGTTGTCATTTAATTTTCAAGCTACAGGGGAAATAGTAGGGCTAACCAGGGCTGGAATTAAACGACGACCACGACGGCCATGGCTGTTGTGCCCAAGGGGATGGCCGTGGTGCCCTACAAAAACAGCCACTTCTCACGGCCACGTAGGCCGTCGTGCCTGCAAGTACGTGGCCGTCGTGCCTTCCCATCTGAATGAAAAAATTTCATCAGGATTCCAATAAAATATCCTAAATACCATAACAAAAAGGATACTAAATAAACTCGATACGCAACTCGCGCGATCGAATCAGACTGCTGGAAACTTGCCCTTAGTTTCTTAAAACTCTCGTTAACTCAATCCTTTAACTTCCCGCCAAAACAGGGTGCATTGATAACCACAAACGTAAAATTTTACCCCCGCCATGGAAGTGATCGTTTGATATTTTCCGCTATAACCCTGTAGTATTACATGGAATTAGATTTAGAATTGCTTTCAATGTGTTTACCTTGCTTTCTCACAGAAAGCGCCACCTAAGTTGTTGTACAAACTGTTCTGCACAAAACACATTGTACAGACAACAGACTATCGAGCTGCAGTGTTTCACCTTTTTCAAATCCCCAAGCTTAGCATACATATCTGTGCACGTTTTGTACACGTAGCTCCTAGAATCTTGTGAAGTTCCGTGGTTACTTTCTTGCATAAATTAAGTCATTTCTAGCATTCCTTCCGTAATGTTATTTACAGTAGGACTTAAGTAATGTTGTCATGCGACGTCATTGCAAACAAAAATAGTGATGCACGTGGTCTCATGCAGCAAAATTCTTGGCCCACGCGTGCAGTAGACTTTCGTGCATGTCCGTTTTTTCCACCAAACAAGGCATCATGTTTTGCTTGGTGACATCATATGTATAGAATCCATTTCAAAATTTAAATTGGTCCCTGCATCGTGATTGGTTCAATTGCATTGATTCTAGCCAGCCAATCACAACTCGCGCCTTCGCCTATGTGATTTAGTGTGTGAAAATACTCGGTCTCGATATAAGCTTCCCCGTTGAGTTTGTGTTACGACGATCGCACTTCCCATGCTTATATAGCGGCTATCGCAGCGGGGCGAGCCCCGTGCCAAATTCACCATGAAACGGTATCACAAATCTCTGCGTGCGTGGATTTTTTGGGGATCTGACTTACGTGCATTTCAGTTGCAGATTTTTTTTAAACAAGACGTAAGTTTTGGTCAAGAACTGCTTAAAATATACGGGGATATTTATATCCGAAAGGAACCATAAGATACGTTAACCGGGTGCAATTGTTGGCTGCCCAGAACTGCTAAGATTATCATGAACTGAATGATTGTTTTACATCGGGTTCGTTAAAGCAGGAGAGTAACTACATTACATGACGCCACTACTACCCAGTGCAGTAAAAAAATGCAAATGTTCCGGCATGATTGGGGGATGAAAAACAAAATAAGCCTAAGAACTAAATTATTAAAGAGCATGTGACATCGACTGCAAACAAATCTACAGTCCTGTATTAACGGTGACTTGTATCTCCACTTCTGAAGTAAAAATATTACGCCTACAAAAGTGATACCCCGTTCGGGAAATATTCCCAATATTTTCTATCCTGAACTGGTGATATTGCAAGCCTGCCCAATCATGTCAATTTTGGCGAGCAACGGGCTCTAAATAACGGCCAAACTGGGGTAAAAATCGTCCGGTGCCATCGCTTTATAAAAGCCATGCCGATGAACCAAAACTTTTGAAGCAGAAATTAGGGTGATATAAAGCCAATGTTAACGCTATCAGTACCTCAAAATTAATACGAATGTGAGTTTTAGTGCCAATATTTTGGCGTCAACTTACAGAAGTTGTGTTGACTAATTTGCCTCAAAAGTGTCACCATTTTGCGTCTAGGGACTTGCATACGTCCCAAAATTTCCAGGGGGACATCCCCTCCCCTCATACCCCTCCCCCAGGCCGGCGATCCACTCATGGACGCATTAGATGCGCGACATTCAATTCTAAATCCAGGGAAAACCCTGGTATACCGCTGTGCTGTGCAACACTTCGATAAAAACACCCCCTCCAAAAATGGCCTTGGTGCCCTGCCATTCAAAAATATTTGGCCTTGGTGCCCTACCTGATGGCCGTGGTGCCCTCCAAAATTAATGAATGACCAAGGCCAAATGGCCGTGCCCTCCTCCAACCTTAATTCCAGCCCTGGCTAACTGTTTAGAGTTGAATTTGTCTGACCAGTATACTACTATACTGACGTGTCAGATTAGCGCTGGGGGCTCGAATAAAGATTGGTCTTCCTCGAGTAGCTCATATGAGGAAGGGGGAGGGGGAAAAAGTACTCTGGGTGGTTAGAGATTTAATTTACCTTAAAAATTTCATGTACTGTTATGGAGAAAAAACAAAGAATTTTTTTCCATCTAATTTTCATGTTAGGGGGTAGGCCCCCCTAGGGGTAACATATTTCTAATGTTTGCACGGGTAACCCGGGTACCCGCTCGCCATCGTTTTACCCAGTTTCAAATCTACTACCCCAATCTTAACAAAAACTGCATGCAAAAAGGATAACCCCATTTACGCCATTGCCCACGGTAATGGACTAAAATATTTTACCAATTTTTGGTAAACATTCTCTGAGGCTGAGAATGAAGAGAACCTCTAGAAATTATGTGTAAGTTTGGAAGTTGTCTGTACTTCGTTTCCGAAGTTGAAATTTTTATCAGCGTGCGGACCCAATCACGCCATTGTCACGTAGTGAGTCAATTTTCACACATCACGTCACTTATAAACTTGCACACAAGCAAGCTATCAGACGGCACACACGGTACAATGCACTGTTTCACGCAGACATATCAACCCCGCCCAGCATGCATAGACAGTGCTCGTGATGTTCGGTATGTCAGGTAAACTGAGCCTTGCATGTACAGTATATGATCTTATAATTTATACGGTATGCCACCTCGATTATGTAATCCTCGAATATTTCATAAATGGTTAAATGTGTCAGTTTTACGCAAATCATTAACACTTTGCCGCTATCTGTAAAGTAAAACTACGTCAATGTAATAACACCATAAACATTCACAAAAATGTTTTTCAAACAGGCCATTACATATTACGTTATTTTGCCCCAAAATGGCGCTCATGCAGACTACGAAGTTTATGTGTGAAAGCATTGTCGAAAGAGGGTGAAGACTATGGTGAAAGCTATGTTACCATGCCTGGATGTCAACACAAGGCTATCTACAGAGAACGTACACACCCCAGTAGTGATAATTCCAATGCATATTGTACAGTAGTGTGAGGGAAGTTCACAAACATGACGTCGTTTGCTTACAGTTGGTAATTTTGGATGTGCAAGAGAATACCATAATACAGGGCTTTGATTGGTCGATATTTTTAAATCAGTGTTTTAAAAGGAGAAGCTTCGAGCTCTTAGTGTGCTTGCTTTTCGAGTAGGAAAGCGTCCCAAAATTCAATATCAAATTGATATTGGCCGTGGGAAGTAATAATTTTCTTATTTGACTGTTTTTTGTTACGTTTCTTTTACTTGTCATTTTGATTTAAAACAAAACGAGACGATAAAACATTCTGACAAATCAAATGTTTTTGAACTTGCGAATGTGATCGCTCTACATCTCCAATACAGCTGTAAATGTTACCATGCATGTCTTATGGAGTATGCCTTACAAAATGCTCATATCTTTTAGTCACCTTAACAGTGGGTTAACCCGGGTACCAGACGGGTATGGCGATGGGGTACCCAAGTCCTAATTTTTAGTACCCGTGCATTACATATTTCACAATGTACCCAACGGTTATCCACAAAATTCTTTTTTTTTTGGCATAAATAAACATTGAATGATGATTCAAACTACAATCTGGTTAAAGAAGAAATCGTATGTAATTATTAGGGGTAGTGAACATGACAATTATTGTAAAGATTCCTCGAAATTGAAACGGTTAACCATTTTTGCACAATGAAATTTTCCTATAAATAGAGAGATCTTCTGTTTGCAGGATTAACCCTCGACATGCATTGAAGCCACTTTCTGGGCTGTCTGTAGCAGTTCGGTTTCAAAAATTTAAAAAGCCGTGTTTGGCCTGTAATTTATCTAGTAATGTATGTTTTTCTCCTCCCCTGAAGGTTGTTTTGGTCTGCCCCCTCCCCAAAAATATTTCTCGCTTGAAAGCTAACCCTCCCTTTTAGTCGGTACCCTGCAGCAACTGGTCTTCTGAATAGATAATGACAAAATTAATGATGTTAAACCACCCATGGGTAACTTATTTTGATCACTTCCCTGTCCTAAGTAGATAAAACTTGAGTATGGACAGAAGTCTGTAATGTGTAATAAGTTACTTTTTTCCCCCGTGAAATATTTAAAAGCCACTTTTATTGTCTTGTAATGCAGCAATTGTTCTTCATAGTGCTTACACTGACATTTTTCATTGTATCACTCCTTTCAAAATACACAACTTTTATTCACCAACTGTCATTACGTTGCTCAAGACCAAAAACTTCTTCATATACATTTATATCGGCTTCCGACAATCCTCTAAAAAATGATGGGACAAAACAAGCAAAATGAGCAACGAACAGATCGCCATCCCCCCACTCCCCCATTCAATGTTGTGGCAGCCCAAGGCGTCCTGAAACTTCAACATTGATACAGGGAGCGGGGTTTGTCCCATGTATTTTTGTCGAGGATTGTAGCCTATTAGGATGAATCATTCACGGAACTGACCATGCTACTGCAGCGTAGGATGAATGGATCTAATATAACAATCTACTGATTGAAATCTAAGTCATAACTGGGCCTAACGAGTGTAACGTTAGTAGGCCTAAGGTTACTTTATTAAAAGCCCCAATTAACTCATATCCCTTGGCCCGCTTAAGCCCAAGGACAAGGCCTAGCCTAGGCCTATTCTGATTTGATCAGGAAGGCTATAGAACGATCCAATTATTTAGCCACATGTCCTAGCCTAGGTCCAGGTGTATATGGCTAGCCTACATCTAGCCTTAGCCTGCTCGCATGATGTAGATGTCATGGATAAATTTAACAACCCCCAATCCTCTTCAAAGTTAAAAGGGGCCTAGTAAAATCACCCTAGCAAAGTCAACCCACCATGGAAGCCCACCTGATACAAGTTACAACTTTACTAGTCTACACAATTATCCAAGGCTAGCCCTAGTTAATATGAGTTATGCTAATTGATCACTTGGCAAATGATGTGACCATACAAATATCAACATTTACAAAAATCAATTGTCATATTTTGTGATATGACTTCCTCATTGTGCTATATGTTGGTATTGCTTTGATTGAGTAATCTGTTAGAGTTGAATTTTGAAATGTACTGTAGGTTAGGCAGCAGTCAGCAGTATACTGTATGTAGCAATGCTTTTGAAGGAGTCAATTGCTTCATAAAACAATGTGGGAATAAACTGTATCAGTTTTTAATAATCTTACAGAACAGTACTTTTTCCATAGGGTTCATGAAAACATTTTTGTCATCATTTTTGGTAATTTTTGTGAATTTCTGGTCGATACTTTATCCAAAACTTGTAAATCTGGCAATAACTTATAACTTTAAACACAAATAGATATGATTGGTTTTGCTGTGGTTTGAAGAATATGCATGACAGGTTATTCTACCATTGCAATCATATCACACCTATGCATACAGTGACTATAACACTGTACTGTACTATGTTGTGGGAAGGGCTGGAAGAAAGTAGGTTGGGAGAAATGGACCCATGTGAAGTGATGATTACTGTATCTGACTTTTAGGTCATAGCATGGAAAGCCTACAAGGCCATAATGTGTAATCAGAACACCCTCTTCAAATGCTATAGGTATGAGCTACTCTGTAGCTTTTGAATTTGATGTCAATCAAAGCAGAGTCACAAATTGAGAATTCTCCTACCTGTAACTTGTAAGAAAGATCCTTAGCCATTGGCTTGCTCTTGTCCTGGCATCACCACTGCTCAGAAAAAACATAAGTAGTTCTCTGTAATGCTGCTCATATTGATGTACATACAGTCAAAGTTTTCCTTGAAAGTCTACAGGTTGTCTATCTTTTGTTCTGCTGTACATACAACAACATGTCAATTTTCTGTCCTTTAAAATTTTATTTTTCTTAATTTTCACTTTGTATTGGATTGAATGACATTTAAATGTATTGTTTTACCTTGCAGGTGCCATATGAAAACTTGAATAAAAATTTTCGCAACTGTCAGAAGGTCATCGATAGAGAAGTATTGCATGTTGTTCAGGTAAATCTCAAAATGGTTGAATATTAGTTGTTTTACCCTTAGTATGTTGGTTTTAAAAAATGTGGCAGCTCCATCTCAGAGTACCAATCTTCAATTGTTTTTTTCAAGCCTGGTCTGCCTCCCAAACTTAACCCTCTAGGTGGAAAATGGATATGATATCAGTTTCCCTAGGTTGAAATTATATCAGTTACAGGGGCATTTCTCGCAAAGAAGTGTTGGTATTTGGAGGGTATATTCTAGTACCTGGAGGAAAAGTTGATTGACTGATTGACTCCCTTTGCACTTGAATCTATGTAAAAATTGTTCGAATTTGATAAATTTGCTTTGTGGGACAAGTTCATTTTCCAGCCATTTTCTGTAGAAAGTGCGTCAACTCAAATTGCTAACACCTTCAGAGCCGAACATGGGAAATGAATGAAACTTTCACCAGAATGCTGAGAATATGTTCCTCTTTATCAATTCAAAAACAAATTTGGCAATGAACCACTGTATTCTTTTAACTCCAGCCCTACTCAACTCATGTTTTGTTCTGGCTGTAGAGTACCCCACCATCCACTGATTATGTCTAGAAATTTAAAACTAAGACTTTTTCTGTTATCAAGACTCTGAACTACAGTAGCAATGGGTGTACTAAACTTGAGCTATGTTTCATGCTGCCTTTTCAAAAAAGAAAAAAAAAATAAGAAAGGCAAAGATATGTATTTTTCCAGACTTATGGACTGGGGAAGTTAACATCTCAATGTACTAGAAATATATGACATCTTCATTAAAAGGCAAGAGTTTTGTGGGAGTACTTTATCTTCTTTTAAATATGCATATGTAGAATTTATCCTATGGATAGCCCATTGTCAGTGATCTGTATGATTTCACTCTTAAAATAATGGCAGTTCTGTGATAACAAATAGTGGCAAACTACAATACTCAACTCTGCATTGCCATTCACCTCAGTTATTATGAGTAAAATGTTTTGAATTGGGTGTGGGGGTTAGGGGTAGGTTGGGAAGGGATCATAGACATTTTTCGTGAGGTGTGATCTGATTTCCTCTTTACTTATAAGCAAGATGTTGGTTACCATTGCTTCTAGACTGTTGAAGAAAGTGGCAATATTCCTTTCTGGGTGGAGATTGTTCCAACACCCTTTTCACACCTGACTTCCATCCTCCTTCTTTTCAATCTGCTGTATATAGTATGCTTCACTTGAAGGGTGAAAGCTTCTGCTTTTTAGAATTTTTTTTTTCATAAATTATTTCATAAGTTTATTATCAGGGGTTAAAGAGAGTTATTCCCCCAACCTGTCCATGCCCCCTCCCAAAAAAGAGGTCTGCTGTAGTAAAGTAGTGCTGTAATTTTCTTTAAGCATTATAAATATTAATTTATTGATTGCCCCCATGTTCAGTTTGTAAAGGGTTTTTTGACAAATTGCATTTTTTTCTTTCCTGAAGGCAACCAATGAACTTGACAGATGTCTAGACAACAAAGGTGCAACGGTTGGGAGCTTTGTTAGTCTTATAGACAATGTTGTGGACAAACTTACCATCTTAAAACGAAAGGTAATTGTAAATTAATCCCAGGCTTGTATACAGCTTTTTTTAGAGGTAAGTTTTGATTTTGCTACAAGTTGAACATGCTACTCACCAACCTTGTTGCAACTTGGCACAGTTTGTTGCACACACTATGATGACCCCTTTGTGTGAAAGCCAGAAGCCTTTTATTATGCATACATGCCTATGAAGACAGTAAAATTAAGACAAGAAGGATTGTCAAGGGCGTTTGAATGGCATGTTGGGTAAAAAAGCACCAAACATCTCATCCTGTACTCTTGAGTACTATCATAAACAGAACTCTACAGTAGATCTTGCCAGGAGTTTTGTCCAAAACCATGTAAATGAATCTGTATCCTTGCTAGATTACAGGCAACTATGGGGGTATGGGTTATTCAGCCCTTCATAAAGGCAAATTCAACTTATTTGGGGGAAAACATGCATAGTATGGGGGAAAAGTACAGCAGCACCCCTAATCTTAAGTGGTCTTTTGCACTTGTTAAAACTTCAAAAAGTATAGCTGCCTCCAAAGGATATGTTTAGACTGCTGTTGGTTCTTGTTGGGCCTGAGAAGGGCAGCAAATGGGACTGGGTCCCTGTTCTCATTATCCAGTTGAGCAACATGTGCCTAAAGCTTTATGCCAACTCTGGAAATGGTGGGATAAGAAATGTCTGTGTGACAGTGTGTTGCCTTAATGCATGTGAAATACAGAGGGATTACCCTATGGTTATTCCATGTTTCTGTTCCACACTTTTCTGAACAACAGGCTGTACCTATTTTGTTTATTTTAAATCTGAGTCCCTGTGTGTTCTGTTAGGTACCTGACTCAGGCTTCTTTCAAATTCAAAAGTTTGAATGGTTTATATAATGATTATGTAAACATAAGGGAAAGATAATCGGCATCATGTCTACATTTAATGAAGGTTTGTTGTGACTTTTACATCTGTTTAATTCAGATTCATGATAAAAATGTCTAAAGACTACGGGGTTTGGTTTATACATTGTTGGCTTGTAGCACACAATTAGCCTCAATATTAAAAGCCCTCTCATCAGCTGAGATGCCTAAAGGACATATCTCAAAATAGTGTATTGCAGAAGCATAGTCTGCTAACCGAAGACAAAACTTGCTAAATGAGTTTTTAGTTCAGTAGACAAACGTAGAATAGAACCATATGGTTGTTGTCTGATATCACATTTGAAACACTGTTTTGGAAGCCAAAGTTTGACAAATCCAGTTTTGATTCTTTTTGTAAAATTTGCATCACTTCAGTTTGTTTTTTAATTAATGGTTAGTCACAACCTACAATAAAAAGGCATCATAGTTTGATGTCAGGTTCAATGATCTTTCATTATTTTCATTCTTTCTGTTCTGGTTTATCCTTCCCTCTCAAACTTCCCCTTCTCCATCGGTTCCTCCTCCCCCCATCCTCTTCCCGAACAGGCTAATGAAGCAATAAGCCAGGAAGAAGATAGTGCTCAAGTGTGTAAGAAGAGGTTGGCTCACCTAAAGGAGAGGGATCATTGCAGTGGCAGTGCCTTAGCTCTATGGAAGAAGAAGAGAGTGGACAGGATGTTGGTGGAGTACTTTTTAAGAGCAGGGTATTATGAAACAGCTGTCAAACTAGCTAGACATTCAGAAATTGAGGTAAACATAATTTATTTAAGGTAACTTAAGTCTAGAAGTTAAAATGTACATTTTTTAGAGATTGAAAAATATAGTGGTTCTTATTCATCATTGTCATAGCTATTTACATTACTGAAAGTGAAATATTAAATAATTAATTTTATACCCTTTAACTGAAATAGTCCTTTGAGCAATAATTTGTGGCTTTCTTGTTGAAGTAATCCATAATTACTCACAGTAATTGCTTTGTTTTCCAATTGAAGTAAAAAATGTCTGTATGACTGTGGAATTTTTCTGTTTTCTTACCTGCTGTAGCAATTTGTACAGAGAAGTCTCTTCTAATCACATCACCCCATAATAGTTACATTTTGATTCTATTTTGGCAAAAGGTGCAGTAGGGCCTGTCTTTCAGAAGAACAAAGAATTACAAAGATCATGAAGCTAAACTCTCCTTAGCCCATTTGAAAAATTTGAAGTACCCAAGCAGAAAAAAGATAATCCTGAGAGCTATCACTGCTTTTGTGTTCAGTGTCATAGAAGAATACAATCACAATGTCTCTGTTGTGCTGGTCACTGGACGTTTCCTGGGTAGCTTCATGGATCAATGCACACACACAATACTCCATTGAAATTGACTTAATCCATCTTTCCTGCCATATGCCTGCTATGGCGGGTACCACATTTGAAAAGTAGCTAATGGGATTTTCCCTATCATGATTTTAATTTGAGAAGTACAACAATGACAGCACAAATTATCGCACAATCTACCATTTTAAATTGAGTGAATAAACTTCAACAATATATATCGCAGCTCAGGAATGTCCTAAGATGGGAGTTATCTGTTTGAATTCATTTTTCTTACCCTGTAATGTATACACTTAAAATTTCAAACTTAAGTTTCACTTTAAGGAAAATCATGCTCGCAGGAAACTTACAAAATTTAGCTCTCCTATTTTTTCCTGGCCTATGTGCAATGCAGTCAAATTCTAACCAAATCTGAAATCTTGGGGAAAAAAAAAGTTATACATATGGGGTCAGACAGTTTTCGAAGGCCTTGGAAATATCAGTCAAGGTCCTTCATGGAAATGTCATGAAAAGTCACGGAATTGTGTCATTTTGAATTGTGTACGAACCCTGCATGAGAAAGTAACCTCATATCTTAAGTTTTGTGGTTGTACATCTTGCTTTGTGCTTTGAATTTATCTAGCCATTCTTTTCTTTTTTTCTCTTTCACAGGATCTAACAAATATAAGTCTATTCTTAGTTTCTAAAGAAGTTGAAGAATCACTATTGAGAAGAGAAACAGTAACATGTCTAGCCTGGTGCAACAGTAATAAATCAAAACTTAAAAAAATTAAGGTATGTAACCATTTGGACAAAAAAACCTAATTATTTATCAAGATGTTTGCCCTGATTTTACAAAATCAGTTTCTTTAAACCAATCAATATTCCAATACTTTAAGGGGATATTATAGTTTAAACAATTTAGATTTTTTTTAAATAAGGCAGCCATATGAATTCTCCATTGTTTAATTGTGTATTGAAGGAGCAGCCTAGTAAGGTGAGCTATGAATGGGGGTCATCAGCATTAAATGTTATATTTTTGGATCCATGCTATTCTTGATCCACAAATTTAGTGGGTTTGGGAGAAACTTTGTGAATGTTTGTAAGTAAGATGAGGTTTACAGTTCAGTTTAGTTTCTATCTAACCAACTGGTTAATTTGAGTTGACCATAAGCTTTTTGCCAGTTGTGGACCACTGGCTTGTTTCACACTCCATTGCTTACGCTGAACACCAAGCATAATGGCAGAAGGTTCCATTTTTGAAGTCTTGGGTATGACCTGGCAATGAGTGAAACTTCAGGGCTCCTGGATCTGCTGGGTCATAACAAAGGCTTCAGGCCTACCATGCAGCATTGAAAAATTTTCTTGGCCTTGAACCCTTTCTGTAGTTGAGATTGTGTTTTTGTTATGTGTTCATGCTGGGTTTATACATAAAAATAACCATTTGCACCAAATTCTATTTTTTTTTTGCTTTAGATATTTCCATTTAAGTCTTCAAAAAGTCTGCAAAACATCTTGAATTTCATTTTATTAAAAGTGTAGGAACCTTTTATTATGAATATATTGCTTACAAACTTGTACTATAGTGTGAATACATTGTCGTGAAAGTAAATTCAAACGGATCATCTCCCATTGTTACTTTAAGCATGAGTACACATCTTTTTCATGAGTGCAAGTACAAAATGTTGCCTTCCCTCATGCATAACTGTCTATATCTATGATTAAGTATGTTTATCTATGAGAAATTTTCTGTTAAATATTGTGATTTTAGAAAAGATAATGTCTCAGAGTCATCAACATTAATGGGTATCACAAGATTAGAGCTATTATTAGTTTATTTATTGTTGGTCTATCTTTTGAAACCCATTGCAACCTGTTGGTACTCATTTGCAATAACCTGTCTTCCTGCAATCATGTCCAACAGGTTTCCACAAGTATCTTCCCTGACTTCTTCCAGAAGATATTGTTCCTTCAGTTGCTAATGTGACAGATGATTCACAAAGAAATGAAGAAAAATGTTAGCACAGTCCTCAGATGAATTCTGTCTTAATAAATAAAAATAAAATATGATGTGAACTTTTCTGTTAAGTACTTTAATTTCAGAAAAAATGATGTTTGGTTTTCTTCTGTCTGTCAGAGTACTCTGGAGTTTAATCTCAGGGTTCAAGAGTTTATAGAGCTGATAAGGACCAACCGACGTCAGGAGGCAATTACTCATGCACGGAGATATTTCACTAACACCAGTCCTGATGTAGACCAGTTATCAACTATAAAAAGAATTATGGGTCTGTTAGCTTTTCAACCTGGTACTTCAATTCCGCAGTATAGGGTGAGTAATAGGCTGATTTAATGAAGCACCAACACAAATGTGGCAGGTGCTTAGTGCACGTTTAATTGACCTGTTTAAAGGGTGTGTGAATTATTTTGTAAAGGTCAGTGCTTAAACAGGAATGTCAAATAAGGGTCTTCTGTACTTTAGAAGGTCAGGTCAAGGAGAGAACTATAGATGTATCATCTGTAAAAAGACAACAGGACTTCAGGGTTTGTTCAGGTCCTGGAAAGTCAGGGAAAACTGAAAATTCCATGCCTGGAACATCAGGGAAAAGGAGCATTCTTTCAAAAGGTCCTGGAAAAGGAATTTTATGAAATGGACGTAGGGTTCTAGTTTTCTCAATGTTCAGATGTGGAAAACAGTTGGAAATGTGGGATCTGACTGGTTTTAAAGGTCCTGGAAATATCAGGCAAGGCCCTTGAAAGTCTGGAAAAGTTACAGAATTTTGCCATTTTGAATGTGTTCATTTAACCCTGTTTTAGAGTAGAAAATGTGTCCCCCCAGTGCTATTGCTTCAAAAAGCCGCCTTCATCATCATTGTCATTTGACAAATTTTGCTCAGTACAAACATTCAAGTCTTTCGTAGTTTAAGCAGTAAGTTCCCATGAAGATTAAAGGCCCTCTTTAACTTGACGGCAGACCATCATCACCAAACTACATTTTTGATTCCTTGCCGTAGGCAGGCAAGGAATCTATGCGATGGTGATGTCGTGTGTATGTGTGTGTGTGTGTGTGTGTGTGTGTGTGTGTGTGTGTGTGTGTGTGTGTGTGTGCGTATGTGACGCTTTGGCTTGTAAACACGATATCTCAAGAAGGGTAAGTCCGAGGGATCTCATACTTGGCATGTGGATTACCCATATTGAGTAGATGATCCCTATTGTTTTTGGTGGACGTCAAAGGTCACTTGGGGTCACGAGAGGTCAAAAGGTCAAAATCTTGTAAACACGATATCTCGAGAACGGTACATGTGACTATGCTCATATTTGGTGTGTGGGTTGGTCATATTGAGTAGATGATCCCTATCGATTTTCTTGGAGGTCAAAGGTCATTTGGGGTCACGAGAGGTCAATGGGTAAATTCCTTAGAAATTGCTTGTAAACACGGTATCTCAAGAAGGGTAAGTGTGACTATGCTCATATTTGGTGTGTGCATTGGCCATATTGAGTAGATGATCCCTATTGTTTTTGGTGTAGATCAAAGGTCATTTGGGGTCACGAGAGGTGAAAAGGTCAAAACTTCGTAAACACGATATCTGGAGAACGGTACATGTGACTATGCTCATATTTGGAGTGTGGATTGGTCATATTGAGTAGATGATCCCTATTGATTTTTGTGGAGGTCAAAGGTCATTTGGGGTCACGAGAGGTCAATAGGTAAATTCCTTAGAAATTGCTTGTAAACACGGTATCTCAAGAAGGGTAAGTGTGACTATGCTCATATGTGGTGTGTGCATTGGCCATATTGAGTAGATGATCCCTATTGTTTTTGGTGGAGATCAAAGGTCATTTGGGGTCACGAGAGGTCGAAAGGTCAAAACTTCGTAAACACGATATCTCGAGAACGGTACATGTGACTATGCTCATATTTGGTGTGTGGGTTGGTCATATTGAGTAGATGATCCCTATTGTTTCTGGTGGAGGTCAAAGGTCATTTGGGGTCACGAGAGGTCAAAACGTCAAAACTTCGTAAACACGATATCTCGAGAACGGTACATGTGACTATACTCATATTTGCTTTGTAGGTTGGTCATATCGAGTAGATGATCCATATTGTTTTTGGTGGAGGTCAAAGGTCATTTGGGGTCACGAGAGGTCAAAAGGTCAAAACTTCATAAACACGATATCTCGAGAACAGTACATGTGACTATACTCATATTTGGTGTGTAGGTTGGCCATATTGAGTAGATGATTCCTATCGTTTTTGGTGGAGGTCAAAGGTCATTTGGGGTCACGAGAGGTCAAAAGGTCAAAACTTCGTAAACACGATATCTGGAGAACAGTACATGTGACCATACTCATATTTGGTGTGTAGGTTGGTCATATCGAGTAGATGATCCATATTGTTTTTGGTGGAGGTCAAAGGTCATTTGGGGTCACGAGAGGTCAAAAGGTCAAAACTTCATAAACACGATATCTCGAGAATGGTACATGTGACTATGCTCATATTTGGTGTGTGGGTTGGTCATATCGAGTAGATGATCCCTGTCGATTTTCGTGGAGGTCAAAGGTCATTTGGGGTCACGAGAGGTCAATAGGTCAAAACTTCGTAAACACGATATCTCGAGAACGGTACATGTGATTATACTCATATTTGGTGTGTGGGTTGGTCATATTGAGTAGATGATCCCTTTTATTTTTGGTGGAGGTCAAAGGTCATTTGGGGTCACGAGAGGTCAAAAGGTCAAAACTTCATAAACACGGTATCTCAAGAATGGTACATGTGACTATACTCATATTTGGTGTGTAGGTTGGCCATATTGAGTAGATGATCCCTATCGTTTTTGGTGGAGGTCAAAGGTCATTTGGGGTCACGAGAGGTCAAAAGGTCAAAACTTCGTAAACACGATATCTGGAGAACGGTACATGTGACTATACTCATATTTGCTTTGTAGGTTGGTCATATCGAGTAGATGATCCATATTGTTTTTGGTGGAGGTCAAAGGTCATTTGGGGTCACGAGAGGTCAAAAGGTCAAAATCTTGTAAACACGATATCTCGAGAACGGTACATGTGACTATGCTCATATTTGGTGTGTGGGTTGGTCATATCGAGTAGGTGATCCCTGTCGATTTTCGTGGAGGTCAAAGGTCATTTGGGGTCACGAGAGGTCAAAAAGGTCAAAACTTCATAAACACGGTATCTCGAGAATGGTACATGTGACTATACTCATATTTGGCGAGTGTGTTGGCCATATTGAGTAGATGATCCCTATCGTTTTGGTGGAGGTCAAAGGTCATTTGGGGTCACGAGAGGTCAATAGGTCAAAACTTCGTAAACAAGATATCTCGAGAACGGTACATGTGACTATACTCATATTTGGCGAGTGTGTTGGCCATATTGAGTAGATGATCCCTATCGTTTTTGGTGGAGGTCAAAGGTCATTTGGGGTCACGAGAGGTCAAAAGGTCAAAACTTCATAAACACGGTATCTCAAGAATGGTACATGTGACTATACTCATATTTGGTGTGTAGGTTGGCCATATTGAGTAGATGATCCCTATCGTTTTTGGTGGAGGTCAAAGGTCATTTGGGGTCACGAGAGGTCAAAAGGTCAAAACTTCGTAAACACGATATCTGGAGAACGGTACATGTGACTATACTCATATTTGCTTTGTAGGTTGGTCATATCGAGTAGATGATCTCTTTTATTTTTGGTGGAGGTCAAAGGTCATTTGGGGTCACGAGAGGTCAAAAGGTCAAAACTTCATAAACACGGTATCTCGAGAATGGTACATGTGACTATGCTCATATTTGGTGTGTGGGTTGGTCATATTGAGTAGATAATCCCTATTGATTTTCGTGGAGGTCAAAGGTCATTTGGGGTCACGAGAGGTCAATAGGTCAAAACTTCGTAAACAAGATATCTCGAGAACGGTACATGTGACTATACTCATATTTGGCGAGTGTGTTGGCCATATTGAGTAGATGATCCCTATCGTTTTTGGTGGAGGTCAAAGGTCATTTGGGGTCATGAGAGGTCAAAAGGTCAAAACTTCGTAAACACGATATCTCAAGAACGGTACATGTGACTGTGCTCATATTTAGTGTGTGGATTGGTCATATTGAGTAGATGATCCCTATTGATTTTCTGAAAGGTCAAAGTTCATTTGGAGTCAGCATGTTCAAAGCCTGACAAGCTTTCCTGCACAGTCTTTCAAGAAATGTCACTTGTAGGGTCCTGTAACTTGTCCTGTAGATGGCACATAGTGAATACATGGTCCCAGAAGTTTTTGGTGGAGGTCAAATGTCATTTGGGTTCTAGCAGACAGGGGATCTCAATGTAGGAAGATTGGATGCCTTGCATGTGTACTTTGTGGGCACATTATGGAGCCCTGTTAATTGAAAAACATTGCCAAGCAATGTCAGTGTGAAAAAAGGCCTTACATTTCAGCGGCAAGGAATCACTAAGCCTTTTGGCTTTCTGGTTGATGGAGGTAGCAAATTCTTAACACTTTGATTCAAAAGATGCGGAGTAACCTATATTGCACAGCATGCACAGAACCTCCAGGAATATTTCTCTAAACACCACTACAGTGTGTGCAGTTATACCATGAACTTCTTATACATGGACAAAGCATGTAATGCGTACGTCTGTAGATTGTCGCCACCAACTGGGACAAAAAAGGCACACCAAGTTGGCTGCTTGGAATCTGTAATTCATCTGATTTAATGAGGACTCTGTAATATTTTAAACAAAAGTTTAACTTGAATGGGAAACAATATCATATTCCTGCAATACGTGTAGTGATTTTGACCTTACCTTGTATTATTTCAAAAATATTTCAACTTTTGTGCAAAATCTGTTGCTTTACTTGAGCAAGACCAAACTTTCACATAAAACCATAGCAGACAGCAGTCTTGCTTTTTTCACACATACGGTAGCAACAATGTATTGTGCAGTATGCACTGTTTATGTTTAGGAAGTCTGGGCGCTATACACACTGTATTCTGGACGATGACCACCTCTTTGATGAAGCTATGCATTTTCATTTCTTGAGTCAGAAAACCCAGTTCATACAAATGCCCTTTATCCACAAAAGTCCCCCTTTGAGTGTAATTCCTCCCCAGTTCCCATTTTTGCAAATTTCACCCCAAACATTTCCATTTCACCCCGAGGGGTGTACATGGACCCTGGTCGATAAGCACTCTACTAATCTGTTGTGGTCATGTAACAAATGACATGTTTAGACACTACTCTGTGTATAACTTGTTAAAAATTATGTTGTTCACTTGTCTGAAACATATGAAATGACAACAGTATTCTTCTATTTGTAGAAACTTCTAGATGGCAGCAGATGGCAGGAGTTAGTGGACCAATTTCGGGAAGAAAATTATAAGTTGTTTCAGCTTAACACAACTCCAGTACTCACAGTAACTTTAGAAGCAGGTCTAGCAGCAATGAAAACACCGTATCCTTTAGTAAGTCTGGGCAATAAAGCCCAGTGGTAAATCCAGGATTGTTCTTAAGGGGGGAGAGGGGTATGCAGAATGTTGTGTGATTGCTTGCTGGCTAAGGGGTTTTACATTTTGAAAAATCAGGTGTCATTTTGTGCAATCTGGTGCCACATATGCTATTTTTTGTAATACAAATTCATGTAAAAATGTTTTATATATTTAAGACAGAAGATGTGTAAAATATGGGGAGGGGCGTGGGGGGTGGGGGTTAGCAATGCCCCAATGTAAGTTTTGGGCTAGGCAGGACCAGGCCTCAACAAAAATTTCTTAACCAATTCCTTATTTAGCAAGTGGCATGAATAATCCAGTGTGTTGTAGTGATAGTATTGTCTTTTTTGACAAACCCTCAGGGTCTTTTAGGGTGCTTTCCTTCTCAATATCTTGATGTCACGTAATATTCTACCATTTTTGGTTTCGATGAAAAGAGAAACCTATGCATTCATGATAGCGTGCGTGTGTATGTATGTGTGTATGTATGTGTGTGTGTGTGTGTTTGTGACACTTTGCTTGTTTACACAATATCTTGAGAAGGGAAGATCTGACAGTTTTCAAACTTGGTACACAGTTACCCCTTACTGAGAGGAAGAACCCTATTTATTTTGGTTGAGGTCAAAGGTCATCTGGGGTTACAGGGGGTCAAAAACCGAAATCTTTGTTTACACAATATCTTAAGATAGAAAACTTGGATTAATTTCAAACTTGATATGTAGATGCGATATGATGTAAGGAAGAACCCTATTGATTTTGGTGGAGGTCAAAGGTCATTTGGGGTCACATGGGGTCAGACCCCGAAATCCTTGTTTACACGATATCTTATGGTAGGAAACTTGGATTAATTTCAAACTTAATATGTAGATGCGTTACGATGTAAGGAAGAACCCTATTGATTTTTGTGGAGGTCAAAGGTCATTTGGGGTCACGTGGGGTCAGACCCCGAAATCCTTGTTTACACGATATCTGATGGTAGGAAACTTGGATTAATTTCAAACTTGATATGTTGACGCATTATAATGTAAGAAAGAACCCTATTGATTTTGGTGGAGGTCAAAGGTCATTTGGGGTCACATGGGGTCAAAATCCTTGTTTTCACGATATCTCATGGTCGGAAACTTTGATTCATTTCAAACTTGATATGTTGATGCGTTACGATGTAAGAAAGAACCCTAATGATTTTGGTGGAGGTCAAAGGTCATTTGGGGTCACATGGGGTCAAACCCCGAAATCCTTGTTTTCACGATATCTCATGGTCGGAAACTTTGATGCATTTCAAACTTGATATGTTGATGTGTTAAGATGTAAGAAAGAATCGGATATATTTTGGTGGAGGTCAAAGGTCATTTGGGGTCACATGGGGTCAAACCCTGAAATCCTTGTTTACACTATATCTCAAGGTAGGAAACTTTGATTCATTTCAAACTTCATATGTTGATGCGTTATGATGTGAGGAAGAACCCAATTTATTTTGGTGGAGGTCAAAGGTCATTTGGGGTCACATGGGGTCAAACCCAGAAATACTTGTATACATGATGCATCATGGTAGGAAAGTTGGATTCATTTCAATCTTGATAGGTTGATGCGTTATGATGTAAGAAAGAACCCGACCAATTTTGGTGGAGGTCAAAGGTCATTTGGGGTCACATGGGGTCAAACCCCGGAAATCCTGGTTTACACTATATCTGAAGGTAGGAAACTGATCCATTTCAAACTTGATATGTTGAAGCGTTATGATGTAAGCAGCTTGTTTGCAGAATATCTTAAGGCACAGTATGAAATTTGTAGGAATGTTTTGGTTAAAAGAAAAACCAGTTACTAACAGGTTGAGTCAAAGGTCACTTTGGGTCACCAGTTGTTACAAGAAATGTAGCATTTCATTGAAAAGAGCATGTATGTATCATCGAAACCTCAATGCATTTTTGCATTCTGGTTTCTGTAAATTGTATCAATTACTATCAAATATTGTGGAAAAACAAATAAATGAAATAAAACAAAATGAAATAGTTGGGGTGGCGATGAGTTTGTCGCCAATGTCCATTGGATGAGCTCTCACAGAGACCTGGCTGGATCCCACCATTAGCAAATTTAGGTTCGAGCCGGAAGCACTGAAAAGAGCAGGCAGGAATAAAATGGCTCACCAAGTTTTTATATCAAAGTAAGGTAATTGAAGTTCAATTGAAAATAGTGGGTTACATCATAAGTTAAGGCATGCAACCCTATTTAACAAGCATATTGTCATTTTCTTCATGTTTTCACTAATATGCTACATAAAATCCATGCAGCAATTGTGTTCCTTAATATGTATGTCGAAACAGTCAATGCTACAGCGACGACTGCAAAAACCCAAAGTGCCCAGTGTGCTCCAAGTATCTGAATGAACTTGCTAAGACATTACCATATGCCCACTGTGCTCAGTCAAGATTAGTCTGCTCTATATCAGGTGAGTGCTTCCTTTATATTATTCTTTAACTAAATTTGTATAAAGTTCAGGAGGGGGAGGCAGGGGAGTGGAATGGCCATTGAATTAGTAGGAATGGTGGAAGTTATGTGTGTATTCGAAATTTCTATATTCCAATTTTCTTGAAGTAACCTTGAAAGTTGGTTATGTATATATGTGAACCTTGATGGCTCTGTAGGTGTGGATCCCCTTGGGCAGTACCTACCTGACAGTTCCCAGCTGCAGCAATTGCTACTCATCCTTTCTTTTCACCCATGGCAGCTTCCCCCACCATATAATTTAGCATAGTCAAGGGAAGAATTGTCCTGGAAGTAGTGGTCTAGGAATAATGCCCTTTAACCCTTTTGCTTCAGAAGGGGGTTCATCCCTCCATACTGAGCTATATAGTGCATTATGTATGCACAGTTTCATATGTACCAGTTTTGCAGAATACTAAGTTTTTGTTTGGAGGGTGTACATATGTAAAAATATCTCCTCTTCAAGCTGATTCCATACCACAAACATAACTACACTCTTTTGGTTTACTATGAGCTGTATTCCAGGCTGCAATAGTGCAATGGTTATGCAGCGAAACCATATGTATAGAGTGATGGTTAACAGCGAAGCCATGGGTAGCGAAGGGATTAAGAATGGTGGTGTGGTGGTTGCTATGATCAAATCAGTTTCTGTGTAATATATGTGACTTAGCATGATGTAAAAGACAAACTGAAGTAAATTATTCCTCTGTTCATACTTTAGTCAGACATATACCCATAGAAAGAGAATCACCTGTTATTTTTGGTCTTGTCATGATCCCATTGAGCCTCCCAATCACCGTTATATCATACCACTCTGTTGATATTAAATTCATCTATAAGACCTTTCTGGAAAAGTGTGATATTTCCATTGTGTTGAACCATATTAAGATTTGCCCTTCATATTCAATTTTTTGGAGCTTGTGTAATGAAATAGCACCCTCTATTTTGTATTCAGGCAAACTTATGAATGAACACAATCCCCCAATGATGCTTCCTAATGGACGTGTTTATGCTGAAGAGGTGAGTTTCCTGGAATTCCTTGTACTGTTGAAGTGTCACACCTTTCAAAATGAATGTACACATTCCTAATAGCAACATACTGAAGTGAGGTCACTGTCAACTTCAAGAAAACAAAAAAAAATACTGTATCATGTTTTCTCCATTTCCATTTGAACTACCACATAAGCTGGTTTATCTGTCACCAAGTTTGTTATACTGATTGGTGTGAAGATAACTTGGGGTTTCCGCAGTCATGCAGGCCTTGAGTTTTAGATTCTCCAGACCTGTGTCACAAATCACACTCCACAGAAAATTAAGTAGTGTGGTAGGTGAGCTGTTTTATTAAACTTTAATAGATTTATATGCGCTCCAAATTTTTAGGTAGGTGTACAAAAAATCACACTCCTCACAGTGATTTGAGGTTAGTGATGGTGTGCAATCGCACTCGCACACCTCATAATTCAAGGCCTGCATCATAAAATCTGGAAAAGTCATGAGAAGTGGGAAAATTATTTCAAGGCCTGGAAAAGTCTTGAAATTTAGGCAAATTGTGTAAAATCCTGGGAAGTCATGAAAATTTTCACAAACTGACATTTTTCCATTCTCACTTATGGTATTAATTGTATTATCAATCATGCATGATATCAAACTTCATTATTTCTTTACCTTAGAAGTGAAAGTTATAAAAAATCAGTAAAATAATTTGTTTGGCATATATGAAACTACCGTGCACAATTTGGTTTCATAGAAAATAATGGCATTTGTAAATCCATTTAATATATACCTATCATTATTCTGGCTTAAGTATATAATTTCCCTGTTATATTGATAATTTTCATGTGACATTGATGAATTTTCACAATTTTGGGACAAAGGTCTTGACTAAGCCCAGATTTGATCTAAGTTATTCCAGCCATTCCAGGGGAGTGTGAGAAGCAGGAAAAAATAATTGATTGAATTTAATTACAAAGGCAGATAATAATAATCAATAATAATCAATATATATAAGATAATAATAATCAATAATAACCAATGAAATACATCATTGACATTTATATGAATCAATAGCAATTAGAGGCAGTACACACTATGAGTTGTCATTTAAAAGTGGACTTCTAATTACCAGGTGGGGTAAGTTTTAATAAAGGCGTTTAAGCTGTAAGTGATTAATCTACTCAAATATGCAATTTTTTCAAACCTTCATTTCTCTTGATTCCTCATAGGTTATTAATTATTTTGGCAGGGTTTAGTGTATGTAAAGAAATAAAATTTCATTAGTTGCCATTTTCAGTGTGTAATTTTCCTTTCTAGTGTAATGACAAGTAAACCTGTGGTTGTGAGTAAATATGCATGTCTGCTAAATCAAACGCATCTGCTGGCTTGTAAGCCATATTTTATAGTCTCTGCAGATAAAATGTCTGTGTGAAGAATTGTAAGGCTATATTTGGCTACTGTTTGCTAGCAAATACCCAGCAGGGATTAATCTTAATAAAGAAGATGAAGTTGCATTTACAGTAGGTCGTGTGGGGTTAATATATGGAAAAAAGGTTAACCTGCCCTAGCTGCCATCAAGATGTATTATAAGTACAGTTTCATTTCTGCCCAGAGGATAAAGTTACCAGTCTATTCATTACTTCTGTCTTTTTCTTGGCAACAGTTTAATACACATACTGTAAGTAAATCGTTTTGCACATTGATGTAGACAAAGGATGGAGGGAGTAGGGCGCTATCAAATTTTAAAAGAAAATTTTAATCTTAATTTTTAATTTAAATTTGTAATGGAACAAAAGAAATGATAACAATTGGTGCCAATTGTTGTACCAGATTCCATCTGAGGACATTTTATGATTCAAAAATTTTTCAAAGGGGGGGGGGGGAACCCTTTTCCATAGGTCCCTCACTCAGACTGACAATTGGGCTCTGCATTTGGCCACCCCTCAAACAAAATTTTGATTAAGGCAGACAGTGATTTTGTATGGCAAGCACACAAAAGGGACTGAATGAATGTAGGGAAAAAAAAGAAGGTAAGAGCTTCCTTTTTATGCTGAAGAAGGTGCCCAAGGGTTATAAATCATAGCTGATACCTTTGATTCTTTTCATGGCTGCATCTGTTGCTTCCAGCAGTGGTCAGTTTGTGTAAGCCTTGCAACCATACTCCATCTATTTGCCATCTGTGTTCTGCTAATGCAAGACCATGTTAATCTTTTGTCAAATCAATGAAACTGTCAGCATGTGTAATTTTACATTTCTAAAAAGTGCTAATGTAACTTTCCCATCAACCTTTTTCTTAGTAGTGATTTCAAAGGTATAAAGGTTTGGTGCATGTGCAGTATGTCATTTTTGACAGTGTAAAATGCTATTGATAAAAACTGCATGTCAAACATCCATCCCACAATCCTTTGTAATGACTGTTTGGAGCAAGGTTCATCCATGATTATGAGAGACAGATCTGATATGGGTATAAAAATGTTTACTATTTCTAGACTAAATTTTTCAAGTTTAGAAGAAACTAAGTTTTATAAGTTAGAAGAAACTTATTTGTTCCACACTCCCCCCCTCAGGGTTGTTGCAACGCTGGTTGGCACCATTCGGGCTGAACAACTGGCACTGGCAATTTCTGACCTGCACAAAGCTAAAGTTGCTTGCTTTCAACTGGCTCAAAAATGGTCAACCTCAGAAAAAAGTACTTACGAAAATCACAATCTAAACAGATGGAATTTTGCAAACTTTAGACATCTGTGCATGAGTTATACCCACAAATCATCATGTGGCACTTATGCCAGATCAGATAATTCACTGGCACTCAAACTGGACTGGTGACCACCTTGCCTCCACTACCAAAGTTGGACAAATGGTATGGTCCACACTTGTAATACAAAAGGTACATAGCAATTCGTGCTGATAAATATCCAGACATAATGAACTCTTCGGAAAGTAAATTTCCCCCAAAAGCGACAGAATGGTTGAAAAGTGAACAGAATCTTTTCCATCTGCCACCTGTCTTCTCTAAAGCATTCATAGCTTCAATACAACAGTGAATAAAATATTCATGTACTGTACATTGCTTGAAAAAAAACCATGTATGGGTTAAGCTATCCATGACTTTAGTAGCCCTTGCCCTTTTGAGAGTAACTTAAATGAGAAATTAAATTATTAATTCAATTCATATTGAATTGTCCTCATTAAATGTAGGTTGATTCTCTCACCAAATGTGGGTGATGTATCCCATTGGAGGATTCGCAGTAGCCTTAAAATCAATTTTAACTCTAGGGGTACTTTGATTGTACACTCTTTCTTTTCCGGATTAACTTTTTTTTCTGTTTGCTTCTGCCCACAGTCTCTGCAAGCCCTTGCAGCTGTTAATAATGGTAAAATTGTATGTCCGAAAACCAAGGAGGAATTCACCTTAGAACAAATGGAGAAAGTATTTATTATGTAGACCAGTTACAGATGAGAGAACATAAAGACGTGAACTGGAGGCTAGAAGTATCATCCTAGGCTGTGGAAAAGAAGGTTACATTTAGGGTCACATGCAGTGTTCCACTTGCTCCATTCATTGTTTAACAAGGCCATATTTAAGTTCTCTTTAAGGGACTTCTTTTAGAGGTCATTTGCAATAGATCAAGATCTGTTTTTACATGACTGCAGAGGAGATGATTGTTCTTGATAGGGAACACGACATAAAAGTATGCACAGTGTGCAAACCTAATGACAGGTATACTGTATGAGGGAACCTTCAATGGATCATGACTCTTTGTTGTCATAACTCCATTTAGGAGTAATTTCAGCATTCTGCTTTCAAGTATTAATAATTAGTGAGACATGTTTTAAAAAGTACTATCCAGTTTGGTCTGTGTGCAACTGTTTGTGCTTCCTATCTTTGTAACTGGGCTGTAAAACTCCATCTAACCTACCTATTCTAATCCATCTTTTTTATTTTTTTAGTTAAATGTGCAACCTGCAGTGGTGTTACCAGGTTTTCTCTAAAGGGAATTGGGGCAGAGACATGCTTATATTATGTGAGTTGGGTGGGGAAGGGGGTTGAGGGGAATTGATGCATGTTCCTGTTTTTGTTAAATTAGGCTTCCTAATATGCCATCTTGTGCCATATATGCTATCCTTTGAAGGTAAAGTTGTGTTAAAGGATTAAACATTTTTAGGAGTTTGAAAATAAAAATTGGCATCAGTCAAGGGGATCCAAAGTGAGGCCATAGCCCCCATTTACCCCCTGGCTGTGCTACTGATAACCTGGACTGGGACATGTGATGAAATATGCTGGAAAGCTACATCTATGTTTGTAGAAAGAAAGTAAGAGAGTTTGCTGCAATTTGTGTGCAGCACTCACCAGTATAATGGAGCCTTCATCCGTTTGTGGTTAAAAAATGCACAAAACTGCAAGGAAGAAAATCAGCTTAAGACAAAGCTAAATGTTGCACCAGATTGCATCTGAGGGTATTAAAATATTTACAAGAAGGAAAGGGAATCCCCCTTTAAGCGACCCTCCTCCAGGGCACTGATCAGACCATGCAGGTGGGCTGCCAAAAGCAAGAAAAAAGTCCTGTGTTCATCAGGGCATGCCATATTGTAGTTGTGATGTGTTGTTTATCCTGACAGTTGGGAGGATATGAGCAAATCACAGACTTCCTATATACATGGACAGAGCATTTAATGTGTAGGTACCATCTGTAGATTGTTGCCAATGACTGGGACAACAAAGGCACACAAAGATGACTGCTGTGAAGCTATAGTTTGTATAATTTGGCAAAAGATTTTTATTTTTTTACCAAAATTTAAAGTTGAATGTAAAAAAATATCATATTCCTGCAATACTTGCAGTGATTTTGGCCTTGCATTATTTCGAAAATATTTTAACTTTCTTGCAAAATCTGTTGATTTATGTGAACATGTCCAAACTTTCTTACAAAACCATAGCAGACAGCCATCTTTTTTTCAAAGTATGGTAGCGACAATGTACCGTGCAGTATGCTCTGTCCATGTTTAGGAAGTCTGTGGAGCACATTCATTCAAAATGTCACCATATTCCTCGTATGTACTTTTTCTTGTGTTCAGCATGATGCTGCATGTGAGCAATGGAGTAGGGATAATAGTTCAGTGCCCCCAACTGGACAAAGGCCTAAAACCTAGCCTAACCTCAGAAATTTTGAAGATACTATTACATTGTGACTTAATTGGAAATGAATACTAAATGTGACAAGTATGTTTCAAATTTTACACATCCATAACCTTTTAGGGATCAGTCTATTTATCCTTTAAGAATTTCTATGAGTGTGAGGCAGTTTTCTCCTATTAGTTATCGTGTCTGTTGTCTCTTGACACCCATACCATGCCTTTGGCAGTTATTACATCTATGTTCAGTAATAAAACTCGAAGTTGGTGCATGTCTGAGGGGTTAACAAAACAAACTCTTCTCAAGTGTTGACAGTGGAAGTTGAATTTTTAATGGCTTCTTTGAAAAGAGTCTACTTCAACAGTGTACTTGTCTTTTAGGAGGGAGTTATTTAGGCTGGTTTGAGTCTAGTTAAAATGGTGGTTGTTCTCTTCTGTCCTAAAAAACAATAAATTTCTAAAACCACCTGCACATTGGCATCCCTCAATCTGATACATCCGATCAGAACTGTTCACCATTGGGTATGCAGTCTAATCGACAATCTCCCTCATGTTATAAAAGCTGGGAAGTGAAAATTTACTAACATTTTGACTGGATGGTGAAAAAGTTAACAAATATATTTCAGAATGAAGGTAGGCTGTATGCATAAGGTTGTAGGAGCAGAAGAGAATTGCCTTCCTCAAAACAAGACTTTCTTTCTGTTTGTTTCCTAACATTGGGTTTCATAATCAAAGGTAAGAGTTGAAAGGACATAAGTCACTAACCCTCTCATATTGTCAAAAAATCGAGACATATATTTCACCCTGACAAATTTCGTTTGAAGGAAATCAACAATATTGTAGCCTAGGTGAAGTGGAGAGGTTGGGAGGGGTTCAGTCAACCCACCAAAGCCTGGAGTCCAAGGATCTCAGAGGGTTCCAAGACTATTAAAAACATTTCAGTTTTACTGTACCATCTGAAAATAATTGTCAGCCAGGAATAGCTTTTACTAAGTAATTAAATGGTAGTTGGCATTTGCATCCTGTAAAGGCTCGACAGGGCTGAACTACAGTTTTTGAAGTTAAGTGGTTAAAGCCTCCGATGGTCTGATGTGCACCCGGGAGGTCTCGAATTTTACTACTCCAAAAATGGGAAATACTGCCTTTGTGCTTGGTACTCAGCATAAGCAATAAAGTAGGGCAAACAAGCCAGTGAGCCACAACTGGAAAAAGGGCCATGGCCCGACTTAAGGGTTAGAAACTAAGGTGTACAACCTCATTTACTTAAGTAACAGCAGTATTAATCATTGAGGAAGTGTTATACAAGTTAACAAACTTGTCAAACTTAATTCTTGTAGTGTACTATGTTTGACTTAACCAGCCCATAGTTTGTACATTTTGTTGTCACTCCTTTTAATAATTTTATTATGTATCATTGTGGAGATTATTACTAGTATAATAATGTTAAGTTATGATAGCCTCAAAGCTGTTTAAATTAAATCAAGAAAATTTTGCCATTAAATGTTTTCTTCTTCCTAGATAGGGTGTAATTGGATTTTTTAAATAATAATTTTTTTTTCTTTCAATTTCTCTTGTTACTCAGATATATCAACTAGCATGTAGCATCATCTTCCTGAATTAATTTTGGGGAACATTCTTGACATTTACAAACTGATTTTCTTGTCTTAAAAATGAAAGTCAGATTCATATTTTATATATATGTGCAGTGAGATCGGAAAACCCACTAAAAAAGATTCAATGTTTCCCCTAGGCTTTGAAGACATTCATAACTGATTTTGTGGAATTGAGGTGCAACTTTTTAAAATGCGAAATAATTGTGGGTAGCAATGCTCTAAACCATGCGATACTTAAAAATAATGCACAGAGAATGCTCTTGCAAAATGAGACAAAAGCAACATATTTAAGGTTGCTATGAAATCTGAACAAAAAGTATAATAGCTTTATTCATCATATCTCTGATAATTGCCACAATAAGAGTACAATAGTTGTACTACTGCTTGTTGGTAATAAAGGCAAAAGGATCTGTTACAAGAACAAAGTTTTCTCTGGTCTGTTTTTGTTTTGTTCGGTTTGAGTGGATGTCATCGGCAGTAGATGTAGACTCATTGGCATATAAAACTTTTCTTTCCCTGGGGAAAAGGGGAAGATGTGGGGGGGGGGGGGATGTTGTTCACCATCCTGGATTGGTTAAAGGGAATCATTATCCCCTGCCCTTAACTTCTTCTATTTTTGATTATTTGAGGATCCTTTGATGCATTTTAGTCTAATATTTGAGCAGGAATTTTTAAGGAAAATCAATGCATAGGTTGACTTTATTTTATGGTAATTTGGGTTTCATCCTGAAATTGAAAGGCAGTAGAATGGTCTAGCCCAAACATATTTGAATGGGCATAAACCCCCTAGCCACCCCCTCACCCACCTTACCCTGGTCCTGGTTAGCTTAGATACAGAGGGGACCTTAGCCTTAGACTTATATTGATTTCTAAATACTTGGAACACTGAGAAACTGTCTCAATGGGGAGGTTCCCTCTGCTTCGCTTGTGCATGTGGTCTCTCAAATGGTTAGTGCAGTTACCTCATTGAGCCCTCTGCAAGAGACCGTATATATTAACCTAGGAACTTATCTCAAATTCGATTTGTTATGCAAAAGGTCCGATCCATTAACAAACCGAAGAAGGAGGGGGCACAGCTGTTTGAACCTGAATGATTTGTTCATTCCATACTAATTGATATGTTTAAATTAAAGCGACAGTCAGAGAATGTTTTTCCAATTTTTTTTCACAACTTTAATTCTTTAGCACACGTGTACATTGACTTAAAAGTAACAAAAAATGATGAGTGACTATGGTCTAATCTTGAGATTGGTAAGATTTACGGACTTTTATACATGGACAGAGCATGTAAAGTGTACGTCCTATCCTTAGATGGTCACCACCGTCTGGTACCAAAAAGGCGCACCAAGATGGCCGCCGTGAAGCTATAAAGCGTTAGATTTGACAATGTATAGTTGACTATCATATTGAACAGTTGTCTCATTTTCGCTAATGTGAAAACTCCGCTTAGATTCTAAAATGACCGCTGTTCTGAAGAAGTCAAGGTACCGCCCACTTTTTGTATGAATTTACTTGACAATTTGTATCTTAATTAAAAATTTTCCTCTTATATGAAACAAAATCGAATGACAATCATTTTACTAACATGATTCCAAAGAAATTATTAGGGGAGGAAACCTAAAATGCTTGCAAATGCAACTTTGAGCCTTTTCATGCACTCTTTCTGACTTTGGTGCGTTGGACGAGTCCATTTTTTTTGTGTGGAAGCTTAATATCTAGCCTTGGTAAAAATGTTTAATATTGAATCGAATTGAATGTATAATAAATGTATAACTACATTTTAAACAAAATGTGGTTTATAAAATTAAAGAATGATAATTTTTTGTAAACAACGGATTCTGTACAGTGTTAATATTCAGTGGGAAACTATTTCCCTTCTTAATAGTGGAGGAATCAAATGATATGAATAAACATACCCGCTGCTTCGTAGAAACCAATTCACAAGGGTTTTTTTAACCGAGAAAGTACGGTGAGAAAAAGTGTGCAACGGATATTTTTGACCTGTGAAAGATGTTGTTAAGACATGGATTGACAAAATTATGAGTGAACAAAGTGGATACAATGTGACATAATTTCTATGGAAACCTGAAAAGTTCGTTGTCCTTAATTTGCTATTGAATTAGTACAGAACCTTAGCTGGTTGTTTTCTGGCCTGTTACGGTGGCTCTCCAGTGAGTTTTGTATGGACAAGTTAACTTCATATGTGCTAAGGCATAATGAGGAATGTATTAATGGCTGAAAAACTGTATTAATTGAAGTGACATACAGTATTAACGATTTCTAGGAAACCCCTATAGATACACTGTGGTAGAAAATCTACGAAAAAGTGAGGGCGCTCTCAAAATGAGACAAAACTGTTCAATATGATTTCTAACAAAAGTTAAACTTGAATGGAAAACAAAATCATATTCCTGCAATACGTGAATTGTCTTCGACCTTACCTCGCCATATTTTAAAAATATTTTAACTTTCTTACAAAATATGGGGGTATAGTTGAGCAAGTCCAAACTTTCACACAAAATCATAGCAGACAACCATCTTGGTCCGGGTGCGCTTTTTCCCACAGTACGGCAGCGACAATGTACCGTGCAGTATGCTCTGTCCATGTATAGGATCCGTGGTTAGATTTTAGTGGTGGCTGTTTTGACTTGCATCAGTGCTGAATTTTATACCCCACAAATATTCAGAAAATTTCATTCAACAGAAGTCGACACAAAAGCAACGTTTCTTCTAACCAGATAGACCCATTCAACCTTTCTATATTCTGGTAAACGATCAGTTCAGAAGGTAAAACGAGGTGCCGGAACAAAAGGTCAATATTCTCTGTCAAACTAGTGATTGCTCCTATAAGTAAAGAAGGCGGATATTTCCAGTGTAAGCATGATGCATTTTGTAGTGAGGAGAATTTTATTTATTATGAATGGATTATTATTTACTGGTTGTGTAGTGATCGCCTTATGAAGTACAATTTTCTGCACTCTTTGGTGCTGTAATTCGAAATAAAGGTTGGGCACAACTTATTCGGCTCGTCTAGCAGACGATAGTGAACCAATTACAGGTCTATATCAAACCCCCTACTTCGATGCTGGGCTAGTCTTGGTCAAGTCGGTACCGACACATTTGCAACTCTCTTTTGAGTATGCCCTCTATTACCTTCAGAAATTCTCAGCTCTGTTATTACTGAAGCAGATCTCCCTGTAAAATAGTTTAAGTTTAAAGCCCACCGAAAAGGTGAAATAACGTCTTGACCAAGACTAATGCTGGGTCAAATCAGGGGCCCATTCCACAGAGACTTACGCCCAACCTTAAGTTTGATTCTCCATACTTAAGTGAACAGTAAATCATACATAAGATTATGCGTTACTCTTTGTGGAACGGGCCCCAGATTCCATATTTATATTCCAAACCCCAAAAATGTCTGCTACCCCCTGAATCTGACCAATACGTTCCAATATTTTCATTTTTGGTCCACCCATATACATATATATACAGTTCCAATAACAAAGGAGTGGATTTTTTGATTCCTTGCCGTAGACCAAGGAATCTATGCGATGGTGATGTCGTGCGTGTGTATGTGTGTGTGTGTGTGTGTATGTGTGTGTGTATGTATGTGACGCTTTGCTTGTAAACACGATATCTCAAGAAGGGTAAGTGTGACTAACCTCATATTTGATGTGTGGGTTGGTCATATTTAGTAGATGATCCCTATTGTTTTTGGTGGAGATCAAAGGTCATTTGGGGTCACCAGAGGTCAAAAGGTCAAAACCTTGTAAACACGATATCTTGAGAACGGTACATGTGACTATACTCATATTTGGTGTGTGGGTTGGTCATATTGAGTAGATGATCCCTATCGATTTTCGTGGAGGTCAAAGGTCATTTGGGGTCACGAGAGGTCAAAAGGTCAAAACTTCGTAAACCCAATATCTCAAGAACGGTACAGGTGACTGTGCTCATATTTAGAGTGTGGGTTGGTCATATTGAGTAGATGATCCCTATTGATTTTCCCAAAGGTCAAAGTTCATTTGTCAGCATGTTGAAAGCCTGACAAGCTTTCCTGCACAGTCTTTCAAGAAAGGTCACTTGTAGGGTCCTGTAACTTTTCATGTAGATAGCACATAGTGAATACATGGTCCCAGAAGTGTTTGGTGGAGGTCAAATGATATTTGGGTTCACAACGAGCAAGGGGGATCTCACTGTAGGAAGACTGGATGCCTTGCATGTGTACTTTGTGGGCACATTATAGAGCCCCGTTAATTGAACAACATTGCAAAGCAATGTCAATGTGAAAAAAGGCCTTACATTTCAGCGGCAAGGAATCGAGAAGCCTTTTGGCTTTCTGGTTTTTTGACTGCTGAAGGGGAAGGGCAAAATGTTATTACACACAGACGTCTTTTGGACAGGAGGAGTGGCGTTGTGAATATTTGAGGATTCGTTTTTATCATTTTTAAGGGCAAGAGCAGTCACACTAGACTTAAGCACAAGCTAAATCGCATATCTTGAGAACAAAACATCGAATTTCATTGCAAATTTCACCGAAATGCTTACAATAAGTAACCCTCTGACATGTCAAAACTTGATTTTACATTGACCCTTCTGTTAAGGATAAAAATATTATGGTCACACGTTTCTCAATAGCCAATCATGAAACAGTTCAGTATACTATATACTATTTTAGTTGGGGTGACTGCATTTTCCCCTCAAGAAAAACGTACAATACAATTTAAAATAATTGTCTTTAGGAGTCAGTTGTATTTTCTGAATATAGATATGTTGGAGTAGTCTAGCTGCAAGCAATAACGCGGAAATTATTTCGATTTAAGGTTCTCCCTTATATTCTCAGGCTTTTGACTAAGATCATGTGTAGTATCTGTTCTTTTCATCCAGTCTAGAATGGAGTCATATGACCGTAGTCCGATGATGTAAATGGTCTGAGGGCCGTCAGGTTGTTCAGTTAAGTGTCATTTTGTGGACGTAGCTTCCTTGGGAAGCAATTTCATAGTTTGTTTTCACCGAACGGCTTTTCGCGAGAGAGTCGGGAGGACTTACGAAAAAAATCTGGGCGAATTTTGTCAAATCAACAAAAAATGAACTATTTTGCAGACCCGAGCCTTGATTCCGGAATCGTGCACTATGTTCCCTCGCAAGTGACTCTATTTAGAGACGTAGTATGAAATTTTCAATCGTAAATACACGTAGCTCTATACGTAGGAAGTATATATGAACTGCTCCCAGAATTTTTGGTAAGGTTTTCCTTCTCTGGTACTGCGTTAACCCTTTACCGTTGTTTGGGTCCTTTTGGACCCATGCGGAGAGCTCGGCTGTCACACATCTTTACCGTTTCACGCGGAGCTCGAAACTGCGAGTAGCTGCCCGAAAATTCGGCCACAACAACGAGAGAGGCAATAGTTTGAGGTCACGGGGTCAATGGCCTACGGAAGCCGATGCGGGGCGGGCTACGTCCGCTTTTCCGCCCACTCCCGAGGCCCGCAAATATGCCCCGATCGGAGCACAACGGTAAAGGGTTAAGTATAAGGAATCAATTGTCCACGTATCCGGAGGCAAACTTATCAAAAAGGAATGATGATTTGCGGAAGCGTATAGACAATAAGTGGGTCGGCTTGATTCGGTGACCAGTCAAATGGGTTTACACCAATCATATCTGAGATTTTAGAGAGCAAACAAGATGCGCACATAGTTGATTAAGCTGGCCTCCACAATCACTGAGACAATTACGTACAAGCTCATTTTGTTGACAATTTTCAGGGTATATAATCATACCATAATTCAACGTCAAATTGACAGTTTGAGGTTATTTTCATTTGTAAGTTTATTCAGTTTCATATTGGAGCGAAGATCCCCGATTATTTCAAAACAGTTTGCATTGCAAATGACAGGGAAATGAGAAAATCGACTTCGTGTTTAAAGGGCACCTAAAATCGCCCCAATTTTGAAAAAAAATTAAGACTCACGAAATGTAGAGAACATCTGAAGATATATTGTATCATAGATAAAACAAATAAAAGGTAAAAGAAAGCTACAAGAAGTTACTCTCTATGGGTTTATCACGTGATCCACAAAGTTGTCACATGATTAAAAAGAACCATTCGTGATTTAAAATACCAAGGTATACCATTCTATTTGGAGTGATTGCATTTTCCCTTTAAGTTATGTCACTTTCATTGTTCCCAACTCTATAGCTATAAATGATTTGAAATAGTGTTGAAGTCTGTTGTTTCCTTCGAGTGGACCCCAGTCAACAACGCAAACTAGGGCCGGTTGAGGGACATTTTACTGAATCCGATAGTCATTTCAAACAATTAATTCTTGATGTTTGTTATTAACTTCATGTCTGGGAGGTATTTTGGGACAATTTCGTTTCTTAAGAGAGAATGACATGCATTCGGCAGAGAAAGGAGATGCATTAAGTTACAACTTGATCGATTGTAAGTACTTCTCTGGTGAGGATCGAAAAAGGAACTCATGGGGGTGACTTACACACTTCCTGGGAATAATGTTACAGGGCTAATTGCAATTGGGGATGGGGTGTGCGCAGGCTTATCTGATAAGTCGAGTTCGTGATTTCCTGATATAGCACATAGCAGTACGGGACGGGATGGGCGGGGCTATAGCCCCCATTGGCCAAAATCTTGCTGAATCGGACAGACTTCGGTGCCTCAGTCGATCAGAGGTTATTTCCTGAGGTAAGATTTGTAGTCGGGCAAAAAGCATGGGCGTCACCAGACATTTTTAAAGGGGCTCGTATTTTGCACTCAGAAGGAAGGTAATGCCGCGTTAGCGGCAATGCTCGCGCGAGAGCGCGAGCACTACGGCGTGGGGTCCAGGGGCCCGCTCAATGGCCTCCGGTGGGGTCCAGGGGGAGAAGTCCCAGGAAGCTCTGAGTAGTTAGACATTTCAAATGCCTATAATGCAGTGAAATATCGTCAACATTGCTAATTTGGTAATACCAAAATAATGATTTCATAAAGGTTCAGAGCAAAACGTGAACCCGGCATGAATGGGGATGAAAGAGAAAGCTTTGAATCTTAAAATTGCGTTGGCAGCAGAACGTTTTTCTTTTAAAGTCGGGATGCTATCGTTAGATCCATGGGCTCGGTAAAGGGAACCAACCGGAAGTATTCAGAGGCATTTGAAGATTCGCAGGACAAAAACCCTTTTAAGCTCGTGGAATAGAATGAAGTATTCAAGATTAAGGAGGTAAAAATAGAGAACCTCAAATAACAAAGCATGAAGAAATTTTAAGTGAATTGAACTCTGCAATGCAAAGGAATTTAAGAAAATCATTCAAATCTGCAATGAACAGCGTCTATTTAACTACTTAAGATATCAGACTCTATAGAACAGAACAGTAATTTGTACAGAATGTGATTTTACCAATGTGCTTTGTTTTTTACTTTCAACCTTTCTCCTAAATAGTGTCATTTATTCCATTGAAAAGGTAATGGAAAGGTAAAAAATTGAAAACGCCCAACAAAAATTTGAGGAAGAACAGAAGAAGTTAGTTGAGAACTTGATATTTAGAATAGCGATTGTCCCATGTCTCAGTTCGATACGTATGCACAAATAAAAGTAAGGTAATTTTCAATTCTGTCACGTCTGCCATTCATTGTTGAGAATCCTGCAGTCTGATTGGTTGAACACGTACTTGTCATTTCACTACACACGGTCAATAAAGGTAAAAATAGTGATAAAGATGCAGTTTTTTACACATTTTCGGTGGTAGAACAGGAACAAACCACATTTGTCTATCAGTACTGTATCATATATCATCTCGACTTCAAATTAGCAACATAACGGACTCTGCTTCGCCTTGTCCGTTATTTTGCCAATTTAGAGTCTCGATGGTTTATTCACCATAACAGTCAGCAGGTCAAGCAAATGCGATTTATTCCCTAAATATCGGTACCATCGTTTCCTGAACTTTAAGGGCCTTTGACTTGGCAGATTTTGCTGGGATAACTACCTGTTCATAGTACTATCCGATCAAGTAAAAAAAAACTTATTACTGACACATATCACCGTCGAGTCAAAGGTGGATACTAAACACCGCTAGACAAGCATATGGTATGCATTCGGTAAGCTAGGAGTCGAAATCTAAAGAGGGCATCCAACTTCACAGGTTTTTCTGTGTGTAGTAATGTTAAAACCATCAGAACAGTCGACTGCTACAATAATATCATCATTCTTGGAACTATTTTTTCACTAAGATTTTAAATCAATTTGAAATATCCCGCAGGTGCACTTCCGTCTCAATATTAAAGTATACTGAGCCTATCCTGTCATGGAGCAGTATACCCAACCAAAAATGAACAGAATTCAAGAGATGAACCTATCGTTCTTATAAAGTTTTAAATAAAAATGATTGTTCCGTTAATAAATATATCCTTTAAAGGTGTTTCATGCAAAGGACTATTAGATATATGATTAAAATACTATGGGAAGGTGTGTTACAACCGATAATGTAAAAATTAACCGATAATGTAAAAAACTGTCCAAACGGGGGTTTCTCAGGGTCCTACCTATATGTGTGTGTTTGAGAGAGTAGTGCAGGTACGCTGACAGACAGCATGCGGGCAGGGCGGGGAAGCAAATAGGTTTGTTTTTACATTATCGGTATTTTTTTTTACATTATCGGTCGTTTTTACATTATCAGTTAATTTTTACATTATCGGTTGTAACAAGGTGTAGTTACATATAGCCAATAGGACTTGCTAGCGGACGGCACTTTGCAAAAAGTAAGGGGTGAAATAGTAATTTTGGGGACCCTATCTGTTATTGCAGTGAGATTAGGCATTCAAAATATTAAAAGAAATTTATAATTTGCAATGGCAGAAGAAATCCTTTTGGTACATCCATTTAACGTTTCAAGTTCTGTAAAAAAAAAAAAAAAAATATCAAAGGTGGTCGTCCGCAACCCCGACCCCTCCCCCCTTGGTGACGCCCATAAAAAGTCACCTTCTCCGAGATGAAGAGTCTCGTACGGCCATGCGATAGTAAGATAGCATATATGGGCAACAATTTTCAAACATCCTGCAACAATGGGAAGGGGTACAGTCAGGCGCGTAGCCAGGATTGTGTCATGGGGGGGGGGTGGGGCACGAAATGAGTCAAAGGATAGAGGGAAAAACCGCTGTTTTAGGGGTTTTTTTGCATGGAAAGGTTGGGCCATGTGGGGTCTGCCCCCCCCCCCCCGGCAATGCCACTGGATACAGTTGTGGCAGCCTTTCATAGTTATGCCAGTGTTTTTGTGAGGACAGATCGTATTTCGGTTTTCAATTTTATTCTGCAACTTTTCTCATTAGTCTATCTTTTCCCTCTCTCTTTGATAATATCACACTAATGTACGCCCTAGAACAAGCACTGCATGCTACTGTCATGAAGGTTTTTTCACAATTTGATGTGGGTTGTATGTTCAAGGACAGATTCTCAAGCACGATTTAGCCCGAGGGGCACGGTCTATGTGAATATTATTTCGCCACTACAAGGGATATCCATTGAGTCGCCGGGGAGGGGGATCCCCTTACCAGAAGTTTTCCAGCGTACGTCTTAAGTGACATTTTGCTGTTTAAGAAGCTATGCGAAAAACACCGTATAGCCCATAGGCTAATTTAAACACGAGAACTCTCTGTTCTTTTATTTCAGAGTCATTCGCAGGGAAAAGCGCTCAATAATATTCCCAATCCTACGTTTTCTTGGTGCTTTTATCGCGCATCAGTTTTTAGGGACTGTCTTTGTGATGCACTCTGTGCCGGATTTATCTTTTGGGGACCAATGCACAAACTAATATTGGGATTCCATTGAAGTATAATTTTTCGTAAGAATAGAGAAAAGCAAGTCACGAAAGGATTGTTAAGTTTGTGCATATCCTCACTTCCAGAGATACGAACAATTCATTTCTTGCAAGTCCACGTCAAGTCACAGATCTAACAATCTGATAATGCAATTTGCAAGTCAACGTCAAGTCAGAAGTCATTGAGTAGTAAGTCACGTCACAAGTTACCTTTAATGGTGTACTGGCAAGTCAAGACAAGGATCGCTTTCACTGTTTCATTTTCATGATTAACTGGCAAGTCAAGTCACAAGTCATTTTAACGTAAGTGGGAGTCAATTAGTATATTATCGTCAGTGTTGCATGAAATATATGTGAAGTGGTCGATCCGAGGGAGATGGACTTAGGAATTATAACACTGCTATCCCGCGCCACAGAATCAGTACTTGTAGTTGTCCACTTTTCGAAACGAAAGGTACTAAGCTAATTTTTACAGGTTTTGAATTTCATGCAAGGACCTGGAAAAATCTGGCATGTTTATAATTACACTTAAAACTACCACGAGTACCCAATCCTTTCCAAAAATTTTCTGAACAAAACAACGCATTATAGTCACAGTAAAATTTTCATCAAATCAAAACGATTACAAAAACCGCGACTCATTCGGGCAGCTTATAAAACAGTTATTCCTCAGTCAGCCTTGTTACAACCGATAATGTAAAAACGACCGATAATAATATCCGATAATGTAAAAATTCTTTGAATCGATAATGTAAAAAAAAAAAAAAAAAAACCGATAATGTAAAACTGTTCTAAGGAAGGTTTCGTATGGTCCTACCTACAGGTGTGTCTGTGTGCGAGCTTATATATAGGTCGGCAGGTTAGCTGACAGGCGACAGATGGGCAAGGTGGGAAAGCGAGGTAGGTTCTTGGGTGGGCGTGTATGGCAAGCTAAATGTTCAATAATTCGATAAACTGAGTTTTTCGCCGATAAACTCGGTTTTTCGATCGAAAAAAAGTTTATCGCGAAAAACTCTGTTTATCGACCGAAAAACACAGTTTTTCGATAAACTCTGTTTATCGAGCGAAAAACACAGTTTTTCGATAAACACGGTTTTTCGATAAACTCTGTTTATCGACCGAAAAACTCTGTTTATCGACCGAAAAACACAGTTTTTCGAAAAACTATGTTTATCGAGCGACAAACACAGTTTTTCGATAAACACAGTTTTTCGATAAACTCTGTTTATCGACCGAAAAACTCTGTTTTTCGAAAAACTCTGTTTATCGACCGAAAAACACTGTTTTTCGAAAAACTCTGTTTATCGACCGAAAAACTGAGTTTTTCGATAAACACGGTTTATCGAGCGACAAACACAGTTTTTCGATAAACACGGTTTTTCGATAAACTCTGTTTATCGACCGAAAAACTCTGTTTTTCGAAAAACTCTGTTTATCGACCGAAAAACTCTGTTTATCGACCGAAAAACACAGTTTTTCGAAAAACTCTGTTTATCGAGCGACAAACACAGTTTTTCGATAAACACGGTTTTTCGATAAACTCTGTTTATCGACCGAAAAACTCTGTTTTTCGAAAAACTCTGTTTATCGACCGAAAAACACTGTTTTTCGAAAAACTCTGTTTATCGACCGAAAAACTGAGTTTTTCGATAAACACGGTTTTTCGATAAACTCTGTTTATCGACCGAAAAACACAGTTTTTCGATAAACTCTGTTTATCGATCGAAAAACACAGTTTTTCGATAAACTCTGTTTATCAACCACGTGTTTGAAAAACTCAGTTTATCAATCACGTGTTTCCCGCCAATATTTGGAACGCAAAATGGGCAAATATTGTCGAAAACATCGGTTTCGTGATTTGTATCTATGATTGCTAAAGTAGTACCGGCAGCCTTTTTAGTTGTGACGATGGGTTTTAAAGTAGTAACAATGTGGCAGCGGAAAGTATCCGTTTATTACCGTATTACCGCCTGCCCAGGGGCGTCCCAAGGATCGGGGAGTGGGGGCGCTGGAGATTTTTCCCGACTAATAGGGCTGAACTCTAGACAGGAATGACACGAATGCCTTTGTCAAGAAAGATCAGCTCATAAGCAGCGGCGTAGCCAGGACTTCTCTCCCGGGACGGTGGCATACAGTACGTTTTGTGATCACTGGCCCGAGGAGGGGTGTAAGGGAAAAGGGACACCCCCTTTGAAAATTCTTTGACAAATTACCGGTAGGTGTCCTTGTAAGCAATCTGGGGCTACATATGCTACCTTTTGAAGTAAAATTTGCGATCGAAATTTTACGTATTTTAATTACTAAAAGAAAATTAGACATCAGCGAGGGGGGACATGGCCTGGTGGCCCCCAAATGCGCTAATGTTCATAACCCTCGTTTGAAGGTAATCTTTAGCAAAAACAAAGTACACCATGAAAGTTTTAAAAATAACAGGTGGGCAAATGAAGCATAAAACGAAAAAAGAAACTCATCTGGAAGCCCATTTTAACGCGTGGCACTCCGGTTAAGTTTACCTCAGAGTAACCGTTTTCCTTTGTCTGCTACAACAGTAAGGTTGACTTCGGCATGGAAGTAGCACTCCTGTTCAACTTCGACTTCTTTGTACATACCAAATTCTTTAATATTTGGAGTGAAGTCGGGGGGGGGGGGGGGATTTAGGGTCGTCGCAGTTTAGTAAGGTGAGTGTTAAGTAAGGTGGCAGTGTACAGCTGTCGTCAACCCAAAAGCAACTCATCTTTTAATGAATTGGCCACTAAAGAAGCCTTTGCAAATCAGGCGACGGCCCAATGTGCTCGCCCTTTGTGTGACTAATAAACAGTATATAACAGGGTTGTCCAACCTACGGCCCGCGGGCCACAGTCCGGCCCGCCGCAAGGTTGCGTCCGGCCCGGCAGAAACTGATCTATAGTGCATTTTTTTAGTAAGCAGATTGATTGATAACGACTTTACGCTACGCCATTCGCTACGGAATGCGTTCAACCGTGCAAGTCTTCTATGAAACTGCGTAGCCCACATTAAAATAACATTCTTAATGCCTAGTTATACATTCCCGTGAAAACGCACGAACTGTGAGATTCCCCCTGTGCCCTATCGTCCATTTTGCATGTGTAGATAACGCGGAATGATACGTAGGCCTATGTCAAGTTCTCCGTTGCCGGCTTTGTGTTTCAATCTACGAAGTGAGATTGGACAGCGAACGGTTCGGGTCTCTCTGCACGGTTAACGCGCACTAACTGCAGAGGGCTGTCGGCAACTTTGCAATGTGCCAAGGAAGAAATTGGACCGTATCCCAAACATGTGTTGTTTAATCTCCCACTGAGCCACCTCTATGGAGTAAGCGAGGTAAGTGCTTATTTTTTTTTATGAAATAATTCATTTCGAATGTCTGCTACATGTAACTACACTAGAGTGTGGTCCACAATGGGCTTGGTATAATGAATGATTCAGGAGGAATATGAAAAAAGTTTAACCGGAATATTCTGCCGAAACACCATCTTTTTTTGCTAAAATTTGTCCATCTGTTCTATCAAAAACGAAAGTGAATCAGTGTTCTCCACGCTCAATGATTGCATTTTGTTGCCATGAGCTTCGTACATAAGTTTGAAAGAAAAAAAAAAGGAGTGTAAAGCATGCGGCCCCTCGTCCACTCATAACCATTACATGTGGCCCGCCGCTGCAAAAGGTTGGACAACCCTGGTATATAACATTTTGAATATAGGCTACCCACCTCGGCAATGTGTTTGCGGGTATGGTTAAAGTGTACCTTATTCAAAAATTAAAACAATATATATTTTAGAGACTTGAAAATAAATCCCATTCACACAACTCTCATCTTCATAGCTTATTCCATTGCTAACATAAGTAGGTTTTCCAGGGGCGTAGCCAGGATTTCAAAAGTTGTAGGCACGAAAATAATTATGAAATATTTGTACGGGCTCACGGAACGGAATAGATATTGGGGGGTGGGGGTCTGAGTGCCAGGAAGCTAAGCGGAGCTCCGCCATCGGTTGGCGCGCAGCGCAGAAGAAAATTTTTGTCGTTACAAGCCCTCCAGATGGCTGCATGTACCCAGCCTTGAAATATGGATCTCTTTTCTGCACTTGGCAAATATGCGGGGGGGGGGGGTTGTCTGAAGATAGCTTTAGCCTACTCACTTTTCTCATTGGGGTTCTGAGCCCCCAAACCTCAGGTTTCGTCATCACTGTATATGTATGCACAGTGCAACCCCGCTTTCAAGGACACTCATCTAGGAGGCCACCTTGTAAAGTCCCCCAAACAAAAACGTAATGTTAAGTTGATTCACTTATCAGGACAAACCCGCTTAATTGCCAGAACACTTTATCAGGCCCCTTGGGTGTCCTTTAAAGCGGGGTTCTGTATGTCACTATATCAATGCGGTGTCTTAATCAGTCACATGGTGAAGCACGATGGATCCCCCTCCCTTAGACCCCTCTCACTGATGCCAATTTTATTCTTTAGTTCCTAAAAATACGTAAATATTTTAACACAAATTATACTTCAAAATGTTTAATAAATAGCACCAGATAGGACACCTTATTTTTCAGAAATTTTCAAAGCCCCTCCCCTTATACCCCACCCCGGGTCGTCGATCGCACAATGTACTGCATGGCCCCCTAGACCCCTCCGAAACTTCGGGACCAACCTTTTGCGTTCGGCATTCTTTCGACAAGCAAAGCGTCGGTTCTGGTCAGCCTAGAGTTGCTGGATCTTTAACGAGAGCTACAGTGGCGTATACAGGGGAGTGGGCCATGTTCCCCCTCACGGATGCCAATTTCTTCTGTAGTTCCTAACAATACGTAAATATTTTAACACAATATTTACTTCAAACTGTACCATATGTAGCACCAGATTGCATACAAGGACACCTAATTTTTCCAATCTTTTCAAGGGGAGGGGGACAGCCCCTCTCCTTTGACCCCTCCCCGGACCGGCTATCACGCAACATACTGCATGGCCCTCTCCCTTCAGAGAAATCCTGGGTATGGCACTGCTTGCCATAGTATGTATGGCGCATGGAACTGTTATCGTGCAGACATTTTTAGCTGACGGTAAAACATGAAACAGAGTGTTCATGGACGCAGACAAACTGGGCAGATGGTAATAATAATCCGCTGCCAGAGGGTTACTACTTCAAACCCCATCTTCACTACCAAAACCTGCCGTTACTACTTAAGAAGCCATAGATACAAATCACCCAGTAACCGCTGTCGACAATATTTGCCCTTTTTGCGTTCCATACACTGACCGGAAGCACGTAATTGATAAACGTAGTTTATCAAACACGTGATTGATAAACTGAGTTTATCGTAAGACCGTGTTTATCGAAAAACTGTGTTTTTCGGTCGATAAACAGAGTTTTTCGAAAAACTGTGTTTTTCGGTCGATAAACAGAGTTTTTCGAAAAACAGAGTTTTTCGCTCGATAAACTGAGTTTATCGAAAAACCGTGTTTATCGAAAAACTGTGTTTTTCGCTCGATAAACACTGTTTATCGAAAAACTCTGTTTTTCGGTCGATAAACAGAGTTTTTCGAAAAACAGAGTTTTTCGCTCGATAAACTGAGTTTATCGAAAAACCGTGTTTATCGAAAAACTGTGTTTTTCGCCTGATAAACAAAGTTTATCGGAAAACTGTGTTTTTCGGTCGATAAACAGAGTTTTTCGCGATAAACTCAGTTTTTCGATCGAAAAACCGAGTTTATCGGCGAAAAACTCAGTTTATCGAATTATTACACATTTAGCTTGCCATAGGCGTGTGCGTACGTGCGTATGTGAGCATGTTACTTGTGTTAATTTATTGGTCTATATAATTGACTATGCAGAATCTGACGAAAACTTTCATCATGGGAGTAACCAGGATATTTTTATTGGAGGTGGCCAACTACAGTTTAATAATTTTGGGGAAATAAAGTACCCTAAGTCTTTCTTTTTGTGCTATTACAAAATATTTTTTCAGAATTCGATAGGAGATATGTTCCCTGACCTCCCTCCAGATACGACAATGGCCTATACGTAGTTTATGACTAGGTACATAAAATTTGCACTTGTCGCTCGTGCAGCCGTGACTTATATAAAGGTCCAAGCAAAGGAGATTGTAGGATAGTGGAGGGGGATTGAGACAAGCCTCCCTGACGGTTTTTGGCTCCATCTAGAGGGTTTGAAATTTGCAATTGACTTTTCACAAATTTGACTTCCCTAGATGTATTTACCCTGGACTTTCCGTCATCAAAAGATACGGTACCATGCCTAGCTACTAGCCTGAATTTAGGACATATAAATCTCCTTTTTTTACAGGAAAATATTTGTAAAGGATCGGTGGGAGCTCTGTAGGAAGCACGTGTTTTTTCCTTCAAATTGCACTGCAAGTCAAAGAAATTAAAGTTCCTAACTAAGCTTCGAAATGTATCAAATAGTGCACTATTTTACATCTCATCTCTCTTGCAAAATTGAAAACGTATTCCCCAGTAGCGGCGTCAGAATGTCAAAACGGGGGGGGGGGGGCAAACTAAGGAAAAGGGATAATTTTGGAGGCAAACATTTTTGGGCGCACCCCGAAACTGAACCTAAAGAGCCCTTTCCTGGGGGTGGGGGTCCAGGGGAAAATCCCCGGAAACTCTGAGGTTTTAGCATATCTCTGGATATAAATTTAAGTCTCAGTGGAGGTATATTTTAATTTTTTTTCGGTTAACCCAACCCAAAGTGACCTTACTTGGGGCAAGTAGGGGCTGGGAGCAAGAACAAAATCTGGGAGAGGGGCCCCTCTTTACCCCCTCCTGTAGCGCCACAACTGGTTTCTCTCCAGGTTCCGTTTGGACCTCTTTCTCAAGACAGAGATCAACAAAACCTATAGCGTCCCCATTGACCCTTTCGCATATGTCCTTGGAGAAATTAGTGGTACACGAACTGGTACATTTACGCATAAGATAAAAGCATGCACTTAATGCCACTCATGTATGCTAGCCACGTCTGGAGAGCAAAATTCCCTTTTCAAGACACCCATCACCTACAGTCCAACAGTTCATCGGTCAACAAGTCGATATTTATCACTCTCTACCTAAAGTATTGAAGGTAACAAGGTATGGTATGACTGCAGTCTTTTTCACGTTAAGTCAATGCTTTTAGTGCTTAAAGTCCAGTCGGGCGTCACCGGGGTTTCAAAAGCAAATTGAGAGAAGGGACGAGGAGGGGGTACCAATGGATGGTAAAGAAAACTATTGGGGCCGAAACATTTTACCGCGAAACAAAGCGCGAAAGCGAGTTTTCCGGTCGTCACGTCCTGAGGGTAGTATTTTGAAACATGGAGAGGGACGCAACCTTCCCCTAGATCCTCTACGCAGGATGACCATCAAAAATCCCCCAAGAATAATCAGTCTTTCAAATTTAACGATGAACAATCAAAAGGACGTGGTATAGATCATTAAGGTTTGCATTAGGCCTTTGTATTTGTTTTAGATTTATCTACAAGAAATGATCATTTCTAGTTCATGACATGCTGAAGAAATGAAAACTGATAACATCATTTTTCATAGTCTTCGGAACTTATTCAAAGGGTTGGACTCCTTGGTTTGGGTTAATCATCTCTAAATGACCAGTCATCGTTAAAAAATTCCCTTCAGAGAATCACCGAAAACCTGGACCCGCCTTTTTTGCAGTACGCAAAATCAATCACTTACGAAAAGGACTACTCCCGTATAGCTGTAACAATAATGCAATTGGACCTGATTGTTTTCTAAACTCTGTACTGTGTGTATACCACCTTACCACAGTGCATGCAGATCGGAAGCTAGAATAGGCTAACAAATCATTTGGATTTTCTATTTTCAATTAATGCCCTACCCACAAAATTCACTAATGTAATATTGTGGTACCCCGTTTGAAGGGAGGGCACGTAACATGTTTGTCCGATGCTTACAACCGTCCTAAATGCACTGTTGTATCAGGATTTATATTAAAGAATTATAGTTTCAACAGTTTCATTCTCTAATGTCAATCCGAGCCGTTTTACTTATTTTCCCCGTTTTGATTCCAAGTATAGCAGTACGAAGTCCTGGATGGGTGCTTAACAAAAAAGAGAAAAACAATAGCTAAATAATAGTCCTATTTGCTAAAAGAAAAAAAAAGGAAATGAATGATAGAATGAATGAATGATGAACCAACAAACGAAGGAACGAACGAATGGATGAATGAAGAAAATGAACAAATGAATGAATGAGCGGATGAATGAATATTCATTCGTTCATCCGTCGAACGAAAAGTTCTGCTCACGAGCCCCGACACAGGAATGTCTTCAACCTCACGTATACCCTTCGACAATTTCCTAATGTCTATGTCAAAACTCGGAGAGGCTTCGCGTTTTAGAAACAATAAATTGATATTAAAGGGCCAAACCTCTCACCCCAAACTTCAATTTTGGTACGGGGGTACCGAAATTCTCAATTGGCTCAGCTCTTTGATTAGTAGCTTATTCAAACGATGCAGAGTATCAAAGCTTATATTAAACAGCATGATCGGTACTGAGAGTGTCTTGATTATGTAAATTGAGTTGTCTATACTCACCTTGAAGCAATAAACTGAGATTGTATCTGGATGAGGATGAATTTCAGACGATTGTGGGAGGGGCTTGAGTAAGAAGGTTAGGCACTGTTTGGGGTGAGAGAACTGGCCCTTTAATCAGGCTCAGTGCTTAAAGGACTCTTTGCGTAGATTACGATCAGATTACTTATTACTAGGATGTTTGTCTAAACTGAGCATGATATTATCATTTTCTATCTACCTTTAACAATTTGCAATGCCTCTGAGCCGCATTTAGAACTTGTTCATATTTCATCAAAAAATTGGAAAAAATCCCTGCTTCATCTAGAAAATGTCAGATTTCCCTAAATATCCAGCTGGCTCTGGAGATTTTCATGTTACAATATTTCAAACTTTGGCAAGATGTTCGCAAAGCAGGAAGCCTAAGGGATTACTTTTTTGTAAATAACTGCATGTACGTCAGCAGAAGTTAACTTACTGAGCTGTCACACTTACGCTCAAGTTGTTCTTTTTGTCGAGTTATTCTTATCGTCTTCGTCTGTGGTATGAAAAGTGAAGTGAACTTGGAAAAAGATGATGCGAGACTTATGATCAGCTGATAAGACATCAACAACGCAACGAAACGAGAAAAGGGTCGTCAGATTTGAGTAGCTACAATCTTGGACAAAACTGTTGAAAGTACTTGGAATACCATCCACCATTATATTATGCGTAATGACGTTATCGAAAAATTTGCTTTAGTTGAAAAAACATCAGTTTGTCCCATATTTGTAACTTTTTGAATGCTAGAACTTTACTTCACTTCAGATTAAAGCGGCTAATTGGGTTGAAATTCAACATTTTTTCCAAACCTGTTACGTTTTCTTCACATACCAATGACAAATGGTCTCACTAAGACAACCCCCATGTCCTACGTATACAAATAACTGTTTTATGATTATGAGTGAGTACTTAAAGGCATATTCTGGAGACAAAATTCATTTACTTCAAAATATGCAGAAAAATCTCTTTTATTAGATGAAAACTGCAGCTCAATATAGAGTTCAAAAGATACAGATTTTTAAAGTAGTGCAATTTTTCTTGAGATATGGTACATCATGGGTAATTTGTGATGTGAACGTGCCACATGAATTTGACATTGCATTCAATTTATTTATACTAATGATTCTGCTGCAGGCAATACTAACCAACATTGTTGGTTGTAATCAACATATGGTGATGGGTAATGCTAGATCTACAGAAAAAGATATTCAAACATTCCAACAGTGTCGAATTCAAAGGATAAACAAGGTGCTCCATTATAAAGAAAAACCAAAGGAATTTGAGGCAATGTGCCCACATTGCATAACTTCCAGGTGCTTTGTTGAAAAGCAGGTTTTTTGTAACAAAAATACCCAATCTTTAAAGTGAGATATCTTGAGTTAGGAAAATGGTATTGAGACAGGTTTTGAAGGACATGGTGCAGAATATTTTTGCTTTTCTTGCAATACCCAGGTGAAAAGAATATGCCTTTAACGGTTGAAATCTGTTTTCAAAAAATAATGACCAGACACTTTTACAAATTATGCAAACTCCTTTAGGCTAGCTAATAGTCAGGATAACACAAAATTCAAAATGTGAACTTCTGCCGTAATTATTGGATATGAAAATTGAGTCATTATGGTAACTATATTGCACTCAATGAGCACTCAATTTGTTTAAAGTATACACTAGCCTAGCTCTCAGACGAGGGCTGAGACGTGGAGAGCTTACGATCAGTGTTAAAGTGCTAGTGTTCATAGTTGCCCTGATGAAAGGCAAATTTTACAGTTTAAAGCGAGAAATAAAGTTAGTTCTTCAAATTTACCATATTTTATCAAGTCTGTAGTTTTCCTCAAATGTCGAATTGTTAGAATAACACTCCAAAATTGAATGTGAGATTTCGCTCCAAGAAGAAAGAAATTCACTCCAAAAGAGCGAGATTTCACTCTTGATGGAGTGCCTTTAGGGACCACTTAAAAAAAGTGATACCTTATTTCACTCGTTAAAAAGTAAATTTTCGCTCTTCTTTGAGAAAATTTCACCCCATTTAGATTGGGTTTTGCTATTCTTGGGTTGAATGAACACTTTAATGGAGTGAATTCGAACTTTTCACGCTATGAAAGAGTACTTAATACTTCCTATTAGCATATATCTGAGATAGCATGTCGACTGAAGATCGTTTTTGTTGCATAATATTATCTAAGTAGTGCGGCTTGAGGACTCTTGGCGACATTCAAAAAGTTCCCCAAACTTTGCTGCCCTTTTTACAAAATATTTAAAAATTAAGAACCTTTATTTGAAGAAAATTTTAGGGAAACGGCACTGTAGCGGCTCGAAAAAGTTTACCACTGACTCCTTTATAAACCTCTTACTGCATTATATGTTGTAATTTAGAGCGCGCGGAAAATTTTGCCTTTTTGAAACTAATAATTACAAATATCGAGCTTTTATTAGGAACCATTCGGAATTTGATAAGGAAAAGTTGAGAAAGCCGCACTGTATTTGACTAGTGTCTCAGATGGCAAATTTCCGAACTTTTTACTTTTTCAAGGCCGTGGGCGATTGCTGCAGCTAAGTCACTGCTCTGCAAGTTTGAACATTGATATAAGTTTGACTCTTTAATAACTAAAGACTCCATCTAATCAACTGACAAGGTTGAAATAGTTGGGAGCTAGCCTCCTAATCATTTACACTATCGGGAATGAAAGGTTTGAAGGTCCCATTTTATTAAGGATACCTTGTAAACGAAAGAAACCCATTTCGTGGAGGCCCATAAGGACAGATGGGACGCTAAAAGGCCCCCCAAATGACAAACAATTACTCTTTTGAGAATATCAATAATATCTTAAAACTCTTCAAGAACCAAAACCAATTAATCGAAATATAAAGAAAACAGAATCCGGGCCAACTACGATCTCAATTACACTCTTGAGAACAAAGTTGAAACTGATACCGTTTAGTCTCCACTCATCACTGATCATTAAAATGTAACTTAAGAAAAATTTGCCCGGGCATCATCTTTTAATAAGGGCTCAAATGGACCACAAGGGGCCAAAACCCCAATTTTAACTTGTCAGAACAAAGTCATTGTTACTAACAATCGATCCACTTACGTTGCAGGTTTCCCAAAAATGATACTTCAGGTCGAAATGATTGGGGAGATGGTCCTATAAGAAAGTCCCAACCAGGGGCCCAAAAAGGGTTTCAATTACACTTTTGAGAACAAAGCTGAAACTGATTTTTGTCATCCCCACACAACACTTCACACAAAAACATTGTTTAAGAAAGGATGATCTAGCTTGAAATGGGCTCAAATGAACCACATGGCAATATGCAGTACGCGATTACCCTTGCCAGGAAAAGGCCTATATTTAACACTCTTCACACACTTACATCTCAAGTTTCCAATGCATTAAAAGAACTTGATCAGTAGGTGCACACGACAGGTATTCGGGTCACACTCAGCTAAGAACTGCGTCAAGTACGGTACGGTACACTACAGGGGCTGGGCAAAGCTATAAGGGGTTTTTCATATATCCACTGTCACAAGAGTTCAAGTGGAACAGCGATTCTTTGGTGTAACCGATCTCACTAGCAATGATCTCACAAACGAAAACGAGGAAGATCTTGTAGCAAGGGCGGATCCAGCCTCTAGTTCATGGGGGGGGGGGGGGGGTGAAAAGAGGGCGCCATCACATCTGACTAATACAAAAATGTATGCTCTCTATTTTTAACACAATAATGAGCCATCGGATAACCGTGTCAGCCTGTGAGTGGATGAGTGGGAATAAAATAAGGGCTATGGACGTCACGCAACAGAAGTAACAGTAGTTAGCACTAACGTTAAGCATCGCATCACGTTACACAGCTCTCAATCAGTACTTTGCTTAGTATCCGTACGAGCAGTAATATTTTTACTGTACAGATAGGAAAACAATTTTGAACGGTCTGCTCTGCATGAAAAAAAAAATATGGCTCGTGCATGCACACTGTGATCACTGTCGCAATGGGCAATGCAACGCTACGTAATTCTGTATGTGCCGTTATCTTATGTGTCACTCGTGAAGAGAAACCTAGCACACACGTAGTGTGTAGTACGTATCCCATCTAGACGCACGTACTTGCACACAGTCACACAAATGGCAATGTTATTGCTTGATGTAAATTTGACAAGTAAATGTGAGATAAATATAGCCTGCCAGTATTAGCGACAAGCAAGTGGTAGTTTAATTGAATTTCTTAGGACGCGGGCGCATTTTTCGTGTATTTGGGGGCTACAAATTGGTCATGGGGGGGGGGGCAATTTTCCCCAGTCCCCCCCCCCCGTGGACCCGCCCTTGTCTTATAGGGTACTATGACACCGACTGTAGTGACACAACATGCAAATTTGATGAGGAGGACGACTGAGATGCTTTGTTACCAGTGGCCAGGGGCGTAGGTGTGGGCAGGGCGGCATGGGCGCATTTTGCAGTTCCTAATGCAGGAGTGTTTTCTCATAAATCAGTTTGGTAAGCTTTTCCGAACTTGGGAAACGACAAAATTACCAGATCATCAAATTCCATTGACACCTACGGTGCTAATTTTATGAAATTTTCTTTCATAAAACCCCACATTTTCTCCACTACAAGCTGTTGGCTTTTAAAATGTCATCGGAGAGCCTGAATTTGTAGAACTTAGATAACATTGTGTAGAAACAAGGGTCTTTGGTCGCCGTGTAATCTCAGACCTGCCAGTAAGAAATACAGATTCTTCGGTAGATTCCTGAACTTTTCACATTTCAATACGTAGGAAACCCGGAATCCAACATGTTTCACTACAAGCTCTATATTTTCAAATATTTGTTTACAAAGGGCTAAAACTTCGGCTATCCCTCCGCGCGCAGCAAATTACGTTCCCAGAGAAATGGTTTTCTAATTTAAAGAAAAAATGAGAAAATTTTTGTGTTTTCCTGGGGGAAATGCATAGCTATGCCACTGATTGTACGAGTGCCCAAAATAATCAGCATCGGTTTTACATAACCTTTTCATTGCAAGAATACTACTTTACTTTGCGTGTAAGAGAAATTGCTTTATACGATGATAACGATTTCGTTTTCTGTTTATTTGAAGAAATACTGTAATGAGAAATAGGCTAATCTATTTCTGCTCAGTGTGTTTCCAAGATGCCGAACATTTAAAGAATACATTATACGATGACTAAAAATACCGTTTATAGAAAAAACTGTAATCTGGAATAGTTTTCCGCTCGTGGTATTGGAAAGATGCACTCAGAAAAAATAAAAATAGTATATTATAAAGAAACCGTTTTTTTTGCGGGTAAAAACTGTAGTCTGAAATAATTAATTTCCGTTCATTGGGTTTGCAAAATGTCCTAAACATTTAAGATCCGTTCCGTTTCACAGTCGTTTTACGATACACCTGGTAACAGAAGAACGTGTCTGACTTGTTTTCATTACTTGACACACTCTTGTGAAGACAGCTGCCGCTGTTTTTTAATTTCATAAATCTAAAGAGGCGGTGTATTTTCAACATAGATACCTTTAGCTTGGAAACTTCCACAGCTTAAAGACCTTTTTCTGTTAATGTCGCTCTTCCTAGAGACTAAATTTTCCATTTCAAGCTGTAGAAAGCGTATTATTTTGCATACATTGTCACCAGAGCCGCAAATGCAACTTGGTTTGCAAGTTTCCTGTCTGTAATGACGATAGATACCTCACTGTATTTGTTCAAAATTTCATAGATTTGGGCAGTTGCAGAGCCTGGATAATGAAGTTCATTACCCGAAGAGTTGGTTGGCTTCTCTTGCTATTTCTTGTACTGAACTGAATGATAAATCCGTATTTGGTATTACCACTGGAAACTGCGTGAACGCGCAGTTTAAAAAAAGTGAAGTTAAAATTCGTACAATAAAAGGGTAAATATTAAGTACTTACCACACATTTGAGACAAAGCGAGACAAAGCATCGATTCTTACTTACTTAACAACTGCTTATAAACCTGTGACCAAACAAAATTTACTTGAATAAAAAACCTCTCAATTGATTTACATGCTTGCGAGTTGGAACTAAAAGTTACATCAAAGAAACTCTGTTCCACTTGAACTCTTGTGACAGTGGATATATGGACAAACCGATTATAGCTTTGTCCAGCCCTTGTAGTGTACCGTACTTGATGCAGTTCTTGATGAGTGTGACCCGAATACCTGTCGTGTGGACCCGTTGTCAAGTTCTTAATACACTTGAGACTTGAGATTTAAGTGTGTGAAGAATGTTAATTATCGGGCTTTTCCTGACAAGGGTAATCGCGTACTGCAAAGGGCCATGTGGTTCATTGGAGCCCATTTTAAGCTAGATCATCCTTTCTTAAATAATGCTTTAGTGTGAAGTGTTGTGTGGGTCAATAATAAATTAGTTTCAGTTTTGTTCTCAAAAGTGTAATTGAAACCCTATTTGGTCACCTAGTTGGGCCCTCCTCAGGACCATCTCCCCAGTCATTTCCATCTGAAGTATCATTTTTGTAAACCTTCGATGTAAGTGGATTGATTCTATAGTAATTAATATACACTTTGTTCTGACAAGTTATAATGGGCCCATTTCGGTCCCTTGTGGTCCATTTGCACCCTTCTTAAGCGATAATGTCCCGGAAAATCGTTTCTTAAATCGGAAGTTTCAGCAATCCCTGCAAGGGAGATGGGTCGATATGAACCGAAGGTGCACAATGAGCGCGACGCGAGAGCTTCACTTCGTGGGGCTCAGACGCATTAGGCCCCTGTCAAATGGGAACCCCGGTCTAGAAGACAAAGAAGACGAAAAACCTGTTAACTCTTGAAATAAAAGACATTTTGAACGCAGAGAAAATTAGCTTAAATGAGCCTCAAGAGACGAGAAGAAATGACTCGTATTCACAGCAGTTTGAACCATTTAATGTTTCAGGGGCTTTTTGCAAGGAGCAAGGAGAGGTTCTTTCCGGTTAGTGCTGAGGGAAATACAATTTTTGACATTCCAACTAAAGGGAAGGACTTTACTGTAATTGATAAAAAAAACAAACAAAATAAAATCAGATTTGCATTATAGAAAGTTCCATCAGCCTTATAGTGAACTATAATTTATGACAAATGATATGATAACTCCAGGACTGTAAATGTAATGAACCTCTTCTGGCGGGTACCAACTTTTCGTGTAGACCAGGTTTCCATGACATACTTTTGGACCTAACTTTAGCAATTTGAATTACAATCCCTATTTCGCAGGTCTAATTCTGTACAAGTCTTCATCTATAACTTTAGTTGGAAAACATTATGCTGATTGAAGTTTTGAGGCTTAGCCTGTACATGACCATTGGTCCATTGGTAATAAAACCTCGTTTGTCCGCAAAGCTCCTTATTGTGCTGGAGAGCAATTGAAAATAATTGGACTTAAGCTACTAACTGACTAAAGAAGTTACAAAAAGAGTTTGTATGGGTATGGGAAAATCTTGCTCTTCTTGCCCTTCATTTACAATTCAGTTCCAATCTCCCCCAAATTACTCCAAGAAAATCGTATGCCAAGGGAGGGACTAACACAGTTTTATCAGAGTGGTGTTGCCTTGAAAAGGCAACATCTCCCTCCTAAAACCGTGACATGGTAACACTTTTCTGCTAAACTATGATAAGTCCCTTCCCTCGTACCTTCACAAACCTTTAGTTTATTGCTCAAGACTCTATGGTTATGGGCATATACTAAGGCCATAACTCAAGTTGGCATAATATTTAATCAGAACACCCGATCTGCGCATGCTCCGTAATGTGAATTTTCTGCATCTATTCACTCAGTTGACCAGACTGCAAAAACCTGTATGTGACATAACCTTTGTAAAGATATAGCATATAACCTATCTGAAAAAGGTGTAAAAGAAATGTAAATGAGGAGGAGTGCCCAGTTCGCCGTGAAATGATTTTTCTTATATTAATAAAAAGATAGTGTTTTTTTTCACATATAAAAAGATCATTATTAAACGCCTTTTGGGATCATTTTCGGTGAAAACATTGCCTTGTTTTGATCGATATATGGGTCGACAGTAGTTTGTACGGGCGCATAACCTTACGGCCGCTCCTTACGACTAATTGCAGGATGATGCAAGAGCCTCCTGAGCTACGGGCCATTTGTCAGTTTACAGAAATCTAATCATAATGCAATTGCTCGTTTTTGTGAAACACATTTACAACCAATCTTAAAACGTATGACAACATACCCGGTTTCATCAATTTCGAGCACATAGGAATATTTTCTGTGGATACTTAAATGTTGCGTGACCACTCAGCAAGCTTAGAAACTTTTTAGGTATGTATGCGGTCAAAATTTGCAATACTTAAGAGGCATCTTAGGCATCTTGGAGCTGGCAGCTCCCTGCTTGGGGTTTGTTTTGGAGATTGAGCTTCCCGTTGGGTGTCAGTATCCGGCAACATTTCGATAGAATTACCGCAAGAGTGAAGCTATAGTCTCAAGGACGCAATGTGGCAAAAAAGAGATCTATTGTACATTGTATATTGTGCATTGGGGAACATATTTATACCGATTCCATTTTAAAACTGAGGGGAAGGTTTGAGTAGACATCACTCGTAAAGAAAGTGCGCTCAAATCTTACTGAATCCTATCAACTATTTGGGCACAACGCCACCAGATATAGAGATTACAATGACCTATATTTGGCGTTGCTATAGGCATCACGACTCGTGTTCAGAGTAACCAATGGGACACCGAGTTAGGAGATTTACCTCACCGGCCTGTAGTAGGGGTCTAAGGGCGGGAGGGGTCTTAAGATGGGGGTGTATCGTCCCTTTGCCTTTGTTATGGATCGTACATGCAAAATGGTGGGAGATTTCTGTCTTAGACAGAATTCTCTTGGTTTTTTGTGGTGATCTATTGGTCAAATCTTTTCTTCTTTCGGTGCAAGACCCTTTTCTTGGAAAATGGTTGGGGACACTTGTCCCCTCCCGTACCTCCACCCACGGCTAGTATGTTCCTGGCTTCCAATGTACAGCGCTGCAATATTGCAACTTCAGAAACAAGGACACGGTCTTTTCCTCAAAAGTAGGCCTAGTTGTTGACATATTTTTCAAGTCACGGAACCTTTCTTTAGTTTCAATTGTCACTGTCAAAAGTCTTCCCCGTTACTTTAAAGGTCATAAACGTGACTCTTTTTTTGAAAGGTATGCTTGAACCAATCAGAAAGCTCCCTCAGCCCAGGCACCTCTTACAAAGTGCCTCAAAAGGACCTCGTCATTTCACATGAGCCTGGTTGCGTTACATTAGCATTTTGTTGAGTCATGCGATATATCAGCCTTAATGTCAAATCATCTTTCATAATTTATCAACATTGAGATTAAATACTGGTGTCGGTGAAGAATGATAATTTTTTGTCACTTCTAATGGCCTCTTAAGTTTAAAACATATTGTAAACGGATTCAAAGTAAATTTCGAAACTCTAAGCTGTCTTCGTGGGTGCAGTAATCAAGCTATATGTCCTGTTTTCTAAAGCAAGATTTACAATTCTAATCGAAAGTTTGAAGCTGTTATTTTAACTTCAAATTTGTTAACTAATGATAAAGTAGAGGCTGGATATGTTCGAGGCTAAAAGTTGATGGAGTCACAATATCTCTTGACTTGAAGCGGCGGAGGCATAATTTATGGCAGTGAACAGTGTCATTTTTTCTGTCTAAGAATTAACAAAGATAGCCTTGCGTGGGAAACAGATTCATACGTAGGTAGTCATTTAAGATATCCTGGAACTCAGGCGCGTAGCCAGGATTTAATCATGGGGGGGGGGGGGGGACTCGATAGAGGGATGGGGGTTGGGGCTCGACAGGAGGGAAAAGTCTGAGGATAGAGAGACAAAACCGCTGTATAGGAGTTTTTTGCATTGTAAGGTTGGGACATGGGGAGGGGGATTCTGATTTTTGGAATTTTAAGGTTGAGTCATGGTGGGTTTCAACCCCCAAAACCACCCGCGGCTACCCCACTGCTCAGCACATACATAGTGTTCGGCGTTCCATTGTTTTCGTGCAGAATTCGTGCCTACAACACTAAGCATTATGTAGAAGTGTCTAGCCAACCCGAGCGAAAGTATGGGTCTCAGCCCTTCTTAAAAGCATATTTAAAGATTTGAAAAAATGAAATGAATTTAACACCAAAAGGCAATTAAGAAACAGCCCACTGACAGAACCACACTACAGATCTTCCCTTATTTCATGAAGCTAAGATATTATAAACGTGGATACCAAATCCCTATTCCTATAGATGAATCCGATCAGCGTTTATGCTTAGTGGCTGTAGACAGCCATTAGTGGGGTCCATCAGCCTTAAATCGTCTTCATTTATTGTCTACATGAATTTCAAACCCTCCAATTCAGTGAAATTGAGGGGAGCAAGACACAAGTTAGTGTAAAACCATCAATGATACAGGTGTGCAAGGAAATTGAAACATTAAAAGGTGATAGATCCCAGTTATGGCCGACTACATCAAGATCGAGACCAGTGGAGTAGCCAGGATTGAATTTTTAGGGGGGCCCTAGGTAACAAGTGGGGGGACCTGGTACCTGCGAGGGTCAGGCGTGGCAAGACTATCTAAGCAGAGCGCCACCATCAGTTGGCGCGGAGCGTACAAGAAAATTTTGGGCTTTGCAGACCCTCCAGATGTCCGGAAACGGCACTTCCCACGCGTTTTAAGCTGCATGTACCCAGCCTTGAAATACGAATCTCATGTCTGCCACTTCTCAAAAAATGAGAACAAAAAATCAATCTTTGAAAAATGGTAATACATACATTTTTACCGACCCCAAAACTGGGCATTTCTGATCTGTGGCCTGGAGGATGAGACTAAAGGGAACCGGTATCTCCCTTTCCCTTGGGAAAAATTGAAAATTTCAGGAGGACGAAGATCACAAATGCGGCAATATTTGAATGAATTTTAGCTTTAATGGGAAAATCAAAAGTAGTTGTGTCCTCCTCTGAGAAATTTTCCTTTGCGTTAGATTTCCTACATGCAAAATGCTGCCATGTTTGGCAAAACTTTGAACTGATTATAAGCCGGGGTTTGGGGATTTTCCTTTTTGGGGAGCATGAAAAATTCCAAAATACTGATTTTTAGTCTTTAGTGTTTAGATGCAAAATGGTGCAGTATTTTTTCAATCATCGGTACATTACGTAGTCAAAATTAAAATACTACAAGTAAATCTCTCAAAATATTAAACCGCAAAGCAAAAGTATGTATCATGTGGGAAACACATGAAATGCGGAGCTTGTGGACATTTAACAAATCCGCCCGGATGCCAGTGCCAACTAGTGAAAAAGAGCACTTGTCAAAGAAATCGTTCTACAGTGGCACTTGTCATAGGCAGGAGTGAGACACGACACAGGCCTGCTTGTTAAGGATGGAAGAGAAGAACTATTAGAAGGCAGTACCTTACCCTTATGGCATACTTTGTGTATGATAAAGTATAGGAATGATCGTGTAAGAATGGTCTCCAGCGTATGATTGCCTCATTTATTTCCGTTCAAACATTTTTTTCTCAATTACTTTATCAGGATGCAAAAATGGGGTGGGGGGGGGGGGCTGAAGAAAATCTGGAGGACTTAGGCCCTCAGGCCCCCCTGGTTATGTCACTGCTATGAATTTAATTCAGGATTGGTGCGGGGTAAGGGGCCGAATCAGGGGTGGCGCCAGGATTTCCCCGACATGGGGGCCAAGCTCCCCGACGGGGGCCAGCATTTCAAGGCCCCGACAAAGACTTTGAGTTAGTCCCGGTGGGACGTGAATTAACAGATTTTGAGGCGCTCGCAGCTTCTTTTCAACAAATACTTAAAAATCTGGAGTTTATTTTGAAGACAAAATTTAAAAATTTTTAAAGAAATTTTGCTTTTGTGAGAACCATTAAAAGTTGGGGTGTTTATTGGAGGATCTGCCCTCCATATGGGAAAAATCATAAACGTTATATAGGTGACCGCTGTAAATATTTTGGGATAATGCATTTAATCGTACTAGGCCTACGTACTAAGGCTTCAACATGAGACTAGGTTGCCCGACATTTTTTTTTTCTTATTTGAACGAAGATTTGAAAATTTAGAGCTCATTTTAGTGGAGAAATTTTGGAATTTAATGGAAGAAAATTTGGTTTGGGGGTACAGTTATTATGAAATATTTGGGTAATTTATTAAGTGATATGACTTTCAAGTTCGAAATTAGGGAGAATGTTGGGGTGATTAACAGAGTTGGCTTTGGTTAGTTATTGTACGCAGTATCCATCGATATTGGAAAATTTTGCCACTTTTAACAATCTGAAGCTTATACTGGAGAAAACTTGTAGTTTTGTGACAGATTTACCGGTTTTGGAAGAATCTAATCTTCTTACAAGAAAATCAAGTAGGGCTTGATCTGTAGTTTGGTTGGGGTTACTGAATATCATCATGCAGATTAAGGCCCTCGGACCGTATTGGGAAAATTCTCCCACGGAAACAGTTTGGCTTCCCATTCATTTAGAGTTTTATATTTTATATATTGACATAGACGTACGGGAGCGTTTCAGTTTGGGAGGGGCAGAATTGTCTCTTTTGTCCGAAAAATGTAATTTTGCCCAAAAGACTATCAAAGTGCAGAACACAGAAACTTTTTAAAAAATGAGAACCTCCAGACAACAGGAAATGGCATTTGCCGGGCTCGTACCTAAAAGCAAATCAGTCATTATTTTGAGCTTTCTTTCGCAACATTTTCAACTTCATAATATTGTCCCAAAACGGGGAACAATTTGAAGGTTGCAATGATGTTAAGTAATCTGTTCGACCAAAACACTCTATCTAAGCGGAGCGCCACCATCCGTTGGCGCGGAGCGTACAGAAAATTGTTAAAAATTCTAACCCCTCAGACAGCCGGAACAGGCATTTCCCAGACTTGTAACTAGTAATGAAGCAGTCGTTATTTTGAGCTTCCCTTGAAAAGGAAAGTTTCACTTCAATAGAAAAAACCCAACGTGCTAAGTAATCAGGAAATTACCAGATAAAAGGGTACTACTGCAATTAATTAGATGTAATGTTCTTGTCACTTTTCGGGGGAAAACTCTGCAACGGAATTGAAAACATACTAGTGTTTTTGCCTCTATTAGGAATCGTCGTTGTATTCCATTGCAAGGCCCGCTAAAAAGATGAGATTTTCTACGTGACTTTCCAAACTCCAGACTATAAATGATTTTTCTTTCTATGTATTTGAATTTTTGAAAATATGTCATGTTACAAGGTGGCTTCAAATGAATTTTTAGTCAGACTTATTGGGAGACATTTTCACACTACTGTTTATCATCAGCCTATGTGTAGCTGAAACGGCCTGTCTGATTTTCATTACCGGTACTAGAATTCGGCTGTAGGGGCAGGCCAGGTGGCAGAACATTGGTCACCGCATGCACCTGAAAAAGTTCTCGTCTGTTTTTGTCAGGAAACTTCGGAATTGTGAGTTTCCTTGAAGAATATTGTCTTTAGTGAGCAAAATCAAGAAGACCGTCCGGATGACTGAAGTTTATAAGACCCGCACCTTTTATAAGTTTAACGTGGGCACGCAGATGAAGGCTCTCCGACGAAATTGGGTTTTCTCGACAACAGGGGGAAGGAAAGGGGATGAGGGATAACAGAGCTAGTGAGAAGTGATTAAAGCAGATTCAGATAGGCATTAAAATACCGTTACAAAAGAATAAAATAGTTAAAAAAAAAAAATTAATGATCATCCATCCAGTAACTTCAGTCCTTTAGGTTCATTGTTAGGTCTCCCCGAAGGAAATTGCCGCCCTTCCACGACAGGGGAGGGGATAGGTCAAGGTACATGAAATTAGGTTTAACCGAGAAAAGAAGAAGTGATTGAAAATCGATTCCGATATGTATTAAAATAGCATTTCAAAAAAAAGTTTTCACCCATCCAGTAATTTCGGTCCTTGTAGGTTTTTTTCTTTATTTTTTTTTTATTATTTTTTTTATTTTTAGACCTCCCCGACGAAACCGCCGACCTTCCCCGACGGGGGGCCAGTGGTCCGAGACGGGGGGGGGGGCGCCCCCCCCCCCCGGCTGGCGCCACCCCTGGGCCAGATTGGAATCGGGAAGCTCTATGGCATTTAATTTTGAAGGAGAAACATACTTTACAGTAACTTTAGGGGCAAATATAGCCAAATATAGGAATAACAATAAAAATATAGGAATGGTCGTGTAAGAATTGTCTCCAGTGTATGATTGCCTTGTTTTCAGTAAATCAACCAGCCATCCGAAAGGCAGTTTCCTAAAGGGTCTTAACCTAAAAAAGTCACATTCGAGTTTGTCGTCGAGATGTTCGTTTCATCTTCGAAATGTAATTAACGGCAGTGCAAATTATATACGTTATCTAATTTAGCGAAAGTACGTAGGCATTTTGAAGTTATTACTTGATTTCATACGTGCACACAAAATGTGTTTTACATACATTCATGTATGTTTTCTTAATTGTTACACATTTTATTTCCTTTTTTTGAAAAAAAAAAAAAAAAAAATACTCAAACGGTTTATTTCCTTTCAAACATTTTATTTTTCCTGAATTACTTTATCAGGACACAAAAAATCTGGGGGGGGGGGGGGCTGAAGAAAATCTGGGAGGGGGGCTAGGCCCCCAGGTCCCCCGTGACTACGCCCCTGATCGAGACTACATCGAGATCGTAGGAAACGCGTGCATGGAGTGCGCTTATAAAGATACCATAGAAACTGACCAATCAATAAAGTCCATTAACTTGAAAACATGAGTCGTTGTGCGTTCATGTTCAAGTGTTCTTAAGTGGAAATTTAAACTCCCAAGAAGCAAAAAAACTTGGGGAGAAGAAGGGGGAAGGACCGAGAGAGTTAAGATTGGGTGACGTCAGGGCTTCCAACGGGGGAGGAAGAGAAGACGAAAGTGCAATGTAAAATCAATGGCACTAGATTTAATTTGCTAGAAGTTGAAATTTTCATACAAGAGAATTTTGCTCCCAACCATTTGGGGGCTTTGACTTAGAAGAAAAACTGTTCCGACCCCTCTGAAAAAAGTGTGACACCAACAACCGACTTCAAGGTCAAGTGGTTAGAGCATCAGACTTGCAGTCGGGAGGTTGGGAGTTCGAGCCCTGGCCGGGTCTTATACCGAAGACTTTACAAATGGAACCTGCTGTCATTGTGCTTGGAACTCAGCATAAGCAGTGGAGTAAGGTAAAGAAGCCAGGGAGCCACAACTGGAAAAAGGCCGTGGGCGGCTCGACTGTATCCAATTGGTTGGAAACTGGGCCGTAAATTAAACTCCATCTAACTAAATAACTAACCACCGCCACGCCACCCATTTAGTCGGACGCCTGCTGTGAATGTAAGTCTGTGTAGTTGTTTGAAAACTAAAAACTCTCTCACCCAGGAGATTTGTACTGAATCAAGTCCCTCATTCGCGAAACAGAAACCGCTGCTTTGGATAAATGGGAAAAATGATTGCCCAATTTTAATGTGACATAGAGCTCTACAAAGAAATAGAAAAAATATCACACGGTATGTAATTTATAATAAATGTGTAAAAAATTTTAGTAACATGTTTACTCTATAGAAACTTTGAAAAGCATGTTCCGCACCAAATTTAACATTACATATGTACATTTAAAATTAAAATATTGTACAAGAATGGAAACCAAGGTTATGAATTAGTCTCATGAAAACGAATTTTCCTTTATAAAAACTTCAATAAAAATATGCTAAAATACTGAATAGGAAGACATCAAAGTATCGTCAAATAAATGGTTGCTCTCCTGGTGGGTTTCAAATGAATACAGTTTGAGGCCCATCCTAGGTAAAATTTCCTTAAAAATACAGAATGTAGAAAAATACCGGTGACTGGGAATTTTATACTTTCGCTTGCCTAATGTAACTTAAAAATGACTGCATATATACAGTATATAAAAGAAAATTTTCTTCCTTTCGCAAAGGTGCCAGTGAAGTCAAAATAAGTCTCACTGGCACATGGGAAGACATTTCAAGAGGAGAGGGGTTTGCCCTGAAAAGTCTATACCTGATTGTCAAACAAACATGACATGAATTTCGCTTTGAAAATAAAGCGCCACAAAAATGCATTTTTTTTATTAAAGTCATCACTTTAACGACTGTACAAAACGGGTCATAGACCTGCCAATGTTCATACAGAATAAACTACAATTCCATTTTACACCCACAGCTAGGACTCGTGGTCATCTGCGTGTAAATTACTGCTGTACCTGTCAAACTTAAGCTTTTAAAAGCAGTCTCAATTTGGAATTAATAAAAAATGATACAGTGATAGATCATTGACTGAAATGTTGCTGGCAAATTACCTTGAGATGACAACCTCCTGACATTCATTTGATACTGTAAATTCAAAACGAATCAAAAGTGTGGGTAATTAAAGGAATGAAAGTTTGAAATATACGACCAAATGTCAAGGCCCAATAGCCACTGGTTTATTAAATTGCCATCATCCTTCGATAATTGGCTGTACATGATTCTGACATGAATTCTACTGCACATGAAGCTTTAAAATGAAAAATTTTCATATTTCAAATAGAGGCCTCGCTGCATTTCCAGGGTATGTCAGTTTTGCTCGAAAGTTTTGGAATTTCTGATGAATAAAACATTCGTGAAAGTGTGACAGGTATGATGAATTTTTAATCTTTCCTATCAACCTCGACAAATATTCCAGAAAACTGATTTTAGTTCGAAGTGCTTGGACTTAAAAGTGTACCTTAAGTCTAAAATTTAAAATATATCAAACAGCATGGAAAATTAATTAAATCAGTCAAACTACTATCTTCATTCGAATCTTCATAAGACATTCCTGAGCTGAGAAATAAAATGTTGAAGTTTATTCACTCAATTTAAAATGGCCTATTGCTCAATAATTTGTGATTTCATTGTTTTACGACTTAAATTACGAGTCTTTGTATTTCTTTCTTTTTCTGAAAGTTACTGGACCTTGAACCAATGTGTGATAGCACTGTTACTCTTATGGGGTGATGTAATTAATCAAGCCTTCTCAGTACAACATGTTACCTAGTATGCAAACAAACAGGAAGAGTTCAACATAAACAAACAAAAAAAATAATTTCAAAGTGAAAAAAAGCAGGTCACTAAACAAGCGCTGATTGGATTCATCATAAGTAATGTAACAGGGATGTAACAATCCAACACCACAAAACTGGAAAACTCGGGCCCACGGATGCCAAATACACTCTAAAAAAGAGTGACTTCACTTGTTTGATGAGTGAAAGTTACAAAATTCATTCTAAAAGAGTGGAAATTCACTCTAGAAAGAGTGAAATACACTCCAAGAAGAGTAAAATTCACACCAAAAAGAGTGAAATTCACTCCAAAGAGCAAAGTTTCACTCTTGATAGAGTGCCTGCTGGGACCACTCTTAAAAAAGAGTGATCCCTGGGGCCAATCATTCAAGAGTGAATTTTAGGTCTTCTTGGAGTAAATTTCACTTTTCTTGAATTGAATTGACACTCTAATAGAGTGAATTGACACTCTAATGGAGTGAACTGACACTCTAATGGAGTGAATTTACACTTTTCAATCTAATAGAGAATGACTTAGTTCACTCTCTAGTTTTTAGAATGTAGATTATTCAACCAGAAGGTTATAAAGTGTGATGTAAAACACTGCAGAACTAACTAAAGGCCACATTGCTCCTTTGTTGTATTTTTGTTTCATTTCTTCCATAACACAGTGGAATAATCTACGTATATTGTACCGGAGAGACTCTTTATTTCAAAATGGTACTGTCAGCAAAGAAATTTAAATATTTTAGAGGTCCCCTATCAGATGATACAGTTAAATAAATGTAAATATTTGACTTTGTTCTGAATAATCTTTATCTGTTTCAAAGATGACATTCTAAATCCCAGTGGGTTGCAACATTAAGCTTCCTGCATAACTTACAATTTGAAATAAATTATACTTTCAAAATTTGTCAAATAGTTCAGCAAATAGGGCAACTTACTATCATTCCCAATGAAGGCTCTAAACAGATTTTATCATTTACAGCTATAGTACATTATGATATCACTAAATGTAGACAGCTAGGATAGTACTTGAAAAGTAAATCTCTTGACAACCGCATTCAAGAAATGAAGGTTTTACACCAAACTTGAAATTATTTTTGATGTGTGAAAGGTACTCTAAATATATGCATCATTGCCTGTAGAAGATTGGAAAAGCTGTCACCCAACATTAATGTTCACAGATGAATTAAATGCTACAAATCTTGTCCTCCCCTTATTTGAAGTATCATTTATGCTTTTAACAAGATAAATGGAACATTTTCAGGAAATCCAGTGTTGAGGAATAAATCTTCCTCCCAGAAGCAAGAAGGGAGACTGTTTGAAGCAGCCTGCAGAACATTTAATTTCCCTGTCTTATGCTTGGTTGAATTCCAGCTGCATTTGGTAATTGATACAAATCCAGGGGTGCTGTCCAAATGCCTGATTTGCTTGGTATGTGGTTAACAGTATTCTAAAGCAACTGTCTTCGTCATGATTACATTCAACAATTAAGGACCAAACTGGGTGATATTGCATTTTTTGTTGCTGCGCCAGAATTGTGCAATGCTTTGCCATTGGATATTAGCATTATTGACTTCCTAGCTTTACTTCAATGTGAAGCTAAGACATACTTTTGACATGGCATTCAATTGATCTCTTGTGTACTGCCTAACTGTATTTGTTTTTTGGTTTAAGGGTATATTAAGCAATGCACTTTAGATTTTTTTTTTTTATTTCAGTGCAATTAATTAAATGTTTATCCTTATTGTTACTACTATTTTTCATACTTATTTTAATAATCCAGACACAATATTGTTGTCACATGATTTCCAAAACAATTATGATATTACTGAGAATACAATTTGGGATGACTGTATTTTTCCTTTAATTTCCAGCCAATACGTCATTACTTGCTAACCTCAGGGACAAATCTGGTTGGCTAATATGAAACAGTAGGTAAATATTCGCGGAGACTTTTTGCGACGTTGTCCTGCCATAGTATGTCACATGACTTACGTTCTCCAAAAGAAATCCACTTCCTTACTACAATACTTCAATTCATCAACAAGCATAAATTAGAGGCACACTTAGAAACATGAGCTGAGTTATAAAGGCTGCAAGCAGTGCCATTTTCTTTCACATGAACATTTATCCTTTGGGTAAAATTCAAACATCACTTTGTTTCCATTCCATGAAATATTGATGAATTTTTCATTAATAAATCAATGAAATCAATATCATTCTTTCTCTTGTTTCTCAATATGCAGGCTTCTGAGAATACTTCCAGGGGTTTGGTTTCAAATGTGGTTCTTGGCTAGAAACGAGAACTTGTGTATCAGTCTTGTAGGGTATATCAGGTGGCTTGAACCATTCTGTGGTGGTTGTAGAGGGTTGCATCAGACCTTTTTGAGGTTCTGTATGCTCTTGCGGAAACCTTCTGTGTGTTGGAGGTTCCTTGCATGGTTTACCAGTATATGTACTACCTGTGCTTGTAGAGTAATGTCTCTCACTGGAATTCCAAGCAATAGAATCATTTGAATTATGTTGTCGCCCAGGTCCGTGAGTTAGTCTTTTTCCCAGGCCCTATAGGGAAGAAAAGAGTAAATGTTAGGCAGTGATCGATAGTCCCCCTGCTTAACAATACCTTACAAAAAAAAACCTAAACAGGTTCACAAATGTTAATCAATTAAACGTAAAATGGGTTGCGCTATTTTAATGTGGTCATTTACAAATGAAATGTAATTCCATCAAAATATCATCAAAATACGGTTGTCCATGAATGAAAAACTCTGCATGGACCTGTCACATATTACAACAGGATAACACTCTCAGAGGTTTAAAATTCTTCTGCTGGATGCATTGGGGCCAGGCCCTTATGCAATGCTTGCATATTCTGTGCTATATTCCATATGCTGGCACAACTCTTCAATTGACGTAAAAATCCAAAAATGCAAGGCAGTTCATATAACACAGCATGCACTCAGAGTTTTCTAATTACACAAGGCCCTTACATGCTCACAAGGGTACAGTATGCTTTTAAGCAAAAAAGAACTAAGTTTTGGGAAGGGTTAGGTTTGAAGTAAGTAAGTTGGAGAACTGGAAATGAATGGGTCGATGAATGTATGCCTTTAATTTAATGGGAAAGAACAGTCACCCCAATCTGAAGTAGTGTAGTAGACTGTCCTGTTTCCCAATTGGCTGTTGAGAGTCATGTGACAACAACAATATTTCTTTTCAAATGTGAAATTTACTAGAAGTAACTGCTTTGTTTTACCTGTGAATATGCATTATTGTAGTTATAAATATCATGAAAGGTTTTGAACAGAAATAATAGAAAATTGTGATATTTAGCAATTGCTTCCAAATAAGTTTTTTTTTTGGGGGGGGGGGGGGGGTTGCTCTTAACCTTCAATAATAACTGTCTATGCATTCAATCAGGGGTTTATCATCAGAGTTAATTGTTAAAAATGCTGGCAAATACTGTCAAAAGTTAATGTTGCTGTAGTTTAGTAGTTTGAGCACAACATATGTGCAAATGTTCAAAAATCCAAAATGATGGTACAAGCTTTACGTACACCAATGAAAATATGATACTAGTAAACACAAACAACTATTATGTTGGAAAGCAAAAATCTTGCATAAGTTTATGGAAACTCACTACTCTCAATCTGAGACTGAAATAAACAACTTTTAAATTGAAGTACAGTAGTTGAAGACCCCTGACAAATTCAACTGGGTTCCATGGATTTGGAGTTGAAGTGAATTTAAATCAACAAAGTTGTGTTAAGGGCCCATGGGCACAAATCTCTGTTTGAGAGTCGGGGAGAGGGGCCGAAAATGCTTATGATGTGCCCATGAGTATTAAACTGTGCACATGTGGTGGGCACCGCGAGCGCAAAGCGCGAAGCCCCAAAGGGCTCCTGGTAGGATCCAGGGGGTGAAGCCCCCAGAAGCCCTTGTGTTCTAGCATTTCCGAAGCTTCAGAAAAACTGTTTTGAATGAAAAAAAAACGAAAAAGGTTACCATATTTTTAGGTCTACTCAAATTTGGGGGGAGGGGCCAAATTAGGATATGGTCCCCACTTTTTCACTTGAGGGGGGAAGGCCCCCCTTGCCCCGCCTGGGATTTGCGCCCTTGTGAGGGACCAATTCTCTCACCCCAAACAGTACCATAATTCCTAACCTTCTTACTTAAGCTCCCCCCACAATTGTCTGAAATTCATCCTCATGCATCCAGGCACAATCTCAACATGTATGGTCAACACACTCTCAGTACACTTCATGCTGTGTAATATAAGCTTGGTATTCTGCATTGTTTGAGTTAGCTGTCAATCACAGCTTAGCCATGCAATTGAGAATTTAGGCAAATCCCTATAAGAATTGCAGTTTGAATTGTGAAAGGAGTGATCCTTTAAAGGCAGTCAATTCTCATGCCAGACTACAATTTTTACAGAGAGTATTCTGATTACACATTGTCTTCCAAACTCACCCTCAGGCCAATACACTGATTGGTTGTATCTGAGGACAAGTTGTAGACAGTTGTGGGGGGGGGGGGGGGGGACTGGGGCTTAAAGGGCCAAACCTCTCACCCCAAACTACAATTTTGGTACCTGGGTACAGAAATTCTCAATTGGCTCAGCCCTTTGATTGACAGCTAATTCAAACAATGCAGAGTGCCGAAGCTTATGTTACACAGCATGAACAGTACTGAGAGTGTTTTGATTATATAAACTGAGTTTTTCTATACTCACCTTGAAGCTAATAAACTGAGATTGTATCTGGATGAGGATGAATTTCAGACAATAGTGGGAGGGGCTTAAGTAAGAAGGTTAGGAGAATTGGTACTGTTTGGGGTGGGACAATTCTCCCTTTCTGCAGAATTACAGTATAAACTAGAGGATTTGAACCCAGTGCTGTGTTACTGGTTCAACTGAACATTTAAAATAGAGTTTATACAGTACAGTATACTTTACTCACCACTGAAAAACAAGTCATACTGCAAATGCAGTGCACGCAGTAGTACAAGTACATCCAACCCCGAGTTTTAAGTCAATTTCTGACTTCTAATGTTAAAGGGAAGGTTTAAGCAAAAATTTAATTTTCGTATGTGAAAAAGGAACCAAAACTACATAGCGTGGTGAAAGTTCCATTCAAATCTGACATGTAGTTCTCGAGATACCAGTAAATGAAGTCAGTAGATTTGTGTTCCAAAGTGAGTTTGAGGGCAGCAGAGCTTATATCACTTCCTCACATTGACAGGGAATGCTTTGTTTCCCTTTGTTTTATCGACTGTTGTGTTAACCTTAAAGTTCATAGGAGTAGAATTACCTCTAAGCGGGGGATGCAAAGTTTGTTAAGTTCTCATGCCACTTAGGCAATCCCATTTTAATAATGTGGGTTTTTTGAGGAGAAAATCAACTCTAAAGTTTAAAGAAAACAAAAGACTGTGCACTGATGTGGGGATGTCATATGTGCTTGCTTCAAGTTCACTTTTTGTTGAAAACATGTAAACTCTACGTGCTCATATCTTGAGAACTACACTTTAAACACTTTAAAAGTGGACCCCCTCATGCTAGGCAACCCTAAAAAACCATGGTACAATTAAGAAATGACATAATGATGGTTTTGTATAATTACCTGCAAAAAGTCTTGAGAGTTCACAACACTGTAAACTAAGGACCCTCTCCCCATCCTTTCCAGCTGAAAGGTTTAATAATACTTTTAAGACTTTGATGAGGGTTAGATTTCAGTGCAGAGGTTTGAACCAACCCCACAAATACTGCAGAGTTGAGACATTATTTTGCAATGACACTTCGTAACACTAATATATATTGGAGGACTTTTGAACAGCTCTCATAACAAGTACTAATATATATGGGAGAATTTCGTAAGTTTTCCCCCGCTGCAGATACCACCCTGCTACCAAAATATGCTGCTGCATGCTTCATATCATGTTCTAGAACAAATAAAATATTGGTAGGAAAGCTAAATTTCCCACTAGGCTAGCCTAAGAATATTACACAGAAACATACATGTGTGTAGAATAGGTTCAAAATGTACATATATGCTATACATTAGGCAATGGCAAAAGTGCCAAGACATTAGTCATGATGAAGAAAATTACATCGCAGGGAAAAACTTTACACCTAAAGCTCACAAAAGTATTGCAGAGTGTTGTATAAGGGTTTTTAACCAATGCCTTTTAAATATTTTTGATGTTCTTGGCCAAGTGGATTTTTGTTGATCCTCTTCAGTATACTCGACTCTGCTTTGTGAAAGATGTAGCATCGGCTAGGCCTAACTTAGGCCTACGTTAAGCCTAGGCAGAAAGTACTAGCCCACTTGCTCATTCGAACCATACAATTTTGGCCTAAACTTTTCAGTTTAGGGAGTTAGACACTTTGAGATTTCATCAAAGATCCTGAACAAGTGAAAAGAGCAATTTTTGGAGGATATTCGTAATTGCCGAACCGAGGGTGAAAATGGTAATTATTCCACCTAAATCAAGATACTTGGCATCTCTGTAGGGACCATCTCCTAACTTTAACTCATTCACATTCCAAATATGAAATCTATCCAAGTTCCCTACCTTGTGATATTGTTGTCCCCCTGGTGACCCCAGATGACCTTTACCAAAAGCAATAGGGACCATCCTCTGACTATAATGCATCCACAAACCAAATATGAAATCTATTCAAGTTTCCTCCCTTGAGATATTTTGTTGACAAGATTTTCAGACTTTGACCCCAAGTGACCCCAGATGACCTTTGACTGCCACCAAAAACAATATGAACCATCTTTTGACAATAACACATCCACATATCAAATAGAAATCTATCCAAGTTCAATATCTTGAAATATCGTGCTAACAAGATTTTCACACTTTGATCCCCGGTGACCCCAGATGACCTTCAACAAAACCAATAAGGACCATCCTCTGAGTGACTATAATGCATCACCAAACCAAATATGAAATCTATCCAAGTTTCCTCCCTTCAGATATTGTGTTGACAAGATTTTCAGACTTTGACCCCCAGTGATCCCAGATGACCTTTGACCTCCACCGAAAACAATATGAACAATCTTCTGACCATAACACATCCACATACCAAATATGAAATCTATTCAAGTTCCCTATCTTGAAATATCGTGCTAATAAGATTTTCAGACTTTGACCCCTTGGTGACCCCAGATGACCTTTGACCTCCACCAAAAACAAAAGGGACCATCTTCTGACCATAACCCATCCACATACCAAATATGAAACCTATCCAAGTTTCCTATCTTGAGATATTGTGCTAAAAAGATTTTCAGACTTTGACCCCCGGTGACCCCAGATGACCTTTGACCTCCACCAAAAACAATAGGGACCATTTTCTGACCAAAACACATCCACAAACCAAATATGAAATCTATCCAATTTTTCTCCCTTGAGATATTGTGTTGACAAGTTTTTCGGACTATGACCCCCGGTGACCCCAGATGACCTTTGACCTCCACCAAAAACAAAATGAACAATCTTCTGACCATAACACATCCACATACCAAATATGAAATCCATCCAAGTTCCCTATCTTGAAATATCGTGCTAATAAGATTTTCAGACTTTGACCCCTGGTGACCGCAGATGACCTTTGACCTCCACCAAAAACAATAGGGACCATCTTCTGACCATAACACATCCACATACCAAATATGAAAGCCATCCAAGATTCCTACCTTGAGATATTGTGCTAACAAGATTTTCAGACTTTGACCCCCGGTGACCCCAGATGACCTTTGACCTCCGTCAAAAACAATAGGGACCATTTTCTGACCATAACGCATCCACATACCTAATATGAAATCTATACAAGTTTCCTATCTTGAGATATCGTGCTAACAAAGTTTTCAGAAATTGACCCCTGCTGACCCCAGATGACCTTTGACCTCCGCCAAAAACAATAGGGTTCTTCCTCTCAATATGGGGCATCCATGTATCAAGTTTGAAAATTGTCAGACATTTCTATCTTGAGATATCATGCTAACAAGCAAAGTGTCACAAACACACACACACATACACACACACATACACACACACACACATACACACATACATACACACGCCATCATGATTGCATAGGTTTCTCTTATCATCGAAACCAAAAATTAACAAGTTTTGAATTTCACCATTTTCAAAACTTATGTTGCTGTACTAGCTGCATTTAAAATGCAGGCCGGAGCAGTCACCCCAAATTGAAGAAGTGTAGTAGACTGTCCAGTTTCATGACTGGCTGTGGGAAGTCATGTGACAATGTTTTTTCTCATCAAATGTGAAATTAACCAGAAATAACTGCTTGGTTTACCTTGAGTATGCAAAAGCAAAGTCACAAAATGTAGTAAAAGATACTTTCAAGAGTAATAAGATGAAAATTAAGTTATTTAGCTTTTTCTTCAAGGTAAGTTTGGGGGAACTGCTCTTTACTGTACCTTTAATGTGACATTGAAATCATGTAGACATGTTGGTATTGCAGGGTATCAATTATGTATGGTCTTTAGACCATTTGGCAATTTTTCAGTTAAATCACCACAAATTCAAAAACTTTCATGAATGCAAAATATTTTTGAAGTTTTCAACAATGTGGAATTTTCCTACAATATGAAGCCCAGCTGAAAATTCCACACAACTGATTTTAACTGATACTCTCTTTGGAAAAGCCATTGCATTCAAAAGCAGCTCTTTGGTTCAATCTTGATGGAAATTTGACAAATTTCAAAGGGAGTTACAAATTACCCTTTGCATAAATGAAACAGTTTTGAAAGCCATTTAAAACCATTTGGTAACCATTGAAATTCTTTGGTTGATAGAACTTGAAGAGAGGGACTGCCACCTCTTAAAAGGGAATTTTCTGCAGGGAGGAAATTGGGGATCGAGAGAGACCAGCTCAGGCTTGTTGAGAGCAGGCTTGTTACTTTTAATGAGTGTTTAAGTCTTCAGGGACCATGTGGTTATGGTCTGTTTGGATTAGGAGGTTCCCCCCAGTCAGAACATGTGCCTCCAGATGCCCTCAACCCTGAACCTATACATCCTGAAATTTAAAGGCCTTATCCTCTCAACTCAAACATTTCCGATTCTCCTAAAACCTATACTTACCCCAATTGAGAATTTCTGTGGACTGCTACAAAAACCTAACTGCCCAGAGTTAATAGCTTCTAGGGGATTGTCCCAGGGACCATACCAGAGATTTATCCCCTGGATCCAACCTGGAGAATTCACACTTGGTGCTCCATTTTATGCTGTGCTAAGTTTTTTGCCCCACAACATCTTCCTTTGGTCTCCACTCCCCCTCCCATTTCCTCGCAATCCCCCCTCCCACCCACTTTTGGCTTTTGACATCCTGCTGCTGCCACTGCTCCCAAAATCTCTCTAACTCATCCCTGTGCAGCTTTAACCTACAGTACTTTATTGCTTGAGTGAGTAAATATCAATTGCCTTAAAGGCAGTATGTTCTTACATGGCAATGAGCACCACTTTTTCAGCAATGAAAACTAAGATTTGATACTCACATGTCCAAAGTACACACCATGATCTTGAAAGGAATTCCTGTTATCATGCATCGAGAAAGTATTGATTTCTCCATAAGACGACTGCAAAAAAGAAAAAAAGGAAAGAAAATAAAAAAAAACCAAAAACAGATTAATCAAGAGCTAGAGCAGGAAATTAGACAATTACTTTTGGACGTTAGGTGAGTGCTTTTTACCTTGAAGGGCAACTACTGCAAGTTGCAATTACAGAAAATGAACCACAGAGAGAGTAAGCCGTCATTGCCCCACATACTCTTTTAAAATTTCTACTGAATCTTATTCTCTCCATTTCATTCAGAATAAGTATCTTTCATGAAATTCATTCAGAATAAGTATCTTTCATGAAAATACTTCTGCATCACAACATTAAACATTGAAGCTGACCCAAGATGCCACATCTCTCATGAATTTAAACATTTAATTAGGAAAATATTGTCACACCATAAATACGAGCTATTTTTGAATAAGAATGATGGGGCACAGCAATTCAGACTAGAAGGGCCGCGCATTTTCCCTCTAATCACAGGAGGTTGTTTAGATGTACAGTAATCAGTTTTGAGTGAAATGTCAGAAGTCTCAGAGACAACTTAATTAGTGGCTGAATTACAAAGTATACAAAAAAGGAATGTTTGTGAGTGTGATAGCACTGAATTACTTCATGAGATGAAAGACTGCACTGCTATTCAATGAGGTGAAGCCAGTGAAAGTTGGATAGAAAGTGTAATCTTTCAACGAAAGAAATAATTCAATGCTATCGCACAAATGAAAACATTTATTATTTGTTTTATACAACACCTACAGTACAATGACAGACATGTGACAACCAATCCTCCAATCAGATGCACAGAAATTAAGAAGTGATATATGAAAGTAATATATATGCTAGTCTTTTATAAAACAAGCCTGGCTTTGGTGACTGTCAAGTTTCAGAATTATTCTCTTCTTTCAGTGGCATGTACTGTGATTTATTCAAATGGCTTGAAGTAATGGAACTTGAAAAAAAAACTTCCTCTATGACCAGACAAATTCACAAGAAATTGAAGCACCATAGTATACAGTACCTGGGACATTTCATTAAAACGAGGAGGGGGTGGCTTTGGTTTGCCATCTGGTTTTCCACTTTTGCTCAACATAGCCCCAGTTGTTGTTGCCAAATCTCTCTCCAGGGGTGGATCTTTCCACCCTCTAGTTTGAAACTATAAAATATGAAAAAGATATTCTAAATTAGTCATGCAAACCCAAGAGGAAATGGCAACTTTGAATTACATGTTGTCATTCATCAACCCAAACTACAAGTTTACCAGTAGTCTACAGAAATTCTTGATTAGTACAGCTCTTTGATTGACATGTAGTTAAAAAAATGTAGGGATCGAAGCTAACATAGCAAAGCATGTACTGTAATGATCCTGATTACACATCAGGGCTTTGTATACTTACAGTACCCAGGCACAGTACGCCCTGAAGGAATAAACTAGGATTGCATCTGGATGAGGATGAGTTTTAGACAGTTGTGGAAGCAAGCTAGAAGTAAGTTTAGGAAAATTAGGAATGTCTGAATGATACTGTAAATATACTGCACCTTTACTGTTACATAAATATCCTGAATATTCATTACCTTTTCTGGTGCTGCACCATAATACAGGTGGTCATCAAATGGATGAGCGAGAGGAAGTAATGCCACAACTAGACTCAAAAGTCATCAATGCTTGAAAATTAAGTGTCTTTCATATGCTAACCACTTCGGGGGGAGGGGGGAGAGGGGAGAGGGGAGACTTTTTTGGCCCAGGCTACTGCTGAGGAGAGACAGCCAAAAGGGGCGGCCACCCTGTGATGACAAAGATGCTATACATTGGTTACCAAATAGCCTCCTATGCTATTGGGATGCAGTTCCCCTCCTGAAAGAAATTTTTTCATACTGTATAGCAGAGCTAGTGAATTCTGTCTCTGAAAAATTTATCCTTTTTAACAGGCAACTAGAGTTTTTTTTCCAATTTCTGCATCACATTTTTGCACTGACGTAAGGCTGTCTAGTACAGTGTATTGCATCTGTGTGGATTTTTTTACCCAACGAAGATTCAGACATTTTCATTCAACAGTATTTAATTAACACAAAATTAATGTTACTGCTAACCTGAAAGATGCAATTTCAATGTTTTTTTATTCTGATAAACAATCAGTTCAGGACGAAAAACAATGCCAAGAACAAAAGGTTGACATCTCTGTCAAACTATGATTGCCCCCTTAAGTAAGTTTGTAACTTATCTGCTATTGTTCACCTTCAGATGTGGCAATAAACAAGATAGAAAACCAGATCCTTCTAATATAAGCCCCTGAAGGCATTGCATTTTAATGCCATAGATGTTCCAAAAAGGTTCAGAACAAAAGATGAGAACAAACACAAAGCAACATGAAAGGTATTGAAAGCCAATCATGTCTATTCCACATCTCAGATTTGCATACACTATTTACAAGTATGCGTTACAGGGGAAAAAATACTTTTTTAAATGGTTAAACATCTCAGATGAATCACTTCTTGGGAATACATGCATGTATTCTACATGTCGGTTGGTCTTTAACAGTGGAGCCACTACAGGGGAGGCATGAGGAGGCATTTTCCTCCTCACATGTTGTCCTTAGAGACCCAATTCTCTCACCCCAAACAGCACCACTTCCCCAACCTTCTTACTTAAGAACCTCCCACACTTGTCTGAAATTCATCCTCATCCTGCAGACACAATCTCAGTTTATATTGCTTCAGGGTGAGTACAGAAGAGCACAATGTGTAATCAAAACACTAGCTCTCAGTACAGTTCATGCTGTGAAATATATAAGCTTTGGTACTCTGCATTGCTTGCATTAGCAATCAATCAAAAAGGTGAGCTGATTGAGAGTTTCTGTTACCCCTTACAAGAAGTGTAGTTTGGGGTGAAAGGATTGGCCCTTTAAGGGACTGCTACCTCTTAGTTACCCCCCACCCCTCAAGCTACGTTAGGTCAGTATTAAAGGAGTTAGGTCAATGGGAAAAAAAAATAAAAGGCCTATATTCTTCACTCAGAGATAAATAACCTTAGAGTTCGCAGGAATATAGAAAACCCACATGAACACCAGCGGGCTTTACACCTGCAGGACTCCACCTGCAAAAGCACATGCTTCCTATTCTGTTTTGCTCTGGGTGCAAACATTTTTGCCTTCCCAACAACTTTCTTTGCCCCAAGCTCTCCCCTCCCCTCCCCCCAATTTTGATTCTGACATGGCCAATGGTCTTTAAGAATTTAAATTTAAATAGAATTTGGCCACTTCACTGTACACATGAGCTTAATTCTGCATTGCAATGTGGGGCTCCAAAATGAGGAAAGCAAGATATTTATCTTACAGTAAGTATGGTAACAAAACTGTCAGTATGACAGTATTAATAGAATATTTTCACACCTGTTCAATTATAGTACTGTAAAAATGATACAATGAATGAACTTTGCTTTTGAATGACATTTGTTTTATCTTAGTAAATGACCACATATTCCATGCAATAGCAATATGCAATATAGAGATCAAGGGGCAGATAATATAACTTTCATCTTACCCTTCTGGTTAATATTGTGTGTGCAAGGAGCTGCCATTGGCAGCCCCCTGGTGTGAGTTTTTTACAGTCTTCACACTAAAAAAAATGAACCAGGGGGAAATTGCCCACCTCCATTTATATTTTGGAGGTGTAGAACAAATAAAGTGGGATTTTCGAAATTTCAATTCTGTGCATGACAGGACGTATTACATAATGTTATTGGGTGCAAATTATTAAACTTGGCAGGTGCCCAAGAACTGCAATAATTTATTTTGGAAACATGTGTTTCAGGACCACAATGGTATGAATGGTGATTCATGTTACAGTTTGTTTCATTATTGGAGATGATCAATTTGTATTGAGTTTCAAAGGGCAAACTGAGCAGTCACCCCAACTGCTGTACTTATTGTAGTAGACTGTCCTATTCCACGATTGGCTGTTGAGAGTCATGTGATAACATTTTTTTCTTCAGATGAAAAATTTACTAGAAGTAACTGCTTGGGTTACCTTGGATATGCAATACTGAAGTCATAAAATACAATGGAAGATAAAGTACTTTGAAGAGAAATAAGATAAAATTTGTGATATTTGGCTTTCGCTCTTTGAGTGGAGAGGCTGCAGATATTTTCTATAAAAAAACTGGAATTTCCCCCTTTTATTTTAGTCTTTCATTTTTGAGATTATAAGAACAGAGCTACTGGAATCCTCCACCTTTAATGCAAACACTTGACACAGAATGATTCTCAACATGGAGTGTGCACATTTCACAGTTGAAAAAGTAAAACTGACTACTACAGTGTAAACACAGCCCCCATGCTTCTGACTAAAAGTGTTTTCTAAACTATGTTTTGTTAAAAGAGAAAACTGAGGGTAAGAAAATCTCCCAAGTAGTTAGCAGTAGGTAGTGACAGTTTCATATATTAGCACAGTAGATGATTGTTTATTCACAACTTGTTTCTGATTACATTGTGGAGTGTGCTTGCCATAACTTTCAATCAAAATTGACAAGGTAAAGTATATTTTAAAGGTCTAAAGTTTAGAAGTGACACTGAGGAAACATACAGTATTACAGAAGGAGAGAAAACCACAAAATATAACTTCATAGCCACAGGAAAAAGACATCTTACTGAAAGGGTTTTTCTCCTTGATCCATCTCATGTTACTTTTCAGTTATATGTCACATACATACAGTAGCCTTTATGGTTTTGAAATATACTTTTTTCTCTGGTTTCAACCTCAAGACATCAATTTTTGTGAGAGTGATGACAAAACATGATCTCTGCCAGCTCCTTTAAGCCCTTAGGGACTTCTTTACTAACCTTCACAACCTACTGCACGATGTGTGTAGTATTGCTTTGGTGTAGTTATCGGCAAGTTTGATGTTCCGACAGTGCATTCTTTCTGATTCCTTGCCATAGCTACTATAGGTTGAGAAATCCTAGAAATGAGGGATGGTCAAGTCATTCGAGTGCAATTGTGTGCAGCATAAATGTCTTTGAATATTTTGGTACTGTAAGTATTAGCAGTCATGGAAAAAAGTTGATTTTCAATGAAGGGAGTAAAATTTCTCATTCTTTTTGCATTTTCATGGATAAAAAGGTAAAATTTCCCTCCAATTGCTTAAATTTCTCTCCTGTAATATCAAAATTTCCTGGGAATGAACTTCCAAGCTTCTCTTCCTTTTCCACGCATGTGGGTACAGGGTACATGCTATACAGTATCGCATGTGGTCACCCATTACTGATTGAGGATTAGATCTGATCCTGATAGTCTTAGGTAAAGGTGAGAACAGATGCCATTAATTTTAGGGCATGGGTGGCAGGGTTGTTAGATTTAAATCAAGTTGATTACATTTACAATCTCAATTACAGTCATGAATTATTTGAAAAAATCATGATTTAAAGTTAAAAACCTGATTTAAATAGATTTATTTGATTTAAATCAATAAACCACTGATCATGATCTTAAAAAAAAAATAGAAAAAATCAACAACCCTTATGGGTAGGCCTATTGAGCATCGGTATCTCAAGCCAGGAAGCTAAAATAAATGTCTAACCACTCCACAATAATGAAGTCAATCTTTAGCCTACTGTAGTACTACATATGGAACAACTGCTGACTGAAATAAGCTTGAATTACTTACTGTTAATATGTACTGGTGAGGGAAAATATACCTGCCACACTAATTTACTGATTTGGGTTGTGTCCGTATGCTTGTCACAAGTGACAAATGAAGGCCTAGGCTAGCCTGTGGCCATGGCTGCAACAGAAACACTGATTCGATTGTGTCCTATTTTACTAGACTAACGTTAAATTACTGACAAATAAACGTTTGTTGGGCATGGGCACGGCCGTCTGGACTAACTAACGTTAGAATTACAAACAACAGTGTCATTGTCAATGTCATGGCCCCGCGTGAGCCCACAAAGTGTAGCCTACAAAACAAAGTAAAACAAACCCAATTGCCATCAGTCCCCGATGAGCCTGGAACTCTTGGTTCTCTCACTTTCAAAGACATGTCTTCTTTCAACAGATCGAAACGAGTAAAACTGTCATAACAAGGGCCAACTACTTCGCCTAACGTAACTGGTCCTTACACAGAACCGTGAGGCTAATTCATCACACCTTATACAGAGATTAGTTAGAGTCAATTACGTGAGTGCGTTCGATCGGGCCCAATGTACAAAATCAATACCATGATGCATGACATAAACACGGAAGTATAATACCTGTGCACTGTTACAACGGAGGACCCCCACAAGCTTTCAGGACCGCATTGTTTACACATGTGTTGTTTCCATTGACAACGTGAATGAGGTAGTATGGAACGCAAAATAGGTACCGTAAGATGCCTTGCTGCATCTGCACGAGATTTGACTCGGATTGTCTTATCCGTCAGTCGCGTACGCAGGATTTCTCTGAAATGGAGGGGGAGGGGGAAGGGAGGGGAATGCAGCATGTTGAGTGATTGCCGGGCTGAGGGAGGGGTCTAATCCCTCCCCTTTGGATTTTTTGGCCTTTACAAGGACCAGATATAAAATGTTGCAAGATTTTCGTCTTTGACAGAACATTGTTAAAAGTTAAATTGTGGTGGTTTATGACGATAAAACCGAAAATTTTGTGTCTTAATTAACATGCAATCTAACGCCATTTACGTACGCTACCTTTCCAATTTTTTTTTGTTTTTGTTTCTTAAATTTGCATACTTTTGCGAGCAAGCATATGAGAACATCGATCCGCATAGGCGAACGGGAACATTTCAGTTTGTTCTTTTTTCTTGGCCACAAAACGTCATGTAGTACTATAAAGACTACTCTCTTAAATCGTAAGATTTAAAATATTGGAGTTTAAATCTAAAAGTGTGGAATAAGTGACCAATCAGACGTTCCGATTGGTCACTGATTCCATTCTTTTAGATTTATTTTAACTCGATTAGAATACTACTATTAAATCTACTGAATTAAGATATATCTACGCGGAGCGCCACCACTAGTTGGCGCATACCCCTCAGATGGCCGGAAATAGCATTTTCCAGACTTATATTTACGAAGAATGTAACGAGTCTCTATCTTTGTTTGTCGTTTGCAATAAAAGATCACTCCAAAATAAGTTTCGAAAAACCGCAAAGTGACTGAGAGTTAAGAATACTTTGACCCGAAAAAGTTATTTTCCCGAAAGACTATGTAAGCTGAGTGCCATCATTGGTAGGCGCGGAGCGAAAAGAAAATTTTGAAAAATTGCAACCCCTTAGATGGCCGAAAATTGGTCTTCATGCTTGGAAAGAGAATCTAAACAATCTTTATATTTAGCTTTTGTTTGCAATTAAAAAAAAAAAAAAAAAAAAAAAAAATCAGCAACACGCTAAGTGATCAGAATATTCCCATATAAAATGTTATACCACTATAATATAGGCCTAAATAGTCTTGGTTCTTTTCGGGGAACCATACAACTATAGCAAAGATGCCAATGCTTCTCTACTGTGTTTCTTGGCTCAATTTATTGATGAAATGTCTGTGGCTGCTCGAAATCCCCTCTCCCGACTGTTAATGATTTTACCCCTTACATCTCTTGCATGATAAATGGCAAACTATTGCTAACCTCACCTAAACCCTCCGCTTCCATGCCCCGTCACTTAATTATAGACCGGCCGGGGAAGGAGTCTAAGGGATTGGTCCTTCAAAGGTGTCAGCCTTTCTGAATGTTCAGTGACAGTAAGGCACGTGTAAAATAGATACGGGAGTGGTGAGGTGCAAATTGTCGCGCCAGGCTGCCTCACAGAGCACCCAGACATCTTAAGGAGGAGAGCGCGTATCGTAGTGGCAAGTTACATCAACAAATAAAGACAGTCAATTTGTTCATCAGTCGAGTACGCACCTAACTTTACTACATATGAGGTGTGAAGTTTACTGAATATAGTTACGTGTTTCATTGTTTTACTCCAAAGTGACATGCAGGCGTCGGGTTGAGGCGTATGGGTGACTTCCCCTCAGTTAGAGCTTTTGCCCCCATGAGATACCCCTCGAATATTGAGCTAGATATAGGCCTACCCATCCTGAGACCTATCATCCAGAGATACGCTTAAACCACGGGCTTCGCCCCTAGATAAACCCACACCGAGGTTTTCCAGCATGGGGTCCACCATGAAATCCAAACAATAGGCGGCGGAAGATGTTTTTTATTGGGGGCCACAAGTCTTCGGCAGCCGACAAAATGGTGACGCCGTAAGGCGTCCGGTTTTACATGAAGCACAAAAACCCCATCGGCGTGGGGTCCAGGGGAAGGCTTAAAGGCCCCTGGTGGGTTTCAGGGGGGAGGTTGGATACTTTTGTAGGGGGTGGGTGGAGTTTACTATCTAAGCGTAGCGCCACCATCAGTTGGCGCGGAGCGTACAAAGGAAATTTTGGATTTTAAAACCTCCTCCCAGATGGCTGGAAATGGCATTTGTCAGGTATATATTTGCCGCTAATTCTGGTGAGAAAATTTTGTGATTTTTCTAAGATTAAAACACTTTTGAGATACAGATTAGCTCAGTTCATTACTCCACTTGAATATGTATCCTAGGATCGCAAATCCGGAATCCTGCTGAATGTTGCAAGCAGCCGTTTCAGTGCACGCCTGAGTAAGGTATTTCCAGAGGCTTAGGGGAGCATTTCAGTTTTGGGGTAGACGATTTTTGACCCCCAAAAAGTAATTCTGCCCGTAAGACAGTCAAAGCGGAGCGCCACCCCTGGTTGGCCCGGAGCGTCCAGAGAATTAGAAAATTCGTACCTCTCAGACAGTCAAAAATGACATTTCCCAGGCTTGTAAAGGGGATTCAAGCAGTCGTTTTTTAAGTTTCAATTGCAGATAAACGTACCTTCCTTCCACACTAAAATTCAGCCAGAGAGACTAAGCCGAGAGTCACCACTGGTTGGCGCGAAGCGTACAAAACATTTTTAAATATCCCTCAGACAGTTGAAAATGGCACTTCTCGGGCTTATATGGGGATCTAAGCAGTCGCTATTTTGAGTTTCCTTTTGTGAAAAATGATCACGTGTAACCAAAATTCTGCTATGAAGCGATCTTATTTGAGCACCACCATAAGTTGGGGCGAAACGTACAGGAAATTTTGAAAAATCTGATCACTTCAGACAGTCAAAAATGTCATTTCCTACGCTTTTAGGAGATCTTAGAAGTCGCTAATTCGAAGTTCTGTTTGCACAAAAATGTTCACTTGAAACAAAAATGCTGCCAGGAAGACTATCTGCGCGGAGCTTCACCACTGGTTGCGAACAGAAAATTTTGAAAAATATAACCCCTGAGACAGTTGAAAATGACATTTCCCAGGCTTATAGGGGGATCTAAGCAGTGGCTATTTGATTGGAAAATTACCAGATAAAATGTATCGCTACCGATCGATGAAATGGTCCAGCATATTTTCGGAGGAAACTACAAACCGGAATTGAAAACATGGTAATGAATTTTACTCTATTGCGATACAATATATATTGAAAAAAATGTGTACCCGAACTTCCGACTAGATATGATTTTACTTTTGAAAAAATTAGGCCTATGGGAATCTTAGCAGTCGCTATTTTGATCAGAAGAATTAGATAAAATGTACCACTACCATTGGATGAAATGAAGTCGATGATTTTTCTTCTATTAGTAACACTTATTGACAGAATGGTCACGTTAAAAGTTGTGCTGAAATGAATTTTCAAGCAGACTTACGGGAAGACATTCTCACCCTGCATCATTAAAGTATCGAATAACAAATTACCCGATTCTCGTAAACATTGCCCGTATTTGGCTCTTGAGCAGGCTAGATGGCAAACTTTTGGGCACCTGAATACCCTCCTGTCTATCCATTGAATTAATTTGGCAATTGAAAAGGTCCCAGCATTTTTTTAACCTTTGCCCAAATATTTGACCGTTTCGGGTAAATTTTTGCAAGACTACAGTGTAAAGTTGGGATTATGGAAACCTCTTTTCACATTCTACCTAAACGTGTCGCAGATCTTTTTTATTTTCCATGGAAATTTTACTTTCCTAAATCCTGAAAATTTTTATGCAGCGTCTTCTGTTTTTCGGCAAAGATTTGAAGCTATTAAAATAATCGGCCATTTCGGTTATTGTGATACACATGATTTAAAAACAGTCTCAAGAATAATTGTTTCTTTTAAGCCACAGGTTTCCCAAATTTGTCGCGATTTTTTTCTTATCTCTTAACCTTTCGTAACTATGTTACCCTTACTATGATACTTTTCCATTTTCGGGCAAATGCTTGAAAGAATTTGGATATTCGACAATTTCGGGCATTGTGTTGTGATTATCTGTGAAGTAACGGTCATAGCGTTTTGAGCAAATAGACCCTAATAGGCTACCCACCACACCAAGTATATAATTTTGGAACGATTTTTTGCATCCCCAGGCAGTGGCGGAGCTAGGGATTTCGGTCAGAGGGGGCGAAAATGGTCTGCAGGGGCGCTTCGAAGGAGTAAATACCCTGAGCCTCAGCAAGATCGAAGCAACTTCTTTTCAGACTTCCCATTTGATTTTCCGCACCTGGTAGAAGACTACTTTGACATTTCTCCTCAGCATGTTTTTGTATTAAAATATGTTTAAATTTTCTATCCATGGGCCTCCGCGGAAGAAAATTCGGGGGGTTGGATTAAATTCTTTAAGGGGGAAAGCTCCGCGCCACCATGAGTTGGCGCGGAACGCAGGAAAATTTTGCCCCAAAATGCCTCTCAGATCGCTGGAAATGACATTTCTAAGCCTATTTACCGCATATAAATAGGGAAAACACTGAGTGAACTGTTAAGCAATATTGATGTTATTTTTTTTTGTCATCTTTTTCTTTATGTTTTCTTCGTTTTTCAGGTTTTTTATTTTCCAGGGGGAGGGCAAGTTCCCCTCTTGCCCCTCTTTCTATCCCTCTCTTTCACATTCTAGTATGAAGGCAGTCATTATATTTTGTGTGTTATTGTCAGGTCTTGATTTAAGAGTTTAATGTAATAATGGGCTTCTTTGTGAAGACAAAGATTAAACCTTCTAGAGCTAAATAGCAAGCAATCTTACAGAGGGAAAAAGTTATGGAAATTAATCACCATTAGGTGTACATTTTTGGCAACTGGAAATCAAGAGAAGTACACGAAGAAACATTAATTGACGAAATTTACATCATGTGATCACTCTGAAACAGCCATTAATTTAGTACATTTAAAGAAATAGCCAAGACAAAAGGTCTGTTCCTCTGCTAGGTACCGAATTCATAATAAGTAAAAGAAGCCTAAACTTAAAGTTATTTGATGCAATTTTCTGGCTTTTGAGACCACGGAAGTACAGAAATAAGCATTTTCATCTGTTCATGGGATTATCGTGCAGTGTCAGAAATAGCCATTTATTATGAGAATGGTCACTTGAAGAAAAGCAAAATGGAAACTGCTCATTAAAACTCTTAAACCATTACCAATATGATAACAGTTTTATTTTATTTTAACCTGAATGTTCTCTTCAAATGATTTTGAAAAATGTCGTGGAAGCTATTTGGTATCTTTTTCAACTCTTTTTATTGTCTATATTGACAATTATTTCCGACACCAAGAGGGCTATTTGCGCTACAATTATTGTTGCGCCCTTTGCAACACCTTTTATTGGCCGGGGGGGGGGGGTAATTTAATGTCAGTCTGTGTATTTTGTAAGCTTATAATCACACTTGGTGTGGAAGCAATTAACTAAGCACAGCGACAACATTCATTAGTGCGTATAAAGCATGAAGGTACGTTTCGGCAAAACCTATCCCGATATTACAGAAAATGACCATTTTCATCAGAATAAAGTGCAGATAGTATAGTTACTGGTGGCTGTTTGAGCATTTTGTTATCCCGGTTTTAAAAACAAGCTATTAACTTATGTCTTTTGCCAAAAATTGTGCAAGAGTAAACTATGTTAAAAACCTAAAAAGGGCGCCGACAAACGATTTTGGTCCGTCGGGGGGGGGGGGGGGACCTTCCCCCTGACCATATGGCAGCTCCGCCACTGTCCCCAGGAAATGAAAAAAAATCCCTACATGAGGTAGAAACATGCCAGATGCTAGGAGCACACTTTATTATCCACACCAAGGTAGCCAATTTTAGCCACTCCAAATCTGTTAGAAAATTGTCCATCCTGAAACCCGACGAGTAAAACGTCAAGAGATTCCGTCCGAAGATATGAAGCTTGTCACAGTCTACCTGAATTTATTCCGAAATTCAGAGTGGGGCACAATTGCAGCATACCCTGCAACTGTTTGAACGGCGAAAATCAGCTCTCCTATGAGTTATCGTTAATTTGGGGGTCCAGGGGACGAAGCATCGGAAGCTCTGTAACTTTTGCACTCTGAAAAGTAATATTTGAACCAAATAATAACCGAAATGTAATAAAAGTAACTTAAATTTGTTTAACTACTTTTGAAAAATCTATTTTGAGACATTCAGTTATGGGGGGGGGGGGTGGGGGCATGTCCCCCCAAACCTCATTAAAAAATTATGGGGGGCAGGCTCCTCCTGCCCCCCCCCCCCCGCTTCCGCCGCCTATGGCCTTTGCAGTCCCAGGACTGAAGCTGCTAACCCAAAATATATATATATATATGCTGATGCTCAGTTTTTCACAAAGAGGTTGTGCTAAGGAAGTGTCAAGGTGTCGCCAGGGACAATTGCGGTTTTATGACGGGTTTCCCAAGGTCGTGCTACGGCGCCGCCGGAAGCGCTACCGATTAACCACGGATAGGGTACGGCGTTGACGTATATACTACGGTTCTGTTACAGTTCTTCTACGGTCGATCGTCTTTATTTTGTGCACTTGGGTCTCTGAAAATGTATAATTCTACATCATGATGTTGAGCATGAAACAACTCCACCTGAAGTTCCTGGACGAAGAAGAAGCCATGCTCATTCTCAATCTGCTCTACTTCGATGCACTCTGTATCTGTTGGGGTATAGGCGGTGTTGGCTTCGACTTTAGCCGTGTCTGCGGGCGGCGAAGCAGATTGTTCAGGGGCACCCGCCCTTTTATCTGGTTTCTCTGTGTCTGCCGCAATGTGAATATGTTGCAATCTGTATTGCGTGTGAATAGAGTTATTGTTTATCGGTATCGTAGAAAATCCGTATATCGTAAACGTGGGCACCGTGAAACAACCTCAGCTTATCCGTTGCATCTCCGTAGCTTCCCGTGGTCAAATCGGATCCCACTGTTATTGCCGAATGTGCTACGGTCGTTCTACGGTTGTGCCAGACCGCGTGTTTGGTCTAACGGTAAGAGCATCCGTCTCTCACGCGGAAGGCCCGGGTTCGCTTCCCAGGTCGGGTCATACCAAAGACTATAAAGGAACCTACTGCCGTTGTGCGTGATGCTATGCATAGGCAATGGAGTAGGGAAAACAATCCAGTGAGTCCATAACTGGAAAAAGGGCGGTGGCCTATCTCGACTTGAACCAATAAGTTGGAAACTGGGCCGTTAAACTTTATCTAACGCTAACTATAACTCTAACTCTACGGTTGTTTCACGGTGCCAAATGTTGTGCTGCGATGCTTTACGTTTATCTACGAATGGTGACGGAAGGAATAAAATTTTTGAACATGTCGGAAATTGAGCTACGGCAAAAATGAGACTTCGGAATCGAGACGTGAATTCCGGAACGCCACTATGCTGTCTACGGTTTCACTACGGATAGTCAGGAATGATAGCCGTGGCCTTCCGGGACGTCGAACTGTGAAAGTGGGACAGTGGCATTACTGCATCATTAGCCTTTTCATGGAAACCGTAGCGACACCTATACTTCCAGCCTGGGAGGTGTTCTACCGTGCCAAAAACACCCCGGTTGCACCACGGTTCATAACCGTAGCAAACCGGGACCCAAACCGTAAAAGTGGGACAGGGGAATAATGCTTAAACCTGACAGCTGCCGGGGATTCTCCCCCTGGACTCCATCAGGTACCTAATGCAACCCTGGAACACCTTCGTTTCCAGGTCCGTGCTTGGTTTCGGGCTGAGCGCGGAAATTTATTTGCCAATTCAACATTTTTCTTTGCCCTCTGTTTGTCCCACCCACTTTTGAAATTCTAGTGTCGCCACTGCTGAAGCCTTTACTGAAGTGACGTCAGTGCATAAGGTAGTATTAGACCCCTAGATGCGGCTCAGTAATGCCCTTCGTTCGTCCGTAAAGTGTTACCCACATATTGATCAAGCAAGTATGCAATTTCACAGAATGTTTTTTCCCTTTAACAATTCAAACTAACCATTGTCTTAATTTAGGCGTGTTTATCTCAGTATACCTAACCTATTCCACCCATGTTCTGTTTGAGAAAATTCAGTGTCCTTTCTGGCAACGACATTAGTTCAAATTTCTTTCTCTTTTAGACAGGGTTTGTCACAACCGATTTAGTAACAACTGAACAAAATGTAACAACTTGGTCCAAAATGAAACAATTCTCTCCCCAAAATGTAACAACTATAAAAATTGGTCCAAATTGTAACAACTTTCTGCCCAAAAGGTAACAACTACGGAATTTGGTCCCAAATGTAACAATGCTCTGCCCAAAATGTAATAACCGGGGCATTTCAAATCAAAACGTGGCAAATATTATCACAGGGCCGTAGAAGCCAAATTTGAATCCCATTCATTTCTACCCCAAATTTCTAAATCTGTCATTTTTTTCCTCTATCTTGGATTTTTAGACCTCATAGGAGACACCCAAAACGTGTAATATAAGGCACGAGAATTAGACTTGTGCAACTCACAGGCCGATCCATCTTTATTCGGCAGAATTACGGTGAGTAAATTTATTTTGTCGGCCATTTTTATGACGTCACCCGAAAAGGAAAAGTGGGTGAGAAAAAGCATTCCCAGATGTTCAGACCGCGCTGTGTTCAACGAAGCAAGCTTCTGCCCTCATCAACGTAATGGCGGCCATTTTCATTTCATAATCACACAGAAGACACCAAAAAATAGGTTATATGTCTTAGGTGTCCAGTTTATCATGAGAAGTTGACTGGTGCAACTCCCGTCCTATCTGGTTAAGTTATGGCACTTTAAAAATTATGGCAGTCATCTTGGATTTTTTCAATATCGTGTCACTGTCTGATGTGAATTTTCACGTTGTTACATTTTGGACAAAAAGTTGTTACATTTTAGACCAACTTTCGTAGTTATATTTTGGGCAGAAAATTGTTACATTTTGAAGTAACTTCCATAGTTGTTACATTTTGGACCAATTTGTTACATTTTGGTCAGTTGGTAAAAAATGGTTCGTAACAGCTAGGGTTGCTATAAATAGACTCATTAAAGCAGGGAGCTGAAGTAATCGTATCAGACACTTTGTGTAGTAAACCATGTGCATTGACAACACGCGCCGTCAATTTGGAGGAAAACACACTACACGTAGTAGATTTACGCACACGGAACCCCCCTCCCCCTTCGGTATGGCCATAGAGTAGGGTAGTTCCTACTATCCTACTCAAATAAGTATGAAAAATAAGCTGTCTATTGAAGGTGGTTACAATGAGACCTACCTCTATTAGAGGGCACACTTTCTGCTCTGTGACATTATATGTGAGGTCTATTTCTTAAAAAGGTCTTTTCGTGAAATGAGTGACTCCTGCCTCAAGTCGGATGACAAACCCCTCATTATTTTTATTTGCCTTCTCCGTTTCAAGCAATTGGTTGATGTCAAGTTTCGTCTTTCCTAAAATGCAACTGTGAGGTGTCATTTCCCGTCTTTCACATGTTTTTCAGAGAATATTAATTATTTGATGGATCTTTGTGGTATATTTTAAAGATGACGTAGCGTTGAATTGATTGTTAATGTCATCAATGACAGCTGAATGCCTGTTTCCGGGAGTTCACTCAGTATATTGTAATTCTTAGTCAGTGAATTGTGTAATTGGAGAAGACAACTTATATACGAACCCGAGCATCTGCCGCAGCCAGTTTTGTTTGTTTTTTTTTTCGGAAAAGTTCAAGCACGTAGGATAGCGAGGGGGAAAATCGTTTCCACTCGATACAAATCCGCAAAAAGGGTGGGAGTTACGTGGACAAGAGAGAGGTATTGGTCCTAATCATTCAGAATCTGGTATCAGAATTGCAAAAGGGAGTCGGAAGCTGATAGTTTCGAATAAAGGGTGTGAGCTGTTTCCAAAGGGCTGGTTAGTCCGTATGAATGAAATTCCTCTTGCAACCCTCAGAAGAAAAGACTCCTTTCTAGTTCAACGATGCTAATTTCCCTATGATCTCGGGGTGATAAAGACGGAATCGATATGCGTCATAGTGGTTGCTTATAGCAATAATTGTTAAAAGAAGGTCATATCAAGTTTTGATATGTTATAGGGGTGTTTATTCTAAGCATTTTGTCGAAATTTGGATGGAAATCTGATCATGTTTTCAAACTATGAGCAATTGAAGTTGTCACATTTTCAACTGAACGTGCCCAAGTGCACAAAATTATGACATCATTTCCTCATATTAATGGAGAGTCTTTTGTTTTTTTTTTTAACTTTAATTTTCTCCCCACCAATCCCATATATTATCAGAATGTGATTGCATAAGTAGTATTAGTCCATTTCAGACTTTGCATTCCTTATAAGGAGGTCTTTTTCCTATTAAATTCAAAGTCAACACAACAGTCTGAAAAAAGGGAAACAAAACATCCCTTATCTGCTTATAAATGTGAGGAAGTGACATAACCTCTGCTGCCCTCAACTCACTTTGGAACAAAATTCTGTTGACTTCATTTACTAATATCTCGAGAAATACATGTCTGATTTGAATGGAAATTTACCACACAGTATAGATTTCGTTCCTCTCTCTTATAAGGAAATGAAATCTTTGCTTAAACTGCCCCTTCCAATTGGAGGTGAGCCTTTTACAACAAACTAATTTTGAAACAACCTGGTACCGTGAGACGAAAAAGTTGGAGCTGGAGAGGAAGAGATGAGGTTAGGTTGGGTGAGATAAGGGTTACGCCTCAAATTTTGACCAGCTTATGTTATGACCTTCTTAGTCTTAATCTAGATACACCCGAGGCCCCTTTTCCAGTTGTGGGGTTCATGCGTAGCCAAACTTATCTGTACCTTGTACCAAAACTCCTTTGGGTCTGATGACCATTTTGCCCATTTTCAGTCGGAAAGGCAATTCATGAAAATAACACTTTAAGAGCAAGAGCAGTTGCCCCAAACTGAATTTGAAGTAACAAAGTAACAACTAATTCTTCCAGTTCTGTTTCTTTTTAAACTTTCTTTCATAAACTTTAGAACTTCAACATCGTTTATTCAATGAATAGGAAAAGGAAAAGCAAACACCCACTCACTAATAGTGAATTTCACAGTTAAAAGAAAAAAGTATCGTCACATGATCCTGAACAGTCAATCGCGAAACAAGATGGTCTCCTGAACTTATTCGACTGAGTGAGTGACCGCATTCCCATTTTAAAGTGCCCAGATCTTTTGAAAGCCCTAAGAAGAATTTAAAAGCTTTAACAGCCTAATTCAATGGGCGATATACTGTATTATCAGATTATTAGGGCCAAGTCAAGGCTCTTACTTTGCCAAAGTGAGGTAATTTATAAATCAGAGTAGGTTTCCAAGACCGAGGAACCAAAAATGAAATTTACAAGTTCACCCTGACTGGTGTATTTTATGCTTGACAGATGCTGCTTGTATTTGGTGGTGTTACTTCTTGCACCTTTTCTCAGAGACTGTGACAACCACGAGTCGTGTTCACATGGACGGAAACACAAGTGGGAAGGGGTACATGGGTATCCCTAATTACTTTGAACGAAGGAGGAGATTGTCCGTTTTTCTTTTTTTAAATAAAAACCTTCTGGAAAAGTAGAAACGTTGTTTGTTTCAATAGATTACAATCTAGCAACTCAAACATGCCGAATACAGCCCATTAATGCAACAAAATCTCGCCTGACCGAGATAACATCACATTCGTTTTAGATAGACATCACAATATTATTTTGTTATCCACATCCAGGTACAACCTCAGTTTATTGCTTCAGAGTGAGTATATACCAGACTCAAATCTGCCAATGTTGAATCAAAACACTGTCAGTACAGTATATGTTGTGTAAAGTGAGCTTTGGTACCTAGGAGTTTTTTAACTTATTGTCAGTCAAAGAAATGAGTCGACGGAAAATTTCCGTGGTCTGCTACAATAATTGTAGTTTGGGGTTAGGGGATTAGGGCTTTAGGGGATTTCACGACAGAAGTTTGTTTCTCAAACCTTAATTTAGAAAAAAGACCTAGCTCCATTAAGATGTGTGACACTTTCCCAATTAAAATCTAAAACTTTAATTAATAATGTAAATTTATGTTGTAGAAGGGAGAGTTGTAGTAAGATAATAAAGGTCTTTCCATAACTATCCGGTAGTTTTGACATCCAACACATAACTTAGTGCTAGTCTCACCTTAACATAACACAAGCTTAATTAGCTATTTGTAGCCAGGGGTGACGCAAGCCGGGGGGGGGCGGGGGGCCATGGCCCCGTCGGGGACCACTGCCCCCCCCCCGTCGGGAAGGTTGGCCATTTCGTCGGGGAGACCTAAAAAATAAAAAAAATAAATAAATAAATAAAAAAAAAAGAAAAAAAGCCTACAAGGACTGAAATTACTGGATGGGTAAACTTTTTTTGTCTTGAAATGCTATTTTAATACACATTTGGAACGATTTTCAATCACTTCTTCTTTGCTCGGTTAAACCTCATTTCATGTACCTAGTCCTATCTCCTCCCCGTCGTGGAACTGACGGCGATTTCCTTCGGGGAGGCCTAAAATGAAGGTAAAGGACTGAAGTTACTGGAAGGATAATCATGAACTTTTTTTCTTTTTGAACTGTTTAATTCTTTTGTAACGGTATTTTAATGCCTATCTGAATCTGTTTTAATCACTTCTTACAAGCTCTGTTATCCCTCATCCTATCTTCAATCTTCAAGTCATGCCCCCGTCGGGGAAGGCTGCCCTTCCCCCTCTTGTTGAGAAAACCCAATTTCGTTGGGGAACCTTCATCTGAATGCTCACCTTAAACTGATAAAAGATGCGGGTCTTATAAACTTCAGTAATCCGGACGGTTTTATTGGTTTTGCTCACTAGAAGACCATATTCTTCAAGGAAACTCACAATTCCGAATTTTCCTGACAAAAAAGGCGAGAGGTTGTTCAGGTGCATGCCGTGCCCAATGATCTGCCATCTGGCCTGCCCCGACAGCCGAATTCTAGAAACGGTAATGAGAATCGACCAGGATGTTTTGAGCTATACATAATGATAAACAGTAGCATGAGGATGTCTCCCCATAAGTCTGACTGAAAATTCATTTAAAACCACCTTGTAACGTGACATATTTTCAAATACGTCGGAAGTAAAATCATTTATAGTCTGGGGTTAGGGCAGTCACGTAGAAAATTTCAACTTGGATCTTGCAATTGAATAGAACGAAGATTCCTAGTAGAGTCAAACACATTAGAATGATTTCAATTCCGTTGCACAGTCCCCCCCCCTCCCAAAAAAGGGCCAAGACCATTACATCTAATTTTAGCAGTACCTTTTATCTGGGAATTTTCAGATCCACTTATACCAAGTTGGACCTTTTTTCTGTTGAATTTAAACGTTCATTTCAAAGGAAAGCTCAAAATAACGATGTCTTCATTTCTAGTTACAAGTCTGGAAAATGCCATTTCCGGCTGTTTGACAGTCTGAGGGACTAGATTTTTTTTAACAATTTTCTGTACGTTCCGCGCCAACTGGTGGTTGCGCTCCGCTTAGATATTTTGGCCGAACAGATTACTTAACGAAACCATGCATGCTGGCATATTATTCTTCGTTTTGGGACAGTATTATAAAGTGAAATTTTAAGTGTGAAAGAAAGCTCAAATTAATGACTACTTTGTTTCTAATTACCGTACCATCCCGGGAAATGCCTTTTCCTGCTGTTTGATGGTTCTCAATTTTTCAAAAAAGTCTGTGTGCTCTTTCGGACAGGATTACATTTTTCGGGACAAATTCTGCCCGCTCCCAAACCGAAACGCTCCCGTAAGCCTGTATATTTCAAAATATAAGATATAAAACTTCAAATATATGGGAAGCCAAACTTCGGGAAGCGGGAAATTTTCGAATATGGTCCGAGGGCATTAATCTGCCTGATGATATTCAGTAACCCCAACAAAACTACAGATCACCCTCTTCTTGATTTTTCTTATAAGAAGGTCTGTCATAAAATTACAATTTTTCCCCAATATAAGCTTCAGATTGTTCAAAGTGACAAAATTTTCCTATATCAATGGATACTCAGTACACACTTAAAACCAACTTTTTAAATCACCCCGACATTCTACCTAATTTTGCTCTTGAAAGGCATATCACTTAATAAAGAACCCAAATTTTTCATTTTAACCTTGCAAAAAACAAATTTTCTTATATTAAATCGCAACATTTCTGCAATATAATAAGCTCCTAATCTTCATATCTTCGTTAAAAAAGGGAAAAACTTTTCGGGTTAAGTTCTAGTCTCGTCTTGAGACCTTAGTACGTAAACTAAGAACGGTTACATGCAAAACCTCAACAGAATTTCAGCTGTCGCGTACAAAACGTTTTTGATTTTGCCCATATGAAGGATAGGTTCTTCAATAAACAGCCCAAATTTTTTATGGTCCTTCCAAAAGTCAAAACTGTTTCAAAAATTTTATTTTTTTTCTTCAAAATAAACTCCAGATTTTAAGTATTTGTTAAAAAGAGAGTCCAAAATTTCGGCGCGCTGCGCGCGCCTCAAATTCTGCTGAGTCACGTCCCACCGGGACTAAGTCACCACCTTTGTCGGGGCCTTGAAATGCTGGCCCCTCTGTCGGGTAAATCCTGGCGCCACCCCTGTTTGTAGCCTGCATTCAAGAATTTAAAAATTCTGCCTGTTGTGTATTTCTAGTTTTACTGTTTCTAGCCTACGTTTTCATTGTATGTTTAAATATCTGTTTAATATTTTTTGTATACCTCTTATAATTGATACATGGGGAATAAACTGAGTATGGATGTATTTTAGCACCAGACACAAAGGCAGTACATAGGTTCCATATTTTAAGTCCATGGTGTGACCCGCGCACGAGTTGAACTCCAGACCTCCCAATAAGCTCCAACCACGGACTTATATACATGGACAGAGCATGTAACGTATACGTCCTATCCGTAGATGGTCGCCACCGGAACAAAAAAGGGCACACCAAGATGGCCGCCGTAAAGCTAAAACTTGTATAATTTGACGACGATGCTGTAATATTTTAAACAAAAGTTAACTTGAATCAGAAAAAATGTCATATTCCTTCAATACGTGTAGTGGTTTTTACCTTACTTTGCCATATTTCAAAAATATTTCAACTTTCTTGCAAAATATGGTGGTACACTTGAGCAAGTCCAAACTCGGTGCAGTATGCTCTGTCCATGTATGGGAAGTCCGTGGCTCCAACACACTGTGTGCAAAGAATCTTGGTCTAAGAAATATAAAGTTACTGCAGACGAATAGCTTAGATGTGTTCTTAAGATTAAAGGTACAGTCATTCATAACTCAAAACTACTATTTTATCCAAAGTCTACCGACATTCTAAGTGGCACATCTCTTTGACTGACGTTTCATTCAAAAAATGCAGATTACACATCCGTATACTGAGAGTGTTCTGATTACACATGGGAACATGCACCGACTGCATTGTCAAGTGGTTAGAGCATGGGAGGTCTAATCACACCTCTCTGGTTAGAGCATCAGACTTGCCTGGCCTGAAGACACCGAAGACTTTAAAAACGGGACCCACTGAAAGTGTGCTTGGTGCTCAGCATAAGCAATGGAGTAGGTAAAACAAGCCAGTGAAAAACAAATGGAAAAAAGTCCGTGACCCGGCTCGACTTGAACAAATTGCTTGGAAAATCTAACTACTAGCTACACATTAGAACCTCGCAGGTTCATCAACAATGGGATCAGATCGTTTCTGGATGAGAGTGGGTAGTATGGCCCTGGGACAAGGAGCAAGTTCCCCAATCGAAATTTTTGGGGACAGCGATCACACATTTTGGTCACAAAACGAAAACGAAAACTCAAATGTGACTGCTTACATTATACTTTAAGGCAAGGGAAATTTCTTGCTATAGCAATTTTTCTCAAAATTTTCTTAACGCATTTCTTGCAGAGAATCCTTTACCCTAAAGCTGACAAGGATGTTTATCTTATTTGTTAATGAATTAGATATATCAGAGTTTTCCACCAATTTATTTTTCTCGTTTTATTAGATCATGTTGATATACCATCATTTGCGGAATTGCGGCAAGTGTTACTATTTTTCGGGAGATTGGGTCTTTCCCCCTAAGTAGTTGGGAGCCCATACTCATATGGTTTTTGACAGCTGTGGGAGGGGCTAGAAGTATATGGATATGGGGAATTGGAATTGTCTGGGAAGATGAATAACTGTCTTGAAAAGACCAATCCTCTCACCCCGAACTACACTTCTTGTATCGGGTAACAGAAAACTTCAATAGGTTCACCTTTTTGATTGATTGCTAATTCAAACAATGCAGAGTACCAAAGCTTATATTACTCAGCATGAACTGTAGTGAGAGTGATTTGATTATGCATATTGAGCTTTTCTTTACCACTCTGAAGCAATATAAACTGAGATTGTGTCTGGATGAGGATGAATTTCAGACAATCGTGGAAGGGGCTTAAGTAAAAAGGTTAGGCGGATTGGTACTGTTTTGGGTTAGAGAATTGGGCATTTAAATAAGAGGAGGGACTGAAATTGGTTAAGTAAGAACAATTGCTGGAGCGAGTCTGCATGGGATTAAATTGATTAGCCCTTAAAGAACTTTGTTCTGGTTAAGGTAACCCCCCTCCCCTCACACACAATTTGAAAGCTGTTACTCAAGACTGCTATTGTACCAGGAACTTATTTACACGTTTTCAACGATTTTTATCGCAATACAAGTGTATGAAAAATATGTCTACCTCCCTCTATTTATTATTAGGGTCGGGTGACATAGCGTGTTAAATTCTCTTCTCTACTTTTCTCCATTTTCTCAATTTTTATCCATCATAATTTGAGGTTCTCTGTGTAACTTCAGGGATTTTGTAAATGATGTGACACCTATGGCTATTTTTATAGTTACCGCATGTAAATTTATGAAAATTGCTAGCACTTCACATTCTGCAATTTGATATCATTTACAGGTTTTTCAGAAAAATAAAAGGGAACAGAAGGCATGTAGCCTTAAGTGTGCTCATCACAAACACATTGCATTTCATATTCCAGCTTTCAATTATTTTCTGAAAAATCATTTGATAAATTAACTATAACAGAATGTTTAATGAACCTGGTTTTAGAAGGACAACTGGAAATGTGATTCGCAATTAGTGACGAGGCAAAGCACTTCATATCGATAGCTTTATTACAGTATTAAGGATTTTTCTTAAATAGCAATGGCGATAAACAGGCTAAATGTAAACTCTAAAAACACTGATAGGAGAGAGACTTGAAGCAAGAAATGTCACCGTATTCATAAATAAAGTTATCCCGTATGAGCTGTTTGGAGAACTTGTAAATTGAAGAACTTGACATTTTTATAGATAAGAAAATGATTCGAAGAGGTAACAATCTCGATGAATAATTTGCACTTTTGTAGCTGCATAAAGGCAAGGCGGTTTTCTTTTTACTCTTGACTGTGTATGTGTGAAGTTACACGTAAAATTAGGATTTCTCTGGGAGGGATGCAGTATTTGTGTGGTTGCCGGCATAGGAAAGAGTCTAAGGGTCCCCACTTCGAAATTTTCACGCAATCTGGTGTCCCATAAATGCTATAAACCTTCCGTGAGGTCAATTTTTTGTTGCAATGTTTTACGTATTTCTGTAAACTGGAAACAAAAAATGATATCAGTAAGAGGGTTGTCATGGCCCGAATGCTCCTACTCACATGCACCAACTAACCAAACCAATTGTCTTTTCTACACTCTAAAAATAACGCTTAACACTAAACATCTAAAACGTGACATGTGTTCGAAAAGGGACAATACTTCAGCGTGTTAATAGCTAATCTTAGTACAGTGAAGGTGTAAGCAGGTAAGGCAGTTAACACGTTGAAGGGCAAATGTTTTAACGCCAGGTATGCATGGGATTAACACATTTATGTGTTCACATCATTAACCCTTCAAATGCTAATTGCCTCACCGACAACGGATTAATGTGTTAGTAAAGCAGTAAATCCTATACCTACATTGTACAAAGATAAGCCATTAACATGCAGAGGTAATTAATTGGTAAGTGTTATTTTTTACAGTTTGTTACAAAAGTGGTTTTTGAATACGAATTTACTACAAAAGCGATAAATTTATTACCAAAGTGGTCGAACCGACTTATTGAAAAGTGGTATTATTTCATAGGCGGCGGAAGATGTTTTTTATTGGACGGAGACGGGGGCACAAGTTTTCGGCAGCCGACATAATGGTGACGCCGTAAGGCATCCGGTTTTGCGCGAAGCACAAAACCCCCACTTAAGTGCCCCTGATGTGTGGTTAAGGGGCAAAGGCAAAACCCTGGTAGGGGTCCAGGGCAGTAACATAGCTAGGCCTGTTTGGGGCTTATAGGGGGCTGGATACTTTTGTAGGGAGTGGTTGGAGTTTACTATCTAAGCGTAGCGCCACCATCAGTTGGCGCGGAGCGTACAAAGAAAATTTTGATTTTAAAACCTCCCAAATGGCTGGAAATAACATTTGCCAGGTTTAATTGTCTGTAAGTCTGAGAGAGATATTTAATAATTTTGCATAGATTAAAACACACTTTTGAGATACTGATTAGCTCAGTTCATTACTCCACTGGACTATGTGTCCTAACTTGCAAATCCGGAATCCTGCTGAATGTGGCAAGCAGCTTTTCCAGTGCACGCCTGAGTAAGGTATTTCCATAGGCGTAAGGGAGCATTTCAGTTTACGGGCAGAAGATTTTTGCCCAAAAAAGTAATTCTGCACGTAAGACAGTCAAAGCGGAGCGCTACCACTGGTTGGTGTGGAGCGTCCAGAAAAATTGAAAATTCGTACCCCTCAGACAGCCGAAAAAGGACATTTCCTAGGCTTGTAAAGGGATCCAAGCAATCGCCTTTTTGAGTTGTCAATTGCAGATGAACGTACGTTCGTTCCAAACTAAAATTCAGCCAGAAAGACTAAGCGGAGCGCAACCATTGGTTGGCGTACAAAACGTTTTAAATATCCGACCCCTCAGACAGTTGAAAATGGCATTTTCACTGGCTTATGTGGGGTCTAAGTAGTCGCTATTTTGAGTTTCCTCTTGTAAAAAGTGTTCACTTGAAACTTAAATTCTGCGTTGAAGCGGTCTTACTGGGGCACCACCATAAGTTGAGGCGAAACGTACAGGAAATTTTGAAAAATTTAACCCTTCAAACAATCAATAATTATTTCCCCTAAGCCTAAAGGGGGTCTTAGAAGTCGCTAATTCGAGGTTCAGTTTGCACGAAAAATGTTCCCATGAAACTAAAATTCTGCTAGGAAGGCTATCTGCCCGGAGCTTCACCACTGGTTGGCGCTAAGCGAACACAAAATTTTGAAAATCGGACCCCTGAGACAGTAAAATGACATTTCCCAGGCTTTCAGGGGATCTAAGCTGTCGCTATTTGATCAGAAAATTACCAGATAAAATGTTTCACTTCTAATCGATGAAATGGTCCAGCATATTTTCGGGGACAACTACAAACCGGGATTGAAAGATGCTAATGAACTTTACTCTATTGCGACTCTTGGATAAATTCAATATATATTGAAAAAAATGTGTACCCTAACTTCCGACTATATATGATTTTACTTATGAAAAAAGGAGACCTGGAGATCTTAGCAGTCGCTATTTTGATCAGAAGAATTAGATAAAATGTACCACTACCATTGGATGAAATGAAGTAGATGATTTTTCTTCTTTAAGTAACACTTATTGACAGATTTGTCACGTTACAAGTTGTGTAGAAATGAATTTTCAAGCAGACTTACGGGAAGACATTTTCACCCTGAATCATTAAAGTATAGAAAAACAATTTACCCGATTTTCATAACCATTGCCTGTATTTGGCAGGATAGATGGCAAACTTTTGTGCACATGAGCACACTCCTGTCTATCCGTGGAATTAATTTGGCAATTGAAAAGGTCCCAGCATTTTTTAACCTTTGCCCGAATATTTGACCATTAAGGGCAATTTTCTTTGCAAGACTACACTGTGAAGTTGGGATGATGGAAACCTTTTTTTTACATTGTACCCAAATGTGTCGCATATTTTTTTTATTTTCCATGAAAATTGTACTTTAAATACAGCGTCTTCTGTTTTCGGCAAAAATTTAAAGCTATTAAAATAATCGGCCTTTTCGGGTATTGTATTACAAAGGCTTCCCAAATGTGTTGCGATTTTTTATCTCTTTAATTTTCGTAACTATGTTACCCTTACTAAGAAACTTTTCCATTTTCGGGCAAATGCTTGAAAGAATTTGGATATTCGACAATTTCGGGCACTGTGTTGTGATTATCTGTAAGTAACGGTCACGAATAATAGCTTTTTAAGCTGTCCGAAGGTGTAGCGATTTTTTGGAATCTTGACTTGGTTTTTCATGAAACTTTTATTTGCGACTAAATGACCTTTCTTTCCCTTTCCCCGATATATCTTTTTCAGATTTGGGCCACTTTAAGGAATTTTCTTAATAAAACATCCCGTTTTTCAATATTAAAGGCCTGTCCTAATTATTTCCCAATTTCTGCTCGAATTTAGATTTTACGGAAATTTGGGGCAGTCTTCCCCCTTTCCCGTCTCGTACCCCACTGGGTGTCCACTTCAGCCAAGAGCTAAGTGAGGTCCTGTGAGGTAATAGTGGTAACTAAAGGCAGTAAGGTTGCGACCCTGGAGACTGCATTGACCCAAGATGGGTTTGGTGGTTGCACTGGCCAATGACTGGCTTCAATGGCCGTGCCAATTCCTTCCAACCATTAAAGACCCAACTATTCTACCCACCACACCAAGTATGATTTTGTGCATCCTCAGAAAATGAAAAAAATCCCTTCCTCCCTAGGAAGAAACATGTCAGATGCTAGTAGCACATTTAAATCCACACCAAGGTATCCAGCTTTAGTTACTCAAAATTTGTTAGAAAATTATCCATCCAGAAACCCGACGAGTAAAAATTCAAGAGATTCCGAAGATATGAAACTTGTCACAGTCTTCCTCAGGCTGAATTTATTCCGAAGTTCAGTGTGGGGCACATTTGCAGAATACCCTGCAACTTTTTGAAGGGCGAAAATAAACTCTCCTACAGGTTATCGTTAATGTGGGGGTCCAGGGGGGGGGGAAGTCCCCCGAAGCGTTGCAACTTTTGCACTCTGAAAAGTAATATTTGAGCCAATGAATAGCCGAAATGTAATTAAAGCAACTTCAATTTGTTTAAATACTTTTGAAAACTTTATTTTGCGACATTCGGTTATTGGGGCCCCCAAATCTTATAAAAAATTATGGAGGGGGAGGGACAGGTCACCTGACCCCCCCCCCCACTCCCGCTTCCACCGCTTATGTAATTCAAAAGGGGTTGTAACATGCTTATTAATATGTATTCTATTTCTCGTATACTGGCAAAAATGTCTTTGATGAAAAACGCTCTGCTGATCACACTTTCGTCCATGGGCGAAAGTGTGATCAGGGAGTTATAGTGAAAGTTCCCAGGCTGGCATAATATTTAAAGGGAAATATTGAGTTTATTTTAGAAGGAAATTTCATCCTCTTAAAACTATAATTTATTGGCAAAGAGTGATAAATAATTACAAACAAAGCAGTATGAAAGCATTCCTTTCAAGAAATGAGTTTGCCTCAGAAAGAAATTCAGCTGTTTGTTGCTCAAGAATAATTTGTTCACCCAAACTTTCAACATTTCAAAAGATGCTCTCTTCTTGTGCATTATATTTTGAGGAGATGAAGCTATTGTAGGGGTTTATTGTTGAGACCGAATGATTTGAAAATGACTAAAGCTATTTACTAGTAATGCTATGTCCGAGCGTTTAAACGTAATATTTCCCTTTAAAGTGGCGACAGCTATATAGCTGTTATGATCAGCTCGTCTGAGCAGCTCGCAAGAATATATAGTTCGGAGCGATCTGGTGATAGCTTCCTCTAATGTTTAGTTTTATATTCGCAAATAGACGGAAAAATACCATCAATTTGCATGCTTGGCATTTGTAAAACGTTAAGCCCTCATAAAACCCTTTGTTAAGGGCCTTAATATAAAATCCTTACCGAATGATGTTGAAAGTTTGTTTTAGGCGGTATATGGAGAATATTCATAGCACTACATCTGAAAGGATTCAAAGCGTCAAAATGATTTGATGGCTTGAGGTAGACAAGCAGAAATTTTGTTAGATTACTTATGATTTGTGATAAAAAAGATTAAAATTGACCCATGGCTTTGGCATAACAACACCGAGCCTTTCGAAATTCATAACTTAAACGCCCGGGGAGTTATTTTCAGAATTCTCGTAAATGGGTTGGGGCACGCACGACCTTGTCTTAGTGCCCACGTCACTGCTTTCAACTTGTAAAGTTGTAGATGACAAACAATCACATGACGCTGATATGGTGCACCCAGGTGTCTCAATTTTTATAACCCCTTCGAAAGTAGAAAAATCAGAAAGCTTTTTTTTGCATCCATGAGCTGATTTAAGCATTATCATATTTGTAATAACGTCTGCCCGTATTAAAAAAAGGGGCATAAGTTCTTCAATATTTGATTTAACAGCTGATCTTATTGAGAACAATAATATGTGTTTATCTTTGCCTCGGGGCCTTACCTAGACTATTTTGAAATTTCTTAATTTGTTTCAAAGTCATGGATAACTATGCTTATTACATGATAGTTTTACAAAAGATCTAAAGATAGGCCTAACAGTTTAATTCGACATATGTATATTTAAATCGATATACACACCATTTAAATTAAATTGGTCGTTTTAAATTGGCACATATCAATTCCTCGTGATATGATATGGTTCGCTCGCATTACTTCAAGAGAAAAATGAAGAGTTTGTGCGAAAAAGGTATCGCTTTCCAGTTTATGCCAATTCAGTGTCTACAGTGCATGTAGTTACGGTGGCATTTTTTGATACAGTGTTTCAAAGGTTTCGTTTTGTTTGTTATTAAAATAAATGATTTACCAAATTGTGCTATGTCTTATTTATTTGCGGATGATATGAAGAAATCAAGGGGATAACTTTGAGAATTTGCAGAGAGATCTTGATTAAATCCACAGCCGGTCAGGTATGAATTTTGAAGTTTTACATTGATAAGTATAAATGCTGGCGTAGCCAAGAATTTTGTTTTAGATGATCAACTGCAGGACTTGACCGACGGCATAAGAGGGGGGGGGGGGGGGGGGCTCTAAGGCGGAGAACATCACCCACCCCTCTGGGCAATATTTAAGTACTCTCATCAGATGCAATCTGGTGAAACATTTAGCATCATTTGGAGTGAATGGTTTGGTTCCGTTTTAAAATTTATATCGTGTTTTCAAAATTCGATTCCCAAGTTGGCTGCGCCATTGAGTGTGGGCTTTTAACTGCCCTCGAAAAGGTATCATACTTCTCTCCTTGTCTATCAAGAGCCAATTTGTTCATACAATGAGAGCGTGGATTAAGCAAATTGTAAGGATGACTTATGCGTGGACTGTAAGGTTCCCAGGCACATTCAGCACCGTGACAACGTATATGTGTCTCATTCAGATACACATATTTTGTTGGGAAGGGCAAAACTGTTATTTTTGACCCTTGGAAGGCCACATTATTTTGACCATAGCTTAAGTCTCTGGCTGGTTGACCACAGTGTTAATAGAGTGTTTGTCCTAAATAGGCCGTGACAATTACGTGACAACCCCTTTTCCATGAACTGTGAAGTACAGTCCCTTGTTTTCCTTTGAACATGCAATAACTTCTCAAACTCAAAAGATACTTGAGAGAGAAGTAAGAAGAAATTTGTGTGATTTAACTGTCGATTCCAAAGCAGTTCGGGCGACCGTTTATGACATTTAAAGGTCAAGAGCAGTCCTCCAAAAATTTATTTCGAAGCAACAACTAAATCTCACAATTGTCTTCTTATTCCTGTTTAAGGTAACCGACGCATCCAAGGCAACCAGTGCTCATCGCCCCGCGTAGATGTGCACTGTTTAACAAGGTGTTTCTTGATTGGCTGTTTCCATTGAATTGTATCGATTGTATTCTTTGTTCGATTTGGGGATTAGATTAGGGCTAAGAGTTATCGTTAGCCCGTTTGGAAATTTCTTGTCAAACAATGCACATCGCCCCTAACCAAGCAGTATCTTTTAGCAAATTTCACACCTGAGGAGAAGAGCTGTTGTCAAATGACTCTCAACAGCCAATCATGAAACAGAACAGTCTACTACACGACTTCAAGTTGGGGTGACTGCTCTTGCTCTTTAACCGTTTACGGAACCAAATGAAAGCGAAAGAGAAATTCTAAATCCTTTTATCGGTCAATTTTATTTCTACTTGTAGATATAGACACAGATGAAAGAGTTTAGCCCATCAATGAAACAAAAGGAACCGTGTGTAATCCTCTTATACATTAAAATTATCCATCCACAAAGATTTTCTGATTACAAAAATAAAAGGAGACACTTTTGAAAACACATGACAAGATATGGTTCGCCACACCAAATATTCAAAAACCAAATGTTACGGTCACTTACGCGATTTCATAATCGTATATTAATTTAAAAAAAAGCAATGTGAGTTATATGATATTCATCAGCCTACTATCAAGTTTTCCGTGGTGGTGGTGGTGTGGGGGGGGGGGGCATTTCCCCCTCAGATTTTGTCCTTGCCCTTACCAGTTGCCCCCTCCAAGTTAGGTCAGTTAGGAGTTGGGTCAAACGAAACAAATCATGACATATCTCTCCTGAGAATCAATTTTACACTCAGAGGTATGCTAAAACCTCATAGCTTCCGGGGCTTCGCGATCTGTACTGCCATCATGAGTTCTGCCCATGGACTCCATACACAGGAACTATCGGTTCTCGTTCGGTCCTCTCTGAGCGAAAACAATTTCCATCAACATTTTCCTTTGCACCTAGTTCATCACAATTTTGACATTCTGGTGCCAAGACTGCAATTTGGAGATAGTTCATTCTTACTATAGAATCCCGTTTTAAAAATTTCCCCAAGTTCTCAAAATTATTCTAGTGACGGGGTGACAGTTGGTTCCATTTTTCATTTTTTTCGGCATGACCCCGCCAGAAGTCAAACTTCAGACCTCCTGACTGCAAGTTGATGAGAATTGTTTTAATATTTATATACAGCTACGACTGCGAGCCTGATTTAGATTCTTCATTAAGAAGCGCTTTAAAGAATGGCAGCTAACTTGAAATTAGCATGTTGTGAAAATATAGACTGTAATTAACACACATACAGAACCAAAATGACTTGAAGATAATATCACTTTACGTTTAAACTCTCTTTGGACGATCAAGACATCATAATTCTTACAATAATACGCTTAATAGTATTTTGGCCGTATTCCTAACACAAGCATACTTCACAGTTAGGTCATATTCCTTACATGACTTTTATGAAAAATATATGGTACACTTTACTCTTATGATGAATTATTTCAACTATGACAAAGCTTACTGCTCCATAATATTCTATATGTCAAATTATCAGCTGGTCTTCCCCAGATGGTCAACCTGCTATAACTTTTTAGTTCCAGTATAGACGAATCCGATTAGCGCTTGTTTTTGGTGACTGTAGGCAGCCATTAGTGGGGTCCATCAGCCTTTAATCGTCTTCATTTGTTGTCTACCTGTCTACGTGATTTTCAAATCCTCATATTCAGTGAAGTTGAGAAAATCGAGATACACTTCAGTGTACAACCATTCATGGAACAGGTAATGAAGGAAATCTAAAGATAAAAGGTGATGGACCCCAGTAATGGCCGACTAAAATCAGACCGCCACCCTCGATCCGGATTCGTCTAGAGCGGAATAGAATATTGGTAAGTGTCTTCTTTGGCAGCACGGATACATTTGTAACCGCACAGAACACATTTATTGGAGGATTCTGCCCCTTGATAGTGGACGTCATGACTTGGCCGATAGCATAATGACTTGGCCGATTTTACAACAGTAGAAAACCGCAGACAACAATAGGCAGTCAGTGGACCATGAAATCTGCAACAAAGTTTCTTTTTGTCATTTTTATTTGACAAGCAAGGACTTCAAGGACAGGATAAGTTTGTCCAAGTTCCAAGGGAGTGGATTCTCTAATGATTGCTTCGACAAAATTTTACAACAACAAGAGCCCAATGGGCACTGTGGTTCCTCGCTGAACATTATAAGAACTGTACAGGCAGTCTCCCAAATAGAGCTAAGCAAATGCTCATACTGAATGTTTGTAACATCTTCACAAGGGGTATTTTAGTCCTAATATTACATGAAATCAATGATTAAATTTTTGTGGCCTTACTTACATTCAACTTGTATAATGCTTGGTGATCCTTCAAAAACACTACCTCATTTCCATATGTATTTATGCTTGTAATCAAATTTGATATTATCACCAATAAATGATACACAATGTGGTCAGAGAGAGAAAAACACCCCTTGTATTTCTCTGGTAAGTAGGTCTGCTCTCAAATAAAACTTGCTATTACTTTAAAACAATCTACCATTTGTCCGTTTGCTATCTCTACACAGACAACAGGGTTTATTCAGCAGTTAAGCAGAAAGCATGTGATTAATAAGGTGTGATAATAGAATGAGGATTAGGTTACCACACATGGCACAGCAGTATTAAAGAGACATACTGTATAATCGACGCATTGCTTCCACTGGCAGAGAGACCAGTTTAATGCAGAGTGACCTGTGCTTAGTGAAATCTACAGATTTCAGTTATTGCCCTCTTAAAACTTTAAATGATCCAAGATACGTGAACAACCCGAAGGAATCATAACTGAATGAACATGAGGGCAAAATTTCTAAGGTGTTTGGGTGTGTGAGCATGCAAAACCAGGTGAGATAAAAAATCTATGGAACCTATCTTTATCTAGCTTACAAGATTGTCTAAATAACATTTCCAGCGGTTGACCTCCAGTAACCTCGATGACCTTTGACCTTAACCAAAGACAGACTGATTTGAAATCTGTCCTTTCTACCTTAAAATACTGTGTTAAAATGTTTTCCAGTGTTTGGCCCCTGGTGACCCCAGATGACCTATTGACCTTCACCAAACATATCCAATTTCATCCTTACACCATAACACATCCACACACCAAGTATGACATCTATCCAAGTTTCCTACCTAGAGATATTGTGTTGAAAAGGTTTTTAGTTTTTGACCTCTGGTGACCCCAAATGACCTTTGACCTCCACCAAAAACGATAGGGAACACCTTCTCCTTATGACGAATCTTTGTACCAAATCCAAGTTCCATCCAAACTTCCCTTATTGAGTTAGAGCATACCGAAGCAAGTGTCACACACACATACACACACACACGCCAACCTGACTACATAGGTTCCTTTGCTACCGCAAGGAACCAAAATATACGTGCAACGAAAATGCATTTCATAGTTCCTTCAAGTTGTTTTGCAAGTGCACGTGGTGATTGTTTGGTAACATTAAATATTCCCTTCAATCCAAAAGAATATCGTGAGTTGATACACAGCTTTACATAGTTACCAATACAGCCAGTGGTGACGGAATGGGGAGGGAGTATAGGACTTGGGGGCCTTGCACCCAATGAAAAAGGTGGGTATTAAAGAAAGGTATGTTCAGCCCCACCTATATTTGTAAAGTGCTAATGCAAGAATTGGGTCACGCACCTAATTAGAACACTCGAGACGTGACCGGCCAGCTAGGAGTTCGTAAAGGTCAAAAACATTCTTTTAAGCTTAGCACTGATTGGTGGCGATCCGCTTATAAAGTCTTGCTGGCACTCAGCCATCAATATTTTTCCGCCCTTTCGCTGCGCATGAATACAACATGTGTACCAAGCTGGTAACATTCAGTATTGAAGTGATGTCCATCATGGAAAAACTTAGAAAGCTTTAGATCGTTTTATTAGATCAATAAGGATCTTATAACATAAGATCATAATATACGCGATCATCTGTACATTAACCTGATTGTGGGTGAAAATTTTGAGTCAAGCCAAAATGATTGGCGAGCCAACGAATGAGTGATACCAAGTATCACTTTTGCATTAAATCCTCACATGACATTATGTAAACTGACATCTCAAGACATTTTAGCCCTAACTTTATTCAGTGTCTGCCTTATTCAAAAGAAAAAAGAAGAAGAAGAAAAAAAAAAGCATTATGAGACAATACGAAAGAGAATGTGAGTAAATGTTAATTTTTGACTTTTAGGTGAAATTTTTATGCACAACTGCACTTGAAACATTTCAAGCAACTATCGCCTCTGCACCTTGCCCAGCTTACTTGAAGAATAATGTAGCATATGCGGCGGATGACGTGTATAGTGCTTTCGCGTTAGGCCAATACTGACTTGGTAAAACACGCCCACTGTCGGGCGAAAATCAACAGTGTTTCAATGCAACGGTCCCACATGGGTAACTGCTTCTCAGTTAGCTACACTAAATGCGTTTGCCCGTCAAAAGGGGAGGGGCTTGTGACGTAGTGAAAGCACTTTACATACAGGTGAAGCATCTGTTCCCTTCGACTGTTCGATGTCAATTAACTTCGTAGTTCCGTTTGTTTCAGACCACATTTATGTCCTACGTAGCATCCTACACCTTTGCTTCTTTACAGAGGCGTTGTAAGATTTGATCCAGAAAATGCACTTTTAGAAAATGATGTTCCTCATCCTTTGTAACATTTAAATCAGAAACACAATTAAATGGTACAAAAGTTAATTGAAACTCACGAATACAGTTTGGGCAAGCTTTTTACAACTTAATGCAGGCTTGCACTTGCAATCAGCTGCTATGTAACGGACATTCTTCACAAATAGAGCACAATTGGGTGGTTTAGATTCAACCCCTTCTTGCGCCTTGGTCAACAAATGAAAGAAGTAATTCCAAACCAAAGACAGCAATTTATAGAAATTAGAAATCAGAAACTGATTGAAGTCTCTGGAATTTTCATCGGGCGTCATAGAAGGATTTGGATATTTAAGTTTCTGCCGGTATGACTCAGTCTGGGGATCGAACCATAGACCTTTCGAGTGCGCGTCGGATGCTCTAAGTTTAGACCACGTACCGTTATTGAGGGAACATTAGGCAATAAATTTCATATAGAGGAATTCGGTTAGCGCTTGTGTTTAGTGACTGCAGGCAGCCATTAGTGAGGTCCATTAACCTTAAATCGTCTTCATTTATTTTCTACGTGAATTCAAACCTTCAAATTTGGTGAAATTTTGGGAATCAAGATAAAATATATTGTACATGCATCCATGATACAGGTAAGCAAGGAAATTGAAAGAAAGATAATAGACCCCAATTATGGCCGACTTGAATCAGACCATCACTTGCTGTCCGGATTCGTCTGTAGTATGTATTTGTTGGACCAACTGGAATTATATGGAATCAAGTTGCTAAAGACTTAACATGAAACTGGCAAAAATAAGCCTGAAATTTTCTTGGCTCTTACAACCCAAGATCAGTAATTAAATTGCCAGTTCGCCTACTCTTGTCTCATTTAATTAATACATAAAACATAAAGAAAGGTAGATATATTTTGAAATAAGTTTGAAAATAAAAGAAAGAAAACACAAAACGTATCAAATTACGTTTTGGTTTCTCCTTCAGCTCCTCGCTAGAACCTATCCTAAGCGAGGAGACTGGAAAAGGTGAAAAACTAGCATGCAATACCCGAGCTATTGAAATTTTTAATTCAATCAGTGCAGTGCTGATGTAAACAGGAAGAGGCTATAGGCAAAAGGCGGGTATCTGATTAAATTTACCCCTTTCTTTGAACATATATAGCTTCTAATTTACATTCAAAATAAAAAAAAATCCATCTAAGAATGCGACAACAACTTATCACTTCATGATTCTGTCCTAGTGATGGGGAAAACATTTTTCATCAAATACGTCATTTGAGTTTGGTACATACAATTTTCCAAATAGTAATTGCAAAGGATTGTGAGATAGATTATTGATACGCGTCGTTTTTGCCAATGTTATTTTACCGTGGCCAAAAATGACGCGCAGCAAAGCGCTGTCAATCAATACTTCGTAACTGTTACTTGGAAAGGCTTTTCACATGACGTCATAATATTCCCCGGCAGAGAAATTACACGCTTAGGATTTCTATGCTCCTCGGAGACCATGTTGGAGTTGATGGTAATACATACAGACCACACCCGACGAGCTTGGACGATGAATGTGCACACACTACGCATACCATAGTGCACACTGTGCAGTGAGTTCAGCACCAAGCCACGAACGCGTATTTGACATGATTGCTCTCCACCATGGCGGACACGCCTCGCTCTCTGACTTCTTTCATTCCCCTCATTTGTTACCCTTTCTCTTATTTAAGGGGATGAGGACACCAAGGGGAGGAGTAACAGACAAATCGTGATCTTTTTATTATGTCACTGAGACACTGTTAAAAGTCCCTGAGAATTTTACGTTTGCGAAAAATTGCTTGCACATATTTCGCATTATTTTCCTGTAATCTTTTTGTACCGGTATTTCTTTATTTTTAAATCTGCTAATTTACAGAGATTTTTGAAAGTGGTGCCGATTACAGGGGGCATATTGACAGTGTCGTACACAGGATTTCTCTGAAGGGGTGGGGAATTCAGTATGTTGAGTGATCGCCTGCATGGGTGGAGGGATCTAAGAGGAGGGAGTTACCCTCCCCTTTGGAAGCGTTCGAAAAATTAGGTTTCCTTACATGCAATCTTATGCCAATCAAGCCTAACTACCTGAAGTATTTTATGGAGTGTTCAAAGTTTGCGTTTTTTACCGAACTAAAAAAACAATTGCCATCAGTGAAAGGACCATGGATGGAGTTCATGGTCATGAGAGACAGTCCCTCCCTTTAATATTTTTTTAAGGAATGGGTGTCCTAACATGCAATCTGGTTCCACATATGCTACCTTTTGAAGTAAAATTTGTATTACTCAAGTACGTATTTTTAAGAGTCTAAATAGAAAAACTTGGCGTCCGTAACGGGGGAAGGGCATGGTCCAATGGACCCTGCGTAAACCAGTGCATATTGAGGTGTTCTCGATAACTCAGCAATGGTTTTGGAGGATACTTATTCATGACAATGCCTAATATTAAGCATAAGTAGCTATTTTTACATCCAAAAGTTAAACTTAAAGTTCAAAGTTTGTTTGTATCCTGGTTGCAACGGTTTTGCGCATAATTAATTGAAGCCTACAGCTTCGATTATTGGATTTGCTCAGTTTGTCAAGTGAACTCGTGCCTTCTTGCTTGCCTAGGCGTACACTCTAAAAAATATTTAAACGATTTTGTTTAAAAATTAGGATACTCACGAAAATGAGTATTTCTACTAGAAATAAGTGAGTACTTCAACTGAATTTGTGCAAAATTTTACACAAATTGCTGAATTTGTGCAAAATTTTACACAAATTGAGTTGAAATACTCACTTATTTCGAGTAGAAATACTCATTTTCGTGAGTATCCTAATTTTTAAACAAAATCGTTTAAATATTTTTTAGAGTGTATGAATATCTTCAGTGTGATGCTACTCTATGTACACACGAACAATACTAAGATTGCACAGCATTTCATCTGCCACGCAGTTATTTGACTTTTTTATGAAGTTGAAATTTCGACTATTTCCCCGATTTCACCAACTTGACGGTGTTCCAATAAAAATAATCAGCCTATTTGAGGCATGTAGGAAGTCTTTTTTTTTTCGAAGGACGATTAGTCGTTACGCATTTCTATTGACTTTCTTGATATACATGATTTGATCACTCATAAAAAAGTTTCAGACTTGAACGCCGCTACGCAGACTAACGCTAGTACTTGCTCCACGACCACACCATCGAAATCCCCTCTTGTTTAACACGCTCGTCAACTGCTACAAGTCCGTTAGCACGTCTCAGCTTGATCTGAGCATGTGCAAATGCCGAATCTGAGCAGAGGGTGTGGCAACTCTCTGATCTGAGGTAGAAACATCTTACAGCCCATCTGTTGCCTGCGTGGAAGGTACGTTCCTGACACAATGGTTAAAGTTGTGTTGGTAGCAGAACATTTTTCTCTGAGAATGTGAGCATGGTAGGCCGTTTGCTAATTTTTGTACAACACTTAATATTTACTCGATCGAGGCTTGGAATCAAGTGGTGCAAACATTGGGCATTTCAGTGGCTTCGATCAGTACTTACCTGCAATTTCAAAACGTCTAGTTTGAAAAAGTGTCCTGTCATGAATATGTAATCCAAATCTTCGAGTGTAGGAATTGCTCTGTTTGTCACGTGTTTTTGCTACTTCTTAAAGGCCTATGGCTCCGCGTAAACATTCTCATAAGTAATTGTTCCATATGAATGTATTGACATACTACGTATTGACAGCTACGTGGGCATATAAAAAGGGGACTTCGGCCTTTCCGCCTGTTCGTATAGCTTGCTATAGATTCTTATGCACATTCGTTTAACAGGCACGTGTTTGTATAGCGAACAGCTAAGCATGTTAAATTCAAATTATCTCAGCTGTAGGCCCATTTTAATATTGGTCGAGTGGTTTATTATTACGTTCAAATATATCGTTGAAACAAGTTTGTAATCTTCCTTACTTTAAATGATTTACCAAAAAGTATATAGTTTACCAGGGCAAGTGCTAACCCTGCAATCGAACTAAAAAGTTACTACGCATATTTCCACCGGCGCTAATGCCACGAACCACACCATTATAAATTCTCTCTTGTTTGACACGCTGGTCTGCTGGTCAGTTGCTAAAATCCATTGGCACGATTCGGTTCAAGCTGCGCATGTCAAAAGGCCCGAATCTGCCCCAGAAACGTCTAACAGTTAACCGTCTATGGTCTACTTGACAGACACCTTTCTTACATAATGAATAAGTTGAGTTGACGGCAGAAGTTTTGGCTGGAGAAGTGAGCATGGCGGGCCGTTTGCCCATATTAGTGGATCTAGACTAACATTTCCCGCTTCTCCGCTTTTCCACTTCTTGTCATAGAATCTTCAGCTGCTTCAATCTGTACTTGCCTGCATGTCCGAACCGTCTAGTTATAAAGGAGGAGTTGGATGGCTAATAATTTCTCAATAATGAAACATTAATTTGTGAGCAGGATATGGAAATGTTTTAACTTGACCATTAGCCATTAGAATGTGAAATAAGCTTAACAGATTTGAAGACATTTGGTGAATTTCACGAATCCGAAAGCCAGGAAACGTGCCCCTTTAAAAACTTCGTTCCAATGGATGGATTAACTTAGCTCTCTCTCTTTTATCGCATCATTTTCCATTTCATGCAGCTCCAGTGCCGCCCATACGAAGCTCTATTTAGGACATGGTAAAAAAATTATTACGTACGTACGTAATAGTTATGACGTACGCACGTATTATTACTAAGTACGTACATAACAGTTATTACGCACGTACGCAGTATTATCACCTACGTACGTGATAATTATTACGTACATACGTGATTATCATACGTATGTGTCGTAATAATATATTCAGCGGTATTGACGAAGGCGACGAACAGACACCTCACAATGAAAAGTAAGACTAGTCATGCGGAGGTAATTTCATGTAAAATTAGGAAACATCATTCGGGAAAGCTCACATATCTTAACTTTGAATAGGGGGGGGGGGGGGGGCTCCCCCAAAACTGTTCACATACGAGATATGTTCGGAACAAATCCGTAGTTATAGATTTGGTTTGTTTGAATTCTCGGAAAAGCTCTTGTGAGATGTGGGATGATATTGTCCTACCTAGGAAAGATTAATACCCTAACTATTAAGTGAGGCTTTTAAGAGGAGACTGAAAGGTGTAAACTAAAATGTTCTTTCTTGTTACCTTGAAAGTTACAAGCCATATATCATGTTGTGCTATTGCTAGACGCGTTTCGCTCAGAAATATTACTTACAAAGGCGGATTTTAGTTAGACAAATGCAATATTTGCCAAGGTGTCATGCTCAAGAAGGGACGATAATTACCATCGACAGGCTAAATGTGATTCAAGATGGGAAAGCAAGTTTTATTAATGATTGAGAAAATGTACCTTTCAGAATGCTGGTGTATAGCAGATGCTGTTGTTATCCACCCGGGCGCATCTTATCATATGCTCTGAGGACTGTCAGTGACAACAGTGCGTTGCTTCACATTACTATTTTTGGCCATTTCACAAATGACAGTTGTATAGACAACAAGAGTTTGACCTATTTCATTCATGAAACAAATGCTTTGTCTAACTATTCATTCATTAAGTTGTGCATTCCTTCCGTTTTGATTGAACAGAAGAAACGAGAAAAAGTGGACCATCTTGTCTGCATACATGTATAACGGGAGCGATCGTTAGAAAACTTAAAATAGCAAAAATAGATCCTTAAAATTTGCAAAATATTTCACTAAATTTCGTCTGGGGATATTCAAACATTTTCCAAAGGGTGAACACCACTCTCCTTAGACTCCTCCTACGACCGCGGTCAGAAACAACCTTCAGTCCAAACCCCAATCCCCCCCCCCCCCTCTCCAGCTCCTAACTCTAGTCGACAATCTAACTACGCCTTTTAAACGAACAAAAATTAAAACAAGAGCCCAAGGGCACTATGGTTCCTTGTATTTAAGATGATATTATATTAAGGTAGTCGCAAAGTAAGGCATAATTTGCACCTTTAGCCCCAATGACTTTTGGTCATCACCCCAAAACAAAGGGGCACATTAAATTTCAAAATCATACAAACACTTTTAGTTTGAGAGAAATGGAACACTGAACTTTTCAAATTATTACACTGCACACCGCCCACTTCCATGAGACAAATACACTCATCACCTTTCACTAAAATGTCATTTACTTACGTTTGGGGTAGTATAGGAGGGTAGTTAGTTGCATTTTTGGCCAATTTCAACAATTCAAATCTAGACCTTAAAAAGAAGTCACAAAGGTCAAATACAGTCAAAGTAGGTCAAAACTGATTTTAAATAAACACACAAGAAAGAAATTTAACAGTCATCTGGTCATTCCTGACCGCCAAAATTTATGATGGATGACTAGAAATTATGTCTTGGTTGTTCTTAACACTACCCAATGTGTTTGCCTCCAAAGCAAAAATAAGGAAAAGCCCACAAATCTGCTACTAAAGGCAGCCCCAGAGTCATTTATTACCACCAATTTCTTCTTCACAATTTGGAAAGAGGACCAAGAAACAAACATAGCTTTGTAAAATCTAATAAATGACTTTCAACTTGACCTTTTAACCTAAAGAGGGTGTTAGAAACACCATTGTAGTCCCTAGGGTAAAAGCATTTCACTTAGACCAACACAAATCTCCATTACACCACCCCTCTAAAATGTTTCAGTGGCAAGATATCAATAAAACATTACTTTTTGACCTTTTGACCCTTTCCAATTATTTTGGTTAATGTACCAACATTTTCACCTCCTACCAATCTAACTTATCTTAAAATTATGTCACTGCTTGAACAACGGACAACGAGTTACAGCTACTAACAGAAATTCACTTTTTGGCCCTGGTGATCACCAGTGACCTTTGACCTCCACCAAAAACGATAGGGCACGTCTACTCCACAACATCTACATACATACCAAGTTTGAAAAAATTGATCACTCGGTTATTGAGTTGCACCACATACCTCGCATTCCAATCCGTCACATATACACACACACACACACACACCCACACACACATACACACACACACACATACATACGCCAAGGTGACTGCATAGGTTCCTTTGTTACACAAGGAACCAATAAGTGATAAAATCGTTTGAATCCTCTGTTTCTTCAAACAAAACTGCTAAGGCGCCACTGTCAAGCAAGAATGGGAAGGGTCATTTTCCGTCATGTAGAAGGTAGGGAGAACAAACATTTTCTAGGTACGCTACTCACCAAGTAACGGTAACCCCCCGCTCAGAAGTTCGGTCAAAGCCGTGTCCCCCGCCCACCTGTTCATAATTCCTGCAAACGCGCCTAGTCATTAACAGAAACATTAATGCTGTATCGGTTTGAGAGAAAATTGTAGTTCCACAAATGTGGTTTACTCATTTTGTACCACCGAAAAATGGTTGAAAAACTTAATTCATAGGCTATCGGTTTTTGCAAGGCTGACGATGCGTTGGCAATAGCAGACCATGTATTTAAACAACCTGAATGAAGGAGTCTCACACAAATAGCTAGAATGTTAGAACAATGTATGAAATGTTAAGAAAAGCTCAGTCCTTTTGTTAGCGAAGGCTCTTAAGTAGGCAACCTGATATCTCCTACCTTCGCTTTGCGGCTCTGAATGTACCTAAAGTATTACGTACGTACGTGGTAATCATTACGTAATAATACGTACCTACGTAATAATACTACGTAGGTAGTATTTTTTTTTACCATGTCCTAAATAGAGCTTCGTACCACACAGAAAACAACATACACGTTTACAGTCATCCTTTCACAATATGATGTTTTACCTCAAAAATAACTTGCATTTTTTAAAAGTTGTGTGACAAGAAAATAACAAAACTGAGTATTTGATGTAAAAAGCATAAGGAACCAAGAAAATTAATGACCGCAATTTTCATCAGCATCCGTCAAAAATTGACTTTTTAACAGAGCATTTTCTGATTTGCCCTTAATAAATAATAAATGAGCTCAAAATGCAAATCTTGTGATATTGTGAGAGGGAAATGCCATATAAGGCTAATGTTATCCTTTATTTTAACAATCTTTACTTCAAGGACAGTTGTAATATTAATTTGTACCGAGGGTTTTTAATTTTGAGAGTTCAAATTGTGTCTGCACATCGTTATTTTTGCCTAAGCCAAGTTGCTTCAGAAATTCGAAATTTGAAGAGGTATGTCTTGGGAATCGTAAAAGATTTTGAAAAAAATCCAACTGATTTTCCTTTAGAAAAGTTAATTCCCAAAGTGCTAAGTGAAGTCAGGTTCATTTTTTCGACATGTCACATTATCTTTTAAGAGGAAATGCAGTCATCCAAAGTATAGTATAGATCCTGCTTCATGATTGGCTCTCGAGAATCATGTGAAAATATTTTGCCTCCTTGACCTGTTGACTGCAAAATTTTCTGTTAGAAACTGCTTGGTTTACCTTGCATGTGTAATATATAAGTCATGGAATATCATGATACAGGCCGGGATCCAGGTGGGAAGTGAACCCTACATCTTTATGATGACCACCGAATTTTTGATTAACCAGTTTTTTCAGATTTGGAAAATAAGCTCCATTGATGGTGGACAATCGCATCTAAGCTCATCTATAGGTTTCAAAATTCATTGAGCTGTTGAGGGAGTGGTTGAAGGACCCCCAGCCTTGGCTTCGCCGGCGAACTCAGCGCTCGCTTGTCGGCCCCTTTCTCGAAATGCTAGACCCGTGCGCTTGTGCAGGATATTTGGAAGGGAAAAAACTGGGGTATTTAGCTTCGGATGTTTTAAAACGTAACTAGGGTGACTGCTCTTGCCCTCTAAAGTCCTTTCCACCAGTACGTAATCCGTTTCTTCTGGTTGGCTGGAAACTGGGCTGTAAAACTCCATCTTACTAACTATCTGTACAAAGAAGAGCTTCAGGAAATCTCACCGTCAGGTAAATTTTTGCAATGGTTCAGTGCAGGGTTTCTTAAAGTGTGTATTTCGCGAAGGTGACCAATCTTCCCGACGATATACCTGCTGTTGCTCTCATGAAAGTCCGGTTTTTCGACAAATCCAAAATTCGTTCAGCTGTCTCCTATTTTCTACTAAAAAGGACAGATAGGCAAATTTTCTTCCACACATTCCGGTGCTTTTTTGAACTCTCTATAATAAAGCTATAATGTTCATTTTTTAAATTGTAAATCGACCTCCGCATTCGTTAAACCGTCAAACAAATCGGTTGGTCATGCACGTCCGGACTTCCTGTTGCTTATTGGTCACCGTGGTTCCTTTAAGGGACATCCCTTGTTCTGCTGGAATGCTTCTCGTCTGGCAAATCTTTTGCAGTTCATTAACATTTATTTTGTCCTCCCGCTGCACCCAGCCGAGGAACTCGACGGCGGTTTACTGTATACTGTCTTGTTGGTCATTTCATGGCACTTGACTGTCGATTTAAAGGCCCGACGAAACTTCGTCGAAATAAGATTGTACAAGAGAGGATTAATGGACGAATTGATGTACACCAAGAGTCGTGAACACAAAATAAAAACCATGAGAACATGAAAATTGACTTGTTTAAAAGCTGCGTCGGATACAAAAATATGCCAAAGTGCCATGACTCGCAATGGGAGCCAACACACGAAGAATACAACCACGACTGTACCGAGCATTAAGATCAGCATGCTGTGCGATCGGTGTTTGGCCGCAGATTTCAAAGCCGATTGGGGCGATGGAGCCGATCTGATGGGTTTGACGGTTCTCTCCAATCTTAGGGAGTGTGCCTGGAGTGAATATCCCTCGTCTTCCTCTTCTTTAATTGGCGGTAAATCTGTGTTTGATGAATCTTGCTTCCTCTTAGGATGCCGAGGAGAAATCGACACTTCTATATATCCACAACCATCTAACGGGGTCTCGACAGACAAGTTCCCGTTGGCACAATTTCTCTCAAGAGGTCTCTTTGGGTTGGCGGCAATTGGGAAGTACTGCATACTACTTCCCTGTTCGTATTTTGAAGTCGTTTTGATGCAAGGGGCACAAGAAAATATCTTTAAAAATTTTGATCTGACTGTTTCTTCTTCGATTTCTGAATTTGCATCGGAGTTTGAACGTGATGCCCCCTGGTAGTTCACCGATGCCATAAGCATATCATGACTCCGTAATGTCCTTCCGATTATAAAATAGATCCCAGTCAAAAAGGCACAAGGCACCACAAAGAAGCACACGTTGAGCAATAGTATGTACATTTCCTCTCTTTCAGAATTAACGTAGGCGCTGCAAGTGGGTTTGAGGCCGATTCCATCGGGTGAGCTGCATTCGCTGTAGGCAATACTCTCAAGAGCAGGGATGCAAGATACAACCGAAATAATCCAAGTAGCAACACACACGGCAAGTGTCCTTCTGGCAGTAAACATATAGTGAACCCTGAATGGTGTACAGATGGCGAAATACCTTTCCACAGCGATGAAGACTAGTGTTAATATGGAGGCATGAGGAGCTACGTAGTCGCTGAGTTGAACGACGTAACCTGGAAAAGAAACAAAGAAGCAAGCGTTGCTTTCGAATATTCACATATATCTTACCATCGTAATGAAGATAGGATTACTCGCAATCAGAGTAGCAATATTTCTGGAAAAGTTTAAAGATATTACAAGTGGAGTAGTTCATGAATACTGCCACCATTTTCTGAAAATGATTTCGAAACGTCGTCTACAGAACTTTTTCAGTCTCGAGTCTTCTTAAAAGTGGAATTGTAGTCACCCCATTCAATGGGTTAGTCTAGGCAGAGAGCTGTTCCAGCTCCCTGGTCTAGGAGACTTATTTCATGATTGGCTGTTAATTACTATGTGACAATATATTTTTAAATCAACTGAGAATTTTTTGAGAGGTCACTGCTTAAACAACTCAGAAATATGAAAGGTTTATGTCATGAAATGTAGAGAAAGATATTTGGAAGAAAATATTAGGCAAATTTTGGGTCGGTGTGCACTGTTGAAGAAGGTATTTCTTAACTGGCTATCAACAGCACTCACCCTTAACGTAATTCTTAACCCTAACAAAGAATGCAATCGTTTTAATACAATAACAAGAGTCATGTTATAATTGGGCATATCGCAATGTAAAAGTTGTGAGATTTTGCTGTTGTGAAATAAACCTTGGGCGAAAACAAATTTTCGATTGAATGCTAGTCTTCGTGTTTCTGTCAGACCTGAACATGAGGTGAAGATTTTGTTATCAATTAACCTCATTGTGATGGGAAAGTTTGTCCTAGCAGTTACTAAATAGCAAACCCTCCCATTCCCCTGCTAGAGCCACTCCGGTTTCGCCGTCATTGCACGGTAACATCTCGACTTCCCACAGAAAATAAAAACATATTTCCCTCCTTGAAACTAACCCAATAACCAGTCTTGCTAGCCTTTGTGTTATATTTACTTGTCAATACATCCACAAGTTACAAGCGTTATTACATTTTCAAAATTTTCGATCCAACAATTTAAGACGATTGCAAAGCTCTGATAAATTTTTAATGTGTTGTTCAATTTACCGTTATCTAACTTACTAATTTAAGGTCTTCACTTTTAGAGTGTAGTCAAGTAGGTCAATCTGTCATATGTTTCACTTTATTGCTTGCTTCCTACCGAAGGCAACCGACAGAACACGATTAAGACTTATGATAATGGCCACTGTAAATAGTGTTTGTAACAAACTAGATCAATAAACGTCCACTGTATTGAATTTTTGAAGACGGTAATAAATCAAATAAAATTTTTCCTATTCCACAAAAAAGTTAAAATTGTTGAAAAGAAAGGGAGTTAATTGAGAAAAAATTCTTACTTTGGAGTGACATTTTGAGTGGGAAATAAGTAATGAAACTGTTTATACGCGACATTGATCTTGTTCACTCAACAAGCTTTGTTTTCTAAGCGCGATCAATGATAGCACATTGATTGATAGGATGGTAAAAATATGGAAAACGCTTCTTGAAAGTTAGTCGATAGACATGAAAATAAGATGACTTCTCATGAGGTGTCATCAATTGACATTGACAAAATTATACCGTGACGAAGGAAGGAAGTAGTGAGACTGTTGCAAATCCTAGTGGAGAATTAGTAGTTAGTAAGTTATAGTTAGATGGAGTTCTACAGTCCAGATCTAACCAATTGGTTTAGGTCGAAGAAGAATTAGAAGAGAAAGTAAGCATATGCAGCCGTTTGGTTTTCAGTTAAAGTGGAGACTTCGATCTGTCAGTAGCACCGTGTGCGCTACATCACTAGAAGACAACGTCCAATTTTTGAAAGGCTGTTTTTGCGACCGTTTATTCATCTTTTTATCAACTGCAAATAGTTCATGGATGCTCAGGCCTCTTATTTTATTTTCAGTGTTACAATAATATAACAACGGGGGTATTTACCTTACTGGAACACTGATAGTTAGTACATAAAAAATTAACTTCATATGCCAAACAACCAATATCAATACTTTTAGTGCCATATTAGTTCTCAAAGTTTTTCGTCCTTCGAATATTTACAGAACAAGAAGCAAAACAAACTGACCATTGAGAAGTAATCTCTTTCAGTAGGTCATACTTCATTTATTGGTACTACATATTTTAAGTTTGCATGTCATAAAAAGTCGGTTGAGAGATTCACTCACGACTCGTATTAAATCTATAAGTACTTATAAAACTTCAGTCTCCCAATACCCAGTACCAACTCTTCTTTAACCACTTATTTTCAACGCGAGACACTTTTGACTTCCAGCCCTTTTTCTGAAGACTACTTCACAAAAACTTTTTGAGGAAAATATGGCTACTAATCCTTACACATCAATAAGTGATACGAATTTCGAGATATGTCATATATAATACTGTGCCACTTTCAGTAGCAAACAACAATAGATAAAACGACAATTATCATGATTATCTTTAAAAAAGCGGCTCATTGAGTTGATTCATGACATTCAACAAATTTTCCAAACCTATTAAGATTTCTTCACAGACCAATGACAAATGATCAAACTTAGGCAATCCCCATATTCTACATACAAATAACTGTTTTATGAGTGAGTAATTAACGGTTCAAGTCCGTTTTCAAAAATTCGTGACCAGACACTTTTTCAAATTATGTACAAAACCATTACCAGTCAGGGCATTAGAAAATTCAAAATTTAACGTTTTCTGTGACTTTTGGACTTAAAACTTGACTTGTTGTGCTAACTTTAGGCATTGTAATATGGTAGTGACCCTTTGGGACTCTCATTAAGTTATCGATATCAACTCAATGAGCCTCTTTAAGAGACAGCGTCAGATATGACGTCACGAAGTTATTAGTAAAAAAATTGATTTTCGTTCTCTTGCGATACAATGCATGCATTTAACAGGTTGGGGTGTGCCTGATCAGACATAAGGAAGATTTTGACTAAAACTCATGAGATACAACATCCAGTCCTATATCGCTGTCCTAAGACTTGCATTTTATGAGTTTGAAAACGGAACACGAGTGGAGCAAATTTCCAAACAAAGAAAGGGAATGTCAGAAACAAAGACGACACACGATTTACAACAACTATACACACAACGACCCGACGACGCAACGGCAACAACTATTTACAATGGAGGCCGTATGATGGTGATGACACAGCGCAAGGAAGCCCTTAACGGTCACGCCAGTGTGACCAGCGCTTTACGGCTACGCGGATGGGTCATAGGTGAGGCATGCGCAATAAAATTTAGAAAGGAAGATGATGTGCCATAATCCGAAGAACTGAAGAAGGAGATCCCGTTTTCTCAGCATGTTCCGGAAGAGTCAAGACGATGGTGTCGAATACAGTCAAAAGTTTAGGAAATTAAGTTTGTCACACGTGGATATTAAGAATCTTCCAGCTCACATGGCTGATATCTATACTCTCCAGGTTAAAAACGTGTTTAGCAATTAAACACTTATTTTGCCCCACTCTAAATTCTAAACATGTTTAGCAAGTAAACACTAAATGTTTAGCAATTAAACACTAAATGTTAGGCAATGAAAGGTGTTTTGAAACGAAAAGTTTAGAAAGACACACGCTTCTTTAGCATTTAAACATGTTTACAAATTGGGGGACAAAATGTTTAGGAAAGCGTTTAACTCCTAAACACCTTTTTCAGAGTGAACATGTCTTGCTTATTTTTCCTGCAGAAACAAAATTTATAACTGTAGTCACCCAAACTTGAATTTGAATGAAAAGACTCTCCTGTTTTGTGATTGTTTTATGAATGGCTCTACAGGATCATGTGACAATACTTTTTCCTCAAGCGTGCAATTTACTTGTAGAAATCGCTTGTTTTACCTTGAAAATGTAATACTTGAGCCCTAAAGTATTCTGAAAGTACGTTTAGAGAGAAATAAGAAGGAAACAGTGAAATCTTTACACCTGTTGCTAAAACTAGGTTTAAAGCTACTGCTGTGCATGTTCTTAGGGCACATTTGACTTAATGGGGGAAGGGGGTTAAAAATATACAGCCACAGGGCAAAATATTACACATTTTCCACCCAGACTTTTAAAGTATAATTGCAATATTTTGGTTTCAACTTGTAATTTGCCTATAAAATGGGTATTTCGGATTCTTTGATTTATTTTTTTGAACATTTCAAGGTGTTCTTGAAATGAGATAAGCGATCTGCTTTATGTTTGTAATAATCTCACCTGTGTAATTCCCACCATGCATTTAAACCGTCAAATTAAGTGAAGAGTGATACATCCTTGATATGCTCGTCATTTTTCACATATTCTAGCAATTTAGGAATACATTAACAGGTTGTTATCAGTGCGGTCCGTCAAAATGAATATCTTTTATAAGGAAAAGTAAAGACTTTGCGTCAGAAAAAAGGCAAAGGTACTTTCCCAAATGTTTGATTCATCAAACGCATTGACTTCTCGAGGTCAGTGAAGTGTGAAAAGTATGATTACTCAACTGATTGTTATCGGTTGATTTTGGGGGAGTATGGCCACTAAACGTCCATTTGGACTATTCCATTGTTACTTCGTGGGTGGTGCAGACTTAACGTTCACATTTATTTTAAGCGAAGGTATATAACACAATCAGTAAAAGTTTGGGAAAGATATTTTTTGAGAACTATTATTTTTTAAAGCAAAAAAAAAAGAAAAAGAAAAAAAAAAAGAAAGACCTCAAAAAGCATTTCTCCTAGCGGTTGACTTTATTTGGCTGCCAGTCATTTAAAAGGCTGATACGCTTCTCGGCCTTTTAGATGAGATCATGTGTAGTCATGGGCGTCCGGAAGGGGGGGGCAAGGGGGGGGCACTTGCCCCCCCCTGGAAAATCAAACTTGTGAAAAAATTAATTAAAAATTAAAATAAAAAAAAAAATTAAAAATAGATCATCAAATATCTTCACTCACAGCGTCAGTTTCTACTGAAATATGCGGACATTTGACCAGGAACAGCAAAAGAGAAGATGGTATGCTGAATAGTGAAATCGTAATTTGGGGACCATCATTCGTGATATCTATTGGAAATTTGTAATGGTAAAAACTATGCCAAAATTGTACTAGTTGTCAAGTATGTAGTGTGCATATGGCATCCGACTATTGATGAATGCGTTGGTCTTGGTTTGGTCCCAGTGGCGACGCGCGGATGTAACTGGGATATACAAGGTGAATATGGGGGGGGGGGGGTGGGGGTGATTCATAATCATCAATCTATATAGGCTGTTTGACAGTTGTAAGTTTTATCGTGCTCAGGCGTGCGAGGCCGTGACCGAGAGGCAGATTTACCTTCAACAACTGTTTTAGATTGAAAATTCTAAAAATCTAAAAATTACAGACATGAAATTCCTGTTTCAGGGCTGGGTACATGCAGCTTATAACACTCGCCAAGTGTCGTTTCCGGCCATCTGGAGGGTTTGTAAGACCCAAAATTTTCTTGTACGCTCCGCGCCAACCGATGGTGGCGCTCCGCTTAGATAGTGTACACAATTCAATCATCCATGAATGACCTTGCCCCCCCCCTTGTAAAAATTTCTGCGGACGCCCATGTGTGTAGTATCTGTTCTTTTTAGCCAGTCTAGAATGGAGCCATACATGACAGACCAATGATGTAAATGGTCTGAGGGGAGTGAGGTTGGTCAAGTGTTGTCCTTCAGTGGACGTATAGCTTCTTCGGCAAGCAGTTAAAGTGTGTCTCAAGTCAAAAAATTCAAAAATATATATGAAAGTGCAGGAAAAATAAATTCTAACAGTCCAACTTCCATCTTTATTGCACATTCCTGAGCTGAGATATAAAATGTTGAAGTTAATTCACTTAAACAAATTGGTCGTTTTTCATTCTCTTTAATATATATTTTTGAATTTTTTGACTTGAGGTACACTTTAAAATTTGGTTTTGCCGAACGGTTCCACTTTGCCAGAGAGTCGGGAGGATTTTAGAAAAAGTATAGCGCCAATTGCATGATGGATCAAAACTCTCACAAACCGAGACATTTCTTTCACTCTGTATCGGTATGGGAAATACAGGGTTCAAATATTTTCACTTTGAAATGATTGACAAATCGGTATGTGGTTGTCGGAAATAAAGTGAGACATATTTTAACATAAAAATGATTGATATATATATACGTCCCAGGTGAACTCAAGAGGGAAATAACTTAAGGAAAATGTGGGTTTGCATGACTTTATAAAGTGCAGCCAAGGTTCCGTAAAAGCAACGACTCTTAAACTGGTGTTTAGGAATCAACACTTCTCTAAACCAGAAAGCTCGCTGTGTAAACACTTTTTGCCTGCTATCTCTAAAATTTTTGGAAGACTTACATACAATAGATTATCAGCTTTTATAAATAAGAATAACCTATTATATTCCGGGCAGTATGGATTTCGGAAGGATCACTCCACATATATGGCTGCTTTAAAGTTTTTTGATGATATAGTGTGTAACTTAGATAATAGAGTCAGCACCGTGGCCTTATTTTTCGATTTGTCTAAAGCTTTTGATACTATAAATCATGAAATTTTATTGAACAAATTGTACAGATATGGAATACGGGGTGTGGCTTTTGATTGGTTTAAAAGTTATCTTTCTAATCGTAAACAATTTGTCCGTTTTAAAGGGAAGGACTCTAATCTTAATAATATTAATATCGGTGTTCCGCAAGGTTCAATACTGGGACCTCTTCTTTTTATATTATATATCAATGATATGTATAAGTCGTCAAAATTACTGAAGTTTATATTATTTGCCGATGACACAACTGTTTATTATCATAATCCTGATGTCAATCGAGCCCTCCAAGTTGTTTCTTCAGAGTTAAAAAAATGTTTCTGAATGGTTAGCGTCAAACAAGTTATCTTTAAATATAAGTAAAACTAAGTTATTGGTTTTTAATAATATGAAAGGTGAAACTGCACGTTTTACTATAAATTTTAAGAACACCATCATACGTAGTGAAAATTCTACTAAGTTCTTAGGGGTTACAATTGATAATAAACTCACATGGCAGGATCACATTCACAACGTTACTAAATCCGTTTCTAAAATCGTCGGTGTTATGAATAGACTAAAACATTATATTCCTAGTTGTTCCTTGTTAACTATCTATAATGCATTAATTTTACCACACCTTACTCATAGTATTTTGTTATGGGGTAATGCCTTGCCAACATATACAGACAAGTTTTTTATTCTTCAAAAGATGGCTGTACGAACTATATCAAAAGCTTCACCATACACTCATTCTCTTCCACTTTTTCACCATTATAATATTCTAACTCTAAAGGACCACTACAATTACCAGTTAGGCGTTCTTTTGTATAGGCACAACAGCGGTCAACTCCCTCCTGATTTCCATTCCTTTTTCAACTTAAATAGTTGTCATCACAACTATCCAACCCGAAGAAGAGATAATCTTCTCCAGCCATATACTAGGACAATGTTTGCGTACTCTCACGTGTGTAGTAGCGGGGTTTCTCTCTGGAACTCTTTTGACATAAGCATAAGAAATGCCCCTAACCTTAATCTATTCAAGAAGTACTTAAAGAAATCCTTCTTGTTATTGTATGTGGATAATTAATTCTACCTGGCTAAAAAAATAAATAAATAATCAAATAAATAGATAATTAAAAATCTGGCTAAAAGTAAGCATCAAACTAGCAGCAATTCTTTATATACAATCATGTAAATGTTACAGGAGTCATATCCGTATTTATATATTCTAGTTGTGTAAGCAATTAAGAACATCTCAGTTATTAGGGCCAGACTAGAAAAGCTTGCAAGCTTCATCTGGTTCCTTTTCTACTGTCTTCATACTCACGTTTCTTGTAAATATTATTACGTATTGTATCATAATAATAATGATAATGAATGTACGTTTGTATGTAGTACAGTTGAAATAAACAACAACAACAACAACAATGTAAACATGTTGAGAAGGTACATACAATTGTTTAATTCCAAACCATTTCGTTTTGAAATACATTTGATTACTATAAACGTGACATGTTAAGTTGGGACAAAGTAGGTGCGTGGTTAATTGCTTAACAGGGTTTGGGGAGTACAGAGAACTGTCAGTGCTCTCTACGGCCAAATATTATATTTATTTCTTAAAACAGCATTTGTGCTTACCCTAAAAAGGTCATGTATTCTAATGAAGTGCCCAAATGTTCCTGTTCGCTTTATTTTTTTTTATTTATACATGACCGAGGAAAGCATATAACTTAACAAATTGGGAGCTATACAAAGACCTAAAAGAGCATACACACACTCACTCTGTTTAACTGAGTGAGTTATGCTCTTTCATGCCTTAGTGTGGCTGCCAATCTGTAAAAAAAATAGACTGTCGTATATTGCATACTCTATGATTACCTCAAGTCAAAAAATTCAAAAATATATATTTAAGAAAATGAAAAATGAATTCTAACAGTCCAACTTCCATCTTCATATGACATTCCTGAGCTGAGATATAAAAGGTTGAAGTTTATTCACTTAAAACAAATGGGTCTATTGTGCAATAATTTGTGTCTTTCTTGTTGTACAACACACATAAAATGCTTTGTTTTCCTTTAAAATTAAAAATGTGTTTATGACCTTGAACACTTCCTGTTTGCTTGCATAGCATGTTGCACAAGGAGGGCTTAATTAATTACATCACCTCATAAGAGTAAGAGTGCTATCACACCTTGGTACAAGGTGCAGTAACGTTCGGAAGAACAAAGAAATACAAAGATTGTAGTCTGAGTAGTACAAGAATGACATCACAAATTATTGCGCAATGTACCATTTTAATTTGAGTGAATAAACTTCAACATTTAATATCTCAGCTCAGGAATGTCCTATAAAGATGGAAGTTGGACTGTTAGAATTTATTTTTCATGGTCTTTAATATATATTTTTGAATTTTTTGACTTTGGGTACACTTTAAGTTATAAGTGCTTCACTCACGTGTGTATTCATGTCTTTAAAATTTCTCTTCACTATTTACAATTTATCTATTCTTTATTTGTGTCGATATGTCTCCTTTTGTCTTCCGTATTTATTTTTGATTGATTGGTCTTTTGCTGACTTTTTATTGTCGAACTCTGGGAGGGAGAAGTCTCAACATTCCTGTCTTACACTTTTTTTTGGGGGGGGGGGGGGAGTGTGCTGACTCTTTTTGTTTCTTTTTGGGAGGGGGGGATGCAATTTTTCGGACAGTGTGGAGTGCATGATTGCAAACGAAAATTCAAAAGCGACTACATCGGAGGTGGAGATTTCTCATACTTTTCAGGACGTTCCTCGAAAACGGATGGTAGCGCTCCGCTTAGATAGCCCTCAGTACAGGATTACATACACATTTTCGGCACAGAAACTTCTGCCCCAAACTAACTGTAGTTTAGGTCTCAAGTATGGGCTATCGTCAAATTAGATCGATCCGAACATCCGTCCTGCAGGCTCATTTTGTCTTTTTGCTCGAGATTGTACATGTGTTATCGATTGCGAAAATTCGTTCCCTCCAAACAGAGGGGAATCTATACGCTTTTGAGCCCTGGTGTTGGTAAGTCCGGCACATGATGTCTCGGGAGTGGGAACCAGAAAGTACAGCGACGAAAACCGAGAACCGAATCCTCAAAGATCGATAACTTAAGAACATATTGATTCAAAATCATATTCCGAAGCCTCAACTTTCGTCTGTTGTTAAAAAAGTAAATTGAGTATGAAGTCACTATAGACTACTTGGTGTAGGTTCCGGTCTAGTCCACTGTCACAATAGCGAGACTGAGTGTCTCTATTGCTTATTTCATGCACTTAACCTTCACGAGTCGTGCTCTCAACCCCGAAGCCAGACTACGTTCTCTGCCCTCTCGTTTTAACAAATCGATTACCAATGACTAAACTTACCCTTATCGATCCAAGAGTTGTCTAACAACTCCTTGGTCAATCTCATTGCAGTATCGTCTACTCCCCGGTTGGAATTCCTGGCTATTCTCATGCATAAGTTAAAGCAATGCCAATTGCAAATATGTATGAAAGTTTCCAGCCGTGTGCATTTTGAAGTAAGGTGATTTATTTTTTCGCATCTTAATTTTCTTTAACGTTTAGGCACATCTGCTCCGCTGGTGAGATTTGTCCCGGCTGTGCTATACGTCTTTAATCTTTCTGACATAAATATGCAGACAAGGACTATAATATATGATGTTTGTGTAAAGGTAATGAATATTTCATGTATTTTTAATATACAAGCCGACTCAACACTACATTTATCACATACCGCACGAGAAACAACTATTCTCGGATTGCAAGAAGGATTACTCAAAGTAATTCCTTTGACGTGCTGGCGGGTCGAGCTCTTTGCTTCTGGGACTATCGGTAAATTTACTTTTACAAGGACGACGAAATTTAAGTGTTGATTTATTCATTCACGTTAAGTGAAGATATTTTCCTTGTTAATCAGCGTGATATGAGTTGCTGGAAAGAAAGCCAAAAAAAGAAAAAAATCATTACCGAAGATTAATATGTTCGTGACGTTACAAGTAACATTACAGACTATTGCCAATAGCCTGATAGCCAGGTCCATTTCCAGGGACACGGGAATTGGAGGGAGAGGGTCCAATTTTTTTCGATACTGGAGAAAATTTCAAGGTTTTCATCCACTCAATAAGAATTAGAAGGGACGTTGTAAATCCGAAACCGGGAACTCGAACTCAATTCCTTAAGTGTTCGTTTAAAGGGAAGAGGCAGTCACCCCAATTGGATTAGTAAAGTCGCCTGAGGTGTTTCATGATTGGCTCTTGAAAATATAAGGTGATTGAACTTTTTCGTTTATTCAGAATGAGCGCCTGAAATGAAATGATAGATACTTGCAAGCCAAATAAGAAAATGTCTGTGGGATCTGGTTGCTGTTTTAAAAGAAGTTTAAGGTGATTACTCTTTCCCATCAGCCTAAAGGTTGTTATTCGTCACCCTCACCACAATTTTACTAGTAATCTACAGAAATTCTAAACTAGCTCAGCCCTTTGATTGACATCAAATTCAAAAATCCAGAGCGGCTGATATTACAAATCCAGTGCCGAGAGTTATCTGAAATTACACATTAGGGATTTTGTTCTGATTTGAAAAAATGAACCTATTTATTTCCAATTTTCTACCAATTCCTAGCCCCGGTTATGCTTCATATTAGAAATCTGCTAATATAAGACCTTAGTAAACACTTGAAAGCATTATCGCGCTTTTTTTTGAAAATTTTACAAATTTCATTTTTAATTCTTTCACAGTGTCAGATCGTCGGAAAAAGGGAGTTCTTACAAAACTGAAAAAATGGCAGAAAAAAGATTTTGAACAAAAACGCAGATCATATCCCCCATAACAAAATTACCTTAGAGAGAAATACCATAGAGGTTAAGATCTACCCAACCTTGCTGACAACGTGTGCCGATATGCATAAAGGTTACATATACACCTGCGTAACGGTTAAAAAAGTCACTGGGTACGTAGTAGGTATCGATGAAGCTACTCTTCTTGACCTGCCTCCTGAAATGTATGTCGATGAAGCAGAACGCCAGGTTTGTCAAGATGACTGACGTTATGGGGCAAAAACATTCACCTCAAATTTATTTTAAAAGCAACGACAAAATCTCACAATTTTCTTCTTTCTTCTCTTTAAAGCATTTTTAATATTATTTCATGACTTAGGCCTTCATATTGGATATTTAAATTGAAACAAACAGTTACTCCAAGGAAAATTCACATCAGACTGAGGTTGAAAAATGTTCCCATATGATTCTGAAAAGCCATCCATGAAACAGGAAGACTAGCTCACTAAAGAACAAAAGTTGAGAGTGACTTCGATTTCTCTTTAAAAATTCAATTTGCAGATAATAGTCGTCTATAAGGAATCCACTCACACGATCGCGAGCTCACACCTATACACAAACAAGGAAACACGCATACAAACGCACACAGATACGCATATGTACAAATCATAGATAGATGTCACATCAAAAATGCAGTATTGTCACTTTTAATAGGTTCAAATTGACTTATTTTGAAGCCCTTAAGTCACATGCATACCACAATGTTGAATTTTGTTTATTCTGCCTCCCCTTTTTTCAAATCTGCCTCAGTTATTGGGGGCAAAGAGATTTGTTTGTCTCCACCAATATTTTAATTGGTGGGGCTCCTGCCCCCTGCCCCCAAGATCGACGCCCCTGAAACGCGTGTCTAAATAATTGGCAATAAGAAAACTAACATTGACCAATATGTTGAGAGGAGCCGTGATAGTGAGAGATAGCTATTTAACTAAGAACAGAGAGTAAAACAGGAACTAAAAATACTAAAATGCACTGCAAGTTACCGGTAATGCAGTCAATGCAATGCTACCCTGAGATAAACAGTTCTATTCATTTCACCAAAGGAGCACATGAAATTTCTTTGTTCAACTCATTACTCTGAGGCAACAGGCTAAGGGCGGCTTGCAGCCAACGAGGGGCTGAAAAGGTTACCTTTCCCCAAGTCTCAGTTTTTTCTTAGTCTGCAAATAATGTGTATATTTTCCTGTAATATCGTGAATTAAACATATGGGAAGTAAATCTTATACTACAGGATAAAAACATCATATCTTGGAGACACAGCAAGTGTAAAAGAAGCTTATTTCCATTTCATTCCGTTACACCATCTCACTTCAGGGGGCTACAATTAAATCGTTTGTGCATTTTGGAATAAAATCAACTTTGAGTCTCCGACCTTCAAAGATTCGGATCTCTTATATCCTTTTCTGTAATTTAACGTTGTCACTGATGACAGGTCTGTTTTTTGAATTAATTCGTAAGTGACATATTTTTGACAGAATGTCACGATCTGATCACGGTTCTTGCGTCAGTTGGTCATTTTATTTACTGATGGAATTTTACTTTGTAGGTACATAGTAACGTATAACGATGGCGTGGAGTGACAATCAAAAAGAAGAGACACACAATAAGCGAGTTCCGTAAAGAATTATGGGAATCACTCAGGGCACACAACAGATCTCAGCACATTTTTATTGAGTTCCCCTAATTTTGTGCAGAACTGGTAAGTTAAGTTACACTAATCCTTAAAAGAATAGTCCGAAAGCAATTTTATATTTCATATGTTAAAGAGGAACAGATTCTTAGCGTTCTGGTGAAAGTTTCATTCATTTCCCATCTTCGGTTCTCGAGAAACTGGCAATTGAAATTGGCACATTTCCTGTGAAAAGTGAACTTGAAGCAAGCAGGTGTGATGTTATGGATTCACATTGTTGGCCAATGTTTTATTTTTCCTTACTTTTCACCTTAAAAGTTTTACCTTGAATAGGGATGCTATCTTGTCGCTAAGGCCTATAAAGTTTTTAAAAGGCCATTTCTCAGGATGCACCCATGGCATCAATAGATCATAGTTGCATAGAATTGGCGGTAAATTATAAACAAAAACAAAACATTGGTCAACAATGTGAATCCATGACATCATGCCTGCTTGCCTCAAGTTCATTCTGTGTAGAAAATTTGTCACATTCAATTGCTAATATCTTGAGAAACGCACGTGAAAATGAATAAAAATTTCACCAAAATACTTGGAATATGTTTCACTTTAACATACCAAAAATAAATTTGGCATTGGACTATTCCTTTAATCAAGTGTGATCAGCCTTAGCGCGAAAATAGGGTCTCTACGCTATTTACTATACGGCAGATTGAAATAAAAGACAGAAATTAAAGAAAGGCAGATTACATGCAGCCTTCTAGCAAAAATTCTTGTTTGGAATTTATTAAAAACGAGATTCGACATATTCCTCAAGTAGCGGGCCTTAACTCAAAATGTTAAAACAAGTATTGTACTTACAGGTCACTGTGTTGTTTATCCCCACAACAGTGGTGACTTACGCTTGTGTAGACGAATGATAGAACTCGCACGTTACCTGACAAAGGCACTACATATGACGCAATGTGCTGAGATGGAATGATACATTGTAAACAAAATACAATAAGGCGGTAAAATTGTTTAATGTGATTCCAATTGTGTGCTGCATCTGCCTATTAATGTAGTCCTAGTAACGAATGGATGTAGTTATGTAGTATAGTTATGTAGTAACGACGAAAAATAAGGTAAGATTTATTTGAATATTAATGTAGGACTGCAAAGTGAATGTGATCATTGATAGCCTGTGAAACACATTCATTGGCTTCTTACATCCGTTTGTTGAAACCTTTCGAACCTAACCGTTTCCAGAAGTTTAAATTAACCAACATGAGATAGATATAATAGCATTGATAAAACATCCAGATCTATTATTCTTCTAATGAATAGGCTATATTTACCAGGTATGGATCAAACCTGTAGCTCAAGTGGGGGGGGGGGGCGAGGTTTAAAGATAGGATGGGGGGGGGGTTAAAGATAGGACGCTAGCATGTGCGAAAAAGACGTTTACGCTTTAAGCACGCACAAGTGGGGGGGGGGGAGCATTTTTCATGATGGACGGGGGGGGGGGAGGGCAGATTGTTCATATGGCATTTATACCACCTGGATATTAGATATAGGCCTATCCTTGATCAAGGCATGCAGCAAAATGTGGGAAATTACTTCTGGTGGGTGTTTTCTGTTTATACAAGTCAGTACCCCGGGACTCAATTCTGGACTGCAGGAAAGTCTCCCCCGGGACATTATTAAATAGCGACCTCTTCTTCTTCTTCTTTACTGTTAATAAATTATTGTTTATATATTAATCTTTCTCCATTTGCACCTTTTAATTTTTTTTTATATAATTTTTCTCATCTCAATAACAACAATTTTTTGTCTTAGTGGGGCATCATTAGGCCTAAAAGCCTACTGCCTAATGAAACGTGTTAATGATTCATACGGTATATGAGTTCAACGTACAATGAAAATGGTCGTTCATTGAAACAAATGAACTATAGTATGAGGGATCGAACAAAAATGCCACATTTTGCGGTCTCAATCGGAGTGCTAGCCTGGTTTATACACCAATAATCTACGTCATCGCGAATACATTCTAGTCTTTCTATCTTCCTTCGTCAAACTATCTTGTAAATTCTTGTTACGTGTGAAATAAATCATTCTACCAAATGTGTACATAAGCATAATAGCCAAGTATGTATGCCAGGTGAATTATGATATTATGTGATATCATTCCAGAGAATAATATACCTACATTACATTCGTCATTCTATCATTAATTTAAGTTTCCGAGTAATTCCCCTCTCACGTTCTCCCATTATTGTTGGTCATTATAGAAATTAAGGTAATATAACATTCTCTAAGAGGAATTTTTTAGGGAGAAGAAAGTAATTGTACTTGTTAAATTATTCGACTGTCTTCTAGAGACGCAGACACACATATTTTTATTCTTGTGACTTTTGCCCCACTGTTGTTGTTTTTCTACCAACGCGGAAGAAAATATGATTTATGATCAAAAAAGTGGAAAGCGGTTTCTCTACATCCAAAAGTAAATAGGTCCAATAGGCCTAAAGTGTTTGCGACCCGTGAGAAAGTGTACAATATGTGTGAATATCTGTTTTAACTCTCGTTGTAGAATGTTGAAAGGGAATAGAAGTGATGCCTTGACGTCACTTCTGACGTTACTTTGGAGAAATAACATATAAACGTGGCTGCACCACTGACCTTTGTGTAGGACATATACAGATCAATGGACGGCACGCAGAAAAATTCGTCGTGTGTGTTTGTGTGTGTGTACAAACTCTAGGTAATATTCATTTGATTGACCAATCAGCTGTCCTCATAAGTTGGTGTTAGTTGTTATTTCTCCAAAGAAGAACTAACTTTTTTGCATTGTGACATTATATGCATTAGGTCTATATAGAGTGACTTCAAGTTACGTCACATTTGGTTAGCCACGCCCTCTGCCGGGCAAAAATCAACAGTGCTTCAATACAACAATCACACGTGGGTCGTCAGCCACTTCTCAGCTAGTTATTCTAGCTAGCGCACTACATCAATTTTTGTACATCAAAAGGAGCGGGACTTGTGACGAAAGTGAAAGCACTCTAAGGGACTCGAAACTGTGATATGATCGTTTTCTCAATACAAGCAGCAGTAGAAAGTACGCATATCCCTCCCCCCCCCCCCCGCAGTTATGCGCGCTTCAAAAGATAAAAACGGGAGCTACGGCACCGGAAGCCGGGGCACGAAAAAGGGGAACCTGAGTTCTGGTGTGTTACACTTTCACATGTAAAAAGTGTCGTAATTTTGTTCATAACTACGCTTGTACTTCTATGAACTATGTAATTCTACCCTGGCTTGGTATGGACTCAAGGGATTGCGAGTGACCCTTCACACCAAAGAGAACGGTGTAGAGCAAGTGGTGTGGAGCAAGTGCGATGCAGCAATAACTGTGCGTCGTGCGTCGTTAAAACACGAATATCTATTCATTTTTTCTTAAGTGGAGAGGCCATATCATCTGTGAATCTCACGAAAGAAAACACCTTTTGCGGTTTGCAATTATTATAAATATTACTAAATGGGACGAACACCAAACACATACTCTCATTTCTGACGCGTGATCAACGACATTTGATTCATTTCCGCAATCTACAAAGTGCAACATCACCCATAGGTGACGGAATTTTCTTTCATGGTCATAATTTTGGGAATGATTTATGATAAGTTTCCTTAGCATGAATAAATCTGCGCACAGTGCACAGCATAGATTTGCAAGTCGCGTGGTGGATTTCTTATAGGCCACGTTAAATCACCCTTCATTTTAACTCAACACGCATTCCTTTAGTTATCGACGTTATAATAAATTTGGAGAATATAAGGTCTCGGTCACGTGATCGACGAACTTAGTTGATATCTGTAAGCTACAAAATGCAGCCAAGATCCCCACCATTGACGGAATTTTCTTTCTTGTTCATAATTTGGGGGATAATTTATGATAAGCTTCATTAGAATAAAAAGAAAAAAAAAACTACGCGCAGTGAGCGCCACAAATTTGTTAACCTTTTTGTAGAATTCTCACAAGTCCCCACAAGTCATATTGCAGTCGACTAAACTGTCAACACCCATGCTTTTTTAATTTTCAACTTTGCGATATATGATGAACACGTATCATTTTATTGTAGACTGATGAAGCATCTCAAACACAAGACGTAATGAAAAAGTCCCTGCTAGCTTTGTCAACGTAGGCACCAATAAAAACACCGAAAAGAGAGATCCTCAGCTATTTTAGTTATTTTCAGCAACACTCACAAGTTCGACAACCTTACGGTAGTAGGCTAGAAGTCTAAAGTGAAATAAACCTGGCCCTTGAGCAGGACTGCTTATCGCATCGTCTTTCACTACACAGTCCGTGTGAAGAGAGCAAACGATATTAATAGAGACAATTTTGGTCGTCTGCAGAAGACGGACAACATGTTTTTAGTAGAATCCGTGTGCATTTAAAAGACAGTTGCTTTAGAACGCTATTAAGCCCATACCCGGGGAATCGTTCATTTGGACGTGGACCCCGGGTTTGTATCACTTACCAGATGCAGCTTAAAGTCACTCAAGTATAGGCGAAGATAAGGAAATCAATTGTTCTGCTAGCTGAAGCAAACAATCGTCCTGCTCGCTGATGGGTGAAAGCAGAGGATTACCGGGGACTATTTTAGATTAATCACGGTTTGTAAACTTCAAAGGACTTGTACATCTCATGGTCAATTTCCTGATTAAAGCGGCTCACATTGGATTATACTTCACATGATGTTCTTGGAAACATCTTAAGAGTTCCTAACGGATTCAATTTATTTAATGCCTATTATTGCTGGAATGCGAGGGACAAACTTTTTAAAACATTTTTTTCTTTTCCCAGGTCGTCATCATTTTGATATCTCTCTCAAAAACGTCAAACGGGCAACCCTAGAAACTGCAAGAGTTGATCACTAAACCTGTTCGTCACAAGTTCGTGCTTAAGGTAAGTGTATAGACCCTGTTTCAAATAGTAACGGCAAATGATCATGAGATAAAGTTTTGGTATGCGTTGAATACGTATGTGTTCACTTCTTGAGGTCGTGTCCGTTTTTAAGCGTAATTCTGCGTTATTGACACCATTCTGCTTCAAGCTTTTGAGGAGTGAGGACCAACATTATTGGCCCTCACAAACAGTTCTGTAAAGCTATGTTGTAAAAACCTGTTGTAGACATTTTACATGTACGTCTACTAGTATAGTGTATATCCTAGCTTGTACATTTTACATGTACGTCTACTAATATAGTGTATATCCTATCTTGTAAGCGCTGTGCCAAGATGTATGTGGGTGAAACTAAACGTCGCCTAGCTGATCGGGTTACTGAACACTTGAGGTCCATTAGGCAAAACCTTCCAGGTTATCCGGTTGCCAACCATTTTAACCCCCCATCGGCCTGTTCTATGCAGGATCTGATGGTCACGGCGGCCATCTCATGCAGAGGTTCAGACCGTGATCGTCTTACTGCCGAAAATCGACTGATAGCAAGGCTAGGAACTCTAGCTCCTAACGGGCTGAACGTCAAACTCGACCTGTTATAGATTGGGTTAATTTTTCACAACGGACTGTTTGCCGAACTTGAACTTAAATTGATCGTGTTCAATTTTCCTTCAGAGTCCGTTCATAATGACATCATAATCGCCTAGCGTGTTTATTATTACTTTTAATTTTTATCGCGTCACAACTATTAACTTATTTTGCACGGTTGCGTCGTTTACCTGTGTTTTAAATTGCGTCGCGAAGTAGGCAAACATTTCATTATTGGCATTTCCTTTGTAAAGAGGTTGTACGCATGGCGTCAGCGCGTTTTGGTAGTTTGGCTTGCTGGATGGATCTTGTCATGGGTAGTGCGTGTTTTACCAGTGCGTCCGCACTACAGGGACTTAGAAACTTTTGTAAGGAGTTGATGGGGACATAGCAAGACACACAATGCGCTGACGTAGGTGCTTGGCCTTTGTACGCCCGCCGATTGAGTTGTATCGGCACGCGTTTTTTTGTTTCTTTTGAATATCGTTTTTTGATCAGTTATTATTTTGCCGCCTGATGAAGGGTACATACCCGAAACGTTGCGGAGCTTTCTTCCGAATTTTAGCACTTTTTATCATAACAAACTGTTTACCTTCATACTTTACCAGTGCTACGCAGTATATATATATATATATATATATATATATATATATATATATATATATATATATATATATATATATATATATATATATATATATATATATATATATATATATATATATATATATATATATATATATATATATTTATATATATATATATATATATATATATATATATATATATATATATATATATATATATATATATATATATATGCGTGTGTACTGTATATATATATAATAACTCATTGGTATTTTCCATTTTTTGTTATGAAAGGGGTTGTATGAGTGTGACTTGGCCGGGGACTAAGGGGAGGCTAAAACAGTTTCCCCTCCAGTCTGGAGAAGAATAGCATTTGGTAAGTCTCCGGATGTTACATTGTTTAATGTTTGTGCCTAAAACAATAATTTTGTTTTTATGATAGGAATATGGGGGAGGGGTTGAACCTCAAAACAATCCCCTCGTGCAGAGGCCTAGTTTTGATGTTTGAAGGGGGGATGTAAGTTCTGTACTTAGAAATTTTAATGAAGTTCATTTAAGCCTCAAACAGCTGAGGGATGATAACATTGTGTTTTGGTTTTCTTTTATTATTGTGTTGAAGTGCAGGGCAGCCCTGCAAAAATGGTTTTATTAACGATACATTGTTGAATTATCTTCAAGGTAACTTTGTCTAATGTGTGTAAGCAGTTTTTGCTACGTAGGTATATCGATACCACAAGGAAACCGCGAGGAACAGCTACCCCGTAGTACTTAGCACAATCTGTCTTATATATTCTACACAATGTACATACATTTTCGCCATATGATGAAATTATGAATTTTCTTTAGGGGGTGTATACAGTGTAACATATTCTTCAATCAATGATATTCCCTTTCAACTAATATTTTACACAAGTATCATGACTGCAAGGTTTCATAATAATAAATTGTATTTCCTTCTTAGTTACAGGATTTGATAGTTTGTTATTTATATATACGCTCGTAAGAGAAGGTGTGTATAACAGGGTCCTTACTAAGGCTTTATTAAATGACTTTTGTTTTCACGTGTCACGTAATTCTAAGGTAATAGATTACATTGCTCCAGCTCAAGGTCTAATATTTCTTTTGATGATATCGCCTCCTCTGAATTTTTGTTTTGCAATTGTTTGTTTGTAATTACATTCGAGATTAAAACTTTCATCAACTGAAGCTTAAAGATGATTTGTCTCTCATTTACAGGTCATTGCGACTCATTATTTCAAAGGTACGTTAGCCAGCAAGTGTAAGTTGAAAGCAAATTGGATGGATATTTCCTCAACGTTGACATTTTTTTGTGTTTCTTTCGTAGTGTGAATATATTGATACGAATTGAAGTACGGAAGCAATACGGAAAATCGCCTTCTAGAGATCATTCTCAGTTTAATTTCGTTCGTAAAAAAATCATCGAAACTGCAGCATTTCGTTGACAATTTTCCATCTTTTTCCATCTGGTTCCATCTTAAGAAGACCAATAGTTTTTACAATTCCAATAATTCAATCTCATTGAAGTATACACTAGGGACGTTGTGAGAGTTCGTGTATGTTCAAGTCATATGTATAGGTAATGTTCTGGTTTTTGGAACTTTTGTTTCACCGTCAACACAGGGAATGGGTTTTGTAACATTTACCTCTTAATACTGGAATTCGTAAACCTCTGATGAAGAAGATAGGCCTTATTGAGAATCTGCAGAAGTAACTTAGTGTAAACTACACTGAAGTATAGAGAATGTTTTTCTTTTATACGTTATTGCGCTTTTTCTAATAATGCCGTGGGCGTGGTTTAGTTAGACTAGGTTTAACGACACGCCAACAAGAACGTTGTATATAGTGCCAACTAGATGAAAGGAAAAGTGTAAACACAGTTTCAAATACACTTTAAGTTCCAAAAAAAGTTTCACACACAGTTCGAATACGGAGCAGGTCCTTCCCTTCAGTCGCCTATTACGACAGGTGAAAAATACCGTGGACATATTCTAGAGCCCTCAGTTCACAGTAATGTGCAAGCACGCAAATATGCTCTTCATTCAGTCATCATATGATCAATCTTAAAGTCAATAGACCCAGTGTGAAATATGTGAAGTGTACCAACAGTCTTCGTGGCAGTCCTCAATTCAGTGGACTTCTACTTGAAGACAATACTCAGCAAAGAATGCACGTTCTCCAATTAGACAGCCGTATCTGTACGCATGCTAAATAGCATAAAAGGAATTTGTCTTTGCGACATGCATCGCCGATGGTGCCAAATGTCCCAATTTTTCTATTAATTATGACGTCGTTCTCGCTATACTTATCCTTCTTCAGTATAGGAAGCTTTGCAGCTTCCTGCTCAGTAGATGTATAACGTCCAAAAACCAAAACAAGCTAACCCATATTTGTCGTTGGATGATTTGATGGAATCTTTGTTCATAGACCCAAGCTTGTCTAATATTTCATCTCCTTCGTCCCGGAACCTGAATAAACACAGTGATTTTTTGCCGATATTTGTTCTGCCATTATTCTATTATTTAGGGTACATCGTATTAGCTTGTACGACGGCTGAGAGTATCTGTCAAATAAATCCTTAATGAACAGAATCTTTTGCCTCCTTCCTTCTCAGAAAATTCCTAAGAGAGCCATAAAATCAAACCATAAAAAAGTCATCTAGACCTACATTCTACAGTACTAGTCAAAAAAGCAAAACGCAGTGTTAAATTTAATGTGAAGTGTCATCACCCTCTGTCAGAGAAATTGGGCTAATTTTGAATTTAATAAGATTATAAGAACAACGAATGTAGTGTTTGCTTTTAAAAATAGCACCGCTGGCAACAATATAGTTGCCAACATCGGAAGATCAAAAATGAGAAGTATAAAATCGCAATAGCCACCTTTAAAAGTTTCACTACTAATAGCCTTGATCAGATATGTGGATGCACGTTAATGAAATATGTAGATACTATTAAAAGAGTGCCTTTGCAACGTCCACAACGCGTGTTAGGTTATAAAGCATTTCCGTAAATGGATGGAAAAAAACTATAATACTGTTGGGCTACAAATAACAACGCTGTGAATAAATTCAATATGATATGTATTGCATCATTAATTGGTTCTTATTTCAATCTGCACTTGCGCATCTTTTTCGTGAATGAAACTAGTAAGATGAAAACGTGAATGACAGTACGTAATTCCCCTGTGGCTCTTAAGCCCCAAACAATTTACACATCGTAAACAGCGGGGAAGAATTAAAGATATTCAATATCTGGTTAATACAGTTTTAAAATAGTTTATGCCTCCCCACAACCTTTATGATACCTCAAGTCCTCAACATAGACAACATTCATTCATGTAGCAAAAATGTTAGGTATTATTTCTCCAGTCCTTTTTGTTTTTTTTTCTGTCACTTCAAGCATACTTCCTCACATTACCTATTGAGTTTCTTAAATTACCACTACCGAAAATGAATGCATCGGTTACTGGACGCAACCCCCTAAAGTGTACCTCAAGAAAAAAATTCCAATGTTTCAGTGGCAAAATAATGTCATTTTATGAATTTTTACATTAAGCCCCTCCCCCCACTAATTAATATGCAAGTGTACTGACATTAAGTACATGATCGTATGAAATCAGTACATGATCGTATGAAATCAGTACATGAACGTATGAAATCAGTACATGAACGTAAGCAAACAGTACATGAACGTATGAAATCTGTACATGATCGTAAGCAGTTAGTACATGAACGTGTACTTTTACTACATCAAATTCGGTGAGCCTTTTGGCGGACTTCTGGTACGCCGAAAGGCTCACTCTGTATGGCGTGCCGAAGAGACAATAATAACATGATGATCTTACGTTTTTACAGGTACAACGTGTGTTTTTAGATGTACAACGTGTGATTTTACATATACAACGTAACATTGAACATGATGAACTTATGGTTTTAGTACATGATGGTGTAAATTAACATCATGATCATATGCAGTTAGTACATCATCGTATATTTTTGGTACATGAACGTGTATTTTTAGAACATCATCATATTTGGTGAGCCTTTTGGCGTGCCATAGGAAATTACACTATTAGATTTCATTTTTTCATCGTGTGTAATAATATTTTTAATTTTTTACCTTAAGGGACACCTTAATTTCGGCCAATGATAAATCAGTGATGAGTCAAATGTTCGTCATGTCAATGCAGTTGTTACGAAGGGATGTGTCAATGTTTCCAAATTTTGCGTCAAAGCAACCTGATAGGTTAGACATAGCTGTGTCATGTTCTTCAAGAAACATGCGTTTAAGTGACTGAAACGTTGGGTCAATCAAAGAACAAAAGGGTGCGTCAATAAGGGTGCGGCAATGCACATAAATGTTTGTCGTTCATAAAAGAGCACTTACTGACTTAGGCTTACTCGGGTGACATTCAAAAATAAATAGTTAGAAATAGTTAAAAAGTTAAATGTCGCAACTGTCTATTACATTCGGACGGCGTTAAAGAGTTTTTGATCTTCAAGACTATCGTCCCCAGCAAACGTTCTGTATATGTACCGTAGTTAATGTACCACGTTTGTATGTATGTGCTAGGTTAGGTTAGGTAAGGTAAGATGGATTTTTACGGCCCACTCTCCAACTAATTGGTTCAAGTCGAACCGGCTACGGTCATTTTCCAATTGTGACTCACTGGTACGTAGGTGTTAGAGGGAGGTACGAGAGTGGCAGTTGCAGCAGCAATGCAATTTTACGGGCAGAGAGGAGCAAACAAAACTAAACTGCTTATATCCTTTTTGGCTATCTGAGGTGCTTCCATTTTTCAAAGTTTCTGTACGCTCCGCGCCAACCAATGGTGTCCCTTCGCTTGGATAGTCGTCATTGCAATGACAGGATTACATATTCGTGAAGGAATTAAAAAGTTATATCATCTAATGTGCTGTTCAATTGACCCATCTGAAAAAGACATCCCGCTATCCCTTTTCCCACACGAACGGAATTTCCACTGTCAAGAAGTTGGTCTATTAATTTTAAACAACTCATCCATATGCCATAAGAAGTATTCATTGTTAGGTTTGCCATGCATTCTTTAAAAGTAGATAACTTAATTTGTATTAACGGACGGTAAAAAATATGCCAATATGGTAAAGTATATTTGAGCGGGATAAATAACTTGCAATCCGGGTCTCTCAATGCGTTCGAAACTCAAATTAGCCAGGCTTTCATGTGTAGGCTCGACACGAGACTATGTCAATGATAACCTTAGGGGCCCAAGGTACATTTTACGTTACATATACTATGCTGACGAAAGCATATACTTTGCTGAAGATTGCTGACGAAAAATGTGAAGACAATTAGTTCCTCTATGGTTAGCCCTAAGCATATAGTTTCCATAACTTGTGTATTAATCAATCTATATTTAGAAGCAAATAGACTGAGGCATAAAGGGTTCGTATTCAGCACAGTGTGGATATCCACTATGTACATGTTGCCTAAACGTGGCGTAGACCTTATGTTTCGACTTTGCTCTAGGGGTTCGTGAGAGGATAGTTTTATGACAAAGACTGGTTCAATCGCTCTCCTTTTATGTTTTCAGAATGGTTTAAAAGTAAGCAGTATCATGTACAGTCGACGAACGTCTTTAGACAATTCATTATAATAGAGCGTTACTAAGATTTTATCTGTACTGTGTGGTAAATTCCATGGCTACCGCAGAAAATTACTAAGTCGACCTATAGGCATAGCATGTACATCACTCCCATTTGCCCACCTTGAAAGGTGCAAACAACAAAAATAAAGAGGGTTCACGACTTAGAAAAAATCGATTGACCTGTTGGTAACAGTTCACTTGAACAACATATGCACTTGAAAATGCGAAGAAATCAAATGAAATACGACGGGCATCTTCAATCTTTTCGATCAGGTAGTAAAGAACGTAATTTCGTAATCGTTCAGTTTACAAAGAGTGACAGTCCTACGTGTCTTCTAAAAGTATGATGCTACCGCCTATCGGGTCTGATTTATCGCTTGTTATGGCCCGTAGACACCTAAAGGGATTCTTAAAACGATCCGAGACATAAATTTATGGGAGACCATTATTGCTGGTAGCGGCTAAAATAACGATGAGTGAAAAAGAGGGAAACAATTTTGGGATAGTCTGTTTGATTGTTTCATGCAAGCCGATTAATCTTTAATTAAAGTAGACTGGTTGAAAGGTTCTCAAAATAGTCGGTACACGGCTCACTTTGGTGTATGTAGGACTCTAAAGGAAATGATGAGTTGATAGCATCAAACGGAAAGTGAACGTCTGGGAGTGTAATCTACACAATTGAATGAAATTGATCAAGAAAAAGGCACAAGAAGAAACGTTGAAACAATGAAACACTGACGTATCTCCGTCGCGCCCAAATACGTCCGGAAAGGAAATTACACCTTTTTATCAAGTGTTTCAAGCAGAGTATGGCTCACCTCAACGCCAGTTTCATTTGTAATCCTGCTTAATGAGTAAAAGATTAAACGATCACAGACAGGCGCGACGGAACTACCCGAAAAACATGGGTGTCCGCAGAAATTTTTACAAAAGGGGGGAGGGGCAAGGTCATTCATGGATGATTGAAGCGGAGCGCCACCATTAGTTGGCGAGGAGCGTACAAGAAAATTTAAGGCCTTACAAACCCTACAGAGGCCGGAAACGACACTTGGCGAGTGTTCTAAGCTACATGTACCCAACCCTGAAACAGGAATTTCATGTCTGTAATATTTAAAACTTAAGAATTTTCAATGTAAAATTGTTGAAGGAAAATTTGTCTCTTGGTCACGGCCTCGCACGCCTATGCACGATAAAACTTTCAACTGTAAAACAGCTTATATAGGCCTATATAGGCCTACATCCGTTACCCAATTATGAATCATACCCCCCCCCCCCCCCCATATTCACATTGTATATCCCAGTCACATCCGCGCGTCGCCACTTGAGATTAGCACGGGACCAAACCAAGAAAAACGCATTCATCAATAGTCAGATGCCATATGCAAAAATATGTCAAACAGCCTATATAAGCCTACATCCGTTATCCAATTATGAATCATACCCCCCCCCCCCCCCCCGCCCATATTCACCTTGTACTATATCCCAGTTACATCCGCGCATCTCCACTTGAGATCAGCACGGGACCAAACCAAGAAAAACGCATTCATCAATACTCAGATGCCATATGCACACTACATACCTGACAACTAGTACAATTTTGGCATAGTTTTTACAATTGCAAATTTCCAATAGTTATCACGGATGATGGTACCCAAATTATGATTTCACTATTCAGCATACCATCTTCTCTTTTGCTTTTCCCGGTCAAATGTCCGCATATTTCACTAATAGAAACTGACGCTGTGAGTTAAGATATTTTGATCATTTATTTTAATTTTTACTTAAAATTTTTAATTAATTTTTTCACTAGTTTGATTTGGGGGGGGGGGAAGTGCCCCCTTTGCCCCCCTTCCGGACGCCCATGCCGAAAGACGAGGGCGAGACTGGGTGCCAGCATGACAATCAAAGCGGAGCGCCTTCATCAGTTGCCGTGGAGCTTACAAGAAAATTGTTGGCCTTACCCACCCCCCCTCCTCACCGAGTGTACTAGACTCATCAACTACCCCCCCCCCCCCGAGTGTACTGGACTGAGCAATAATAATATGTTCAGCACACACCCTCAAAATTCTCCCGCCTACTCCCTTCTGGTTGGAAGCTGAAGCCGTAAACCTCATCAAACCAACTTATTCTTGGTTCACGAAGCTAACATTGAGGGGAGGGGGCGCTGAGTCCCTACTTTATCCATTGGGAAATGAACCCCAAACCCCGGTCCAACCCAAAGGCTCTGCCGCCATTGAACATAGGTAGCCATTACATTTGACCCATCCTTGATTGATGTTTTCTAAATGCCTCTTATCCACACATGTTTGTCGGTGCTTACCCAAGACATAAAGACGCACTTCGTTCACAGAGACGAAATGTCAAGAAATATTTCAAAGACAAGAAGTATTTCCAAATACTCAAAACCTAGTGCATAGACACGAAAACGTAGAAGAGTTTATAAAGGTTCATTATGGAGTAATTTAGCAGAAAAAAAAGAAAACGTTTCAATATCCATGAATGCCGAAGAAGGTCACTGGCATTTAAAATAAAAGGTGGTGTTTTGTGAAAACGACAACCCTTTATATGTGAATACCAAAACATCATATATAGACACCGTCTTACAAATGTTTGAATATTTTTGGGAAGGTACACACCTAAAGCATAGAGTGTGTTTTCCTTGACTGAAAAAGCTATAGCCAGCTGACAAGCAACTGATGACCGACGTGATGACTGTTGATATTTTGCCCCGTTATGGGCAATGCTAACCACCCATGATATCAATCTATAGCCTATAGACGAATCCGATTATCGCTTGTTTTTAGTGACTATAGGCCGCCATAAGTGGGGTCCATCAGCCTAAAACCGTCTTTATTTATTGTTTACATGAATTTCAAACCCTCATATTTTGTGAACTTGGAGAACTAAAGATGCAAATTAGTGTACAACCATCCATGATAGAGGTAAGCAAGGAAATCGAAAGATCTGAAGGTGATGAACCCCAGTTATGGTCGACTGAAATCAGACCATCACTTGCTGTTCGAGTTCGTGTATTGAGTTCCCTCACCAACGTTACAAACCCCGCCCCTTTCTTGACTGTCGGACAAAAACTCTAGTCTATAGTTCGTACAGCTGCTGAGAAGCAGCTGACGACCTCAGTGGCGTAGCTAGGATTTTTTCCGGGGGGGGGGGGGGGGCAAAGGTATGAAATTTCCCCAAAACTTTTCCCGGTCAATGTGTATGTATTTCATATAAAATATGCAAACTTTCAAGTATAACAACATTACCATGTCATTTTGTAATATTACCTGCATTTTAATCTTAAAGTATAACATAGAGCAATCGGAAATAACAAAGTATATTAGTTTGGTAAACAATATCTGGTTTATTTGCATGTACTAACGCAGTGGCGTACGCAGGATTTCTCTGAAGGTGAAGGACATGCAGTATGGTCAAGGGGAGGGGTGTCCGGAAATTTTTTGACGTTTTCAAGGAGCCTACATGCAAAATGGTGCAAGATTTTCGACTTTGACAGGAACAGTGTTAAAAGTTGAATCGTGGTGGTTCATGAGGATAAAACTGAAACTTTTGTGTCTTGACATGCATTTCTTTATGCCATTTATGCTACCTTACAAAGAAAAATTGTCATTAAATTTGCACACTTTTAGGAGTCAAAATAACAGAGCATTGATCGGTATTTCTGGTTTTTCTTGGCCGCAAAATGTTATTTTGTCATAAAGATTATCTAAGCGGAGCGCCACCATCGGTTGGCGCGGAGCGTAGAGAAAATTTGGAAAAATCAGACCCATTAGATGGCCGGAAATAGCATTTTCCAGGCTTATACGAAGAATCTAGCCAGTCGCTTTCTTCTTTTGTCGTTTGCAATAAAATGCTCACTTCAAAATATGTTCGCAACTTCAAAGTGATCAGAGAGTTAAGAGCTAATTTTACCCCAAATATGTAATTTTGCCCAAAAGACTGAGCGAAGCGCCACCATTGGTTGGCGCGGAGCGTAAAGAAAATATCGAAAAATCAGACCCCTCAGATGGTCAAAATAGCGTATTTATGCTTGTAAAGAGAATCTAAACAAGTAGTCTTTTTTATCGATGCCACCAGTGGGAAACAGAGTCTACCTTTTTCAGTAAAAATTGGAATTTGACAGAATTTGCCTAGGTCTATTTGTAGGAATTAAAAAAAAAATGGCATCACTAATTAAAAAGACCTTGCAGGGACAATCCTTCCCATTTAAAATTTTTTGAAAAATTGGGTGTCCTTATAAGCAATCTGGTGCCACATATGCTATCTTTTGAAGTAAAATCTGTGTTAATAGAGTTAGACTACGTATTTTTAAGAACAAAGAAAAAATGGCATCTGTAAGGGGGGCATGGCCCAATGGTCTCCCCTTCGCACGCCACTAAGGAAGCCTAATAGTGGCGCGATCACACAGGATATCCTGTGAGAAAAGCAGTCTGTTAAATGTAGAAGGCTACAAGGTACTCATTGTCCATTTATTGTTACACTCAAAGTGAGCAGAAAGCTATTTTCCCGAACTAGCTTGTAAGCCTTCAAGGATTAGGCTAAGTAACAAAATCTTAGTGTGCCAACGGATCCCGTTAATTCTAATTTCTAGATTAACTTTACGTTTATCGTTGGCGATTGTTTCAGCCCCATCCATCGTTATGTACACAGAGTAAAACCGTACAGCTACTGCTAGCTTGTAGAAGAACAAAACAACCTCGGGGGTCTACGGTAGTGACTTGTCAGTTTTCACATCCTTTTACTGAATTCCCAAAGTATCACCTGAATAACAGCTTCCTGTGCACTAAAATGCACTGATCATAACCCCCGTGCGATTACAAGCACAAGAGAACATTCAATCTGCTACGCGGCGAGGACATTTTTGTGGAACGCGAATTGGGCCGGTTCATGCGACACTGACGGAATCTGAGTTAATTTGTTGCATGAAAATACGAATTATGTATGAGAAATGTCTCACAATTTCTCATTCTAACAAAAATTTTGGAAATTTTTGTGAAATTTTTGTAATAATAACAATATTCATCAAATTTCCCCAAAAATTTTTCCAGAGGGGGCAACTTGCCCCCCCCCTGCCCCCCCCCCCCAGTAGCTACGCCACTGGACGACCTACGTGGTGACTGTTGATTATTTGCCTCTCAGTATGACGTCAAGTGAAATATCTGAAAACAAAACATAGAACAAATCTGGACTTAACCAAGATGTCCATCGTACCAATAACGTTAGCAAAACTGATTATGATGAATCTGTGCATTTAAGACGAAATGTTAATATAAATAATGAGAATCGGGAGGACTTTAGAAAAAACCAAATGGATAATGGAAGAACAATAGCCCTGTGCATTATTCTGTTTGTTCAACTTACACCCAAGCAAAACCCTTTGTAACAAAGTTTCTGACATAGTATGTCGATACCAGAATACTTCAGCGGGTCAAAAATTACACAGAGAACACAGGAAGCAACAATATTGGTACACCTAAACCTTTGTACATTGTTGGAAATTATCGAAACACTGCGCATACGGCGTTCGTGCAGTTCGTGAAAAGCAAGGAACCGTTACTTGAACAGCTTCTGTTCATACACGCTGGAAGTTTTACATATTTTTTTAATAACCCGCACGAATAAGCAAATGCATGATAGCACATACATAGCTTGACAGGACCACTAAAAGAAATATTTATATTCATCTATATAGATTACTACCTAATAATGTTTATTATGGATCTTCGTATTCTTTAGGCAAGTTTCCCTTCAGGCTAGCAAAAAAAAAAAAAAAAAAACACATCATGAACGGTACAGTTTCCATGAATCTATAGATCCTCTTCATGTAATTAAGTTTTAGTATATGTATTTCAAGGGGAAATGCGCTCACTTCGGATCTAAATTCTGTAGCAGACTGTCTTGTTTCATGATTGGCTCTTGAGAGTCGTGTTATAACATTTCTTCTACTTACATGTGAAATTAACTACCAGCAGGGAGTTGCAACTCCCTGCTAGCAGTAACTTTTTGGTTTATCTTGAATATGCAGTACCTCAGTATAAACATATGAAGAAAGATACTTTGAAGAGAAATAAAAAGAAAATTGTGAGATATGGCTTTTCCTTCAAATAAGTTTGGGACGACTGCTCTTTTACGTCTTTCACATTTGAATGTGCATCTTTTCAGTTTTATTTCAAACCTGCAGAAACACTCTTTTAAAGTGTACCCCAAGGTGAAAAGTGCATACATATATATTAAAAAGCATACAGAACGAGTTCTAACAGACCGACTTCCATCTCCATAGGACATTCTTGACGCGAGATGTAAAATGTTGAAATATATTCACTTTAATTAAAATTGCACATTGAGCAATAATTTGTGATGACATTGTTGTACTACTCAAACTACAATCTTTGTATTTCTTTGTTTTTATGAAAGTTACTTCACCTTGTATGAAAGCTCGCTTACTCTTATGGAATGATGTGATTAATAAAGTACTCTCTGATGGAAGCAAACAGGAAGTGTTGAAGGTCATTAATACATTTCTTACTTTAAAGGGAAACAGAGCAGGTAATGTGAGTGGTACAACTAGAAAGTCACAAATTATTGCGCAATAGACTAATTTGTTTAAAGAGAAAAATTCTAACGTTTTATATCTCGGCTCAAAATGCCCAATGAAGATGGGAGTTAGAGCGGTAGAGTTCATTTTTCATGCTGTTAAATATATTTATTTGAATTTTATGACTTGAGGTTCACTTTAAAATATATTAGTAACCCAATGTATGTTCAAATACCTCATTTTGAACCTTTTTATGTCTTAAATTATTGCCATTATCTCTTTAAACATAACTATTTTCGGGTCGTTCTCCTGCAATATATGTCAAGGGAAATTTGAATATTTGTTGGCATTTCTATTTTAAGTTTATGTCAGGGATTATTATTCAGCCCTCAAAAATTCTACCCGAACAATGTAAGAAATATTTTAACAAAACCTGTCAACATTATTCAATTTTTTTTAAAAACCTTCCTTTTTAGCTGTTTTTCAAGACCATTAGGATTCGACTTTACAGGAAATTAAAATTTTCTGCCCCAAAGGTTCACTCAAATAGTATATAAACAGCCAACTTCATCTGACATTAAAAGCGGCACTAGCTTTTGCCCGACAGGTGAGGGGAAAGGTCCCCAAAGGGATAGGGGAGTGACCTAAAGCTTTTAGGGAGTTAAATTTTTGAAATTTATTGAAGAAAAGTTTAAAAAAGTTATGAATGTATGAACGAAAACATCCTGTATTTTAAGATGGAAATCTGGAAAAAAGACAAGAAAATATGGAAAAAATTTGCCCAAATTTAGAGGGTTTTCTATTACATCGTCAAGGTGACTGGAGTGAAATCGGTGCTTCATATTTTTACATGAACATTACGGTTTCCCTCCGAAAGTTTAAACTTTTACAGATGGTGGTGTGGGCGTCTTTCCATGAATGAGGGCATCAATCCTAATAAAGGAATGCAAGAACTTTAAAGGAAGTGTAAGAGATATCTTTCTTAAACTTAAGTTTAGGCCGAATAAACAAAAACTTCTTTACAAACAGAAGTCCCATAATGAGTATGTAACCTGTCATGAATTTTTTTTTTAATTTTTTGTAGAACCGTGACCATTGAACGTGTAGGAAAGTACATGAAGTCAGCTGGACAGGTGTTTGGAAAAGGCTCTGTAATTTAAATCACCAGATGTGACAAATAATTTGTTGAAAACATTAGCAGATTTAATAATTTTAATGTTAATGTTATGTTGCTACATTTGAACATTGATTTTGTCAATAACTTAACGTCCCTGAATCAATATTCACCCAGCCTACATGGACTGGTTGATCGAAGCAAAAACCCAAAACTGAAAATATAACATTTTACTAGATATTGATTGACATTTTAAAAGGTTTCGAATTCGAACGATAGTCAGATTGACAAAGTATACGTCAGTGAATTGATTTTGTTTTGCTTCGGCCGTTTGCATTGTTTGAAGGAAATTATACCGCAGAATCATTACATTTTGAAGACAATCGTAAAGTTATTTTTGTTCAAATTTTGTCTTTACCAAATAACTTTTAAAATGCCAGCATCTAACCGTATCGTGTAGTGTCTTCAGATGACCGAAGTTCAGAAAACAAATTAAAGAAATTAAAGTTGCATTACACAGGAGGACGTTAATACAAATATATATATATATATAGATAGATAAAAATGAATATATAAATGAATATACATGTATAAACACACACACACATATAAATATATATATATATATATATATATATATATATATATAAACTGCTATACGCATGTTGTATTTGATATATGCATGTTGTATTTGAGATATAATGTTGGCTTCACATAAAATCGTGTCCATTTAAGGTGTGTCACCTTTATTTGAAGTTCACAGATTGACCCAATTTGAAACAGGCAACATATATATCATGCTGATTTCAACCACTGATGCCTACTGAGGGAGTGATTGAATCGGATTCATTTGTTGATACAAAGTAGATGGCGCTCTGTATTACCAGAAATCATGCTTTGGAGTTACTCACTCTCCGGAAAATACTCTTCCAAGAGGCCTGAACAATACGTTGACATGAAAATGTCCACTTCATGTCAAAGTCCACGTTTTGACTCAATTTTTGTTTCGCAATGTCCACGATAGCCCGCATTTAGATAAATGTTGACCAAATTACGGACGCCTATCTGTTAACTCGTACGACTAATGGACTATCGAAATTGCGAACATGTATATGTTTTTCCTTAAAGGCGAAATATTCAGTTATGTATTTTTCCATATATATTTATTTCCATATTTATTTATTTTTTGATTTTCCACAACAATATTTACACATAGATAAAGTACAAACATGTTATTGAAAATACAAGAAAAGGGATTGATGTAGAAGGAAGTATTCTTAAAAACCCTTGTGGGCTTCAAGACAAGAACACTCCCCCAAACAAAAACAAAAAGAAAACAAAAACAGTAGAGACAAAAGAGCCCCCCCCCCCCCAAAAAAAAGAAAGCAGACAAGAAAAAATAAATATGGAAATAAAATATCTTGCTATAAACCTTTTGGCAATTGCGATTGGAGCAAGAAATTTTGGGATTCATGGGATAAACTTTTATTGTTTTTTATTTCGCCTAAACGTATCAAGATATACAAATTTCCCCCTAATGTTCAAATCTGGTGGTATATATATAAGGAAATGTAGATGTGACATTGCGACCTCTAAATATAGAAACTGAAGAAATTGTTGTAAGAGGAAATGTAGATGTGATGTTGAATCAACGACCTACTGCTTCAACGCTTCCAACAATTCAGTTTCTAATATTTCTTAATATCGTCTTTCTTAATAGGGCAAAGGTTGCCAATGTTAGACGAATATTTCAAAAAAATTTATGCGACTCTTTCCGCTTCCAACAATTTCTTCAGTTTCTATATTTAGAGGTCGCAATGTCACATCTACATTTCCTTATCTACATAAGCTGGGCGGAGCTTACTAGTGACATAATGATGAGAGACTGTCTCGTCTGGTATTTGAATTAAATTGACCAGTTCTTCCAGCAGAGTTCCGATAGCTCAGTTGGTAGAGCGTACTAAGTCGTTGGTTCAAACCCAGCTCGGAGTTCAGTTTTTCGTCATTTCTTAATATCGTCTTTCTTAATAGGGCAAAGGTTGCCAATGTTAGACGAATATTTCAAAATAAAATTATGCGACTCTTTCCGCTTCCAACAATTTCTTCAGTTGCTTTATATATATATATATATATATATAAATCAATATAATATATATATATATATATATATATATATATATATATATATATATATATATATATATATATATATATATATATATATATATATATATATATATATATATATATATATATATATATATATATATATATATATATATAGTAGGTCGAAGTTGGTAGATCGAAGTTAGAATGTTTAGGTCGAAAGTGTTATAGTAATAAATTCGATCATGAATTTTTATACCGAACCAAGATAGAGTATAAACTCTTATCAAAGAAGGAACGATTGAAGAAAAACAACAGAGAGATAAATTGAGCCGCACGGGGAACCAAACCCACCATCCTCCGCTTTCCGTCCGTTTTATATATATATATATATATATAGAAACTGAAGAAATTGCTTGAAGCGGAAAGAGTCGCATAAATTTTCTTTGAAATATATATATATATATATATATATTATAATGTGTTTGTATCTTATATGGAACAGAATTGTTCCGTTTTTCCAAGACTTACTCGGTTCTCTCCCATAATATAAGGTCGAAAAACGAAGGTCGAAAAACGGAGCGATTGCCCTTTAATTAACTCCGTCACTTGAATCACTGAATGTCATTTTTCAAACAAGTGCGAGCTTTATTATACGAAAAACAAAGTACAGTTTATACTGAAATTGACCGGCACAAAACATTTTTGTAACGCTTGAAGTTTAATCCAGCTCCATAACACTTCACAGGGCACAGATAATTAGCCAGCGGTTTTATTCTTTAGTGCAAATTTTTCACAAAATGTTTTCTACATTCAGCTGCTTGGCCCGAGGCACGTTTGCGACAGTCGCTTTTAACTCAATTTTATAGTACATGGATGTAAGGCATAACACTCGTTCCCATGAACAATTAATGTAAAACTGCCCTCCTGACCTAACAAAAAGGTTCCTACCTGCGTTAGATCCCCTCGAGCATTCCGTTTGAATATAAAAAAACACGAGTAAAAATGTTTTTTGACGTCAATTGTTCACATCCGCAGGCTACGAATTTGCCAGACTTTGAACACATTATTGTCTCATAACCTAAAGTAAAATACAAGGACGTTTACAAAAGTTCTTCACAAGAGACTAGACTGATTGTCCACAAAATATGACTAGAAACTATTGGTTAGATGTACTATCGTACCTGTGGTAGCCTACATGATCAACTGGGGTTCACTAACATTGCCTTAAGCCAAAATATCCACAAACTTTATAAAGACTTTCGTAAGTGTCATGTACGAAAAAAATGTTACTAAATTTGTAAAGATTGACAGCGAATCGAAACAATGTAGGGTGGCCCATATCGAAAATCATGTACTGAGAGTGTTTTGATTACACATTCGGGTGTTGTAGGCTCACCAGGTTATGCCCTGGCAATAGAATGGTGTCTGGATAAACATGAAATGGTCTACAAAATTGGAAAAGTCTGGGTGATGCCTTTAACTACAATACATGCACAAGAGCTTTAGGGATTAGTTAGGGATAGCCGCTTGTCCTGTCACATTTTAAGCTGAACTACATTGTCTCTAACAGTTCAACTGGCTTGCAGTGTTTTCTTGTGTAACAAATGCGAACAAACGTAACACACAGTTTCTTGGTACAACTCGTCGTTTTAAGTGCGTGCCAGGGATTTTTGCTCATCCGACAACTCTGCAGCTTACTTTAAGTGGCAAATATTAACGAACGTTTTCCTTCCCGAAAACCCAAGAAAATAATGTTACGTCAGTCATACTTACAACAGGTTTTTGTTCGTATGCAGTATTTGTGAAACCGGCCCCAACTCTTTATCCTGTGGTCGTGCAGATTCTGCACAAAGCTTGGAGATTGTTGCATTCAATATAATACATTCAAATGCTAGAAAGGAGTCACCATTTTCCATTTGAGTTATCGTAACTTCAGGTGATTTACAATCCGTTTACAAAACAATCACGTGCCTATATATACCATTTTGTTGTTTCTTTTTGGATATATTTCACAAGTCTTTAAAAGAGAATACCGTCTTAGAATATTTAAAAATTACATCAGTGTAAAAGACAATTTCATATCAAGCCAACGTAATATTGATACAAACATTAAGTAAGTGTTTGTAAAGAAAAAGGAAATTCTCAGGCAATGTTACTCCTTTACATGCCAATATGTGTGACCGAAACTAATCCTAAGGGTTCGTCACACAACACCGTGAACAAAGAGAAATGTCATTTACCTTAAGTTTTCTTTACATTACAACAGAATGGAACCTATTGTCATTGTGCTTGGTGCTCAACATATGGGGCATAGGAAAAAACAGTGAGTCACAACAGGAAAAAAATCTTTGGCCGGCTCGACTTACATCAATTGGTTAGAAGCTGGACCATAAACCTCCATCTAACTAACCGACTAACTACATCAGAACAGATAAGATTGATGTTTGACTTTCGTGTTACTGGAAAGTCTGACTTAAACTAAGTGAAGCAAAGAGAAACATAATATTCTAGATGCAACAGTCGGTACAACGATTGACTTAATTATGACGTTCCATTTTCCTTTTCAGAACTATATTTTGTTTACCCCCACGGAACCTTTTTAGCAAATTGTATTACGAAAACTGTAAACAAGACGTCGTATATTGAGCTTGAAAAATGTCTACTGTTTGCCAATTGGATCATCCTATATATTAATCTTCTGAAGATCTCTCGTTCGTTTACTTGAGTTTATGTTGCATGTCAAACATTAATCAAGTTAAAAATATGATTAATTTAGATTTCACCAGAGCGTGGCAAACAAGGCCTATTTCCTTTTGAAAAATTCATGTATAGGTACATTTTACTTGGCAAGTAGCCATACAAATTTAAAAGAAAGAGATCTAGGTCACGATACCATCCAACTTAATTCTTACAATCTGTGTGACTCGAGGGAAGATGAACCTGAGAAGATGACTGTAATGGCGGCTCGAGAAGTTAGTTTGAAAGATGATCTGTATTATACCTATTGAGAGGAGAGGTTAATCATTTTGTTGAAAGAAATGCGTCAGGTCCGTAGTCAAGAACGGCCAGAGTTGCAAGTTGACAATGACATTTCAATCCAGACATATTAAGCATTGGGGTTTCCTTAGGCCTTCGTTTGATAGATCGGACCAACAGATTGTGATGTCATTCTTGTTCTGGTAAAGTTCCGTCTTTTCATTTGTCTTGTTTGTTCATGTCACCAGAAGACTTTTTACACAGTGGGCCCCTAAAATTGGTTCTTCCCTGGAAGCCATTTGTTCGGTCCCTCCAGTCCATTGCCTGGCTTTGAACCAGCTCAAACACGTATGGTTAAACAGTTAAACATGACGTCATAGGGCCCCAGTAAGTGGAAGATACTTTTTTCTCGTGTTTATAATCCGCTTCAAGTCTTAAACTTTCATCATTCTCGCGAACAAAATGCTAATCATGGTTATTTACTTTTAAGGTAATTAGAAAAATAACAGTCAAACCCTTGCATACATTTCAAATTAATTTTGGACTTAAATACAATACCATGTCGTGATTTTGCTGTAATTCGTTTAATTCATGTATGGGTTATCAAATTGTGTTGATCATGAATTTGGAGGTTTTTGGTTACTATCTGCAGTTTAAGGAGTTCATCGCAATGAGAGGAAATCATAGTTTGTCTTAACATTTTTCCACAACTTCAATTCTGGAAAAAATTGCATATTGTGATATTGTGATTGGCGACATTGTGGTGGAGACTGTCTAGTCTTCCATCTGTGTGGAATTTTGTTACCGGACAAAAATTCGTTCAACAGTAAATAACACAATACTGAATTTTCTTCTAACCTGAAAAACCCCTCGAATGTCTCCGTTTCCTGGTAAAAATCAGTTAAAAGGAAAAACAAGGTACTGAAACATAAAGTTAACGTTCTTTGTCAAAGCCTGATTGACCCTTTAAGTCTGAGTGTCCCTGACTCATTTGGAAAGGACAGTTTTTTTGAACTGAATAGCGATATGGTTTTGCCTACGAGTTCAAGAGACTTTGACCTGAAAAACAGTTCATGCCCTGACTTTGCTTCTCAATAATTGAACAAAGACACCATATGGAATCAAAGACAGTGTGGGTGTGACTGACTACTCGACTTCGTTATATGAGATGTGTACTAAAGTGATATATACTTTCATTGTGTTCACACTGCGTGGAAAGAAATTATTACCAATCAACACATACTGAAAGGTCTGTTAGTTAACTCCAATTGTTAGAAATGTTACCTCACTTTTTGTGTGTATACTGGTACTGTCAATTAATTGGTTAAATGTTGAAGCTGACTGAATCAAATCTGGATGTGCTGTGCGTCATTCCCTCCTTTAGATGTAATGAAAACAATAAAGATAATTGTACTGAAATGGAGATAAAAAAGATAGGAATGATAACAATAAACGTGTAATCAGGCAGAGGACTGAGAATGTTTCAAAAACTAAAAATTAAAATGTCAACATGTTCTCTGCTGCATATATTTTGTTTAGAAGATGCTAAAGTGTGTCAAAGGTGACTTTGAACCGTCCCATATGGGGAATAAAAAGTTAATATCGTTATGGCAAATTTCTGTCTTTAAATGGTGTAAGATTCTTAATATTGACATAGGTTATCGTTAACTTTACAAATTCATAAAACCTACAACCATAAAACGTTTTAGTCATCTTACTTTTTACATCTTACTATATCGGAATATTTCTGGGCAGACATATCAAGCGTTCGGACTTACTTATGTCTATGTTTGATAGATTAGACCATCAGATTGTGTTGTCAGTCTTGCTCTGGGAAAGCTTTCATCTTTTGATTTGCCTTGATTATAAAAGTCCCGGGGACTCAATTAAAAATGGGACCATGTTCTTTACTCTCCAGTTACTGATTTTAATTCCCCACTTGTCACACGAAGGACGTTCCTATGAAAGATTATAAAGAATTGTGTCATGGCTAAATGGTCGGACTCAAGCATGTAATGTTAAAACCACCAGAAAACCATCATCAATTATCAGATTATTGAGCAATCCATCATTTTTACAGACACAGGGCCGTTAAACTACATCTACGTAGGCTGATCTACAGAAACCGAGTGTGTTTGAACATTTTAGCCTTCTCAATGAAGATTAAAACAGTAGGTTATGAGTTGAGGCATAAACCCTACATAACTATATAACCAGCTAACTTCTCTATGCAGAAAAAGAACGGTGATCGAACTTGGATCGATAATTGTGAGAGGCCAACTTCTTTCATGTATTACTTAACAATTATTGTCACATGTCACTGCTTCAATAAATAGAGTAAAATCTATAAACATATTTGAATTCTCCAAAGTTCAAAATAAGAAAAAAAGAAATAGTAAAATATGCCTTTGGTGTATGTTGTTGGATTTTTTCCCAAGGTGAAAACGTGTGCCCTAGATCCCGGATATGGTTCATTTATTCTCATTTACATCAGGATAGCTGTTAGCCCGCAGAGCGGACGAAGTCTTTTCGTTCAGCTCAACTCTACGAAAAACCAACCTGAAGGGCGGCAGCCTAGGGGGATGTAGCCAAAGAGGCGCTAAGAAGGGCCAGGGAACTGTAAGGCAATATACAACGGGTCGAAGAAAAATTAAGATAACAAATCTAAACCTTTGTTATCTGGGTTGTTTCCTAGGTTCTGAAGCAGACAAACCTTCGTTGTCTGTGTTGCATTCGAGTTTTCGAAGCATGAAAGGTGGTCCCAAGAATCAACTCACAAGAGTTCTTCTGCTTTTCAAACAGAGAGGAGGCAACGATTTTGTCCATATTCATTACAAAAGGTAGGCAAATGCATTTTCCTTTCTGCTTCACTTTTTCCCTCCCCAATTATGATGATCCCGTCGTTTGAAATCTGTCCTGCTATTTGGATGAGTGGACAAAGTTTGTTATTCTTTTCGCTCACCACTGCAATGCGAATTGTCATCGAAAAGGAAGAGGCCACAATGCGCTACCAATAAAGGCATTCTGCAGTTGATATAAACTTCTCACAGCTGTCCGGTGATGTACAGTTGAACGTGTTTAGGGAAAGTGTGATTACGTTGATGGATGATCGTGAATTGAGCCTAGGGACCAATTGTTGAAATGACCAAATCTCTCAGGTAGTTTCATCTAATTACATATACCTCTGCCGGTATAGAAGGGTATTTGGTCTTAGTAAACTTATTACGCGGTTGTGATGACACTTCGAGCGGTTGATTTCCTTTTTGTTTTAACAGCTGTCATATCATTTATTTTCAATAAAAGAGAATTATCCACAGGAGATGACCCTCCGGAGAAGAAAATAAATATGGAAAAGTATTGACAATTGCTTTTTTGATGCTTCTTTTAAGTAATTGGTCACAGCAGATTCTATATGAAATAAATATTTCATTCTATACTTAAAATTGTCATGAATTTTACTAACAACTTTGATAATTATTACTAACCAGTTTTCTTTATCAGACAAAGTATATTTTATCTTTTATCCGTCCCTTTCTTGTAAGAAGCGTTTTACATCAGTACTTGGTGATGTTGTGATTTAGTGATATTTCAAGACGAGATGGCTTTGTTCTCTCTCATCAGACCAAACAGTTATTGACCTACCCCCGACCGACAAAATTATCTATCACATTAACAGCACAACAGAGGATTGTAATCTTTGCACATCAGACTAAAGCTATCTAAATTGTTGTCGGCATCTTCCTATGTAATAGGAACAACCCACAGTTCATGTAAATTTTCATGAAAAAGCAATGAATGGGATAGCTCGTATTTCACGGGCAAAAACATTACCTGATCATTGGGATCAGTTTACTTATCTGTGAGGCACTTTGCTCAGAAGAGCAATTACTATTATTCTTAATTAGAATTATTCTATTTTGTTTGTCGTCCGTGTCTGTTTTTTATGGTAATAACTATTCCTACCATCAAATTTAATTGCTCTGGATGCCTAATGGAGATTATTCAAGGTTGGTTGAGATTTTTCCATCTTTCGTAAGGACAATTAATCTGTAATTTCAGCCGAGGAGAAAACCTGTTTGATTTTTTTTAAATAAGAAATTCTCATGGAACGCTATCAGGGACTTCCTGTATACACAGACAGAGTATACTGCACTAACATACCATGCGTAGGCTGTTGCTCCCGTTCCTGTTAGTACAGGCTTAATACAGGCAAGATGGATGCCTGCTATGGTTTTGCGTGTGAAAGTCTAAAGCTGTTCAAGTACCGTGCTCAGATTCGACAGAAACTTAACTTTTTTCGAAATAATGCAAGGTAAGGTTAAAATAACTAAACGGATTGAAAGAAAGGGCTGCTTTCCCCATTCTGTTCTTAATTTTGTTTGAAATGATAGGGTGTCGCCGTCGTCAAATCAAACAAATTAGAGGAAGGCTTCACGGCGGCCATCTTGATAGGCCTCTTTTCGGTTCTATTGGTGGAGACCGTTTAGGTCATATGATGCTCTGTCCATATAAAGGAAATCCGTTAGTGCTATATACAGTGTACCCAAGCAAACAATCTCACAATCAGGCAAAGGATGAAAGAACATCACTTTCAAGACAGCTATATATAGCGATTATGGAACAGGCTTTACAAATGCATTGCTTCCGTTTACGTAGGACGCCTTTACAAGGTATAAACAGCTTTTTATTGCTAAAGCTAACTTCCATAAAGAGGGCACCGTACTAAACTAAATGGTCCATTCTATAACAACGAGTATCAGTCGCGCGAATGCTTAAATATTTTCTACGTTGCTTTGGGGTGAAATTGTATAATTGGATCACTATAGCAGTAATATCATGATGCAATGTAGCTTGCATGTGAGAAAAGGAAATGAATGACACTGTCGCAAACACACCCTCTTTATCAGCAGAAATCATTCCATATTAATTTGGAAGTGTACCTTGAGAGTATCCTTGTCACGACAAACTTCAGAAGCGAATAGTTGTATACCTCCTAAAAAGGTATACTTCTTTTAGAAACCCTTGGTGAAGAAAGATGAGTATCGCTAAAATCATGTTTACCTCAGGGAGGAGATAAAGAACACTAGATACATACTCGATACAGTCAGGTTTCACATCTGATTTATAGATTGACACTTACCACATGTTACCAATGAACACAAAAGTTACGTAACATTTGGAATTAGCTAACAGGTCAGTCAAGCATGAGTAATTGTCTTTCACACAGTGTAATCACAAGGAAAGCAAAGAACACTTCCGGGCACAGATCATTTACCAAACTAATACATCAGTAACAGTTACTCCTCATCCGCCTTGGATCTACTGGGGTGCCTAGAATGCATTATCAAGAAGACACGTCACAACATGATATAAGGAAGGATGTTGGCGTTTTGGTACCAAGGAAAAAAGTTCTTGCAAAACAATTTGTAACTACAAATTTTAACAACGGTCCATGGAAGTTTTATTTCCACTTCAAAAGTAAAATTTATTCTAAACTACCTTAACTGAAAGAATGGTCAATTCGAAACATTCTTCTTTTAGGTCGAAACTCACGTTTGTCACGTTTTACGCATAGTTCTCATTTGGGCATAATGTCGATTACGAAAAGGTTAAAGCTACTCGCGTCCCCATACTGACTCATGGCGTCCCCTTTTTTAAGGAAATTGCAAGTTCTTAAGGTGCGATCCGTTTTTTTCTTTTCGTTTTTTTTTTTGCCTTTGATTGTCTTTGTTAGAAAACAAATTCAATTAATAGATTGCTATTTCACATTGGATATTGCGAATTCTTTACAAGATGACGGGTAACACTTTGCTGGTGTTAGGAAACGTGACGACGTGTCCGCATTGCATTCCCCTTTATACCCTGAGAGGTTGTTATAATTCGTTACAGTCAATAACTTCATGGAATTCATTACAATTTACCAAAACCCTAAAGTTTCCTTGGTATTCATGGCAAATGTTCGCACTTAGACAGTCCCTATATCCTTTATACAGGTAAATAATTCATCAGTGAGCAGTGAATGGTTCGATTTGAATAAAACCCTTTTCCAAATTGTGTACCAGAAACCGTTACAAGGTAGGATACAAAACAAGTTCAAAATTTTCACTATTAGATGCGAATCTAAACTTACAATGCTAAAACTAAGCATTGTCAAGTACAGGAGGTACCGTACTAAGTTGCTGGTATAAACTCAAAGTGCCCCTGAGGTATTTCTCGGAAATTTCTTCTTTGCCTTATGCTGTTTTCAGAAATTCTTAAAAAACTGTCGAACAATTTCTTTAGAAAAGGCAAACTTAAACAAACTTTACTCACATCATGAAATTTCTCTATAACTATCTGTCACGCTTCGCTGAAAAATGGATTCCCAATCTATGGCTAAACCAAACGAGACACGTACGTTTAGCAATACGCAATCCACTAAAATTCCATGTTATTTTTTAAAAAGACAAACACAGTTTACTAAATAAGAATGATGGAAGTAAATTTTCATGGTATTTTTGTGGACAACTGCGGTACCGCACCAGTCTTTGATCTGCGTACCACCGGGTGCCAAACCCTTACTAAGGTGTTTTCAGGCAATAAGGTATATATATGTATGATGTAAAAAAAATGTACGGACAATATTGGCTTTCCATATGGCTTTCTATATGGCTTTCTATACAGGTCAATACTTCTCAGCATGAATGTTGGAATTAATGTAACTCATGTAGGAAACACTCGATAGGCTTCCTCGATGAATGTGCACAAAACGCGTATACAACACATCGCACACTATTTGACGCGAACATTCTGCTGCTGAATGTCAGCCGTAATGACAAGGTAGGCCTAATCGCACCGAGGAGCTCCATGGTTATACAGAAGACAACGTCTTACACCTGATAAAACATCTCAATCTGTCTAGTCATAACTCTAATCCACTAGGTGTTGAGTTATGGTAATGAATTTCTTATTTCCCCGTCATTTTTAACATTCTGGCATCGCGAGACATTTATAACATTTACAACAATAAGGATGTAAAATTTACACAGAATTTGAACTTTGCATTGCAGTTAGTGGTAAATGCGTCATTTTGAAGTAACTCATGAGGCACTACACCTTGTGCAAGCTAATCTTGATACGTCCAGGCTTTCCCAATTGATTGTCAACTCTGACCACCGTCAGTTCTGTGGCATCATTTAAGTTTGGCGGTATACCTGGTCGCATGAGTGTCCTATAGCTAGCGATTTCTTGTCAGGGGTGGTGTGAGAGTTATCTCACCCAGCTGCGATGGTCGATACTATCCATGTGTATATCTATATAGTTAACTCATAGATCATAATTGACCACTATGTATGCATTCTTACTTAGTATGTCAGTTGACACTAATGAAGTCCACCGCTGAGGGTTTCGGTGATGGATCATGGTGGAGATCTACGAGACTAAGAAGAAATTCCCAAACATGCTCCTTTGTTTGTGTCCTCCCAACAAAGCCATAGGCATGCTTTGTGATTGTCCGCTGTGTCCGTTACATGCTTGTTAATAAGTTTTTTTTTCGAAAGTGGACAAACTTTGACTTTATTGAGGACCCCCTTGTCAAAGAGTGTTGGTTATAACCAACCCAGTACCACTGTTTCTCCTCCCATCTCCAAGAAATTGCGAAGTGTCTACAATTGCAAAAACACTACTGCAATTTGGCCCCATTATCATGGACATTCATGCCACTTAAACATCGTTCTGAACGCCCTGCACAGTCTGAACTGCGGTATGGGCGTTGTGTACACGTTCATCGAACGCGCGTGTCGAGTGTCGTCTACTACGTAGTTACATATACTCCAACATGGCCGCTAGGGAGTATTATGACGTCATTTGAAAAGTCTCTGTTGACTACCTATGTGAAACCTCATCGAAATAATTTATCACACACGAAGGCGAACCTTCCAAATGAACTAAGACTTAGGCCCTGGTATACATATCTCCTCTGCGACAGCTAGGTACCTCTTTGAGTATAAAATCATGGCAGTTTGGCAATAATTAAATTAGCATTTTTGGAGGTCTTCCAATAACACATCCTGAGAACGAATCGTTCATTTAGAATTACTGATCAAAACAGGCTTTGACGACAAGACATAGAGGCAAAATTTGATATATAGAAGGGGAGAAACGTGAGAGCGGACACAAGGTAAATTTACTTCAGCTGGTTTGGTAAAACGAGGTTACATTTTAAAAATGAAGGTATGTGAGAACACCTCTATGGGTCAATGCAGAAAACTTCCAAGGTTATTGTGTTATGAGACAGGTAAAATTGATAAAATGGTTTCCTTAGTTTCACGAGGTTTATTTCCTCTTCTGTCACAAAGCATCGTTTTTGATATCATTGTGACGTATATCATCCACTGTAGGTTAGGGTCCAGGAGGGAGAACCTCTTGATTTTATTACCACAACGTGATAATGTAAGAACTTGGGGAAAAACAGTTTCAACAAAATAACATAGAAACACAACGTCACAAACATTCCAAGAAAAGTAAACGAAGTTTTGGCTCTCTTAGCACAGCATAAAAGGAAGATAATCCGTGAAGTTATTTTCGTCAACAAACAAAGAGAAGAGTGTTTGTATTCGGCAGCAGATGTAAATACCCTCAAACAAACCTCCACCAAGTCGGCGAGGTTCCATGCAGATAGACATAAGCAGCTTCTAAGCTTACGTTGATGATTATGGGATAATTTTCTATATCTGAAAGCATACTCATCCCTGGATAGCTTACCTTTGGACCAATAGATCTGCTTTATTCCATCTTGTAACAAGATTATGGGTGATAGTTGAAATTGCGAACGAGCAACTCACGCCATCATTACCTCGATAGGTAGGACACCTTTGTCTACCTTAGTAGCTCCCCAAACACGATATGCTCAAGTGTGTAAAGACAGATTTGAACTGTATATGAGACTGACTGTGGGAGGGGTGGAGGGGGGGGGGGGGTTCAAAGCTGAAAAAGTTAAATCAATTTTAATGTAAGAGTGGTACTATTCTATATATTAAAATATCCTGGGCATGTTTTATAATTCTGTTATTTGTGGGGTTTAGCAATATAACCTCTTATCGCGGGTTGGGAATATACGCATTGGAGATAAATATGCAATCGACACCATTATTAAGCAGGCAAGTCGTATCATAGAGGAAGTTCAGCCATCGCTGACTATGACATATCACCGTCGTTTGGGGACGAAACTGATGAAGATTATGCAAGATAATGGTCACCCACTTAGTCTTGTTTTACATAATGCGGTTATTCCTAGAAGTGACAGAATGAGATTACCCTGCTCCATTACTAATCGACACCCCTCCTCTTTCATACCAAAATGTATCAAATTCCAAAATCTTATTTTCAAACGCTAATTCTTGCCTTCTTGGTTCCTATTGTCTTATACTCTTACTTCTCGTATTCTACGTCTTATGCTTTCTCTTAGTTCTTCTCTTTTAATGTTTAAGTGTTGTTTGTATGTATATATTTTTGTAATTTCACTGTCTTTTATTGCTTTTCTGTTTTATGCGAGCATTCAGTTACCCTTGTGGGATTTAATAAAGTTGATCTTATCTTATCATTTCGGTCAAATTTGCATTGAAACACGGTGTGTGGTTCTCAAGATGTGAGTTAGAAAAGTTGTCACATTTTCAACGAAATGTAAACTTGATGCCAACACGTCATACATCATAGCCTCACATTAATGAACAGCCTTTTCCCTTTCTTTAAACTTCACAGCCTATTTTCTCCTCAACAATCCGGCATTATCACTGCCAGGATGTGATTGCATGAGTGGCATGAATACTTAACAAACTTAACACCCCCTAACGGGAGGTCCTATTCCAATGTCAACACCACAGTCTGAAAAGCAGAGGGAAGCAAAGCATTCCTCTTTTCCAGATATCTCGAGAAATACTTGTCAGATTTGAATGGAAGTGTGACTACTTTGTGAAGATTTGGTTCCTCTTTCACATGTGAAACACGGACAAATAAAAAATGGTTGCTTTGGTGAAGTACCTTTACATTTGGGGAAACAAGCCAGTGAGCCACAACTGGGAAGAAGGCCGAGGCAGGCACGACATAAACCAACTGGTTAGAATCTGAGCTGCAAAACTCCATCTAACAACTAACCCAAAGGTTATTATCAACTGATAAATATTAAATGTACTTTCTATTAACTCAGTGGGTAAAATTAGAAATTCAATCAATCATTGGTGTCTCATACAAACAATCAAACGGGTAATCAATTAGGAATGTTTTTTATTTAGTTTGCTTAAGTCCATGTAAAAAAATCATTTCAGCTTTGGAAGGGGGTAGAGAGACACCTCTTGTAAGTTACTAACAAACACAACACCCAACTATATTCCTGAATGACACATAAATCACTGATAATATCCGTTGATTCATTTCGAAAGGCCAATGACGTAACGACAACATCAACCTTACCGCACTTTCTACGGTTGCACACATATGATTGCGTAAGAGCGATGTTTACAACAAGGATGCTTTTTAACATGTCATATCATATTTACACAGTTCATGGGGATTTCGGTTGTCATAATTGCCACTTTGGGATGTAATGTTACTGTACGATTGCTGAAACGCCATTATTGATCACAAATGTTTATTGAACATAAAGGCAGACAATGATTACCCAAGACAGTTCCAATTCTCTCAACCAACTTACTTGTAGCCCTTCGCACAATTGTCTTTAAAATATAACTCATTCTTATCAGAACGCAATCCTAGTTTATTGTTTCGGAGCATACCCTGATGGACAATAATGTGTAGGCTAGGTTAGATGGAGTTCTATGGTCCAGTTTCCAACCAATTGGGTCAAGTCGAGCCAGCAATATCTTTTCCCAGTTGTGGCACACCGTAATGTGTAATAAGATTGGTTATGTTAGATGGAGTTTTACGGCCCAGTTCACAACCAACTGGTTCGAGGTAAGCTGGCCACAGCCTTTTTTCCAGTTGTGTATCATTAGCTTGTTTTTCCCCATTGCTTATGCTTAGCACCAAGCACAATGGCAGGTTAAGTTTTTAAAGTCTTCGGTATGACCATGACTCGAACTCCCCGCCCACGGCTGCAAGTCTGATGAGTCCGGGTAAGACTGTGGTTTGTGATGACGAATGAAGTACCTTTGAAAGTACTTGAAACAATTTTCCGAATTTCTTAGATCTGTTGAAACTCTAGGCTTATGGTGTTTTTGGCCAATGCGGTAAAATGCAATCTACCTGCTGAAAGACAACCTCATCTTGGTCAGTTAAGTAATATTTAAACAATCTCCTTGGGGATGGCGATTTTCAATTCATAGTTAATATCTTGAAGTCCTCTGACTTGCTAAAATGTCAAAATAAGGGCTGTACTGGTGAACGTATCAACTAATTACGTATAGCTGTATAGCAGGGAGTTGCGTTTCCGTGCGTAGAGTTTGATTTTCATTCGTGGCATTTTATACTTATACCCAAGGTCAGAATTAAGACTTTGATTACAGTAAGTGTCAAGACCAAAATGTTACGTTGATCAGTTCCTTAAATTTAGTTTGTAAATTTTAAAGCTTACTTATTGTTTTTGATCTACAAGGGATGCATTTGGCGGAATAACCGAATGACAGAAATTGAATATCATAGGACATTTTACAGACTGGAGTACACAACGTAATTTTCTCTTTCCGATTTCCAGGATATAGGCTAGTGTAAGTTAACTGGAATGAAGAAGGAGATTTTCGTTATTTATATTTATCGAATTAGTAGATTGTGTCATGGGGGGGGGGGGGGGCGGGGCCGGGGTTGGAGCACGACACGAGGGAAAAGTCTAAGGCATTACCTCACATGGATATTGTAAAGCCATAGTATTTTCAAATATTGTTTCGTTGTTGTTAACATGTCAGGTTTGAAAGATGCTCCAAACAGCGCGTGAGACTGATGTCGATGCAGCGTTTTAACTTAAAGGGGCTTACTGAATTGAGAGAGAAGTTCGTGATTTTTTGTCAGACGTATCACGAGTTCACCCACTACAGGTTTTCCGAGCTTGACTAATGGTAACGGTTATAAGAAACTTTTCAAGTCGAAGATTCAACTGAAATGACAACAAGGTTTTGTAACGACGCCAAAAACATGTTTTTTTTGTAACCATAGAAGCTTATGAAAAACTGCATTACTTTAAAAAAAATCATCTTCTATATGCTATTGAGACGTAGTTTCCACCTCCCGAGAGATAAAATGACGCCCCTCAAAAAAGAAAACAAAAAAAAAAAAAAGAAGAAAAAACAATGAGTGGAGCTTAAAAGCATAACCTGGAGACGAAATTCATTAACTTCAAAATATGCGCAGGAAAATTTAATCTTTCAGAAGGTGAAAACTGCATCTCAATAGCATGTAGAAAATAAAAAAAAATTAAAGCAATGCATTTTTTTCATGACATTTGGTGCATCATGGGAAATTTTTGATGTCATCGCGTCACAATAATTTGACATTACATTGAATTTATTTATGATTTCGATGCCGTTGCAGGTAATATTAGCAACAGTGTTGGTTGTTCTTCATGCATTGTGAAGGTCTAATGCTAGATCTGTTCTAAAGTAAAAGGTGTTCAAACATTCCAACCGTATCAAATTTCAATGACAAATAGGATGTTCAATTTTAAAGAATGACAAATGGAATTTGAAGCAATGTGTCCACATTACAATACTTTCTTTGACTTTGCTGGAAAGGAGAGGTATTTTTAAACAAAAATAACCAACTTTAAAGTTAGATATCTTGAGGTAGGAAAAGGGTATTGAGACCTGGTGTGGAATATTTTTGTTTTCCTTACGAAACCCAGCTGAATAGCCTCTCTGTTCAGAGCTTGAATTGTATAGAAACGCTGTGTAGAACTAATCAAGAAAGACAGTTCATTCATATATATATATATATATATATATATATATATATATATATATATATATATATATATATATATATATATATATATATATATATATATATATATATATATATATATATATATATATATATATATATATATATATATATATATATATATACATACATACATACATACATACATACATACATACATACATACATACATACATACATACATACATACATACATACATACATACATACATACATACATATATATATATATATATATATATATCTATATATATATATATTTAAAGACACAGCATATCAGGCACTTCAGATATAGTAAAACAAAAACCCAACAAACATGTGTTGGGTTTTTGTTTTGATATAAATATTATATATATATATATATATATATATATATATAAACAGATTGGAATGATAAAAAGTGCTAAAATTAGGAAGAAAGCTCCGCAACGTTTCGGGTATGTACCCTTCATCAGGCGGCAATATAATTACTGATCAAAAAACGATATTCAAAAGAAACAACAAACGCGTGCCGATACAACTCGATCGGCGCGCGTACATGCACACTCTCAAAACAAACTAAGTCCCTCTTTTAGAGGAGTAAAAGATGTGGCACTACTCCCTTAGAATTTTATTTCACTTCAAGAATAGTGAAATTCCACGAGGGGGGGGGGGCGACACCTAAAATAACGGTCTTTCCCTCTATTCTCAGACTTTTCTCTCATTTGATGCCCCAACCCCCCTGACAACCCCCTGACACCATCACCCCCCATGACACGATTCTGGCTACGCGTATGCCAAGAGGAGTGAAAATTCACCTATGCGTGCCTGCAGGGATCACTCTTTCGTAAGAGTTGTCCTTGCAGGCACTCCACCAAGAGTGCAACTCTCCTTTTTTTAAGAGAACTTTATAACTTCCCCTCTTCTTGGTGAAATTTCACTCTTTTTATTTTAGAGTGATATCACAATGCGACAGTTAACTTTCCTTTTGGAGAGATTACAACCAATTTCAGACAAAAAAAAAGTTGATGGTCAGCTAATCGGATACGCGCACACGTCTACTATACACTGTTCGGCTGTTCACCGATCTATTACAGTCCTACCGAAAGATCAATGGTGTGACCACGTGTACATTGCGATTCCTCCAAACATGACGTTAGTGTGTCGTCAAACACTTTAATTGACCGCATGCACAAAGTAATCGTGCATTTTAGGGAAGCCGGAGCAGGGAGTTGTTATTTCCAAATAATAACTCCCTGGTCGGATAATGACATCTAATGGACTTTAAACATGCCTCTTGAGTTAAAGAGAAGGAACTTCGTAAAAGGGATGGTCTATAATTGCCTCCTTTTTCTTACGTAAATAGTAAAATTTTTTTCATTCTTCAAGTCAAATCTAAACGAAATACTTCTTGTTTTACTTGTGTTCCATTCCCCTTTTCCAGCGTAAGTATAGCAAGCATGACCGTGAACGTCAATTTCTTCTTCTTCCAATAAAGAGGGGGCACAGATTAAGGTCTTAAGATAGATACCTTTTTTACCTACTACCTCTGCATTGGTTATAATCTCAATAGACCAAAATCTAATGTGAAAAGCATTTTATCCGGCATTGCCTTTAAAAGGATGAACGATTTGTTCATACTTTAAAAGCAGTTTCGTGCCTTTTCAAGTAACCACAAGAGAGAGAGAGTGTGTGTTAGAATCTCTTTGGGCTGTCTAGATTTCATCCTAAGAGCAAGGTGTACCACGCTCTAAAACCTAAATGGGCTTATTAATCCCCAAAGTACGTGTTGCTTTGCGTGCGTTACATTTACCCTGTAAAATGTTTACACCTAAGAATGGAATTTAAACCTAAAAGTGATGAACATTCACACATCTCTTCACAGAAATATATTAACCTGAGTAAATATACACGTTACTGTCATAATTTGTGTAAATACATCACCACATGTGATATTAAAGGTCAAATCCATTCTCCTCAAACAGTTCCAATTCTCCAAACCCACCGTACGACTAACTTGAGCCCCTCCCACAACCTGATAACTGCTAAATATTTATCTCATCCAGGCAAGTTCTCAGTTTATTGCTTCAGGTGAGTATACAAGCTTCCAATGTGTTATCAAAACACTCCCAGTAGCCTTCAGTACACGCTGTGTAATATGAGCATCGGTACTTTGCATTTTTTGAACTAGCTGTCAATCAAAGAAGTATGCCAATAAAGAATTTATATAAACTACTACAAAATTTTAGTTTGGGGTGAGAGGATTAGCCATTTGAATGGGTTTTACAGCAGCACAAAAATATATTTTTTAGAAGGTAAGTGTAACGCCCACACAGCACACAATTTGTAGGAAGAAATCCCCTTAATTTTTTGTAGTGCAAATATTATTCGGTTACATCACGGACCAACAATAGGAGTTCTAAAGATATATTTTATCACCGATGGGATATTTCAACAATCTAATCAATCAATACAAGACAAAGGATGACATAGTCAGAGATTTTATATTGAACTGATTTGTATATGAACTTATGAAGGCCCTTCGTATGTAATCCACCTGATGTATGGAAATCCTAAGGCATCATATAAAATATAGGCCTATCGTAAACACTTTTTAAACTAAAAAGTTTGCTTACCCTAGAAGCAGTAAACATAAACCTCGCACAGTAAAACACAAGTAAACGTTTTTATTTACCTGTTAAAAACGGTATTCCAATCCACATGTAATGTATATGTACAAACATTAGCATAAAATATTGAAATTAATGTAAATGCTCACCACATGTATGTTAAGATACCGTTCTACAGGTGTAAAATACACTTTTTAGAATGTTGTGTGGGCATGCCCTTTTTGTGTTAAAAACTCTTTAATGTTTTAAAGTGAGTTGTACAAATGTTTTCCTTTTGTGTTTACGTCGGTTAGTTAGATAATATTTGAAGACACACCAACACGAATGTGTTATATAGTGTCATACTGTCAAAAACTGGTCAGGTCCTCCCGTTTAGTCGCCTCATAAGGAGAGGTGGGGAATACCGTGGGCATATTCTACAACTTCCAGCCCCACAGGGGGATGGCGGACACACAGCACTACTCAAATAGAAATGGTAATACAGGTATTTATAACACCTTTAAAACCTGATAAATTTTCACCAAGTTTCGGGTGGCATGCCATCCACACAATTCTGGTGAATTAAACTATTTCGAAACATTCGTACAACTCCAACACTTTTTACTTTGGCTCACAAGTTGAACGCTTTTCTTAAAGGTAAAGATTTTAATTCTATCGTATATAACCATCACCAGGTCTTCAAAGCATCCGTCTATCATCGTCAGCAATACTGTTCACTGATTTGCCTTGGACCTAGTCTGTGGACATTTGATGTAAGAAATATTGAAATTCTACAATATAGCACAAATCTCATCATAATTTATCAAATATTGGTCATTTTACCTGTTTGCAGGGTACCAGCAATTTCTGTTTTACACCTAAAGCAGGTAGTAATAAACATGGGCTAAATTTGCAGATTTTTAACGTGGAGGTATAAAAAGACCTGCAAAACTCGTCTGTTTAGATAGTCCAGCTGGCACACAGCTCCTCTCCGTCCCACTCCGTCTGGTCACGACTTGATTAGTTTATATCATTTGACAAAACGGAACTTAGGCCTATACTTAGCCTAGCAAAGAGAACTAAAATGGCGTTTACACTTCTGTAAGCATTTGTACCATCAAGGCACGTGACTTTGTTTTTCAACTGTACATAAATACTTACAAATGAATTCTGCAAATACGGTTAGGGTATCGAAAGGCCACTGTTTGTTAAAACGAATGATTGGTTATGCCTAAGGGATTCGGGATTTTTGTTCCGCCGCTTTTGTCCATTTGTAAAATTCGTCTTGGATGTAAGACGGTTAAAAGCCGATTCGCAATTTCGACCAAATTACCTTTTTACTGAGCAACGTCAAAATCAAGATGGTTTGGTTTATAGGATTGTGATGAATATCATACCTCGGATACACTAGTTTCAGAATTTTCCAAATTGAAGTAGAATCATCACCCTGTTATTTTTCTTTGCACCATGCAACAAAGGTTAACTCAGAGATCTAGATTCAAGAACAGTTTGTGAACGTGTTCTTTCGTGAGCGACTTGCACGTGAACACCGGTCGCTGTTCCGGAATATGGGTTTACAGTTTAAGCACGTTGTTCCATGTCAGAGAAAAAAAGTTAATGTACCCAGATGACGAGAAATTTTGAACATTGATAGAAACATACTAATTTCAGAAATATTTGACGATGAACAAGACTTAAATATTTGGAAATTCTAAAAATCTGATGTTATTGTGTAACATTCACAATTTTTTTTAAATATTCATCTACCATCTTCAACACAGCTGTTTGCTGATTTGCCCTGAGCCTAGTCTGTTGTAATTTCATGTTTTAAACATTGAAAGCAGATATTCATCACCCCAGACAGTTCTAATTCTCCCAACCAGATTCTTAATTCTGTCCCAATGGTGTCTTAAACTCATCCCTATCCAGACTCAAACCTAGTATATTGTTTCAGGTGATATCATGATGAACATAAAAGACCCAGCGTGAAATCAGAAAACCCTCTGTGCATTTTGTCTAATAAGAGCTACTCTGCATTTTTCTAATTTCTTGTCAATCATATAGCAGTGTTGATTAAGGATTTTGACATACAACGGGTAAAATTGTAGTTTTGGGTTACGAGTGACTGCCTTTCAAAGGCTTACGAACGCCATACTTCCCATCAAATAATAATACAAAGGGGTCATTCAAAGGGTAATTTTCTGTTTGACACTTAAATCATGAATAAACCTGAGCTACATTTGTAGATTATTAACGCTGAAATAGACAATAGTTGAAAAAGTTGGCTTTTTTTACCCATTGTTCTGTTACCCTCATTTTAATTACTGATATGACAACGGTATGGAAGATAAGATATTAAAAGTAGCCATTAATTTCTAATATAGAAGATTAGTAATGCCTCAGGGAATCAGGATTGCTGTTACATCAATTTTGTCCATTTGCAATATATTTCTCGGGGCAGAGGCAACAAAACAGTTAAAAGGATTCGCAATGTCGTCCACATTACTTAATAAACATCGGCATCGTCAAAATAAGATGATTAAGTTCGAAGGATTGTGGTATAATAACTCGACTGTAATCATATTTAGAATTTTAAGAGTTGCTGCAGTATACAGGTACCGCCCGCATAGAATTGTGGGATACACAACCGGAGCCTACCACATATTTAGTACTACGTTCCTTTTTTGTGGAGTAGGTGCATAAGGCATCAAACATTCATCTCTCTGACCCTTACCTCCGACAGATTAAAATCCAATTTGTTTACCCCAAAAAGACATGATGGTTTTTTATCCATTGGATTTGGGTAGAAAATTTTGGCTCCCTTAGTTCCTGCATCACTGTTTTTGGTTTCCCGAAAGGGAAATCCTTTGGACTTATGCAGCCTACACTCTTGCAAAACATGTGTAGGATCGTGCATTTTAGCGTTGGCTCAGGCTATGATTTGTAAGCTCAACGATTGAAGATTATTTCTTTGTTTTGCCCTGTTTTCAGCAGAATAGTACCAAGCCAAAGTCTGTCTTCATTTTGGATCATCGAGGTTGTTGTTGTTAGAGTAGATCATTGTTAAGAGGGACAGCTGTGTGAATGGCATTGCTGGACACCAAAAATATATTGCAATGTGTGGCTGTTTGTTCCTTTTTGAAAGAATACTGTGACTTTCATCCGGTATATTCATAATTTTTGATTGCATAATTGCATAAACATCAAATTTCGTCTCGAAAATATATCCACATGTGGCCGTCAGAAATATGTGTACCTTCTGTAAAATGTAGCAACCTTTATAAAGCCTTGTTTCACTAAGCGGTTGTACATTACTTGATAGCAGGGCATAGTCAAATATTGTCGTGTTTTTACAAAGTGACTGACATTTATACATCAGGACTTTGTCAACATTTTGCTTAGAATTATAATTTTACTATTCGTTATCCATTGTAAATGGTACTTTGATGCTCTCGCTAAGAATTGTGAGGTATTTTTTAGTTCAAGATACAGTTTAACTCCCTATTATGTAAGTGGAAACCATTGTACCGTCTAAAAGGTCACACGTCGGGCCGGCTTTTCAACCGCAGTTACGTAATAGCATGCACAAAGCATGCATTCGGGTCACTTAGTGGTTGTGACCTTACATCAACAGAGAGCAAAGTAAAATATTGCCGTGTTTCTTGCATAGAGGCTAACATTTATTTGGATTTGTACATCAATACTTCCACAAAAATTTTGTTTTAAATTATTTTTTAAAGCTTTGCCTTCCATTTGGAAACTTCAACGGTACCTTTGGTACAAATTGTTAGGAACTTTTTGGCCAAGATACACTCTTAACTCCCTATGACTTAGTAGAAGACACTGGACCTTCTAATAGGTCACTTATCCGGTCGATCTTTCTATTCTTTATCTCAGTGACATCACAAGCGTGACTTTCATTGAATCATTTCGTCACGTCACTTAAACCGGATCGTAGTGTACATGTTACTGAGTCGCACTCGCTGTTTTCACAGCCTAAAGTTAGACCCGAAGAAAAACTTTTCAATTAGGCTGCTTTGTTTAATAATCTGTTTATTGTTTGAATCTCCGCGTCAATGTCAAGGGAAAACACAGGTCTTTGTATTACTGTTTGTTTTTTCCATGTCTCACAAGTTAATATGACAATATAATTAGAAATTGTAATTCATGTGTCTTTCATTTTCTGCCCCTGGTTTGTACTTTAATTTCATGTATTTCCAAAGTATTGCCAAAAATCACATTTTATGTTCAATAACTCTGAAGATAACAACTTCAACCAGCCCAAATATTACAGATTAATTAAATGTTCATTTGTTTCCTTTACACAACATCTCAAAGCCACATTCAGCCCAACTCACAAAAACTGACTACAAACAGTGGGCCACCAAAGCTCATCTACACCTTAAATTCATTCAGTTGTTATGACCGCAAACTTCGTTCTTGGCCTGTAATTTATCAAGTATATCTCTTCTCCCCTTCCCTGAACCCATCCCTTGGAGGTTATTTTGGACTGCCCGTATCTGAAGAAATATTTCTTCCTTCTTTCGGGAAACTTTTCATACTTAGGTTTTGATTACTCTTTTACCTCCTCCAAAACACACTGAGCCCCAAAATTTCTCGCTTATCAAAATGAAACCTTTCTGTAACATACAGGGTAAGCTGAACCTGAGAAAACTACGTATTGTTAATTACGTAAAAGGCAAACAAACAGACAGCTCAGGTGCACAATAGTGATATTGGAAGGAGTGTACCCTAGTTTACTAACCAATCCCTCCATACGTTATGGATGGATCAGTGGATCAATTAACCCGACGATTTTGAGGCGTGGCCATGTTCAGAGTTCCCAAATCGACTGGCTTAACTTGATTATATGGGAATATCACTCTAAAACAACATCCATTTGATCGTCGAGAGTTGTTTTTTTCTTTGAGCATATTTTTTTGTCTTTAAATTATTTCAATATCTCAATTACGGCTAAAAAGCATAATCCTCTTTCTCCTAACCTACCAACTTAAAACCCTCCCACAACTCATCTTCATCCAGACACAATCTCAGTTTATTGTTCGAGGGTGAGAATAGAGGACCTCAAATGAGTAATCAAAACACTCTCAGTACATAACATGCTGTGTAAAATGAGTAAAAGTACTTTGCATTTTTTAACTTTGTTGTCAACGACAGAGCTGTACCTATTTGGAATAATAGTTAAAAGAAGGGTTTAAGGTCACAGCAGGATTTGGTATATTAGAGAGAGGTGCTTATTCTTAGCATTTTGGTGAAATTTGCACTGAAATACGATGTGTGGTTCTCAAGATATGAACAGGTAAAGTTTTTACATTTTCAACAGAAAGTGAACTTAAAGCAAGCACATATGACATCACATCCCCATATTAATTGGAAGTCTTTTGTTATTCTTTAAGCTTTATACTGGATGTTCTCCTCAACAATCCCATATTATTAAGATGGGTGATTGCATAAGTGGCATGAAAATTTTAAAAACTTTGCATCCCACACAGGGAGGTCATCCCTATTAACACAACAGTCTGATAAAATAAAGGGAAACAAAGCATTCTTTGTCAATGTGAGGAAGTGATATAAGCTCTGCTGCCCTCAAACTCACTTTTGAACACAAATCTACTGACTTCCTTTACTGATATCTCAAGAAATACATGTCCGATTTGAATGGAACTTTCAACACACTGTGTAGATTTTCTTCCTCTTTCACATATGAAAATGAAATTTTTGCTTAAACTTCCCCTTTAAGGGCGAGAGTTGACTGGTTTTAAGTCTTCGTTGAGTCACTGAATTAGGAATTTTCTTCAAATTTTCGCTTTTTATGTAAAGCATGCTAATTTACAGGTGTGTAAAGAGGAGCACCCACATCCACATTTTCTGACAAAAAGGAACCCACAGCTATAATTTGTTAGCTACAGTGAGAGGTTGCTTTCATCATTCAATTTTCTCTCCCAGCCAAATCCTTATGAATTGGCATAGTCGAAAAGAATGGGTGGGCTGGAAGCGGCAGCAGTCCCCCCCCCCCTCTTGGCCAAAACCTTACTCAATAGCGATGGGCAGACTTTGTTGCTTCAGTCGGACAGAGAGTGGAAAATGAGAGCGGAATTTGGAGTCTGGCAAGTCTCCACCCCCGAGAGGAAGGGTCCCGTACGGCCATATATATTAGTCATAAGTCAAGCAATTTAAGATTTTGAATTCATTGATTTCATAGTCTGGTACCTCGTTTGCAGCTATATGATGTATTGGGTTCGTTATTCCTGTAGTATCAATTTTACACGCAGGAAAAGAAACGTATTTGTATCAGGTCCCATTTTAAAAGTTTTAAAATAACCTTACTTAAAATTGTCATAAATTCGGTTCGTCTAGATTAACAGTTCGGAAGATTTCCCCTTTTGGAAAATATCTACTTTCACTCTGACGATAAACTGATAGCAAAACATTGGTGATGACCGACGCTGCATGCCTATGTAATCCACAATCCCATGCTTTTTGAAAACATTGTAATTGGCTCGGGGATACTGAAAACGGTGCAAACTTTTTCGTTCTTCTGTAAGGAAATTAAAATTATATTCGGTAAGTGCGTGTATTGCCATAGCTACAAAAAAGCAACATCCTAACAGTTGATCCCAGTGGCGAAGTTAAGGGAGGGGGGGGGGGTGGAGGAGGATCCCCCCGATTTTGGCCTTTTCCACCCAACTAAGTTCAGTTAAAAGTTTTGTTAACCGAGAGAAATAAACAATTTACCACTCCAGAGACTTAATGCTCCATCCAGAGATATGCCAATACCTCAGAAATTGCTTCGCCCTCTAGACCCCACCCCCAGTAACGGGTGCTTTTGGCCCTTTTTTGCGATGCCCCCGCAAATTTTTGCCCCCCAAATTGGATTTTTGCCCTACGTTTGTCCTCCCCCCCCCCCAAAAAAAAAAAAAAAAAAAAAAATTGACATTCTGGTGCCGTCAGTTATTGGCGAATAGTGTGATCAGCTAGGCTACTGCACAATGTGTGGAATAAGTTTTTCCCCGAGAATTTTAATTCTCGGAGAATCAAAAGGAAGAATCTCTCGGACTGCTCACATGAGAATATTCCCCATATAGTAATATTCTATGGTCACAGTTTTTTCAAGTTTTCAGTGATAAGTACTAGTGATTTGGGAACAACAAAAGCAGTTCTCTACTTTTTAGTCACCTCCAAATGTACTAATGATGTTTAATGCCTAAAACCCCTAGTGCATTAGTTCATCTGCTTAAGCGACTTTGGTCGATTTAAAACAAGTGTTTGAAACTGAGAATAGTCAGAACTTGAAGGGTAGTTGTTTTATGACGCTAAGCCATCACGGATGTAGGAGAAGCCATTGGCTTTTGAATTACAACTTCACCCGTTGGGTAGCAACCAACTCAAAAATTTGAACCAATTTTTTTTTTTTTTATTTTTGAAGACCAGTTCAAATGGGAAAACTGTAGATTGCTCTTTGATTAAAAAACACCTTCTTTTGACAAGACCAGGAATCGAACTGATTAAGCTGAACCGCCTAAGCTTAGCCTCGACGTCTCAGTCGCTAAGTTGAATCGCTTCAAATGCCACCGCCTATATTCACCCGGCCACAGCAAGGATTAAATGAGAATCACAGAATTTGATTCTACTTTGCAGGCTTGACTTCAGCAAGAGAGTCCGATTGCTCTGAAAAGGGAGGCTTACCCGAAACGTTCCCCCTGAATGGACGAAAGGGTCGAAAATGACGCTAGAAAGTTTACTCTAAGTGAAACAACCCATGAATAAACGAAATCTACTTTTGTTTGAAAGTAATCCCGATGGCCTCTCATTTTAAGGAAAATCTCAATAAAAATAGATCAAATCACTCACGGTACATGAGACTTTACATGAGACACAGAATTAGAGCAATGACAATAATTTACCATTTCAAATCACAAACAGCCCGTAGGCGTTGCGACACCGCACGATCTCTTCATTAGTCAATTCTGTCCAACTAGGAGGGGGTAAACAAAGTGACTTCTGCTCCGCAGATCAGAGTTCTACGACTACGAGGTAAGGTGAAAGTAAGTTATTCATCTTAAAATGGTTTGATCAATGACCATGGACTTCCTATATATATGGACAGAGCATGTAACAACGCGTACGTCGTATGCTTAGATTGACGCCACCGTCTAGGGCAAAAAAAGCCCACCAAGATTGCCGCTATAAAGCTAAAATTTGTATGATTTGACGACGAATCTGTAATATTTGAAACAAAAGTTAAAACTGAATGGGAAACGATATCATATTCTTGAAATAAGTGTAGTGATTAAGGCCATCCTTGCACAATTTCGAAAAAAGGTTTAGTTTTTTTTTTTTTGCTAAATCTGTTCATTTACGTGAGCAAGTCCAAACTTTCACACAAAACCATAGCAGACAGCCATCAAGCAACGCCTTTTCTCACACGCAGGGTAGCGACATTGTACCGTGCAGTGTGCTTTGTCCAGTTATAGGAAGTCCGTGATCATGACACATAAACTGTCAAATCTTCAAGATATATTTCGTAGAAAAAAAATTGCAGAATGGTCCAATCCCCCGCCTTCCGTGTCTTCAACAAAGAAACACACAGTAAAGTAGGATAAAGCAATGCAAAGGTTCAAGAGACACATACATTAAGGTGTGTACATTTTTGACTGAGGTCATCAAAATTACCCGTTGGTGACTGCTCTTTTATGTAATCAAAAGTTGAACGTTTAACAGTTGCATACAGTTGTAGTAGCTCACATATTAGAAAACGCCGGGAAAGCTGCTCTGATTAAACATTACGGCCTTTAAAGGGCCAAACCTTTCACCCCAAACTACAATTTTGGTTCCCGGGTACCAAAATTCTCAATTGGCTCAGTTCTTTGATTGGCAGCTAGTTCAAACCAGAAAGTTCCACAGTGGAAACTCTCTGTTCAAACAATGCAGAGTACCAAAGCTTATATTACACAGCATGAGCGGTACTGAGATTGTTTTGATTATATAAATGGAGTTTTCTATACTTACAATGAAGCAATAAACTGAGATTGTATCTGGATGAAGATGAATTTCAGACAATTGTGGGAGGGACTTCAGTAGGAAGGTTAGGAGAATTGATACTGTTTGGGGTGAGAGAACTGTACCTTTAAGGTGTGTACATTTTTGAATGACAAAATTATCCGTTGGTGATTGCTCTTTTATGAAATCAAAATTTGAACGTTTAACAGATGCATACAGTTGTAGTATCTCACATATCAGAAAACGCCGAGAAAGCTGCTCTGATTAAACATTACGGTCTTAATGATCTTCGGGAAATGTTGTCAGTTATAAACTTTGTTTGTATCTACACTACAGAGCGTGTAGAGTTTCAAGACGTGACATGAGTATTTCAGCCATCTTGCAATGCAACCCTGGTTACGTGTACGCTTGCCCTAAGACACGGCGGTTTCAGACCCCAAGATGTGACGTCACTGATTACCATCTTTGGCCTAACAAGGGAAGGTTTGGAGGAACAAGAACATGTAGTTTGGAACTTAAAACTAAAAATAGCAAAGTGATGTAACTAGTAAAGAGGTAAGTCTACTTACAAGTATGCACTGGAAATTCCTCTTTCAACAACAAAATGACTGAACACCATATCTTTTACGTAATGTTCAGACTCATCCTGGCGGTTCAGTGTCGACAGATTAGACATGCTCGGAACTTGAAAAAGTGTTGGTCGCAAAGCAAATTTTGGTCAAAATCAACATTAAGAAAGATGCACGGTGGTATTGTTTTCACCATATAGTACATATTCCACTCCGTAAGAATTCAGTAGGAACCTTTCAAATTAGCCAAATTTTCTAAACAAAAAGGCGTTTTCTCTGGTTTCAAGCCATGTTTTTTGTAAAGATCACCAACATTTATGCCTCCTTGCAATGCGATAACAAATCGTATTAATCTAATAGCTGAACCGAAACCAAGCTCAGTGATAAATTCTGGATTAATACAGAGGTCAACTTAGATGGCTTAAACTTAGTAAACTTTTCTATGTGTCTAGCTCAATTTACCCAAACTTCAGTAAAGAGACAGTCATCTAAGTATTCTGTTCAAATTGCCGACGTCGCCGACGACTTTGGTCTTGAGTTCCTGTGTAAATATGTAAAGGATGTTTCTGCACAAGCGATAAAATAGTTGTGAAATATAATAAAGGGCACATTCCATGAAATGGAAACACCGCCAACTTCTTAGAAATGGCTCAGGAAAAATAAAATTGCAGCAAAGCACATGTACATAAATCCTATTTGAAACAAGAGTTCCTTTGTCAGATTTAGCCTCGGGAAGTTGCTTTAAAGCTGATATTCAACCCTGGGCGGTATCAATACTCCCAAACTGATCCTACTTATTTCTAGCCCATCCCACAACTGTTTTAAACTCATCCTTGGGTAGACTCCATTCTAGTTTGCTTCAGAGCATATCCTCTTGAGCATCCAAACCCCTAAGGTGTAATCAAAACACTCTCAGTGTATGTTGTGTGGTATGAGCTACTCCTACTCCCCTTTTTGAATGCGATGTCAATCGAAGACCTGTACCAATTGAGAATTTTGGAATACCCTGGGTAAACTTGTAGGTTGGAGAAACTAATGACTGCTTGTAAGGTGGAACATACGCTCTCTGGCAAAACTGCCACAAAAATTAAGGGTGAGCTCGGAAATTTTGTTTGGCGAATTATAAACACCGGCGGCAGCTGATCAGTTTCAAGCCTAGCCATCGGAGTGAACGAAGGTTTTTGTTCCAGCTCATCTCTAAAAAACACTGACCTAAGGTGGCAGAAGCCACAGAGGCGCTACGCAGGCAACTTCATGTCACGTAAAGAACTGTTCCTATTTCACATCAAATGGAAAGAAACTAACCGAAGATTTTACCTAGATTAACCAAAACCAAAGTTATGTCACGTCCACAAATGATGTCACTTGATATAGAACTGTCAATATTTTCCGCACTGTTTTATTTGGCTTTGCTCTCAGGTCACCCATGCTATACAAATAACGCTAAGTCTTATATAAACCATTGTAATTGATACCGATTCTTTTCTGTCGAAACCACGTACACCTTAAATTTGACATACTTTGCAAAGCATGTTAAATGTAGATGTTTGAAGGCTGCATACACACATTAGGCGTGTTTGGCCTTGGCTACCCTATTTTGGAAATATTACTCCGTATCAACGAAAGAATCTTCAATAATCAATCACCTTTCAGAGTTTGGTTTACACGTAAATAAGTGTTACTTCCACTGAAGCACGCAAGGTTACGGAACCTTTCAGTTTCAAGAAAAACGTCCGTAGTTTATTACGACAGGCCTTTTTTTTTTTAAAAAAAAATACACGTATATGAAAGAACAATGCAGAAGGGGGTCCCCGATATACAAGGGGACTTTCGTCCCCTACACCTTTAAGAAATTTCTAGATCTGCTCCTATCAATGGATTACATAACAAACTTTGATATTTATGATTTTATTTCCAAGTCAAGCAAATTTAGTACCGTAACCTTCTTGAGGGTCAAGTTCCTCAAGTTTTTCAAAATTTGCATCGACCCAACCTGTAAATTCATAGTCACCGAGGGCCGGGGTGAAGCTCATCGCCCATGAGTTTTGGAAAAGTCTAGAGGACAAATCTACTGACTTCATTTACTTATATCTCAAGAAATACGTCTGATTCGAATGGAACTTTCACCGCACTGAGTAGATTTTGTTCCTCTTTCACATACGAAAATTATTTTTTTTTTGCTTAAACTTCATCCTAAAGGGCTATTCTTAGGGTCCGTAAACGGTCAGAGACAAATCCCTGCCCACCAGTGGCGGATCCAGGGGGGAGGGGGTATGCATACCCCCCACCCACCGGGATGGTAAAAAATTGTATAGATAGCCAGGCTAATTGTAATCTAGGCCTAATTACTTTTTAAAAATACAATGATAGTTGTTACATTACTTGATTACCGTATTTTTGTGTCATATTCTTCAATAAAATGAAAAATGTAAATTATAATGTATCCATCTTCCGTATCATTTGGTAAATTCCAGTTAAGTTTACACATGGCGCAATGATGAATTCTAAATCCAGCGTTTCCCGCCAACGGCCTTCGGTAACGCTGTTTGTGACATCGCATGTACCGCTTTGGGGGTAGTGTCTCCTCGTGTCCCCTAACTGATTTTTTTATTTCTAAAAATATGTGTAAATTGTGTAACATTCCAAATTTTTCTTCAATAAATACCGTAGCATATGTTGCACCAAACTGCATGTCAAAACATTTATTTTTTCAAAAATTGCAAAGGGGCCCTCCCCTTGGCTCCCCCCATCCAGGATGGCGATCACTGATGCCCTTTAATTCTTTATTTTATTTTATAACAAAGTAAAAAATAAATTTTCTCCAAAAGGTAGCTGCACATGATGGACACCAGATTGCATGTAAAGACACCAAAGCTTTAAAAACTTAAGTTCAATGCTAGCCCTTTCAACAACCAAATTTGAACTTTTCAGGACTACCCACGTCAAAGTCGAAAACCTTGAACCATTTGCCAGCAAAAACATCCTTTAATTCAAGGGGAAAAATGCTGCCTAAATAATAAATTGCTAATGTAAAAATATGTTCTATTGTATTCGTGATATGTAAATTTGTTGCTGTATTATAATGTGGAATATAATCTCTGATAGATGACCTTGTAGCGAATACAAGGAGAAGGTATAAATATGTTGATCTTATTTTTAAATGTAACTTAAGGAATAGCACTCTTGACAAAAATGTTCTCCTTAACCTAAAAACGACTTGAAGAAATCTTTCTCATTGAAAGGAATGAATTAACCTTTTTACAAGAGACAATTCAGAGTATGTCGTTCTTCGCACAAAAATATGCCTTTATAACAAAAGACTTGTATCGCAACTCCCTTCTGTGAGCTGGGGGTTGTAGAAAATCCGCACGTTAGTCCTGCCTTTCCCAAGCCCGAGTGGCGGACAAAATTTTTTCACCCAGCTTATCTTGGCGAAAAAAATGAACGTCCGCCTGCGTTGGAGACCAAATCGTTCCAACTGCGTAGAAAACTTACGGAAAGTTCATTTGACATAAACATATTCAAAGAGTAATTGGACTCTTTCTACTATAATATGAATATTCACTATTTTCCAACATCAGCGACATCAGTATTACACTTGCAAAGAATGGATCAAGGCAAACTTCTCATCGGACATACTTTCAAAGGAAACTATTTAAATAGGCTATCTCTTTTTCTTACAAGTCCGGGATATGAAACAAAAGACTCATCGATAGTTACAAGCTAAGGATCTTAAATTTGATCCGTATCGTCTAGCTTTCAACCGTTTTGCCGTGCCCAACGAGTTACGTAAGGTATCACATACTATGGCTACAGGACTCTTCACAGTGTATTGCATTGTTTACTCCACTATTATTAAACGTCACACTTAGACATAAGTTACAGTATCTTCATATATGAATATACAATAAAATTGTCTTTTTAGAATCGTAACAACCATATGAATTAGACAAATTGCCGTTGTATAATATGAGGCTTATATAGGCCTATATATTGATGGAATTCCTGTCATATTGTGTGAACGGAACTTTTGACTATCGCCGGCAGGCTCGATGGTGGTAGCTCGAGGAGGAGGCCGCCATCGACGCGCTACGCAGGTTAGCAATTCCGTAAGTGGTATCTAGGACTAAAACCGTATTTGAGCTTGGAAGATGCGTAAGCTGCAAACCTATCTACATCACGCTACGTAACACATTCACTTCAGCCCCCTCCACCAATGGCAAAAACCTTGCTTAATCGGGTAGACTTTAGTGCCTCAGTCGGGCAGAGATTATGTCCTGGTTGGGGATCTGTCGGGCAAAAAGTCACAGCCCTCCTTGAGAGGAAGTGTCCCGTACGGCCATACACATACTTGTAGGTGTGCCGTTAAACCCCACGATACAAACGTAGAGTGACTCAAATCCATCTCATGATTCTTAAAAAATCGATAGTTGGAAAAGAATATCAATTGAGGTTATTGGCTTATCTTTATAGGTATTCCCTGGTTCCATAAATTTAAGTTTGTAAAGTTAAGTCAGTTTGTGTGGCACAAACGTTTCCATTACCAAGGAATTCCGAGGACAACATCAAGAGGCATAGATGAAAACGAATGCAAAGGAAAAGTTGACGGTTTCACGTGACATGAGTTGACAAAACTTGACAACAGTTGATTTCCTTACTCGCATTAACGATAAATGTATACCCCATGTGACGTAGATTTGATACTTCCTTAAATTCTCGCGGGAGAGCGAGTGACGTATGTTATCTTGTAGTTTTCAAGGTTATATTTCTGGATTTTATGAAAAACATTACGTGAATCCCAGCCAGTCTATATGGACAGAGAATCACGTGACCTAAACGGTTGCCAGAATGAGAACCGAAAAAAACGTACCATGATGGGCACCATGAAGTTTTAATTTGTTTGATTTGACGATGGCTATGTAGCACTTATACATCAAAGGGAAAACTATCACCTTCCTTCAATCCCGTTAGTGATATTGACTTTACTTTGGGTCATTTTGAAAAAATTGAAGTTTCGGGCAAAATGTGTAAATTTTGACTACTTATGACTACTTGAGCTGGTCCAAAGTTTCACACACAAAACCATAGCAGGCAGTCATCTTGCTAACTTACTGAGACATACGGTAGCGACATTCTACGCATAGGACGTTAGTGCGATATGCTGTGCCCACGTGTAGGTTTTAGGGAGTCCGTGATCCCAGCACAGTAATCATACAGATCACTTTTTTGGAAAACTCAGTGACCGAGGGTGGCCCATAATCACTACTAAGGGGTGGATGCGTTGGAACTACACGACGGTGCGAACCGGGCTTCTAGGCAAAGACATGCAAATGCATATGCTGAACCATTACCATGCACAACTGATTGCAATGTTGTGAAAAATTATGGAGTTTTCCATGAAACTTCTTAAAGGTATCACTTGCTACCTCCCCTTTCCTCCCAAAAGAGATTTTGTAAAATTGAAATTTTTAACTCTATATAATTAACAATGCACAAACCTCTTACCATAAGTCAAATCTTTTCCATTCAAATTGGACGGCAAAAATAAACAATAAAAGGACCAACGTGAAATGTAGTTCACTAAAGTGAAATTCCAAGATATAGGCTTAAACGGCTTGCCATAGGGTTAAACGGCTTGCCAAAGGGATTCCACACCATTTTCATCTAAATGCTTTTTACGTGCTTGGAAAAAAATCACTAAAGGAACAAGTGCCCAACAAAATCGGAATTTACAATAAATACAAGAACGAAAACAACTTTCAATACATGACGCACAATATACAATCAACTATTAAAACGGACGGGTAGGGCGACCACAGAGGCACATTTCCATGATCACGGTTACTCCTGCGCCAGGCATCTCCCGCCAGTGGAAACGTGAGCATTTATCAGAAGCGCCATTAGGTTACTATAGATACTTCGATTAGCTCGACCTATCACTTTATATCAGTGACTTCGCACAAGGTGCCGGTCGCAGTGAACAGGACATCAGCTCGGGCCCTTGTCTTAACTTCGATTTTGAACTGATTCGATGGCACCGTCGATAATGCGAACGTTTTCGATATTCCGCTATCGTTGAAGTGACATACGGTAATCCATAAAATATCGAATCGATTCGCAATGAAAGTTTAGGCAACGGTATTCTTTGATGTCATCCAGGATCCCACAAAGTTTTTATCACACTTTCAAGAGACGACAGATCATATGAACTATTTTCTTTTATTTCGATATTTTCACTTTACGTAACATGTTTCACGTCTGATTTGCTAAAAGCAACGTAGCCATTTAAGAAAATGATTCTTGTCACTAGCAGTATTCACAATTATTCTTTATGTTGAATTCTATCCCGGCGTCGTCAACTTTTAATCATGTATCAATCATGTATCTTCTCTTATGTTCTAAAGTTAAAAGCACTCTTATCATATTTTCATCTATGTGTAATATCCAATTCTTCGTTCTGCACAAAGTTAAATTTAAACTGGTATTTCATTGCCGAGAAAAGCTATCACATGTACACGGTTACAGGCAATTTGCTGGGATGTTAAGATAACAGTTCACCCACAACTTACAAAAAATTCAGTCTTTAAGTTTCTGCCTACACAATACTAATTTTCAATGTTTGTTCTGTTGATCAAAAATGTGTGCCCTGAAGTTCCGAAATTCACTCTGCCAGTTTTACGTAAGTTTGTTATCACAATGTACTATCCTAATTGTGTATTATCGTTATTTTACATCGCAAACAATCAAATTATAAATTGCTTTTGAGCCCTAAAGACATATCTCCTTCTGTTTTAATTTAGAGACCATTTCCATCCAGGCCATTTTCTGCCATGACAGATAAAGTCATACTTGTGCTTACATCCCCTTTTTATCGCCTCCACAAGTGACGAGGCTATGGATCTTGCAAAACATGCGTTTGTTCTTTCGGGTACTCTTTCGTAAAGTTCATATATACTGTTTTTCAAAAAGGACGGGTATCTGGGAAAAGGCCGCATTCATTTAGTTATAAAACCAGCATGCAAAAATGCATTGAGGTTTCGATGATACATAAACGTTCCATTTCAAATAGTCCCATCATGCACCATATCTTCTCACTCAAATATTATACTAGAACGTTCAAAAAATTATTTTGTTATCCTAGATGACCCAGGCCTTGATTTTTAGATTTTCCATGTGTGGTTCAAATCGCGTTCCTCAGGAAATTAAGGATTGTGGCAGGTGTGTTGTTTGATTAAACTTAAATAGATTTATATCAGTATATGAGCTCCCATTCTTCACCTAGGTATTCAAAAGATTACGCTTCGGACTGACTTGAAGCATGTGATGGTGTACATTGGCACTCGCACGCCTCGGATTTCAAGGCCTGATGACCTTTCACTTCAACCAACAAAAAAGGGAAGATCTTCTCTTATCATCCAAACCAATAACAATAGCATGTGTCGAAAGTTCAAAAATAATCTTGTTTTCTTGGTGTTTTCCTCCACATATCAATGAGCGGATGAGAACTGAAGGTTAAACAACAAAGGACCAGGCAGGCTCGTAGCCAGAAAAGGTACCTAAGGGGGTGGGGACTTTTCCAGGAAGGGGCTCGAATTTTTTTCAAGGGGCCAAATATGTTCAAATGTATTAATTCAATGGCAAACTTGAAAAAAATTCTTTAGGGACTGGAAAAATTTTAAGAGGGCTTCGCCCTCCCACCTGGCTACGTGCCTAGGACCTAGCTTTTACACAGGAGAATAGTGTACAATTAGGCTTAATGCAACCGTGGGCGATGGTGCAGACTCGAGGGCATCCTGCGAAAGCTTTTACCGGACATCGTGCATTTTCTTCAATGGACAGGTCAAGTGTTGTTTTACCATGTTCATTCATACACAATATAATTTTTAAAATATAAATTTTAAAATATAGAAGTCGGTTGCAACTAAACACTTTAAAACGGCACAAACCGGAGAAAATGGAGTGGCCCAAAATGAGTGCGCTTACCCATTACCGTAATTCATTTCGTGATAACCCACAGTCATCTCAACGTAATGGGCCAATGATAGTTTATCATTTCAGTTTATATCAGTTTTTTTTTTACTAAGTACGAATGAGCGTAATTTGTATCGTAGAAAATGTTTCAAAAATCAAATCGGCTACAGATTGAGACCGTGGTTTGGAAAACACACCGGCAAGGTTAAATTGGCGAGGAAAATTTCAGTGTCGGTTTGGGAAAGGGAATGCGATGCCGCATGGATAAGCCTTCTTATAAAACAAGAAGACTTAACTTAGTAATAATAGTTGCCAATGACGCATGTACATTTGTGTGTGTGAATGATGTGTGCGACCGTTTGTGTTTAGTTTTTTTGTGTCCAGACTGTGGCCGGGACTTAAATAATGGATGTTATGCATGTTCTCTTGAAGAAATTCATTAGATTTCCAATGCCCTCAAATGTCATAGAGAGGCAAGTTTATCGTTAAAGGGCCAACCCACTCACCCCAAACGACAATTTTGGTACGGGTGCACCGAAATTCTCAATTGGCTCAGCTCTTTGATTGGCAGCTAATTCAAACAATGCAGAGTACCAAATCTTACATTACACAGCATGAACGGTACTGAGAGTGTAGTGTGTATATAAATTGAGTATTTCTATACTCACCTTGAAGCAATAAACTGAGGTTGTATCTGGATGAGGATGAATTTCAGACAATATTGGGAGGTACTTCAGTAAGAAGGTTTGGAGAATTTGTACTGTTTGGGGCGAGAGAACTGAGCTTTTAAGGTTAGGGTTAAGGGTAAGGAAAGAAACACAATAAAGTAAACAATGTGGTTCTGAGAAAGTGTGTAGTTAGTTAGTTAGAGTTTTACGGCCCAGTTTCCAACCTATGGATTCAAGTCGACCCGGCCGCGGCCTTTTTCCAGTTGTGGCTCACTGGCTTGTGAAAGTGTGTAAAATCGATGTGTGTCTGTGTGTGTGTTTGAGAAAGACCGGGAAACGATTGAAAAAATGAAACAGGCAGTGTTCCAGCTGTACATTCGCGTCTCAAAAAACCTCTGGTTGTGTGGTGCGCTATGTCAAATGCCATTCATATTAAGTAACATTTCCATTTCCCAAACTTAAAGGTAAAGAGCAGTCCCCCAAACTTATTTTGAGGAAAAAGCTAAATAACTCAATTTTTCTCTTATTTCTTTTCAAAGTATTTTTAATTACATTTTATGACTTTATCATTGCATATTCCAGGTAAACCAAGCAGTTATTTCTGGTAGATTTCACATTTGAAGAGAAAAAACATTGTCACATGACTCCCAACAGCCAATCATGAAACTGGACAGTATACTACAGTTTGGGATGACTGCTCTTGCCCTTTAAGATATGTCTCACCACTACGTGTGTCAACCGTCTCGCCAACCGTCTGACTGGATTTGGTTGAAATGAACCATTGTGATTCACTTCTGAACCAAATATAGCCACACATTTTGCCAGGTTTCGGGTCGGTGCCCTTTTGATCAAGTTCGAGTCAAAGCCGGGCGTGACGACTTATAAACCTCGTGTCCGTTTTGTTTTAGCCCCAGGAATTAAATCCTCTCACGGTTGAGAGGCCTAACTAGATGTATTTTGGTTCATTGTACGTAGACAAATCCACTTAGATCACTGAAATCACGTATTTCGTATTTTCGGTAAGTAATTAGTTCTAAGAACTGACAAAAGGTGACAGGTATCGTGTCATTACAAGGACACCGTATCATATAGTCTCCTAAAGTTTATTGGATGTTACAAACAAGACCTGTCATTAAGGATGACTTAAATTAAACATAGAAGCGCCTTGTACCTTACGTAAATTATTCCTAATGCAGTTAAAGTTTTGCCGCAGTTTGTTTTTAAAGTTTTCTTTTTTTTAACGAATTGCAAACCCACCTGCCTTTACTCCGTATGGTAGATTTTATTTATACTTACTTATTATTCCTAATTTCTATTGGTCCATTTCAGTCATGTGATCGTGCGTTATGTCATGATTAACTAACAGTAATCGATCTTCCACTCATAGTAGACTACTACATTTTACTAGCGGTTTTATTGTCTAAATTGGTTATACCAGACGAACTATTCTTTTCTTTCATCTTTTTTAATCACAATCTTGTTCAGATGGATGAAGAAAGATAACAACTCTTGACCTGTAAATTAGCACAAAAATATACAATCGGGGGACTTATACAAGTGATCATTCAAGGGGGCAGTCCGAGTACATCACTTGCATTAGATCCGATCTTGCATTATCCTTTTCTAATGAACGGTCCATTTTTTAAAAGACTTTAATTCTGATAACTTTTTTTCTCGAGGAAAACATCCTCTACTAGACACGCGATGTGACAGGAACAAATGGCAACTTTCGAATTTTTTTAAATTTTCATGTCTTCATGTCCTGATGTCATCCCAAGTCGCTTAGCAGATTGCCAAATTGACATTCGTACTTTGTGGAATAAAGTTGAGATGATCTTCGTTTTGAACACGACAGCAATACGATTGACGATAACGATGAACCTCAAATTTCAATCCCACAATGCATCGTATTTTTGGAGAAGATTTGATCCCTGTGACTCATTCATAGAACTCCATTAAAAAAAGTAAACGTCAATTAGCATGAGGATGTATAGCAACGTTATATACACCGTTTTCGTGTGGAAATATTACAGATAAACGTTAAACCGAAAGAGCGAAATTCAGTGAAAATTGAGTTTGATGAGGAACCACTCCTCATAGGAATAGTGAGTTTCGCGTGAAATGGAGTAAAAATTCACCCGAGATGAAGTAGAAATTCACGCTCAATGGAGCTATACTCCACAAAAAATGGATTGAATTTCGATTAATTTGGAGTGAATTTTCACTTCTTTCTGTGTGAAATTTACAAGGGATGGTCTCTCAGCTAATCTCTGCAAGTGAATTTCACTCTTTATTCTGGAGTGTATAGAAGAGAAAATGTTCATTCCTGAACCATGTTTTGTAGCCATGTAGAACGATATAGTAAATATTGGCGAAACTAAATGATTTTTATGTTCTTGGAAGCGGACACGAACGGAGCAAATTACAAAACAAAAACCGGAACTGTCATAAACAAGAAGAAACACTATTTACAACAACTTTTTACACTCACAACGACACAATGACAAATACTATTTAGACGGACCGGCAAGATGGTGGTTACATCCCTAATCACCACACGTGACTTTCTCACCCCGACTGCATCCAGGTGGGATGAGGGGCGTCTGTGGTGATTAGTTTATCCCCGAATTTCTCATATAAAATGAGCACATAAGAGCGACATAACTCATCTTTGGCGGGTTGTCAGCGCCACAAAACCGAGCAAGTCCCCCTCCTCCATGCTGTCATGGTTGTCCCCCTTTGGGCAGGGGGTTATAGTATATGTCCACGGTATTTCTCGCCTGTCGTAAGAGTTGACCAAAGGGATGGACTTGTACCGTATTTTTTAATTAGTTGACACTGTATAACTCATTCGTGTTGGTTTGTCATTAAAATTCATTGGACTTACACCCTAACTAGCCTAACTTACCAAGCGCAAGGAAGCCCTCAGCAATCACGCCAGTGAGATCACGAAAACTCTTGTGCCAGATAAATATTGCAACCATATAAATTTGCTTGTAGGAGACAGAATATTTCTCGTGAAATTATTGTCAAAGTGTCGTTAATGACACTGCTTTTTAACTTACAAACAATTTCCTCATTTAAACTCTCAAATTGTCTAATAACGTAAGTTTCAACTTTTATGATGCGTGTGGGAGTAATGTCATGTATTATTGAAATGCAAACGTCGAAATAATGATACGGAACTTCTTTTGCCTGTAATTGTCATGTTGACGCTTTATAAACAAAATGTATCCAATTTTCTAGTTACCCACAATGCACTGAAATTGCCTACAAGATATTATTTTTTTTTTTTTGAATGCTGGCGCTCAATTCCTAGTATACCATTCATATTGCGCATGCAATTATATGAAACCACAATGGAGTTTTGTTTCCTGATATGTAACGTAATTGTAAAATGTTTCCGAAATTTTTATCCCCAGTTGAGAATATTCTACACGGCAACATTCTTGTCAAACAACCATTCTGGATTGAATGGATGATTATATATCATCAGTTTCCCTACTGGATATTAAGTTAGCAACTTAGGATGTTATATCCGGTATTGATATAAAGGGGAGAAGAGTTAAAATACTTGATAAAAGGAAACAGTTCCTGTTTGAAGAGGAACGATGAAGTTGACGACATTTTGCCTTTGGGGTAGATTCCTATTTATGTCATGACGATCAAGGCAAAACCTTCTTTTCCTTTTCATGATCTTAACAAAGGATCTTACTTTGGTTGTTACACTAAAAATATCCTTAGAAATTACGACGTCATTAACCGGTCGGATTGTCTGCGAATTCGCTTTACTCTTTTCTTTTTTTGTTGAAACTCGATTTTTCTAAAGTTAATTGCTTGTCACGAATGAACTGAATGAAAAGGGTGTAAAGTAAAGCAAGGTGTAGCACTTGCTATGGATTGACTCACTGGTGGCTAATGCATATTACCAGTGTTTTCCATTGATTTAATTTTTGTCTGGATGTTTCACATATCGAAGGACGGAAGTGATCAAGGTCGTTGTGAGTGGTCCAGAGAAAGTATATCTCTTTGGGAAATGTTAACTAAGATCAATCACGAGCGTATTTTGATGACTAGAAACATTTGTGTGGAATTCATTGTTAACTCTTATATTATTGTTGTATGTTCTGTTGAAAGATTTCAAATCAATAGTTTTTGCATGGGTGGCACATTTTTGTCTGGGTGCTAAAACACCTTCGAAAATTTTCGCCGGTTGCCGCACCCCAGATAAAACAGCTGGTGAACATTAAAGGGCAGGAGCAGTCATCCCAAATTTAAGAAGTGTAGTAGACTGCCCAGTTTCATGATTGGCTGTTGAGAGTCATGTGACAATGTCTTTTCTCTTCAGATGTGAAATTTACCAGAAATAACTGCTTGGCTTACCTTGAATATGCAATAGTGAAGTCAAAGAATGTAATTACAGATGCTTTGAAGAGAAATAAGATGAAAATGGAGTTATTTAGCTTTTTCTTCCAAATAAGTTTTTTTTTTTGTTTGGGGGGGGGGGCTGCTCTGTACCTTCAGTCATGTGGGAGGAACGTAAAGTAAACACGTCACCTATTCAAGCTATTGGATGTGAAGTTATACATCATTTTGTAGCGTTCATTACGAACCAAATTAATAGACATATCATACAGTCATGAAGAACAATTTTTCACTTCCGTCAACACGATCATACATTTGGTGGAAAACATTATCATACATTTGTATTACGATGCTAAAGGATATTCTTGTGGGTTGCTTCCCCAGCAAAATTAAGCAACATCCTACAGGCGTGGAGATGTTCAACGTTTCAGTGGCATGTTTCATCTAAATATCAAGTGTTCAAACATTCTAACGACGATTTTTGTGAACAAACAAATGATCAGGAAAGCGGGGCGTAAAGGGCAGGAGCAGTCATCCCAAATTGAACTGAGAAGTGTAGTAGACTGTCCAGTTTCATGATTGGCTGTTGAGAGTCATGTGACAATGTTTTTTCTCTCCAAATGTAAGACTTACCAGAAATAACTGCTTGGTTTACCTTGAATATGCAATAGTTAAAGTCATAAAATGTAATTACAGATACTTTTAAGAGAAATAAGATGAAAATTGTGTTATTTACCTTTTTCTTCGAAATAAGTTTTGGGGCTAAAAGGGCAAGAATGGCGGTCGTTCCAAACCTTTTTTGAAGCAACCGTCACATCTCAGGATTTTCTCCTTTTTTCTCTTCAAAGTATCTTACATAATATCTTAGCAATTCAGTATTGCAGTAGTCAAGGTAAAACCAAGCAGTTACCCTTAATAAACTTTACATTCGAGGAGAAAAATATTGCCTCGTGACTCTAAAGGGCCAATCATGAAACAGGTCAGTCCACCAGCTACATTACTTCAAGTTGGGGTGAATGCATTTCCCTTTTAAACCAATAGACATTGTGCGTATGACATCACAGTGCCGAAAGACCCTGTATTTGTTCCCGGAGTTAAGGGTTCGTTATCTAGGCAAAGTCAAGACTTGAAAAGAAATTGAACATAGTGAGGTTGCTCCGCAGGAATTGGGAAATAATCCAGTTAGAGACAGGGGGCATTGGACGCTGCTAGATCGAACCAAAGGGGTCAGGGGCTGAGACTTAAAAGTTTAACAAACTCAACTAAAAAAGTGAAGCAAGTACACGCCCTAGAGGAGAGGCCAGCGTTTACCATTGCAACTTTTAGAAAGTAGGACAGTTGATTTGTGCAAGGTGTGAATGCGTTACGCGCGTATTCTCCTATGCTTACGTGCGTAGTCTACGTCATTCCTTCACTGTGTTGTCTCCTTGGCAATTTGACTTAGCGTGACGTCATGCATTGTGACATTAATGCATAACGTCCATATGCACTGACGTCATGCAATTCCACCTCCCGGACAGTTCAAAACACGACTAATAATTTTCACCACTTCAATTTCCCGTCGAGCAATTTTTGGTAAGGTCATTTTCTATTTTTTTTTTTTTTTTTTATGAACGGGTATTGTCTGAGTGGTTAATGTCATTAGCGGGAGTTGTCCAGGGTGGCGGCTTGGGTGAGTTTTTTTCCACATCAGAACTGCAAGCTACAGTTTTCATGTTTATGCATAACATTATAATGCTAAAGGGCAAGAGCAGTCTCCTCAATTTGAAGCAGCGTAGAAGACTTTTCTATTTCATGATTGGCTGTTGAGATTAATGTGACAACATTTTTTTCTTTGCAAATGTGAAATTTACTAGATGTGATTGCTTGGTTTACATTAGATATGCAATATCGAAGTTGGAAAATATGATGGAAGATACTCTGGAAGGAAATAAATGGAAATTGTGATGTTTAGCTGTTGCTTCAAAATAAATTTGGAAGGACTGCTCTTGACCTTAGCCTTACAAATTGGTCCGATTAAATGCATCCTGGACAAAAAATTGGTTAAATAGTTGAACACATCGGGTCCAAAAGTAAATTGATTCCCGTAAGTGGTTCATCAAATAAGGTTCAAATATAATAAGGGCGTTTTAGAGCGATTTGCAGTCCATGGAAATGCATTTTTGAGAATGTTTACGTAGCAAATATGCTGTATTGAAAAGAATATCACATTGGTATTTTGGATATTTTTGATATCAAGAGTGTTTTGTTTCAGTGTCTTTTCTCTGTCATATCAACTCTAGATCACTGTTTCTCATGAAATTTTTAGTTCTAATTTTAGGGTGAGTTTACTCACTAAAATTATTGCAGTAGCTTAAAATTTAGTATGTGTGTCTATTTGAATAGAAACGTTTTGAAACTTCCATATATCATTCGAGTGTATCGACCCTCACTAGTCCCAACCCTTGGGAGTTTGTCCCGTAGGCCATTCATGAGCCTACAAGTTAGTTATGTTTTACCTTGATATGCTTATAGTAAAATAGTAGTATAGTTCTATGAAGAGAACAATTGAATTTCTACAATTTCATTGCTTCAAATTACAGAGGTGTTGAGAGGGCTAAAAATGAAAGAGAATGCTTAGTTGAAAAAAACTGTGAAGAATATTTTGATATGCAAATCACCAGATCAATGCACTTGATTGTCTAAATTGGACCGGTCTTTTCCCAACTTTGTTAAATCAATTTTGTTTAGAGATTTAAGTGCGGTTGGTCGCCACCCTGTAAATAGCTGGGGAAAGGGTAGCGCCAGCGGGGAGGCTGATCCTTCGTCGGGGAGAAGATCCAGTTTCGTCGGGATCCTCCGTTATCACAATAGAAGATGTGAGCCCAATAAACTTCAGTCCTCCCCCCCCCCCCCCCGACGATCTTATTGATTTTGCTTAAAATCAGCAGATCATATTTTAAGAAGGATGCTCTCAAAATTCATAATTTCCCTCACATAAATCCACTCTTTTACAACATAAGCTTCAGATTTTTAGACATCCTTAAATTAAAGAAAATAAAAACCTTTCTCATTTTCAACGTACGGCAAAATACTAAACCTCAACCAACTTCAGTCTTGATTTTGACCATTTTAAACTTGGGCAGGTTGATTTTTATTAAAAACTCCATTTTTTTTTCAATTTTCCTTTACAAATAGAAACCAATTTATCCAAATTTTCTGCCATAACATTCCTCAATATATAGGCTCCAGAGTTTCAAATACATGTGAAAAGGAAGCCAAAGTTTTTTCGAGAAGTTTCCAATATCATCGGAGGGTCTTGATGTACATGATGATATTTAGTAAGGCTACCCCATCAAACTACATGTATTCCCGGCGACCAACTTGATTTGTCTCATACGAAGGTCAGATTCGTCAATAAAAACATTCAAATCTAACATAATATAAAAATATCTTCCCTTAAATAAGCGATATATATTCAAAGTTTTGTTGAAAATGGCAAAACAAATGTTCGGAAAATTATTCAATTATGGTTGATACTCCGTTCAATAAAAAACCCAAGCCTACTTCAATCCCCCCTACACTCAACTTAGTTTTACTCTTGAAAGGTACACTAGCAGATCACTTAAAAACCCATTTTATTCAATTTTACCTAGTCAAATTTTCTTTCATTAAATTTTAAAATTTCTCCCTATAATTTCTCTCTGTAATTTTCAAATCTTTGTTTAAAAAAGGCCAAAAAATTTACAGGCAAATTTTCAGTTTCTTCTGAGAGTCACAGTACGCACGCCTACAATAAAATGCATAACCCCAAGTGAATTTTAGTCGCTCATATAACTTGTTTTGATCTTGCTCATATGAAGGGCAATTCTTTATCGAGCGCCCATATTTTTTCAAGCCAAATTTGTCCAAAACTTTCAAATTATCTCCAAAACACACAAGCTCCGAAGACCGAGAAATTCAAAAATTTTCTCCCGGCTCGAATTCTGCCAGTCACTGCCACCGGAAACTCATCGCCTTTGTTGGGGATTTGAAATGCTGTCCCCTTATTGGGCAAACCCGTCTAAAACTTATCCTTACTCATGCAGACACAATCCCATGGGTATACAAATCCCTAATTGTAATCAAAACACTCTCAGTACATACTGTGAAATATGAGCTGCTCTTTAATTTTTGAATTTGATGTCAATCAAAGGGTGTGAGAATTGAGAATTTCTGCAGATTACTGGTTGAACTGTAGCTTTGGTTAACGAATGTCTGCCTTTTATCTAGAGGAGCCCAAGGCCTTTTTCTTAGTCGTGTGCCACAGGATTGTTTTCCCTGTCCCTATATTTGAAGTTTTCCTTAAGTCTAAGATTTCAAAACATGACATATCAATTCAAACAGTCTAACCTCCATTTTCATCAGACACTCATGAACTGAGATATAAATTGTGCAAGTTCATTCACAAAATATAAAGTTATAAATTGTGCAAAAATATCTGATGTCATTGTTGTACCTCTGGTGTTGTACTCCGTGTTTGGTCTAACAGTGTAAGCACCCGCCTCTCACGCGGAAGACTTGGTATGATCCCCATGTCGAGTCATACCAAAGACTCTAAAAGTGGAATCTACTGTCGTTGTGTATGATGCTCCGCATAAGCAATGGAGTAGGGAAAATAAGCCAGTGAGCCACCGTGGAACCTTATAAAAGGCCGTCGCCGGCTCGACTTGAACCAATAGGTTGGAAGCTGTGTTGTAAAACTCCATCTAACTTACTAACTGTACTCCTCAAATTACACCCTTTGTATTTCTTTGTCTTTTGGAAAGCTTCTACAGCATTGTTCAAAAATGGGATCCTAACCTTACTGCTATGGTGTGACTTGAGTAATACCTCCACTCTGTACAACATGCTAAGCAAGGACACATGAAGCGTTCAAGGTGATGGTAAACATATTTTAATTTTCAAGGAGAAACATAGCAGGTAATGTGAGTAGTACAACAAGAAAGTCACAAATTATTGCGCAGTGCAATATAGTTATTTCGACATTTTAGCAATGGAGTAAGCTAAGACAATGAGAATTGGATGAATAAGATAAATGTTGCAACATCTTAAACTATATATTTTTAAAATTGTAGACTTTAGGTAAACTTTTATGTGATAAAGCGTAAATATTACTGAACACTTCATCTGTTCATGGAAAGAAATCCGTTTTACTCTGTATAACTGGGGGGTTGCTATAGTGTGTTGCTGCTCCCTGGTATAACAATGTATTGTATGTGGTTTTGAGGCGAGAGGGAACATCCCTTCTTCATTCCTAGCAAAGAACAATTGAATGACGTGTCCTCGACATTTAAGCGAGGGTCATACTACAACGATATCGGATCTGATCGCGTGACATGAAATAGCCCTCAAAGAGTGCCTTTATGGGATTTCGCGTGTCGATGTTTGTGTATGTGACGCCACGAAGTAAGTTTAATTTCGATTTTCGTAGTCCTGCGACACAAATCACATATTTTCATATGTTGTCAAATTTTGGATTCTTTCTGATCAGAGATAGAGGAGACTTTAAATCTCACACAAATCACGGATCGCAATCCGATCTGATATATATGTCAGCCGCGCTTTAAGTACCCAGCGGAGCGGACTCTGTTTCCCCAGCCTCCAAAACCAATATGACTGAACAAAGAATATGCCGAACAGCCTGATACGCAGGTTACTCTTTACGCCGTGATACATATAACACAGTGTAATATATCATCCCGAGACTTACAATTTCAAAGTCGCACGCGACCTCTTTCTCAACTAACATTTTAAAATCACTATTCTCATTATTCATTCTAATAAAAAAAAACTTTGTCACACAAAGGCTTTAAGGTCACCGGAAGGTGAATCAAATGTCACGTAGTGATAGGAAAATTACTTATCAGAGGTTTGGTAGGTACTTTAATGGCCGGAGCTGTGGTGCTTCTTTATGTTGATAAACATAATAATTAATTACAGAAAAAAACAAAAAAACAAAGATCTAATCTTATAGGTGGAAACACACCCCACGGGAGACTAAGATTACTTCATCCTTCGTTTACGTAGATGCTCTCAAGGCTACGTTTGAAAGATTGGAGAGCAAAACTGAGATTCGAAGCACATCAATCTTTGAAATTGGACCACTAGAATAATTTCAGACAATTGTTTATTTTATATACAAAAAATTAGTTCCAAACTTTTCACAATCTGCCGAGATTTTGAGTAAACAAAAGGTTCCAAAATACTATCAAACCAATCTTGTAACGATATGTAAGATAACAGTTGCACGGTGCGAAAACAGAATTGAGACAACTTGGGAAATGTTCAGGGGCAATGCATCTTGGGCAGTTAGAAGTGGGTCAAAGTGAAGTTGGACCTCTGCCTTCGCGGCAATTGTCCGCTTATGCAACATCTCAAATTTGTAAACGTTGACGAGAGAAGTCAATGACGTGAGTACAGAAATGATTAACCTCGCAGGGCATGCGCGCATATGCGGAACGGTGCCAAGGTAAATTTGACCAATGTAATCCGACCGGAAGCGCTGAATTCGGGCTATTGTGCAACGTTTAGGATGGATTAAGACCTCCATCGTACTGTTTGAAGCAGACATTTTCAGTTATGGTCAAGTATTCGTCTTTTTGACCTTTTGTAATAGAGGCAGATGTTTATTCATCCACACCAGACAGTTCTAACTCTCCCGACTAATGGACGAATCCGTTCAGCGTGTTTAGTGATTGTAGGCAGCCATTAATGGGGTCCATCAGCCTGAAATCGTCTTTATTTAATGTCTAAATGAACTTCAAACCCTCATATTCAGTGAAATTGAGGAAATCTAGGTACAATTTATAATGAACGACCTTCCATGATACAGGTATGCAAGGAAATTGAAAGATCAAAGGTAATGGACCCCAGTTATGTCCGACTTAATCAGACCATCACTTGACTGCCCGGATAGTACTTTCTTCTTGTCCCCTGTCTAAAACTCGTCCTTATCCAGACATAATCTTAATTTGTTGCTCATTTGCATATTCTGGAGTATATACAAGATCCTAATGTGTAATCAGAACACCCTTCGCCATATTGTGTAATATTTGAGCTACTCTGCATTTTTTGGATTCAACGTAAATCATAGAGTTTTGCCAATTGAAAATTTTGGTACACTTTTGGTAAAATTGTAGTTTGGGGTAATGAATGACTACCTTTAGAGGGGTTTTCTTGAGACAAAATTTATTGACTTTAAAATGTGCGGAAAATTTCTCTGTCAGAAGATGATAGCTGCATATCAATAGCATATGGAGCTCGGAAGATACCAATTTTCAAAGTAACGCATTTTTTCTTGACATTTAGTGCATCATGGGAAATCTGTAATGTCATCGCGGCATGTTAATTTGACATCACTTTATGATTATGTATAAATTTGAAGCCGCTGCAGGTAATATTAAGAAACATGGTTTGCTTATACCCGTCAAATGGTGTTGGGTAATGCTATATCTACAGGAAAGGACATTCAGACATTCCAACATTTCAAAATTTCAGGAACTTAAAGGCGGGACATTCAATTACAAAGAAAAACAAAAAGAGTCTGTTGAAAAGTGCCGAAAGTATTCTATAAAAATAACTAATCTTGTATGTAAGATATATTAAGTCAGGTCAAGGGTAAGTTGCGACGAGGTTTGGAGGACATTGTGTAGAATATTTTTGTCTGTCTCTCAAGACCCAAGTGAAAAAACCTAGCATCGGGTGTAATATACCAAGCCTCAGTTAGTGGAAACATACATTTGATTAACCGAAAATTTCTTTAATATAAGATTTTACGTTCACGGCAGTTGTTTTAGAAATGAAAACAGAGGAATGCCTCAACCCTCAGGCAATATATCGGGACAATAAAGGACAATAACGTATCATACTCAAGCAAATGGAAATCCTTGCATACGGTAATTCACATCCAGCAGGATATGCAACCTTTGTGTAATTGAGAAATATTTAATTATCCGCAAACCTAATATGTCTTCCTTAAATAATAGGATTGAGCTTGCTAGTAGTTGTAGGCACCTTAAATAGTAGCTATTATCTAATAATAGTTTTTATAATGAAGCATAAACTGCTCTCTATACTTATATTACTGCCTGATCTGTAAAACACGTAGTTTGGGGCGCACTCTAATAACTCGCTCATATTATACTGAAGCTTCTTTGCGCGCTCTAGTTACGCATATTATGCTTTTAAACGTCATAATGGTCACTTCACCATAGACCTATTTCCAAATAGCAATTACAAAGGATTGTGGGATAGAGTTTTGGTGTTTGTCATTTTTGTCAATGGCATTTTACTGTGGTGAAAATTGACGTACACCCAAAACTATATCCCACAATTCATTGTAATTGCTATCTGGAAATAGGTCTATAGAAATCCTAAGCTTAGGATTTTTATGCACTTAACCTTTATGACGTGTCTATTATTACACGCGCGTCGTATTTTTCATATTGCTTTTGTATAACCGTTAGACTTCGCATATGTTGATTGAAGAATGATGTAGGCCGCAAACGTAAGGTCATACAAAACAAGCTTGTACCTCAAAATGCAATAAACAAGCTTGTTTCTCGAAATGCAATGAGTTTACTTAGTGATTTATACTCACTCCTATTGGTTGAGCACTATATCCAGCGTTGTTTCGCTATCTTTAACAGAATTTAAAAAACTTTTATATTCTAGAGGTTACAATAGGAATTTCATAAACTCCCATTGCCATACCTCATTCCATTGTTGAGATAATTGAGATATTAAATGTGGAAATTTATTCACTTATAACAAAAAAAGTCCGTTGCACATTTATCTGTGGCTTTCTTGTTGTACAAATCACGTTACTTGCTTGGTTTCTCTTTGAAATTAAAAAAGTTCAAATGGCCTTGAACACTTCCTGTTTGTTTGCATGGCGTGTTATACAGAGAGGGCTCAATTAATTGCATCACACTAAAACAGGAAGAGTGCTATCACATGTCGGTAAAATGCGCAGTACTTTCAGAAATACAAAGATTGTAATTTGAGTAAGTACAACAACGGCATTACAAATTATTGCGCAATGTGTCATTTTAAGTTGAGTGAATCTTTAACATTTTATATCTCATCTCAGTAATGTCCAATGAAGATAGGGATCGGACTGATTGAATTCATTTTTCATGTTCTGTAATATCTATTTTTGAAATTATAGACTTGAAGTAGGCCTACACTTAAAACGCCTTTTGGGATCATTGTAAACAGAAATTTTCCTTATACGTATTGTTGAATTGCTTGGGAAATTTTAAAAGAAATGGTTTAAGGTCATATCAAGCTTTGATGTATTAAAGGGGTACTTATTCTACGCAAGTCGGTGAAATTTGCACTGAAATCCGATATGTGGTTTTTAAGATATGAGCAGGTAAAGTTCTCATATTTTCAACAAAAATGAACTTGAAACAAGCACATATGACGTCATATGCAAAAACAAACAGTCCTTTGTTGTTTTTCAAACCTATCTATCAATTTGATCTCCTCAACAATTTCATATGATCAGAATGTGATTGCATACGCGGCATGAGATCTTTACAAAATTTGAATTCCCCCTGCACAGGGAGGTCTTATCCTTATTGACTTAGAAGGTCAACACAACAGCCTGAAAAACAAAGGGGAACAAAGCATTCCTTATCAATGTGAGGAAGTGATGTAACATCTGCTTCGCTCAAGCCCATTTTGGAACACAAATCTTACTGAATTCTTAAGAACTACATGTCTGATTTGAATGGAAGCTTCACCACACTGTGCAGTTTTAGTTCCTCTTTCACATATGGAAATTAAATTTTTGCTTTATCTTTGCTTTAAATAAATACTGAGCAAACAGAGACTTACAGCTTGTCTTCTTCTCATGTGGTCAATTGTGGTTAAAGGATTATCACCTGGGAGCAAATTTCAATTTAACAGGTTAAGCAAATAATTGAACAAGCTGTTCGAAGGAGTGGCCAAGATGTCTACACAAAGCCCGGTTGGCTCTCACTTCTAATGAGTTTCAGGTCATACTCAATTTGTCTCGACAGTATTGAAACTATTACAAATATAATTTTCCCGACGGTATCACTCAAATTGCCTTACTCAAAGTTGGCCAACTTAATTTTCTCGAGTTCTCGGTCCATCAGGATGGACTTAGTGAGTTCAGTCCAATTTAGCCCTAGGTTAGTGAGATAAGCATGAAATTCATAATTGCAAAGACTAAGGCTATAGCTTCGCATCTGCAGTCTTTTATTCAAAGGGAAAAACACTAAAGCGAGAGTCGTGGAGGAGCATTGGAATATAAACCATACAGCTGTATTTATCATGTATGATAAATATTTATATCTTTAAGTACCTTACATCATACACGCTAATTACGCATAATGTTAGGATGTGGAACATATTTGGGCCTTATCAGAAGATTCAGTTTCAGCTTTCAATTTATAAATTCAGGTCATGGGTGCAATCGTTCCCGGGATGAAATCCTTTCAGGGCGAACATCTATTTCCACCCCGTAAGAAATGAATTCCCACATGCATGTTGGAGATAATTATAGATCTAGACTTCAGTCGTGAAAAGTTGACTGAACTATGAAATTCAGTTTTCTTCGAAACTTGGTGTAACAATTCTGGGACACAAAAGGTATATCGCATGCGTAGAATATGTTTACAGTGTCTTAAGAAGCGAATTTGAAACTGTGTTTGAACTCAAACTTTTCAACTAGCTGACAATACAGCCTGATATAACACGTTCGTTGGTATGCCGTTTAAATCAGATCTGACTAACACAATACCGGTAGGCTATGAAGGTTAGGTTAGATGGAGTTTTACAGCCCAGTTTTCAACCAATTGGCTCAAGTTGAGACGACCACCCCCTTTTTTCCAGTCGTGGCTCACTGGCTTGTTTGCCCAAATCCATTGATATGACCATGCAGTCGTTAGGCTATGAAATCTGATTCGATACGTGCGGAACAATTCGGCAAATGTGATTATGCAATTTTAATGTAATGATCACAGCGGAACGCTCACGGTGTCTTTTTTCGTACAAGGATTGCACGAAACTGCACGATAACTATTTTATGATAACATGGTTTTCATGTCAGACAGAACCGTTATACTCATCACACTCGATTAAAATGCGAAACGGTATTTATTGAACAATTTTGAAATTTGAAATGTTCTTAACTGAATGTGTGTCAATTAACAAAATGCATGTTCATCATTTTTGTACTAACGTCCAGTTTTGAATATTCAAGGTTTTGAGGTAAAAGGGTTAATTTTTACAAGACGGTACCTATTGCAATTGCGCTAGGTGCTCAGCATGATTAATGGGGAAGGGGAAACGAGCCAGTGAGTCGCACCTGAAAAAGGCGACAGCCGCCTCGACTTAAACCAATTGGTCAGAAACTGAGCCGAAAACTCCATGTAACCTAACCTAATCATTTCCAATCAAACCACAGTTTTTGTGAGGATCAGGAGAATGAACACACGTTTACCTCGATGCAAATATGGACAGTATCTGAATATGTATCCATTATTATTATTATTTAAATACAGACCGGCGTAACAAATCAGGCCCTTTTGAAATAATTTTTGAACATTTGAAGGTCCATAGCTTAGATGAGCTTTGGCGCAATATTTGAGCATATTTTGAAAAAAAAAAAATTTACTGCTATCAATTTTTGGAAAAGTTTGGCGAAGAATTAAACAAGGGGTTTTCTCCAAATTAAAGGGTCGGAAGTAACTAGTGGAGACTTTTGTCCCACACGCTCACATGTGCGTACGCAGTTTTTAGTTGTTGCCAGAATTTAACTGGCTAACGAGTCAGTAAATCTGGAAATGCTTATTTAAAGTGAAAAACGCTGTCACCTGGAATTGAATAGTACATCCTTGTGGTATGGTGATGTATAAATGGGTCATTAAAATCATATAGCACCAAATTTGAGACATCATTTTCAACTTAATGCAAAAAAACTCTGTTTTACTTTGACAATAACACATGCCAGGATTGTGAGACATTTTTCCATTACAGACGAATCCGATCAGAGCTTGCGTTTAGCTTGAGTGACTGTAGCAGCCATTAGTGAGGTCCATAAATCTTAAATCTTATTTATTTACTGTCTACATTAACTTAGTTTAAGCCCTCATAATTGGTGAAATTGAAGGAATGAAGAAACAATTTGGTGTACAACCATCCATGATAGAGGTAAGCGAGGAAATTGAAAGATTAAAAGGTGAAAGACTCCAGCTATTCCAATGGCCGACTGGAATCAGACCATCACTTGCTGTCAGGATTTGTCTAAACAGCTAAAGGACATCTGACTCTCAGCCGTGCGCCACCATCTTGGTGCGTAGCGTATTCCGAAAATATATTTAGTTGAAAACACTTACTACGTCACTGGCATGCTATTTCTGAGCCCGTTTCTATTTTGGGTTGCTAATACCCTCCCCAAGCGCCGCACAAATAAGTGTCGCTTTGGCTAAAAACGTAAATAACTCCCAGTAGTTGAGTAACTTCATTTTTTAGGACAAAATATGATTCGTGGGCCAAGTACTTCGCGTCACCATGTTCTCGTTTACGGCATCACTGAAATAGGTCGGAAGGGTGGACACCCATAGCATGAAGCATAGCATTTTCTATTTTTGGACAAAATATATGTTGTTTTCACTTACGCATGTGATGAGATTTTTTTTCAAAAGTGCTGCAACTCTTCAATCAGAAGTAGGCCTAGCTGGGCTATAAAGTTCATCAAGAATATGAAATATAGCACCATCTTAAGACGCCGGTCGTCACAAAATACGAAAACAGTGGCAAGAAAATTATTTCGAGACACTATCAACAAAGAATCACAATCAGCTTAATGGAAAACTGAAGATGATAAAAATTGGAGGAAAAAAAGATAAAAGGCAAAAACTCACACATAATTTTTCCGAACGGAAAGTATTCCCCGAGGTACATTTCACTCAGACTAACTGGCATACAGATGATCAGAACGAGCAAATCCGCCAAACTTAGGTTTACGAGGAAATAATTTGTAGAGCTTCTCATTTCCTTATGCTTGTAAATCACTGTTATGACTAGAACGTTTCCAATGGTACCCAAAACAAACAGAACTGCGTAAATGATAGTCGTGATACTCAGAAATGTGAAAGAAACCATGGGTCCTAAATTACAGGCCTCCACCCCTTCGCTCGAGTTGTAGCTCGACGACATTTTGAGTTTGGTAATTCTTCTATGGTGCGTAATACCTTAAAAATTTTTGCTTTAAGATGAAGTTTAAACCGGTTATCATCTGAAGTTATGGACTAACTCGTCCTGTCAACTTGGCAATCAATTTCCAGTCAAGATAGAAACATCCGCACTCGAGAAGACATCTTCCTAGAGAATATTCGAAAAGTTTAAACCTCTCTGTCATTATTTCCTGTTTCAAATGAAGGTACTCACTCACGGAAACTCGACTATATACACTCTCGAGTCAAGGTCGGTAACAAGTTAAAAGTAAGAATCCTTTCTTCGTTGAGGCTTCGAGCAAAGTTTCTTGCTGGTCACAAACTCGCAGAAAAATAACAAATTCAATTCGTGTATATGTTATGAACGCCAGATGATCCAATTATTGTAACGTATGGTTTTGCTCCCGTACACCTTCACAATTTAAGACTGGATTTACAACTATATCGGTGACAAACTCCAAGCTCCTGATAAAAATATTGACCCCTGGAAATAAACCTAATTCACCCATGTCTGTCCCGGTGACAGTTGTAGATACAATATCCTCATCAATCCAATCGGTAAGATGTTGTTGCAGTTTCGACGGGTAGTTGACAATTTCGCACAATACCACTATTCGAGCACAACCTGCGTTACTGACAATGATTTATTTATGTATGTTATAGCCTGAAATAATAAACTTCCCACTAGCTCCTGCTCCTCGTCAAAGTCCACAAAAAGTGAAAGGTTATATAAACTCTTGAGGAGGCTTAAACGAATTTAGGGAGAATTGCGACAAGACATGCCAAAGTGGTCCAAAGAGGATCAATCTTCAGTCTCATTGAAGCCTCAAAATTGTGGCTAAATTTCCCGAATATATCTGTTCTTGTCTCTTCCAGATGAATTATGACCCTATCTTGAGCTAAAAGTAGCTAACACACATTCACATGCGAGATCCTTTATCGAACTAAAAAGCTCGACAAATATAAATTCTGTGCAAATTATATTTAAGTAGAGGCCTATTTCTCTGTGAATTCAGTATTCCTCTAGTCTCACGCGATTGGAAAATCACTATTAGTTCACGCGGGCTCGAAAATTCCTATAAAAGCCGACAGTACCTGAGTGCACACTGATTTTGCAGCTCATGAATATAAATTAGGTGACATCACAACACAGACTTTTTGAAAGCAACAATTTCCCTATAAGTGCCGGCTTTGAAGAGAAAAGCGTCTCGCATTACAAGTGATTGATGTCAGAATTTTCCTTGCTGAGTGTTGTATTGTAAAATAAGATGCAGCTAAGAGACCAGCAAGACAATGCCATTCAACGCAATACAACTCTTTCTTTTTTGAAATGATTACTCCAGTGAAGATTTCGAAAGTACGTTTGTTTTTTGTTGTGGTGGGCGTGGTTTATTACAAAGTTTGTTCCTCCGTTTCGGGGTCTTTACACACACATGTAGCGTTCGTTAATGGCCAACTACGCGGATTATCTCAAAGAATGCAAAAGAAAATAAAATTGTGATAGATCTGAAAATATTTGTCCAACCAGGGAATGACCGACTGCGTGGTCAAATGGTTACAGCATCAGGAGTTCGAGTCTTGGCCGGGTAATACCAAAGACTTTTAAAAACGGACCCTACTACCATTGTACTTGGTGCCTGTGCAATGGAGTAGGGAAAACAAGCCAGTGAGCCAGAAATGGAAAAAATGGAAAAAAGGCCGTGGCCGGCTCGACTTGAACCAATTGGTTGGAAACTGTGCCGTAAAACTCCATCTCAGATATTAGCTATTAACTCACCAGCGAATGTTTATCATAGCGTAATTGATCCATCGTTAAACCAGGGAGTTGTCAGCTGACAACTCCCTGGTTAAACGTTTGAGTGGGAGTAGAAAGGAAACCTCATCTGATGGGAGGGGCAAACTTTGTAAAGTAGTTGACGACCTATGGCTGCAATGATAAACAGTAGTGGCGCCAGTATGTCAAAATTGGGGGCAAACTTTTTCAAGCGCAGCTCGAAACGGGGCCCAAAACGCCAATTTCTGTGGGTGGGGGTGAAGAGGAACCGCCCTTGGAAGCTCTGAGATTTGCATATCTCTGGATGAAAAATTAAGTCCCAGGAGAGGTACATTATTTATTTTTTCTGTTAACCCGACTCCTAACCTAACTGACCTAACTTGGGGGGGGGGGGGTAGGGGCAAGGACAACATCTGGGTGGGAAATTTCCCACTCTTCCCCCGTGGCACCGCCACTAGGAAAAATGCGACATTTTTGTTAATTGTTTGTGTTGCATTTGTTGAAAGATTGCCTGTCCCGATAGCGCCACCCCTGCGCCCCATATACGCCTGTAATCATAAAGGATACCCCCATCAAGCTCTCCTTGTCGCTCTCTTGTCACGTGGCGTGATCAGCTATGTCCTAAGGGACGGGGAATTCTTTGGTGACCCTTGCTACTAATCTTGAAGAAAGTAAAGAAAATCTTTGTATTCGTCTTGATTGTTATTCGAAAATATGCTTGTCCCCACTTGCAACTCTTTTGTTACTATAAATAGTAACTTCATCCAATTAATTTTATTATTTAATTTCTAAGTATGGTTTTTGTGTACCTGACATTTAATCGCAAATAAAATTATACGAACTTCAGAAGTAAGAAGAAAAGGCTAGTGCTTTTAATATCGGAAACAAATAGAATAACTCATCTGAAGGATGGAAACAAAACTATACTAATTTAGAAAGGTGGGCCGATTTCTGTAGGAATTACAACAGTTATGTGAATAAGGAAATGTGCGTGACTCTTTTATGTTGAGCTGGTAAAAAACAGTGTTGTTTCAATTAACACAAGTCAAATCATAAGCAATGCTTAAGTTAACTTTGTACCGAACCAATGATGTACTAATATAATGTTATAATGAGAAGCTTGAAAAAAACCCTATGCGTTTGTCGGTTATTTAAATTAACTTGGTTACCTGTTATTCACAGGCGCGTAGCCAGGATTGTGGCATTGGGGGTTGATGTCATGGGGGTCGGGGCACATAATGAGGGAGAAGTCTAAGGATAAAGAGAAAATACCACTATTTTAGGTGTTTTTGCATTGCAAGGTTGGGTCATGGGGGGGGGGGGGGGTTCTAATCCCACCCCTTGGCTACGCCACTGGTCATCCAGTCATAGCTATTTTGATTTCTGTTTACCTTTTTCCCTCTGTACATTTTCCAAAGTCCAAATTCTCTCAGACAAAGACCCAAGCAGTGAAAGCGAGCAAATACTCGCTAGATCTTCTCTTCCCTGGAGAAACTGCGTCCAACGCCGGAAAGGACATTAAATTAAATAATTAATAACCTCAACCTGCAGACCTCGTTCGTACCTCCCGGATTCGGTTTGTTCAGTCCCCTTCTAAGGCTCTACAAACCACTTATGACTGAACAAGGATTATGCCCCGCAGTCTGTTGCTACGTAGTCAATGCTTCCGTTAAGCGTGGCCCTCCTTGACTCTCTGGAAACTGAAAAGAAAAGAAACTACAGTTGATCTCTGCTAGATGCCAAGGTCAGGCACACAATCCACAGGAATGGCCACTGAAGTCTGCGTGGCTGAAGTTCATGTGGGCCATTAACGAGGCTCTCTGATTATTGGTCATACCGAAGACTTTAAAACTGGAACCTTCTGCCATTGTGCTTGAGTGGTGCTCAGCATAAACAATGGAGTATGGAAAACTCGACAAAACTCGACTTGAACCAATTGAATGGAAACTGGGTCGTAAAACTCTATCTATCTAAATGACTGGTTGTGAGAGTACTCACAGATCTCATGGTGTCTCTGGTTTCCATTCCATTATTCACCGTCGCTCCCGACGTATTGAGGGCGATCTTTCAAATTTGAATAACTTTCTAATCGTAAAAAGCGGCAATCAAGCTTATACAGAAAGATGAAACTTGTTTTCCCCATCCTTTTTAACCGGACGTAATCCTCTCCGAAGAATTATAGCGACACTTTATCAGATAAGGCACATAGCAGGTAAAATATTATGTACGTTTGTATCTATAAATAGCAAGTTTATCTGAGAGATGAGAAACGTGATAGCTAATTCGACGATCTGACGATGATGACTGTTGAGTATACGACTTAACCGATTCCTAGTAAACATTACAACAATCTTTCTATCGCTCAGTATACTGTTCTGGAACTGTTAATGCTTCTGAATGGTTAGGAAGTTCAATGAACGTACATAAATTTTAACTGAAATAGGCAATTTTAAGTAAACTTCCTGTGTATAAGAAAATGTTAAAATACGTATTTCTTGTTTGTATCCTGACACAAAGAAAAAGATAAAATGTCTCAAGGAAAATAGTTTTATTACTTTTTCTTCTATGGAAAATGCATCATTTGTAATTTAGATAATGTGTGTTGTATTTAAGACTGATATTTGGCATAAATCAAGGACGCCTGGTTGCATTGCTTAAAGCGCTTGGAGGCTACTTCATATTTTCTGACAGAATACGCGTTTCCAGTGCCTCACAAAGTTGAAAAGGAAAGCGGAACAAAAATTAAATAGAAACCAATGTCAAAATATTGTAGGGTAAAAATCAACCCGCTTAAATCGCTTAGGAGTGGTTCAGAAGGCAGCCTGGACCGAATCTAGGGTAAAATTTGCCAACAAGTGTTGGTTCAATTCCTCCCAATCAGTATAAATTCACACGCTTGTTACTCCATTGAATTATGGTTTTTCAGCACTTAAAAAAAAGACCTCTTACCTAAAGACGAATCCGGACAGCAAGATTTTAGTCGGCCATAACTGGCCCGGGACTAACACCTCTTAATCTTTCAATTTCCTTACCTGTATGATGGATGGTTGTACACTAAATTGTATACTGATTCCTTCAATTTCACTGAATATCGGAGGGTTTGAAGTTCAAGTAGACATAATTGAATACGATTTTAGGCTGATGGACTCCACTAATGGCTGCCTGCACTCACTAAACACAATCGCTGATCGGATTCGCCTATAGAGGTTGTGCACCGATGTGACTGCGTTGTGGGTCTTGCTATTTTTCCATCCATACGTGCAGTTTCTAAGGTGTTGTATTGCGCGCGTATTGGTAATACACGTACTGCGCATGATCAGTTCCATCCAGTTTGCCAAATCGAAAAACACTGACGTCACGTGAATAATATCTTTTGGTAAGAACTGTGATGGCTTGGCCGAGTCGTATATACGAATCCGGACAGATTGGGATGGTCTGATTTTAGTCGGCCATTACTGGGGTCCATCACCTTGTTAAAACTTTAAAATTTCCTTCCTTTCCTGTTCCATGGATGGTTGTGCACTGAAGTGGATATTGATTTTCTCAACTTCACTGAATACGAGGATTTGAAATTTACGTAGACAATAAATGAAGACGATTAAAGGCTGATGGACCCCACTAATGGCTGCCTACAGTCACTAAAAAGCGCTAATGGGATTCGTCTATAGACCTTGTGCATATGATGTCACAATGGCATAAAGTACTTTTGGGACAAAACAAATCAACACCGAAAAATGCAGACAGCGGATTTGCCAACCAGACGAATACGCGCACAATCTGCTACACAGAATTCTTATGCGTGGGGCCACGTGTTCGATTGTTTTTCTCCGGCTCCCACGGATGAAGTCAGTGTGTCGTCAATGCACATGGTCTATTAAAAGCAGTGTCCAGTATGGAATTGATCAGAGAAATCCTGAAACTTAGGATTTCTCTTGAATTCATGGGCAAGACGTCACAGAAAGCGTGCCCCGACTAAGGTGAATGCGTAGCATTACAATTTACACTAAACAAGGATTAAGCCCAATTGCCCGAAAGGTAAATCGGGAGCAGAGTATAGACGAATCCGATCAGCGCCTTGTTTAGTGACTGTAGGCAGTCATTAGTAGGGCCTATCGACGTTGAATCGTCTTCATATAATGTCTACATGGATTTCAAACCCTTCTAATCAGTACAATTGAAGGAATCAATATACAATTTAGTGTATACGTAGACTACATAGAATATTTAATCACACAGAGCGTGGAATGGTTGAAGGGGTTCATAGCGTTTTCCCTTTTCAGACAACAGACGCATAGTCTGCTACATGTGCAGGGCGAATTTTTATTCGTGTGGCCACTTGTTTCTTTGGTTTCCACAAGGATGAAGTCAGTGTGTCGGCACTGCAGAAGGTCCATATGTGGTCACAAATTTACCTGAAAAATTCATTTTTAAAAAAAAATTTAACCCCAGCATTTGCAACTTGTTCTCGTAAAAATAATTCAATGGTTTGCGACGCTCTCACTGTGCTAAACGCTAAAGGTTTCGTCGCTCTCATCTTTTTAGCTTGCAATAGACAGATAGATTGCATTTGTCGGGGCTTAGTCGGTTTTGAGGTGGGGATAATGACATATAAGGGGATATATTTTCAACAATGAGGAAATGGCTTTCAGTCGACAGTGACGTTCCTGTAGTATTCATCCGACGGAAGCAAATCTTTTATTTTCACTGGTTCCCAACCAATATGTTTTTTTTTAATAACGAAAATTGTTTCAGAGTTCAGATGCATAAAAACATATCACCCTAAAAGTTATTATATATTTAAAGGACAAAGGCAATTGCCCAAACTTATTTTGCAGCATGATCTAAATCTCACAATTTTTCTCTTATTTCTCTTCAGAGTATCTTTTATAATATTTCAGGATCTAAGTATATAAAATTGTCACACGACTAATCAGAGTAAATCATAAAACAGGACAGTCTACTACACTACTTCAAGTTGGGAAACTGTTCTTGCCCATTAAAACACTACTTTTAGTGAAAATTTTATAGTTTTGGTTGGTCTTAATACTGAATTCAGTTTTTACGTGGCTCTATGTATAAGGCTTAGTTTTATTGTTCTGGTGCTGGAATTTTATTTGTCCGTAAGAGGTTATGCACCGGGCCCATAACGCCGCATATCCTTTGCGACACCACTGCATCTATGACCGTATGTTTCTTTTGAATTTCGAAGTGCCCATCCAAATCTCTTCATAGTTCTTACTAAAACGCATAAAAGCATACTTGACATAATTTTTATGACCTAGGTTCGATTATAACTGGTGGTCATTCGTGATCAATTAACATCGAATTCATCTTCATAAGAATCCTTTCTGGGACATGATGATTCCCTTTACGTATTAACCTGTTATTGATACACACACGCGAAAACGTTTAATATTCAACACTTGGTTCCGGTAAGTTGAGTCAACTTTTGAATTCTTTCGAGTTAAGATGAAAATTGAAAAGGAACGAACAAAAAAGACGGTTGCGATATGACGTCAATAGAATATTTTTCTTTAAATGCACTAAGTCGAAGTTTCTTCGAGGAGCCTTATTGCGCAATAGGTCAAAGGTCAACTGAAAACATTTTTATGTGGGTTTGAGCTGATGGCGGGATGTAACTGCACGTAAAACAGTACGCTATGCCCGGCCGGCTGGGCGCTTAGATGCTTTGTTGCCAGTTGACCTGAAGAGAGGTCACTTACGCATGCGCAGATATAGCCTAAACTCCGAACTCGTCCAACTCGTTCGAACTTTCTCGCAGCAGAGGTGAAACATAAAAATTGGACAAAATACTTTGAACCTATACTAATGCTGAATATGTCATTATGAATTCAAGAGGTGATGTAGTGACCAATCCGAGCTTCTAATAAAGGCGACTTTCAATGGGGTCCACAAACCAGCTAAAATCTTATCAACTTTATTGTATACAATTTACGCGTTTTCTAGAAATGGGATGGACAAAACTGTTCTAATTTTCTCCAAACCATCGCACTTCTCGTCTTTTATACCGTAAAGGGCAATAACAGTTGTTCCAAGCTTATTTTGGAACAACAATTTTTACTCACTCATTTCTTTTCTTTTTTTGGTCTCATCCAAGTGCTTCTTTATACTTGAGGACTTACATAGTGCATAGTCTGCTGGAGAATTGCATAGAATTATGTTAATGGTAAACGGATCCGTTCTGGAAATATTTTCCTTAGGAACAGTCTGACACAATGATCGTAAAATTTATTTAAGGCATTTCCGGAGGCAAAATTTAAAAAAAAAAAACATTTTGCCTTTCAGCAGGTGAAAATTGCATCTCAATAGCAAATAGTGTTCCGAAGATTATGTGAAATCTGTTATGTCATCGCGGCCCATTCATTTGACACTGCACTCATGCAATTTATTTACATTTTGATGCCATCATTGCAGGTAATATTTAGCGACATTCTTCGTTTTACATTGCATGTGGTGCATAGTAATGCTAGGTCTACAGAAAAAGATATCCAACACTCCAACAATATCAAATTTTAAGGACAAACAGGACAGGACATTCAATAATAAAGAAAATTAACAGAAACCTGACACATTGTGCTCTCTAATCTTCAAAGCCAGATATCCTGAGCCAGGAAAAAGCTTTTGCAACAGGGTTTGAAAGACATGATATGGAATATTTTTGTCCTGATCCAAGTCAAAAGTAACTAAAATATGCCTCTTATACAAAATTATGATTCTGAAATTCTTTTTTTGGTCGTCAAGTTTTAAGTCACTAGAGCCGGCATGGCTGAAACTAAGGTGTATATTGCATATTCAACGAAAAGTAATGTGGTTCTCCCCCCCCCCCCCCAATTTTCTAATTACGTAACAAAAATATTGTTACATATACACACACGCGGTTCCGGTTCAAAATGTTTTATTTTCAACGTAGCTTTCGAATCAAGTTGAGTCAAGATGAAAACCTATTTGAAACAAACAAAGAAGTATCGGATGTGACGTCAATCTTACTTCTTTTACAAGCCTGAAAAAGGACCCTTGTAAGGTAAAAGAATTACAACAAACGTGTCAATATGAAATTTAAAGATGAAGACCTGTTAAATATAGGTCAAGCTTGAGGCACCGTGGAAGTTTTCAACGTATTCATTGGTCCTTATGATTGAGAGGAAATGCTTGAAACGAAGACACAAATAGAACACACAAAGTGCAATGGAGAGGCTACGTTCATACAGTGATTACCCTTTGTTAATTAAAGATTAAGGGGTGGGGTGTGCAAGTCAACTCATTTGAAATGTGTTACCCAGGTGTAGTAAAAAATTCACGAATATTTATTTTAAATTATATGACATTGTCTTTTTTTTTACCAAACTGTTAATTCACTCAGAACAAGTGCGTTGATTTACAATCACCGTGTTTTGTGTATACAAGGGCGTAGGGGATAGGAGAGTAATATGACAACTGATCACCGTTCTTGGCAAGGGTCTAAGAGGAGACGTGTCCCCTAAAAAACGTTGACTTATAGAAGGTGGACTAGATGCAAATTAGGACCATATTGGGTGCTAAGGGATACCTCTGCTTCCTCTTTCTCTTTCCTTGTTTTCCTCCTTTTCCTGTTGTCTTCCATTTTCCCCATTATCTTTTGGGAACGACTGCCTCATCTCCCTGCTTCGTCGATGTGTGCATATTGTGAAAAACTGAAGGTTTTGAAAGATACTTTTTATAATTAGTCAACGGCTATATGAAATACCTTTTGAACGATTGCATAATGCAGAGATGTCCTTTACGTTGTCGCAGAATTATTCCGAAATCATGCATGAAATTTTGCCTGCAGTGGTCTGGTGGTATCGTCAAAGGGACCGATCGATGCGCATTAAGCAACCCTTGGGAAACCACGCAGGCTATCCTCATGGGTTCCTCCCCTGTAGGTGAAAGATATTATTAATAGAGACATTAGTGGTCTCTTACGTTCGTAAAATCCGGAGTAAGTTCAGTTTGGTCGCTCGAGACAAGAATGCAATTAGAGTTCATACTGTACAAAGTTGATTTTGCCCTAAAGGTGAAAAGCAATGAGAACCCTGTAAAATGCACTAGACAGACTTAAAATGTTTGGTTCATGCTACTTTTCGGTAAAAAGTTTAAAGGGGTGTATTGTGTTTATATCGATAGTTGACAAGGATGATGGAGGATATTATCACATCATGACGAAGGTGATTACAATCAGCATATAGTCTAGTCTGACACATGGTCAGATCGACTGTATGGTCAATTGGTTGGAGCATCCGACTTGCAGTCGGGAGGTCGGGAGTTCGAGTCCTGGCCGGATAATACCGAAGGCTTTAAAAATGGAACCAGTGCCATTGTGTTTGGAAGCATAAACAAAAGCGTAGAGAAAACAATCCAGTGAGCCACAACTGGAAAAAAGACCGTGGCCTTCAACCAATCGGTTGAAAACTAAGCCGTAAAAGTCCATCTAACTCACACATGGCCGTACCAGAAGGAAGGGGACTGGAGCTCCCCAATTGAGGCCAAAAACTCGTTGTATCGGGCAGACTGCGGTGTTTCAGACGGGCAAGAGATTATGACCTAGTTAGGGATCTGGAGTGGGACAAAAAGCCACTGCCCCCCCCCCCCCGAGAAAAATAATTCCGTGCGGCCCTGGTTTGACATCCATTAGTTACACGAAAAGTTGATTTCCTTGAATTATGAGAAGAATGAAACTTACACAAATTTCCCGTTGATACAAGGGAACACTTCAACACTTTTCCATTAGCATGCACACCCTTAAAAAGGGTCTTTTAGAATTAAACGTTGTTTTGCCCTCCCCTTCCACTGCATGATGTTTAGATGGAACCACACTTGTCTAGACATTCAGTTCTGACACAAGACCGTCGATCTGATTGGTGGATTGGGGGGGGGGGGTCCAACAGCCGAAACCCTGGACCTTGCCCCTTCCGGACTCGTCTAAAGGAAATCCACTTACACGAACGCGAACGGACAAGTTTGCGCTCACAAACCAGGGGCGGATTAAGGGAGGACCTGGGGCCGTCTCTTTCCAAAAAAGTGGATCTTCTTCTTTTACCTCAAAAACAATGATAAGGCTTTAGTACAACTTTAATTAGCTTATGTGATGTGCTTTATGTCACCTCTTCCTTTATATTCCCTTTTTCCCTTCTTCACACCAAATATGGCTATCCCTTGCACTTTATTAAGCTAATGTCTGGCCCTTTTGCACTTTCCTTTTTTTTATACCTTTGAACATATCAATGCCAGGAGAAAGCTCAAAATAAACACTGCTTACAAGTTTCCGAACGTCGTAGGGATTGCGATTTTTCAAAATTTCCCCTGCCAACCGATGGTGCGCCCTCCACCTAATCTTCCGGGCAGGATTACAGATTAGCCACTTCTTAGACCCTACCTACAAGCTTGGTGAATGCAATTCTCGGCTGTGTGAGTAACAACAATTTTCTTTTCTCCCCGCGCGGTTCAATCTAGTGATGTGAATGACTGGGAAAGAGAAAACCTATGGATCTTTTTTAGTTAGAACGTTCGACTGAAGAACTAGATGTAAATAAATTAAAAATTTAAACAATAGTTTAGCAGTAAAAAGTGTCGCATTTTATATATGTCAATTGCAAAGTTAGATTATTGTATTGTAACGTGACAATAGGGCAAGGCAAAGATGACACATGACACAGAGTATTTAAGGTGTACTCATGAATCACTTTTATTTGTCTTAGCAAACAAAGAAACTCTTTGAGTTCAAACCTTTTTTCTAAAAGTCCCCACGAGCCAAGGGGCGAAAACGAAACGATTACTCCCGGAGGAGTTCTGCTCCCTAAAGGAGCTTAACGTCCCAAATGGACAAGTACGCCCTCCAAAGGGCAAACACTGAGTGGCCCTGCTCTAGACTGGCTGAATAGAACAGAAGCCACAACCTGGATGCAGTTTAACGTCATGCCCAGGACGCCAGATACTACACATGATCTTAGCCAAAAGGCCGAAAAGCGAGTTCAAACCTAGGGAGATCCACAGAGCTGTTCCCCCGTGTAACTGGTGATAAAAATAGCATGGATGAAGGTTAAATATTACAAAGTGCAAGCATACCTGTATAACAGAAAGAGTTATCTAATTGTTACTCGGCCATTTAGAAACAATACTCAGCAGAACTTTCAGTGAAGAAAGGTGATGCAACTTCCAATCAAAATGCGATACAACAACAATCGTAAGAAGCACTGGAATTATTATTATTTAAATGACAATAAAGGTGAATCTGACCCTGAATGTAATATGAATATTCATGAAATACCAAACATTAAAGGGTAACTCCGTTTCACTATAAAGTCTTACAGCGGTAACTTAGTGCAGTTTTTCATTTAAGTTACATAGTTTTCAGGTTGAAAATGTGCTTTCCAGATGTGTTTGAAATACTTTGATTCTCTAAGTAAAAAGGGTTCGTTGTCAAGATAACTTTGATACATAAATAATTTGTAGTCCCCTGAGAACACTTCATTCAGATAGCCTATATTTGTACCTTTCCAAACAAAGTGTAAGGGGCAAAAATCCCCCTCTTCGCCGGCAGGTTACAAATTTCGCACTTGTATAATCACCTTTATGGAGAGCTGTGCAGTGACCTGACGTTACAGGAAGCGAATACTTTCGAGACGGTATTAATTTTGGAAAAGAATTGAATCCTCGAAGATGGGGCAAACATTTGGGTCGTTTGTGACAGATTTGTGATAGAAATCGATTGAAATACGTCAATGATTCACACCTAAGGACGTTTCGTCCTACATTGTGTAGAAACCTTTTCTTTAGATTTTTCTACATCACCTTACGTTTTATTTCATTTTATTTGATTTATCACAACACAAAATAAGCTAACAAGTATTAACCGAAGAAGATAAGTATCAAATTATGTGATATCGAGTAAACTAGGAAACCCCATAGGCAGGTAGGGTCAATCTATCGAAAAGTGACACTCCTTGAAAAGAGCGAAGACGTTTCGATCGAAAATTGTCAGAGATTCATACTCCCACACGTATCGCAAACCTGGCGTCACTTTTTTCACGCTAGTAAGCTTTTGAAAAGAGATTTGTTATTTCGAGTAAGGGATACACTCGTCTACAAAATATAACGTTGTATCGTCGTTCTAACGTTCAATTGAGGAAGCTTTTATAAAGGCGCACTTCCTTATATTTATCGAAAATGTGGGATTTTTTCACGAAGTTTGCAATCCGTCAAATTTTCTTCATGCAAATTGTTGTAGGCCTATTTGTTGAGAAGCGATAATTTATCAATTTCCTCCAAAAGTAGAATTGATGGAAGCTCGTTAGTAGGTAATTGATGATCATTTAAATTTTAATGAATGTCATTTGGTACGTAAGTAATTCAACATTTTCCTGCAAAATGACCGGGCGGGGAATGCTTACCGACACATCATATTGAAGACACACTGTAAAACTGGCAAAATCATGTTATAGAATTACAGGGCAAAGAATAAAGAAATACAAAGTCAACATGGAAAAACATTTTCATTCTTAAACAAATTTGACTGCACTTTTCGATTTTCTCAAGTATTTCCTTACATTTTGTTTTGTAAATCTACAAAAATTTTGGGCCGATGCGCAGTTTAAAGAGGCTTATTGAGTTGGTTCATGGAATTCAACAAATTTTCCCAAACTTACCTGTTACGTTTTCTTAACATATCAATGACAAATGGTCAAACTTATAGACAATCCCCACATCCTACATTCAGATAACTGTTTTATGAGTGAGTATTTAACAGTTCAATTCTGTTTTCAAAAATTTGTGACCAGACACTTTTTCAAATTATGCATAAAACCATTGCAAGTCAGGAAACTACAAAATTCCGAAAATTTTAACTTTTCCTATGAGTATTGGACATGAAACTTGACTGGTTACTCTAACTATGAGCATTGTAATGCAGTAGTGACCATTTAAAACTTTCATTAAGTTATCGCTATCAACTCAATGAGCCCCTTAAACAAACATTTTTGTAGTGTGAAATGTGGAAAGTAGGATAGCACCTGGAGGATTTTGAAGAAAAACTTTTTGCAATACAATGTAACCATAGATCACTTTATAAATGTTATCTGTTCACAGTTCACCGAATCGACAGTGATCAATCCATCGATGCTACTGTGTTTTTTCTCCACTTAGTATCATGCTACTGTCGTTTTTATTACTGAAAATGATTGTAGGGTTCTGAGGGATTTTTTAAGGTTCCCAGCCTTATTCGGGTTTTACATGTTAGTGCAAAGCTTTTCCGTTCTACCTTCCCTTTAAAAGTTATCATTTTATTAGAGTATTTATTTCTTTAAATCGCACGAGTGTAATTCTTCATTCATAGTGCCCGTTGAGGTTGCCTGCGTGTAGCCCCTCTGTGGCTGCCGTACCCTTAGATTGGTTTTTGGTAGCGATGAGCTGAACAAAACAACTTTGTCCGCTCAGTGAGCTACCTTTAAGGCTAATTTTTAGGCCTATTCGTGCGTCTCACTGACGTCTGAATTCAGTAACATTTTTTTTCTGAATCAGCAATACTTATGATTACACGTTATTTGATTAGGGTGCAGGGAGTTGTTATACCTCCCTGATTAGTGTCTCTCTATGGCAAGTAAGTAAATTGATATTCACGGCTATGCTAATGAGGTTAACGTGGTCATCACATTGTCTGTAGTAATTCACGTTATTCCGTTAATTACTTGTTAATGTATTTCAGGCTTCAGACCTAAATATGGGAACGCAAAATCGACATTGTTGGAAAAAGTGAGTATTTTATGAAAACAGAGCAAAACTGCCGTCACATGTTTATTTACTCTTGACATTTCGAAGACTTGAAAACAAATTAAAAGAAGGGTTTCAGAGCAGTCAACTCCGGTAGGAGAAGAGAACTTATTTCAGCTGTCTTACACCAATTTGTTTACAAGTTATTTTTAAAGTTTCCTGGTGCTTCGACTATCAACACACTTTTCATATCTTGCCGTCCCTAAACTGGATGTCGGCTGAGCAGTGGCGTAGCCATGAGGAGGGGGGTGGGTTGGGGTGAAACCTCATGACCCATGACCTTGAAAAAAATGATTGCAAAAACACGTAAAATAGCCGTTTTTTCTCCCTCCCTTAGGCTTTTCCCACGTGTCGTGCTCCAACCCCCCCCCCCCCTCCGCCATGACAAAATCCTGGCTACGCTACTGCCGCTGAGCACATGTCTCAGCGCATTTTCCTGAACAAGTAAACTGACCGACGTGAATTTTTTTTAGCCTTTTACACATCTGTTCCCCAAACTCGCAAAAGTTTTCATACTGACACAAGGATTGGTGTAATCCAAAAGAGATACAACACAAGATATTAACATCCAATTCACTATTTGTAAGATTACCCTCAGGACATTAAGAATCTATATATATAAGAATATATGTATACCTCTCTTCAACAGTTCAATGTTTCAATTTCATTTCAGTTATTAAGAAATACCCAACAAACAAGTGACTCAGTGATTTTTGCAAGAAGGACATCAGACTGGACCTTTTTTGTTTCTTTGTTTCTTTCTTTCTTTGTTTCTTTCTTCCTTTCTTTCTTTGTTTCTTTCTTTGTTTGTTTGTTTCTTTCTTTGTTTCTTTCTTTGTTTCTTTCTTTCTTTCTTACTTTCTTTCTTTCTTTCTTTCTTTTTTTCTTTCTTTCTTTCTTTCTTTTTATAGATTGCTACATTTTACAGAAGGTACACATATTTCTAACGGCCAGGAGAACGTATTTTTGCGACGAAAATTAACGTTTATGTAACCAAAAATTATAAAAAATACTTAATGAAAGTCTCAATCTCTTTTCAAAAAGGAACAAGCAACCAAAAATCGCATTATATTTTTGTTTAATTAAGTGTCCAACAATACCCTTCACACAATTGTCTCTCTTAACAATGATCTACCCAAGTAACAACAATCTCTAACGTCCACTAAAATGCATATGATCCTGCACATGTTTTGCAAACGTCTTGTCCGCATGAAGCCAAAGGTTTTCCCTTTTGGGAAACCAAAAATGATGTGGCCGGCCGACCCGACTAAAACCAATTGGTTAGATTAGGTCAAATGGAGTTTAGGGCCCAGTTTCCAGCCAATTGGTTCAAGTTGAGCAGAACTTTTCCAGTCGTGGTTCACTGGCTTATTTTCCTTACTCCATTGCTAAACATATTGGTTAGAAAACTTAGCCGTTAAACCTCATTCTTCTAACCTTAAAGATAAAGAGCAGTCCCCCAAAACTTATTTTGAAGAAAAAGCTAAATAACGCAATTTTCATGTTATGTCTCTTCAAAGTATCTTTAATTACATTTTATGACTTAACTATTGCATATTCAAGGTAAACCAAGCAGTTACTTCTGGTAAATTTCACATTTGAAGAGAAAAAACATTGTCACATGACTCCCAGCAGCCAATCATGAACTGGACAGTCTACTACACTTCTTCAATTTGGGATGACTGCTCCTGCCCTTTAAGTCAAACGAACAATGAAATCTCGCTTCAAGGGTTTGCTGAAGAACGTTGTCTTTTTTACTTCTTGTGAACAAGCTTTTTAAAACAATTCTATCATCTTCTGATATCAGAATGACGTCAATATTTAACAACAATTACAGATGGAGTGATTAAAACAAGCTTTTGAATAAATGTCGCGGTTAAATGTAATGTAAGCGTTACACAAAAATACGTAAACTGAGTACATTGGGAGATTGTTTGTAGTGTAGCTTTTGTGCGCAAATGGGGTTGCCTGGCAACTAATAAAGTAATTAAATATAGATGAAATGGTCACTTTCTTTAAATTTTTTTCAAAACAACTAAAAGGTTGAATTCTGCTAGTAACTACCTTTGCCAGATTACGCCGTGTTTATACTAGTCAAACATTTTAAAATGCAGATTAAATCCCAATCAAGGGGGGTCAAGGGGGTTTCCTGGTCTCAACCCTTTCTTCGTTACATCAAACAAATATGCGAAAATTAGCTTAAGTTGGAGAAGAATATTTCTCAAGTAGCGCTTCACCCCCCCCCCCTCCTTCTCAATGCCTCGTTACGCACCTTCAAATACAAGCTTAAAATCAAAATTTGATTAAAATCCCCCAACATGTGGATGTATAAATGAGGGTCATGTGATTCCTAGAAATGACCTTCTTTCGGCGCATCATCAAAACCACGATCTTTTGCTTTGTCAGTTTGTCACTTAAAAATTTCCATTGAAATGTTTGTTTCCTCTCGACACCGGAGGCTTGTTTGTATAATTGTTTAACATCTCAAACTGACTTCGACATGAACATCTTCAAACTAAGTTGATCTACAGGAGGAAAGAAAATTTTTGAAGAAAAAATATATAAAAAGACGGGATATACAACATGGTCTTTCTTGCAACTCCGTTTTTCTTATCTAATAGGGAGTTTCGTTTCAGAGAGTTTAAAGTTTTCCGACTGACGCATTTACGTGGACTGGACTTATTCAGCGAGGAGGGGAGAGCGTCATCATCCAAACAGAGCGTCCCCAGTTTGACAATCGACAAAAATAAAGTTTCTGGACATGATTCAAGTATAAACGAACCCAAAAGGTCACATTTCGTGCTTTACAAAATGTATTCATGTGAACTGTTTCTTGGCAATTTCAACCATGGATGTGATTGAAATTGTCTTCGAAATACAGTGGTGTTTTAGGGTATCTGTCAACTGGTCAATGCTGCACCCTACCTACTGTGTACGATCCAGTGTAACAATGATGAAATCCTGCAGTAAACTATTGCTCACTTTTTTTAGTTTCTATGACTTATTCAGCACCGGACCAAATCATCTTGTTGTGACGATCTGTTGGCCGAATGTGGATCAGAGAACTGTATATAAGGGTTGCCACGCATCCTAACCCTTCCTATTCTTCCATCGTTCGAGTGGTCATTGTGGTCATCAAGGTAGACCGACATGCACTCGGCGAATGATATTACATGTGATATAAGGCTACATATTGTTGACAAATTTGCCCCCGTTTGGTTACATCCACCAGGTTTTCGACAAAAATATTAACTCAGAATAAGATTGCATTTTTCAGGTAAAGCATTTCGATCCTAAAACTGAAATGGTTAGTTTTTGAATGAACGCAAGTCAAAAACTTCAACAATATATATCAACAGCATGAAAATTGAATCCTAACAGTCCAATTCCCATCTTCATGGCAGATTCTTGAGCCAAGATATAAAATGTTGAAGTTTATTCACTAAAATTAAAATGGTACATTGCGCAAAAATTTGTGATGTCATTGTTGTACTACACAAACTACAATTTTTGTATTTCTTTGTTTTGCAGAAAGTTACTGCACCTTATACCAAGTTTGCAAGATGTGATAGCACTCTTACTCTTATGGGGTGATGTAATTAATTAAGTCCTCTCTGTGCAACATGTATGTAATTCAAACACACAGGAAGTGTTCAAGGTCATAAAAACATTTTTAAATTTAAAGGGAAACAAAACAGGTAGTGTGAGTTGTAAGACAAGGAAGTCTCAAATTATTGCTCAGAGGACTAATTTGTTTTAAGTGAATAAATTTCAAAATTTGGCTCAAAAATGTCCTATGAAATTGTCCCGGCGAAATTGTTTCGCCGGGAATCACTGCGGTCGTGGGCCGCAGTGTATAGTTGGCGCAAAAGGATGCATGAATTGCTGCTCTCATGTGTGTGAGTTCTTGACCTGAAATTTGGGTCAACTTCAGTTTTTGCTCTGATTAGGTCACCCCTCGCTATACGCCTGGGCCAACCACCATCGATGATCCAAATCTTTGAGGCTCACGTGATAAAAGCGCATCATAAGGCGTTAACTTATGGAGGAAAAATTTATAAAATTAGATGAGTTTTATCTGAGCAAATTTCTGTATTTGAAGCGAACTACTTTTGTTGAACGGTACGTAATCGGCACTAGAAAAAACGGAAGCAATTTCAGTTCAACTGTCCTGTGTATAGCACAGCTAGGGATTCGTTAGGTGAAATCAGGGAGCTTGTTCAATTAGTAACTCCTCACAGGACCGTCGTCATTGCGGGCTGACGACCAACTATGTGTTAGTTGGCCTGGTCGGTTGGTTCGTCGGTCGGTCGGTCAGTAGGTCGGTCGGTTGGTTAGATGGAGTTTTACGGCCCACTTTCCAATCAGTTGGTTCAAGATAAACCATGTGATTTGACGCACACTATAGCAAACCAAGTTTATGTTAAGCCACAAATATAAATTTAATCAGCAATGGTAGGTAAATTCACCATACCTCTCCAGTGAGAGCTGTTATTTCCCCCGAGACTGAGAATAACCTTTGTAGTTTTATAAACATTACGAAAGCATCAGTCAGCTCTTTAAAATAAGGAAAAATGAAGACTCTTTTCATCCTTAAGTTACGCTTGTTTAGACATCATGAGAAAAACTAGAAATCCGAGTGGAATTTTTATGAAAAGAATTAAAGCCTATTTCTGTTAAATCGGAATAAAACTCTTTACGGTTTTTCCGAATATCACCTTAGGCCTATATATGTATACATTGTTATTACCCCAGAAGAAAGGCAGGAATATTTGCCGACGACTTCAGTTGGAAAACTGAAACTCGAAAACAGTCAGGATAATCGAAAATAATTAATTCCCTATACAGCACGATAAAAAGTATGAGGTTTTAAGGGCGTGTTCTGCGAGGCAATTTATCTGAATTGGAAAAAAATTGTCTTGCCTACGTAGCAGGCGGTACGTCATATCCCTTGTTCAATCATAAACGTAAAGCCTGCCAAAGTGAACACCGATCAAATTCTTTTGAATATTCATGGCATATGTGGCCTCGAGACTGGCTGAATGTTAGTGAATATTCACAAGAAGGCAACAAATGGTCATGTTTAAATCATGCAGTGCCCATGCAAACCTCAGAGTTTGTAGGCCCCCACCATTGTGATACCCACGTCATTGTAGAGCCCGCTGCACAGGCGGTTTTGCAAGCCTGCGGAGCTGAGAAAACAACAGTCCGGGGCACTAATTGCCCCACTCTTCTGTAAAACGAGTCACGTTGTTGTTTCTTTTATAGGGAAATACTGCGTTTGTCAGACTTTTTATTGAATATAGCTCAGTTCACACACAGTCGGATGCAGTTCGATGGAAAAGAGGTAATTAGGAACAAATTCTGCCCGATGAGCACTTAAAGGTCCAATTCTCTCACCCCAAACAGTACCAATTACCGTTACTTTCCTGCATAAGCCCCACCCACAATTGTCTGAAATTCACTCTCATCCAGACACAATCTCAGTTTATATTGCTTCAGGGTGAATGTAGAAAAACCCAATGTGTATAATCAAAACACCCTCGGTACAGCTCATGCTGTGCAATATTAGCTTTGGTAATCTGTATTGTTTAAATTGGCAGTCAATCAAAAAGGTGAGCCAATTGAGAGGTTTTCTTACCCCCTACAATGAGTGTAGTTTGGGGTGAGAGGATTGGCCCTTGAACCTTTCTGTAACAACTGACGAATTTGTTTGGTGGTCTTGCGGCAAAGCCCCGGTGGAGTTAGGGGCAAATCCGTGGAAAATTTGAGGCTTTAGTATATTTTTGAGTGAAAAAGAAATTCTCATTGTAAGTATAGTTGGTTTATTGTTATTTTTAGGGGGAAGGGGCACATCCGGAGAAATTCTCAGTGGAAGGGTTAAATCTTCTAATGAGTCTACGACATCGTAATGATTAAGAAGTCTGGCTAATCAGATTCCAGCGATTATGCACGAAAATTAAATGGAAGTATCTTTAATCATACTGCACCCCTTTCACATAGGGCTAGTTGGGTAGTAAGCTTTGGTCAACCGTATGAGAGTTGCGCCAATTTTAAGGAACAGAGTCATGACAGCCGAGTTGAGTTTGTTCAGGGAAATTATTGAGGTAAAGGGATAGCTTAACCATCATAGCTTCATCTTTGTCAAGTGATCGAAGTGACGTCACTAGACTCTGAAACTAACTTTAGACCAGAACGTGACCAGACAGTAACGTCGCATAGAATGGACTGACTTTAAAAACGTTATTGTGGTGCTTTTTAAGCCCGTGATTGCTACATGTTGTTAACATTTTGCTTCTTTCAAATTTGAAAAATGGTTTGTTTTGAGCTTTGGAATGGTCTTCAAAGTCGAAACGTTACCGTACGTTACTACGAATAATAATTTAGCTATTCTTACATCTCAGACACTTAATTCGCTTCAATCAAATGAAAATTTGCAGGGATTGAATGATAGTCGTGTTACCAGATTTTCTGCACATAACTCTGGTCTCAGTTTTTGCGTTGTAAATGTGACAGCCTGTTCCTGTATGCAGTGATATTAAGTTGATATTATGAATGTTATAAGCTACAACTAAATAGAAATTCAGAGGTAAAAAGTTTACAAAAGCTTGTAATGGTTTTCAAGATTAATATGAAAATGTCGTGCGATCTATCCAATTCTGGTTACCTTCCTGGCTAGTATGGAATTTACACACGACTCTTTTTACGTACGTAACATTACGTATGCCTTTCATATAGGCAGGAGTAACACATTGTACAAGTCCGCTTGGCATCCGAAGAAAAGCGTACAGTGACGACAACGGATATTTCAGATATCTTTCCTGGGGTGGGTGAGATATCACGTAAATACAGTCTATTGAATAGATATTAATGGAATAATTGTTAATCGTCGTTTTTTACATCATTTTAGTTATAAGACGGACGCAGGAGGGTGTAGGTAAAGACGTCCTTGTTGATAGAATCATAGAAAGAAATATAAAGCCACGGAAGTTGTAACCCTTTCATGAAAGCTTTTGTCTTAAAAGGCACAAACAGTGGTCAAAAAACTGTTTAAAACAACAACTTATCTTACAAATTTCTTTTTATTTTTTCAAGTGTCGTTCAGGATATTTTAGAACATAATTAGATGTTCAAGTTCAACCAAGAAGTTAAACTTGGGAATTTTCGCAATCGAATGAGGATAATATTGTCACGTGATTTACAAGAGCCAATCATGCAGATGACAGGTTGGTTTCTTACACATATCCAAATTGGTGTGTCTCAATTTCACCTTATAGTGTAGTTCTGAATAAAACAAAGAGATGTTTTACTTGAAAATAGGTAAAACTAAATATCTCAAAATATCTGTCGCTCCAGTTGCATAGCCTTGAAGCATTGTATCATGGGGGTAGTGCACTATTATGACGTGGTGAGGGTCTGTAAGGAGGTGCTTGTGTCCCTACCTTTTAGAGAAAAAAACCCTATGTTCCAATCGCGGAATGGTGCAATGTTTTTACATAATATAACAACGTTTATCACGATCAGTTTTGGAATTATTTTGTTTTCAGACCCTAGCGGGACTACGCGCTTATGTAACCCACCTAAATCTAAAGCGTACACGTGACTTTGAGGTAGAGTAACATATGAGCAAAATGACCTGACTTCATTTGGCAGTTACAGAGTAAACTATTCTGAGGAAAAATAAGTTGAAACTTTGTCAAAATCTTTTACGGTTCTCAGAATGCACCTCTTCAAAGTTTGAATGTTTCCGAGTCTGAAGCAATTTGTTGCTTATGCAAAAATAACGATGGGTAGTGTCTTTTGCAACCCTGTATTAAGGCTCATCAGATAGTTTATGGTTTGGTAATTGATACTGATAATTTTCAAGGTCATGATATAAACTTCCAAAATAAAACCCTCAGAACAAACTAATGTTACAACTATCCTTGAAATGAAGATTGTAAAGACAAAGAATAACATTAGCCGTACAAGGCATGTCCCTCTCAAGACATCACAAGATTTGGCATATTAAGCTCTTAATTATTAACGACTAAGTGCAAATCATATATTAATTTGTGAAACGGTCATTTTTTGACCGATTTTGATGGGTAAAGAAGCTATTTTCTTGGTTTTTAATATTTTTTACATCAAATACCAAATTTTGTTATTTTCATGTCGCACCACCTTTAAGGTCAGTGGATGACATTTGTTTGAAATAGTTTGAGGGGAGAGATATCTTGCAAGAAGCAAGGTTTGGTTGTTGGGGAAAGTCAATGAAAGTATTTCAAGAAAGAGGAATATATACTCATATACTCTCGTGTATTCTTGGCTGCGTTAAAGGGCTTGTCCTCTCACACCGAACTTCAATTTTGTATTAGTCCATAGAAATTCTCTCCTGGTTCAGCTCTTTGATTGGTAGCTAGTTCAAACAATGCAGAACACCAAAGCTTATGTTACACAGCATCAACTGAACTGCGAGAGTTTTGATTATACGCATAGAGCTTTTCTTTACTCAATTGAAGCAATAAACAAATCGTGCCTGGATGAGGATGAGTTTCAGACAATTGTGGGAGGGGCTTAAGTAAGGAGGAGGATAGGAGAATTGGGACTGTTTGGGGAGATAGAATTAGGCTTTTAAGAGGCAGGTATTTGTCGACGGGTTTAGCTATAATAACATATTTCATATCTGGAAGTAAGTTCTTGGGCGTGTTGGTGTTCCTAAAATAGTTTATAAACATATTTAATTTGATATATCCCTTTGATAGCTCTATGTCAGAGGTATTAAGTCCACGCATGTAGCCTGTAGATTCCCCTTTATGTAGCCTATGCGGCATTGAAAATGAAACCGTTTTCCATCTCTTTATAGCCTGTCCAGTGGTGAATCCCCAATGGAGTAAAATTGTCTCGAACCTAAAGGGTATTGTGAATGAGAACAATTTAAACACATGGGTCTTAACTACCCTTTGGGAGGCTGATATGTCATATAACATTGATCGTTTGCTCATAGACTTTGTACTTTCCTCCTATCAATACATTGTATTTAAGATTCGTTTATTCATTCTTGATGGCATTCCAGATGTGAACATCGAAAATTATTTCTATAGTTCCCTCAAGAATAAACTTGAGGTTTTTTAATTTCTATCAGGAAACAGGTAACCTTCCACACTCAGTTCTTGGATATTTTCGAAGGTTCGTGTGTGTTAAAGCGGCTCATTGAGTTGGTTCATGTAATTAAACAAATTTTCCCGAAGGTGTTAATTTTGCTTCACATATTAATGACAAATGGTCAAACTAAGACAATCCCATATCCTTCGTACAAAGAAATGTTTTATCAGTGAGAACTTAACATTTGAATTGGGTTTTCAAAAATTTGAGACCAGACACTTTTTTCAAATTATGCACAAATCCGTTACAAGTTAGGACACCACAAAATTCAGAAATTTTGACTGTTTTCGTAACTACTGGATGTAAAACATGGCGGCTAATCATGTTAATTATTAGCATTTTCAAATAGGAGTACCCTTAAACACTTTCATCATGTTATCGACATCAACTCAATTAGCCCCTTTAAAAGTGGGCACAGAGGAGGAATCTTGCTTTCGTTTTGTATTCGACACCGGGTAGTCTAAATTATGAAGTGTAAACGATGGGAAACATATTCATTTTATACCCCTTATTAATTAACGTTCAAAAGGTATACCCTTTATTCTAGTGATTGGTGCTAAATTGATTAAGTACTTAACGTTAAATTGTACCCAATTAAAGTATAGTTGTAAATATATTGTACAATTTATTGTAAATATTATTTTAGATGTGTGCGCCAGATAACTCACCTTGTGACCGAACAATGGGTGAGCCAGTGGGCTCGCCTCCTAGAAAAAGAGAGAGAGAGAGAAAAAAAGAGGTATTGAGTCCAGTCTTCAGTCAAGAGGAGTGTACGTGGGGACCACGATTTTTTTCTTTTCTTTTTTTTTTTTTTGGAGAGCAATGTATTCCGTCTTCGTAATGGCTATTTTGCTTATCCTTAAAGACGAACAAGTGCGTGTATAGGTATTTTTGTTTAGACATGTTTAATTTGATATCACTTTTGATAGTCCTTTGTTAGAAGTATTAACTACATGGTCAAATCGAGATGTGTCTGGGGCCTACAAGACTCTATTTTTGCAGAGCGACGTATATTTCATAATGGTTATCAACTCTCAGGACTCCGAAGTCGTCGGTCACAACACGCCACGACCCCTTTCCACAATCCTGGATCTAAACATCAAGCCTATATATTCTTTTTGTGAATTGTGTTTTGTTTTTTCTGTTTTATGATTTGCCCATATTACCAGATAAACGTATTACACTTTAAACTAAAGTGAACTTGAAACAAACACGGATGACATCAAAGCTTCACTTTTTGCCACGGTTTGTTGTACTTTTTAAATTTTTTCAAACTTTCAAAGTTAACTTTTTTCTCCTGTCGTTTACCATATTTTTGTCGGTTAATGAAAAACTTAAATCCTTTTCGATTTTGATGTCAAAACAAATTGTAGACTAAAAAAAACTTTGTTTATTTAAATGAGGAGTTGACGTCGCCCCAACTTCCCATCAATTTATTTTGGGTTAAAAAATTTAGAAGATTCATCCGTTGATATCAAAAGGACCCGCCCCACACCAGAACAGCTTGAAAATTCGACTGAATGCGTGTTGAGCCCCTTTTTCTAAAATCAAAAAGAATTTTTGGATTGAACCTAGAAAGAGTTTAGTAAGTATACTTGAGCTGCCATTTTCGGATTCAAATATTTACAAACTTCTCACATCCGTGAGGTGTTTATTGACTCCACTGTTCATAGACTTGTTCATTTTGACACGTACAACTCCGTGGAAAACGAAAAGTAATTGTCGTAAAGGCTACTTTATGTAATTAAACGTGATACATTCATCATAAGCTACACGCTTGCTCTGAAACACAAATGTCAGAAAAGTCTTCTTGTTGGAAAATTGTTTATAAACTTGAGAAATTTTTTTGCAAAAAAAGATATTAAAGTGAAGTGTGTTGCATGGTTTGTCTTAAGTGGAAAACATGATGAAGATAAACATTCTCCTCTTGAAGGTGTCCATTGTTGTCTCGAGAGGATAGCACAATAAAATAAGATAATACGAGTTGCAGGTCTTTTCGTCAATGGGTTAGGGGAGAACTTTAACTTTAGACTTTTTACATGAAAGTAATTATGACTTGAAACACACTTATCACATAATTATCAGCTAAGTCCGTCAGTTGAGCCTTTGAGGAAGGTTTACCAAACTTTTTTTGTTAGTACTTGTTGTAGGGGAGGTACTATGTTGTAGGAGAGGTGAGGAAGGTTGGTGGGTACGTAGTTTGGAGGGGTGTCGGAGGCTTTTTTTTTCCTTTTGCTCTTTTGTCTACTTTCTTGTCTACTCTCTCTGGGAGTGCTTCTGTTTGTTTTTCAAGCACAGAAAGGTTTTAAGGGTACTTCCATCTTATCTGTGTAGCAGGTTGTATGGCATATTCCTTGTTCAGTCATATCCCTATGGTTTTCAAAGCTGAGGAGCTGAGAAAACAGAGTCTGCCCACGGTATTTCCAGCCTGTCGTTAGAGGCGACTCAACGGGAGGACTTGCACAGTATTTGAACTGTGTGGCATCATTGAACACGTTTGTATTGGTGTGTCTTTAAATCTTATAACTCTACTGTCTGGCCATAATTCAAATGAAAGTGGTTCTTCTCCCCGAGGGAGTTACTTCCCCGAAAAGACGCTTTAATTCCTCTCAACCTTCCTTCTAACAACTAATCCTTGAACCTTTAGTTAGTTAGATGGAGCTTTACGGCTCAGTTTCTAACCAATTGGTTTAAGTCGAGCCGGCTACGGCCTTTTTTCCAGTTGTGGCTCACAGGCTTCCAACCCTCAGATCCCTTTAATCCGGTCATGTGTGTACCCCACTCCTGTCTGGGTGAAAGGAAAGGGCCCAGGGACCAAAGAACCAATTCTGAAGTAAGAATTGCACATCGAAGCGGCCCACTATGTTCAAGCAAACAAAAGCAGAAGATCCATGCAGTTCCAAGTTTACGAAGGCCAAAATTTTCAACAGCAAGGAAAAGTGAGGGGGCTAAATTCTCCGACTGGTGTCCCCTTCCCCGCCTCCTTTTACCCTACCGGTTCAAATCTGTATCTTGTCCCCAAAACGATTTCCCTCCCGTTCAATGAGTTGTTTGGCCATTTTGTCTATGATACTCAGCAAAACGTCTGTTGGAAAAATTACCTAACCGTGCCAGAGCATGCGCAGATATTTGCATTGTTTGGAAGCGCAGGAAGGTGTTACTGATCAGCCAATAGTTGAGATGCAAGAAAACAAAAGTCTTACGGCATTCTTGGCTTGGTTTTAAGCTTCTAAACTATGTTTACTGAATGATGATTTCTATCACGTCGTAGCATGTATGCATCACGTATTTCGGATGTTACAAAGAATTCACGGTGACAGCCCTAGACGCACTGTTACGCCGTGATTTTGGCTTGCACGTCTGAGGATAAACAGGAGGCCATCATTAGAACGAACGAAAGAAGGAAAAAACAAAAGCAGGAGCCAAGCCATGGATATATTCAACGAAAAGAGAGGGCTGCTTACGACAAAAACCGAAATGACCCCAGGTAAAAAGGTCAAAATGTTGAAGAATTGTTTGGATATGATATGAGTAGTTGTAATGTAATATGTAGGACCTACATCCCCTTTATAACCCCAGAGCTATCAATGAGTGGAATATGTTCCTAAAGTAGGTTGTTAATTCCAGTTCAGTCCTTTGCTTCATTTCATTTCATGTATTTTTTTTTCCACAATATTTGATAGTGATTGGTATAATGTACATGTACATAAAAGAAAGTAGAACATTACATGATGTCAAAACATTGTGAAGGGAAACACTCTAAAAAACCCACAGGGCTGATGAGTAGTGTGCTTCTGAGAAAGAGAAAAGGTCTAGGATAGTGCAAACTGAAAAGTAAATGAGAGCAGGTGATATCAAAACAAACAGAGAACACATTTATTTTTTTTTTTTTTGCCCCACATACCCTACCTGTACCCACCCTACCCTTCTCGCACATTACATAACCCTGGCGCCACACATTACATTTCCCACCCCGCCCCACCCCTCTTCAAGATAAACATAAATCACTGGGCGTCGATTGGGGGAGTTACACCCCTTTTTTGAGTGGAAGCGCGCTGAAAGGTTTCCCGCTACCCCCAACCCCCTAGTCCCTGTTTTGTGACCTGCAACTAAATATGGGGTAACCTTAAACTAAATGCAGGTTATCTGGTTATGGAACAAATGGTGTATGTGTACTTTTGATAGTTTTCTTTAAAAATGTTGCAGAAATTGTTAAGTACTTTTCCTTTCATTTTTTATATTGTCCTAAATGCTTTCCGATTGTCAAAAGGTATGAGGTTAAAACGTTTCAACCCAGTCACTCTGTGGTATGAAGTGCGATTTTGACAGAGTCTTGGTATAATATTTGAATATTTACCACATGACTCATTGCTTTTAAGGTATCAGTATTTTCCCGAATCTTTTTCGCTAGCCCGGCGCGTTATAACCTACTTGTTGAACCGTGTATCCCGACACATATAATTGAGCTCGACCATTTTCAAAGAAAATTATTCTGTAACCTACATTTCGTAGTACCATATTAATTTTACAACTTTAAATGTAAAGCTTCGATTTTTTTTTTCAAGAATGTTAAGTTTTAACGTATTTTGTTATGTTAAAGATCGAGTCTGGTAGGTACACATGAGTTGATCTCAGTTGCCAACAGCTAGTCCAATGTTTGTGTCGCATGACATTAAAGGTTAGTTAGTTAGTTAGTTAGATGGAGTTTTACGGCCCAGTTTTCAACCAAGTGGTTCAAGTCGAGCCGGCCACGGGCCTTTAAAGGTGAAATGCAGTTACCTCAATTTGGATTACTGTAGTAAACTATATTATTTCACGATTGGCTCTAGAACACTAGAACGGATCAGTAACCGCTTTTTAATCTTTGGGGCTGTATGTGAAATGTAGGATTGCATGCTGGACCACATGTCACAGTGGCTCAACAAGTATATCTAAGACAAGCTACTTCCGTCAACTGGCGCAGGACGTAAGAAACTTTTGGCCATAAACACCTCCCAGGTCGCCAGGAATCTAGACTCGGCCAAGTCTCTCGTGAATGAACCAAGGGGAGCTGACAGCTAGTCAGCAGCTACCCCTACAAAATCCCCTTCATCAGCACAGTACCGTATCGCATCTTCCTTTTTGTAGAGTTAGTTGTAAGCTTCTTCGGGATCACTAACGAGAGACTTGTTTAAGTCTACCAAAAATTGCACTTTCCCAATTTTTCACAAACAGATCTTTCACAAAGTTATTTTAGCGAAGCTGTTCCGAAGATTTGAAATGCCCTAACGGTCGACATTAAAGGCTGTCATCTTCCGTTACTTCTTTTAAGGATGATTTGAAAACTATCTTTTAATGAAATATTTTTCTTGATTTATAGTTCTTTGTAAAGCACCATTGAGTGTGTTTCACAGTAATTTGCGCTAAATCAAGTTTCGCAACCTTATAAAAGAAAAAGACACCGGATGTCGAAAATATACATATGACACTTACTTCTTCAATTAAACAATTCTCTCTAAAACGTGAACTTATTAGGCTTATTCACTTCTGTTCTAAGTTTGTAGGCTTTGCGAGCTGTTCAAATAAAACTTATAATCAAATTCTTTCTAGCAAACAATTTTCTGTAAAATGTATGTACTTCTTCCTGATTTTCTTATTACCAAACAACTCAATTTTCTGCGAAATGTTCAAAAAATAGCTTATCATATTCTACCAATTAAACAATTTTCTGAAAATGTCGACCTGTCCACTTCTCTTTCAAATGAGCGAACTCAACGATTCTCTACAAAATGTCAACCTGTTCAATTTTTTTAGTAAACAATCAAACTGACAATTTCCTGCAAAACATTTAAGTAACAACTTATCGCATCGTGTCAATAAAGAAATTTGGTTCAAAATGAGTGATCTCTCTTTTTTGTAGTCCTCAGGGTTTAATCATAGTTCTTTTAATAAGCTGTCACATATCTCTCTTATGTTAGTTTCTTGGTTTTGCAAAGGAGACATTAGCGACTTTTTGATTCAGGATGGTAGAGAAATGGGACGGTGAGTTCAAGTTAACACCCGCGCAAGCTCCGGAATGTTAAAGGTAGTGTGACACCAAAATGACAAAGTTGGGTATTTGATGTAAAAGCATTAAAAACCAAGAAAATCGCTGCAATTCCCATCAAAATCCGTTAAAAATTGGCCATTTTACAGGTTCATTTCTGATTTGGGCTTAATCATGCATAAATATGAGCTCAATATGTAAATCTTGTGATGTCATGGGAGGGACATACCATATATGGCTAATGTTATCCTTTGTTTTTGCAATCTTCATTTCATGGTCAGTTGTAACATTAGTATTTCCTGAAGGGTTTATTTTGAAAGTTGAAATTGTGTCCTTGAAAATCATCAGTATCAATCACCAAACTATAAACTATCTGATGAGTAATTAAGAGATAATTAATATAGGGTTAACAAAAGAAATGTCAACACTGTGCAACACTCAACATCACTATTTTTGCATAACCAACAAGTTGCTTCAGAAACATTCAAACTTTGAAGAGGTATGTCTTGAGAACGGTAAAAGATATTGACGTAATTCCAACGGATTCTTACTTAGGAGACCTTGCTCTGTAACTACCAAGTAAATTCAGTGCTTTTTGCTGACATGTCACACTACCTTTAAGGTGGTACGGTTTTGAAAATAACGGTACAGTAGCATGATAGCCTATTAGAGGAAAGACACGCGCAGTTATGAACATAGTTGAAATGCTAGCTAGCTAAATTCAAAATTTAACAGAAACGTGGACGTAATGGACTAGGGAAAATACAAAAACTCTGCGCTGTCCAGAAAAATCCTAACCTTCGGGACCTTAGGATATCTATGGTCTGATGGTACCGTGTTGTTTCTAGATCGAATGTCATAAATCGATCGACGACTGTTCTGAAAATCAACAGGACAGAGTGATGTTCGCTTCTACCCATGCGCAGTCAATTTTTGCTGTGCGTTTCGTCCTCTTAATGTACCGTTCTGAAATCGAAAGGTACCTAATGTGCTGGAATTTACTACGTTTCTGCTCTCTTGCTTCAGTACTTGGCATCACGTACTAGTGTTATACTTTATCGCAGACTCGCAGTACTGTGTAGATGGTTCAGAAACGCGCCAATCAGTTAAGAGAAAATTGTTGAAGTGACAAGATGTGAAAAGTTTTTTTTATTATTATTTTGCAGAAAATTGTTTTAACGCTATGTCTAAGAAAAGAAATGAGTGAGTCAACATTTTACAGAAAATTATGAATTGACAGATGTGGGAAGGGACTTCTGGGAATTTTGCAGAAAACTGTTTAATTGCTGACTAGAAAAGAAGTGAATAAGTCAACATTTCACAGAAAGCTGTTAAATTGACAACATGTGAAAAATTCATTTTGAGCATTTGCAGAAAATTGTTAGTGGCTTTAATTAAAGGTAAAGAGCAGCCCCAAACTTATTTTGAAGGAAAAGCTAAATAACACAATTTTTATCTTATTTCTCTTCAAAGTATCTTTTATTATATTTTATGACTTTACTATTGCATATCCAAGGTAAACCAAGCAGTTATTTCTGGTAAATTTCACATTTGAAGAGAAAAACATGGTCACATGACTCCCAACAGCCAATCGTGAAACTGGACAGTATACTACAAATCTTCAATTTGGGATGACTGCTCCTGCCCTTTAACATTTTTTAGAATATGAAGATTCAGTGTTGTACTGCCTGGATAGAATAGGGCCTTTTTTTAAATGATCCCGAAGAAAAAAGTTCACGAGTCGTAGAAAAATGTGTAATTGCCCTTATATAAACAACTGAAGAATTATTTCTCAGTTTTTGATGATACAATTCTCATTTTTAATTTTTTTCCGACATCTAAACTTATGGAGAAAAGATATTCTTATTTGTGTGACCTTTTAAGTGCCCTTGTATAATCATTACAAAACAGAGCAAAATTTAATACAAAGATCCATGAATTAAAAATATGTTATGGAGGTTGGATGAGGTCTTACGGCTCAGCTTCTAACCATGTAATTTAAGGGACAAAAACGGTATGTGTGGAGCCAAGGAAAGATTAACTGCTCAGTCGTCTCCAAAATTTACTTGCCACCTAAAGGTATGACATGGCCGTGTATACAGAACCGTCGCCGGTCGGATGCATACGTTGTACGCGGGGGTAAGGAGTGAAATAAAAGTTTCACAAATGATAAGATTAATTTACAGAAAGCCTCGTTCGTTTGGAGTGTTCTGTTAGTATATGACTACCCTCTCCCTGCACAGTATGTCGCTAAATGATTGAATAATATGAGTATTTACAATCGACGAGTAATGTCTCATGACTTTAAGTGGGTGTCTAATAGTAACACATGAAAAGGGCATTCACTGAGTGTGTGAACTACTAGCCTTGCGCTTTAGCAGTACATAAACCCTATGCTTTAAAGGACCAAGCCTCTCACCCCAAACTACAATTTTGGTAACCGGGTACCGAAATTCTCAATTGGCTCAGCTCTTTAATTGACACTTAATTCAAACAATGCAGAGAGTAAAAACTTATATTACACAGCATGAACGGTACTGAGAGTGTTTTGATTATATAAATTGAGTTTTTTTCATACTCACCCTGAAGCAATAAACTGAGACTCTGTCTGGATCATCCAGACTGAATGAATTTCTGATAATTGTTGGAGGGGCTTCAGTAAGAAGGTTAGGAGAATTGGTACTGTTTGGGGTGAGAGAACTGGACCTTTAAGGTCACGCGACACTTTTAGAAGTAGAACAATGACCACACTCCACGCATGTACAAGACTTAGTACCATATAGCTGCGTATGCTGCAATTTGTAGGAATAAATTGCAATGAAACGCCCACAACAGAGGGTGCAATACCTGTTATATTGCGCCATATGCAAAGGTCTGTAGAGCAAAAAGCAACATCAGGAGACATTCTAAATACTGCCTTCTGCTACGAACTGAGATCACAACTTCAATTAAGTTGGCTGTGAAACGCATGACACGCCTCACAACTTTTGCAGGAACACTGATAAGTTCACATTCCTCAAACTACTCTATTTCAGTACTGAATTGCATGAAGACATACTTTAAAAAGTGAAAGGTTTGTATTTGATCATGAATCCCACTTTAGAAATATCACGTAAACAGGCATAGAATGCTGCTTTTGTGACGTCAATAACATCATTCAGCTTTAAGAACAGTCGTCTGTCAGCAAGCAACATTAACAAATATCACAAAACTACGCAAATAATGTTACTCCTTTACCTGCGAAATGTAGTAGGTTTGTCCAGGTGCAACAACAAAATCATCAGGATTTGTTTACCTTTCACAAATCAAATGAGTCTTTAATTGACATTTTGTTTGCATATACTTTGACTTGAAATAAGTTTTCTTTTAATTTTTGCACCTCTCCTTTCCTTTTTTTTTTTTTGCTTCGATCAATTACATTTCCACAAAATGCGGAAACCGTGAAACTTGACTAATCTCCACATGCTAACTTTCAGAACAAATTTTACTTTGGAAGCGCAGAATTTGACACAAGAGGTTGTATCTGACGAACGGCGGTGAAATCTTGAAGCCTGGAAAAATCGGTCCCTTTCCAGGGGTTAAAAGCAACTTTATTTGATCTACACTAACCGAAGCGTCTGAGAAAGCTCTCTACTCATTCTTTGCCCTAAATTGACTAGGCGCCAGAGTGTCGACCGCAAAAGATTTTTCAGTGTTAGGAAAGTGTCAATTTAGCCAAATTAGAAGCATTTGACCAAAACAAATGGGACCGTTGACTTTTCCATTAATTGTCAAGTTTTTGATTGTCAGAAAATAGGTGGCTTTATCACCATCATTTGTATTCATTATATATAGGATGTCTAACCTAACGTGCAAATTTGTTAATGAGGTATGGAAAGAGTTGTATAGGTTATGTTAGGATGGCTTGCTTAACAGGCGAATTCTCTAATGAGGTGAATAGCAGTTTCATTACATACCACGGTACGTTTGATCACTGTGTGATCTCTTATCAAATGATTCCTCGTATTTCCAAATCTTTCAGCACCGTTAAAGGGGGGAATGCAGTCATCCCAATTTGGATAAGTGTATTCGTCAGTCTGCCATTTTCCATGATTGGCACTTGAGAGTCATGTGACAACATTCTTCTCTATAAATTTTGAAATTTAGGAAACTCATTGGTGTGTACATTTGAATGTGCAATACTTGAAATATCATGAAGATATGTGAAGGTTAAATGAGAATTAAGCTATGGGATTTGGCTTTTTTTTCAAAAATAAGTTCTGGGGCACTGTTTGTGCCCTTTAAAGGAATGCTTTAGAAAACCCAACAACCGTATAGACAATATCAGTTACTATTTATAGTATGAAGAAACTGAAATCTAGGCTAATGCGTGTGTTTTGATTCTTCGTTTACTAATGTGAGTTATAGGTTTATATTATGTGTACAGGGTTACAAAGTGATAGTATCCGAGATAAACGAGGACACAAGGTTGTTGGTAGGGTCAGGGATCTCCCTGGTAGGGTCAACATTGACAAATCAAGTTGCACGAGTGTTGAGGAAAGAACAAGAAAAATCCCGGATGTTGGTTGTATATACTCTCAGAGAGTGGAAAAGATCAGATAAGTGTATAGTTAACATGTCCCCCTTTTAGTGGGACAATATCTTCCGATGGAGAGAAATGCACTTAACCCGTACCTAAGTAAAATATCGCGCGTGAAAATTTGCCCCAGCCCAACGGTTACTAGCTGGTGTTACTTGCACTATCAAATTGTAACCTTTATGAAAAGACCTTCATAAAATCCTTCAAACTTAGTATCTGTATAACTGAAGTATCCCGTTTATGGCTTTCTAGTTGTGCAACTCAACGAATTCATTCTCTTTCAGTGAAACTCTGTCGAAAAAATCGACTACAGTGAGCTTTGTTTCGAGTGACAACATTCCACTCTCTGCCGAGTGGTGTTTTCAGTCTTGTCGAGTTAAAATTCCATGAAGAGTGGAAATTTCAGTAGACTTTCACTCAATAAAGGGAGTGGTCACAGCAGTTTATCGTCATATAGTCGATAGCACTCTGTCACATCGGTAAGTTGGTTGGTCGGCCAGACATTACTGAACATACTGAATTTCCACTCTAAAAGGGTGACAACGACTACTTTTCAATTGAAATTGACACTCTTAATTTAGATAGGCTTAGATCTCTTATTTCACTCCAAAAGAGTGATTTTCACTCTAAATGTTCCACAGAGTCCTTCCGATTCATATTCGGCAGTCGTCTTCTATTATTTCTTTTAAGGATGCTTTGAAAACTCATCTTTTTAGGAAATTTTTTCTTGATTTTGTTCTTTGTAAAGCGCCATTGAGTGTGTTTCATCACAGTAATGTGCGCTATATCAAGTTTTGCAACCTTAACCTTAACAGATTATGACTGTTTGTGTGATACCCACCAACTGATGCATTGCTTGTTACAGAACTCTTTGCTTGCGGTAAATTAGATAGCAAACGTTGGTTTATGATGCTACATGGTTGCTTTGTGACATATTAAATTTGCAAAGCATGACAATGGATAACTCCCCACAGCTCTTGACATTTCAAGTACCTCACCGTGGGTAGAAGATTTGAACTGGAATGTTATTACATTGCTTGATCAACTCGCCTCCTGCAACGTCAAATCAAATTTGGGCTTCAGATATCTCTTGCAAGTAAATGACGGCATTATGAGAAAATTCCAAAAAAAAAAATTAAAATGTCAATTTGAAACCCATGCTTATTATATCCGGAAACTTAAAGTGTAAATTCGGTCATAGCTTTTACGTTTTATGAAAATTCCTGAATTTGATCATTTCTGTAGTATCTTTGTCTGAAAAATTATCTCTTCAAGTACATTCATCGTGTCCAAAATGTCAAGAGACTGTTTGATGGTGCATGCTTGTCGACAGTGATAAAAGTCAGGATTTTTCATCCATACAAATTGACGTTCTGCATCGCGTGCAAAATGTACCTACTGAGTCCCCAACAGGCATTACTGTCCCATGTTCGCCGGGAATATTTTCAATCAGTTTCAAATTGTCTCAAAAAAGTTCAACCATTCTCTCAAATACATTAAAATATGATGAATTTAGCTATCTTCAGAACACACGGTAGGACAACAAGAATACAGTATCAGTCGATTGCACAAGGTCATCTCCAACTGTACTCCTGATTGCACAAGGTCATCTCCAACTGTACTCTTGTGCGCCATTTGGTTGACAACCCTTTGCATACAATTTAATTTAGAAGCAATTGTAATTTCTGTACGACGGTAAGCAACCATGCACTTCTATGGGAGAAGCCTTTATGGTTTATAAATTTAATAGAGCGAGTAACTAACCGATTCAACAATTTAGGTCAAAAATGTTTTCAAGAAAGAAAAAAAACCTCAAATCGCAAAAACGTAGGTTGCCTTTATAAATGAAAAACTTTGACCCGGTCAAGAATCGAACCTCAAACCTTCAGGTTGACGAGATGGATCATAGTAATTGTATGCTTCATTTTTCCACTAAATCACAGCAAGTCTCAAAAATTTACTGTACACCCTTGAGAACCTTGGACCGTTGACCCATATGTCTCTACAAGATAAAGTACATGCTACAGATTTATACTGTACATGTCCAGAAAGTTGGGTGTGCAGATTGACTTAGTAAACTTGAGGACTTTTTAGTGCGGGAGGGGCCGGGAAGGACGTCCAGGCTGAACTGCAGCTTCTCTCGACATGCCAGCAGCCATGCATGAGTAAATGTCCTGCCACTGGTTTGTAGAGAACCCACGCGCTTCCTATATACATGGACAGAGCATACCATCCGTCTGTCCGTAGGATTGTCACTACAGTACGAGTGGTTATAGGCGTAGCAAGATGGCTGTCTGCTATGGTTTTGTGAGTGAAAGTTTTTAGACTTGCTCAAATTGTCCAAAATTGAACAACAGATTTTGCAAGAAACTTGAAATATTTTCGAAATAATGCAAGGTATGGTCAAAATTATACACACTTTGCAGGAATATATTGTTTCCCATTCAAGTTTAAATTTCGTTTAGAGTAAAACAGAGTCGTCGTCAAATCATACAAATTATAGCATCACGCTCGCCATCTTGGCTCGTCTTTTTATCCTATGGCCACACTATACGGATAGGACGTACGCGTTATATGCGCCTCCATGTATGTTGGAAGTCCGTGAGAGAACTCTATTCAGCGTTCACAATGAGTAAATAAGTAGTCAGTTGTAAGGGAACAACTGAGCATTTTTTTTTTAGATACTCTAGTTGCCCCTTTTGCACACCAAACTTTAAAGGCCCGATTTTTCCATCCCAAACAGTACCAATTCTCCCAACCTTCCTAGTTAAGCCCCTCCCACAATTGTCTAAAATTCACCCTCATCCAGACACAATCTCATTTTATTGCTTCAGGGTCAATATAGAAAGCTCAATGTGTACAATCAAAACACTATCAGAACAGTGAATGCGATGTAATTTAAGTTTTGGTACTCTGCATTGTTTGAATTAGTAGTCAATCAAAAAGCTGAGCCAATTGAAAGTTTCTGTTACCCTATACTAGAAGTGTAGTTTGGGGTGAGAAGATTGTTCCTTTAAGAAAACTTGACCAAGGTATTTCTGGAACTTGAACGAAACATGAACGTGGATAAAAGAAACGGCCAGAGTACTTTTCTTTAGCGAGGCTATAAAGCGAGGGGAAAATATTTTTTCGAAAAAGTTGTTTCAAAATCATGGTAAGGGATAGAAATATAGGGAAAGGGCTGTGTTGGAGAGTTACACTGATCTGATCTTTCTGTTATCCGAATTGCAGGAAGAGGTCGAGATGGCGATATTTTTGGAATTAGAGGTACGGTCTATCTAGAAGAAAACGATCGGTCCGGTCGGTATCTTACGAATAAAAATCGGTCAGTTCGCATGACACTGTTACTACATCGAATTTCAGGCTGACACCCTCACGGAAACCCAGTATTTAAGTATAAATCGTAATACAGATTTCCCAAGAGATGCATGGGATAAATTAATTGGGATAACGGACGGGAATAATCGCTTAAACCTGTTGATAATTGGAAGATACTTTCAAACGTAGACAACACTGGTTGTGTTGCTCGGTCCTAATTTTTAGCAATAGAAGGCAATTAGGGAGAGAAATGCTGTAGGGGCTACCCCACTTTTGAGATTCGTGGAAGACGACGGTTTATAGCGCAAAAAGAGGGCATGGACCTCAGCCAGCAGAGCGGACGAAGTCTTTTCGTTCAGCTCATCCAGCCTCATCGCTACGAAAAATCAAGTCTGGCTGCAGTCACAGAGGCGCTATACGCAGGCTACATGGACCTGGGAGTTGGATTAGATGACACTTCCGTAAATCCAATTCATTTAGGTGAAAAGTTCTAACGCTTTGTGAATTTAAAGTTCGCCCTGTTGCTATATTGCTTACCTTAATGGTAAATTGGGAGTTCTCAGTCGCGCAATGAAAAGAGCAGTTGGGACTTCCAAAAATTAAAATGAAATAAGATGACTGGAGGGCCTCTGGTTAAGAGTTTCGAGTCGAGAGTCAAGTCGAATCAAAACAAAATTTAGGATCAGTTGAATCAAATCGAATTTAAAATAAAAATTTAGGACGAATCAAATCGAATTAAAATGAAAATTTATTTAAATCAGATTTAAAGCAAAATTTGACAATCGGCCTGAAGTACGAAAAATCATTTCGATGAGATAAGGGATATCTCCATTGAATACTTAAATATCATAGTGATAAAGATCAATAAAACCAGTGCCATGTCTACAATATACCAACCGGAAAAGTCGTCATTTTTTATTTGGATGGCCAAAGCAGGGCCTGATGGCCGGCCGGGGAAAACTTAAGGGGAGAGAGACAAGGCTCCCTTTTGAGAATGTTTTGAACATTTTAATATCCACAGATGTAATTTGCTGCAACATTTATCATAATTTGAAGTCCAACTTCTTGATCCATTGCAACGAATATCATTTTCAGAAATCAATTTTTAGTCATGTACCCCCTGCCCCCCCCCCCTCCGCCAGCGGTACGACCCCATGTGTTTTAAACCCATGCGATTCTTTGCGAAAGAATGTCGATATCTTACCTCTATAACTAGCTTTGCTTTCTTCGTAACTATAAACAGTCATTTTGAACTTAAAATTTTATTTTCGGTAACTTTTTTGATATCGAAAGATTATTCTGTTTGATATATGCCTTAAGGTAGAAGTGAGCTCCGGTGAAAAGACAGGAACGGTTAAAAGTGAAACTACGAAACTGTAATAGAGAAATACTTAAACCTTCAAAATTCGTGATAACACGAGAGCCAGATAGCTAAAGCTGTAAACTCTTTAACAGGTTCTAACATACTTAAAAGGACAGTCTTAGCATCTTTTGGGAGTAATCTTTGTCCGAAGTGCAGATGCTGCATTCGGTTTGCCAAATGAAATTCTTTCCTGTAATGAGCCCCTCGGTCAGAAGAATGAACCAGTGAAAGTAGGTTAGTTTATGATTATTCATAAATAAACAACTACACTGTTAAAAATTTCTCTGTAAAATTTACATAATTTTTATGGCAAATTTTTTTCCAACCAAATAATGTTTTTTTTTACAGCCAGACTGTAATCATGAAAAACATTAAGTGTTTGTTTTTTCTTTACAGTTTTTGCATGTAAATTAGTTTACAAATGTCTACTGTAAAATCGAATTACAGAATTGTTCTGTTTTTTTTTACCTTAATTTTATGTGAATTTACAGCCTACTGTTTTCATTCTCGCCGTTTTAATATTTATTATAATATCGCTTTTTTTCCTTTCATATGTTATTACGTAACATACACTTCACCATTACGTAGATCAGGTATTTGCTTAGCAACGTAATGTGTCGTTACGAAGTTGTTTTCATTCAAAACACAATGAGGATACTTTGTTATCACATTGTTGTCCAGTAGACTGCTATCTCTAGGAACTTTGTAATTGGAAAGTCACATTTTTTGTACAATATAATAATTGTTTTTAAAATAAATATGACAAAGAATGCAAATACATTGGTTGCAAACATTTCCAGACAAGGTAAGCAATAAGTTTATCACTTCCTGATTAAAAAACGCCAAAAAAGATATTATTCAAAGCAACAGCAATCCTTTTGTTAGGAAAATGCCTACCAAATAAGCTCCACCCATTTATGCAAAATGAGATATACGTCATAAAGTGGTAAATTTACAGACTCTTTCAAGTAAATTTGTGAAACGTTTTTAATTCGATCAAGTGCATGAGCGCCTGTGGCGATGAGTTGACATCAGTATACCAATTATCAGTATAATAAATGTAAGTTAATTTTCAAATAGGGCAATAAATTTGCCAAAAAAGTTTTCTTTTTTAACTGAAACTTCGCAGAACGATGCATGTTATATATTGAAAATTTTCTGGCTATTTCTTATTTGTTTTTTTGTTTGGGCTTATTTTTGTTTCTTTTTCAGCTTAAAAACAAAACGAATGTTTGTTAAATGACAGTATATTTATGTGAAATCAGAAAAATACAAAATACTGTTAAAATTTCTGTAAATTTACAGAAAAAGTTTTACAAAGCAGTAAAATTTGGTTAAAAAAGCAGACAGAAATGGTTTTTCAAATAAACAGAAAATACATGTTAAACAACCTTTTTTTATTGTAGCAATACAAAGTGTCTGTAAAGATACAGAAAATCTTTATTAAAAGTAAAATACAAAAAGTTTAAGTTAAAAAAAGTCTGTAAATTTACAGAAATTTTTAACAGTGTATAGGTGTCATGCGTACATGCTCAACTGAAAGTAAAATGAATGCACGTACGGAAACAACATTTGTTTGTATCTTCGACGAATGGCCTATACACAAACAACCTAAGAATATACTCAGGTTAGTACGACGTTAGCATAAGTCTATTTATTGTAGTAACAAACGTCACCCATGAAATCGAATTTGTTGCCCAATAACATTAAAAGGGAGCAAAATTTCACCTAAGATCCTACATGGAATAGGGAGAGAAACTTTCCTGACACAGCGAGGGAGCATAGGATTAGACTACAGGTATGAACATGTACATTAAGGCCCTACAGCTATACTCTTTTGGTACAGCGAGCAAATCCCTAGCCCAACATTCGTTGTTGATTCATGAATTGAAAATATGGTACGCGATTGCGTACGAACAGTATCAGTATACAGTGGCCGCATCTTGACGATGTCGTCAATGCCATCTCAAAAGCAGCTGATAAATGAATATTCATAAAGTACCAATAGCTGCCTACACGGAGAAAGAACGAATTGCACATTCTACAGTCGTTTGAGTAACTAACGTTTTTAAATTGTTTTTGTTTTATACCCTATTAAGAGTTCCTAGCCTAGTTCTTTTCCGCAAGAAAGCTTAACCGTCGTTATGTAAAGCTTAACCGTCGCTATATTTTTGTGTGAAGAACATTAATCAAAGCTTGTTCTTTGCCGTTGGGAGTTGTCAGATCTCTCGTAGTTCCGCATAATTATATAAATACTAGGAAAAACAAAAGGCGGTCAATCCTCACCTCAAACTGTCATATTTTTAGTAGTCTACAAAAATTCTTAATTGGCACAGCTCTTTAATTCGCAGCAAGTTCAAACACGCAGAGCACCGTAGCTCATATTACACGGAATGTACTGTACTAAGAGTGCTCTGATTACTTATTGGGATAAGTAGGTAAGGGGAATTGGATCTGTTTAAGCTGAGCGGATTAGGCCTTTAAATATTCTTCCATCCAATGATCGATTGTTATAGGATTTTCTCCTCAGGCATGAGTGTATTTTATTGAATTAGCTGGAATTTAAGTCCGAAATTTCGTCGCCTGTCCAAGAAGCAGCTCAATGGTTTTAAAGAAGGATCTAAGCTCAAATCAAATTATAATATGTTAGAGAAGTATTTATAGTAAGCAGTTTAGCGAAATTTTCCATCAAAATCCCATTTGTGGTGCTCAATATGTCATCAGTTAAATTTGTCACAATTTTCAAAACCCACATAAAATTGCAGCAAGCTCATATATGTCATATCCGCACATTAATGAGCAGTCTGTAGCCTTTTGTAGACTGGACACATTTCAGGACACACTTGTCGACACATGTTGCCAAAACATTTCGTGCGCGAAAACGTTGACAGTATTATAACTGGTTTGTGGATGGGGCTGGAGCAAAATTTTCTAACAGCCGGAACCGCAGAGTCGTGTTCGTGACCAGGGGTGGCGCAAGCGGGGGCCGGGGTGCCATGGTCCCCTGTCGGGGAATACTGACCCCCGTCGGGAAAGGTCTTCGACTTGGCGGTTTCGTCGGAGAGGCCTGAAAATAATAACTTATTAGTAAAAAAAACGCTGTTAGGACCGACGTTACTGGATGGGTGATCTTGAACATATTTTATGTTTTGTTATGCTATTTTAAGACATATTGGAATCGATTTTGAAACACTTTTCTAGCTCTGTTATACCCCATTCCATGAACCTTGACTTATCTCCTCCCCCATCGGGAAAGGACGGCAATCCTTTCAGGGAGGCCTAAGAATGAAAGACGTAAAGGACTGAAGTTACTGGATGGATGGTAATAAGCTGTGTTTTTTTCCCTTCATGAACTCCTTTTTTTAACGCTATCTTAATGCATATCTGATCGGTTTTAATAACTTCTTACTAGCTCTACTATCCTTCATCCCATCTTCAATCCTCGCGCTCAATTTCATGCCCCCGTCGGGGTAGGCTGCCCTCCCCCTGTTGTTGAGAACATCCAATTTTGTCGGTGAGCCTTCATCTACAGGCCCACGATAAAAGATGTGGGCCGGATTAACTTCAGTCACCCGGACGGTTTTCTTGATTTTGCTTACTAGAAGACCATGTTCTTTAGGGAAACAAACGGTTCAGAATTTTCCTTACTAAACGGACGAGAGGTTGTTCATACGCATGCAGTGCCCAATGGTCTGCCATCTGGCTTGCCCCGACAGCAGAATTCTAGCAACGGTAAGAAAAATCGGTCAGGCCGTTTTTAGCTACACATAATGATACACAGTCGTGTGAGAATGTCTCCCCATATGTCTGAACAAAAATTCTTTGAAGCCACCTTGTAACGTGACATACTTTGAAAATGTGTTGGAAATTAAATCATTCATAGTCTGTAGTGCGGGCAGTAACGTAGAAAAGTTTATCTTTTTAGTGGAACTTGCAATTGAATACAACGAAAATTCTAAATAGAGTAAAAAAACAGTATGTTTTCAATTACGTTGCATAGTTTTCCCGAAAAGAGACAAGACCATTACATCTGGCAGTGCCTTTTATTTGGTAATTTTCTGATCACCTAGAAAGTTGATTTACTTTTTCTATTGAAGAGAAACTTTCATTTCTAAGGAAAGCTCAAAATAAGACTGCTTCATTTCTATATAGTTACAAGTCTGGGAAATGCCATTTGCGGCTATATGAGGGGCTATAAAAAGTTTTATGTACGCTCCCCGCCAACTGATGGTGGCGCCCCACTAACCTTACAGATCAATGCAAGCTTGAAAATTATTTTTCGTTCTGTGGCAGTATTATGAAGTGAAATTTGTTTTTGCGAAAGAAAGCTCAAAAGAATGGCTGTTTATTTCTATTTAGGAGCCCAGGAAATGCCCTTTCCCGCTGTCTGGGGGTTCTGAATATTACAAAACTTTCTGCGCTCTCCACTAACATAGGCTTTCGGGCAAGAATACATTTTTGGACAAAAAGCAGTTCTGCTCCTTTCCAAACTTTAAAATAAACTCCAGAATTTTAATTATTTGTTAAAAAGGCCCAAAATTTCGGGGCGCTATGCGCGCCTCAAATTCTACTTAGTCACATCCCACCGGGGCTAACTCATCGCTTTTGAAATGCTGGGCCTCTCTCGGGGAGCTTGGCTCCTGTCGGGCAAATCCTGGTGCCACCCCTGTCCGTGATTAGACTCGTCTATAAGCAATCCACACATACTGTGCGAGCACGCACCCACTGTACACACACAAGCAAACACTCATCCACACTCACGTTGACACGCATAAACACAAAACAGATAGATGGCGTATTTTATTCAGTATTATTGCTTTAAAATAGACTCAATTTGACGTTTTCTAGAAGTCATTTGTACTCAGTGGCGTAGCTAGAAAATTTCCGGGAGGGAAAAAAGCATCCAAATTTTCGGATTTTTAAGCTTAATTTTAGCCTAACTCCATTCTCCACATGTACCCTCTTCACTCAGTTCAATGACAGCCTCGCACCATCCCAAAATGTTTCCCCATTACTTGCGAAAACTCCCCCCGTCGTGATGGAAACATTCAAAGAATAAGTTAAAAAAAAACGGAGAGAGGAAAAAGGGGTAAAAATTGTACGTGTTGATGTAGTGGTTGTTAAGACTGGTCTGAACGTGGAACTGCCAGACTAAGATATCGAGCAACGTGGGCGTTCGTGGGTGAAATTCGAAGACTATCACTGCTAAAACCGTCTTATCATCTAGATTAATTTGCAGTAAAATGTCACTTCAATTAAAACCAATCTTTACATAGCCACTTTTTGTTGTTTCTTTTCCCTCATAGAAACAAACGCAAGTTTGTTATATTACAATTTTGTTTGTTCCCAAAACATATCTTCTTTTTCTGAATTCTCCATATTTTCATGCCCTTTTGGCAATATGTTGCCATTTGTGGGGCAACATGTGTCCTTGACATGTGTCTAGTGTATACGGGGCAAAATTTTCGCGTCAGTTGAGTCTGCAACATGTGTCACCACGTGTGCCTGAAATATGTCCAGGCCTTTCTGCTATTCTTAGTTGGAACGTTGCAACCACTTTTCTTCTTTCTCAACAATCCCATGTAATTTGAAATGGATTGCATGAGAGACTTAACAACACTAGGAGGTCCTACCCCTATAAATACAATACACTGAAAAAAACAAAAGGAAATAAAGTTCCTTATCAATGTGAGGAATCGATATAATCCCATCCTCAAGTTCATTTTGGGTCACAAATGTAGCAACTTCATTTGCTCATATCTCAATGAGACCGACATGTCTGATCTGATTAGAAGTTTCATCAAATTGTGCTTATTTGGTGTTTCTTTTCCATGTTGGCTAAAATTTGAATTTTCCCTCAACTCCTCTATTCTTGCAAGCGCCATTTATTATGATCGTGACATATCGTTCCTGACGCAATATTCGTCTTATTGTTCGTAATTGCAGTTTCGGTCGATCAGAGTAACACTACCTCAGACGGAGAAGGGGCGAATACCCTGACACCAAAATCCCCACCAGGAAGCGTTACCCCAGAAAATTCCAGTTTGGGCTTGCTACTATCTGATATTACCTCACTGATATTGTTAAGCCTATCAACAGACCGTTTTCTACAAAAAGGTAAGTGCTTTCGAGGTGTTCCATGTGCAATGTATGGATTGACGTGTGTGGGTGTGTGTTTGCGTGGGGTGATTAAAGCAAAAGTCACGGGTTAGTTTGATGATTTCAGGGAGATATGAAGTGACCTGAACGGACAAGAGGTTGGTTCTGCAGCCACAACAACCTATAATCGGGGCAAAGCAAATTTCTTGGGCATAATTTGGAAGTACCGGATATGTTTACATGGGAAAGAAGGGTTTATATGTACTAAAAAAATCAGAAAAAGAAAAAAAAGCAATCCAGCCCACAGAATATTTCGAACCTCATATTTCAGTCACTCATATATTGTGACAGACTTGTGGTAACAATGCACTACCCATGGACAGCAGGTAGAGACGCACCCTGCTGACCGGAATCGGTTTGTTCAGTAGGCTATCGCTAATCAAATATACAAATCGAATATAACATAGTCTGATACTATAGACAAGTAGGGACTATCAAAAATATCAGGGCTTATAGAGCGGCTTCTACTAGGACGGAAAGGGTAGGCCTACATTTTCACACTTAAAATTTCAATAATGGTCTAGGAAACTCAAAGCTTGCGGTTTTGTTTCCCCCTACACAAGACTGAGGTGGCCGTAAGCCGGGAAGAAGATGGTCTGAAAATATTGAACAACGAAAATAAGAAAAGTGTCAAAAGGCTCATTAAGCCTACCCCGCCGAGCGCCTCTGTGGTTGTCACTCTTCAGGCTGCCGCCCTGGTTTTTCAGTAGCAATGGACAAAGAGAAAGTAAAAAATGGTCCTAACAATGGGGGTACGTCCACCCATAGCCTGCGTAGCGCCTCTGTGGCTGCCGCTCCCTTAGGCTGCCGTCCTTTTGATTTTTCGTAGCGATGAGTGCTGAAGGAAAAGACTTCGTCAGCTCCGCGGGCTTATTCAACCCCGTCTTTAGACCCTTTTGACATAATGATGACATGTATAATGAAGTCGGATCAGTACTAACCAGAATTTAGTCACTGCGATGTGTAAGATAGCGTTTGACTCAAAATTTGCTTTCAAACAAAGGGGAAAATAAAATGCAACCCTTTGGGGCCAATCTTCAGATAGCCGGACGTATGGAAAAAATGGAACAATGTGAAAGGTTGTAGTACTATATTGAACAAACATCCTGTTGTGAAAGTCCTTTGCGCAAGCTTTTGGAAAATGTTTAGATGTTAAATTTTTAACCCTTTACCGTTGTGCTCCAATCGGGGCATATTTGCGCTCATCGGGAGTGGGCGGAAAAGCGGACGTAGCACGCCCTGCATCAGCTTTCGTAGGTTATTGACCCCGTGACCTTAAACTTTTGTCCCTCTCGTTGTTGTGGCCGAATTTTCGGGTAGTTACTGGCAGTTTCGAGCTCCGCGTGAAACAGTAAAGATGGGTGACAGCCGCGCTCTCCGTATGGGTCCAAAAGGACCCAAACAACGGTAAAGGGTTAAACTGATGCCTGAGAAATGCCATTAGAAGTTATTCATGAGGTTAAGATAAAATTGTGATTGCAATCTACCCATAAACCAGTGTAACGGACTCCCAAATAATGCCACATGTAGGCAAATCCTTCTTTCTTAATTGATCCCCTCCCCTGTAACCGCCCTTCACCCAGGCTGAAGTGACTCGAACCCCTTAGTTCTGTAAGTACGATCCTGAGTATACATGCAGTGCTGCAAAAATTTGACATATGACTAGCCGAGAATTACTTTCTTGTGTTGTATACAGGGATCAGCTTCCTGTTTAGTGTTTTATTAAAAGACAGAACCCGAAAGAAATGAGAATTTATAAGTGCATTGTTGGGGCAAAGCTAATTCAGGAGGCTAAAATTGTGTCTTGGAGGGACTTATATCCGTATAAAGTGGCTTAAAAGAAAAATTGAAAACAAAAGTTGTGTCAGATATCACGTAAAACTGCAAAAAGGGAATGTAAATGAAATCAGACCTTTATGAAATTGCAAGAGCGGTCTCCATGAAAGAGGGTTTACGTTGAGCAAAAGCAGCTTTGACAGTAGTAACTAACACAGTACCTCATTTCTGATCACATGTGTAGTGCATATGATATTTTACATAAGGTCGAAGGTAAATAAAAACCGCCATACATACATAGCTTCTTCATGAAGTCAAAAGTTAAATGTGAAGCACGAAGCCTTAGGAAGGGCTGGCGATAGCCGTGATATGATGTTAATTTATTTCATTACTGTCCCAATGTTTACAGTGAGCGAGTTCGCAGTTAGTTGGTGCATGGAATTGTTGGATACACAAACCGAGCTCAGGGCATAGCGTACGGCGTTCCCTTGTTTTCGTTCAGCACGTGCATACAGAGCTGAACATAAATTTATTCAATCCGAATGAAAATAGGGGTCTCATCCTACCACACATTAAAACAGTAATTTTTGATTCCTTGCCGAAGGCAGGCAACTAATCTATGCGATGGTGATGTCGTGTGTATGTGTGTGTGTGTGTAGGGGTGTGTGTGTGTGTGTGTGTATGTGACGCTTTGGCTTGTAAACACGATATCTCAAGAAGAGTAAGTGTGACTAATCTCATATTTTGTGTGTGGGTTGGCCATATAAAGTAGATGATCCCTACTGTTTTTGGTGGGGGTCGAAGGTCATCTGGGGTCACAAGAGGTCAAAAGGTCAAAACCTTGTAAACTCGATAACTCAAGAACGGTACATGTGGCAATGCTCATATTCTGTGTGTGGGTTGTTCATGTTAAGTAGACGATCTCTATTGATCCTTGTGGAAGTCAAAGGTCATTTGGGGTCACGAGAGGTCAAATGGTAAATTCCTTAGAAATTGCTTGTAAACACGATATCTCAAGAAATGTAAGTGTGACTAATCTCACATTTAGTGCGTGGGTTCGTCATATTAAATAGATGATGCCTATTGTTTTTGGTGGAGGTCAAAGGTCATTTGGGGTCACGAGAGGACGGTCAAATGGTAAATTTCTTAGAATTGCTTGTAAACACGGTATCTTAAGAAGGGTAAGTGTGACTAATTTCATATTTGGTGTGTGGGTTGGCCACATTGAATAGATGATCCCTATTGTTTTTGGTGGAGGTCAAAGGTCGTTTGGGGTCACGAGAGATCAAAAGGTCAAAACATTTTAAAATCGATATCTCAAGAACCGTACATTTGACTATGCTCATATTTAGTGTGTAGGTTGGCCAAATTGAGTAGATGATCCCTATTGTTTTTGGTGGAGGTTACAGGTCGGTTGGGGTCAGGAGAGGTCAAAGGGTCAAAACGTTGTAAACACGGTATTTTAAGAACCGTACATTTGACTATGCTCATATTTGGTGTGTAGGTTGGTCATGTTGAGTAGATGGTCCCTATCGCCATCGTAAATTTCCCATGGTTGGAGTCGAAGATACTGCCAAATTTTACACATAGTATGTCTTACCATGAGCAGAACCCTACTTATTGTAGAAAGCTTCGATTCCTTTCATGTATACTTTGTGGGTACATTATGGAGCACTGCCAAATTGAAAAACATTACGAAGCACTGTCAATTGCAAAATTGCAAAGCACAAAACCACACTTTTTTCTGTTACTAAGATAACGGAACATACGTTGTAAATGAGACATTGACTTATTTATTCTGACGGTTTGGAGGATGAGCGCATGTGCATAACACCCAAAACGAATTACCGAACTCGTTTATTGGAATGTTGAGTGGGCAATTGTTAAGATTTCATTCTAATTTCCAGCTGAGAAGAGGCGCCCTCTTTCTACTGCTACGTCAAAAGAAGCCATCCAATTACTGGAAGCGGCAGGGTCCACAATTGATGTCCTCTATGACTTGTTGCAAAAAGATTCAACTTCAAAATCACAAGGTAAGAATTTGCTCGTAAGTACTTCATGGATGGGCAGTGTTTTAGGATCTATAGCATTCTTTAAAGGTGTGTGAACATGTAACACACCAGTAGCTTTACTCGAGGTGGGAATAACATCTCCCGATGAAAATCGACCGCGTGTTTGGTCTAACGGTAGAGCATTCGCCTCTCACGCGAAAGGCCTGGGTTCGCTTCCCAGGTCGAGTCATACCAAAGACTCTAAAAAGAAACCTACTGCCGTTGTGCGTGATGCTCCGCATAAGCAGCGGAGTCGGGGAAACAAGCTGGTGAGCCACAACTGGAAAAAAGGCCGTGGCCGGCTCGACTTGAACCAATAGGTTGGAAACTGGGCCGTAAAACTACATCTAACCAAACCACCCCGATGAAAATCTGTTTTCCACATTGCTGACATTTACTTAGCTGGCGGGCCATGCCCCCCCCCCCCAATCGAGTTCTGAAATAATTATGTTGTAATAAAGCCAAACTAAAATGGCTCCAATTGCTCCAAATGTTGCACACTATTTCATTTAAGGGGTAAAAAAGAGTGAATTAATTTGATAGTGAAGAAAAGATAGGGTACATGTGTGAGAAACGTTATGAAATTTTTCGTATGTTTTTCTGAGTGAAGCGGACGACGTGAATTTGTTTAATTTTGTTTTTCTCCCTACTTGGTCTGTTAAACGTGGAGGGGTATTATGCCAAAGAGTATTTTTGGCAACAAACTACAATCCCCGACAACACAATGAAACAAAACAGACGAAACTGTGGCAAGTGTCTCTCAGTACAATAATGGATCTTTCACAACTCTCTGTCCCCCTTTTATAATGTTGTGCTCAATTCCAACTCCAACTGAACAATTTTGAATAATATTCGGGCGGGTGAGGGAATTTGTTGGATTTGCTCATTTTTAAAAGGGACAATCAGAGGTTGACAGAGAATATTAACCTTTTTTACAAGTACCGGCACCTCATTTCCCCTTCTGAACTGATTGTTTACCAGAATATAGAAACAGGAACTTTCAGGTTAGAAGAAACATTAATTTTCCGACTGTTAATTACTGTTGAGAGAAAATTTCTGAATTTTGCCCGGGTAACTAAATTCTACACAGATGCAAGACTATAGACAACCTCAACTACACTGTAACCAATCACAACGTCAGACCTTGATCACGTACTATTTTCTTCAGTTAAAAGTTCTTGTACAAATGGAGTACAGAATTAGTGAAGTTGTGAAAAAAAATCTGAAAATAAACTCTAGTCTGATTGCCGCTTTAAAGGTCAAGAGCATTCTACCCAAACTTATTTCGAAGCAACAGTTAAATATCACAATATTCATCTTATTTTTCTTCAAAGAATCTTTCATAATATGTTATGACGTCAATATTGCATATGCAAGGTAAACCAAGCAGTTTATTCTAGTAAGTTTCACAATTGAGTAAAAATATTGTCACATGACTCTTGGCAGCCAATCATGAAACTTGTCAGTCTACTGCTTCAAGTTGGGGTGACTGCCCTTGCCCTTTAAAGGAACTATTTGAAATCAGAATTAACTAAACCAAAACGTTTCATTTCTGTGGTCATGCAGTGTCTTGACTGACTAAAGCAGTAGGGAGAGTTTTGAACAATTTCATCAGGGCTTTGATTGGTCAACGACGTCATGCTCAAATAATGAAATGTCCTGCATACAGTATTAACTAAGCAAACAGGCAGCTCGTTCAAATTTTTAACTTCAAGAATACTCAGTGTGATTGAACTGCCTTATACAGGAATGTCCTCTGACGAATATTGCTTTTCGACAGACGAATTTATATAACTCTTCCAAGGTCTCGAAAGACCTCTTTGGGGTTGAAATAAATAGAAAATGACCTTTTATATGAACACTGGTAGACAGGCGAGCAGCAGGATTGTGTCATGGGGGGGGGGGTTGTGTTATGGGGGTGGGGCACGACATACGGGAAAATTCAAATGACAGAGAGAGAAAAAAACCGTTATTTTAGATGTTTTTTGTATTGCAAGGTTGGGTCATGGGCGTTCTGACCCCCCCCTCCCCACGTGGCTACGCCACTGTGAACAGAAAAACAAACATTTCATAGTTAACACTGACTGTGAAATATTTACAACTTAAATAATCGAATACCAATCGGGTGCACCCACGGATTCCTTTTATACAAGAACAGAGCATGTAATGCGTACGGTACGTCCTATCCTTATATTGTCGCCACCGACATAAAGGTGCACCAAGATGGCCGCCGTAAAACTATAATTTGTCAAATTTGACGTCGACTCTGTAATATTTTAAAGAAAAAGTTTTAATTGAATGGGAAACAATGTCATATTCCTGAAATACACTTATGGATTATGACCTTACCTTGCATTATTTAGAAAATATTTTTACTTTCATGCAAAATCTGTTGATTTACTTGAGGTTACAAGTCCAAACTTTCACACACTCAAACACAATCCTTGGCAGACTGCCGTCTTGCTACACCTACACCCACACGTACGGTAGCGACAACGTACCGTAAAGTATGCTCTGTCCATATATAGCCGAGGAACTCCGTGGGTAAACCACTTTCACCTCATTTTCATTTGTGAGTCAAATTGAATTAATTGATTTTGCTGATTGATTTGAGTTTAACTAAATTTGACCAAATGGTCTAGTTGAATAGAATTATTGGTAGCAAAACAAGTAAGTTATTTCATACAGAACGTTGACTCCTTTTAAGTTAGCTCTTTAGACCCAGAAAGCACTAGAGCATGCCTTCTACGTGAAAAAAAAAAGTGAACGAAGTCACTCTCTAATAGAGTGAAAATGGGATTTTACTCCATTAAAGTGCTAATTCACTCCAAGAATACTGATATTCACTTCAGGGAGAGAGAAGTTCACCCCAATTTAGAAGAGTGAAAATTTACTACTTAACGAGTGCCAACAGGGATTACTCTTTTAAGAGAGGCCTTGTAGGCACTTCATCAAGCGTTAAGCTTCTCTTTTTTGGAGTGAATTTCACCCTCTTGGGGTTAAGTTTCGCTCATTTGGAATGAGCTTTATAGCTTCTACTCGTCGAACGAATGAAATTTCTCTTTTTTTAATTTTTAGAGTGTGGGGCCAAATCTTTGATTGATCAAGTTGGGAAACTTAAACTCTTTACTCCCAAAACATAGCTTAATTTCCGAATTTTGACACTTTCTACCGGGGCTGTTGCCAGGAATCTGTAGGAATGGCGAAACTTGTATGGCAAGGCTATCTAAGTGCACGGCTATCGTTGTTTGACGCGAAGCGCCAAGAGAATGTTGGTTCAAATGCTTTTAAGATCGCTGAAAAATGGCACCTGCACATGAGACTTGTAAGTAAATCTTATCATTTTCTATCTTTTTTTTTTACTAGGGGAACTGGAAAGTGACCCCTTTCCATCCCATTTGTTTCCCCTCGAGACACCCATGCTAACGAATATTATAGGAGCGTTGTATTGTATCCCCTTATGAGACTACAACACAAAAGCGAGAAGTTGCTGTGTGATAGTTGCTATTTAGCAACGAACCAACAATTGTAGTCGGGGTATCTGCATACAGTGACTAAAAAGATTCTCTGACATGAAAAGCAAACAGACCTCAACTTCAACCATTTGTTTTACTCTAAAAGAAATTTTTAAATAAGGGTTCCCACTGAAGACAATATTTGACGGCTCAAGTTTCTGCGATGGCCTATTAAGGGACGACGGTTCGCTCTTTGTCATCGGCATTTGTTTGGTTTCACACAGTACGTGATTGCAAGGAACACTTTGAGGTTCGTCTTAAATCGATCCATAAACTCAGAAAATCAACCCACGTTACTTTCAGCATCTATCGGCACAAACTTTGCAGAAATCCTTTGAACACGTTCATTCAAAATTTCCACCGTGGTAAACTTGTATCCAAATTCTTTCAAGAATTTCCCCAAAATAGAAAAGTATCATCGTCAAGGTAACATATTTGCGAAAAAGGGAGAGAAAAAAAAATCGTGACACATTTGGAAAGCTTTTGGCTGAAAAGAGACAATCATTTTTCAGCTTGTTTTTAATTCTTGTGTAGCCCGAAATGACCGATTATTTTAATACTTTCAAATTTTTGCGCAAAACAGAAAACCTTTGTTTAAAGTAAACTTTTCAAGGAAAATAAAAATGATAATAAAGAATTGTCACACATTAAGCCGGATAAACCTGTGAAAAAGGGTTTTCCTCATCCCCACTTCATACTGCAGTCTTGCACTGAAAAGTTGACCAAAATGGTAAAATATTCGGGCGAATTTTGAAAAATGACGAGACGTTTACAATTGCCAGCTAATTTAACCGACAGACTGGAGGTTGTTCAGGTGCATTGCCTAAATAATACTTTGCCATCTATCCTGCCCCTAAAGCCGAATTCGGGCAACGGTTATGAAAATCGGCTTATTTGTTTTTCAATACTTTAATGAATTGCAGAGAATGTCTTCCCATAAAATTTCCTGAATAATTTTTCGTGACTGTTTTTTTTTTCAAAAGGTGCTTCTAATAGAAGTAAAATCATGTATAGTTGAAAGTTCGGGCAGTCACATGCAAAATTTCATCAATCTAATATGTAATGAATTTAGCCAACAGTAACAATCGACTGGTAAAATACATCAGCATGTTTTCAGTTCCGTCCTATAGTTCACCCCCCACAAGGATACGAAACCATTCCATCCAATGATAGCGGTACATTTCATCTGGTAATTTTCTGATCAAAACAGCGACTGCTTAGATCCTAATTTTAGGACTGGGAAATGCCATTTTCGGCTGTCTGAGGGGTCCGATTTTTTTCAAAATTCACGGCGCACTCCGCGCCTACCAATTGTGCGGCTCCACTTAGTCTTCCTTAAGCATAATTTTAGATTCAAGTGAAAATTTCTTGCAAACGAAAACTCAAAAAAAGCGACTACTTAGATCCCCCTCTGAACCTGTCAAATGTCATTTCTGGCTCTCTGAGGGTCCGATTTTTCAAAATTTTCTGTACGCTTCGCGCCAACTAATGGTGGCGCTCCGCTCACATAGTCTTTCGGGCAGAATGACATTTTTCGGGCAATAAATTCTTCTCACCCCAACTGAAATGCTCCCGCACCGCTATGGACTCAACTCTTTGAGAAAGAATTCCAAAAAATGCCGGGGTACCGAAGCTAATATTACACAGCATATACTATACTGAGAGTGTTTCATGACACACCGGGATCTTTTATATTCACTCTGAAGCAATAACTGAAATCCGGTCTGTAAAAAGCGGGTGGAAAATTATCAGGGACCTTGAGGGTTCAGGAGCCCTATCCCTTCTCTTTACTTCAACCTGAATATTGGAGGGGTTATAAAAAGGGGGCTTGTGATAACATTGGTTTGGAACCCCTTGCTCTCTCTTGTCAATGGACCCCAGAATGTCCTGCTACGCCACTGCGTATGCGCCCTTTATAGAGGTTAGGTTGAGCAGAAGAACCTTGTGAATCCGGCATATACGCTTTACACTGTTAAAAAATTTCTCTGTAAATTTACATAATTTTTATGGCAAATTTTTTTCCAACCAAATAATGTTTTTTTTTACAGCCAGACTGTAATCATGAAAAATCATTAAGGGTTTGTTTTTTCTTTACAGTTTTTGCAAGTAAATTAGTTTACAAAAGTCTACTGTAAAATCGAATCACAGAATTGTTCTGTTTTGTTTACCTTAATTTTATGTGAATTTACAGCCTACTTTTTTCATTCCCGACGTTTTAATATTTATTATAATATCGCTTTTTTACCTTTCATATGTTATTACGTAACATACACTTCACCATTACGTAGATCAGGTATTTGCTTAGCAACGTAATGTGTCGTTACGAAGTTGTTTTCAATCAAAACACATTGAGAATGCTTTGTTGTCATATTATTGTCAAGTAGACTGCTATCTCTAGGAACTTTGTAATTGGAAAGTCACATTTTTTGTACAATATAATAATTGTTTTTAAAATAAATATGACAAAGAATGCAAATACATTGGTTGCAAACATTTCCAGACAAGGTATACAATAAGTTTATCACTTCCTGATTAAAAAACGCCATAGAAGATATTATTCAAAGCAACAGCAATCCTTTTGTTAGGAAAATGCCTACAAAATAAGCTCCACCCATTTATGCAAAATGAGATTTACGTCATAAAGTGGTAAATTTACAGACTCTTTCAAGTAAATTTGTGAAACGTTTTTAATTTGCTCCGATCAAGTGCATGAGCGCCTGTGGCGATCAGTTGACATTAGTATACCAATTGTCAGTGCTCTGAAATTAGGGCCTTACAATTTCTTTTTACTTAAAAATGTGTGACAAAACACCAGTTGTATGACATTTATAACTAAGAACGTAATAACTAAGTATGCTTTTATAATAAATGTAAGTTAATTTTCAAATAGGGCCAAAAATTTGCCAAAAATGTTTTTTTTTTTTTAAACTGAAACTTCGCAGAACGATGCATGTTATATATCGAAAATTTTCTGGCTATTTCTTATTTGTTTGTTTGGGCTTATTTTTGTTTCTTTTTCAGCTTAAAAACAAAACGAATGTTTGTTAAATGACAGTATATTTATGTGAAATCAGAAAAATACAAAATACTGTTAAAATTTCTGTAAATTTACAGAAAAAGTTTTACAAAGCAGTAAAATTTGGTTAAAAAAGCAGACAGAAATGGTTTTTCAAATAAACAGAAAATACATGTTAAACAACCTTTTTTTATTGTAGCAATACAAAGTGTCTGTAAAGATACAGAAAATCTCTATTAAAAGTAAAATACAAAAAGTTTAAGTTAAAAAAAGTCTGTAAATTTACAGAAATTTTTAACAGTGTAGAGTCTTGACTGCAGAGTCAGTCAAAAATACCTGAGCAAAGTTTGCACTATCACAATATATGAATGACAGGCGAAGACATAGACTGTAGGATGACTTGACTTCCTCAAACAAATCGAAATGTATGTACTATATGAAAGGAAAACAAATATTAAGGAAACTTGAGCATCTGCACATCCTTGTAGGGCCTCCCAAATGCGCGCGTCGTACCGACAACAGTGCCTTTGGCAAAGTTATCAAGTATCTCCTAAAGGAGATCAGTTGGTATTAGAGACCGTCAAGTTCAGTCCGAACATTACATGAAGGCGAATGAGCACAACCGAACAGATAAAACGTAGCCCCACTTAACAGCTTAAGGTGAAGGCTTTTTGCAAACGGAACATGAATCAGCTTAATTTCCACAAATTTCATGCACGAAGGAAATGGTGTTCGTATTCAGTACTCAGTTTGAAAGTGCGGAAAGGCGCCAGACGACATTTCAAATTAAAATTATTTGGGGGTGTGCTAATCGCCTGAGGAAAAATAAAATTTAATTAAGTTGAACAACAAAGCCTGAAAACTGGCGCAAAAGTCATTCACGGTTTCATCTTCGTTTTGAAAAAAATCGTCGGAATGGATCAGAAATAAAGAATTTCATCAGAATGGTTCCGACTTAGCTCCATCATAAATCGGACTTCAGTGCAATACATTTAAGAAACCCATAGTCTGAGACTTTGATAAAGTGAAAAGTGTCAATTCACTCCATTAGAGTGATAATCCACTCCAAAAAGAGTGAAATTCACTCCAAAATGGGTGAATTTTTTCTCTAAAAGAGCAAAGTTTCACTTTTGATGCCTTTGAGGTGATCGCTCTTTAAATGGGGGGACTCCTTTCTGGCATTCCTAGAAGAGTGAATTTTCCCTCTTCCTGTAGTGAATTTCACTCTTCTTGGAGTGCATGTCACTCTTCTGACAGTAAAATAACACTCTCATGGAGTGAATTAATACTTCCACTCTATTTGACAGTGATCAAGTTCACGCTTTTGATTTGAGAGTGTAACTCAAGATATCTCATTTTAATGATTGGTTATTTTTCTTAACAAATACCTCCACTATATTCAATAAATTTAAGTAATGTGGGCACATTGCCTCAGATTTCATTTGTTTTCCTCATAAAATGGAACTTCCCTTTGTCCTTGAATTTGATTATACTGAGGGACATTTTGAAAATCTGTCATTGTAGAGCCACTACTGGAAAAACAGGCCGCGATGGCCGGCTCGACTTGAACCAGTAGTTTGGAAACTGAGCCGTAAAACCTCATCTAACTAGCTATAACTGTAGATCTAGCATTACACTACATCATATGTGGGGTAAAGCAAACAATGATTCTTAATATTCTGTGTATGCTGCATCAAAACTATAAATTATTGAATGCATTGTCAAATTAATGTGCCGCGATGACGTCACAGATTTAGCATAATGCACCAAATCTCAGAAAAAAGGGTATTACTTTAAAAATGAGCATCTTCTGAATGCTACATGCTGTTGGAATGCAGTTTTCACCTCATGAAAGAGAACATTTTCTGCATGTTTTGAAGTCAATAATTTGTCTCCGGAAAATGCCGTTAAGGATCGACTGTCATGCCAACAAGTCTTTAAAAGCGTGAAGTAGTTTCGAGAAAGAGCAAATATTTTTAGATGGATTGAAGTAGACACAATCTTCGTTCTCAGCAAAGTCTCCTGTCTCCTTGTGTCGTTGTTACTTCCACTAGATTCACTAATGGGATCGCCGTGAGGCGTCTCAAGATTTTCAACTTTTGTTTTGACCTTTTCCCGGTCGTCTAGGATGTGAACCTGAAATCAGGTTGGAATGTGAAATGCTTTACCGGGGCTTTACTTGTAAACAAATTAATAATAGATGATTACCTGAAGTTTGATATTTGTACATCCATACTTTGAACAGTATTTTCCAGGTTTTTTCATACAGGTAACTTGTTCGTAAATAATCGACGATATGACGAGAAATGTTTGAGGAGGGAATTTTGAATGTAATAATTGACCGTTTGAGGAAAATTCTTCCTATAATAAAATCAAACAATAAAATATATGTCATTTCGGTTGATTAAATAGTTGTCAGTAGTCTCCTTTGAGAATATTGCTGCTTTTCATCAAAGTTTTTGGACAAAACCAGTAACAAAATTGTCTTCTGTTTTAGCAGTGGCACAACCTGTGATTCCCCCGACTTGAATGAATTTTGATGACCTTTTTTTCTCCTTCTTCTTCTTCTTTTTTTTTATTGCTTTTCTACACTCTAGTTCTCCTCGACCAACTCTCGTCGACATACTTGTGCTGGTGTGTGGTTCAGGTTTGAATGCTCAGTGTGCCTCTTCTAACTTTTCCTCTTGGTCGAACCCGTAAATCCCCCGACTGAGTGAACTTTCCCCGACTGACGTCGGAGGTTGGGGCTGTGCCCCGGCCCCCTTTAAACACGTTACTGTCTTTAGTATTCCTCTCCACCCAAAGCATGACCGATTCTGCCAAGTGAAAACTTGTCTGGCATTTTCATTTAAGGGAGCAAGCCAGATTAATTTCAAAATAATGAAATGTAGCCAAGGTATGTCGTACCTACAGCACATACCAATAAACTTCCTTTTTAAGGCATATATACAAATCATTCCTTTTCAGGTGCAAGCGAAGAGTAAGAAGGGTTCTCATTTGTGTAATTGGGTAAAACCTCAGCCATGAAACGTCATCTGACCTACGAAGAATGTAATCATTTGTGTCACGGTCCCGTCTAACTTGTATCGGTTGGCGCACATCCCATGAATCCAGAAAGATGTGACGTTCATTAAGTGTTGTCCTTCAGTGGACGTAATATACCTTCTTCGGGAAGCAGTTTAAAGTTTGGTTTCGCCGAACGGCCCTTTGACAGAGGGTCGGGGGACTTTAGAAAAAGTTTATCCCATGAATCCCAAAATTTCTTGCTCCAATCGCAATTGCCAAAAGGTTTATAGCAAGATGGGGGTTGCTCAGTGCGAGTTTTTCATATACAAGGGAACTGTTAGGAAGGAGGCACATCAGCCATATTTGTCAAACATGAGGTACTTGAAAAAAAGTTATTTCTTTCCAAATATCAAATTAAATTGACACAAAATGACAGATCCTCTTGTTTCTATCCTTAGCCCCAGTGGCATCCCATACTTACGAAAGCAGAATAGTTTTTGGTTTCGATGGTAAGAGAAACCAATGCAATCATGATGGCGTGCGTGTGTATGTATGTATGTATGTATGTGTGTGTGTGTGTGTGCGCGCGTGTGTGCGTGTGTGTGTGTGTGTGTGTGTGTTTGTGACACTTTGCTTGTTAACACGATATCTCAAGATAGGAATGTCGCTGAGTTTTCAAACTTAATACATAGATGCCCTATATTAAGAGGAAGAACCCTATTGATTTTGGTCGAGTTTGAAGGTCATTTGAAGTCACAGGGGTCAAAAACTCGAAACACTTTACATTTAACACAACTAACTCGTTAACACGATATCTCAAGGTAGGAATATCTGACAGTTTTCAGACTTGGTACTTAGATGCCCCATATGAAGAGGAAGAACCCTATCGTTTTTGGTGGAGTTCAAAGGTCATCTGAGGTCCCAGGGGTCAAAGGACTCGAAACACTTTACAATAGGATATAGCACAGTAGGAATGTTTGAAAGTATTCAAATTTGGTACATAGATGTCCCATATCAAGAAAAAGAACAGCATAAGTTTTCATTGAGTTTAAAGGTTATTTGGGGTCACAGGTGTCAAAGGACTCGAAATACTTTACATTTAACTCATTAACACAGTATTTCAATGTAGAAATGCCATAGGACTTGAAACACTTTACATTTAACTCATTAACACAGTATCTGAAGGTATGAATGTTTGAAAGTATTCAAACTTGGTTCATAGATATCCTATATCAAGAAAAAGAACAATATCAGTTTTCAATGAGTTTAAAGGTTATTTGGTGTGACAGGTGTCAAAGGACTCGAAACACGTTACATTTAACTAACTAACAGAGTATCTCAATGTAGAAATGTTCATAGGACTTGAAACACTTTACATTTCACTCATTAGCACAGTATCTGAAGGTAAAAATGTCTGGAAGTTTTCAAACTTTGTACATAGATGTCCCATATCAAGAGGAAGAATGGTATGGGTTTTGGTCAAGTTCAAAGGTCATTTGGGGTCACAGGGGGTCCAACCCGGAAAACCATGTTTACAAAATATCTTAAGGTAGGAAGCTTGGATTGATTTCAAACTTTATATGTTGATGCAGTATGATGAGTAGATGAACCCTACAAATTTTGGTAGAGGTCAAAGGTCATTTGGGGTCACAGGGGGTCAAACCCCCAAAACGTTTTTTACATGATATCTCAAGTTGGGAAACTTGGATTAAATTCAAACTCAAGATGTTGATGCGTTATGATGTAAGCAAGAACCCTTTAGATTTTGGTAGAGGTCAAAGATCATTTGGGGTCACAGTGGGTCAAACCCAGAAAATCTTGTTTACACGATATCTGAAGATAGGAAGCTTGGATTGATTTGAATCTTGATTTGTTGATGCAATATGATGGGAAGAAGAACCTTATTGATTTTGGGTAGAGGTCAAAGGTTATTTGGGGTCACAGGGGGTCAATCCCCAAAAACCTTGTTTACATGATATCTCAAGGTAGGAAACTTGGATTAATTTCAAACTTGATATGTTGATGCATTATGATGTATGTAAAAACCCTACTGATTTTGGTAGGGGTCAAAGGTCGTCTGGGGTCACAGGGGGTCAAACTTGGAAAACCTTGTTTACAGGATATCTCAAGGTAGGAAACTTGGATTAATCTCAAACGTGTTATGTTGATGCATTATGATGTAAGGAAGAATCTTATTGATTTTGGTACAGGTCAAAGGTCATTTCGGGTTAAAGGGGGGCCTAACCCTGAAAACCTTGTTTACACGTTATGTCAAGGAAGGAAGCTTGGATTGATTTCAACCTTGAGATGTTGATGCATCATAATGTAAGGAAGAACCCTATTGATTTTGGTAGAGGTCAAAGGTCATGTGGGGTCACAGGGGGCCAAACCCTGAAAACCTTGTTTACATGATATCTCAAGCAAGGAAGCTTAGATTGATTTCAAACTTGATATGTTGATGCGTTTTGATGTATGGAAAAATCCTACTGATTTTGGTAGGGGTCAAAGGTCATCTGGGGTTGGAGGGGGTCAAACTCCGAAAACCTTGTTTGCATGATATCTCAAGGTAGGAAACTTGGATTAATCTCAAACTTGGTATGTTGATGCATCATAATGTGAGGGAGAACCATATTGATTTTGTTAGAGATCAAAGGTCATCCAAGGTCACAGGAGGCTCAAACCCCGAAAACCTTGTTTGCATGATATCTAATGGTAGGAAGCTTGGATTTTTTCAAACTTGGTTTGTTAATGAATTATGACGAGAGGGTGGACCCTATTAATTTTGGTAAAGGTCAAAGTTCACCTGGGGTTATCCAAGGTCAAACCTTGAAAACTCCTACTTTGTATTTCAAGGTGGGAAAATGAGAGAGGGTTCAAAGTTAGAATGTGGATGTGTGATGGTTGGAAGATGGCTTCTGTTGTCCTTGGTGGAGGTTGAAGGTCAATTGGGGTCACCAGAGATCAAACTATGAAAACTTTGTTAATAGGATAGATTATCTTAAGGCACAGCATGAAATTTGGGTTTTCATTGTAGAAGTGTTTTGGTTAAAAGAAAAACCAGTTACTTACTGGTGGAGTCAAAGGTCACTTTGGGTCACCATGTGTTACAATAAATGCAGCATTTTTTGAAAAGAACATGTTCTGTATGCATCATCGAAACCTCAATGCATTTTTGCATTCTGGTTCCAAAAAGTTATTCTTTACACCTCCCTGGTCGGACCAACAGGTCCAAAGCCAGACCGACGACCGTACCCACAGAGGCCCGCGTGCACCCCATAATTTTGAAAGGGTGTTATAAGAAACTTCTGAAAATGGATTTGAACACTGATACATGTGGGGAAAAATAGGGATCAAAGGCAGTCATATTTACTTTATTAATTTAATATAACATTCATTCCTAGACGAAACTGACTTTTGTCCAAATGTAGCATAACGCCGTATACACAGATTCGCTGCTCTTCCAAAATACCCCCGGCACCCTAAAAAACAAAAGAACTTAGTCACTCGCCTACAGGGTGAAAAGTGAATTTTCTCCATTAGAGTGTTTATTTTCTCCAAGGATAGTAAAATTCACCCCAAGAAGAGCGAATGTCATTTTTGAAATAATTCCCGACTCTTTGTCACATGTGTGACAAGGAGTTGTCCCTTTTCCCTGCACGGAATAGAGTATGAGAATATTGGGCCATAGTTTTGCCAAAATAGGCAAAAAATTATGCAAAAGGAGCTGTCCAGATAAGAGCAAAAAATCTATTTTGAAAATAGAACTTGTTCATAACTTTCCACAAAGTTGTCACCAAAGTTTACGCAAATTTTTGTTATTCATTCGCTATCTTTTGTTGAAGCACATTAGGTTGATGACCCCACAGAGCTTGTCCCCAACCCATCTGCTGTCAGGAAAACAGTTTACTCACCACTGAATATCAAAAATTTTACAGAATCTTACAGCAAAACACTTATCTGCTTATAGGCTATCACCTTAAATGGAAATGGACTTCAAAACCAAAAAACGAAACTTCCAATTTAACATCTCAGTACTGCAAGCATAAACGCTCTTCTGTAGCTTCTATAAATGATATCCAAATCTCAATTATTGCTATGTCATGCCTTCCGTTTTATCTACCAATAAGCTCATGTATCTACCATCGAGCTCCCTGATCTAACCTAGGAAATCAAAAGATATAGATCTTTTTTTTTTTGGGGGGGGGGGGTCATTTTTGGGGTGGGTGGGGTAAAGGGGAAATTTCATTGTGGTCATTTGCTTGACCAAGTTTCTAATTTTCTTAGCTTTACTTAGACATGTTTTTATGTGTTCTGAATGTTTATATGACGAAGGAATTTCAGTTCGTCAATCTTGGCGAGTGACTGCTTAAGCTTATATTTACAGATGTCTTTGTCAAATTATATTCCATGAATTATAGGAACCAAAACACAACGACCTGTTTTCAGATTCTTTTTCTATCAATACCCCAAATAACAATTTTGCGACAATAACTCGTGACTAAGTTTTACGTGTTGATCGCTTGCCATTTGCTGCTTTACGTGAAAAAAGGTCTTGCCATTAGTATAACTTCCTGATGGTTCGGGCTTTCGCGGGAACGCATAATGTTAATCGAAGAGAGATGTGAATGATGAGCAGTGTTATATTAGTTATGCTGGTGACTTTCCTTTAGTTAGCCATAGCCAGGCTTCGTGACACTAATTTAGAAGATGATCTTTTAGATAAACTTTCATGGCCCGACAAATTCAATAATTTTGTCACCGTCTCCATTTAACATACTTTGATTACATCGTTAACTTTTGTAAGTATCGATTTCGCGAAAAATTAATTACTTCGGGTGATATTGAACCTGTTAATGGCGAAGTTCCAGCAATCTCGTCCTATGCGACTTTTGTCTCTCTGTTAAAGGAAGTAATGTCTGTTCAAACTATTTTTGAAGTCGATCCTGATGAAGGCATCTTCCGTGTCTCTAAAACATTAATGTTCTCTTAAATATGACAGCATGATTGTCTTAAAACATTTATTTCATTTTCCTCAAATTTCCCCTGGGTAGGTGAAACACCTACTTATCCATTACTTCAAATTATTTCTGTCACAAAAGTATATTGAAAGGCTTTTAGTTATTAAAACAATTTCAGTGGATGGCTTGAACAACATATTTTAATTTTCGAAGAGTAGGCTATTCGTTTTGAGTGAACGACGTGTTTGTTTGTTGATTAAACAATCTAGCCACGGTCGTGATATCATTACTGGTAATCAACGATGCCGACATATTTCAACACTTGCCGAGCTGCTGTTTGTAGTAACAATAGCAGTGAGGCAGAAAAAAATTGTTTTAGATGCCAACGTGAGGAGAGAAGTTTTCAGTATGGGCCAGGACCACGCGCATAGTGGTATGTTGCAGATGTACGTAGCAACACTTCGCAGACGTTTCTTCGAGGCAGTTCCTTGCGCTTCTCCATACCAAAGCTGAACCCTGCTGCCATTTTCGGTCGACGGGGGGGGGGGGGGTAAAACTTGTTACCATAGTACTACTAATATGGCGAAATTTTGAAATTGCTCTTATTCACACTACAGTACGAATACAGCAGCAGGTTGGACCACAAGAGATAACAACCGATATATAGCCTACGAATGGTACAGATGCATCATGCATACGCCATACTGCCATATGCTTATTCGCAATGTGTCAGTAGCCTTACCCATCTAGAAAAGAATTAATTTTTTTTTGTCCATTTTCTAAGGTGACAAATTTCAGGAAACAAAACAAGACAAAGTAGAGCAAAAGTTAACCACCTAGAACGAAGAAAATCCAGAAAATTGTACTCTCTTTGTCTTTTCCCTGCTTGGAGGAAAAACTTAATGCAAAGATATAATAAGCCTCCATGCAGCAAAACAATTATTGCAAATATTAATAATCAGTGTCAAATGTTTGACAAGATTTACCAAGTTCCAAAATTGACCAAATGTGGCTTCAAAGCAAATTCCGCCGTTTAACTAGTCTCGTGTTACATGAAACACGTTGTGGCAGTTTTCTTCTATGGGAATATCTCTAACTTTCCGAATTTATCTAATATACGGTTATTGACTGTAAATGTTTTATTAAAGGGGCAATCAGAGATTGACAGAAAATATAACCCTTTTGTGCCGAATCACATTTTCCTTTTTCTGAACTGGCTATGTACCAGAAAAAAACATTTTAAAGAGGTCTTTCAGGAAGAGAAATTCCTGAGTATTTGTCGGGTAAAAAATTCACACAGATACAATACTACACAGCTTTCGCTACACTGTAACCAATTACAACTTTAGACAGTGATCACGGATTATTTTTATTAGTTCTAAGTCAATGTGCAAATGAGGTGCAGAATTAAAGTTGTGAAAAAAAATTGCAAAAACAATCCTGATTGCGCTATAATTTAAACCAAGAGCAGTGCTGCACAGTAGCTAAAAGAATTATATAGAAGCATGGCTCCTAAAAGAACATTTCAGATGTCAGGCTTTTTCAGCTGGTTTACATTACAATAAGTAAAACCTTTGCATATCTATGTTGATCAATAAGAACAAACAGGAGTAATCTACATAGCCTGATTGGTGTTTTACTGTTGGGCTTTTGTTTAGCAGGAAGATTAAAAACAATTTGCCATTACCAAGTTTATGTTTGATATATTAAAGGGGAACATATTCTAAGCATTCTGGTAAAATTCTCATTCATTTGTTATGTATGGTTCTCAAAATATTAGCAATTGAAGTTGACAAAGATTTTATAAGAAGTTAACTTCAAGCAAGCAGGTGTTACGTCATGGATTCACTTTAATGGTCAATGTTTTGTTTTCTTTATTTTTCATCCTATTGTGTGATTGTTTTGACCTTGTATTGATGTTATCATGACCCAAAGGCATTTATAATTTAAGGAATTCCATTGCTTAGAATGCACTTATATTATCAACATATCAGATTTAAAACACGAACATGGGAAATGAATGAAAAATTCATCAGAATGCTTAGAATGATCCCCCTTTAATCGTATCAACCATAAATTTGGTTCTGTTCTATTCCTTTCAGCCATGCAGAAATGTGTGTGTGTTTTTTTTTTTTTTGAGTCCATCTCGAAGCATGTGTATTGTCATAAAAATATCGATTTACTTCAATTACGTACATGCAATTCGTTGGCGTTATGTTGGCACCTAACTAGTGCCGCTTTGAGGAGTATTTGTCGCCTTTCCATAGGTTTGTAACTTTGTAACTAATTCGACGAGTTTCTCCACCTGCAGTCCCTGTTATGGAATGATCTTTTTTGTGGCGATATGGGGCATATTGTGTTGATGCAAAGTAGGTAGTACGTGAATGAATAAATACTTCCACGTGGCAATGTTTATAATTACCATAGGCCCTAATAAAGGCAAGTTTCACATCCAACAGTAGCCAAAAAGTTTTATTTTATTTATTTTGTATCCAGCTTGTAAAGTTCGTTTGTTTAGTTTGAATGAAATGTCTGGTGAAAAATTTTTGAAACCCGAATTTTAACTTTTTTACTCATGAAACAATCATTTGTGTGTGGGGATATGGGAGTTTTCTTCTAAGTTTGACTACTTTGCCATGAGGGGCGTAGATCTGGTTTTCTGGATTGGGGGCTTAAATTTTCCAACAAGTAGAACCTCAGATCGCGTCCGTAACCGGTCTGGTTTATAGGCAATGATCCACCCACATGAACGCGAGTACATATCCGCTGTTGCCTGTTGTTTTTCCAAATCATGCCCGAATTATTGGGGGCAAAATGGTAGCCTTCAGTATGTTTTCTTCCCAATATTTTCATTGGTGGGGCCATTTCCCCCCTGCCCCCTGGATCGACGCTCTTGTTGTTATGAGTACATGAGGAACACTATTAAACAGGTTTTGAGAAAGGTGGCAAATTTCATGAACCAATGCAATGTACTGCCTCTGGAGATTTAACTAAACGAATATGTTTCATAATTTTAGCAATGTGCAAAGGTAAACATATTATATAACGTCTAAACATTTTACGAGAATAGTCTACCATTGTGTTCACGTGTTCTGCGCCTTTTTTCAGGGGCTAGTCCTTCATCAGACTTCGAGAACACTCTAGTGAAAGTTGCGGCCACGCAGGATGGTTCCGTCCCAGGGGCTACGTCCACTTCAAAGACCGATTTATTAAACAGCAGCACGAGCAGTAGCTGCCACTCGGGTGAATACCTTTCCTGTGAATCCGAACTATCGCGATCTTTGGAACAGTACAGGTGAGAGCCATTTTACGGTAACCGAGAAATTTGAAAAACACATCAACCGACCCGTATTTGAATTGTTTCGCAAATTAATCCAACCGAGCATTATTTCAGATTAGAATAACAATAACATAACCAAGGAGATCTGGTAAAAGTTTCATTCAGCTGCCCGTACAGCAGTTTTTTTTTTTTTTTTTTTTGAGAACTTCGAAGTCAGCAAGTTTAAACCAAATGAAAGCCGACACTTGAAGCCAAAAAGTGACATTCTATTCCTCTCTGTTAAACAATGTTTTTTTAAACAATTTTGTACAAGTAACAGCGAGTTTTTTTCGGAAAAAAATTACCCAACTTTGGTATAAGTGTCACATACGGACCAGCAGTTGGCAAACATTTTACCCAACTGTTTTTAGAGTGGGCTCTTCACACATACAGAGAGTTGAAATTCTTGGAGAGGGGGTAAGGGGGGGGGGCTTTGGTGGAACAAATAAACATAACCCTTTCTGTCTTCTATCTACGACTTAAACCCTCTTTTAACCTGTATGAAAAGGAGAGGTCACACCAAGTTTTGATATGTTAGAGGGGTACTTATTCTAAGCATTTCAGTGAAATTTGCATTGAAGTCCCATGCGTGGTTCTCAAGATATGGGCACGTAAACTTTTCACATTTTCAACAAAAAAGTGAACTTAAAGCACGCACATATGACATCATATTTCCCAGATTAAAGGACAGTCTTTTGTTATTTTTTAAAATTTACAGCCAATTTTCTCATCAACAATCCAAAATTATCAGAATACGATTGCATAAGTGACATGAGCATTTTACAAACTTTGCATTTTAAAGAGGGAGGTCTTATTCCTATTAACTTTAAAAGTCAACACAACAGTTTGAAAAAACAAAGCGAAACAAAGCATTCCTTGTCAATGTGAGTAAGTAATTGAACTTCTGCTGCACTCAAGCTCACTTGGGAACACAAATCCAGTAGCTATATTTGTTGATATCTCGAAAAAACATGTCCGATGTAGATGGGAGTTTCACTACACTGAGCAGATTTGGTTTCGCTTTCACCTACGAAAATTATTTTTTTGCTTAAACTTCCCCTTTAACTTGTAAAGGTCCTTTTACAAATTTATTGAAATGTTCTGATCAGGGAATTGTTAGAGAAGGCGACACAACGAACAAAATTTTTCAGACAATCTGTATTTGAAAAAAATATTCTTTTAAGGTGCCAATATTTGATAAACAGGTGTCTTTGACTCTGTAGCAACTCCCTGTTTAATTTAGTGAGCAAGATATAGAAAGGGTGCCGTCAAGCCGCGGTCACACTACAAAGAATTCGGATCGATCCGATTTTGGGGTTTTTTTTTTAATCTTCTTCATCTTTGGTCGAAAAGAGCCAAAAATTTCTCAACTAGTGTTAATATTTTCCATCTGGTGTCTATGAACATTTGTCAACTGACTTTTTCGTGACGTCACGCCCATGCAATTTTCTTGGACAGCGTAGCCCGACTAAATCTGTCTATCGATGTGACGTCGCGAATTACTTAGCATAAATTCAATTGTCATAATCCTGAGGTACAATTTTTATATTACGCATGTTGGCCAAATTTTTGGCTCTTTCCGCCCAGAGATTGAGACGGTTTTAACAAAAACCCGAAAAAATCGGATTGGAATCTCATTCGACTCCGTTGTAGTGTGACCGCGGCTTAAAGTCAAGACATATATTCTCTGTTTCTCCCTTACCCGAGCAGGTACTTTAAAACAAATTTGTATTGGTGTGCCGTTGACCCTTTACCGTTGTTTGGGTCCTTTTGGACCCAGACGGAGAGGGCGGCTGTCACCCATCTTTAGTGTTTCACGCGGAGCTCGAAACTGCGAGTAACCTAGCCGAACATTCGGCCATAACAACCAGAGAGACAATAGTTTAAGGTCACGGGGTCAATAGCCTACGGAAGCTGATGCGGGGCGTGCTACGTCCGCTTTTCCGCCCACTCCCGAGGCGCTCAAATATGCCCCGATTAGAGCACAAAGGATCTGCACCACGGGGCTGTGCACACACGCAGAGACAGCGGCATCAGCTTTGCAGTAAACACACTACACATGCTTATTTTAATTCACGGAACTAAATAATTCTCTGTTTGAAAAATATTTATTCATGCATGATCGCCAAGATAGCTGATATACACGAGTTTCGAGATTTATTTAGTGATTCATAATCTCTTCACTTCTTCCATGGAAGTACAACCTTCGAGGTAGTAGTGCTTCCATGCTTCTTCACTGGCAGACCAAGACTTAAAGGGAAATATTACGATTAAAAATGCTCCAACACTGGATTAAAAGAAAAAAAGCTCTAGTCATTATCAAATCATTCGGTTTCCACAATAAACCCCAGCAATAGCTTCATCTGCTCAAAATATTATGCACAAGAGGGGAGTTATGGAAGTTGCATCTTTTGAAAAGTTGAAAGTTTGGGTGAACAAATTATTCTTGAGCATCAAACAACAGAAATTTCCATCTTAGGGAAATTTATTTAAACGAAGCTACCATACTGCTTTATTTTAAATTATTTATTGCTCTTTGCTAATAAATCTTGGTTTTAAAAGAATGAAATTTCCTTATAAAACAAGCGCGATATTTACACAGTATGCTTGACTCCGTAAAATCACGTGTCTACTCCCTCTTAACCTTATGTTGTTTTCAAAATTCCATCGTAGTTTAAACCATTTCATCAAATTTTACTGCGAATAAAATGGTGGTTGGAGTAAAATTACTGCATGCCAAACAATAAACTCGCCTTGATAGTATCTTTTTAATGTTGTTTTAATAGTAATGTTTTCCGCATAGGTCGTTCTAACTGTGTGTATGCCTGAAAGATGCTTACTAGAAGAAAAAAAAAACAGAAATTTGAATTGCTTATTTTTGCTTGAATGCTCTCATTACCATTTAAATCCCTTGAGTCAAATTCAAATGACAAAAGCAGCTTGAGGTTTGTTCAAAAGATGTTGTTTTTATTTCCGTTATTCATTTTGATCACCATTTCGTTTACTGTTTACACCAGGGAGTTCCTCCCCGTGTAATTTTCCCCCAGTGGACGAAGTTTTATAGAGGTTATTGAAATTCGCGGTCCAGAGAATGTACTTCGACTCCTATGAAAGTTTCAAAGTTTACTGAATCCAGTTTGAAAATGTGAATTCATGATGAATAAAATGCAAAAAAATAAAAATGAAAATACTATATTTACAGATAATAAATCAGAGCAGGGAGCTGTTACAGCTCCCTGATCAAAGGTACAAGGGAGCTGTTACAGCTCCCTGATCAAAGGTACATAAAATATAAAACAAGATACGTTGAAATACACCTTGGATAAAAATGGCTGCTCTATATAAACGAAAGAGTTTTTTAAAACTTGTGGTTGTGAAATCATTTAAAACTGTCAAAGGAGTATCGCCAATAATAGCAACGTATACATACAGTGATCGCTCATTCTGTTTTATCGTGTCTTTCTTGCTTTAAACTTTTTTATAAAAATGTGACAGTGGTAGAGCGCCAACGTCTTCCATACGGTTACTAGGTTAGGTTAGATAGAGTTTTACGGCCCAGTTTGTAACCAATTGGTTCAAGTCTAGCCGGCCACGGCCTTTTTGGCAGTTGTCGCTCTATGGCTTGTTTTCCCTTCTCCATTGCTTTTGCTGAGCACTAGGCACAATGGCAATAGGTTTCGTTATTAAAGTCTTCGGTATGACCCGGCCAGGACTAGAACTTCCGACCCCAGACCTCCATACGGTGTGGTATACCCAGCATATGGGAAGAGAGAGTTGTCACACAGGGGAACACTCTTAAAATCCAAAGAGTGAAATTCACCTCCCAAACAGAGTGTGATGACTATAGACCACTCTCTTATCATGCAGTAAGAGTGAGTTTTACCCGAAATGGAGTGTAAAAGTCACTCCAAAAGGAGTTTATGGAATGAAACATTCCTCTTTTGCCCCGTTTGAACCCCTCAACTCACACTGAATTCCTGCGCACCGGCAGGCAACTGAAACAGGCTCATACTGTTATAGAGCTTGTGGTACATGGTGACAACCGGAAAGTCGAGAACATTAGTTGGGATGGGGTTTCCCTTTAACTGTTTAACACACTCCGAAAACATGATTGTTTAAAGCAGATGAATATGCCATAATAGGCGATTTCCAAAATAGCACATCAGCTTATCATTCTGTAGGATATAGTTAAGTATGCGCCATTTTTCTTTCAAATACATTTTAATGGGGCCAAAAACGAAGAATACAAATTATATTCCCTCGTATGTTATTTGCTTATGAGAACTCATTTTTATAAAACAATATTTACATGAAAATTGAGAGACTATCGATTCAAGCAACATAAATTGACTGAAATTGTTTCATCGTATCAAATTCCTTGAATAATTGTTGTTCTGACTATGGTGACATGTCAGCAAAAAGCTCGAATTTTTTAAACAGTTTTATAAACAGTTTTAACTAATGTTTATTGAGAAAAAAATATGTCGGAATTATTTCAATATTTTCACTGTTCTCATGATTAACATCTCCAAAGTTTTTGCAGAAATTGAAGGTCAACATTGGTTATTTTTATTCACTCCCTCTTTCGACATGAATGCATATATTTAGCTTATGTTTATTCATGATCAAAGAGTTAGTTTGACAGATTTTGATGGGAATTGTGGTGCTGTCTAGGTTTTTGTTTTTCACATCATGTCTCTACGTGATTTTAATTTTCTAATCTAAGGCATGACCCAGGTGGCAAATCTATGTGGATCTGACATGGGTAAACCCATTAAATTTTGCACACTAGGGGCTCATATGAGCAGCTCACATTTACATTTTGCACATTAGGGGCTCATATGAGCAGCTCACATGCACATGGGGTATTATGCACGTTGCTCTACCCCAGTAACCAATACACGAGTCCCTACAGCCAGACAGACAGGTAGACAGACAGACGAAAATATCTATTATAGACCCTTTATGAATCGTGGGTACAAAGTTATATTGGACCCTTATACTAGTGCATCAGGGGCCCTAAGGGTCCCATGGTATGAGATCGAATAAGGGATGACTTTTCTTCCAATGTAGATCATTTGATCAGCTGATACACAGTCCTAGAGGTTCTTGGCAAGACTTTATTCAAGATGGTAATAGCAACAAGAACACGTATCAAAGTGGACCGAACCTTTCAAAGGTGACTCTCGAAGCAAGCGATACTTCTCGATCACTTGGAAATTTAGATCAGAGATCTTCCTTCACTTTTGACAGCGGCATCGCAAGGTAAGTGAGACTAAAAGAAAAAGAGAATACTTTTTGAAATGTGGGCTTGGTGAGACTGAATTTAAGAATAAACTGCATCTGGGTGACACTTGTTGTTGTATAAGCCGTCGAGACTCCAAATTAGGCAAGATACGGACAAGGTGGAGCAAAGTCATCTACTTTGCCAAATTTGGAGTCGAGAAAGTTTACGGGTAAACAACAGTCAGATTAAGGCGAGTCTAGAACAATCAGACAAGTGTAGCTCATTCATCTTCTACCACCATACATCCAAAAAACCAATTCCATCTGTTTCAAAAGGCTGACGGTGTGTTGGAGAAAAACCTGCCTGTATTTAACCAAAGTGCATGATTCTCAATCATGTATATCTTGACGAATTTGAATTGAATTTGCAAGAGAATGAACCTTAAAATCTATTTCAGTTTTTGAGGTTTTTTATTTACTACTTTGGTGAAATTTGCATTTATATGTACAATTTATATGTAGTTTTAAAAGAACCTAGCTTGTAGAGTGCTTTCACTTCCGTCAAAAGCCCGCCGTTTTTGACGGGCAAAATCTAGTCTAACATTTAGTGCAGCGATCTGAGAAGCATTAGAGAGCATTAGTTCTCGCTGGTTAATCAGTTTGATAAAGTTTTCCGGGTTCAGGAAATGACAAATTCGGAAATTTGTCATATGTGACACCACATCAACAAGAGACACCGGCAGCTCTATTGCTATTTTTATAAAAAGTTTTCATAGAATTCCAAATTTTCTTCAATGAAAGCTCTTGATTTTGATATATATATTTTTTTTTCTAAAAAGGACAACAAAGTTTGGGAAACTTTTGAAATGTCATCGGAGAGTGTCAGTTCGTTAGCTTTAGATAAAATTCTATAGCAACAACGATTCAGTCGTCGTGCGATCATTCTCACATTTGCCACCAATATATGAAGGAAGTGCAGATTCTTCAGTAGTCCCCCAACTCTTTAAATTTCCTTACAGGAAACCCCAACTTGAATCCAAAGTTTTCTGCAGTACAAGCTCCACATCTACATATATTTGTTTGAAAGGGGTGCAGATTTCGGCGCGCTTCTCGGGCCGCAAATTACGTCCCTTATACAGTGGTGTTCACACTTGAACTGTTGAAAGGGAAGAAAAAAAAAACGAAAAACATAGCTACGACTTACAAGCCCGAGTCATGCCATTTCCAGCTGTCTGAGGGGTCGCGGTTTTTCAATTTTTTTTTTTTTTCTGAAGATGGTCTTTCGAGCAAGACTTCATATTCCAGGAGGAAACCATTGTCCTAACCTGCTCTCATACACACCTTTCTTCAGATGCCTTTCAACCCTGTCAGTTGAGTAGTCTGTGTAGATGAATTATTTAGTAATTGAAGTGCCTAATGTTATCAATTTTCAACGTTGCAAAGCAGGGATGTAGCTACAGGAGGGCGGTCCCCTTGTATCGAAAAAGTGAAAAATTCGGAAATTTGTCATTAGAGACACCAGTCAATTTAAGTGCTGTTTTCCCAACTTTTCCTTCATAAAAATTCCGGATACTTCCTAATGAAAGCTTCATATCTTAATTATTAGTTTTAAAAAAGGCAAAATTTTCCGTGCGCTTCTCGCGCCCTAAATTGCAACCTCCAATGCAGTAAGTCTGTAAGTTGTCGCTCATAAAGCAGCCAGTGGTGAAACTTTTCCGAGCCACTACAGTGCCGCTTCCCGCAAATTGTCTTCAATAAAATTCAATTATTCCTAAATTTGCTTAGTAGAATTACGAATTTTCGCTAATGTGGGCTACAATTTTCAAACATTTGTCCAAAATAACAACAAAGTTTGGGAAACTTTTTTTTTAAAAGTTGTTGGAGAGTCTAAATCTGCATGTTATACCGTGAAACAACAGCGATCCTTCGCGCGATCTTATCGGGGCTACGGACCAAACTATAATGGCGCTTCACTTAGATAGTTCCTCAAATTTTTTCTTTCTGCGGAACCCCATGTCATGACTTTAAACTCAGTGAGCGTATAGACGAATCCGGACAGCAAGTGGTCTGATTTCAGTCGGTCAAAACTGAAGCCTACAACCTTTTAATCTTTCAAATTCCTTGCTTACCTTTATAATGGATGGTTGTACGCTAAATTTTATCTCGATTCCTTCATGAGGGTTTGAAAATTGTGTATAAAATAAATAAAGACGAAGGCTGATGGGCCCCATTAATGGCTGTCTACAGTCACTAAACAAAAGCGGAGATCGGATCGTCTATTGCCCTCCCCAAAATTGCTTACAAAAATTAGCAAACTCTTAGCAATTCTTCTCATCAGGAGCGGCGATGCTGGAGGAAGTAGTGGACACGGACATGTCTCCCATTATTTGTGAACGTCTAGTGACATCGACTTTTCACTTAGAATTTCTTTTAAAAATGAAGTAAATGTCTCCACCACCACCACCACCACCACCAATATTGACATGAAATCTTGCTTCTCACTTTCGCAGAACTTTTTTTGAAGATAACTATGTCAAACGAAAGGTGAAACTGTAGGAGTTATACTTCCTAATTTAATACAAACATGAGTAACAAAGATATTTTTACATGATTGAAAGCAACTAGTTGAGAATTAAACATCACGGGGTAGGACTCTAATAGTTCAAAATGACCGGACTGCCCATGTAAAGAGATAAACCAGGTTCTCTTTTGCGAAAGACAAGACATCAAGCAATGCGAAGCTTGTCCTTGAGTTCAGCGTTTTGAAACTATAAATGTCATCTTTGTGGTTGTAGCTTCTTTTTAGAAAATTGAAGCTTCCCTTTACAACGTCGAAAGTTTTTCTAAAATTGAAATCTTCTCCAGAAAACCAATAAAACAAACCACAAACAGTAAATCTTTTCAAGTTCGGCAAAATTATCGAGGATACTGTTTTTTAGTACTGCGCAGTAAAGAACCCAAGAGCGCGGACAGTTTTAGAAAAAAACGGTCATTTAAATTTCGATGATTTCGTGATATAAAAAAATCACTCATAACATGCTTTTGTCGCCCATCTCTGGCTGGGGATTTTCAAGGCAGAGAGGTTCATGAATATTCAACCTTATTTTTTTTTTTATCAAATAAGGCCAGAATTCACAAGGCAGATTTGTTTTTTTAAAGATATTTACTTATTTTGGCGGGAAATTCATGAATATCAACACAAATTGTGTTTGCTGTAATGACTTATTTGTCGTTCATACATACAGGGTTATTCCTAGCTTTTATATGTGATATAGCGTTTATAGCTGTTTTACTGGAACATAATTTCCTGTTTTTTAAGCTGACACCGGGAGATAGACGTCCTTCGGCTTTTCTAGAGAGTCGCCGGAGGACTTAAGAAAAAGGACATCAGAAGTTATTTCAAAACTAGGGAATACTTAGATGAAACGGTGTATTTTTACTGATTTACATATATTTATGACGGCAACTAGGGGAAATTTACTACAAAAAATTACTGAGTGGTTAATTGCATGGACCGAGTGTTCCGTTCTACAAAAGTTGAAAAACATGTTTTAAGCAGTATCGCATTTCTTTTCAAAAGTTCTAAGAGCACTCAAGTTTGAACCTTTGTGCTCGGTAGAGACGTAGCAAGCGGAGGACTGGGTAGATAGTGTCCATTAGTCCAAGAGTTCTGGTGAGCGGGGGGGGGGGGGGGGTCAAACCGTCTCACACTCTTCCCATGGAGTCATTTAGGATGGAGTTGAAAAACCTCCCTTTCCTTTGAAACTATCAAGTTTTCAGACGTTAAGCTTCTGATTGTTAAGCTCTTGAAAATTGTTGGCTACAGAGAGGGATTCTTTGGTGACTATAATTCTTCATGTCGTTTTTGGACCTCAAACAGTTCTTGACATGATTCAAGTTATTGCCATGCCATTGCCAGTCGTCAAAAGATTTTTTTTATGTTTTTCTTTTGTTTTTGTCTTAAGTGAGTTAATAATTGATTCCTTGCCATAGGCACGCAAGGAATCTATGCGATGGTGATGCCGTGTGTGTGTGTGTGTGTGTGTGTGTGTGTAACACTTGCTTGTAAAGACGATCTCTTAAGGTAGGAATTTCCAACACTTTTCATGTCTGGTATATAGATTTGTCATGTTGAGAGGAAGAACCCTATTATTTCTGGTAGAGGTCAAAGATCATTTGAGATCACCAGCGGTAAAATTGCAAAAACCAACGAAATGGCTTGTGAACATGATATCTTCAGATAGGAGTGACCCATATTCTTCATATTTGCTATATAGATTTGCCATGTTGAGAGAAAGAAGGCTATTATTTTTGTCAGAAGTCGAAGGTCATTTGAAATAACCAGCGGTAAAATTGCGAATCTTTGAAAATGGCTTGTAAACACGATGTCTTTAGATAGGAGTGACCGACACTTCTCATACTTGGTTTATAGGTTTGTCATGTTGAGTGGAAGAAGCCTATCGTTTTTGGTAAAGGTCAAAGGTCATTTGAGGTCACCAGCGGTAAAATTGCGAAAACACCGAAAGTGGCTTGTAAACACGATATCTCCAGATAAGAGTGACCGATACTCTTCATATTTGGTATATAGATTTGCCATGTTGAGAGAAAGAAGCCTATTATTTTTGTCAGAAGTCGAAGGTCATTTGAAATAACCAGCGGTAAAATTGCGAATCTTTGAAAATGGCTTGTAAACACGATGTCTTCAGATAGGAGTGACCGACACTTCTCATACTTGGTTTATAGGTTTGTCATGTTGAGTGGAAGAAGCCTATCGTTTTTGGTAAAGGTCAAAGGTCATTTGAGGTCACCAGCGGTAAAATTGCGAAAACACCGAAAGTGGCTTGTAAACACGATATCTCCAGATAAGAGTGACCGATACTCTTCATATTTGGTATATAGATTTGTCATGTTGAGAGAAAGAAGCCTATTGTTTTCCGTAGAAGTCAAAGGTCATTTGAGGTCACCAGCGATAAAATTGCGAAAATTCTATGCCTAAAATGTAAAGAAAAATATATCAAACACTGTAAATTTGAAAGCAGGTAAGGTATTTGGTGGCATGGAATCACTAAGCCTTTTGGCTTTCTGGTTTTTTAAGGGATTACTACATCTTCCATTTAAACTTATTCACTATTTTAGTAGGAATGTGGAATTGTAAAAGCCCCAAGGTCTCTTACCCAGAACCTCCCCATGGAGACTGGAGGAACCTTAAGGATATGGGGTATGGAATCCCTACCTGTCTAGTGTCCCAATAAAGACTTTGCAATTACGTCAAGGATCCGCTATGCTGGAGGACAATCATGCCAGTCACGGGTGGTTTTGTGTCGAACGCTCTGCACAGTGTGCGCTGTGCTATTCGGGGTGTGTACCAAAGATATTACACTGTAAGACGCGCTGACTCCTCACGGCGGCTAAATCGGAGCGGCGGAAGTTTTCATTTGACATGCGCACAGTTCTATTCGGTTATCTGCGTACACAATCACGAATGCGTTATAGAAATTTTCATTGTGACGAAATGGCAGCGTGCGTGTATCTTCAAAGCAAGCTCTGTACGCGCACAATGTATTTCTCCGTGTGCAGTCCGGAGTAACTGACGCGTACTTCCGCGTGCTTGGAAAAAGAACGCAGTAGTTGATTTTGTGTTGTAATAGCGTAAGAATGTAAACGCGTGCACAGGTCTACACTTGTGAAGATACCATACAGCCAGTAGACAGCGGTACGAAAAAGCCTTTCTTTTCTTGTGGGAGTATGCATGACGTTTCATGACGTCATCGCTCATTAATACGTAATTAGATAAAACTTGCCATTTTCGAGGGCTTATATATCAGTTATTAGTTTGTTTAAAAGTAAACCAATGGCTGAATTTTACTAATAAGAAATGCGAAAATCAAATTTTGCCAATTACAGGTAACTTCATACATTGCAAAGTGCATTCTGGCCAAATTTTGGAAAAGTTACGTAGCTGCATCTGAACTGTTCAAAAAATTCGATTTTTGTTATTTAATCGCGCTATTTCCAATTTTAAAAACTTGCATATTCGATGAAAAATTTCTTAATCTACAATTTTAAATAAACTTCTTTTTAAACCATTCTTTAACGAAGTCAAGTTCACGGCAAATACAGGGCGATTCGTAGACCAGTGGCTTCGTGAACAACAACCTCCACACTGTTCTCCATTGTACTGCACGTATTGATTGTGCGAAATAATTCGATGCGTACAGTATATAACGAGTGTACGTTGAGTCAACCGGTACCATAAATCGGTCATGTTGGTAATAATCAAATGAGGGGATAACACTTGTTTCATGACCGACTCAAGGTGGCCCTTTGCTACGTAATATCCATTGTATAAAATATAAATTTAAAAGAACATATGTGATTTTATTTCAATCAAGGGGTACATCATAAATGTAAACATGCTAGTAAAGGTTCCATGGACTGCATGCTTTGTTCAAAATAATGAACTAACAGCAAATATCATGATTTCTAGTAAGCAACTGACAGAACTATGTCATTGGCTGATCTTACTCAGTAGAGAGTAATTAGGCCCTGAGAAGTAGAGCTCTCAGGCCAGTTAGCATGTTTCCCCCTATTTATTTTGGGAGGGGGTATTGAGTGTGGTGGTAGGGTGCTTCGTGTGAAAAAGGGCTATGCTAGGCTCTCCTAGATTTCCTGTTTAATGGGAGATATCACTTCATGCATAAGCATTTGGGAAGGATTTTCCAAATTAACACTGGAAGTCTATATTTATATTGAAATTAACATCTCAGTAAATAAACCTGGAGGAATATACCAATGCAAGCAAATGATGCACTTCATTTCTTGAATATGCGGGATGAAAAATTAGTCTTTGCCTTAGGATTTTTGTCTAAGGATTTGATGGGGAAACTATATTTCACTGACTGAGGCTGGGATATCAGGCTCTACCCCCTGTTTCTATTTCTCAGTATGACATGTAATCCTGCTATTGCATACATTATTCTACTGAAAAGTAGCAGCAGAGTAGTTAACTTAACTCCCTGTCAGTACACTGTTTTAAGGTTAACATTGACAAGTTCTTCCATGACTGGTATATCTGATTGTTTGGGGCTGTTTGTTTAGGTTTGGTGGTTTGACTTTTGATAGGGTTTGGACTTCAGCTAGGGCATCTTATGGGACCTTGGCCCTCCTTTGCCTTTCAACCTGTTATGTTATGTTAATTGCTACTAGCTGTTCCCTTTAAAATTCTAGGCCTATACAGGACTGAACTGGGCAGCAACTAGCTAAGGGTGTAAAACACTTTCCCACAAATATATCCACATACCACTTAATTCATCAGACTGACTGTTGCAATGTGCAATGCTCATTCCAGAATGACAGGCAAAAATATGTAATTCAAGCGCACACTATTTTAGTTGCAACTCTCACATTTGCCCACAGATAAAGTTCGGATTTCTACAAAATGTTATAATGAGTCATTATATCATGGTTAGAAATAAACCCAACAATTGCATGGCCTTTAGGTCTTGTACTTAGATCTTCAAGTCATGATATGCAACTTATTAATAGAATTTTCATTGGGCATCATGACTTGAGAAAATCACCGAAATGTCTGGAAGACTTACCTTAATTTATCGCATAGAGCAAAACCAGCAAATAATATTCTAGCAGCACATGAACTGAAAAATGGTACTAATCCAGTCTTCTGTTTATCCCCAGGCTACTGAAAAGTAGAGAGATTTAGCAATGCACTGTACCAAACAAACACACAGTGACACATAGCACTGCATGCACTGGACCTGGACAATTAATTCCCGTGTAAATAGGCGCCTTGTTAAAGACACTAGAAGGAATGAACACGCACCTTATAACCATTGGACCAACTGTTCTAAGGATTCCACAAAACTAGTATAGTGAGGGCCTGTAGCTAGCTCAGATGAACATCATGTATTGTTATGACTCAATCACTGAATTAGTGTTCAATTGATTGTACGATCAGGTTGGCGCGTATAAAACTGCATACTTACAACGTGCGTTGCTGGCTCACCACTAACGTCCCATACAAACCTGTGCAAATGTACACGCAAAACTATCGAATTTCAAGTGAATTTTGTAGGCACCGTTACACCATTGCATAATCATTTTCAATCGCAAAATTGATACCAATAGGAAGCTAAGACTCTTTTCTAACTGATTTTACCAAGTTTATCTGTTTTTATTCTTTAACGAAGTCAAGTTCACGGCAAATATGCAGCAACTTTTTAAGCCTTGAAAAAGGCTACCTTATTTCGTTATCTGATTTTTCACTTACTACGATCAATCGAAAAATGTTCAGTCTTTCTAGGAAAATAAGACTTTCGAAATTCGAATTATCATGTTTTGGTACTTTGTTACGCCTTCTGTTGCATTATTCATCAACGTAAACCTAAGGATACATCCAGTATTAGTTCCGCGAAATGTCATCAGTTGCTTCAATTTTTGGGGGCGGGGCTACAAGAAAACTTGGTTTTCAGCTCATTAACTCGCCCGTTGTCCGATGGCTGCATAGAAACTGACCAATCAGTAAGCAAATGAACTTCAAACCAGTCGTTGTGCATTAATGTTCAAATGTTCTTACGGAGAAAGCCTGCGAAGAAGCCTAAAACTGTTTCATGATAGTGAAATTTATTGAAGAACGGTATTTGCAAGAATTGCAATGTTTTAAAATCATACTTTTTATACTACCGGAAGATATCAATTAACTGTTGGCTTTCAAAACGACTGATCAGTGATCAGTACTTCCGCCCTTCCGATTCTGCCTCCGTGAAGAGTCACCGCGCCATTTTAAGTTTGGTATCTATGTTTATAACATCTTTGGTGTGTACACATTCATCGAACAAGCGCGTCGAGTGTGGTCTACTATACGAATGAACAAGCGCGTCGAGTGTGGTCTACTATACGTAGTTATATATATGTACTCCAGCATGGCCGCGGGGCGCATTATGACGTCATGTAAAAACTTCTATAGCGTCTTGCAACACTTCTGCTACTTTTATAATGGTTTTTGGCCAGAATTGTGAACAGCTGAGGTATAAAGCTACAACATATTTTATGTAATTAAGTAACTAAGACATTCGATTAAAGAAAGAAATTTTTGAGACCCAAAACCGGCCATAAGATCTACTTGGAAATTACAGCACAAGAATCTGGTTGTAGTAACAAGGCGCGGTTGCAGGGATGTACATATTTTGGAGGGGCACATATTGGGCAACTTATAAAATTATATAGCCATAACTTAGACATAACTTTTGGCTATAATATGTGTAACTATCTTTTCTGAGTTTATCTAATCCCTAACCACTATAAGTCTACAAAAATATCATTTTCCCATTATTTTTTTTTTTTTTTGAGGGGAGAGAGGGGGTGAAGACTGGGACTAACCCACCTAATCCGATATGGAACACTCCAGGCGGTAACATGGCTCTATTTTTAGATCTACTTTCGTAATTGCATAAATAGTGGAGTAGGGGGAACGATTCAGTGCAGCGCAACTGGAAAAGAAAGTGAGTGTCGCTAGATTGAACCAGACGGAAGTTTTTCATGTAGATACGTAAACTCCATACATCAAACTCAAATTCGGTTCGATGTTAAATGCAGAACTTGCATTCTTACACTTTATTGTACAAAATTTTGTTAAAACTTGTGAAATTTTAGATTGTTTAAACGCTAACACTTGAAAATTTTGTTTTCAATAAGATTTTCTCTCGAAAAGAAAGAATTGGGTAGTAAAATATTTATTTTTGAATGTTACTTGTAAAACATACACGCCATGCTGTTATCCCTTACGTTTGGATTACATCGCCTCTAATAGCAGTGTTTTGGAACTTTTTGATCATTATAAAATGCCAATTGACTTAAGTTACCCCTTCTCTATGAAATAAAATACTCTGTTTAAAATCCCTTATGGAAATAAATGTTTGGTATCTTTTCCCGTTACCAAAATATATCTAGTAATATATCTCCTACCGAGTCTTATGCCTTTGATAGTTTAGTTTTAGCATAATTTCAAGAAGATGATTTCTACTTCTAAAGAGAATCCCTGGGGACATTTTGATCTTACAAATGTCCTTGAAGTGCTCTCGGCTGGATAAAGCACATCATACCATTAGACGTATCATGACAGTGCCCCCTCCAATGTTACAAATTTTCATGTTTGTCATATATTATTCTCAGGTGTACTTGCGGAAACTCCTGGAAACGGTCATATTTAATACGTTCTGATGAGTTTTCATTCCCTACATTACATTTTGGCATTTAATTTTGATCATTTTGTTACAGCTGCCTAGACAGATTTTCTTCCCCAGTGTTCCTGTTCCCTAAACGAAAGTGATTATAGTTCAACCCAATGCCTTTTTTACTTCACGAAACGTACTATGTTTATTCAGTATCCGTTCAAGGATTCACAAACCAAGATATGGCTATACAAGGGATGTGCCGTCTGCCACGTAGGCACAGTGGCGCTTTGGGGGTTAGAACCCCCCATGACCCAACCTTGCAATGCAAAAAACACCTAACATAGCGGTTTTTCTCTCTCTCCCTAGACTTTCCCCTCATGTCGTGCCCCAAGCCCCCCTCCTCCCCCCATGACACCAAGCCCCTCCCCCAGGACATGGTCCTGGCTACGCTTCTTATAAGCCAACACTTCTTTTCCCAGACCATGTTGATGGTGTGTAGTGTTGGAGATGTAACATTATTAAAATTGTTCGCGCCGTAGAAGGAAACAACATGTTTAAGTGCTTTCCATTATGTGTTAACGTCATGCGAATTCATTTTAGAGGCAATCAGTTAAGCTCACTGTAAGCAACTTCCTGATGAAAAGCACGACATAGATTTCGACACGAGTTTAATATATTAACGTGGGTATCCGCGTGCGTCAAATTCTGAGACGTCATATTCTATAGCAATTTAAAACTAAAACATCCCACCAAATAGGCGCATTTACTGTTTGTCTACTCATCTAGATGCAACTTGACTCAAATTATTCACAGGAACACCTCTCATGATACACCTGATGTATGTATAATATCACAGAGCAAAAAGTACGCCCTCCTTTGTTCTGACACTTCAAAAGTACTTCAGTGTGACGTCAATACATTAGGACATTTCTTTAATAGTCTTATTGTTTCAAAAAAATGACTAGTCGTCATATATTTCAAGACAAGTGTGTCAGAAATTTAAAGACTTTATTTACGCAAGGGTTTGTAAAAAAGTAAATCGTATAAGTTAAATTTCTGTATGAACCACACTGTGATGTACATTAGGTCTTTACTCTAAAACTTAAAACGTGAAAAAGGCCTTTATTTAAACTAAAGAATGTTTTCACTGACGTTACAAGTCCCACCCCTTTCTCTGACTGCCGAGCAAAATGTGTAGTATAGTACGCATGGAGTGCTTTCACTTTGTGTCATGGTTGGGTAACCACGCCCACTGCCATATTCCCACCCCTCTTGCTTAACGAATTAGAACAGAAATGACCATTGGAATGTGCTTTCAGCCTCTTTCAGTCTTTAGGCCTCTTCTGAACGACAAAGCTCATTGATCCCTTCTTCATTTGTAAGATACGGTACGCAGACTTACGCAAAACTTTGCATTTGATTTTTCAGAATAAGTTGAGGCTTAGATGGCTTTATCCTGCTTCTAATGTGAATTTTTACAACGTCAGGGTAGTTTGACCTTGGGAAGGAAATTGCTAAAGCTGTAAAATATTTCTTCCCTTCTTGAAAAGCGGAAATAATATGTCTTTTACGAATCCCAGCCCGGGGGTTCTAAAATATTGTAATATCGAACCATTTACATGAAAGAATGAAAGACTGTTTAATTATTATTTTCAGTCCTTCACAGTCACTATACTTTTCCAGACAAAGTCACGAGTTCAGTAGAGCAAAAGACGATTCCTTCTTCGTGGAAACACCACGTCATCACAAGCAACGTGACGTCATTGAGCGAGTGACCAAACTGAAGATCACTGTAGATCAGAAATTGCGAGATTCCCTGGCTAATTTAAGCGATCTTTACACAGAAAATACTGAGATGGAGTCTTTAAAGGAGCATATTAAAAATATGAAGGAAAGGTACGAGAAATCAAGTACGGATGAGTGGAAGAGCGGTCAGGCTATGTATGACGTCATAATGGACAAAGCATTGGCTACCAGCGTTTTAGCGATGGAAAACGCACAGGTGAATACAGACTCTTAAAGGATGATACTTTATCACTTCTTCTCGGTCTTTTGGCTAAGATCATGTGTAGTATCTGTTCTTTTCATCCAGTATAAAATGGAGCTATACATGACAGACCAATAATGTAAATGGTCTGAACGCCGTGATGTTGGTCTCGTAGTGTCCTACAATGGACGTAATAGCTTCATCGGAAACCAGTTAAAGTTTGGTTTCGCCGAACGGCACTTTGCCAGAGGGTCGGAAGGACTTAAGAAAGAGTAAGGTCTTAAAGGAAGATACTTATCACCCAAATTACATTTTTGCCTGGAGATAGAGAATGTCTCAATTCGTACAGCTGTTTGATAAAACTCAAATTCTAAATGCATGTATTGTTTCAATCATAATATAGCGGGGTCGATGCTTGTGCGCTGCTTTGAAGAAATAAACTCGGACTGTGTTGTAAAAGGATGATTTTTAAAACAGCTGTAAGCAGGTAAGGGGGGGGGGGGCGAGTAAGTGGATCGAAGGATTGAAACTCTCTGGGTGACAAGTATCTATCTTTTAAAAATTCCTTGTGGGGAATTAAATTGCTGATAATCTTCGGATGCAGGGAATCTACATGCTCTACATAAGTTCTGTGAGGGTATCGCTGAAGCACTTTCGTGTGAATAAAACTACGAACCCTATACGGTAATGGGCTCTTTAGGTAACAACAGGTGGGGGTAGGGTTGAGAATCGGGTTTAAAGTTGGATAACCGAAACCATCAATAATTCTTGTATAGTTCTTATACTTCTTACCTAACACATTGTTTGCAATAAATGTACCATCGAGCAGGGATAAATAAGAAATGTTACTGCCACTAGGATGAGTGGATGGATTTTATATAAATTCTTCGGATGATTCATTATAGCTCAGACTTCATAATTTAGAGATGATCAACCAGCTGTTGAATCCGAAGAGAAATTATGAAGAAATTTGGTCCCTCTCTTACTTCATATTCCTTTCCGCCGTTCTTGAATTGTCACCTCTTCGATCAAATAGACGTATAGGGCCCTGCTGAAAGTTGTTTCGGACCTTCGTCTTGTTTAGGGGTCAAATTTACCCACGCCCCCTTCCCTTAGAAATTGAAAATTAAGGGATGATATTTAATAGTCCTTTGATCCAAGTGGACCAAATTTAAGCAACTATCTTCAGGAAAATTACTGCAAACTGTGAAAATTTTTTGACAGAAGTGTCTCTGTTCTTTCATTGTTGATTCCTTGCCATAGGCATGCAAGGAATCTATGCGATTGTGATGTCGTGTGTGTGTATGTGTGTGTCTGTGTGTGTGTGTTTGTGACACTTGCTTGTAAACACGATATCTCAAGGTAGGAATTTCCAACACTTTTCATATTTGGTATATAGAATTGTCATGTTGAGAGGAAGAACCCTATTGTTTTTGGTAGAGGTCAAAAGGTCATTTGAGGTCACTAGTGGTAAAATTGCGAAAACACCGAAAATGGCTTGTAAACACGATATCTTCAAATAGGATTGTTTTTGGTAGAGGTCAAAGGTCATTTGAGGTCACCAGCGGTAAAATTGCGAAAACGCCGAAAACGGCTTGTTAACACGATATCTTCAGCTTGGAGTGACCGATACTCTTCATATTTGGTATACAGATTTGTCCTGTAGAGCGAAAGAGGCCTATTGTCTTTGGTAGAGGTCAAAGGTCATTCGAGGTCACCAGCGGTAAAATTGCGAAAACGCCGAAAACGGCTTGTTAACACGATATCTTTAGATTGGAGTGGCTGATACTCTTCATGTTTGGTATATAGATTTGACATGTTGAGAGAAAGACTATTGTTTTGGGTAGAAGTCAAAAGTCATTTGAGGTCACCAGGGGTAAAGTTGCAAAATTCTGTGCCTAAAATTTAAAGAAAAATCTTTCAAACACTGTCAATTTGAAAGAAGTTAAGGTATTTGATGGCAAGGAATCACTAGGTCTTTGGCTCTCTGGTCTTATTGACCTTCTCAGTCTCCTCAGTCTTTTACTACCTTACTCAATGCAAATATTTCAGATTGCTTGTTGTTCTTTATTAAACCAGTTGGGGGCAGAAGTCACTGCATTGAAGCAAGAGCTGCAACAGACCTATGTAAAAGTGAAACACCAGAAAGATCACAAGGTAGGTCTATGTTCCTTTATCAGTTTCACTACTCCGTACCCTTCCGCCACGGAACACGGGCGTCGATCCTGTGGGCAGTGCAACATCTAGAAAACGCCAATATGAGCCTATTTTAACCCAATAATACTGCATTTAATGCCCCATCTGTATTTGTGTACGCGTGTCGATGTGAGTGGTGTATGCGTGTAATGTGTGTAAAGTGGGTGTGTCCTCGCGTTTGTGTGGGTGGATTGTTTATGTTATGAAGGAGTCCGATCATGGTCACGATTAGGTTCCAGCTTTTGGAAAAATTTTTGCTCCATCCATCTACAAATCAGACATACGCCCGTGGCGGAAAACCCAAAGGCTTTAAATGGACAATAACAGTTTAACCTATTGTCATTGTGCTTGTTGCTGGGCATAATCAATGGATTGCGGAAAACAAACCAGTGCATTAGCTGCAACTGGAAAAGGGCCTTGGCCGGCTCGACCAATAGGTTGGAAACGTAAAACTCAATGTAACTAGCTAAAACTAACTATGTGCGTACCTGACCAACGAAGGAACGGGCTGCACGTTCGGAAAACGAGTCAGTTGTATTCAATTTGTTGCTGTAACCTGCAATATTTCTCACATTCCGCATAAAGAGAGCGTTCGATGTGACATCATAATATGGATAAGGTCTATTTGAAAATTGTGTTCATCTACTTCAGATGAGCCTTTAAACTCCTCGATTTATACTTTTTTCTTCATTATTTTTAGGATCTGTTTGCTCCACGTTCTCGTTTATCAAGTCATATGAGCCACGGTACAGGCAATGGGGAGAGCAGTGACTCAGACCAGTCTAGGTAAGTATAGCTGTAGCATACCGATACCGATCTCTGAAAATGGTAGCTACTGCCGTTGTGCGTGATGTTCCGCCAAAGCAATTGAGTAGGGAAAACAAGCCAGTGAGCCACTACTGGAAAAAGTCCGTGGCCGGCTCGACTTGAACCAATAGGTTGGAAACTGGGCCGCAAAACTCCATCTAACTAACTAAAACTATAACTATAACTAACACTAACTAAAACTAACTAACTAACATACCGATTCTCCCATATTCGCAAGAAATACTACACCGTGCCCGACCTGAAAAACCTTGTTTGAACAAACACATTCTTTTAAGTTCCCTTATTCTTAGCTTTCTCAAGGAAAGTAAACTTTATAGAAAATTCTGACATGAGTCCCGTCTTTGTAATCTTTTTAGTGGAAATTTACCCCCGTTTTACTTTTTAGGTATGTTTCACCTCAACGATGTAATTTTTTCTATCTTGGTGATACTATATAACATATTCGTGTTGATGTGTGGTTAAACCCAACTAACTAACTAACTAAAACTAAAACTAAAAACTAAAAACTAAAAACAAAAAACTAAAAACTAAAAACTAAAAACTAAAAACTAAAAACTAAAAACTAAAAACTAAAAACTAAAAACTAAAAACTAAAAACTAAAAACTAAAAACTAAAAACTAAAAACTAAAAACTAAAACTAAAAGATAGGCTATGGGTCAATATAATTGCTAAACACTATTCCATTCAGTGGTGTGGACATGCAGAATTTCTCTCAAGAAGGGGGATACGGTGCATTGGTGTAACTGCCTTCCTAGGGGAGTGAGATATCCCCCTCCACTTTGTTTTTTCCTCCGCTTTGATTTTCTTTTAAGATAAGGTATCTCTCATTACTATCTCGTGTCCTTTACTACATATAAGAAAAAGTGGCATCATTGTGGGGAATGGCCAAATATTTCCCTGCATGGAAACGACGATTTAAGTGTACTCGACTGTACAATTCAAATTCATGTCAAGTCATTACTAAGAAAAAAAATCATTTATTGTGTGGCAAATAATAACCCATTTAACTTCGTTATACCATGTATGGTAAGTGGATCACACAAAAACGATGCGGATTATTTACGAAAGTTGGGGTGCACCTAAATAATGGCAAATTTGACACGTGGGAGCGTCAAATGTTCAAAGATTTCACAAGAAAGGATTATCGGTAAAGTACTTGACATTTTGGTGCTAAATGGTATTTCCTGTCATTTTTCGATTCAAATAAGCATGAATATTGTACTTCAGTTTCGCAACCTTCTTAAAAAGAAGACGACTCCGACAAATAGTCCGGAATCTGGGGTTGCTGCATGTCAAATGTAGCACAAACATACATACAACATAAACACAACGAAATAGCTTTTCTTAACACTTACGAAAACCTCATGCGCGTAAGAGTTGAGGCGGGGAAGAGGGAAAACTCCCCCCCCCCCCTTCATTTCCTCATCTTAAATTCGGACAGGATCTGGAAAACATTTATAGTGTAAAATGAATCTTCAAAAGTTGTCATGCATTTAATTACACAGAAAATACCCAATTGTGCCCGAAATCTTAAAAAGATGTGATGTATATAAAAGGGAAAACACCATAGTCACGGTAAAATATTCGTGATAAAATCGATGTGATTTCAAAATTTCGTCATTCTGAGAGCACACCAAAAGCTAGTACTCAAAAGCTAGTAAAATATATATAGTCAGGGTAACGTTTTCACGAAAAAATCCGAGATGAAAAAAAAAAAAGACGCGACACAATATTTCTTAAAACAATCAATCATTCCTGCCTGTTTTAAAAATTTTGAGCAACGCAATGTCCAAAATATATAGGGCCATTCAAATTTGAGTTCTTTCAAAACTTTGCAGCTCGTAAACAGAACACGCTATATTCGGAGTAAAATTTTGATGGAAAATAAAAAAAATAACAAAGATCTGCCACACATTCGGGTTGCTAAGTTATGGAGCTGGAGTTAAGCAGCTGAACTTCCCGGCTGCTTCACTTCTAGTTACAAACCTAGGAAAGGCTACATACCCAGCTGTACGTGAGTTCTGATTCTTCAACATCATCGGTACGCTTCGCGCATATCTTCTACCCCCACCGAACAATGATCACGTACTCCTGTGAAAAACTCATTTATATCACCTTTAAAAAAGGCTGGTCACTTGAACCAAATCTGATCAGAGTGGCAGCAAACAGGAATCAGACAATACATTTGACTAGTCTAAGAGTCTATTAAAATTGATCAAAATAGGTTCCTTTTTGACCCAGAAGTAGTTAAATTTTTTTTTTATCAGAAATTCTTGTTTAAAACATAATTTATTTTTAGTTCCAGTGACCTCTCAACACCTGATACCCAGCTTCTCTCCTCCTCTACCAACCTTCATGGTGTTCAAGGAGGATACGTATCCCCTGACGTCAAAGTCGAAGTTCTATCAGGCATGTCGTCACAGAAACGAAAACTGAGACCACCTCCGGAATTAAAAGGTAAATTTGTCTCTCATTGTTCACATTTACTTTTCTTGGAATTAAGAATTTCTCTTTTATTTTTGGTAAACACTCATTTTCGAGTCAGTTAATGCAAGGTTAAAACTAAAAAAGTATCGTTAGATGATCTTGAAGTTTGCCGAAAATTGCATTTTCTTGGAAATTGTTTGTAGTTGTACCGATGTGGGGAATACAAAAATATGTTCATGTATGTAAATGTGCGCACGAAGGCGATGCACATGAAAGTTGGGTTTTGACGAGCTTCTAATACCGGGTAAACCCACACCATACATATTTGTGCACCGAGTAATTGAACAAATTTCAATTTCAAAATTCAGTTACAAGGACTGAAGCAAGCGGGAAGCGTGTCGATCATCACCAGTCGAAATGTTGTTTTATAATGTTAAAGGCTGTAATAGTTTACAATGCCCCCATTTCAAGCGGTTCAAGATCCAACCGATGGCGACAAAGAGGCAAAAGGTTAACAGGGGGGACAAAGGGGCTAAGAGAGCAAGGGGAGAAGAATTTTCCTATCGACAGAGTTTGAATTTTGCCAATGATTTATTTTTGACTTATTTGAATCTTTGAAAAAATGCTCCCCCCAATTGAGGACCTTGTCTGCCATACGCATACATATTTTAATAATCCATTGCAGTTTAAAAAGCGTGAGTGTGTTAGGTTATCAAGCAGCTAAGAACCCCTTTCCCTTCTCCCCATGCTTGTGGTTAATTCTCTCAACACGATCATCCTCAAGAATCTGTCTGCGACAAAGTATGCTAAATAGTGTAAATTTTCCGGTAGCATTCATTATCATTTTTATTGAAGAAATTCTATTTGACGGTAGTGCGCGATTTTCAAACATTTGCTACGTCCTCATCAGGCGAAAGACGCTCTATCTTAATCCGTTGCAAGTAACATTTTTCCGTGGGCAAGAACTTTTTTTAGAAGTTTTTCAATGTACACAAGTTTCAAGCAATTCAATGATTTCTAGCTTTGCAATAGAGTTCACAAGACAGTGGTTAATTTAGAAAATTGAACGCTCTCCTAAGTCAACACGATGAGCGTCCTTAATTTAATAATACACCCATTTTCAAATAACCATTGCAAAGGGATAGATTTTCGGTTCACATTTTTTGGCCACATTAAACTGTCATTGACAAAACCGGTGTGTACCAAAATTTGATCCCACAGTTCTTTGGACTTGCTCTTTGGAAAAGGGTCTGTGTTTACCCACCGGGAAGTTAGTACACGTTCAATGTCCCAATTTTTATCAACCAAAAAGGACATCGTTTCTTGGTAAACAGTAAATGTGTAACGAATGCAAAAGTAAGCTCACTGGACAGGAAATTAAACTTAGATGTAACCTTTAATAAATCCTAGACAGTCCGTTAACGCCTGGTAATTTCAAAATACAAGATGTTGAGTTCCGCCCACGTGAAGTATGCATAGCCTACATGGTCTTCTTGGTCTTGAAAGAGCATATCCAACGAACACTTCAAATTTGGCACCACGATTACGTGTTTGTTATTTGAATGACTTCAAAATCTAACACATAAGCGACAAACATCTGGACTTTTATTGATTCGAGGTATATTGAGCTCAGTTTTCTGAGCGTTTTTGAAGTACATATAAGCAGCCGTCGAAATCAAAATGGCTACCCTTTAGGTTATGACTTTCTTTCAATGAACTCCCAAGTTTAACCGGCAACAATTCATGTTCACCTCGTGAAGTACCGTGACCTTTTCATGAGTTATACCAAAAGTGGGGAGATGCAGGCTTCAGTTTTGCACAAGGAGGGCTTACACATTTTTTTCGTTCATCCATAGCCGTAAGGGCCCTTGGGCCGGGGAGGCCCCTTTATCTCAGAAACCATATTACACAGGGCGCAATTTACGTCTCCAGCCAGGGAGTTGAAACTCCCTGCTCAAACATAATTGGAACCTCCCTGAAAAATAGTACCTTACGACCATAGACCTGTTTCCAAACAGTAATTACATTGGATTGTGGGATAGAGTTTTGATGTGTGTTTTTTTTGCCACAGTAAAATGTCATTGACAATGATGACACACACAAAAACTCTTTCCCACAATCCTTTGTAATTGCTATTTGGAAACAGGTGTATGCGGGCATCGTTTTGTTCTGACTTTTGTGTGTATACATCCGAATAGGTAAAATAGAGCCGTGAAATTCTATCTAACCTAAATAAAAGGAATAAGTATATAGTGAGGGCAGTGTTGTAATAAATGCTATTATTCTAAGAAGTTGACGATGGCACAGAATGTTAGGGAAGCTAATTTGATGTAGGTTAACGCTAATCTTAATTTGTAAGTTAACCTCAGTGGCGTAGCTACAAGGGAACAGGGGGAAGATTTCCCCCTTTCTCTGAAAAGTGAAAGATTTGGAAATTTGCCATTTGTGACGCCAGTCAACTACAGTGTGGTTTCTCAACTCCACTTTCAATAGATTTAGGCATTTTCGCCAATAAAAGCTCCATTTTGTAATAATTTGTTTCAAAAATTTCCGTGCGCCGCAAATAGCGTTCCTTATACAGTGGTGTTCGTTCGATCATAAATCAGTTTGCTAAACTTTTCCGAACTATCGAAATGACAAAATCACCAGATCATCAAGTGACATTGTCAACTACATTGCTATGTTTTTTTTTTAAATTTTCTCTCATAAAATTCCAACTTTTATTCAATATAACCTCTTGACTTTTAAAACGTCGGAAAGTATCAATTTGTAGGCCCTCATATAACATTGTGTAGCAACAGCAATCTTTGGTCGCCGTGCAATCTCAGACTTGCCAATTAAAGTTCTTTAGTAATTTCAGAAATTTTTCTCCGTTCCTTATATGTGAAACCCAGAATCCAAATTTTTATCAAGCCCCATATTTTTAATATTTGCTCAAAAAGGGCAATTTATGTCCCCAGAGAAATGTTGCCCACACTAAACAAAATTCGGAAAATTTGGATGCTTGCACCTGAAAAACAGTCTAGCTACGCCACTGGTTAAACCTGAACACTTACTGGTTTGCCACACCTCATTGAACCTTCTACTAAGTGTAGTAACGTTCTGCACCACCGTCGTACTGATAAATAGATACATAGACTTGCCGAAATATAGAGGGAGTTATGAACAAAATTCCCTCGGAACGGAGCTAGAATAACAATTGAGGGAGATGATTTTTTTCTCAAGTTGCGGGGGGGGGGAGATGAAGGCATTTTCTCGTTTTAAAATTACTGCGTGAAAAACTACTGGCCAAATCTTTTAACCACAAACAGTTCCAATTCTCCTAACCTACTTACTTAAGCCCCTCCCACAACGGTCTAAAACCCATCCTCATCTAGACACAATCTCAGTTCATTGCTTCATGGAGAGTATACAAGACCCCAATTTGTAACCAAACACTCTCAGTACAGTATATTCCTTGTAATATATGCTACAGTACTTTGCATTTTTGGAACTTGCTGTCAATCAAAGAGATGTGCCTTCAGTTGAGAATTTCTGTAAACTAACAAAAATTGTAGTTTGAGATGAAAGTGGACTACCTTTGAAGTCTATAGGCGATTCCCCAAGATAGCCGTTCACGTATACTGAATACCCATTCTTCCTATGTCCATCGTCCTTGACCTTTGTCTAGTAGGGTGTTTCATTTCCTACACAAAACAGCTTGTCAGTCGACAACTGTTTCCGAAGAAAAATACAAAAATACTGAACATTCTGTTTGAGCTTGGTTGACCCAATCTAAGTCTTCGTCAACCCCTATTGCCGCTCATATATGACAAGTGAATATTTCCCTTCTAAATATTGTTATAATAATTTCCCTTCTTTTGCAGGTCCTAACTATCTCAGCATTACAAGTAGCAGCTGTAGTTCCGATGATTTGGATTCGATCGACACAATCGGTTGCTGCCAGGGACTCTTTTCTTGTCTTTCACGACACAAACCAAACAAAAGAACAAGTACGGATGACATTTGATGCAGTCGTAATGGAAGAGGCCATTCAAATAAAAACAAAAGCTATGCAGGTGTTCAAATTATTTGAATGGTGATGAGTCGAGAGCTTTCCTCATTGCTGTTTACAAAAGTTTGACATTTTTGTGCACTCAACAGATGCGATTTATCCTTTTCAATATGCAAAGAATTCCTAACGTTATACGGACGGTAGGCCAATATTTGATTGACATTTTTGCTGTAAAATATTTGATATAAAAAGAACGAACTTTTCTTGAGGAATGCAGGATATTTCATCATCGTCGTGCAAAAAAATGGAAGCATGTATTATACTTGTTATACCGAAGGACAATAAGTAAACAAGACGAACGTCTAGACGAGTTGCGGTGCCGACAAACCAAGTCGTCTTGTACTTTAAAGGTGATTTTATATTTTAGGGGGACAAAAACACCATTCCAAAATACTTGTATTGTGTTTTGCCCAATAGCAGCTAAGTTAAGTTCCACACTTGTAATCCAGGAACATTGTTCATTCACTTTAGAAATGTGGTTGAGGTGGAACGTGTAACACACCAAAGAAATACTCCATTGCCGGTATAATGAGGTTTTGCTCATTTTGAACTCATAGTTGACAGTAAATCAGGAAAAGATGATACAGCAGTTGATTTAGAACTGTAGAAAGAGCAAAACGTCACATCAGGTAACATTTCAAACGTCCTTTACAAGCTGTTGCTTGTTCATTCAATATAAGGTATCCCTAATGTCCAGGCTCCTTAGTAACTCCTTGTACACCATGAGGGTTTCTGATAAAAGATGGTAAAGTCGCATAGGCTCAAGACAGACCATTCGACCAAACAGACGTTAGTCAAAATTGTATTTAAAGCAGTGCAGTTAATAAGGAAAAACATGCCATTTGTTTAGCTGTTTAGTGAATACAGGTGGAGTACACTGTTATGACGTAATGTTGAAAACGATAATGAGTCTGTATATACATGACAGTAGCGTTGTAGTCACTTGGTTGAAGATGGATTTATGTTAATGAACAAAAGGAAAAAAATTCCAATGTTGAACATAAAGAATTTTTAAAGATTAATGGTTTTTAAAAGTTCTGTACGCTCCGCACCAAGTTTACTCTCAGCTTTCCTAATAAAAATTGTTGTAAGTAACATGTAATAACAAGTTAACGAGAATCAAAAAGAAATGTCGATATCTCAGATTTACCATAATCTTTACAAATGATGAAATAAAATAAAAAATATATAAAACAGCAAAGTAAAAATTCCTTTGTCAGCGTTACTTACACCTACATTCTCTCAACATAAATGTTAATATGATCATATTTCACTCTAGCCCTAGGCCTATTGTCACTGTTTCTCCAATTTATATTAATCCCGCACACATACGTCACTACTAACCCTTCGCCAGTAACTTCTTAGATTAGTAATGTATAGACACTTGAACGACGTTGACCTCCACAAATCAGAGAACCGAATCAATCACTTACAAATCATAAAAGATAAATTGCAACATCTATACGTCCCTTCATGAAACCTGAATACCAAAAATATCGATGTCCCTACTTTATAACTATTAGCGGCGATTCGTCTGTCATCACATCATTAAACAGTCTCGCTTCTTCCTACACTCTGTATCAAGAACTTGTTGTCGCCTTTCTGACAGTAACTTCTTACTACGGAACAAAACTGTTGCCATTGCACTATATAAAAATTGTTTTAATAATTTCCATGCATTTCTTTTTCTAATAAAAAATAATAATATAGCAAGTTTATGTATGGCCACGACTCGCAACTGATCAAACGATAACCTAAAATATTTAAAAGCAATAAGAAAGCCAGGTCTATGAATAAGACTGCACTGTCCAGTAAAAAACTCCGTAAAAGACAAATTTCATCATTCCAACCACTCATATGCAATAGCTCAACAAATCACTTTCAAAGAAAAAACGGACTTCATGAAAAATAGACGTTTCGCTGATAACACCACAGCCAGTGACATAACAAAAAAGAGCATAACTAGCTTATATATAAGTGTCTTGCTACTTTACCGTTTACGAAATGAACCACCTGGCTAAAAATTTACAATTGCGAATTTTCTTGTACCTGTTCAAAACTTTGTTGTGTAAGCTAGCAATCTGAACCCTCTACAAACGGTCCAAATTTAACGTTTACGTTCGTTTAACATAAATATAAAAAAATGATAAGGCAATCATTTTTAATTGTTTTACAGTGACGTAAATCCCGGAGAAGGCAAGGGATGTCTTTGCTTCCTCAAGTAAAAAAGGAAAGCCAAACTGTCATATGGCTCCCTCAAAATTTTAAATAACCATTTCAAAATCAACACATTTTTGACAAGAGATGAACTATCCATGGCCTTTAAAAAGACCAAATCAGTTGGTTTTCAAGGGCTTCTCCCCCAACTGAAGACCCAAAGCAGTCCCTGAATGATTGTGCAAAACCTTCATTCATGCAGACCTCTTTCCAATATCTCAAACAGATCACCGCCCAGCGTAATAACAAAAGGTTGCTCTCATCACATACAAATATAAAACGAGATATAAATAAGCATGTTAAAACCCTACCGTGACAACTCTTTACATTAAATTATGTGGTCATGTTAACACTTCTTCATCTTATGATGTGCGCTTCTCCCCTAAATGTATAAATATCCCCAAGAACATTCCCTCTGAATTTGGTTTTTTAAGCATTCTTCTTTAGTGGAGCTTCTGAGCAATGGCAACTCGTGGTGTAAATATGTGGAGAGGTACATAATGAACTTACAATGACTTGTCTTAAATAAAGATGATCATCTTCCCTGTAACCAATAATGCCAAACACCGAAAAAAAGGAAAAAAACAATTACCACCCACAACAACGAAAAAATAAAATGTACATGTAGATCTTTCGGAACGTATAAATAATACATCACGATCGTCATGTTCCCTACTTTCCCCATCATCACACCTCTGACTCTTTTCATATCCACTAGAGCCTTTTTTTGTTTGATCCCAACTCTGACATCATCATTTTTCTCCCCTTCATAACTTTTATCTTGAAATTCACCCCCATACTTTCTTTTTCTTTGTTGCCAACCTTTCCTTTCTACAAAAAAAAAAAAAAAAAAATCTTTGAACGGCCCTTCTTGGGCATTGTTATATTCTCCACATAATTTTAGAGTTTAAAATAACAAATTTACCATAACCAGACACCTTGATATAACACAAATATTAATACGAGCCATCTCATACAAATAATATTTACCTACCAATAACAATGTTTCCCTCCAACAGAAACTTACTTTATGAAATAACAGTGAACAAAACTCCTCTAAACTATCAAACTTTTTACTCCACAGCAACCCCGACCATGTCACTTGAAAAGAATAAATCTCTACAAAGAAATCCTCATATAAATACTCAAAATTCACTAAACACCTCGATGAATTAAAAAAAAAACAACCAAAATGATGGCGCTGTGTTAAATTAAACAACATATTATTCCCCAGAGTACACACGGACCTGGTTTTTCCGCAAGATTGTTACTAAAAATAGAACACGTTTCCAAATTTTACGTGAAAAAACCCCAATTTTACACTCTCAGGAAAATCATATTTCCACCAAAACTTAAAAACACGAAAGAGAAGTACCATCCCTACAAATTGCACTAAACCGTATTTCGATACCACAAAGCATCTAGAAGGAGATAGAAATAAAGTGCCGGAAAAGTCAGAAATTGACATCGCGATAGTAACTGCATTAGTTGCGGTGCTGCCTGCAAGGCAGGCACCGCAACTAAAAACGAATGTTTAAAAAATAATGAGTGAAAGGCACTAGTGACCATGAACCTGTTACTTAAGTGACACAGTGCCACCGATGCACTGTTTACAAGGCGACGCAAAACGTATCGATTTGAATGACGTGTTCGTAGCAATGGCCGTCTTTCTCATCTTGAGTAGATCCCAAAGGATATTAAATTTGTGAACGACAATTCGTATTTGGTATGGTGAAGTGTTATTTCTGTCTCGTCATTCCACGGTTGACTTGAGGGAGAAAACACCATTGCCAGATAAAAGAAAAATGATTACATATCAGATCGTTAAATTACACAACCATTCCTTCAGTAATACAGAGCAAGATACCGGTGGCAGTAGATCACTACTTTTTCCTTTGCGTGTCTTTTCTTGTTTGCTTATTTGTTTCGTTATGAGAAAGTTATTTTGAATGTATCCAAACATTTCGAAAAAATAGTTGTCGCATCCCTCTGTGACAAAACCAGAAGCCACCGTGGGTGGCAACATTTGAGTTTTCCCCATGACTCCAGTGGCGTAGCTACTGGGGGGGGGGCAGGGGGGCAAGTTGCCCCCCCCCCCCCCTGGAAAATATTTTGGGGAAACTTGTGGAATTTCAAGTTGTCGAAATAATACTCCCTTTCCGATATCTTTAAATTTTTCTCACTATAAGTAATCGTGAAATATTTCTCATACATAACTCGAATTTCCATGCAACGTATTTCCCCAGATTTCATCTGTGTCACTGCAGCATGAAGCGCGCTTGACTCGCATTCCGCAGAAATGCCCTCTCTGCAGCAGCGTGAATGTTCCCTAGTACACGTGCAGGGTATTTTGAACAGTTCAGCGTATACTGCGCAATACTGACAGGCTATAAGACCGGAGCATAGGATACCATCATCGAGCTATAGTTCCCTACGTATTGTTGAGCTTATGTTATGTTCACCAACTTGATGCACTATTGGATAATACGTTGTTAATAAATAGTATACAACATAATCAAAGCCTCGTGAACGAAATATTCCCTCATTTAATTATCACAATTTCCGTTTGTTTTCGTTCCAAAACCACTATATTTATATTTATATTCGATTTAAGGCTGTCAGCAATACATACCGGTAGGCTTCAGAGTTATATATATATATATATATATAACTCTGAAGCCTACCGGTATAACTCTGAAGCCTACCTATATATATATATATATATATATATATATATATATATATATATATATATATATATATATATATATATATATATAATATGTATATTGTGAACAAATTGTCACCTTAAAAGTTTTCAGGTTAAGAAGAATATGACATTCTAAGCATGCAAAAATTAGGCCAAAGGAGTGTCATTTCCTGCAATCTAGGGTTGTTTTTAGCGATATTTCCCCTAGCGGGACGCTCCGCGCGAACCGACGGTCGCGCTCCGCGTATCACTCTCACCCGTCACCAAAGTCGACAACGCCCTGGGTTGGGTTAGGTTAGGCGAGGTTCAACAGCCCAGTTTCCAGCCTATTGGTTGACAGTGCTCTGGGTTAAGTTTAAGCATTAATGGCCTCTCGTCCTTCAAGCTAGAACCGGGCAGGTCATAGACTGATCTTACACTGTGTTTAACCATGGATGGAGCTAAAAAAAATAGCTTACCGTTGTCTAGACATAATAACCCTGAAAACCTCGTAAACCGTACGATGTTTACCTTATTTTTAAAGGACTGGTTCGGAAAATTAAACTATTTAATCTGTTCGGATAATTAATCTAGTTAATCACTAGGGATAGGGGTGACAACGAGCCCATATGACATTGTCTTAATCATATGTATATAGTAGGCAGCTTCAGGATCTTGTAGGCCATGTATTAATTTAGGTTACATTACATGAAGTCATAAATTGACATGTTTTGTATGTAATACATGCACCTTGACCTTGAAAATATACTAAAACTGAAAATATACTGAAAATGAAAAGTTTGGGGAAAATTTTCGAGCTTTGCCCCCCCCCCCCCACCTGGAAAATAGCCTAGCTACGCCACTGCATGACTCCATACGGGGCCAGGGGAATGACTCGGCAAGTGGTCAAGGGGGGTCATTCAACAAGGGGTAAACGTAGTTGTAAATCTAACTCCCGAAGAACTCTCATCAGGCGAGCATCACTTTGACTTAAAGCAGATTACAAAACTGTACGGATGTTAAATAGGCTTCCATTTTAAATGAAACATGCACAACGAAGAAATGGCGTTGAATTTCAACATAGTGTGACGCCAAGACCAGATCCCAAGGGTCTAGGAGTGTGAAGAAAAGCTGCTATTCTTTTATGTTAAGGCCTCTGAGGCATATACGGTAACCACGGTCTGCGCCAACATTAACTCTTCATCGACTCGACCTGATTCAAAATCCTTTGAATTACATCTGAATATTTGTCTTCAAAATATAAACATTCCTACAATTTCTCATTCAATTCTATGCAGAAATTGTAAAACTGAATCCCTCGAAGGGCCTTCATATTATGTTGAAGGGCGAACGTAGTCGCCTCAAACTCGTTTTCAACAGGAAGAAAATCACATAATTTTCTTCCCAGTTCTTTTCAACGTTGCTCTCAAATGTTATTTTTGTTCGTTTATTTTAATTATTTTATTTTCTTTATATATATGAATACCCTCAGATGTACCCTCTTCTGCCCTTGTTTCTTTATACAATTTGTTCGGGCTCGACTAGATGGGGTCACATGCTCCCATGACTCCCTCTGGCTACGCCAATAATAACGAAAGAAAGTAGAAAAGGGATAACATAGCTAGGGCATCTCCTTTCACGTGAAAATTTACACTGTAGCTCATGTTAATTCATGAATGATAGAAGTCCAAAATAGATTAATGCATTGGTTGCAAAATAGTAATTGCCTTGTAATTTTGTAATATGGTCAATATTATGCTGTAATTAATTTTGCTCTTAAGCGAGGATGTTTCTCAGTACAATCTTTAACTTCCCTGGATAAAAATCACGATATTCTTGCGTTTGATATCTCTGTGACGGAATGTCATCGCGATTAGAGGCTTCGGGTTCTTGGCTTTGGGGTATGTCCCTAGGCCGATTTCTGCTACAAGATAAACTGATATCTGGATTTCATAAGTTATTAAGTTTCTTGGCTGTTTCATGTTTGAAGTAATGTCATTCTTTTTTATTTTGAAAGCGAAAATACTGTAAAATTGAAACCTATAGCCGTCTCATCCTACTCCGTAATTACCCAAGACCACCCCCAATTTTATTCAGGTCCGTAGCGAAGGAAGGCCAGGGGGAGAAACCCCCTCCCCTTGGAAAGTTGATTTCGAGCCCCTTGAGTTTATCATTAACATTAATACATTTGTACACATGTGGCCCTAGCTAAAACCAGAATGCAAAAATGCATTGAGGTTTCGATGATGCATACAGAACATGTTCTTTTCAAAAAAAGGCTGCATTTATTGTAACACATGGTGACCCAAAGTGACCTTTGACTCCACCAGTAAGTAACTGGTTTTTCTTTTAACCAGAACACTTCTACAATGAAAAGCCAAATTTCATGCTGTGCCTCAAGATATCCTATCCTATTAACAAAGTTTTCATAGTTTGATGACCCCAATTGACCTTCAACCTCCACCAAGGACGACAGAAGCCATCTTCCAACCATCACACATCCCACATTCTAACTTTGAACTCTCTCTCATTTTCCCACCTTGAAATACAAAGTAGGAGTTTTCAAGGTTTGACCTTGGATAACCCCAGGTGAACTTTGACCTTTAGCAAAATTAATAGGGTCCACCCTCTCCTCATAATTCATTAACAAACCAAGTTCGAAAAAATCCAAGCTTCCTACCATTAGATATCATGCAAACAAGGTTTTCGGGGTCTGAGCCTCCTGTGACCCTGGATGACCTTTGTTCTCTAACAAAATCGATAGGGTTCTCCCTCACATTATGGTGCATCAACATACCAAGTTTGAGATTAATCCAAGTTCCCTACCTTGAGATATCATGCAAACAAGGTTTTCGGAGTCTGACCCCTGCAACCCCAGATGACCTTTGACCCCTACCAAAATCAGCAGGATTTTTCCATACATCAAAACCCATCAACATATCAAGTTTGAAATCAATCGAAGCTTCCTTGCTTGAGATATCATGTAAACAAGGTTTTCAGGGTTTGGCCCCCTGTGACCCCAAATGACCTTTGACCTCTACAAAAATCAATAGGGTTCTTCCTTAAATAATGATGCATCAACATGTCGAGGTTGAAATCAAACCAGGCTTCCTTCCTTGACATAACGTGTAAACAAGGTTTTCAGCGTTCGGCCCCCCTTTAACCCGAAATGACCTTTGACCTGTACCAAAATCAATAGGATTCTTCCTTACATCATAATGCATCAACATACCACGTTTGAGATTAATCCAAGTTTCCTTCCTTGAAATATCCTGTAAACAAGGTTTTCCAAGTTTGACCCCGTGACCCCACATGACCTTTGACCCCTAGCAAAATCAGTAGGATATTTACATACATCATAATGCATCAACATATCAAGTTTGAAATTAATCCAAGTTTCCTACCTTGAGATGTCATGTAAACAAGGTTTTGGGGGATTGACCCCCTGTGACCCCAAATAACCTTTGACCTCTACCCAAAATCAATAAGGTTCTTCTTCCCATCATATTGTATCAACAAATCAAGAGTCAAATCAATCCAAGCTTCCTACCTTCAGATATCGTGTAAACAAGATTTTCGGGGTTTGACCCTCTGTGACCCCAAATGACCTTTGACCTCTACCAAAATCTAAAGGCTTCTTGTTACATCATAACGCATCAACATCTTGAGTTTGAATTTAATCAAAGTTTCCCAACTTGAGATATCATGTAAAAAACGTTTTGGGGGTTTGACCCCCTGTGACCCCAAATGACCTTTGACCTCTACCAAAACTAGTAGGGTTCATCTACCAATCATACTGCATTAACACATTAAGTTTGAAATCAATCCAAGCCTCCTACCTTAAGATATTGTGTAAACATGGTTTTCCGGGTTGGACTCCCTGTGACCCCAAATGACCTTTGAACTTGACCAAAACCCATACCATTCTTCCTCTTGATATGGGGCATCTATGTACGAAGTTTGAAAACTTCCAGACATTTCTACCTTCAGATACTGTGCTAATGAGTGAAATGTAAAGTCTTTCAAGTCCTATTAACATTTCTACAGTGAGATACTCTGTTAATTAGTTAAATGTAACGTGTTTCGAGTTCTTTGACACCTGTGACACCAAATAACCTTTAAACTTGTTGAAAACTGATATTGTTCTGTTTCTTGATATAGTACATCTATGTACCAAGTTTGAATAATTTCAAACATTCATACCTTCAGATACTGTGTTTATGAGTTAAATGTAAAGTGTTTCAAGTCCTATGGCATTTCTACATTGAGATACTGTGTTAATGAGTTAAATGTAAAGTATTTCGATTCCTTTGACACCTGTGACCCCAAATAACCTTTAAACTCAACGAAAACTTATGCTGTTCTTTTTCTTGATATGGGACATGTATGTACTAAATTTGAACACTTTCAAACATTCCTACCGTGGCATATCGTATTGTAAAGTGTTTCGAGTCCTTTGACCCCTGTGACCCCAGATGACCATTGAACTCCACCAAAAACGATAGGGTTCTTCCTCTTCATATGGGGCAGGTAAGTACCAAGTCTGAAAACTGTCAGAAATTCCCATCTTGAGATATCGTGTTAACGAGTTAGTTGTGTTAAATGTAAAGTGTTTCGAGTTTTTGATCCCTGTGACCTCAAATGACCTTCAAACTCGACCAAAATCAATAGGCTTTTTCCTCTTAATATGGGGGATCTATGTACTAAGTTTGAAAACTCAGCGACATTCCTATCTTGAGATATCGTGTTAACAAGCAAAGTGTCACAAACAAACACACACACACACACTAACATACATACATACACACACACACACACGCACGCCATCATGATTGCATTGGTTTCTCTTACCATCGAAACCAAAAAACCGCCTCCTACTCCGCAAGAATTTGGCCCCTAAGGTGCCTTGCCTGGCAACGCGCATATTTTTTATGAAGCTAAAATAAAATGTTATGGTGAATATCGACGGCAACTCGTGCAGTTATCCTTGTAGATGTCTTCAAGCTCCCTGATGTGGGACGCATACCATGCCTCACCAACACCAAGTTTATATCGCTGTATGGACACTTCATTGTTTATGATCGCACATATTATATATCGATGTTTTATTATCAAATGTTACATATCCACCGATCTGCAAGGAAATTAAGGCCGAAAATGATTATTGCCGAAAGTATCGCTAATACCGCAGATCAGTTTTCAAAATATTTGATCAACAGAGCTATTCTTGCCGGCAGGCTTTCTAATCATCTCTTATATATTAATAATTACATGGAGTGTAAACATGAGTGGTTTGTCGACTTTTAAAGGGTCATCATACTCGAGAATTTTGTCCTTGAATTGTGAGATAATTCAATCGCATTGGAAAAATGACGGTGGAAGCTTTCCCAAGACATTTTCCGTCAAATTTGTCAGAAATGCGGAACACAGAAGCCGCTGATGAAATACCTAGACGCGTTAGTGCCTCTTTACCCACGGGCGATAATATATAACTGTCGTGCTTTCAAATTGATACGGTTTTCATCACGAATTTACCGAGTTCACAATTTAGTGTATAATAATCGTGGACGCAAACTAACTCGTTGACCATTAACCATGACTTTTTAGAAAGGTTGTTTTACACTTTTAAGGGGTATCTATGCATATACTTCGGTAAAACAAGTACAATACTTTGCCAGCTTTACTGCTAGGCCGGGGAATACTTCAAAGGCGCATTTTGTCATGGGACGAAGTGTGTTAAACTTAATTCACTGCAAACTTTGAGCTCACTAGGGACAGAAAAATTTCAGGGGACGGAGCCCTCGCGCTCTCACTCTCTGGATTACGTATGCGCCTGTCGTTTTACCTCATGTTATTGAAATAACAACGAAATACGTTAGCGCAAATAGAACTGCAGTGCTAGCAAGGCGGTCTTGTCGGATGTGGGATGCATTAAAAATATGGTTATGACAGGTTAGACATTAGCCCAGGCTTCACACATTAATTGTAAAAGGCCGAACCACATTTAATGCGTATTTTGCGAGTTCATCCGCAGAATTCTTTCATCCAGTTATCTCTTCTACTTTTTGCATATTTGTCAGTGGCGTAGGAAGTAATATGGAAGCGGGGGGCGGAACAAATTTGGACCATGCGCCTCACCCTAATCCGTTGACCAAAAGGTACAATTTTTATGCTAAACTTTTCGTTTTTTTTTCTACGAGCAAGAACATTTTTTTTTTAATAAAAAAATCTGGTTTTTGTCTTCAGGGTGAGCACTACTGGATGCTACTAGGAACGTAATTTGCGGCGCGCGGAGTATGCCGAAAATTTGGGTCCTTTTACACATTTTTAAATACAGATTACGGAGCTTGCATTGCAGAAAATAGTATAGATTCAGGACAAAAGTTGTGTGAAGTATGAGAATATAAAACATTGGAAAACGCTTTATGCAATTGTTTAAGATGTAAAGATCTCCTATTCTGGCGCGGTTTTAGACTTTGTTACTTGTGGGGCTTAAAGGGGGTTTGGACGGCAGTGTATAGTTTTTTAAATATGAGCACAGGCACAGACAGGGATTCCACCAGAAACACAAAAAGGGGGGGGGGGGGTGGGGTTATCACTGCTAAACCCCAAGTCAAAATTGATGCTCTCCTAGGCGAAAGTTACAAGTGGGTTCAGGGTGACAAAAATTGCTTCAAGGCCCCTGCAAGTTGAAGGGTCACAGGCAAAGCATTGCTGAATAGCGTCCTATTTTTAAAAAAGAATCAAGATATTGTCTTCTTAATTTTTATGGAAATACTGACTAACAGGCTGAATGATTTGATGTAAAATAGTACCAAACCATGCAAAATAGGCCTATATTCATGTCATGTCCATTTTTATTAGGAAGATATTACCACCCTGCTCATTTCAACATGGGCCAACATTCCCACGACCATCGCACACCCAGTCTCACATAAATTTTCATCTCCAAACAATTTGTAAGTTGTCATGCTTTAAACTCAAAAAGACCCGATGTACGATTACAGTTCAGAATTGAAGTGTGGAAAACTAAAACACTCTGATTACCCATTTAGGAGATTGCAAGGACCTCCCTGTCCATTTGACAAAGAAAAAGGAAAACAGCTAAGATCGACACATATTCAAGTATCATAGATATAATTGCCAAAATAAGAAAAAAATCAGTATACACAACTTCAAATGAGCTTTTGGCATATTTTTTTTTCATTGTAATAGCCAACAGTTGCCTGATTGCAAGTTTCATTAAAATCACTTTCCACATGACAGTAACAACAGGACTGATGGATATGTCAACTGGAAGTAAGAGAATCTCTTTGTATGAGAATGGACCTCATGTATTGACATCTTATGCCCTCATTTTGTGGCAAAATATAGAATCATGATGTATATGCACAACAAAGATCTGGAATGCACTTTCGTGTCCCTCCCCCAGTATGAATGTACACAAATTAATTGTCTGCATACATAAGTACCTGCCTCCATTGAGAGCATACTTTGTTCTTTGACGTCACAGCCTATGTGTTATGTCAACGAGAAATGAAAATAGGTAAAAACAGGTATAAGATTAACTTTTGTGAACTCAGACAGTTTAAGAAACAGGGACCCTTCCTTTTTAATCCCTTTCTTCTGTTATTCAAAGGAGGGTGTTTCCTCCCCCCCCCTTTGGATTTTGATAATTTAAAAAAGGAAGGATGCAATGCCAATGAACAGTTCCATACAAATGAATTCACCAACCACATTTCCAACCTAATGACAAAATTGCATTGAGCAAAAGTGACTTCATACAACTTCATATTATTCAATGATTAGTACTGTTAATAATTTGATAACAATGAACAACGACTTTTGACTTTCAAAAATTACAGTTTCAAAATGAAAATTGTTCAGCTTATCATCTGTCTAACAGCTGGTCCTGGCATTTTTACCAATAAAGACATGAACATATTTCAAACAATAAATCTATACAGTACTGTCTCAACTCACAATTTCTGCAAACTTTTTCCATAGTCTGCTTCATTCATCTTCTCTTCTTAACTAAATATATTCAAAATTTTCAAATCTCTAATGAAAATTCTTCATTTACTTTCTTGTTTCAAGCAACTTTTAACAAAAGTAAGATTTTCTACATAAAAAAAGGACAAATCATATAAATTCAGAGTAACTCTCGAAGCACTACTTGCATAATCATCGCCACATAATCATAACACTTTTGACTGATCATAAAAAAAAAAAAAAATGAATTCATTCATATAAGTGATAAACTTTTCTCAATCTCTGTTATACAACACTATATTTTTGTATAAGTGTGTGTCTTTTTTTCCTCATTTTTTAGTATGCATATCCTCCAAACACTTCACATGACACCTCAAAAAAGTTGCCAGTTCTCTAAAACACCAAAACAAAAATTCTTAGCAGCATATAATAGTTCAGACTTCTTTAAAGCAACTTTTCTAATTCCTGCCCCATTCTCCCACCTATCAATCCTCCTTTTCACCCTAAATCATTGCAATTTGTTCAAATCAATTAAAAGTCAGACATTAAATGTCTTTTTAAACAATGACCTCTCAGACTTGAAAAAGCAATTCAACACTCACTGCACCTACCTGAGATTTGCTTTTTTATATTCCCTGCTCCCACCCACCCCCTCCCTATATGGAATGTACTTACACTACCCTGCTTCACTGCCTTTGGATTCAATACCCCTTTTTGTGCGACATGCTTTAAAAATTTTATTTTATTACAAAATAACCACAAACATATTACCCTAAAAAACTTTTGCAACGAGCATAATTCTTAATTTTTATTCCTTTTATACATATGTTTCACCCAATGAAAATCCCTCTAAGAACTAAATGTAAGAATAATACTCCATTCCTTTCACAAGTGAAAATTTTTGCTAATTTCACTCTTTTTATCAGCTATGATACACAATTTTGAAGTGACTGTTTTGCTTACATCCAATGGATTATGGTCCAATTTAAAGGTCAAGAGAAGGTTACCCACCCCCTCCAAAACTTAACTTTGAAGAAAAAGCTAAATATCACAATTTTTGTCTTAATTCTCTTTAAAGTATCTGTTGTTATATTTGACAACTTCACTATTGCATAACCACGGTAAATCAAGCAGGTAGTTTTAGTAAAATTCACATTTGAAGAGAACAATGTCGTCTCTCAACAGCCAATCATGAAACAGCACAGTCTACTACTACACTACTTCCAGTTGGGTGACTGCTCTTGCCCTTTAACATAGATGCTAGCCATGAGAAAGGACCTTCTTTATTAAAGAACTCTTTACAAGCAACCAAATCTAAACAACTTGGAAGCGTTAAGCGCAGGTCACACTTCAGTGATATTGGATCTGAATTTTGCTCTAATTTTTGTGAAAATTACTTAAAACTCTTCTCTATCTCTAGTAAGAAAATACAAAAATTTTCCAACCGTGCACTGAAAGGAATGGTTTGGCAGGACTATGAAAAACAAACTTTTCTTAACTAACCCATGACGTCACATCCACAAGCAGCTTTTATCCCAAGTCACAAAATAAATAGTTTACAATTCACTTTCATGGTCCTCTCATACCAATCATATATTCACATAGGATGACAAATTTTTGGTTCTTTTTGGAAATGGATGGAGGCGATTTTACCTGAAACTCACAGAAACCAGATGGTAATCCGATCCGATATCGCTGTTGTGTGACATGCACCTTACAGGTAACATTGCTCATAATAAGTACGGTTCTCCACAATTCCTAACTTCTCTGTAGAAAAACTTGAAAATGTTGAGAATTTGGTGAGAAAGGTCCAGATTTCTGCAAATTCTTTTCCACAAACAACTTTTAACTAGCATCAACTAAAGTTCTCACAAGTTATCACAGCTCTTTGTAAACTCGTATTTCTTGACAAATATTGAGACGTCACTAACTTGAGTGAGGAGTCTCACACTTAAGTCCATTACTACCCTTAAAAATTATTCTGAATGCAACTATGTGTCATGTAGGGATTCAAACTTAATTGTATGGTGCAGACCAGTATTCACACCATTCCACATCACTTGTCAAATATTGACTCCAACCATTGTCACATGACACCCACTAATATTTTTCTCAGGTCAAAACAAAAAGGCTCTACAACTTCCACCCCACACCCCCCCCCCCCCCCCACCTCACGGCAGGTTTCCCCATCTCTCCAGCTAAAACATGCCATACATCTACATCTGACTATTTATAGCATTATTCACCATAATTGATTCGTTGCTGCATTTTACCAGTAGCACCATAAAAGGGGTAGTCATGAATTGTAATGGGTGTCCCCACCCAGGAATTAGTGGTGGATTTTCTTCCAATATGCAACAATGATGCAACTACACCCCCAAAAGTCTTGTTATTCTCAGGTAGTTTTCCTACTTAGCAGAGTCATAACAAAATATTCACTAAACACAATCTTTTGAGTGCAGGATCCCTACCCCCAATTCTAAAATCTAGTGCAACACTGTACAAATAAGTGGCTGTTGTTTCTCCATACAATACATTTTACTTTTAACTCACTGACTCAGGTATATTTGTACACGTTACTTCTTGTGGACTTGCATATATGTACCTTTGAGGCTATCTCCAAGGGTTGTGTTTATTACACAACCCTGGCATACAATGCACAGAAGATAATTCGTCAAACTTTCTCAAGTCAACCGGCAGGAAACAAGATAACATAAGGGACAATCCTGTCTCTCAGTACCATGAGACCAAACGATGAAACCTTTTATTACCAGGACACTTTCCTGTCTGTAGAGATTCCAGCTTCTGTCACCGTTTGATGTTCTTCATTGCCTGTTGTAAAAGCTTGTCAAAGTCGTCCTCTTGTGCCGGTGAAGACGGTCTCTCGTATCCGTACTCGTGTTTTACCTCCTCCTGGTTCATGGAGTCTAAGATGTTTACAACAACAGAAAGAGAATTTGATACAGCATGTTGCAAGACATCTGGGGCAGAATTTACTGATATTTGCACAAGTTTCTGGAGTCAAAATACTTATGATCTGTGTAAGAACTGGTATTCACAAAAACAACTCCCTGAGTTGGCAAAGATATGCTTTGAAACTACAATAAATTTACATGAGCTAGTTTTGTGAGTTATTGCAGCTTGTGCTGCCACAGTTTATGCAAATCACTACCAGAATGCAAAAATGCATTGAGGTTTCGATGATACATACATGCTCTTTTCAATGAAATGCTACATTTCTTGTAACAACTGGTGACCCAAAGGGACCTTTGACTCCACCTGTTAGTAACTGGTTTTTCTTTTAACCAAAACATTTTACATTCAAAAAGCCAAATTTCATACTGTGCCTTAAGATATTCTGCAAACAAGCTGCTTACATCTTATATCAAATTTGAAATGAATCCAAGTTTCCTACCTTGAAATACAGTGTAAACAAGGTTTTCTGAGTTTGACCCCCTATGACCCCAAATGACCTTTGACCTCTACCAAAATCAAAATGTTTCTTCCTTACATCATAACGCATCAACATAGCAAGTTTGAAATCAATCCAAGCTTCCTAACTTATGATATTGTGTTAAAAAGTTTTTCAGGATTTGTCCTGATGTGACCCCAAATGACCTTTGACCTCCACCAAAATCAACAGGGTTCTTCCTCACATCTTAACGCATCAACATAGCAAGTTTGAAATGAATCCAAGTTTCCTACCTTGATGTATAGTGTAAACAAGGATTTCGGGGTTTGACCCCATGTGACCCCAAATGACCTTTGACCTCTACCAAAATTGATTGGGTTCTTCCTCCCATCATAATGCATCAACATATCAAGTTTGAAATAAATTCAAGTTTCCTACCTTGAGATTAAAGTGCAAACAAGGATTTTGGGTTTTGACCCGATGTGACCCTAAATGACTTTTGACCTCCACCAAAGTCAATAGGTGTTTCCTTACATCACAATGCATCAAGTTTGAAATTAACCCAAGTTTCCTACCATGAGATATCATGTAAACAAGGATTTCGGGGTTTGACCCCACGTGACCCCAAATGACCTTTGACCTCCACCAAAATCAAAAGGGTTCTTCCTCACATCATAGCGCATATACATATCATGTTTGAAATGAATCCAAGTTTCCTATCTTGAGATAGAGTGTAAATAAGGATTTCGGGTTTTGACCCGATGGGACCCCAAATGACCTTTGACCTCCACCAAAATCAATAGGGTTCTTCCTCACATCATAACGCATCAACATAGCAAGTTTGAAATGAATCCAAGCTTTCTACCTTGAGATATAGTGTAATCAAGGATGTCGGATTTTGCCCCGATGTGACCCCAAATGACCTTTGACTTCCACCAAAATCAATAGGCTTCTTCCTCACATCATAACGCATCAACATAGCAAGTTTGAAATGAATCCAAGTTTCCTACCTTGATGTATAGCGTAAACAAGGATTTTGGGGTTTGACCCCATGTGACCCCAAATGACCTTTGACCTCTACCAAAATTGATTGGGTTCTTCCTCCCATCATAATGCATCAACATATCAAGTTTGAAATGAATCCAAGCTTCCTACCTTGAGATATAGTGTAATCAAGAATGTCAGGTTTTGACCCGATGTGACATCAAATGACCATTGACCTCCACCAAAATCAATAGGGTTCTTCCTTACATCATAACGCATCTACGTATCAAGTTTGAAATTAATCCAAGTTTCCTACCATGAGATATCGTGTAAACTAGGATTTCAGGGTTTGACCCCCTGTGACCCCAAATGACCTTTGACCTCCACCAAAATCAATAGGGTTCTTCCTTACATCATAACGCATCTATGTATCAAGTTTGAAATTAATCCAAGTTTCCTACCATGAGATATCGTGTAAACTAGGATTTCAGGGTTTGACCCCCTGTGACCCCAAATGACCTTTGACCTCCACCAAAATCAATAGGGTTCTTCCTTACATCATAGCACATCTACATATCAAGTTTGAAATTAATCCAAGTTTCCTAACTTGAGATATTGTGTAAACAAGGATTTCGGTTTTTGACCCCCTGTGACCCCAGATGACCTTTGACCTCCACCAAAATCAATAGCGTTCTTCCTCTCAGTATGGGGTATCTGTGTATCAAGTTTGAGATCTGTCAGATCTTCCCTTCTCAAGATATCGTGTAAACAAGCAAAGGGTCACAAACACACACACACAATTACAGGCAAATGCCACGAACCGCGGACCAATTGACTGGAACCTACAAACCAAGGACACCCTTCTAATATGGCTATAATGAGATATAAACCAATGCTGTATAGTGTAGGTTGTGTCATTTGTTTACGTATCCACAAATCACTACTTGATTTGTGCCTGTGGGTCACATGCATACCCAATCAGTTCCAATTTTGTTCGCCATACACAAATCACAAGGCTGAATCTGATTTTCTGCAGGTAACCGTGGACTATCGAAATATCCATGAGATATCACTATAGCACCTCTAAATTTATGAAAAGAGTGTTGCTAGCACGCTGGCATAACCGTGGACCATCCTCGGTTTCAGGTGTGTCCACGGTTCGCGGGTATGAATTCAAACTTTAGTCCACGGTTTGCACCAATTGTCAACGCATACACACATACACACTTACATACACACACACATACACACACACATACATACACACACACGCCATCATGAATGCATAGGTTTCTCTTTTCATCGAAACCAAAAATGATGCAGACTGCTTTTGGTGGTAATATGCCAGGACCTATGTTGGGAGTTACAATAAGTACTATTCAGACTGAGTAAGGTCCTGTCACCCTTGAAGTTGCTCACATTACAACCAGTCTAGTCTATTTAACATGTCCTAAAAATTCACTGCATGTGTAATAATGTGCCAATAGTAGGATTTACCCTTGGTGCACAAAATTAATTGACTCAGCCACTGTGTGATTGTAATCACCTGCTCTAATACTGATTAATTAGTTGTTCCTATTTAAAATGTACTTAAATTTTCGTAAATCCATTGGTCACTACTTGCTCCTGAAAATCGTTTATTTAAGGGAATTATTGCATTTGTTTTACAAGGAAATTTCATTCTTTTAACCAGAATGCAAAAATGCATTGAGGTTTCGATGATGCATACAGAACATGTTCTTTTCAAAAATGCTGCAGTTATTGTAACACATGGTGACCCAAAGTGACCTTTGACTCCACCAGTAAGTAACTGGTTTTTCTTTTAACCAAAACACTTCTACAATGAAAACCCAAATTTCATGCTGTGCCTTAAGATAATCTATCCTATTAACAAAGTTTTCATAGTTTGATCTCTGGTGACCCCAATTGACCTTCAACCTCCATCAAGGACAACAGAAGCCATCTTCCAACCATCACACATCCACATTCTAACTTTGAACCCTCTCTCATTTTCTCACCTTGAAATACAAAGTAGGAGTTTTCAAGGTTTGACCTTGGATAACCCCAGGTGAACTTTGACCTTTACCAAAATTAATAGGGTCCACCCTCTCGTCATAATTCATTAACAAACCAAGTTTGAAAAAAATCCAAGCTTCCTACCATTAGATATCATGCAAACAAGGTTTTCGGGGTTTGAGCCTCCTGTGACCTTGGATGACCTTTGATCTCTAACAAAATCAATAGGGTTCTCCCTCACATTATGATGCATCAACATACCAAGTTTGAGATTAATCCAAGTTTCCTACCTTGAGATATCATGCAAACAAGGTTTTCGGAGTTTGACCCCCTGCAACCCCAGATGACCTTTGACCCCTACCAAAATCAGTAGGATTTTTCCATACATCAAAACGCATCAACATATCAAGTTTGAAATCAATCTAAGCTTCCTTGCTTGAGATATCATGTAAACAAGGTTTTCAGGGTTTGTCCCCCTGTGACCCCACATGACCTTTGACCTCTACCAAAATCACTAGGGTTCTTCCTTACATTATGATGCATCAACATCTCAAGGTTGAAATCAATCCAAGCTTCCTTCCTTGACATAACGTGTAAACAAGGTTTTCAGGGTTCGGCCCCCCTTTAACCCGAAACGACCTTTGACCTGCACCAAAATCAATAGGATTCTTCCTTACATCATAATGCATCAACATAACACATTTGAGATTAATCCAAGTTTCCTACCTTGAGATATCCTGTAAACAAGGTTTTCCAAGTTTGACCCCCTGTGACCCCAGATGACCTTTGACCCCTACCAAAATCAGTAGGTTTTTTTACATACATCATAATGCATCAACATATCAAGTTTGAAATTAATCCAAGTTTCCTACCTTGAGATAACATGTAAACAAGGTTTTTGGGGATTGACCCCCTGTGACCCCAAATAACCTTTGACCTCTACCCAAAATCAATAAGGTTATTCTTCCCATCATATTGCATCAACAAATCAAGATTCAAATCAATCCAAGCTTCCTACCTTCAGATATCGTGTAAACAAGATTTTCTGGGTTTGACCCTCTGTGACCCCAAATGACCTTTGACCTCTACCAAAATTTGTAGGGTTCATCTACCCATCATACTGCATCAACATATAAAGTTTGAAATCAATCCAAGCTTCCTACCATAAGATATTGTGTAAACATGGTTTTCCGGGTTGGACCCCCTGTGACCCCAAATGACCTTTGAACTTGACCAAAACCCATACCATTCTTCCTCTTGATATGGGACATCTATGTACGAAGTTTGAAAACTTCCTGACATTTCTACCTTCAGATACTGTGCTAATGAGTGAAATGTAAAGTGTTTCAAGTCCTATGAACATTTCTACATTGAGATACTTTGTTAGTTAGTTAAATGTAAACTGTTTCGAGTCCTTTGACACCTGTCACACCAAATAACCTTTAAACTCGTTGAAAACTGATATTGTTCTTTTTCTTGATATAGGACATCTATGAACCAAGTTTGAATACTTTCAAACATTCATACCGTCAGATACTGTGTTAATGAGTTAAATGTAAAGTGTTTCAAGTCCTATGGCATTTCTACATTGAAATACTGTGTAATGAGTTAAATGTAAAGTATTTCGAGTCCTTTGACACCTGTGACCCCAAATAACCTTTAAACTCAATGAAAACTTATGCTGTTCTTTTTCTTGATATGGGACATCTATGTACCAAATTTGAATACTTTCAAACATTCCTACTGTGCCATATCGTATTGTAAAGTGTTTAGAGTCCTTTGACCCCTGTGACCCAAGATGACCTTTGAACTCCACCAAAAACGATAGGGTTCTTCCTCTTCATATGGGGCATCTAAGTACCAAGTCTGAAAACTGTCAGATATTCCTATCTTGAGATATCGTGTTAACGAGTTAGTTGTGTTAAATGTAAAGTGTTTCGAGTTTTTGACCCCTGTGACCTCAAATGACCTTCAAACTCGACCAAAATCGATAGGGTTCTTCCTCTTAATATAGGGCATCTATGTACTAAGTTTGAAAACTCAGCGACATTCCTATCTTGAGATATCGTGTTAACAAGCAAAGTGTCACAAACACACACACACACATACTCACACACACACACACACACATACATACATACACACATACACACGCACGCCATCATGATTGCATTGGTTTCTCTTACCATCGAAACCAAAAACAAATATTTATTGGCAAAGAGTGATAAATACTAACAAATAAGGAAGTATAGTGGCCTTCTTTTCATGAAATAAGTTTCCCTCAGATAGAAATTCATTTGTTTGTTGCTCAAGAATAATTTGTTCACCCAAACTTTCAACATTTCAAAAGATGCAACTTCCATTTCTCTTCTTGTGCATAATATTTTGAGATGGAAGCTTCTGCTGGGGTTTATTGTTGAGGCTGAATGATTTGAAAATGACTAGTGCTATTTAAGTATTAAGGCTATGTTGGAGCATTTTAAACCAATATTTCCCTTTAAGAACCAACTTGTGAGGTAGAACATTGAATGAAGTTAATACCAACTGCATGGTAGATATCTATTACCTATTTCAAACACAGATGTCAGGTGGTATTCTTTATAGGCATAGATTATCGTAACGTCACATTGTCCCAAATCATTAAATTGATGTGCACTTTTTTCAGTGGTAATGTGCCAAGACCTACATGGTGTACAGCTCTATGTTCCAGCGTGCTTATGTATGTAATTTCACAGGTTCCTGCACTCACGAGTTATTAGGATTCTGAAGCTTGGGTGAAGGTAAGCAAAATGTTCATAAGTACCTACTAGGTTCTGTACTCTTTTCCTAACAATCCTACCAAAATGCCTCTGAACAGACAGCAATAACATCTGATATGTTTACTATCAGGGCCTTGCAATTAAGTGCACATTGTTGGAAATCATTCTTATATCTTTTCGACATTCCTTCACTCAAGCCTGGATGTAAGGTCCAAACCTACTCTGACCTAACCAAACAGCAGTCATTTTGAGGATACAACTATAGTTATCAATTCCAAAGGACCCAATGCTAAAAGGCATTCTGTAATTTTTTTCACTGTTTCACCATAAGAAACATTCCTATTTCTAATACTCCCAGCTGGTCCTTTTGTATTAAATATTTTTAATTAACATTTACGTACTAACTATATGGAGAATATCTTTCAAAACTCTGGTCACTCCCTCCTCACCAGATTTTACTGAAACAGGTTGCTGATCATTTGCCACACTCATACCTCATACTGAGAAATCTGTTGTAAACTAATCAATCTCTAAGTTACTAAGACAAGGTTTTACAGATCAGTTTCTGACCAACTGCTTTTAAAGTCAACCAGTGACACCTTTTTCCCAGTTGTGACTCACTGGTTTATTTCCCCTACCCCATTGCTTTATATGCTAAGCAGTGAACACGAGGCAAGATAACAGTAGGTTCCAAGATTCCATTTTTTTAGTCTCCGGTATGACCCACACAGGAGTCAAATTCCAGAATACCAATCTTTTAAATCTTGTACTTTTATTACAAAAACATCCTCACCTAAATCTTGATACATTGTCTTGCAGAAGTTCCGTCTTCCACCAAAGCACAGGTCATACTGTGGTCCATCTGGTGCATTACCAGCTGCAAAATATCAAATAAACTTTTATGTCAAATTAGGCAACATGCCATCCCACAGCTGTGTTCTGAATAATAAAATTCCTTTGGAAAGCAAAGCATGATTCTGTGGGAACAGATTTTTATATTTTCTTTACTTTTTTCTTTTTGTGAGTTATCTTTTGCTTAAAAATAATAGGAGCCATGAGAGGTTGAACAACTACAAAACAATTCTTTTTAGAATAACATATTGCTTAAATTACATCCTAGGTGCAAGGAAGTGCATTGATCTTTGCAACACAACACCAGGTGGTTTAAAATCTGCCCCAAAGGTAAGCAAATTCTTATTTTCAAAAGTTGCCTCAAATATTTAAAACATTTCACAAGAAAGCTCAAATGTTTAATGATTTCTTGACGATTTTGGAAATTCTTGAAAATTTGGTTTTATGAGCTTTAATGATCCCAGAGGATAATGTTAAAAATTGCAGAAAATTTGCTTTTTGGTATCAAGTGACCCAGCTGAAGATCTTGGTGATTCTTGTGAAATTTGCTTTTCACCTCTGGTGACCCCAAAAGGATGATGTTTGACCTCTGGTGACCTGGCATGACCTCTAACTTCCACCACAAACAATACGGTTCTTCCTCTTATAAGAACTCTGGTGACCACAAACTTCAACCAGATCAAGTTTTTTTTTTCATTTCTCTTCCTAGTATCTCCATGATACATCAGGATTTCAAAATTACATATTTAAGGTAAAACTTATCAATTACTCTCCTAAATTTCATAATTTAGTAACAAAAATATTGTTATACGACTCTCAAGAGCCAATCGTGACAAACAACACATTTACCCAAATTGGGGCGACTGCATTTACCCCTTTTCATCCTGGCACTTTATAAAAACAACCACCCTTTCCTCTCCATTGACATATAAAATCTACATCCTAGTTTATCCTAAATTTCTTATATCTCGATTGTGTTTCTTTAATACTGACAATTTCTATCATTCAATATAAAGATTTCTCATTTCAAGGGATATATTGATACACTACCAGCAACTTAACAAGAGTATTACTAGTACCTCACAATGCTTATTACTGGCAAAATAAAGTCAAGTTTCAAACTCAAAAGTTACACCAACAGTTAAATACTGGATTTGTTTGTTTCCTGGCTTGCAAATGTTTTCTGCTAAATAAGAAACAAGTCTCCGGTCAAGAATTTGAAAACATAATTGAACTGTTAATTACTCAGTCAGGGAGCACTTATTTATATGTAGGATATGGGGACTGTCTAACTTAAAGTGTTTATCATTTGTGTGTAAAGAAAACTTTCATGCAGGTTTGGAAAAAATTTGGTGAATTTATAAACAAACGTAATGTGCCACTTTAAAGTAACTATCACATTCAGAAGCTCTCTGTATTATTCTCATGGAAAAAAAAACATCTTAAATACTGACTAAAGTATCATTTTAGTTTGTTTCTAATGAACAAACACTTCTCTCTTGGGAAAACACCACAAAAGGTGCATTTTAAAAACTGAAATAATTTTAATGTTCAATAGCAGTCCACTTAATTACACAAGGGAAATATTTGTAACCACAAAAATACAGATAAAGAACAGATATGGAGAGTTAATGACTGAGCCAAGGACAATGGCCTTATAATATTCCATCTTTAGTCAGGTGTTTGCCAATAACCTGACTTAAGATTCAAACAGAATGTAAAGAAGTTTTAAATTATGTTATACTGTATAATGTCGAGTTTCCATGACAACCAGGATGTAGCACAATCTTTTCCAGTGTGTCAGTTTAAAACAACTAATGTTAAACAATGAAGGACCATCAAATTGCCACAGGATAATGAACTATTGGAGGTCAATGCTAGAGTGCATCCAGCAAAAGCAACACCCCATCAATGTGCTACTGCATCTTGTACCAATCTACAGGTCCAGAGTTTTAAACCTTGTTCATTCATACTCAAAATTTTGTTTAAAAAACAAAGAGCAAGCAAATTTTGGCCAAGGGTAGCATCAATTTGGGCTTGAGAGTGGCAATAATAAATCTTACCACTGGCAGAATTTCTCCCCAGTCTAAAACTAAGTAGTCACTTCTTTTACATTTTCATAACTTAAAGTAATGAAATATCAAATGTAATTAGAACAGAATCCAACCATCTAAGAAAAAAAATCAAAAATAAAATTTAAATTGCTCCAGTTATCAAAGTTTTTTTTGTTTGGGTCTGAGTTAGATAGGTTTCCTCTCTTCACATATAGTTACTTAGATGGCGTTTAACAGCCCAGTTGTAACCCATCAGTTCAAGTCGAGCTGGTTACGGCTTTTTTCCAGTTTTGGCTCACTGGCTTGTTTACCTACTCCATTGCCTATTCTGAGCACAGAGCACAATTGCAGTAGGTTCTATATTTAAAGTGTTTGCTAGCTGGCCATGACTCGAATTCCTGACTTCAAGTCTGATTCACTAACCACTCTGATGCTTTTCACATATAAGTCTTGACATACACTGCATTCATATTGTCTCCCTACCATAGAAAGATCCAAGTATGAAAATCAAGAGGAGCTACAATCTCATAATGGTGGCAGCATTCAAAAACTAGACTGTCTCTACTTCCCTGCTGCATACAGTAGAGTCAACTGACCCTCCTCCCCAGGGATTTGTAGAACATGCCCCTGGTATTCCCTGCCTGTTGTAAGAGGCAATTACAGGGGAGTATATAAACTCATTTGCACCATATTTGAAACCAAACTGAGAAACAACACTTACATATATTTTTATCTACCTTACTCTCCATAACAGTGTTGTGTTGGTGGGTCGTTTAATCCCCTCTAACAAACCAACCCATGGTTTGCCTACCACATCCTGGCCACAGACACATGGTGCTTTAATGTATCCGATGAACAGTGAGACAAATAAAATGCAAGAATTTGAGATACTGCCCTTTCTGTACAATGCATCTTCACTGTGGTAACCAAGATTACACCTAAAAACAGAGGGCCTTTTACTACACTATATGAACTGCAGTAGGAACAAGGATGCTTTACTATAAAAGGTGTTATCCTTGAGATAGGGTATATGTCAACTTTTGATGAAGACCTTGGGACATGCCCACAAAGTCATTTAATTATGTCACTGGTAAGGTTGGGTGGTATACCGGTACTGATGTCTATACCGGTACTAGAGGTACAGTTTATGAAAATACAGAACATATTTGGTGTGTTACTTCTGAAAATGGTGTGGTGCGGTTCCTCAGAAAATCCTCGTACTTGAGAAAAATAACCAGCACTCTTTATATTCAATGACAGAAAAAAATGTTAGGATGTATGGGTGATTAAAATACTTACACAAACATTTAGAACAGTGGTTCCTGCACGGTAATTAACCCAATCAAACGCCCAGATGCAGGATAACAGGGGGCCATGCATGGCTAATTAGGTTCCTTCTCACCCAACTTCCCTACTCGAGAGTTGAGAAACGGTACTGCCTCAATACCTGTTCTGTGTTTTACAATACCGGTATCAATATTTTCACGGTACCACCCAACCCTAGTCACTGGCTACCTCAACAAGATCAGCAATTGCTATTGGATGTTATGCAACAAGAAGTGAAGTGTGAGAACTATATTTGTTTCCCAACTTAAGATAAGTCTTGGTTGTCAACATGGTTGTCAGAGTTTGACTTTCCCTTGAGTTAATTTTTACATATAACTTTTTTGAACCTACCATCAAAAGTAGGCATTTTGATACCAAAGTATGAATTCTCACCAGGTTCCTTAATTTAAGATATAAAGTGCACAATCTTTTCAGAGTTTCTCTTAGCATTAATGCATTTATCAATTGTGAGATGCACCCTATGTCCCTCATTTGACCTAGAATTTAATCAAATCAGACACATATTTCCTGTAAAAGGAAAGAACCATGAAGCACCTATCAGGGTGCTTCAATGAAACGTTTGGAAGACCGATACATGATAATTGTCACAACTTTAGACTAACATGACACATGTGTGACTCACTAATGATCCAAGGTACTGTAAGAGGGTGTGTCTTCCAATTGATAAGTGCATATATGCATTTACAAGTATAATTTACCTTTTATACAAGCAAAGGCATCACAGGTGTACTCAAAGGTTATGAAGGCATAATGGTCTCTGCAAGACAAAAAGCAGAAAATAGATGTAAAATTTACATGAAACATTCGTACAATGACCTAATTTTGTTACAGGACACAAAAAAGTCATACACATTTTACAGTTACACAAACTTACCACATACTGAACCTTACCACCAGAACATGACTGATGTAAATGGCTGCAATTTTATTAAGACTTTGTCACACTTTCCAAAACTGTCATTTCAGAAAATGAAACACAAACAGATGGCATATTGACTCACTGTGCCCAGCAGATGGTGGAGATTTACAGCCCAGTAAACAAAATGGTTCAAGTTAAGCTGGCCATGGCCACTGTGCCCAGCAAGAGATAAATTTCCACAAGTGGGGGTCCAGGGGATGAAACTCATCTCTTCCTCTATGAATATTCACCACACGTCAGGCATAACTAATGTGTATGCAAGAAATTAATTATTTTTGCCAAAGTGTAGATTCACCATCTTTCTAGTAACTTTTTAATAGTGCTGAATAGTAGATTTTTAATACTTCAAGTCAGACAATCCTGGATTTTATGATTTGTAAAGGTCAGAATAACGGACCAGTTACACTCAAAATGGGACCAATGGCATGGATGCAAATCATGCAAAGCAGAAACTTGTATTAAAATACTTTACCTTGACCTTTTGAAGGACCGGGTCTACCCTTCAATTTTAGTGGTTTCTACAGAGTTGTAGCTACTATGCAAACGTCAGCAAAGGACAGAAATGGGTCACACTGGTTTTCGCTGACTCATACTAAAATGAAACTCTTATGACCCTCACAAACCATATTACTATAAAATAGTTAAGAATTTACCACTAAATTGCTCAAGATAATAACCCCCAAACAAAAAGAAACTGGGAATAGAAGATTATGGGAAGTGTCCCTTTTTTGTGGGAAGCATGTTTTTGCAAATTGCAAAAATCACTCTGTACAGTACACTCCATGCCCCTTGATTGTGGTACTGTGCGCAAGTCTACAACACAATTTTTGCCCTGCACTCTGAATCAGATATGTCTGTTAGGGTAGGGTGGTACCATGAAAATATTGGTATCTGTACTGTAAAGCTCACAGAACGGGTATTGGGGCATTACAGGTTCTCAAATCTCGGGTAGGAAAGACAGGTGGGAAGCAACTTCAACTGTGCACTGCACCCCTGTTATCCTGTACTCTGATGCAGCTGGGCATATGATTGCATTATTACCATGCAGAAACCTCTGCTTTGACTTTGTTCACCACATTTCTTTACAGTCATGCATAATCGTAATTATTGTAGTGCGCCGCACTACAATATTAGCATTTACTGGCCGACTGACAATTTCTTTTGTGAAGCCTGTTATGGCCCACAACTCATTTCCCTGCGCGTACCGTAACTTAGTTCGTACAAATATCCATGCTCTACCCTTTAACAATAGCAGTAAGTGCAATCTGTTGCCGTCTTTAAACAAAAATTAACTTCAGAAAAGCAAATACTACACTTACAAGGCTGATTTAAGGAGTTAGCTTCATGAAAGAGCAATGCGGTTAAATTTCCAGAAAATGCGATGTAATGTGGTTCGGCCTTTTCACACTCAAGTGATAAGCCTGGAGAATCAATCGCTGCTTCCAAATTGGTATACGTAACACGGCGCCATTGCGTCCACTATCGTTGAACAGTATCAAGACGTTATTGTACAGTATCTTCATCTAGCTACTACGGAGCAGGGTATTGCCAATTCCCTGTACGGAACGAATTGGCTTTACTGCATTGGATTACGCGACTTGTGCTGTAGTTCTATTATCATGCTTTATTTCAGTGGTAAAAGCAGAAGCTATTTTGACAGCAGTCTGACCGAAACGTTTTGACAGCATGCATGTAGCATGCATTGCGAATTAACCAAACACGGATGTTAAAACACACAGCGTCAACAGTTATTCGGCCTTCCACGAGACAGTTGTCATATGCATGCAGCGGTGCAGTCAGAGAGCTTGAGAGGGCGTCATTATTTAACATAAAGAACGGTGAAAGAGGAGTCGAGAACCGACAAAACCATTTCAGGCAGGAGTAAACAACACAACAGAGCATAACGTATGGCTAAGTAGGCTACTCAGCACGAGTCCTTGAACAGGACTATGCTTCGTCCACTTCATTTTACTCCACACTACACTGTATACGGAGTAGGTCCTACCGTTAAGCGCAGTACACGGTCTTGTTCAAGGACTACTCAGCACTTGCTTCATTGTTGGCAAATATGCTTCAAAATAAAGCTAGTGACTGACTATTAGCATAGAAGGTCCGGATTTACTCCATCATTGGTTACTCTTCTATGATTTCTTTATGTGTCCAGCCAAGGAGCTGGGAGACAAGTGGTCCATCTTTGTACTATCAAGAAATAGGGTTGAGAGGAGTGGCCAAAAAGAAACAACAGCCCCTCTTCCCGCCATGAACAAATCCTAAAGTTCAAATAAAAACTGGGCTACTGTACTAACTGAAAAGACATCTCTAACACGCACTACAATTCTGCGTATTTGCAAGCAAATGCAGTTCTAGTTAATACTCCTGTTTCCAATCTCGAACTTTCCAGGGTAATTTTTTCAACTACCGGTATTTTTTCAAGAACCTGTACTAGAAACACACTGAATATTTGCAGTATTTTTAGTACCTGTACCTCTAGTACAGGTATTCACATCAATAACGGTAAACACTTCTAAAAGATTATGAATTGGTGGTGTCTGTCCAGGTTTCTTGAAATTTTTCAAGTATGCCATACTACTCACAGTTCCCACACTTTTGAAATGCTGAAATTCTTTTTTCAGCTTTATTAAGACTACAATGGAAAAACTGGGTACTAAAAAAGAACGAACTTCTGATAGGCCTAGATCATGGCCTTTATTTCATATGTTTACACAACATAGATGCATACTAAACATTGAAGGCACAACTGAAAGTATAAAGTGTCCTATTACAGGACATTTTGATTCGCAATTTTTTTTCAGATCAAACCTCTTTGATGATTTTCAAACCCTAATAAAATTTCCAGTTTTTCCCAGAACTTCCCCATTTTCACTACTACACAGAGACTTTTACTACATCACACGAATGTAATTGATTGTTAAGCTAACTGTCTTTAATAGGACGTCACTTCTTTCATATAAGATGTCCCTCTCTTCTCTCCCCCCCCCCACAACGAATATACCATTGAAGTGTAGACACCAGTTGGACTTGGACTGGGTTTACAACTAAAAAACACTGAGTCAATCTTGATACTATTCTATGGTATTTTCACTGAGAGTAAACAATTATTGTGTTACTAGTAGATACAAAAAGGAAAAAAAGCCCATAAGATTTTCAATTATGTTCAATGACAAATGCGACTTTAGCAGAGTTGCAGGTTAACAAAATCCACAATGCGTATTGCCCATATATCATGACCTTTATAAATCACAAGAAACCAAATATACAAACAGTTGTACTGCATGTACATGTACAATAGCTTTGAATGACATTGTATTAATATGAAACAAGCAAAGAAGTAAATATTTATTGACGTTATTTATGATGTACATTCTATGACACGTTCAGAATTAAAAAATTCCATGACTTTCAAGGACCTTGACTGAAATTTCCAGGTCCTTTGAATAAAGTTTGATCCAACATTTTCATCTTTTGACCATAAAATAATATATCTAAAACACTGAGAATCGGACCAATAAGTCCACCTCCTAAAATTATTTGACTTTTCCTGGACCATTTGAAAATAGATCATTTTCCCTGACTTACCAGGCTGGGAAGTTCAAACTTCAATTTTTCCTGTCTTTTGTGGATTTTTCAAGACCTGAAGGAATCATGTAGGGCTAAGTGCAGACTATAGTGTTCCCTACTGTCAAAGTTCTGTATGACCCATTTCACACATAAAGATCACAGCAACTGCACACATATGACAATTGTTTCGTTGCAGCTGGCCTTGTGATCCCACAAGCAAAAAAGACAAAGTCGGATAGTTAACCCGTCTACCCAAAGGTGCTTCAGTCCACAGCACAACTCTCTTCTTCTGCTGGGCAACCGATTTTAGTGGTAAGCCTATGCCAATTGGGAGGAAGGCAGGAGTACCCAGAGAAAAACCCACATACTTCGAGCTGGATACAAACCCATGCACATGTAAAACACATTGGTACACAGCAGCTAGAATAGAACACTCTGCCACTCGGATGGCCCACTATCCCAGAAGCTGCAAAATCCCCTTTTTTAAACTCACTAATAGACTTTGTGCATGTTACAGGATAGAAAAGCACATCCTCTTTAGGGTAAGGGTGCAGCTTTACAACTTACAGCAACACAAATGCAGCACCCAATTTCAAGCAGACAATTTTCTTTTTCTTTTTGGAACTGGTAAGAGTGTAGGACACTGCTCTCCATTTGTGTACAGTTTAGCACTGACACTGCTCTGCATTCACTTACCCTTCCATATCGTCCTCTCTGAAGTGTAGCGTAATTTTCTTGATTTCCCCAAAGAGTGAGAATCTCTTGTAAAGCTCTTCTTTGGTAGTGTCCACAGGAATATTGCCGACATAAATAACTCTTCTGTCCTCCTGTGAATACACAGAAAAATTTATCCACTATTATCTCATCCAAAGAGAAAACAACAAGATGCTGCTTGAAATTGCAATTTACCAATAGACTCATTCAGGCTTATGTCACTGGTTTGCACTGGTTGACATAGAACACGCGCCAGAACATACGCCTGCATGTTAGGTTTTGAGCATCCAGTAATCTTGCCAATGCAAGCAGAATGTAGAGAATTGGGTTGGGTTGGATGGGGTTTGGGGGTTGGGTTAGGTCAGATAAGGTTTTTTACTGGACTGTTATCCCTGCTCCATTGCCTATGCAGAGCATCATGCACAGTAGAAAAAAACAGTGAAACGGTGATAGCTGGCTAGACTTAAAGGACCAGCTCTCTCACCCCAAACAGTACCAATTCTCCTAACCTTCTTACTTAATAAACCCCTCCCATAATTGTATGAAATTCTTCCTCATCCAGATACAATCTCAGTTAACTGCTTTTGAGGTGAGTATAGAAAAACTCAATTTGTATAAACAAAACACTCTAAGAACTGTTCATGCTGTGTAATTTAAGCTTTGGTACTCTGCATTGTTTGAATTAGCTGTCAATCAAAGAGCTGAGCCAATTGTGAATTTCGGTATCCGGTTACCAAAATTGCAGTAGGTCCTACCGTTAAGCGCAGTACACGGTCTTGTTCAAGGACTACTCAGCACTTGCTTCATTGTTGGCAAATATGCTTCAAAATAAAGCTAGTGACTGACTATTAGCATAGAAGGTCCAGATTTACTCCATCATTGGTTACTCTTCTATGATTTCTTTATGCATCCAGCCAAGGAGCTGGGAGACAAGTGGTCCATCTTTGTACTATCAAGAAATAGGGTTGAGAGGAGTGGCCAAAAAGAAACAACAGCCCCTCTTCCCGCCATGAACAAATCCTAAAGTTCAAATAAAAACTGGGCTACTGTACTAACTGAAAAGACATCTCTAACACGCACTACAATTCTGCGTATTTGCAAGCAAATGCAGTTCTAGTTAATACTCCTGTTTCCAATCTCGACCTTTCCAGGGTAATTTTTTCAACTATCGGTATTTTTTCAAGAACCTGTACTAGAAACACACTGAATATTTGCGGTATTTTTAGTACCTGTACCTCTAGTACCGGTATTCACATCAATAACGATAAACACTTCTAAAAGATTATGAATTGGTGGTGTCTGTCCAGGTTTCTTGAAATTTTCCAAGTATGCCATACTACTCACAGTTCCCACACTTTTGAAATGCTGAAATTCTTTTTTCAGCTTTATTAAGACTACAATGGAAAAACTGGGTACTAAAAAAGAACGAACTTCTGATAGGCCTATATCATGGCCTTTATTTCATATGTTTACACAACATAGATGCATACTAAACATTGAAGGCACAACTGAAAGTATAAAGTGTCCTATTACAGGACATTTTGAAACGGTGATAGCTGGCTAGACTTAAAGGACCAGCTCTCTCACCCCAAACAGTACCAATTCTCCTAACCTTCTTACTTAATAAACCCCTCCCATAATTGTATGAAATTCTTCCTCATCCAGATACAATCTCAGTTAACTGCTTTTGAGGTGAGTATAGAAAAACTCAATTTGTATAAACAAAACACTCTAAGAACTGTTCATGCTGTGTAATTTAAGCTTTGGTACTCTGCATTGTTTGAATTAGCTGTCAATCAAAGAGCTGAGCCAATTGTGAATTTCGGTATCCGGGTACCAAAATTGCAGTTTGGGTAGAGAGGTTTGGCCCTTTAACAAGATACATACCCACTCTTGTAGTTTTTCTTCTTCTTCCTCTTCTTTCCGTAACCACCTTTCTCTACTACGGTCTCTCATTCTGTAAAGACAAAACATTTCACAAAGTATTTTTGTATCTGTTCACTTTAAAGGAAAGGTTGAAGCAAAAGTTTCCATTTTCCATATGTAGGAGTGGAACTAAATCTACACAATTTGGAGAAACTTCCATTCAAAGTGGATACCATGATTTGTGACCCAAAAGTAAGCTTAAGACATTGGGTTATGTCACTTTCTTTAAGGAATTGCTTTACTTCTTTCTCTTTGTTCAGTCTGATGTGATCACTGGAAGTTATTAGGGATATGACAGACTGCTAATGAAGAATGTGAATTTGGAGGGATTATTGAGGAGAAAATTGGTTGCAAAGTAAGAACAACAAAAGACAGCTCATTATTGTGCAGTTATAACATCTTTTGAGTTTACTTTGTGTTGAAAATGTCACAATTTTTAACCATTGGTAAGCTGAGGACAACATATCAGATTTCAATGGATATTTACAAAAAAAAAAATTACCTGTTGAACATACTGAAACTTAATTTTAGCTTTGACACTTTTTTTACCAAACGGCAATTAACACCAAGTTCATCATGGTTGAAAACAGGAAATAACACTACTAAAACAATGATACAAGTCAAAGTGTAAGTGAAATCAACATGCTAACACTGACCTAAGTCAAAGCTAGCAGTAATAAAATTGGTTTTCCATTACCCTGAATAGTCCTAAGTGGGGAAATTTCAATTTTGCACATTTATGTATTTTTGACTAAATCATGATTTCTGACATATTGCAGGGCATATCATGGCACAGAATCTGTTTACAATTGTTTAAAATATTTTCAAATTTTGCTAGGATTTTCATTCCCCAAAGACTCCAAATAGGTGTGTTCACATTTAAGCCAAAACATGCTGCATTTTGCAGTCACTGGCAGGATGCAAAATTTTCTACTGTAGTACCAATGGGGTCAATTTGGAAATTTCTCGACATCTATTCACCCTAAGATAAAATTACGTGTCCTACTCACAGACCTTGAATTTTAATAATTACAGGCAAGCTGAAAACAGCATGTCCTCAGAAAGCCACTGTGTGCAGTAGGTTTGCCATAAGCTGCACTCCTTGACAAAGTTAGGTGAGTGATTTGAGTATATCACTACAGCTGCATGCACAAGAACATACATATAAGTAGCCCAGTCTGTAGTCTGCCAACCTATTATGCTTTCCATACTAGGTCATGAATCTCACCATGGACAAATTTGACAGACAGCACTATGTAAAAATGCTATACATATCACAGCAGATTTCTGCTTTGGTGTGGACATAAATTAATCAGAATTTACAGTAAAAAACACTGATAAAAGCTTTCCCTTTTCTGATGTTGCTTACCTTCTTTGGTACGATGACCTTCTTGACCTCGAACGTGACCTTGATCTTAATCTTGACCTAGAACGGCTCCTGGATCTAGAGGGGGATCTAGACCTAGACCTACTTTTACTACTGTAGCTACCGTGGCGGCGCCTTCCTCTAACACTTCTTGACCTGTGGCGACGTGAAGGAGATGGTGACCTAGACAATGATCTTTCTCGTGACACTGAATGTGAATGTGATCGTTCACGGGAGTAGCGTTCTCTAGAGAGGGATCTAGATCTTGATTTTGAGCAAGATCTGCCACCTGAATAACTTCTAGACCTTGACAAGTTCAACCTATAACTTCTAGAACGGTGTCCCGAACGAGATCTAGGACTTCTAGAACCGCTTCTGCCACTTCTTTGTGAATCAAAGGACTTTGATCTTGACCGTGATTGTGACCGAGAGATTGATCTGGAACGGGATCTTGACCTAGATGATGACCTAGATCTAGATCTACTGGACGACTTTGAGCTGTGACCTGAGGAATTAGAATTGCAGGAAGGACTTCGAGATGACCGCTTCCTGTACTGTGCCCTTGATTTCCTGTGAGATTTCTGTTTAGATTTTTTCCACACAGGTTTTTTTGCAGCGTTTTCGTTCGTGGCAACCTCTCTTTCTTTTGTTCTATCTTCGTTGCCTTTATCATCTGCTGGTTTGCTCCCTGTATCAGCAGGTTCTCGTTCCTTGTACATTCCCATTAACAACTTCCCAGCGAAATAATCAGGAATTTTGTCAAATAGAGGCTCTTTGTTAGCTGAGCTGATCTCTGATTTCTTCCCTTGATCCAATTCTTTTGCAGCTGATGGACTGGCGGGGGCACTGTTCATGGGAGACAGACTCTGAGGTGTGGAACAGTTTGATCCATTCTTTTTTCTTACTTTATACTTTTTACGATACACTTCTCTTCTCTGCTCCAACGTCAATTTATCACTGATTTTGGTTTGCTGAGGTAGAGCAGATTTTATCAGCAAGTTGTGGTTCTCCCAATTAACGCAATAGTCATGTTCTAAACTTAAATATTCTAAGCCAGCTTCTTTATTGGGCTCCTCGCATACTCTACTAGGACTTGCGTTTCTACTGCTAGGAAGACTTCGAACTGGTTTAGAAACTGTTTCTTGTACTCTGTGAATACTGCTGTGTTTTAATCTGTTCCGTTTCAATGGAAGGCAATCAGTCTCTAAAAGAATTGCTGATTTCCTTTTTGCTGGTGTGATCTTTTTAGCTATTTCAACAGGATCGAGATTCATCTTTATTTTCTTCGGTCTCACTAGCCTGAAAAGAAAAAAGAGGTAGAGACTGTTGGCAAAGAAAATTAGAGCTGGATACTGTAGCATGAAATACATGAATAATTCATTTGCTGGGCAGATTAATCAATTTCTGTGAAATACAGATCATTGACATTGTAACATGAAAAGCTAGATTGGCAAGTTAGCTTGTTAGATAGGGTCGGTTTCCTACTTTTTCACCTGCATGTTTACAGTCTGGGGGGTTTCATCTAGTGGTGTTCATGATCCTCTTTACCACTTGTGCGGCAGATTTGTAAGATGAGTAGTACTACAATGAGTAGGAATAAAAATGTGTCACGAGTGTCACAAAGATTCAGAAAATATATTTTTGCTAACATAGTCAACTCTAAGAAAAGGGAACATATTGGAGCTAGTCCACAATGCATCAAAATTCATAACAGAACTGTAAGAGTTTGAAAACCCTGTTCATGATTCCATCATGATTTCCATAACGATACTCAAAGGTAGTCATTCAATACCCCAGAGAGTTACTGAGTTCCCTACATTTAATGACTTCTAGTCCCTCCTCAACCATCTACAGCTTTTCACCATCCAGACACAACCCCTCTACAAATTTCTGTGGATTGGTTGTGTGCAGATTACATGCCACTTTATTGCTTCATATGTATCATATCCTGGTGAGTTTACAAGGTCCCTGTGTGTAATCGGAAAGAAGACCCTCAGCACATGCTCCGTAATATGAGCTACTCTGCATTTTTTTTAATTTAATGTCGATCAAAGAGCTGTGCTAACTGAAAATTTCTGTAGACCACTGGTGATGCCGCAGGTTGGGGTGATGAGTGACATCCTTTAAGTAAAGTGTTACTGTAAGTCACATTCTCGTCAGGTATACATTTGGGTTCAGATATAGTAGGCTCAGGAGCATGATTACAATCACAAATCGCTGTATCATTAAGAAGTAACAAAATTATTGAAGCTAAAAAGAACACAAATTCCGCCCACCTTCTCGGTGGGTGTATTCAAAAGCGACTGCACTTACCCTTTGCTGCATCTTAATTGAATATTATTCGCATATCCCACATTTCTCAGAGAAGTTCTACTATAGCACTGCGCACCCACTTCACCCTGATCGCCTAGCAGATCTTCCTCATAACTCTGGAGTGCAAGGCGAGGAGGTTCTAGTGATTTCCAGACTCACAAAACCTCGGAAGAAGTAGAGACTAGCACAGAAGAGTAATGAGGAGGATCTACTACTCAACTGGGGCTAAGTGGGGGCGCAGTGCGAGAACTTCTCAAAGTAGCTTTGCAGTTGGCAAGTAATATGCAATTGAGATGTAGCAAGGGTTAAGTATTTGTCTGCCATGTAAAGATATGTATGTCTTAGTTCGCTGAATAGATAGATTAGAACCAATATACTTTCTTTCAATACAGTATGTTCCACTGGCATAAACTGGCATAGTATACAGTATTTGGTGAAACGGGATGATAATGCATGCACTGACATGATCTCATATTATCCGAACAAATTACCAAATAAAATGTTGAAATTTTAAGTCACAAAGTAAACTTGGTATAACATTTTCTGCAAGATGGCTAGCTAGGTGATATTTTACAACACACCAACATGAGTATGTTAAATATATTGTCAATGAGATAAAAAGGTTACGTTTAAATATAGTCTCAAACACGTTTTAACTTTAAGTACAGTTTCGAACACAGTTCAAATATGCTGTAGTGCAAGCACTTGGTCTCTTACTACATGCAGGAAATACTGGGGGCATATGTACTACAACCTAGCCTAAAGGGGGTCCGACCAACTTTTTAAAGAAAGACAGGAATATTGGACAGGTACTTTTAGCAATAAATGGAAAATTTATCTTCCCACAGATACAGGATGAAAATGGGAATGTTCCCACCTCTTGATGCTGTTTATTGAGAATCCTGCATTCTGATTGGTTAAACACTGACTGATAATTCTCCAACACACTAAGAGTAACTCTTAAACAGATGAAGAGTGTTTTTGTGCATATTTTAGGAGGTAGAATAGGGATAACCCATATTTGTCTATTGTTGACTTGTAAAACCTCCCAACTACAAGGAGGGTTCATCCATTATCTGTCATATAGTTACATTATTTTGCCAAACTCAACAAAAATTTTATTTGAAATGCATCTTTTTCCTCTAGTAGTAGCTATAACATTAAATACAAATAATTGGTCCTTACAATTTCTTGAAAGCAAGAAAACAATCCCTGACCAAAAGTTTCCCAGATTATTCCTGACCAAACAATTGTCTGCAAGACAATTTTTTTATCTCACAAAATTTCTTGGGCGAGGGATAATTATCAAGGTTCGTTTTTGTCTGAAGGACTCATTTTTAGGTAAAGATCATCCTATTGGAGATTGTTCTATCATCACACTTGTACTTACTGTTTGCTCTGACGTTCAACATTGACAGGTTTCTTCTTTGCTGGTGGTTGCTTTTCACTAAGAGTTGCTTCCGATTCTTCAAATTGTTCCAATAAACTTGTGACATCACTAGCTACTATACCTTCAAACAAACGAAAAACAGAAACAACATCGCACACCAACTTTCCACTTTACCATAATTCTGCCATGAGTTTGTTAGTTTGATAGAGTTTAATGAGGCAACATACAGCATCTTCTGGTATAACCTGGTGCCACTCACAGCCACTCAATCACTTTCCACTTTACCACCATTCGGCCATGAGTTTGCTAGTTTTATCGGGTTTTATGAGGCAACATATAGATCTTTCTGGTGTAATCTAGAGCCACTCACATCCATTTTTTCAGTCGTGGGGCACTAAATAACTTTTCTATTCCATTTCCTACAGTATTGAGAGCATCTTATAAATTGCAGACTGCATGGTCAAGTGTTTTGAGCCATCTCACTTGCAGCTGGAAGGACTGGAGTTCAATCCCTGTCCTGTTCATACCAAAGACTTCAAAAACCAAACCTACTGCTATAGCACATGGTGCTCAGCACAAGCAATGGAGTATGGGAAACAAGTCAGGGAGCCACAACTGCAAAAAAGCCATGGCTAGCCCAACTTATACCAATTGGTTAGCACAGTAACTGAGTCATAAAGCTCCAACTTACTAACTCATATAAATTGCAGTAGGTTTCATGTTTAAAGTTTTTGACATGATTTGATCTGGGAAACCAATCCTAGATTCTGGGATGTGTTACCACTAGGCCAAACACCTGTTGCACCCTTGAAGTCTCCTTAATTTAGTCAGTTGAAGTTTTATGACTCAGTTTCTAACCAACTGGTTAAAGTCAGGCTAGCCACTGCCTTTTTTCCGGTTGTGGCTCTCTGGCTTGTTTTCCCTACTCCATTGCTTTTGCTGAGCACCAAGCACTTTGGCAGTAGCTTCCAAGTCAAACTCCTTAAAGGCGGCTGTGCCACAAAGTTATCTGATGTACTACAACTATGGCAAATCTTACCAGTGAGATGGATTTATATTACTGAGTATCCACTATGGTTCATTGAGACTTGCACTGGTAGTTATCCTGTTTCATTAATTTTTTGTTAATTTTTTTTTTTTTTTTTTTTTTAATGAACTCTTCAGTTTACAGCATGTAGCAGTTGATGCTGGATACAGTATGTCTCTACTGTAGCCCACAGAACTGTACACTGTATGTCTGAGCCTTAATCAGCACTCAATTCTACTGTACTTCATGCAGTTTAGGGGATTATTGAAATTTTGAAAATCATTGCAAAAGGACAAATTTCCCTAATAACTTTAATAGCAGTGCATGCCTTCAAGTAAACTCAAATGGACAACCACTGAGCAGAAAAATGTTTACCCTGCTGGAAATCTGGTGGTTTCTCTTCATTTTTACAATAAATGTATATTGAAGTCCCACACTTACTTAAATCAACAAAAAGTGCAAAATACTGTAGTACATATGTTAACTTCAAAGAGACTTCTTAAAATCTGTTCACATTTCCAACACATCATCATCACAATACCTTTCCTCTGTATTAACATCATCATTCCACAATTTTTTTTTGACACAAACTTGCCAGTCTAGGGAAAAAAAAGTTTCAAAACAGGTAATTGACCTCAACTCTATTCCTGAATGTATGGAATTACATTCACTGTAGTAACTGCACTCAAAACTTTTCATTACCCACAGTAAAAGATTCTACAGAAGTGTTTTATTTGTAGTCCAATGGAATTTTAAACATTTCAAAAGCTTGTTAAAATCCTACACTGAATAAGTCAGTTTAACTATGTGGTTGTTTGTTGTTTGAAGGTTCTTGAGGGTTGTTTCCAAGTTTTGCCTTGTGGAAGTGACATCACAACTTTGGCACTCCTTAGGTTAAGTCGATACTAAGTATCGATCTACTGTAGAGCACTTAATACATACTGGTACCAGTAGAAAACCAAACAACACTAAACACGAGAGATTACCCAACAGAATAAGACAGAAAATTGAATGCTTGACCAACAGTATTGAACCGTACAGCATACTGTAATCAGATCCATTCAGTAAACAGCATACAGTGCGCAGAAACAGCATAATAGTGTACAGTACCTATGGACAACGCAAAATCATGTTAAACTCCTTTTGTCATCACAACCCAAGTTGACAGCCACAACTTTGGGAGAGAATTACAGTACTTTGATTGACTGGTCTTTAAATTTTGCTGTTTTCTAACACACAAAAGATTTTACAATTCATTCACAACATGAAGTAAACAAGCCTAGCCAGCATTCAGCTAGTATGTCATACTGTACATGAATGATTTTTCGACATTAGGCCTATTCCATCATGCTACAAACAGTCTATTTGCTATGAAGATAAGAAGTGTTAAGTGAGGAAGTGGGGTTAATTGCTCTAAATACAGGTTGTGGTTAGGTAAGGTTATTTACCTCCCTTTGGGGAATTTCATGTCATATGACTGAATTTCTTGGAATCTGTACACATTTCCTTACCTCCATAGTCTTATGGTAAACTTTTACAATTTATACCATTAACCACTAAATTTGAAGTTCTATAGTATCATAGCCTTTGGATTTCATATATTCATACGCAATTGTGATTAACTGTACTGGGACTACCCATACAACCTTTTTGTAAAAAGCTATTACAAAGGATTGTGGGATACAATGTTGATGTATGTCCTTTTTGCCATAGTAAAATGCCATTGACAAAATCACAGACTCCCTATACATGGACAGAACATACTGTACTACACTGTACATTGTCGCTACCGTACGTGTGAGAAAAAGAGCACCAAAATGGCCATTTGCATGATTTTGTGTGAAAGTTTGGACTTGCTCAAGTCAATTCCCAGATTTTTGCAAGAAAGTTGAAGTATTTTTGAAATATGGCAGGGTAAGGTCAAAATCATTACACTTATTGCAGGAATATGATATTCTTCCACATTCAAGTTTAACTTTTGCTTAAAATATTACAGAGTCGTCATCAAATCAGACGATTTACAGGTTCACGGCGGCCATCTTGGTGCGCCTTTTTTGTCCCAGTCGGCGGTGACCATCTACAGATAGGACATATACGCTATATGCTGTGTCCATGTATGTAAGTCCATGGACAAAATACCAAAACCCTGCCCCACCATCCCTTGTAATCCCCTGTTGGAAATGGGTTTATGTATTTGGTCAAGTGGTGGAACATCTGCTTCTCACACAGATGGCCAGGTTTAGATTCCCATGTGAAGTCACCAATACCAAAGACTTTAACAGGGGCTTTTGCTACTGATGAAGTAGAATAGTCAAGTGATGAACTGATTTTAGTTGACCACAGCTGGGGTCTATCACCTTTAATCTTTCAAAATTCCTTGCTTACTTGTATCATGGATGGCTGCACACTGAGCTATATCTGGATTCCCTCAATTTCACTGCATGTGGGGGGTATGGAATTTGTAGACAATAAATGAAGAAAATTTAAGGCTAATGGACCCCACTAATGGCTGCCTACAGTCACTAAACACAAGCACTGATCGGATTCCTCAATGAGGAAATTTTGATCATACTGTAGGAAATGCCTTTTTTGTACATGACAACATATTTTAAAAACTGGGAAATTCGAAAATGAAAAAAAAAACCAAAATGATAAAATGTTTCAAACCAGAATGCAAAAATGCATTGAGGTTTCGATGATACATACATGTTCTTTTCAATAAAATGCTACATTTCTTGTAACAACTGGTGACCCAAAATAACCTTTGTCTCCACCTGTAAGTAACTGGTTTTTCTTTTAACCAAAACATTTCTCTATTCAAAAAGCCAAATTTCATACTGTGCCTTAAGATATTCTGCAAACAAGGTTTTCAGAGTTTGATGACAGGTGATACCAGATGACCACTGACCTCCACCAAAAACAAGAGGTACAATACTTTCAACTCCCGATAACACATCCATATTAGGAAATCCATCCAAGTTTCCTACCTTGAGATATTCCATTTTGACAAGTTTTTCAAAGTTTGACAGATCATCACCCCAGATGTCCTTTCACCTCCACAAAAAAAAACCATAATTCATTCACATACTGATTTTGAAATCCATCCACCTTTCGTACCTTGAGCTATCCTAAACAAGTTTTTCTAAGTTTGACCCCCTATGACCCCAAATGACCTTTGATCTCTACCAAAATCAATAGAGTTCTTCCTTACATCATAACGCATCAACATATCAAGTTTGAAATCAATCCAAGCTTCCTACCTTTAGATATTGTGTTAAAAAGGTTTTCAGGATTTGTCCCCTTCTGACCTCAAATGCACCAACATATCAAGTTTCAAGTGAATCCAACTTTCATACCATGATGTATCATGTAAACAAGGAATTTAGGGTTTGACGCAGTGTGACCCTAACTGACCTTTGACCTCCACAAAAATTTATTGGGTTTTTCCTTACATCATAACACATCAACATATAAAGTTTGAAATTGATCCAAGTTTTCTACCTTGAGATAGAGTGTAAACCAGGATTTTGGGGTTTGACCCCATGTGACCCCAAATGACCTTCTCCTTCCACAAAAATAAATCAGGTTCTTTCTTACATCATAATGCATCAACCTATCAAGATTGAAATTAATCCAAGTTTCCTACCTTGAGATATAGTGTGAAAAAAGGAATTTGGGGTTGGACCCCATGTGACCCCAAATGGCCTTTGACTTCCACGAAATTATATCGAGTTTTTTCTTACATCATAACGCATCAACATATCAAGTTTGAAATGAATCAAAGTTTCCTATCTTGAGACACAGTGTAAACCAGGATTTGGGGGTTTGACCTTATGTGACCCCAAATGACCTTTAACCTCCACGAAAATAAATCGGGATCTTTCTTACATCATAATGCATCAACCTATCAAGATTGAAATTAATCCAAGTTTCCTACCTTGAGATATAGTGTAAACAAGAAGTTCAGAGTTTAACCCCATGTGACCCCAAATGACCTTTGAATTCCACGAAAATATATCGGGTTTTTTTGTTACATCATAACACATCAACATATCAAGTTTGAAATTAATCGAAGTTTCCTACCTTGAGATACAGTGTAAACAAGGAGTTCAGGATTTGACCCCACGTGACCCCAAATGACATTTGACCACCAAAATCGATAGGGTTCTTTTTTACATCATAATGCATCAACATATCAAGTTTGAAATTAATCCAAGTTTTCTACCATGAGATATCGTGTAAACAATGATTTCGGGGTTTGACCCCACGTGACCCCAAATGACCTTTGACCTCCACCAAAATCGATAGGGTTCTTCCTTACATCATGACGCATCAATATATCAAGTTTGAAATTAATCCAATTTTCCTGTCTTGAGATATTGTGTAAACAAGGATTTTTGTTTTTGACCCCCTGTGACCCCAGATGACCTTTAACCTCCACCAAAATATATAGGGTCCTTCCTCTTAGTATGAGGTATCTGTGTACCAAGTTTGAGAACTGTCAGATCTTCCCTTCTCAAGATATCGTGTAAACAAAGTGTCACAAACACACACACATATGCACATACACACATACATACACACACACATACACACACGCATACACACATACATACACACACACGCCATCATGAATGCATAGGTTTCTCTTTTCTTCGAACCAAAAATCAATAGGGTTTCTTCCTTACATCATAATGCATCAACATATCAAGTTTGAAATCAATCCAAGCTTCCTACCTTAAGATATTGTGTTAAAAAGTTTTCAGGATTTGTCCCCTCCTGACCTTTGACCTCCACCAAAATAAAAAGGGTTCTTCTTTACACCATAATGCATCAACATATCAAGCTTGAAATGAATCCAAGTTTCCTGCAATGATGTATCATGTAAACAAAGATTTCAGGGTTTGACCCCATGTGACACCAAATGACCTTTGACCTCCACCAAAATTAATTGGGTTTTTCCTTTAATCAAAACCCATTAACCTATCAAGTTTGAAAAGAATCCAAGTTTTTTACCTTGAGATATAGTGTAATTAAGGATTTCGGGGTTTGACCCCACAGGACCCCATGTGACCTTAGAACTCCACGAAAATAAATCGGATTCTTTCTTACATCACAATGCATCAACATACCAAGTTTGAAAGGAATCCAAGTTTCCTACCATGAGATATCGTGTAAACAAGGATCTCCAGATTTGACCCCATGTGACCCCAAATGACCTTTGACCTCCACCAAAATCAATAGGGTTCTTTCTTACATCATAACGCATCAACGTATCAAGTTTGAAATTAATCCAATTTTCCTACCATGAGATATCGTGTAAACAAGGATTTGGGGTTTGACCCTGTGACCCCAAATGACCTTTGACCTCCACCAAAATCAATAGGGTTCTTCCTTACATCATAATGCATCAACGTATCAAGTTTGAAATTAATCCAAGTTTCCTATCTTGAGATATCGTGTAAACAAGAATTTTGGGGTTTGACCCCCTGTGACCCCAGATGACCTTTGACCTCCACTAAAATCGATAGGGTTCTTCCTCTCAGTATGGGGTATCAGTGTACCAAGTTTGAGAATTGTCAGATCTTCCCTTCTCAAGATATCGTTTAAACAAGCAAAGTGTCACAAACACACACACATACACACGCACACACACACACCCACATACACACACACGCACATACACACATACACACATACACACATACGCCATCATGAATGCATAGGTTTCTCTTTTCATCGAAACCAAAAAGGCACACCAGGGTCTAATTTGGTTTATTCCAATACATTTAATTTACCAGACAGCTAGAACATGCTGCAGCACAGTAAAGTATGAGAAAAATATTTAACACAAAGATACATTTATAGCATCTGAGAGAGTGATTTCAGAATGGAATTCTCTTCAATCTCTTCCAGTTTGTATATTGCCAATGGCACCAGCAGAAATCTGGATAGTATGTTTTATAGGCTTAATAATTAAATGGCATAATACAGCCGAGTACTGCAGGACTTCTCATTTTTCACTCATGAAACCAAAGAGTGTGTTACCAAATGAAACACGAGAAAAGGTTGTGTGATTTAATTATACATGCATGCAGTATAAACAATAGCTATATTTAAGCACATACAGTACTGGCATATCACCGCAGATTGAGGTGGTTGCTAACTCTATGATGTGTGCAAAACACAACATTGAGGAAGGAACAAGTTTAAAAGTTGCTTCTTTCCTTGTAGGGTAACAACAGCATTTTAAAAGAGATTGTGTAAAGCCAGTATGTGTGATACACTGTACATCAGGGGTTCCAAAAGAAACTCTAAAGGGGGGGATTAATTACTGCTGCCCTTGGTCAAAGTTAACCCTTTACCATTGTGCTCCGATCGGGGCATATTTGCGCGGATCAGGAGTGGGCGGAAAAGCGGACGTAGCCCGCCCCGCATCGGCTTGCGTAGGCCATTGACCCCGTGACCTTAAACTGTTGTCTCTCTAGCTGTTGTGGCCGAATTTTCGGGTAGCTACTCGCAGTTTCGAGCTCCGCGTGAAACAGTAAAGATGTGTGACAGCCGAGCTCTCCGCATGGGTCCAAAAGGCCCCAAACAATGGTAAAGGGTTAAAATAAGCCTGTGGAGTGTGTTAACTGCAAAGCTGATGCCACTGTCTCTGCGTGTGTGCACGTAAACGTTTAGCCGAGCAGTGCAGATATTTTAGATTAACCCTTTACTGTTGTGCTCTGATCGGGGCATATTTGCGCGGATTGGGAGTGGGCGGAAAAGCGGACGTAGCCCGCCCCGCATCGGCTTCCATAGGCCATTGGCCCCGTGACCTTAAAATGTTGTCTCTCTCGCTGTTGTGGCCAAATTTTCGGGTAGCTACTCGCAGTTTCGAGCTCTGCGTGAAACAGTAAAGATGTGTGACAGCCGAGCTCTCCGCATGGGTCCAAAAGGACCCAAACAACGGTAAAGGGTTAAAGGAGGGTACCGGGGAAAAAGCTTGCTTCAAGGTCCCTACGGTATAAGGTGCAATTTAAGTATTTCAAAGGCCTTTTATTTGTAAGTTCAAACATTGCTGCAAAGGTGTCCTCTTTTTTAAACAAAAAACCAAGATACTGACATTTTTACAATTTTTGTGGACATGAAAGCTGGGATTTTACCGGAAGGGGGAAATGGGGGAGGGGGAATTCCCTTCTTTTACCAACTTTTAATCCCTTACATTAAAGTGACACTAATAAAGTGTGAAGGGAAGAGGGTGGTACTGTACATTTATTGTACAGTGGGTTGATTTACTGGAGTTTTGGACTTCAACTTCTAACCTTCTGGTTTTAAAGGCCCCATTCTCTCACCTCAAACAGTACCAATTCTCCTAACCTTCTTACCTCAGCACCTCCCACAATTGTCGGAAATTCATCCTCATCCAGACATAATCCCTGTTTATATTGCTTCAGGATGAGTATAGAAAAGATCAATGTGTATAATCAACATACTCTCAAAACACTCTAGGTAGGCTGCAGTGTATTGCTTTGTAACATAAGCTTTGGTACTCTTCATTGTTTGAATTAGCAGTCAATCAAAAAGCTGAACCAATTGAGAGTTTATGTTCCTTCCTACAAGAAGTGTAGTTTGGTGTGAGAGGATGGGCCAAGCAGTGCCAGCAGCCTTTTTCCCAATTGTGGGCACCAGTTTTACCCTTCTCCATTGATTATGTGGAACAACTGAGCATCATGCACAATGGCAGTACTCTTGGTTGCATTTTCAAAGGAGTAAAACTGTTGGGAAGGTGTAGATTCGGAGTATCAAGGACTTTTCTAGCTGGTCTTGAACTTTTGGGGCATGTGATACCACACCACCACTCACCTCAAATCACTCTGAGGAATCTGACTGTTTGCACATCTAAATGAAGAATGATACTGTAACTCATGTCTATTTGAGTTGAATAAAACAGCACACTCCTTTCTGTCCTAAGGAGCGTGGTTTGTAGCACACCTGAAAACTCTAAAACAAGGCCTGTTCTACTCATCTATTCTTCTTATTTTCCAAGCCACAGAACCATTACACAGTGTATCTGCTACCAGCTGCTTTGACATGATTCCAATGTATTGACATTCCAATGTATTGAGTTCCCCAATTTCACAAACTGTGTTTTGGACCAAAACTACAAAAAAAATGCTTTCATTTGTCCCTAAAGTTGAAGCACTGTGAGTGGTAAAATGACCAAACCTCCAACACAAGAGTAAAATGATACATAACTCAAAGACATAGTATGTGGAGCTTGGTGGAGAAGAAGAAGCTTTTAAATTAATACTCCATTACAGTCTGTAGTACATGGCGTCGGCAGTAATCTTCGGGGCCTATTATGCTGTAGCTAGAGTAAAATATAGCACAGTCACTTTTTAAAAGGTAGTGTGATGTGACATGTCAGTAAAAAGCCATGACTTTACTAAAGGAAAAATCCGTTGGAATTATGTCAATATCTTTTATCGTTCTTAAGATACACAGTCCCTCTTCAAAGTTTGAATATTTCTTCAGCAACTTGTTGCTTATGCAAAAATAATGATGAGGAGTGCTGCACACTGGTGTTACTTTTCTTCACCCTACATTAATAACCTTTTAATAACTCATCAGATAGTGTATGACTTGGTAATTGATGCTGATGATTTTCAAGGACACAATTTAAACTTTCAAAATAAACCCTTCAGGACAAACTGATGTTACATGTACAACTGTCCTTGAAATGAAGATTGCAAAATCAAAGGATAACATTTGCCATATAGGGCATGTCCCTCTCATGACATCACAAGATTTGTATACTAAGCTGATCTTTGTGCATGATTAAGTGCAAATCAGAAATTACCCAGTAAAATTGTCAATTTCTGATGGATTTTGATGGGAATTACAGCAATTTTCTTGGTTCTTAATGCTTTTCGTATCATCAAATTGCCCTACATTTTCATTTTTGTGTCACACAACCATTAATAAGCATACATAAACCTACCAAAATATGGGAGCATTCCATTATAACTTTACAGTTTCTGTAGATACAGGCCTTTTGAGTCTCTTAAAACTCTAAATGCCAGGTGTTTCTGGGACTTTCCCCTCTTCTCCTCTAATGGGGTTGTCCCTGGTATGCACCAGGAATCCTATGCTAGGCCCCTGCACCCTACACACTTGTTGTGCCTCTTATACACACAGATTCTTGGCACTGAATTTCTAGCAAGTCAAATTCCTTCTATTGAGGAGATTGTCCCAAGGGATAATTTCTTGCAGGAAATGCTGCCATGACAGTCATTCTGCAAATCCGGTAATGCTTATAGTCTTTCATCATCTCTTACAGAACCTTTATAGACCATCCTTCCTCAGAGACTGAAGAATGAAACATCATATCCTATGTCTAGGAGTTTTAATTGAAATGATCCAGTCATCCATGACTTCTGTTCTGATAAATTATTAACTGTAAATATCATGTTTCATTTAAGCCCTTGAGAAATGTCTATCCTTCATAATATTAACAAACCAGGCGATAAAAAAACAACTGCAATGTCTCTCCACAGTGTTGACTACAAGTTCTAAAATTGTCACAAACTGTTTATTGCGACTTATAGATCAGCACTAAGTTCTCTAGAGATGAGTTACACATCTCCTTTAAAACATTTTCTTGCCTCCTCCATTTTGTTGCAAATATTATTCCTCTTACAGCTAGCAACAGCGAAGGGTGCAAGCTATTTTGTAATTTATCTGTCTTGCCTGAATATTAGGGCTATTCCAGTAACCTTGCAGTTGTCATTAAGACATTTTTTGTGGTCTATTAAAGATGGTTGTGAAAACACCAGCTTGCTACACTTGTCAATGTCAGTATCTCCACCATCACTTGCCTAGCTAACAATCACTTCTCCAACCGCAAGCCAGACCTCACAACCACAAGCCCTGTCACACCACACTGGACAGCTACCAGTATTAACAGGATAAGACTTTCGTTTTTAATTCCAAAGCCCATGATCATATCAACACAGTCTTTTGTCAATAGGGCAACTTCTTCAAGAGACGTTACACATAAGTAGCACAAATGAAAAGGTCATTCTCATCGAGCACCAAGATATTAAAATCATTCTCTCTGACTTATGTATAACATCACAGAGAAACTTGCTGTCTACTGATGATGTAGCTACAGTACACTATCTTGTACCAAAGGATGATATCATGCATATGACCTCTACAGGGTAGTTTATGCCACAGTCACAGGAACTAAGAGAGATCACTGACTCAAGACAGTATGTTACGGACACTTACAGTATGCTGGACTTAGAAATGTCTCAAGTTTATAACCAATAGAATTCAAATCACTCAAAACCATCCATGCAATACAAAAGGTTTGAATTACCTTAGGAAAATTGTAACTTGGAGGATTTTATTTGAGTTGGCAATAATACTGTGTATTATGTATTACAGTTAATAGTACAATAACAATTTCAATTCAAGTACATATTGTTAGCAGTTTGACTACCTTTAGAACAGACAATGTCTAATTTGTTTCCTAAAGTAGTTATACAGGGATGGCAGCTGTTTGCAACAATTTGGTCCATACTACAGGCTACCCCAGACTGCTGCTTCCCATTGCACTATCTGCTGTTATTTTTATACATCTCTGTCTCTGTCAAAGCTCTATCCCCCACCCCAAAAACTTCTGTAGCCCCAAAACAATGTCTCTGCTTTCTTGCAAAACCAAGTCTACAACACATGCTAGTACCCCTGACAATGGCTTCAAGTTCTGGTTTACTTACCAATTTCTAATTTATCTGGATCTGTAGCAGTCTGCACTGCTGGTCCGGCTGACTCAAGCAGCTGAATGGGCGGAGCAGCCCCTGCTTGTTGGCCAGGATCTGTGACGTGTTCAATAGTGTAGTTCCCCATGTCTAAGCTTATTTCATGTCTAAAAATGATACAGGAGATGTATAAAACACATTTATAAAACTTGAAGAAAGAAAGAAAATGAAGTTAACTTTTACTTGAAGGAAGGGTCTAGACTACAACCCCACTTATGGTATGAGACTGTTAGGGGGTACTTATTCTACACATACTGGTGAAAACTGACCAACTGACCTGGAATCTGACATGAAGAACTTTTGCCCTCAAGATACAGTATTTAACAGTTAAGGTTGTCACATTTTCGGTCAAAAAGTGAACTTGAAGAAAGCATAGCCTTACACAATTGAACACTCCTTTGCTTTACTTTATTCATTAATTGTAATCAATTTTTCTGTCTAACTCCCATGTAATAAGAATTATGTAATGCATGAGCAGTGCAGGAGGGGGCTTTCAAAAAGCTTCAAACTCTCCATGAGGAGCTTTCATTTTGGTGTTCATATTGACCAATCTCAATGTTTAAATTTACAGCAGTTGTTAAAAACCTAGGGTTTCACGGTACCACTGGTAATTGGTACCGTTGGTACCGCCACAAATGGTACCGGTAATACCATAGTACCGGTACCAGAAGAATTAAAAAAGTAGGATTTTTATCACATGCAAAATATCCGTAAAAATACCATGCATTGACATAAGTGAAGTCTTCTGATAATCCCTGCCTCCCGTTTCAGAATTTTTTGTAACATTTAGTCACCACGCACTCACCAAATCGGTAAACAAAAAAAGAAATAACCTCTCTGCAAATTTAGCATCCCATAAATACGGGACAGAAAATAAATCAGCGCTGCACGACCGCACCGGAGCTAGACCCCACAAGATGACAAGAGCACTCAGAATTGTAATGAAGATTGCAAAAATAATTTCTGCAAATAATGGCAATCCCCCTCCTAAAGTATAACCAAAAGTTATCAAGTAGAACTTTACAAAAATATTTCCATAAAAGACTGATTCATCAAGCTTTCTTCCCGCCGAGTTATCACTATCAAAACTAAATCAAAGGGCTTCATGATTGAATTTATGAATGCATCGCCCAGCAATCCGTTGTACAATAACACTATACTGTTCTTCAGTACGTAGCTATCAATACAACAAAGCAAGTAAGTTGATCTGATGAACACGCGAGCCAATGTTTTAAGCGGGATTTACTGTGTGTTCAGTCCCATTGCTTCACTGTGTAAATTTCTGAAAGAACGTTCGTTGCGTTCGTACGAAAGTTTTTCTTTCACAAACATAGTGAGCGTTATGGAGCAGTCCCATTGAATCACTGTGTTAGAATCAGAAATCGTCGATGCAACGTTCATGTCAGAGCTTGCAATGCTATGATTCTTTGTCTGCTTACAACAAATTTCTCACTCGTATAATGTTGTGTGCTATCGTAATCAAAGTGAATTCTATCAATCAACACATGGTATCTACTCTTAATACACCACGTAAAAGCATTTGCTGATGAGCAGCGATCATGGGGGTTGCGGGGGTTGCGCAGAATGTCGAAAGAAAGCAAGGGCCCTGTTAGTGTGGAAGGTACTAGTTCTGCGAAAGTAACGTTAAACGGCACTTTCCGAAATTCTTAGGGGGATTTGTGACTAAAATAGTGCAAAACGATTATCAAGTGTATGTTCCCTTTTTGTATTGCAATGCTAAGAGACACGGCGCATTTATCAAATGGGTATTTGTTTCATTCAAGTATCATTCTAATTCAAATGCTTTATTTTTGAGAAAAGATTTTCACCTCAAAGTTGACTTATCGTGTCCGTCTAAATACACAATGTGAAGGTGAGGCTGGCGCTGCCAGGGATCCTTCTGAGACTGCGCAGAATGTCGAAAGAAAGCAAGTTCCTTTTCAGTGTGGAGGGTACTAGTTCTGCGAAAGTAACGTTAAACGGCAATTTCCGAAATTCTTAGGGGGGATTTGTGACTGAAATGGTGTGAAATGATTATCAAGTGACTATTCCCTGTTCATATTGTAATGTTTAGAGACACGGGGCATTTATCAAATGGATTTTTGTTACATTTTAGTATCATTCTAATTAAAATGCTATAATTATGAGAAGAGATTTTCACCTTACAGTTGAGTACCAGTCTCCACGATACTTCGGTACCTTTAGGATGGTGGTACCGTACCGTACCGGTACTTACGGAAATACCGGTATACCGTGAAACCTTATAAAAACCACTACATATTCCACAGTAGGAAGAGTTGAAACATAAACAATCCAGTCTGCTTCAGTAAAAAGGGTTAAGCATTGCAATAAAAATGTAATTCCACCCCCTGAAAGTTACTTATTCAAACTTTTTACAAAATTCAGGCACCGATGGATATTTAACAGGTCTCTTACTTAGATTAGTTAAATGATCAATCACCCAATCCACACTTGTCTATTAAACCACATTAAACCTTTTCATAAACATGCAACAAACGTCAAATCAATTCTGCTCAATCTCTGAAATTCTGGAGCCCCCCCCCCATGCAAGCCTTCATTCAGATTATATTGCCTTTTCACATGAGTCGCCAAAAGTCACTCCCACTGAAGGGCAAAATATCAACAGCCATCTTGTCTGTCATCACCTGCTTCATTCACAGCTACAGTAGCTACGCATACTGCACTATGGCTTTGGCCTGGCAGTCAAGAACGGGTTGGACGTACAGTATGACACCAGCTATATATTCCATACCATGTCTGTCTTCCCTTCATCTATGGTGATTGTGCATAGAGTTCCCTCATCAACATACCTGTACAGTGCTAGATTGCAGGGGTTCTGGGGGTTGCAGCATCAGGTCAAATAGAATTTACAAACCTATTAATACCTTCATATCATAAAACATATACTTTTGCATGTTGTTCCTGGTCATCAATGTCACAATTTTGCCCCATTACTATGGATGAAACTGAAATTACTGTACACATGGTTGTCAAATGGACTGGATTTGTTGGAATTTTACATCAACTTATAATATATTTGACATCAATTTGTAATATTTTAATTTAATCTTCAGTACTACATCACCCATCAATACATTTTAACCCAGATGTGGATTGTTTTCCCTGCTCCAATGGTAAAGCGAGCATGTGCATGACAGCGGCCAATTCCATTTTTATAGTCTTTGGTAAGACATGGTCTGGTTGTCAAATGAGGAATTCTAGTACACACAATGACAACCTTTTATTTGTTCCAAAAATTATTTTCCCAGGTCCTAAGATCAGAGCTTACCTCCTGCCAAATGAAAACTATCCATTACCCATTTAAGCATGCTTAATGTATTAAAGTCATTGAAAAGGGAAACTACTGTACAGTACCACTGCAACCCCCCTAAACTTAAAGCAGCCAGTGTTCTCTACTAGCTGTTTTGAAAAAATCTGGAAGGCTGGTATAGCACCCTGACAAAAAATATGCCACCCACACAAAAAAAGTTATACCACCTCGATAAAAAGCTAAGCTACCTGGCCAAAAACTATCAATTTGAAACCTTTCAAGAAAGCAAACAGCAATAATATCAGTGTTAACATTGAGTAATGATCACCAGAACTGTTCCTAGTTATCAAAGAAATCTATAATTATATTCATCACCGATTTTAACTAAAATTTTCCAACGAGAGACATCCTCTCTCCCTCTTTGGACCACTTGCCAATAAAATGATCACTACTATTAAACCTTCAACTTTTGGACACCACCCTGACAAAAATTGAATCGGTGGAGAACACTTGGATGTACTTTGAGGGTCTTTGAACCCTACTTACCTTTCAGCACCTATTACTACAAAAGGATGGGCCCATCCTCTGCAGAATAACCCCTGCAATTAATGGAATCCACTAGATAGTGCCCTACTGTAGATGGTGCCCTACCATAGATGGTGTCTAACTCACTGGTGTGAAATTAATTACAGTATATTTTACCTGCTGATGTGATCATCTCTCTCTTCAAGGGCATGGACAGTCTCCACATCGATGACTTCTTCCTCTATCATCCCATCCACTCTCTGCATTAAGTCAACAGACTCTTCCAGTTCACTGTTAAAGTTGGAGGGAAAGTCCCCAACATCGATGTTTAAGACATCGCCAGACCCAAATCCAGGCAATTCCATCATGATGGAAAAATCTGAAAGTTAGGATAAACAAATGAAAAATAGATTTCTTATGGACAGAACATGCTACGTACAATAACTTGTTACGTGTATTGTAGACTGTTGCCTCTGCACTTAACATTTGGGGCTTTATCAAAATGACTGCCCACTATGGCCTTGTATGCATTTAAGTTTGGAAAAAAGAATTGCCCAGAGCCAAATTTATTTTTGATATATGTTAAGGAGGAACACATTCAATGCATTCTGGTGAATTTTTTATCCATTTCCCAAGTTCTGTTCTCCAAAAATTAGCAACTGAATGTGGCAAATGTTCTACATAGACTGAATTTTATATAGCAGGCCGGCATAATGTCATGGATTCACAATGTTGGCCAATGTTTTATGGTTTTGTTTTTTTTAAATATATCCTTTTTTAATTTTTTTTTTTTATAAATTACCACCAATTTCATGTAACTAAACACCAATTTACATCGATACAGTACCATAGTGCATCCTGAGGGATACATTCTAAATCCTGTAGCCTTTGTTTTTTACCTTTTGCGTCAACTTCAAATGCTTATATCTCAAAAACCAGACAGAGGAAATTGATGAAACTTTCTGTGGGAACGCTTAGCATATGTTCTTCTTTAGTATACTAATCCTTTGAAGTTGGTTCTAAACTATTCTTTTAAGTGGTTCAGTGTCACCAAATCTTGCAAGAAGTTTGAAATAATGCTGCAACAATAAGAGCATGCCGAATTCCTCCATAAGAATGATGGACTGTCAAGGCTTGGAAATAGCCAGTTAGTTAGAGTTTTACGGCCCAGTTTCCATCCTATTGGTTAAGTCGAGCTGGCCACAGCCTCTTTTCCAGTTGTGGCTTACTGGTTTGTTTTCCCTTCTCCATTGCTTACTGCATGCAGAGCATCAGGCACAACAGCAGTAGTTCCATTTTTAGAGTCTTTGATATGATTCCTGGGGATCTGAATCAAACCCGCGCCTTCCACGTAAAAGGCAAATGCTCTGTTGTTAGACCAAATAAATGGTTGGCTTGGAAATAAGCTTGAACCAGAAAGCCAAAAGGCTTAGTGATTTCTTGCTGCTGAAATGCTTTCTTTCTTTCAAATTGACAGTATTTCATAGATTTGTTTTTCAATTTAGGCACAGAATGTCAAGGATTCATTTAACAAAGATCAAAATACACTTATATAATGTTGATAACCTACAGATCCCAACGAGAACTGACCCCCAGTGACAACAGATGACCTTCGACCTCAATCAAAATCAAAAGGGTTTTTTGATTTTCTCACAACCTCTGAATACCTGAAGTCACCTCTGGTCTGTACCAAAAACAAGGTCCTTATGATGTTAACAAGTCATTTGAGCAATTTTTGTTGTGACCTCAAATGACCTTTGACCTGCATCAAAAACAATGAGGTTCTCTCTCTCAACATTGCAAATCTGTATCCCAAATAAGAAAAGTGTTGGTCACTCCAATCTTAAGATACCATTTTTACAAGCCATTTTCAACATTTTTGCAATTTTACTGCTGGGGACCTCAAATGACCTTTCACCTATACCAAAAACAATAGGCTTCTTCCTCTCAACATGACAAATCTATATACCAATAATGAAAAACAATGGACATTCCAACCTCGAGACATCATGTTTACAAGCAAAGTGTCACAAACACACATACCTGTACACACACACACACATACACACGACACCAACATGGCATAGATTCCTTGCCTGTCTACAGCAAGGAATCAAAAAGGGCACAGACAAAGGGAACACTCTGGCTGTAAGTCGAACTTATTTCATAGGTCATTTTACTTATGTTGCGGTACTTACTACAGCCATTAATAAAGCCCTGACAGCCATGGCTATTGCAGAGCACCACCATTGGTTGGGGCAAAGCATACAAAAACTTTGAAAAATCGTGACTACAGTACTAAAACAGCCCAAATGGCATTTGCGAGGTTTGTAAGTACAATCTAAGCAGTTGTAATTTTGAACTTTCATTTGCAATAAATCTTTCAAAATTGTGCAAAATTTAAAGGATATCAACTGTACATTGCCATTTTTTGTGTACACTGTAAAGCTGTCCAGTCGGCACAGCAGAACAGCCCTCTTTCCCAGCGACTGACTTTGGAAACATTTGAAGCTTCCTCATTGGGAAATTTTGTCTGCTTTCTGTTCTTTCTTAAAGAAGGAATGGAGGGTAATCTTCTGTTGCAAATTACCCATGTTGCCAATTAATGGATTGTGACATCTAAACGCCAACATTACATGCCTATAAGCAGGAAGCTCCTGCTGAATAAGCTTTTCTGTCCTTCTGCTCATAAAGGATAGCTGAATGTGAATACAGTGCTGGACATACAGGCTGTAAGTGCACGTGCAGTTGGCTACTCATGCTTCATACTACAGCACAGTAAATGGTGTGATGTTGTAAATTTTGGCCTACAGAGTTTATTGCCAGTGACGATGCAACATCCAACATTCCAACTCCCTAATAGAGGCCACTGATTTGATATCATTCACTCCACACTCTTTCAACTTCAACCAAGTACGTACCCTGTATAGGAATATTGAAAAGGGTCTCGTGCAGTATTGTACTGCTCTTGTAGGGACAAAACCAGCATTACAGGCTAATCGGAACCTTGCACTTCAGCATGGTATCGAGGTAAGACTGAGGCAAAGTTTACAGAATTTAGTGTACAGGTATGGATTTGTGAGTACAGCATACATTATACCCTGCTGTGATCATGCAGCACATGTAAGTTACAAACAAGAGACCTTGATTATTCAGGTAAGTTGTGTATATTTAGAAAGATTTTGATGGGGTGAAGGGGTTAAATGTGATTCTGAGGTGAGCATGATAAATTTTATGAGATGATAAGATTACAACTGATAAATTTTATGAGATGATAAAGATTACAACCAGTAGTTCATCAGATAACATATTCATTTCCATTACTGCAGCCTCTCTTAGTGACGTAAATCTTGCAAATCTAGCACACTTGTGTTCAACAGTAGTGGTCACATTGTACAGTGAAAGGAGAGATACTGTAGGCATACAGGAGTCACTGTAAGTCTGTACTTTGATTTTGGTACTGTAGTCACTGTGTTACTGATGACAAACTCAAAATTTGTATCACAGCTTGACCCATCCTTATTTACTTTATGGAGATGGAACCAGAATGCATTCCCTGTGATTGTGGTATCACTGTCAATATAAATATTCTGCTTGACTGTGGGGACTAAGGGTTTGAAAAATCTCCTGTCTTGTTGCCCTGTCAGGCTGTCACACAATTTAACTTCTAAAATTAGTACTGTAATGTCTGGTTTAGATTGACTGTTGCACAAAAGAGAAAATACTATATCACAGAAACATGCAGTGTGCATTACTATTTAATATTTCTGTTGCTTTCTGTAATGGCATTCACTGAAAATAAAACATGAACACTCCATGTGCACACAACTATGGTATGTTTTAGTGGGAAAACACAGTAGTGACATCACTTTCAGGTTACTTTCAACATGGTGATCTACAGTATCTGTGCTGTAGCAGACAGTGGTTTAGACTATGGCTTAAGGTGCCCATGCCCATGGGCACGTTCTGCTGGGTAATTATTGGATTTTTGTTGCCCAAACCATTGACAAGATGCCCTCGGGCATCAGTGCACCAGTGATACTGCTAAGCAGCCCAAGCTACTGCGTGATTCTGATGCAATAACTTGTCAATTTGATAAACTGATGTTTGTGTAAAGTTCCACAAGACTGAAATTTCCAATGAGTCTGTTCTTTTCCTTTAATTTTCATATGTGAAAGAGGAATCATATCTACACAGTATGGTGAAACTTCCATTCAAATCAGATTTTATTTTTCAAGGCATCAGTAAATGAAGTCACTCTATTTATGTTCCAAAGTGAGTTTAAGGGCATCAGAGGTTATATCACTTTATCACGTTGACAAGAAATGCTTTGTTCCCCTTGACTTTTTCAGAATGTTTTTATTGACCTTGGAAGTTAATGGAAATAAGACCTCCCTGCAGGGAATGCTAATTCTGTAAGTTTTCATGGTACAGTACTTATGCAATCACATTTACATTTGGATAATATGGGACTGTTAAGGAGAACACTGGTTGCCAGTTAATAATGAAAAACAAAAGACAATTCATGGATGTGAGGATAATTTCATGTGCTCTCTACAAGTTCTCCTTCTGCTGAAAATGTGACAACTTTACCTGCAAATATCTTGAGACCCACATATCCTGGGACTAAAGAGATGGGAGGGGGACTGGGGGCTGTACCCCCCCCCCCATTTCTGCCATAGGCATATTGGGCCACCTTACATTGCTGTTATATTGTTGAATACATTGGCATGCTTTGCTGATTAGCCCTCCTCCCCACTTCAAAATTGGCTCCACAGCCCCTGACATCTGATTTCAATGCAAATTTCACCAAAGTGATTAGTATGCTGTAAGTGCAGTAGCCTCTCTTACATATCAAAACTGGATAAGACTGTAGAAAACCTTGTGTTTTGGGGGAAAAGAAGGCTATGTGACTCATACTCCAGGGGTGACCAATTCATTTTGACTTAATGTAAATTGCATGGCATGATAGGTAATTATCAGTTCTACATGATAATCAGAGAGACATAATGTAAGGAAACATAACGTGTGCATTAAGGCCTAGACCATTTTGTCATCAGTAATGAAGAAACACTTGAAAGGGGGGATTAGTTTTTAAACAAGAGCCCAATAGGCACTGTGGTTCCTTGCTAGATATTATGAGAACTGTACAGCCAGTCTGTGAAATAGAGCTAAGCAAAAGTTCATACTCAGTGTTTGTAACATCTTCACAAGGGGTATTTTAGTACTAATTTTACATGAAATCAAAGATTAAATTCTGTGGCCTTACTGACATTAAACTTTTGTGATGCTTGGTGATCCTTCAAAAACACTACCTCATTTCCATATGTATTTATGCTTGTAATCAAATTTGATATTATCACCAAAAAATGATACACAATGTGGTCAGAGAATGAAAAACACCCCTTGTATTTCTCTCACAAGTTATTTTTACCTGCTCTCAAATAAAACTTGCTGTTACTTTAAAACAATCTACCACTTGTCCTGTTTGCTACCTCTACACAGAAAACAGGGTTTATTCAGCAGTCAAGCAGAAAGCAAGTGATTAATGAAGTGTGATAATAGAATGAGGATAAGGTTACCCCACAGAGCACAGCAGTATTAAAGAGACATATTGTAGAATCCATGCATTGCTTCCACTGGTAGAGAGACCAGTTTAATGCAGAGTGACCTGTGCTCAGTGAAATCTACAGATTTCAGTTGTTGCCCTCTTAAAACTTTGAATGATCCAAAATATGTGTACAACCCGAAGGAATCATTACTGAACGAACAAAAAGGACAAATTTCTAAGTTGTTTGAGTGCGTAAGCATGAAAAACCAGGTGAGATAAAAAATCTATTGAAACTATCTTTATCTAGCTTACAAGATTTTCTAAATAATATTTCCAGCAGCTGACCTCCAGTGACCTTGATGACCTTTGACCTTAACCAAATACAGATTGATTTGAAATTTGTCCTTTCTACCTTAAAATACTGTGTTAAAACGTTTTTCAGTGTTTGACCCCTGGTGACCTCAGATGACCCCTTGACCCTCACCGAACATATCCAATTTCATCCTTACACCATAACACATCCACGCACCAAGTATGACATCTATCCAAGTTTCCTAACTAGAAATATCCTGTTCAGAAGGTTTTTAGATTTTGACCTCTGGTGACCCCAAATGACCTTTGAACTCCACCAAAAACTATAGGGCACACCTTCTCCCTATGATGAATCTATGTACCAAATCCAAGTTCTATCCAACCTTCCCTTGTTGAGTTAGAGCGTACCGAAGCAAGTGTCACACACACACACACCAACACATACACACACACACACGCCAACCTGACTACATAGGTTCCTTTGCTACCGCAAGGAACCAAAAACTGAAACATATTTCAGACTCTATGCTACAGTATCTGCAAGCATGGCACAAGCAGGGAGCAAGGGGGTTGTTGGAGAAGGCTGACCCCCTGTTAGGGAGAAGATCCAATTTCATCACAGAGCCTCTAACCATACAGTTAGAGATACTTGTCTAATTAACTTCTGTAACCTCAATCTCCCCCCAAAAAAAGGCCTTGATTCTGCTTGCAAGGAAACCATGCTCTAGGGATAGGCGGTACCATGGAATATTGGTACTGGTTTCACAAAGTACACAGAACAGGTGTTGTGGTCAGTACCGGTTCTCAACTCAAGGGTAGGAAAGCTGTGCAGGAAGGAGCCTAAACTCCACACAGCACCTGTGTTATCCTGTACATTCATGCTGCTGGGTGTACAGTATGAGTATGATAATTTCATTTCAGTTTCGGCCAAGGTATTAATGTTTTTGTAAAATAAATTTCTCATCAGCGTATCCTAACACATTTATTTTTGTTAAAATGATATTGTTTTAAAATGAGTACCCCCAATTTTTCGAATATCGGTAATTCTTTGAAAACGAGTATTAGTAACACACTTCATATCTTCTGTATTTTTACAACCTGTAACACCAGTTCCGGTATTTACATCAATACTGCTATACCACCTCACCCTACCATGCTCTTCCACTTTAAAAGGAAAACCTCAAATCCCAATTTCCCACAAGAAAAACCATAAAAAAAATTTTTCAATATAGAAAGCTTATGCGCTGGATTTTCAAATCCTCTAAAAAAAAATTCCCTTTTCACTGCATGGCAAAATGTGAAAACAAACAATAGCCTAATGTATAGGCCTAGGCCTTCAACATGCCTGTGAACTGTTTACCCCACAATGTCCTGAAATGGTGTTGAAGTTTGGTTGGCCAAGGCTAGGCCTACGGTATGGGTATGACTAGCCTATTGGTTATGAGCTTACAGTAACTGTTAGTGTGGGCCCGGCCATGTTGTAACCATTTCAACGCACACAGTTCCATAAGTAGGCTACTGCAGTTTTGGACCTTCAAACTAACTGCTAGGAGTAGGATGTGGAATAGAAAAAGTGCTTTGCATGAAATGTTTTTACTGTACTTACTGTTTTTCACCAGTGTCTGCAGTTGTCTAGTGGGTTTCCGTACCCAGTTAATTAGGGTTACATATTCATAGTAGGGAGGATAGGGATATAAATGCATGTGCATACCTATGCATAGGTATGGCACTTTCAGGTACGGGAACCTAATTAGTAGCAAATTTTTTAATTGAGTTGCTGAATTTTTATTTTATGCCAGTCATCTTAGCCTACAGGGCGCAACCAAACTTTAAACCATAGGGGCAGTTTGTGTTATGGGTATAGGACGAAACACCCCAAGATTCAAGAGATGTGCCTGAAATTGTCTCTTTTTCAAGTTAGGGCCTAGGGTAGAGGAACCAGTATTCAACCCTTTAAGGAATTTCTTGAGATTTTTCCTCCCAGGTAAAGTGGAATCATATGGCTCAAAATGTTTTTGTTAGACATTATGATGGCTAACATGTTACCATCAAAAAATATTGGAATTAGTCTTTTCTTTCAGAAATAGCTCACATTAAAAGTTTGGATTTGCCTACCCAGTATTCAACCCCCTGTCACTAGTATTCAATTTTGGGGTCCAGTATTCAATCCCCCGATCATTATACCCCAAAAACTTATTTAATAAAGTACAATTTAGATTAAATGTTAACAGGATGGAAACATACTGTAAATTACCTTCATTACTTCTGTTCAGTATTTGATTCTTGAACAACTTTTTGATGCAGTTTGGAGGGAAACTTCACCTTGCTGTTATGACCGTTTGCTTTTATTAGGTCAGTAGGGGCAAATAACACACATTTCAGTGCAAAATTATTGATTCTACAATATTTTCTAGAAGACCCAGAATTTTTTTACAGAACTATGCTAAATAAGTAAACATTAGTGACTTCTTTAAGAAATGACCAGAAAATTATACTGGATTTCAATCACAACATCTTTGGTTCCATAAATAAACCAGGGGGTTGAATACTGGGTAGCAGATAAAGATTGTGGCACCAGTATTCAACCCTCTTCAAATTTCCCTCAAAATTTTCCGTCATTTCACTATGGTCCTAAAATTTGTTTATAAATTGCTACAATGATGAAATACCTGTATTAGCCTTGACATTTCATTACTTCTTAAACCAGTCTCCTTCTAAATGGATGACAGAAAATAACATTCCTTTGATTTTAACCATCTTGCCTTACATGACCTTTTAAGAATATTTAGCCATTTTCAAAAAAAAATTCCCCAAATTCTTGCATACAAATATCTCCAAAAGGTATTTATCTGCAAATCAGTTTCACAGAAGTGGATGGCAATTAAGCAGAGATGTTGTTTTCACCTTTGGTATAATTTTATGTGGGAGGGAGCCTTAGTTCACTGAAAAATGGAGAATTATATCTTAGGGAGTTGAATACTGGAAGGGGGTTGAATACTGGTGCCTCTACCCTAGGTAGTTAAGGGGTGGGAACCACTTGGAAATTTTCTGGGGTCTATAAATTAACTTGTTCTGCATAGCTGTTAAGAGTGATGCTGAGGGGGTTTCAAAATTGGTGAATTACAAAACTGGGTATTTGGTTGTCCGTTTCAGGAAGTTGTTCACTTGCTCAGTTCAGCTGTTGAGCAGTGGTGCAGAGCAAGTAACCTCCACCCCCACCCAGCCTTTGGGAAAGTAGCTAAAGACTGGGGATACACTCATGTCCATCGGATGGGGAGGTTAAAAGGAGGTCGCGGGAGCAGGATTGGGAGCAATTAGTATACGCCTGCCTCGTCACCTCTGAGCACTAGTCGAAAAGAGAGGGCGAAGTTCGCCGGTATTCATCCACGCTCACTCTGGCACAGGGTCCTCGATGAGCCAAATGGCTTCCTGATTGTTGATATGCACTTTTTAACAAGGTGTTTCTTGATTGGTTGATGCCACTGTATTGTATGGATTGTGTTCTTTGTTAGGGTTAGGGATTAGGGCTATCGTTAGCCAGATAGGAAATTTCTTGTTAAACAGTGCGCATCGCCCCCTTCCTGATCCTGAAAACATTAAACTAAATTAAAATTGGTGTAATCTTGTGCTTTATTGAAGTAATAGTGATAGTTTTGTGGCAAGGAAGAACATAAAAGGGAAAATCTTTAATATGATTGTGATTTGAAGTAAATATCATGAATTTTCAGGTTTTCGTCCTAGGCCTACACCTGTAACACTAACTTCCCCTATGGTTCGAATTTTGGTTGTGCCCTATTTCTTTATTTTTACAGAGTAGGCCCTATCTTCAGGTGCGTAGCCAGGATTGTGTCATTGGGAGGGTTTTGGTGTCATGGGGGGAAGGTGGAGTTGGGGCACGATATGAGGGAAAAGTTTAATGACAGAAAGAAGAAACCGCTACTTTAGGTGTTTTTTTCATTGCAAGGTTGGGTCATGGGGGGGGGGTTCCAACCCCAAAAACCCTCCCCGTGGCTACTGGCTACACCACTGCCTAACTTAGGCCACACGAACAGTGCATTTGCAATAAGGCAAGAAAATCACATTATTTAATTGGAGTGTAGCCTAGGCACACTAGCCCTTCAACAGGACCCAGCATTAGGTTCCTATGCTATACACTTCATTTCTGGGCCCTTGTCCGGTATACACAAAAACACAGCTCATTTGCCTACTCATGCAAGAGTAGGCATCCCTCACGTCCCCAAAAAGATACCTTTTCTCACCAAACTTCCACAGATGATCTTTGTAATCACATTCACCTTCCACACAAGTCTGTTAACGAAATAAGACCTTTAAAAGGGAAATTTTGGCTGGATAATTCTGGGAGTAACGTTAAGCCTGTGCAGAGTAATTTTTCAGTCGAAGAAGTCAGTGTTTGTCATGTGACCTCATATAAAACGGGGAAACCTACGCAGTGACTGTACAATTTCGAAATGTACAGAGAGGTTACTATATGACGTGCAAGTATTGACTAGCCGCGCTTACTAATTGGTCTTCGATATCTTGTCGAGCGGAAGTCCTTCCCATCATGCAACACGGTAGCAGACGATCAAGCTGTCAAGATGAAGATGTTACTGCGAAGGATGACACCACATTTTTTCTGCCTTTTGCTATGAATTCGCTGGTATTAAACATTCCAGAAGGTATAAATGGTATTTAAGAATGCTCAAAATCATTATGTTAACTGAAATCTGTTCCCTGAACCATACTGTACCATCGTAATTAGAGCTCAGTTTGTTGTTTTGGCTTAAAACGTCGTTACCTTTGTACATGTAGGCCTGCGACCGTAGTAAGGAGTGACTACAAGGAGCGGATTTACACGGTCACGTTCAGTGACTAAGGTACACAGAATATGTTCAGTGCATCATACATACTTTCCAGTACTGTCTAGCATGGGCTAACTTAAACATTCAGCACAACAATATGGGCACAGATAGGACTAGGCTTTTAACTGCTTCATAACACTGGTGCAAACTTAAACACATTTCACATGTACCCTAGCCTACATGTGTTGCACTTGTACTAGGGTATGATGTAAACATGAACACGTGCATTTGTACAGTAGCATAGGCCTAATATTAATACTGGCAGACTCGAACGCATGCTTTGCACTGTAGTGTAGGGTTACAGTAATGTCGTAGGCTAACCGAAGTACTATCAGGTTTTTGACAGAACAAAATAGAGTTATCCAAGCATACTGACGTAGCTTACTGCCACAGTATTTCGAAGAGAGAAAAGGACCAAATCTTTCTCAGAAAAGTTGATACAGAAGGCCAGTCTTGCATTTGAGGGTGGTGCCGGTAACACGACAAGCCGCATCCGTGAAAACATGCTGAATCGTTTCGCAAGCTAGAGTGACCTGTTCGCGATATGTACGTACATGTTGCTGTGTGTACTGTATGACGTATGCGTAATATACTCGCATACAATAAATTCACTTGTCGTGATACTGCTCTGCCTGTACTGCTGGGCAAACTTTACTAGCTCTAGCGGTTCATAATTACACAGTAACGTATTGCACAACGTGCTACGCAGTCAGGTAAACAACGCCAGCTGTTACCCCCCAGCATTTCATTTTCTATAGCAGAGAACAGAGACTGAGTGTGTGTAATCATGGAAGTAAAAGTACTACCTCCGAGGTAGTACATATTGTTTTCAGTGATGTTCTCACTCCATCTATCTTGGTCAGGATCATCGACCACTCCGAGCCTGAGGGCATCGTACGCACGGCCCGACCGTGCATTGTTCAGGTTGGTCCCGGGACTTTCCGCCAATCTTTTTCTTGAGCCTTAAAATTGAAAAAATAATAAAACAAAAAATAAGGGAAAGGAAGAGAAACCTGGGGAATTATAAGAGAATTAGCAATTGCCTACCAGGCGTATGGTTCATTTTGCAACCAGCCAACCAGCAAATTAAAGGTCAAGAGCAGTCCCCAAACTTATTTTGAAGCCAGAGCTAAAATCACAATTCTCGTCTCATTTCTGTTCAAAGAATTTTTTATAATATTTTATTAGTTCAATAAAACCAATGAAAGGTGAACCAAGCAGTAACTTCCGGTAAATTTTACATTTGGGGAGTAAAAATGTTGTCACACGACCCTCGACAGCCAATCATGAAACTGGACGGTCTACTACACTGCTTCAAGTTGGGGTGACTGTTCCTGCCCTTTAATTTCGCGCTGAAAATAGCCTATGTTCAAGAGTCAAATTTAGTTTGGGGTCACTAGTATGATGCAGAGGAATTGGATTTTTTCTAATTTATGTACACCTAACATCCATTTATTTTCCCCTCGCACCACCTCTAAAACTTAAAATATAGTCCGTCAAAACGTAGTATATTTCGGGTACGTTACTTGCAGTTAAAATTATGATTCAGAGGTACTCCCTCTCGATCCACCCCACCAGTGGCGTAGCTACTGGGGAGGGGCAGGGGGGCAAGTTGCCCCCTGGAAAATATTTTGGGGAAACTTGTGAAATTTGGGGAAATTTCAAGTTGACGAAATAATACTTCCTTTTCCTATTTCTTTAATTTTTTTTCACTATAAGTAACCGTGAAACATTTCTCCTGCATAACTCGAATTTCCATGCAACGTATTTCCCCAGATCTCATCTGTGTCACTGCAGCATGAAGGGCGCTTTACTCGCACTCCGCAGCAATGCCCTCTCTGCAGCAGTTTGAATGTTCTCTGGTACACATGCAGGGTATTTTGATCAGTTCAGCAACTTCAGCGTATACACTGTTAAAAATTTCTGTAAATTTACAGACTTTTTTTAACTTAAACTTTTTGTATTTTACTTTTAATAGAGATTTTCTGTATCTTTACAGACACTTTGTATTTCTACAATAAAAAAGGTTGTTCAACATGTATTTTCTGTTTATTTGAAAAACCATTTCTGTCTGCTTTTTTAACCAAATTTTACTGCTTTGTAAAACTTTTCCTGTAAATGTACAGAAATTTTAACATTATTTTGTATTTTTCTGATTTCACATAAATATACTGTCATTTAACAAACATTCATTTTGTTTTTACGCTGAAAAAGAAACAAAAATAAGCCCAAACAAACAAACAAATAAGAAATAGACAGAAAATTTTCAATATATAACATGCATCGTTCTGCGAAGTTTCAGTTAAAAAAGAAAACATTTTTGGCAAATTTATGGCCCTATTTGAAAATTAACTTACAATTATTATACTGACAATTGGTATACTGATGTCAACTCATCGCCACAGGCGCTCATGCACTTGATCGGAGCAAATTAAAAACGTTTCACAAATTTACTTGAAAGAGTCTGTAAATTTACCACTTTATGACGTAAATCTCATTTTGCATAAATGGGTGGAGCTTATTTTGTAGGCATTTTCCTAACAAAAGGATTGCTGTTGCTTTGAATAATATCTTTTTTGGCTTTTTTTAATCAGGAAGTGATAAACTTATTGTTTACCTTGTCTGGAAATGTTTGCAACCAATGTGTTTGCATTCTTTGTCATATTTATTTTAAAAACAATTATTATATTGTACCAAAAATGTGACTTTCCAATTACAAAGTTCCTAGAGATAGCAGTCTACTGGACAACAATGTGATAATAAAGTATCCTCATTGTGTTTTGATTGAAAATAACTTCGTAACGACACATTACGTTGATAAGCAAATACCTGATCTACGTAATGGTGAAGTGTATGTTACGTAATAACATATGAAAGGAAAAAAGCGATATTATAATAAATATTAAAACGCCGAGAATGAAAACAGTAGGCTGTAAATTCACATAAAATTAAGGTAAAAAAAAAACAGAACAATTCTGTAATTCGATTTTACAATAGACATTTGTAAACTAATTTACATGCAAAAACTGTAAAGAAAAAAAAACACTTAATGTTTTTTCATGATTACAGTCTGGCTGTAAAAAAAACATTATTTGGTTGGAAAAAAATTTGCCATAAAAATTATGTAAATTTTACAGAGAAATTTCTAACAGTGTACTGCGAAATACTGACAGGCTATAAGACCGGAACATAGGATACCATCATCGAGATAGTTCCCTATACGTATTGTTGAGCTTATGTTATGTTCATCAACTTGATGCACCATTGGATAATACGTTGCTAATAAATAGTAACATAATCATAGCCTCGTGAACGAAATATTCCCTCATTTAATTATCACAATTTCCGTTTGTTTTCGTTCCACAACCATTATATTTATATTCGATTTAAGACTGTCAGCAAAACATACCGGTAGACTTCAGAGTTTCCAATTATTCCTTTATATTTATATTGTGAACAAATTGTCTCCTTAAAAGTTTTCAGGACAAGAAAAATATGACATTCTAAGCATGCAAAAATTAGGCCCAAGGAGTGTCATTTCCTGCAATCTAGGGTTGTTTTTAGCGATATTTCCCCTAGCGGGACGCTCCGCGCGAACCGACGGTCGCGCTCCGCGTATCACTCTCACCCGTCACCAAAGTCGACAACGCCCTGGGTTGGGTTAGGTTAGGCGAGGTTCAACAGCCCAGTTTCCAACCTATTGGTTGACAGTGCTCTGGGTTAAGTTTAAGCATTAATGGCCTCTCATCCTACAAGCTAGAACCGGGCAGGTTATGGACTGATCTTACTGTGTTTAACCATGGATGGAGCTAAAAACAGTAGCTTACCGTTTTCTAGACATAATAACCCTGCAAACCTCGAAAGACGTACGATGTTTACCTTATTTTTAAAGAACTTGTTCGGAAAATTAATCTATTTAGTTCGGAAAATTAATCTATATAGTTAATCACTGGGGATAGGGGTGACAACGGGCCTATATGACATTGTCTTAATCCTATGTATATATTAGGCAGCTTCAGGATCTTGTAGGCCATGCGGTTACATTACACGACGTCATAAATTTACGTATTTTGTATGTATACATGCACCTTGACCTTGAAAATATACTGAAACTGAAAATATACTGAAACTGAAACTGAAAAGTTTTGGGGAAATTTTCGAGCTTTGCCCCCCCGGAAAAAATATCCTAGCTACGCCACTGCACCCCCCCCCCCACCCCCCACCCCCGAGGAGGCACCATTGTTATACACCAGTCTCTTCTTTAACTGAAAACAATAAACTTTTTACAACTTTCGCCCAAGTCTACCTGTGTGTTGAGCAAGACTATGACTGAGGCTGAGAAGAAATTGTATTCCTTCCAAGCCTTACATACTACTGGTCAGAATTAATGCGCACCGAATTTTTGAAATCCGTTTGAAACGTCACTGGAACTTGGCTGATTACGATTTCTTCACAGGCAGTTTTTAATTAAGCCGAATTTGGACAGTGAAATAAAAAACATACCAGATTTGTTAAGATAGAAATGGTTCAAGTTGCCCAAATTAGTCACGCTTTCCCCTTAATTCAGATCTTGCAAAAGTTTGGGGATCAGTAGACCCCTACACCCTGCCCCGTAGGCCTATGGTTTTGACCTGTGATATTACCCTTTTGTTATTATTTAGTTACAATTTTATGACAATACCGTGATGTTCGAGACGGCAAAATGTCCCATCTTCGAACGTAAAAGAATAAGCATTGGGAATTTTGGGGCGCTGGGTGCGCCCGCCAGGGGTGGCGCCAGGATTTGCCCGACAGGGGGCCAAGCTCCCCGACAGGGGGACCAGAATTTCAAGGCCCCGACAAAGGTGATGTTATGTCCCGGTGGGACGTGACTTGGTAGAATTTGAGGCGCGCGTAGCGCCCCGAAATTTTGGGCTTTCTTTTTAACAGATACTTAAAAATCTGGAGATTTTTTAAAGAAATTTGGCTTTTGTAGTACCATGAAAAATTTTGGGTCTTTATTGGAGAATCTTTCCTTCATATGGCAAAAACTAAAAACGTTATATAGGCGACAGCTGAAATTCTTTTGAGGTTACGCGTTAAATTGAGACGAGACTACAAGTTTGCCCGGGAACTTTTTCCCTTTTTGAACGAAGATTTGAAAAGTAAGGGCTTATTAAATTGGAAAAATTTTGGAATTTAATGAAAGAAAATTTGGTCTTTTGGTAAGGTTATAATGAATATTTGGTTTTTTTTAAGTTATATGCCTTTCAAGAGCAAAATTAGGCAGTATGCTGGGTGATTAACAGAGTTGGCTTTGGTTATTTATTGTACGGAGTATCCATCGGAAATGGCAAATTTTGCCACTTTTAACCATATGAAGCTTATATTGGGGAAAAATTGTAAAGCTTATGACAGTTTGGGCGTTTTACGGAAGAATCTTACCTTATCATGAGAAAAAATCAAGTAGGGGTGATCTGTAGTTTTGTTCGAGTTACTGAATATCATCATGCAGATTCAGGCCCTCAGACCATGTTGGAACATTCTTCCGAGGAAAAAGTTTGGCTTCGCATATATTCGAAGTTTCATATTTTATGGTATTGTCATAGGCGTACGGGGCGTTTCAGTTTGAAAGGGAGCAGAATTGTCTTTTGTCCGAAAAGTGCAATCCCCGAAAGAAGATCTAAGTCGAGCGCACAAAAATTTTTGAAAAATTGAGAACCACCAGACAGCACCAAATAGCATTTCCGTGTTCCAAACTAGAATTTAAGAGGTCAGCTTTCGAGCTTTCTTTCGCAATAAAATTTTCACTTCATAATGCTGTCCCCAAACGAGGAATAATTTACAAGCATGCTTTGTTCTGTTAAGTAATCTGTTCGACCAAAATACTATCTATGCGGAGTGCCACCATCAGTTGGCGCGGAGCGTACAGAAAATTGTTAAAATATCTAACCCCTCAGATAGCCGGAATGGCATTTCCCAGACTTGTAACTAGAAATGAAGCAGTCGTTATTTTGAGCTTTCCTTTGAAATGAAAGTTTCACTTCAATAGAAAAAAACCAAATTGCTAAATGATTAGAAAAGTATCAGATAAAATGTACTGCTACAAGTAAATGTAATGGTCTTGTCTCTTTTCGGGAGGGAGGGGACTATGCAACGGAATTACTGTAATTGCAAGGTTCACTAAATAAATGAAAATTATTACGTGACTGCCCGAATTTCAGACCATAAATGGTTTTAAGTTCCAACGTATTTGAAAATATGTCACGTTACAAGGTACCTTCAAATAAATTTTTCAGTCAGACTTATGGGGAGACATTCTCACACCACTGTTTATCAGTAACTGAAAACTGGAATCAGTAACTGAAAACGGCTGGTCGATTTTCATTACCGTTGCTATAATTCGGCTTTCGGGGCAGGCCAGATGGCAGACCATCGGGCACTGCATGCATGCACATGATCAACCTCTCGTCTGTTTTTGTCAAGAAAATTCGGAATTCTGAGTTTCCTTGAAAAATATGGTCTTCTAGTGAGCAAAGTCAAGAACTTTCGGGTACTGAAGTTTATTAGACCCGCATCTTTTATCAGTTTACCGTAGACATGAAGAGGAAGGCTCCCCGACGAAATCGGGTTTTTTTTCAACAACAGGGGAAAGGCCGGCAGCCTTCCCCGACGGGGGCATGCATGGCCTTGCGGACTGAAGATGGGATGAGGGATGACAGAGCTGTAAGAATTGATTAATACAGATTCAGATAGGCATTAAAATACCGTTCAAAAGAACAGAATAGTGCAAAAAAAAGTTCATAATCATCCATCCAGTCACTTTAAGTCCTTTACGTTCATTTTTAGGCCTCCCCGAAAGAAATTGCCGTCCTTTCCCGATGGGGAAGGAAATAGGACGCGGGTAAATGGAATTAGGTATAACGGAGCAAAGGAGAAGTGATTGAAAATCGATTCCGATATGCATTAAAATATCATTTTCAAAACAAAAAATATGTTCACCCATCCAGTAACTTCAGTCCTGGTAGGTTTTTTATTATTATTATTTTTTTATTATTATTTTAGGCCTCCCCGACGAAACCGCCGACCTTCCCCGACAGGGGGCCAGTGTTCCACGATGGGGGGACATGGCCTCCCCCCTGCTGGCGCCACCCCTGGCGCCCGCTCTAAATATTCCCCTGATAATGAACATATTTCGTGGGATTTCGGAAAGGTGGGCAAGATGGAATCCAAAACTTGAAAAATAACATAAACATTTGTTAGGAGGTTTCGCTAGAACATTTCTAGAGCACTATGATTTCAAGTAGAAAGTGATTAAATGCAAGTCACAAAGCATGGGAGGTGCGTTTTCACCGTTATTAAAAACATTTGGGCCAAAATGTTACTTGCGGCACTTTCCGTTTAACTTAAATGGAGCTACATTAAGTAAATACAGATACAGGAATGGGCGGATGGCCTGGTTAATTCCTAGCTATAACATGAAAAGCGCCAAAATTTACAAATTAGGTTTTTTCTGTAAGTAAAGAATGTTGGCTGATTTAACCACTCAAAAGGTTTGCCCGTAGTGATTTTTATTCTGCGGACGCCCACGCGAAGCATATTAGTCCAACAGTTCGAATCGGGGTCATAGGCAAAATTTTAGAGGGTTTCAGGGGAAAAAACTCTGGAATCTATTGGATATAAATTTCTCGTGACAGATAACAAAAAACTGTTTTAAGGGATAAATTTTAGAGGTTATGTGCTTGGACATATTGTAAATACATTTCAATGTTTAAGACGTTATTAACAATATAGACAACGTTGAGAACCAGAATATTTTGATAGCGAGAGAACCATTTGTGATAGAACATGATTAGGGCAGACCAATGACTCAGTAGAAGATACTTCTCACCCTAATCCTACAGGATTATGGCTTCAAAACGTATTTGGAAGAAAAAAACCACATAACACAATATTTGTCTTATTTCTCTTCAAAGTATCTTTCATTACATTTGGTGACTATACTATTGCATATTCAAGGTAAAACAAACAGTTATTTCTAGTAAATTTCACATTTGAAGAGAAAAACCATTGTCACATGACTCCCAACAGCAAATCATGAAACTAGACAGACTACTACACTACTTCAATTTGGGATGACTGCTCTGGCCCTTTAAAATTTGGTTTCGCCGAACGGCCCCTTTGCCAGAGTCGAGAGGATTTAAGAAAAGGCATATTTTCCTATAGTGCCGTAATGGTTGTAACCTAAAAAGTGCGAGCCGTGACGAACTGGAGACGGGCGTGCATAAATTTTGCATTAGAAGTCATTTTGTCTGTGACAAAAGAAGACCCAAGGTTCCGAGATGTTTTAAAGTTCCACATTAACCGGACGGACTTGAGGATGTACAGGTATTTGTGGTGTCCAAACCTTTGTCCGGTAAATGGTAGTAGACAAGTGGCATATTTTGTCCTACCTGGTAATTTTCTAATAATTTTTCAATTTGCTTATTTTTTATTGAAAATGAAACTACGCCCCTGAACTTAGGCCTTGAATACCTTCTTACTGATAAAAATACCAGTGCATAAGGTAGCGTTAAATTTAATGTGTAATACTGTATTTATCACCATGGCCTAAACCTAGCATTTTGGATTCTCATATTTAAAGAAATTATACCCTGCCGTTTACCCCTCCCTCCCCCAAGCACCCCTTACACACAAAAAAAATGTAGGTCTTGAACCGCGCCTCTGATGGAGGTCAAAAATTATGGACTCATTTCTGACGCATTTGTGTGGGTGAGGAAAATCTATGATTCAAATGGTGTTATTCTGATGAAACGGAATACTTCTTCCACCTTTCTGGCATTTTGATCTCAGTGTCAAGCTCAATGAATCTAACAAAGAGCAGGAGTTGCCCCGCATCAATCTGTTCGAACGGAAGAGTTAAATTCATTGAGCTTGACACTGGGACCAAAATGCCAGAGTGTTGGGAGAAGTATTGCCCCAGTCTCCAGGAGGAAGACCCAGCTAGGTAGACCCCTACCATTATAGGATCTTGCAGTGATCCAAATTCTGAAAAAGGGCGGAAACCCTGGCAAAAGGTAGATGTAGAACCAGATGATGACCAATTAAGAAGGATGATGATCCATGTTATTAGGTATTGCACCAAGGTAACTCTAAATAACCATATTAGTAGTTTCCGACACAAACTTTGGAAAAAGACTAAAGGAGGTGCCATAGTGGTGTGTCTTTCAGGAGAAGTTGCTAATCTGTTTATGACCTGGTGTGACAAAGAACTACGCAGGTTAAAACAGGAGCCATTTTGCTCGCAACTCTACTCTCGTTATGTGGATGATATCATGTACATCACAAAAACAGACCGTCCTGACCTTACTAAAGCGAAGGAGATATTGACCACTATACAGTCAGTTGCAAATGAAATTCACCCACAGTAAAGGTTACCGTGGACTAACCAGAAAAGAAAACGTGGGAATAGGATGACAGTCCTGGACGTCAGTGTATGGATAGATGTGTTTGATACGGGCTACACACAGAATAAGAAAAGCATCTATACTCAAGTTACTCAAAACCAATTTCCAACAAACTAACCATCCATTGAGACTCGGCTCTATCTCTGAGAACCAAGATACAAATATTAGTCCAAGACTTAGTGAGGGTGATGTGTAACACTTCAAAGTGGTTATCTCCGTCTGAAAAGACTAAGTAAATACAATATTTTCTAGATCAGTAGAATGCAAGTCAGTGGCTATAAGCCACAGAAAAGGAAACGGGTGTACGATAGGTTCAAAACCAAGTTTACGAGAATGGCCATAGAAGATGCCGAAAAAAGAACGCCCTTAACAGACCCAAATGGTCGCACAGAGAAGAAAGAGATAGAAATAGAGAATTAAAAAAGAAAGCATGGTATAGAGAAGGGGGCTATGGGTCTGTAATGTTCATTGATGCCACACCCAACAGCCAGTTAAAGAAAGCAATTGATAAGGTGTTTAAACAAGTCGGTTTGAAAATAACAGTCGTTGAAAAGGCAGGGAGAAGTTTGAAAAGAATGTTCTGCAAGTCAAACCAGTGGCGTAGCCGCGGGGTGGTTTGGGGGGCTAGACCCCCCCCCCCCCCCCCCCATGACCCAACCTTGCAATACAAAAACACCCAAAATAGCGGTTTTTCTCTCTGTCCTTAGACTTTTCCCTCATTTCGTGCCCAACCCCCCTAAACCCCCTTGCATGACACCAAAAAACTCCCCATGACACAATCCTGCCCCCCCCCCCTCCTCCCGTGGTTCTGAGACCCTTTTGAGAAAAGGCGTTGCACAGAAGGTTGTGAGATATGCGATAACAACTTGAAAGTTAACTGCAAACAAAGAGAAGTGGTGTATAAAATACAGAGAGGGGATAGGAAATGTTAAGATTCCAAAGAGGGACTTTATATTAGTGAAACAACACGGAATGTGGGCGAAAGATTTAATGAACACATGAGTAATTACCGAGCGAAGAAGGGCAATACACCCAAATTACGACCCAAATTGTGATGGGGGAACGCATATTAGGGAAGTACAGTTGCGGCTAAGTTAGAACAACTGCCTTCTATTCGACTATACCACTCCGAGACCGATGTGGAGGCGTCTAAGTTCAGACGTTGCCTAACAGATCCCAGAGCATATGAAACTGGTCAAGAGACCAGAAGAGTTTTGACATGCCTTTATGAGACCTCATTCTTTTAAGTTAAAAATAACAGCATAACTAAGCAACGAAAAAAGTATAGCATAGAAACATTTTGTTTATTGGCTTATTTTTGGTTTCCCGAAACGGAAAACCTATGGACTCTTGCAGACAAGACTTCTGCAAAACGTGTAGGATCGTGCATTTTAGTGTTGGCGTATACTATGGCTCATCGACTTCCTTTCCATAGACCTATTTCCAAATAGCAATTACAAAGGATTGTGGGATAGAGTTTTGGTGTCTGTCATTTTTGTCAATGGCATTTTACTGTGGTGAAAATTGACGTACACCCAAAACTCTATCCCACAATTCATTGTAATTGCTATTTGGAAATAGGTCTATTGGTGCACAAGTACAAGTAGGCCTACTACGCGACTACATAATTGTTCATTTTATGATAACAGATTTTTACTTCATAGTTCAAACTTTGAGGAACAACAATTTTTGACGAGAGAAATATTTTTACCTCCTTTGAAATGTCTCTAACCTTCACTGGGCATTGAGTTACGTAAAAGGTATCTAGCTTCAAATAAGATTTAGAACGTATGGAAGCCGAGAGAAAGCTTACAGAAGAAAGGCATATGCGTTAGCACCTTGGGGGCAGGCATCATTCCCTCAGCAATTATTTAAAGGCCTTCTGGTGACTTTTCACGGGGGTTTTGTAAACAAAAAATATATTCCATACCGTGTACTTCAAATCCTGTCGCAATTCCTTTTCCTAACTCAAGATATCTCATTTTAAAGATTGGTTATTTTTGTTAAAAAATACCGCTGCTTTTCAACAAAGCCACAATTAAAAGTTATGTAATATGGGCACATTGTCTCTGATTCCTTTTGTGTTTCTTTATAAATTTAAGTCCTTTTGTCCTTGAAATTTTATACTATGGGAATGTTCAAATATCTTTGCCTGTAGATCAAGCATTGCCCTTCACCATACGTAGAGTACAACTACCACTGTTGCCGCAGTGGCGTAGCCACGGGGGGGGGGGGGGGGCTTGGGAGCTAGGCCCCCAGATTTTCTTCACTGAGGCCCCAGATTGTTTGCCTCCTGATAAAGTAATTGAGAAAAAATAAATTGTTTGACCGGAGATACACTTTGAAGTTTTTCCTTCAAAAACATTAAATAAATAAAATGTGTAACAATAAAGAAAACATGCATGAATATGTGTAAAACACATTTTGTGTGCACGTATGGAATCAAGTAATAACTTCAAAATGATTACTTTCACTAAATGAGATACCGTATGTAATCTGCACTGTCGTTTATTGCATTATATTTCGAAGATGAAGCAAACGTTTCGACGGCAAACTCGAATTTGACTTTGTTAGGTTAAGACCCTTTCTGCCTTTCGGATGGCGGGTTGATTTACTGAAGACAAGGCAATCATACACTGGAGACCATTCTTACACGACCATTCCTATACTTTATCATACATAAAATATGCCTTAAAGGCCCTGTTCTCTCACCCCCAAACAGTATCAATTCTCCTAACCTTCTTACTTAAGCTCCTCCCACAATTGCCTGAAATTCATCCTCATACGTAGACAATCTCAGTCGATTGCTTCGAGTCGAGTATAAAAAAGCTCAATTTTTACAAACAAAACACTCTCAGTACAGTTCATGTTGTGTAATAAAAGTTTTGGTACTCTGCATTGTTTGAATTAGCTGTCAATCAAGGAGCTGAGCCAAGAATTTCAGTACACCCCTACCAAAATTGTGGTTCGGGGTGAGAGGATTGGCCCTTTAATGGGAAGGTACTGCCTTCGAATAATTCTTCCCATCCATCCCTAACAAGTAGGCCTATATCGTGCTTCACTCCTTCCCATGACGAGTGCCAATGTAGAACGATTTTTCGGCAAGTCCTCTTTTTACTATGGCACTGGCGTCTGGGCTGATTTGTAAAATGTCCACAAGGTCCGCATTTCATGTGTTTCACGCATGATCCATACTTCTGCTTTGCGGTTCAAATATTTTGAGAGATTTACTCGTAGTATTTTAATTTTGACTACGTAATGCACCGATGACTGAACAAATACTGCACCATTTTGCATCTAAACACCACTGAAAACCGGAAAACATTGTTTCTTTGGTAGTATGTATGTCACTTGTAAAATCTCTACAAAGACTAAAAATGAGTAATTTGAAATTTTTCATGCTCCCCAAATAGGAAAATCCTAAAACGTAGACCTGTAATCAGTTTAAAGCTTTGCCAAACATAGCACCATTTGGCATCTTTAGAAAAGAAAGTTTCTCAGAGGGGACACAACTAATTTTGGTTTTCCTATTAAAGCTGAAATCTTTTCAAATATTGCCGCATTTGAGATCTACATTCTCCTGAAGTTCACAATATTTCCCAAGAGAAAGGGAGATACCGGTTCGCTTTAGTCTCATCCCCCGGGCCGTGGCAAAGATCAGAAATGCTCAGATTTTGGGTCCCTAAAAAGTGTATGCATTATCATTTTTCATAGATTGATTTTTATTCACACCCTTTGAGAAGTGGGAGACATGAGATTCGTATTTCAAGGCTGGGTATATCCAGCTCAAAACACGTGGGAAGTGCCGTTTCCAGCCATATGGAGGGTTTGTAAAACCCAAAATTTTCTTGTACGCTCCGCGCCAACTGATGGTGGCGCTCCGCTTAGATAGTCTTGCCACGCGTGACATTCGAAGGTACCAGCCCCCCCCCCACTTGTTACCTAGGCCCCCCAAAAATCCCATCCTGGCTACGCCACTGACTGTAGGTTGATATTTCCTGCAGCGGCATCAAAATTATAAATAAATTGAATGTTATGTGGAATTAATGAGTCACGATGACATCACAGATGTACATGATGCACCACATCAAAAGAAAAAAGTGGCATTACTTTATAAATTTGTATCTTCCGAACGCTATATGCTATTGAGATGAAGTTTCGATTCCTAAAAAAAAAAATTTCTGCATATCTTGAATTTCGTCTCCCGAATATGCCTTCAATTATCCTTTCGGCAAACGTTTCACAATTCAGTTTTGATTAAATATTTGAATGGATGACTGAGGGTGTCTTACCCAATTTGGTTTGTTATAGCATTGGTTTCTCAGAACATGAACGCTTCTTGCCCATGGTCTTTCAAGTAAGTCCTTTAGTAGGCCCGTCGCTAAGGAAGGAGATGAAGGGGGAGAGGTCTATCTGATTTTGAAGTTCGCTATTTCCTTAATACATTATTACACGCCTAAAAACTTTCCCCTTTCAAAGCCTTTGTCTGGCTTCGGACATGCAACAGAAGGTCTCACTAGGCCACTAACAGTTATAGGGGTTGATTTAGAGAAACGGGGGACATGTATCCTTCATTATTTTGGTTGGGGACACTAACACATTTGTCCACACTTTTTTCAACGAATAATGGTTGTAGTTTAATGACTTCTATCAAATCAAACAATTTTCCATAGTAACCAAAATAAATTTTCCCAAATTTCTCAAGCTCCATGAAATTCTGTCCTAAGTTCTATCAGGGACCTGTGATGCAGCTCGCTGGTTTTATGTTTATCAGTGTTGTGTGCTTTGCTCGCAATATTGTCTCAAAAGTTCTTGGATTGCTCAAAGGTGTGAGCCTATGAGGTTTTCCAACTAAACAGTTAACACTTGAATTTCGGTCCGCTTTGTCTTTTAATTCCAAAGTTTTACACTCCATGCCTCAGTGGCACGGGTACGGGAGGAATGAAATGACGGTTCCACCTCCCATCGATTTCCGATTTCCCCTCAAATTAGTTTAAACATATATTCCTGTAGAATGAGGTGTGTTTTCGACTAGTTTTGGTCAGGATGGCTCTATTTTAATCGTTTTCTCACATGTGGTTACCTATCAGAATCGTTTGTGAGGCCAGGATATCAAAATTAGAGGGGGGAGGGGTTGGGACCAGAAGCAGAGGAAAATGATATGGAGGCGAAAAAAATTGCTCGCAGAACGAAAACGAATGGGGATCGCCCGCTCATGGGGGAAGAAGGTCCAGGGGACGGAACTCCGGAAGCTCTAAAGTTCTACATAATATATCTTTATATCTCTGGGCGAAACATGAAGTCTCAGGAGAGGTATATTATTTATTTTCCGGTTGACCTAGCTCCCAACTGACATAAGTTGCGGAGGGGCCAGGGCGGCAACGAGGGACTGGACAATATCTTAGGAAGCGATTGCTCCCTCATGCACCGTAGCGCCACCGCTGATCAGAATTCAAATAAGGAATCAATTTTTTCGCACATACTGAAAATTTTCACAAGCTCAGCGAGATGGCAGCTCTTTGCAGAGTATACGGTACATGACACTTAAATTTACCGAAATCCGCAGGAAATTATACTGGGTGACACACATTATCGGAACTAAGTTATTTTTTCACAGTACGCATAAAACTTGAGCTTTAATGCATTTTTAAAAGACCTTGAATATATTTGCACAATTTTGAATTTGAGTCCCTCCTCTTAGTCCTCCCAGGATAGGGAAGAAGTTTTAGGCCAGATAACGCCCCCACTGAAAATCAAATCTACATCCCTGTCTGACAGGCTGACTACTTGTATGTAGGGCTGCCAAAGGTAATATGATAGGAGGGTGCTTCTGAAACTCCGCCAGTAACTTTCTGAGATCACACATACGTATTTTCGTTCTCGTAACTACCAGTAAACGCCTTATTTAAAAAAGCGAAGTCAGAGAAAGGAAGTTATACACAGTGTAATTTACTGTGAATCATCAAGTCATGCTTTTCGAAGGGTGGACATCCTAGATAGTATGGTTCCCTTCTTGGCATTACATAAAAGCATTATGTACCAGGTCATTACAGAGGGAGACTTTAATCGTCATGAAGTAAGTTAGTTAGTTGGATAGAGTTTTACGGCCCAGTTTCCAACCTATTAGATCAAGTTGAGCCGACCACGCCTTTTTACCAGTAGTTCAACTTGACACACAGTTGTGAAGCACAACTGGAAAAAGGCCTCCGCCGGCTCGACTTGAACCAAGGACTTGTCAGAGCTTTTAAAACTGGGCCGTAAAAATCTATCTTGCCTAACGGTAGAAGTTCAAAACAGAAGACAGCACCTGTTACGGTAGCACACCAACTGCAATTCTCAAACGATTCAGTCAGTGCCACTCTTCTTCAAATTAAAGCCACGTCTCCGAATTCACCGCACTCGCAAGTGTGAAACGGTGGTATTAACATGGTTGTATACCAATAATAAACTGAATAAACTCACCGGAAAATGCACTGGTTAGTTGGTTTAAGTCCTCCATATTACTACACTTCATCTGTTGAGACAGGGAATTCTAGGACAGTTTGTTCTAGCCACTTCCAAAAATCAAAGACCGTATATGTGACAAGAATCCTAGCGACATGACTAGGAAACACGCTGGCTGGTACAAAATGTATTACGTTGGCTTTAAACTCAGTAGTAACAAGCCTACATTTGGCAGGTATGATTTATTGCGTTGTAACCATGAAGGGGTATTGTAGTTCTTTAAATACGTAGACGGTAGATCTATCTGATACAGTATGCCGGTCTGCCACGATTTGTAGGTTAGGTAAGAACCTAGAAAAACAAAACAAGTAGTTTGCAAACTAGCAGTTAAGTTGTTAAGACATGATACAAAAATAAGGACATGTCCTACACAAACTATGACAAACAAAAATCAAATAATTTGATGAATGCAGACCGTCTAGGTCCTATAGAAGTATGCGGGACTGGGAAGGGGTCATATTATGTTCCCGAATAATTTAGATGGCTGAATATTTGTGCCCTTTCCAATGTTAAAATTGTGAAAGGCCCCGTTATCCGTCCCTTTCCCAGTAATGTACAAAATAAATCGTTAACTATTTTCACACTTCAACAATATTGATGTAGCCTAGCCACATTAGGGTGATGCCCGGGCCAGTGCGGGACACGTTAACGCAGAAGTTCAAGTTTTACCGACCTATTAGTTACAACGTCGACTACAACCTGATTTCGGAGCAAAGCCAGGTGCGTTAAATAAACCTGTCGATAAATTCTTGTCAAGATCAAAGTTCATTATTCTTTCCTTTCTTGAACGTTAACTCACAACAGATGTAGAGATAAGTACCATACAAAATTTATTTGGCCACCAAAAGGAATGTTAAATTTTGAAATAGCATTAAAAGCAGAATGTTCAGTTTTGAGGGGAAAAATATTGGTATTTGTTGACCTTCATGCTTTAGGTAGATGTTAGACATATACGGGAGCGGACAACGTACGAATATAGGCAGATAGGACTACACCGGCGGACATGTTTCTTCACTCACTGGTCACAGACTGGATAAAACTGTAGGCCTAATGAGGAAATGATGGTACAGTAGTAGCTGGCAGCCTATACAGGCCTTTAGTACTATATGGACACTTTATCAGCTTCCTCTGCTATCTGCCATATCTCTTCTAACGTTTCATATTTGAACAGAGAACAGGAATATTTCGAGGGGAAGATTGGAAGGTGTGGGACCAAATTGACTGGAAAATATATTGGCACTGTACATCAATTGTATTTGTTGAGCGGATATAGCAGGATAGGCCTACTTGACATGGTAAAACGAAATATCAGGTGGCAATCCCTACAGATTTTTTTTTAGAGAAATATAACTACAAACGACACGGATCTAATTAGGTGGCATATCTGGGGGTCACTTGTCAGAGGGCATATGATCATTTTTAACAAGGGAAAACTTCCCTCCCCCGTTCATAAAGGATTTACAAATTATTCAGACGCCGAGGGTTATTGAAGCTTTTTTTTTAAGAAAACTACGCGAAGCTAGGTCATAGGATCATTTCAGTTTGTGGCAGGGTTTTTTTCTGCTCGAAATGTATAGCTTAATTCTGTCCGAAAGACTATCCCAAGCGGAGCACCCTTATTGAATGTGTTGGGAGCGTACAAAAAAATGAAAAATTGACGGCCGGAGATGGCATTTCCAGGCTTGTAAATTCTAAGCAGTCGTTACTTTGATTGTTCGTTTGCAATAACGTGATCATTTTAATAAAAATGAGGAAATTAACCTTCAAAATGATCAGAAAATTACGCCGTAAAATGTACGTACCACTACCATTTTTTTTTGGGGGGGGGGGAGGGGGAAAAGTTTTAAGCACATGTATACACCTAACACTCGCGGTTTCCCGTATAATCTGGCAATTGAAATTATCTCAGAACATTTTTGCAAGTTTCGCCAGAATCTTCTACCGTTTCAGGCAAACTGTTGACGAAGATTATGAAGTGAGGCTGACTGAGGAATAACTGTTTTATAAGCTGCCCGAATGAGTCGCGGTTTTCTAATCGTTTTGATTTGATGAAAATTTTACCGTGACTATAATGCGTTGTTTTGTTCAGAAAAATTTTTGAAAGGAATGGGGCAATCGTGGGAGTTTTCAGTGTAATTAAAAACATGCCAGACTTTCCAGGTCCTTGCCCGAAATTCAAAACCTGCGAAAATTACCTTAGTACCTTTCGTTTCGAAAAGCCTGGACGACTACAAGTACCGATTCTTTGTCGCAGGATAGCAGTTTTATACATACAGTATTATCGGTACGTTATGTAACAGATAAAAACGATAGAAATTGCTAAAACACAAGCCAGTGAGCCACAACTGGAAAAAAGGGCCGTGGTCAGCACGACTTGAACCAGCAGGTTGGAAAATGGGCCGTAACTTGAAACTCCATGTAACAATCTAACAGTCTGTCAACTACATTTAGGCTCTCATTTACTCTGACGGACATTCATGCGGAATTTCACTTAAAACTTCCACGGGTTTTCAGAAAAGGGTCAGAACGTCAAAGCTCTCTTTTCTGAAGCAGGCCTCGACAAATCCCACCCCACAGTCTGGGACAACTAAGAAGTTACACTGTTCAATGTCGTATGGTAGCCGCCGGGTATAAAGTATCCTAAATGAGAGTCTAGGATACCTACCCGGCGGGCTACACAAACGCATATTAAAAATGGACAAATGAGGAAAAGGTTACTTAAATAACAGCTAGTCCGATGGACAAGTAACGAAAAAAGAATTTGTAGAAGCCTGTCTGCAGCTAAATAATCTCTTTCCCTTTCACTCTTCTTCTTTTCCATTTCTCTCCGTTTCTTCCTTTCTTCTTTGTTCAATTTTTCCCTTTACAACCCGGTGGATTGAGCTGATTTTCCCGGTCGGTCGAATCAGTCAGGGGAACTTCGCCCCTTGCCCTCCCCCGGCAGATACGCTGCTAATCCAGCTCTAGTGACCCACTGACAGGTACAACTGTGAACGTCCCAGCGTCACCGGGGTTGAACCATGGTTCTGAGTATAACGTTCCTTAATGGGCGGCGCTTTCCAAGTACTATTTACAACTTGGGAAAAGGACCAGTGACAACAAATGGTATGGCAGATGATGTGCTCAACGGTATCCAACTCGCTGACCCCTCTGAGACAGAAAAATGTACCAGACTCCATGCAAACAGCGGGCGGGTATTTCTCAAGTTGTACCCTTGTAGGATACACTGGTGGAAGTTGGGGGCACATAGACCTAGACGTTTCCGGTAGTTACTTAAGTTTGTCCTATCATTTTGATCACCAATACCACAGATTGCTGTGAGCAACCAGTGTTATTTATGAAATAGAAGATAGGACAGAAAAATAAAAACAAGTAGATATATAGATGCACTGGAATGATTTTTTTTTTTGACGTTTATTGATAAAAGTGGCATTTACGTAATTTGTTGGGAGAAGTGCAATGAGTTGGCCTGTGGTAAGCTGTTCTTTTGCTCGTTTTATCTATGCGTGAGCAGTGCTGTTCAAGTGGGATGAGCTCGAGGGTACAATTGTCTGCCGAAATTGCCAATAAAATGCATTTCAGAGCTTATTACGTTTAAAGTGGCTTGTAGGAGATGTGATTGGTCACTTGGTTCACCTACTAGAACATTTTCAGTCGGTAAACTTTATGCACATGACGTCAGTGTTTGAGCAAAAAAGGCACCCTCAATAGAGAGAGGGGCGAGTCATTGCAACCTATCAGCAAATTGAGATATCTTGGCTGATTTGTGCGCTAATAGTCGGATTTAAGCTGGTGTAAATCTATTACACAAGCATACGAAACAGGCCGGTAGCCAGACAAGGCACCGGAGGGGGCCAAACCTTTCCGGGAGACAAATGTGTGCAATGTATCAAATCAATGACGAACTTCCAAGTCTGTAGGCAGGGCGAAATTTTTTTCAGGTGGACATTTCCCTTGCCCTCTCCCATGCCGCAGGTCTGGTACGAAATCCACGTTGAGCGTGCAGCGTGCTTAACTGTTTGTCGCAAAATGACGGCACGGTACATCAATGCATAAGATCCAGTGGCGACGCCAGAATGTCAAAATGGTGGAGTTGGTAAACTGATGGCAAATGATAATGTTTGGGAGCCATTTTGTTCTGGTTGCAGGGCGAGACAGAGCCCAAAGCGTCCGTTCCTTGGGGTCCAAGGTGTGGCACCTCCGGAAGCTCTGAGGATTTAGCACATCTCTAGATGAAAAATTTAAGTCCCTCGGGAGGTATATATTATTTCCTCTTTCGGTTAACCCAACTCCTGAACGACCTAACTGGGGGGGGGGGGCAAGTGATGGAAGAAAAAAATGTGGGGGAAAGTCCCCTCTCCTCTCCCCGTATCGCCGCCACTGATCATAATGGCTATAATGCAGTGTGTTCTTTAAACGAGTTGTGGATCTGCGTGTCACAAGTGGTACAATACATGCCCTGACTCTCATACAAATATGGCTGTTATTTAATAGATGTTACATATAAACCAATAACATAGTTCAACATACATGAGCTTACTTAAAAATTTACGCCCGACAAACTGTATACACAGGAGTCTGTACGAGATAGTTGAATTCCCAAGCATTACATTATAGTTGAACTTATTCCCCGTTTTATGTTGCAGAAAAATTCTTTCTATATTTTTGCTGGGAATTTTGTGCTTTGCAGGATTTCTTTCTTCCCCTTAACAAGGTCCCTCATAATTAGACTGAATTTCACATCCCTTGCAAACTGAGAGTCTACATCAACTGGAGAAAACGTTACCTGCCGGCATCCTTTTTAAGTTTTTAGCAGCCTGCTTTGACGCGCCTCTGAAGGTCATTCATACGGGCCCCTGTGACCAAAATCCCTATCTCCGCCACTATCCAGGGTAGGCCACTCGAATCAACAACCCTGTACAAGTAAGAAACATTAGAGGATTCCGCACCTTCAACGGTGGATATTTATAATTTGACCTTGATATCCGACTTCAGTGGTGAAATGACGCATTTTTACGTTTAACCTTAAGATACAGGGAATCCACCTTCAGAGGATTCTTAAGGTTTAAATTGATTTCCACGTAAAATGTGGTTAGAATTGAATTCAGTGGCTAAATTAGTTACCAGATGACAATTGGTTCAGATTTAGTGAAGCTATGCAGGAAAATGAAATTGAAAAATGCGGGAATAAAATGTAAAATTTCTAGGCAAATCTATCAAGTTATTGATATTTGAAAAAAAAAATATCAAAAAGGTACTTCATGTTCCAAAATTAACGAAAAAGGTGGTAATAATTGCAAACGAGCATTATTATTTAATATTTTCGGCAGTGAGGTACACCCCTAGTCATTGTTTGGGATGTGAACACCTGATAGAAATCCCAAGGTCAGTCACCTGACCCCTTTGTTCAAGCTAATCTACAATATCGAATATTTTTATACAAAAGTATGGGTTGAATAGAAGTCACTGGCATATTTTATCCACCTACTTACAAATGACTTGCAGCCGGAAGGTTTGGAGTTCGACTCCTGCCGGATCAAACTCAAAATCTGACTTCAAAACCGGAACCTTCAATCGATGTATTGCGCTTGGTGCTCAGCATAAACAATAGAGTAACCAAGCCAGTTAACCACAACTGGAAAAAGGCTGTGGCTGGCCAGAGTAAAACTAATTGGTTAGAAACTGAGCGGTAAAACCTCATGTAACTACTTACAACAGTGGCGTAGCCAAGGGGGGGGGGGGGGGGGGTTAGAATACCCCATGACCCAACCTTGCAATGCATAAAGCACCTTAAATAGCAGTTTTTCTCTCTATCCTTAGACTTTCTCTCATGTCGTGCCCCAAACCCTCCCCCGTGACACAATCCTGGCTACGCGCCTGACTTACAAATAATAGGACGGGACCCACAACTGCTTCATATCATAAGCATTTATACAATTTCAAAACCTCGGTGAAAAATCTCTACTGGCCCACTAAAAGGGCATCGATTTCAGAATTTAAGAATGACAACATATTGAGGGAAAGCAGTTTGGAAGTAATAAGGTGAACATTTCCCATCCTGAATAAAGGTAACACACATTCCATCAACGTGTACCTATTTAAACTATTTGCCAACTGACAGAATAAACTATTTTTCAGTCCTTTTCAGCGAGCTTTAGGGAAAACACGAGTTTTCTTTCTAAAGATGACAGAAAACTAATTGATTATCAAAAAGAAATTGCTTATGTAAATAAAGCCAATGTAAATTGCTTATGTAAATGAAGCTTATGTAAATGAAGTCTTCTATGAAATGCCATAATATAAGCACAGAATGACAAGTGACATTGTCACTTTAAAGGGGCTCATTGAGTTGATATCAATAATTTAATAAGAGTGTTAAAGGGTCGCTACCATATGACAGTTCTTATAGTTAGCATAATAAGTCAAGTTTCATTTTCAACAGTTATAATACGGATGAATTTAAAAATTTGAATTTCGTGGTGTACTGACTTGTAACTGGCTTGTGCATAATTTGAAAAAGTGTCTGGTCACGAATTTTTGAAAACCGAAATAAACCGTTAATTACTCACTCATAAAATAGTTATTTGAATGTAGAATATGTGGATTGTCTAAGTTTGACTATTTGTCATTGGTATGTGACAAAAACTTAACAGCCTTTGGAAAAATTTGTTGAACGTCATGAACCAACTCAATGAGCCCCTTTAACGCCCTTTTAATCATTGTCAATAGTTTAACTCGATATTTAGAAATTACAGTAGTCCCCGAGTAGCTTACAGTTTTCAACAGTTCTGAGAAAAAAAAAATGGAAGTGTCTCAACAACATTCCCAGGAAGTCCCGTTCATTTCAATTGGAATCAACATGAAATTGGTGCAATCTATACGGGTAAGCTTTTGGGACCCTTGCATGCCCCATAGAAAGCGACGGGTTTCCAAACAGCGCCAGTTATCCATTCGTTCCTATTCGAAATCCTCAAACGTTCCCAATGTCCAAATCATTCCCATGAGAAATTCGTACGGTAAAAGATAAGTTCGAAGTTTCTTTAAGGAGCATTATTGCGCAATAAGTCAAAGGTCAAAGGATAACATGTTACGTAAATTTACAGCTGATTGCGTGATGTGAACACTCTTAAACAGTCTGCTAGGCGAGGCCGGCCCAGCGTTCACATGTTTGTTACCAGTGACGTGAACAAAAAGGTCACTAACACATGCGCAGATACATAAACTTCGAACTATTAGCCTGCGCAGCGCCTCTGTGACTGCAGCCCTCTTTAGGCTGCCTCCCCTCAGAGTTGGTTTTTCGTAGCGATGAGATGAACGAAAAGACTTCGTCCGCTCCGGGAGCAACTAAGCTCCTGCATTGGTTACAGTGGGGTAGCTGGAATTGTAGGCTGTAGGCTTGTAAAACTGTAATCAAAGTGGTAATGGTTTAAGAGTTTTAATGAGCAGTTTCCATTTTGCTTTTCTTCAAGTGACTATTCTCATGATAAATGGCTATTTCTGACACCGCACGATAATCTAATGAAAATGATTATTTCTGCACTTCCGTGGTCTCAAAAGCCAGAAAATTGCATCAAATAAGCTTAAGTGTAGGCTACTTTTATTTATTATGAATTCGGTATCTAGAGAGCCAAGCACACCTCTTGTCTTGGCTATTTCTTTCAATGTAATTAGTTAATGGCTATTTCAGAGTGGTCACATGATGTAAATTTCTTCGTGTACTTATTTTGGTTTCCAGATGCCAAAAATGTACACCAAACGGTGAATAATTTCCATAACTTTGTCCCTCTGTAAGATTGCTTGCTATTTAGCCTTAGCAGGTCTAATCTTTATCTTCACAAAGTAGCCAATTATTACATTAAAATCTTAAATCGAGACCTGACAATGACACACAAAATATAATGACTGCCTTCATACTAGAATGTGAAAGAAGAGGGGGGAGGGGGGGGGTGATAGAAACATGCGCGTCCGCAGGTAGGGGCAAGGGGGGAAACTTGCCCTCCCCTGGAAAATAAAAAACCTGAAGAAACGAAGAAAACATAAAGAACATCAATATTTGTTAAAAGTTCACTCAGTGTTTTCCCTATTTATATGCGGTAAATAGGCTTTAGAAATGTCATATCCAGCGATCTAAGAGGCATTTTGGGCCGAAATTTTCTTGCGCTCCGCGCCAACTCATGGTGGCGCGGAGCTTTCCCCCCTAAGTTTAGTCCCCCCCCCCGAATTTTCTTCGGCGGAGGCCCATGGATAGAAAATTTAAACATGTTTTAATAGAAAAATTTGCTGAGGAGAAATGTAAAAGTAGTTTTCTACCAGGTGCGGAAAATCAAATGTAAAGTCTGAAAAGCCGTGGCTTCGATCGTCCTGAGTCTCAGGGTATTTACTCCTTCGAAGCGCCCCTGCAGACCATTTTCGCCCTCTCTGACCGAAATCCCTAGCTCCACCACTGCATTTCGCCCCCTCTGACCCAAATACCTAACTCCGACCACTTTTTACCCGTTACTTTTATCCATATTTAAATGCCATTGTATAATGCACATCAAATTCCTAAATCGCAAAATCCAGAAAAATCATTGCCACCTGGAAAAGAGTCTGTATTACGGACGGTTTTCGACAGATAGCTAGTGTTGTAATCGAGTCACTAGATTAGTGACTCGAGTCACCAGTTTTCAAACTTTAAAGTGACTCGAGTCGAGTCATTGACTTGAGTCATTGAAAAAGTACACTTACTTGAGTAAGTGTACTTTTTCAATGGAGAAATTACTCCTGAATTCTATCGAGTCACTATCATTTTGAAAGGAAGTGACTCGAGTCGTGACTTGTTACAACACTGCAGATGGCTAGAAGTTGCGCGGTAACAAGTGGAAGGATTGTACTGGGAAATCCTGACATAACTCAAATGTGGCACATGAGAAGTGAAGACACTGTCGGATTGCAAACCCAGTATTGCTACTCATTTAACAACAGCATTTCAAGGACACGAGTCCGGACTCGGACTCAAGTCCCTGTACTTCTCAATGGGGAAAATCAACCCCTCTGGCGTAATCCTTCAAATTCTGAAATAACGAGTCCTAGTTCGGAATCGATTTCAGTACTGCACAGCAGAATTGTTAGAGCTTTCATTTGGGTACAACATTGAAAGTTGTAGTGCGGGATAAGGAAAATTCTTTAGAAAGTGAAAAATAAGTGGGGTTTTGACAATTAGGTTTTCTTTGTTTCGTCAGAGGTTGTAGGTAGACCTTGTTTCTTATCACATGAAATGGTGAAAGTAGTAAATGGGATGGAAAAATGTCATGAAATTACTTTGGGAAGGTGGTAAAAAGAATCTATTACCATAAGAAAATTATGATCATTTGATGACATGAGTACAAAGCGAAAACATTTTCACCTGGAGACACACTTTTACCGGATATTTAGAAGACGTTGAAGAAAACTGTTGTCTCCTAAAATAGCCAAGTTCCTAATCGATTTGGACTGCAATCGCCAGTCCCCCCCCCCCCAGCTTACACCTACGACCAAGATTATACTTCCAAATTTTGAAAGGGTCCGGAGTTTTGTTCTTATTGATTATAATCACTATCATTTTATATAAAAAATCAGAACTGCAAAAATTACGCGCTTTCCGCCATTAAATTTAGTAAGCCTGTCCACATCAAGAACTGAAATTTTTTCTTTCATTTTTGTTTGATTTGGCAGGACAAGGGTGAGAAAACAAAGGTGATTTTAGACCGTTCTTTTCTCAAGAGTGATTCGATTCCTTTATTACTTCTTGGTCGGTATCTATACAGAAACGTAAGAGAAGGGCTTTGGATTTGGTCAGTTGATTCTGGACCAAATACAGGTAGTGGTGGTGGTGGTGGTGGCGGCGGTGGTGGGGATGGTGGTGATGATGATAAGAGCGCTAGCGGCGGGGAGGCGGCGGTGGTGACGAGGAGGATTGTTGTGGTGGTGTCGTGGTGGTGATGGTGATGGCGGTGATGACGACGACGACGACGATGATGCTGGTGGTTGTGGTGGTGGTTGTGGTGAAGGCCCTCAACTTCAGTATTACTGCTTACTGAAACGGAGATATAGATCCATTTTGTGTGCCATCCGTAACACCCCCATGCATTCCCTTCCATTGCTCTATTTTTTGGCGCAGAAAGCCTTCTAAACCCGTGTCGCGACGGTAATCGTTTTGAAGTGCTTCACGTAAGCACTGTTTTGGTCCAATCACAATAACTTTCTCCTCCCCCCTTGTGACTGCTGTGTATACATGTTTCCAAGTTTCAGCTTTGCTACCTGAAATCAGGTAAACAACCGTCTTGACTTCGGACCCCTGAAAGAAAAAAATAGTCAACGTTGAGGCATTTCATGGAATTTCATTTCGAACGTTCTTTTACATTTATATCCACCCAATTTTTGGAGGCTTTTCAATAATTTGTAATGATTTCATGCTTACGACATTGTATCGAACACTGCTTGCTTAGGAATAAAGATTTGGCTACATCCTTATATTCCAACAATCTTTGTTCCCACATACGTAAGTTCCAGCACCATTATAATGATTATTATGATGACTCCGTATTCCGACAAGCTCATTACCGACCCACCAATACCACATTGTTCCGACACCCCCGTGACCCGAGTAATTGCGACAGCCCTATGTTCGGACGCATCATGTGTTCCGGGTACTTGATCGTAGATGAACATGGGTGTCGGGACATGCAAGGCAGTGTCAGGGATACAGCACCTGCACTGCCACTGATATAACACATACAAAGACCAATAGACTTGCTACAAACGCACCAACAGAGCCAAAATTCTTGTTTCGCGGAATGTTGCCTTTTTTGGTGAAATCACATTAGCCTACCTAACGGATACTCTTTATAACGGATAATCACAAGAAATCAATCGGTATAGGGCAACTGTAGTGACCCAGACTGAACTGTTATGATCGCTATTAGCTATGTCTTTATGTTATGTTATGCCCCACCCATTTGCCATGAAACATTGTTCAATTAACAATGAGCTATAAGTGCTTGCGATCACACAAAATATGTCAAGCAGTGAATGTAAGTGCAAATGATACCGCGGGGGGATTACTCAGATATAAAACAATTTTCCACCTTGATTTCCCCAAAGTTACTTTTAGTTGACCAATTTTACCGTCCCTATTGCAACACTATGTGACCCACATTACCTACACAAGTCGAATTAGGACTTTCATCAATGGTACATTTCCTTGAATTTAATTTCCACCGATTGACATCTTGCATATAGCCTATGGTAACCCGTTTTGGCATTTACCTCGCAATTCCACTGAAGAGGAATACAATAATCGAGTTCGGTAATTCGTTTTGGTGGCTGATGTGCACATGCGCACATCCTCCCAAATGGTCGGGATAAACAAACCAGTCCATCACATACACTAGGTGTTCCAAAATCTGAGTTTACGTGAAAATTTGGTGACATCATTCTTTCTTAATTCAACCATTGCATAAGTAGGAATCATAGGTGTGGTTCTGTGCATTGGACTTAATCTAAATTGCCTTTTGTTGAAAAAAACCTGCATTTAAATCTGCTACGTAGGACTGAGTCCCTACTTTCGTCCGGGTTAGCTATTCAAATTTACGCTTCGTGTTTTATGCAGGTATTGCACGAAAACAACGCCGTACTTTACGCGCTGATCTCGGTTTGTGTATCCCACGCTGTTCCCCGCAGTTCCATTTGCCAACGAATTACTGAACTATATTTTATCCCACGTGTGTCAATCACCCTTCTTAGATGAAAAACATTTCAGATACGTGATATTCATGTCATTCAAAGTTAAGCGCATTTCTAAAAATTAAATGCATTCACCCAAATTTGTATAAGTGTCGTGCCCTGTTTCATGATTGGCTCGTGAGAGTCATATGACAATATTTCTTCATTAAATTATGAAATGCAAACGTCAGTATGAGCCTACACTTTAATTGGATCAGGGAGTTGCAATTGGACTTTAATTCCACTTGTCGACCTCAAATTCAATTCCAGTTTATCCGATTCCCTTTGACTGTGTAAAGGCTGCGTGATTGCATTCGTCTTTCACCACAGACAAAAACGATGACAACTTTCTTTCAGTAAGCCTAGGCATATATGGGGTTCGTCCACGTAGGTCAGTATTCACTGGGTGTGTAATAGTACGAACATCACAAATCCAAATTAGCCAGACCGTAAAACACAGCCCCTAGTACTACATTAAGCGAAAAACCGAACAATTGTCTATGCGCCCACACACAACGCATTTGTGCGCATTGCCCCGGGTAGATGCTCCCTGTTTGACAAGGTGTTTCTTGATTGGCTGTTGCCATTGTATTGTATCGGTACTATTCTTTGTTCGGATATGGGATTAGGCTAGGGATGAGGGTCAGTAGTGTTAACCAGTTAGGAAATTTCTTGTTAAACAGTGCGGATCCCCCCATTTGTGAGGTCTATGATCGAAACCTTTCTTGTATGTCCTAACTGGCTCACGATAACCGTAATCCCTAACCTATTCCCTGTTATAACCCGAACAAAGAATACGATCGATCCAATGCAATGCCAACAGCCAATCAAGAAACACCTTCCTAAGCAGTGCACGTCTACCCTAAGAAATCTGTCATACCTGGAAGGTATGGATGGTCCGGCACCATGCATGCTCTGCTTTGCCTTTGCTTCGAAATGAAGAGAAATTTACACACAGCCGATCCGAATCAATGTTGTTTAAGACGGCGCCACGCTTGAACGATTGTTTACTGTCATCCCAAATGGGCCAAAACTGAAAGTGAGGAAGGATGAAAAGCATTGTTATGTATTAACCTTATCAAGACCAATTTTTTTTATTTTCATCATCACCATCATCATCGTCGTCGTCGTCGTCGTCGTCTTCATCATAAAGGAACGCGTCGAAACTTTTACCCATTTTTTTAAAAAAAGAAACTATTTGAAGATATGGAGCTAGTATTGCAGAAAGTTTTGGATTCTGGGTTTCCTGTAGGGGAATTTGAGGAATTATGAAGTATCTGCATATCCTATTATCAAATCTGAGAATGATTGCACGGCGATTGAAGAAATGTGTTAACCCCTGGAAGTGATGATACAGACGAAAACATTACTTTTCAAACTTTGCTGCATCTCACATTAATTTTGCTTCAAATTTTAGTAGACGGTAAATCTACTTGCATACGAAAGTAAAGCTGATCATGCTACTAAAAGGAGTCTAAGAATTTACCTCTTCGATGATAAATGTATCTCCGTTACAAAATTTCAAGAGCTGTTCGTTATTCTTTTTTCCACCACATAAATGATCCAATGCAGCTTGTCGTGTAAGATCACTTTGAATCTCTCTTTCTTTTTGAATGATGCCAAGATCGCTGATACCTCCACCTTTATCCTTCTGTGAAGATTTGCAACATTCAGGACCACTCAAGTCTCCTGTGCTTTGGGGTACCCCTTCATGAACATTCGTGTTGTCTTCAGCCAACTCCATGGGTACATACACTTCTTCTGTTACCTCCTTGTAAAATACATCCTTTAAATCATTTCGCTGAATGAAACCAACCTTTTTGTCCTGATCAAGTTTTCTTTGTGTCTCTTTCCAACCATTTTTGTTCTGTTCTAACTGTGATTTACCAAACGGACTTCCTTCTTCATCGGATGGAAGCATACTGCTCTCAGCAGTCATCGGTTCATCCTGACTGCTACTATGGAAAAATTGAATAGCTTTCTCCGAACTATAAGTATCATCTTTCTTTACGTTATTTTTACGGTTGCCTCTCCAGAATCCTGCCCCTGTATTAGAATCTCCAACTTTAGGGTCATAGCATGGATTCTCTACCTTGCAATTTTTTCGACAGCAGATTTTATCCCCCTTTATTAATTTTAGCTTTTTGATTCTTTTTTTGTTTCCTTTTTCGTTTTTGTCAATGTCATCACGGTGATTGTAGTGTCGGGCACAAACTTTATTTGCGCTATCCACAAGTTCCCTGCAAATCAAAGGAACAAATAAGACAATAAGAATTTGACGAATTAAAGGCTGATATCTGCAAGGAATATTAAGCAACATTACTTACTATACCCTACACACGGTGTAGAGTAATGATAGATCTACATAGTATCGAATTTCAAGGACAAACAATACATTTAATAATCATAAACAAGAGGGCAATCCACGGAGTTGCATATCTCATCGCTAACATGTGCCCAAGTTGGTTACAGAACTTGAACTATTTATGTGCTAGAAGTTTTATCTGTACTTTTTTTACGCTACAGTAGAATGTCATTGACAAAATTACCATGTACTAAAACTCCATGCCACAATCCTTTGAAATTCCTATTTGAAGTCCAAGGGAAGCGATTTCTTTTTCGTTCCAAGGGACGGGAGTTTTTTTCGTAAGATAGCGAGGGGAAAGACCAATCAAGTTCTTGGAACTATAGGCGCACCCCTTATTCCAAAAAACATCGTTTGGATATTTAAATTCTGACACCGGATTATATAAGAACTGGAGAAATAAGCTACCCAACCTTTGTAACGCTTGCCCTTTTAATCCAGTAGGCCTATCTAAGATTTTGGAACAAATTTATTTTCAAGCAGCTCTTATCCCCTAGCAACACTATGAAAAAACAACGAGTTCGCTGTTACACTAAACTGATACGGATATGGACGCGACGATTATAAAAGTAAGACCGTTTCGAGGATGCTTTAGTGCGTAATTGTTATTATTGAGGCGCTAGCTGGGCGTATTCTCCATTTTGACTCGACGGCAAACTTCATGTGTGTCGAGCTGATACGCACATCAAGTGCGTCTCAATTAAAAAAAATGGGCGTGTGCGCGATGTTGAACGTGTGGCGTTAGAAGATTTTCGGCCGACGCACAAACCTTTTCTGCGTACTGACCTGTGGCGAATCCTAGCCCGTGGCAAGGAAATTGTCCCGTACGTGTTTTTTTTGGCGATGCTTCTGAACCGCCAGATTTTAAGGGCACTAATATGTAAGATAGGTAGGCCCTATGCCTAACCTAATGTTAGTCACCCACAGTTTCATATCTTGGGTTATAACTCAAGCTTATGAATGGCGTAGGTCTAGCCCCAGGCCAAGACTACATACCGTTAACCAGCCTCAGATGTCAAGTCTAGCCCTAGGTTTGACTTTAACTTTCATACTACTAGGTCTAACAGTTACAGCAACTTTGGGGTGAAAACAACTGTCTGCATAGACAATATGAGAACACTCTAGATATAAGGGCTATCAAAGTGAAGTGCGAGCAGGAACTTAAAAATCTCACTGCAGCATACAAGCTAGTGAAAAAAGAATTTGAGTTGTGAAGACGAGACTGCTACTACGAAGTACTAACCTAGGAGTCTAGCTTATTTATATTAATTGATGAAAAATAGGCTAGTTACAAAACATTAAAGTGGGCATGACACGGCCAAAGTAAGTTCCTCGGTAACTGTTCTTTGGCTACACCTTGACATAAAGTGAATGATTTCCCTACTAAATTATGTCCATAAATACCGAAATACGACGTTTTGAATTCCCAATTACAGGCCAGGCTCAGCCCATTTGAAATTCGAAAGCGAAAAAACGTATGTGAAGGCGTCTCAAAATGGTGACGTCATTGAAGGCACGGTTAGCAACACTGTACCAGAGAGCTCACAATCATCGAATCATGTGCATGGTAACGCGTGTTAGCGCATACATAATCGCAAACACCGGTGCTACAATAGCAGTGAGAGTGGCCACTGACATTGTGAATTGTGCATTGCACGGTTACTGCTTAGTATTCGAAATAGCATCTTTACCAAACAGCTCATACAGTAAAGACGCGCTCGTAGTGGGGACGCGCTTGTTGTGGTCTGTCTATACATATTCATAGCTGTTCTTTATAGCGCCCGAACCGCTTCTTTCTTGCACAAAAACAGAACTATTTTACCCGCGCGCATATACACGCGAACATATTTGCTAATGATTTGCTCCGAATCCCCACCATGGTCATAGCCTTTGGCTCTGTATGTTAGACTCTGTATTGTGATGCAATCGTTTTCATGAGGTTGCTAAGATTAGATAACTTTACCGAGCGTTACATTAGTTCTACATTTAGATGCGCGCCGTATGGCGGGGTTTGGGCCGCCAATTGCGTCATAAAAGTCAGGTCAGCTGTTGCGGCATTTTTCGAAATTGAATATCGAACGCAGTTTTCCTTTTTATATCATTTATGCCTAATTGTACGGGTTTTGGGTGTGAGATGATATTTGTAAAATTCTGTATCTAATCTTGCAATACACAAAAGTTCTTGTGGCCGTGTGATGCCCACTTTAACCTTTGACAACCTGTAACGTAAACTATGTCCTTGGTTGCCATGACAAACACACATACCGGTACAACATATCATGCCAAGGCTATTACACTTAAACGTTCAGATTTGTGGGATGCTTCCGTTAAGGGTTAAAGTGAATACAAAAAAAGTATTTGACCCCCTGTCACGTGACTTTTGACCTTGGTTGCCATGAAAACTACATATTGTGGTAGAACTAGTCTACCCTATTATTCTTGTGAAGTTTCATGTAAAATGAAGGTTTTCTCTTGAAGTTTCAGTACAAAATAGTAAGAAAAAGTGGTTTTTAGCAAAATGTGACCTTCGACCTCTGATCTTTGACCTTTACTTCCGAGTGTCTGGGAGACATAAGTTCCCACCCTGGAGTACCTACCTACCAATTTTGAAAAAAAAAATCGGTCCAGCCCACCAGGAGGAGTTTGAGGGACAAAAACGTTGTTTTACGAACAAATTATCACTTGAAAATTTTTTGTTCCACTCTACCACTTGACCTTTGACCTCTGTTGCTATGGCAACCAAATATTTTGGCAGGTCAAGATGCAATCATTATATATGTGAAGTTTCGTGTCTGGAGAACGTTTTGTTTTGGAAATATAGCAAAAAACGTGATTTCACTAAATTTGACCTTTGACCTGTAACCTTTGACCTTCACTTCCGGTTTGTATTTATTTTTTCACCTAAGGTACCTTCCCACCAATTTTGAAGAAAATCGGCTCAAGCGTTTACAAGATATTAGGAAAACAAAATTGGACACACACACACACTCACACACACACCCACAGCCACACTCACCAACACACGGACAGGTTTTGACCCCTCTCTCAGCACTGGACCTTCAGTCACCCCGGGAAACCTCACCAAAGGTTAGACCTCGAGACTAGTAACCTGGGAAAATTTACCATTACCGTGGTAACCATTGCGATTTAAGCTGGCATTGCCATATATAGCCCCATAGGCAAAGTGACTATCATATCTCATCCTCCTCACGGAGTGATGAGATAAAAACAAAAGGAATCGAAGGCACTGTCCCCATATTGCATAACTTCCTGTAGCTACGTTGAAAAGCGGACAAAAAGTAACCATTCTTAAAGTCAGATATCTCGAGTTAAGCCCGGTTCACACCGCCACGACGACCCAAGACACGACGGCGACCACCCAACGCGTCGGCTGGGGTATGGGCGGTGTGAACACTCCCACGACTACGATTCCGTCGGGTCGCATGCCGTCGGCAAGATTAAACATGTTCAATCGTAGTCGGGTCTAGGCGGTACTCGTTGTGTTGGTGTGAACTCGTCTTCGACGCGACAAACAGGCCTCATGCGGTTTGTCCAATCAGAGCGCAGCATTCACCCATGGTACACAGTTCCAGTTACGGCATGTTTTTATTGCGCAACACCGAGAGCAGGTATTATCAGGATTTTAGTTGATGCAAACTTCTGCGTGCTCGGAAAACGAACGCACTTATAAAAGTGCGTCACTTGAAGATACTTTGCACAGAAAAAGACGTAACAAGTCCGTTAACTTCAAACCAGTCATTGTGCGTTCATGTTCAAGCATTTACGTAGGCCTAGAATACCGAGCCAATTAGAAATTACTTCCTTTTTAACGGGAATATTTTTCTTTCTATATTTATTTTCAAAATAACAAGTGTTAATACCTTTGTAAGACATTCGTTCGCCTACGAAGGCTGGCAGATAAATCTGCAATAGCCGACTTGTATTCATCCTCTTGCATGTAGGCACAAACGTGCTGGGTGGAGACAGCGGTCAGAGCAGGGAGGTGTTAGAGGTCCTAACACCTCCCTGGTCAGGGAGTAGCACCGTAGTCTTCTTGAGCTTCTTTTTCGCCTTATGTTTTTTGAAGAATTCTTTTGCCTCATTTTGAGCGGAACTCCAGCTGGTGGCGTCCGCACACACCCCCTCCTCCAGCCTACGTCCCAGTGAAATCACAGCCCTTAAGAGAAGCAAGCCAATGAGCCACAACTGGAAAAAGGCCGTGGCCAGCCCGACTTTGACAATTCGGTTAGAAACTGAGCCGTTAAAGCCCATCTAACTTACTAATTCATATACCGAGTTCAATCTTTTAAAGGACACGATACGCAAACTTTGGACAGTGTTAAAGGCCTACTTCAGAGCCTGTACACGCCAATAATTTCTTAATTGCCACCCAGAGGCCAAAAAATGGACCATTTCAAATTTATTGTAGGGCCTAAATCTCAAACCTGGAATAGCCTGATTGATGGCGCGCCACGTGCAGCGTCGCTCCATCGATTAGTGTCGGAGCGGTGTGACATGGTATTTTCGTGGGTTTAGGAAGGCGCCAGAATGACTACGATTTATGCAGATTGTCTACGACAGGTGAAGTCTTGTCGCGTCGTAGGTAGTCGTGGCGGTGTGTACCGGGCTTTAGGAAAAGAGTATTTAGACAGGGCATGGATACATGGTCTGGAATAATGTTATCTCACGTACGATACCATAGTATAAAATTGCCAGAATATACATTGAATGCAGTCATCGGTCATACCAGCAAGATAAAGCCAGTGTATATTCACGATCACATCGATGATATAAAAATTAAAAAATACAATTGAGGATTTTTCCTTCTTTGGCATTTTGATACCTTTAAAGACATATTCTGGAGGCTTTTTACCTGGGTCTGTTTAAAAGATAAATAAATAAAATAAAATAAAAAAAATCCACAAGCACCATGTATTTCAAACCCTGTCTTACTACCCGGCCTTTCCTAACTCAAGATATCTCACTTTAAAGACTGGTTATTTTTGTTCTAATATACACCTCTGATATTCAACAAAGCCTCAGAGATAGTATTTAATGTGGTACATTTGCCTCAGCTCCCTTTTGTTTTACTTTATAATTGAACGCCCTGTTTGTCCTTGAAGTTTGATACTGTTGAAATATTTGTTTATTTGCTCTAGATCTAGCATAACCATGAACCATACATAGATTAGGCTACAACCAAAAATGTTGTTTAAAATTGCCTACAGTGGTATCGAAAATTATTAATAAATTGAATGCAATGGCAAATTAACATATGCCGCGATGACATCATAGATTTCATAATTATGATGCAAAAATCTCAAGAAAAGGTTGAAGGTCGATTACTTTAAAAGAAATGTATCTCCCGGACGCTATATGCTATTTATATGCAGTTTTCTACTCCTGAAAGAGAAAATTTTCCCGCATGTGTTGAAGTAACTTAATCTTGTCTCCGGAATATGCCTTTAAACAACAAAGCACTCAGATTGGTAGTCATGCACAGGTTGTTTCAGCACACTCTGTCTTGTACCACAGCTCTCACTCTTAAACAACATTGACACATAATGGATACTGGCCTTGAGGAAGTTTAACCAAGCACATGCCATTTCATTTTTGTGGAAGATCTGCACCACACAGATTATTATTGGTTTAAAAAAGGGTTCAGGATGTAAATCAAGTTAGATGGTTGGTTGATGAACAGACAACTTAGGAAATTCGCCACTTCAGGCTGGGTCACAAGGTCAAATGTACCATGACAGCCGTTTCGCATGTGCACGCATGCCTAGAATTATACCTGTCAGCTCAGTGAAGTGCATTATTCATTAACCAAATTGGCCGCATTGGTAATACTGTGCAAAATCAAGATGGTGCATAAGTGGGCAACTGACTAGAAAGTAACGCTTAACCTTTGACCCATCCCATGACGCATCGCCAGTGCATTTTTCAAGTTATCTATTCTTTCTACATTGGAAGAGACAGTGCCGTCGGAAGGTATTTTCGATGAGGGGGGGGGCTGACTCGGGCTGACTATCTAAGCGGAGCGCCACCATCAGTTGGCGCGGAGCGTACAGAAAATTTTGAAAAATCGCAACCCCTCAGACAGCCGGAAATGACATTTCCCGGGCTTGTTAATAGTATCTAAGTAGTCGTTATTTTGACCTTTCGTTGTAATAAAATGTTCACTTAGAAAAAAAAAAACTATATATGGCAAAATTATTAGGGGGGGGGCTGCAGCCCCCACCCCCCCCCCCCGCTTCCGACGGCCCTGAGAGATTTGCCGAGTTTCAGCAGCTAGCACTGACCGTTCTACAAGTTTGTAGAAGGACTGGCGGGTGCGTAGGCCTAAAGTGGTTATGTTTGGCCATAAATTATGCACTACAAGGTCAGCAAATAAAGGTCTGACTATAAATCTGAGGCTTACCCGGTAAAAGTTATGATCTGTGAAGTAGTGACATTTTCCATTCCAGTCGATTCGCTTCTAAGAAACTCTTCTAATTTATCAATTGCTGTGGGAAGATTTGTGAGAAACAACGTTAGTGAATCAGGGGGTCGATTTGGGGGGACAGGGGACATGTCCCCCCACTTTTTTGAGTGGAGGGGACACTAGCGTAATATCCCCCCCCCCCCCACAAACACACACTTTTTGTGACGTGAAACTTAAAAATTAGGTACTACCAAAAAGACTTTACATGTAGGTTATGAAAGGTGTCCTCTTCCGATTACGATCGACTAGTTTTCTGTATCAACAATTCCACATGTTAACTTTGCAAATCCCCAAAATTTTCGAGCGCTCCGTGCGCTTGTAGTCTCATTGATGTTCTTTTTTTAACTTGCATATCAAACATACATTATTCACCAGTCTCTATGATTATGTCGATTGTTCGTGTACATAGGGCAGCAGGTGTGGTTATGAAGGAGCACAATATTAGCAATAGGAAGAAATGTCTCGGTCTTCAATCAAGAGCTAGAAGTACACCTCCATCCCCTGTCTGCAGATAATGTATGATGAGGTGTCGTTCGAAAAATCATATTTCAATACTATATCAACAATCTTACACCGGTAGGCCTATGCAACGGTGTCTCGGTAGCACCGTACAAGTGGGTACCATTCCCCCACCCCTCGATCTGTGATTTTCCCGTAGTGGATTGAAGTGCGATTTTGATCAGTCTTTCGCAAACTATGACAATTTTCGTTGTGATTCTAATTACTTCTAGAGTACACCTCGTATTTAAATTGACCAAATAGTCCGTTGAAGTAATAACCAACACTTTCAAGATCATGTTTTGAAAACTTAGGAGTTTTCTAGTTACTCAAAATATTGTAACATGTAGCGCCATTTTGCATCGGGACCCCCTTTTTTCAGACACCCTGTGGCCTAGCGACAGGGGCAGGCGGCTCTAAAAAATGAAGAATTCGGAAATTTGCTATTTGTGAAACCAGCCTACTGTGTGGTTTAGACAACTCATGAAATTCCGAAATCTCCCCGTTAAAAGGTCCACATTCGTCATTAATTTTCTCAAAGGAGCAAAATTTTCCTCGCGCTTCGCGCGCCACAAATTGCGATTCCTAAACAGAAGTTCTCTCTTATACCTTGAGTAAAATTTACCGAGCTCTGGACTTTGGAAGTGAGAAAACGGAAATTTGTTATGTTTGACACCAGATCATCAAGTAACATCCGTAACGACGTAACTACAGTGCTATTTTCATGAATTTTCTTTCATAAAATTCAAAATTTTCTCCAATATAAGCTCTTGACTCAAAAATTTCGTCAGAGAGCCGCACTTCGTAGGTGTTGGATAACATTATGTAGCAACAACGATCTTTGGTTGCCGTTTAATCTAAGATTTGCCAATAGGAAATGCAAATTCTTCAGTAATTCCCCCACTTTTCAAATACTTTTCTTACAGGAAACCCAGAATCAAAACTTTTCTGCAATACAAGCTCCATATTTTCAAATATTTGAAAAATGGCAAAACTTTCAGCGCGCTCCGCGTGCCGCAAATTACGTCCCTAGTACAGTGGTGTTCACACTCAAAAGTCATAAATCTGGATGCTTACCCACCCCCTCCCCTTCCCGAAAAAATGTCTAGCAACGCCGCTGTACGCACCTTACCAGGACAGGAGAAAAAAATAAGCCAGATGCCCCCCCCCCCCCACTTTGAAAACCAAATCGACGCCCCTGATGTGAATTAATACGGGTGGTGGTTGCAGTAGTATCTTATATGCAGAATTTTACTAACTGTGACTTGACAAGGCTATAAATATTTTCTCAAGCATTTCATTAATAGACGTGAAACTGATACGGTGTCGAAAGCTCCTATCACACCGTGCAACTCGACTTATTGCAACAATACTGTCTTGTCGTGATGAGCGACTGACGTCGGATTAAAGAGTTTAAAGCAGAGCGGTGTTATTAGATGGAGATCCATCTAGAATATTTTTCTTTAAGCCGTTATAGTTGCCGACACTAATCTCTTTTGTGTGTTGTTCTTTATGATTTAATAAGCTTAACACTGAGGTATTAGCAGGTGTTCAAGGCTGGTATGTATGTCATCTGCTAGGTGTCGAAGAGTAGATCGGAAAATTTTTCCCTTGTCTTAACCCTTTACCGTTGTTTGGGTCCTTTTGGACCCATGCGGAGAGCTCGGCTGTCACCCATCTTTACTGTTTTACGCGGAGCTCGAAATTGCGAGTAGCTACCCGAAAATTCGGCCACAACAACGAGAGAGACAATAGTTTAAGGTCACAGGGTCAATGGCCTACGGAAGCTGATGCGGGGCGTGCTACGTCCGCTTTTCCGCCCACTCCCGAGGCGCGTAAATATGTCCCGATCGGAGCACAACGGTAAAGGGTTAATATTGCAGCCGCTTAAGGAAGTAAATTATTTTGGCGATTTGGACGCGGATTACAACCTATTTGTCTTTTCTCCGTATTTTACTCTATTTGGGTGTGCTTTTTAGACCTTGTGAGCGAATGCGAGTATTAATGAAAATCCTATAGCAATGTTTAGTCTTATTTCTCTTTTGCTCATTTGCATAAACCATCAGAATTGGTCTGTAGCCAGGGTCATTGTGATCATTACCAATAGTGTGAAATGCCGAGACAGTGTCTGGCACTTCTTTGTCGGCAACTACTACACATAACAAAATAGATAGAAGTAATCCCTCTTGTTGGAGTCACCATAGGTTTGAATGAGGTTGCATAGGTATTAAACAAAGGTATCCCACGCCCTTTAGTTCAATAATCCCAAAATAAAGGATTTAGTGCCCAATTTGGAATCAGTCTAATTGGATAAGCATAAATTAAAGATTCAATGGATCTCCATCTAGTAACACCTCCCTGTTTTAAGAGTGTAGTTTCCCCATAATGTAACAAGTCGCAGATCCATGAAGCAATTCACGCTAAATTCTAACGTTTCACATACACTTTGTTACGGTGGCTTAATATGGACATGGAAATTAAAAAAAATCTCCTGAAAAGTCGAAATTCCGAGTTTAAAAGTCGAAATTCCGAGTTTAAAAGTCGAAATTCCGACTTTTCAGGAGACTTTTTTTTTTATTTCCATGTCCCTATAAAGCCACCGTGGTACGAGATAGAGGTCACTTGAATTAAAAACGGAAAACCTTACAGAAAAATGAAAATAAAAAATGGAAATTGTGGATAATTTTCATACTCGATGAAAAGGTTTTCCACCTGAGAGACGGAAGGAACCCTAACGTTACATTACTTTATTGTAGTCGAACGTTCTGGAGTAATCAGAGTTGAAGTAGGAATACCCAGTAATATAAATAGACAGTGACGTCATAGGGGAAGCCTCAATTGCATGGTTACAAATACAAAACATGAAACGAGTTTATGGATGCATGGAAGTACTAGGATGGAGGTATTGGTCAGTTTTCATACAGACGTATTTACTACCTGACTACTAGTTTGCTGCAAGACATGTTTCCAATGAAATGTCATAAATTAAGTCTGACTTTAACGAAATTGAGCAAGAAGGGAAAATTTATTTTGGGGGAAAGTTCTAACGTACCGAAATGTAATAACTTATTTCGAATTATGGAACAATGGTGGGGAAAGAAACGGTATTGTATTGAATTTGATATGACATCTTACTCTGTAAGAACCCACATTAACCTGCTAACAAATTCACATTTTAGAAGGAAGGGAAAGGATGATCGTTAATAACCTTTTCTGAAAATGGTTATATCAAAATTTTTGAAAATAACTTTAAATCTTTTAGAGCCTCATCCCTGTTGGGATTCATACATGACTCATAACATCCTTAAAGATTAATTCCATAGGAGTTTTTAACGACAACTGTTACATCAAAAAAGCTTGTTCACTGTAGGCCTATCGATTATGAGACTAAGAGGCAGTCATTCGTCCCCAGAAATTTTACACATAGGCATATACAAAAAATTCCCAATTGGCACAGCTCTTTGATAAACAACTCAATAAATGCAGAGTATCTTAGTATCACATTCACAACATGTATTGAGAGTGATCTGGTTCCTTAAACTGTTAAATTAGGGCCTTGTATTCACACCTGGTCATGCCCATATAAGGCAATAAACTGGAACGGTATCTGGTTGTGGATGAGATTTTGACAGTTGTGGGAGGGGCTAGAAATAAGAACGTTGAGTGAATTGGAACTGTCTGGGGTGATTAATAATTGCATTTAACATTGGGTTAGAGTAGGACAGGATATAAGTTGAAAGTGTTTGTATTCAAGGTAAATTGAGACATTGACATACTTGCTTTTCTGGCAATCCTTCTGCTGGTGTCATCTGAAATTCCTTTCTTTAGAGGGACTTTTAGCAAGATAAACCGAGAATCCTTGTCCTTTTCTGGGAGTTTTAATGTTTCTTCGTCAAATTCAGGCATATTTCCTCCACTGATTTGTTCTGCATTTATAGCGATACATCTGCTCCCAGCATTGACTCGGTGGTTGATGGTCAAATCCACCCCAAAGCCGCAATTTTTTGCAACTCGGTACACTGCGTCCTCAAAAAAGTTTCCAGGTGCAATCGATGGCAGCTGACGAATATCTCCTACCAAAACAACTTTACATAAAGATGTATTTTCTAGGAGAATTTTAAGTAGTGTATCAAACGTAGTGATTGCCACCATACTGCATTCATCTACCACCAGTAATTTGGTTTTTGAAAAACCCCATCGCTTTTCTTCATGAATTGTCGATTTCTCCTGGACTACACCATTTTCTGGATGGGTCTGTGTCATCTTCCAAGCCCTGTAGCTGTGAATAAGACTATGAATTGTATAAGCTGACATTTCACACTTCTTACCCAATGACGATGCTGCCTTTCCAGTTGGTGCGGTCAGAAGAGTGCAACGTTCCCTTTGTTCTAAATTTTCAGGTTTTGGGTTCATGCTCCTCTCAAATTCCTCCACAAATTTAGCCACCACCGTCGTTTTACCACAACCTCCCATCCCAGATAAAACTGTAACTGGTTTGGTTCTGATATGGTCTAAAGCTACCCTCTGATATTCATCCAATTCCTGTGCGTCGTTTTGCTCAAAATTTCGGTAGCAACATTCTCTGTCATTTTGGGATTCTTTGCGCATGATGGTCACTAAGCTGCTGGCAATGCTTTGTTCCGCTTCCCAAAATCTACGGAGAAAGAGTCTCGGCGTATCATTAAGATTACGCCTTGGTACACATTTCGCAGCTCTAATTGGGTCGCTACAGAGGAACATCTGTGTTTGGTATCTGTATTTACATCCATGAATTTTAAGATATGGAGAAGCTGCATTTCTCGGACAGTTGACGTATGTGTTCCCATTTTTCCGACAATAATCCTTCAGCTTGCCATAAACAATTACCCTCTCTTTTTGCATATCATCTAGTCTCTCCAACTCTCCTGATTTTTGCAGGTCTGACAATTTTGCTTCACATCTGCTTAAATTGTATTTTTTGAAGAGTACCTTTGAAATAATGCAAGAGACATATAAAGATCACTTTTAGATAAATTATTAATGGGGTCGTTTTTTCAATGAAAAGAACATACTTCGGTCACGTAGTGAATGTATACAGGCGCCGATCCAGGGTTCAGGGGCTAGGCTACGATTAACCCTAACCCTCTCCCTAACCCTAACCTCTGCCATCACTAGCGTAGCCAGCGGGGGGGGGGGCAGGGGGGGCAGAGTGCCCCCCCACAGAAATTTTGGGGACGCGATGGGCGATGTTGAAAAAATACAGGCGAGCCCAAAAAATAAAAAAAAAAATAAAAAAAAATAAACGGCAAGAGGAGGGAGGGAATCGGGGGCATTTTTTACATTTTTCGGGGGGGTTCTTAGTCGTTACGATAAAGTATGCAGTCCCCGAAGGCGACTAGTCTCCCCGATGGTTTACCTGTTTTTTGCTCTCAAGGGACAATTTCCCTAATAAGAACCCCAAATTTTCGACGCGCTACGCGCGCTGTAGATTCACTCCAGTTTTTTCAATACTTCCATTCCGCATGTCTAGAAAGTGTAAGTCCTCTCGACCTTACCAAGTAACTGGTAGGCAGAGTACACAGGTTATGCAGAGGTCGTAAATTTTATCCCATATCACAAAGCCTAGTTGCTGTTCTCTTGTGTGTGTCATGCGATAGGTCAGATGGTGAGCCACTCACGGAGCATAGTTTGGCTATTTTATCGGGTATTCCAGGTGGTTTCGACACATTGTATGTTATTCCCGATACGGTCTACAACCCCTACAGTTTCTATTTTTTTCTTATTGTAATCATTAAGATTACATAGGCTATGTTATTTTTGTGGGCCCACCAAAAAATTTCGCGCGCTTTGCAATTTCACGATTCAGATTCAAAAGAACACTAACTCGGCTTTTGAAATATTAAGTAACATTGTGCAAAATGTGCCCAAGGCTGCAATGACATGGGATAGTTAGGCTCCTTCATACCACCCCCTCGACATAGGGGCTGTCGGAACTTGTGGTCGCTGGCATGGCCCGCCCCCTGTCGGGGATAACCTGTCGCCTTCTCATGGTCAGTTTAGTTACTTTGGCTTTAAACAAGAGTTATTTCTGCGATAAAACCAAAAATTTTCGGTACGCTTTGCACACTCTTCCTCAGTTCCGTTACCTAGAGCTAATAAAGTACAAACCCTTCCCATCTTTTCATGTAAATTAATAAGTAGAATAAATGGATTAATGTTCACGTCGGGAATTTCATCTCATTTCGCTAAACTTAGTTAATTATCTCTTGTGTCAGTCGTGCGGTACGGACTCGAAGAAGAAATTACAATATAATTTGTGTCCGATAGGGCCCAAATGCCGGGACAATTTATTGACCTATATAAGATTTAAATGAGTACAGATTCTTTTTAGTGTGGGCTAACCCCCAAAAGTTTTCCCCCCTTTTCCACGGTTAAATCAGTGCGGAAATATCTTCCTCTAGCATATACAAATTTGGTGTCGTATATGGCTCGCAATGGCAGGTATAGTGCACAGGTTTTCTTCAAACCTCCCTCACCAACTCATCGACGGCATCCTGGCTGTCGGGGCTTGGGTCGCTACCCACCCTGCCCCTCCCCCGTTTGGAAAGGGGCCCTTCGTCGGGCAAATCCTGGCGCCAAGCCTGGAGGGAAGACACATTTTTCCAGTTATGACTTGTATATGTGTAATGAAGCAATGAACTAGAAATGGAAGCTGCATTTTTTGGAGAGCGGCAACTATTTTGGAGGGGCTGTCAATTTCACTAGGATGACGTGTCGGCCCTCTAAAACCCCCTGCGGAGAACACTGGAATCTAGTATAAAAAGAACAAAATATAGCACCATATTACATCTAAGCTCTTCGAGACAGCAAAACATTCCAAAATGGGAAGGTGACACCCAGGGAGACAGGCCCGTGGTCAGGGGGTTCGCACTTAGTCCCGCCCATACCTAATTTTTCTTATTTTTATTTTTTTTTTTTATTTAAATGGAGTTTTGGCGTTTTTCAGGGCAAAATGTCAATTCCGCTGGTTTAACCAAATAAATGTAAGCCTTATGAGTAGCTGTTTTGTTCCAGTGCGACACAATTCCCTAGGGCCCCATTGACTCGTACCGAGTAACCCTCTTGCAGTCACACACTTACCCTGCTAACTCTCGAGGGAATAATTGATACAAGATTGAAAATGTCCAAAAATTCCAACTTAGGTGTTCACCAGATCGCTCAATTTTGATGTAAAAGTGCAAATCTCCTTGGGGCAGGAGGGGGAGAACCACACCCTCTCCCCGTCCGGTCGCTCGGCTCCTCACTTGGACGCTTCCCTCCCTCAAGAAAATGCCACACCCCAGTGGCGGCGATGAAAAATGAAAAAGTTTGGGCTAAAGGTATGTTCAGCCCCTCAATATTTGTCAAGTGCTCCAATTAAGAAGCGGGGAGAATTTCGAAGTTGGGCTGAACATATTCTTGCTTAAAACACTCGGGAAGTGCCGTTTCCGGCTATCTGAGGGGTTTGTAAAACCAAAAATTTCCTGGTACGCTCCGCGCCAATCTATGTTAGAGCTCCGCTTAGAAACATGTATTAACAATTTTCATAGATTGATTTTTTTTTTTTTTTTTTTTGCATTAATTGAGAAATATCAGAAATGAGATCCATATTTCTAGGCTGGGAACATGCAGCATAAAACACTTGGGAAGTGCCGTTTCCTGCCATCTGAGGGGTTTCTAAAACCAAAAATTTTCTTGTACGCTCCGCGCCAACCGATGGTGGCGCTCCGCTTAGATAGTCCCGTCGGTCAACATTGGGGACGATGAGTCGACTTTGCCCCCCCCCCCCACAAGAAAATCCTGGCTACGCCCCTGTCTGCCATCACTTGATCGTTACGGACACCCTGAGTTTGCCTCCGTGAGGGTGTTATTCTTTCCAGCTGCTGTGATTCACTTGTGCATGTGTTCAAATCCCGTTTCATTTACGTGGGTTTTTTCTCCGGGTTACGCTGGCTTTCCTTACACTTGGCATTATGCTTGCCACTTATTTCGATTGCCCAGCCGTCGATCGAAGTCGGTTGCGCGTGTACTGAAACACCCTTGGGTGGACCAGTTTATAAGCCGACTTTTCTTTGCAGGACTGTTGCGGTCTATCCCCCGGTGAGAATTAAGAGGCAGAAGTAACTTATTAGTTAGGCCACAAACACTTTTGTTACGAAGACCCTTTCTGTTTCACGACTATTATTGTTTTCATTTCCCACCCATTTTCATTGCAAAATTCTGTCTTTTCATATGCCAAAGTACAATCAATTACACTTTAGGATCAAACTCTCCCCTCCTCCACTGGCCGGCAATCACACTTCGGACCCCTCTGAAAAAATCCTGGATCCGCCCCTGGTATAAGAATGCGTTTTCCTAGTCATTAATTTGGTATTCAATGTTATTCATTCCTTGCAGTTTTGTTTCCGCACTTTCAAGACAATTTCATACACAAAGCAAACAGGGCACTGGAAAACCATTGTGAAAATCGTTATTGCGGGTTTTCAAAGAAACAATGTGCTCAAAATATTTTCAGTCCTTTGAATCTATGAGTGAAACCATCCATAGACATACATAAATGCGTGACAGGCCTACATGAAAAGCTGCAGATTTCCAAAAGGGACTTAATCCACTTAAGTGAACACTGAGAAGAACACTTTGTTATTTCTGACTCCATGTATCAATGATAATACTTTAATATCAATTTTTCTACATTACTAAAAACTACACTGTCTTTTGAAAAAGAATTAATCTGATGCATTTAACAAAAATTTCAAGAAAAAGGTTGCTTGCGTAGCAGACTGTAGGGCTTATTCCTTGTTTGTGAAGCCTTAATGGGGGAGTGAACAAACCGAGTCCGCTCCGCGGGGAAGAAAAAAGGTAGATTTGGCACCTTTAGGAAACAAAGCTCGTCATTGTATGTATGGGTCAGTCAACCAGCGAGCTATCCAGGTATCCACAGCACTAGTGAACCAAACAGATAGTCAATGGGGAAAATGACAGACATCCAGATATTTGTTAAGCCATTCATGCAGCCTACAGTATTTAGAGATCAAGCCATGTAAACATCACGCAAAATAAGTCATCAAGACGTACACTCAGACAGACATGAAGAATGAAACAATCCATCCATCCGTCCGTCCGTCCGTCCATCCATCCATCCATCCAAATATCGACCGATTCAACAATCTTCCACTCCTCGACTTCTACAAATTCGTTAGAGACTGAGCCGTTAAGTCTCACCTCAATAACTAATAAATTCATCAGTCTCTCAAGCATGCTCTCAATCAACCAATTACCCATCCTCAGGTACCAACCCCTTATATAGCATTCTTTTGAAGTAAATTTTCAAGTAGCAGTAAAATCAAGAGTTCACTTAAAAAAATTTACTCACCCATGAGAAAGCAAACTCCCATGGAGTTTTGTCTAAAGCTGTGTTCAGACCCTTAATATCTGGACCCTGAGAAGGCCTCTTGTTGTTTGTGTTAATCCCAGATTCTGATACAGTGATATTGTAAGTCAGGATCCCATTTGCCTGTTTTGGAAGAATGGCCTGAAGTTTCCAAAAAAGGTTAGGGAAGTCACTCGCTCTTCGTACCAGTTTAGAGGTTGCTGCAACAAAATTAGAAAAAGAGAAATTAAATGAAAGAAAGAAAGAAAGAAAGAAAGAAAGAAAGAAAGAAAGAAAGAAAGAAAGAAAGAAAGAAAGAAAGAAAGAAAGAAAGAAAGACAGAAAGAAAGAAAGAAAGAAAGAAAGAAAGAAAGAAAGAAAGAAAGAAAGAAAGAAAGAAAGAAAGAAAGAAAGAAAGAAAGAAAGAAAGAAAGAGTAGCCTACACTTCCAAAGTTGAATACTGTGGACATTCAACAATAATTTATAGCCAAATAATTTTCGTCCTACTCGGTCTGTCTCCAACATTTGATACTGTTGACCATGTCGAAGGCTTCTATTGAAGCGCCCATCCTTGGACAGTGGCGTCCCATTCTGCTCTACATTGATGTACATTGTAGAAGCTCGTTCTGTTCTTCGAGGTTCTTTCTTCATTCCTTCTAGCTTTCCCTGCCCCTAAGACCGAGACCAGGCCCTGCAGACTGCAGTTACCAACCCCCCAAATCCTGGCTAGGTCCAAGCTAAATCATATGCAGCCTTTCAAAATAGGCTTTTTATGCTTACCGATTTGATAGTCATTTAGCTCACATATTCAGAGTTTCGTTTAGCAAGAGACCGATATTGGTGACCAATCTCTCTGTAGCTGGATCCTCACTATGGGCCAGTTTGTTAGATTATTAATATATCCTGTAATAGCTCTATATGGTTAGATACGATTGTACCCCTGACCTTGCAAAATTGTTACCAAGGAAAACACTCCCGTGAAATACAAGGGAAGTTCACGCATACAGTCAGGATATTTTCAAGTGTTGTTTCTTCTTTGCATTCTTTTCTGCATTTCTTTTCAGAGCCTTGATTTTTAAAGTTAGCGTTTTCTAAGTATTTCACGTAAGTTTGTATATAAATGGGGTAAAATATTACTTTTAAGGAATTCGTTTTACTTACTAGACTTTCTAATTTTCTCTTGTATCTGCGTGTATATTTCCCTCTCGTCTTCTGAAAAACGGGCTCCTCTTTCGGTTATCTTCTCCTTCAAGAAAGCCAACTCTAAAATTTCTTCGACAGAAAACGAATGCCTCTTGTCAAATATATTTTCAATGAAATCCCGCTTGCGCTGTTTAGGTGGAATACCACACGCTGTCATGTACTGATAGACATCCCCCCTTTCCCATTGTGGCTTGATTCGATATCTGGGTGTATGCTGAACGTTTCTAGTTGACATAAAAACATCAACTTCTATCTCCCACCAACTGTCCGTGAAGAGAAAAGGCCCCGTAATGAGGATCTCGTTTCCATCGTAGAGAAATTTTACTGTTGGATGTGAAGTTTTAGAACAGATTATTTATTTTCATATGTATGCAAGGTAAAAATTAGATTCCAGCATTCTGACAAAATTTCTCAGAGCAGGACTGATTTACCTAAACGGTTTAGAGTTATACATACCCAGGCCCGTAGCCAAGGGATGGCCAAGGGGAAAAGGGAAATTTTCTCCCCTAACGAGTTTGAAGTTTGCCGTTGACTCGTTTCCACACATTATACAGACTGATCATTTCCAAACCCTTTGAATCTCTTTCATTCGTCTCCCCTAAGTGCTGACTGCTGACTGCCTAGGGAGAACGGACACTATCCAGTCTGGAAGTTACCTACGTAGCAGACTGTACGGCATATTCCTTGTTCAGTCATATATGGTTTTGGAAGCTGAAAAGCTGAGAAAACCACCGCCCGCTCCGCGGGGTAGTCGGGAGGCATTTCCTGCCGATGGAAATCGGTCTCGTTATAGTCGGTGAATTGGTTTCACACACCCCACCCCTAAGAGTCTACCAGCAGTACCCTCTAAAACGGTGTTTACGACATTTTCCAAACAGCCACACATAGGTACACGCACATATTCAGTTTTCTTATGCTAAAGACACGTGTCCTATTCCAAACAGTCCGTTTTTAAAACAAGTTTAGGTGCTTAAATTTTGTTAAATCGCTGAACATTTTCAAAATTAAAATACACAGTAAGGGCGAGCCATTTCTAAGTATAGTCTACTTTTGGTAGGTTGGCTTTGATGGCAGCAACGACATACCTTTCCTACTTGCTACATTTCGTGAGTGTGACGGGAAAGCGCCCTCTGTAACAGCACGGATTTCCTCCATATCCATGAAATCATCTTCGTCAGTTTCATCTTCATCTTCTTCCTCTTCCACTTCTTCGTATCCTGGTCGTTTTTTCTCGTTTTGGTGGCCATTTTCTTTTCATTGGGCGCAACTACCTTACAGATATACCCCTTAAGTTTTTGCACATCGGCACTCATTTTCACTTTAACGGTGGTGAATATGGTATGTCTGCGGTGAATAAAGCAAGACTGTTTTGTAAACAAGGCCCTAAGACTTTTTGTAAATGAACGGTTAATGGTGAAGAACAGTCGCCCCAAACTTATTTTGAAGCAATGTCTCACAATTTTCAGCGTCTTATTTTATTTCAATAGGTTTTGGTACTATTCTGGATGAAAAAATGAATCTCCTGAGAGGTATATTATTCATTACCCTAACTCCTAAATGCATGACCTATCTTGGGGGAAAGTTGGGGGCAAGGACAAAATCTGAGGGGGCAAATCCTCCTCTCTTTCCCAGTAGAGCCATTTCTGAGTAGTTTATTTCTGTTAATATAGTGAGAACTTTTTTTAAACGGGTGGGTTCGGACCAGTGGACTCACCTTCAAATAAAAGGGAAAAACAACAGGCTGGGTATATACCTTCGGGAAGGAGAGGGGAGCACGTATTCAAAAGGGAGGCTAGGGGATTCGAACCCCTCTTTTGTTGGACCCTAAGATTGTCCGTTAAGTAACACTGTATGTCACAAAGTGACCTGTATTCCAGTGACGTAATTACCAGAGGTACAGTTGGCGTCCAGTCAAACGACCCCCCCCCTCCCCCAAATGAAATTCAAAGGTAAAACGTCCATTGGGCAAAGTGTGTTCAAGACAAAGACTTCAAAAACAAGCCTTGAAAGTATGAATTTTTGGTATAAAGGGAGACGGAGAACTGCCATTTCCTGCAGTCTGAGAGGCAGTTTAACCTCCGTAGCCAATAACGTACGCATCCAGCCTAAGCTGTACACAGTCTCTCAAGAGATACGACCTGGGAAGCTACAGTGCAAACACTTTTAGCACAGGCATAATCCATCGCATGTTTTTCTTTGGACGTCGGCGGCCAAACAACTTGCAAGAGCAGAGGGCAAAATTTCTGGGAGAGTAGATTCTAAATGTCAGAGAGATGCGATATTTCTGTACGCTCCGTGGACTCCCCACTTACTTCCTGGCCATTTCTCGGACTTAATCCTCAGACACCCCTCCTTCCTGCTGAAAATCCTTCACTCACTGCCCATAACACTTTAATCCCCCCCCCCCCTCCGTGACGTCACCAAACTTTTTATTCTAGGGGAACTGGGGCCACAAAAATTTTGCAGGGGGGCATTGCCAGACTCCATTCATGGCGCCATAGGCGCCATCGAGCGCGAAGCGCGAGGCTCAACGGGTTGGGTCCAGGGCCTAAGGGCCCCTGGTGGGGGTCCAGGGACAAGCTCCTGCGTTTTAGCGTGTTTATGAGGTACTTATGTCGCTAATAAAGGATGCTTCTAGTGACTTAATACTGGCCTAAAAATTACCGGCGGGTAACTTCCAGTAAGACTTTTGGTAAAAAAGCCAGTGATTCAACTACCAAGAGCAGATACGACTAACATTTTGAAAAAGGGGGAGATGAACAATAGAGAAAAGCTGATTGGCAGTTCAATAAGAGTCTCGGGGTCCCCCGGAAGCTCCTAGGTTTTATGGGTTTTGTGAGGTATTAAGGTCGTAATGTAAAGGTAATTCTATTGTCACTGGTCTAAAAATTACTTCCAGGGCAACTTCAAGTAAGATTTTACTGGTTACAAAACTATTGAAACTACTACCAAGCAAGGGGAGCTGAATTAGAGAGAGAAAGAGAAAGCAGTTGATGTGCAGTTAGATGTGATCCTCCTAAGGAAAAATGTAGGCCTAATCCTGCTTGAGCGGTTACCTGGGCTGTGCGCCACCTTCAATTGGCGTAGTCGGAAGTATGCAGAATATTTTGAAAAAACACAACCACTGAGACAGCCGGAAACAGCATTTCCCAGGTGTTTTTGCGATATTTTCAGTTGAAAAGTAGGGAAATTACTGCCTTTTCTTGTCAAAAGAAGAATCCAATAGTCACACTCTAACTGCAGAAGACATACCTATTTTTGAAAATTTCAAATCTCAGTAGGGGGGCACACGGGGGCACACAATTTTTCAAGGGGGCACTTTCCCCCTGTCCTCCCCCCCTTAGTGACGCCACTGCCCCCCCCCCCTCCAGAAAAAACGCAACTGCACAAAACAAAGTACAGTTCAACAGGTTTTTAAAGTGATGTGAAATAAAAGATGGAGCATGTTTTACTGAGAATGTCATAGCGTAAACGAATCAATGTGTTGTCGATGTTTAGCAGTATTCTTACACAATATGTAGAGCTGGTCCTGAAATAGCTTAACGTAAACCTTTATTGCATGTACAGCCTAGAACTTACAGCAACGAGCAACTGCCTTATTTTATACTATTAATATGTGATTGGCTTACGTTGATTTGGCCTGCCTATTGGCGGGAATATTCAATTAGCAGTTACATGCAACTTGGGTCTTTCTGCCAATACAAGATTACATATTTAAATTTTTGCACTAGGTTGACGCCTTGCAAAAACCTACCTTTGAAAGAGGAAAATGACCAAGTCTGTATTCTTCTTCGTTGGTTCCTTTCATTCAAAATAAAACGGACCGACCATAGAAGTGTTGACGACTTGAGAGCCTTGGGTTTATAGGTGACGGTAAAGGCAACGCGCATGTCACTGTACATTGTAATTTGAACCCTGCCTGAGAAATGTATTAATCTGTTTATCAAATGTGTTTTAATTGAAATTTTATCTTGTCATAAATCTTTGCTATTTGCTTTGCAAATTGAGCAATGCGTGCCATTATGCAAGATGTAAAGGGGATTCCTATAGCCGAGTCGACACAGAGTTCACTTGTTTTTTCGTCAAATCTATTCGTCTTTATAGACGCACGCGGTGGATACAGCGCCCGGTCCCAGTGTGGGCAAAGCTCAGAGAGTTGCAGCCATCAATCTGCCACAGTCATCGAGCTCTTCGGGAAGCTTGCAGCAGTTAAAAAGCAAAATGTTCAATCCCGCCCCCCCCCCCACACACACACACACAATGAAAGTAGTATCGATCGAGATGTTTAAGTAGGGTCTGGCTTCAAGAAATGGCCAAGGGCTGACTCGCATACTATGGGACACCTGCAATATTTACGGGGCACTTCCAAACTTAAAACGTGTATACACGTACAATGACAAATTTTGCTCGAACATACAACACATTTTCAGTACGAATAGAATATTTCGATCAAGCTCCTCTTCCGGCCTCACTCTTGTGAATCTATAAATGCTAAAAAATGTGTTAACGAATTAAACTTCTTCCTAAACGCTTCTTTGCCTCCACTTTCAAACATATTTAGATGCTAAACACATGTTTCTTATTCACAAACATTCGTTTAAAAACACGTTTAACTGTTAAATAGATAGTATTTAAAAACTAAACAGGTTTAGAATTTAAACGTGATCATAAGGTGGGGAAAACAAAGGCTTAATTATTGCAAAACTTTTTTAAGAGTGAGGGTCCACGGTGTAATGGGGGGTGGCCCGGAATCAGCACCAGACTCGGGATGAAACGGAAAAAAGTACCCAAAGAGAGTTTGTAGTTTCACGGAAGGTATATTATTGTCTCTCTTCAGTCTTTCGCCTACCAGCCTTCAAATTCTTCAGTCTCCTTCGTGATAACTATAACAGAAATATCAAAATATGTAGAATACAAAAATACTGACACGATTTACATATACAAGGAAAAAATACCTACAAAACTATACATTTAGACGTACAAAATACTATCAAACCTGTAAAGAAAAGGAAAGCAAAACATATCGTATCGTATTGCAGTATTGCCCCTACGTCCCATACAAAATTACAAATATGCGTACCTTCGTAGATCTCCGTGGGCCTATTTCCGTAAATTCAGATAGTTTAAGTAATATGCCAGATCTCAGTCCATTGCTTCCATAAGTGATGTTTGAAGAGGAGTGCGCGAGGAGACGCCCTAGCTATAACCTTTATAGTAAGCTTCACTAATATACCAGCATGCATGCAAACGATGCGGAACTATAGACCGGTATGCCAGGTTCGGGAGCTAATCTCTACTAAGAATTTGCCAGGAATTAAATCCTACAGGAGGTGCGACTGTTACACACGGACCGCCACCTGGCTGACTCAGATTGGCCCCTCACTGCATAACGCTCTTTCAAGGCCTTTCTCTAAACAGTTCAAATTCTCAGCTCCTAACGCACCTACTTAAGCCCCTCCCAGAACTGTCTAAAACTCATCCTCATCCAGACGCTATCTCAGGATTTTACTTCAGGGCGAGGATTCAAGACACAGTTGAAATCCAAACATTCTCAGTACAGTACATGGTGTTTAATATGAACTACAGTACTTCCGCATTTTTACATTTGCTGTCAATCAAATAGCTGTGCCAATTGAAAATTAATGTAGACTACTACAAAAATTGTAGTTTGGGTCAGACTAATAGGCATTTTAAAAGTTCCCATTTTTGAACACCTGGGGACCAGTTGTGGCTCACTGGCTTGTTTTTCCTACTCCATTGCTTATGCTGAGCACTAAGCACAATGGCAGCAGATTCCGTTTTTAAAGTCTACGGTAAGATCGAAGCTTTTTCGTCGGGGCACGTTACCCTTGTGCTCTTGTAGCTACACCAGTAGGGGAGACAAGTCAGAGGGAGACCAGGCGGTAATTGCTCTTGGAAAATTGTTCGTTTTGTTTAATGCATTGGCGTGGGATTTTGGATCACCACCAATAATAAAAGAAATTATTTCACACAATTCAGGACCTGGGAATCCCAGTGTATAAGTTTTCAGTGTGCTTTGCGCATGTTCAGTAGTGTCTCGTCATTATCACTAGCTCAGTGACAATGACGAACTAGAACTGCATTTGCTTGCAAATACGCAGAATTGTAGTGCGTGTTAGAGATGTCTTTTCAGTTAGTTCAGTAGCCCAGTTTTTATTTGAACTTTAGGATTTGTTCATGGCGGGAAGAGGGGCTGTTGTTTCTTTTTGGCCCCTCCTCTCAACCCTATTTCTTGATAGTACAAAGATGGACCACTTGTCTCCCAGCTCCTTGGCTGGACGCATAAAGAAATCATAGAAGAGTAACCAATGATGGAGTAAATCCGGACCTTCTATGCTAAAAGTCAGTCACTAGCTTTATTTTGAAGCATATTTGCCAACAATGAAGCAAGTGCTGAGTAGTCCTTGAACAAGACCGTGTACTGCGCTTAACGGTAGGACCTACTCCGTATACAGTATAGTGTGGAGTAAAATGAAGTGGACGATGCATAGTCCCGTTCAAGAACTCGTGCTGAGTAGCCTACTTTGCCATACGTTATGCTCTGTTGTGTTGTTTACTCCTGCCTGAAATGGTTTTATCGGTTCTCGACTCCTCTTTCACCGTTCTTTATGTTAAATAATGACGCCCTCTCAAGCTCTCTGACTGCACCGCTGCATGCATATGACAACTGTCTCGTGGAAGGCCGAATAACTGTTGACGCTGTGTGTTTTAACATCCGTGTTTCGTTAATTCGCAATGCATGCTACATGCATGCTGTCAAAACGTTTCGGTCAGACTGCTGTCAAAATAGCTTCTGCTTTTACCACTGAAATAAAGCATGATAATAGAACTACAGCACAAGTCGCTTAATCCAATGCAGTAAAGCCAATTCGTTCCGTACAGGGAATTGGCAATACCCTGCTCCGTAGTAGCTACTGTAAATAAAGATACTGTACAATAACGTCTTGATACTGTTCAACGATAGTGGACGTAATGGCGCCGTGTTACGTATACCAATTTGGAAGCAGCGATTGATTCTCCAGGCCTATCACTTCAGTGTGAAAAGGCCGAACCACATTACTTCGCGTTTTATGGAAATTTATCCGCAATGCTCTTTCATGAAGCTAACTCCTTAAATCAGCCTTGTAAGTGTAGTATTTGCTTTTCTGAAGTTGATTTTTGTTTAAAGACGGCCACAGATTGCACTTATTGCTATTGTTAAAGGGTAGAGCATGGATATTTGTACGAACTAAGTTACGGTACGCGCAGGGAAATGAGTTGTGGGCCATAACAGGCTTCACAAAAGAAATTGTCAGTCGGCCAGTAAATGCCAATATTGTAGTGCGGCGCACTACAATAATGAAGGTCCAGTTTCCAACCAAGTGGTTCAAGTCGGGATGGTCCAGTTGTGGCTCTCTGGTTTGTTTTCCCTACTCCATTGCTTATGCTGAGCACGAAGCACAATGGCAGCAGGTTCCGTTTTTAAGCCTTCGGTATGACCCGGCCAGGACTAGAACTCCCAACCCCTACTGCAAGTCTGATGCTGTAACCACTTGACCATAAAGTCAGTCTCCAACTGAAGTTACTGAATTAAAGGGATAAGCGACGTCCAGGAAATGGGGAAATTTTCGGGTGGGCAGAAATGTCTAAAACTGTAAAATTTGTATAAATTTCTACAGGAACAAAACTTTCAAAGGGAGAGTTTCATTTGGACCCTCCCCCGGTCACACCTGACTACGGGGTTGCAGTAAGTTGTGTCAAATTTTGGGAGCTGGCACCCCAAGACCCGTCTCTGGACTTGCGACATCGACACTGGAGGAGATGAATTTTCTACATGAAATTGGCATTAAAGTAAGAAATTCCAAAGATGGCACTGCATTGCCCGCATTTGAAGAAAAGCCAAAAACAGTGCTTGGATTAGAGGTATCCCCTGTAGACTAGAGGATTTTATTCCCTCCTGACGTTACAGGCGACTTAAAGGGAAGGACTTGCACCGTATATGACCGACCTGTATTTGAAACCGTGTTGGACTTTTTACCTAGTTGACACTAGATAACACATTCGTGTTGGCGTGTCGTTAAATCTCATCTAACTGGATTTGGGGGTGGCACTCAGAGGACCGGTCTTGCCCAGTTCGGTTACGCACCCTCAGCAGAGAAAAATTCAGCTTAAAATAAATCTGATGTAGATTCCTTTTTACCCACAGTCCCATTACCGACGAGTATATTTCCCACAATGACATTTTAGCACAGCCCGTTTTAAACACTTATCCTCACCATATCCAAAACACTCACCGTCGTGTCATTTTGTATAAAAAAACTCTTTGAATCATATGTAAACTATATAAAAGAATCAAAATTTTATTTCGAACTACTGATTTGATAATTCTTACAAACGTTTGCAAGGTACAAAATTGGTATTTAACTTGCAATGAAGACAATGATATAGATACTATCGTTATAAAAAGTCTCTTACGGTAGGTAAATTTAAAACAAATATTGATTCTCCAAGCACGAAAGAGCAGTGACAGATGAACCTACGGCAGGTTAAATACTTAGTTCAGTCGTATCCACCTCATCCCCCTCCCACCTAGACGTATCTACTCTCTGACGTCTCGATACTTGACGGAAAATAGAGACGTCGGAAAAAAGAGAGGTTGTACAATAAGTGTAACCAGCCCTACCCGTAACCACCCAAACCCCGACTGAAATCATCCACACCCCAAATCTGCTAATAACGAATGGGAGAAGGCGGCTGATTCCATTGTATTCGTAGCCTCTGCTATCGTAAAAGTATAGCATATCACGTACCGAAAGCAACCAAAACGCCATTTTCAGACCATCTTGACAAAGTTGGAGTTTGGGCTTTAGGTTGGAAAACGCCCTAGTAGATTTTAAAGTACTAGTGATGAGTACGGGGATGACCATGGATGAAGGGGGTATATTTTCCAAAAGGCTGAACCATTTTGACAAGAAAATATTTTCATTACCCGGCAACAAAAGTTTTTTTCAAATAAGTTTCATTAAATAATTATTGACTTGTCATTTACATTTTTACTTTTTAAACCCATGAGCATAGTCATTATAATTTATTTTCCAATTTCCACATTTTCTCTTTTGCTGTTCTAGCTGTTTTACTGATAGTTTTGCATAAGATCTGCAACCAGAAAACAAACAATAGTACTGGTATATATTGCTGAAGGTAACAAGCAACACGATAACAGACCTTATGCAAATGACGAAAAAACGGCAAGTGCGCCTTTTATGGGGAAAGAACGCGTTGCGTTGCCAAGTTCTGCCAAAATGAGCAGGCAGCTGATCTGATTTGTGCCCCGGTTGGATACGGATGGATTTTTCTACGGGCACTTATGAAGTCTACGTCGTGCGTGTTGGTGCACTGTTTTGGCTCCAAACATAATATCGCGTGACGTCAATGAGTCATGTGTGAAGTCTACGTCGTGTGTGGTGATTAACTGTTTTGACTCCACACGAACGTCATGTGACATCAACGTAATAAGGTCTATTGCGTGGGACTCTCCCTATTTTTTGAATATCACTGGGATAATAATAAATTTTAACATTTTGTGCCCCAAAATGTCTGCACTTGAATTAACATCAGGGTTGGCGCCCTGGGATACCAAAATTCATCAGAACATCATGTATAAAAATAACGGTTGTCATGTAATGAGTAACAAAATAACATGATCTTAACCAGAATGCAAAAATGCATTGAGGTTTCGATGATACATAAATGTTCCGTTTCAAAGAGTGCCATTATGCACCATTATCTTCTCATTCAAATTTATACCAGCATTTTCAAAAAATAATTTTGTCATTCCAGATGACCTTTTGACCTCCATAAAAGCAATACATAGCTTGAATGACAAACAACAGACAGACAAATGGTTAAACAGCTATCTTGAGAGATCACATTTAAAAAGGTTTCCAGGCTTTGACCCCTGGAGACCCCAGATGACCTTTCATCTCTGCCAAAAACTATGGGGACCATCTTCTGACCACAATGCATCCACATACCCAAATATGAAATCTATCCAAGTTTCCTATCATAAGATATTGCATAAGCAGGATTTTCAGACTTGGACCAGCAGTGACCCCAGATGACCTTTGACCTCCATCAAATCATTACGTACCATTTCCTGACCATAACCCATCCACATAACAAATATGAAATCTATCAAAGCTACTTAACCTGAGTTATCACATAAACAAGGTTTTCAAACTTTGACCCCTAGTGACCCCAGATGACCTTTGACCTCTGCCAAAAGCAATAGGGATCATCTACTGACTATGACGCATCCACATACCAAATATGAAATCTATCCAAGTTTCCTACCTTGAGATATCGCACTAACAAGGTTTTCATACTTTGACCCCTGGTGACCCCAGGTGACCTTTGACCTACCCCCCAAAATATAGGAACCATCTACTGACTATAACTGGTCCACATACCAAATATGGAATCTATCCAAGCTTTCTATCTTGAGATATTAGGGAGCTTTCGATTTGCACGTTCACATAGTCGACTGCTACGAGATTGCGTCAATTTTAGCCCCTGCGCATGCGTCACGTCGTCTCCCTCGTCCACTAGCCAAATCGAGAACGTGTCCACCGCGGTTTTGACGTTCGTCCCAAACTGCAACGAACGTTCACATGTGTGACGTCACAGAATGTCTGAAAACGGATTAAGTGACAAGAATACGTGCTAGTTTCCCTCCTTGTGATTTGTTTTGTACAAATGGGGTCACTTTTTACCTAAAATGCATATGGGATTGATATTTCATTGGGGAATGTGCTTTATTTTGGACGTTTTCTTGCAACTTCAACAGCAGGAGACTCAAAGTTGAAATATGCTGTATTCTCCATGAAAACATACCAACGTACTTAACTGGCGTCCGTGTAGTAGACATGCATTTACATCGTTGAACAAATTTGAAAAATTACACAAGGCTAGACTGCAAATTCGCCATTTTAATACGACTCGTCCACGTCGACCCTAGCGCTGGGAAATCAAAACAGGCTTTAACAGTCGACACACCATAGCAGTGGACGCGTCCAAGAAGGCAAGCTGATCGACTAGAACGAAGTCCACGTTCACTCAATCGAAAGCTCGGTATTGCGTTAACGAGATTTTCAGACTTTGACCCCCAGTGACCTAAGATGACCTTTGACCTCCACCAAAAACAATAGGGACCACCTCCTGACCATAACACATCCACATACTAAATATGAAATCTATTCAAGCTTTCTACCTTGAGATATCGTGTAAATGAGATTTTCAGACGTTGACCCCTGGTGATCCCAGATGACCTTTGACCTACCACGAAAACTATAGGAACCATCTACTGACTGTATCGCATCCACATACCAAATACGAAATCTATCCAAGCTTTCTACCTTGAGATATCATGTTAACGAGATTTTCAGACATTAACCCCTGGTGACCCCAGATGACCTTTGACCTACCCCACAAACTATAGGAACCATCAAGTGACTATAACGCATCCACTTACCAGATATGAAATCTATCCAAGCTTTCTATCCTGAGATACTGTGTTAACAAGATTTTTAGACTTTGACCCCTGGTGATCCCAGATGACCTTTGACCTACCCCCAAAACAATAGGGACCATCTATTGACTATAACTGGTCCACATACCAAATATGGAATCTATCCAAGCTTTCTATCTTGAGATATTGTGTTAACGAGATTAACAGACTTTGAAGCCAGGTGACCCAAGGTGACCCCAGATGACCTTTGACCCCCGCCAAAAACAATAGGGACTATCTACTGACTATAATGCATCCACATACCAAATATGGAATCTATCCAAGTTTCCTACCTTGAGATATACTGTTAACAAGGCTTCCATTCTTTGACTCCTGGTGACCCTAGATGACCTTTGACCTCCACCAAAAGGGATAGGAACCATCTCCTGACCATAACGCATCCACATACTAAATATGAAATCTATCCAAGTTTCCTACCTTGAGATATTGCGTTAACAAGGTTTTCATACTTCGGCCCCTGATGACCCCAGATGACCTTTGACCTCCACCAAAAACAATAGGGACAATCTCCTGACCATAACACATCCACATGCTAAATATAAAATCTATTCAAGCTTTCTACCTTGAGATTTCGTGTTAACGAGATTTTCAGACCTTGACACCTGGTGACCCCAGATGACCTTTGAACTACTCAAAAAACAATAGGGACCATCTACTGACTATATCACATCCTTATACTTAATATGAAATCTATCCAACCTTCCTACCTTCAGATATTGTGTTAACAAGGTTTTCAGACTTTGACCCCTGGTGACCCCAGGTGACCTTTGACCTCCACCAAAAACAATAGGGTTCTTCCCCTCAATATGGCACATCTATGCACCAAGTTTGAAAACTGTCGCACATTCCTATCTTGAGATACCGTGTTAACAAGCAAAGTGTCACAAACACACACACACACATGTACATACACACGCACGCCATTATGATTGCATTGGTTTCTCTTATCATCGAAACCAAAAACTAAATGTATAACAATTTCTAATAAGCTGTAGCCATGGACTTCCTATACATGGACAGAGCATACTGCACGGTAGATTGTCGCTACCGTACGTGTGAGAAAAAGCGCACCAAAATGGTCGTCTGCTATGGTTTCGTGTGAAAGTTTGGACTTACTCAAGTGTATCCCCATATTTTGCACGGAAATTGAAATACTTTTGAAATATGGCAAGGTAAGGTCAAAATCACTCCACGTATTGCAGGAATATGATATTGTTTCCCATTCAAGTTTTTTTGTTCAAAATATTACACAGTCGTCATCAAATAAGACGATTTATACCTTCACGGCGGCCATCTTGGTGCGCCTTTTTTGTCCCAGCCGGTGGCGACCATCAATGGATAGGACGTATACGTTACATGCTGTGTCCACGTATATAAGTTCGTGGCTGTAGCAGATTCCTGCTGGCCCTAATTTTGATGAATATCCTCTAGATTATCTGAGCATATGGCTCACATTATATACATATATCTTAAACAAACTCATCAAAAACTTCTTTCCATATTTAGATTTTCATTATTTAAGAGGGGAATGCAGCGACCCCAACTTAAAGAAGTGCAGAAGACTGCCCTGTCTCATGATTGGCTTTTGAGAGTCATGTGACAATATTTCTTCTCCTCATATATGAAAATTAATAAGAGTAACTTAGAGTACCTTGATTTACCTTGAATATGCAATATCAAACTCGTAAAATATTTCGGAAGATACTTTGAAGAGAAGAAAGAAGGCAGTTGTGAGATTTAGTCGTTGCTTCAACATAATTTAAGTTTGGGGAGGTTGCTCTTGCCCTTCAAATGCACTTTTTTACTACAAAATTTGTTTTTCACTGTTAATAGTGCCTTTACATTTATGAAACATGAATTCTTAAGCTTAAAACATTCCATGATTTGATCTACATGATTTTTATATCTCTTTCCTTTCCATTCTTGTGTAAAATTTATTGCAAAATTCTCAAATGGAGCATGAAGTCACACACTAGTGGATATAAAGCTATAGTTTGGCAGGCAAAACTGGTAGTACATTGACATGGGGATATAGGTCTTAGGGACTGAAAAACATTCTAAAACTAAATGCCTCAGATACGATTTTGTACAACAAAAAAGCACAGTAATAAAGTTAATTTTCTTTTAAAAAATTATTTCAAGTAACTTTCCTTTGGGTGGAGCCATGACCCAAGTTTCCCCCTTCCTCTTACATCCGTTAGTGCATCAGTATACATTTCCTGGGTCAATAGAATTTTTCTTCAAACATTTAATATGCAAATGCATCTACCTGGAACTTTGTAAACTAAGTGAATGAATGAAAAACTTTTCTGATTTTCTGACATTGTGACAAGATTCTCCACACCAGGACTCAAAATACATATTGAAATGACATGACTAAAGTCTGCTGAACATCATACAACTCTTCACATTTCCACTAAATATGCATATTGCTTTAAGTCCAGTAAAAAACACCTGGTTAAAAGTCAAGGCCACTGTTTAAAGGCCCCTTGGAACTTAACACAGTGGGAGGCAGGAAAAGAACATGTCAATTTTCCTGATTGGCCCTTCATGCAGACTTTTGACATTCAACCAATCAACTTTCAGTGCTTGTACACAAGTCAGCCGCAGGAGTACAACAAGCCAGTGTGCCACAACTGGAAAAAAGGCAGTGGCCGGCTCAACTTGAACCAATAGGTTGGAAACTGGCCAAAAAGCTACATCTAACTAACCAACTAGATGAGGTTTTATGACTCAGTTTCTAACCAATTGGTTTAAGTCAGGCTGGCCACAGCCATTTTTGCAGTTGTGGCTCACTGGCTTGTTTTCCCTACACTCCATTGCTCATGCTGAGCACCAAGCACAATGGCGGTAGGTTCCATTTTTAAAGTCTTCAGTATGTTCTGGACAGGAGTCGAACTACAAACCTGCTGACTGAAAGTCCCATCCAATTATATTCTGGTATGTGATCATCTCTGAATACAATAGAATGCACTTTGATTTACATTAATTAATAACATAGCTTCATTCTGATTGGTCAATGAAGATTGTTTTATCAAACATAAACATTTTGAGGGAGAACTTAAGTTAACTAAGTAAAGAGTTTACACAATCAGGAGGCATGAGGGGGGTATGTTGGGTCTCAGCATGCATGCTTGTATGGTCTAGTTCAGCTTTATAGTTTAACTCCCTCAAGATTTGGAGAGAAGGGGAGAGGGGAGAATTGCACTCCTAACAGTGTGTCTTGTGTCATACACACAAATATATAAATATATTGCACTGATATCAGTTGCAAAACTAATTTATACACTCAACAAACTGCATGGAACTCACCCATATCGAAATAGTAACATGTTAGGCATGTTACATTGCCACCATCAAAACATCTTTTTAGGTGATTTGGCAGCGGTATCATGAGAAACAGATGAAAAGTGAAGACGTTTCCTAGCTCCAGAACGATTCTGATCATTAAAACCCTGGCCAGTATCCATTGGGGACACAAGAGTAAGATTTTCTAATTCCTCAGACTCTGGACCAAGATCTGTCTCATCTTTTTCTGGAGTTTTAGGAAAGTCTGGAGAGTCTTCTCCCATTGGACTCTGACTGCTTTTGTGCAAATGTTTTTTAAACTGTGTTGAGCAATTTAGGGACATTCCTGGGGAAGACATCACATGATTTGAAACCTCTTTGCTTGGAGAAGATAGGACCCCAACAAACTTGTCCCTTTGCTCAGGACTTTGTGGTGAATCTTTCCTCTCTGGCAGTGATTCTTTGCTATGTATGCGGGGTGGTGAGGGAGAATTTATAATACTAGATTCTCTTCGATTTTTAAAAGAAAATTTCATCCCTGATGGAGAAGTAAGTGTTGCAGAATCAAGATAATTTTTCTTCTTTTCTGGAGTTGTAAATTTCAAAGACTGGTCCAAGGAGTGATTCTCCTTTTCTCCCACAGTCTGCTGACTATCTTTCTGTGAGTGCCTCTGGAACTGTGTTGCATCACTTAGGGACTGTATTGGGGAAGCCATACCACCCTGTGACCCTTCAGATTCCCTTGAAGGTGACACGGTCCCAGCACTTTCATCCTCTTGGTCCAGTCTTCCTGGAAGTATAGGAACATAATTTGAGGGAGAAGAATTTAAAGCACTGGGCTCATTTTGGTTCTTTGATGAAGCTGCAAAGTTTGACTGTGGTGTAACTGTTTCTGGAATGCAAAAACCTTCAGAATCAAATTGAAACCTTCTTGATGTGGGTAAGGGATCACGCAATTCTCCTACAGACAGATCTTGGGTAGGCTGACTATCTCTCAATTCTGTGAAATGTTGTCCTGAGGGAAAACTGGGTTCTTTTGGTTTCATTGTGGAAAGTACGTCCTCCTTTTCACTATTATGTACTGACTCCTCTGTAACTATGTCACCATGAAAGTAAGACCCAAATGGGAGGATGTCCCTGACATTGGAACAATCTTCCCCTACTGCAGATACATCACTACCTTCACTAGTCCCAGTTACACTATGTCCCCCAGGACTGGACAACATGTCCCAATTAGACGTAGTATTTCCAGGAGTACCTTCTATAAAAGTAACAGCTTCTTCAGTTTCATTACCACTATTTTCCTCGAAACAGCTATATTCTGCTATGCTGCCATCCATGGGCTTCATTCTCTGCCAGTTTTCCAACTCTTTTTGAAAAAAGCCTTTTAGACCTGTGTCTCGAACATACTCTGTCAAAAGAGCTTCCCGTAAATATTTTCGTGGTCCAATCACAACCACTTCCTCTTTCCCTCGTGTCACTGCTGTGTACACATGCTTCCAAGATTCACTTTTGCAGCTGGAAATCAGGTAGACTACTGTTTTGACCTCTGACCCCTAAATTAAGAGACAAAAAAGCTATAATTATAGACAGAAAAGTCCTTTTAAAACTAAACAAAGAACTTCTTTTAAAAACTTACAAATAAAATTTCAGTTTCCTATACACAATGGTAGCACTAGGTGCAATGGAAGTACTAGTTCCATTATTTTTAAAGTCTTCAATAAAACCCAGCCAGAAGTTTAACTTCAGACCTCATGGCTGAGAGTCTGATGCTCTGACCACTTGACCATATGCAGTTGCTCTATTAATGATGATATTATAGACTTGGACAACATCAAAATGTCACCCAGCTTTCCAACACTGGAGACCGAATGTAACTCATTCTAGGTGTTAACCCATAAAATTTATGCTGTTACATCCCAAAACACTTGTACCTTGAGACAGGATATGACTTATGGTATGAGCTGTTATGTAGATCAATGAATTTTATGTACTCAAAACTGGTTATGCAAATGCAAACTGAAAAGTTAACAGTATTACAGGATCTTCCATAGGAACTCTTGCAAGTTCCTGTGAGCAAAAGGCGCTTGCGAGAACTTACAAGGTTTGCAAACATCTTTAAAACCTTGCCACTTCTTATGAACCTCTGTGAGCTCTGGCGACCTGTTGCAAGCAACATTCTACCACTCAGTGTCTTCCTGAGTTCGAAGGATGTCACAATTTGGACTTGCAAAAGCTCACAAGGGTCATTTGGTAGGTTGGCAGTCAGCTGTACATAGAACAACTATAAATTTCATTTGCAGCTACCTGGAAGGTATGAATCGTTCGACACCATGCATGCTCTGCTCTTCCTGTTCTTCGAAATGAGGTGAAATCCACCCACATCTGGTCCGACTCCATGTCATCCAAGAGAGCAGCAGGCTTCCATTTATTTCTACCATCATCCCAAACATCCTTTATCTGAATGTCAGAATGGAGATAAAAATGCACTCAAGGACTTCTTCATTGGTATTTGTAGTACTAAATGCAGACGTTTTTGTATTTAATTCTACTTTAAGTATGGTTACAAACCAGAATGCAAAAATGCATTGAGGTTTCGATGATACATACATGCTCTTTTCAATAAAATGCTACATTTCTTGTAACAACTGGTGACCCAAAATAGCCTTTGTCTCCACCTGTAAGTGACTGGTTTTTCTTTCATACTGTGCCTTAAGATATTCTGCAAACAAGGTTTTCAGAGTTTGATGCCAGGTGATACCAGATGACCATTGACCTCCACCAAAAACAACAGGTACAGTACTTTCAACTCACCATAACACATCCACATACTAATTGGGAAATCCATCCAAGTTTCCTACCTTGAGATATCCCATTTTGACAAGTTTTTCAAAGTTTGACCGATCATGACCCCAGATGTCCTTTCACCTCCACAAAAAATAACCTTATACAGACCATCTTCTTACCATAATTCATTTACATACTAATTTTGAAATCCATCCACCTTTCATACCTTGGGCTATCCTAAACAAGGTTTTCTGAGTTTGACCCCTATGACCCCAACTGACCTTTGACCTCTACCAAAATCAATAGGGTTCTTCCTCCCATCATAACCCATCAACATATCAAGTTTGAAATCAATCCAAGCTTCCTCCCTTGAGATATAGTGTAAACAAGAAGTTCGGAGTTTGACCCCATGTGACCCCAAATGACCTTTGACCTCCACCAAAATTTATTGGGGTATTTCTTACATCATAACGCATCAACATATCAAGTTTGAAATGAATCAAAGTTTCCTACCTTGAGATATAGTGTAAACCAGGATTTCGGGGTGTGACCCCAAATGACCTTTGACCTCCACGAAAATAAATCGGGTTCTTTCTTACATCATAACGCATCAGCCTATCAAGATTGAAATGAATCCAAGTTTCCTACCATAATGTATCACGTAAACAAGGATTTCAGGTTTTGACCCCATGTGACCCCAAATGACCTTTGACCTCCACCAAAATACATCGGGTTCTATCTTACATCATAACGCATCAACATATCAAGTATGAAATTGATCCAAGTTTTCTACCATGAGATATCGTGTAAACAAGGATTTCGGGGTTTGACCCCACGTGACCCCAAATGAGATTTGACTTCCACCAGAATCAATAGGGTTCTTCCTTACATCATAAGGCATCAACATATCAAGTATGAAATTGATCCAAGTTTCCTACCATGAGATATCGTGTAAACAAGGATTTCAGGGTTTGACCCCATGTGACCCCAAATGACCTTTGACCTCCACCAAAATCAATAGGGTTCTTCCTCCCATGCTAACGCATCAACATATCAAGTTTGAAATTAATCCAAGTTTTCTACCATGAGATATCGTGTAAACAAGGATTTCGGGATTTGACCCCATGTGACCCCAAGTGACCTTTGACCTCCACCAAAATCAATAGGGTTCTTCCTGACATCCTAACGCATCAACATATCAAGTTTGAAATTAATCCAAGTTTTCTACCATGAGATATCATGTAAACAAGGATTTCGGGTTTGACCCCATGTGACCCCAAATGAACTTTGACCTCCACCAAAATCAATAGGGTTCTTCCTTACATCATAACACATCCACATATCAAGTATGAAATTGATCCCAGTTTCCTACCATGAGATATCGTGTAAACAAGGATTTCAGGAATTGACCCCATGTGACCCCAAATGACCTTTGACCTCCACCAAAATCAAAAGGATTCTTCCTCCCATGCTAACGCATCAACATATCAAGTTTGAAATTAATCCAACTTTTCTACTATGAGATATCGTGTAAACAAGGATTTCGGGTTTTGACCCCATGTGACTCAAAGTGACCTTTGACCTCCACCAAAATCAATAGGGTTCTTCCTGACATCCTAACGCATCAACATATCAAGTTTGAAATTAATCCAAGTTTTCTACCATGAGATATCGTGTAAACAAGGATTTCGGGGTTTGACCCCACGTGACCCCAAATGACCTTTGACCTCCACCAAAATCAATAGGGTTCTTCCTTACATCATAACACATCCACATATCAAGTATGAAATTGATCCAAGTTTCCTACCATGAGATATCGTGTAAACAAAGATTTCAGGGTTTGACCCCATGTGACCCCAAATGACCTTTGACCTCCACCAAAATCACTAGGGTTCTTCCTCCCATGCTAACGCATCAACATATGAAGTTTGAAATTGATCCAAGTTTTCTACCATGAGATATCGTGTAAACAAGGATTTCGGGGTTTGACCCCATGTGACCCCAAATGACCTTTGACCTCCACCAAAATAAAAAGGCTTCTTCCTCCCACGCTAACGCATCAACATATCAAGTTTGAAATTAATCCAACTTTTCTACCATGAGATATCGTGTAAACAAGGATTTCGGGTTTTGACCCCATGTGACCCCAAGTGACCTTTGACCTCCACCAAAATCAATAGGGTTCTTCCTGACATCCTAACGCATCAACATATCAAGTTTGAAATTAATCCAAGTTTTCTACCATGAGATATCGTGTAAACAAGGATTTTGGGGTTTGACCCCACGTGACCCCAAATGACCTTTGACCTCCACCAAAATCAATAGGGTTCTTCCTTACATCATAACGCATCCACATATCACGTATGAAATTGATCCAAGTTTCCTACCATGAGATATCGTGTAAACAAGGATTTCAGGAATTGACCCTATGTGACCCCAAATGACCTTTGACCTCCACCAAAATCAAAAGGGTTCTTCCTCCCATGCTAACGCATCAACATATCAAGTTTGAAATTAATCCAACTTTTCTACCATGAGATATCGTGTAAACAAGGATTTCGGGATTTGACCCCATGTGACCCCAAGTGACCTTTGACCTCCACCAAAATCAATAGGCTTCTTCCTTACATCATAACGCATCAACATATCAAGTTTGAAATTAATCCAAGTTTCCTGTCTTGAGATATTGTGTAAACAAGGATTTTGGTTTTTGACCCCCTGTGACCCCAGATGAGCTTTGACCTCAACCAAAATAAATAGGGTTCTTCCTCTCAGTATGGGGTATCTGTGTACCAAGTTTGAGAACTGTCAGATCTTCCCTTCTCAAGATATCGTGTAAACAAGCAAAGTGTCACAAACACACACACATACACACATACACACATACACACATACACACACACACACACACATACACACGCACATACACACATACATACACACACACGCCATCATGAATGCATAGGTTTCTCTTTTCATCGAAACCAATAAAGCAATATTTCATGTTTTCAATATTAGAACTTTACATTTTAGGTCAATTTCTCTGGATGTACAGTCTTCAGTCATTGTTAACAAAAAAGATTCTTTATTGCTAAATCCATGGTTTAAATTTTAGTTAAAATTCTATGTTCATTTCATTGGATAATGCCACAGTCACATACTCAGGGTGGTTCCAAAGGTTCAACTCTCCCAAGCCTGAAGGCAGAAATGATGGCAAAAAATTGACCACTTTCAACTTTATTAAGCTTAAGGCAAAATTACAATGCAGATCATGAGACATTCAAAAGCCTATTTTCCCCACAGGAAGGGAGACTAAGGAGAGGGGATGCCCTTCCCCTCTGACCCTTTCCCATGTCACATCCCATAAATCCACAATTGACAAAATCATGGCAATGCCCCTGTAATGCCATGAAATATACGGGTTCAACAGGTTAACAATCAGATTCTTTATTCAATACAGAAATTTTTTAATGAGCACTTAAACATAGTTTCACATTCAAATTACTTGCTTTAATAACAATGACATGACCATAAATGATATTCAGTTTTTCATTTTTGTCACAAGCATACAAAATGTAGGTTCCACAACTGAATCATGACCAGAGGTTTTGTAATAGTGCATCATGCAAGCAATGATGACAATTTTGGCCAGAAAATGCATTTCACACTCCAGCATCCTATACTCTTCGAAAACAGATTTATAGGAGAAACACATTTCTCACTATCGACCGTTGTGATAAAATGGGCGAGCATTAAAATAAAATGATTCAATTACCTCTTTGATGATAAATGTATCTCCATTGCAAATACGATAGTACTGTTCATCCTCCTCTTCTCCATCCCTCTCCCCCACTTCTGCTGATTGCGTAGTATTTTTACCTCCACCCTCTCCTTCTTCACTTGCCGCAGTCCTTGCAGATGTACTCGGCTCACACATAAGGCTAGCATGGGCACCAACACTGGGGTCTCCAGTAGACATGTCATCCCTCTCAAAGCCCCTATTTATTTCACCGTTCATGTCAGCATTTTCCGAACGTCCCTCTTTTCTATGCATCTCATTCTCATCTGTCATTTCCATTGATACCAGTTCTTCAGGAACCAGTCTCACCTGAATCCCATTGGACAATGTCATGTCTTCTTCTTGAACCTGGAAATCTCCCTCTACTTGTTCTCTTTTGTCTCCCTGTTGCCATGGTGATGTGCCATCCCCATTTTCTTTTTCTTGATGTGATAAAAGCATATTATCTTCTTCTCTTCCTGTTTTCTCCTGATTTTCACCAAATATGTTTGAGAGCGCTTCCTCAACACTCAAGGTATTATCCCTAATCTCTTTCCACTCATGATTTCCAGCTGAGAATCCTGCCCCAGTATTAGCATCACCCACTTTAGGCTTGTAAAAAGGATTGGCAATCTTGCAATTTTTCCGACAGCAAATTTTATCCCCCTCTTTGAATTCACGTTTGTTGTTGTTGTGAGTGAAGTGCTTGTTATAATGTTTGCAACATGACTGATTCCCATCTGCCACAAGTTTCCTGAAAAAGAAACCAAGAAAGAAATAACGAATGAAAAACAGGACTAGCATGCAGAAAGGTTGTCTAGTAAAAGAAGAGTCCAAGGTAAAATCAAGTTTTGATATTTATATGAGGGGTACTATGAGCAATTTGGAAAAATTTCTATTGGTATCCGATGTGTGGTTCTCAAGATATCAGCATTTTAAGTCAAAAAACTTTTAGAGCAAAGTCAACTTGAAGCAAGTACACATGATGTGTATCCTTTTAATATACTCTATTAGTGAGGAGTGTTTTGTATTTCTTTAAAATTTAACAATCAGTTTTTTCCTCAAACATCCCATGTTATCAGAATGATATTTGCCTTAGTGCAAGGAGGCTCAGTAAGATTTTATTTCCCCATGTGTGGTCTGCTTCTTATTAGCTACAATTCCAATACAATATGAACGGTAGGAAGTGATACGGCCCTTGCTTGCCTCACTCTGGGTCACACGGAGCAACTTTATTTGATGGTATCTTGAGATATGGATGTCTGATTAAAATGAAAGTTTAACCAAATTGTGTAGATTTGAATTAATTTTGAAAAATAAATTTCGCTTTAATCCTTTCTTAACCCAGAAACTGGAAGTACATAATTACGAACTAAAATAGGTTTTTTCTCCAAACTATTATGCAAAAAACTAGAAATATTCCATATCAAGAGCTGAGGCTATAAAAGTGCATAATTGCATAGTTCTTGCACTCAAATCACAAGCCCTGCAAAGAAAATATTTGTCTATGAGAAATTTCTGGATTTTTTCTCTTTATTAACTGAAATCACCTCTAAAAATTGTCATTCACCATTCAGGAGCAGCTGTGACTTTCTCTCTTTGGAGACATAACTTCTTGATAAATCTTACATTTAACTCCACTTAACTGCGATTCTGCACCTAAAAACCATTGCATTTAACTCTCCCTTTAACCCATCCACATACCAAGTATGAAATCTGTTCAAGCTTCTGATCTTCAGATATTGTGCACACAAGGTTTTCAGAATTAAACAACTTGTGACCTCACATGACCTTTCACCTCCACCAAAAACTATAGGGATCGTTTACTCACTACGCAACATCTACATGTCAAGTATGAGGACCCTCCAAGTAGCCTTGCTTGTAATACTGTGTAAACAATTTGTCAGACTTTGACCTCTGCTGACCCCAAATGACCTTTGACCTCCATGAGAATCCATAGGGATCATCTACTCAATATGGCCAACCCACACACTACATATAAGCATAGTCTCATGAACCTTTCTCAAAAGGTTAGAGCACCCAACTTTAAGTCAGGAGTTTGGGAGTTTGAGTCTGGCCAGGTCATACAGAAGACTTTAAAAAACCTACTGCCATTGTGCTTGGTGCTCAGCATAAGCAATGGAGTAGGGAAAACAAGCCAGTGAGCCACGACTGGGAAAAAGGCTGTGGTTGGCTTCACTTGAATGGTTATAAGCTGAGCTGTAAAACTCTACTAAACTAACCCATAACTAATGTACCTTTCTTGATACACCTTGTTTGAAAGGTTTTGACCTTTAGACCTCTCATGACCCCAAATGACCTTTCACCTCCACCAAAAACAACAGGAATCATCTACTCCATTTGGGCAACTCACACACCAAATATATGACGAGTCAAACTTGCCTTTCTGGAGATACTGTACCGTGTTTACAACAATTTCTAAGGAATCTCCCGGTGCACCTCTTATGACTCCAAATGACATTTGACCTCCAGAAAATCAATAGCAATCATCTACTCAATACGGGGTTGTAGACTTATCTTACTGATGTGTACTGGTGGGCGAGCACAACAATGGGTCTATTCAGAGTGTGTATCAAGTGTGTGGCTGGCTCTCCTCTTCACAGCCACAGCATATGCAAAAGGGGAGTGGCTTAAGACTACACTTCAGTGACTCTGTGGACAGTAAAGGCTCATCTTTCAGCAATGGTTGTCATGTCCTTTTGTTATGGTAACAAAAGGAGCTGCTCAGAAAACCTTCAATGGATTATTGATTAACTGTGCCTTATTTGGGATGCAGTTTCAGTCAGTGTAGCTCTTTCTCTGAATTCAATGATGCATGGAGAGCTACTTCTTTTCATACCAGTCTGCCACTCAAAGCAGTTACTAAGGAAAGCTTTTGTTAGTGAAAACTCACAGCTCTCCTGCTAGCTCATTAAGCTGTGTGTGGACTGGGCTGTGTTCACTGAAGAGTGCACAAGCTGAACAATGGCTTGTAGTTTTGCCCGCCAGTAAACCCAGGAAGAATTGGAGACAGTCCCTTAACCGCCAACCCTCACAGTAAATATGAGTATAGTTTCGTTTATCTTTCTTGAGATATTGACTCCAAATGACCTTTGACCTCCAACAAAAGCAATAGGAATTATCTACTCAATACAGCCTACCCACACACCAAGTTTGAGATTTGTCACACTTACGCTTCTTAGATATCTGGTTTACAAGCGGAAGCTTCACACACACACACACACACGACATCACCATCGCACAGATTCCTTGATGACTTCATCGAGGAATCGAAAACCTATAAGCTCCTTGATGCCAAGATGTTCAGGCAAGCCTTCATAAAGGGTCAATGCTATGATATCAAAAGGATTATTTTGAGCACAAAGTTAACTTGGAACATTACAAACTTCTTTCCTTGCAAAACTGTTTGTGAAATTGGAGCTGTTATGGATGGTGACAAATTTTTTCCTTTGAAACTATCTAGCTTACACACAAGAAGCTCCTGGTTCGTTAGCTCTCAAAAATTTTACACTGGTCACATAAAAGGGACTAGGAAGTGACTATATATTTTCTTGTCCTCTTTTAGACCTCAAACAGTTCTTGGCATGGTTTCGGGCTTTGCCATGATATTGCCAGCCTTCTAAGAGAACAAGCCACTGCTTTAGAACACCTTCAATTCACCATGGCATGTTTCCATATTTTAGGAACGATTCTGAATTCTTTCCAAATTCATATGGAAAAGTTAGACTTGCTTTAACTGCTACAGAGAAATCTTACTAATTAATGGAAGAAATTATATAACAATATTGAGATTTCCGGTCATTTAGACTAGACAACTGACATTTGTATTCACAGCCTCATTGGTAACCCAAATCACTTCAAAGGGTTGCGACTAACTACCACATTCCAGTTGTTTGAGCATGAACTTAGTATGAAAAGATCATACTCTCATGAGAGATGTTAAGTCAAACAAGGGTCAAGTTATGTCTCTCAACACAAAAAGAAACTAGAGCACCATCGGTGTTGATGGCTCAAACCTGTTGAATTAATGAACAGTGAAGACTTCCAATGCCAATAAAATCACCTACCAAGCAATAATATTCTAATCAATACAGGGACTGTACTTATCACCACGTAAGGGTAGAGTCACCTTACACTGTTTCTAAACTAGACTTAGTAAGCTGAGTACTGTATGTCTACAAAGCCCCTATGTGCACTCACCATAAACCTCTGTTCTCATCAAACAAGATCTGTTTACACTAACCTAACCAACCTCCCATGATTGACAATCTTGCATCCAGATAGTTTTAAAGTGAGTTCAGTTCAATGGGAAACACTAAATTTATGAGACTGGTAGAAATAGAGGAGTGGCACAAAATTGGTCAGAAAGGTGTCAAAATTATTATTTATCCAAAAACAGACAAAAAATTTGTAATCAGCACATGCCAGCCACCCATCTGAACAATTTAGAGAACAAGTTTTCAATGCATCTAGGAGAAAATAGCATTTTAAAATATATACACCTATGACCTCAATGACCTCGCATGACCTCGGATAAACAAGTAAAGTACAAGATTCAAAAATCACTACCTGAGGAATATTATGGCCAACTTTCGAGGACATTGAGTACTATTTGCAGGAGAAGTTACACTTCAAAAAATATTCACAAAACAGCCACTAATGACCCCTAGATGACCTTTGTCTTCAACTTTTTGAACACAGCATGTAGCCCTATGTCCAATGACCAATGTGTCCATGTTTTGTTTCAATTCGTCAACAAATGTGCCCCTGAGAGCATTAAAGGCAATTGTGAATGGACATGATAGATAGATGGATTGACAGAGCAACAGAGGAAGATGGCAATAGCACAAACAGCTCGTTGAAGCTGGTTTGAGCTAATAAATTACCCTCACTCTAGGTAATCTAGGTAAGTGTAATATCTGATAGAATCAGCAGATTGGGCAGTGCTTTTTTCCTTCCATAGTCTCCATTGTATGAACCACACACTCACCTGGTAAAGGTTATAATTTGTGACTTGGTGTGATCCCTGAGTCCTGTCCAATTTCTGTCAAGCAGCTCATCAAGACGTTGCATCGCTGTAATAGGGTTAGAAACACAAATACCTGTAGGTAGATTTGAACTCTTTGTACAAATTAATTGACTGAGTTCGAGGAAACTGAAAATGACAACAACCATGACGATTACAATTAATGTAAATTAAGTAATATATTATAATTTAGATGATAACAAAATGAAGCAGTGTTTTTCAATATTAAACCAATTGAAGATAATTGAATACACAACTTCAACATCCTTTGATGATTATTTTGTCAGGAGCCAAAATTATGTCCACTCATCCCTATTAAGAAGATTTATTTTAAGTATAGCAAGGTCTAGAGTTGGAAGAATATGTTTTAGAGATTGAAAATGTATCTCATCCTTCCGAATACTTTAAAACGGAACCTACTATACTGTCACTGAGCTTGTTGCTCGGCTAAAGCATTGGAATGGGAAACAAGCCAAGATGCATACTGTATGAGGTCTAATGGGAAAAAGTGATTACAGTAGGTACATTTGATTACATTACTACAAACATCCCAGCACCAGGTGCACTAGCCTTAGAAAACAAAGAAATACAAAGACGGTGTTTTGAGAAGTGCAAGAATGACACCACAGATCATTGGACAACAGTCCTGGTTTAAAATTGCATGAACATGCTTCCACATTTTATCTCTCAGGTTCAGAATGTCTTCTAAGGATAGAAGTTACGCATCACTTGCGTTTACAAGAGTTGTATCATATATATAAATTTGAAATTTTAGACTTAAGGTTACCAAGAAAGGAATGACATGTATTAGGGATAACATTACAGCAAATATACATCAACAACAAAAGCCGAGGCTAATAGATGGGGTGATTTAAACCCACTCCCTCTACTCCCACTTACTTCCTGAAAGGTAAATTTCAGACTTAGGGTACAGTAGGGTCATAGTTAGTTACAGTAGTTAGTTACAGTAGATGGAGTTTTACAAACCAGTTTCCAACCCATTGGTTCAAGTCGAGTCAGCCATGGCCTTTTTTTCCAGTTGTGGCTCACTGGCAGAGTCATACTGGCAGATATTGGCAAGTCACTTATGTATTTCATGTGTCCAAGTTGCCCAACTGCCCATACTGGCTGGTTAGATTTAATTGACTCCCCCCTTAAAACTTACAGTGTCAAATAGCCCTCACTCAAATCATCAACCACTTTAAGTTTACCTCAAGTCTAAACTTTCAAAAATATAAATTTAACAGACCATGAAAAGTGAATTCAAACAGTCCATCTTTATGGGATATTCCTGCGCTAAAATATAAACTGTTGAAGTTAATTCACTAAATTTCAAATGCTGCATTGCATAACAATTTGCAGTGTTATTATTAATGTACAATTGTACTTCTCAAATTTGTCTTTGTATTTCTTTGTTTTTCTAAACATTTGACAATATTATTCTTATGGGTGATCAAATTAATTAAGCCCTATCTGTAGGCAAACCAGAAAGTCAAAAGGCTTAGTGATTCATTGCCATCAAATACCATACAGTACCTTCTTTAAAACTGACAGTGTTTGATAGATTTTTCTAAACATTTTAGGCACAGAATTTTTGCAATTTTACCACTGGTGACCTCAAATGACCTTTGACCTCTACCAAAAACAATAGGCTTCTTTCTCTCAACATGTCAAATCTATATACCTAACATGAAGTTTATCAGTCACTCCTAACTGAAGATATCATGTTTACAAGCCATTTTCGAAGTTTTCGCAATTTTACTGCTGGTGACCTCAAATGACCTTTGACCTCTACCAAAAACAATAGGGTTCTTCCTCTCAACATGACAAACCTATATATCAAGTATGAAAAGGGTGTGGGTCACTCCTGTCTGAAGATATCATGTTTACAAGCTATTTTCGAAGTTTTCGCAATTTTACCGCTGGTGACCTCAAATGACCTTTGAACTCTACTAAAAACAATAGGCTTCTTCCTCTCAACATTACACACCTACATACCAAGTACGAGAAGTGTCGGTCACTCCTATCTGAAGATATCGTGTTTAAAAGGCATTTTTGAAGTTTTCGAAATTTTACAGCTGGTAACCTCAAACAACCTTTGACCTCTACCAAAAACAATAGGCTTCTTTCTCTCAATATTGCAAATCTATATACCAAAAATGAAGAGTATCGGTCACTCCTATCTGAAAATATTGTGTTTACAAGCCATTTTCAGCGTTTTCATAATTTTACCGCTGGTGACCTCAAATGACTTTTGACCTCTACCAAAATCAAAAGGGTTCTTCCTCTCAACATGACAAATGTACATACCACTTATGAAAAGTGTCGATCACCCCTATCTGAAGATATCAGGTTTGCAAGCCATTTTCCAACATTTCCAACAAATACAATTTTAGAAAACTGCAAAAATATGACAAAATGCAATATGTGTCAAAGTGGCTATAAAATGTAGGTGCATGCATGGAGAAAAAGATTCAACATTTTATTCACAGATTATGTTTTTGATTGCTATGTGGTGGGGGATTTGAGTGAAGACTATTTCATGTAATGAAGCACTTGTCTGAGTTGGTTAAGTATCAAATAACACTTACTTGCATCTCGTGCCTTACTCCTCATGGCATCCTCACTTCCCGATCTTCCCTCCGGCATAACAATCTCCAAGAAAATAAACCGAGACTCTCTACTTTCTGGCAGTGCAAGTCTTTCTTCATCAAATTTTGGCATTGTCTTCAAACTAATTCTCTTTGCATTTTTCACAATGCTTTTCCCTCCAGCGTCCACACGATGGTTGGTTTTGAGGTCTACCCCCAGTCTGTACTTACTTGCAACTTGGAATATGTCTTCGAAGAAGTTTCCAGGTTCTATAGAGGGCAGCTGTCGAATGTCTCCAATCAAGACCAGTTTACACAAAGAAGATTCATCTAATAGAATTTTAACCAGCCTTTCAAATGTGGTCACAGCTACCATACTACATTCATCCACAACCAGCATTTTGGTGCCAGCAAACTTCCAGCCTTTCTTTTCAGGAGCTGCAGGACCCTTCTTGGAGTCGCTTTCATCATGCCGGGATGTCTTCCAAGCCATGTGACTGTATATTACACTATGAATTGTACAGGCTGGTAAACCACACTTTTTACCCAACAAGGATGCCGCCTTACCAGTTGGAGCGGTCAAGAGAATACAATGGTCTCCAGGTTCAGAGAAAGCTTCCTTTGGTCTCATGCTTCCTTCAATGCTATCAAATTCACAATAGCTTGTCACAAGCTTGGACACTACTGTAGTCTTCCCACAACCCCCCATTCCAGACAAAACAGTAAGTGGTTTGGTTCTAATATACTCTACAGCCAACTTTTGATTTTCATCTAATTCCTCCCATTCTTCATTCTTAAGAGGGGGAAGAAAAAATCTTGTCTCAGCTTCATCTTCGCAATCCCCTGCTAAGATCCTCCTTAAATAAAGAGCAATGTTTTTCTCTGCTTTCCAATATTTCCACAGAAAGAGTCTTGGCATATTACTATGAACACTTCTCGGCTCACATTTCAAAGCTCTGATGCGCTCACTGCAAAGGAACATCTGAGTTTTGCTTCTATCTCTACAGTAATGTTGTGCAAGATTGGAAAACTTTTTTCTCCCTGGGCATTTCATGTATGTGTGTCCATATCTCCAGCAATAATTCTTCAACTTATCGTAAACAATTATACTGTCTTTCTTGATATCATCCAGCTTGTCAAATACTCCTGATTTCTCCAAGTCTGACAATTTGGCTTCACATCCACTCACATTATATTTTTTATAGAGAACCTTTGTGATTAAAGAAAAAAAGAAAACAAAGCAAGTTATTGTATGTAAACTTAATGTGTTCTTTTCCCATCCTATTTTTGTTATTACTGTAACTCTTTTCCCAACATTCGTCATGGTAAACCTACCCTTACCTTCAACCTGTCATCCTTTCTGTCACCAACCCAGTTAGGACATGACAGATTTGATGTACAACCTGGGAAGGACTACTGCACGGCCAAATAATTTATATAAGCTGGCAATAACATGCAGTTACAGTACTTAGTGATAGTTATATGAAGTTTTTTATGGTCGAATTTCTCACCAAATGGTTTAGTCGGGCCAGCCACTGCCTTTTCCCCCATTGTGGCTCAATGGTTTATTTTCCCTACTCCACTGCTGGGTACAGTTGATGGGCAACTTTTAACAAGGTGTCTCTTCACTGGCTGTTCCCATTGTATTCTATCGATTGTTTCCTTTGTTAGGGTTTGGGATTAGGGATATCATGAGCCAGTATAAAGGAAATTTCTTGTTAAACAGTGAGCATCGCCCTCATTGCTAATGCTGAGCACAATTGCAGTAGGTTCCATTTTTGAAGTTTTTTTGGCATAACCTGGTGAGGAGTCAAATAACATGTACAGTAAGCCACACTTACTTTAAAATTTGGGAATAATTGATGAGCTAAAAGAGGGAAGCAAGAACACCTTTAAAACAATTTGCCAAAAACACCTGCACACACAATTGGGTGCCCAATGTTCTCCCAACCAATGAAGATGCCATTTTTTTAAATTTAACCTCCTCCACCTCTTTCCTTCTGTAACACAACCATACATACAATTCTTTAATTTTACGGTACTTTACCAACATTTTCTATTTTCCAAGCACTTAAATATTTTGTAAGATATATTTGTTCTTAATTGTTCACATGTGTTTTCATATGCATTCACCTTCAAATGGTTAATTTGAATGCAGTTTATTTAAAGGCCCAATTCTCTCACCCCAAACAGTACCAATTCTCCTAACCTTCTTACTTAAGTCCCTCCCACAATTGTCTAAAATTCACCCTCACCTAGACGCAATTCTCAGTTTATTTTGCTTCAGGGTGAGTTTAGAAAAGCTCAATGTGCATAAACAAAACATTCTCAGTACAGTTCATGTTGTGTAATATAACCTTTGGTTCTCTGATTGTCTGAATTAGCAGTCAATCAAAGAGCTGAACCAATTGAGAGTTTCTGTTACCCCCTACAAGTGTAATTTGGGGTGAGACAATTGGCCCTCTTAATAATAAACCTGCCCATCAAGATCCACACTTAAAAACCTTGTTAAATGCAATTCTGTTTCAATTCATAAATTATTAAAAGTTTGACTGTTTTAGCTCAAGTGGAGAACAAAAGTTTTGAATCCAGGAGGGAAAATGCCCATTAGCCAGAATTTAGAAAAACTCCAACCACCACCGATCCTCTTAACTTTGTGCAACTCAAATTCCTGGCAGACACGAACCTTATCTTGACTCAACAAAACTTGTAATGTTGAAAGTCACTCATGGAAAACACACTGAATAGCTATGATGGGCCATAAAGGGGCCCTCCCAGCCCAACAGATGAATAAGGTGTCCTGATCCTTTTTCCCAAGTTAGCATTGGCAGGTCGGGTAAGAGTAGGTTACAATGGGGAATACTGTACCTGTAATGTTCAGGAAACATTCCTACCCATTTCCTACATGTTCTTGTGCATAATTTCAGACAAACTGACAAACTCATGCAGTCTAATTCTAGGGATAAAGAAGTTTAAACGTCAGGTATCCTGAAAATGATGGAGTTGGCTATTTGATGCAAAAAGCAGAAAAGAGCCACAGTTCCCATCAAAGTCTATAAAATATCAATTACCCATTTTACTAAGTAATTTCTTTTTCACACTTAGTTATAAATAAACATGAGATAAATATGCAAACCTTGTGATGTTGAGAGAGGGACAGGCCATATGTGGCTAATGTTATCCTTTGTTTTTGCAACTTTCGTTCAAAGTAACATTGATATGTCCTAAGATTTTATATTAAAAGTTCAAAATGTGTCCTTGAAAACCACTAGTACCAGTAACAAACCATACACTATCTGGTGAGTAAAGTTAAGAGATGATATAGTGTATATATGTAAACACTGCAACCCTCCACAAAAATATGTCTTGTTAAGGTGACAAGTTATAACTAAAGAAACATTCAACTTATAAAGGTGAAAATCTTGAGAACAGTACAAGTATCTTTGTAAGTCTAACAGTGTTTTCCTTCCAGTTTTCCCCATTAAACTCTCAAGTAAAGTCTTGGCTTTTTGATGACATGTTATTATACAGAACCTTAAAACACCTTTCTTAAAAAGGAATAACTGTTATCAAGAGTGTTGTTCTCAAAATACTATTGGTTCTAACATGTTTTAAAAAAGAACTCAAATGACACTTCACTTATAATCATAACAACGTAAAATTCAGGTTTTAACTACCCTAAAACTTAAAATGGCTTAGCTCAAATAAATTTTACAAGGACCTCATGTGAGGAATATAAATATTCCAAGTAATGTCCTCCACACCTCTGTAACAATTTCTGTTCCTTATACAAGGTATCTTTATTTAAAGTGGTCACTTTAGTAAAGAAGTATTACACCTTGATGTGTGTTATTTTAAGTGGGTGCATTGCCTCAGGTTTGTTTTTTCATAAATTGAATTTCCTGTTTGTTCTTGATGTTTTAAACTGTTGGAATGTTTCAATATCTTTTCAGGTAGATCTAGCTAAATGTAACACCATATGCAGGGTGAAGTATGTTTATATTCACTGCAGTGTCAATGCCATAAATATTGCTCTCTAATCAATGTGCTGTAGTGTCAACATATTTCAAAATGCACTCCACCTATAGGAAAAATGTAATCTCTTGCAATCACTAAATGCTACTGCAGATGCCAAAGAAGCAGAATTGAGAATTTTGCTTCCAATATCAAAAACGTTATTTAAGGTGACAGGTCACATACTAGTCTTACCCTTGAGAAAGCAAACTCCCATGGATTCTCCTCTAAAGCCTCATTCAAGCCCTGGAAGTCTGGACCCCGAGAAATCTCCTGGTTATCTCCTTTAGACCTGTCCCGTTTCCGTGTTCCTGGCAACTCCAGGTTGTGAGCCAAGATGGCAAATGCCTTTTTTGGCAAAACTGCCTGAAGTTGCCAGTAGAGATTAGGAAAATTTGCTGCACGATGTACCAAGGCACTGAAAGCTGAAGATTAACCATAGCAGATAAAAACATGCAACGTAATCTTGAGAGATGTTGTAAATAGAGGTTTCACTACTTAGTTTCTAACCAACTGGTTTAAGTTGTCCAGGTTGAAGCCTCTTTTTCCAGTTATAGAGGCTTTGCAATTGCGTCACTGAACCACCATGCTGGAGGGCATCCGTGCCAAATACACGTGGATTTTTGCTGAGCCCACTGCACAGTGTGCACTGTGACATGCACAGTGTATAAAATTTCAACAAGCAAGCACGTCCTGTATGGTTTACTACGTGGTTACATGTACTCCAACATGGCCGCCGGAGAGTATTATGACGTCATGTGAAAAGCCTCTATAGTTCACTGCAATGTTTTCCCTACTCCATTAATTACCAAGCACAATGACAGAAGGTTCCAATTTTACAGTCTAGATTTTGGTGTGCCCAGTCAGGAGTGGAACTTCAGACCTCTCGGCTGCAAGCCGGATGCTGTAACCATGTGACCATGCAGTCAATCATGACCTATGTAAGCAAAGGTGAGGACCATTTAATGAAACTGTAACAGGGTACCCACAATTGTCAGTGTAAGGGAGTGCCAGGGGATTTCTGAAGAGAAAAATTTCCCATCTGGGGGTGGGTTATATGCAAAATGGCCAAAGAGGTCTTTGGACATAAATGAACCAACTTTGCAATCCTCACATTTTTATTCCCAATGACAATAAATATAGGACTTTTCAGACGTGCTGGTTCGGTGAATTTTGTAGGCCAAAAAGCATTCCAATGTCTCACAGGTCAAATCAGGTTCATTGCCTGTTTTCCTCAAAGGGCATGTTCCTGTGTCAACTTTGGTAAAACACCTGATTTAGGTGCAGCCTTTATCAAAACTGGCATTCAAAATGTATTGCACGTTTCTGAATGAAGATTATGTTACAATAGAGAGGCTTTTATGCCTTAACCTAGATTATAATCTTCTGGTTTCATCTAGTGGTTCCCACAGCATTTTTCCAGTTTCTGAATGAAAAAGTAAAGACGTCCATATTCCTAATTTTCTTCCTTAGTGAGGGGAGTCATGTTTACAACTGATACGTACAAACCAAGAGTGACTCAAGTCAAATTCCTTGCTTTTTACCACCCAAAATGCAAAGAGACTTAATAACCAACAGTCTACTGCGTCACAAACCTATATCCCCCCATAATGGTACATGATGAGCCAAAATTACAATCTCCCAACAATTTTCCAATGAACAACAAATGCACAAGTTTTGTATTGTGGGGTGTCACAATGATGTCTTGTGACATGTACACACGATTCCGGACAGGAAGTAATGGTCTGATTTCAGTCGGCCATAACTGGGGTCCATCACCTTTAAATCTTTCGATTTCCTTGCTTACCTCCATCATGGATGGTTGTATACTAATTTGTATCTTAAACTCTCCAAGTTCACTAAATATGAGGGTTTGAAATTCATGTAAACAATAAATACAGACGGTTTTAGGCTGATGGACCCCACTAATGGCAGCCTACAGTCACTCAAAACAAGCTCTAATCGGATTCATCTATATCTTGCCTGATATCAATTCCCAAGGAATGCTTAGAGAAACTGCATGAGGCAAGGTACAGGAAGGGTTTCATGGTTTGAGACTTGTGATCAAGACATGATATCATGCTTTATTACAAGTCTCAAACCTTTCTTTTCATTTGCACACAATCCATTAGTTGTGTGCAAGTGAAAAGAAAGGTTATGAATATTCAGAACATGGCAAAAACCAACTTAAGTGAACTAGTGTAACTAAAGTAACATTTTGTCATTAGTTACCCCTGTCCTCACTACAATTCTTGTCCAAAACAGCCAAGTTCTTCATTTCGCACAAAAGAAAAAAAAACCGTCACACAAATTGCCACAGCTCGAATAAGCCCTTCACATTATATCACCAGAAAAATAGTGAACAGTCCTTTCATAATTATATGTTAACACTTCAATGCAACGTGCATGGCTGTTATAAATATTTTCCCCCATCCCCTGGCAGGGGGAGGGGGTTGGGGTTAGTGGAATATGTCCACAGTATCTGCCTGTCCTAAGAGGGGACTAAAGGGGATGGCTTATTTGCACCATATTTGAAATTAAACTTGAACTTGAATCATATCTGAAAAAGTTTAAGAAATTAACCTTTTTGTCTGTAGCATATTTGTGTTAGTGCATCCCTAACTCCCAATTAATTAAACTACCTAACATGAATGTTTGAAATATTCCTTCCCAAAAAGCAATTTTAAGATAAGGTTTCTTGTTTTCAGTGATATATTTATGTGCACTGACAAAATATGGGAGGCAGACAACGAGCATGTCCCTTCAAGTCTCCCTTGATCAATTCCCTTACTACATGCCAAACAATTCAAAACATACCAAAAATTGCAAAACTAATTTCACAATTTCACCTACGTGATGCAGACAGATGTGAACGTATCATTTCATATGTATGACTATCTTGCTCAGAAAATAGGGCTCCTCCCTCTCGAATCTTCTCTTGAAGGTCCGTGAACTCTAAAACGTCCTCCAAAGAAAAGACATTTTTATCAAATATCCTCTGAATCAATAATATTGATGTCGGTACTTCTTCCACATGGCATTGATTGAGGTACTGAATGACATCCTCTTCTTTCCACTCCATCTTCAGTCGGTATCGAGGAGTATGCTGAACATTTTTAGTCTTCATGTTCACGTCTACCTCAATTTCCCACCAAACTTCAGTGAAAAGGAAGGGTCCCGAAATGAAAATAGGCTTCTTTCCAGAATGGTACCTGAAACTAACTGTTAGAAAAATCATATAAATTATTTTAACCAGAATGCAAAAATGCATTGAGGTTTCAATGATACATAAATGTACTGTTTCAAATTTGCCATCATGCACCATTAACTTCTCACTCAAATGTTAAGCATGTTCAAAAAATTGTTTTGTTATTCCAGATGCCCTTTTGACCTTTACAATAGCCATTCATAGATAGACATCTTGAGATACTGCGTTAACAAGATTTTCAGACTTTGACCCACGGTGACCCCAGATAACCTTTGACCTCTGCCAAAAACAAAAGGAACCATTTCCTGACAATAACGCATCTACATACCAAATATGAAATCTATCCAAGTTTCCGATCTTGAGATATTGTGTTAACATGATTTTCAGACTTTGACCCACAGTGACCCCAGATGACCTTTGACCTCAGCCAAAAGCAATAGGGACCATCTCCTGAACATAACGCATCAACATGTTAGATATGAAATCTATCCAAGTTTCTGACCTTGAGATATCGTGTTAACAAAATTTTCAAACTTTGACCACCCCATGACCCTAGATGAACTTTGACCTCCACCAAAAACGATAGACATCATCTCCTGACCATAACGCATCAACGTACCATATATGAAATCTATCCAAGTTTCCTATCTTGAGATATCTTGTTAACAAGATTTTCAGATTTTGACCCTCGGTGACCCAGATGACCTTTGACCTCTGCCAAAAACAGTAGGGACCATCTCCTGATTATACCGAATCTACATACCACATATGAAATCTATCCAAGTTTCCTATCTTGAGATATGTTAAAGAAATTTTCAGACTCTGACCCTCGTTGACCCCAGATGACCTTTGATCTCCACCAAACACAATAGGGACCATCTCCTGAACATAACACATCCACATACCAAAACTGAAATCTATCCAAGTTTCCTATCTTGAGATACTGTGTTAACAAGATTTTCAGAATTTGACCCCTGGTGACCCTAGATGACCTTTGACCTCTGCAAAAAACAATAGGGACCATCTGCTAACCATAATGCATCCACATACCAAAAATGAAATCTATCCAAGTTTCCTATCTTGAGATACTGTGTTAACAAGATTTTCAGACTTTGACCCCTGGTGACCCCAGAGGACCTTTGACCTCTGCCAAAAACAATAAGGTTTTTTTCAATATGGAGCATCTATGTACCAAGTTTGAAAACTGTCAGACATTCTTATCTTGAGATATTGTGTTAACGAGCAAAGTGTCACAAACACACACACACACACACACACACGCAGGACATACCCATATTCAATGCCTTACAGGGTATACAGAACTGTTCCCCGTAAGGAAATGGCCGGAATTCCCCTTTAGCCATTTAGGTGAAGCAGCACGTGAATGCCTCGAGTGAGGGCGGGCTCTTGCATATCACTTGACAGTGTTCCAATTTTCGGGTAGCTACGCCAGTTACGGGCTCCGCGTGAGCGAGGAAAGACGTGCGAGGCTTCAGCTCTGGTGAGCCGCCTGTACCCGTCAAGGCATCGTTTACAAGCTCACATACACACATACATACACACACGCCATCGTGAATGCATAGGTTTCTCTTTCATCAAAACCAAAAATGTACGTTGTGAACTCTAAGAAATCATACACTGTGTCAGTACATTGTGTCAATATACAGTACTAAGTATGAGAAAATTTGACTCATTGGAAATTTCAGTTTTGTGGAACTGTTCTCACATCAAATGTGGGAAAAAATTAAAACCATCTTTTTTTCATTTTTTTGCACAATAATCAGTGCATCAAATTGTCAAGCCATTGCATCAAAATCTTCGATATGGCAGCTTAGCATAAACACTGGCTAGGAATATAAAATTTTTTAAATTATATGCTTCAATTGTTTAAAAGAACCACTAATGGTCCAATTCTATTTCTGTATTTAAAGACAACCTTGACAAATTATACCAATAGTTTGGTCCAAGATGCAGTAACCGATATAGTCCTGTGCATTATTAAAAGAATATTTCCAGAGGCACTGCCATGTGCAGAACAATGGCTCTTCTTTACTGGATGGTTCGTCCTGCCTACCATCCAATTCCTCATGAAATAATTTGTAAAATACAAGCTTTTTTTCAAAGTCATCCAAATTTCTTAATTTTTGACAAAGGTTAAAATAGTATGATGACACTACACCCTTGTAAGGGGTAGATGTTGTCATTTAATGGTCTCCTCAGTGGTGGGAGTCTGTTGGTTATGGCTCTGAATACAAAGGGTTATTAGCAGACTACTGGGATGATGCCCATAGCAGCAAGGGTATGAATGGTGAAGCACCTGAGCTAGTTTGAAAAGCTGCGTGGATATCCATTATATAGCCCTGAGTAGCCCTTAACCTAGGTTCTCTGAAGTTTGCCTGCATTTCCTCGCCACATCCATGTTACGTACACTGCGCAGGCCAACAACATTCTCCACGTCATTACACATGAAACAGCTTGACAAGAAGATACACTACTATCTTACTTTTGTCCTAAAAAGAAGCCTGTGTGAATAGAATTGTCACTGCCCAAATGGGACGTACCTTTCTTATTGGCTACTGAACGTGTTTGTGTTTGGAAAGCACCCTCTGTAACAGCACTAATGTCATGCATCTCCATGAAATCCTCCTCTTCAACCTCATCCTCTGCCTCTTCATCGGAAATGTTTTTCTCGCGGACTTCAACATTGGGATCAACAATGTATCCAGTGAGCGTTTCCACATTTGAACTCATTTTTTTTTCTGGTAAACACAACATCTGTTAAAAACAGGAAAAGCAGACCTCACCAATAGTATAGTATAATATATTGAAGTAATGGCTGTGCAGTGACTTGACACACTTCAATTACTGAATCAGTATCATTGCTGTATGTGGCTAAGTTATTTTAATATGGATCAATGTTTTCTAAACATATATCTTTAGAGACCCCGGCCCTGGAAACTCCCTCATATGTGTAGAATGCTTGTGAGGCCAACAATACTTTTTATTCTGGACAGCTCTTCACCATGAAAATTGTACAGGAAGATTCTACTTTCTCTCATTTTATTTGAACACAGACTTTAACCTATAGTAATTTCCCATGCGGGGAATCTAATTTCCAACCTACCTGGAATTCAATTTTCCCATGTTAGAATTTGGTTACAGTACTCATATGGGAATTCAATTCAACTAGGCTGCCTACCCCATGAGGAAATATTACCTTCTGTTCTAGGAGCAAATTGCGATAGAGCATAGTGTGTAGGCTAGGGGCTAGCAGTGTTTCCGCAACAGGTGGAAAGAGGGCATTTGTCCCCCCTTTCCAGAAGAAGGTGCAATTTTCAATTTTCAAACAAATTATTGCAAATACACACTTTGTATTGGAGAGAAGTCTGAATGTTATGAAACAAGAGTTAGGTAACCCACAAAGTACATGACTATTGTGACACATACTGTACGGCAAATGTTCAAATATTTCAGTTTTCTGAGCTACTGTAGGGCTATTGTCACAGTCCCCATGTACACCGACTTTCCGAGTCACACGCATCTGGTGTGTAAAACACGCATTTCAGCTCCTTCACACGCTAACATGGGTGGGTAAAAGGGGGTTTGTTAAAATTGTTTTTGATTAACAGTAACAAACTACATTGTGCAAATTATAAGCACAGGGCAGGTAAGAGGCACATTAAATTTTTGCCAATTCTTTTGAGTGTCTCACCAGGGTTTAATTAGCCCTGGTCATTCGAGTAGTGGCGCTTTGAGGTCTCTCTTGTGAACACTCAAGGGTTCTCATGAGAAAGTAGCTTTTAAGACTAGCACCGAATTCACACTCTGCTTATCTTGTCTGTATTCTAACTATTCCAAGTGCTAATGGTTTCAACCTTTTAGAAAGAGAACCCCCTCCCCTCTGAGCTCCCCCAGTGGGGATTTGCACACCGTCTCAAAACCCATATGCATTACCATTTTCCATACGCTGAGTTTTTATTAATAACTGAGAAATTGCAGACATGAAATCCATATTTAATGGCTGGGTAAATGTAGCTTAGAATACTCAGGAAAAGCCTTCCCGGCCTTCGATTAATTTCATCCCTGACAGTAGCTATATAGCTATCTGTGTATGTCACTGGACTGAAAAGGAGGACAACCTCATCTGCTAATGTTTGTAAGATGAATACAGGCTTCACAATTTGTTTTTCCCACTCTAAGACCAAAATGGCCTTTGTAACTAACAACTTTTTGGTTAAACAAAGGCTAAAATTCTCTCATCCAAGGCTAAAATGTAATACACTGACTTGAAAGAAGAACAGAACAAGGGATTGTACAGTAGGCTATGAACAATTTATTTGCATAGCGCATGAATCAAATATTAGAGCACTGTAAGTACCACAGTGAAAAAAACTATCGGTTCATATGCACTGCATTGTGAATGCTCCAGCAAAAATGAAATGATGGAAATGCACTCTGTATTTACTTAGTTCAACACATACAGAGAAGCTTGACTGACACATCCTCACCCAAAAGTGGCCTTTGATAAGTGTGTGGAAAATGCCTGTCAAAGGCCAAAACAAAATTTACGGCAGGCATGGCCTCCATGGCCTTCGTGAATTTTGAGACCTGGAGTACCATTATGGTCTGGTGAGTAGTGTATCACAAATTTTTTGACTTCACCATCCCCATCAGATGTTCAGAAACAGTCCCAACAGATATTTTTAGCTATGATAAGAGTCAAGAAATCAGGATGACATGTCTCAAAATGAATTCATCCCTGAGAATAGAAAAGCGGAAAATTAAATGCCCAAGGCTGCATGAGCCCAAACTGTGGACAACATGCTTAAAGGCCAAAGTGTCTTGCAAAATGGCCCCCAGTACATGGTGGTTCAGGACTAACTAGCCAAGTCAGTAACAGCTTCTGTCAAAGTGCCAGTGTGAATTTTTTGTTTCCAAAGTGGCCAATGATAATGCTATAAATCCCAAACTTAATCCCTTACTTAGTAAAGTCCCTACTGGAGCAAAGTCCTTTATACAATATTCCTAAAATGGAAATTAAATTGCAACAGCCAATCAAGAAATTCCTTGTAAAACAATACAAATGAAATAAGTTCAAGTCAAATCAATCGAATTCAGCTGTTCAAGTTCAAGCTGAAGTATAAGTCCTGCTGTACATACAGACTAGAATTCCAAGTTGGTGTCACTTTTGAGAAATGAATTTGATCTTATGCTCAACCAGTCATTCCTACGTACACTTGTTCACTGTCCTGCCTCCGAACCTACGTGAAGGGTAACTGTAGTTTCCTTTAGTGTATTGAGCTCAAGCCTCCATGTACTGTAATGGAGCACATGGTATTGGCAACAGTCCTCAATCAGGCCTAACACATTACTCCATTGTACTTCAGCCTATGTAGTGTTTGGAGTTTAACCAACATGGCAGTGCAACTCTGTGAAAGGAGTTCAACAGCTCGGCCCCAGATTTCTAATGAAATCCCTGGAAGCTTACAGCAGTGTACTTATTGATTTGCTTGCTTGATTGGCTGATTGGTTTACTCAAGTTTCTTGCCCAATATGGAAAAGAGCAAATGAGCGGGGCTTTATTGTGGTCTTCTTGTCCTGCACTGAGGTAGCTTAGGGCAAATAATTACCTGACGTTAGGCCCTAATATATGTCAGTAATTAGACATGCCAAAGTTTTAGGGCTGTCAGCTATTAGCGATTAATCGCCAGCCAAGTAGCTGTTACCCTGTTACATGGGATTAATCCCATCTCATGCCATGGGTCGCCCACTTGCGTTAAGTAAACAATCTAACATCGTTCTTCACAAGTTTAGCTGCATTGACAAAGCATACCATGTCTACAGTATGAACAAGTGGCTCAAAAATTGCGCAGAGTTATGATATGCACCTTTTCTCCACCCAGCCCCTGCTACTTAACATGTGATTGGGTGCTGTGTCACATGGGACGTTTTAATCTGTGGACCCCAAACATGGAACCTGTTGTGACAGGCTTTACTTCAACACAACCATAATTCATCAAGAAACTAAGGTGAAAACAATCCAAGCTTCTTAACTTTGATATCACGCAAACAAGGTTTTCGGACTTTGACCTCCCTGTGACCCTGGACAACCTTTGTTCTCCACCAAAATTAATAGGGGTCACCCTCACTTTATGATGCATCAACATCAAATTTGAGATTAATCTAAATCTCCTACCTTGAGATTTCATGTGAACAATGTTTTCAAATTTTGACCCCCTGTGACCCATGATGACCTTTGACCTCTACCATAATAACAAAGGGTTATTCCTTACACCATACAACATTGTAGCATCAAGATTGAAATTTATCCAAGTTTCCTACCTTGAGATATCATGTGAAAAAGGTTTTTGGCATTTGACCCCTGTGACCACAAATGACCTTTGACCCCTACCAAAATCAGTAGGATTTTTCCATACATCATAACGCATCAACATATCAAGCTTGAAATTGATCCAAGTTTCCTACTTGAGATATCATGTTAAAAAGGTTTTCAGGGTTTGACCCTCTGTGACCCCAAATGACCTTTGACCACTACCAAAATTAATAGGCTTCTTCTTCCCATCATATTACATCATGTAAACAAGGTTTTCCAGATTTGGCCCCCCATGACACCAAATGACCTTTGAACTTGACCAAAACGCATACCATACTTCCTCCTCATATGAGGCATCTATGTACCAAGTTTGAAAACTTCCAGACATTTCTACCTTTAGATACTGTTTCAGATTCTGAGTTGCTAGGAAACTCCAAAATTTTCAAAACATGGTCTTGAAAGTATGGGTAATTCAAAGAACTGAAGGTCAATGTGAATTTAAATACTGGGTATACTTTATAAGTTAACAGAATCACAAAGAAAATTGTGATAGTTTGCAAAGGATTTGTAGAATAGTTCTACTAGTAAAGAACGACCTTTGATGAAAGAAGGTAAAATCCATAAATTGATCAAAACACACTTCAATCTACTGCAGGAAAATCACAGATCGAGGGTGGATGGTTCCCAATGATGTTACTATGACACTGTTGCATAGGCCTACCTGTGTAAGACTGTTGATACAAAAAACATTAAAATATATCCTTTCAAAGTGTAGAATGACACCACTTGTACCTCTAATTTCAGATTGAAGTCTCTCATCTAACAAAACTCAGTGTGATTTTACTTCTCTAATAATGGTCTAAATAAAAAATGATCAAATTGCTATATGAATGTGTGATCTGCTTGTGTCGAAATTTTGCATTTGAACTCATTAATTTTTCCAAAAAGTTGCATGCAGACAATGCACAGAGACATTTTCCTAAAATATGTTACACCTGCAAGGCTGTTCATTCACTAAAGATTACAAATTTCATTAAAACATAGTAGGGAATGATTCCTCTTCTTCAAATTCCTAAATGTTGTGCTCCTTCATAACCACACCTGCTGCCCTATGCACTCGAACAATCGACACAATCATAGAGACAGATGGATGATGTATGTTTGATACACAAGTGAAAAAAGAACATCAATGAGATTGCAAACCCGAGAAGCATGCAAAAATTTGGGGGATTTGCAAAGTATAAATGTGTAATTATTGCTACAGAAATCAATCGAAATCGGTAGAGCAATTCTTAGCATAGTATTTTTGGTAGTACCTAACTGTTAAAATTCAGGTCACAAAAAGTGGGGAGGACTTTCATGTTAGTGTCCCCTCCACTCCAAAAAGTGGGGGGACATGTCCAACCTTTCCCCCCATAATCAACACCCCTGGTTTAATTTACAATGAAATTTGAAAGCACTAAACTTACTCATACACTGCAGTGTCTTTTTAAGTATCTTGTGTGCCATTGTGCACATAATAGTTCATATCCAACAGCCACTTGTCATTCACTTCTGGCGTACGTCTCCAAAATTTCAACTTAAAATTAACATTTATCAACAAAAAACAAGTTCAGCTTTCTAACCATACTATTCCTGGCCTTGTATCATGTATGAGTATTTGTAAGTCATGAACTGAAAAAAGTTTCAAAAAAGTTCCGATCACTGTTTATCAAGACCAACAACGTACATAGCAGCAGCCATGCACGGTAACAGTCAGCTGAAAATCATTACACAGCTGCTTCATGCTGTACATCAAACAAACCTCTGTTAAGAAGAATCATGCTCACTGATTAACTACTTGCATTTAATGAATGAAGTGGCTTCTTTAAAAGTTTGGGGATTCCCCACTTCTAATGTAATTACTTAAGGCAGGGTGTCATGTATTTGCCATTGAAGTACACCCATTCTCTGATCGTTATTCTAACAATACACGCCGAGCAGCCAGCTGTAGGCAGGGTGTATATTATACTGTGCATAGAGGTGGTAGTCCTGATTATGTGCTGCGTACGTACATACAGCTATACATGGATAGGAGTTGCAACAGTCTGTTGCAACTCCCTAGTACATACATCTATTTACACAGGCGTGGCAGGAACTTATAACAACCTACGATAGGTGAAAACTACGCATCTAGATAATTTGATCGTAGCCTAAATTATTGATAGCTCTAACATTACATTTTGTACTGTAAACTTAGCTACTGTAGGTGGCAAGCATAGCTCCCAAGTTCTGAGATGCTAGATGTGGGTCCAACTGATCTGTCCATTGGTGGATCGCTGGCCTGGGGGAGGGGTGTAAGAGGAGGGGGTGTTTCCCTCCCCTTTTGGAAAATTTTTTAATTTTAGAAGTGTCTACACACAAAATGGTGACACTTTTTTGGCAAATCAGTCAACACAATGTCGTTAGGTCACCGCCAAAAAAGTTCGGTACAATACTAAATATTTTGGGGTGCCCTAGAAAAGTAGACATGCCCGTACTTGCAGGCAAGTACATATCGAAGCCATTGAGTTATGGGAGTCTTGTGTTATTAAGCCTGTACATATTGCTGTATTCCATTCAGGTTGTGAAGTGGTGGATTCACTGCGCTTATTTTTTCTGCAGTAGAGAAGCAAACACAAAGTTGTCCTCGTGTGTGGCAGAAAAAAAAATTATTCGCTGTTGAAAGAACGAGAAACTTACCCCAGTACTGTACAGTATGCCAGCAGTAAAATTAAAAATCTAAAGGCTCCTACCCTACTACAGTATGAGCTAGGCCCTAAACCAATTCAATGATGGGAAAAATTTACATATCTACAGTACTGAGTCTAACAGTTAATGGTTAGTATGCCTATTACTGTAACGAAGCAAAATAATACGAAGTTTAAAGAGCGAGAAACTTTTTATAACCTTAGAGGCGTTTAGGTTGTAAGTAACCTACGCTAGGCCTAGATCAGACTCTAGGTAGGCTAGCTACAGCCTGTAACACTAACTGTAAATAAGCTGGAATAAAATGAATACTGCTAGGAAAATCATAGTCACTGAACGTGACCGTATAATCCCCTCCTTGTAGTCACTCCTTACTACGGTCACTGGCCTACATGTACAAAGGTAACAATGTTTTAAGCCAAAACAACAAACTGAGCTCTAATTATGATGGTATGTTTCATAAAACAGATTTGAGTTAAAATAATGATTTTGAGCATTCTTAAATACCACTTATACCTTCTGGAATGTTTAATACCAGTGAATTCATAGCAAAAGGCAGGAAAAATGTGGTGCCATCCTTTGCAGTAACATTGACATCTTGATCGTCTGCTACTGTGTTGCATGATGGGAAGGACTTCCGCTCGACAAGCTATCGAAGACCAATCAGTAAGCGTGGCTAGTCAATACTTGTACTTCATATAGTAAGCTCTCTCTACATTACGAAATTGTACAGTCACTGCGTAGGCTTCCCATTTTATATGAGATCACATGACAAACACCGACTTCTTCGGCTGAAAAATTACTCTGCATAGGCTTAACGTTACACGCAGAATTATCCAGCCAAAATTTCCCTTTTAAAGATCTTATTTCGTTAAGAGACTTGTGTGGAAGGTGAATGTGATGACAAAGATCATCTGTGGAAAGTTTGGTGAGAAAAGGTATCTTTTTGGGGACGTGAGGGATGCCTACTCACGCGTGAGTAGGCAAATGAGCTGTGTTTTTGTGTATTCCGGGCAAGGGCCCAGAAATGAAGTGTATAGCATAGGAACGTAATGCTGGGTCCTGTTCAAGGGCTAGGAAAATCAATGCCTCTATTACTCGCAAAAATGGACACTATTAACTAAGTACTATATAATGTACAACCTGTTGTATTACTACTGGAAAAATACGAAGTAAGTTAAATGCTGAACAAGAAACGTTTGATTACCTTTGCATTGCCTTTGGCTAATCTCACTGTTCTGGCCAGGCCTATGTATTTGTACCCTGTCACATTGTCAATGCAGTGCATGCAACGCAGCTAGTGTCACAGCTAAGACTATCAATGTATTTGCGCTTGGTAGGTTGCGAGGTACGGTGTCACAAAAATAAAAGATATACTTAGAGTAACCAGTCTGTTGAGGCATTTGGTTTATTCAAAACACCATCAGCAAAATGAAGTTGCCTTTGACCACAAGGGTTACCCTGTTTAGGTTGCTTGCAGAATCAGTGCGTCAGCGTAACAGTCAGTCAATCATTCGACCACAGTGTACTTAACAGCAAGGCACTGAAGTCAGACGGTATTGAAGTACAGGTAAGCAGTATAAATTATAACTTTAGGCCTAGGCTACATAAGTTCGGCCTAACGTTACTACTATTACTAACACAAACTCAAAGACAACTTTGTACTTTACTTAGGCTAGATTGGAAGTTTGGAACTCACGCAATATGGCAAACCAGGAATGCAGCAGCAGAATAAATATTACTTGCCTAGACAAACTGAAGTTCTCGTAACCACGGGGTTTGTTTGTTTTGCAAAATCTGGCTTCTGTCTGAGGCCTGTTTCTGTAACTTTTTACAGTAAAGTAGGCTACCCTGATGTACAGATCCTCAGGACGTAAATAAAACGACAATGTGAGTAAATTTTTTCTCAGCATTATTGTGGGCAGCGTACTACGGAGCTTTTAAGGTGTCATGCAGATGTTGAGATATTATGTGACTTTCTCGACTTTTTGTCAGTAAAATATTTGGATATTAACATCCGAGATCCTTTCATCTCAATATTTTAGCGTAAAATATTGAAATATTACATTACATGATCTCAATATCCTAATATCTTCACTGAAAGATATTGAGGTACTGGCATCTGAGATCGTTTCATCTTAATATTTTAGCGTAAATTATTGAAACATTGCATTACAGCATCTCAATATCTTAGTATCTTCACTGAAAGATATTAAGATATTGACATACGAGATCGTTTTATCTCAACATTTTAGCGTAAAATATTGAAATATTACATTACAGCATCTCAATATCCTAATATCTTCACTGAAAGATATTAAGGTACTGGCATCTGAGATCGTTTCATCTTAATATTTTAGCGTAAAATATTGAAACATTGCATTACAGTATCTCAATATCTTAATATCTTCACTGAAAGATATTAAGATATTGACAAACGAGATCGTTTTATCTCAACATTTTAGGGTAAAATATTGAAATATTTCATTACAGAATCTCAATATCTTAATAACTTCACTGAAAGATATTGAGATATTGACATACGAGATCGTTTCATCTCAACATTTTAGCATACAATATTGAAATATTGCATTACAGGATCTCAATATCTTAATATCTTCAGCGAATGATATTAAGATATTGACATCCAACATCACTATTTTAGCGTCTTACAAGATATCCCAAAACGCGTCCAACTCTTGTCTGCAAGTTGGTGTTAATATAAACCAGAGAACTTCAAAATTTTAAATCTCAGTATTCCTTCATCCTGCTCTCATTATTTTTTACTATAAAAGTGGTAAAAAGAGATACCTTTTTCAAGAACAATTATTGATGGGAGAAGATTACATAGTGAACCCTTTCCAACAATCATCTGATCATAGACGTATAGAATCATTTGGGTTTGAGAAGATCAGTGGCGGCACCAAGGGGATACGCCGGGTGCAGGGGCAGGGGGAACGCCCCTCAGTCAGAACCTTTGCCCCTTAGTTGGCCTCACTTCCGAGTCCAGCTCCTGAACTATACCCAGAGATATGATAAAACGTCAGAGCTTCCGAGGCTGCGCCCACGGACCCAATCAAGGGCCCCAAGGCGGGACCTTGGACCCCACCCGTTAAAACTCGCGCTTTGCACTCGATTTCGCGCTACGCACAAAAATTGTTCTCCCCCCAACACATTCCTTTTCCGTCCATTTCTTCCCTCACTTTCAAAACCCTGGTGCAGCCACTAAAGCGGGCCACTACATTTGTTGCTCAAATTTCTGAGCCTTTTCAGAAGAATTTTTACCTTATTTTTGTACTGATTCTATACGGTATTTTGGTTTGCCAAAAAATGTGGGGACAGTCCCCCTGCCCATTTTCATACGCGTGTTCCAACAACTAAACTTACCTTCAAAGTTTCACAAGAAAGTTAGATCCAAATTGTTACTTTTGTCTGACACCCAGTTTTAGAGATATTTGTGGCTGCTTAGCGTAGTCATGTGACCAGTGGCGCCGCCAGACTTTTCGAAGTGGGATCAAAATGAAGAGCTGGACGTCACTGAAGACTAAGCCACTTAGGAACGCGCAGCACTACCAGGTGTAGGCGTCAAACCCCAGGGGCCCACTGTAGGACCCCTAGTGGGATCCAGGAACAACACGCCATTGGGGGTCCAGGGGTGCAGCCTATGCGGAGGCTCTAGGGTATTTGTAAAAATGTGACCATTAGAATAAAACATTTGCAAATCTCCAAAATGTCATTGCAGCGCACTAAAACGGGCCACAAAAATTGAAGTCAGAACTGGCCAATGTGTTAGCCTTACTCGCACAAACGATTTTATGATGGGGGGGGGGTATGAATGGGGACAGCGGATCATGTTAACGTTTGCATTGAGTTTAAAAATAAACCTTCTCTTGCTGCATAGTAGTAATTGATGTTTGGACAACTACCTTCCAGGTATGCCACTGAGGTGAAGCCTTCCATTGGAGCAACCAAGACACATCGAATTCAGATTCAGATCAGGGGCTAGTGGGGAAAATGTGGAAAAGAAGTCCGCTTGAACGCAGTTCAGTGGGCTTTTGGTGTCTCAAAATTAAAACTATGACCAATATATGGTTTGGCATTTTCTTTACCAATAAATGGGAAAGGGTGGGTAGCACCTGCTGAGACCCTCCCAGGTGCACAAGCGAAGTGGCCAGAAAATTGTGGATTTGAGCATCTATGAAAATTTTGTGCAAGTCCTTTTATCTCTTAAGTTTAGGTATCCCCACTTTATGATCCCTGATGTAGTGCGTGGCTGCACCTCGAACTTTCAAACATAACATCTTGATTGTGCATATTTTTTTACATACCCAAAATCTCGTTGGGACACACTGGGGTTCAGACAACTCTTGGGGGAACGTGCCACCCTGCCCACACTTAACGACGCCAATGCATATGACTGCAGTTCGAGACCTGAATATTAATGCCTATAAAATAATACAGAAGAGTCCCAGTCTCCCAACATCGTACCTTCTCACAAGGACGACAATTTTAGCGAGGAGGAAGGGGGCTGAAAATGTTCACCCAAGAATCTGTTTAAAGGATGGACCCCCTTTCGTCCCCCGAAGTATGGTCAACGATACTAATATTTGCTACTATTTGAGGGTGTAATTGGGGGTAGGGTGAGGTGTGTCTTCGACCGATTGATGGATCTATTGTAATCATTATATTTCGCAAATGTTTCTCAAACTGTCAAAATTTTCGCAAATCGTTCGCAAACTATCAAAATTTTTGCTCGCTCCACGCGCTTCAAAGCTTTCCTCAGCGTTGATTTTATTATCATTATCTTCCGATAACAACTTTCGGAGAAGCATAGCAGCAAAAGTTGTAAGCTATTTACGAATTCCCAGGTAAAAGACTGGCCTTTAGAGTGGCTTGTTGGTTTGATGGATTGAAAGTGTCTCGATGCAGAGCCGAATGCAGGTTTTGTCATGCAAATCTTATTCAAAGAAAAATTTATTGCGCTTTGCGCGTAATATGCCACGGTTTGCACTCCATCTCTTGACCATTTTTAAGATAATAACTATGAACTACAGGCCCGTACGCAGGATTTTGAGAAGGAGTTCGATCACGTGTGACTGACCTGTGTCCTGGGAAGGGGTCGAAGGATATCCACTTCCCTTTGGGAAATTTTTCAGTAGGGCCAGTGCCAAAATTACCGTATTGTGGTGGGACGTAATTTGATAGCCTTTTTAAATAGTGCCTGTTTATATGTAGCTTCTGTGAATAATTCATTGGTTCCATAGAAACTTGTCAGTTACTGACCATTACAAGGCACAATGAAAAGCAACATAATTTTCAAGGTGTAACCATAGTAATACAAATTTATGGACGTGGCGGGACGGAATGATAAGTTTCACACATTCGGAAACATGTGACCAATATTTAATTATTATCAAAAGTAGTGGGACATAAGATAAAATTTCAAGATTGAAATAAAGTCTGATTATTCTTCTTTTACTATGAAAACAATCGCATAAATCACATTTCTTTTGAAGGAGCTATGCAAATTTTTCAAAAGTGTGTCACTGTGGTGGGACGGAACCTAGTGAAGCCTGTTCATTATTTATGGGTTCCAAAGATACCCCCTTAGCTTTTCATGAATCTTCCTCAGAACCTTACATTACAGACAAAACTAATTAATGGAAACTTTCTGTTCCACAGCTTGACCTGATTAATAGTAATAGTCCTCTTAAAAAGTATTGCGCAATCTCTTGCTCATTTAGGTGAGAGCTGACATTGTCATTTTGCATGATTTTGGAGGTCCATTACAATTCACAGGAATAAGAAAAAAGCTGAAAATTTGTATGTCTAGTGAGTTATAGCCATATTAACAGTGTGTGATGTAAAAACTGAAGTGAAGACCATAATTATGAAAATGTCGGTCTTCAAAAAGCAGTTTAACTTTCCGAAAGTGATTTTTTCAAACTTTTGGCCCATCTGGGCCCAACATCAAGTGGTCCGAGGCTCTCATAATTTTGCTCAGCATTATCTGGTTACAGGGCAATTAGCAGTGGGCAAGCATTATCAAAAAACGTTCTTCAAAGACTGAGTTGATAGGGTCCTTAATTGGTCTCATGGGAAATATGGGGAAAATGGGCCTTGAACAAGGAATTTGTTGACCCAATGAGCCATGACCAACAGGTTTTACTTTTTCAGTGTGGAAAGATATACATGTGCTCTTAATATTTTCAAGAAGCAAGGTAGGTTTTAAATCTCCTTCATGGTTAGCAGAGAGGAAGAAGGGGCATAATTTACATAAAAGTCAGAAGGAAACTCGACAAAAACCATGGGGGATCATATTTGAGAGCCCAAAGTTTGGAAGTATGCATGATGTACCTTCAACAATAAATTTAAGGTGGAGAAATATGCCATGTTTTTTACAAAAGCTTTCAAAACATGACTCTGGCAGCTACAGTCAAGTTATGAGTAAATCTGTAAGGGCATACTTTTTTTAAGTTTTTTACCTTTTTTCAGTGCATAAATTGTGTTTACTAAAGCACTTTGACGCAGAAAAAGAAGGGAATTCAAATTCTTTTATATATGTTGACATGTCCCTTTTTCCTAATCCCGTCCCACCAAACTCTGAATGTGCAATTTGCTGCAATTTCACTTATTCTTCAGATTTCAAACTTTGCGTTGTAAGCTAAATTACCATTGGTGAATTGAACCCATTCGACATCGTTCAAATTTTAGGTTTGGAGATGACCATTTTTGGCTTTGGCCCAGTATTTGATTATGCCTAAGTGGAAAATGGTGGTACATTTGGCCGAAAGACTGTCTGTTTACCCGTTTACAGGGGTGGCGACAGGATTTGTCCTACGGCGGGGGGGGGGGGGGGGTGGGCTCCCCGACAGGTGGCTAAACCGGCTGAACCCGAATTTTTATGACCTTCTTTTTGCTTTTTTTGCACTTCAGTTCTTGGAGACCGACCACCGTCGGCCCAGTTTTCGAGGACCTTTCTTTGCCTTTTTTGAAAAAAAAAAACCCCGAGGTTCCTGCTCACCGTCGACGCCCATTTTTTGCCCCAACGGGATGGGGATAGGCTGTAGCTCCCCTGCCCCCCCCCCCCGGCGCCAACTCTGCTCATTAAAATTTGGCAGTTTTACTTGTTTTCTAACAACAGCGCCATGTGTTCTCTTCCCAGACCCCGAATTGTGGTTACCTCTTATGGTTACCGGTTTAGTTACTACTCACATTTGAGTATCAAAAGAACGGCTTTTGTGAGGTAGGGAATGGATGTTTAATGTTATCATTACTGTCTTGGGCGTAAACCAATTTTCGTTTTGGGTGGGGGGGGGGGGGGGAGGACTGTAGCGACTTGCCCGAAAAATGTAACCAAAATTTTTCGTGCGCTCCGCGCGCATTCAACCAGTAAATGTACATGGCATTATATAGACATGCATCGCTTATTACATCACAATGATCGCATGTCAATTCCATTCAATCACTTTTGCCGTGTTTTCTATTATCGTTATATATTTTGAGAAAGTTCTTACAGCAATAATAATGATAATAATCAGTGTCATAGCCAGATTTTATCCCACGGCCCGGGGGCCATGACATATGTTGTGTGATTGTTGGTCTTGGGGTGGGGACTAATGGAAAGAGGTTTCCCGCTCCCCTCTGAAAATTTTTGGAAAATTAGGTGTCCTTACATGCAATCTGGTGCACATTTGCTACCTTTGAAATAAAATTTGTGTTAAAAATTTGCGTTTTTTAGGTACTTAAAAAGAACAAAAACAGTATCAGTGAGGGAGGGGGATGTGACTCAATGGCAATGCCCTTAATACGCCACTGATAATAATTATAAAAGTTTAACCATGGAAAATACACTGGTGACTTACCAAATATATAGGTGCTGGTGCAATTCAAATCAAAACTTTATTTTTATTGCTTACCTTTAGCTACATCATTGCAATTTATTTTTCTTTCAGTAGGTGCCTGAAAAATTCCCCTCGAATTTTCACAAGTTTTTTTTGGTTGGGGGTTGCGGCCCAAGTCCCCGACTCCTACGCCTATGATTAGTCAAAAAGAATCAGGAGACAGGAAAAAATCGGTAATCAGGGGGCACGTTTTTAGGCAGAAGGAAATTGGTAATTTATTTGTTCGTTTGTTACAGGTTAACAAAAATCAATGTTAGTCGTATTTTAATGGATACAGGTGTTCCACATTGGATTTTCTGTTGGAACTGGTGTTTATTATTAAGGAACAGCGCCAAAAATCCTCCGTGTTATGGTTAACGTAAGTTATGTTATGCCGCTCAATATTTCGATCAACTATGTGTTGAACTTAAACTTGGGAGCCTTTATTATAACTTAATCATTTCAGTGGCGGATCCAAGGGGGGTTAGGGTTTTAGCCCCCCCCCTCCCCTTGAAGTTTTCTGCTTTTTTAAAATAGTCTGTTTTTGCATTTTTTGTTAAATTTGCTTTAATAGGCTATTCCCTTTGGACTCCCAATAAGCTCTGGAGAATTATTACCCATTTTCTTAGATTCATGGTTGTTAAATCTTCCAAATACTCCAAAGCAAGAGTTTTGACTTGATTTTCCTTAACACAACATTACATGAGTTTCAATTTCAGTGAGACCTCAGCCTCAAGCTGTTGTGTACTCTTTTGTAGGCAGTACCCTTCTATTCTGCAGGATCAACTCATATCCTTTGTGTAGGCCTACTCTGCTATCGACCTGATTGTAACTTGAGGGATGTAACCCTTACTAGTGTTAGGCTATCATAATTATCTGTCGCAAATTTCTGCTTCTGAAATTCAAAACAGTGTTGTGAAGGCCTGTGCGGACCTCCAATCCGGGGATCTCGGTCAGAGGGGGCGAAAATGGTCTGCAGGGCGCTTCGAAGAAGTAACTTCCCTGAGCCTCAGTACGATCGAAGGAACGGCTTTTCAGGCTTTCCACTTGATTTTCCGCACCTGGTAGAAGACTACTTTGACATTTCTCCTCAGCAAGTTTTTCAATGGAAACACGTTTAAATTTTCTATCCATGGGCCTCCGCAGAAGAAAATTCGGGGGGGGGGGACAAAATTCTTTAAGGGGAGAAAGCTCCTCGCCGCCATGAGTTTGCGCGGAGCTCAAGAAAATTTTACCCCAAAATTCCTCCCAAATCTGAGGGAAATGACATTTTCTAAAGCCTATTTACCGCATATAAATAGGAAAAAGACTGTGTGAACTGTTACGAAATGTTGATGTTAATTTCTTCTTCGTCTTTTTCTTTATGTTTTTTCGTTTTTCAGGTTTTTTTATTTTCCAGGGGAGGGCAAGTTCCCTCTTGCCCCTACCTGTGGATGCCCATGTTTCTATTCCTCTCTTTCACATTCTAGTAAGGAGGCGGTCATTTTATTTTGTGTTATGATTGTCAGGTCTCGATTAAAGATTTTAATGTAATAATGAGCTACTTTGTGAAGATAAAGATTGAACCTGTTAGAGCCAAATACTGGCAAGTAATCTTAAATGGGGTTAAATAGTTATGGAAATTAATCACCGTTACAGTAGGTGTACATTTTTGGCACTTGGAAATCAAGATAAGTATACGAAGAAACATTAATTTGCGTAATTTCGATCATGTGATCACCCTGGAATAGCCATTAATTAAGTACATTGCAAGAAATAGCCAAAACAAATGGTCTGCTTGGCTCTCTTGATATAAAATTCACAATAAATAAAAGTAGCCTAAACCTAGGCTCATTAGATGCAATTTCTGGCTTTTGAGACCACGAAACTCTTAAATCATTACCACTATGATAACAGTTTTATTTTATTTAAACCTGAATGTTCTCTTTAAATAATTTTGAAAAATGTTGTGAAAGCTATTTTGGTATCTTCATAAACTTTTTTATTGTCTGTGTGGACGATTATCAAAACGGCTATTTGCGCTACAATTTAATGTTGCACCCTTGTAACATCTTTTATTGGCCGGGAGGGTAAATTAAATATCAGCACGCACTGTAAAAATCGGTACAAAACCCTGTAAATTTACAGAACAAAAAATAAAGAGAAACATTAAGATTACAGAAATGTTTTGTTAATAAGTTTCCAGAACTTTTCTATTATCCTTATTTATAATATTTTACAGTGTGTGTATTTTGCAAGCTTATAATCACGCTTGGTGTCGAAGCAACTTAGCACGGCGACAACATTCATTTAGTGCGTAAAATGCATGAAGATATGTTTCGGCAAAACCTATCCCTATATTACTGAAGATGACCCTTTTCATTAGAATAAAGTGCAGCGGATACTATACAGTTTACTGGTGGTTTTGAAAATTTTGTTAGCTAGGCTTTAGAACAACGCTATCAAATTATGTCTTTTACTAATAATGGTGCAAGAGCAAAGTATATTAAAAACCTAAAAAGGGCGCCGTCAGACGATTTTGGTCCGTCGGGGGGGGGGGGGGCGACCGCCCCTGACCATATGGCAGCACTGCTTTTGATTGGCATATAGTTTTGTGAGGGAATTGAAAGTGATTCGATGCAGAACCTTAATGCAGGTTCTGTCGAGGAAATTTTGTTTTACGAAAAAGGATTCTGCGCGCTCCGCGCGCATCCGTCACGGTTTGAGCTCCATCTCGTGACCATTAGTAAGGTTATAATACAATGGAGCTATTCTGATCACGACACTTTTCCGAAAAACAGAGTAACATCTTCAGTATCTGTAGGGACCTCGCATCAATAAGGGATCTTCTAATCTTATCTGTAACATGATGAGGAAGGTTGAAATTACGTATTTGCGTTACACATTTTTCAAAAATTTTCACCAGGGCTATGCGCGCAGCCATTATCGGTATGGATGATGGTTGTTAATACACTTACGAAGAAAACACATTCGGAAACGTGCCCTTTACCCCTTTTGTTTTACCTATCAGGGAGGTCTACATCACCTCCCTGCACCTGTACTCTCCCGACCTCCCATTCTTCATTGCTGGAAGCTGTTCATCTGGATTTTCGTTCATAATTAGTAAAAATACGACAGTTGTGAAGTGTTCAGCGCCATACTCTATATTAGCATTTGGTTTTTAGGTAAACCTTATGTCATTGCCCCATGGTACATAATTAATCCAGAGCTTCCATTGGGCCCTTTACAGGTGTCTGCTAGCCTCGGATGCCTTTTTGTAATACACGATGGAAGAAAGGAAATTTTTCGTAATAGTCCAAGAATGTTTTTGTGGAATCCACGCATGTGTTTTTGCGTAAAAGCTTTTCCGGAATAGAAGGAAGTAAAGTAGCCAAAAGGGGGCTTCAGAAGGTTTGTTGACAACGGATCCTTCTCCTAGACAACATGCTCTCCTCTTTCACCCAACCAAAAATTAGAATTCACTATACTATGGACAGGTTTTAGCCAAATGATCATATTCAAAAATGTCCTAAAGATAGCACCATTTTGCATCTGAGCAACCTTAAATTAACAAAACAAATTTCACCCCTACTCTCAAACCCCTCTCCCAGGTCAGCTTTATGTAGTGACAAAAGTAGGATCCCCTCTGCTGTATTTAAAAACAGGGGCGCATAAAAAGTTGCGATTTACGCAGACTTGGGAATTTAACTCGTGAACTGAGGTAGCATTAGGACATTATCTGTTGTGCCCTCCCCCCCATTACAAATCCTGGTGGCGCCACTGCCCGAGAATATCTTGCTCCCAAGAGAGAATAGACGCAAACTGGTTGTGCTACATTTATCTTTTAAGTGTGTCTATGCAACGGGAGAAGTATTTTGGGGTACAGAATCAGTGGCGCACCAAGTATAGTTTGAACCTGGTTCTGATTCTAATTCCGTTCAGCGGTTGTGTCCTTATGGAAAGGGTTCAAAGTGAATGTTGCTTGTATTTTAATACAGATACTCATCATTCCAAACAGTTCAAGTTCTCCACACTAAGTTACTTCTAGTCCCTCACACAACTGTCTTTAGCCTCTCGTTGTGCAGAAACAAACGAGTTATCAGAACACTCTTCTCACGTCCTGTGTAATATGAGCTACTCTGCATCTTTTGAATTTGTAACTCTGATGTCGATCATAGAACAGTCACTAATTGAGACTTTTGCTTCCCCAAGTAAAAATCATGCTCAGGGTGTGGAGTATCTGTCTTTAAGGTAGCTTAAGTGCAAAATAGTTTCATTCTCGGCAAAGCCTTGAACTGATAATGTGTGCACTGTAGACGATCTTAACATTTAGAAAAGCTGTTTGTGGATGGATGTAAGGAAAGGAATGTCGCCTAACGAAAGAGTTTGTTTCAGTTTCATGAGCTCAGATTGAAATGTCACGTCAAGGCATTACCCACGCCCCCTCCCCAAGAGATAATCAGAACTATGAAACACGCAAGATTTTATACAGGGAGTGTGGATGCGGTCGTTCACTCGTAACTCACAAGCGTGTGTGTCTTTAAAGCCTCTCCCCCATGAGTACTACGGAGACGTACGATTTTGATGCCCGTACGATTTCAAAGATGTCACGGTGCCGTACGATTTTTCTACTGTCCAATCGTACGAGGGTTGAACTCGTATAGTGATTTTAAAAGTTTGGATCGCGCAAAAATTTTTATCGTATGTAAAGTATTTGAGAAAATTCTGATAGTTTCAGAACCATTTGTAATAGCAAATAATTAGAGCAGATCTATCACTTGGTCGAAAACACTCCTCACCCTACCCCTACAGAAATCTATAGCTTAAAGGGCCAATCCTCTCGCCCCAAGCTACAATTTTGGTACGTGGGTGCCGAAATTCGCAATTGGCTTAGTTCTTTGATTGACAGCTAATTCAAACAGTGCAGAGTACCAAAGCTTATATTACACAGCATGAACGGTACTGAGTGTTTTGATTATATAAATTGAATTTCTATACTCACCTTGAAGCAATAAAATGAGATTGTATCTGGATGACGATAAATTTCAGACAATTGTGGGATGGACTTCAGTCAGAAGGTTAGGAGAAATGGTACTGTTTAGGGTAAGAGAAATGGGTCTTTAAACACCTTTTGTGATCATTTTCAAATTTAAACAATTTTTTTAGAGATAGATTGGGTCGTGCCCCCGGACGGAGCCAATTGGCGCATTCGGGAGGGACCCGGTACTAGGAGTGGCTGCCACAGGTGTATTTATTTTTCTTCCCCTTTTCTGTTCCTACTCTTCTCTTCTCTCTCATTTTCCTCTTACCCTCCTCGTTCTTTTTCCTTTTCCCTCCGTCCTCTTTCCGATTTTTCCTCTCGATTTTTCAGGGGACCGGCTGCCCCTACCCCACTGGCTATGCCACTGGATAACAAAATCTGGTACCTCAATATCTAAATATCTCACAGTGAAGATAACATTTCAATATTTTTCGCTAAAATAGTGAGATGAAAAGCTGTCGGATGTCAATATCTTAATATCTTGTAGTGAAGATACTATAAGATATTGAGATCCTGTATGTCAATATCCTTATTTCTCTCAGTGAAGATATTAAGATATTGAGATCCTGTAATGCAATATTTCAATATTTTACACGAAAATATTGAGATGAAACCATCTCGGATAAAAATTCATCATAATATCTTTCAGTGAAGATATTAAGATGTTGAGATCCTGTATGTCAATATCTTAATATCTCTTAGCGAAGATATTAAGATATTGAGATACGGTATGTCAATTTCTTAATATCTTTCAGTGAAGATTTAAAGATATTGGGATCCTGTAATGTAATATTTCAAATATTTTACACGAAAATATTGAGATGAAAAGATCTCGGATGTCAATATCTCAATATCGTTCAGGAAAGATATTAACATGTTGAGATACTGTAAATTAATATTTCAATATTTCACGCTAAAATGTTGAGATAAAATGAACTCGGATATCAACTTCTGAATATTTTACTGAAAAAAAGTCGAGAAAGCCACATAATATGTCAACATCTCCATGACACCTTAAAAGCTCCGTAGTGGGCAGCCCATACCGTGGTAACACTTTTTTCCATGGTTGCAATGGAAATTTCGACATATTTGTCCCAACTTACCCTGGTAAAAAAAATACGCGTCTGGCTCTTGTTTGGTTTCGCAAGAGTAGGGGAACCCCGGGTCTATATACAGAGCCCGATAGAAGACATTCACCAGTGGATGGCAAATTGCGAGTAGACACACCCATGGAAAGTTGAAAGGTAATAACTTTTTGGTAGTTGGAGCCCCGGCTCCATAGGCGTACGGGAGCATTTCAGTTTGGGGGGGGGGGGGGGCAGAGGATTCTCTGCCCGAAAAATGTTATTCTGCCCGAAAGACTATCTAAGCGGAGCGCCACCATCAGTTGGCGCGGAGCGTACAGAAAATTTTGAAAAATCGCAACCCCTCAGACAGCCGGAAATGGCCTTTCCCAGGCCTATAGGCAGAATCAAAGCCGTCGATATTTTGAACTTTCGTTTGCAATAAAATTTTCACCAAAAATGAGCAACTTGAAATCTACAAAAAGGTCAGAAAACTCCAAGATGAAATGTACCACTACCATTGGATGACTACATTAAGCTATAATCATTGGAAAATGAGTTTGTTTGCGCGTTCTACAAACTATTTCACGTCATGCAGCATGAGATTATCATCAATATAATTTTGAAAATTGAAAAACTTCAGATACCCTCGAAAATCCTAAGGCATTGTTATGGAGGGCGATAGACAGACTCTCAGCGATCCGCGCCACCATGGCTTGGCACGGAACGCCCCAAAATTTTGGCCCAAAACGCCTCCAAGATCGCTGGAAATGGCACTTCCAAGGCTATTTAAGAGTTCCCACAACTCAGTAAGTTGAATCAATACGGTGAGATGTGTTAACCTAGAGCTGTGTAATCAGAAAGAAAGGAAGCGGAAAGGGCGTTGACAGGGCACTATTCATATATTCTTCCCCGATGCAGCAATCGGTAAATGAGGTTCGTCCTTAAAAACGTTTCAGAAAAAAAATTATATTATGATATACCGCACCTGGGAATGCAGTGGCGTAGCCAGGATGGGATTTTTTGGGGGCCTAGGAAACAAGTGGGGGCCTGGTACCTCCGAAAGTCAGGCTTGGCAAGACTTTCTAAGCGGAGCGCCACCATCAGTTGGCGCGGAGCGTAGAAGAAAATTTTCGGCTTTAAAACCCCTCCAGATGGCCGGAAACGGCACTTCCCACGTGTTTTAAGCTGGATGTACTCAGCCGCAAATGCGGCAATATTTGAATGGATTTCAGCTAACCTAAGGTAGTACCTTACCCTTTAACAGGAAAACCAAAAGTTGTTGTGTCCCCCTGTGAGAAACTTTCTTTGCGTTAGATTTCCTAGATGCAAAATGGTCCTATGTTTGGCAAAACTTTAAACTGATTATAGGCCTAAGTTTTAGGATTTTCCCTTTTTGGGGAGCATGAAAAATATCAAAATGTTTTTAGTTTTTGTAGAGATTTTACAAGCGACATACATACTCGCAAAGGAACAAGTTCAAAATGGTGCAGTATTTGTCCATCGGTACATTACATAGTCAAAATTAAAATACTACGAATAAATCTCTCAAAATAATTGAACCGCAAAGCAAAAGTATGCATCATGTGGGAAACACATGAAATCAGGACTTTGTGGACATTTTACAAATCCCCCGGACGTCAGTGCCAACTAGTAAAAAAGGACTTGTCGAAAAAAATCGTCCTACAGTGGCACCTTGCATAGGCAGGAGTGAGGCACGACATAGGCCTAGGCCTACTTGTTAAGGATGGAAGGGAACAATTATCTGAAGGCAGTACCTTACCTGCTTACGGCATATTTTGTGTATGACAAAGTATAGGAATGGTCGTGTAAAAGTGGTCTCCAGTGTACGATTGCCTTATTTTCAGTAAATCAATCAGCCATCCGAAAGGCAGAAAGGGTTTTGACCTAAGAAAGTCACATTTAGGTTTGTCGTCGAGACTTTCGTTTCAACTTCTAAGTGAAATGCAATGAACGACAGTGCAGATCACAAACGGTATCTAATTTAGTGAAAGTAGGCATTTTGAAGTTATAACACATTCATCCATTTTTTTTTTCAATTTTTACACATTTTATTTATTTACTGTTTTGAAGGAAATACTTCAAATTTTATTTCCGTTCAAAAATTTTATTTTTTTCAATTACTTTATCAGGACGCAAAAAATCTGGGGGGCCTGAAGAAAATCTGGGGGCCTAGGCCCCCAGCACCCCCCTCCCCCGTGGCTACGTCACTGTGGGAATGTATAAAACATTACCTGGTCTTGTATCTTTCCGGGGAAAACCGTAAAACGGAATTAAAAACATGAGTACCGTATGTCTGTGACTCTGTTGCGACTCTTGCCCGAATTCCAGTTCCACTGAATTGATACAACTGTCTATATGACTTGGCCCGAACTCCCGACTATATATAAATGATTTTTCTTCTCACGCCGTTTGAGAAAAACCCGGCTTGTCACGTTGCTAGATATTTTTACATGAATTTGTGGGCAGACTTACTTGCAGACTTGTTCTCACTAAATTCGTATGAGTGAGCAAACAAGCTACGCTGATTTGTTTACCATTGCCCGAATTTCGGTTCCACAGCACTGCAGGTTAAAAAGTTTCGCACAATTTTAAGAGGATCATTTTGAAAAGTGCAAAATCGTCATCTCATTCATATGCTGCCCAAATACCTCTCGACCAAGTACGTTTCAGCCTTCTGGTGACTATTGGTGATTGTCATTTAGTAATATGGTGCCTCACAAGATAGCTTTTGATTGATTTGTTCGGGCAAAATTTTGGGGACTGTATACATCCTCTCTCCCCTTGTAATCTGGCAATTAAAAATATCCCAGAACTTTTTTGCAACTTTTACCCGAATATTGTGTCATTTCGGGCAAAGGTTTGCGCAAGAATATGAAGTGAGGCTGACGAAAAATTGTTTTTTCATAAGCTGCCCGAATGCGTCGCGAATTTTGGTATCTTTTAGAGTTTTCATGAAAATTGTACCGTGACTATAATGCTTTTTTATTATTTTTTCGGCCAAGTGTTTGAAGGAATTCGGGCACGCCTAGGAGTTTTCTGTGTAAGTAGAAACAAACCAGGTTTTAAGACTCAAACGGCTGCCCGAATTTTTCCAGATCCCTGCCCGAATTTTAGGTCTTGAGAAAATTTTTTTTGGGGGGCAGTGTACCCCCTGGACCCCCCACCCTCCTCGTACGCCTATGCCCGGCTCTGTGCAACGTTCCCGTTATTTTCAAGACCGTCTCGGTGCATTAAAAAGATTCTTTTCTAGTCAACTGGCCTGCTTCGGAGAAATTTGTACAGTTGTAGCCGTGAGGTAAAAGCGGTGGCGTATAAAACCTTATAGTAAGACCACGGTTTGAATATAGTGCCTGTGTCTGGGAACCCTACCAGAAAGACTTGAAAAACCAGCTTGATGGGGTCCAGCGCCGCAGTGCAAGATTCGTCTGTAAAAACTTTAGGCAAAAGGCCAGCGTCACAGACATGATTTCTAGTTTGGGCTGGGAATCACTGGAGCATAGGAGGGCTGCCCAAAGATTGACCCTTATTTATAAGTCCATTAACAAATTAGTTGCAATTGATACCGATCCATACCAGTCAGCTCCCTCTAGAGGTGTGTCTACTAGAGCACATACCTCTAGTTTTTTTGTGAAACTATCATCCCACAAAGATTGTTATAAATATTCCCCGTTCCTTAGGACTTTTGCTAAATGGAACTGCCTCCCACCCAGTGTTGGGGATGCCCTCACTGTGAATGCTTTTAAGTCGGGATCGGGTTCCATAAGTCTTGAAGAAATTTTTAGTAGAGCTCATTTTAGTACTTAGTTTGCTGCTCAGACTTCTGTGCCTGCATGTTACATCCCGTTTTGTGGAGACTATGCAGTAACTCACCAGAACCAGAACCTGATTGGCAGACTGGTAGCCAAGACGGGGCGCAGCCCCTCTAAAAATATTTGGCCCCCTAGAGACTGAAGTTAGTTTGCCATAGATCTGTTCACATTTGGCCCCCTTAAAAAATTCGCCTCCTGGGACTAGGTTTTGTCCATCCCCACTTCGGTGCCTTGTCTGGCTACGGGCCTGCAACTTGGGCATTTTAATTAGGAGATCGTGGTCCCACGGACTCTGCAAACATGTGTCAATCGAGAGATGTGTTCGAAGGAAAATGACAAGATTAATACCACGAATTTAAGGAAAAACGTTATGAGGAAAGATTGACAATAACGGCAATTATAAAAATGACAACAGCAATATAACCTACACTTGATGAATAATACAACTGAATGTTCCATGTAAGATAGAAAAGATAAATACAGGAGATAATAAGCAAAGCCAGTTCAAATTATTATGACTGATAAGTGGTAAGTAAACTTTATATCTGTGTTTAAACGATCAAAAGGATTCACAGTTCTTATGGTTGTATCAGTAGAATTCCGGAGTACGAGACACTGCAGTTGTTTCTTTCTTTACTTTTTTGTCGATTTTTTTTTCTTTTTTGTATAGTTCCGTTTTTTGAAAAGAAAATTCTCAAAGTTCCTTGTATTATAGCGATATTATATAATATATGTTTTTCTCCAAGATAGTCAAAGATATTATTAGCCTCACAAAATCGGATGTTCGCTACCAGAGATGGACCAATGTTAATGAAGGAATGGTAAAATCTATTAGCAATCTCATAAGGGTCTGTATCTTTGATCCACAAATGTATCGGGGAAGTGGCATACACTATTTTTCTTACTTATTATATTATTTTGTCCAAGTACCTTTAACTGCATTTTTCTTTACTTCCATTAGACCAAAAAATATTCTTTTCCACTCAATCTTAAAATAGATTTAAGCTTATTCTATATTTCTTGTACAATACGTTTGTTCATTACTAATGAGCAGAATTTCTAATAAAACTTTACATAAATTGTTTCTCTTGATTTTTCGGTTTGATTAAAAGAACTGATCTGAGGGTCACAGTAAGATCATTAAGGGCCTTTGGCCTCTTCTTATCATCAAGTAGTCACTATCCAGCCTCAGTAGTCACTATCCGTGTAGGAGATTATCCTACGGAGAGAGTGCCGCTTGTGTAAATTCAAGGTAAAACGTCGTTGTAGAATGCAGTAGGAGCCTAGTCAAAGCACTCGAAAGTTAATGGGTATTTACGACAAGGTTAGGAAAAACAGAGGGTAAAGGAACATTTTGGTAAAAAGTGTTTTTCGGATGTAATCCAGGGGTTTCCACCCCTTCCGCCCGTGGTGGGCTGCAGGGACAAAGCAATGGTGACGGTCCCACGGGTTCAACCCTCGAGATGTTTAAGCAAACTTAGTTTCAGCATAGGTTATTTTCTTTGAGCATATGGGTCCAAGAACATGTAATGATCTCTATGGACCCATGTTAGCTTCCACGAGGAAAAACCTCGGTATGGGGTCCAGGTGGCATACCTCCAGCATATCTCTGGGTAAAAAGTTTCAGGATAAATATATTTTGAACTAGTAAAAGAGGAGCAAAGCCAGATATGGGCCATTTATGGGCACCATGTAACAAAACCCTGGTACGACTAGTAGCAAAGGACTCAGGAGCGACTTTCACCAGAAACAGCATGATTTTAGTATTTATCTGGCTTAAAAGTCTCCTGATAGGTAGCCTATAGTTTTCTTTAGCAGGTAAGGTACAGGACCCGCTAAAGAACCGTTAGTCCACATGCTCGAGGCAAATCCCGCTAAAGACCAGTGGCGTAGCCACGGGGGTAGTTTGGGGGCTTATAGAAACCCAAAATGACCCAACCTTGCAATGCAAAAAACACCTAAAATAGCGGTTTTTTCTCTTTATACTTAGACTTTTCCCTCATGTCGTGTCCGCATCCCCCCCCCTCCTCCCCATGACACCAAACCCCTCCCCCATGACACAATCCTGGCTCCGCGCCTGCTAAAGACAGTTAGTCCGCATAGGCAAAGCCCGTATGAGGGTCCGGGGAGTAGCGTATAAATTTTTATTGGAAGGGAATGTGAGTGATTTTACCGTGACACATCTGAAAGGATCGAATACTTTTGTTTGGTGGGAAAATGCTTTAAAAAATTACCAATTAGTGCATCAAGTTGCGGAAAGACGGTTTGCATTAAGCTCGAACGAGGGCGATGCGCACTGTTTGATAAGGAATTTCATAACTGGCTAACGATAACTCTCGAACGTGACTGTTTAAATGTCCCCATGGCTTAACATCAACCCCTTGCTTCAAATTCCCTAAATCGAACATTAAAAGACATATTCTAGTGGCTTTTCTTTATGGTTCTTGTAAGGAAGACAAAATATGTCCTGCCTTTTCCTTCATGCCTTGTCGCAATTCCTCTCTTTTACCCAAGATATTTCACTTGAAAGATTAGTTATTTTTGTTAAAGAATACCCCCCGTTCACAACAACACTGGAAACAGTCATGTAATGCGGGTACACTGCCTCATATTCCTTTTGTTTTTCCTTATAACTGAATGTCCTGTTTGTCTTTAAATTTGATTCTGACTACTTTTGCGACGCATTTGAGCAGCTCATAAAAGCTGTTTTTCCTAAACTTCACTTCTTCAAATTTTTCCTCAGTCCCATTCTATACTTTATTCTTGCCTTGAAAAATTTGTAATTGGTAAAATATTCGGACGAATATTGAAAACGTTCTGAAATGGTGGCAATTGCGAGGTTTCTTGGACAGATGGGAAGGTGTTCAGGTATAAGCACGAGCGGCCTATATGGTACTAGTTTTTGCAAACTTCCCAACACCGACTGCCGAATTTAGGCAACTTTGATAAAATTAGGGCAATTGTTCTTCACATACACATAATATTAGCAAGTTTGTATACAGTTTAACCATTATTAGGCCCGAAGTCAGGAATTTCTCATACAGAAGCACCGGTACAGCACAAGGTGCACCGAAAGTGTTGTTATGCTGGTATGGTCAGTGGCGACACCACGGTAAGTCATAGCAACAGCATTCAGGTAGAATGGGGAAATCAAAGATATTATAAATATAGATACCAAACTTAAAAAGGCGCGGTAACTCCGGGTGTCTAGAAAAGTAAGACCTAGAAACATAAGACCTAAGACCTAAGACCTAGAAACATAAGACCTAAGACCTAGAAACATAAGACCCTCAAAAATACTGTAATGGGTGCTTAATTATTTTTCATCAGGGTCTAATTACTTTTCTACAGACACCAGGTGTCTAGAAAAGTTAGACCAGGAGAAAAATTCATAATGCCGTTTTCAGGAACACTCCGGGATACTATAATACATTTTTCACAATATGATTAATTCTAAAATAAATCAAGAACTGGATGCTGGTTATTTTTCATCAGGGTCTTACTTTTCTAGACACCTGTGTGGGTGTCTAGAAAAGTAAGACATAGAAACATAAGACCTAGAAACATAAGACCCTCAAAGATACTGTAAAGGCTGCATGATTTTTCATCAGGGTCTTACTTTTCTAGACACCTGTGTGGGTGTCTAGAAAAGTAAGACCCGGAGAAAAATTTATAATGCCGTTTTCAGGAACGCTCCGGCATACTGTAACACATTTTTTACAATATGAATAATGCTTAAATAAATCAAGAACTGGATGCCAGTTATTTTTCATCAGGGTCTTACTTTTCTAGACACCCACACAGGTGTCTAGAAAAGTAAGACCCTGTTGAAAAATCCCCCACATCTAGTTTTTGGCGTATTTTTGCATTAATCTTAGCCTGAAATATGTATTACAGTATCTTGGAGGACTTCCTGACAACAACATTACGACTTTTTCTCTGGGTCTTACTTTTCTAGACACCCACACACGTGTCTAGAAAAGTAAGACCCTGATGAAAAATAACCAGCATCCCGTTCTTGGTTTATTTTAGCATTAATCATATTGTAAAAAATGTATTACAGTATGCCGGAGTGTTCCTGAAAACGGCATTATAAATTTTTTTCCAGGTCTTACTTTTCTAGACACCCACACAGGTGTCTAGAAAAGTAAGACCCTGATGAAAAATCATGCACCCTTTACAGTATCTTTGATGGTCTTATGTTTCTAGGTCTTACGTTTCTAGGTCTTATGTTTCTAGGTCTTATGTTTCTAGGTCTTATGTTTCTAGGTCTTAGGTCTTATGTTTATAGGTCTTAGGTCTTATGTTTCTAGGTCTTACTTTTCTAGACACCCCGGTAACTCCTCATGGACGCCGAATCGGAGGGGCGGAAGTGCTGACCACTGATCAGTCGTTTTGAAAGCTAACAGCTAATTGATATCTTCCGGTAATGTAAATACGTGTGATTTTAAAGCATTGCAACTCCTACAAACACAGTTCTTCAATAAATTACTCTTACATGAAACAGTTTTAGGCTTCTTCGTCGGCTTTCTACTTAAAGAACATTTGAACATTAACGCACAACGACTTGTTTGAAGTTCATTGGCTTTCTGATGAGTCAGTTTCTATGGTATCTTTACAAGCGCACATCTGTACACGCGTTTACATTCTTACGCGCTTACAACGAAAAACCAACCACTGCGTTCATTTTCCCAGCATGCAGAAGTGCGTGTCACTTTTACTCCGGACTATACCCAAAGAAAAGTATTTTGCGCGTATATAACTCGTTTTGAAAATGCACGCATGCTGACATCTGGTCACAATGGAAGTTTCTGTCATGTATCCATAGTAATGCACGCAGATCACCGAATAGAACTGTGCGCATGTCTAATCAACACTTCCGCCCCTCCGATTGAGCCTTCGTGAGGAGTCAGGGCGTCTAACAGGTGGCGCACCACCATTAATTGTTGCCATTGACTTACACACTAAACATGCTTAGTTATTCTGCCTCTAATTCTTTGCAAAAGTTTTCAATGCCAGCGAGTGTCCCATGAAAGCGAAGCTGACGAGTTGTTTATTAATTGCACATAAGAATTCCCATAGCATGACCATTGACTTTTTTGAGCTACAGGCGTATGAATAAAAAAGTAGTGATTCTCCTCCTTGTCACTACCCAGCATATGAGATAGGTCCGCTGACATTCTAAAGCCTCTCAGTCAGCTCAGGTGTAACCAATTTCAACCATTTTCTCACAAAATAATCTCCAACTCAACCACTACCAAAAACATGCAACAAACCATTCACAGCTTTCTTTTAACACGTTGAAAAATTAACCCAAACAAAATTTTTAGGGACAATGGCCAGAGGGTTCACCTTTTGCCCAAAGTGCAATTTTCGGTAATAGTGGTGCGCCCCCTTACAGTGTAGGGATAGGAGTTGGATATCTACGTTTATAATATCTTTGGGGGAAATTCGCATTGGCGCCCTCACTTTTTCCAATTGACGCACCACAACTAGACAAGTTCGTAACTGTATTTAGCCTGCGTAGAGCCTCTGTGGGTGCAGCCCCCTTTGGCCTGCCGCCCTTCAGATTTTTCGTAGCGATGAGCTGAACGAAAAGAGTTCGTCCGATCCGCGGGCTAACTTGTATCCTACACAAGTTTGTACCAATATCTGGGTACCCAATGAGTCGGTTAGTTTTGTAGCCTGCGTAGCACCTATGTCCCTGCAGCCCCCTTAGGCTTTCGCCCCTTCATTTTTCGTAGCCACGAACTGAACGAACTTCGTCTGCTCCGCAGGATTTTCGTTTTATGAAGTATTTAATTCAAGAGGATATTTTGTAAACGTCAATGCAGGAAGACATAGCCTACAAGCACCGCATTTATTAGGCTTGGAAGAGGTTGGATTGGGTGGGAAAGAGGGGAAAAGGGTTCTTAATTGAGATTACCCTTGGGAAGAACAGGTGAGGTGATAGCAGTGACCTAGCGACAGGAAGACAGGGGAAGATTGCCCCCCCCTCCCCCTCCGGCTTTGAAAAATGAAAAATTTGGAAATCTGCCATTTGTGACAACAGTCAACTACACTGTTGTTTTCCGGACTCTTCTTTCATGAAATCCCGAATTCTCTCCAATAGAAAATCCATCATAATTGTAAATATTTGTTTCAAAGAGCAAAATTTTCAGCGCGCTTCGCGCGCCGCAAATTGTAATTCCTAACCCAGTAGTACTCTCTCGTAAATCACTTTGGTAAATTTTTCCGAACTCTGCACATAACAAAATCGGAAATTTGGGATAGGTGGCACCGCCAATTACAGATCTTTGTTCGCCGAACAATCTTAGATTTGCCAATAGGAAATGCAGATTCTTCAGTAATCTCCAAATTTACTTACAGGAAACACAAAATTTACTACAATTACAAGCTCCATATTTTCAAATATGTGTTTAAAAAGGGCAAAAATTTTGGCGCGCTTCGCAGTCGCAGATTACGCCCCTAATTCAGAGGTGTTCACACTATAATAAATTAAAAGTCTGGAAATTTGGGGTACTTGCTCCTCCCCGCCCGAAAAATGTCTAGCTACGCCACTGGGTGACAGGGCTTGTCGATATAAGGGTCAACAACTTGAAAACGCGAGAAAAGCGAAGAACTACTCGGAAAAGGGGCGAACACAAACCTTAAAGAGAACCAGATATAGGTTTCGTTTTCTGAAGGTTTGATGGGAATTAAGTCACGGCGGAACGACAAACCGCGTCCAACTGTCCAAGGGGCACGAGAAACGCCGTGACATTCCCCTAACTACTTGCAGTGGGATCCAGAGGCCCTGGTGGGGCTCGGGGAACAAGTAACGGTGGATAAAGTTAGGTTTTTAATAGAGTTTTTTGAAATTATAATCTTCTGGTTTAATCTAACAGCGTCTATAACCCTTTTCCAGTTGGGAGTCAGTCACTAGATGTTTTTCCTACTCAATTGCCTACGCGAAGTATCATGCACAACGGCAGTAAGTACCATTTTAAAACTCTTTGGTATATGGCTCGACCTCGGAATTGAACCGACTGATAGCCGAATGCTTTACCAACCAGACCACACACTCAGTGTGGGCAGGGGGAGAAGTTCCCACAAGCTCTATATGATAGTTAAGAAATTGTAACCATTTAAATGATATTTCTCGCTTCAAGTTCGAATGATATTACGTATAGGAACTTAACTAAGAAAAGGCACAGTTTTCCTTTTTACATTAGGCTGCATTCTTACCTCGCATATATGACTAACAAACGACAGGGGTTGATAGTAAAGGGCTAGAGTAACGGAAGAGAAAGGTGGACTATCTCGGAGGTTTCCAAGGACTTTGGAGAATAAGACTATATATTAGATTAGAATTAAGTCACGGCGGAACGACAAACCGCGTCCAGCTGTCCAAGGGGCACGAGAAACGCCGTGACATTCCCCTAACTACTTGCAGTGGGATCCAGAGCGAAGAGCTCTAAAAAATGACTGCAACCTTTTACACTTCCAACGATATGAGTAGAAAAAACAGAAGTGTTACTCTTTTCAACAAGCGTCTGCCACATACAACCGTACCGGAATTGTCATTTGCTTTACAGCTGTACAACTTGAGTTTAAACTATATCCTTCACAGTAAATTTGCACAGATCGATTTAATAATAATGATAATTGCATTTATATAGTGCACACTTCTACAGAAACTATAGGCAGTGTAGCTTTACAAAACATCTATTCTAAAAAAAAAAATTAGGCAAAATTAGTGTAAAGCTATCCGGAACAGGAAAATTGGGGATATACCCTAAAATAATGGGGTACACTAGACTAACACGATTGATTTATTGAACATTGCGATTCTCTATATGAACGGCATGATAAATGAGCCAGTTTTGGTATTTTGTTGTCTCGGAGCTTTTAAAAATATTGCGTTTGTTTTACAAGGAAATTTTATTCTTTTAAAACCAATATTTACTGGCAAAGAGTGATAAATAATTACAAATAAGGCAGTAAGGTAGCCTTCTTTTCAAAAAGCAAGTTTCCCTCAGATAGAAATTCAGTTGTTTGTTGCTGAAGAATAATTTGTTCACCCAGACTTTCAACATTTCAAAAGATGCAGCTTCCATTTCTCTTCTTGTGCATAATATTTTGAGGAGATGAAGCTATATTGTTGGGGTTTACTGTTGAGGCCGAATGATTTGAAAATGACTAGAGCTCTTTACTTTTAATACTATGTTGGAGCATTTTAAACGCAATATTTCCTTTTAATTGACAACGTACCGTACCTAAAGCTGTTACATTCAGCAAACAATTCTTTCAGAGCTGCAATTAACAATAATTTGGGTGGGGAGAAAGAAATGCCGTAGTGCAAGACCTTCTCCCATGCACGGATGAAGAATGACATGTTGTAAGCTACAGTTGCAACTTAACCTAGTCAACTGTTTTCTTTCTTTTACATGAACTTTGTTTGTCAAGTTAAACTCTGTTTTCCACTAAAACAGGCCTTTTCGATAAAAAAAAGGGCTGTTATAGAAAAATGATGCTCATCGCTAGACCAAAAAACGTACAGGTTGATAATTTTCATTTACGGCAATTTTTTTCCCTTGAAAGACATGCATGTTTCTCGGTGGCAAAAATCCTGTTTTCAAATCATTGTCCGATGAGCCTTTCATACACCCGGCGCGACTCGGAATATGACAAGAGTGAAATTGTCGGCTTGACTGTTTGTGTAGCCTTTTTGTATCCCTCATTATATGGTGAATTACACTGGAACCGATATCCGCCAAGTTAAATACATTTACGCAAGTGTACTTTGAAGTACTGAGTTGCCACAGTTGTTACGGTAGATTGAATCCAGTCTTGTTGTGTCTTATAGGATTTCCATTTGGCGTTATTTTTACTGGACTTCAACATGTCCTTTTTCATCCCTTCCAACCTCCATCGTCACGTCTCCCCCAAGCGTAGTTTAAAGTCATGATCACCGTCACTTTAATGCATTCTATACTTCAAGAAAACTTACATGAGTTTTTTTAAGACCCATTCAATGTTTGTTGTGTGCTCTTGTGAAAATGAACAATGTTTTTATGACCCCATGCAGTCGACTCCCACAATACCCTTCTTGATCCCTCAAGCACACTTTAAAGGGCAAGAGCAGTCATCCCAAATTGAAGTAGGGTAGTAGATTGTCCAGTTTCACGATTGGCAGTTGGGAGTCACGTGACAGTGTTTTTTCTCTTCAGATGTGAAATTTACTGGAAACAATAGCTTGGTTTACCTTCAATATGCAAAAGTAAAGTCATAAAATGTAATGAAAGATACTTTAAAGTGAAATAAGACAAAAATTGTGTTACTTTTTTCAAAATAAGTTTGGGGGACTGCTCTTTATCTTTAAGGGATTGGGAAATGTGTTTAAAGTGCATAAAAGAGCAACATGATGGGGACCTCGCGAGGACTCGGTTTGCTCAGCTTCTCAGCTTCTAAAACCACCGTAAGGGGTATGATTGAACATGTAATGTCATACAGTCTGCCACGGAGGCAAGATAGGGACATGATCGAGATGCCCGTAGTTTAGAAGTATAAGAGAACAAAAACACTGCATATGGACGAATCCGACTATCGCTTGGGTTTAGTGACTGTAGACAGCCATTAGTGGGGTCCATCAGTCTTAAATCGTCTTCATCTATAGTCTACATAAATTTCAAACTCTCATAGTGGTGAAATTGAGGGAATTAAGATAGCCCTACAATTTTGTACAACCAGTCCATGATCGAGGTAAGCAAAGGAAATTGAAAGACTGAAGGTAATGGACCCTATAGGACCGCAGGATAAGTTTTCCGGGTTTTTATTTTCGCGTTTAAATTTGGCATGATGATCGTAAGAAATCATGCACAGAAGGTATGGTGTAATCGACATAGAGCCGGATAGTCTATTGTAACATCCAGGTCTATGGTTATCGATAAGAAAGCATATTAACAGGACGCTATACTAGACATATGATGTCAAATAGAAGAAAGATCGCTCTCTTATGGGATAACTTCCAACAACAAACGCAAACGACTGATTTGTGCAAAGGCCGGATACGGGTCTTCAATGCGATCGTTCAGTGTCCATCACTGCTTTAAGATTTTTTCTTTAGGACTTTTCTGTTTCCTAATCGGCGTGGCGTGACGTCAATGCCTAAGGCATACTGCAATAATATAAACAGTGGCCTAAAAAAGGATAGACGCCCAACGCAGTAACGTTATTTCGGTGAAATATCTCTATACACCACGCCCTTTACCCATGGAAGTGCTACTTTCATGCAAGTGTAATGACTACGTGCGTGCATGAAAGTACTACCATGACAGCGTCGTATACTTCCATGGTTATTGCGATGTGTTAGGGCAGCTTGTGATCCCAGGCCGCTCGTAGAATGTTATCTTATCAAACCGGGAAAAGGAAAATAAATTAGACAGGGCCAAGAGCAGCCACTCGTGTCAATACGATAGCACGACCCTTGTCGCAACCACACGTACTTTAAAAACTATTTTAATTGCTTCTTTAATTATGATGTCGTTGTAACAATAACTTAACGCTGAGGGAGTTGCTTATCTCACGAACTAAGATTCTTTCACTCATCGAAGCGTAAAAGCTTCGGAAGAGCGTCCCTCATCGAAGAAATATAAACATTTAGATAGGGATCTTACACAAAATCTCAGTGCCGTAAACTTAAGAACAATTAGTGGACCACAGTGGGTTAATTAGGTGGAAGCACTTACTTCCGTGACGTCATTCAGTGTTGATGGGTAACTTGATAGCCCAATTGCCTATGTTCGATATAAATCAATGTTTCATGTACCTTTAAAAACAAGTTTACGCTCCACAAAAGTCACGTGAGAGATTCGCGAGTTGTTGCGTATCTCCTTGAGTTCGAAGAGCTGTTTATCAAAAGCAAAAGTAGGCCTACTACGGTAGTCTTTAAAAATGAGTTTCTTCAAGTAAATAATCCATCCTTCCTGAAGTATACTTTATGTTTACGGGCTACCGTACTTCAAGACTAACACAATCAGCTAAACTTCAAACTTAACTGTTTGTAAAGCTTCAAATCTGTTAATGCGTTCTAGACGGAACGAAGCTGAGAAGTTCTTACAAGTATTATGTCTTCTGACTCTCGTTATACATGATAACAGTGGCGTACCCACGGGGTGGTTTTTTGGGGGGGGCTACCCCCCCCCATGACCGAACCTTGCAATTCAAAAAACACCTAAAATAGCGATCTTTTCTCTATCCGTAGATTTTCCCTCATGTCATGACCCAAAAACCCGGCCCCATGACACCAAATCCCTCCCCATGACACAATCCTGGCCGGCATGATAATATACGACTACAACATAGAGTGGGATATACATCCTGCTCTCTGATCTACGTACCTACTGACCGTAACTTTGTCGTGCCAGCTCAGATTTATCAAGTTTGGTTTCTCCAAACGGCCCTTTGCCAGAGTGTCGGGAGGACTTTAGAAAAAGCATGTGCATGGTTTCATGCCATGCGTCATAGGAGCACATAATGCTTGTGCTTACGTGGGTCATATAATTGTTAATATTTGAACTGGCTTATTTTTAAATATCCATTTAATACCATTTAGTTTGGACTTGCTCAAGTAAATCAACAGATCACAAGTTAGCAAGAAACTTGAAATATTTTCGAAACAATGCAAGCTAAGGTCAAAATCGCTACACGTAGGGCAGGGATTTGATATTGTTTCCCATACAAAGTTTCTCTTTTGTTTAAAATATTAAGGAATCGCCGTCAAATCATACAAACTATCGCTTCACGGCGACCATCTTGGTGCCCCTTTTTTTCCCCAGACGGTGGCGACAATCTACAGATATGACTCACGCGTTACATGCTCTGTCTATGCATATAGGAAGTCCGTGGTTTTTACCCCCACGGTGTGGTTATGAGTCGTGGTTGTAATAATAAAAAGTGACTGATGCAATACCGATTTTCCTTCATCCTGAATATCCAAAGGATGAACTCAAGCGTCCACAACTTGGATACTGGATCTCCCCAGTCCCCTACCAGATTTTACCTGCTGGTGCTTTATGTTAACGATGTTGGCGTGGTTGATTGCTTGAGCTAGTTGTTCTCAACCTAGTCTAGGTCAAGGTACGTGAAAATACCAAATGAATCACGGTGTTTCGCGTCACGGTTATCCTATTGACAATATTCTATATATATCTACGCAAGAGATCATGTACTCAAGCAGCCAGCTATAATTTGCCCATATGATTTACTTTACAAAAGGAGATTTACTCTCTTTATCTAGGCGGGTACTATTGCAGATTCTTTAGATATCCAGTTCAATTTGAGGGGAAGTAAAATCTGTAATAGTTTCTTCGTTCTCCGGCTTTGTCACGAGCCTATATTTCAGCACTAAACTAAATCTTAAATCATCTGAAGGAGCAAACGGGTCAGTCTCTCTTTGAAAAGAAGCATGAATCAAATTGATAACTGCTACAAAACGATTTCAAGTGCGGACAGATATGCTACCCCGAAACTGGTTATTGTTTTCCCGCCTGTGAATAAACTTTGGTGGGCCTAATCACTGCATCGAGCAAACAATATTTAATCGCTTAATTAGAGGGGAGTAAGAGGAATTCTGTGATAAGAAAACATCGCCTCTCTAGTTTCATAAACAAACGTGTTATTATTGATACCGTGATTGAAGATTTAAATATTGAAAGGTGTGAACCTTGAAAAATGGAGAGGAGTTGAACATCATATGCAATTTTACCGCGATATGCCAGATAAAGATAACCACCCTTATGGGAAGCCGTCTTGTAATTTAATGTGGAACTGTAAACATCATCTGACTTAAATTTTATACATGTAAGGGTACCGGTAGTTTACTTAAAAAGTCCAAGGTGAAATCAAGTTTTTGATAAGGAGGGTACTTAATCTAAACATGCTGGTGAAGTTACAAGTTTCTTTCAAATCCACCGGTCTGGTTCTCAAAATTTGAGCAGGTAATAGAGTATAAAATTTTAAATACATGTTTATTAAAGGATGTAAAATTTATCTCATTTACCCAACGCCCATTGTCATGAAAATGTTTGTATAGCCCTGAGCGCTTCTTGTTTTCTTGCATAATATGTTGTACAGAGATGGCTTGAAAGTCAAGTCATCGCAAAACAACAAGAACGTCATCACAGTTTGGCAAAAGGTGCACAAAACACAAAAAACAAAATTTGAGTAGTACAACAATGACATCACAAATGACTGCTCTTTCGAACATTTTTATTGAGGAAATAAACTTCATTACTTCAAATCTAAGCATAGGATCGTCTTGCTGAGATTAAGGTTGGAACATTTAAATTCTGTTTTCATGCTCCTTTGTATATATAGATATTTACTAGATTACAGACTTGAGGTACATTATAATTTGCCATATTGTCAACAAAGAGTGTACACGAAGCAATTACGTATGACATCATACCCTCACATAGTCTTTTGTTTTTCTTAACTTGAACTTTACAACCAATTTTCTCTTCCACAACCATATGTATCAGAATGCAATTGCATAAGTGGCGTTACAACTTAAAAAATTGCATTCCCCAGGGGGAGGTCCTTCCTATAGCAACTGGAAAGTAAACATAAAAGACTGTCCATGAAAGACAAAAAGGAACGAAGTGTTCCCTGTCAATATGATGAAGTGATATACTCTCTGCTGCCCTCAAACTCACTTTGGACCACAGTCCTAGTAACTCCGTGTGCTAAATTAATATGAAATACATGTCGATCGGAATTTGAATGGAAGTTACACCAAACTGTGTTTTTATATAATTCCTCTTTCACTTATTAATCCTTTAAACTTTACACTTAAGACACCCGAACAGTTTGTCGATATCTTAGTATCAATTTGTTAACAATCATTTTATACGCCAGAGAAAATGAAATTCTGTGTCAAGTGTTTGCAATTCTTATTTTGATAAGTTATTGATGGAATTCTGTTGCGGATAAGTCGGTGTCATAATGATTTTCATATAACCTTTTATAGCTTCAATTCAACTTTTGACGACTAAACAAAAGGCTTTGGAGGTCAATATTTGGGAATATTGTCCCTACATCCTCTCTGAAGTGGGGAGGTCGGGAGTTCGAATCCTGGTCGTGTCATACCGCAGACTTTAAAAAACGAAACCTACTACCATTGTGCTTGGTCCTCAGCTTAATGAATAGTGAAGGGAAAACAAGCCAGTGAACCACAACTGGAGAAAAAGCCTTGGCCGGTTCGGCTTGAAACAATTGGTTGGAAACTGGACTTTAAAACTCCATCTAACCTAACCTAACCTATCCTCTCCGTTTCTAATTGTCGAGGAGTTTGTCATACATAACCCATCACCCTAAAGTAGGTCAACGTACACTTGTTAGGGAAAACCACTCGAACTTCTCAGTTGGGGAAAACGCTGTTTGACTGACATCAAATTCAAAAATACAGAGTAGTTTCAGTTAAACAACATGTATGTCCAAGATTTCCACATTATATCCTTGCATGTGACCTTAAAGGTCCAATTATCTCACCCCAAACAGTACCAATTCTCCTAACCTCCTTACTTAAGCCCCTCCTACAAATGGTGTCTGAAATTCATCCTCATCCAGACACAATCTCAGTTTATTGCTTCAGAGTGAGTTTGAAGAAAGGTCAATGTGTATAATCAAAACACTCTCAGTACAGTTCATAGAATGTAGCATAAGCTTTGGTACTGTGCATTGTTTGAATTAGCTGTCAATCAAAGAGCTGAACCAATCGAGAATTTCGGTAAACCCCTACAAGAATTGTAGTTTGGGGTGAGAGGGTTGGTCCTTTAAGCAATATACGGCATGTGTGTGGAGGAACTTAGACATATTTTATTTATTAATTTATATTTTTTTTTGGGGGGGGGGGCGAAGACACTTTGTTTGGAGAATTAGGACTTTCGTAGACGAGAAGCGTTACCGCCTTTCCAACTACTCCAGATGGTGACTGCACGTGGCCGTCCCAATGGTTTTTCGAGGTTGTTCTGGCTCTCTACTAGATCTGCCAATTTTTGAAAAGAAAATGTTAATTGTTAAAACTAATAATCTCAGATTTTAATTTTTTTCCAATAAAATCCCGTTTTTTCAATGAGAATTCAAAACATTTCAACCGTCGCCATCTTCAGCCTTCATATAAGAAAGCAGTGTGTAAGTAGGTACAAATAGGCCTACCTAACCCGTCTGGCACTTGTGTGATTTTTTCATGTTAAAATTAACATTTGAAATCCTATACTGGTAAACAGGTAAACCCGTTGCGTGAAAATGGTTAATTATATCACTGACAAAACAAGAAAATACTTTCCATGTATGCATAAATTAACAAAGAAAGACTCCATCCTCTTTCTCCCCCCTTCCCCACTGCCCCATCGACCTATTGAATGTATTCTCGTACGATGTATGTGAGATGTCGCCTATAACTACCAAAATAGAAGTAGATTTTACTATTTCTAAATTAAAAATCAATTTCAAAATTCCAGACCGTGTCATGCACAAAATTTGTAAAACAAAATTATCAAAGGTAAGGTGTTAAGTTAAAAAAACTGACAAATATCAATTTTTCTGCTGCAACGGTGTGACCTAGTTAACGACGTATGGTGAAATTTATCCCTCCTTTGATAGCCACTGTATCGCCAATAGTTACCGGTAGTAACTATTTGACCCGTGCACAATTAGAACATCTCAGTGGCGTAGACACGGGGTTGGGGGTTAGATCCCCCATGACCCAACCTTTCAATGCAAAAACACCTAAAATAACGGTTTTTTCTCTATCCTAAGACTTTTCCCTCATGTCGTGCCCCAACCCTCCACCCACTTCACTACCCCTTCCCGTGACACAATCCTGGCTACGCGCCTGGGGCATTGGACTTGCAGTCGCGGAGGGTTTGAAGTTCGACTCCTGGCCAGATCATATTCTAAAAACTTTAAAATGGAACCTATACTGTCATTGTGCTTCGTGACCCATCAATTACCATTTGAGTAGGGAAAACAAGGCAGTGAGCAACAACTGCAAAAAAAAGGGGGGGGTGACAGTGGTCTGCCCAGGTTAACCAATTGATTACAAAGTAAGGGTAAAACTCCATCTAACCAGCTTCCTGATCTGAACTGACTAACTAAATTTGGATAAATAAAAAAAAGCTACTTCCCGCCTATTTTCTGACATTTTGATTCTACGTTAATCATCGAATCAACACTTTTTCTTTCAACTGTTCAAGTTCACAAAAGTAAACTAAAATAAAGATTCTCATCTCTTCATCTAATGTTCGTATAAGTATGATGACTTTTCAACATGTTTTTGAAACTCAATGGGGTTGTGTTTACCATCAGGATGTTGCTCTTAAAATTTATGTGCTGTCGATAGCTCATCGCTAATTCCCACACCCAGAGGGTAAAGTAATATTTGAAGAATTATTTGGTTTTATCAAAACTTTTTGTAAGTGATTTGATTGCTTGTATAACTCGTCAGTCTCTCTCACCGGGTCAAGCAATCTGGCTCAATAATCCGAAAGTGAAGCCTCCATAAATCTATAGTAAATTGCGCCCTCAGTTTGTTTCTGATTAAAGCTACAGATAGTAGGGTAGCGGTCGTGTCCTTTACATTGTAGAACAGTTGTGTCGTCCACGTTGGGTTTATGTGAAAATACCGAAATTGTGAATTTTTTGCCCAAACGTATTTCTATAATAGGGGTATAGAAAACCTGTAACGTGTACCGTAGCCAACCCATTCATCAGTTGAGGACATATATACTGTAAATCCACCAGTTAGTTAGTTGGAGTTTTACGGCCCGGTTCCCAACCAATCGGTTCAAGACGGCCACGGCCTTTTTTTCAGTTGTGGCTCATTCACTGGCTTGCTTTCCCTATTCCATTGCATAGTTGCTGAGTACCAAGCACAATGGCAGTAGGTTCCGTTTTTAAAGTCTTCGGTTTGACTCGAGTAGGACTCGAACTCCTAACCTCCCGACTGCAAGTCTGATGCTCTAACCACTTGACCAAGCAGTCGGTAAATCCATCAGTCACAAATTTTAGATATCTGCTTTTAGCATATTCAGGGGTGTCTCTAACAACTCGCTGGTATATTCGTCATACCGCGATTTTTCGGACTTTTTTCACAAATGGGTGTTTGTCCCGACGGTTGCCGTTGATGAAAATGCGATTTAGAAAGCCTAGATTTCTATCTTTGACCGAACGACGAAGTTGAAAAATAATGTAAACCGTTCGGCATTTCTTTGCAGAGGAGAGGAACTTGGAGTAGGAGGTCGGACAGGACCGGGATAGCAGCTCTCTCATGAGGGGGGGGGGGAGGGGGAGGGGTATCTTCACTAAAATTTTGAGTACGCAACAGACTGTGTAATTAGATATAGCACATTGTCCAAATCATCAAGGGAACTCTATTTAGGCTTAAAGGCCCAGTCCTCTCACCCCAAACAGTACCAGTTCTCCTAATCTTCTTACTGAAGCCCCTCCCACAATTGTCTGAAATTCATCCTCATCCAGATACAATCTCAGTTTATTGCTTCAAGGTGAGTATAGAAAAACTCAATTTATATAATCAAAACACTCTCAGTACCGTTCATGCTGTGTTATATAAGCTTTGGTACTCTTGAGTTGAATTAGCTGCCAATCAAAGAGCTGAGCCAATTGAGAGTTTCGGTACCCCGGTGCCCAAAAATGTAGTTTAGGGTTTAGGGTTTGGCCCTTTAAAAGTGAGAGACAGACCTGTTTATGATGGTCATTCCATGAGTAGTGGTGTGTTATAAATAAATATTTATTGAGGAAAACAGAATTAACATCTTTCGTTTCTGTTATTACATCCAAACGAACCATGCAAACAGATGACTGAAGTGTGTAAGATATATATAAGACATATATGTTTCCCCCTATGATGTTTGGTTGGTCGGTTGCTGGAGTTTACTGCCTAAACTTATAACCGTGAATTATTTTCTCAGTGTATTCGAGAAAATGTCGAGAAAATCGCAACAGTACAGGGTTTTTTTTAACATTCATTACCTAGAGGAATTGGGTTATTTTAGCAATTAGTCAAGACTGTCAAGTTAGCCTGGAGTTTTACGGGGTTACCATCCAACTTGCAGTCGGAAGCCTAGAGTTCGAGTCCTGTCCGGGTTATCATGAAGACTTTTCTGCAGTTGTGCTTGGTACTCAGTATAATCAATGGACTGAGTACGGAAAACAAACCAGAGAACCACAACTAGCAGAAGGCCGTGATCGGCCGGACTTATAGAATTGGTCAGAAACTGAACACTTAACCATGCAATCGGTCAAGCAAATTTCGATAGGGAGCAGTCTCTTGTTCCTGGCGGCCCTACGAAACATTCGGGTGGTGTAAACCACGTGACTTTGAGAAAGTGAAATGGATATTTACATTTGCAATGGGTCACCGGGGCTTAAAAACAGTCCCATGGTCAAAAATTCCCTACCGCGCCTCTTAGAGACACTTTTGGGTGGTAACACCAGTTATCGAACGATTTTGATGGGAATTGTTATTTCCTGTGAATGTTGTTACAACAATCCATCATATACCTTTAACAAGTCAATCCATTTTGTGTTTAGCTTACGGTGACCCGTTAAGTTGAAGCAATGGGCGAAAAGCCCGGAAGATGTACACTTGACAATGAGCCCTCTGTCAAACGAGATTAAGATAGTCTGTTTGTGTAGGGCCATGACGAGTGACGGGTAGTCGTCACCAGCATGTCAATGAGTGGTTCGACGTAGTTTGAACAACGGGTACTTCTTTGGTCAACACAACCTGATGTATGTCACACCCTCCGTGTTTAGAGGATGGGTTTAAATTCTTTTGACATTCTGGGAAAAAGGTGACAAAATGAGCGACAGAAAATTGTTGACACGTAAAAGAAAGATTCTGGATATAGAAGAGGTATTTTCTGCCTGTGGTTGACATTTTAATGACCGAAGTGTTAATAATGGACAAACTGACAATAATTGGGCATTTCTTTTGACCATTGGTTTGACCAAATGTGATGACCGAGAGACGAGTCATACAGGCATGGGAAGGATCAACCAACAGGCGTCAGAAATAAACAAAGACAAAAGGGCAAGTCTGACAAAAAAAAAAAAAACTGCTTGGAAAAAAAGAGTATGTTGACGGGGGAGATTAGCATAATCGAAGACTGCTGCAGAGGGATGGAGTTATACTTGCACTGAAGGTTTTCCAAGGAATCAATGCGTTTGGCTTAAAATAAAAAAAAAATGAAGCAAACGTATCTCTTTTGGTGAAGATCACATGCCGGAGCATTTATAAAGCTTTTTGTAATTTTTAAAGGGTAAAAACACTTGCCCCAAACCTGTTTTAAAAAGATTAGCTAAATTTTATAAATTTCCTGTTATTTTCCTTCCAAGTATTATCCATGATATTTCAGGACATAAATATTGTATGTTCAAGGTAAACAAAGCAATTGCTACTCCTATAGAGTGTTTTCACGTTACGTCACAATTGGTTAGCCACGCAAACTCCGGGGAAAATTCGGCAGTGTTTCAATGCAATGTGTTCAGTCACACGTGAATCGTCAGCTAGTGCTTCTCACCTAGCTACGCTTGCTAGCGTTCTACACCAATTTTCGCCCGTCAAAAGCGGCGAGGTTTGTTACGTAAGTGAAAACGCTCTGTAGTTAATTTCGCAGTTATTCAGGAGGAAAACATTCTCACATGATTCGCAAGAGCCATTCATAAAATAAGATAGTTCATTACACTAATTTATGATAGGGTGACTGCATTTGCCCAAAAAACTTGTCATTTTAGAATAATATGTATCACGAATATTGTGACGTCATCGCAACACATCGATTAGATAGAGCATCAGATATCTAATTTATATCTCTTAATGACCCTCCGTCGGGCTGTGGGTTACAGTTTAAAGAAACATTCAAAAAGCCTTGTTTGCTGTTCTTTATATATGTATTATGCTGGATTCTGCATGAAAACATAATTATTTAAACATTCCGACAGCATCAAATTTCAAATGGAAAAGGACATTCAAATATAAGAGTACAAAAACTAAAGGAATCTGAGACAATGTGCCCACTGTGTATTAAATTGTGTTACTTTGATAAAAACTGGGGGTATGTTTAACGCTTTACCGTTGTGCTCCAATCGGGGCATATTTGCGCGCCTCGGGAGTTGGCGAAAAAGCGGCCGTAGCACGCCCTGCATCAGCTTCCGTAGGCTATTGATCCCGTGACCTTAAACTACTGTCTCTCTCGTTGTTGTGGCCGAATTTTCGGGTAGCTACTCTACTCGCACTTTCGAGCTCCGCGTGAAACAGTAAAGATGGGTGACAGCTGTGCTCTCCGTCTGGGCCCAAAAGGACCCAAACAACTGTAAAGGGTTAAACAGAAATAATCGAACTTTAAAATCAGAAATTTTAATTGGAACAGTACATCATTTCAGGGCTTGGAGAAAATAGTTTGTATTTTTTCGGTTGGAAACTGGGCCGTAAAACTCCATCTATAACCTAACCCTCTTCTTTTCGGGTATTATATAACTTTGGGAAATGCTACTAGGTTATGTCTTTTTAGCACAACAATCATGACATGCATACATTATCTCGAAAAGGGCATCTTGCTCTGTGTGATCTACTGTTCCAGCCTACGTCTCCAGCTCATGTTCATGGCAATGAAAAAAAAATAAATGAATAATAAAAAACTCGAAGATCGAGTTGATAGTTCTGAACACGTCGGCTGTATTGTAGGAAGGTTGACAACAACAATAAGCTAAGACTTCTCTAACAAGGGGTTGGGGCAATAACATCTGGAGTTCAGCCAAACCCTATTAATTGTTTGAATATTGGGAAACCCTATTTTCCTGTTAAAGAGACTGGTCTTCGACATAAAATATTCCATGTCTTTTTGGACCGTCTACAGGTCTAAATACACTTATGATTCTTCTGCCATTATCATCCCTCCATTACTTATTTCGAATTCCGGGAAAGTGGTCTTGAAGGGTGTGACAGCGGGGAGATATCAACCATTGTTCCCACAGAAACTAGGACGTAACCATCGAAAGACTCAGAGGCTATTGAAAAGCAGGCGGGACCTACCCAAATTGGTTGAAAGATTGACGCAGTCCAAATGTGCAACAAGGGAGTGTGCAAGCTCGAATACTGTAATCCCGTGAAGCTAATGTCTCAGAATTACATATCTTGTTTATATAACATAAAATACAGAAGTTGACAGCCATCGACAATTCCTTAGGGTCCAGTTTCATATCAAATAATTTAGTTACAACTATTCTTTACCGTACATACTATAGGGAAAAAATCGATAATAACTATGATCAGTAGCTCATTGTACAGTGAGTGCAATATAATATTTAAAGCTATTACAAACTGATGTGCTATTGGATCGTTTAAAATGCCTTCTATTTTTTTTTAAATCCTTAAACGTTTTTGAAGTCCTTTACTGTATTGCTTACAATATTTTGTTATCTACAATACCTTTCTGCACTACTATTCATCTCCTTTATTTATTTTATTTCCTTTAAAATGAATGTTCACAACATTTTAGTTTCAAAACCATGCCAATTGGACAATGTTAAAATAAAATTAACCCATAACAAATGACATTTTGCTGTACATTCTGTAATGGGGGTTCTGTATTACTAGTTCCCAACCTTACCCTTAACATGTTTTTTAGTCTCCTGGTACCTCTTCGCCAACCAAACGAAATTGAAGAATACTAAAACACTGATGTACCGTCATACTACTTTCGCATCAAAATGTGGGAGTCAAATTTTGCGTCTAATTATACGTTAGAAACCTCCCATAATTACCCTGAAATGCTTCCCCACCACGTTATTACATCGTTTTATAATGCAACTTTTTAAAGCACCTTATTTTAAAACTGTTTTCGAAGTTTCTCGGATCCCCCTGTGATTTTTGCAGGTCCCGCAAGGGGCACCCCTTGTTGGGAAACAAGACAGGACTCTATGTTAACTGCTCTAGTTCGTCATTGGTCATATCTGCCTGTCGGCTTTCGTTGAACAGCTGGACAGCTTCACTGGCTGTGGGTGCAAAAGTGATGGTCGCGCAGTGCTACGGTACTTTTCTGCAAAATACTATGTCTGTTGACTAGAAAGGGGGGCGGGAGGGGGTGGGTGTATTCTGCCCTTGACCAAACTGTTGCGACCAAGTCCTGATCGTCTGTCTATTAAATTACATTGTATTAATTTACATGAAACAAACTTGAGAAGTAAAAACCAGACCGCGAAAGAAAACTATGTCAACCCCTTTTCCTCTACACTTTTGTACATTTTGTCAACTTTTCTTAGACAGACTTAAGAACAGGAGCGTTTCGCCACAGTTCATCGTGAAACTTATCTACGTAAAGAAACCGCAATATTAGAAAAGTTGATTCAATTTAAGCCATATAGTCGTTCCGTGACGCAGTCAACGTCATTCTTAACTCCATACTGTTCCTACAGAGATCGACCTATTAGTTTTAATACCAACACTGCATACAAACATTTCACTCATCGTTGTCAAAACAACAGTGAACATTTAAAATAACCCGATCTGCTGCAAACCGAATCCTCTTCGATCCATCCTCTCGCTCTCTTGCTCTCTCTCTCTCTCTTTGCATTTTAACCCCTTCAACATTTTGATGATCATACACACAACAAGACACTACGAAGAAGGAAGATTAAAATTTCAAAAGTATTTATCAGATATAACCTAAGTGTCAGCGATAAATGAGAATTTTGATCTCGGCACGGATTAACTACATACTTATAGTCGCTAACAAGCGGACTGCGATAAAGACAATGGAGGTCGTTATTCACAGAAGAGGGCGATTAAACCCGGCGCAGCTTTAATCAGTTTATTCCGTTAAACTGTCACCCTTTTAATTAAACATATAAATGCTATAATTCACGCTACGTCGACTTCCCCTCGTCTTATAGATTTTCTCGACGCAGAACATTTCTCATAAATTCTGTCAACACATATGTTTACGATGTACCCAAACCTTTCGTTTATTTTCATATCATACATAATCTTCTTTATGATATCGTTTAAAATGTTGTAAAAAATTTATTTGATATTTCAGATATTTTCGGTTGAGTAATAAAAGCCAACGAAGTGACAGGCACGAACGCGACGCGACTTAAAGAGGGCGTGCTATCGGGTACTCAGGTCTGCTTTACCTGCACTGTTAGGTAAAAGACTTATCGGGGTTGTATGCGGTAGTGACGGAACCTGGTGTGTGTGTGTGGGGTGGGGTGGAGCTTGGAAGAGATCTCACGTGAAAAAGAAGGGTCTAAGTTTGCCTCCCTCATTTTGCCACATGTCCCACAAAATGTGACCTGGAGAAGAATTTTGAGGTTCGTTCTGAACATATTTTTGATAGGTCCAATGCACGTACAACTTAGGGCATTGTTGAAGTGCCTTGTTTGCGGTCATCTGGGGAATTTTTAAGGTCAAAGGGTGTCTTGTATGCTCTGTTGGTGGCGCTTCACTCAGATGATAGTCTTGCTGGTACGTCTCAGCTGCCCCTCCCTCGTCGTAATGTTCTTTCGTGCGGTCTTTTGTGTCCAGATCTCGGTTGATACAAAAATTAAATGGATAACTGTTGAAAAGGGTAGGAAAACTGTTAAGCATAAGACAAAACGTGAACCGCAAGACGTAAAGCAAAAAATGATAAATAAAATTAAATATATTAAATGTCTGAGCCTTTGATTTTTCGTGTGTGCGTGTGTGTCTGAGCGTTTCTTTTTTTCGGGACAGGAACCTTTAAAATGTGACTTGAAGTAATCGCCAGTACAGAGAAATAAAATACAAAATAAAACTCTTGTACAGCTATATAGAATGTTTTCACGAGCCCCGCACCTTTTAGAGGGGAGGAATTGTTGTAGCTACTGGTGTAACTGGCTGGGCAACAAATTAAATGAATTAATTGTATTTATTGATTGTTGAAAACTGGGAAGGGGAAGGGTACGTCTGACGTCAGGTTTAAAAATAATTAGTTTAAATTAGCCCACAATTCCAAGTCATTTGTTTACCTCATTTTCCATACTTGGGTCAGTTGAGCAGGCAATTAATGGATATATTTACAACTTTGAAGTTCCTTCCAATAGACATGTGTCTCATTATGTGAGGCTAACAAACATAATGATTCATTTGAACAACTGAAATTAAAGGAACAAGCATGCACGTAGTGTTGTAAGTCTTTATGACATATAGTACAGCGAAAAAGTTATTTAAGAAAATCAAATGATGTAGAGTACAGCAAAAAAGTTATTTAAAAAATCAAATCAATGAGTGCCTTTTTACAAAACAAATTTATTTCGCCTTTTCCATATTAAAGTAAATCGTGAAAAATAAAGTCTATGTTACAGTTCTCGATATTTTATACAATTTGCATTTCCTATTTAGCTTTACAACTATTTCAATTAACGCTTTCTCTATATATCTTAGACAATTCCCAAATGAATTTATCAAATGAAGCCATTAAATTTAATGTCATTACCTCCTTGTGACTAAGCGTGCACTACATCCTTTAAATAGGCCATCGACATAAACACACAGTAATCTCCAAATTTGTTTTGCAACTTTCCCGCCATTACCGTCTACAGCCTCTGTCCGTCACGGTGGCACATGATCAGTGACGTCAATCACGATACCTGGAACATGCGAATAAAAATATCTGTGTGGGCTTCTGATTAGCTTTACGAATACCCAAGCCATTAAAACGGCTTTCTAACATCGGTTACCGCCAGCACTCGGAAAATTAGCAATAAATGTCAGGACCACTCTTGTGGAACAACCGGTTGGCTTGTCTAGGAAAAACATAGCTTCATCGTAAAACTCGCGATGTCGAGCGTCTTTGAAGTCTGCCCGCGCAGGTAGCAACAGAAATAAAACCGCGACTCTTTACGACTCTGCCACTTTGAGCAATCGCTGCTCTCGCACAGATTTATAGGTCTATATTTTGAGTTATTTTTTCATAAGTTGGAATATGGACGTTGGGGAATGATTTTTAGGGACGCACCAGATTTGTCGTGATTTGAACTGTTTATTTGAGGTGTCTCATAAACGCGGGACACGTATTTCCTCCCCCTGTCCTAGTATATAATAAGAAAGTGTACGATTGTAAACTATGGCAGTTTATGAATAACACGGATACATAACATTGTCATTACACAAGACCGGGTTCCACGGTACTCCCAAATCGTAAATTGCTCGCGTAACGAAGTAGTTCGCGATGACTTTGGAGAAGACGACCCATCATCAGGCGGGGAGCGTGTCCAAGACTTGCTCGTTTCTCTGATTTTATCCGGGCTACTTTGTTGAACTTCGCGAAAGTCGCATACATGCAGACTTTACATAAATTGTGGAGAGGGGAAAATTAAGTCATCCTTTAAATCCCACTTAGCAGTCGAAGTGCATAAAAGTAGTGTTATAGTTGACGAAATAATGAATAAAAATTAAAACCTACGCACAATTTATGACAAAAAGAAAGAACTCTCTTAGAGGTTGAAGCTTCAGAAGAGATATTGCACTTTTGCAATGAAGACCAGAAGTGTTAGCACTTTAGGAAAAGTTTTAAAATGGGGGCGTCCTACTTGTACACGAAACCATAATGAAGGCCTATAAAACCTCATTCGGCATAGTTTCCACGAGAAGAATGATACTTGGAGGAAGATTGATTGATTGACTGATTTGTGTTTTCCAGGCAGGACATAATCTTTGGGTACCAGTTTATTTATGCCCTCCGTCCAAATTTCTGATTTTGCATTTTAAAATCTTGTCTTCATGGGAATTACAGTCGGTCAAGCAAAATGTAAAAAATATTCCAAAGTTTAAGTTTGCTTTTCAAATTGAAAATTGTATATCTCCTAACTGCCTACGAGGAATGAAAATTCAAAAAAGAAATTTAAGTTATATTTGATGATTCAAGAGGGTTTTTTTTTCTATTTGAAAGAATGTGTCTGACCTTCTAGGTTCTTAGTTCGTTTGATAATAATGTAAAGAGTATTCATCATTTCAATAATTAAGTTGCTATGCATTTTAATTCCTCTCTTACATTGTTAAATTTAGGAAAACTCACCACAATTGAAGACTAAAATGGAAGAAAGAAAAAATGGATTGACGTCGATAAAAAAAACATCAAGAAAAGTACCTTCCCTTACTTATATTTTAATTTGTTGGTGGGATAAAAAATACATGAGTCCTTCCCTATCCCTTGCCCAAGTCTGGTCACACTTTTCACAGCTTTGTCCATGGGCGCCCTCAGAAAAAAAAAGGGGGCAAAACTTTTGATTGATTAAATCAAGGTTTATTCTATGCTCTCAGAATAAAGCTTAATTTCTAAAAAAATTATAACGTGGATATAGCCAAAAGTTTACCAGGTGGACGAAAACTGTAAGCAAATTATCTAAGTTAGGCTCCATGATAGTTAGGCACGAATCGCCAAGAGAAGTGTGGCCAAAATTTCTTTGCAGGTTGAGTTGCAACGAAAAATTTCTATTTTGAAATCTGTATAGTATGTTTTGGAAGTTTGCGGGCGATATTTAAAAAAGTTGATTTTTTTCTTCAACTTCCTTGTCTTCAAGTACCGCATTTGATTCTCCAGGAGGTAGACTGTCCAATACAGATGTATGGTCCCCTCGCTGCAGGCTCACATAGCTCTGACATATCGCGTGAGCCTATGGTTTTAAACATGCATGGTGTTAACATCAACATCAATTATCCGGGATTTGCCAAAAGAGGTGAGTTAAAATATGTAATCCTTTCAAATGGAGAGAGTTAGGGAATAGTTTCGAACAAACATCTGAATTTGTATGTTTCATTTGTAAACACCAAACCTAAATTGTTTAAAAATCCAAAACGAATTGTTAATGATCATAGTTTATTGAATGTCAAAAAAGTTACTTTTTCTCGTGTAAAACCATAATTCCTTTGCAATGAAAATCTGTGGGTTGTGGGTTCTACCCAGATTACCTTTTTGACTATGTTATTATAGGCTATGGCTTCCATTTTCATCTTTAGTGCCCTTAGAAACAGTATTTGCGAATTCGTTATTAAAGAACCAGAAAAAATGTTTATGCATCTTCAAAAGACTGAATTTGCAACTATAGGGTGTATCAAGGCAGAATGGAATTATATCAAACAGGAGTGATTCACATGATTTTCAAGAGTAATTCATGAAAAACGGCTGCACTTGTCCAAGTTGAGGTGACTGCACTTTTCTCTTTTAAATGAAAAACAAAAATGGCAAGCGGTAAAGAGGTTGTTTTCTCACAAGTTCGGGATAAAAGCACTCTAAAAATTAAAAGAGTACAATTTACTTGTAAGAAGAGTGGCAATAATATAAAGTTTACTCCAAGAAGAGTGAAATTCACTCCAAAAGAGCAAAGTTTCACCCTTAATAAAGTGCCACCAGAGACCCTCATAAAAGAGTTATCCCTGCAGGTACTCGTTGAAGAGTGAATTTTTACTCTTTTTAGACTTAATTTCACTTTTCTTGGAGTGAATTAACGTTTTAGCGGAGTGCATTCAAACTTTTCATTCTATTAAAGTAATAGTCCAGAGTCAAATTTAAGTTTGATATGTTTAAAAGGTAACATATTCTAAGCAAGTTCCACTCCTCCCATGTTTGGTTCTGGAGATATTAGCAGTTGAAGTCGGCACATTTTCTATACAGAGTGAACTTTAAACAAACAGGTGTGATGTCATGGATTCACATTGTTGGCTAATGCTTTGCTTTTCTTTTTTTCCATCCTTTTAGCTTGACCTTGAATTGAAGAGGGATGTTACGTTGACCCCAAAGCATGTAACATTTTTAGACTCCATTACTCAAGATGCAATTACACTGTAAAATCAAAAGAGTGAACTTAGTCACTCTTTGATAGAGTGAAAAGTATGAATTCACTCCATTAGAGTGATAATTCACTCCAAGAAGATTGAAATTCACTCCAAAAAGAGCGAAATTCCCTTAATCGAGCGAAGTTTCACTCTTGATGGAGTCCTACAGTGATCGCTCTTTAAAAAAAGAGTGATCATTGCAGGCACTCGTGGAAGAGTGAATTTTCCCTCTTCCTGGAGTGAATTTCACTCTTTTTGGAGTGAGTTACACTCCTCTTCACTCCTCTTGGAGTGAATTATCACTCTAATAGAGTGAATTTACACTTTTCACTCTATCAAAGAGTGAATAAGTTCACTCTTTTACTTTTAGAGTGTATGGTATCAATATATCAGAGTTTTGTTACACAAAATTGATGGTAAATTATAAATGAAAACAAAACATTGGACAAAAAATGCAGTCAAGCCTCGCTGTAAGCGTTAATGAGGCTTGTGACGTCATCCTCTAAAATGGAAACTCCGCCCACAAGAGAAAATCATGAGTTTCGCAGAATAGGTACCTAACATGCTGGGGGAACTTCAAGCTTCTGAATAATGCATAAAAAGGCGTTCCTTGTTGCTGTATCCTTGATCATTTGAAATCTTTAAGTCTTTTCTTTACTAAAAATATCGTGAGGTATTGTTTCTTTCGCAATTTCACAGAGAAATTTCCATCAAAAACAGGTCAACTTTTGGTGGGGTTTTTTGACTGGCCTCAGATTTTGCGAATACCTGACCGTATTCAGGATCATTGGGGTGTAAAACTTCCAAAATCGAGTGTTTGAGACATAAAGCTAACTACTGATACCTATTACACTACGAGCAAAACAACAAAATAGTCGCAATGAACGTTTTTGCAAGTTGGAATTTTGCACTTTTTGGCCACGTAGAGCATCGCACAAGGCGGTAACGTTATGGTTAACATATGGTAAACTATTGTCATTGTCTTTTGATTCTAGGCTGCTAACTAGGATACTATTTCAGTCATTATGCCAAGTAATAAAGTGAATTTTAATACGACTAACATATTGTAGGCCCCTTTAAGGTTTTAAACCACTAACAAATAACATTAAAATTTTACAGACAGCTGGCCTAGTCTATACTAGGCCTTGGCCTATGCATGCTAAAACTGCACACTATGGTACATAGTGAATGTATGCAATGTGTACTGATGATCTGTGATCATCATACAGATACTACTTTACTAGTCCTTGCTTGCTGTATGAGTGAGTTTCCATTCCAGAAAAAAGCTTGTAAAAAATTTTAAGAGGCCTGTAGCACAAAATTATTGTGTCATATGCACCTTGTGAGTTGAATCGGAGCAATGTACAGTACCAACGATGAAGATGAAGAACCAAAAAAAGCAAATTATGTTACACTTACAGGTATTGCAGGCTACATGAAACAATTGATATAGGCCCTATAGCCATTTATTAACACATACACTTTACCAGCCTGTCGGTTCTTTCATATGGTTTTACCAGACAAAGTCAAGAATTTTAAAAAGGGAAATGACTTGAGGAATATACTTGGAGTATATGGAATGCGTACCTATAAGAGCTCCATCAGTTTCAGGATTTTTTTGTTTATTATTTTGCCTGGGCCATTGTTCTCAGTTGTCTTACTTACCATATTTTTGTGCTGTTGTGCTGAATCATATTTCTACACAAATGAATTAATTGTGCCTTAGTTCTCAGCCTGTTCCTGTTGAAATGTAATTGCCAGTTATAGCCCACACCTATGGTGCTCTAGGCCCATTTGGGGGTTAAGGTCAAGATTAGAGCTTGCATTGCTATATACCCTTTTCTTGTATAATGGCACAAATGGGATTCTGAGTCAGTGTATCCTACAGGACAATTTTTCTCTACACAAGCAAAATGCCAATTTACTGACTTAAGAATTTTGGTTGTGCACTTGTGTCCTGTATCATCAGCTGTTAATTCTGATGGATGAAACCTCATATGTTCTTCTGAGACTGCCTTCTCATTTGAAGTATAAACTGTTGTCATTTTACACCACTAACTGAGCAGAGGAGAGATGAATAATGTAGCAATTGCCCCATATAGTAATGGCATATTACAGTCAAAGTTTTTGTCACTAACTTGAATTAACTTGATGGCCTGTTGTTACCTTGGACTCTCAGTTGATATGCCTCCAGTTGTGCATGGGGGTGGGGGTTATGTACTGAGTACCCAGTTCCCTAAAAAAACTTAAGACCCATCCAGTTCCACATGCTGTTCACAACTTTTATTACTAAACAAAGTGTTTCTGATCCAAGGCTTCATTTCTTCGACCTCACCACCTGTATAGCGTTAATTACCCCAGAGTTCACTAACAAGCCTTACAAGAGAACTATACATTCCAATATCCCTCCATTTTACCTCTTTATTGTCTAGTTTAATGCCACAATTTTTTTGTCATGTTGTTGCTTGCAATAATTTATGAGTCTAGTACAATAACTGTGATTTACTGATTGTATAATGTGGTAACGTGCAAAGTGTATGGCCATGTATGTCAAAAGGTTACCATGAGTCGGTCAATTAATAGGTGTTGTACATCGTGTCGTACGTTGTATTACATTGTGGTGATCGACTCAAGGTACTAACGTACTTAAGATACAATCACTATAACCCTTGCATCGGTAGCCACTTAATCGTTACAAGGTTTTCAAAAATTGACTCTCAATGTAATTTTCCTGCTATATATATGTAAATCAAACGTAAAGGAAGACTCGACGAAGTTAACATGATTAATACTTATGTGGAGGATATTTTCTCGCTCGGTGTAGTTCCATTTTCGCGCAACTAATGCAAACACCTCAGTACGGGAAATTGGGCTTTTTAAGTACGGTGCAAGGCAGTGTCAATACCTGCTCTAAACTTTGCGAATACCTGACCGTATTCAGAAATATTTCATGGTAATGTTAGATTTTTTAGGTGGATAAGGAAATTTCTGATATACCCTCTTTCTGGCATACCGTGCCAAAAAACTTGTTTTCGAGAAAAAACCAGATTTTCCGAACAGAATGAAAACTGTTTTTACGAGTTCAAAAAATCGTCTCAAATTCATTGCTTTGTGTATTAAATATTCATAAATATTTAAAACTATCGGAAAAAGTGTTCTCTATTAATTTAAATGATGATTTTGTAAGATTATGTGTTTTTCATGTCGAAATTTGGATTTGAAAACAGTTTGTTTTTGCTAATTATATATGCAAAGGCTGTGACGTCATGCATACTCAAATCAGAAAAGAAGCGACTTTTGGTGGCTGTGGGGACTGGCTGAATGTGAATCCATGACATCACGTCTGCTTGCTTCAAGTTCATTCTATGCAGAAAATTTGCCACATTCAGTTGTTAATATCTCGAGGACCGAACATGGGAAATAAACAAAAATTTCACCAGAATGCTTAAAATATGGTCCCCTTTAACATTTCAAAAAATAAATTTGGGCTCGAGCTTATTCTACTAAAGAGTGACTAAGTTCACACTTTGGTTTCTGGGTGTATAAATAATCAAAATTATTATAGTCGGTCAGTTTCTAAACACAAATGACATTACTAAGCCCACAGAGAAGCAAAACAAGAGAGGTTAATTGTGTGAATTTCTTGCCTAAGAATGTCGCCCTCTCTATAGTACATATATGTTTTTATCGAAAAATTAAAAGACCGTCAATTCCGAGCCACCTCGAACTGTAGTAATCTACAGAATTTTTCAGTTTGGACAGCTCTTTGATCGACAGCAAATAAAAAAGGCAGAGTAGTTCATTACACTGTACTGAGAGTGTTCTGATTACACATTGGGTCTTAAACATTGACACAACAGCCTTTTGTGGAACTTTCTATAATAACTACTGGGATGGGGCTGGGGTGGGGGAGGGGCTTCACGTAGTCACGGTCGTCGTATGAACATTTATGTCTGGGATCCCCTCCAACCCTTCAACTTACCCCGCGGAGCAAACAACTTTTTTTTGTTCGGCTCATGAATGAGAAAAGGGATTGCAACCTAAGAGGGAGGAAGTCACAGAGGGCCTTGTCGGCTTTCCATCGGCCGTGAATAAGTGATTGGCCACTGAGGGACCGCCGGAGGATCATCTTAGGTCTGCTGGCTACATCCGGGTCATAAACAACATTGAATGCTGGGAATTTTTTGCAGCCAATCAGTTTCATCCCCTTAGGAGGACCGTCGGCGAGCTAGCTACCTGACATTTCTCCGACGGACCGCGGAAGTGGCCTACGGCGGTCCACTGTCAAATTTGCTGACAGGGGGTTACGCCAGGTTACCCTTCTGAACTGGCGAAACAGCTAAACATTTCATTCTACACTGAGAGCCAATAGAGTTTATGACCCGTATAGCAACATCTGGACTTGCATTCTTGTTATTTTACTAGGATGTAATGAAAGACATGTTATTTCATGGAGGAACTTCCCTGGATCAGTCAGTGATGATCGACTTTGGTGTCACCACAGGCGCGAATTAAGATTTCAGATTTGATGGGGCTTTTTAATGGGCATACTTTGGTCAAAAACCTATTTATCGTAAACTTTGAATAGCCGATAATAAAAGATAAAACCAAAACTGCATTCGCTTCATGGATCAAAGTGAAATACAAGATTCCTTGCTAAAATTTATCGATCTTCACACTTTTTACTACTTTCACAAACATATTGTGGAGGTTTTGCATTCATAAATATTTTCCTTTTTTATCGGCGACCAGGTACGTCAGTCCTGCATCCGCGACCTGCTTTTGGAAGCCCGTGCTACCTGTTTTTTACCAGTACCATCCCCTTCTCTTCTCCCAACAACCATTGCAAGTCTTACTCCACTCCCCTGTCAGTCTTTGTTCGCCCCCGAGGTGGAAACGGCGTCAGCACTCCAGGTGTGTAAGCGGTTGTCACCCACTACGATTTTATCGCCCACCGGAGTAGCTTGTTTATGCGTTTTCTTGCGAAGGCCAAACACCTTGTCTATTTTTTTTAAGAGCCTAACCCTAACCCCTATCAATCTCTCCCGAACACTAACGTATGTTTATTTCCTCTTGTTTGTCTCGCGTCACCTGCGGGAAGGAGATACGTTAAGAATCCTAAGCATTAACTTATCGTTTGTTGTTATAGCCATCCAGCCAGCCGCTTCGTTTTATGGTCCTTTTAAAGTGTTATCGAGAAGTAAATTGGTAGAACACATCTGGTGTTATTGTTTAAGAAAGACTATTTTCTTTTCCCTGTAAAATTGCTGAAAAGGGAGAAGCTGGCATAGGTATCGGTAGACAAACTGACGAACCTCGTCTGTCTATCTTCTTTTCCACTGGCAGGTAAAGAAAATGCACGAAACCGGATATTGATGCCACTTGTACACGAAAGGAACTAACAAATATCTGAATATGGGGTTGCTATTACAGTATTTTTTGTACAGAGAATAAAATGCAGTTTAAAAGCTAGTGCGGATGGTATTTTCGTACACTGAGCATGCGATCGGGCATGTTCTTTTGCACTTCTATTCGTAGTCATTCTCATGAGAATCAATTTGTCAGACTTCACTTGCATATACCAGCAAATTTGTCCAAGAGTATCATGGGGGGGGGGGGGATTTCCAAAAAGACACCCCCACTTTTTCAACAAATTATGAAAGGTAAAACTTTGATAAATAAGGTGTGGAAACAACACAGGCTAATATGGATAACGAATTGACACGTGAACAAAATTGAGCCCAAATATGATACCATTTGTAACGTATTGATAGGCTCACCCTCTATCAAATGGAGGGTAGCAGACCTTTTCTTAGACGACGGGGATTCGCAAATGGTGAAAAGTCTCAAAGCCCCCCCCCCCCCCTCCCCCCGGCCTTGTTCATGGAACTGCGTCCTCGAAGGTTATCATCGGTTCTAATGGATAATACTCAGTTCTCCTTCGAGAGAAAAGGTATAACTCTGCTTACACGTACATCAATAATTAGAAGCTTGGGTGGGTCCAAAGCGAAGACCTCCAAAACGAAGACCCACTCGTAGAATCTTGCCGACTCGACGTGCCATAATGCAGTACCGGTACTACATAGCAATCGTTTGAAAATTACGCTGCTTTGAGCCGTTTTCTCACTAAAAAGGATACGACGTGACGCGACGCACTGAACGTGACGCGACGCAATGAAATTGAGTTAAAGGCCCAGTTCTCTCACCCCAAACAGTACCAATTCTCCTAACCTTCTAACTGAAGCCCCTCCCGCAATTGTCTGAAATTCACCCTCATCCAGCTACAGTCCCAGTTTATTGCTTCAATGTGAGTATAGAAAAACTCAATTTATATAATCAAAACACTCTCAGTACTGTTCATGCTGTGTAATATAAGCTTTAGTACTCTGCATTGTTTGAATTAGTTGTCAGTCAAAGAGCTGAGCCAATTGAGAATTTAGGTACCCCCTAACCAAAATTGTAGTTTGGGGTGAGAGGTTTGGCCCTTTAAAGAGTTCGACTTTACCTGTTTTCATTTCGTTGGATATTTTCTTGTGGATAGTCATGCACAAAATAGAGTTGACATGTTGCATATATTTTAAGATCACATGTTAAATCGCATTTTGGAATTGTTCTGAGAAATGGAAAATAGCACGACACGATGTTCGGGTGACAAGCTTTTCGCATTGAATCTCGTAGTGCCGTATCATGTCGCAAACAGTATGGAGAGCCTATTGTAATGTAATAACAACCTGTACACAGAACATATAACGAAATGCATCATGAAAACGTTGCAACTGGAAGACTTAATTCCCTATTTCATCTAAATTTTAAAAACAGTAAGAAAGAGAAAGACAACTAGGTCTGATTGGTGGTGACGTCACAGTTACATAATTAATTATTCACGAGGTTAGCCCATGATTTTCTGTAGAAGTTCTATGGTTGGAAAACTTCTCAGTTCGGGATATGTCTATAGGCTTAGATTGGAACAACGAATCCATATGTCATCAAAATTTTAAAAAGAGTAAGAAAAAAGAGAGGCAATAAGGTCTAATCGGTAATGACGTCATATGTATGTACTAATTATTCATGAGATTACCCATGATTTCGTGTAAAACTCTATGATTGGGAAACTGCTCAGTTCGGGATAATGTCTTTAGAATCTTCTCATTGTGCCATTACTTTTTGTGTCGCCCTAACTTCAACCCCTAATCTTATATCCCTTTAACCCGAGCCAACAATCCTATAACCCCTAACCCCAACCCCAGTAAGTTGGGGACCAATCGGAGACGGAGGACTAACTTTTGACGAAAAAAGAAAAGGAGGTCTGTGGGTTTGCATTTCGAAGAATAAGCTTAATTTTAGTAGACTGTCCTGCTTTATGATTGGCCCTTGAGAGTCATGTACAATATTTTTTCTCCTAAAATATTACGATTAATACTATTTAGAGGGATATTTGAAGAAATTTGGGAGATTTAGCTGTTGTTTCCAAGTTTGGGGCGACTTCTCTTGACCTTCAAGATATTCTGTCAATGGTCTTCTTGAATAGGCTAAAGATTTAGCAAGGAAAATATGCTTGGCGGCACGCTGACGTCAAACCGGACAGTAGTGTTCACACATGGTCCTCCACGCTTCTCGGCCTTTTGGCTAAGATCATGTGTAGTATCTGTTCTTTTCATCCAGTCAAGAATGGAGCCATACATGACAGACCAATGATGAAAATGGTCTGAAGGCCGCGAGGTTGGTCGTTAAGTGTTGTCCTTCAGTGGACGTAATAGCTTCTTCGGGAAGCAGTATCAAGTTTGGTTTCGCCGAACGGCCCTTTGCCAGAGGGTCGGGAGGACTTTAGAAAAAGTTGCTTGTAAGAAGGATCAATGATGTAAATGGTCTGAGGACCGTGAGGTTGTTCATGTATTGTCCTTCAGTGGACGTAATAGCTTCTTCGGGAATCAGTGAAAGTTTTCATTTCGCCGAACGGCCCTTTGCCAGGGGGTCGATAGGACTTTAGAAAAAGCTTGTAAGAAGGATCGCTTCTCGGCCTTTTGGCTGAGATTATGTGTAGTATCCGTTCTTTTCATCCAGTCTAGAATTGAGCCGTACATGACAGACCAATGATGTAAATGGCCTGAGGGCCGTAAGATTGGTCAAGTGTTGTCCTTCAGTGGACGTATAGCTTCTTTGGGAAGCAGTTAAAGCGTACCTCAAGTCGAAAAATTCAAAAATATATATATTTAAGAAAATGAAAAATGAATTCTAACAGTCCAACTCCCATCTTCATATGACATTCCTGAGCTGAGATTTAAAAGGTTGAAGTTTATTCACTTAAAACAAATTGGTCGCAATAATTTGTGACTTTCTTGTTGTACAACTCACATAAAATGCTTTGTTTTCCTTTAAAATTAAAAATGTGTTTATGACCTTGAACACTTCCTGTTTGCTTGCATAGCATGTTGCACCAGAAGGGCTTAATTAATTACATCACCTCATAAGAGTAAGAGTGCTATTACACCTTGGTACAAGGTGCAGTAACGTTCGGAAAAACAAAGAAATACAAAGATTGTAATTTGAGTAGTACAAGAACGACATCACAAATTATTGCGCAATGTACCATTTTAATTTGAGTGAATAAACTTCAACATTTAATATCTCAGCTCAGGAATGTCCTATGGGATTTTTCATGGTCTTTAATATATATTTTTGAATTTTTTGACTTTAGGTACACTTTCATAGTTTGGTTTCGCCGAACGGCCCTTTGCCAAGAGGGTCGGGAGGACTTTACAAAGAAGAGTTTTTGAGGATGAGTTTCAGTCTGAGTTGCTTCTTTGCGTGCGTCGTTTGTGAGTCTTGTATGTGTCTTATATGCAGTGCTACATGTAGTCCTCTAGAGATCAATTTAACTTATATAGTGTGTTATTATTAAAGGGCTTATTCTCTCGCCCCAAAATACAATTTTTGTCGGTCCACAGAAATTCTCGATTGTAGCAGTTCTTTGATTGTCAGGAAATTCATGAATGCATTAAAAATGCATGCATGCGTGAGTAACGAACCTTATATATTTCACTGCATGTATTGTAATGAGAGTGTTTTCATTTCATATAGTGGTCTTTTATTCTCACCTGAAGCTATAAACTGATATTGTGCCTGGGTGAGGATAAATATCAGACAGTTGTAGGAGAAGCTTAAGTAATAAGGATGGGAGAATTGGAACTTCTTGGGTGAGAGGATTAAGCCTTTAACTTGAAAGTACGAAGTAACCTGGTGTCATACACACGCAAAGACGATGTCGCAGTACAGCAGATAACGAGCATGCGCATAAACACGGAAATATCAGTGTGACGATATATTCATTTTAAAGATAAAGTGACTGTGATGTGTCATGTTAAGTTAGACTAGGTCTTACGCCTAAACTTACATACAGCTTTTGTTTTGATCTAGGGCCGCCCACGACCTTTTTCCAGTTGTGAGATACTTGTTATCCCTACTCTACTGATTGTTCGAAGCATCTCGTACAACAGCCATAGCTTCCATTTTTAAAGCCATTTAATCGAACCCCGAAGCTTCCGGTGAGAGTCGGATGCTATGCCAACTACACCCACACGCTCGATCTGTCAGTCTGTTATAATGTGTCTAAGTATTTTAAGAAAAAACCTCACGTTATGTCATAGGAAGGATTGTCACAAATTTCAAGTGCATATACATATAGGCCAACTTTCAGACTATAATTAGAATAATATGTTTCACAGTTGAAAAAAGATATCTTGTTCACCTCACTTCCATTTTCATAGCTGACTCTGTTGCTTACATGGACAGGGGTTGGTTCTAAAGTCCCCAGACTCCAAATTATATCAAAGGTGGAAGAACAGTTTTCTGAAAATTCATTAGAAAACCCTTCATATGTCAAAACTTTTGAACAAAGAAAAAAGAAATATTCATTTATACAACCAAAGTTACCATTGTGATTGCCATGGGACCTGGTAAATGATCATTTCACCACCGAACAAATTGAAGCCCTCTCCCCCAGAAGGAAATAACAACAGTCATTTTTGAACGAATACCCTCTTTGCTTTGACATGAAACGTCAAGGTTGAAATTTCTTTGCTTAATTTAAAGGCCCAGTTCTCTCACCCCAAACAGTACCAATTCTCCTAACCTTCTTACTGAAGCCCCTCCCACAATTGTCTGAAATTCATCCTCATGTAGATACAATCTCAGTTTATTGCTTCAAGGTGAGTACAGAAAAACTCAATGTATATAATCAAAACACTCTCAGTACCGTTCATGCTGTGTAATATAAGCTTTGATACTCTGCATTGTTTGAATTAGCCGTCAATCAAAGCGCCGAGCAAATTGAGAATTTCGGTACCCCCATACCAAAATTGTAGTTTGGGGTGAGAGGTTTGGCCCTTTAAAATAGTAAGTGAGGTATTTATTCAATATTCAGATGCATCATTTGTGCAGCTGCTTTGTTTCCCTTCTGAAATAAACGTTTTGTGAGACCTTGAAAAAATTATTTTCCTGTCCAGCTGGTTGTAAAGAAGAGGAGGCTAATACAGTCAAGAGACACTGCAACAATCAGATGGGTGATAACATTTTTTGGCATGAACAATTTCTTGATCGGAGTTTGACAGTTGGTTTTTCTTATAAGCTTCAAAAATATGACAGCTTTGTATTTTTAAACTAAGTTATGTACCATTCAAGAAGCATTTGTTCTCTCAACTGCTTTGACGATCGGCCAGATCATCCATCACAAGTTAAGCGTTCATGGACCCTTTTAGTGTTTGGGATGTGTGTCTGAGTACCGTATATAGACGAATCCGGACAGCAAGTGATGGTCTGATTTTAGTCGGCCATTACTGGGGTCTATCAACTTTTAATGTTTCAATATCTAAGCTTGCCTGTAGCATTGACGGTTGTACAATGTAATGGCTCTTGATTACCTCAATTTCACTTTATATATTTTCATGTCATTTCATTTATTTGTTTTATCACAACAGTAAAATGAACAAGATAATATAGGCACAAAAGAAGTTAGAAAAGACGATAGTTGTGAATGGAAGTACTCTTAAAACTTTTCTGGGCTTAAGAAACAAAAGAACTCCCAAAGCGAGCGGACACAAAATAAACAGAAATTTGAAATTACATTTAGACAATAAATGAAGACGATTTCAGGCTGATGGACGCCACTAATGGCTGCCTACGGTCGCTAAACACAAGCGCTGATCGAATTCGTCTATAATGCTGAGTATAAGTTCGCTCGAAAATCAAAAGATGTCTGCCTCAAAAAGTACATATTCGGGAAGAAAAGCAGCAAACTTGCTCGAACGCGGAGAAGAAAGGCTACAAATCCGGGCTTTGTTGCCGCGGCCATGAATATCCGTGAATGTATTCATAAAATGTGCGTCTCGAAGGTTTCGAATTTGATGAACCAAAGTAGTTCAGGGAGTAGAAAATATTCCTCCTCCCCAGTCAAACCAGATTTCTCCTTCCTTAGGTGTAAATTTTTTCCCAAAAACTAACTTAAGGTAAAAATGTCATCTCTTATTCACCCCTTTGTTTTGATGATGTTTTAAAGAATTCTGAACTTTGTCGCACGTTTGACTCCTGTTATCCCACAGGGGACGGCTCCGCGTTTTTAAAGCTTCCCTTCCCGGCGGGATTGACTTTCATCCGACTGTTAAATGCAATCATAATTGTGAAATAAAGGTACGTTTTCCAGTTTCGTTCGGTTTTATCTGTCGAAAGCTGAATGGATGTACCTTTTTATTTCATCATGTATACGGCGAATAAAATGTGAAACTTGATCTTGCGATTGACACACAATTCACGTTGGCCAAGTGACAGATACACCTACAACAAAAGATCGATACAAAAGATCGATGACTTCTATTCACCCTTTGTTTTTAGAAAATAGGTTAGTTCATGGTAGTATGACTATACGGAAACAAGAGAGTTCCATTCACATTTCATCAAACATTGTGATGGTACTAACAATCCTCTGTAATCATTCATTTCGACAGAATAATTATGAATAGAACCCCCCCCCCCCCTCCCCCCTGTACTGATGGCTTTGTCACCTATAATTGTATTAAAAATTGATGTACACTTGTTAAGTTTTACACTTTTCCGTGAATTCTCCCAGTTAGCAAGTTATACCATCATAGCAACTGTACTTCAGGCGGTGTGGTCTACTTATGGCACTCTTTCATGTATCCCTACCGCAGTAATAGCTAGTTAGTCTTCAAAAAAGTCGCAGAAATAAATATCTAGATAAACCGGCTTTGAAAATAAACATTGTCGGAAAACTTGTGTTATATTTGTAAGTGATACTGAAACAGCACATTAAATAAAGCTAACACCTGTTGGTATCCTCTACAAGTACGACATTCTCCGATATTTGAAAATAAAGTATTATTTGTTAAATCAATGTATCAAGTCGGCCTTTCATACTACCTACATACCGTGATCGTTCTTATTGTGCACCTTTTTGCCGGTACGGGTTTTTCTTTTCTCTTTCACTTTTTCGATCGTGTTCGTTTTCATTGTGTGTACCTTTAAGTCCAGGACCCTCCTTTTCTTTTTTGTTTTGTTTTTCACCAGTCGCACTCATGTATTCAAACACAAAAATTTCACCCGGTTTTGTTTTTCAACACTGATCGGCTCTATGTTTGTCGTGTCCATTTTCAGTATTGGTTGTTATATTGAGTTTTTGCCACCTGATGAAGGGTTTGTACCCGAAATGTCGCGGAGTTTTCAGCACACGTCTAAGCATCTTTTACTACCTCTCATCGACCTACACATTTCTACAGCGATCCGCAGCATTTCGACTTTATTTCCATATAGATGTAAACAATTGTATGTATGTATGTAAATATATATATATATGTATATAAATAAATATATATATATATAAATATATATATATATATATATATATATATATATATATATATATATATATATATATATATATATATATATATATATATATATATATATATATATATATATATATATATATATATATATATATATATATATATATATATATATATATATACATATAAAGGTCGAAAAGAATTAGTAAAAAGTGCTTAAAAGTTTGAGGAAAACTCCACGAAGTTTCGGGTATAACCCTTCATCGGGTGGCAAAACCCAAACTGAACAACTAACAGTAAAAATTGGACACGACAAACATCTAATCCAAAGCGATCGCCGTAAAAACAGAACCGGACGAAAGTGACTGTCAGAAAACACGAGTGCGAAGGATGAAACACAAATCAAAAATAGAAAGAGAGCGTCCTGAATGAAAAAGTGCACGTACAAATCGAACATGGTCGGAAAAAAAGGGAAAAAGTAGACAAAAACTAGGTCCGGAAAAAATAATAATTAGGGCTACACAGTAAAAAAATGAGCACGAACAGGTTAGTGTAAAAGGAGTAAAAACTGGCTCAAAAAAGGGGTGAATATTACAAAAGGTCAATTCTAACGTTCAGGCCGTGTAAAAACAGAACCGGACGAGATCTAGTACTACACCTCTAATTTTTATGGTGTGATGCTTCTTTTACCGTGTATAAATATAAAAATATATATATATACATATATATTTATATATATATATATATATATACATATATATATATATATATATATATATATATATATATATATATATATATATATATATATATATATATATATATATTTATATATATATATGTGGCAAAACCCAAACTGAACAACTAAACTAACAGTAAACATTGGACACGACAAACATCAAATCCGAAGCGATCGCTGTAAAAACAGAACCGGACGAAAGTGATTGTCAAAAAAACATGAGTGCGAAGGATGAAACACAAATCAAAAAAAGAAAAAGATGGTCCTGGATGAAAAAGTGCACGTACAAAACGAACATGGTCAGAAAAAAGGAGAAAGAAGTAGATAAAAACTAGGTCCGGAAAAAAATAGTAATTAGGCCTACACAATAAATACGTTTCGGGTTTATACCCGAAACGTCGTGGAGTTTATATATAACACAAAAAATAGATATATATATCTATTTTTTGTGTTCTTTTGTTATTTGGTTTCTTTACTTTCCAACACACGCCACCTATCATGTCATATATATATATATATATATATATATATATTTATATTTATATATATATACATTTATATATATATATATATATATATATATATATATATATATATATATATATATATATATATATATATATATATATATATATATATATATATATATATATATATATATATTTATATTTATATATATATACATTTATATCATGTGCCTAATTTTCACGTTGGGAAAGGTGCGTCGTTTGAGAGAACGTACACTATTGGGAAATTGCACTCACGTTTTATCTTCTGTGCAGGGGAAATCGTTTCGCCTTAGTGTTTTAACGTTTTAGACACTGGTTTGATATACTAATATGGAACTGTATATGCAAGTCCTATTGTTTAGTTAAAGTATATCAAATTACTTCAATGTAAAGGCCTATCAGTTTATGTAAATGTATCCGTTTAATACAAAGGTATTATGGGACATTGAAATGTATTTATAAATATACAAAATGTACATAATTTTGGATGGCTTTTTTTCCTGGGTGTGATTACTTTGCTAGTCTGCTACCGAACTCTTTAGTTGGAGTAGCAGTTCCCTAGCCACACACTCACACTGTAAGCGTTTCTATGTATAACATTTTCATATTTTCAATTTGTCGAATTTGTGATGCATGCTGGAATCAAGTATTGCATTCTACCTGGATTAAAATAGTACCTTTAGGTATCCTTTTAGATGTCTGTACCCTGTCCCCTATGTTCTTATGAACTAGTTCTCTGTCTAATTAACACTTTTCCGAATGGCTTACCGTAAGAGACGGCTATATCTTAATGGCCTCGCCCCATCTCCAGTAAAGCCGCCAATGTTTATGTTTGTTTAGAGCAGACAGGGGTTGAACACGCTAGCAAAATAACTAGCTCGAGGGACCGATTATTTATCATCCTAACAAGGTAGCGATGGAGAGTGTTTAATATAGTGCCCCCTTTTGTTATTAATGAACCCCTCTTCTCACATGAGAGCTCGAAAACAGAGATATGGGAAGCTCCACTTGTGATAACAAATGACTATGTGACAAGACAAGTACTTTGTTTAAGTTCCTGCCAATAGGTAAGACACCAGATGACAAAAGCCAAGGTCATCCGGAGCAGTAAGACCTCCCTAGTAGCGAAAATATCTGATGGACAGATTGTAGTCTCGGAGGAGAGATAAAAGTATTGCTTATACTAAATTCAAGCTTTGGCCTAAGTCATATCCTAACCATTTGATTTAAGGTTGCATTAACGTCAAACTATCTCCTCAGATATCGTTCCCATGGCAATAAAACATGTCAGATGCAGTGAAGAGCTCCGCTAAATTGTGCCCTAATAAGCTGCGAACGCCTTGAGAGAGCACTTTCAAGTTCAGTGAATTATTTGACCTGTCGATATGTCGCTAATTAGATACAAGTAACAAGTTAGTCTGTATAGATAGCGTTAAGTGCAACAATACGATTGAAATTTATACAAACCTACTGCGACTAGTGAATTGGTCGTTAGATATTACGAACCGCAGAAGGGGTAAGCTGAAGGAATCTGTCAAAGCTTATTAGCTTTATCTTGTTTTTTGCCTCGAAGGAGAAGATAACATGTCTAATTTACAAGGAAACTGATCTTCTGAATAAAGTGCTTCTGCACTAGCGATTAAGGGGTCGTTGAATTGTTTATATTAACAGAACGACTCGTTCATTATTTTTTGTTTCGCTATCTTCTTCTTCATCAAGAGGGAATTACTTTTGGCATCTATTTGCTAAATGTGCAAACAATGGAATTCGGTAGACTTGGAAAATATGAAGGAGTTACAGTTGTGTGTAACATACCAGTTCAGCGAAATTGCCACTACTCCATGCTTAAAACTGATTTGCCGCGAAAGCCTACTGTAAAACGGTTGGGCCCATTCCAGACTTCTCTATAGGCTTTTATGGACAGAGGATCATGAAAACGAGATGATAAGATTCACATGACGACACATGATTCAAACAATTTAAGACCTACTAAGAATCTAAGATGGCAGTCGCGTAGCTAGTTAACTGTGTAATTTGACCATAGGCCTGTAAAATTTAAGGTAAAATATATGACAGCATGAAAAATAATACTTTCAAAGGCTTTAAGTTTGTTGGTTGAAATTTCACCAAAAGTTGATTTTTTCAAACGGGCATGTCCAAAATTCTAAGCAGCACAGGTATAGCCATCTTTCACCTACGTATATAAACAGATCCGGTGGCAGCAATCTAAGCACGTAACTAAATCCATAAATAAGGGGCCCAAATAATGACATTTTGGTTTAAAATTGGATGCTGTGTTGTAAAGGAAAAGCAAAAGAAATATATATATATATATATATATATATATATATATATATATATATATATATATATATATATATATATATATATATATATATATATATATATATATATATATATATATATATATATATATATATATATAATGAAAAAAGAGAGGGTAACGCCTTCATCATATCCAGTAAATCATAGAAAACAATATATTTCAAGCTACCTCGCTCTTCCTCAGTTGTTAACGACAAAATGGAAGTCAACAAGCTGAACTACGAGCAAGCCCAGCACTAAGTGATACAGGGAATAAAGCATAACACAAAAGAATTACAATTAGATAACAATTAGACATAATGGGCCTAAAGAGATTAAGAAGATTACGTTTGTTGTACCCAGGAGTAGTTACTCAAAATTGATAGATCCCTATTTAACCCTGTTATATGTGACTTAAGCTTAAGGATAGTGCTCAATTCGTATTGTTTTCGTTTCTCCGCCGAAGGAAAATTGCCTGCAAGTAAAAGAAATCGTAAATCGGATAAAGAGTGGCCAGGTAAGTTAAAGTGAGCTGCTACAGGTAAACCTGTTTTGTTGTGTCTGATAGAATGTTTATGGTTATTAAATCTTAGTCGAAATCTATCACCTGTCTCTCCCACGTATGCAATTTCAGGGCATTTAACACAAAAAAGGTAATATACAACATTAGACGAGTTACAGTTGAAGGGACCGGGAGTAAGTTTGACCCCAGAGGAAGTATCAATGAAGTGGGTAGAGTTATCAATAAAAGTACAAAGTTGACACCTAGGTTTATTACAGGGTCGGTTGCCTCCTGAGGTAGCGCTGCGAAAAGGTTTGTTTCTGCTAATAATAGATCTTAAATTACGGGGTTGTTTACGCGCTATGGTAGGAGGTAGAGGAAAAATTTCCTTAATTTCAGGGTCACTTTGGAGGATGCTCCAGGAAGACCTGATTTCCTGTAGGAGGGAGTCAAGGTCGGGATGATGGGTAAGGACTAGGGGGGGTGCGCTCTAAAGTGTTCTTCTCTCTATACTGTAGGAGCCGCTCACGCTTGAGTGGTTCAACACGTCGGAAAGCGGTATCTAAAAGTTTGAAAGGGTATCCTCTGCATAGGAAATAGTGGAAAAGGTTTGTACTTTCTTTGACAAAATCAGAGTTATCGGAGCAAATGCGTTTGTATCTAAGAAGCTGACTGTAAACTATAGATCTTTTAATATGTAACGGGTGAAAGCTCCTATAATGGAGGTAAGAGTGTCTGTCGGTAGGTTTACTATACACTTTCGTAGCAACACGACCCTCTTTAAGACAAACCTCGACATCAAGGAAGGGGATACTGACTTGGGAGGACTCCATTGTAAATTTTATAGAGGGATGTTGGTCATTAGCCAGTTGAAAAAATTTTAAGAGTTCTTCAGGTCCCTCATTCCAGATAAAGAAAATGTCATCTATATATCTAACATAGAAAAACGGTTTAACATTGGCCGAGCTTAATAATTTATGTTCAAAGTCCGCTATAAACAAATTTGCATATGAGGGTGCCATTCTAGTACCCATGGCTGTACCGTTGGTCTGTATAAAATTTCTCATATATATACATATATATATATATATATATATATATATATATATATATATACTGCTTAATGCGGGCTAAGGTGGACATGCTTTTAAACGGGTACTTTGGTGGACATACTATTGTGGTACTATGGTAGATGTATTATGCACCATTCAGGCATGTAAGAGTGAAGTGGTGGAGGTGGCATACATATGTCTTAAGCCTGGAAAATCAGCTGGTTATGATGATATTAGTCCCTCTATTGTAAAAAAGGCGATTTCGTATATAACCAAGCCTCTTACTCATATTTTTAATGTTTCTTTATCTAACGCCAAATTTCCCGACCAGCTTAAAATGGCAAAAGTAATTCCAGTCTTTAAGAAAGGTGACTCAAATACCTTTTCTAATTATCGTCCTGTCTCTGTTCTACCGTGCTTCTCAAAGCTACTTGAGCGTCTCATTTATAACCGTATTGTAAAATTTCTTGATAAACATAATATTCTTTTCAAACATCAGTATGGATTCCGCTCTGGAACATCCACAGAAATGGCACTTTCTGAAGCAGTTGAAAAACTTAGAAATTCAATGAGTAAAAAACTAACAACAGCCGGCATTTTCCTTGACTTGTCCAAAGCGTTCGACACTATCGACCACAATATCCTCTGTCATAAGCTAAATTATTGCGGTATCCGTGGGATTTTTTTGTCCTGGTTTAAAAGTTATTTAATGAACAGACAGCAATTTGTGATTCTAAATGGTTACAGCTCTAACATACGAACGATTACCTGCGGTGTCCCACAAGGTTCCATCCTTGGTCCACTCCTTTTATCATTTATGTTAACGACATCGGTAGTCTCTCATCCAATGCTTCTGTCGTGCTATTTGCTGATGACACAAATATTTTCTTTAGTGATAATGATGTAAACAAACTTCAACGTATTATTACCAATGAACTCATTGTGTACACTAACTGGTTTGCGGCTAACAAGCTGTCACTTAATATAGATAAAACTAATTACATCATTTTCAATGAAAAGAGTAATATGAGTAACTTAAGTATTAAAATCAATGGTTCTTATTTGAAGAGAGTTGACTATGTAAAGTTCCTAGGGGTTTACATCGATTCCAAGCTTTCATGGAATGAGCATATCAATCATGTATCAAACCAAGTAGCAAAGGGGGTAGGGGTCCTATCACAGTTAAACACATTTTACCAAAGCATGTTCTAAGGTCTTTGTATCAAAAGTTAATTATACCACATCTGTCATATTGTTGCATAATCTGGTCAGACGCTAGTCATCAGTATTTAAATAAATTGATAGTTCTTCAAAAGAGAGCTATAAGACATATTACTCTTTCGGGTTACTATGATCATACCAATTTTTTGTTCAAGTCTCTTAATTTACTCAAATTCACGGACCTCATTAGACTGAATATAGCCAAGTTTGTTTATCGCGCTCAACGGAATCAATTGCCACCTTCTCTAAAAGATTTTTTCGTCCCTAATTCTGCAATTCATGAACACTGTACTAGACAATCCGATTACTTGCATATCCCCAACTGTAGATCAACCTTTTTAATGAAAGGATTACACTACCGTGCAGCCACCTTGTGGAATTCTATTCCAGTTACATTGAAGCGCAAGCCGTCTATTTTTAGTTTTAAGAGGAACCTTCAAAATTATTTCATCGGAATGTATTAAAAGAGAGAGAAAAAAATCCTTTCCTTCTATTTCTTACCATTTAGGTAGTATTAGACTTGGCTCCTATGTAGGGTCTTGAGGTATGGTTTGGTGTTAGTAGGTGGTTGGGGGTGGGGATGTAGGTGGGGTGGGAGAGGGTGTGTGATATGGGGCTATGGGTGGTTGTTCTAGGTGTTAGATTGTTTTGCCGTCTGCACTTAATGTTACCAACATTTGTTCCCTTTTTCGGCACTCTTTTGTTTGCGACTAAGTATCTTAGGTTGTTTTGTTTTTGTACTTTACACTTTTTCTTTCAAGGGAGTGTTCTGCCTTTAATGTTAAGCCCCCAAGGGTTTTGTAGATCACTTCCTTTCTCTACTCTGTCTATTCTATATTGTTACTATGTAACTGTTATATTATGTAATATTGTACATTGTAGTGAAAAAACAAATAAATGAAATGATACTGCATGGTGTCTAGTACCACTATGGCATGTCTCCAGTACCGCAGTGAGGCTGCTTTTAAGCCCCATGTTGTATTCGAGATATAATGTTGGCTTCACATGAAATCGTGTCCACTTAAGGTGTATCACCTTTATTTGAAGTCCACAGATTGACCCAATTTGAAACAGGCAACATTCAACCACTGATGTCTACTGAGGGAGTGATTGAATCGGGTTCATTTGTTGACACAAAATAGATGGCGCTCTGTTTTATCAGAAGTCATGCTTTGGAGTTACTCACTCTCCAGAAAATACTCTTCCGAGAGGCCTGAACAAAACGTGGACACATAAATGTCCACTTAATGTCAAAGTCCACGTTTTAACTCAATTTTTCTTGCGCAATGTCCACGATAGCCCGCATTGAGATAAATATTTATTTATATATATATATATATATATATATATATATATATATATATATATATATATATATATATATATATATATATATATATATATATATATATATATATATCTTTCTCCTCACTTTCTAAAATAGATATATATATATATATATATATAAATATAAATATATATATATATATATATATGTATGTATGTATGTATGTATGTATGTAATATATATATATACAAGAATATAAGGACTAAGGTACTGTGATGCACTGGAGAAAACATAGGTCGATGCAAAAACATTGTAATACACAGTGCAATATAATTGAACCAAAAATGGAGTTGAACAAAAAATGGAGTTGAACGAAAAATACAAATTACGACGTTTCGGGCTACATACCCTTCAACACGGTAACAGAAAGTCAACTGAAGTCACACAAATGAGGAGTCAAAGTCAAGGAAAAAGCACCAGTCAACAACAAGATTAAAATCATTCAAGCAGTGATTCTAGCTTAGAATTAAGGCCATGGGGGTGAAGAGTGCCAAGTTTAAGGATAAGACGGTTTTCAGTCGTGAGACGATCAATATGGGTTCCTTTACAGGTTAATGCGGCCGTGACCAAAGTCTGTAATTGTACAAAGGGAGGGCGGATTAAAATGGGCTGCTACAGGAAAGCCAGACAAGTTAAGTTTAATAGATCGGAGGTGTTCAGTGATTCTATCGGCCAGCCTCCGTTTGGTTTCACCAACATACAGAATTTTACAGCGTTTACAACTTAAAATGTAAATAACATTGGGAGAAATACAAGTGAAATGATCAGTAACTTTGAACACATGAGAGGGTCCTTGAATCGATAACAGTTGGTCTCCGGAGACAACAGGGCAAGTGTTACACCGTTTGCGTTTACAGGGAAAGGTCCCAGGGTTGGGGACAGGAGAGTGGTGGGGGTGGGAAGATCTTACTAAATGATCACCAATGTTGCGATCTCTTTTGAAGGCAACTAAAGGGGGGCGAGTAAAGATGGACTTAGTGGTAGGGTCAGACATGAGGGTCTTAAATTTCTTAATAATGAAACGCTTAATGGGTTCCACGGAAGGGTGGAAGGGCAGCACCAGAGTGATACGGTCGGAATTAGAATTAGGGGCCTTAATGTCTAAAATAGAGGACCTACTGATGGATTTAACACGACGGTTAGCGACCTTTACGATTTTATCGGGGTAACCCCTGTTAGCAAAGAAATTCGAAAGTTGATTGGAAGTGTGAATGAAATCGGCGTTAACAGAGCAAATTCTTTTAGCTCTAAGAAACTGATAAAAGGGGATTGAGTTTTTACACTTAGGGGGGTGACAAGAGGAATACAATAAGAAATTGTGAGAGTCAGTATCCTTGAAATGAATATTAGATCTGATAGAACGATCTACGATGGTAAGCCTTAAGTCTAAGAAGGTAGCACTAGAGGTAGAAATAGTATGGGTAAACTTAAAATTAGGATCAAAGGTGGAAACAAAGTTCACAAATTCTTGAGCTTCATCAAAAGTGCCAAAAAAGGCCAAAAAAATATCATCAATATAACGTTTATATAAAATTGGGGTGGTTCCGTTATACTGCTGGAAAAGGTTACGTTCGAAAAGTCCAAGAGCGAGACATGCCACAGAAGGGCCCATTTTAGTCCCCATAGCAACTGCTTTAATTTGCTTATAAAAGCGTTCATTAAATTGAAAAGAGTTGGACGTAAGAACAAGCTCAGCTAAACGAAGTAGGGTTGAAGTAGAGATAGTCTGGTCGCTCCGCTGGTCGAGGTAAAATTTCAAAGCTATGAGGGCGACGTTGTGCGGGATTGACGTATATAAACTTGACACATCCATGGTAAATAAGTAATAACTACTATGCGAAGACTCTGGGAAACGAAACTCTGACAGCATACGTAAGAGATGAGGTGAATCTTGCACGAAAGAAGGTAGGGAAGAAACCAAAGGCCTGAGAGTAGAGTCTAAAAATTCGGAAATGTAGACTGTAGGACAGCTATGAAAGCTATAGGACAGCTATAAAAGAATATATATATATATATTTATGTCCTTCTAAGCTTATATTTTTTTTATTACCATCGGCACACTTAAATCAGTTGCAAAATTTGGGTGCATTTTGGTTATTGCAATTTTTATGGTCTTGTGTACAACGGGACACCTTTTGATGTCCCGGGTAAATATTTACCCGGGGAACTCGAGGCTTTCCAAAAATTATATGTTGAAGTCATTCATTCTTTTCCAAATAGGTAGTGACAAGGTACGGTAAAATGGAGCACAGAATTGTTTGCCACAAATTTTTCAGCTTGCCATAAGTACACAACATGGGTCACGTGTAAACAATAAAGTGGGACACCAAAATTTTGGTTTTCGTTTACACGTGAAACCCATGAACTCTGCTCCAATACACTCCCTGGGCCAAACTTATAACGAGAAAATGACATAATGTACCTACATTTTGATAATGCAGAACATTAAATCAAGCATATTATTTTTTATTATTTCCATACAATTCAAAACAAAAAACACAGTGCCAGTTGATTTTTTCTTGTCAAAGCTTAGGTGTCCCGTCTACACGTGAAACATGACAGTATCTTGTAACATAAATTCCAAGTGCAAAACGTAAAAATGTTTTGTTGTATATTGTTTGAAATGTAACAACAGATGGATGTATCTTAAGTTATAATATTGGAAGATTAAATGTTAATCTTTCATAAACAAATCTGTTCTAAGAAAGTATCACAATGTAAACGGGACATCAAAAACTATTGGTACCCTTATTTATGGAATGACCCACGTGCATAGAACGTAAACGAAGCATTCACTGCCCTTAACATACTACGCCCAAGGGGCTAAAAGCCTAAAACTTAAAGGGCCAAACCTCTCACCCCAAACTACAATTTTGGAACCCGGGTACCAAAATTCTCAATTGGCTCAGCTCTTTGATTGACAGCTAATTCAAACAATTCAGAGTGCCAAAGCTTATATTACACAGCATGAATGGTACTGAGAGTGTTTTGATAATGTTAATTGAGTATTTCTGTACTAATCCCGAAGCAATAAACTGAGATTGTGTCTGGATGAGGATGAATTTCAGACAATTGTGGGAGGGGCTTCAGTACGAAGGTTAGGAGAATTGGTACTGTTTGGGGTGAGAGAAATGGGTCTTTAACATGATTCTTCTACCATAGATTCACGAGGATTTTGAGAAGTAATTTAAACACAATCAAAAGGCGTATCCATCTAATCGATATATTCATCACGATAGAGCAACTGGGGGGAAATTTCTTTATTTTCAGTTGTGAAGTAGTCGTCAAAAACGAAAACGTGTAGGCTATATCAAATATATTGATAAGTTACCTTCATAGAAGCTGTCGAATGTGTAAAATCATTGGAATTAAAGTGGCTCCAACAAATGTTCCCAAACCTCTTAAGTTTTCTTTACATACCAATGACAAATGGACTTAGACAATCCCCGTATCACACTGACAAATAACCGTTTTACGAGTAAGAACTTAATTAACGGTTCAATTCGATTTTCAAATATTCGTGACCAGACACTTTCTCAAATTATGCACAAATCCGTTACAAATCAGAACACCACAAAATTCAAAATTTCAAAAAAAGTTGGATGTGAAACTCAACTATTTAGTGACCTTGTAACACTCTAATTAAGTTATCGATATCAACTCAATGAGCTCGTTTAAGAATGCAGCATACGTGGGTACAAGTTTACTATACGTCTGACGCTCGGGCAAGCTGTAAAATCAGGTCGAACTCGGTCGAGTAGGCGACTTGGAAACTAAAAGTACAGCGAATGATTTTCTTATGAAATGCAGGGTGATTGCCCCATTCATCCGAGGACATTATAGACTATTTAAAATATTGCCACATGACGAAAACATTCATGTTACTTTTCACTAGATGATATTAAATTAAAATTAATTTAGAAATCCATTGGGTCGGAAGTTATCTAGCTACCTGTTCGTGCCTCTGCCCATATTTAGATGTGAAACTAGTCATGTTAACGAATCAACTGGCATATATGTAACCTCCGTGTGTGGCATTTGCGTACTTGTGTTAAGATTACAACAAACCGTGGTTTGTTTAGTGCACCATACGGAGACCCTTCGGGGGAACAGCAAGTTGATGGAACGCCTCAATTAAAAATGACGTGATATGTGCACCAAATTATCTGTCGATCTGTTCACCTCCTGCGACGCGTGTCTTTACGTATCACGAATGACAGGAGTTACAGGAAGGCCGAACATCAGGTCAATAGTTTTACGAGATGACTAAGATAGGACTAGCTCATAATATTGCTGACATTTTCAATGTAGACTTACATTTACACAAGGTAGCAGCTATAAAAGGAACCGGCTTCCCGAGATCTTCGAGTTGGAACCGGGTAGTCAATGGGGACCGGAGGGGGCCAAAAGTGGCGAACCCCCTCCCTAAAATTCCCCTTCCCCTCTAGAAAGGTTGAAGTTTGCCCTTAATACATTGTTATGCACTGATTTTTACGTCCATTCAGTACCTAATGTAGCTATATACGACGCCACGGTAGGCTAAATCTTGCTATAAGAATACAAAACCCTCAACCGCCCGTAATTGTCCATGAAGGGCAACTGGCTAGGTGTTTTATGCATGCACGCCAAAAAGAAGTCGGTTCATGTCATATAGGTAAATCAGCCGGGTATTACCCGAAAGCTACCTTTTTGAAGAAGACGGCAGTGCTCACAAATGTACCGTTGGCTAGCCAAACTTCAGTAGCAAATGAAAGTAATGCGGACCATCAAACAGTTTCGGAGGGTACGCACTGGGTCTGGAAATTGTCCCTCCACCTCCTTCCAGCCTTACAATACACACTGACTCTCCTCGAATTTGCCTTCTGTACTTTTACAGTAACCCGCGGAGCGGACAAAACCTTTTTGTTAATCAACTCAAGTCCTGCTGCCCTCAGTTTTTGCGTAGAGATGCCAACGTCAGACACAAGGCGCTACGTATAGGCCAACAGAATGGTTACGTTTCGTTCTCGTTAACGGGACGTACCGTACTTAGTTGATACCGACAACTTATCCAGGGTTTCAAAGGGTAGGCCTACTGCCATATTACAATGCTATATTTCAATTCATAGTTAATCAAATTTCAATTCCAACAGTTAAAAGAATTCTCCATCGCTAAGCTTGTGTTGATATGTTAAAGAGGAACGTATTCTAAGCAGTTTCATTCATTTCCCATGTTCGGTTCTCAATATATTAGCAGTAGTAGCTGGACACACTTTCTATAAAAAGTGAACTTGAAGGAAGCAGACGTGATGTTTTGGTTTACTTTATTCAAAGTTAGTCAGTTAGATGAGATTTAAAAGGCAGTGTGACATGTCAGCAAAATAACCTGACTTCATTGGATTATTATGAAGCGAACTTTTCTAATGAAAATCCGTTGAAATTATTTTAATATCTTTCACGGTCCTCAAAATTTACCTCTTCGAAGTTTTAATGTTTCTGAAGCGACTTACAACAATAATGATGTAGAGTGCTGCACAGTGTTGGCATTTTTTTCTATTTTTTGTTAACCCTATTTAACTATCTCTTTATTACTCGACAGATAGTCTACGGTTTGGTGATTGGTATTAATGATTTTCAAGGACACAAATTAAAATTTCAAAATAAAACCCCTACTACAAACTATTGTTACCACTGTTCTTGAAATGGAGATTGAAAAACAAAGGATAACATATATGGCATGTCCCTCCCACGACATCACAAGATTTGCATATTGAGCTCATTTTTATTAATGATTGAGTGAAAACCAGAAATTGCATTGCAAAATGGTCAATTCTTGACGGGTTTATGGGCAATTGCGGCTATTTGTTTCTTTTTGACGCTTTGTTATTTTTATGTCACACGACGTTTAACAACACGAGTGTGTTATATAGTTTCATCTAGATAATTCGGTTATTCAGGTCCATCCCTTTAGTCGCCTTTAACGACAGGCGGAAAGTACGGTGAGCATATGCTACACACAGCCCACAGGGACAACCATGGAGGGATTTGCTCCGCTTCATAGCGCCGACAACCCGCCAGTCGTGGAGTTAGTAACATCAGTCTTGTGTGCGGTAGTAAGGGGCAAACTACCCACACAAGAAATCGACACCCCACCTGGACAGACTTGTAGTCGAGTACAAAATTGTGAGTACGAGTACATAGCCCAGAGTACTAGTACGAGTACGGAGACTAGGTACTCGAGTACGAGTACGAGTGCACAATTTTGTCAGGGCTCGAGTACGAGTACAAACCACCCGAGTACAAGTACGAGTACGCAGCTGATGAGCACGAGTACAATTTCACAGATTGTTATTATGATCATCAGATGTTTTGTGTTCCTCGAAAGCGAAATCTATAATTTTGGGCAGGGCAGACATCTTGACTATTTTCTCTTGTGGTTTTTGTAGTCAAGTACTAAGAGCACCTGTTGTACTTCCACAATGTCATATTATTCAGAGAGGAGATGCTTATACTTAACCTATTGACTACATAACTATCTTTAACTGAAAAATCCTCCCAACTCAACAAACCGACACTCTTCGAGGTTCCTGATAGAATAGCCTGCATAATGTTTCCCTTTTCTCAGAAAGTGTAAGTGGTTTGTTTTTAATTAATTTCTGAGTTACAGAGGGTTGCCAATTGAAAGAGTTTCACTACTGGCCAATTGTTTGAACTAGCTGAGAATAATAAATTGAACTTAAAGGGAATTTTAAGGAATAACTTGAATGAGGTGTTGCACTTGATAATTGATATGGAGGGAATCATGGTACTCGAGTACGAGTACGAGTACCCCGATCCAGAGTACGAGTATGAGTACGAGTACGCAGATCCAGAGTACGAGTACGAGTACGGAGGTTAGGTACTCGAGTACGAGTACAGAAATCGGCACTCGAGTCCGGACTCGAGTACTACAAGTCTGCACCTGGATGCAGTCGTCATCATTCTATGTAGAAGATTTAACACATTCAATAGAGGCTTTTCACATGACGTCATAATACTCTCCGGCGGCCATGTTGGAGTACATGAAACTACGTAGTAAACCACACTGGGCGCGCTTGCTCGTTGAATGTGTACACACCGTGCCCACCACAATGCACTCTGTGCAGTGCGTTCGGCACAAAGCCACGTGTATTTGGCATGAATGTCCTCCAGCATGGCGGTTCCGTGACGTTATTGCAAAGCCTCTATTGGCTACTATCTCGAAAACCGAACATGTGAAATGAAGAATAAAATTTTCACCAGAATGCTCAGAATATCTGCTTCTTTGACAGGTCAAAATGAATTTGACTCTGGAGTATTCTTTTAAGGGAAAAGTTAAAGTTATGGATATTTTAAATACTGGTCTGCAAAGGTTTTGAGGTGCATATATGCTACTTTGAAAAAGTGTCGGGTCACCAATTTCTAAAAAACCTTATTGAAACGTTCTTTACCCGCGCATGCAATTTTTGTATTTAGGATACTGGTATTTCGTAAGTTTGGCCATTTATTATCACTTGGTGAAGAAAGTTTACACACTTGGAAACATTTTGTGAATTTCAAGAACCATCTTAAAGTTACGGTTTCGGTTTTTAATTTATTGTCTATGTCGGTTAGTTAGAAGCAGGGGGGGGGGGTGCGGTCCTGGAGGCACGGGGCAATTGGCACTCTAATGGAAATATTGGAAGAAACAAATTGTTTTGCACCCCCCCCCCCCTCACCCAATAATTCACGAAGATTAAAAACAGTCATAGGGAAATATTGCGTTTGTTTCGCAAGAAAAGTTCATCCTTTTTGAAAACTGATATTTATTGACACAGGTTGATAAATTATTAAAAGTAAGGCAGTATGGTAGCTTCTTTAAGAAATAAGAAATAAGACATTCAGTTCTTTGCTGTTCAAGAATAATTTGTTCACCCTAACTTTCAACATTTCAAATGATGCAACGACAATTGCTCTTTTTGCGCATAGTATTTTGAAGAGATGGGTTGTTGGACAGTGTCCCAGACTGAATTGTTGGAGAGTGTCCCAGCCATTTTCTTCGTACTCTTTGTGGACCATTTTAAACACAATATTCCCCTTTAAGGGCCTCTGATGTAAGCCTGAGTGTATGTGCATGTTAATGTGATGCATATTTGTTAGACTGTTAGTGTGTGTGCTCGTGTGCGCTCTCATCATTAGTATGGGTGGATTGCCAACAGACGATTCCGGTCTCGGACACGATCCATGGTTTGACTGACTGTTGGAAATTCTTGCACCCACCCCTTTCCCCACCTCCTCGACCACAAACTAGATCTACGTCTATGGCAAGCCGAATGTTAAATAAATAGAAAATCCAAGATTTTCGGTTGATAATCTTGGATTATCAACAATAAACCAGGTTTATCACTAGATAATCCAAGATTGTCAAAATAACTTGGACTATCGACCGATAATCCAAGATTATCAAATTAATTTGGTATATCGGCCGACAATCTTGGATTGTCCATTACTTGATGTATACTTCATGCGATAAACCTGGATTATCAACTGATAATCCTGGATTATCGTCGATAATCCAAGATTATCAGTTGATAATCTTGGATTCTCGACCGACAATCTTGGATTCTCGAAAAATATTTTGATAATCTTGGATTATCGGTTGATAATCTTGGATTCTTGACCGATAATCTTGGATTATCAAAACACAATTTGATAATCTTGGATTCACGATCGATAATCTTGGATTATCAATTTTTTTTTACAATCTTGGATTATCGGTTGATAATCTTGGATTCTCGACCGATAATCTTGGATTATCAAAACACAATTTGATAATCTTGGATTATCGACCGAGAATCCAAGATTTTCGTTCGAGAATCCAAGATTATCGGTTGAGAACCCAAGATTGTCGGCAGAGAATCCAAGATTGTCGGCCGAGAATCCAAGATTGTCGGTCGATAATCCAAGATTATCAGTCAAGAATCTTGGATTATCGAGCCAATTGTGCAAAAAAAAGTGATAATCCAAGATTCTCGAGCGATAAACAAAGTTTGAAAAGCCGAATGTTTAATTAATATATAATCCAAGATTATCGTTCGGTAATCTTGGATTTTCGATCGAGAATCCAGGATTTTCAAAATGATTTTGTATATCGGGCGAGAATCGAAGATTATCGGCGAAAAACCGGGATTTTCATGTGATAATCCAAGATTATCATTTGATAAACCTGGTTTATCGCCGACAATCTTGGATTATCTTTAGATAAACCTGGTTTATCGTTGATAATCCAAGATTATCGACCGATAATCCAAGATTATCAGTCGAAAATCCAAGATTATCAATCGACAATCTTGGATTATCGGTCGATAATCTTGGATTTTCTATTTATTGAACATTCGGCTTGCCATATACGTCCCTCATTAAAAGGTCTTGTTACAAGAGTGCAATGTAAAATCGGGCAATTGCATAGCCATGACAGCGTTCGTTGTTACTACAGAGGTGATAATAGGTAATTCATTTATCCTCTTTACAACGGTCAGGATGACTAAGAATGAAGGCAATGGTGGCAAGAACTGTATGAAAGTAGGTATTCTGAAGTGTGTGTGTATGTATGGGAGTAGATATTTTGAAGTGCGTGAGTGTGTGTTGGTGGGGGGGGGGGGTAATCATGGAAACGAGTCAATATGTTCAAGAAAATAAAATGCATCAGTTTTCAGATTAAGGGGACCAAAATCATGCTCACAACAGAAAAATATTGAGGCTAAACTTAAAGGGCAAGAGCAGTCATCCCAAATGAAGAAGTGTAGTAGACTGTCCAGTTTCATGATTGGCTGTTGGAAGTCATGTGACAACATTTTTCCTCTCCATATGTGAAATTTACCAGAAATAACTGCTTGGTTCACCTTGAATATGCAATAGTACAGTCATAAATTGTAGTGAAAGACACTTTGAAGAGAAATAAGAGGAAAATTGTGTTTTCTAGCTTTTTCTTCAAAATAAGTTTGGGGGACTGCTCTTAGTCACCACCATCTTTCTTCAAGGGCGTCGATCGTGGAGGGCAGGGGTCACTTGCCACCCCAGTGAAAATATTGTTGGGAAAACATATGCCCACCCACAAAATAATTCACTCAGATTTAAAAAGAAAACAGCTGGTAGAATAAACAAATGTAACATTATGGTATACAGATGACTTTATGCGTGGCTTTCAAGGAACGTTTATTTGACTATTTTAGTATATTACTGAACGCTGAATGAGTATGTTTTGTTTACGGGCCTGTCAATGTAAGCGTGCATGCGTGTTTGTTCGTGTCCTTTTCAATGTATGAGCTCGCGTTCGTGTTGTTGGATTTCGAATCCGCCTGGGACATGATCCAGGGTTCTTGCTGATGAAAAATTTTGCCCCTTTAATCCACAAGCCAGATCGACCCCTCTGCCCTTCGTTACTAGTTTATGACTGTATTCTACAAGACTTTATCTATTTTATTTGCATTATATTTGCATTTGGACATACGCATGGCCGTACGGGACTATTTCTCTTAGGTTGGGGTGTTTTTTTTTTTTTTGTCCGAATCCAAATCCCACCCCATGCAGGGCATAATCTCTTCCCGACTGAGGCACCGAATTCTGCTCGATTCTGTAAGGTTTTAGCCAATGGGGTGTAGCCCCTTCCCCCGCTCTTGTATATGTCTTGTATATGTGATGTTAGTCAAAGCATCTGTCTGCTTGGTTTCAATGCACCAATAAGGGCGGTTTCAACCATATTTTTACCAGATCCTTTATATATTTTGTTAACCTCCTCATTTGACCAAAGCGAATATGACACTGGTAGTAAAATGACAGAAACGACCGACATATAAAATATTATTCTAGTAAGTGATTTTTTCTAAGAAGTCTAGTAAACATTTAAATACCCGCCTCTCCACTACACGTGAATTAGTTTTAGAATTATTACGTTGTTGTATCCCAGCTCAACGCATCATCTGTTCATTGATCATAAAATAGAGCAATATTTCACCGCAAGAACAAGCCACTGGACACTTACGATTTACGACTTAACTAAGAAAACATGACGGTTAATGGTCGCGAAGACTCTTAACCCTTGGTGGGAACACGCGGCTGACAAAGGCCACACCTTCACTTTCGTAAAGGTCAAGTTTTACGGGATGGTTTCTGCCCCCTGTGTCTTCAGTTTCGTCATCGAATTTTCGTGATTTTAGGGAAGAAGGGAGATCCCGAGATATAGGTGTACAACCGGCCGGTCAACGACCTCGAGAATATTTGATAAAACTTTTCACAAAGGCAGTGGGTAATATAAATAATAATGGAACAATGTAATGAGATATGAGTTACTTTTCCAGGAAAAACAGGAGAATATTTTGAGTGATTGGTATCGATCGATTTAATATGTTAAAGGTTATGGTCAAATATTGGTCAATAATTGTAGGTGAAATTTTGTTATACATTAATAAAAAGAGATAAGAAATTAGATAAATATTTGCAGGGTGTGGATTATACATGCACGTTGGTTTATCTAGTGTACTCATGTGGTTTGGCTAAGTACAAACATAGGCGGACATCTGAAAGCAAGGTTAATAAATGTTCACCCAAATCATCTCAAAGTAACAAAATGTGACAATTATGTATCGGATTTGGGGCAAATTTAGGGTGCTAGAGGCCAAGGTCAGGCATTTTACGGTATTTAATGAGAGTCTAGAAATTGTAGTTACAAAGTTCTTGGTGCATTATCCATTTTTTTCACGTTTTACTCTTAGCTTGATCAAAGCTAGACCGACCTAATTATTACGCCAAACATAACCTTTAGACGTTTTAATTGTGATGGGTCTAGTTCACGCGTCTTCTTCACTTAATTATGATAAGCCTGAATTGAAAGCTTGAGGTTTTATAGGACCATACCAAGACTGTGAGGTTTTTTAATTGATCCTCGTCATTAATTGGTTGTTCCGGCAGGGTTTCTTTTCTTTGGCAGGTTTTCAATAAAGGTGACATATTTAAAGGTGTATAGAAACTTCTATCCACAAAATGTCCCTAAACTTGAGACACAATTGTGCAATATGCTGATAAACCTGGTAAGTAAGTAGTGACCAACCTGAGCGGACTATATCGGGACCAGGGGCCACGAAGCAAATACTGAATTGTAGACTGACCACCAAAACGGTCCAATATGTTCAACATTACAATAGCAATGTAAGACGGCCCAAAATGCCTACAGCAGAAAAGTAGGGGCTCGCCCGCCCCCCGTCTCCTCGGTCAGTGTGGACAGAATGTAACCATTCTGATGGTGCATGGGGCTGTGGGAGTTGTTTTTTGGTGTTAGAACTTCTGGGGGAATTCCTCACATGGCTCGGTCGTGAAAAGCTGGATTTAACAATGAGCTAATTCGAGCAGACCAGGGTTATTGTTAAGGTAGGCCATATGTAATTGGTATGATGAACGCCTGTCAGAACTATGTCAGTATGTGTCCCGCCCAGTCAAGGGGAACGTTACATTGAACTCGAACGATTTTATAAAAATGTCCCTGCCCCTTCTTCATTCAAGAAAAGAACCCTTTCTTTTGTGCATAAGGATAAGTACAAAGAGAACCTAGAAATAACAGATAAGGGTCCCGTCATATAGTATGTACTGTAGTCAAACCCATAAAATACTGCAACTGGAGAACTTTCCAGAACTTTTGCATATGTTTGACTCCACCACAACGTTTATATATCTTGTAACCATGGAAACCCATGAAAACTCCTCCCTATATAGACCTCTTGCCAGGGTCCGAACTACAGTGTTTCCTAAATATTCCATGAAATTGTGGCATAAGTATTGCTATGGTACTTCTGATCACTGTGCTACTTTAAGATCTAATTAAGACTACAATTAAACAGAATGACAATAGACTTGCCTTCTCATTTCGATTTAAGAAGAAAGGTAAACTAAATCAAAAGATATGGAACTTATCGACAAGGGGAGAGACAGAATTTTCCTGTTTGGATGTAGAAAGAGATCGCTCCTCTAAAGAGGATTTCAAGTGATCCGAACATAGCAACCGGAAGTTGTAAAAGGTATTCGCGGCTTGGTGTTCCGGTGACGAGACACGAGTTCTTTCTTTGAAAGAACGACGCGTGCGTATGTTTGTTCTGCAAGCAGCCTGAAGCAATAGAGTAGTTGTTTAACTTTTTCGTGTTTGAATTTTAAATCGTTTTCATTGTCAAAGAGTCGTGTTTAAATTAGGGTTTAAGAGTCAATATGACTTCGTCAAATAATTAGTGTAAACCAAGCACGGCGAGAGTCATTAATTTATCTGTGTGTGTTGGGTCTTTGAAGAAAGTTTGCGGAATAGAACCAACTGAAGTTTCAAAAAACTTTTCGGACCCTTTTCGGTCCCTTTTATCTTCAAACAAAAGTTTTGAGAGAATTTAGTAGCGACTTGCTTCTAAAGGGGAAAAGATGGCGCTTACTGAAGGACAAAGAAAGAGTAAAGAGTAAAACCGAGAAGAGAAAGTCCCGAATTATGAATTCCATCTGCAATATACAAAACCTCTCTTTGCCAATCTCAATATCCTTAATATTTATGATATTAATCGTTATTATACTGGTATTTTCATATTCAACTGGTTAAGTGATTCACTCCCGTCAACATTTAAAACTTACTTTGAATTGCGTACTGGCACATATTCCTACCCCTGTCGACATCGAAACCACATAGCAATACCTTTTTTTAGACTTAGATCCTCCCAGTTTGGAATTCGGTTTAATGGTCCCAAATTATGGAACTCGTTTCCCAATGATATTCAAGAGTGTAAACTTTTAAGTACATTTAAGAAGCAATTAAAAGATCATTTTATCACCAACTACCTCTGAATAATTGTAATTCTTTGCTATCTGTTCCATTTATTTGTGTTTTTGTGTTTCTTTTTCTGTATTATATATGTGTTTTGTAGTAATTGTTTTCTGTTAATTTAAGTCTCTGTAAAGTGGTGTCAACGTACATAAGCTCCCTGGAGCTTCTTGTTGTCACTCCTCAGTCTCTTCAGTACCCTGTACATACAAATAATTCATAACATATTTCTTTATATGAAAGACTGAAATAAAGTTCTAAGTTCTATGAAATTGAATTTCGGACGACTTAAAAATTGCGATAGAAAAGCGATCCTTGGTACCACTACGCCCCCTCCCACAAGATGATAACTACTGTCAGCGTCCCTTGGTTTCAAATTATGAGTGTAAGTCAAGTGCGTTGTGACTTGTTGAATATATTCAAATAGAAAGTAAATTTTGGCATACAAAGACAATTTTAGCAGCCCCCATCCCATCCGCGACCACCTGAAGCAGTTGCTTTTGAAAGTGAGATTTACTTCATTTAATCCCTGGGTAGCTAATCACAGACACATGCACACAAGATTACTGCATATCTTCTCCAGGGTTGAAGGGGTAAGCAGGTTTAATCCAAACGGATTAAATTTTTTTTACTTTATTTTTTTGCCATTCAGCTTATTGCTGGGAGGCGTTCTTAAAGGGATGACAGCCACAGAGGCGTTACGCAGGCTACCCAACTGAAATTTCACCAGCACTCTGTACAGGCAGACAAGGTTGGTGGAGGTCATATAAAGATAAGCAGGGAAGGGGACACGTGAAAATTGAAAGGAATATGACTTGGGTAGGCCCAAGGGTAGGTTCATTTCATCAGCAATTGTTAATATGTAATAGCTGGAAAATTTAAGGTCAGCCTTGAAATCTAAGGATCAGTTTTCACCAGAATGCTTTTGGGGGCTATTTAAACTACAAGACGGACACAGCGCCCATATTCTATTCTTCTCTTTACATTCAGTGACAAGTTACATACGACGTTTGCGATACAATTTTAAGACGGTACGGATGACATAACAAGAAAATATTCGTATGCTCTTCCGTAACTCTTCCGTCACAAAGTAGACGGTAGAAGCTAGCTGAACTCAAACAGTCAAAGCAAATGTTGACGTTAGACGCACTTTACAAAGCAACCGATTTGTCAATAATGCCTACTTGAGGACTTGGTAAAACTGAGTTGCAAATTAACCTGCAACCATGACATTTATTTTGAACTACGCGAATTTTGATAACCGTATAGTTAATTGAGAAATAGACTTAAAGGATGTAAGCGATGGATGGTACTTCCGTGGATAAAAGATTATAGATTAAGAAACCAGCTTGGCAATCTTGCCAAGAGCTACGTTAAAAAAATCTCTGGACTGTAAGAGGTTCGAATAAGTAATTAATATTCTTTTTTAAGCATGTATGACGTCACATTCAACATATGTCGATACCGTAGTCTTTTGACATAAAGTCTATATGCTTAACTTATAAATGGTATTCCGTAAATTTGGAAATTCTGGAGCCATTGATTCAGGCTCGTAGTCGGAAAAATACGGTCCTAAAAGGGCCAACTGGCTTTTATTGGACGAAAATTCCGGACCTTTGTAACCAGGGAACACTACATTTAGTCAATAGCAATTCGAATTTTTCTGAGACGGACGAAAACTTTTTCCATGGGTCTGCATTAATTTTGCCAAGATCTTTAGATATGACCCTGTGTCCGTTGTGGTCATCTTAGCGGACAGTTTTGACCTCCTTCATTTCCACCTGCTCGGACCATTTTATTTAAAAGGCCTTACCCCAATCAACACCTGAAAAACAAAAGTGAGTTATAAAATAATGAGGGGCTATATATTCCAACTATTGAACAGTTCGTTTACGGAGGGAGCAGTTCATTTCAATGCTTATAAAATTTCGTTTTCCAGTACCGTAGCCTTTATGTATGCTCAACTCCGAATAAGGCTACAGGACCGGGTTCCCAACCATGGGAAAGTAGTACCGTACCCAGTAATTGGGGATACGAACTATCAAACACCATAGGAATTACTCGGAAAACCTCTTGGACTTTTTATAAAAAGAAGTGCTATTGCAATAAGGACATGTGATTCCATTGGAAACATGTCAGGGATACCAGTAGTTAACATAACAAAATAGGGGGTCAAAATAAAAAGTGATTCCATGGCAAACATTTTAGGAGTACCAGGAGATAGAATAACAAAATAGAGGGTCATGATTAAATGAGATTCCATGGGAAACATTTCAGGGTACCAGGAGATAACATAACAAAATAGAGGGTCATGATTAAATGAGATTCCATGGGAAACATTTCAGGGTACCAGGAGATAACATAACAAAATAGGAGTTCATAATTAAATGAGATTCCATGGGAAATATTTCAGGGGATAACATTACAAAATAGGAGGTCATAATTAAATGTGATTCCATGAGAAATATTTCAGGGGTACCAGGCAGCCAGGGGACAACATAAAAAGGAAGAAGGGGTACGAGGAGTTCAAAACGTTGGGAACTAGGCTACTCTTATCTGAGAATGGAAGAGTAAGTACAGGCGATCATCGATGAGTCACGGTACAACTCCCATCGGACAATTCATCTTGTCTCACCCCCAAGGGAGGACAACTCCCTGGGAACGATTTCCGACCCAGACGTTCCCCCGAATGACCCAACCCATAACAATTGAGAAAATTCCCCACCAGCAAATTTAAAACCATTATCAAGGGTGAGAATTACCCGTGTGAAAATTATCCAGATTTGTCTTCGTGGGAATCGTGCTTGGGGAATTTCTCCGAGTTGGAAAGGTCGGAGATAGAATTCACTGGAAGGGTGGGGAGGCAGAGAAAACCTGATTGATGGCGGACGGTCCCCATTTTTCCAGACGTGACAATTCCTGTGCACGTATACCATCTATTTGACGTAGTATATTTATATATGATACTTGCAATAAGCATGAGAAGTTGTTTCAGGTTCTGGTCAAAGAGGTTAGAAGCTACGTTATTACCCATAGAACACCCATCCCCCCTATAGGAAATTTTAAATAAAACAATTGCCTTTCGACTTAATTTTCAAAAGAGCTTGCTCCGAATAATATCTTACCCCAGTGGCGTAGGGAGCAACGAGGAAGTTGGGAATCGGAACAACTTTGGACAATGCACTTCACCCCACCCCATTGACCAAAAGGTAGGCCTACATTTTTTATGCTAAATTTTTCGCTTTTTTCTACGAGCAAGAATAACTTAGACTGTTTTTTAATTTAAAAAAACTGTTTTTTTCTTCAGTGTGAACACTGCTTTATTAGGAACGAAATTTGCGGCGCGAGGGCGCCGAAAATTTGGGTCTTTTTACACATTTGTAAACATGGAGCTTGTATTGCAAGAAATAGTTTAGATTAAGGGTTTCCTGTAAAGAAATTTGAATATGGGGGGGGGGGGGGGAGACTATCGAAGAATCTTGGTTTCCTATTAACATAGGCCTATATCTGAGTCTGAGTCTGAGATAGCATGTCGTCTGCAGATCATTGTTGTTACATAATGCTATCTAAGGAGTGCTGATTGAGGCTTCTCGGCGACATTCATAAAGCTCTCGAAACTTAGTTGCCTTTGTTGCCCTCTTACAAAATATTTAAAAGTTAAAAGCCTATATTGGAGAAAATTTTAGGGAAACGGCACTGTAGTGGCTCGGAAAAGTTCACAACTGATTGCTTTATGAGCGACCCCTTACTGCATTAAGGGTTGCACTTTTTAAAGTTGCCTTTTTAATACTAGTAATAACAAATGCGGAGCTTTTATTAGGAAAAATTCGGGATTTTATAGAGGAAAATTTGGGAAAACCGCACTTTATTTGACTAGTGTCTCAAACGGAAAATGTGCGAATTTTTCACTTTTTCGCGCCAGGGGCCGGGGCAATCTCCCCCTGCCTCATGTAGCTACGTCACTGCTCCGCAACATTGAACGTTGATAACATTTTGACACTTCAATAACTAAAGAATGCATCGACACAGACTACTCAACTGACAGGGATGAAAGGTATCTAATGATAGGTGTGTACGAGAGCATTTGAGTACGGTAAGCCAATGCCTCCCTGTCTGGTATATGAAGTCTTGCTCGAAAGACTATCTTCAGTTGCCGAGAGCGTACAGAAAATCTTGAAAAGTCGCGACCCCTCAGACAGCCGAGAATGACATGTCTCGGGCTTGTAAGTAGTACCTAAGGTATCCGAATTTTTCTTTCAAGTGAGAACACCACTGTATCAGGGACGTAATTTAAGGCGCACGAAGCGCCGAAATTTTCGCCCCTTTTAAGCAAATATATGTAGATATGGAGCTTGTATAGCAGAAAGCTTTGGATTCTGGGTTTCATGTTAGGAAATTTAAAGAGTTGTGGGATTACTGAAGAATCTGCACTTCCTTCATATATTGGGGGCAAATCTCAGAATGATTGCACGACGACTGAATCGTTGTTGCTACATACCGGTAATGTTGTGTAAGGCCTACGGACTGACAATCTCAGATGACGTTTCAAAAGTTTCCCAAACTTTGTTGTCCTTTTCAGGCAAAATTAAAAATCAATAGCTTTCATTGAAGAAAATTTGGAATTCTAGAACGACAGTTTGCAAAAATAGCATCATAGCTGCCGGTGTCTCTTGATGATGTGGTGTCACATGTGGTGAATATCCGATTTTGCTATTTCCAGAGTTTGGAAAAGTTTACCAAAGTGATTTATGAGTGAGAACTAATGCATTTTATACTGCACTTTGCGGTGCACGAAATGCGCCGGAAATTTCCTTTTTGAGATTTGGAAAAATAAGGAAACAAGGGGTTTTCTGACCCGGGAAGTAGGGGGCGGAAGCATGTTTCCACCCCCTCGTTTTTCACTGGAGACTGTCGTTCCCCATCCACCCCCACCCCCGCTTCCTACGTCTTTGTCTTACCCACTGTATTAAACACTGGGTTGTTGCAAATCTCTGATCAATGTCATGCATTTGTTGCCTGGCTGCCGGCCTGAGTGGATTTTGGTTTCCGAAAGGGAAAACCTATGGACTCATGCAGACAAGACTTTTGCAAAACGTGTAGGATCATGCATTTTAGTGTTGGCGTATACTATGGCTCATCGACTTTCTTAAATTGGTGCACAAGTACTACGCGACTACATTATTGTTCACTGTCTGAAGTCAACAGGTCAAAGACCGGCTTTATCGAAAATTGGTTTTGATGATTAAGCCAGACGACACCATTTATAACGTGGGCAATTTTTTCCTCTGTTTCTAGAAAAATAGTATTGTTTGCAATCAAAGGAAACACCCAAACACTTTTTATTTTGTTTGAGTCGTTTTATACATTTTATGATAACAGATTTTCACTTCATAGTTTAAACTTTAGGAACAGCAACTTTTGACAAGAGAAATATTTTTACCTCCTTTAAAATGTTTCAAAACTTCACTGGGCATTGAGTTACGTAATAGGTATCTATCGAGTTTCAAATAAGATTTGGAACGTATGGAAGCCGAGAGAAAGCTCACAGAAGAAAGGCATATGCGTTAGCACTTTGGGGGAAGACATCATTCACTCGGCACTTACTTAAAGGCTTTCTGGTAGCTTTTCACCGGGGTTTTGAAAAAAAAAATTAAATTTGTATCTTCCGAATGCTATATGCTGTTGAGACGAAGTTTTCGCCATCTGAAAAAGAAAACTTTTCTGCAGAACTTGAAGTTAATGAATTTTGTGTCCGGGAATATGCCTTAAATTATCCTTTCGGGAAACGTTTCACAATTAAGTTTTGATTCTATAAATTAGCTTATCGACTTCAACAAATAGGTTATCAAAGATGAAATGAAATGTTGTGTATTTTTCATAGTCTGTACATTTTATTATAACAATTTTATTTACATTTGAATCATAAAAATCTGTGAAAATAATACATTTTGACACAATTTGTTGAGTCAGTGAAGACAATACATAGAATAAATACACTTATCCTACAGATCAAAGGTAAAGCCCTGGTAAATTGAAAAGTTAGATCCATCCTATCTATAAGCGGAATACCAATTCAGTTCTAAACGGGGGTTGCAAACCAGAAGACTAAAACAGAAGCGTGGAACGATCAAGGCGGCACCTCCTTAAAGTTATGACGTCATTTTAAAAGTCATAACTCCAAACGTCAGCAGAAATCTAGAGAGGCGGTCTAGTAACTTGAGGTGTTCCTCCGGTTTAAGTTTTTTATATAGAGAGAGCATGCTGTGGCTTCATTGTCTCCCACGGTACATTATGCATCCCACGCTGTACAGAAAAGGTGAATTTCGAACATGCATTGAATATAATTTTAGAAATCATACATTCCTAAGTTTTCAATTTCTAATATATCCTGTAGGCTAATGAATGCACCCTAAACAAAGCCTATGGCTATGACACCAAACACGGCTTTCCATAAATATATGTAACAAGTTTCACGGAAAATATAATCGTCCGTTAGGACAAATCTTTTAAATATGTAATAGGGAACGCAATGATGGTTTCCATTTTCTAAAGTCCTCCCGACCCTCTGGCAAAGGACCTTTCGGCAAAACCAAACTTTAAACTGCTTCCCGAAGAAGTTATTACGTCCACTGAAGGGCAACACTTGACCAACCTCAAGGCCTTCAGACCATGTACCTCTTTACATTATTGGTCTTTCATGTATGGCTCCATTCTAGACTGGATGAAAGGAACAGATACTACACATGATCATAGCCAAAAGGTCGAGAAGCGAAGGAAAATGGACAGATGTATATCGTAACTTCTAAATCAGTAGCTTCTCCCAATGCTACTTATTTAAGATATTTTAAGCCAAGATAAATTGGGGTGGTGGATTTGAGGATCATTAAACTTTAGATGCGGGCGTTACAAGAGGGGTAGTTGTGGACGTTTTAAGATAAAGAGCTCACACTGAAAATTATTGGAACTGCAGTCCCAAGCCCAGCGACGCTGCAGTGTAAGATTCTTCTACACTACTTATTGAACACGCAATACAGTTTACTGACCTATGAGCAATATGAAAACACTTGGGTCATTTGACCCACAGGTGTGTAAGGAAGGAATACACGTAAACGGTCACATAATGACCCCAGTTGGGTTACATTGACCAAATTTGGGTCACCGTTTAACACGGCATTTTGTTTCAGATCCACATGAACCCAAGAGCTTCTTAGTATGCCTTTATAACTGTCAGTAATTAACCAACGAAACGACATGGCGGTTGTGACCATCCTTCATCAATGAGCATGCGCACAAACAACGCTATATGCCACATACGTGCTATCGTTACATACCAAAACGAAATTAATGGCACCGTATAAAAAATTTCGCTTCTCATTAAAAGACGAAGAAAAGTCAATAAAAGGGTACAAAACGTGTAAAAACTCGACTCTGCCATTTAGAGCCAAATATGGCGTCTGCATAAACGTATTTATTCGCACAGCTTGAACTACAAAATGTTATTGCTTTCGAGTGAGTACTGCGCGTCACTTAACATTTTATTGCCAGTTTTATGTCGTGAAAATGTGATTATAAACATAGACGAGTAGAATTACTTCACGACCTCTCAGCTAAATATTAAACATCGAAAGGAGAACCTACTTCAACTTTCTGAGTATTTCGAGCGAACAGCCCACCCAGTTTGTATACATGAACGGAGAGCGCTCTTGTGATAACTTTCAAAACGGACTACTATCTCGAATTGACGAATTACATTCTATCGAGCTATCTCAATCTTTTGGCATCTGGTAACCGAAGAGACGGGGAGTAATATTGAAGGAAAAAGGAGATAAAACATAACACAAATATTACTGAAGGCGAGTCCTGGTTAGCGTTCACTTAGGGTACACTTCACCCTCTTAGCTTCAATTTAAGTCACAATATTATATTTTATTACATTTTAGCACGAATCGATCCCCTGAAGTTATAGCCACTTTCGTTGTAAATCTTAAGTTATCGGTGGTCGTACGTGAAAAGTTTTTCCACACCATGCGTTTTTACATTTGAGTCGTATGAGGGCGTCTTCCTAATGCATGGACATCGTTAAAAACAACAAAAGGAATTCTGTATGGACCACTTATCTCACTATGATAATTTTGAGTTTTTAAGGTTATGAAATATATATATATATTAAAAGAAGCAACCTTTTCTCATAACAGGCCCCTTTGATATCCTCCATGAGGCTCAGATTTTATGAACGTTTTCGTGACCTCCTGACAGTTATTAATATTGTCAATCGTTGATAGAAGTAATATGAAAGTTAGATTAAAGTGGATATTGTTTTTTATTAATTTTTAAGGTTTTAGTATGATACCAAAACGTGGTCAAAACCAAACTATTCACTTGAAATGATCACTATGTATTTCAGAAACGTATTTTGATTTGATAGTTAACCATATTGGCTATAGGTTTCCAGTCTGAGGAAGAACTAGGACCCCATTTAAGAGTTTGGGTGAAAAAGATGGGGGAAAAAGAAAAAAGTTCGCCTACCATGTAGCCTATAACTTAAGACATTTTGCCGATAGAGAGTATTGACATCCCTAGCCCCAGTTATGACATGCAGACTACAGGGGTTTACATAATACTTGTGAAGGGATGGAAAAAGCTTTCACAAACTGAATGATAGCTTGTACAAAACAACTGTTTTCTATTTCCAATACCTAGACTTATATTTATACCAACGAATCAAAACGAAGATTGTGTTGAACTTGGAATGAACTCTCTGCTTTGTCAAATCTCCTTAACAGCCTATTTTGATTAAACACTCCTCGCAACATATGTGAACTTGTTGAAGAACAGTTTGAAGTATGAACAAGGAATAGGCCTATGGAGAAAATTTTGCAACTCTTAGAAACATTTCTATAATGTTCTAAAGCGAATAAAAACAAGTAAAAGTGACATTTCACCAGGGCCGCGCCTGTTTTAATTGACGAATCAGCAGTTTAACCAACAAAGAAACAAACCCATCCAACGAACAAAAAATCTACCGCATGAGGGTCGTAACAAAGTCTGGGGGAAACCTCTTCACCACTGCCATATAATATCTCATGTTTGTTAATGATCGTGATTTATGACGTCACATTTCCCTTAGTGACTGTACAACATTGGATGCACGGCGTGGGCCGCGATTGGGAAAAACGGCGGGTAGTAGCTGATTGGGGGACAAAGCTGTGACTGGGCTAACAGAGGATCCGGGTATGCAGCTGGGAGAGGTTGGTATGGACTGTCCCGGAAGAGAACTTTGACGGCCACTTTCTTCGCAGGCGAAGGAGACATCATTTCCGCCGCCATTTGCTTTCTTTTTGTTTTGTAACGTCGATTTTGGAACCAGATTTTGATCTGTTGTTCTGTGAGTTTTAAGGCGGCTGCTAGATCTCCCCTCTCGGGGCCTGACAAGTATCTCTGATGCCTGAACCTCCGCTCCAACTCGTAAACTTGTGCATGCGAGAAGGCGGCTCGCGATCTCTTCTTCCGTGGGGCGTTTGTACCCGTCGTCGACGAAAGTGTATCGCTCTTAGCGGGAGACTCCCCGTTCTGATCGCTGTGAACGCTGTGTGGTCGAGAAGGTGGCTTCGAATCGGTTGAGTCACAGTGTTCTGTGGATATAACGAAACGAAAGATCAACTTAGTAAGTTAATGCATATAATGAGTTGAGGAAATTTGTTTGGACAGGGAATGTACATGCGGTTGCAATATTCCAGTATCATATTGAGTGGTTCAGAGAAAAAATATTCCCACCTCCGTGGGCGATGGAACCCACTTACCATACGTCAGAAGAATAACCGGATATGACAAGTGAATGACCTAATGTCTCTGCCATTATTTATCCTCATGCATGAACCCTGGGCAAGCATTCACAATCTCTTATTTTATTGTAAACATTCTCTAAGACTTCGCATGAGATGGAGGGTGAAGGACTACGACAGTCATTTAAACGAAATCTCGATAAGAGCCGTTCCTTTTGTATATTTTTACATCGCTAATGTTTACAAGATTTTTCAATGAAGTCAGTCGGCGAATGTTTTTCTTACCAAATTGTCTTTCCACTGGTAGGGTGTGAGAAAGAGTTTCAGCTGTATTTATATTGTGATGAAATGTGATTTGAACTCATGAAAAAATGGTGATATCAATGTTTCCACCGGGTCAAAGGTTATTCTCTTACTTCCTTTATTGATGTAATACAGGTAGTACGCTTACAGGCTCTCAAAACACAAAAAACAGAAAGCCGTTTCGTTTGGAAAGAGTTTGAAATAAAGCAGGCACTGATTAATAATCATATCAGCTTTTCAAGTGCATGACAATTTTCATAAATTTTGAGAATTGGAATATGTGGCGAACTGTCGAAAGAAAAATCTAATTCCCCCTCATTTGTTTATATAACGGTTAGTACGTGTGTTAAGCTTGCAGTAAGTACACGATCATACAGTTGCTCACGAACATTGTCAAACTAAGTTTGAACACTACCAGTACACCTTCTTTATACATGGTGGATAATGCTCATTTTTTTCTGATGAGAAGGAGTTTACACGATCCCACATTGTCTGCTGGCATTATCATACAAACGCATGACTCATGATTTTTACCAAATTTTATGATCGTGGAGACTGGGCTTTCATTTTCAACTTACGGTTACAAACTATAAAATTTTATATTCAATTGTAGCACATCAACATGGCCCAAACAGATCAGGTGGGCAATATATATCCTCATAAAATTACCTTTCACTTAAAAAACGCATTACAAAAGTTTTTAAGTCCCACATCACATTGTCATAGAAGTCTACAGTTTTCGGGTGAATATATAACACCTAGGTACAAACCAGTACGGTAAATGTCTTTCTCTTTTTTGCAACATAAGTATTATAACAGAAAAAAACTTCTACGGATTTTTTACTTATTTTTCATTCATCTACTATTCTGAATTAATTTTTTGTAATGCAAAACACAAATTTAAAATTAAAAGTACGGAAATGTTTGAATACCAGAAACGTAGTGATTCTTTCCAAAAAAGTATCGTCAATTTGACGATATTCAAGACAGAGAGCTGAAGTTTGTCATAGAAAGTTTCGCAGAACTTCTACCTCAGTTTAAGTTGAATACTAATTTAAATACTGTCTCCCCAATCTCAAGTTCTTATTCTCAGGAGAATGCTGATTTGTGTTTTAAGACCAATATTTTGACTATCGAAGTGATTATGCTTACCGCTTTGTATCAACAAACGAATTAAATTATTTCTACAGTTAGGGAGCTAGGGATTAAAGCCTCAACTCTGATTCAAGCTCAGAGAACAAGATATTTAAGAATTTCTGAATTTTTTTTTATTTCTTCTTTATTCAGCTTTTTCATATTTGAAAATGGTGTCAACTGTTTTTAACCTACGTCACCTGGTCACAGTAATCAAACGTGTATTTTTCCCGTTTCCTTTGAAAAATTTTTCGCAGCAGGCGTCAAATGTGTAAGCTCTTCCTGGCAGCCGTAATCTAATTTGTTAGTCAACAGGCTAGTTAGATGAGATTTTTCGGTCGAGTCTCAAACCAGTTGGTTTAAAGGCCCAGTTCTCTCACCCCAAACAGTACCAATTCTCCTAACCTTCTTACTGAAGCCCCTCTCCAAATTGTCTGAAATTCATCCTCATCCAGATACAATCTTACTTTATTGCTTCAAGGTGAGTATGGAAAAACTCAATGTATATAATCAAAACACTCTCAGTACAGTTCATGCCGTGTAATGTATACTTTGGTACTCTGCATGGTTTGAATTAGTTGTCTATCAAAGAGCTGAGCCAATTGAGAATTTCGGTACACCCGTATACCAAAATTGTAGTTTGGGTGGGAGGATTGGCCCTTTAAGTCGGGCGGGCCACCGCCCTTATTTCCAGTTGTGTCTGCTTACTGGCTTGTTTCCCCTATTCCTTTGATTATGCTGCGCACCAAGCACAATGACAGCAGCTTCGAGGAGTCGAACTCCAGACATTCCAAGTCAGAAGGTTGCAAGTTGGATGCTCTCATCAGGGTGGCTACCCTCTCATCACTTGACCATGCGAGTCGGGGGCATTTGTAAAACATGGACAGAGCCAAACAGGGCCAAACATAGCCAAACAGAGCCAAACAGGGCCAAACAGGGCCAAACAGAGCCAAACAGGGCCAAACAGAGCCAAACAGGGCCAAACAGAGCCAAACTATGTCAAGTACAAATTCCCACATCATATTTAAACTACACCCATAACTTACATTAACTGATTGCCACTACCAAAGTTATTTAATAGAAGGTTAGATTTGGTTCTGTTTGGCTCTGTCCATGTTTTACAAATGGTTCCCATCAAATTTGTAAAACATGGACAGAGCCAAACATAGCCAAACAGGGCCAAACAGAGCCAAACTATGTCAAGTACGAATTCTCATATCATATTTAAACTACACCCATAACTTACATTAACTGATTGCCACTAACAAAGTTATTTAATGGAAGGTTAGATTTGGTTCTGTTTGGCTTTGTCCATGTTTTACAAATGGTTCCCATCAAATTTGTAAAACATGGACAGAGCCAAACAGACCCAAACAGTTAAACTTTAATCTGCTGTAGAAATACTGTAGTTGTTGCCGTGTTGGATCAACAGTTTCTGTTTTTCTTGGGTTTAGCATATATAATATGAAAATTCGTTCTGTACATTTTAGTCCAACATCAAGCAGGGATGTCAATTCTGGAGGGATGGGGATGCATCCTTACGTCTTGCCAACCTGAGGATGACATTCTGTGACATGAACAGGGTGTTAAATACATGTAATACTGCTTTATTACTGTTTTTTCTTGTTTATATAGGCCATCTCTCTATATGTTTTTAGGACAAGGTGTGTGGTCTAGTTGGTAGACATTAGACTCTGACTCGGAGGTCAGAGCAGGGAGCTCCCTGGTCAGAGGACCAATTTCCAGCCTGGGCCTGGTCATACCAAAGACTTTAAAAATTGCACCTTATGCCATTATGTGTGATGTTATTTTGTAGAGACTCACAACTTGAAGTAGGCTTTGGCTCTGTTTGGCCCTGTTTGGGTCTGTTTGGCCCTGTTTGGCTCTGTTTGGCCCTGTTTGGCTCTGTTTGGCCCTGTTTGGCTCTGTTTGGCTCTGTTTGGCTCTGTTTGGCCCTGTCCATGTTTTACAAATGCCCGCGAGTCGGTAACAATCTTATTCTTTTTTCAATAATGAAAGTGCAGAAGAAAAACCGCTGTGGATAAGATCATTGTTAATATTTATTTGTTGTTCAGCTTTTAGATCCTAGTATTTTAACCTCCAGAAGAATATCCAGTTAGTTAACTGTAATGAGGACAAATTTTACGGAAACATGAAGGACAAATGTTTGGAAAACGAAGTACTAAAAGAAAACAGGGGAATATGGGACCTCCTACATGAATTTTAATCTTCTTCCTCTTTGTTCAACCTTCGATTCATTTACATTCTTGGCATCTTGAGCTCCGATCTTTTTCCGTCTCGAAAAAATAACACTAACCAACGAGCAACAGTATAGGAATATGCTGTTAGGCATCGCTCGCTTGCAAACTATACTTGATTTATGGTTTTTGGATTGGCAAGGTTACAAGAGTTTAGTGGTTTATACTTGGCCGCTTAGCTTTTAGCAAAACACTGCAAAGTGAAGAAGATGACAGCGAAATAACAAACAAAGGGAATTAAATTTATTCTCTTGTTTGATCAGAGGTCCATCCTCTATTAATTTGAGCCTTGGGCAATATTTTCAGTCCTTGGAAAAGAGTCTTTTGTTTCAGTTTTGGTGGAGATGGAGGAAGAATTGTTTAACTAAGACTCCAAAGTGTGATAAATGAGCATGATTAATAATCGTGACCTAAAGAGGCCATCAGCCGATTGATTCATCTTCTCTTTCGGGAGGAGGAGAGAAAGTACCGTAGTCGTCAATTTTCAACAGGGGAAAGGTGCTAGGAACGATGTTAGAAGAAACGACTGTTTCTCAATATTAATTAAACGAAAGCACTTATGTATCATGCTGGTTTGTTGAACAGTTGTATAAAATAAATGTTGTCCAGTTACATTTTGACGGTTTCATACCCCAAGAAGGGTTGGCGATTGATTTTTTTCTTTAAAAACTTTTGGACTTACATCAGTGATTTAAATCAAATAAATCGATTTTAACGAAATCAAATAAAATCAGTTCTTATCACTGATTACAAGCCATGATTTTTAACGCGTTTTTAATCGACTTAACCTTCAAATCAAACAACGCTGATTCCAGGTCGTGACATCGCCTGATCGCGTCGACACGAAAACTTCCGTAAATATGACTCTGTGAAACTGAAAGGTTAAAATTACTTCTCGACAAGTTCCACGTAAACGCATACATTAAAGGGCATAAACACTCGCTCTAAACTATAGTTTTCAAACAACAACTAAATCTCACCGTTTACCCCTTATCATCCTTTTTTAAGTACGGTATTTAGTTCCCATAGTATTTGTAGACTTGAATATTGAATTCCTTATTCAAGGTACACTAGACAGTTAGGGCCTACTCTGAGTATATTTCACAGTTGAGAGGGAAAAGTACTGTCACGTGATTCTTAAAAGCCATTAATGAAATATCATAGCTTATTTTTGGGAGGCTGTACTTTCCATTTAACCCCAAGTTGATATGACAGTCAAACTGAGAAATAAGCTTAATAGATGGACCATGGGCAGATGGAGTGATTACGGCGGACAAGTTCCGTTGATGGACTAAGGTTCCTGCTGCTATGTTAAATGCAGTTAACCCGATTTGGATTAGTTCAATAGTGCCCTATTTCATGAATTGCTCTTGAGAACAACGTGACCACTTTTTTGTCACTAAATTGTGACATCTAAGAGCACAATCTCCTTGCCGTACTTTGAAAATGCAGTCTCTAAGCTGTGAAATATTTTGAAAGAGGCATGCTTAGGAGAGAAAAAACAACAAATTTCTGAAATTTAGCTATTGTTTTAAAAAATTTTGGGGTGACTTTTTATGTCCTTTTAGTAGAAAAACAAATATTGAAAGCAGATGGACATCATTATTAAAAAGAATGTGATGGCACAAGTTGAAAATCGAAGAAAGTATTTGAAAGCCAGATGAAATTAAAATGGTGTTTTTGAAAACAAATTATAAGTTATAAATATTTAAGTGTTTTTCTACAGTTTCTCTAAACAACTTGGTACAGTGTACACTTGCAGGACGTAAACATATTTTTAACCGTGAATAACATCTGATTTGAGAATAAAAATTTTATCGAAGGTAAGGGAAGTGGAAAGGTAAAAACAGTCTGTTTCATTTAGAATTTTTAAAGTTGTGATTTTGACGACAACAAAAAATACACATTCAAAATAGTTCTGCTCTTCCTTTTCTTTATAGGAAACATCATTTTCATTTATTTATTGTTTTCTCTCAATAGAATTCTTTAAGGTAAAAGAGAAATTATAATTGATAGCTTTTTTCATTGAAAGAACGCCCTTATTTAAATGCATAACATACATATAGAAGGAAAGAAGAAATTAAATTTAATATTTACAAATATTTACAATATAAATAATTTCAAACTTTTAGAGCATTTATTAAACAGAAACAATTTACCTTGCTGTTTATTGCCTATAACTCAAGTAATTTTTCTGATTTTTTACCTTTGTCAAAGTCAAATTTGATCTAATGAATAAAATGAAACAGTTCGTAATCGATAGATTCAATAGTCAAATTGATAGCTTAATTGATTACTTAAAGTTTCCGATCTATAATGTTTCCTCACTTCCTTATTTTATTTATTATTTATATATTTTTTTCATTTTTATTTTATTTATTTATTTTTTTTCGCTCTGGCGATGCAAAAATGAAATTGTGTTTATGTAAATGCATAATTACTTTTGTTTTAGTAAGTTTGGTTTGATATTTTTAAAGAAAATTAATAGAAATATCTTGAACAAGTTCAAAAGTTATTTCGAAATTTAGCCAGAGAGGACTGCAGTGCAATGAAGAACGGATGCCGATAAAAGTCTTCCACTTTTTCTACTCACATTGAGAGAACCTACTTTTTCAGGAAGCCTTATGTGCATTTCAAGAGAGCACATGTATCAAAATTAAACACAAAACACGATTTTGCTTTATCACCAATAAGCGCAAGCAGGCAAAACAGGGACCCATAGGCCTATGTAGCAGGCTTAGTTTGCAAAACACTATATGAAACTGCTAAATCTCGTACTAAAACAGATTTAGGCTTTCCCATTTGAAAGTATCGAAAGAAATGTCACTTTCCCTGTTCTAACTTCTAACTACAATTATTTTCATGATTTCTTCATTTTCTTGGAAATTTGCAGACGAAAATTTCGATTGTCCGAGATGTCAACTTGAGGTTTTCTTTTTGGACAGTCTTTAAACGTGACTCATTTCTGTGTCATGGGGTGACCCTCTTTTTATGTCTCCTTGTTAAATTCTGGTGAGATGCGCTAGAAACAGAAGTGATTCCAGAATAGATATATTCATGGCTAGATATCACAATGTAAAAAAAAACAATTAAAGACAAGTGTAGCCTACCTCTAAATCCGTGTAGCTTTTTTAGATTCATGCAGAGATAGCTAATAAGAAATAAACTCAAGTTTTAAAGGGAACATCCCAAAGTGAAAGTATTTACAAACTGATAAGATCTTTTCCAGTATTGACAAAAGTCAATCAGACCAAATGATTTTAGCAAGCATCAGAACGCTTGTGTAATTATGTGTATGGCTCCATTCTTGACAGAATGAAAAGAACAGATACTGCGCATGATCTTAGCCAAAAGGCCGAGCAGGAAATAAAAGAATGAATGACATTGATGTCATCCTGCACATCCTGCGAACCCTTCAAATACCCCTCCCAATCTCCATTCTAACCCCACCCGATCCAATTTTACAGGTATAGTACAGCGCACTCAAACATGATTCACTGAGTATGTCTTACCAGAGAGTTGCTATAGACTCTAGCAACTTCCTGGTCTTACCAAACTCCCAACCTTCTCCGAGTGAACTAGTAAAAAATCACCATATGCTAACTTTCTGGAAATGGGAGATAACCTTTATGAACCGGGTGTTTTATATACAATGAAGGAATTTTTCTCAATTTGTGGATCTGTCCGGGGAGTTGTAACTGACATCCCTGCACTGAGCTACTTACTATTGTACTCATAGAATTTAGATGGACACCTCAAGGCCATCTTGTCAGTACCAGGTTAACTAATGAATATTTCATTTGTTAAGTTTACTGACCAAATCAGAAACGTATGTATATGTCCTTTTTGGAAAGAATATTTAATTAAGGGCATGACATACGGTAACCGAAATTCGGGTAAGTGTTTGATTGCTGTTAAACAAAGTAATCAACACTACTCGTAGAAGTAAACTTCCATCTTGTTAAAGGTCTGGTCACATGAAAATATCAAACTTGGGCATTTTATGTGAAAACGCATTGAAAACCCTGAAAATGGATTACATTCCAATCAAAATCCATTAAAATCATTTTTAAAGTGTGAATTCTGGTTTGCATTTTATCATGCATAAATATGAGATAAATATGCAAATGTTGTGATGTCAAAAGCAAAACGAGCCATATACGTCTTAAAACCAGTTTCTTCAAGTTATCCAACTTGTTCATTGATTTTGCAACCTTCATTTCAAGGAGAGTTGTAGCATTAATACATTATAGTACCGTATGTTCTGGGGCTTTTATTTTGGAAGTTAAATAAAATCGTGTCCTATAAACATTCAGTAGACTTTCCAAACCGTAAACTGTCTAATGAGTAATTAAGACATAATTAATTAAGCGTTAAAAAAGTTATTGTAATCACTGGGCAACACTTTACATTTTTTTAGTTTTGCATATCCAACAAGTTACAACAGAAACATCTGAACTTTGAAGAGGTATCTTGGGATATCTTGGGAGCGGTAACGAATATTGCCTTGTAAGACTATTCTCTTTAACATTCAGTTTCAAGTAAAGTTACAGCTTTTGCTGGCCTGTCACGGTCACCATATCTTAAAAAGTGGTACAAAGATGCTAACAAGTTTAATACGTGTACCCTATTTTAAAAATTATAAAACTTAAGAGAATGTTTAGCGATTACAAATTGTACTTTTTGATTTTTTTTCCCATATTACAATATCAACCGAATGAACAGTGTGTTGTCATAAAAATGTTGCCAAATATTTTGAAAATATTCACAAATGTTGTCAATCGCTTTGGAAGATGGTCAGTATCAGTAGAAAATGCTTAGCAAACAGTTTTTGAAATCTTTTAACTGTGTTTAAAAAGTTTCGCTACGATGGCACTAATAAGTACCGGTAATATTTTAAATATTTTAAAGTCCAGCAATTACACGAAATTTGTTTACATTTTTAATAACTCGCACTTCCTAAATTAAACAAACTAAGGTCTAAAGATGGTAATGCACGTACATTTATACAACTTCCACACAACGCAATCACTCACTATAAACCGAACCCAACTAATCGACAAATAAGCGAAAACGCACGTCGTTTCATTGCGAAAAACAACATTATTTCCTTGAATTGATAAGCCAGTTAGAAATTTGCCAAATCAACCCTAACAGATCAACCAACAATCAAAGTAGGTTTGTTTTCCAGCTGATCCGAAATCTTGGTAATTATAGCCTTGATAACCTTGTTTAAAACGGTTAGTTCTGAAATCTATGCAACAACACCACGTTTCATTATACTGTTATACCCTTCACATAAATAACTGTAACGTGTTTGTTCTCTCTTTTCTAAATTCGGCCGAAACTATTTAGCATTTAATTCTAGTTGGATAGAATAATGTGCGGTAATCATATTTGGTTTAATATATAAAACCACTTCTTTCGCACTCTGGTTCCCTGCATCATGCATGTATTTTCATTCAACAATATTCTTTACAATCCATCACGCAAACCCTTCTCAGCCTTGACAGCCAATAATTTGAAAGAAAACATTTGGATTAGATGAAGAAGATGCAGATCACTTCACCACCTCAATTTCCCATCCTTACAGCTTTAAAATTGGAACACTCCGAAGAGTTAAAATCTTTATGAGGCATTAAGCACCCCTTTCAAAGAAAACATGGGCTTAATATCAGTTTAAAACTCACCTTTAAGAATCGGCGAAGATGGAGCAGAAGTTCGAGAAATTATTGGTATTCCTCCAGAGTCGCCGACGTCTTCTTCTAACTTTTTCGTCATTTGCCAACAACTAGATAAAATTTCGTGTTTTTCGAGTTCGCAATGCTGTGTCAGTTCAGATTTCTCCGCCGTCTCTGTCGGTATATTTCTCCTGCCCGAGACGGCACTCTGGATGTCTCGTAGTTCTCTTTGTATCACTGTACAAGATAAATCGGTCCGTTCAGATTTTATTTCCATTTGTATATCGTCCTTGTTCGATTTACCAAGAATATCATCGATGGAAAAAGGAGTAACCCGGCTTTGCCGAGTATCGTCGACACGCTTTTCCCCTTCCATTGTCCCCCCAAAAATCACTTTATCTATCCACACCTCTTGTTTGAGAACGAAATAGGCCAATAATATTAGGAGATCAAAACTTGACGAAGAACTTCAGTCGTGGAAGAAAAAAGCTTTGATCCCTAAACGGTTTTCAGTGACCAAATCCGCGAAATATTAACAAATGTAAGAAGTTAAATTCACTTGAAAATTTTTTCTTAACTTTCTCAACTTTCAAAGCTGTGTAAGTCTTCCATCCATCGTCAAGACAACACGACCAAATGATCCACTTCTTCCTTTGATAGGAGTTAAAAACTTGGTCCAGTTTTCTCCTTCTTCAGCTTTCCCGATTTGTCCGTCTAATGACCCAGAAGATAAACTAGGCTCAATCAGTCCAGGTGATCTAGTAAAGCTTTTCTTTTTGAGCAGAACTCTCTCATCCGTGGCATATTTCTTTATCTACCGCTAACCGCAGAAAACTTAGCTCTTCTCCGCCCCTCTGCGTTCATTAGATCTCCCTGTGGAATAATCACAATCCGAGAAAGTGACAGTCAAAGCAGGAGATTGACAGGTCGAGCCCGCCGTTACCGCTGGCTGGCGAAGAGCTCTATAACAAACGGTAGGAGGGAGTCTAAGGACATAGAAGGACGAACCCCATTGGTTGGCACTTCAGGGAGGCTTTACCAAAGTCAAACAAAGCCCAGCGTGTTTCGATGACTGACTGGTTGCATTGAATGACTGTACACGCAATAATGCCAACCCTCAATTACGCACAGGATGATCCCATGTTACGCTTCAAGATGAGCTCAATGAGGTTGGGTTTAGTGGGAACGCAAACAAGACAATCTTTTTTTTTCTGTTGGAATGTTTTTTACCTGTGGGCAAAAGCTCTGGATTACCGACTGGTTTATCCAATTGTACGTAGTAGTGGTTAAGTGCCTCAATTTATCCTAATTGATGGGTCTCGGCTGAGAGCTGTCAAATTGGTGAATGACCCAAGTTTACATGGTGCGTCCGTGATCTTCCGTCTTGTAAACGAAACTCCTCATCGTGTAGGTAGCAGTGGGGGAGAATCGAAGAAGTGAAATAATTGAGGGAGAGATTGAAATCAATTAATTAATTCTATTTCTGTTTTTTCGATGTCAAGCACGTGATAACATCCAGATAGTTTTATTGGCCTATAGCAACTTTTAACCGGGAACGTGAAGGGGTGTTCGTACTTCGAAAAAAAAAAAAAAACTCATTACAAAACAGATTAACGTCCGTATATGAAAATAAGGACGCTACCTTTAGAGAAGCTAAGAATTTGGGTAGTTATATACCGTTACCACGCTTTCAATTACAGAAGTGGGTTATATCCGCTATAGATATGCTAATCTAGCTTCGAATAGGTCAAAACAATGCAGGACCAGTAGGCGAGTTTTTTTTTTTTTTCATTGGATAAAAAAATTTGATTTTTCTACCAATCAGCGAGTCAGCGAGCTGCGAAATAACAGCTTTCTGACCCTTTTTTGTAATTATGATTTCAGACATTTTAAAAAATCAAGTCAGATATCAATAATGCACGTAAACGTAGCCTTAATTCAAATCTTAATCTTGATTTTCCAACAAATTTATTTAGTTAAGTTTATTTCTTTTGGAAAAAGCCGATTTTCCTTCTCAGCGTTCTACATACGAAAGAAAAAATTACCGTACATGAGAAATGGGCTAAATCCATAGCGCTACTAGTAAGCGTCATCCGGTTGAGCAACTTAAGACGCCATTTTATGCAAAGTTCTTTTCAATCACGTGACACCGTTTTGTAATGCAAGATCAGGAACCTATACCGGAATCTCCTGTGCTTAAGTTCGAAAAACAGAAGAACGTCTTAAGCCTATTTAAGAACCAAAGCTGTCGTCCAACCTTATTTTGAAAGAACAGGTAATCCTCACAATTTTGCTATTATTGCTCTTCCCGACGTCTTTCGTGGTATTTCAGGACACTGCAAATTCAACGTTAACCAAACATTTTACTACTATCACAATTGAGGAGAAAAGCTATTGTCACATGACTCTCAAGAGCCAATCATGAAACAGAATAGTCTACTACACTACTTCAAGTTGGGGTGACTGCATTTTACCTTTTTGTAATTTTTATCATTTTCTTTGAGGTTCCTACTACACTGAAAAAAAATTATGCAAGGTTTACAGAACAACAAAACAAAGAGATACATAAGGATTACAGAAAAGTTTCGGAAACCTATTACAAGAACTTTTGTGCAATCTTTATGTTTCTCTTAATTTTTTGTTCTGTAAATTTACAGCGGTTTTCAGTCATTTTAACAGTGTGGAGCTAACAATAACAATCATAGTATAATGCAAACAAAACATGATCATTATTACTGAGGACTCGGATAAAAGTGTTTGGGTTCATTTTTTCTTGATTTTCCATTTTTTCTAGGTTAATAGGTCTTTAAGAAGTATACTACAAGACCAAATATTTAGTCAGGCTTCCTAGACTTTTCAATTGATCTTATCATTTTACACAAAGTCGTACAAGCTCGGAATCCTTGCGATGTACATCCATATTAAACTGGTCGACAATTTGACATGTCTCGCATCAACGCTGTATCTTTTCTACCGTAATTAATTCATGTCACTTAAAATTTACTTCGTCTCTCTGAAATATGCTTAAATTTGCCACAAACTATAAACAAGTGCTTCTCAAGACTGTAATGGCTAAAATAAAAAGCTTACAAAAATATAACACGCTTGGAGTGTTTTTTCATCTGATTAAAGCTTATCATCGTACCGTTGTTCCACTTAATTCGATTTGATTGTATTACCGTTCACGCTCTTACGATTCGGACGACGGGGCGCACGAGTGAGCTGGCCTGGCGATGACGTCACACGAATAATTTGAATGGCAGTTGCCAATTTGACAATCCCATGAGCGAAACATCTGTTTTACGACGATGCACCCTCTCATACTGATATCTTGTGCGGCACGCTGGGATATAATTTCGAGGGGGTCTTTCGCTACTTTGACAGCCAACTCACGGGACGCGATGTATGGCGCCAGCTACAAATGACGAGTGCCTAGTTCGCTCATAGAAAGACAAAAACAGTTTGTCTATTTATAGTTTAGGCGTCTTTTGTTTTATTGAGAAATCCATTTGAAACTTTTGAAGCCAAACAACTTAGTATTTTGAGCATCGAATTTCCATGTAATCCGACCAGTGGTGCCATGTTAGAATGTCCTTTGCGACCAAAACGCCAAAGAAATGTCGCCAAATAAACTTCAATCTAAACGACATTGAATTTGTTTCCTTAAATTATAATTTTCCTATTGAGCAATCCCTAATATGATTGAGCTGTTTGTTCGGCAATAGATAAATAGGACGGAAATCGTCAACAAGATCGTATCATTGATGTGATTCCAATCAACATAGCCTATTAGTATTATGATTTCTGACAGCAGTATGTAAATACACCAATGACATAGGCCTACTGTAGAAGTACCACACACACACACACACACAATTCATAGAAGTACGCCCTCAATTGATATCTTCGTATCAGTCAGTAGTAAGGCAAATTTTTTGTTGAGTTCAACTCCTTGCCCAAATATTTGTGTCTCCTCAACTTCCGTCATGGTACGCTCCCGGTGCGGGATTTGTGTCTGAAAGCAGGAGGGGGGTGCCAATTGAGCTGGCAATCGGAGTGGGTGTGGGGTGTTGAGTTTAGAGACCTAACTTAAATTTGAGGCATAGAAGGATTTAGCCTCAGTCAACTTCACATAACATTGGGTGGTCACTAAAAGATCACAAAGATCATAATTTGACCCCTTTTCGGCTGAGATCTAGCCGCACTGACGGTGCACACTATAGCCTCATGTTCGTATAGTAGTCGTAAGGTGCGTTTGTCGCTGTAAAATTTCCTTTGCAGAACGAGCGTGAAAACATATGCCTTGTTTAAGCTCTTCAAGACCTTTCCTGCTTCTCCCTTGGAGAAAAAGTTGTTATTATGCTCCAAGTTAGCGTTTCGATGCCTCTTGAGCTCCTAATTCCCTTTTGTGAGTAGTTTCAGTTTTTCCCCTGAATGGGAGATTGTTCCAACCCCCTCCTCCCCGAAATTTTATAACCGTCCCCATTGCCCACGGAATTCAATGTTGACTGTTGTGTGTGCACTTGTTCCATAATAACAATTTTCTCGAATCTTGTATATAAGGGAAAAAATGCGTCTATGATTAAAATTAAAAAAAAATGCGTTCACTCCCAGCATGACGTAACAATTTAACCACCAGGCAGGGCCCATGACTACAGCCTGGTGTCGAGAGGTCTGGCGCCCTGTTCATCATTTATTGAGAACGTCATACATAGGAGACCTTCAACTATAAAGTACTTGTTAGATCAAAAATAATATAATTGACATGTAGAAACGACTGCAGACGTCACCGAACCTAAGATATCAGATCTTGTGGTGATTATATGCTGTTATACGAAACCTACCTTTATATGTCTTATGGATTTAAGGATAGGACTACGTTGTTCAGTTGTTAAAAGTATTGACGAACATCCTCAAATGTTGGTACAATTGACAAATGACAGAATGATTTTAGCAAGTTAATTTCACATGTCTGGGGCATATAAATGTTTTTTTCAGCTGAATACTATGTTCTCTAAAACCACAAAAATGAACTTACACAAGGATCTAAAATAAAAGCAGAATATTCATTCTAAAAGACTGATTTTACTTTTTCTTGATTGAAATTTTTTACTTCGTATTTAGATTGATCCCCAAATTCATTCAAAAAGAGTGATTTTTCACTCTAAAGATTTCCGAAGAGAGAGGTGGCATTACATGGCACACGAAGCAACAGTTTTTGTTACTAAAAATTCAGTCTTGACAGTGATAGCAAAAGTGCACTAGTTGCTTTTGAATGTTTGATATTTTTAGCTTTTGTGACAGCAAATAATTACGAGAAAAAAGACCCGAAAATCATCAAATGAGAAAGGGATGAGCTGAAAAGAAACATAGCGCACCGGTACTGCATTGTTTTGAATTATCTATCTTTCTATTTTTTTATGTAGACTTTCTGTAAAAACAGTGAGTTTATCTGTTATTCCAGTATCACACCTTAGCGAAGCAAATACAGTCTTTCGTTTTCCTGTTTGACCGATAAGAGGATAAATATATCTAGTAAGTATCATTGAGAAGCCAGGATCCTCTCAAGGTGTGGGGGATGCAGTATGTTGTGTGATCACCGGCCTGAGAGACTATATCCCCTCCCTTAAAAGTTATTGAATGTGTGCCTTTATACCTATATGCAACCTGTTACCAAGTTTTAAACAGGGGAAAAAATTTGGAATTAAAATTTTTGTCAAAATATTTTACGTATGGTCATCGGCCTGGGGGAGGGAGCTAATGGGACAGAAGAACCAGAGAGGGAGGCACCCTTTCTTTTGGAAAAGTTTGAACAGTCGGTATTCCTTTATGCAACCTGGTGCCACATGTGGTACCTTTTGAACTAAAATTTGTGTTAAAATATTTTACGCATTGTTAGGCGCTAAAAGAATCGATATTAGTAAGGGGGGGGGGGTGAACTAACCCCCTCCCCTCCTCGCTGTACTACTGCTTTGGGTGTGTTACTCCATAACTTGAAAAAAGTTGGTAATGTGGTGAATGGGAAATTAAAACTCATTGCTACCTCTAATCAAGAATATAAACTAAATTGTGAAACATTTCTTTAACATTTAATAAGATCATGTATGTAAAGAATGTTTACTTCCCACTGGGAAGTTGCAAAAAATTGTTATTTAAAAATAGGTAAGTCAGTCAGAAGTTGGATTAACTGAAAAAATAAATAATATACCTCTCCAGAGACTTAATTTTTCATCCAGAGATATGTTAAAGTCTCAGAGTTTCCGGGGCTTCTCCCCCGGACCCCATCCCCAGGAACGGGCGATTTGTGCTCGATTTCGCGCTGCGCCCGAAAATGTTTGCCCCCAACATTGTGCTTTGCTCCCTCCCAAATTTCAACATTCTGGCGCCGCCACTCCTTGAACCCCACCCTAAGCAAAAGTTCCTCCAACTCGCTAGTTTCAGGTGGACTCGAATTTTGGTCATTGAAACTTGCAAGCTAGAGAGCATATAGCTCATCGCTACGAAAAGGGAGCTGCAGCCACAGAGGCGCTACGCAGGCTAGCGAGCATAACCAATCGGAGGGAGTGACCTCAGTCCAATTTAAGAGACAATCTGTAATTGCTTAGAAGTGTCATATGAAGAGCAAGATCCTTCATCACTGTATTGCTGGTTTCACTGTACTCAAGTTCTGACAGGTTTATCAGACAAAAATCTCTTGAAAAGAGAACTTTCTCAAACACAAGTTCTTTTAATCAAAATTTTATAAATGAAGCTTTCAAGATCCGGGAAGTGTCAATTCTTGTTATCTAGAGGTATCTCGCTGCAACTTAGTTCTCAGACTGGTGAAATGTTCATTAGAAACAAAAGGTTACAAAAGTTAGCGACACATTCTGACAGCTCATACGAAACAACACTCCTTTAGCGTCTCGGCATAGTCCTGCGCAACACGTTGCGCGAAATGGTAAAATGTCCTATTCGGGCAAAACTTGGTTACAAAAAGTCATGTGATGTTTTCAATTGCCAGTTACACGGGCAGACGGAAGAATGTAGAGTGGAATAAAGTGCCCCAAATTTTGTCCGGAAAATGCTAGTGATACGATTAATCCGTTATGATTTTTATCATTTTGCAATTTGCCCTAATTTTTTATATAGAAGTGAACATGTTATTGTAAACGATTGGCTTATATTTTACTCATAGCCATGGAAAATGTTATTTCCGGCTGTTTGAGGGGTAGCGATTTTTAAAATTTTCTGTGCGCTCTTCGCCAGCTGGTGTTGAAGCTCCGTTTCGATATTGGACCGTTCGCGTCAGAATATCCTGGCTACGCCACTGCCAAAGAGTGGACACCTTGGTCGTAGGCACGTCTCTCCACCTCTCTCTCGCAACCAATGTGTAATTTTCAGCTTTAATTTCTTTGAAAGGCAATAAACTCTCACCCCAAACTTCAATTTTTTGTGGCATTCCACAGAAATTCTCAAATGGCACTACTCTTTTCTTGACAACAATTTTAAAACATGCAGAGTACTGTAACTCATATTACAAGCATGTACAGTCTGGGAGTGGTTTTATTACACATTGGGGTCTTGTATACTCACCCCATGCATGGGAGTACTACCTATTTCTATGCTCACCCTTAAGCAATAACGATTTTGTGGCTGGATGAGGATGAGTTTTAGATAGTTGTCGTTGTGGGAGGGGCTTTAGTAAGTAGAATACTGGAGAGAATTGGAATCATTCGGGGTGAGAGGAATAGGCCTTTAAGATTACTGTTAAAGGGCGATTTATCGAGTAACACTATGTAAGTACATCAGCTCTGTGAATTCAGGGAGTTGCCACTAAAGATACAATGCCAGGTCCGTAGCCAATGAGACTGGGTGAAGCCCTAATAATTTTCCCTCTAGAAAGTTTCAAAATACCATTGACGTAGTCCTCTTTGTTTACAAATTTGGGCCTCCTGGAAGTCATTTCGGTCCATCAGTAGCTCGTGTGGCTATGGGCCTGCATGGAAAACTCCCTGTTTGGATCGTGATCACAATAGAACCAGCAATGAGCATTCCAGGAAACAGTTACATTGACCTTTATTTAAACAGCATTATCAAAACATTACGGGGTAGAATTTTGGTACACATAATTTTGGCAATGATTTTACTGTGGCTAAAAGCGACGTTATCCACAACAATTCCACAATCCTTTGGTATAGGAAAAATCAATGAGCAATGTATAGTAATGACTGCGGAATATGGGGGCTGGACCACAAACAAGTGGACCATGAGTGTCAACAGGCCTGGGTTTGAAGAAACTTTGGCTCGATTGCTAGTACGACTGTTAATGAGCAAGAGCAGTCACCCCAACGTGAAGTAGTGTAGTAGAGTGTCATGTTTCATCATTGGCCACTGAGAGTAATGTGGCAATATTTTGTTCACTTCAAATGTGAAACTTACCATGAGTAACAGCTTGGTTTACACTGAATTTGCAATACTGATATCCTAAAATATTTTAAAACAATACTTTGGAGAGAATTAAAAGGAAACTTGTGAGATTTGACTTCTGCTTCAGGTTTGCGGCGATTGCTTTTGACGTCAAGTACTGCGACTCCGGGAACCTGCACAACATAGTTATGAACAACAAAACGTGGCTCCGTTGACATCACAACCGGGCCCAAGAACCCCGCAAAAGTTTTCCACTTGCTGTTGAAGGTAATATAGCTTGCAAACCAAACAGTTGTCAACCGTTGAGCCTGCGACCCTGCGCGGAGTGGATTAGTGCCCGACGTGCCTGAACGTTCGAAATGGGTTGCTAACGACGACACTGGCATCTTTCGCTGTGGGCCTCCTCTGACCATGCTGAATTATTTTTATCCCAACAAAGACCTTTTTTATTTTGGAGGGATTGATTTTAGAAGGTCTTGAAGAGGCTGTCCTGTCTTTTTATTGCTAACTTGTCACAGAACGGATTGATTTACGAACAATTAAAGTTGGAAAACTAAGCTTTGGAAAAACTGACAAACTGTTATTTTTACTGAACCAGGTTTTAAAAAGACCTTAATGCTTTTACATTCCGAATTAAGAATCGACATTAATTTCCTTCAGGAGTAGATGACTGAAATTTTATTTATTTTGGTTACACAATTAGAAACACACCTCAGGTCGCCCTCTATATGACCATCTAAGACTATAGAAGTGACAGCTAAACTTGGCAATATATTTTATCACTTTGAGCATAAAATTGTAAGCCTTACACTTGTAAGAAGAGCCCTTAAACGACCTTATAGAGGCTTTTCATATGACGTCACAATTTTCCCTGGCGGTCATGCTGAAGTACATGTACCTAAGTAGTAGACCGCACTAGATGCGCTTCTTCGATGAATTTGTACACACCCACATATCACAGCGCAAACTGCAATGCGTTCAGCACAAAACTACGTGTATTACTATTAGTTCGCATGATTGTCTTCCACATGGCGGATCCGTTACGTAATTGCAAAGCCCCTATAAGGTTAGGTAGCTCAATGTGACGACAGAGAGTGTGTAACTAACAGACTTGTATTGTGACTTCAATTAAAGTGACATAGGGAGTTGAAATCCATATGGATCCCACAGTCAAAAGGGCCATCTTTTTTGTCCCACACCTTGGAATGTTCACTAGTCTAGCTAAAGTCCAAAGATGACCTTAAAGGCATATTTTCATCATCCCAAACAGTTCCAATCCTCCCAACCTACTTACTTCTAGCCCCCCCCCCCCACATTTATCTAAAACTCATCTTAATCCAGACACAATCCTAGTTTATTGCTTCATGGCTTGTCCCAGTGGTCATACCAGTCCATAATGTGTAATCAAGACACTCTCAGTGCCCATGCTGTGTAATTTAGCTATGATGCATTGTTTGAATGTGATGCCAATCAAAGAGCTGTACCAATTGAGAGTTTTGATATATGTAAACTGAAACTGTAGTTTGGGGTGACGAATAACTGCCTTTAACTCGTTTGCTAGAAGACTGAGACGGTACACTTTGCAGACAAAACCAAACAGCCACAGATTAGGACCTAGAAGATAGCGCCCGACCTGGAAAAAAACATTCAACCCAATATTCACTGTCAATTGAAGATTACAAGTAATTGGCAGCCACCCAAGTGCCAATTCAAAGATGGTTTGGAAAATTTCATAGAAACAGTTTGCCGTGATGTGCTGCATCAAAATCTCACACAGAAGGTTTATGACAATTTATCTAAGAGAGAACGGAAAGCACTCGACGATCTGAAAACATTAGTTTCGGAAACTACATTACTACTCAAGACAAGAGACGAAATTTTGTAGCAATGGATAGTTCGGAGTACTAGTTAAGTAATTGAATTAACTTAAACTCGATTCAAATTAAATTTATTTTACATATATGATTTACAAAATTACAAAAATAACAAGTTGATAGAAATTACACATTCAAGTTAGTAATGTACTCCAACTGATCCAACTTACATAACCATAGGTGACTCGATCTAAGGTACTATAAACGTCAAAAAATATAGGACAGTAGGCTACAGTTTAAGTCCTGAAAATTTCTTATGAAGCTACTACCAGGTTATACAGGCGCGGATCTGAGGGGGGGGGGGGGGGCTTTTACGGCCTCAGCTCTCATCCCTCCCTTCTTCTCCACATCAACAATAAAAACATACGGGAAATTAGCTTTGCAACTCCCTCACACCTCTGCTTTCTCTTAAGGCAACCCCTCCTTTTTTGGATCTGTTGTCACCCCATATAACAAAGCCAGCTTCGTGTTGGTTAACAGTATAGGCTATTTTACGACGTTAAACCTGTACGTTAGGTTACGTTTGATTCACCCGATCCACATTTTATATTCACTCACTTCAAGTTGCGTGAATATCGGTTTCTTTTGATCATGACAACTACAAACCTCGTAAGCAAGAATCTGATAATTATCCGTCAATCACAATCTAAGGGAAAATATTCATTTTTGCAAAGGCCTTCAACATTCCGTTTGTCACACATTTCTAATTTTAAATAATTTGACGAAATGACATTTCTTTGATTTAAGTTGACAGAAAGCACCTGGCTCGTTATGTCTGAGTTTTGAAAAATTTCAAACCGCTTCAATAAGGTTTAAATTTTCCTGCGTTAATTACTCACCTGTGAGAGGAGGTTAATATGGTTAAGGTGTCATGACATGGTTTATCATTATATTCCAAGCTCCGTATGGAACAAACACCTTAAAAAGGCGATTTTCCGAAAACGTAATTCATCTAGGCTACAGCTTCAAAATATGCCAGGTAGAACTGCATCTTAACAGCATATAGCGCTCGAATGATAGGCCTACTTATTCTCAAAGAAGGCTAATGAAATTTGGTCCTGAGATTTGGTACAATTTTGGGAAATATGTGGTATCATCAGTGGCGGAGCTAGGGATTTCGTCAGAGGGGCGAAAATGGTTTGCAGGGGCGCTTCGAAGTAGTAAATACCCTGAGTCTCAGCACGATCGAGGCCCCCGATTTTCAGACTTTCCATTTGATTTCCCGCACTTGGTAGAAGACTACTTTGCTATTTCTCAAAGTGCCTCTCAGATCGCTGGAAATGGCATTTCTAAAGCCTGATTACTGCATATAAATAGGGACAACACTGAGAGAACTGTTAAAAAAATGTTGATGTTAATTTTTCTTCGTCTTTTTCTTTATGTTTTTTTTTTCGTTTTTCAGGTTTTCTTTTTATTTTCCAGGGGAGGGCAAGTTCCCCCTTGCCCCTCCCTGCGGACGCCCATGTTTCTTTCCCTTTCTTTCACATTCTAGTATGAAGGCGGTCATTATATTTGTGTTATTGTCAGGTCTCGATTTAAGATTTTAATGTAATAATGGACTACTTTGTAAAGATAAAGATTAAACCTGCTAGAACCAAATAGCAAGCAATCTTACAGGGGAAAATTATGGAAATTAATCACCCGTGTACATTTTTGGCATCTGGAAATCGAGACTCAGTACACGAAGAAACATTAATTGACGTAATTTACAACATATGACAACTCTGAAATAGCCATTAATTAAGTACATTGCAAGAAATAGCCAGGACCAAAGGTCTGCTTGGCTCTCTAGATACCGAATTCATAATAAATAAAAGTAGCCTAAACCTTGGCTTTTTTGATGCAATTTTCTGACTTTTGAGACCACGAAAGGACAGAAATAAGCATTTTCATGGGACTATCGTGCAGTGTCTGAAATAGTCATTTATCATGAGAATGGTCACTTGAGGAAAAGCAAAATGCCACTGCTCATTAAAACTCTTAAACCTTTCCCTTTATGATAACAGTTTTATTTTATTTTAACCTGAATGTTCTCTTCAAATGATTTTGAAAAATGTTGTGGAAGCTATTTTGGTATCTTTATAAACTTTTTTTATTGTCTATGTTGACAATTATCCCCGACAACAAGAAGGCTTGGGCGCTACATTTATTGTTGCGCCCTTTGCAACATCTTTTATTGGTAGGAAGGGTGAATTTAATGTCAGTTTGTGTATTTTATTAGCGTATTATCAAGCCTGGTGTGGAAGCAATTAACTAAGCACAGCGACAACATTCATTTGTGTGTATAAAGCATGAAGATACGTTTCAGCAATTGAAAAACTATCCCTAAATTACATAAGATGACCATTTTCATCAGAATGAAGTGCAGATAGTACAGTTACTGGTGGCTGTTTGAGCATTTTATTACGTTGGCCTTAAAACAACGCTATTAAACTATATTTTTGCCAATAATGGTGCAAGAGTAACTGTAAAGTATTTTAAAAAACCCAAAAGGGCGCCGATAGACGATTTTGGTCCGTCAGGGGGCGACCGCCTCCCCTGACCACATGGCAGCTCCGCCACTGGATGTCATCGCTGAATTTTAATTTGGCACTGCATTCAATTAAGGTATAATTTTGATGTCGCAGCAGTGAATATTAAGTGGCATGTTTTGTTATGCTGAGTGCTCCATATATGGTATAGGGTATTGTTAGATCTACATGGCAGCATGGAAAGATATTCAAACATTCCAGCTGTATCAATTTCAAGGACAAACAGGATGTTCAATCATAAAGAAACACAAGAAGAATTTGAGGCAAATGCGCACACACTAGATAATTTTCTGTGGCTTGAAAAGTAGAGGTATTGTAACCAAAATAACCAATGTGTATCCCTAATCCGGCCTTACATCAAGTGACGAAGGTATCTGTGCACATCATATTTTCTGAATACTCTTACAGCCTACACTATAGAGATATGTAGAGTACCGGTATGTGACAGTATGTTAGGCTATGCACAGTGCATAGTTGTACACAAAACATAACTTAAGATGATACATTCGTCATTTTTAAGTAGATCTGTTTATTATTTCTATTCGCTCATTAATCATGATGCGATCCGTCCTCCCACTCCTCTTGAAACCAGTGTCTCTTAATTGACTTCCGCCAAATAATTCTCATATTAACCTATATTTCTGAACCGTGGTATCCTTACAGTTAGACTGGCATTGTCATTCCGACAAATATTTTATCCATTTAAGTATGGCAACACATAATTATGAGAGGACGAGAGGGAAGCACTTGGCCGCAATTGAGATCCCTAATGTGCCGGAGTCTTTCGCTCTATCTCTCATCATACTTCTGGGCCTCATTACCGCGCTGCTGATTTTGATGACATGAGATTATTTTCATTTCTTGTCAATCGCTGAGCCATCAGTTTTGGAGAGTGAATGTTTTTATTACTCGTGTACTCAACCCCCTTCGTTCGTCAAACAGTACACCCAAGAACCCTTGGAAGGGTTCGCTGTCAAGAAGAGAAAGCCTTCCCAGATTTCATTTTTAGAAGTTTCACCTGACAAGTTAAATACCGCGTCAAACCAAATCCGTATGAATATAAATTGATGAGATGACGATTTTTGAGAAATGTCAGATGCCTAATGGGTGGTCCACCCGTAAATGAAGAAGCATTGTTATGACAAGAGGGGATACTCAGGACTAAACGTGGGCTTCGCAGTTGAACTTGACTCAAGTCCGTCAATCATCGCTTCGTCCAATCACTGTTATCCTAAGAATCTACCTAATTGCCCCTTGAGATTGCCTGTTGAAGACTCCGATTCGCCAACGGCAGGACAACTCTTGAACCGCTCACTTGGCACTGTTTTAAAGCATTGAAGAAGGCCTACAGAGAGAAGCTACCCCGTTGTGAAAAGTAATTTGCAGGCGGGCTTTAATGTCAACATAATCCAATCCAAACCGTGTCGTCTCGCATTCATCCCGGGTCTTCTGCATCCGAATCGATTCAAATCAAAACCAGTTTTTTTTTCTTCTCCCTCTCTTCTTTTCTAAACAGTCAGTTGGTTATATCAATTAAACGACAAAGGCGGAGATGATGGCTGGTTCTGCCCCGGGGAGACAGCAAGAGGTTTTCATTCGCGATATGAGTTTAAAAATATGACTCGACAAACACGGGAAAAAGAATGTGTAAAATCAACATTGTAATGAGGGCAATAACTCGGCTGGTTCCTATTCGAGTTTTCAATATCGAGCTTGATTGATAAGTCTTCAGGATGCCATCTTCATCGTATACTTTCAAAACAGTTTAAATTGTTTTCGTAAATTGGTGTCCCTGTTTATTTAGTCATTCTTTAATCTCTTGGTCACGTGGGCGCATAGACGAAGGAATGACTGCTATGAGCCACATCTGTCATAAAGAATAGAGAGAAATCGTCGAGAAGCTGTTTATTTTGACTGACACAAACACGTATAAACTTTTACTCTATCGAAGTAAATGAAGATTAAAATACCTAATAGATGGGATGTGCTTCAAGTCTTGCAGAAAAAGAGTCTAAGCAAGACAAATGGGGGGCCATTTAAATCGATGATTAAAGAAGGCAGCTTAGGTTAATAAATTAGGGATTTGTTTGGACTTGTAAAGAATTAAAATTCAAAGTGGACAATTAGCAACGATCATCGCCATTGATTGCTTATCAACTTTCAAGCCGAAGACTTCAATGAGGTTAGGAAGGGGTGATTCGGGAGGAGTTTATAGCTATCTTAGATGTTATAGCTCTTGTTGTTTTTAAGTAGATAACAAGACAAAAGGAAATTGCTTGAAAGTGAATCATATGAACAATTCATTGGCGGTGTTATTTTATCTAATTAAATGTGTTTTCTTTGAGGAGGGAGGAGGTCGACTATCTTGCGAGATAATTGGTGTAGATGAGAGGCTAGTTTAAGCCACGATAAACACGGTTTAATTCAATGTTTAGAGGTCCAAGCATGTAATTCATTGGATGGGATAGTCATTTTGCAATAGTTTTGTTAAAGTAGATTGGAAAACAAATTTCGTGAACACCCATTAGTAAATTTAATAACTTGGTGGATGACGGGGGGGGGGGGGGGGATGTCACATCTACACGGGGAACGCAATAAAATGGGGGAAGAATTTGGAAGGATAAATTAAAGGGAAAATGCAGTGAAGTAGTAGACTGTCCTGTTTCATGATTTGCTCTTGAAGGTCATGTGACCGTGACAATATTTCTTCTCCTCAAATGTGAAAATTGTTAAGTTACTGCTTGGTTTACCTTGGGAATATGCAATAATGAGGTCCTATAAGATGTGGAACTATGAAGATACTTTGAAGAGAAATAAGAAGACAACTGTGGGATTTAGCTGTTGTCTCAAAATACGTTTGTAAAGACTGTTTTTGCCCTATAAGGGAAGTTAGTGTGTAAATTAAATTCCATAGACATTTGTTTGGCCTTATGTGGATCTATGATGCTATTGACAGCTGTAATTCTTAATCTTTTTCAATACTTTGCAATAAAATTGATAGAACATCGCTTCCGGAAAGTCCCCTCCTCACCTGGGGCAGAGTCAAGGATGTCCAAACAATTAATACCAAATATGCTCCGTTCCCCCAGAGGATGAGCTACGTCCAAAAGGACGCAAATTTAACTAGCGCATCATCTTCTCAACCTTCGGACCTTTACATCAGGTGGTGACTAACTGAATTTTTCCTTTCCCCTCCCACTTTCCTCGTGATGGTCATATACCATCAAAAGCCTAGGTCTTTACCAATATCACAGCACTGCTTTGCATGCTCGTCTCTCTGTTCGACGACCAGATTTCAATTGTATAACAATCTGACAACTGCCACTATTTGCTGTCGTGCGCATGCATCGGTAACATACTTACTGCAGTACTGCGCATGATCAGTGACGGTCAGCATGTCATTGAGAGACCCGCTGACGTTACGTGAAACCTCAGTTTTGCTAGTCACAAATATTAAAGGTCATGCGACATGAAAATGACAAAAGGGTATTTGATATGAAAAGCTTTGACAACCTAAACCATTACCGCAATTTTTATTAAATCCCTCAAAAATTGGCGATTTTAAAGGGTAATTTCTGATTTGAACTTAAAGGTCCATAAAACTGAGACCAATATGCAAATCTTGTGATGTCTAGGATAGAAAATGCCATGTATGGCTTACAATACCTTTGTTTTTACAATCTTCATTTCAACAACAATTGTTTCATTAACATGTGTGTCCTTCAAAATAATCAGTACAATTACCAATCCATGAAGTATCGGGAGAGTAATTAAGAGATATAATTAATGTAGGGTTAACAAAAGAAATGCAAACACTGTACAACACTCCAGGTTTTCCGGGTTATTATCATCTTAAGCAACAAATTGTTTCAGAAACACTTAAAATTTAAATAGGTATACTTTGAGAACCGTAAAGGATAGGCCTATTGACGTAATTTCAAATGGGTTTTCGTAAGGAAGGCTAACCGCTTAACTGTCAAGTCAGGAACTTTCTTGACATGTCACACTACCTTAAATTGTTAAAGAGGAATTGATTCTCATTTTAAGTCGGTTTAGAAGAATTCGATCAGCGCTCGTACTCAGTATCTGTGGACAGTCGTTATTGTGGTCCATAAGTTTTAAATTGCCTTCATTTATTGTCTACGTGAATTTTGAACCCTCCGGTTCAGTGAAACCGAAGGAATCAAGATACAATTTAGTGTAGCCTACAACTATCCATGATACAGGTAAGCAAGGAGATTGAAAGATCAAAAAAGGTGATGGACCCCAGTTATGCCGGATTGCAATCAGACCATCACTTGCTGTCCGGATTCGTCTGTATGAACGAAATGTAACCATTTGCATTGTCAAGTGCTCAAGTGCACTTACCGGGATCCGTCCGCGTGCCCTTGCTCTTTCTCATTTATGACATTCACAATGCAATTCCCGACGTTCGTTCTCGTCTTTTTGCCGATAAAACAAACGTTTTCTGTTTGATAATGACTGTATTCAGTTCATTTCTTAAGAAGTAGACTTAAGGGTTACTTAAGAATTGGTTTGATATTAATAACTTATACTTCTCTGTCCCTAACTTGCAACACTATTTACAGTATGCCCTATCTATTTCATACCAAAGATACGAGTCATACCGGTGCTTATCCCAATGATTTTTTTATGGCTCTTGAAGATTTTAGGATTGATTATTAATGACAAACATTCTTGGACGGACCATATCACAATAATCTCTCTAAATCCGTTGTTAAATAGGTATCTTTTAGAATTAAATTAAAGGGCATTCTTACTGAAGCAAATGCAAATCAAATCTATTGTTCTTTTGTTTATTCCAAGCTAAGACTTCTTCAAATCCTACAAAACGGATTAATTATGGTACTTAAAAACAATAATAATAAGTAATCCTACTTGGGAAGTATACCTTGTCCTTTCGTACAGAAATAATGATTTAATTATGATGATAAAAGACGTGTATTTTTTAAGGATTTTTTTTTTTTTGTGAAATTATTGTTATAGTAACTTAACCACTGAAGCTGTTAGGCATTTCAAAGCTTGCAAAATTATTCAATGACTACTCGAAACAAGTCTTTATTTCAAGTAACTCATGACATCCTACATGGAAAATTGATTCTTAACAATATACAACATACGGCAGTAGCGCTCCCAATTTGCTATTTTTTGTCAATTCAACGTGGACTCAAGTGGCGCAGCTACGTTTTGGCGATGGGAGGGGCCTCTAACAGAAGCATGTTGTAAGCCCTGCACCTTGGAGATTCCCTACGAGGTTGGTGCATGTTGCACATGTGCGTGGGCAGCATCAACAACCGACGCCCCCTTTTTTCCCACGCCCCCCCCCCCCCACGTATCACCTTTATGGGGGAGAGGTCTACGGAAAGGTAAGGAATTTATCCAATAAAAAGGCTTGATGCAATATTGTGTTTTGACAAATTTTCGAACTAAGCATGATATGTTGATAATTCAATGCTAATTTAATTTTTGTTGATGATAAAGGAAGGGCGTGTTTTGGAGGGGTAAAAACCTCTGCCTTTGAGAAACTTTTGCTAATTGATGGGTTAATATAAAGTGTTGATACCTACGCTGATTTTAAACATGCTGCATTTTCTAGAAATTCTCAATTTATTGAGGGCAGCAGAGCTTAGATCACTTCCTCACATTGACAAGGAATGCTTTGTTTCCCTTTGTTTTATCAGACTGTTGTGTTGACCTTGAAGTTAATTGGAGTATGACCTCCCTGTGAGCGATGCAAAGTTTGCAAAATTCTCATGCCCCTTGTGCAATCGCATTTTAATAATATGGGATTGCTGAGGAGAAATGCAGTCTAAAGTTTAAAGAAAAACAAAAGACTGCCCATTAATATGGGGATGTGATGTCATATGTGTTTGCTTCAAGTTCCCTTTTTGTTGAAATTTTGAAAACTTTACGTGCTCATACCTTGAGAACCGCACATCGGATTTCAATGCAAATTTCACCAAAATGCTCAGAATAAGTACTCCTCTAACATACTAAATCTTGATGTGATCTTTAACCCTTCATTTAAGTAAAGAGAAATGACAAGTCTCATCACCTCACATCTGACCACACCCTCACAAGGAATTTTCAGGAATCGGTAAAGGGAAAGTACTCTCATGCTTCCGCAGCCGTGTTAGAGTTGGACCTCACAAGGGTATTTCCCCATAGAAATAATTCACTGGCTCGACTCCGAAGCAATAGTGTATACCATCTTGGAAATTTTACTTCTTCAAGCATGGATGGTTGCAGACACCCTCCCCTACCCGTCACATGGCCTCTACTCTTAATAATCAATCACGTATACTCGCAATGCCTTGTCTATTCATCCGATCACGGTACGCGACATATTTATAAGTCTGGATCACGCCACTAAACAGCTATATAGGACATATTAAGTTTAAAGGGACAAGCCGATGGAGATATTATTTAACTGAGATATTCGTTTAAAATATCCCCTCTCCTTGCATTCACCCTCATCCAGAAGTCAACAATAAGACCCCTGATATCCCACCCCTCCTTCCGTACAAGCCCATGGAAAGCCAGCAAAGACCTCCAAAAACATTTGACAACCAACAAAATTTGTGTTACATTTACCCAATTTATGGTCCTGGTATTTCAAAAGTTGTTACAAACCAGAATCCATTCAATCCACCAATGAACACAGGCGATGAAGTAAGTTTTCATCGGTTTTCATTTTCAAAGAAACCCGTGTCGAGGGACAAGGCTTGGCTACAGCTTACACATCCCTACAAACATCCTTTATCTATTTAGTAACTGTTTATCGCTGATAACGTTTTTTTTATTTTTTGACATTCTTCGATTGAGATGTTCAACTCTGTTTTATTGTGCATCTCTCTTCGTTGAGAGGATGAGCCTCTTGTGAGGGCTTTTAACGACTTTTCATCCAAGACAAAGAGATCGTTGCAGATTATTTAACCACACTCCGTCGGTGCAATTAGTCTCCATTCTTACCGAGTGTTATCTGCGACACTTCACTTCAAAGAGAAACGAGAAAGCCTCTATTCAACTTCACACTAAGAGCTGAGCTTGCCCTGAAAAGCGATCGAAGACACTCCGGAAATATTTGCTCGGGGTCTCCTCATCAAAAAGAATAATCCTTTTCACTTGAGGCTAGAGAAAACAGATAAAAACTCCCCCTCCCCCTTTTTTTCAATTGTCTATCGTAGGCTCTTTGTATAGTATTTGCTCAAGTGCTCCTTGAGTACCTCATTAATGGTCAATACAAGACCGAAATGTATATGTTTGTAAATGTCACCGACTGAGTCGTCTAGCTACGCAAATCGGGTCATTTAAGTGACATCTTACTTTATTGAAAATTTAAAGGATCGTTCTCCAGCCTAGGGGAACCTAATCGCCTCCCGATGTTATAAGTCCGCTTTATTATGCAATACTTCAAAACGACAGATAAAGTTGTTTGTAATCCTCGCATTTTACAAATCACTTCGCAAACGAAATTGAAAAAATTGGCTCTTTTCATAGATCCCAATGTGAAACTTGCATGCAACAAGAAACACAGAAAACAAAGCCCAAGTAACAACATTTGTAGCCGACAAAATTGTATCAAATCTGGATTAGCTTAAATAATATTGTTTCGCATTTGCTTGTATAAATTTACAATCTGGGAATAGAAAATTATTAAAATCAGAACCAGGTATATATAAAAAGGATTCAGTGTGTGCTGCATGGCAGTGCATGTTTGAAGCAGAGCGACAGTATATATTTTCATGACCTTTAAGATCAAACGCGCATGCGTCATGTGACGAGCGGCTTGTTAAGTTACATTATTATTGATATAAAGTTGTGACTTCATTGAAGAGAGTGAAAACAGCCGCCCAAAATTAATTTGAAAACATCAGTTAATTCTTACAATTTTCTTCCTATTTACTTTGGGAATATTGTCCATAGTTATACCAACAAAACTGTTGTCATATAAGATGTGAACTGTTGTGGTTATTCTGAATTACGAATCGTAATTAAAAATTCTGATACAAAAATCTTCAAATGACTTGAACAAGAATAAACATCAATACAAGAGTAAGCATCAATTTGACTGAAAAAATTCAGAGAATCATTTTAAAAGATAATTTTATTCATAACACAAAAAATAAAATAAACGCATGGTCTTGTCTACAAAACTTTCTTTTACTTATTTTTTTTTTGTTCTGTTAATTATTTGAATTGACCAGGTGCGTAGTCGGGGTTCCTCGGACTGTACTACCCCTCACCATGAACCAAGCTTGAGAGTGGCAAAAATTGTACAAAATATCACAAATTTGGACCACATCTCATCTCGGGACATGTAAAGGACAATTTTTTACCCCCACTCCAAAATACAATTGCATGACAAAATCCTTGCTACGCTCCTGTGATTGACTGGTATGAGCTTCGATAAATTCAGAAGTCATTTAAGTCACCCCATTACATCAACCAGGAGGATTTTTCATTTCTCTTTAAACTGCTGAAGTGGTATGGAATGGTGTGTGGTTGTATTTCTCATTTGTCAAAAGATGAAGTACCGCTGTTATCAATAAAATAGAATCGAGGAATCTTCAGTTAACTCCCTGAGAGCGAATTTGCTTGAACATCAGATCCTCAATGGGAGGTACTTGAAGCCAAACAGCGGTCACATCGGGAAATAGATTAGACCCTCATTTTATTTATGTCAAAAGATCGCCTTAAGAGGTTACCTATTGAGCCAAACTAAACCTTCACACCACATCACTAAAGAACCTGTCAATCAAACCATATAAGTGCCCCATCGTTCCTCCTCCCAAGTGGGGAGTTTACTGTCTCGAATCAAAGTTTGTCATCCGCTTTCGAAATACAAGAAGACTGTCAATACAGACAATAGATTTCAAGAGGCTATTGTGAAGATTAGTACCTAAGGTAAGCCACAGGTAAACAGGACCAGGCCAGGTATTTGGGCGTCTTTCTTTATTTACTTTGAGGAATCCAGGTTTGGGTGTGAATTCACTATTGAGGGCCCTGATTACGCTCAATTATTCACTCATTGTGTCGAGTAGTCCCTAATGAAGTTGTTGGTTGCTTTCTGACACATATTGTCAATTTCATCCGGAATTTTTCTTACCTGCGGGGTTCAATTGAGAAGGATGTACTCGGCCAGTTGGACCAGCAGGGGTCCCTTGTACTTTTGTGTTCCCTCGCCTAGTAGGATATCGTGTCGTATTCATCGATATTTTAATTGGGGACGTCCAGGTGTGTTCGAGAGTGCAAAATTAGTAAGATTTCATCAAGTTGCGTATCTCTGTTGGTGTTATTTCTGAAAAGATACCTGGCAAGCTTGCAGAGCAAGTCCGATGAAATAAATCATTCTTTTTAGATCACCCACAGTGATGGAGAAAATAATAAGAGGACACAGAGACAGCTTGAGGGTGTAACACGGAAAACTAGTAGGGCTTCCCAACTGAACTGCTCCCCAGTGCTCACCTCTTAACAATTCTTTGGTAAATAATCCCAGAGTTTAGGCTGTCAGTCACAAAAGAGATGTTTTGGATCGGTGCAAAGTGTTAATCGTCCTCTCTGGAAGTAAAAGCTCATATTCACCTTAGACCAGGTAGCTTTTATTTGTCAAATAGCAACCCCTGCTTAGCCTGCGTAGGGTCTCTGTGGCTGCCGCCCCTTAGGCTGCCGCCTCTGTAGCTTTTCGTAGCGATGAGCTGAACGAAAAACCTTCGTCCACTCCGCGGGCTACTTCCTGCTTACTTTCATTTCTCTATTGTAAAATAAATTGCATTTGCATATATAGAAACACATTTAGATGTGTAGGGGTGATAAAATGGTAGTCTGCATGACAAAAGGGTATTTTAATGAAACTTTTGAATCAACACTCTCTTAAAGGGCCAATCATTTCACCCCAACTACACTTCTTGCAAGGGGTAAGAGAAACTTTCAATTGGCTCAGCTTTTTAATTAACTGCTAATTCAAACAATGTAAAGTACCAAAGCTTACGTTACAGAGCGTGAACTGTACCGAGAGTGTTTTGATTATACACACTGAGCTTTTCTATACTCACCCTGTAGCAATATAAACTGAGATTGTGTCTGGATGAGGATGAATTTCAGACAATTGTGGGAGAGGCTTAAAGCGCCAAACCTCTCACCCCAAACTACAATTTTGGTACGGGGGTACCAAAATTCTCAATTGGCTCAGTTCTTTGATTGACAGCTAATTCAAACAATGCATAGTACCAAAGCTTATATATAACAGCATGAACGGTACTGGGAGTGTTTTGATTATATAAATTGAGTTTTTCTTTTCTCACCTTGAAGCAATAAACTGAGATTGTATTTGGATGAGCATGAATTTCAGACAATTGTGAGAGGGTCTTAAGTAAGAAGGTTAGGAGAATTTGTACTGTTTGGGGTGAGAGAACTGGGCCTTTAAGTAAGAACGTTAGGAGAATTGGTATTGTTTGGGATGAGAGAATTGGGCCCTTAAAACAGTTGAGCAAACATAGCACATGCTGTATTGTTGAGAAAGAAAATCGCTGAAAATTTGATCAAACCACATTGATTTCCACTAATTACGGTAGCCTATTGTATAAAATTGCTGGTTAAATTAAGTGGAGGTTGCTCAAAAAATTGGCATGTGCTATGTTTCTCCAACATTAAGTAGGCCTATTACTGATCGAATGTCTAAAAGTGCGTATGCCTACAGTCTTAAAGGCATTTGCTGATGGCTTTTAAGTAGAGTCTCATGTCATGAAAGAAAAAATATTCTAGATAATGCCCACCAAACCCTTTCACCTTACTCAAGGTATGTCATTTAAAGGCAGAAAAATTTTCTGCACATTTGTAAGAAAATGATTTTGGCCTCCTGAAAGTGCCTTTGACTACTTTCAATATATATTATAAAGTGAGAAAATGAATAACAAATGGTCCAACTCCCATCTTCAGAGAATGTGTCTGAACTAAGATATTAAATGCTGAAGTTTGTCCGCTCAACTTATATTAGTAGAATTTACAATAATATATGTCGTTCTTGTGCTTCTCAAACTGCAGTCATTATGTTTCTTTGTTTTTACGAAAGCTGTACTGAACCTGTGCCAATATCTCATCAGGAAGTTGCAACAGATTTGTAGAGTCGACGCTTTCTGTTTAAGAAGAAATTTCCTAACTGACTAACGATTGCGTTAATCCCTAACCTAATCCCTAACCCTAACAAACAATACAATCAATACAATGGCTACAGCTAATGAAGAAATTCCTTATTGAAGTGGCTCATTTAGTTGGGTCATGAAATTCAACAAATTTTTCCAAACCTGTAAAGTTTTCTTCACATATCAATGACAAATGGTCAAAATTAGACAATCCCAATGTTCTACATACAGATAACTGTTTTACGAGTGAGTACTTAACGGTTCAATTCTGTTTTAAAAAATTCGTTACCAGACACTTTTTCAAATTATGCATACAACCGTTACAAGTCAAGACACCACAAAATTCAAAATTTTAACTTTTTCCGTGAGTATTGTACATGAAACTTGACTCATTTCGCTAACTATGAGCACTGAAATGTGGTAGAGACCCTTTAAAACTTTCATTAAGTTATTGATATCAACTCAATGAGCCCCTTTTAAGAGAGTGCATCAGCTGCATATTTACTGTTTTGAGGTGACTTGACTCATTAACCTCTGAAAAATACGGTGTACAAAAAATATAGAGCACCCACGGTCATAATTATATAATTACCTTTCTACCACCTCTACTGACTGGTTATTTATAATCCTGCATTCTGATTGGTTAAAACCTGACAGGTTATTTTCCAACACACAGACCGTTATAATGATTTGCAGGAGCCACTGGAAAGTAAACTCCAAAAAGGACATTTTTTCGGGTGGTAGAAAAGGAATACACCACATTTGTATGTTTGTCGGATTATTGTTGGTGAATCACCCGCCTCGATCACAGATATGAAAGAAATAAAGGACGAGGCGAACTTCGCCTCTTCCGTTATTTTTCCAAATTTGGAGTTTCGACGGTTTATTAACCAAAAATATAGTCCAACAAATGCAGTTTATTCCTTAAATATTTCAAAAGGAAACCAAAGAATGTAAAACTGAGTATAAAAATGACGTCACAAGTCATTGCGCAATAGGTTACTTGTGTTTAAAGGGGGCAAACCTCTCACCTCAAACTACAATTTTGGTATGGGGGTACCGAAATTCTCAATTGGCTCAGCTCTTTGATTGACAGCTAGTTCAAACAATGCAGAGTACCAAAGCTTATATTACACAGCGTGAGCGGTGCTGAGAGTGTTTTGATTATATATAAATTGAGTTTTTTTTTACTCACCTTGAAGCAATAAACTGAGATTGTATCTGGATGAGGATGGATTTCAGACAATTGTGGGAGGGGCTTCAGTAAGAAGGTTAGGAGAATTGGTATTGTGTGGGTGAGAGAACTGGGCCTTTAAGTGAATAAATTTTAACTTTCAACGTCTCAGCAATGGAACAAGCTACGACGAGGGGAATTCAACAAATGTTGACACCGTGACAAAATAAGTGTGTTTGCCATTTTTTATTGGAAATGAACACCAATTTCACCAAAATGCGTAGAATATGTTCCTCCTTAACGTATCAAAAATAAATTCGGACTGCACTGGACTATTCTTTAAACTGTTCACGTCTTACATAGATATACGTTCGCAGGTTGCGCAACAAATTATCAGATGACGTCAGAGAAACTCTCCTTGTGCGATATCGCGCATTTCACATTACAGTGAATAAGGATCGCATAACGATCCGATTTTTGTGAGTTCGTCCTTATGTCTGGTCGGATAGAACAGAAACATTACCAACCTGTGTTACGATATGATTTGCATCTGAAAACGGCTTATTTTATGACGTCGGGCTGACAGACAGCTTTGATTGGACGGTGGTGAGTCATCATGTTGTTTTGAACGGCGACTCTTGTCTTACATAACTATTTAAATGCCCAATCCTCTTATCTCAGAGAGTTCCAATTCTCCTAACCTACAGTTTCAATTCTCCTAGCTTAGTTAAACCCCTCCCACAACCCTGTCTAAAATTCATCTTCATCCAGATGCAAGTATCAGTTTATTGGTTCAGGGTGACGATACAAGCCCAAATATGTAATAAAAATAACTCTCAGTATAGTACATGCTGTGTAATATGAGCTTCGGGACTCTGCATATTTTGAACTTGCTGTCAATCAAAGAGCTGTGTCAATTGAGAATTTCTTTGGACTACTACAAAAATTGTAGATTGGATGCAAGTTGACTGCCTTTAGGCTTCTCTCTGTGTAGACACAAACGGTTTTTTGCCCAAGGCCATATCATTGTGAGCATGTATCTATTGAAATGTTATATAGACCGAAATGTAGATCAAAAGTTCAGACACCAAACCAAAAATTTTGGTATCCCCCGACGAAAAATGTACACAGTGTAGATTTGGATTGGAGGAAGATATGTTGTGAAAGAAGAACAGATAAAAGCAATATCCCACCCAACCTTTTTTTCGGGTGCTTTTTTCTTACAACTGGAAATAGTTCTGGTCCCTTCTGTAAGCACCGCGTGTAAGTGCAAAGACTTATTACCACTTACCATGCTTATCTTAGTGACTGGGTCCAAAAGCCCTATACGCATTCCTGTATAATTTGGGGTGAAACCTTACAATATACCAAATTGTTACCGTCAAATCTGAAAAATAAATAAACGAGGAGAGAAATACAGGCCCATTTGTACCCATCTTGTGACACTGGGTCAAGCCTCGACATGATCATAATTTGACGGAATCATTCTCTCTTTATTCAAAAGTCACGAATTTGAAATAAAAGTGTCCAAAATGCCTAGAAAATGAGGCAATCTGTCAACGTCGGAAGTGGGACAGAGTGTCGAATATTTTGCAAAAGATTATAGTCGATGACGTACGTCGCCCTAAGGAATCGTCATAGTAAACAACAAAAAAGGACAAAAATTAGGGTGCAAGGAGCCAACATTTAGCCGATTGTGGCTGGTATAAATACACCGCAAAGTGGATTTTCTATACCGGCGCTTTTGTGTATAGAGACTAGAATGCCGGTACATAGCCAGCTTTGTATACCTGCATTGTAAAAGTTTAGCTTAGCTTTCTTTTGAGTACTTCCTTTTGTCATGAAGGAGTTATTCTATTTGCTCATATTAAATTTTCAAAAAAATGATAACATGTAAACAAGATAACGTTCAAAAATAAAATCACCTGCAAAATATCGTCTAATTTGATTTAGCCTATTTGTAAAACTTTAATTTTGAAAAATCATTTAGAGTGAAATTATAAGGCTCCCCAAGTTTGGAGTTGAAAATTTCAGTCGAAAGAAAGTTATTTCCACCTTTTTAGAGTGAATATTCAGATCCATCTTAGTTTTGCCCTTTGTTTTTTAAGAGTAGACTTTATCGCTGAGAAGGTCTATCCAGGGAGTTGCAAGAGACTCCCTGGTTTATCTTAGAAATTTAACCATTTCTGATAAACTTCATTCGCACTTCAAAAAATGCAAAATTTGGATTGTTACTTAAGGACGGATTATCGTTTGTTTGTCCTTCATCTGTTCATAGACTGGAAATGCGAATGCAGAAATGGACGATTCGTCGTTGTTTAAACGTCAATTCATTACCAGTTATATATAGGTTGGTTTCAATGAGGGTGTTTTCTTTCCGATGTTATGAATTCACATTGATGTCAACATTGCAAATGCCATTAGAATGACCGTTAAACAAATAAAGGATAACATCACAAATTTTTGAAGGGTGTCTCTTTCTACGTCACACATTTGCTTGCTTCTGTTGTTTAATCATGACACTAGGAGAAGGAAAGACCACCCGCTGTAAAATTATCACTATTGATGGATTCAATGAAAATGTGTCCACTTTTAGATTTGAAGAGACTTTAATTATGCAGTCGTAAAATTTACATTTCCGCAAACCTAGAAAACATTCCCCCTTTCCTTGCAGGAACAGTGCTACAATTTTTGACGCCATAAAACTTTGGGTCACGATCGCATGACATGATGAAGATGTATGGTAAAGTTGTTAGAGTAACCGACTTGTAGTCGGAAGGTCAGTTCGAGCCCTGGCCTGGTCACTCATACCGAAAACTTACTAATGGAACCTCCTACGATTGTGCTTGGTGCCCAGCAGAAGCAAGTGGGAAAACGGAAAGCAATCCATGAGCCATAACTGAAAAAGGCCGTGGCCGGCTTAGCCCGCGGAGCGGACGAAGTCCTTTCGTTCATCTCATCGCTACGAAAGCCCGAGGAGCGGCAGCCAAAGGTGTCGGTAGTCACAGGGGCGCTACGCAGCTATGGCCGACTCCACTTTAACCAACTGTTTAGAAACTGGGCCGCGAAACTCCTTCTAACTATAACGCATGGAACTGCTAGCTGGACAAAGTATGGTAGCAGGATAAATAGTATCAATAAAACGGGTATAGTGGACACAGGCTGATTTTAACGAATTATCATAATGCATGCAATGTTACGCGAGATTATGCTGTGTCGTAACATGTTTATTGTCGTATGGAAATTATTCGACGAGAGTGCTGGGAGGAGTCATGTTTATATTATCTTTGGATAATGCTATTCACAGCGCCACCAGTTTTGTTTACTTTATGCTTTTCATTTTGTCTTATGTTCGAAGTTTCTTGAACCACGCAGAGCATATAATTTGATTTCCGATGAAAACACGATGGAACTCCAATAGACTTTTTCGCGGGCGTGAGTGGTGGTTACCCTTCCGACATACGGTAGCCATGCGCAGTGACGGGGTGAGGGTATTTAAAATCGGTAAATTTTAATTAAGAACGTAGCCTAGGCTGTTGAGGTTGTCTTACTCGGGAAATCGCCCACTTTGCTCAGATAAGTGCCCAAGAAATGTGAGAAACCAGTCCTACTTTACCCCTTCCAGTCAGTTTGGGAAGGCGCAAGTCCGCGGATGCTCTCACACCCGACGTGGTATTGGGCCTTTAAATGACGGATACAGTGAGAAGGAAGTTGTGGGGGATTGGTATAAATATCTCCTTCGTTACTACTTCGACACTTAAAAGTGTACCTCAAGTCAAAAAATTCAAATATATATATTAACCAGCATAAAAATGAATTCTAACAGTCCAGCTCCCATCTTCATTGAACATTCTTGAGCCAAGATATTAACTGATGAATGTCAAATTAATTCACTCAGAAGATGGTACATACAATAATTTGTGATGTCATTGTTGTACTACTCAAATAGCAATCTTTGTATTTCTTTGTTTTTCTAAAAGTTACTGCACCTTGTGCCAAGGTGTGGTAGGTTAGCACTCTTACTCTTCTGGAGTGATGTAATTAATTAAGCGCTCTCTGTGCAACATGCAATGAACGCAAACAGGAAGTGTTCAAGACCATGAAAACATTTTTAATTTTAAAGGGAAACAAAGTAAGTAATGTGAGTTGAACGGTACATCAAGAAAGTCACAAATTATTTGCGCAATGGACTTATTTGTTTTAAAACTAATTTCAACATTTTATATCTCGGCTTAAGAATGTTCAATATGAAGATGAGAGTTGGACAGTTAGAATTCATTTTTATGCTGTTTAATATATATTTTTGAACTTTTTAACTTGAGGTCCACTTTAAATCGCAAGGTCTACTTTAAATCTCGACTTTCACCAGCAGATCTTCACGATACTCGGTAAGTCTATACCATGAAACTTCAACGTAATACTGAGCTCCATGGTTTTACGTAGTACCACCGATGAGCTAATTGTCTCCCCGATCATAGGCTTCAACTTTTAACATATATTTGTCATGGTTTAGATAACCGAGATTTTAAGGGTCATTTGGGACAGAAATTTTTAATTGAAAATTATTGTGAGAGGGGACCACTTCCCCCACTGACCCTCCAGTCCCCTTCGCTCCTCCCCAATGCTGTTTACATGAGGTGTCTCGTCTTAAAATTCCTAGGCAAAATTGCACACTGCGAGCCCGTCTCGATATTAGTGTCGCGTAAAAAACCCTTTTCCAAGTAGAAATTACAAAGGATTGTGGGATCGATTATTGGCGGGTGTACATCATATTTCGCTGACGGTGACAAAATGACCCTTACCAAAATTCTATCCCAGAGCTCTTTGTAGTTACTATTTGTACAAGGGTTTATATGCTATCATTCAAGATCCTAATCGCATTCTTGCAGAAAGAAAATATATATACATAACGTGCGGGAAGCTGTAGTTCTATCCAACTTTAGATAAAGCTAACCATATTTCGTATTATACCGTTTAACAGCGATAGGAGTGTGATCAGGATCATTTCCCCGCGAAACCATTACGTCACGTTTTCTGGAGTTTATTGGTGACTGAAAGTATCGTTACGGAAGAAGAGGGTGTAGTTACAAGTAGTCGGTTGTGTGTTTTATTTCAAACAAGCAATTCAAAGACTCGCTTTGACAGTAGGAGAAGATCACCCATGGGTGAGTCAGATAATGTTTATGGGTACGTTACGGATTACAGTCGAAGTGAATAAAGTAAGAGGGGCTTCAGATGTGAGAAAATTGTCTCCCCGGGGAACCATTTACAAAACCGAAATATGAATTTGTGTTGTGTTTTTTTGAGCTGTACGTAGTGTTTCCCACCCATTGCCGTCCTTAGTACAGATTGACGAGTGGTACATCATCAGTATTAGCTATTTGAAGATATAGGTGATATTTCAAGCCTTATGGGAATCCCAGATATATCCGACGACTAGTCACCCGTAGCCTATAGAATATACGCAAAGTAGGCTTCCTTAGTTTTGCTAGACACGACATCAAAAGTTTTTACCTCAAGTCAAAAAATTAAAAAAAATACAAGTAAAACATCACGAAAAAAAAAAAATGAATTCTATCAGTCTAATTCCCATCTTTAAAGGACGCTCTTGGGCCGAGGTATAAAATGTTGAAGTTTAGGTCTATTCACTCAAATTGAAAATGGTACATAAAGCAATATAATCAAGCAGACTTGGAAGCCTCCACTGACAATGATGTAATCGCATGGCTGCATCCCCCCAATTGGACAAAGCCTTCCTGAAGTGGGCAGACTTCGGCTCAGTCGGCAGAAATTATCCCCTGATTGGGAGTCTGTGGTTGGGCAAAAAGTCACCGCGCCCTGATAAAAAGAGTCCCGTACAGCCATGTGTAGACCTCGGACTCAAGATTTCAGAATTTGAAGGACTTGGTCAGAGTGGTTGATTTTCCCCATTGGGAAAGTATTTTCAATTTCAAGGACCCTACTCCGAGTCAGGTTTCGAGTCCTTGAAATTGAAAATGGCCGAACTCGTGACTCGAAGCCTCCGGAATCGACTACAGCTCAGTGTGTATTGCCAACACAATGCTAACAACAGCAGAGGGTAAATCGAGAAGTAAGTACGGTATCAAATCTGTATACCGATGATACATCATAGAGATAACCTAATGTCACTCTTTCTTCTGGGTTTAAGTGAGATATCTACAAGATCACGTAGCATTTAGGTGAAATGAAACCTAGAGGGCCTTTCCAGAAAAGAAAAGAATTGATAGCCGATAATATGAATCAACGTTGCACTGGTCTTCCTTTACATTGTGTAACAGATTTAGTCGAGCTTTCTCCATCTTTTTTCAGCCCTCATCTGAATCACGTCTAGGCCCTACAGTTAATTAATAGGCCTATATCGAGGGCGAAATTGAATTACAGGCCCTTAATACAATGATCAAGCCGTGGCACCTCGAGACTATATGTCATTTATTAGAAATGTACAGAATGAGGAACAGGAAAATAGATAACATTTCTTAGCAGTGAAGGTAATCAAATTGTAGTCAGTTTGAGACGCAATATGCTTTTTAGTGCTGTCATTCAGTTCTTCGTTTAAAGGTACATTCTTACTCTTTAGTTCACGTGATGACATAACAACCCCTGCACTAATGTCACTGCGTTGTGCGTCTCTCTATTTAGCACGCGTCAATTGAACAGAAATTGTTACTAAGATGCTGTTGTGCGCGCTTGTCGGTAACACATCTACTGCGCATGATTAGTGACATACAGTATACCAGATTAAAACGCGCCAACGTCACCTATAGCCTATATCCTCCATACCGAAAACAGCGATGTTATCACTGGAAATTCGTGATAAAATGTTCTTGCAAAAATGGTTCGTGACAGCACAAACGATTTACAGTATTTTTGCCCTACAATAAAAGGTCATCCCGACCATTGAGTCCCGAAAAGTTCTTCCTGGAATATGACCTCCCCTCTAAATATCACCGATTTGTCCTACTGACCTCAGGCATGCTGCCACGGGGAAGGGGGAACCCCATAAAAATCCAATACAAGGTCTTGCACCGAAGAAGGAAAACGTACCGAGACCAGCCTTTTCGGAGTACAAATATAGGAAGGAAAAATATCGCACCACATTTTGCTCTGGCATCCTTAAAATGGCACACATTTTCGCAAAGGTGGAGGGAGACCCTCCCCAGGCACGCGAAATTCCACCATCAATGCCACGCCCCATTTGACATTCTGACTGCCGTGGGCCTACTTGCCCTGTAACTTCTCTCATTTTTTATTTTTTCAGTACATCTTTCTAGCACACCATCCCGATTCCGCTGTGTGATCACACATTTTCAAGCAATCAGGTAGGGTAACCATGTTCAAGAAACCAACAGAGCTGTGTATTTACATCAGAGCAATATATTTTATATGGCTCTGACTTACATAAGTGTCGTGCGCCCTCTAACTAGTTACACAACTGTGTAGGAATAAGACGGGTTGCCTGTATTTTTGGCAATTGAAAGCAGACGTCCCATTTTGTAGTTCTTAAGTTTCATAATTGCGAAAATTTTCCGAATCGTAAAGGAAAATATTATTATTTTTTTTTTCAAATTATTCTCAATGGCTTGAATCAATTCATTACACATGAGTGACATGACGTGTCGAACACTCCCTTAAAGCGGTAATCAGAGTTTGTCACAATTTTTCATTACTTAACCTCTGCATCACATTTGTAAATTGACTAAAAACTAACAACAGATATGTGTTCACCATCAAACGTCGCGATTGCTGTAGGCTCTCTAGTCTTGCATCTGTGTGGATTTTTTTTACCCGACAAATATTCAGAAATTTTCATTCAACAGTAATCAACACATATTTAATTTTTCTTCTAACATGAAAGGCCTCTGTCATGTTCCTATATTCTGGTAAACAATCAGTTCAGAAGGATAAAACGAGGTGCTTGAACAAAAGGTTGTTTTCTGTGCAATCACGCCACAGGAGTTCATGGGATTCAAGGCCAGAGGAAGTGACAACACAACTTCATACATTATTTCATGAACCACGTATTTGATATCAAAGCAATTTTTAGATAAAGTACCTCTCGTATAGTTACAGTACATATCGAAAAATGATTCAAGTCTTTTAAATGTTAAAAGTTTTTAAAAAAATCATTGCAAGGGCATGTTTCAAAACTGCTGTAGTTCCATACATTAAAAGGATGGTTTAAGGTCAAACCAAGTTTTGATATGTTAGAGGGATAATTATTCCAAGCACTTCAGTGAAATTTGCATTGAAATCCGATGTGTGGTTCTTAAGATATGAGCAAGTTAAATTGTCACATTTTCAACAAAAAGTCAACTTGAAGCAAGCACATATGACATCATATCCTCTCATTAACAGATAGTCATTTTCTTTAAACTTTACAACGCATTTTCTCCTCAACAATCCCATACTATCAGAATGTGATTGTATAAGTAGCAGGAGAGGCTGAGAGCTTTACAAGCTTTGCATTCCTGACAGGGACCCTATTCCTATTAACTTCAAGGTCACCTCAACAGCCTAAAAAAAACCAGAATGCAAAAATGCATTGAGGTTTCGATGATATATACATGCTCTTTTCAATGAAATGCTACATTTCTTGTAACAACTGGTGACCCAAAGTGACCTTTGACTCCACCTGTTAGTAACTGGTTTTTTCTTTTAACCAAAACATTTCTACAAATTTCATACTGTGCCTTAAGATATTCCGCAAACAAGCTGCTTACATCATAACGCATCAACATATCAAGTTTGAAATGAATCCAAGTTTCTTACCTTGAGATATAGTGTTAACCAGGATTTCGGGGTGTGACCCCAAATGACCTTTGACCTCCACGAAAATAAATGGGGTTCTTTCTTACATCATAACGCATCAGCCTATCAAGATTGAAATGAATCCAAGTTTCCTACCATAATGTATCATGTAAACAAGGATTTCGGGTTTTGACCCCATGTGACCCCAAATGACCTTTGACCTTCACAAAAAAAATAAATTGGGTTCTTTCTTACATCATAAAGCATCAGCCTATCAAGATTGAAATGAATCCAAGTTTCCTACCACAATGTATCACGTAAACAAGGATTTCAGGTTTTGACCCCATGTGACCCCAAATGACCTTTGACCTCCACGAAAATACATCTGGTTCTATCTTACATCATAACGCATCAACATATCAAGTATGAAATTGATCCAAGTTTTCTACCATGAGATATCATGTAAACAAGGATTTCAGGGTTTGACCCCATGTGACCCCAAATGAACTTTGACCTCCACCAAAATCAATAGGGTTCTTCCTTACATCATAACACATCAACATATCAAGTTTGAAATTAATCCAAGTTTTCTACCATGAGATATCGTGTAAACAAGGATTTCGGGGTTTGACCCCACGTGACCCCAAATGACCTTTGACTTCCACCAAAATCAATGGGGTTCTTCCTTACATCATAACGCATCAACATATCAAGTATGAAATTGATCCAAGTTTCCTACCACGAGATATCGTGTAAACAAGGATTTCAGGGTTTGACCCCATGTGACCCCAAATGACCTTTGACCTCCACCAAAATCAATAGGGTTCTTCCTCCTATCGTAACGCATCAACATATCAAGTATGAAATTGATCCAAGTTTCCTACCATGAGATATCGTGTAAACAAGGATTTCGGGGTTTGACCCCATGTGACCCCAAATGACCTTTGACCTCCACCAAAATCAATAGGGTTCTTACTTACATCATAACGCATCAACATATCAAGTATGAAATTGACCCAAGTTTCCTACCATGAGATATCGTGTAAACAAGGATTTCGGGGTTTGACCCCATGTGACCCAAAATGACCTTTGACCTCCACCAAAATCAATAGGGTTCTTCCTGACATCCTAACGCATCAACATATCAAGTTTGAAATTAATCCAAGTTTCCTACCATGAGATATCGTGTAAACAAGGATTTCGGGGTTTGACCCCATGTGACCCCAAATGACCTTTGACCTCCACCAAAATCAATAGGGTTCTTACTTACATCATAACGCATCAACATATCAAGTATGAAATTGACCCAAGTTTCCTACCATGAGATATCGTGTAAACAAGGATTTCGGGGTTTGACCCCATGTGACCCCAAATGACCTTTGAACCTCCACCAAAATCAATAGGGTTCTTCCTGACATCATAACGCATCAATGTATCATGTTTGAAATTTATCCAATTTTCCTACTATGAGATAAAGTGTAAACAAGGATTTCGGGGTTTGACCCCATGTGACCCCAAATGACCTTTGAACCTCCACCAAAATCAATAGGGTTCTTCCTGACATCATAACGCATCAATGTATCATGTTTGAAATTTATCCAATTTTCCTACTATGAGATAAAGTGTAAACAAGGATTTCGGGGTTTGACCCCATGTGACCCCAAATGACCTTTGAACCTCCACCAAAATCAATAGGGTTCTTCCTGACATCATAACGCATCAATGTATCAAGTTTGAAATTTATCCAATTTTCCTACTATGAGATATAGTGTAAACAAGGATTTCGGGGTTTGACCCCATGTGACCCCAAATGACCTTTGACCTCCACCAAAATCAATAGGATTCTTCCTTACATCATAACGCATCAACGTACAAAGTTTGAAATTAGTCCAATTTTCCCACCATGAGATATCATGTAAACAAGGATTTCGGGGTTTGACCCCCTGTGACCCCAAATGACCTTTGACCTCCACCAAAATCAATAGGGTTCTTCCTTATATCATAACGCATCAACGTATCAACTTTGAAATTAATCCAAGTTTCCTATCTTGAGATATCGTGTAAACAAGGATTTCGGGGTTTGACCCCCTGTGACCCCAGATGACCTTTGACCTCCACCAAAATCAATAGGGTTCTCCCTTATATCATAACGCATCAACGTATCAACTTTGAAATTAATCCAAGTTTCCTATCTTGAGATATCGTGTAAACAAGGATTTCGGGGTTTGACCCCTTGTGACCCCAGATGACCTTTGACCTCCACCAAAATCAATAGGGTTCTTCCTCTCAGTATGGGGTATCTGTGTACCAAGTTTGAGAATCGTCAGATCTTCCCTTCTCAAGATATCGTGTAAACAAGCAAAGTGTCACAAACACACACACATACACACACACACACACGCACATACACACATACATACACACACACGCCATCATGAATGCATAGGTTTCTCTTTTCATCGAAACCAACAATGGGAAACAAAAACACTCCTTGTAATGTGGGGAAGTGATTAAACCTCTGTTGCCTCAAGCTGAGTTTGGAACACAAATCTTGGTGACTTCATTTACTGATATCTCAAGAAATAAATGTTGATTTGAATGAATTTTTGACCACACTGTGTTAATTTGGTTCCTCTTTCAGATATAGAAATTAGATTTTTGTTAAGCTTTCCCTTTAATCCAGTACATAATTACACTGACTTAATTTTCATAAAAAAAAAAAAAAATTATTGCACAGCTGTAAACTAAAGTTTTCTTTGATTGAACAATGCTGCTGCATTACAACCTGAGAAACAATGATGTAAGGTACAAAAAAAAAACATAAGAAACAGATTGCAAAGGGATTAAACTAAGACAAAAACATCGGACAAGGCGACAGTTTAATTTCCTTGGGCCATGAAAGGTTTATATTGTACTTTATGAAAATTTTCAATGTAAAAGGACTGTACACTTTTTACAAATCTTATCTCTTCACAGGCCAGAGATTCGTCTAGAACAATTTTCCATTACAACAACGCCCTCTTAAATTAATTTCAAAATAAAAGCAGGAAATTCAATGAAAAATTTAATGCGTACATATTACGTTCACTTAAAACAATTTTTTCCTGAATAGACTCAAAATTTTGATAATTTACTAAAATGACCATCTGAGAGGAAAGCTTCTTCCAACATACTACAAACGCTCTTGGCATACTGAAAGTACCTCTGCGACTACCATGTGGGGTGGATTTGATTCCATCTGTCACCTTTTAAGATCTATGACTGAACAAGGAATATGCCCCACAGCCTGCTGTTCAGGCATCTTTGAGATTGAAATCTCACCAATGGTATCAATTCTTTCAATCAGAGGGAGAGGAGTGGGGAATGAGGCTAGAGAATAAAGCAGAGGGAAAGCTGGACAAGGGGAGAGAGAGCTGGGAAATGATTCAGCAAAGGAGAGATAGGACAGGACTGACACAAGGCACTAATATGTCGTTTTTCCCAACTTGCTAGCAGTAATAATAAGGTGTACCAGGGAGCTGTTACGGAAGGAGATAAAGCACTTTCTTTTCCTTTGAGCTATCAGGATTGCCGACAATAATTGTTAGTTGTTGTGCTCTCGAAAAGTTAAGACCACATACAAAAGAGATTAGTAAATGACAACAATAGTTCTTATCGTCTGCTAGATCTCATATACTTGTGGCATGGTTTTAACCATTGCCATAATATTGCCAGTCGTCAGAGAAATAAAAAATTATTCTGTTTCTGTACGCCAGTGGCCACTTTTTTGATGGATTCAGTTGAGCTTCAATTAAGGTGTAGAACATCATAATTTATTTTGCTGTTTCAGGAACAATCCGGAATCTTTTCAAAATTCTTATACAAATGTTAGACTCTGCATTCATTGCTGAAAAGCGATGTCAGTGATCAATGGCAAAAATTAGAATAATAAAAGAATCTGATCACTTAGAAGTGCCGTCAAGTCGTTTTGTCTTATAGGCTGACGCAGGTGTCACACTTGTCGGCAATGCTGATAGCTTCGAAGCATTGTCGATATGAGTTCTTTGTTTGAGGATTAGGCTAGTATGAAAGGGTTCATTTCTCATTAGGAGGGCTAAGTCAAACAAACTAACAAGGAGTACAAAATGACCTGTCAATCACAGTCTCTTCTCATAAAAAGGATTAAAGAAGCCTCAATACATGTTGTCTGATTAGATGAAACTGAATGAAGTGCTTTATCTCCTTCCGTAACAGCTCCCTGGGTGTACTAAATTACAATGCAAACAACACTCCAACATTTTGTACTGGGGATATTTCCTTGTTTACTTGCCTTTCCTAGTCATTGACACATCTATTCTCCCACACACTCTAACAGGAATATGAGAGCAGAATCATACTGCTATGCTTTTTGAATAAATGGTTGATAAGTACAACATGATGCCGATGGTGCAATTCCTATATTCTTCTCTAGAATGTTACAAGTTTTAGAGTCATGTGTTGGGACTTCCATCACCTTTTGCATGGTTTTAACATTTTCTTCTATCAATAATTGCATGACATTTACAATGCACAATTCATGACCTTCCCAAACTAAAACCCTCCTCTAATTTCAACACAGGATTTCAACTGGAATAAAGTCAGTCAAGTAAAGACATTGTTCAACAACTTTACATTCTGCAAAGAAAATTGACATTTTTCCACAATATGTAAAACCCCAGCGTTGGGGGGAAATTTCTCTTTTTATGATGCCATGTATCAAGAGCCTTCCTTCTGAACCAATATCCCCACAAACATGCTCTCGAGGAGTAAATCTTCTTTCCTTCCCCCTCCAAAGACCACATAACCGAACTCCTCAAAGTCTTTCAACTCAACTTTTGACACTTCTTTTAAATCTGATTACACATAAATATATCAAATATAATCCAAATTAGTCGCCAGACAGCTTAAAAACACTTCTAAATGTGAGCGAGGCAAAGTGTAGTAGCAAGAAAAAGGGTGTATGGCACCCTTTGCTTGTAGGGTTACCACAGTGTTATAAGTTTGCCAAACGGTAAGTATGTGTATAGATAGGGTGATAGGAGGTAGGTTACAGTAACCGAAATAGACCATAATTAAACAGAGAAGTCGCAAACCAAAAAAAAAGTAACTTATAAGCAATTCCAACACTCTCATTCTAGCAAGTGCTCGCTTCACAAAGTTTAAAATCAGTAAAATGTAAAAACACTAGCTTTCTACTGTTTTAATTATGTCTGATATTTCAGAACAGTTTTACCATATGGGAAGCTGTTTTCAAGTTTCCAAATTTATGAGCCAATTTTTCTAAGCATTTTTATTGCCAACCTGCAATGAAAATGTTTAACCTATCAAGACATTCCCCCAGCGAATATTGATCTCTCTTTCTTTTCCAAAATATTGGTATTTATTTATAGCCAGTCAGATCTCTGACATCACAAAGAAATTAAACCTGTGACTTTCTTCCATATTTTATGATTCGCTGACAAGTTTTCTGGTGGGTACTCAAGTATTTTATAGTTAAAAAAATACTGAATGCTTGACTTAAAACAGAAAGTTCACTTGAAATATATAGGTACATCTGACACACCATGCCAACAAACCTTGGCCCAGATGTAAGCCCTTAAAGTGTACCAACCACCTACAATAGGAATATTCACACTGACATCTTGTTATTCTCCAAAATTGAACCTAAAGTGTCCAACTCCCATTTTCATAGTTCATTCTCTTAATTTAAAAAGCTCCATTGCTCAATTATTTGTCACATCATTCTTCTGCTACATCAACTTCCACATTTCTTTTTTTTATCTTTTTTTTGGACGGGGAAGAGGTGTTGTTTGCATAAGTTCCTGCATCTTGTACTTAAATGACATAACTGTAATGCAGTGACTTGATTATACAAGCCTCATCCTTGCAACATCTATGCAACAAAACAGGTAGATTTTCAGCCATTTTTAATTTCAAAAGGAAACTGAGCGCATGTTTGGTCTAGCGGTAGAGCATCCCCCTCTCATGCAGAAGGCCCAGGTTTGATTCCAAGGTCGAGGCTCTAAAAATGGAAGGTACTGCTGGTGTGCGTGATGCTTTGCATAAGCAATAGAGTACGAAAAACAAGCCAGTGAGCCACAACTGGAAAAAAGGCCCTGGCCGGCTGGACATGAACCAATAGGTTGGAAACTGAGCCGTTAAACTCCATCTAACCCATCCAAAAGGAAACAAATGCAGAAGACACGAGTTGTACGAAAAAGACATTGCAACTTATTGTCCAATGACACGCTTTCCACTTTCCATAAGTGAATTTTAACATTTTACACCTAGAAGCAATGGACCCAGCTATGAAAATGCAAGTTAGACAGACAAGATTTTATTCCATCCTCTTCAATGTAAATTCTTGTTATTCTAGATTTAAAGTAAACTTTACAGGGCCAGGAGTAGTGGCAGTTGAGATAGGAAGCAAGCACTTGATAGCAGTCACATGACACAGAGAGTAAACCAAGAAGAAGTCTTTTTTCCTGAAACACTGCTTTTCAGGATTGTTTGTGGTTTAAAGGGAGGGTTCCACTTTCAGAAAACTTTTCACGGTGGAGATCAAGGTGTAAAATTGTTACCTTTTCCTGTTTTTCAAATAGGAGTAGTGTTCATGCAATAGAAATTACACCCCACCTTTGAACAAACCTTTTTGTCTAGCAAAATGGATTTCTTCTTTTTTTTAGTTTTTACTGGAAGCCCAAAAGGTTCATGGGATGTAAATTATGTTTCCACTTTTTGCAAATTTTCTCAACAATTTAAGTAAATTTTGGTGTATAATGAAGGGGAGTTGAGAGAAATTAATTTGAGCAAATCAAGAAATTCCTTTTAGAATTTAGACTATAGAATTACTGATGCAGTGTCGATTTTGACTGATAGACAGTGTCGGCTTGACGGCCTAAGAAAAATTTGATACAAATTTTGGTAAACTCCCATGCAGCATAATTGATCCATGTGCACAAAGTTGTCAAAAATTAAGGTTTGAAAGAAATTGAATGTATTTCTAAGCTAGTTGGTGTCGGAACTGATCGCATTACAATAAAATCTGTGAAATGCAAGTATAAGTCCATTTGTCAGATGGGTCTACGAAGAGCCTATATGCCTTGGCAGTCACTAATTTTTGTCTTTCAAAAATATGATGATGAAAGCACAATGCTACTACCACCACAGAGTTAGTAGAATTTAAAGAAGGAGGGCGGTTGAAAAGGCAGACAGGCAGGGGAATAATGATGTATCTTCACTCAAATGATTGTTCCTTTGTTCCAGCAATCCATTGTGATTGTACCTTCCATAAACATGAAGTTGACTTTACTTACACTCTTCTCTCCCCTACCGAAGATCCTCATTTGCATTAGCCTTGTCCAACATATACTGAAAACTGTTTCAATCTTTCTACAATCTTCACCACAACACACCAGTGCCAAATCTCAGTGAAGAAATTCATTTCAAATTGTTACTTGAGTTGGAACAATACATACAAAGAAATGTTGTGTCCTTTCCCACAAGTCAATCAAAAATGCTTATTTCTAATCTCTATCTCAATTTTTAGGTTTTGTTTCTTGGTCAGATACGTTGCGGATGAAGATGGCATCTTCAGGGTGTTCTGCGTCTGCTCCTTCTTCATACATGTAAGAGGATGCAATAGCTAGAGTAGAACCATCATTACTGAAAAGAAAAAGAAAAGACAATTATGAATGCTGCAACTATAGAGTGCTTTCTTGTCATATTTAAATTGTTTAGCAATGCCTACTGCAGGGTAAAAAATCAGCAGTTATAACATCCATGATTAGTTGCTTCTCAGCTGACTACTATACATGTACCACACTATAGTTTTTGACCAGGCAGTCAAAAAAGGGATGAAGCTTGTGATGTCAGTAAAGTTAGAGAGTTGGATGGAGTTTTATGGCTCAGTTTCCAACCAGTTGGTTTAAGTCAAGCTGGCCACGGCCTTTTTGCCAATTGCAGCTCACTGGCTGGTTTTCGCTACTCTGTTGCTTATGTCGAGCACCAAACACGATGGCAGTAGGTTCCATTTTTAGGTCTTTGGTATGTTGGGGTGAGGGGTTGAACAGTGAAAGTACATTGTGGGCCTTATGCACTGACATCACAAGATACCATTTGAGGGAAAACCATGAAGCTTGTGGCACGCACACAGTACGTTTTGCCACATGAAGTAGACCTAAGTGCATGTGTGGCTGGTTGGCAAATCAGCTGCATTAATTTGTTGGTGTGACCTGCATTAATACACATTTTCTTCAAAGGAGGAAGCACTTTGCTCTGTGACATCATTTGCATTCTGTAGCACAAGAATATTTTCAGAATATGTTTGTTGCAAATAATTCTACTTGGCATTGAAGAAATGTCATTGGTTCTGTATATCATTCTCAAAACAAGTATACACACCAGTTACACACATTCAATGAATGGGCTGTAGCTGGCAATAAAGGAATAGAGCTAAGGTTTCACGGTATACCGGTATTTCCGTAAGTACCGGTACGGTACCACCAACCTAAAGGTACTGAAGTATCGTGGAGACTCGGTACTCAACTGTAAGGTGAAAATCTTTTCTCAAAATTATAGCATTTAAATTAGAATGATACTAAAATGTAACAAACTTCCATTTGATAAATGCCCCGTGTCTCTAAACATTGTAATATAAACAGGGAATAGTCACTTGATAATCACTTCGCACCATTTCAGTCACAAATCCCCCCTAAGAATTTCGGAAATTGCCGTTTAACGTTACTTTCGCAGAACTAGCACCATCCACACTAAAAAGGAACTTGCTTTCTATCTACATTCTGCGCAATCTCAGAACGATCCCTGCCAGCGCTAGCTTCGCCGCGCCTATTGTGTATTTAGACGGACACGATTAGTCAACTCTGAAGTGAAAATCTTTTCTCAAAAATAAAGCATTGAATTAGAATGATACTTGAATGAAACAAAAACCCATTTGATAAAGGTGCCATGTCTCTAAGGATTGCAATACAAACAGGGAACATTCACTTGATAATCGTTTTGCACTATTTCAGTCACAAATCCCCCTAAGAATTTCGGAAAGTGCCGTTTAATGTTACTTTCGCAGAACTAGTACCTTCCACACTAACAGGGCCCTTGCTTTCTTTTAACATTCTGCGCAACCCCCGAACGATCGCTGCTCATCAGCAAATGCTTTCACATGGTGTATTGAGAATAGATACCTTGCCTTGATTGATAAAGTTCACTTTGATTACGATAGCACACAAAATTATACGAGTGCGAAATTCGTTGTAAGCAGACAGAGAATCATAGCATTGCAAGCTCTGACATGAACGTTGCATCGACGATTTCTGATTTTAACACAGTGATTCAATGGGACTGTTCCATAACGCTCACTGTCTATGTCTGTGGAAGAAAAACTTCCCTACGAACGCAACGAACCTTCTTTCGGAAATTACTGTAACACAGTGAAGCAATGGGACTGAACACACAGTAAATCCTGCTTAAATCATTGGCTCGCGTGTTCAGTTCAACTGATCAACTCACTTGCTTTGTTGTATTGCTCTACGTACTAAAGAACAGTATAGTGTTATTGTACAACGGATTGCTGGGCGATGCGTTCGTAAATTCAATCATGAAGTACTTTGATTTAGTTTTGATAGTGATAACTCGGCGGGAAGAAAGCTTGATGAATCAGTCTTTTATGGAAATATTTTTGTAAAGTTCTACTTAATAACTTTTGGTTATACTTTAGGAGCAGGGTTGTCATTATTTGCAGAAATTATTTTTGCAATCTTCATTACAATCCTGAGTGCTCTTGTCATCTCGTGGGGTCTAGCTCCGGTGCGGACGTGCGGCACTGATTTATTGTCTGTCCTGAAATTATCGGACGCTAAATTTGCAGAGAGGTTATTTCTTTTTTTGTTTACTGATTTGTTTAGTGTAGGGTGACTAAATGTTATAAAAAATACTGAAACGGGAGGCAGGGATTATCAGAAGACTTCACTTATGTCAATGCATGGTATTTTTACGGATATTTTGCATGTGATAAAAAATCCTACTTTTTTACTCTTCTGGTACCGGTACTACGGTAATACCGGTACCATTTGTGGCGGTACCGACGGTACCAATTATCAGTGGTACCGTGAAACCCTAAATAGAGCCACAATGATGTGTTGTGAAAAGAGTCCAGACAACATTGCAGTCAAGATATTTTTGGCAATTTTGCAAACTGGAAGGGATATAACCAAGTCACTCTTCTGGTGGCAAGTCATTGTCAAATACACTGATTTTAGTGATTCAAGTCGTTGACTTGACTGACTGTTTCATATCGATAGGGGCAAATCAGTAAGAATTTTCCAAGTCAGACAGGTCTGCAAGTTGTGATTGCAGTCATGATTGGGTTACAACTCTGTGCCATCCTAATACATAGATCATACAATGTGTAGCATCCCTGCAATTACTTTACCTGAATGCCAGAGAACTTATACTACTTGGATATCGATGGAACTGGCACAACCTCTTCTTGTTAAAGCCATCCCAAATATTTACATATCCATCAGAACCACCAGTGGCAAATGTATTATGTACATTGTGGAATGCAATGCTAAGAACAGGGTAGATATTCTCCTCTCCATTGACCTGAATAAAACAAAGCATAAAAAAGTTAGTAGAAGGCAATGCCAATTTTCTAGGTATAGAGTGCTTTCACTAACATTACAAGCTCCACCCCGTGTGCCAGTCAAAAGTTGTAGTACCTACAGCTAGCTGAGAAGCAGCAGCTAATGGCCAACAAGATGACTGTCCTTTTTGTCCAGCAGTGGACTTGGCCAGTCAATTATGATGTTACATGAAAGCAAGTTAGTTAGATAGAATGTTACCACCTAATTTCCAACCTGCTGGTTCAAGTTGAGAGGGCCACAGCCTTTTTTCCAGTTGTGGCTCACTGGCTTGTCTTCCCTACTCCACTGTTTATGCAGAGCATCACGGCAGTTGGTTCCATTTTTAGAGTCTTCGGTATGACTCGACCTGGAAAGTGAACCTGGGCCTTCTGTGTGAGAGGCCAATGCTCTTACTGTTATACCAAACCTGAGGTCCCTTCGTAAAAGCAAGAACATTTTTCACAGACATATTAAGTTCAGCCCTTTTGTCAGTGAAAACTATTGCAGTTTGTACAGCTGGCTGACAATGTGATGATTGTTGTTTTTTGCACAGCAGTGAGAAGGGCTAACCAATTACAGACAAATCCGGACAGCAAGTGATGGTCTGATTTCAGTCGGCCGTAACTGGGGTCTATCACTTTTTAATCTTTCGATTTCCTTGCTTACCTGTATCATGGATGATTGTACACTAAATTATATACTGATTCCTTCAATTCCGCTAAATATGAGAGTTTGAAATACATGTAGACAATAAATGAAGATGATTCAAGGCTGATGGACCCCAATAATGGCTGCCTACAGTCACTAAACTCAAGCACTGTTCAAATTCATTTATAACCCCATGTGAAAGCACTACATTGAAAGGCAAGAAAAATACTTACAAGGCAAATTCCTTATCATGTTTAGGGGATTTTCATATATGGGAGGGGGAACAGGGGTTGGTTTGTGGTAACAAAGAAATGTTTTACAATTGGAAAAAAGAACAGGAAAGAGCTAATACCTTGTTCTAAATCACAGCTGCCATAAATGAGTACAGAAGATCAAAACTATACATTTTCACATAGACTAAGGGGGGGGGGGGGAGGGGGAGGGAACATCCAATTTGATTCAATTAAGCCATGATTACTAGAACTGTACAAGAGCCCAATGGGCACTGTGGTTCCTTGCTGGATGTTATAAGAACTAGTGTATAACCAGTCTTCAAAATAGAGCGAAGCGAACGCTCATACTCGATGTTTGTAACGTCTTCACAAGGGGTATTTTAGTACTTATATTACATGATATCAATGATTAAATTTTTGTGGCCCAACTTACATTCAACTTGCATAATGCTTGGTGATCCTTCAAAAATATTTCCTCATTTCCATATGTATTTATGCTTGTAACCAAACTTGATATTATCACCAATTAACAATACACAATGTGGTTAGAGAGAGAAAAACACCCCTTGTACTTCTCTCAGAAGCTATTTTTACCTGCTCTCAAATAAAACTTGTTATTACTTTAAAACAATCTACCATTTGTCCTGTTTGCTATCTCTACACAGAAAACAGGGTTTATTCAAGCAAGTGATTAATGGGGTGTGATAATAGAATGAGGATTAGGTTACCCCACAGAGCACAGCAGTATTAAAGAGACATACTGTATACCAATACCAATACCAAAAAGCATTTATATAGCGCCCTAACAATGAACACAGCGCTTTACAGAATGAAAGCATAATGCAAAACATATACAAATATAGGTATTAAAATGACAAGAAACGAAAAATTAAGTACAAGAAAAGACATAGCAACTCATGCATTGCTTCCACTGGCAGAGAGACCAGTTAAATGAAGCGTGACCTGTGCTCATTGAAATCTACAGATTTCAGTTATTGCTCTCTTACAACTTAGAATGATCCAAAATCTGTGTACAACCCAAAGTAATCATTACTGAATGAATGTAAAGGCCAAATGTCTAAGGTGTTTGGGTGTGTAAGCATGCAAAACCAGGTGAGATAAAAAATCTATTGAACCTATCTTTATCTAGCTTACAACATTTTCTAAATAACATTTCCAGTGGTTGACCTCCAGTGACCTTGATGACCTTTGACCTTAACCAAACACAGATTGATTTGAAATCTGTCCTTTTAACCTTAAAATACTGTGTTAAAACATTTTTCAGTGTTTGACCCCTGATAACCCCAGATGACCCCTTGACCTTCACCAAACATATCAGATTTCATCCTTACACAATAACACACCCACACACCAAGTATGACATCTATCCAAGTTTCCTACCTTGAAATATCATGTTAAGAAGGTTTTTAGTTTTTGACCTCTGGTGACCCCAAATGACCTTTGACCTCCACCAAAAACGATAGGGCACACCTTCAAACTATGGTACTTCTATATACCAAGTTTCAATTTAATCCAACTTTCCCTTGTTGAGTTACAGCGTACCCAAGCTTGCGTCACAGACACACACACACACACATACACACACACACACACACGCCAACCTGACTACATAGGTTCCTTTTGCTAACGCAAGGAACCAAAAATGTGTTAAGAGCACAGTGTAAAGGATGTTTAATATTTCTTTTTTCTTCCAACCCAACTCTTTACAGCTCTTCTACAGTAGCTGTGACAGCTCAGACATGACTAACCTTTTGTCTTGTCTTGTAACCCAGGCACTGCTTTATGAGACAATCATTAAAATCACTTAAAATCTTTTCATAGTCTACAGAAACCTTTAACCTTAAACAAAGTGATACCGACAGATGGCCTTAAACATAAAGGTAATTTTCCAAATATGAGATGGCCAAGGCAGTGATATGATTAAAAGGTGCTTGTATCTTCCAAGTACACACAGACAAGCTGTTATCACAAAAATAGAAAGGCAACTATACTCTCAATGGAACATGGTATTACAAGAAATTAGCTTACAGTTTAATTGGAAGGGTATATTATCACAAAATCTCTAACTAATTTTTGATTACTTAAACTGAGAGGAGCTCCACATCAGCATGAATACCACAATGTATGACATGTTTGGACATTACTGTTAAAGTTAAACTGCCATGAAAACTATTTGCGATTTGATAATGTAAACATGACCAGCTGAAGATAATTAATGTCATCAGGGTAACATCTGAACGATATCTTGCCTGCCAAACTTACCTCCAATCTACTGTATGGATATATCTTACTCTACAATTAAATATTTAAGAATAAACTCCCTAAACCCACTGACAAACCCCTTCCTAAACATAACTAACATTAAAAATATGACATTTATAAGCACATCCTCACCTTCAGCCTATGACATTTAAAAGCATATTTTTTCTTCTGGACTTCGGGGCTTGGATCAAGGTATTCGACAGCCACTCTTCCCTCGATACTGCTGAGAACGTAGCCCTGCTTATTTGGGAAGCATCGAATACAGCGCGTTTGATATTTTAGGCTTGACTCCCGTCTTTGTTGTACATAGCCCATGTTCCTTAGATCCCAAACTAGGACCTTTCTGTTGGCTGTTCCAACTACTAGACGGTCCCCACAAAGGGCCAGTGTGTAAACCTGATGAAAGAGTAAAAATTTTGCATTTTTATAGATATAAATAATTTTGCAATCCCAAAAGAGAAGTCTCACATGAATTTTTTGTAACTAACCCTTATCAAATAAAAAAAAATTTGAAACTTACTTCATCAAGTAATAAGAACTTTTGAAACTTCACTTCATTGAGTAATAAGTATATAGTAAAGTAGTGAAGTAATTCAATACTAACAGGATTTAAGTGGCAAGATGCTAACCCAAAAGATTTATTCATTTTAAGTTTGTTTTGGTGTAAACCTCACTCAAATTAAAAATAAATTCATTAATCTTCATCAAACTGCCTAAAGTTGACTGCACTTTCCAAAGTTTTCTCCAAAAAAGTCCAGGACTAGTTACAGTTATGTTCCCATCCACCAAAATAACATCCACTCTAGTTGACTGTTACCACAATATATAGTCTGAGCCAGGAAAGCAAATGGAGGACACACTAGTTTGGTATAAATGTAGAGTACCTTCAGTGACATCACAAGCTCCCCCCCCCCTTTTGACAGACAAAAGTTAATGCAGCATGCTAGTTAGTGTAGCTACCTGAGAAGCAATTAGCAGAAGCATGATAGATATGTGACTGCTGCACTGAAACACTATGGATTTTTGCCTGAGAGCGGACATGGTTGACTCCAGGGAATAATTTAGTACGGAAATTTTGCACAGCATTTTTGCGATACAAGTTCCATTTTGTGTCGCAATTTTCAGAGTTTGCATAGCAAATTTTAACTACCATATTTTCTTCTTTTTTGCAGTACTCTGATTCATGCCCAGATACTATTCTCTATTCCCTGGTTATATGCTGAAACTAAACCTTAACATTCACTAAATGTGACAACATTGTTCCATGAAAAGTCCTCATTAGGCAAAAGGTTGCCTCTTTACAATTTATACCCAACACCCCACTTTTTGTTCAAAAAGTGATGTTACAGCAAGGTCAACCCGACTTCCTATTATCAGCTTTCTGTCAATAGTAGCTGCCATGTCTAGCACTATGTAAACAAAGAGTCCCATTGAAAAACTCATTCATAAAGGCAGAGACTGTTTATTCAGTGCAAGCCAAGTTTGCAACCAGAGCTGCCTCAGCAGACCAGGACAATAGGCTTATCTTTTTGGACACATGTAAGCTGGTTGTGCAGCCACTGAAGCACGATGAATTGTGTAAACAAACATTGCCCAGACTGCATAGAGGTAGCTTATGCCTAATGTGTCTGCAATAGTTCTTTATGGATCTGCAGAAACAAGGCACTGAGTACTGACTTCAATTATACACATATCGGACTGAATCAGCTCCTAGCTTTGCTGTACAGTGTAAGGTCCTCCAGAAAGTATGTCAAAAACATTCACTCAACAAACTTGATGCACTGCTACTGTAACAAACTGGAACATGGCCAGAAGACAGTCGGTAACCTTATTGTTTTTCTTTCATCATGACAATAAGCAGTTTGCATGCTTCTTAAATCCTGGGACTTTTCCTAAATTTCGAACTTGCGATCCGTTTCTTAAAGAGTTCTCAAACTTCTCACATTGCTACAGCCTCATTCAGGGTAGTCAGAACGATGTCAATTTGAAAGATGTCCAATATAATCAAGTTTTCACACACTTCATTAAAATAATTATGAGACGTGCAAAATACTCTTACTAAGCCCTTCATACTATTTTCGAAAGATTAACCCCTGTAATTTTGCCCTACGATGCTTTTTCTTCAGAGTTATTTGTGCCAGACCTTGCACTATCCTAATGTGTTTGTATATGGAAATGTGTAGAACCTAGGCTAGCCTCGTGTTTCTGTGGAGAAAGTTTGATCCCTATGGGAAGTCTCTAAGGTATTGTAACAGTAGCAATTACAGAGTGCCTCATACACAGCTGCATATGTTTAAGTCGAACCATTGCCAATGTAACTAGCAGCCAATAGGTGCATGTAAAAGTTTTGTGAACAGGCGTAATTACCTTGCTGTTTTGAACGTACTCAAGTGCCTGGATACTTTTCTTGCTGTTTTTTTGCAGTGTTTCGTTGTGTGACAAGTATGTGTGTACTAATAGTATAATGAATAGATGTAGGCCTAAAATTGTATCGCAAATTTTGCAACACCTATTTTTATTTGTGTGGCAAATCTGTCCTTTTTCATCTCATTTTGCAATTCGATAACAGATAAATTACTCCCTGTTGACCAATTGTGACGTCACAAGCAACTACTGTATATTCTGAACTTGGAGCCCTTATGACATCTTGAAAGTCGTGGCTCACAGGGTATGGATAATACTTGTGAGATAGAGTTTTTGTATGCACTTTTTTAAGCCACAGTATTAATTATTGCCATTGACAGTTTTGAAGGATGCATATGAAAACTGTTCCACAATCATCTGTAATGGCTATTTAGAGAAGGCTCTGTACCGTTTGTCATACTTTGCCATGGAAGTGACAACTTTCTACAAATGGTGGAAGCATGTACCTCCTATAAACATGGACAGAGCATGTAATGTGTACATCGTATTGGTTGATTTTGCCACCGCCTGGGGCAAAAAAAAGCACACCAATATCTGCAAAACTGTAAATGGATTTCTTCTCCTCTCCTCCCATTCAAGGGACATTTATTTCAGAACATGTCACATGCACAGCCTTCATGCATCAGTTTCTTCTGAAGTTTTAGTCAATAGTAGAGTTCATACTACATCAGACACATCTTGACAGAGAGAACATTTTATATTTAAACAGGGGAGGCACTGGGAAGGGAGGGGGGAGGTGCAGAGTGCGCAACCAACAATACTGGAAAGAAAACATGAAAAGAGAAGGAAAAGAAGGGAAAAGAAGAAAAGGAGTACACAACTCATGCTTTGACCCCTCACCCAAAATATCCTGAGGCCGCCCTTGTATTTAAACAGTGGTGTAACTCCTCTGCTCACTGTGGGGGAAGGGGGGTGGGTGGGCTTAAGAGGACACCTAGCAGATATGGCAGTCTCAATGATACTTTGGATGATACCTTGTTTGTAATGAACAGTGGGCAACAAACCCATTATTTTCCCAAGCACCCTAAACCAGTTGTGTTACTGTATTTTAAGTTGGGTATGAAATGACTTTCTAATTCCCTTTCAGGCCTACAGTACATTATAATAACATTTCAAACAGCTGCCACCATTGGTCGAAACCAGTACAAAATTGTTACATGACACTAACAAAAATCAAACAATTGGTTACCTTATCTGGTTGAGAAAAGGAACCTGCACAATGAGAAATCCGAGCATCCCAGAGTTTAACAGTCTGGTCCCAGCTACCGGTCACCAATACGTTCACATCTGGACAAAACTCTACACACCTTATAGCATGATCATGCTTACCCACTGTTTCCTCTGTAAATAAATGAAGTGATAAACATATTTACATTGAAATGGAATCAAGGAAATTGGTTACAATATTACTTAAGTCAGCTCTTATGTAATCTTGGTGACTCATAACAATGTTCCCACACTTTCTGGGGAATTGCAATTTTCCTGACTTTTCAAGGTCTATCCCACTACCAAGTAGAGAATTTCCACTGCATTCCTCTTAGCATTTTACAAAAAAAATTACATGAAATTTGAGTTGTAGAAAGTAACTGATTTTGATACAATGACTGAGGAGCACACTTTGATATTGATAGTACACTGCAAGAATGACAAAATGTCAGCTAGTGACTTTTTCATGACTTAAGACAATTTTCCCTAAATTTCAAGACTTTTTCATGTTTTCCAAGGCCAAAGAAACTTTGAACATAGAAAGTAATCTCTGCAGAAATTCCTACACATTTTTAGCTGTCACAAACAGCTGCCACAAACTCAACCAAAAATGGAAAATTAAAGACCTGAGTTGATTTGCCCACAAACAGCCATAATAAATGTTACACAATTGTTTCTGATATTTTAGTAAAATTTTAGTAGCAAATGACGATACTACAGCACTTCATGTGAAAGCACACTGTCAAAACAGTAGAACTGAAGCAACTAGTGCTCAAAAAAAAATTTCTAAACGAGGTAACCTGTTGAGTTTTCTGGTAATGGACTGTGTTTGCTTCACAGAATTTTGTTTAAACCTAACACAGCCTAATTAAATTATCATCAAATAACATACACACAATTCCCTGCCTGGTGTGTGCCAGCAGTCAGACAGACATTTCTATCATAAATTTTGGAAGCTCTAACAGTGAAGAAAGGACCTGCCAACTGGGCACTCAGCACATAGGACTTTTTAGCCCTGTGCTTTGGCTAAATGGTAACTACCTTAAGTTACAAAGAACAGCTGTTGCTGCAAATCTGCAAGTTCCTTTAAGGCTCAATTCTCTCACCCCAAAACAGAACCAATTCTCCAAACCTTCTTACTTAAGTCCCTCCCACAATTGTCTGAAATTCATCCTCACCCAGACACAATCTCAGCTGATTTCTTCAGAGTATAGAAAAGCTAAATGTGCATAATCAAAACACTCTCAGTACAGTTCATGCTGTGTAATATAAGCTTTGGTATTCTGCATTGTTTGAATTAGCTGTCAATCAAAGAGCTGAGCCAATTGAGAGTTCCGGTACCCCCCCCCCCCCACAAGAACTGCAGTTTGGGGTGAGAGGATTGGCCCTTTAAGGAAAGCTGTTGAGGCAGCAATCATGCTCAGCTACCTAACACAAGTATTAAACAAATGTATACATGATTTCAATAAACTTGCTAAAGACCTTGTGCATTGACGACACACCGATGTCATCCTTTGGGCAGAACTATGGAACATGTGGTCTCGCACACATGAATTCCCCCTGCACGTGTAGCAGACTATGCACATATTTGAGTGGTTGACAAAACAGCTGTCTGCATTCCTCAGTGTTGGTTTGTTTTGCCCCAAAAGCAGGGCGTACTATCCGCTCTGTGACATTATATGCACAAGGTCTATTGTAATGTATACGATAACAAAGAATGAATGCATGCCCTGCAGCTTACTAAGGCAGCTACATCCTGAGGTTTGACAAAATGTCTAATGAATATCAATTTTAATAATCTGTCATTGCAATTGTCATGGACCACAGCATCTGTTGCCATACAGTACCTGCATTTTTGTTGATATCATACATTTTTAGTGTGTTGTCAAGTCCCCCACTAAACACATGTGTTTGATCCTGCATGGAAGAATAACAAGATGGTATTAGTTAAAACCGCATCTAACTAAAAAACTTACTTTGAATATTCTAAGTAATTTTCTGTAAATTTACAGCTTGACTTTTAAACAACTTGTATCAGCCTGTTCATGATGACAATGCTATGTTTGAAGTGTTTTCACTTTTGGAATTCAAATAATTAGGCTACATGGAAACAATGACCCATTACAGTCCATGCTATCATGCTTGTACTTGGTCTCGTTGTTTTTGTCTGAATGTAATTATAGCCTTCAGTTTCCTCACAGGAGGACACAAGAAGAAACTGGGAAATGTTGGGACCAACCTTGAGGGGAAGTTTAAGCAAAAGATTTATTTTCCATATGTGAGAGAGTAATTAAATCCACACAGTGTGGTGAAACTTCCATTCAAATGTGGACATGTGGACATGTATTTCTCAACGTATCAGTAAATTAAGTTAGCAGATTCTGTGTTCAAAAGTAATCTTGAGGGCAGGAGAGAAGGTTGTATCACTTCCTCACATTGACGGTGAATATTTCCTTTCCCATTGTTTTTAAGACTGCCTTATTAACCTTTTCTAATGTGTTGACCTTGAATTTAAAAGAAATAGAACCTCCTGTGGGTAATTTTAAGTCTATAAAGTTCCCATGCTACTTATATAATCACATTTCAATGATATGGGTTGTTGAGGAGGAAACTGGCTGTAAAGTTTAGAGAAAAACAAAAAAGACTGTCCATTAATGTGAAGATCTATATGAGTTCACATTTTGTTGAAAAGGGTGACAACTTCACCTGCTCATATCTTGAGACAAATGAAATGCCAACAATAATGACCCTCTAACATATCAAAACTTGCTATGACTGTCAACCTTTCTTAAACTGCAGAGAATTCCCCCCCTCAAAAAAAAATGGAAACTGACAGTCCTGTCAGCTGTTTACAGTTATCGGTTCTTTTAACAATTTGGAATTGGTACATGCAAAACTACAGACAAATCCGATCAGGGCTTGTGTTTAGTGACTGTATTTGTCCATCAGCCTTAAATTGTCTTCATTTAATCTCTTCATGAATTTCAAACCCTCCTATTCAGTGAATTTGAGGGAATCAAAAAACAATTTAGTGTACAACAATCCATGGTACTGGTAAGCAAGGAAATTGAAAGATTAAGAGGTGATAAACCCCAGTTATGGCCAAATGAATTCAGACCACCACTTGACTGTCCAGATTCGTCTATAAAAAGGGAAGGAAGGACTTGCCTTCAACGATGAGTATTTCCATTTATAAAATACTTACATGAAAGCAACAATCCAGTACAGCCCTGTCATGTTTGTATTTGGCTCTCATTGTATTAGCCTGGACATCATATAACCTCACAGTTTCATCCCAGGAAGACACTAACAGAAACTGAGAACTGTTGGGACCAAACTTAACTGCCGAGATGCCATCCTCTGGGCAGTCATTGAGCTTAAATTCACTGGTTGCATCTGGCATTGTGATTTACAGGTCCTGTTGAATGCAAAGAAGAAAAAAATGTTCTTGAAATGTTAACAAGTAGATTCTTTAAACTTTCTGCAAACTGTGCAATTAAATGAACTAACAGAATGCAAAAATGCATTGAAGTTTTGATGATCAATATATGTCTATTCCATATAATGCCATGGTGTCCCATATCTTGACTTCTCTGTTGAATGTTCAACTAACATGGCGGAAAAATAATTTCGTGTGGACCCCATACGACCTTCCACCTCCACCAACATCTAAGGGATCCATTTTGGCACTGTAACATATCCATATACCAAATATGATATCCATTCAAGTTTCCTACCTTGACATGTCATGCTAAAAGTTTTCAGAATTTGACATATGGTGACCTCAGATAACCTTTGACCTCCAAAAACCATTGGCTTTGGACTATCACTTTAAAATAAAGCATTCACATACCAATTATAAAATCTATCCAAGTTTCCCACCTTGAGACTGGTAACAAAGTTTACAGATTTGATCTTCTGTGTCCCAAGATGACCTTGACTTTCACCAAAATCAATAGGGACCACCTTCTCACCATCATGCATTCACATAAAAATGAAATTTATCCAAGTTCCTATCTTGTGATAGGGTGTTAACAAGGTTTTCTGGGTTTGACCCCCCATGACCCCAGATGGTCTTTGATCTCCACCAAAAAACCACCGGGATCATCTTCTCACCATAACACATTCACTTACAACATATGGAATATATCCAAGTTTCCTACCTTGACATAATGTCTTAACAAGGTTTTCAGCATTTGACTCCTGGTGACCCCAGATGATCTTTGACCTCCCATCAAAAATGATAGAGTCTATCCTCTCACTACAACGTATCCACATACCAAATATGAAATCTTGGATATCCAAGTTTCCTTTCTTTAGATATTGTGTTAACAAGGTTTTCAGCATTTGACCCCTGGTGACCCCAGATGACCTTTGACCTTCATAAAAAAACAGTAGGCTTTTTCCTCTCAATATGGGATATCTATGTACCAACTTTGAAAACTGTTAGACATGAGAGAAGTGTCAAAAACATTGATGAACACACATGCACATAGCACATGCCACATACCCGTACTCAATGCCTTACAGGGTACAGAGAACAGTTCCCCGTAAGGAAATCATCAGAATTCCCCTTTTGCCAGTTAAGTCATGCAGCATGTGAATACTGTGAACGAGGGCTGGCTCTTGCATATCACATGACTGAGGCTAATACTTTGATGAAATCAATTTAGTAAACTTGAAGGAGCTTGGACCCTGACTGTTCTGAAGGAAACCCCAACCAAGTATTGTATGTAGCAAATATATAAGAGAATTAAATTTGTACAATTACCTAACTAGGAACTACAACTAGAGCAAGTTTTAGCCTAACCTTAGGCCTTAGTTAGTGGTTAGTTACATTTGTAGCATGGAATAACAGGTCATCGTAGTGTTATACGGTATATAAGGTAGGTCACATCGCCTAACACCAACGCAGTGCTTCGCACAAAACTCTTCATGATTTCTCACCTTATACTACATTTACTCCTTCAAATATCTCAAGAACCTTCCCATCATCCTTTTCTGATGAAGCAAAACAAACTATAAGTTTGTTAAAGCTCACATCAAATGCAAAAAATCTTCTCCTCCTATTCATCGTTAACGACAAGTTAGATCACTCTTCTCCAATTCATGACATCACATTACGTAATGGGAATTGCCCTGTACGAATCCGGTTCTCCCATTGTTGACCCAGTGTATGTAAAATGCTGAGAATGCCTGTTTAATGCATGCTGTTAGTTAAGACCGCACGTATGCCGCACTCAAGTTTTTTTTCGTAGCACAGCTTGGGGAATTCTACGGTACCTGCGGCAGGGCACACATGTTTTGGTATGCTAGGTTTTCTGATCCGCAGGTTTTCCATTTCTTGTTCACTTTCCCGAGAGCAGAAAAAAAATTACAGGATGGTCTTTGACAGATTTGAACCCAGTTTGAACTATCCCATGGGAGAACCAGATTCGTACAGGGCAATTCCCATTACATATTGTGACGTCATGCATTGGAGAAGAGTGATCTAATTTGCCTTTAACGATGAATCGGAGGAGAAGATTTTATGCATTTGATGTTAGGCCTAGTTGTTTTGTTTAAGACAACTTAAAGTTTGTTTTGCTTCATCAGAAAAGATGATGGGAAGGTTCTTGAGAGATTTGAAGGAGTATATGTAGTATAAGGAAATCATGAAGAGTTTTGTGCGAAGCATTGCGTTGGTGTTAGGCGATGTGACCTACCTTTTCCTTTTGGTGGGGCCTATTTGACCGATCGTCGGTCAAACGAGCGAAGCATTTGTGCATGTTTGACCGATCGTCGGTCAAAGAAAGATGGTGCCCTACCTTATTTGACCGATTGTCAGTCAAATGAGCGAAGCATTTGTGCGTGTTTGACCAATGGTCGGTCAAAGAATGACGTTAGCTTAAGTATTTCACCCATCGTTAGATCGGTCGAATGGGCGCTGCACTTCTTGCAATTACAAGCTCAGACATTAAAATTGTCAAGTTTCTAGGTGGTAGTTTGTCGTCTGCTAGGCTATCCCTTAATCATAAACTATACTGTGGGGTACATTTTCCGCGATGGGGAAGGTTACTTGCAGTGTGGCGTAGCTAGATTTTTTCCCGCAGGAAGGAAGAGGGGGAAGAAAGCACTTAAATTTTCCGATTTTTTTTCTGAATGTAGGCCTAGATTACGAACATGCGACGGCTTACATTTAACACATATCACATACTTGCCACTCTGACAGTTTGGGCAGTAGAATGCCGCTTTTTAGAGATTTGAACAGGCTACCGATTTTTTAGTCTAATATACCGATTTTTGGCAAACTTGCCATAGGATTTATTGAAAATAACTATGCATTTAATTACACTTTGCTGTTTAAGGGTGCGTGTTGTGTGTGATTCACCCTATGTGAGTCCAGAAAATGTTCAATTCATCGATCGAGCTTGAACTGGGAGATATGGAATGATCGTAACCCGCGCGCGTACGTACGTACCTGTGTTCTGCAGTAGGCCTATACAAGTATTTCCCCTTGCATACTGAGTCACTGACTGCGATCGGTTAAACAAGCAAAAGTGTCATCGCTACGTGACCAACGATTGGTCAAATATCCACAACGTTTCCTTTTTATGTATAATGGTTGGTTCTAAGTTCGAACAGGTTCTAAATTAGAACACCTAATTAAAATCATTCATATATCAGTCATAAGACAGTATATTCTTCAATTACTTAAAACACCATTAAGAAATAATTATGGCTCCATATGGTATGGTAAAACTAACAATTATTTGGCATCAAACAGTGAATAAATATTCCATGTAAATGAGGTGTTCGAATTAAGAACCTGTTCGAACTTAGAACCAACTACTATATAACACTAAGAGAGTAGGATGACCTGTGCATCAATACACTGTAGAGGCTAGGCTACACAGTTTGACATTCCAAGCAATGTTCAATACGATAGGATAGTTACCGAACCTTCAACGTTAGGCTACCCCTTTGTCGAACTCACAACCTTCATGAGCTCTTTGCGTTAACGTTGAACAAAAATATATGAAGTACACCGACGTTATATCAATGCATGAAAATAAATCTGGCCATTTTATATCTACAAAATGTAGTCTGGCCTCAGCACAATCAATAAATTCATACCCGTTTTCCGCCTTGTGTGCTTTCAAAACAACCTCCAAGTCTATAAGTATAAAGGTTTACGGTGGCGCTATGCAGTAAGGCAAATTCTCGACCTTCTCACCTTCTCTTGTCATCAGCCTATAGAGGCTTTTCACATGACGTCATAATTCTCTCCGGCGGCCATGTTGGAGTACATGTAACTACGTAGTAAACCATACGGGACGCGCTTGCTCGTTGAATTTGTACACACCGTGCATATCACAGTGCACACTGTGCAGTGCGTTCGGTACAAAACCATGTGTATTTGGCATGAATGTCCTCCAGCATGGCGGTTCCGTGACGTAATTGCAAAGCCTCTATACTAGTAGGCCTATCGTTCGGCCATTTGATCAATGTAAACAAATGAATATGCGTAGCATTAATTGCACAGTACATGAATAAGCGCAACACTGCCAACGACCGTCTAGGGCAGTCAAATCTACTAGTAACAAAATCGAAGTCAGTTTCTCCGTGTCTTGAAGTCAAAGGAAGTAGAAGAAGACGCAACTTCTTGCAAAATGCACAACTTAATTGACGTTGGACCACTGCAATTTGTCCATGTTTTGGATGTGGTAGGCTAGCTAATGTTGATATCCCTCATTAGACATAATGTGTAGCTAGCCTAGGCTAGGCCTAACTTGGGCATAGGCCTAGGCCTAGGCCTGTAGCCTAGGTTATTCAGAAGATTGCCTATTGTATTGTATTGAATCAGGAAGTTGCCCTTCGTGCAAATCTACTTGTAACTTTAATCCCTTTTCAGGTAACAAAATTCCTTTGACAGGTCCTTTTATTCTCATTGGTTTTCCCTTTCTAGTCTTTGAACAGGACTCTATGCTATGCAGGGTTAGCGATGAGCTCCGAATTTAGTGGGTCCCAGCCTTGGTTTTTGGACCCCATAAAAGTATGAAACATTTAATGTAAGGGGTCCACCAGGAATTTTAAAGGGTCCAATTCCCCGCCGTCTATACTTTTCCTCATGTTCAACCCTATTTTCCCCTGTAGGTAGCCTACTTGAGTTAAATACTACAATGTTTAGGTGCTAAAAGTTTAGTCCATAGTGCTTTTTTTTTTTTTTGTGTTGTTGTATCGACCTGATTATACTATAGCCTAATAGTTAATACCTAATTACCGATTTTTTTTATAAAACAATCGGCCTGATGCCGATTACCTATAACAGATTATTAAAAAGAGGGAAATCACGTTTGTCACTTTAGTACGCGCCCGCCCTTGCTTCGTGCATATCGTATTACCGTAACCAGTTCAGGATGGAAAATACTGGGAATAGTTCCGTTCGTTTGACGAACGGATATCATTTTTGTAGGCGAAATAGTTTCACTTCAAAATTGGAGATACAAATCAACCCTTAATACAGTACATTCGTTTGCAGTCCATGTCACATGCCCTTTGATAATTTAGTTCACAGGCCAACATCATGCTCTGTCTAGTTTTCATCCCCCAATCATGTCGGAACATTGCATTCTTTTACTGTACTGGGTTGTATTTGTGTTAATATACTGTACAGTAGCTGCTACTCTCCCGCTTTAACGAACCCCATGTAAAGCAATCAAAGTAATCTTAGCTGTTCTGGGCACCCACATAATGTATCTTATGGTTTTTTCCGATATAAATATTCCTGGATATTTTTAGCAGTTCTCGTCCAAAACTTACGTCTTGTTTAAAAAGAATCTGCAACTGAAATGCACGTAAGTCTGATCCCCGAAAAATCCACGCATGCAGAGATTTGTGATGCCGTTTCTAGGTGGATTTAGCGCGGGGCTTGTCCGGCTTTGCAAGCTGGCCGGCATGACAAGCGCGATCGTCGTATATAACACAAACTCAATGGGAAAACTTGTCTTGAGACTGAGTTTTTTCACACACTAAATCACATAGGCAAAGGCGCGAGTTGTGATTGGCTGCCTACAATCAGCGCAATTTAACCAATCACGATGCCGAGGCTAATTTAAATTTTGCAATGGATCTTATGCATATGATGTCACCCAGCAAAACATGATGCTTTGTTTGGCGGTAAAAACGTAAGTCTAGTGCATGCATGGGCTAAGAAGTTTGCTGCAAGAGACCACGTGCATTACTGTTTTCGTTTGCAATGATGTCATATGACATTGCTTAAGTCCTGTATTACGGAAGGAATGCTGGGAATGACTTAATTTATGCAAGATAATAACCATCGAACTACACAAGATTCTAGGTGATTAGTGTACAAAACATGCACAGATATGTATGCAAAGCTTGGGGATTTGAAAAATCGGCGAAACACTGCAGCTAGATAGTCTGTACTATGTGTTTTGTGCAGAACAGTTTGTACAGCAACTTACGCGGCTCCTTCTGTGAGACAGCAAGGAATACACCTTGAGTGCTTTTCTAAATCGAATTCCATTTAAAACTACCGCGTTGTGGCGGAAAATGTCAAACGATCATTCCCATTGCAGGGGTAGGGATCGTTCTTCGATTGAAGTACATTTTCGTCTGTTACGGAAAGTGTTTACAACATGTGGTCAGTCATTTCGTTAAAGTACGTTAGTTTTGTACAGGGATCTGAAGCGATAAAACCACACAGTAAAGTCAATGTGTTTTCTGAGAGAGCGTTCCTTCGAACGGTGCACTGTGAATGAAGCAATAAGCCCCCCCTTCACAGCGCAACAAGCGATATTTTTTGCAGGTTGCCTTCTTTGTAGTATAACATCAATACAGTTCTGTTTCAGGTTACGCTGGGGTCATAGCGTTTGGTTCTGACTGTCAGTGAACTTCGTGCTGATGTGGGGCATGAGGCCATGTGTATATATGTGCACACTGCACAGTGTTTTTATGTGTTTTTGTAGGGATATCGGGGAGCCAAACTGTCTTTAGTAAAAGATTGAATTGAAACCAGAACTTTCAAAAAGGAAGCCTCGTGCATCAGCTGATAGAATTTTTCGTAACAGGGAATATCCATGCTGGCTGAAGCCAAATTTCTTTGCGTCCAAGCTTACTGTACTTCTCTGGATGCGCGGGAAGAAGCCTAATTTATAAACTGCGCGTCCAGAGACAGAACCTTGCGTCTATGACGCGCAGACGCACTAAAACGCGAACCCTGATGCTATGTCCATTTCATTTTATCAACACCAACATTAAGACTTAGGCCAGAGTCCTTGGCCACAGTGCACTACAAACCCAGCCTTTGCAATATCAAGACTTAAGAGGAAAATTGATCACGGGCATAAACAGCTCATTCACCAGTTAATTTTACCATTGCTATCCTAAAACAATTGGAATTGATTCATGTTTATTTACAGCTAAAAAAATTGCATATAGGCCCTATACAATTTCAGGTTACTTTCTGAGGCAAAATATCACAGGACACTCAGCAGAATAGGTGTTTGAGCAGCAGTTATTTTGCAGTTTTGAGAAATGATTGTGCTACATGTACTTCCACTGTAGATGACAAGTTACATAAGTGGAATTCTTCCAATGATTATCATAAAATCCATTGTCTAGGCCTATTTCCAAACCTCAAAACGAACCGGGTCTGTTAGTTTCCGCCCGTTACTTTCCGCCCTTAAAAATCTTGGGGCGGAAAGTAATGTTTGAACTAACATGTGATAAAAATAACTGTTTATTTACAGCTAAAAAAAATTGCATATATACGATTTCAGGTAACTTTCTGAGGCAAAATATTACTGGACACTCAGCAGAATAGGTGTTTGAGCAGCAGTTATTTTGCAGTTTTGAGAAATGATTGTGCTACATGTACTTCCACTGTGGATGAGAAGTAACATAAGTGGAATTCTTCCAATGATTATCATAAAATCCATTGTCTAGGCCTATTTCCAAACCTCAAAAAGAACCGGGCCTGTTAGTTTCCGCCCGTTACTTTCTGCCCTTAAAAATCTTGGGGCGGAAAGTAATGTTTGAACTAACATGTGATAAAAATAACTGTTAACTTCAAATTTCAAATTCAAGTACCAGACAACAATGAAATTTGTGGCTAGGCCTCAAACATTTCCAGTATCCTCATCAAAAATCATCACAAAGAATGAATTTTATGACCTTTTTTCTTAACATCAAGTCTAGTCACAGACTTGTATTTTATTACGTATAAGTAGTCCGCTTGTCTATAGGTTAGTAGGGCTGTGCATTTTCGGTTAATTCACTATCCGTTTAACCGATTTTATTAACCGGCGGTTAACCGTGTAACCGAAAATGACGTAATGTTCACACAACAACAAAACGTCAACGTTTCCAAAGAGCGCCATCACTTTTGTTCAGGAACGTACAAGTCTAAAAATGGCGCCGTAAGTCATGTTCGCCCATGTAAGTCTGTGGCAAAAATGTTGGTATTTTGCGCTGAGTTTATATCATCTTTACACAGTAAAAACCCATCCCGCATTTACTGAAGCTCTCTTCAGATCATGTGCACTTTTTAACATTCCACCAACAGTTGTATTCTCGCCTGACCCTATGTTATATTGTAAGTTATTTCATGAAACACTCCCACACCGCTGTTTTGACACAGCTTGCTTGCGATGCAGTGTTCAATACATGTACAGCGCTCACGTGTTTGTCATAGTAGCGATCTGTACAATTGCAAGTGCTGTAAACGGCCCACCAGCCGCAAACAGCACAACCAAGCTCTATTATCCTGCATAAATTAAGAAATTCCCAGCATTCCTACCGTAAAGTTATTATTGTAGTGCGCCGCACTACAATATTGGCATTTACTGGCCGACTGACAATTTCTTTTGTGAAGCCTGTTATGGCCCACAACTCATTTCCCTGCGCGTACCGTAACTTAGTTCGTACAAATATCCATGCTCTACCCTTTAACAATAGCAGTAAGTGCAATCTGTGGCCGTCTTTAAACAAAAATCAACTTCAGAAAAGCAAATACTACACTTACAAGGCTGATTTAAGGAGTTAGCTTCATGAAAGAGCATTGCGGATAAATTTCCAGAAAACGCGATGTAATGTGGTTCGGCCTTTTCACACTGAAGTGATAAGCCTGGAGAATCAATCGCTGCTTCCAAATTGGTATACGTAACACGGCGCCATTGCGTACACTATCGTTGAACAGTATCAAGACGTTATTGTACAGTATCTTCATCTAGCTACTACAGAGCAGGGTATTGCCAATTCCCTGTACGGAACGAATTGGCTTTACTGCATTGGATTAAGCGACTTGTGCTGTAGTTCTGTTATCATGCTTTATTTCAGTGGTAAAAGCAGAAGCTATTTTGACAGCAGTCTGATCGAAACGTTTTTGTAGCATGCATTGCGAAGTAACGAAACACGGATGTTAAAACACACAGCGTCAACAGTTATTCGGCCTTCCACAAGACAGTTGTCATATGCATGCAGCGGTGCAGTCAGAGAGCTTGAGAGGGCGTCATTATTTAACATAAAGAACGGTGAAAGAGGAGTCGAGAACCGATAAAACCATTTCAGGCAGGAGTAAACAACACAACAGAGCATAACGTATGGCTAAGTAGGCTACTCAGCACGAGTCCTTGAACGGGACTATGCTTCGTCCACTTCATTTTACTCCACACTAGACTGTATACGGAGTAGGTCCTACCGTTAAGCGCAGTACACGGTCTTGTTCAAGGACTACTCAGCACTTGCTTCATTGTTGGCAAATATGCTTCAAAATAAAGATAGTGACTGACTATTAGCATAGAAGGTCCGGATTTACTCCATCATTGGTTACTCTTCTATGGTTTCTTTATGCTTCCAGCCAAGGAGCTGGGAGACAAGTGGTCCATCTTTGTACTATCAAGAAATAGGGTTGAGAGGAGTGGCCAAAAAGGAACAACAGCCCCTCTTCCCGCCATGGACAAATCCTAAAGTTCAAATAAAAACTGGGCTACTGTACTAACTGAAAAGACATCTTTAACACGCACTACAATTCTGCGTATTTGCAAGCAAATGCAGTTCTAGTTTACAGTAGGACTTATGGAATGTTATCATATGACGTCGTTACGAACGAAAACAAATACGCAGGTGGTCCCATGCATGCAGTAGACTTGCGTGCGTATCCATTTTTACCACTAAACAAGGGACCATGTTTTGCTCGGTGACATCATATGCACATGATCTATTGCAAAATTTGAATTGCCTCTGCATTGTGATTGGTTCAAATACGTTGATTCTGAGCCAGCCAATCACAACTCGCACCATCGCCTATGGGATTTAGTGTGTGAAAATACCAGACCTTCGAACGAATTTCCCCATTGAGTTTGCGTTATGATGATCTCACTTCCCAGGCTTACATAGCTGGCCTGTGCAGCCGGCCAAGCCCCATGCTAAATTCACCAAGAAACGGCAGCACAAATCTCTGCGTACTTGGATTTTTCGGGTGTCTGACTTAAGTGCATTTCATTTGCTGATTATTTTGAAACAAGACGGTAAGGTTTGGACAAGAAGTGGCAAATATACGGGGATATTTATATCAGAAAGGAACCATAAGATAACGTTAATCAAGTCCATTTTTTGCTGTCCAAGACCGCTAAAAATTAGATCGTTATTTTTACGTGGATCGTAGGGTTGACTTCTGCAGTACAGTACATTATCGCAACTACAACCCAGTCGATTCAACGAACTGCGTATGCTTATTCATAAAAGTCAACATGGAATGTTCTGTTTTAAATGATATTTGGCAAAGAACAAAATGGCAGGAATTATCCGGTGCTTACGATTGTATTTTACGGGTTAAATTTTTTCCAAATACTGCTACTAACAATGAAAAATAACAAAATTTACGGAGGTGTAGCATGATAAAATATTTCGATTAGCTACAGTGGGAGGACTTATTCAAATATACTTTTGTGCCCCAATCATGGTCTCGCGGAGGTTTTATTGACATAGAAATACAGGGCTTGGTAACTTTTGTTACAGCTCCCTGCTTGTCTTGTGGCTTTCTTTTCGGTAATCTCTCAAACATGCCGCTAATCTCTAAAGTTGTGCTTGGGTGTTGCTATTGAAGGGATTAGGAGACGAGCACATGAAGTTCTGCCAATGAAAGTAACAATGGGTGCGCCAATTGTCACTCATCATAATGTACTTAATTCGGGGAGCTGCCGCGGAATTAATCTGTTCAATCGAACGGCCGATTTTAAAACTCTTTTTACAGTTATTGTTTGAGCGATAATTTGTGAGAAACTGACACTGTTTGTTGCGCGATGTTTGTGTAACAGTTTACTAACAAAGCCAGCTGCGGAGACCGAGTTATTGGCAATACAAAAACGGTTAATCTATGAAGAGGAATTACGCCCGAGTAACCGACGAGTCGGTTGGTTAACCGATTAACCGTCACAGCCCTATAGGTTAGTATAGGTAGACTTATGCTGAATGTGTGAACAGTTGTTCACAGCACTGAATACCATATACCATTATACCTGTACGTAAGTATGTATAGGTATACTAAAGTCTACAGTGAGAATGTTGCTTGGAAAGACGTCAACATCACGAGGAATTTCTTACCCTATTAGATATTTCACCCGAGTCCCCACCAAAAGGGAGGTTTGGTGGGGTAATCAAATTTTACCCGACTTCCTGCTTAACTCATTCAAGCAAGCTCCAAGAAACCACAAGCTTGATAAGAGGCAGCTAGAGGAAGATGGGAACAAAGACTGAATAATCACAGCCAGATTGCCACTGTTTGCAAGGTGTGAAAGACAAGCAGTAGGGCAATTTTTTATCTGGTTTTCGTTGACCTTTGTTCACTGAAGCAAAAAGGTGAGGACACTGTTTTTATAGGCAGGGAAATTCAACATGATGGCAGTAACGGGTGTCGCATTGGATAGTAAAAGACACCGATGAAGTTTGAAACTTTAAGGAAAAGTTGATGGAATCTTCATTTGACAAAAGTATCACTGATATCACATTCCATTCCATTACTTTCCGCTTCCCAAAAAGATGTTTTCTTCTCATAATAAAAGGGGCGGAAAACACCGTTTTTTAGGGGCAGAAACTAACTGTAACCAAAAAGAACAATGTGAGTTCTATTTTTTTATTAATAAAAGAAACTGTTTTAAAATACTTTTCCAGAATTTTTGAACATTTTACTATTAATTTAATACATTTATCAAAATTTTCTGTAAATAAGGAGATTTTATAGGCCTCAAGTGGAAACTTATAAGACGAACATTTTCCGGAACATCATTTAGTGTAGTCAGTGTAACCCTCCCATTGAGTGAGCTTGTTCATACACCTTGAGGTGTATAGTAAGGCAGGGTCACCTCGACGGAAGGGTTAGCCTGACTACATGAAGTGATTGCATTGCATCATATACTAGACTGTGTAACATACTCTGTGATAGAGTCGATTTTTAATTCCAAATTTTACCAACTTATTTCCCCCGTTTGAAGAAAAGCTGATTGACAAGCTTAGATGTGGTGTCAAAGATCATCCATGGCAAGTATAGTACTTATAGGTGCATTTTTGAGGCTATGGGGCAGTTGTAGAGTTGCGTGCTTGGCTCGTCGCACAATAGTCTTGATTTCATGAGGCATATGGGCAAGGACGGTGTAGGGAGTAGGTCCTACCATTAAGCGTAGTTCACAGTCCTGTTCAAGGACTTTCACAGTGTAATGATGGCCTACTCCTTTCAAACCAAGGTATTATCCAGAAACTAAAGTTATTTCTGTTTCTTTGAAGTGCAAAGTGTTTGCCCATAAGTGCTAAACTTCAATAAGGATTTTATGTAAAATAACAATCTCTAAACTTTAACTACGATACCTTTTTGACTGTCTAAGAATCTAATGAGTTGGGGGCCAGGTGGGGGGGAGTAATAAGTTGGTGAAATTTGGAATTTAAAATCGACTCTTACACTGTAAAGTAAGTTACAATATCTTGAAAAGCCTGTAAAGTCATATGACCAAGATTGATGTCTCAAAAGTTTTGACTTAATAAATGTCCTTAAGGAGCCTCTTTACAGAAAATTATGATAACATTTATTGCATTTACTAATATATTTTAAAAATTGTGGAAAGTATTTTAAAATTATTTTTCTAATATGCTGGATAAAATTTAGATGTAACTGTTTCGGTATTGGAAATAAATAATGGATTTTATGATATTTATTGGAAGAATTCCATTTGGGTAACTTGCCCACTGGTGTGAAAGTAGGTTTGGACATTTGGTGCCATCATTTCTCAAAACAGTATAATTGCCACTGTTCAAAGACATCTTCTGGTGTGTGTTCTGTAAAGTTTTGCCTCAGAAAGCAACTTAAAAGTTGTATGTAAACATTCATATTTTTGTAAGCTATAAATGAACATAAAACTGATTCCAATTGTTTTAGGGTATCTGTAGATTGTTGCCACCAAATGGGACAAAAAGGGGCACCAAGATGGCCTCCCTGAAGATGTAATTTGTATAATTTGATGACTCTAGTATTTTGATCAAAAGTGTAATATGAATGAGACACAGTAAAATATTCCAGTAATAGGTGTAGTTATTTTGACCTTACCATGTATTATTTCGGAAACATTCTAACTTTCTTTCAAAATCTTTTGATTTACTTGAGCAAGTCCAAACTTATACATGTCACCATAGCAGACAGCCAACTTGCTATGCCTGTACTCACACCTACGGTAGGGACAGTCTAACATGAGGTATGCTCTGTCCATGTGTAGGAAGTCTGTGAACCAAACATATTGACTGGTTTCACCTCCTATATGCCTGGAATGGACCATTTTGCCTCCACAACACTGAGAAGGAATTGGCAATCACATCAAAGAACTTTATATCATACAGTGCCATAGTACATGGAATGGCTGGTTGGATTTTGAGAAAAACGGTGGGAATTGTGCTATCCTGCACCTTCAAACGTGAACACTGGTTCTTATCTTTATTTGATTGGGTTTTTTTTACTTTCAGTCAACAAACATCACCAGGTTAGAAGTTGGACCACAGAAGCTTGTACTCCAATTCAACGAAACCCTTGCAGCAGGTCCTTTGAATCTTATTGTTGTACCACCAGGAAAATATTGTAGGGTAAAAAACCCTGTAAAGTAAGTAATTGGCCCATTTAAATCAAATTACAGTTTGTGAATTCCTTAATGCATGCTCAGAAAAATATTTTTGGTTTATATGATAAGAGAAACAAATACATTCATGATGGTGTGTGTAGGTGTGTGTGTGTGTATGTGTGTTTGTGACACTGCTTGTTAACATGATATCTCAGTTTTCAAACTTGGTACTTAGATGCACCATATTGAGAGAAAGAACCCCATCCTTTTTGGTATAGGTCAAAGGTTATCTGGGGTCTCCAGGGGTCAGATGCTAAAAATCTTTAACACAGTATCATAAGGTACTGTAGAAAACACAAACAGATTACATATTTGGGTGTGTGAATGCATTATAGTTGGAAGATGGCCCCTGTCATCTTTGGTAGAGGTCAAAGGACATGTGGGATCTCCAGGGGTCAAAGTCTGAAAACCTTGCTAACACCTTATCTCAAGCTAGGAAATGAGAATAGATTTCATTTCTCACTCCAAACGACAAATTCTCAATTGGCATAGATCTTTGATTGACAGTAAGGTCAAAAAATGCAGAGTATAGTATTCCAATAATTACACAACATTTCCTGTTCTCAGTTTGATTACACATTGGGGTCTTGTTTACTCACACTGAAGCAATGAACTGAGATTGTGTCTGGATTTGGATAAGGATGAGTTTTAGACAGCTGTGGGGAGGAGTTTTAGTAAGTGAGGTTAGAAGAATTTTTTTTGGGTGAGAGGATTAGGCCCTCAATGTTCTTACTGTGAACATTATGTTACAGAGAAGGGGTTACCATTTTTCCAAAGGTTTGAATGGTTCCTAAGGTTCAAAGTACTAGCACTGAAAGGAAAGACTTCATGGTAAAATTGTGGATTTCATTATTAGTTTAAAATGAAAGCAAGGGGAAATAACCTGTTGTTCATTCTTTTCAGCTCATACAAGCAAAGCTGGTGTAAATGATTTTGATCACAGGGGTCCATCCATCTATCAGTCTCCCAACAATTGTTTCTGAAATGCCTCTCCTCTCACATGCTTTCCTGGATTCATTTAAAACTTGGACAGGATGTTCTTTTGTTCATGGGCAATAAAGAGTGCTCAGGAAGTTATGGTCCAAGGTACCATTTGGGCTCTAAGTCCTTTTAATGCATAATCATCTATGGCCTGTTTTATGAAATTCTAAAAGTTTTCTTGTACACTGTTGATGGTTTGTCATAATGAAACTCAATTTGTGGTACTTTCAGGATGCTCAGAAATGGTGGATTCAAGGGCCAACAATGGGCCCTAAGGTCCATTTTATGAAAAAAAACATATTAATGTAACTGCTACTTTATAATCATCTTTCATTCTTCTCAGAAAATATGAACCTGGAAGGCCTTGTGAACTTCACCACGGTTACGTGGAAGTACGTTTGAACAAGGTAGGAATGGAAAAATATGTGTTCAACTGACCTTAGTGTAATGAGGAGATACTGAAGCAATCAACCTTTCCCATGTGTATTGCCCTTTTTCACTTCCTCCTTTACCCTCTTCCCCCACCCCCCCAAAAAATGAGAGCTCTGTTCAGTTTATTTCTCAACATCCCCTCCTAGGAGCATGAGAGACTTAAATTGTAGCATGTTAAATGAGATAACATATTGAAAGGCAATAACAAAACAAAAGAAAATGCAAATTCATAGCCTTATTTCAAGATGAGGAATAAATGATGAGGAAAAAAAAAAAAAGAAACTAAAAAAAAACAAACGTACAGTAAAACAATATCACAGTCTCAGTACAATAGTACAGATGGATATATGCGAATAGGGAAGAAAGACTTTTAAGAGGTTTAATTATAAGAACTGAAAAGGCACCAGACTAACTAACTAACACACAACTGACTCAACTCACTGCCCTATTATCTTCTCAGAGAAAATAATTTTCCAGTTCAGAACTTCACAGTTCTGTTCCTGTTTCTTTTCTACCAGAAAAGAATGTTGTTGATATGTATCACTTATAATTTTCAAAGGCAAATACTTAAAACCCCAAATCAACATGGAGCACACAGGTAAACAGTCAGTGATTGACTAAACAATGAGCTAATGAAACAAATTTACTCTAGATGCTTTCATATGATAAGCCATTCTGATAGGATCATGGTAAGTTTAGATAGATAAAATGTGAGCAACAACCATTCTACAGCAGACCATGGTGTAAATACCAGCTGGAAATTCTATTAAAGAGGCTCATTGAGTTGATATTGATAACTTAATGAGAGTCTCAAAGGGTCACTGCCACATAACAATACTCATAGTAAGCATGACAAGCCAAGTTTAAAGTCCAAAAGTCACAGAAAACGTTAAAATTTGAATTTTCTAGACTTGTAACGGTTTTGTACATAATTTGAAAAAGGGTCTGGTCACAAATTTTTGAAAACCGACTTCAACCATTAAGTACACACTCATAAAACAGTTATTTGTATGTAGGGTAAGGGGATTGTCTAAGATTGACCATTTGTCATTGGTATGCTGAAGAAAACTTAACAGGTTTGAAAAAAATTGTTGAATTTCATGAAGCAACTCAATGAGTCACTTTAACAGATACCTGTTTACAAATCTTGCTTAATAGGTGGGTTGAGATTGACCTTATGGTGAAGAGCCAGTGAATGAATGTCTTGAGGAGCACCTTAGTGCAGAATTTATAACCTTGAGCAGTATTTTCAATAAAACTACCACGTGTCTGGAGAGGCTTTTATGATAGAAGGGCCTACTGTAGCTAGGTCAATGTTACAATTTAAATGCCATTTCCAATTGCAGTAGGTAGCCTCGCTTAGTTGGAGTTATTTGTGGTTAGTCAGAAATATGCATTAAATGAGTGGGAGTAACTTTGAGTTAAAATGTGGTCATGACCAGTAAGAGGTATTAAATTCGTGTGGAGGTGGTAATACAGTACTCATATTGTAAGGAGGAAGTATTTCTCATTATCTTTAGCAAAACAAGCTTTGGGAAGTTAAAAAAAATACAAATAATAGCCTGAGGTTGACGAGAACAGACATATTTTGGAGAAAAGACTAGAGACAGGATTGCAATTGTCTTGAACAAGGAAATTGATGTCATAACAGCTATACTCACTTGCCCATCAATTTGTACTGTTTCTCATCATTTGTGTTTTTGGTTTCGATGATAAGAGAAACCTATGCAATCATGATGGCGTGTGTATGTATGTGTGTGTGTGTGTGTGTGTGTGTGTGTGTGTGTGTGTGTGTGTGTTTGTGACACTTTGCTTGTTAGCACGATATCTCAAGATAGGAATGTCTGACAGTTTTCAAACTTGATACATGGATGCGCCATATTGAGAGGAAGAACTCTATTGTTTTTGGCCGAGGTCAAAGGTCATCTGGGGTCACCAGGGGTCAATTTCTGAAAACTTTGTTAGCACGATATCTCAAGGTAGGAAACTTGGACAGATTTCATATTTGGTATGTGGATGCATTATGGTCAGAAGATGGTCCCTATTGTTTTTGACGGAGGTCAAAGGTCATCTGGGGTCACCGGGGGTCAAAGCCTGAAAATCTTGTTAGCACGATATCTCAAGATGGGAAACTTGGATAGATTTCATATTTGGTATGTGGATGCGTTATGGTCAGAAGATGGTCCCTATTGTTTTATTGGTGGAGGTCAAAGGTCATGTGGGGTCACCAGGGGCCAAAGTCTGAAAATCTTCTTAGCACGATATTTCAAGATGGGGAACTTGGATAGATTTCATATGTGGTATGTGGATGTGTTATGGTCAGAAGATTGTTCATATTGTTTTTTGGTGGAGGTCAAAGGTCATCCGGGGTCACCAGGGGGCAAAGTCTGAAAATCTTGTCAACACAATATCTCAAGGGAGGAAACTTGGATAGATTTCATATTTGGTTTGGGGATGCATTATAGTCAGAGGATGGTCCCTATTGGTTTTGGTGAAGGTCAAAGGTCATCTGGGGTCACCAGGGGTCAAAGTCTGAAAATCTTGTCAACACAATATCTCAAGGAAGGAAACTTGGATAGATTTCATATTTGGTTTGTGGATGCGTTATGGTCAGAAGATGGTCCCTATTGGTTTTTGGTGGAGGTCAAAGGTCATCTGGGGTCACCGGGGGTCAAAGTCTGAAAACCTTATAAGCACGATATTTCCAGATAGGGAACATGGATGGATTTCATATTTGGTATGTGGATGTGTTATGGTCAGAAGATGGTCCCTATTGTTTTTGACGGAGGTCAAAGGTCATCTGGGGTCACCAGGGGTCAAAGTCTGAAAATCTTCTTAGCACAATATTTCAAGATAGGGAACTTTAATAGATTTCATATATGGTATGTGGATGTGTTATGGTAAGAGGATTGTTCATATTGTTTTTGGTGGAGGTCAAAGGTCATCTAGGGTCACCGAGGGTAAAGTCTGAAAATTTTGTCAACACAATATCTCAAGATAGGAAACTTGGATAGATTTCATATTTGGTTTGTGGATGCGTTATGGTCAGAGGATGGTCCCTATCGGTTTTTGGTGGAGGTCAAAGGTCATCTGGGGTCACCAGGGGTCAAAGTCTGAAAACCTTATTAGCACGATATTTCCAGATAGGGAATATGGATAGATTTCATATTTGGTATGTGGATGTGTTATGGTCAGAAGATGGTCCCTGTTGTTTTTGGTGGAGGTCAAAGGTCATCTTGTGTCACCAGGGGTCAAAGTCTGTGAATCTTGTTAGCATGATATTTCAAGGTAGGGAAGTTTGATAGATTTCATATTTGGTATATGGATTTGCTATTGTCAGAAGATGATCCATATGGTTTTTGGTGGAGGTCAAAGGTCATCCGGGGTCACCAGGGGGCAAAGTATGAAAATCTTGTCAACACAATATCTCAAGGGAGGAAACTTGGATAGATTTCATATTTGTTTTGGGGATGCATTATAGTCAGAGGATGGTCCCTATTGGTTTTGGTGAAAGTCAAAGGTCATCTGGGGTCACCAGGGGTCAAAGTTTGAAAATATTGTTAGCACAATATTTCAAGGTAGGGAACTTGGATAGATTTCATATTTGATATGTGGATGTGTTATTGTTAGAAGATGGTTCATATTGTTTTTGGTGGAGGTCAAAGGTCATCTGGGGTCACTGGGGGTCAAAGTCTGAAAATCTTGTCAACACAATATTGAAGGGAGGAACTTTGAATAGATTTCATATTTTGTGTGTGGATGCATTATAGTCAGAGGATGGTCCCTATTGGTTTTGGTAAAGGTCAAAGGTCATCTGGGGTCACCGGGGGGACAACAATATCACAAGGTAGGGAACTTGGATAGATTTCATATTTGGAATGTGAATGGGTTAAAGTTAGGAGATGGTCCCTACAGAGATGCCAAGTATCTTGATTTCGGTGGAGTAATTACCATTTCCACCCTCAATTCCGCAATTACGAATATCCTCCAAAAATTGCTCTTTTCACATGTTAAGGATCTTTGTTGAAATCTCAAAGTGTCTAGCTCCCTAAACTGAAAAGCTCAGGCCAAAATTGTATGGGTCGATTGAGCAAGTGGGCTAGTACTTTCTGCCTAGGCTTAAGGTAGGCCTAAGTTAGGCCTAGCCGACGCTACTGTACATCTTTCATAGAGCAGGATCGAGTACTGAAGAGGATCAACAAAAATCCGCTTGGCCAAGAACATAAAAAATATTTAAAAGGCATTGGTAAAAAACCCTTCTACAACAATCTGCAGTACTTTTGTGACCTTTAGGTGTTAAGTTTTTCCCTGGATGTAATTTTCTTCATCATGTCTAATGTCTTGGCACTTTTGCCATTGCAAAATGTATAGCATATATATGTACATTTTGAACCTATTCTACACTTGTATGTTTCTGTGTAATATCCTTAAGCTAGCCTACTGGGAAATTTAGCTTTCCTACCAATATTTTAGTTGTTCTAGAACATGATATAAAGCATGCAGCAGCATATTTTGGTAGCAGGGTGGTATCTGCAGCGGGTGAAAACTTACAAACTCTCCCATATAGTGTTACGAGAAGCTGTTCAAAAGTTCTCCCATATATATTAGTGTTAGGAAGTGTCATTGCAAAATAATGTCTCCACTCTGCAGTATTTATGGGGTTGGTTCAAACCTCTGCACTGAAATCTAACCCTCATTTAAGTCTTAAAAGTATTATTGAACCTTTCATCTGGAAAGGATGGGGAGAGGGTCCTTAACTTAGAGTGTTGTGAACTCTCAAGACTTTTTGCAGGTAATTATACAAAACCATCAAAACCATCATTATGTCATTTCTTAATTGTACCATGGTTTTTTAGGGTTGCCCTAGCATGAGAGGGGTCCACTTTTAAAGAAGGTTTGCATGATTCCTATTTTTCATTTCTTGAAGTCAGCTCCAAGCCTTTTGAAATTGCAATATGTAGAGGTTAAAGGTTTTGTAGGGTCACTGGTGGTCAAAATGTGAATGACAACCTTGTTTAGTAGGTGTGAACACATCTTAAAGTGGGAGACTTATAAAATAGATTTCACGTGTGGTTTATGAATGCTTATGGTAAGAAGATGATCCCTGTTTTTGGTGGCAGGGACAAAGGTCATGTGAGATAAAATTATTTTTGGAACATGTTAGTATAACATTTGATTGAAAGATAATGGTACATGATGGGATTATTTGAAATTGTATATCATCGAAACCTCAATGCAGTTTTGCATTCTGGTTGATAAAGCATGAATGTACAGTATATCTGTCAATTGTTTTGCCAATATTAAAGGGCAAGTGCAGTGCCCCAAATTGTTTGTAATGCTAACAAATTTTAACTTTCATCTACTACAAAGATGAATTAGTTAGTAAGATAAGATTTAACAACACACCAACACGAATGTATTATATAGTGTCATACTGTTCAAATACTGTTCAAGTCCTCTCATTTAGTTGGCTCTAACAACAGGCAGGGAATACCGTGGGCGTTTCCTACAACCTCCAGCACACAGGGGGAGACAAAGATGAAAGTCAAAATGTGTTAGTAAAATCTGTAAGTGCTTACTAACTTCAAAATGGAATCACTACCAACAACGTGTTCAGATTTGATATTTTAGCTGTGATTGTGTTGTTTTTGTCATATTGCAGGAGCCGTTTCCACTTTATCCAGGAGAAATCTTGGAAGGAGCCGAAAGATTTGGGATAGATCAGTTTGGTAGGTGATGAATAATATTTGGCTCCCAAAACTTTTACTTCGATTTGAAGAGACACATGAAGTTGATATCAATGATTTAAAGGCATTTTCCTGAGGGAAAATTCATTGACTTGAAAACATGCAGAAAATTATCTTTTTCAGAAGCCGAAAACTGCATCTCAATTGGATATAGCATTCGGAAGATATTAATTTTCAAAGTAATGCAATTTTTTCTTGGAATAAAGTGTATTATGGGAAATCTGTGATGTCATTGCCTACATTAATTTAGCATTGCATTCCATTTTATTTTAAAATTTTGATGCCGATGCAGGGAATTTTAAGCAACATTGGTTGCTATACCCCACGTATAGTGTAGGGAAATGCTAGACCCACAGGAAAAGGTATTCAAATATTCCAACAGTATCAAATTTCAAGGACATTTTTTTGTAAAGAAGAAAAACAAGGAATTTGAAACAATGTGCCCACATTGCTGCTAGTGGCTTTGCGTTGAAAAGTAGAAGCATTTATTGAACAAAAGTAACCAATCGTTAAAGTGAGAGAGATATCTTATGTTAGGAAAAGGTTATTGCAACAGGGTTGGGAAGTAATTTTTAAAGAAAATTAAATAATTTTTTAAAAAAATTAAGGTCGGGGGGAGTTCTAAAATTCAGGGAAATTTTGTGAAGTCACGGGAGAGTCATGAAAATGTGCACAAACAGACATATTTCCATTTTCACTCGCAATCTCTTGTAATATCAACTTGTATTCTTCTCACTGGTAATATCAAGTTTGAGTTTGCACGGTTTGTAAATCCTCATCTTACTAAGTAACCCTTTCTTTTTGACTAAAACAGGTTACTCTGGTGCTATCAAGAAGCTGCCAGTGGTAAAGGCCAACCAAGCTATCAGGTTATGCTCTCAGATAGATGGTGTAGTTGGTGGATCACCCCGTAAAGCTGGTGACCTCTGGCAGTTGGAAGGTCCTCTTACATACAAGCCGACACCAGATGCTGTAAGTTTGAGTACTGTTTTGTTTGATTAATTTGGAGTTAAAACAGTGGATGAACCAAGAACTTTTTCAAGAGATGGATCATTAAGAAGTGGCAGTATGTTGGCCGTAGCCAGTGTTAGCCCTATCTTCTATTATTGGCAAACTGTTGCATGCATTTATTTTGGGTATGTTTTTAGCTTTCTATATTCTCTCCTGAACACAAAGTACAGTTGTAAAGTATAACTGAACACTAAGAACTGCTGTAATAAATTAAATGAAGAGAATTGGAGACAAATATTTGTAGTGTTTGGATGATATAATAGATGTGCAATATTTGGGGCAAACTTGCCACCTTAATTGACCCCCAGAAATGATAGCAAAATATTAATGAAGAGTGCAGGAAAGGGGGCATAACTGATGAGAGTACAACATATTCCCCTATTGGCCTTTACAGTGCATAATCTATGGTAATGTGCATCAGACCTCTTTCATGAGATGGTTCACAAGAAGGAGGGGATGGTTCCAATTAAAGATGAGGAAAGGGGCTTAAGGAGTGTGACATGTCTTTGTTTACAAGTACAAGACATTATCCTGACCAGTGTGCCATGGACACCTTTCATGGAATGGTTCCCATGAAAGAAAAGGGGGGGGGGTGGAGTGGAACGTATGGCCAATGACCACCCTTTTCATTATATGTCAAAACTCCTGGCTTGCAAGGCCATTAATTTGTAGCCAGGGGAATGTTTAATTGATCTGAAAGGAGTGAACTTCTGTTTTCAGCTTGAAAAGGTACAAGTGTACCCTAGAATGTTTCTTTGTTTAGGGTCTGCACCACTGCCAGTGTTTACCTTCTGAAACAAATCCAAAAGTTTGGTCACATTGTGAATTTCCCTTTCTTTGTTTGTAGACTGTGGAAGGAATTATTGATGCAGAGGTGATTGGATTAAATCAGGCAATAAGGTTGAAAGCAAAACAGGACCTTGTTACAAAGACAGGAGAGTGAGTACTTGGTCTGAAGTTTTTGTGTCAAAATATATAAACTTGTATGATTGTGATGAACCTTGAAAAGCAAGCAACCAATTTTTATAGCCATATGTGTCTTAGTTGTATTCGTGGTCCAGTGGGTGTCCATATGGGAGTGTCCATCTCAGAACTGAAAAAAGGGGGAAGTCCAAATTAGAAGCCAATAGGAAAACATCATTTATCAAAATGTTTCAAGACTTTAAACACATTTTTGCCAATTTTGATCCCCTCTCTGTAGTGGTAAGTTTTTTCCAAAATGAAAGTACAACTTTCCTGTGCTGTTGTTACGATATTACTTTGCCTAGGTATGCATCTGAAAATCTTGCTGCTTTTGATCTGGAAAATAATATTTGTATTAAAGGGAAATATTGTATTTGTTTTACAGAGAACTCCATGGTTTCAAAATCAGTATGGATGCAGAATGATAGATTAAAGAAAAAGACAGTTTAGTAGCTTTGTATTCAGGAACTAAGTCTCCAAAGGATAGAAATTTATCTATTTGTTGCATAAAACTAATTTGTCCACCCAAATTTTCAAAATTTCAAATGATGCAACCTGTATAACTCTTCCATTGCATGATGGTTTGAAGAAGTGAAGCTTGCTGGTGTTTTTCTGTAAGACTGATCAGTCTAATAAAGATTTTCTGTAGATGCCATGTTTGTGCATTTAAATGCAATATTTCCAACAAATTCCATTTTCAAAATGGATTTTCCATCCCAAAATGGACACATGTAAATGTACTATATCACACATATCTTCTGTGTTTTGAGCCAATGCTTTAAATACTGGTGGTGAATAGTCGTTGGGTATGGGAAAATAAAAGAACATGGATTTTGGAAATCCATTTTGAAATTGCAACTTGTTTTTCCCTTCAAGAGTTGAATGACCCACTTTAAAGGACTGAAGTGAAGAGAAACCAAAAAGGTTGTTTTGTGTTTGGTTGGTTGCCCTCTTTCCCTGCTTAAATAGATAAATACTTGAAAATAAGAAGTTAAAATGAGGGTAATTATCTTGCAAACTTAATTAAGACAGGCAGTTTTTGATCTTTTAGTGGGCAAATAATTTGCTCCCCCGTCCCAACCCCCACCTTGGCTATGCCCTCGGTTAGGACTATCAAGTAATATATTAATTAAGGGGACTTTTCTAAACATGTAAATTTTCTCATGAGACCTGATGGAATGGGTTGTTCAATATTTAAACTTTGTGAGCATACACTTCAGTGCAAAATTTTTACTTAATGATACAGAGCAAAGTCTGCTGGTGAGGAGTGGCTTGTGAAGAAGGTCGGATCTTACTTACCTGGGGTATATGAAGAGGTGAGTATGTTTAATTGGCTTGAAGAAAATCTGCAGAAGATTGATATACATATCAAACATAGATATCTCTTCAAAGTTTGTTCTTGTTTGATGTCATAATGTTGCAATGCCAGGATTAGTAACATATGATTAAAATTCCAATGAAGAGACGTATTCATTACACCCTACTCATTAACATTTCTTTGCCAGCCATCATGCAAAACTGTGAAATTAATGTCATTCGATGCTGTTCGAGACACAACATATCATTTTATTTAAAGACGGCAACAATTTTTCTACAGATTACTTTAAAATATTTATTTCTTAATGATGACAAAATTATTTAAATCTGAGTGAAATTTATGGACTTGAACAATGCTTCCATCCAATGAACAACAGGGATCAATTGCAGCATATAGTTTACACGTTTGTTTCCAGTCGTTCTTTAGAATTTCCTATTATAGGCTTCACCATTGGCAGAAGCAAACTTCCAGATCAAAGGATATACAGAAAAATGCCTTTGTTTAAGGATTACTTGAAAAAGAGTGGAAGAGATTGTCATTAAAAGGACTTAGTCTCAAAGGATTTTACAATAGAAACAAAGGGACCATAGTGGCACCCCAAAAGGTATAATCCGTTTCAGGTACATATTGTCTGGAAAAATTTGTTCATTGTATCTCCTTTTCTAGCAACTCACTGGTCATACCGAAGACTTTGAAAATGGAACCTTCTGTCATTATGCTTAGTGTTAAGCATATGCAATGGAGTAGGGAAAGCAAGCCAGTGAGTTACAACTGGAAAAAAGGCTGTGACAGGCACTACTTAAACCAACTAGTTAGAAACAGGATCGTAAAACTCCATCTAACCTAACCTAATCTCATGACCTATTTACATGTAATTTCCCAACTTGCCAGCAAGTTCACATGGCATTAATTTGTAGCTAAGTTTTTGAGCACCAGGATGGGCACATCTTCTTCTCTCCATCATGTCCTGCTTTGCACAAGAAGCTTTTTTCCTATTTTTTCCTTCAGAGAGTTTTTCATGAGTATTTTCATTCAGACCTTCCTTAAGCAGCTATTGTCTAAAATGTAAATGTTCCCTTCTGTCTTCTTTCCCACCTCCACTTCAATCCTTCATGTTGTCTCCTCTGATTGTGATTTCCACTCTTTTGTCTTCCACCTTATATCCTCCCATCACGATCAAATATTTCTCTATGATACCCTCCTCTGTTGATGACAGGTGGTAGAAGTAGTTCGGGCATACATTCTAAAGCCAGAGGAGGGGCTGCATCTCAAGGCAATCCACAACTGTAGGGATGCCTTGAATAAACAACGAAATGCCGGAGACACTTGGCTGGTGACTGGAGAACAGGTTAATAGTTACATCCCAGAGATTGGGGAGGTAAGTTAAAACTTCTTCCTGGTGGGAAGTTTTGTAAGAAGGTTAAATTCTAATAGAATTGTACAGCATATATTCCACAGCTGAAAAGTAGTGTTAATTTTACATTGTTAGGAGGGCATAAAGGAGTTTTCATTTACAATGGCTTGTTTGAAAATGAGACATTTTGAAAATAAAAACAGTACAATGTAGAGGTCATTGTTGACCAACCAGACAAAAAATGTATTGTTTGAATTAGTGTCAGTCAAAATGTACAAGTTATAGACTTTATATTGAATGCTATGCCTATAATTAAATATGTTTGAGCACAGATTTGGGTTGGGTTTAGTGTATTGCTATTGTATGTAGAGCAGTTCAAACTTGTCATCATTGATGTGTAATATGAGTGTTGAAAATATTGCACAGGATTACACCCAAGGGTAAATCTCATGCCTTTGTTCTTGCTGTTCATCTTTCTTCATTTATTTTATTGTTGTAATTTGGTTGCCAGGAAGTGGTTAAGGCTGTCCGTAAGACGGTTCTACAGAAAGGTCAGTACTGTGTTGTTTCCAATCCCGTGGATGACAAGGGCATCTGTCAGCTTGGTAAGGAGAAACTTTGGAAGGGCGTGGCTTCGTTCTTCCTTCATCCTGGTGAGTATTTCTTGGATTATGCTTCACTTCTTGCAGTTGTGGTGGGAGAAGCTAAGCTTGACTTTAAAGCTGCACAAAGATGCACACAAGAACATTATTAGTAAACAGAAGCAAGCAGTGATATTTTGATTATGTCTTGCTTGTTCAGATATTAAGAGGTGGCTGATTTTTTAATTCAATTGGGGACTGCCATTTGCAAATGTTTTTAAGTTAAGTTACATGAGATTTAATGACTCACCAACAAAAATGTGTTGCATAATGTCAACTAGATAAAAGAGGTAAATTTTAAACACAGTTTTAAATGCAGTTCAAAAATGGTGCAAGTCCTTTCCTTCAGTCACCTCCTATGACATGGAGGAAATACTGTGGACATATTATGCAACCCCCAGTGCACGAGGGAAGGGCAATTGTTTCTAAGAGTAAGAGTGTTATGGTATTTTATTTGTGTCAACAGAGATTGCCACTTCATGAGTTTTTATTCCAACAGTTTTGAATTGCTGCCAACTGATCTCTAGAGTAAAGAAGAAGTTCTTTGTTTCTAAGGGTCAATACCATTTTGTAATGTCATGGTCATGCATGGTCAAGTGGTTAGAGCATTCAACTTGCATATGGAAGGTCTGGAGTTCAACTCTGGCCAGATCATATGAAAGACTGTAAAAATGGAACTTACTGCTATTGTTCTTGGTGCTAAGAACATAACAAATAGAGTGGGGAAAACAAATAAGTAAACCACAATAGGAAAAGGCTGTGACCTGTCCTACTTAAACCAATTGGTTTGAAACTAAGCTGTAAAACCTCATCTAATTGACTGACTGAGTGACTGGCTGGCTGGCTGGCTGACTGACTTACTGAATGACAACTGACTGACAATTGGTTACAAACTAAGCTGTAAAACCTCATCTAATTGACTGACTAACTGGCTGACTGACTAACTGGCTGACTGACTGACTGGCTGACTGACTAACTGGCTGACTGACTGACTGACTGACTGGCTGGCTGACTGACTGACTGACTGACTGGCTGGCTGACTGACTGGCTGGCTGGCTGACTGACTTACTGAATGACAACTGACTGACAATTGGTTACAAACTAAGCTGTAAAACTTTGTCTAACTGGCTGACTGACTGACCGACCGGCTGCCTGACTGACTGACTTACTGAATGACAACTGACTGACAATTGGTTGCAAACTATGCTGTAAAACTTTGTCTAACTGACTGACTTACTGTCTGTCTGGCTGGCTTACGATTTGTAACATCATTTTGCACATCCAGTGAAATAATGTATCAAAATACCAAATTATGTTTCCTGATTGCACAAAATGCAAAACTCTTGTCCCATTCAAAACAACATGATATATATACTTAGGTACACTTAGTTATACATAAGTAAGTCTTTTAAAAAATTTGATATAAGAGGTTTGTGACATACTTCCAACTACAGGTGAGTCCATCAACAGAGGAATTCAAGAGCAGTTTGTTCTAGGGTCAGATGAATCGTTGGTGATGCAGGCCCATTGTGACTTTGTAGATAAGTCTTATGGAGGTAGGAGAGGGATCTTTCCATTTTCTCCAAGTATTTGTTTTTCTTTTTTTTTGAGGAGATCAGCATAAAATAATATTTTCAAAATGAGCTTATATAAATGGGTTGTATTTTTGTACAATAGTGCACACTAATATTAACAAATGCTTACCTATCACAAGTAACAGTTAAATTTGATACTGTATTTTTGCAAGGATGACTTTTACATGGTGCTTCCCAGGTGCTCAATTAATGAAGCTCATTTTGTATGCTGCAACATTTGGGTGAATTGTGAGGGAAGCTTATAGCCTGTTGGCAGACCTGTTGACTGCACCCCATGGAAAATATTTTACCCCTCTAGAGCAGGCGTCCTCAATTAAATTTTCTGAAGCACCACGTTAAATGTTACTGATGTAATGCGCCACTGATCGCTTTCCTGGGGGAGGAGTATAAGGGGAGGGGTCCCTTTGGAAAATTTTTGCATTTCAGAAGGGGCTTACATGCAAAATGGTGCAAAGTTTGTTCAATTTTCCCGGCAAAAATTTTTAACAAACGTAACAATTCTTGTCAATTCACCAGTAACAGTGAATTGACATACCACTGACTCTAATGAATGTAAACAGTGACGGTGATTTTACTTTCTTGTGAGAACAAATAAGACTTTGTTATATATCCTCATCTGTATGTGAAATCAGTCTGTGAGAAGTACTAGATTTGTTTACAGTACCTATTTTTGAGCTGGAACAATTCTTGTCAGAAAAGTTATGAAAAATTAAATTTTTCAATATCCTCCAAGTAATTATGTGCCCCGCTCCAATCCACGCCACACACCACTTGTGGCGTGCGGGCTGCTATTTGAGGAAGCCTGCTGTAGAGAAATAAAAAGTTACCTTTGTCGTAATGCATTATAGTATATCTCACTCACCACATCGTCCTCGTTTCCACCCACCCTTCATGAAAAAATAAGATTGTCAACTTGTTCAGTCAACTTCTTTCAAGATTGGGCAAATTCATTTTACAGTAGTTGCATTATGCAGTATACTGACAGAGGATGCTGTAAATTTTTCAGTGGTTCTTGAAATTTGAAAGTAGGTTGTGTGTAATTATTCTTTTGACCAGTAAAATATGGAATTTACTATTTTCTAGATCTTGGTTGTCTTTATATATTGCAAACAATTGTGCACTTTTTAATTTATGTCCATTTTTATTTGTTTCCCTTCACTTAGATCCTTGGTCTATATAGCTTTCTTACACTTTGTACCTCATCTTTGTCAGAATTTTAATCTGCAATTTGCATTTTATATGGGAAAATGGCTGTTATAAGCAAATGATTTCAGCAAAATATTATTCAAGATTTTTGTGTAATACTTTTTTCATCAGGAAAAGAAGTACAGAGACATTCTGGTGATAGGTGGATGATTAAAGGTCCATGTTGCTACATCCCTCCAATAGAACTTGAAATTATTGATCAGGGAGATGGTCAGATTGTCAGGTGAGAAGTTTACTCATATCTTTATGAAAAATGTTGGGTGTACTGATAGATAGACCCTTCCCCACCCTCTCCCTCCCCCTCCCAAAATATAAAATAAATTAGTGAATTCTGAACCTTTTATGTTTTGGAACCAGTGCCGCTATAGCAAAATGTATTGGAGTTGCATCTTCTTATGACAACATATAGGGTGTGTATTGTATACCCATAGGCCTTCTTGAATATGAAGCATCTATGAAGCATCACCATCACTACTGAATGTAAAGCTAGTCTGTGTGTTTTTTGCACTAGGATAGTGGGGCATATGTAAAACCTGATCATACCTGTTTAATAGTGATGGGCAGTGTTGTAGCTAGAAAGATCTGAGATACAATGTGCATTAATGACTCTCTCAGCCTAACACCACCATCAGTTGTGGCAGAGTATAAAAACAATCATATCTTCTTCATATCTTCATACCTCCAATTCCCCCCTCTGGCTACAAGTGGGATGCTCTAACCACTTGACTATGCTCCTTCCTGAGACATTGACCCTAAATGCATTCATAGTTTAAAGTGTACTTAGAAAAACTTCTTACTTTGCATACAAAGATAAGGCAATCCCTGTAAAAGGCAAACAGTTGCCTCATACCAGGGCTGAAATTTAGCACTGGTTTGATCCTCTGTGACGGGTAAAAATTGCACCAGACCACTTTCTCTCTTTGAGATTGTCCGATGGACAAGTAGATTTAATTTGCAATTGACCAGTCCCCCACATCAGAAAGAAAACATAGTACAGAACTCAATTTAAATATGTAGTAGAGGGAGTGGTGTGGTACATTGGTGTGGTCTACCATTCATCATTGAAAAAGAGACAAAATAATAGAATTCAAAATAGATGGATATTTTCTATAACAAAGACATCAACAACAATTGTTGGTCTATCATTTTTCATTTTCATTTGGACAACCAAATATTTTTTTGGACAACCTCTATTTGGATCCAACTTGTTCAATGGACAACATAGATATTCCCTTAAAAATCTGGCCTGCATGCATTGGTCACTGACTACATAATAAGTTATTCCCTATAATGGGATGCTTAAAGAGACCCATCTTCCAATTTGTAAGACCTGATCAAATTAATTTGCCTCTGACATTTTTCTAATTTTGTTGAAACAAGATTATTGAACATGTTCTCAAATTGGTGAGGTATTTGTCAGTAGTTCACAATCTAATAGCTTTTAATTAAACTGGTTTATTTCATAATAAAGTTTATATTTATCAGAGATTTTACCATCCTTTCTCTGGTAGGAAAGCCATCCCTTTGGCTGAGAATGAAGGAGTTTATGTCAGAAACCTACAGAGTGGTGAGGTAAGTTTAAATTTCCACATTTAAGTTACCGGTATTTACCTAAAAAATTCAAAGCAGCTTTTGACATCTGCAAGACTGGTTGTAGACAGCCTTGAATTTGTTACTTGCACCTAGACTGAAAGTAAAATTATTGTTTGTTCTTTGAAATTTGGTGGTAAAGGTTAAGATGCTGGGAGGCGCCTTCCCACAAAGTTTGGACATCCGTAGGGAAATTTTGACAATTAGAAGGACATTTCCCTTTTCGTACATGAAATTGTTAGAAACATTGTGGGAAATTAACTCCTTTCGTAAGAATTGATTTGCTCTCTTTTCCTGAGAGGTAAATATTTTTCCAGCTCTGGTACTTATATATCATTTACACATCAGTCATGGATTTAGACTTACTGAAAAGACTTTTGTGGCTAACCTTCTACGGCTGCAGCAAGTATTCTTCAAAGAATTTTGTCTTCACTTGTCTTTGAGTCCAGTTATTTTGGTCTTGGCTTGTGGGTGCAAGACCAGCACTTCAACTTTATGCACAGATGTGACAATCAGTCTTGCTGGAAGCTTCATTAAAGAAGAGTTTGTTAGTATCTGCAGTATCTTTTCTTCAACAGTAGCAGTGAGGAAGGAATGTTACAGCTGTAAACTGAAGCTCATCAATCTAGTCAAATATTTCTTTTAGGGACAATTTTCATTAATAATTAATTAATGTTATCTTTTGATAGGTTACATGCCAAGTTCATTCCCATTAGATTCAGGTTGCTCCAAAACACCTGCCAATTGACAGTTTGGGCAGATTTTTCCAGGTGACTGGCTCAGCAAATAGTTCAATCCTCTCACACCCCAGTCAGTCAGTCATAGCCAATGTTACCCGAGAAAAAGTTGGTTCTCAGGTGAAGCTTGTCTCTGTAATTGGGGCAGTTAACCCCGTTTAAACCAACCTTGTTGCTGTATTGAGCAAATAGTCTTTAAAAGGGGCAAATGCCTTTAACTTTATGATCTCAAGATACCTAAACAGGAAGTTTTATTAGTTGCGAGCTTGAGATGGCTAAAACTTGCTATTAGATTCTAGCATCATGTTGAGCTGCAGTTCTGTTTGCCTATTGAGTAACTAGTAGTAGAGTTGTCTGATTGTATACAGTTGTCTGATTGTATGTTGACCCCTGTTATATGCCTTAAGTTTTTAAGTTGTGCAATTTATGATTCTCTGAATGTCAAACAACATTTGTATTTTTCCTGACTGTAGTTTAAGTTTACTTCAGATTAATAAGAGCCACGTTCTGTCCATGTTTTTCTCTTCTTCTCTTAATGTTTAGGTCAAAGCAATCATGGGACCTCAATCCTATCTGCTTACTGAACATGAACAACTCTGGAAGAAAGAACTCCCAGAAGTGGTTGAAAAAATCCTAAGGTGATTACAAGGATTATACATCTATGTTCCAAAGTCTTTACAATTATTACATGACAAGCCCTCTTGAAGGTCAGTGTTAGGATAAGGTTTGATTCAACTGTAATCCATATCATAACACTGATCTTAAGGTAGCAGGTAGGAATTTTGAGCACGAAGCAGAATAAAAAGATGCAAAAGTACACAACAATTATTTGTTTGAAAGGTCACAGCATGAGCTGTTGTACTCAGGAAATCAAAGTGATTCCCAAGAATTGTATTGCTTGCAATGAACTTTTTACAACTAGTGCTTAATGTGAGGTCTGGAGCTTGACTCCTTGCGGGGTCATACCAACGACTTAAAAATGGAACCTACTGTTATTGTGCTTGATGCTCAGCATAAGCAGTGGAGGAGAGAAAACAAGCCAGTGAGCCACAACTGGAAGAAAGGCTTTGGGGGCCCTGACTTGAACCAATTTGTTAAAAACTGAGTGGTTAAATCTAATCTAAGTATTAGTTCTAGTTTCAATACACTAAAGTTGAACACAGACTAAGGATAAAACTAATGTCTAAGGCCTCCAGTAAAAGTTTGTATCTATAGAGGGTATGTATATGCTTTTAGCATAAGACAAGTTCTGTTATGCTTGCCAAATTGCTCATCGTGTGAAACAGCTCTTGCTCAAATAACCTACCTTTCAACTGGATTTTGCTTGATGTTTGCATCTACAAGTTATAGCCTCTTTGATGATTGTTGGATTTTGTCATATTTTTGTTAATTTTACAAAAATATTTTAGCATTGGAGTGAGAGATGCAAACAAAAAGTAGAAAACTGACATTTTATTTGGAGATCAGGAATTTAGACTGTTTAGTAGTGGTAGGGGATTTGGGTTGGGATTCATGTAATGTAAGTAATGTGTCACGCATGAGAGGGTAGTGAGAGCAGTAGATAAAATGGTGATACAGTAAATGCTACAGACTTACTGTCTTCAATGAACAGATGAGTTAGGTAGCTACATAGAGTTTTATGGCGCAGTATCGGACAGACTGGTTCAAGTCGAGTCAGCCACAGCCTTTTTTCCAGTTGTGGCTCACTGGCTTGTTTTCCCTACTCCATTGCATATGCTCAGCACCAATAAACAGATGAGAACAGTCAAGTGACAGGCCTTGAGTTTTAGATTTTCCAGGTGTGCTGCAAATCACACTCCTCAGGAAATTGAGGAGTGTTGTAGGTGTGCTGTTTTATGAAACTAAAATAGGTTTAAATGAGCTCCCAGTGTTCTTCTAGGTGTGCAAAAACTTGCACTACTCACAGTGATTTGGGGCAAGTGATGGGTGTCCAATCTTACTTGCATGCCTCAAAATTCAAGGCCTGAAGTGATGGTCTTACTTAGTCTGCAATAATTGGGGTCCACCATCTTTAATCTTTCCACCTTTTTTGTTTATGATGCATAATGGTTGCGTTCTAAAATAAGTCTTTTTTCTTTATGAGGGTTGAAAGTGCATTTAGACAAAGGAATTAAGAAAGTTTATGGCCAACTTTACTGACTGCTAGTATTCACCTCTGTCTCATTGTAGATGTGTCAGTTAACCACTCTTTGTGTATTGATATAGAAAGTTGCCTTAACTATTGTATGTTACTTTATCTCTTCCATTGCTTGAAGTGATTGCATGTTCTGGACTCCTCCACGAGCGATTGCACAAGCTCTTATAGTTTATCAAGACTTGTTTTTGACCCTATTCTTAACGAAAATAGTCAGTCAAAGATGTAAAAGGGAAGAGAAAATGAATCTTTTGGTATTATTCTTATTCAAAGACCTTTTGTTCACATCTGTAGTGATTCTTGCAGGACTGTTAGTGCAGTTCACATGCAGAAATCATTTGGAGTTATTGCAAGTTTATTTGTTCTCTTGGCTCTCATCAGATTTATCCCTGTGGTCTGGGGGTTGTTGAATATGCCCCAAGGTATTCCCTGTCTGTTGTAAGAGGCGACTAAGTGGGAGGACTTGAACAGTATTTGAACATTATGGCACTATATAACACATTCGTGTTGGTGTGTTTTTAAATCTAACTAAGTAACTTCATCAGATTTAAGTTGTCTGCTTTCATCCTGTTTCTCTTATCTTTTCAGGCAAGGAGGAGGATACGGTGAAGGAGATATTCGGAAACTGGCCTATTTTGAAACTTCCATTGATACAGACTTTGCTGGTGATAAGGTAAATTCAGTTTTACATCATGGAATAAGAGTTTAACACTTCCACAGCCACTTAACATACTATGACCTATCCTGAAAAGTTTGAATTTACATCCACATACATAAATATTACATAAAATTTCTACGTAGTTTTCAACCTGTTGGCTAAAAAAGTTGCTGTTACAGTTGCTGGACACTGGATGTGAAAGGGTTCAAAGTTGAATGTTGCTATTTAGTGAGGAGATTTGAAAGTGGTCAATGAATGAATGTTACCAGTTTCAAAATTATTACAAAAATCCGTTTTGTAGCCATGGGAAGATAATGGGAAGCCTATATCCCGCGGCTATTTGGAGATTATGGAATCCTGCCCCCACCCCCTTCCAAGGGGAGATTGTGGGAGGTTTAGCTTCGTTTGGTATTTAGTATTTTGCTCCTCTCTCTCCCTACCATTCATAGCAAAACCAAAACAATTTATAGGCACTTTTTTTTTTCCAAACATGGAACATCAAATCTGTAAGTAATTCTCACATATAAGGATTATCAGACAAGAAAGTAAGTCTTGTGGACAAAAATGTAGTAAGAATTTTGGAAAGCGCAATAAGCAATAATGTTTGTTGGTACTAACACAGGCATCAGATTAAGAGTTAGTTGAGATTTAGTTCCCAACACAGATGTGTTATTTAGTGTCAACTGGATAAAAAGGTTAAGTTTAAGCACAATTTCCAATACTGTTCAAGTTTGAGTTAGTTTCAAATTCAGTTCAAATATGGTCCATCCCTTAAGTCACCTGTTATGAAAGTCTGGTAATACCATGGGCATAGTGGGAAATACCAAGGGCATAGTGGGAAATACCATGGGCATAGTGGGAAATACCATGGGCATAGTGGGAAATACCATGGGCATATTCTACAACTCCCAGCCTACAAGGGCATTAGATTAAGGAAACATGCTACTTGGACCTTTACAATTAAGACAAGAAGGACAATGGCTCTTCTCCTTTATTTCCTACAGCCAAGAAATAAAACCAGAGTTGTCCGTTACAGGTGTCCACACAACACTGCTGTCCAGGTCAGTCATGATAAATTCTCATATTTATTGCATTATGTTTTGTCCATTTTTGTCTGGGCTTTTTGTTCATGAAAAGCCTATATATTTAGTTTTGAAAATTCCAGTTTCACGCAAAGGAGGCCTTGAAGTTTTTTGTCCTCATTTACAAAATTCAAAGTGGTAATTGTAGTAATAAGTGGAAGTTTATTTTGTGCTTTTACTGTCAAGAAAGGAGGTGTCAGTGATGTTCATGATTGGGAAGTAAACAGAGGAAAACTCCCTCTCTGTCTAACGTCAATTCCAACAGTGGAATGACTTAATTTTGTAGTTGACAGTTTGCGAAGTTGAACCTCATGTAATATTCCACCTTAAAGGTGAGTTCAAGGGGAGTGCAAGTCCTGGCCGGGTCAAACTGAAGACTTTAAAAACGGAACCTACTGCCATTGTGCTTGGTGCTCAGCATAAGCAATGGAGTAGGGAAAACAAGCCAGTGAGCCACGACTGGAAAAAAGGCTATGGCCCTCTCGACTTAAACTAATTGGTTAGAAACTGAGCTGTTAAACTCAATCCAACTTAACCTCCACCTTGAAGACATAAACTTGTTAAATGTTTCAACAGGGAATATGCAAGTGTCTAGATTGAACAGAGAGCAGGTAGACACTATTAAACAGAAATATTGTGTTAGTGAGTGAGATTTTTCACTGCATCTTTCCTTTTGTACTTACAATCAGGTACAGTTTGATGAAAGCAAGGTAAAGGGAAACAACCCAGTGAGGACTAGTTAAGGAGTAATTAACCTTCCTCTACCACCTGACAAATTTGTTCATCCAGGCAATTATGCATGCAGAATCACTCTTCCATTATCTCTGGTTCAAAATCCACCAATCAAATCATTTGTATCATGTTGCATCAAACATCAACAAACAAAAGACCCTTACAGCATGTGCAACATATTTGTGAAGTGCTAACAAACTACTGAGAATTATCACAACATTGTGTGTGTGTCCTGACTCAGGAGTTGCTGTTTGTCACACTGAGGGAACTAAATGCTAGTATACTAGCCGAGACATAGAAAAGTGTTTTCCATAGTAAACTAATCTAGTTGAAGTGCTGTCCTAGAAGAGAATTTAATTGCATCATTTTTATGTGAAAAACATTCCTTTTCTTAGTTTGTGTTAAAGTGTACTTCAAGCCAAAAAATTAAAAAATATACCTTCAACAACATGAAAAATGAATTCTAACAGTCCAACTCCCATCATCATAGGACATTCCTGAGTAGAGTTACAAAATGTTTAAGTTTATTCACGCAAATTAAAAGGGTACACTGCACAGTAATTTGTGATGTCATTGTTGTACAACTTATATTACAATCTTTGTATTTCTTTGTTTTTCTGAAAGTTACTACAACTTATACCAAGGTATGATAGCACTCTTACTATGGGGGGATGTAATTAATTAAGCCCTCTGTGTGCAACAAGATATGTGAGCAAACAGGAAGTGTTTAAGGTCATTGAAACATTTTTAATTTTAAAATGAAGATGAGTTTTAGACAGCTGTGGAAGGGACTTCAGTAAGAGTGTTTGTAGAATTCAAACTGTTCGGAGTGAGAGGATTAGGCCTTTAGGTCTTTTGAGACTGACATTTGACAAGTGTTCAGTGGAACAGATTTGATCTTCAAATTCGTCTACAGGTCTACAAATACCAGGAAAAAGTAGGTCGGGTCATCTTTGGTCCTGACATGGCCATCCTGGGCCCTCATGAGGATTTCAATGTTCTTAGTCTCAGTGGTGAGATACCTACCATTGTTTATTATCTTTTTACTTGTACATATTTGCAACTCTGTTCCTTTATCTAGTCAGGGTTATATGAAATGGGGTGGAAAGTTTGGGCAGCAGGGGTGTATTTGAGGGAGAAGATTAGATATGTATTCCTTGGTTGACAAGAAATGTTGTAGAAAAAGTTGTTCCATTGTCATTAAATTGCAACATATTCATTAAATGATTTATTTTAGGGTTTGATTTTAGCTTTAAATCTCAGTTATTTCATTTTAGCAATTATGACAAATAAGTTTAGATGAAAGGAAATTTTATGTTGTTTGACATTACAGTGTAAATAATTTTGAACTTAAAAAATTTTTTTTCTGTATTGCTCTTAAGCTGGAAAGCCAAAGGTGGAGAATGCCCTTCAGACCATATGTCTGATGTTGGGTCCTGATTACATCACAGATATTTTAGAGGTAGGTTGAATAAGGTAGATTTTTCTTTGCCATAAATTTATATTATTGGTTTCGATGATAAGAGAAACCAATGCAATCATGATGGCGTGTGTGTGTATGTATGTGTGTGTGTGCGTGTGTATGTGTGTGTGTTTGTGACACTTTGCTTGTTAACACGATATCTCAAGATAGGAATGTCTGACAGTTTTCAAACTTGGTACATAGATGCGCCATATTAAGAGGAAGAACCCTATTGTTTTTGGTGGAGGTCAAAGGTCATCTGGGGTCACCGGGGGTCAAAGTCTGAAAATCTTGTTAACACGATATCTCAAGGTTGGAAGCTTGGATAGACTTCATATTTAGTATGTGGATGCGTTATAGTCAGTAGATAGTCCCTATTGTTTTTGGCGGAGGTCAAAGGTCATCTGGGGTCACCGGGGGTCAAAGTCTGAAAACCTTGATAAAGCAATATCTCAAGTTAGGAAGCTTGGATAGATTTCATATTTGGTATGTGTATGTGGATGCATTATAGTCAGTAGATGGTCCCTATTGGTTTTGGCGGAGGTCAAAGGTCATCTGGGGTCACCGGGGGTCAAAGTCTGAAAATCTTGTTAACACGATATCTCAAGGTTGGAAGCTTGGATAGATTTCATATTTGGTATGTGGATGCGTTTTGGTCAGTAGATGGTCCCTATTGTTTTTGGCGGAGGTCAAAAGTCATCTGGGGTGGCCGGGGGTCAAAGTCTGAAAACCTTGATAAAGCAATATCTCAAGGTAGGAAACTTGGATAGATTTCATATTTGGTATGTGTTTGCGTTATAGTCAGTAGATGGTCCCTATTGTTTTTGGCGGAGGTCAAAGGTCATCTGGGGTCACCGGGGGGTCAAAGTCTGAAAATCTTGTTCACTGGATATCTCATGGTAGGAAACTTGGATAGATGTCATATTTGGTATTAGGGCTGTCAGCGATTAGCCATTAATCGCCAGCCAAGTAATCGTTTAGTAAAATGGTACATGCGATTAATCGCATCTCATGCCCTTGGACTCTGACTTGCGTTAAGTAAACAAGGTGTAGTCCTTCTTCACAAGTTTAGCTGCCTTGACAAAGCAATCGATGTCTACAGTATGAACAACAAGCTCAAAAATTGTGCAGAGCTATGACATTCACCTTTTATCCACCCAACCCCCTGTAGTTTACATGTGATTGTGTGCAGTGTCATGGGGTACGTTTTAATCCGTGAACCCCAAACATGGAACCTGTTGTGACAGGCTTTACTTCAACACCACCAATACATTTGTAATGAACATAATTTACAATGAAATTTGAAAGCACTAAACGTATGCATACACCACAGTGTCTTTTAAGTGCTCTGTGCGCCATTGTGTACTTCACCGTAATAGTTCAATTTCAACAGCCACTTGTCAATTCGCTACTAGCGTACGTCTCCCAAAATTTCAACTTGAAATCGACAAATTTCAAAAAATTACAAGTTCAGCCTTCTAACCATGTTATTCCTGTCCTTGTATCATGTAGGAGTGTTTGTAAGTCATGAACTGAAAAAAGTTTCAAAAATGTTTCCACCGCTGTTTATCAAGACCAACAGCGTACATAGCAGCAGTTGCACACGGTAGCAGCTGGCTGAAGATCGTTTATATGCCACTGCTTGGTGCTATACATCGAACGAACTTCTGTTGCGAAGAATCGTACTCACTGATTGGCTGCTTGCGTTTAATGAATGAAGCGGCTTATTTAAAAGTTTGGGGATTCCCCGCTTCGAACGTAATTATTGAGGGAGGGTGTCATGTTATTGCCAATTGAAGTACACCCATTCTCTAAGCGCTTTTAACGATACCCGTACGCCGAGGGAGCCAATCAGCCAGCTGGAGGCATGTATATTACACTGCACTCTGCATGTAGCTAGCAGCTAGCAGGTCTTGTTTATGTGCTGTGAACGTACGTACGACTATTTACACAGTACAGCTCAGGCGGTAACTTAAACATAAATGACCGGTGAAAACTACAATGTCTAGATTTGATCGTAGCCTATTATTGTTAGCTCTAAGGTTACATTTTGTTCTGTAAACGTAGGTGGCTAGGCCCTAGGCCTAGTTTTTGTTGTGGCTTCAAGCCACACTACTTTTGGGAGGAAATTAGAAATGAAACAAATGGGATAGATTGGGCAAGTGTCAAAATTAAATATATCATAGTGGGACCTGCAGCTGTCTGCATAGGGCTCGTCGGCTACTTTCGCCGTGGATACTGTATTATGGCCTAGCCTATACTTTGTGAACGATCGTTGCTTTGAAATACTGAAACTTCATCTAGCTACTGGTGTGTGGTGTAACGATATATACATGCTACATGCTAGTATGTAGTAGTTTGTTAGTTAGTAGTTTGAATGAGAAGGTAATGGGTGCATGATGGTACTCTTTAAAACATTTATGTATCATCGAAACCTCAATGCATTTTTGCATTCTGGTTGAAAGAAGGGTTTAGGTCAGATCAAATTTTGATTCCTTAGAGTGGTACTGATTCTAAGTATTGCTGTGAAATTTGCATTGAAAGCTAATGAAAGATTCTGAAGATATGATTGGTCAAAGATTGCACATTTTCAACAAAAAGTGAACTTAATTAAAGCAAGCAGCTATGATATCTTGTCCCAACAGTAAAACCACAGTCTTTTGTTTTTTTTTTCAAACTTTAAAACTAATTTTCTTCTCAACAATCCCATGTTATCAGAATGTGATTGCAGAAAGAGAGGACAGGGTTATTTTAATTCTGTAAAAACCTTTTTTAGGGGTTGACTAGAGAGCAAAAATTTTTCTTTTCTCTTTTTATGATGATGGTTTTAATGATTTCAAACCTCCCTAGTTTTTGACTGGGTACTCTCACATGGATTAACAAGAAACTAACTGTAGTGTGAACCATGTGATACCCCAAGTCCATGCAAGGGTGAAGAATAAATACATTACATGTATGATGTTAGCTGTTTACTGCCCCCTGTGGGCTGGGGGTTGTGGAATATGCCCACGGTATTTCCTGCCTGTCGTAAGAGGCGGCTAAAGGGAAAGCAAAGTGGAACTTGAACCATACTTAGAGGAAATTAATTTAAACTTCGAACTTTTTATTGAGTTTACTGACACTACATAACACATTTGTGTTGATGTATCGTTAAATCTCATTTAACTAACTAACTGACTAATAGAAGTGGTGGTGTTTGGGTAGAAGTTTTTAACAATGGAAAGTCATTTTAAATATCACTGTTACTTGCCCAATTGTGATAGAAACTGGAAGGGTACCATGTAGTAAGTAATTTTTATCTCCTTCGTCCCATGATGCATTGCACTATCAGTGCTTGTGAAGTTTCCTCAGTATGTTTCTGCCATCTGACTGTTTTATATCTCTTCTTCATCTTTGTCCAAGGTTGAAACTGCTGACCATGCCAGACTGAGAATCAGGCTTGCCTTCAACAACTTCTTTGAGGTGAGTGTTGTTTCGTTCCAAATTCTTTGATGGTTAAGGGAAACCCTGCTCAAGCATTTGTCGTACCTCTCTGATTGGATTTCCGTGATTTCTTTCCCCTTTCTTTCTCTTGTCTATCCTAATTCATGTGTCAAAATGAGTACGGCGGACAAAGCACTTTTGAAAACTTTGAAGATGACTGTTTTGTTATAACATTTGAATATTTGAATGCAGACCAGTCCAAAAATAAGCAAGCCTGGAAAGTTGTTGTTGGATTAGTCTATGTTGTGATATTCAAATGCACATCAGTTTTTTGTGTACTTTTTTCTCCCATCAATGAAAAATTTAAGAAGTAAACTTTTTTTCTCACAGCTTGAGAGGGGCAACAAAGAAGAGGAGGACTCTATCTTTTCTGTCCCAGATTTTATTGGATTTGCCTGCCGTCAAGTTGGTGAGGGAGATTTCACTGTTTCTGTTTAAAGGTCAAGAGCAGTCCCCCCCAAACTTACTTTGAAGAAAAAGCTTAATATCACAATTTTTGCCTTGCCTTATTTTTTTTCAAAGTACCTTCTGTTATATTTTATAACCTCACTATTGCATATTCAAGGTATATCAAGCAGTTGCTTTTAGTAAATTTCACTTTTGAAGAGAAAGTTGCTCTTTGTAAATTTCACTTTTGAAGAGAAAAAATCTTGTCACGTGACTCTTAACAGCCAATCATGAAAGAGTAGAGTCTACTACACTACTTCAAATTGGGATGTCTGCTCTTCCTTGAAAGGGACATGTTGAATTGATATCCATAGTTCAATGGGATGTTGGGGGATAAAAGTTACCACATGGCAATGTCTATAATCATAATCACTAATCATGTTTCACATCCAAAAATTTTGCAAAAAGTTTGAATTTGTATTCTGACTTGCGACCATTTTATGCATAATATGTAAAAGTGTCTTGTCATGTATTAAGAAAAAAAAACAATTCGCCGCGTTTATTTCTTCACTTCAGTTTGTTCATTTACCATTGGTATAGGAAGAAAGCTTTTTAGGTTTGAACAAATTTGATCAATTTGGTGGATCAACTCAGTACATTCATTTAATTGTTTCCTTTCTGAAAATAGTGTAGGGGCTAGAACTGAATGTTGTCCTGAGTATTACCTCAGCTTTAACCAATAATTATATTTTTTCAAAGTTATTCTTATCAGTGACCTGTTACAGATGGGGTTCAAACTCTCTCCTTTGGCACTTTGGTTTGCTGAAAGGATTAAATCTCTAGATTTTTTTACTTTGGTAATTGTCTACCATTAAACATGATTTACAGACCCTGCAAGAGTATACAGAGTCTTTGGATCTTTGTAAATTACTGGATGAGAGAAATCCAGGGTATGCTCTGGTAATACCCTCTTACAGTTTTAACATGCAACTTTTGTTATAGAGGGCAATGTTTATCTTCCGCCAACTTGCTTTGTCTTCTGCCAACGTTTTGGTTTTAGGTATGGCTGATATAATCAGAGAAGAAAATAGACGAATAATTGTTTAGGAAATATATTACATCTTAAGGTAACATTTTTTGTTTTCTTCAATGCTTTATTTCAATTTACAGGAAGCAGAATAAGAGGGGCTGTTTCTAGAGTTAAATTTGATGAGTTTCACCGTCATTCTATGAAACTGCTACAGGCAGCTGTATTTGGAGTTGATGATAAAGGTGTTGTGAAATCAAGACTGAAATTTGAAGCAAACAAACTGGTGAGATATTTTTGTAGAATGACTAAGTTTCACATAGCAGATTGCTTATTTGAGACTCATTTGTATGACTTTCAGTATGAAGGACTGTGATGAGTATCTAGTTATCCTGGTAACTTGAAAGATGAGTTTTCTTTATTCCCAGTTGGGAATAAAATAGAGTTATTTCAGGAAAGTGCCCGTCATTAGGGAAAAAATTTGATGGCAGAAGAATGGAAGCATTTATTTCTTGAAGAAATCAAGTTATTTGAAACATTTATGTCTACTGTATCATTACTATGGTGGCTTTGAGACATATCATCCTGAAAATTGGAATAATTATGTAATTATGTTGTAATTATTACATAAGTTTGGAAGTTCATGTAGGAAATCTCTAATGAATCCATAGTCATATTATTTGTGCCGTGATGGGCTGGGTCTGTAGGATACGTCAGCAGAATTCCCTGACCATTGCAAGTGGCAACTAAAGTGGAGGACCTGAAATAGATTTGAACTGTACTTTCTTGCCTGACACTGTAACATATTTGTGTTGGAGTGTGATTACATCCAAGTAAACTATCTGGTCAAAGTCCTGATTAAAGTATTCAAGCTGTATTTGCCGTTATACTGCGACAGCTTGCTCAGTACATAAAATAGTCTTGGCTCATTTCCTCTACTAATAAGCCTCCTAAAACCCAATCTTTATGTGGAAAAAAAGGATTTTACTTGATGTTTGCATCTACAGTTCATAGTGTTAAAATTTTGTAAAATTAATAAGGATATAATATAAACTGGGAAGCAGGAGATTGATCAGGTAATGATATCTCAAAAAGAGAAACACAGGAATGAAGGAAAGTTTCAAAAAAATCTTTGATTTGGTGTCTCTGATTGGTGTAGGCTACAGTGAAGACAAAACCCTCTATCTCCCCTATCTGTCCAAAAATTGAAACTGAAGAACTGAACTATACCTTTAAAGTTGAGATTTTGTTTGAACATACACAAGTCATCAGCAATTGTAGGCTTAAAACTTTGCTAAATCAAGAAAAATATGATAAAAACTTATGAGCACTCCAGTGGCCATGTAATGATATGTAAGTCATCAGTGTAGCAAAGTGGTGATATCTATAGCATCAGTGTGTTATCAGCAATTGAAGGCTTAAAACTTTGTAAAATCAAGACAGATATGTTAAAACTGATAAGCATCACTGTGACCAGGTGATGACATCTAAAGCATCACTGTGACCAGGTAATGATATCTAAAGCATCAGTGTGGCCAGATAATAACATTTAAAGCATCAGTGTGGCCAGGTAATGATATTTCAAATGCAGAACAGGAATTGACAGAAAGTTTCAAGTGAAACTTTAATTGGGTGTCTCTGAGTGGTATAGATTGCAGTGAAGTCAAACCCCTGTATCTGTCTGAAATATGAAACATTAAATGCTATCCCTTTAAGTTTTTGCTTTTGTTCTAATCAACACAGGTCATCACAAACATAGATGTTCAATCTGTGGAACCAGTGGACCAAACCATGAAGGACAGTTTACTTAAGTCAGTTCAAATGGCCATAGAAATTGCAACCAAGTAAGGCCCTCTATTTTTCCCTATTACTCTAATTTTGCCCATGTTTCAGATCATCTTGTATGCATTTTAATGTAAGCCAAGGAGACATTTTCACAGCCTTAAAGTATTTCTCTGAAGCCTGAGAAGTAGAAAAAATGTCTTTTCTCTCATTAACATGCATCCCAGCTATCCTGGAAATACCTTCCACCTTTTGCTTTTGGTCCGGGAGAGTCAGAAATTGGAGTTAATTTGCTTTTAAAACATACAAAAGTAATGGAATGAGATTAGACTTAAAGGAGGAAGTTTTTCAATCTTCTGTTTTGTCATGTTAAAAAAGGAGACTATTGGCAATAGGTGTGGTACACCCGGTTCATTACTCCAATTATCTGCTCCAGTGAGCAGCAGCATTAATAAGCCTTGATTACTATTCTGGAACAATGGAAGCCCAATAAGTTAAGGGTTGAAAATAAAACAACAAATTCTGAAACAAGTTCTGGAAAAGAGAGGATCAAATTACTCATGATACTCTTTCAGTTTAATCTGAGATACACTGCTATCAAATGTCAACCTTCAGGGTTATTTTCAAATGCTTGAATATGCATTTAATTTACATTGATAACAGTTCTTGACAAGGCTAGCCAAAGGTTGCCATGAGGAGATGGCTTTGTATTTATACAGTGTGTATATTTATCAAGCAACGTGTCAAGTGTGGTCTTCTACATAGTTACATGTATTCCATTGTGGTGTTTGGGAGTACTGTGACGCCGGCAGCTTTCATCATGTGAAGGTCTTCTTGGGGGTGTGGCTATCATCATTAACCCTTTCCCTACAGAAGGAGGTCCATCCGGCTAAACTGCACTATGTATGGTAATACGTATACACAGTACGTTTGTACCGGTTCTGCGAAATGCTATGTTGTAGGGATGTTGCCAAATTTGTGCTCGCTATGCCCTGAGAGGATGCTAATGTGTTAAACATCTCCCCTTCAAGCCTATTCCATGTCCAGAACAGGATTATACACCATAGATTTATAATTAGCTATGCCAGATCGCAGCTGAGTGCTATGGTTTTGCAGCGAAAGCATGCATAGTGAAGGGGCTCAGGCAATTTATGGCTGTGTGTGTTTTTATTGAAGTCTTCTATTTATGCATTTCAGCTTTGCTGGCAAGTTGAGTGTGCTTACAACACAAACCTTAATTAAAAAAAAGAGGAAAATTTGCTTGAATTTTCTAGATCGCAAGTTAGGTTAAATTTGCTTGATAATGATGGTTCACTCCTCACCCAACTTAGGTCGGTGGAGAGAACAGCTGGACATGAAGCAGCTCGTAAAGAACAAGAGGCAAGAGGCCATCTTGAGAGACAGAAACTGATGAACCAAAAGGAATCAGAGAAGGCAAGAAGTATCCTCTATGAGTTGAGGGCCCAGACATCAGCTGTGGAGTCTACAGGACAAGCGAAAGCTGAAGCACAGGTAGGGATTGGTGGACATTGCCATTTTGAGGTGTGGATATGATACCAAATATTGACACCTCAATGTCATTTTTGCACAAGAAGGGAAGTTTCTGACTGGGGATTCACTTATCACAGTGTTTACAGTGTGTCTCATGGATTGATGATCTGTAAAACTGTAATTTGTGTATATTAATTTTGCTCAATGGGATGCTCCAATTTTCTGATAAGGGTATCACGACATTGTGGTATAATAACAGTCTTTTGATATTTGACCTCATGTTGTCACATATCAATCGATATATTGACCCATCCTTAAGTCAAACTACTGAAAGCCATACATACCAAGGCTAACTCATACATAGAGATCCATTTGTATAAATGGACATGTGTCTGTTGCTCAATTCTATCAATTTGTATTTTATGAGATGTAAAGATCACTAGCTGCAAAGTCTTGAATTTAAAAGTGGTAAAAAAGCAACAGGTGATGAAATTAGATGATTGACTCAAAAGCATGTATAGTGTGTTCATACATTTATCAGTAGATAGCAGGCCACAGCTTTAGAAGGTTTTATGGTTGTCCTTTGGGCAGCCATTTCACATTTTAGTGGTACACAAGGAAATTTTCTTGTCTGATACATTTTTCACACATTTTCACATAACTACAAAACATTTTGTTTTCCAAGAACCTGTTGTGTTTATGTATTAAGTTGGGATTGAATTTGAAGCAAGAGCCTTTTAGTTGCCAGCGATTCCTTTTAAGAGGAGAAAATTTTAATCTCTTAAAGTTTTAGTTTTGTGCTGATTTGGCATAGATTGTTGTTCACCCTGCTTTTTAGGAACAAAAATAAAACTCTTTATTTTTTCATTTTGCCTAAGAATATTAGTTTGTCAAAGTGACAAGGCAATGTGCTAGAATTGCATCATAGTGGCTCAGCAGAAACAGTGTTGGTACTTTCAAAAAATGATAGAATGATGAAAAACATGGATCACCTTGTAGGATAACATTAAGAGTGTTCTAGCTTCTTAAAGGCAGTCAGTCAATTTTTACCCCAAACTACTATTTTAGCAGCAGTCTACAGAAATTCTCAATTGGCACAGCTCTTTGATTGACAGCAAGTTAGGAAAAAATGTACAATACTGTAGCTCATATTACACATCTTTTACCATATTGAGAGTATTCTTATTGCACATTAGGGTCTTTTATACTCATCCTGAAGTAATAAACTGGGATTGTGCCTAAATGTGCTTGAGTTTTAGACTGGTGTGGGAAGGGCTAGAAGTAAGTAGGTTGTGGTGACGAATAACTGCTTTTAAACTGCTTTGAGGCACTCTGTTGTGCAGGTTTCATGTATAAGAAGAACATGAAACATTTAAATGGAAAAATGAGAAAAATATTTACAAATTTAAAATTTCATATTTATGTTTAAGGCACAAGCAGAAAAACTGTTGATAGAAGGGCAAAGCAGCATTGAAGCAGCGACACTTAAACAGGAGGCAGAAAACATCATTCACTCCACAGACCTAGAGATACAGACCATGTTGAGAAATGCAGAGCTATCGTACCAGGCGGAGCAAGACAAACTTGAGATCAGTATGAAGAAGCAACTTGCTGACATAGAGGTAATGAAGTTAACAGGAACATGGATGTTCTAAAATTAGTAAAATATGGTAATGTCAGATAGTGGCACTGCATAACTAACTTAATATGATGACTGGAAATTTAGTAGTAAAATTTCTCATGCCCCTAGAATTCAACAGGAGCTTTAATGGAAAATTACTGGACAAGACGGCCTTTTTCTGTATTTCATGTCATGCCTTTGTCAAGAGATATTACTGAGTGATGAAGTCTATTGCTAATGTTTATTTCTCACTGCAATACTCCAAGAAACCCTTTTAATTTGGTGGTCTCAAGAAAGCTGTACAGGAAGCTTACTGATGGATTCTGGATTAATAGTTGTCAACTAGGGATGGCTAAAATTTGGTAAATATATCTAGCCTCATTAATCACTTTTCTGCTATGAAGAATAATGTTTTCTTCACAAGGCTGGAAGTGGAATCTTTTGTGGATAAAAAGTTGAGATTCTGTGACTTACTTGCTGCAACTGAAATGTACCATTTCCATCTTCTCAAATTATATCATTTAAGTGAACTTCATGGAACAAGATGTGCAGTGTGACCCTTTAATTTGACTTTTATTCTTTGTGAGTGTGTTTTCTTCTGCAAGTATTGTTTAAAGGGGAGATGCAGTCAGTCCAACTTGTGAAATTTACTAGAAGTAACTTTTTGGTTTATTTTGAATATGCAATGTTGTAGTCCAAAAATATTATGAATACTTTGGAGAGAAGCTAGTAGAACATTGAGAGATTAAGCTGTTGCTCCAAAATTAGTTTGGGGAGATCGCACTTGCTCTTTGAGCTTATCTTTGCGATATTTCTTTTTCAGGTTGAAAAGTTTGCTTCGATGGTCAAAACTATCGGGACCGACACTATCACCAAGGTCGCAAATGCAGGACCTGAATCAAAGGTACGTCGATTAGATCTATACCAGGGGTTTTCAACCTATTTTTGTTCCAAATTAGTATTTATGAAGGTATAACATCCCACCATTATTAAATAAGGCATAGTGGTGGCACTAATGAGTGCCAAATAAGGAGGAGGGGGGAGGGAAGGAGGTGGGTGGGAAGGAGGTGGGTGGGAGTGGGACCTTCCTAGCTCCTCCAGATATGTGAATAATCTTGGACAAAGGCACTTAAAATGGTGCAGTTTTGTGGTATATATAGTCTTAATTAGGCAAATATATCATTGTATTTGCAGTTATGCAGAAAAGATGTTGAATGGATATAGCTTGTTAATGCACCCTGAAAGAAAGGATGTTTGGAAGACTCCCCAATATATTGATGGCAAGGGTATTCCAAAGTGTATGATCAACAACACTAAACAAATTATTTGCAAAGGACTTGTGATGAGTAAGAGGAACCTTGAAGTTCTTAGTCCTATCATGTTCACGCAAATTTCCAGCAGGAGATTCCAGTCGGCATGTACATCACCTCAAAATTTGCATTGTCCAATTTCTAAACATCTTCGTAATAAAATACTCTTTTTTATTTAACAGGTAAAACTTCTCCAAAGTCTTGGAATTGAAACAACTCTTATAACCGATGGCAATTCACCTATCAACTTATTCAACACCAGTGAGGGGTTGGTTGCAGGTTCTAAATGAACTAGTAATTAATTTAAAGGGCCAAACCTCTCACCCCAAACTACAATTTTGGTAGGAAATTCTCAATTGGCTCAGTTCTTTGATTGGCAGCTAATTCAAACAATGCAGAGTACCAAAGCTTGTATTACACAGCATGAACAGTACTGAGAGTGTTTTGATTATATAAATTGAGTTTTTCTATACTCACCTTGAAGCAATAAACTGAGATTGTATCTGGATGAGGATGAATTTCAGACAATTGTGGGAGGGGCTTCAGTAAGAAGGTAAGGAGAATTGGTACTGTTTGGGGTGAGAGAAATGGCCTGTCAATCTTACTTCATTCAGTTAGTACAAGTAAAATTCATATATTATCCTCCATGGACAGGTTTATTTTTTTTTTGTTTTTTGGGTTGATGACTTTTAGTTTATTTTAAATTTTATTCCTATTTGGGGATAAAAATTGACTACACTTCTAAGGGATTGATTTCGGAAAAGTTTACTCAATGAAAATGATAGAGAAAAACGGTAAACTGTAAAGAAATAGAACAGTGAAATTAGCAAGATCATGCTTGGATATCTATGGAGGATTTTTGCCTGGCCAATGTATTTCAAACAACTAATAAAGGAAAATGTTTAAATGTTTTTTTTCAAGTCATCTTGAAGCTTAGAAAGAGGATATAGGATTTTACAGTTTAGAATGACCTTAGTCAAATCCATTTTCATATTTTTAGAAAGTTAGGGTAGCGATATATTTCTTTCAGAGTTGCTTCCTTCAAACTTTGTTTTAATTGAGGATAGGTTTACTCACAAATCTAAAATATGGAAGACTTTACCAATGGATGGCTTGTTCCTCCAAGTTGAAGATGAACAAAACCCAAGAAAAAGTTGCCATTTAAACTTAAACATGGAGTAAAAAAATGTGGTCTCAGGATTCCACTCTCCGAATAATGTGAAATTGTTTTTTATAATTTCAGCAATTTCAAATGGTATAACAAATTTCAATACTGCATGTATATCTTTAACAGAATATGCAAAAACTGATGCAATAGTATAGAGGGGCTTATTTAGTTTACAAAGTGTTTTACATATGTCTTTCAATGTATATCTGTGTACGGTAATAAAAATTTCTAGACAAAGCACAATATAATTTGTGCATATACAGTGCCTTTATTTTATAGAAAAAAAAATCCTATAGATTGTTAAAAGTTTATATTTAAAATTATTTTCAAGCATTTGGTCAGTACCAAGTTTGTAGCTTTATGGGTCGGCAAGGTACTGAAAATGTTCCACACTGGTTATTGCTGACCCATACTCATGCTAAAATGAAGCCCTCCCGACCTTCAAAAATTCCCACCATGAATAAAAAATGTAGCCTCTTATTTTCCTTACATAAAAATGCTGCAGATTCATGTTCATGGTGAATTTAATTTTGTGCCAAGTAAAAAGAATCATTCTTGGAATTGCTAGCTACCATGAAAACATATGAAACTAATTTATTTAAACTATCATTGCCAGTCATTTAAATAAGTCTTTATAATAGATGAATTATTGTCCATAACAAACCTTAGATCAAAGAATGTTTTGACAAAGGCAATTGTTCTTGTTCTTGTTACTTTGAAGAGAATTGGTCAGATTCTTTCTAGTAAGGGAAAGGTCATCAGTTTACCTAACAATAGCAACAAAGGAACCTGTCAGTCATAGTTAAATACTCAGGGACCACAGAAATGGGGGCTGGGGCCTTAGCCCCCCTTGCTTCTGCCTTAGGCATTTTGGGCTACCTTGCGTTCCTATCATATTGTCAAACATAGTGGGCCGCTTTGGTGATTAGTTCCCCCCTCCCCCTTCAGCATTTTTCCCTCAGCCTCTAAAACTATGTCTTCAAGTACCTATCGTTTGACAGATATGATCAGTTGTGTCTCCATCCTAGCAGCTCCCTGATATTATTGTACTAGCAAGCCTGATCTTGAGTGATATCTCAACATAGCAGTGCAGTACATTTCATTTCATTTTCTATATATATGTTAGATGTACTTAATATATTTTCTGTGACTTTTGTTGTAGTTTAAATTGTAACCCTTCATCACGAGGGTTGTTTCATTTTTCTGACAAATCATGACAAAGGAAGAGAAATTAGCACCTGGTATTCTGCAAACATTCAAATGACAAATTTAATGTTAAGATATTGTACAAGACCAATGCATCACTTAATTTTGATGTGATGAAATCATGTAATAATATATATTAATATAATATGTAGTAAAAACGGTTCAGTGGTTGTACTGTATTATTGTATCTTCAGTCATTAAGTTGAATGCACTTGCATAGCCAGAATGTTCTGTTTGGGAGTGGTGCATTGAAGGGGCAGATTGCTAACCTTTGGAGGGGTCTAAAAGAGTTGAAACACCCTCCTATTTGAGAAATTTTTGCATAACTAAGAAATGCAATCTGTTTGGAGATTTAAAATCAGTTTACAAGGCAAGGGAAGTGACATATATGGGATGATTAGACACCTGCATTTTGTATATGGCACTTAGATTATCTTAGTTTTATTTTGTTTTGTTTTTTAGGGGGGTGAGGAACATCCCAAGCCCTACCCTTAAAGGGAAATATTGTGTTTGTTTTACAAGGAAATTTCATCCTTTTAAAACAAATATTTGTTGGCAAAGAGTGATAAATAATTACAAATAGTGATAAATAATTACAAATAGTGATAAATAATTACAAATAAGGCAGTATGGTAGCCTTTTCAAGAAATAAGTTTCCCTAGGATAGAAATTCAGTTGTTTGTTGCTCAAGAATAGTTTGTTCACCCAAACTTTCAATATTTCAAAAGATGCAACTTTCATAACTCTTTTTGTGCATATTGTTTTGAGGAGATGAAGCTATTGCTGGGGTTTATTGTAGAGACCGAATGATTTGAAAATGACTGGAGCAATTTACTTTTAATGCTGTGTTGGAGCATTTTAATGCAATATTTCCCTTACTATACAACTGCTCTGGATGTACATTTTTCACACTTCGTGCAGGACCAAAGTAACTACTGTATTTCAACAGTGTGTGATGAGGAACACTTAGTTGTCAATAACTTTCTCATCTCAGAAAATTGAACACAAAGCAAATGATCAATTGCATGCTCATGTTGTGGATGGCAAGCTACCAATGGGTGTACTCAATGGGGCTTAAACCTCTAATTTCCTCTCAAAATGTTCTCAATACCACGTGGGAATCACTTAGGTATATGCAAAGAGTGATAGCATCATTTATAAGCTGTTGCATTCTAATTTTCCCAAATATGTTTAGTATTACTTAAGTTTAAATACTTAAGTCAGAAAATCAGTATGTTCTGTTGTTAATGGGTTTTAAAGCTGAGAACATCAAACCTATTCAGGAATAAACAGGTATGGGATCATAGTCCTACTGGCTGACAAAAATAGTGTCTGTGATTTATTAATTTATCTAAAATGATTACAGACAAATAATGACGAAACATAGCATGAAAAATTGACAAAACTTTATTGAGTCATTCCTAATATAAGTTGAGTGTCTGAATTACAGATTCACCATTTTCTTTCCAAGGAACTCAAATCATAAAGTTTTAACATCATTGCACTTCATCTAGTAGGCAAAGATTGTATACTTTGAGCAAAGGGAAGCATTATGTACGTCAATGTCACCCTCGAATTAGAACATGTATGGCATGCAGTGGTAGTTTAGTGTAGCTTTGCTGTGCTTTCAACAATCAACCAATTTAATTCCTGTCAGCCTGGTCAAGCTAGCCACACCCTTCACCAATTTCCATGACCAAACTTAACTGTACTAGTTTTAAACTCAAATTGACAGACCTATTTCCTTAAAGTTGGGGCATGTTTCATTTTCATGATTAACTGGGCTGGCTAGCCATTGTGAAAGGGTAACTCGATGATATAATACTCCTCTTTTTCTGCGTGCAAAATTGCTTATTCCTGATTGGTTAAATGACTACCAGCCTTGCAACTGCCACAGCCTCCAGTGAGGAAAAACCAACATGATTGTTTTTTCCAGACTGACCCACAAACACTACATAAATATTGGGGACAGATGGTCAAAGCTGGACTTTGTTTCACAAAGTCATAGGACATGTGGTTAGGTTTAAAGCAACATGTCAAAACCTTAGGTGGCTGCCGTCTTAGCCGACATGAAGCTGCAACACCTGAAGTCATGCTTTGTTGTGGGACACATTTCAATTGCAGGATAAATTTGATAGTTATGTAAACCCTTAAAATGACAAGCATGACTTAAGTTGTGCACTGGCAGCCTAGCTGTGATGGCTGCAGAGCTACACTGCTTGGACATAGTGTCTAAGTTGATCATTTCTGCCCAACACATTTCACATTAGTTTTCTGTCTTACAAAAGCTAGAGAATTGCCCACATTTTGTATAAAAAAAGAATGTGAATGTGACTTGCAATTCACCTGAAAAAAAATAAATATGACTAAAACTTATTGAAATTATTGTAAAAAGGGCTGCATCAATTCAAAAGTACACAATCTTTGCTACTATTGACAGTACTACTGGCTTTGACAATGCTTTCTGAAAAGTTTTCATTCCAAAATCAGAATGATATTTCTGAGTTCTTTCAAAACAGTTTCCTCTCATTTTTCCACAATTTCAGGATTCCTTAATTTAACATTACATATAAAAATGACAAATATATGAGCTCTTTTCCTTAAAAATACCATACACTGTAATCAACACGTCTTTTTAACCAAAACTTTATTTCACATTGACAGCAAGGAGCTGGCTGCAAAGGGGACTGGGCATGTTACAAAGCCATTATACCTATGAGTTGCATTGGCTGAAAGGTAGGAGGGGGCCATGGAGGGGAATGAGTGGGGGGGGGGGGGGAGATTTCTTGCAAAACTACATGGACAACACCTCCCAACAGACAAACCTGATCAAGTCTCATCTTGCTCCCTCACAAGCAATTCACACTTCAATGAAATGTGTGTTTGTTTGTTGGGGAAACTTGCCTGAGAGGCAAGAGTTTGAATAAGAATTGTCTTGGGAAGGAGACACCTTAGGTGAAACTGTCTGACTAAAGACATGGTAAGGGAAGGCCCTGTCTTACATACATATTTTTTTACATACATCTTCAAATCTTACAAAAATATACATTCAGACCTGAACCCCATCCTCTAATTGACTAGTATTTGCACACTGAAAATTCTTATGTCAAAACTCAAACTGTAAGAATTTTCTTAAGTGGTATTTACAAAAATAACTTTTGTAATTCGTAACGACAATTAATTTTCAACAGCCAGTCTTTGAGAGATTACATTTTAAGCAAATTACATTGTCTCTTAACATTAAAAGGATTATTTTCTGAAGTAACACGTTCAGAGCTATGTATTTGTTGACTCAGCGTTTCTCGCTTATCCAGAAGCATGTTCAAAGTTGTGCAAAACATTTATATTGTTTTGCCTCTGTGAATACAATGAAAGAGAGATACATTGCCTATGTCAAGACTTACAATATTTTTTTTTTTTTGAAGTAGTCTCTTGGAACCCTGCTCGTGTGCCAGTAGTTTGGAAGACGGTCAATAAGGAGGGTGGTGGTAAAAACTACTTAAATATCAACTTAACAGTGACAGGCAAGATTTGAAGACATGGTCTAGCACAGTCACTTTCATTTAAAACTTAAATTTTTTGTGATAAATTAAAAGCTGGGGCAAAAATGATAAATGAGGCAATATGTCCATCATTATAAACAATTATTAAACTTTTAGTACACCTTCGAAAGGTTACTGCAAATTGTTCCATCACCTAAAAGTATTCACACATATTACTGTTGATAAAAGAAAATTGAGTCTTGTCACATTTTGTGCCTCACTCAAACTCAATGTGATGATATTTGTTTTAAAGCATCAATTTTTGAATCATGTAAATAATATTGAAATACTTGGTCTTAAGCTACAAGACAACTGATGTATTTTCCCTTGTGATAAAATAATGTTTTTCCATTTCTATAAAACATACAAAGATTGTAAAATTATTTTTCATGTTTTCAATCATGAAACCTAAAATACTACACACAGATTAATTAAATAATGAAATAGGGGGTGGAGGGGTTCTGGGGGTGGAGAAATCCCCCACCCATGACCCAAGGTTGGAAAGCAAAATAGCAGCAAAATATGACAAAAACATGATCTCCATCAGCTTTCCTGAGGCACAAATATCGCACAATTTCACACCTGGAGCCCAACAATTTTTCTGACCTCCCCTTAGACGCTTTAATAGCCATGCCTCACTGCAAAATTCTTCCCAAGACAGAATCTTGACTACACATCCTAACAATATAAAGAATTCAGTGAGCGCCAAGGTCCTAAGAAAACCAAAGGACAATGCCATGAAAGAGCTTTACTCTGCGAAGTTCACTTTCCCAGAGAATTTAGAAATGCTCCTTATATGGAAAATATCATGTTTGAAATCTCATCATGGGGAAAATTTCATGCGAGAAAAATTTTATAAATTTCACAAATGGTTAATCCAGACTTAGGATACTGCACTTAACAAATACATCAGGTAGGTTTATGCACGTCTGTATTTTATTTGGGTTCCTAGTCTATGAGCACTGACATACAAAATGTACAGTAAGGTATTCTTCAGCTGTTCAGCACACACTAAATGAGATTTGTAATGTTAAAACTATCAACATTGGGATAGTATGATGATGAAAACTGAAAGGCTGACTATTCCAAGCTCTTTTGGAAAAAAATTGCATCACTAAAATTAGAGCGTTTTGGACTTCAGAAGTATATCACCCTTTGAATTGGTTCAACAGAGCAGCCTTTTATGGCCTGTACAAGCCAGTTGTAGAGAAATCATTTTCCCTTTTCAACTCAATCACCTGATTATAAAAGGGGTGAATTTGAGCAGTACAAATAAAACAGTAAAATATAGAATTTACATGGAAAGTAACTATTAAACATTTTGGTTATAGGAACCAATATTACTTTCAAAGAATAATTGACTTAATTATTTATATTCCAAGATGTTAAAGTGTTCAAAAAGTTATCACTCTGACTGACAGTCATCAACAATGTTTTCAATTTTCTCATAACAATGGATGGCAGGAAAACAAAAGAGGCAGCTTCTACATAAAGATTGACAAAATTATTAAACACGCCTTTCATGTCAGGTACCTAGTTTTCAAAACATTCAGGGCCCCCATACACGATCGACTTTTTCATCGATTAATTGATGTCGATTGATGTTCTTCACACAAGAGAAATGTTTCTTTTCAAACTTTAGTGTCAATTTTCTTTCAGATCAAAATCTTTGCAATGAAAGAATCTATCAAGGTTTAGATCTTGCCCTGGCCCATACTCCAAACCAAAAAAGAAGAGGAAAAGGTAAAAAAAAAATGATCAGTTGTTAATAAATACCAAATTAACTTTGATCCATCAATAGCTGCTTCAAAGAAATTGATTCAATTGATTCCTCACCAATTTGCCCCATCCACAATCATTTCTTTGGCAATTGTTTGATGAAAACGTTGATCATGTATGGGGGGGGGCTTAAGAATAAATGATGAGAAGCACTGTTGTCAATCCAGGGGGAGAGGGAATCATGTATCTCTTGCTTTTGGTAAAGAAGCCAATCAATGTTGTTACATCTGCTACAAAATTTACCAAAAATTGACTGAAGTACATTGTTTGTACTGATAAAACATTGTTTATGGTAAAGGGAGACTTTTAGTGAAACTGATGTTTTAAAATGTTTCCCTTTAATACTAAAACAACAATCTGCACTTACATAAGAACATGAATACTCAGACTAGTACCAAACCAGAAACCATATGAATGCATTGGTACCCAAAGGAATGATACCCCAACTCCACCCCTTCTTCCCTTATCTTGAGGAACCCCTACCCCTGTGATACTTGAGCAACTTATGAGGTAAGTTTTTTTAAGTTGTGCATTACTTTAATTGATAAGCAAAACTTTGACACTTAAAAACAAAGATATTGAAAACCTTTATAAATGCCTTCTTTATTGCCTATGATACAATTTCACTGGACAAACCATCACATATAGCTAATGGGTCAACCAAAAAATTTATTCAACTGAAAGACTTAATCTATTATTCCCAAAATACTTTGTACAAATTGCAGGATTGGTCAGTAGTGGTCACCCTTTTTGAGTTGCTTCAAGATAAAAAAGCACCAAGAATATTTTCAAAGTTGACTCCTAACATATTAAATGAGAATCACCTTCTAATGACTCTTTCATGCCATGCATTCTTTCAATCACATTGCTTTGGACAATTTCCAAGTATCAAAGACAGGGATTGTGGGACGGATTTCTGGTACGTCATTATTCAATGCAGACAATGACATTGAACAGAAATTATGCCACAAAAATTCCATCCCATCATCCTTTGCAATTGTCTTTTGTCAGTCTATGCTGGGGGGTACATAGAGACAAGACTTGTTCAATGATTACTTGTGATATAACTTTGCACCTGCAGCTGCGACATACGTGCTGTGTACCAAGTACACACTAGTACCACAACGTGGCTCAATTGGATGAATGGTCATTTAGTAGGCACCTACACCCTTCAATCTCAAACAGACTCCAGCACATTTGTGATGTAGGTGAAAAAGTATGTATAAATATGTTTGGTTTCATAAACTTCTCTCTCCACATTATTATGATATAGGCCAGGGTTGTCCAACCTTTCGCAGCGGTGGGCCACATGTAATGGCTATGATGGACAAGGGGCCGCATTCTCTACTCGTTTTTTTTTCAATTTTTTCCCGACGCTCAAGGTAACATAATGCAATTATTGCGCGTAGGGAACACTGATTCATTTTCGTTTTTGCTTGAACAAATAAATAAATTTTAGCAAAAATTGATGGTGTTGGGCAGAATATTCTGACACTTTTTTCCCCTTTTTTTCCTCCTGAATCATTCTCAACCCGTCCCCGTGGACAACACTCCAAAGGAGCTACATGTAGCAGACATTTGAAATGAATTATTTCATTTAAAAGTAAGCATGCCATAGCAGACGGCGAAGCCTAAAGTTGTCATCAATTAATCTGCTTATTGGATAATTTTGCAATACAGATTATTTTTGACGGGCCAGAGGCAACCTTTTCGCGGGCCGGACCGTGGCCTGCGGGCCGTAGGCTGGACAAGCCTGATATAGGCCCATTAGCTAGAGATACAACTTACTGTCTTTCTTTGACAGCCAAAATAAAATGCAGAGATGGACAAAAATACATGGAACACTTTTCGAGATGAGTAATAAAAAATTGAAGGTAGCAAAAGAGACGAGTAAAACTTAAATAGATACAAGTTACATGCAGGTAGGCTACACAAGTGTTTCACAAAATACACATGCTGCTAGAATTCAATAGGACATTTTAGCCAATATTACCCGAGAAAAAGGCTTTTTCCCGGGTGAAGCTTATCTCTATAATTGCATCAGTTAATACCTTTTACAACCAAACTTGCTCCATTGACCAATCAGTCTTTAAAACGGTTCAAACCACTTTAATTTTATTGATCTCAAGACACCTGAACAGGAAGTTCTCTGATAGATTCTGGATTAAGAGTGGTCAACTAGAGATGGCTAAAACTTGCTATTCATTTCTAGCGTCATGAGTAGCTAGAGATATGATACTTTCATTTGGTTCACCAGGTAGGGCTTTGCTCAGAACCACAATTAAGGGCTTCAGTGGCTTTGTGATCGGTCACAACTGAAAATCCCAAAATCACAATCGATGGCTAAAGGCCCGTTACAGAAGGAATTAAGATTCCTACATTAAAACACTTTTGTGCCATATAAAATATGAACTCGCTCTTTGAGCTGCAATTTTTTTTCAGATGGACTCCACAAGAGAGAGGAATACAAGTAATAATGGAAGACACTTTAGAAAAAATTGTTGGATTTTTATCAGGTTATGTAAAATGTTGGTCATCATTTTTGTACACACTTGTCATTTGATTAGTTTGACTCCACCAACCTGGTCATAGTTACCAGATGGTCAGTACCTGACAATGTGAACTTACATATCCATTACTTTTCATATTTATAAGTCACCATTGTGACTTAAAGTTTGAATATGCTATCTCAAATTGAGATCAATTTGGTGGAACTGTTGTGAGTCACTGTGTGTAGCAGTGTGTCACTGTGAGTCATTTGACACATTAATGTAATACATGGGCTCACACTTCTAAAAGTTGGATCCTCAGTTGAAACTTGTATAGTCTCTTCCAATTTCCAGACTAACTAAGCCTTCAAAAAACCATTATTGTTCAGGTTTAGGCCATAACGTAGCTCCCTTGTTATCAAACTGCCACACTGAGATTTCTGCTACTCCCATGAGCCAGACTGCTACTCCCATGAGCCAGAAACACATGTGAGAGGCAGATTAGAAGAGGGTGTATTGAATACAAATTGTGCATTGGTATATTAACTTTCCATGAGATGTGTTTATAAAACCATGGCATTTTTTAGCTTCCCTCCACAACCCATGACAATGATCAAAAGTAATGGGGCAGGTAAAACTGTTGAGAAGTATAGAAGGTTTGATCGGACAGTTCAGTGTGAGGCAGTGGAGTCGCCATTCTCTGTATCTTGCATTCCGTTCTGCTCTTTGTGTGGTGATGATATGATATGAGTGGTTTCATCATCGTGAGAGTAACCCATAAGTTTAAGAAAGGCACCAACTGCTCCAAAATAACCCTGAAATGAGAATACAGGACTGAGAATTAAACTAGGAATCACTAAAGGGTAAGCGTCCCAAAATCAAGAGGGCAGAGGGTAAAAATTATTTCACAAAAAAGACAATAAAATAATACTTTCTTGAAATTATGGAAGTCCATGGAATCTCATTGAACAACATGCACCACGTTCATGTTGGTAATGTCCCCCCCCCCCCCCCAGTCCGATAAATTATCATTTTGAACATACAAATACTGAAAACAGCTAAGTTGTCCTACATAAAGCCTTTCTCTGACAAAAAACTGCCCAGAAAGTCATTTTTCCCTAATCACAATCACCCCCGGCCAGCCCTTTTCTCCTCCCCACTAAGTTGAATAATTAATCAGTTTCCATTACCCATTGAATCAGAGAATTCCACAGGCGATGAAGGAAGAATAACTTTATGGGAGAACTTAATTTGCAACCAAAAAATAATATCCTTATCCAATGTATGAGAATCTTCTCAGGCTCCTAAAATGACATTTGTTGACAATTTAAGCGACAATTTCTCTTCAAAAACTTGACTCACCTCATGCTCTAGGAAGAGAGCTTTTAATTTTCCTCCTGACCAGTATTCCATTGCATAGGCCAATAGTTTCATGGCAATTGGATTAACCCTCAGGAAATTACCAACGAATACAACGCGTGTTAATTTCTGACAAAGAAGAGCAGAATAAAGAAGCACATTTAAAATACTTCATAAATTAAGAAATAGAAACCACATTTCAGTTCCACAAATTAACAACAGCTGATGTCAATTTCTTTCATCACAGTACAAATCAACACTACCATTTTGGATGAATATATGACAGACCAACTTTGCTCCAAAATGTCAGTTAGAACAGGTTCTAATCAATTGCGATTAGTCAAACCAACCACAACCTTTTCTCCAGTTGAAGCTCTCAGGCTTCTTTTCCCTACTCCATTACTCATGCTGAGCACTAAGCACAATGGCAGTGGCTTTTTATAAAGTCTTTGCAATGACCTGGCCAGGACTTCAACTCCACACCACCTGCCTACAAGTCAAATGCTCTAACCACAAACCAATGCAGTCTGCCCAAACTGTCAGAGTCCCTTCCTACCTTCCTACTTATTTTTAAGAGTCTACACTTGTATGTATAAGTTTGCATCTTTTAATACATATTTATGAGTACACTGGCTCCATTTTAATTATTTTCCTAGTTTCAGTAGCATTTGTGTCTTCAACTGGTCATTACAATTTTCCAACACTGACAAGTAGGCAATTCAACCATCGGCATAACTGAAGAAATTGTAACTCCTTCAGCATCTGCATACTTGCTATCATCGTTATCTCAGAAAACAGAACATACATACCAGCTGGTCTATGCTGTGTTGCAAGCACAAAAGCAAAGCAATAATGTCAGTGAGTGGGATTCAGGGGGCAAAACTCCTCTCGTCCTCTCTAAATGTTTATGTTAGATGTGGAAAGCACTTTAGGTGTATGCAAAGGTTAACTTCATTTTGCTAAGCTTTCGCTTTGGGCTCTTTCGGATTATTTTAGTATTTGTATAATTTTAGTACTAAAAGTCAGAAAAAATGAACATGCTGATCTTTATGGGTTTTAAAGCAGAAATCAGAACTGTTCCACTTAAGACAATAGGCAAGTATGCATCTGCACTCAAGGGCCACAGATGACCCATATCCAAACACCCAAACTATTGGAATCATCCCAGCCTAATGCATGGGCTCTTTTATACAGCTAAACCATGTATGGGATGGTTTAACACTAAAATGCAGCCAACAGCAAAACATCACACTACTGGAGGAGTGAGCACTGTCATCAACGCAAAAGTGTATGTCGTGTCATATGCTGTTGTAGAAAAAATTCTCACCTTACCTACCCTATTTGTGCTGAGTAGCACATAAGGCCTCAACACTCTTTTTCCAAACTACTCTATCCCTTGCTTGAAACCTAGCCTCATCCAAAGTTCTCCACCCAAACTCCTTCCTTACAATTTCCACCATTCTCTGCCCTGTTGTTTTTAGGTCTATTGACACTTGAACTTGACCAATCTTACAATAGACCCCATACATGCATATGACATCACAGAAGAGATAATGCACCCTCAAACAGAAGCAAGTGTGTATCACAATATCATTGCAACCTTTCATCAAGAACTGCAGACAGCTTATTTATGTACCAGAGTGATGTTCGCATATTGAAGTCCATCTTGCATGCAAAAGTGTATGTCATGCCTTCAGTGTTATTCGGTTTACCTACTAAATGAAATCACATAATTTCAATTTATAATGAATATTGGAAACACCAATCCATGTAACTTCAGATGAGAGAAGAAAGGGACATAATTACCCATTCCTACATAAGAAAGTGGTTTAAAAGATTTAAATGAACAAACCAGATTCATTGCAGTCATCATAGCCAGGGAACCGATGTTATTTGTAATTGTAACAAGAGTTGCTCTCGCTAGATCAGCTTTCGAAGCTTCTTCCCTCTTTTCTTTGCGATGCATAAAACCAAAACTAAAAGAAAGGGAAAAAGAGAATTTACTCCATAAAACTTCTGAGCTGTAAGAAGTCTGAAATACATGTTTTAGTACTGCATTTTATTTCCTAGCAATCTATTTCTAACATTATCATTGCATAAATACTTTCAATGGAGGGAAAATCAAGAGAAAATAAAAGTCATTGTTGAGCAAGAGAATGATCTGGGTCTTTAACAAACTGGAATCAACAAAGCTGTGTAATTGACTAAAGAAGAGGCATGAGTTACTCCATTGTACTTCCAACTTGTCCAACAGCATTTCAGTTTGTAAGATGTTAGTTTTGTATGGCTCAGTTTTCAAACTAATTGTTTAAGTTAGGCCAGCCACGACCTTTTTTGGGTTGATGCGCACCGTTTTAAAAGGTGTTTCCTGATTGGTTGTTGCCATTGTATTGTATCGATTGTATTCTTTGTTAGGGTTCGGGATTATAGGTTAGGGGTTAGCCTATCGTTAGCCAGTTAGGAAATTTCTTGTAAAACATGCGCATCGCCCCCCTTTTTTCCAGTTGTGGCTCCCTGGATTGTTTTCCCTACTCCATTGCTTATGCTTAATAGCACCAAGCACAATGGCAATAGGTTCTATTTTTTAAGTCTTCAGTATGACCCTGCCAGGAGTTGAACTCCAGACCTCTCAGCTGAAAGTCTGACGTTCTAACCACTTGACCATGCAGTCAAACCATTGGCGCTTAGCGACATGGAAGTTCATGTTTGCTTTCCAGTCATGTTAGAGTGAGGTTGTTTATCATAAAACAGTTTCCCAGTCTAAAACTAACCATTCAAAAAAAACAACATAAGACAAAATTTTGTTTTGACAGGAATGAAAGTTTGATCCTACCAACTAAATAAGTTTTCTTCTCAATGTGAACTTAAACTTAGTAAAGTAAGGGTAGTTGGTGCCAATATCATGTGACAGCCATCAAACTGCCCTTTTTTTAGAAGAAACCAGAGTCATTCATGTGATTCGTGAAACAAAAATTAGGTTTTGTGACTTTGAGGGGGTTGTAACACAATAACATTCCACAGTAGCACTTTTAGCTAGAGGAAACAAATTTACTGTTAATATGCAGAGTAAGAAATTAGACTGATTTTTATGGTCCAGCTAAGATCTGTGGTTCCCCCTTTTTCCGAGGCCACAAGGTTTCAAGTACGAGCATCAGGTTGTGACCCATATAAAGACATACTGCAAAAAATAATGAACTTTGCACTTCCTGTTTCAACTGTGATGGCCAGAGTTGGGCAGATAACACTTTGTGGTATTTGCCATTGACTTCATCAAGTTACATAAACAATGTCAATAGTTCATGCCTGGTTTAATTAGCCTGTCTTATCTATCAATACAGAAATGCTAGGTGATATTTACTTTGTGTGATAAGGGATTGGCAAATGTTCAAGTGTTTTGAAACTAGCTTTCTGACTCAAAAGCAAGAGCTTCACAACCCCAATTGGGGTCGGGACCACAAGACTGGAAAACCATGACTTGAACTATAGTCTTCCTTTCTGCACTTTGTGTTTTGCATTGAAAAATAAATACCTGCAAGGCTGGAGTTGTAACCAGTGATCAATGTTCTCCTTGCAGGTAATTAATCAAAGCCACAGCTTCGATTGTAGGAATTGCTCGTTCAGTCATGTGGTTTCGTGCCTTCGTAAGCGGTCGGTGCGGATGAATATTAAATCATGTTACGTTTGGATTCATATTGCAATCGCGCGCTGTTCGTTTGTACAATGGAACAGCTGCGCAGTTATGTTAAGTTGTTCTGTAGGGGGATTTTCAACAAAGTTTAACTATTTCTATATAAGGGGATTTGCCCGAACAACTCCTGTATAGTAAGGTGGTAATGTGCAAATTAAGAAGTAGTTCCACATTCAAAGGTATTGTTCTGCATTAAAGGCTTCCTCTCTGGTTGAAAAAAGGTGTAAACATAGTTTGAAAACAATTTATACCTTTCAGGGATTTCAAAATAAATTTCAAAGGTTGCATTTTGTAACATATGCCACTTTGTTTTGTTGGAACTGCTTCATCAAGCAACTTCGTCGACTGTATTCAATTCAATGTAAGGAAGTCGACTAACTTAAGTTCATGCATATACACATGCAGCTAGCTATATAGTGTACGTACTGTGTCGTTAACGTGATTGCGACAGTAACCAAGGCCAGGGAACGATCCACCAATTTTAAGGTATTAAATTAATCGTTAATTTCATTACCCTGTATGGGTTGTAAATGGCTTCTCTATTTTATTTTCAATGTTTGAAACAAAGAAAAAGAGAGTCTACCCACGGTTATCGTAGTTCTCAGCAAAGGACTAACGTTATGAATCGACGGTCGTGTAGTTGCTCCCTATACATTTGTATAGGAAGCAATTACGCGACTCTCCATACATACTGTAGTCCTTAGGCTTTACTGAGGACAAAAGTTGTCGTGGTCTTGCCCAAACACAGTTACAAAGGCCTAAAGCCTAACGTTACAGAACAAAACAACTCTAACATTAACACTAAGTCGTGTACTAGTATACGCTCAGCGTAGGCCTAGACAATGCAGCTACAATCTTGGACAAAATAATTCGTTGGGAAAACCCGCTCCCCCTTCCATTCCAGTGTTGACCACTGTTATGCTGTTCACGGCAAAGAACCATTCTTCTTGACACAACATTGGGAGGGGAAAAGGGGGTTGCATGTTAGGCTACTTCAGGGGGTTTCATGTTAGCCTACTTCAACTAAAATTTACGAATAACATGTGAAGTGTCCCAACCTGCAAAGGTTCTGTCCAAGATTGTCCGAGAATTTCAAGAAGTCAGATAGGTGCACTGCACCCAGTAAGAAGTGACGCTTTGCTTATGGTTATTTGGTTATTTTATGACAGGTAAATGATATGCTGGTCATTAGATGGAAGTTTTTCCAGGACTGGATTTAGCTTGCGTAGTCCTGGACCCAGATTATTTTGGACCCTTTTCACAAATGTTGGGAGGGACCTACATGTGAGAACCCTGGGACTTAGCCCAGGCAATTACCACCAAAAATGGCCTGAATACCTCAATTCTTCTGTCACATCCTTTCTTTTGAGCAAAGGGACATTAATGATATTGTCCCACTTGCTTTGCCTATTTTAATTCTGAGATATGGTTGTGCCCGGCCTACATGCCACCTTGACGAGGTTGGGGGTGTAGGCTTAGTTAAAACCAAACAGTCTACCATTTGTTTGGAAAGCAACTTTTAACTAAAAATGTTAAGGAACTGCTTCGGTTAAAAGAAGGCATAAGAAATTTTTTACCAGTTGTAATACAACATAAAAAATACAGCCTGAGATGCAAAATTGGCTGCAAAATGTGTCCCAAACCAACCGTACCTAACGATCTACCAAAGTTATGAAAGAAAGTCTGGCTTGCAGAGTTACTTTCAAAATTTTATGGTAGATCGTGGCCATTTTTCAATAAATTTCTCATCACCAACTATCAGTTTGAAAAAGAACAACTCTTCTATCCAGGAAGAGAATTATTCCACCTGTTGCGATTGTTGATTTTTGCGTCTAAACAATGCATACTTTCGGTTTGTAATGTAATTTATCCTATGGTCGCCCTTAATTTGTTGAAAATCCTCAAGAGTATAGTTCGCTTCTGGAAAAGGTCTTAAACAACTTTAGAACACTCGAAAAATTAAACATTTTTATTGAATTCCGTCTCAAAAATGTGTCTCTTGGCACCCAGACAATCTTGGACAATAACTTGTTGGGACACCCTGCTCTCCCTTCCAATGTAGACCACTGTTATGCTGTTCATGGCAAAGAGCCATGTTCTTCTTGACGCAACATTGGGAGGGGTAAAGGGAGTTTCATGTTAGCCTACTTCAACTCAAATTGACAAATAATATGTAAAGTGTCCCAACAGTTTTGTCCAAGATTGTAGTTTACTGTTAGGAAAGTCAAGTTCGTCTAGGGTCAATACTTTTGCATAGCACTAGGCCTGTGTCACCACAAATAGTGTATCACACAGTCTGAGGCAAAGTTTAACTAGGTACAAAGATTTTGGGGCAACATTACATCCAGGATGGGCAACTGATTAAAAATAATACTGTAGCTTATCGATATTGTTACATCCAGGTGAGTACTATCATTTAAACATTAGTGCTTAGTAGAATATATAATGTTACTGCTTTTTCTCACATAGACCTCCCCAAATAAGTTGCAAGGAACAATGCCCCCGGCATATGTGGGAAATATTCCACTTTCGTCGGGGAACCAGTTCCAACAATATGCTTCATTTTGTTTATAAGAAAGTCCCAAGTGTGCACATTTTCAAGGCTTCGATTAGTACTTGCCATGCAAGTACAATTCTCTAGTTAATGAAGTGAATAGTTTGCTTCTAACCAGCATATTAATTTGCTACTTTGTTCATTCCATCCTTTTTGCCATCAAGAACAGTCACATGCTCCTTGACTGTTATGAATACTCCCATAATTGTCAGAATTACTAAGCTGAGCTAGACCTGAAAACTTTATATGATGCACAAATCTTTCCCTACTTCTAACCTTTCTCAAAAAACAACCAGAATGCAAAAATGCATTGAGGTTTCGATGATACAAAAATTGTACTGTTTCAAATTTGCCATCATGCGCCATTTTCTTCTCACTCAAATGTTATACTAGAATGTTCAAAAGATAATTTTGTTATTCCAGATGCTTTTTTGACCTCAACAAAAGCAAGAAATAGATAGATAAACAGACAGACAGACAGACAGATAGATAGACATCTTGAGATATCCCTTTAACAAGATTTTCAGACTTTGACCCCCGGTGACCCCAGATGACCTTTGACCTCCGCCAAAAACAATAGGGACCATCTCCTGACCATAACCCATCAACATACCAAATATACAATCTATCCAAATTTCCTATCTTGAGATGTGTGTTTACAATATTTTAAGACTTTGACCATTTGTGACCCCAGATGACCTTTGACCTCCACCAAAGACTACAGAGACCATCTCCTGACCATAACCCGTCCACATACCAAATATGAAATCTATCCAAGTTTCCTTTCTTGAGATATCGTGTTTAAAAAATTTTCAGACTTTGACCCCCAGTGACCCCAGATGACCCTTGACCTCTACCAATAACAATAGGGACTCTCTCCTAACTACAACCCATCCACACACCAAATATAAAATCTATTCAAGTTTCCTATCTTGAGATATCACGTTAACCAGATTTTCATAATTTGATCCCTGGTGACCCCAGATGACCTTTGACCTCCGCAAAAATCAATAGGGATCATTTCCTGACTATAATGCATCTTCAAACCAAATATGAAATCTATCAAAGTGTCCTATTTTGAGATATTGTGTTAAGAATATTTTCAGACTTTGACTCCTGGTGACCCCAGATGACCTTTGACCTCCGCAAAAAACAATAGGGACCATCTCTTGACTATAACGCATTAACATACCTAATATGAAATCCACCCAAGTTTCCTACCTTGAGATATTGTCTTAGCGAAATTTTCAGACTTTGACTCCCAGTGACCCCAGATGACCTTTGACCTCCGCGAAAAACAATTGGGACCATCTCTTGACTATAACACATCAACATACTAAAAATGAAATCCACCCAAGCTTCCTAACTTGAAATATCGTCTTAACGAGATTTTCAGAATTTGACCCCCAGTGACCCCAGATGACCTTTGAACTCCACAAAAAACAATAGGGGCCATCTCCTGACTATAACGCATCAATATACCAAATATGAAATCCACCCATGCTTCCTTTCTTGAGATATCATCTTAACGAGATTTTTAGACTTTGACCCCCAGTAACCCCAGATGACCTTTGACCTTGAAAAACAAGTGGGACCATCTCCTGACTACAACACATCAACATACCAAATATGAAATCCACCCAAGCTTCCTATCATGAGATATCGTCTTAACGAGACTTTCAGACTTCGACCCCCAGTGATCCCAAATGACCTTTGACCTCCGTGAAAAACATTAGGGACCATCTCCTGACTATAATGCATCAACATACCAAATATGAAATTCACCCAAGCTTCCTATCATGAGACATTGTCTTAACAAGATTTTCAGACTTTGACCCCCAGTGACCCCAGATGACCTTTGACCTCCACGGAAAACATAGGGGACCATCTCCTGACTATAACACATCTACATACCAAATATGAAATCCACCCGAGCTTCCTATCATGAGATATCGTCTTAATGAGATTTTCAGACTTTGACCCCAAGTGACCCTAGATGACCTTTGACCTCCACGCAAAACGATAGGGACCATCTCTTGACCATAACGCATCAACATACTAAATATGAAATCTACCAAAGCTTCCTATCTTGAGATATCGTCTTAATGAGATTTTCAGACTTTGACCCCAAGTGACCCTAGATGACCTTTGACCTCCACGCAAAACGATAGGGACCATCTCTTGACCATAACGCATCAACATACTAAATATGAAATCTACCAAAGCTTCCTATCTTGAGATATCGTGTTAACGAGATTTTCAGACTTTGACCCCTGGTGACCCCAAATGACCTTTGACCTCTGCCAAAAACAATAGGGTTCTTCCTCTCTATATGGCGCATCTATGTACTAAGTTTGAAAACTGTCAGATATCCGTATCTTGAGATATCGTGTTAACAAGATTTTCAGACTTTGACCCCCTGTGACCCCAAATGACCTTTGACCTCTGCCAAAAACGATAGGGTTCTTCCTCTCAATATAGTGCATCTATGTACCAAGTTTGAAAACTGTCAGACATTCCTATCTTGAGGTATCATGTTAACGAGCAAAGTGTCACAAACACACACACATACACACACACACACGCACATACACACATACATACACACACACGCCATCATGATTGCATAGGTTTCTCTTATCATCGAAACCAAAAACCTTTATAGAAATTTTTGACATGACATCTGCATTTTCCTGGACATTTTAGTGGAATTTGGTCCCATCCTTTTACTCCTCTCTTACATAATCTTACCCTAACAGTGCACAGTTTTCATTTCTAGGTGACACTATGTAACACATTTGAGTTGGTGTGTCTTAAAATTCCATCTAACTTCTCATGTCATGCTATATCATCCATTCTTGGGGTAAAAAAAAGAGAGAACTTTGTCAATTGGTACTAGCTTGCTCTTCTGCTGAATCACTTCTAAACTACATGCTACATAGGTTACTCCTTTTTCCCCCTCTGAGTATCTTCTAAGACCTTTAAAGGCAGTCAATTCTCATTCCAAACTATGAATTTTGTAGTAGTCTTCTCAAACTCTCAATTGGCACAACTTTATGGTTGGCAGCACATTCAAACAAGGCAGAGCACTGTAGCTCACATTACACATCATGTACGACACTGAGAGTGTTCTTATAATACATTGGGTCTTGTATACTCACCCTGAAGCAATAAACTGATATTATGTCTGGATGAGGTTTAAACAGTTGTGAGAGGTGCTTAAGTACATGGGTAAGAGGAATTTGAACTGTCTGGGGTGAGGAGATTTGGCCTTTCAATATTCAAAACATGAAAGAATCTCACATAGGCATGTTCACATAAAACAACTTTCTCCTTACCTGCTAGCTACAGTACTGCCTGGTAGACCAAACCTATTGTAATCTCCTCCGTAGATATCTCGGACCAGTTTGTCCACATTGGTATTGTCCCCCTGAGCCGCCATATCAATGGCTTCTTCGAATGTGTCACATCCAGTTAACAGACAGCAGAGGCCTAGAAATGTCCCTCCCCCAAGACTGTCATAAAAACAAAAAGTAAAATAGCACAATATGAATTTCACAGAAGTTTCCTCCAATCAGCAATGATATGGGTAAAACAAAACATGACCAATAGATGATTTTCTACAGTTGAGTTTTCATCAGAATGCTGTGAATTTCAAAAGTAAAGGGACATTCCTCTCACTCCAAACTACAGTTTCTGTAAAGGTTAACAGAAATTTTCAACTGGCCCAGTTCTTTTATTGACAGCTTATTCAAACAATGTGGAGTGCCAGAGCTTATATTACACAGCATGAACTGTACTGAGAGTGTTTTGATTATACACATAGAACTTTTCTACACTCACCCTGAAGCAATAAACTGAGATTTTGTCTGGATAAGGATGAATTTCAGACATGGAGGGGCTTAATTAAGAAGGTTAGGAGAATTGATACTGTTTGGTGTGAGAGAATTGGGCCTTTAATGCCTTTCCTTATCCTTATATCAAGTTACAAGGAACAAGAGGAAAACATTTAAGTAATGATGTAGAGCAACAAAATAAGAGCAAAAACACCTGTAGTGTGTAGACCCTGAATTTTTGAGCAGAGAATGCTTGGAAAAATTATGTGACTTTCAGAACTTGCACAGCTCTTCAATGCCACACAGGTTTTCCCAAACAGTAATCACACGGCATTGTGGGACAGAATATTGGTGTGTATCATTTTACACCATAGTAAAATGCCAGGTTGACAAAAAGAACAAGTATTAAAGAAAACTATATCCTATGATTGTTTGTAACTGCTATTCGGAAATGCTTTGCAGCAGAATGAGGATTAGAGTACTTGCCAAAACGGTGGGCATTGAAGATGTTGAGTCCAAACAATCCTGGAAAGAGCACAATGTGCCAAATTGTTTTGATATCATTTGTCAAATAGATTTGAATTGAATGAGACTAAAACTAAGTGTTGCATATTGTCTGCAAAGTGAGTTTCTGTTTTCTCCATTGAAGTAATTGTTAATATCCAAGAGCTTAACACTTCTTCAACACAATGTTGCTGCATGTGCTGAGCTCAGTCATGAGAAAATGTTCAATCAAGTTGATCCTGTGCATTGAAAGTGCCACCTTGCATTGTTTTCACGGCCCATATGTGACAGATATATAGTGAGTATGTGCTAACTCACAAACTTACACTTTAGCAAACCTGCTAGTACTTAAAGCTCAAGAGCATGACTGAATTCTGTGAAAATTTTGCCCGAAATATAAAAGCATCACACATCCCGAGGATTACAAAAGGAAAGAGAGTCACCCTTGAGTACTATCATAGATACTGTACAAATGATCATCTTTACGCATTGCACAGATTTACACGAGGCCAGGAACCTCCCTCCCATCCAACCTTCTTGGATCCAACTTGTCAGAAAGGATTTGTAAATCATAATCCTGCTTGCAGATGGATTAACGCTGGTGAGAAACTTCATTATTAAGGGGAATATGCAGCAACTCTCCTTATGATCAGTGTAAAAGTCTACCCTACTTTATGTATACTGTAGCTCTTTGAGAATCACATGACCAGACTTTTCTCAATAAATTGTGAAATTTTAGGATGAGGTAATAACAAGCCCTGAAATGTCTTGAAAGAGTTAACACTGTACTTGAAAGAGAAACAAGAACACATTTGTTAGATTAGGCTCTTGTTTCAAAATAATATTGGGGTGACGTTACCAACATGCTATTCAATTCTCATAGTGAATGACATATACTCAAAATTTGCCAGTACTGACATTTAAACAAATTCCCTTGTACCAAATTTTTGACACTGTACTCACCCTATGAGATTCCTCTATGGAAACAAAACACATCCTACCACATTTTACCTCCCACACATTCATAATTATTTTATGACCTATGAAATGCATTTGATAAATATACCTGTTTCAGCATTATTAGGTTTGTAATACCAACACACAGCAGCTACCATGTTGGAGTATACTGTGTATACACCATACAAAACTGATTATTTCATCAATGCCAGGCAGAAATGCAGGTACACTAAACAGTGTACACATGATGCAACTAGTCTACAGCAGCATCCCTACTGTGATATACTGTAGAACAGGAATTTCTGCAGTGTACTGTGTAGACAAAAAATACTGTACAGGGTGACCAGTTTTCTCACTCCAGTCATTTTAAATTCTAACCTCCCCCCCTCTAATTTTTACAAAAATTACACTATCAGGTGAAAGATAATGCCATCCTGTGCAAACTTTAATTAACATTCATTTGCAATACTCAATCAGCTGTATACACTAACCTACGAGTGTAAGGTCCTAGTCAGGCTGGCTATCACTGGCTATTTGGAGCCTTGTCAATTGACATAAAGAGCCAGCACAAAGTTAAAAAAAAAACCCACAGAAAATGTATGAAAATTCATAGAAATACCTGTTTTCACAAAATTTCAACTATCTGGTTGTTTGATGCAAACAAGGCATTCATCAAACAAAAACCATCACTAATACTGCAAGCACAACTTTCTGAAAGGCCTCTTCTTTTCCAACAGTATTGCAGCAGCTGTATGAGGACCAATGCTACTGTATGAGATGCAAGGGATGATTAAGACACACATGTATTGGTTTTTGCACTCTATACTAACAAAGCACCTCAGCCAGCTCAGTTAGTAAAATGGAGTTTTACGGCCCAAATTCCAACCTTCTACTGTAGCTAGAACCCTGTGTGAGTGAGATTTGACTGTAATCCTGACGACATAAGCAAGTCATAGTCTCACTGTTAACATCCTTGTCAATCTTTTCCAGTTTATTTGGATTCTGCACCACCACATGAAATTTGTATTAAACATTTACAGATCTTCATTACACTGATGTTACACCAACACTGTCCTGTTTGGAGGATAAACAATGAAACCTGGTGGCATTCTGTAAAATTTGCCCAACATGTATAGCAGATTACTTGAATACATTACGCATGCGGCTTGGTTACTTGCCATTTGGTCTACCCCCGGTAAATAAAACGATATTCCAAGTGTCACGTGATCGACGATTACACCAAATCTGCCTTCGCTATCTCTGAAAACACTGTGTTTTCGGAGATAGCGAAGGCAGATTTGGTGTCTTCATTGATCACGTGACACCCGGAATATCGTTTTATTTTCCGGGGGTAGACCAAACGGCAAGTAACTGAGCCACACGCCTCATGTACTTGAATGGTAGACAAATCAGCTGTTTGCCAGTGGTGTTAGTTTGTTTTTCCTCCAAATAAGGGGCTTACTTCTTGCTCTGTCGCAAGATCTACAAAAAAGAAAAAATGCAGGTTTACCTTGTTCCTGAAACCCTCTGAAAGTTTGTTTGGGAATGTACTGCCAGTATACTGACTCCTGAGCCTATGTTCACAACGAGGTAGGGATAGGGATCACGAAAGTCATACGGTTTCTTAATACTGCCCTCTGAATTACGAGGGTCTGGATGGCTCCAGTAGTAGCACTCATTTGGTATCAATCTATCTATAAAATGTATGCCTTGTATCAGACAGTTCAACTCATCATGTTTCTGCAGTTTCATGCTGACAATCTACAAAAAAATCAAAAAATTAAAAAATTCTTTGTTAATTTAAAGCAAAAACAATGTTAGCAATTTGAATTAAACATGTTCAACAGTGCTGACTTCAGTTTAAAGGGAAACGTTGTGTCTGAAATGCTCCAACAGAGCACATAAAGAAAAAGCTCTAATCATTTTCAAATGGTTCAGCCTCAATAATAGAGCCCAACAAAAGCTTTCTTTCCCAAAAACATTATCAAGTAAAAAATAGTTATGAAAGATGCTCTATTTGAATATTTTAAAGTTTGGAAACAAATTATTCTCAAGCAGCAACTAACTGAATTTTTATCCCTGAGAAACTTATTTCTTGAAAAGAAGTTTCACCCAGTACTGCCTTATTTTAAATAGTCTTTTACACTATGTCAATAATGGTGGGTTTTGAAAATATTATTCTTTACTGTGAAGAAAAACAAAACACTCCCTTTTAAGACTTGAAAATGGTGTATTGGCTATGGGATCACACTACTCTATAGTAGCTTGTTTAAATTCTTGAAGGCAACCATTTGACACCACAACCACACACACGATATTTAGTACTGTATGTATGCTATATAATAATTTCTGCAAAACTCTTGCTCCTTCCAAGTCTTGTCTTTAAGGATCAATCTGAGTTTGACACTGAATATTAACCCTTTGTTCCAGAACTTAGTTTTCCTTTCGCTTTTTATTGGTTTCTTTTCTGCTTTTTCTTTATTACTTAACCCATTGTTGGTCGTTACAGATTTTTTGTTTTTCACTCACATTGAAAAAGTCCTTTTCAAATTTGTAAGCACCTCCACCTGTAGCATGGATAACTTCAGCCAAACTGGACAATTTTTTCTCCTTCACAAGGTGTAGGAAAGTTTCCATCTCGTATGTCGGGAAACGTATGAAATGTAAGGACCCTGTGTGGCCCAGGATGGTAACATTTGGTATCTCAAGGTGGACATCCCTCACCCCTGTGTTACCGTAGGCAGTGCGTGACTTGAGGTAATGCTGTATGGTCTCCAGTACGTCTGGCTCAACATCTGGGTCATTGTCACTTGGATTAATGTCGCTGGGTTCAAAATAGACTAGTTTTGCAAGAGTGCCACCTATATCAACCCCAAACCATGGCATAGCTGAAAAGAGAAAATTAAAGTGCATGTGTGTTAATTCATGCACCAAAAAAAGAGCAGTACCATGCCTTCGAAATGAAGATGGTGAGGTTTCAGTGTGATTCAAGACAAAAACAACTGCAATTTTCATTCTGCAAAGCAACCCTCTGCCCCCCCCTTCCCTATACAAATTTGCACACCAAGTCGGAGGCTTGGATGAATTCTTACATTATAAACAGTACTGTTCATCTGGTCAGCTGTGCTCCCAATCTGTTTGTTCAGCTTAAAAATATGCCTCACAGGCTTTCAAATTGAACCTTTTAACCAGTTATGGACCTCATCACAAATCCTTTTTTTTCTAAATTTTTCCTGATCAAGACTTTGCCTCTAATTTGAAGCAGAATTTTGGTGAAGGGATCTTTGGTCAGTACGGAGAACCCCTGTCATACTGGACAACTCTTAAAAGAACAGATAAAAACTGATGAACAGTACAGTACATCAAAAGCACAATTGGTTCTGCTATATGTCCTAGGACCAGTGTACAGGGCTCCTTTACTTTTTCTTGCTGGGCATTTTTTCTCTGTATTTAGTGAACATTAAGTTCAAGACATCTAGACTTTTCTTTTCACAATGATTATATTAAACACAGAGTCACATACTAAACTCACATTCCTTCATCTCCTCAGTGCATGACTAGACAATTCACATAACAGACAGTGAAGAGTGCCCTTTGTACTGCTATAAGGGTCCTTTTATACCCCTACGGTATGCATGCACTACCCTCATGCAAGTGGGTTTTAAAGCTCACAAAGTGCTGAATGGGAGAGGTAAAATAATTGGTTAATGTTTTTTTTCCCACAGTATAGGCTGCACACCATTCATAAAAGAGCAATAAATAGAGGCCTGCTTTTGAATGACTACAGTATTCCTTGAATGATAAGTATTGATGCCAGTTGTATTATATTGTTACAGCAGTCAGTCAGACAGGATTTAACACAACAACATGATTGCACTATAAAATGAAGTTCAAAGGCAGTTTCAACTACGGTTCAAGTTCAAGTCTGGTTCAAATACAATGTGCACAAGGTTCAAGTCCTCCCCTTTGGTGGTGCCTATATCTTCTCAGGGAGTTTTCAGGGAAGGAGATCTAACATTCAACAGTCCTTAGAACCAAGGTAGTTGCCAACATTAAGCTGGTAATTGTCTTGCTCTTGAAACATCTTTAAAGCTCGAAAGAATTTGGTACTACTGTAAAGACAATGGTCTTTGCCGTCTGCTATCTTTCAAAGACCTATCGAGATAGATTTCATTCATTGCCATTACACTGCCAGTCGTCAAAGAAAAATATAAAATTTTCAGCTAGCGTCAAGCCGTCAACTGCCGATGCATCCAAAATTTATAATATTCAAATAGCTGTTACGAAGATTTTGCAAAATTCTCCTTCTCTCAAAATATTTGGTTGTAACTATGATTTGTTAAGCTTGAACAATGTGTCAAGGTGGCAACTCGTTTAAATCTTAGACAGACAAAAAACTATGGTAGTTAAACTTATAGACAGTTGTTTTACATAAAATCTTTACTGAAGCTAAGCACTTGTCGGCAAAGACGTGTTGTACTTCAAATAAACAGTTAACAATGACTTTTATTTCCGTTTTACCTCTATTTAAAATGAGTAGGCCATCATTACAATGTGAAAGTCAGAATGGGCACATAAATGGGAATAAAAGAAGGACCTGTCCATCACATTTTATTTCCTGAAAGGGGATTAAAGAATCTCAATTACATATTATCTGCTAGATTTGCATGTTGGATCTCCTTCCCTGACAACTCCCTGCACTTATGCAGGCTGGAAATACTGTGGCATATTCTACAAATCCCAACCCTTAATGGGTACTGTACACATAGTGTGTGAAAGAGCAAAAGATTTGGAAGTGATTTCACTTGAGAGGATTGTAGGTTATTAAGAAATTACTAGTTACTAAGAAATTATTATACAGGTTGGCTGATGTAAATCACATAGATTTGAATTGCTTATTTCTACATAAAATAATCCTGGTGCTGGTATTGCTTGATGGCTCAAATTCACTTATGGACGCATGTTTGGTCTAACGGTGAGAACATCCGCCTCTCACGTGGAAGGCCCAGGTTGGCTTCCCAGGCAAAAGGAGCTTACTGCCATTGGGCATGAAGCTCCACATTAGCAACGGAGTAGGGAAAACAAGCCAGTGAGCCACAACTGAACTAGAAAGCCAACAGGCTTAGTGATTCCTTGCCGTATGATATATCATAGCAAACATGGAAACAAACATGACATGCATGAGATCCCATACAATTATCCTACTTAATTGAGATATAATACTAGCAGGGTCAAACTTTTTGACCTCATGTGACCCAAAATGACCTTTTGTCCCCTTAAAAACAATAGTGATCACCTTACCAACACGTCCATCAACATGAGTAATTCAAAATTAAGCTTAGTACAGAATGAGTATGGAAGTACTACCACCATGGTATGAGATCCCTCACAGTTATCCCCCTAAAAATATTATGTCTACAAAGTTTGATCTAACTGTCACCTCAAACCTTTGATCTCCACACACAAGAGGAATTTCTCACACAGCTTTAATATTCCAGAAAACTGTCTCATTTCTTGATAAAGCGGTATTTTGAAACCATTTTTATCAAAAGTTTGGTCAATGGGGACAGCTCTCCATTCTGAAGTCTCTATGTTCTGATGCCTCTATGTTTCGAAAAGTCTGCATTGAGGTTAGTGTTTAAACAAGCCCTCATCGACACACTCTCCTACAAGCATTGGATCAAATACTGTGTTCTCACATACCCCACACTCGAGGTAACACTGTATTACCTCACGCTCGAGTAACGTGGGAACGCGGGTTAACGCGGGGTCGGTGTTTAAATTTCAATCCACCTCAAATCGCAGGGTTAAGCAGTTTTAAACATCGTGTTTGTTTTAATTAAGCAAGGTCACAGGTATTTATAGCACTGATGACAGGTATTTTCTTACATTTTGCTGTAATCGGTGTGTGAAATATTTGGTCTCGTTACTATGGTAACACTATCCAATCAACGAAACACTGGGTACGTGAGAACACAGACTGGAAAACATGGGGTTAGCCAGTGGTTTTGTCTGATTGTACACACGAGTTAACACTGGGTGTTGCGGGGTATGTGAGACTAAGCCTAAAGAGACATCTGAACAGAGATGTGTAACCTTGGCTTTTACTGACGGCAATTTTTGCTTTATGGGGGAAATGCCCCACCCATTGTCTATGGTATCCTTTGCAAATTAACAAAAGCAGATATCCCTACTAATCCATAATTTAACAAGACTTTTAATTCGCCTTTTGTCTACTTATACTGTAGGTACAGCATAACGTCCAGTACAAGTTTTCCTTGTTTGATACACAGTATACAACTTAATGCTTGCTCTTATTACCTGAACTACTTTTAAATGACAGCAGCAATGCAAAATTAAATCTTAATACTTTTGAAAAGTGTCATAAAGGGTAATCTTGAAGCAATGGTTCTATGCATTAAGCTTTATGGTACACTTTTTTTTGGGGGGGGCGGGGGGATAGTGACATGGATAAAAATGAAATGTGTGACGAATTCCCACTCGATGATGATATTTGACATAACTATATAATCCTTCACACAGGGGTTACTTTTTTGGTGCGGTTATCCAGATATAAGCAGAGATGAGGCAAGTAGTATGCTCATACATTTTATGCTATCAAAAATTTAAAACAAATTCTAGAATGAAACTAAGTGACAAATAATCACTGTAGAGCATATTGAAACTGTAAAGCAGAAACACCAATCTAGACAGACACCAATGTTTTAAGTTTTGTTCAACAAAATTCCTTATACAAACACACTATTTGTTCAATTCCACCAGCTTCTATGTAAAGGACACTAATTTCTGAAGGGTGTCAATCTACAGTATTTCTAAGATGACTTTCAGTTTAGAAACTTGATCAGTGTACATGAACTTCTCCATCTCCAGACAATGGCTAGGCAAACAACTTAATTTGTGGTCAGATGAGACAAGATAATGTGGACAGTTATTTTATGCTGGATTTAGCAGAGGTGTGACTTTCATGGAGGTTTGACATTTTGACCACAAAAAGAGTACTGAATGTCTGCAGGGAATGGCAGAAATAGGAGTATATACAAACAATGGGCTGTCATGGTTATGTACTGAGATAAAAATAAGCTTTCTTCAGAGGGTTTATAAGAGTCAATTAACACCACTTATACAGTAAAAAGTCAATTGAGCTGTATGTTTGTATGAGGTAATCCTTCAGGACACTGTGGGGATAACTGGCAGTCAACTGTGAAAAATTGGGCGAGATAACTGTGACCAAATGGCAAACAATGGGTCAGTCACTATTTGATTCACTCTATTAGGCAATGACAGTTCATGTGCGCTGAAGGGTATTTGACACCAAATGATCAGTGTAAATTAGGTTCTTTTTTGTAAAACTAACTAACTGTGGTATATCTAATTAATCAATTCCCACTTCCAATTAATGCATGCTTGCATGCACATGTCCTCATGAGGACAGTAGGCACAAGGTTTGTCAAATATTAGCACTTTTTGCCACTAAATTTAATGTTTTCTTCAGGTTTTCTTTAAGGTTATTGAAAAAGCAATGTAGGTATGTTATAAAGAGATTCTTGTGCATCACACAGAATACTCTCTGTTCAAAGTTTATACTTATGAAGTTCCATATCAGTCACCTACTTAGTGTGCACAGAAGCATCTTCTAATATTTTCAGACTATGTCCCTAAATGACCCTTATACAGACTGTTTAAACTCACATGTTCCACATCAGTTTCATGAAAATCTATTTACTTGTGGCTGCAAAATCAGCATACCCATGAGCATTGAAGCATGTATGCCAGCCTGATGAACAGATTTTGCCTTTTAAGATTTTATATTTTGCTCTGCCCACTTTTTCATGTATTAATACTTGGAACTTAATGTAATAACAGGGCACAATTTCATGCCAGAATCAACATTCTGTACAGTAACTACCATGTGATGTGCCTTTTTGTGCACCTTAGACCTTCTTCCTATGAGTTTGCTTCAGTACTTTACAAATGCATTTTAAAATTACCTCACTAAAGAATTTACATAGTGAAGTTAATAAAATGTTCCAAAAAAATTATATACCCTATGCCTATTACATTACACATGCCAAATTATTCTTACCCTTTCACCCTAACCGCTCATGGATATTAACTTCAACAGTTATATACTCTTTTGAGATGTAGTGTTTGCAAGGTGTAGATGTTTTGAACTCTGATGACCCCAAATGACCTTTGACATCCAATAAAAACAATAGGGGTCATCTACTCAGTATGGACAATCCACTTAGTAAATATGAGATTCCTGGCAGTTACCTTTCTTGACATATGGTGTTTACAAGTTTTTGAGCTTTTCATCTCTGATGACCCCAAATGACCTTTGACCTCCACCAAAAATAATTGTGATCATCTACTTAATATGGGCAATCCGCCTGCTACGTATGAGATCCCTCACATTTACCCTTCTTGAGATACAGTGTTTACAAGGTTTTGACCTTTTTCCCTCTGGTGACCCCAAATGACCTTTGACCTCCATCAAAAACAATAGGGACCATCTACTCAATATGGACAATCAGCAAGGTAAGTATGAGATTGCTAACATTTTTCCTTCTGGAGATATCGTGTTTACAAGCAATTTCCAAGGTATTTACATTTTGACCTCTGGTGACCCCAAATGACATTTGACCTCTACCAAAAAAAAATAGGGACCATCTACTCAATGTGGACAATCTACATGCCAAGTTTGAGATCCCTGGGGGTTACCGTTCTTGAGATATCGTGTTTACAAGCAGGCGTCACACACACACATACACACACACACACACACACACACACACACACACGACATCACCATCGCATAGATTCCTTGCCTGCCTTCGGCAAGGAATCAAAAAAGGCCATGGCCAGCTCGACTTGAACCAATATAGGTTGGAAACTGGGCCGTAAAACTAACTAACTAACTGATGGCCAAACAATACCTTATCTTTAGTACAACAGGTGGGAACTTAAGTCCTACATGATAATACATGGGACCATGGAGAGAAGTCACTTTAGGGTGTATGCTAAAGCAGAAATGAACTCGTGCCTTACGAAAGCACAGAATGAAAATATGTTACAGTTATACAGCATTATACCTAGTTTGATAATATTAAAGGCCCAATTCTCTCACTCCAAACAGTTCTCATTCTCCTAACCTTCTAACATAAGCCCCTCTTACAATTGTCTGAAGTTTATCCTCATCCAGACACAATCTCAGTTTATTGCTACAGGATGAGTATAAAAAGGCTTAATGTGTACAGTATAATCAAAACACAGTACAGTTCATGCTGTGTAATTTATGCAGTGGTATGCTGCACTGTTTAAATTAGCTGTCATGCAAAGAGCTGAGCCCATTGAGAATTTTGGCAAAACCTGACAAGAATTGAAGTTTGGGGTGAGAAGATTCGTCCTTTAAACTGCACCTACTTTATAAACTGGTATCAGAATGACAACGCAAAAGTACCAAGTAAACATACATCTTGTGACCACATCTTTAACCTTCATTGGCTTCCTGTAAAGCAACATATCCAATGCAGAGTCCTTTTCTTAGCTACAAAGACATTCCTGGTTTTGCTCCAGGTTATTATCTGCAGGAACTCATCTCCAACTTTAAGTTTCTGCATGACTTTTAATCCAGCTCTCAATCACTTATAAATGCATGATCATCCATTACCCACTATTATTGTTTGAGCCTTTGCTACAATATCTGCTAATGATCTTACATCTTTTGTGATGATCTATTCTCCCATTAAAAAATCAAAAAATTTAAAACTAACTTGAAAAATCCAAAATTGTTTTTCACAAAGCATTGACTCCAAGTTAGGCAGTTTTCAGAGCTTTGAAATTCTATTTGTATTTAGGTGCTTTAAAAATACTGTTTTATTACCATTTTTATTATTACTATTATCATTTCAATATACACATGGCACGATTTGTGGACCTGTTGGTGGCAGATACCACCAGCCACAAGAAAATTGCAAGCAAATATTCCACACACCTGCAGGCTAAATCCAGCCTAATTTCAAATACACCTGTATAATTGTTAAGGGTAAGAGTAAATTAGAGTCCACCTTTGGTCAGTCTGAACAGAACAAAGACCTGAATTACTGAACCACTTAGTGCATAGAATTCAAATCCACTGACCTGTGGAATTGCACAGAAAATCAAATGGGTGCTATAATTTAACCTTGGAGAAGTTCATGGAGCTGGCAATGTCACATAATAGAAAAATACAAGCAAGTACAGTAACTACTCAAGACACTATACACAAATCCTACAGTCAAGGAATAGTGAGAAAATGCTGGGGTCCATTAGACCCAACTTTAGTAATACTGTTGTTTTGACTACAAACACTCCACACGGCTGCAAACAGTCCATACCTCATAAAAAGCACATTAAGTTCAAGTTTTGAACTGAATACAACTATTCATGGTATATCTGCAGTACGCGTACCTGACAAAACAAATGAGAAGCTAGATGGACCCCCCGAATGGTCGACAAATCTAAGAATTAATTGATAACTAGATTCATGAATGTTTTAATGCACAAGTGAAGAAGCTCTTCTAACCTCGACATCCATGACACCCATGGCCACTTTTACAGAGCCTATCAAAACATATCAATCCATATTTCTGAAAGTCCTCTTTTTTGTCATTATTATTATATTCTCATCAGTGTCACTACCATACTTGAATGTGAAGTGCATTGAGCAAACTTGTTTTCCTTGCAAGCGTTTGGTTCTTACTGTAAGGTTGTCAACTGTTCGTGACTGGTCGAGAGACAACTGACAGTGAGGGATGTGTGTCGGATCGTTTCACATTGACTGTCCCTCCAAGGAGAGTTTTTGCCCAAAATATCCTTAGGTTGCAGGAGATGACACTAATGCAATCATGGGCCTCATTATTGCATGCTAAAAATTGCCACTTTTCAAAAGTTTCATGTTCCTGGGAATCTTAAACAGGCCTTCCAATTTGAAATTGGAAATTCTGAGGCCTACTGTATGGTACTGCATGTATTGCTGACAACATAAAATGGAATCAATACATTATACAGAATTACATACTGGGGACCTATATCCTGATGATGAATGTGAAATGAAACCCAGTGAAAAACATTAATAAGAGAGAAAAATTTGTTCCTGCAACTATGGTTAAGTAACTATTTATAAGCAATTTTACCATCCAATAGTACATTAATGAACATAACAATAGCTCAACAGCATGATGTGTCTAAATTAAAATGACTATTGAAGTAGGGCATGTGAAACTCCATATGAACTCTGCAACAAAGGGACCACATGATGGCCAGCTGGCAAGATGCTGTTTAGGCCTACTGATATACTGTACACTGCACTTTTGTCAGCTTACTACTGTACGGACTATGATCAGGGAGTGTTATAGTTTGAGCTTTTAATACCGACACTCCTACAGTAAATTAATGAATTATCTTGATGCTGAAATTAAAGAGAGGAGTTTTATAGTATCAGATTGCAATGAAATGCATGAGAATCACACTGATCTTATGATAGTTGATAGTCATGTGTATATTTGTACTGTTTTCCATCATCAGCATTTTGAAAAACTACAAAACCATGCAAAGCCAACCACTTCAACAAGTACTAGGCAACATTCAACAAAGTTAGTTCAGATTTACGAGATTAGGATACCTAATTCGCCAGTTTTTCAAATGTAAACACTTTGAAGATGATATCTCTACATGAGATAACAAGCTGCAAATCATTAGATCTGCAAGTGTTTCAATGTTTAAACAGTGGTTTGTACTATACAAATACAGTGCAAAGGGACCTACAGTAGCTGTACTGTATATAAATAAACCATGAGAAAAATGGCAGCATAAAAATGGTAGTAAGGTCACATACTGTAACTTGTCAGATTGGGAAAGTGACTTACAGCATAGTACAGTATACCTTACATACTGTAACACAAAATTCACCCACCATGCATTTGACGTAAACCAAAAAGTAAGAATGCACTGCCATTATCTGTGATATCTGCCTGTTGTTCAAAGTTAATGTGTATATTCCCTTTAAACCTTAAAGCAACTGTGTACCTTTTTCAAAGATCGGAAAGTGCACGATGAAACATTCCTTCTAACTCTTTGTAACATCTTCCTTTTCTGCCTGATTACCCAGACACCTCTTACGTATATGCTTGAAGGAGGAAATGAAGCTCACTACATGCACAGTTGGGTTAGTAACATTTCACAGATCTGATTAATTGATTGACAGTAGCAAATATATTAATATACGTAAAAAATTACATAACATTTGAGGTTAGCTAACAGTGCAGTCAAGCATATGTTAATTGTTTTTCACGCAGTGTGAACACAGGGAAAGCATAGTTCATTTGCGGGCACAGATCATGTAACAAATTAAGATACCAGTTACACCCCACACTGCCTTTGATCTACTGGGGTGTCTATGTTGCATTTTCAAGAAGAAATGTCACAGCATGTGCTATTTCTGGTCATCACTGATATCACAAGTGCCTTTTCCCAACCAGCTGGACTTCAAGTTTTCCATTAACGTAATTTTGGTCAAGAGGATAAAAATATTCACAATGGCTACTTGGAACATGTTCTTCTGATGTGGTTTACTCTTTGTCTTTGGGAGGAATTTGTCAAATTATCTCCCCAACCAATTAAGTGTGCAGCCCTGGACTACAACCAGAACCACCACTTATATTTGGACATTCATTACAGATCCAGGAAAAGAAATATAGCAAGTTCGTAAATTAAGTAAGTTCATCTATATAAGCATTACTATACAACTGAAAGTTTTCGTGGAAAAACAAACCTGGGAAGCCTTGCTCCACTTGGAATTTCCGTAATCTTGTTGGCATTCTGGTAGTCAAGTTCTTCTTAAGTTCTTTGCTCGTAGAATTTTTCAGCAAAAGCTCTACAAATTTTGTTTCTAAAGTACACATCCAATTTCCTTATTATTATGAGTCAAAACAATGTTCGAGCCTACATGTATATCAAATAACACTATCAAAACAAATCAGTTCCTACTTTCCGAAGGACTTCTATATTTCTAACACCAGAGCAGCAATCATTCACAAGGCCTGTACAACTCCAAACTCTCTGTACTTGTTGATTCTCCTACAAATGAAAAACCTCCCTCATTTTCTTGGGAACATTCAGCAGCATTCAACTTAACTCAAACAGACACCCTATTTCTTAAAAAGGCACGACTGAACTTGGTTTTCCACACCAAAAGACTAGCAAAGCCAGACCAAATAGTGCAATTAAGAATTCAATATTTTGTAATCAAGAGTTCTCCAGTTCTGCACATGTTTACAGAATGTACAAATCAGAAAATTAGACAAAGGGGAAAAAGAAGAAACACACCAATAGTTTACTAAAAACTTCCCAAGATTTATATGCAATGAACAGGGGATCATAAACAATTGCCATTTATTTGACTGTAGACAGATCACTCACATTGATAAATCTGAATTAAACCTTTCCTTGAAGTCCATTCTAAATTTGTGATTTTTGCTAAATATAGATTTCCATTAATATCCTGAGTTGTTTGCTCTTTTTTTTTATCTACACAGATATCATGTTTCCACTGTCATTTATAAATCTCACCAACTTTCCAGCCCATGATCACATCTAACCCAAACAAAGGTGTTTCCAATATTTACAGTGATACTTATTTTTTGACTTTGTGTAATCACCAAGCATAGCCATAAAGTATAAAGGTTGCCTAATAGTTTGCACAGTGTATTGCGCATATTGGAATATACATCCACAACCAATGCCAAGAACTGTGATGTACACCCTACACCCACAATGCTGTACATAATTACTGTATCAGCAGTATACTGACTAAATGCACGCCATTTACACTTTATTTGGCATAAAAGAAGGTAGAAAGTTTTCCAAATAGCGGTAGTAAATGTACTTCTATACTAAGGTTAAGGGCTTAAAAACTTAGTAAAGAACAATGAACAAACCCCTCCTTATGAAAGAGTGAATACAGTATGTTCAAAAACATTCTATCAATAATGGCTGCATCAAACTTTAAAGGGCCTGTCCTCTCACCCCAAACTTACTAAAACTATTGCAGTAGTCCACAGAAAATCTCTATTGGCTCAGCTCTTTGACTGACAGCTGGTTCAAAAAATGCAGAGTTATAAAGCTTATTTCACAGCTGTAGGACTGTACTGGGAATACACATTGCTCTTTTATAATCACCCTAAAGTGCTTAATAAACTGAGATTGCATCTTGATGAGGATGAATTTTAGATATTTGTGGGAGGGGCTTAAGTAAGAAGAAAATTGGGCCTTTAATCTTTTAGTCTGATTTTCAAAGGGCATTTGAAAAGGAACAGAGTAGTAGACTTTGCTCTCAGGAACAAATGCAATATTTTCTTATTTTCCACACTCAAATGAAATTTTCCCTCTAAAAAGTCAATTTCAAATCCTGGGAAAGTTTCCATACCAAAAGTATTTCACACCAGACTCTTTCCTCAAAGAAGCCAATAGGCGTATACTGGTTAGAAACTGCGCCATAAAACCTCTTCTAACTAGACTAACCTCAAAGAAGCCAGTTGATGTAGAAGAAAACAAAATGACCTTGGACTTGCTACATATTCAAACAAATCCTCATAGAGAACATACATGTATCCTACAGGTAGAGCTGTGATAGTAACAGAATTAATTAAGAAGCACATTAAGAAAAATGCTCCTTGCAGTTTACCACAACTAGTGTCCATCTCAAACCTGTCCTCCTTATTTTCTTTCTACCTTATTTTCTTTCTAATTCTAGGCTACACTGGAGTTCACTCCACTACCTGTTTCCTGTTTCGATGTTACATGTAAAATATGAAACTGAAAATCACCGTTCCTTTTTACCATTTCAAATTTCAACACTTTCAGATGGATCTGAAACCTGCTGTTTTGTTCCAATTTCTTTTTTTCACACTTTAAACTACAGAATCACCATCAGTGAGTACTGTAAATGCTCCACAGCTGGCAGGTTCTGCATTTCTTTTGACCACAGAGCTCTGTAGGTGCTGCTGTATGAATGTGGAACTGCAAGGGCCGTTTCATGAACGACTCAAACGGTAGACAGGTGCTGTTAGCGAAGACGGTTCTGATAATACTGTATTTGGCACTGATTTTACCGTACACTATTAAAATGCCATCAAACAATATATGATCCCAAATGTTTGAGGTCAAAATTTTAGTGATTACTGTACACCACACGATCACAGCTCTACCTACAGTATATAGGTACTGTCGCAGATATACAGTAAAATGGTTATCTCATCTGCGACGACAAAGCAACAAAATATCGACATCCAAGCTGATGAAGACCAGAATCAAATGCACTTTAATTCTAAAGATATTTGTTTGTCCATCTTCTCACAACATAGTACGGAAAACAAGAAACCATATTACAGCTATATATGGAAACGTGCTATACCAAGTGCTATACCACACACAAACACCTCACTGTAACATATACAAAGTACTACTCCTCAACAAATTCTCTCAAAGGAAAAACCGAACATCAACAACCAAAAGATGAAATTTTTCTGATTAAATTTTTCTTCTATAGTACAATTTAACAGCTTACAGATCCAGTTCCGGCAACACAGGTGTATATGCATAAATTGTGTATACATACTATCCTATTACATATTTCAATAACGTGCATATGCTTCTAACAACTTTTACGTGCAGGTCAGCCTGATGGTATTAATAACTTATTTCCACTTTAATGATACTACTTTGATGAACTATAACCCTCATATAATTTACAATTCCACCAACCCACTCAGCCTACATCACACCATACAGTACATCCGATGTTGGAATAAACCAACACGTGAAGTGAAGGACTTGTGAATGGTACCTGCAACTTTTTTCCTTTCCTCTTGACAAGTCTGTACCATTTCCTATTCCCCATTCAAAATTGCCATATTTTTTCAAGGTACACACACTGCAAACCAGCTGTCATAAAAGAAGGGGCTGGTATGACAAGCAATACTGTTTAAGTCCATGCCAAACTCCAAATACAGTAAGCTGAAAAAGGGCATGGCCAGAATGAGCAAAGTGGCCATCCTTCTCTCTCAATGAACATTTACTGAGGGGCATCATGCATGGCCATCAGTGAGGGCCAGACAACCATGGCCATCTGTGCTTTTGGTATGTTATTTCAAGCCATGACCATGAGAGCAGCCACAACTGTTGTACTCTACTGTATGTCAGAAAAAAATATTCACACAATGTTAAAACAGCTCTAATAGACAGAAGAGCCAACCCCTCATCCTACTCACCCCCCTTCAAAAAAATTCTGAGCATTCCTTCAGAACACATTACTGTCCTTTATGTGTGATGCCTGGATCTTCTCAATGAGAGTGGGTGGGAAGCAATTTCAAGTCCAGAATGCTGGTGACAGGTTTTTTCAAACATGTACTGCAGGTCAAAATGATTTGGTTAAGTATCTTTTGAATTTTAGAAGAATGGGGAATTTGACAGGTAAACTTTCAAAAATTGGAAAAAAGGAAAGGGGAGGTCTTGCCAGTGAGATTGCAATGATAAACTTGACTGAAACTGATGCTGAGGTCCATGAATGCAGTGTGTGAAAATGGACACTAATCTAACAGTTTACACCCACCTTGACTTATTCTATTCTATTAAAAAGTGTATATGCATTAATTATCCTATATTTCTTTTTTGGGGGGAGGGAGGGCAGGTGCCCAGTTTCCAACCAATTGGTTCAAGTCAAGCCGGCCAGGGCCTTTTTTCCAGCTGTGGTTCACTGGCTTGTTTTCCCTACTCCATTGCTTATGCTGATCACCAAGCACAATGGCAGAAGGTTCTGTTTTTAAAGTCTTCTGTAGGACCTGGCCAGGACTCAAAGACTGCAGGTCTGATGCTCTAACCACATGACCACGCAGTCAGTAAGGGAGGGGGAATTCAGCGAACGTAGACAAAGGGTTAATTTATTACTTCTCTACAAAAAAAGTTGATAAAAATTATTAGTAAAATGTAAAATGATGGCAGTTTAATGAAAAAAATTAAAGAGCACTGACCACTTTACCTTTAATAAATGACTGAATGATCACCATATTCCAGTATTTTGAATAAGTTATGAACTACATTTCAACCAATCAGAAGAGAGAATACCAACCTGTAACATGTGACTGGGGTATCATCAATGTTTCAACTATTTAAATCTTCTATCCAATGAAGAGAATGCAAAGCACTACAAACCAGTATCTTCCAAAATGTGAACGACAGTGAAACCTGGGACAGATATAATGCAGGCAGCTAATCACAGGTACTGCACAGCACTAAACATAAACCTAACAACACAGACAGTAGTCATCCATGCGTGAAGATGCAGTTGAAGAAGGTGGTCTGATTTAGCAAAATAAAGAATGCAAGCCTGGATTGGTCCTTGCTGTGAAAAACTATTGACAATGGAAACAAGTAAGTACAGGTGTCCTACGCCATTAGCTAACATCAATTTCATACAACAGACTACTTCTACAAATTCACTGCTCACAAAATAAACTCAACAGACATCTATATGTCAAGCCTCAAAAATTCCAAGTTCCACTGGTTTTAGCTGTCGAATATCAAATATTGAGGCTTGCAAGTTAATTTCAAGTTAAAACAGTACAGTATGCATGTGCACCTATAGCTTGGTGCTGTACACTAGCTGCACTGTGTACCTACTGTCCAAGAGAACTGCCCAAATGTAAATATGTGCTAAAATACAGATTACTGCATGCTCTGAACAATCACTGCATGGTGTGTAAACTTTGTTGCTCTGTGTTGATAAGCTACCAGTGTGTAAACTAACTTTGTTGATACTTTAAGTAAAATCTTTAAACTGTTAACAAAATTAAGTAACACCCCTTCATGACAAACTTCCCTACTAAATGAACAGTATCTCTATTTCTGGATGAATCTAACTTTTCAGGAGCCTCCATATACAAGCTGTTTTGTGTACCATACATTTCTCTTTAGACAACATTTCTCTCAAGAACTTGGAAACTATCCTCTCTCCTCTCCCTCCCAAAACAGAGGCTTCAGTCCCTCCCACCTACTGACCCATTCACTATGTGACTATACTGTACTTACGGATTGAGTCTGTAAGGTACATATCAGTAGGGAGTTAAAGGGGAAGTTTAAGCAAAAATTTAATTTTCATATGTGAAAGAGGAACAAAATCTACACATGGTGGAGCAAGTTCGATTCAAATCGGACATGTGTTTCTTGAGATATCAGTAAATGATGTCAGTAGATTTGTGTTCAAAAGTGAGTTTCAGGGCAGCAGCGCTTACATCACTTCCTCGAATTGACAAGGAATGCTTTGTTTTCCTTTGTTTTATCAGACTTTTGTGTTAACCTTGAAGTTAATAGCCTATGACCTCTCTGTGGGGGATGCAAATTGCAAAGTTTGTAAAACTCCTCTCATGCCACTTATGCAATCACTATTTTAATAATATGGGATATTTGAGGAGAAAATCCAGTATAAAGTTTAAAGAAAAACAAAAGACTGCCCATTAATGAGGAGATGTGATGTCATATGTGCTTGCTTCAAGTTCACTTTTTATTGAAAATGTGAAAACTTTACGTGCTCATATCTTGGGAACCACACATCTGATTTCAATGCAAATTTCACCGAAGGGTAAATACCCCTTTAACATACCAAATCCTGTTGTGACCTTAAACCCTTCTTTTAAGGGCACCGGCTCAGCATGAGGCCGCCTGCAAACTGGAGAGAGTGGGATCATAGGTGACATGACAGGGCATTGTGCCCACACTCAATTTTGCAATACAATGTCTATCCCTGAAGACAAAGAAAATGAGTCCCTGATAAACCAGATCAACTAAACATTGTCCACCTGAAGTAAAATATTATGCACCATGTCAAAGACAATATTCTCTAAGGCAATTTGTGGTGTACTGGATTTGGATTTTTAAAATCCGACTGGAACTGGATTGGCTGGATTTATAAACAAATTCCGGCCAGTTTTGCCAGATTTAGTAAGATTAAAGAACCGGAACCTTCTAGGTACCTATGTGATGCCTAATTTTAGCAGAATTGTGGCAGTTCTATTGGTAACAGGACCAGGTAGCCTATAAATCTTAATGCTATTACTGTTATTAGGCTACAGTATGTTGGTACTGTAATTTCCCAATATATAGAAACTGTAGAATTCAATACAGCCTTCTGGGGGTTTTGTGATTGAACAGTAACATGTCTAGTCAGGAATTTGCTGAATGGCAATCTCATTGGTAAGAATTATCTTGGGAAGTTATCCAGTTGTCCAACCAGAAAGCCAAAAGGCTTAGTGACTCCTTGCCACTGAAATGTAAGTTTTTTTCAAATTGACAGTGCTCTGTTATGTTTTCCAAATTGACAGTGCTCCGTAATGTACCCACAAAGTATACATGGAAGGCATCCAAGCTTCTGACATCGAGACCCTCGGTGTCTACCTTTGACCAACTAGAACTAGGGTTCTGCTCACTATATCACACCCACATACTATGTGTGAAATTTTGCAGTATCCAAGACTCCAACCAGGAGAAATTGCGTAAACATGATATTGAGACTTTGACCTCTCTGCCCCCAAATGACCTTTGACCTCTACCCAAAAACAAAAGGGATCATCTATTCAATATGGCCAACCCACACACCAAATATGAGATTAACCACACTTACCCTTCTTGAGATATCATGTTTACAAGCCAAAGCGTCACATTCACACACACACAAACACATGTACACACACACATATACATGACATCACCATGGCATAGATTCCTTGCCTGCCTTCTGCAAGGAATCAAAAAGCTAAATATCACAGCTTGCACCTATTTCTCTTCAAAGTTCTTTAGCTACATTTTATGACTTCAATACTGTATTCAAGGAAAAATTAAGAAGCTACTGCCAGTAAATTTTACAATTCATGAGAAAAATTGCTTCCATAAGACTCTCAACAGCCAATCATGAAACAGGACAGTCTGCTACACTACTTCAAATTGGGAAGACTGCTCTTTCTCTTTAAAGCCAGTCATTCACCATCTTAAACTACAATTTTTCCACAGTTAAGGTATACAAAAATTATCAATCAACAAAGCTCTCAAATTGGCATCAAATTCAAAAAAAAAAGAATGAAGATAAGCTCATGTTATGGGTGCTCTGATTCCAAATTACTTAAAGGTGCTAATTGAATTGATATGAATAACTGATGAGAGTGTTAAAAGGGTCACTAACACAAGACAATGCTTGTAGTTAAGTTAACATAATAGTTCAAGTTTCACAAGCTTGCCATGGACTTACTGAGAGTACTGTAAGTAGGGAACACAGTACATACAGGAGGTACTGTAAAGAGGGGGGATGTTGATTTGGTGTTGTCCTGATGTGTAACCGTTTTGAGCACAATTTGAAAAAGTGTCTGGTCACAAATTTTTGAAGACTGAATTGAACCTTTAAGTTCTCACTCACAAAACAGGTATTTGTAGGATATGAGGATTTGTCTAAGTTTGACCATTTGTCATTGGTTTGTGAAGAAAACCTAACAGGTTTGGAAAAATTTGTTGAAATTCATGAACCAACTCAATGAGTCACTTTAAAGGTCAAGGGCAGCCCCTCCCCCCCAAATTATTTTGAAACAACTACTAAATTTTGCTATTTTTCTGTCATTTTTCTTCCCAGAAGCTTTCTGGATATTTTAAGGCATAACCATTCAACATTCAAGGTTAACCAAGATATCACTATTTGTAAATTTCACAATTCAGTGAAAAATACATTGTCACATTGTGACAGTAAATTGCCACTTAGATTGCCCTATATCTGTGCATTTTACTATGTGACAGCTATGCAACCTCTCCAACTATTCAGGACAATGGTATGTTTGGTCTATTCATACGTGACCAAGACCATCAAGTATCCCAGCAAGTTAAGTTTCCTATTGTACTTGATTGCGACCGTATCAACAGGCGTTTGAAATAAGTATGTATATTTGAATGTTGTTTCGTTGTTGTTGTTTTAAGAAAGTACGAAAAAAGGGGAAGGAAGGAAACAGTAGAAGGTGAATGCAGATAAGTTTTAGAATAATCTATATCATCGCATGAAATGTTACCTGGGGTGCAATACCAATAATATGGCAAAATCTGTACCGTAAGTGTAGAAAATGATGGTTATTACAAGTAGGTAACAAGTACAGTTCATTGGGTTATAAAAGATTCAGGTGTGTTCCTCTTGTTCTAAATTTGTGAACTTTTTAGGGAAATGTGCTCACGAGAGAGCTTAGCAGAAAACTTACAGTACAGGAAAGATATATTATGTTGTGCAAGTTCGATAATGTTTGACTGTGTTGGGATATTGGGGTGGAATGCAAACCAGAAAATTGATATTATTGAGAGATTTGCTTTTGAGAGAAACTATTTAAAGATCGGTTTTGAATTCCTTCCAGCCTACTCGGCTCAACCCGGATTCCAACCTTCAGCTTCTTCTGTTCATATCATTCACCTACCTTCTTGAAGGGATTCACTTAGTCATCGCATCATCAACCAAATGTTTTATGTCATGGACTTGCTGTACGCTAACTATACCAACGAACTGAGCATGGCCAGTATAACTGTTGATAAGTCTTGAACTTTATGCCAACAGCATGTTTGTTATGAGAATGGTTTAATGTTTTTGTTGTAGTTTTAGAATAATTTGTTGAATGTGACACTTCTTTTCATTGTGATTTGTACCTTTATGTTTTTTTTTTTTTGATACCGGGATGACTCTGGCATGGTACAGGTTCACACACATGATTGTCAAGAGCCACTCACAAACTAGTATAGACTACTATCCTTGGTTCAAATTGGAGTGACTGCATTTTCTCTTTAAGGCAATGTTTGCTCACCAGGATGATTTTGCACTAATACCCTTAAACAGTAAACTGTACAGGATTGTGTCTGGATCAGGACAAGTTTTTTAGCTGTGGAAAGGCCTAAAAGTATGCACCTAGGGAGAATTTAAAACTGCCTGGCCTAATGAATACCAGCAAGCAAAAAAGACAGCCTGCTATAATTAAATAGGCTGTTTATTATACCTGCAAACAGCACAAATTTATTACACTCTTGCCTGTATGCAATTTGACGAATGTACTATGATCTAAGGCAACTGATATTCTGATATTTGCACAGGCATACTGTGGTGTTGGTGGCAATGCAATAATATCAAGTGGCAAGTGCAGTGTACATATCAACAGCACTGTACCAAAAATTACAAAACTGGCAAATAAACCTTGTAAACTTACCTTGTAATATTTCAAAGACGCATTGAGTGCAGCCTTCAACTCCCTGCCTCAAAAGCCCAAATTTTTGCAGAGCACTTTTTTTCAGATCTATTCCAAAAAATACTGAATAACCAGCTAAGGCTGGTTTGCAAAATATAGCACCAGATTTAGAAAAAGCCTTGGTCCTTGAAAAAACAATAAGTAAGACCTGTTTTTTCCTCCAAATAAAGCATCTGGTTCTTATTTTTCAGGTCTAAAACCACCACTTAAAGTAAGCTTTTTAAGTCTTAAATGGAAAACACAATCCCCTGTTCTACTGTATACTGTATTTATTCTAATTCATTTACATGGCTTTTTTCACATTAAAGCCCCAAAATACTCTACATTGCATAAGTTTCCTTTGTTTGACAACCAAGTTACTATAAAAGCATAGCTTATAAATCTCCTCTTTTTGCAAACTTATCTGCCATAAATGTTTAATATTGCAAAAAAGGAGTAAATAGATCAATTATTCCATGTGAACAGAGCAATCCAGATGGAAAGTGTCAACTTCACGTCACGATTACAAGTCACCAAACATGAATTAGAATACCCAGGTATCTATAGGGTGGCCTACTGTACCAATTAAAAGTTGTGTGACTGCATTTCTGTTGCTCCAGAAACTTTCAAGCTGTCATAATTTGTTCCAAATATCTAGTGGTGCATCCAGATGGGGTAGGTGGGCCGGGGGGGGGGGGGAGGGGGGAAACCGGTGTGTGCCAGTTCTATTGCTGGTCAAGTATGTTTTAATAAGCTTCAAAATGTGTTGAATATAGTCCTTCCACTGCCTTGATGACTGAGATAAATGAAACCTTGTGCTCCTCCCCCCCCCCCCTCCTTAAAACTTCATGGATATATGCTGCTCATTTTAACACCACAATAAAATTCCAGCCAAGTTTCTAACTAACTGGTTCAAGTTGAGCTGGCCACAGACTTATTTTCAGTTGTGGCCCACTGCCTTGTTTCCCCTACTCCATTGCTTATGCTGATCACCAAGCACAGTGGTGGTAGGTTACATTTTTAATGTATTTGGCATGACCCAGCCAGGAGTCAAACTCCTGAACCTTCTGACATGCAAGTCTGATGCCTTAACCACTTGACCATGCAGTGGTTCAGGTACTTGATACAAAATTAGAAAGCAAGGTAGCATTTTTTTGCAGAAATAGTATCTTTTCCACCTCAAAATATTACCGATGAATTATTTGTAGGCCTTAGCATTCCTATATCCCATGGATTCAACAATCATTACTATTGAACGGAATAGGCATATTAAGAACATTTTAAAGAAATTAAGTGGTTTCACTACATCATTGAAACTGAATTTCGTAATGTTTCTCAAAGTGTTGGTGAAATATCTGCAAAGGGATAATACATGACAATATGCAAATACATGTAAACATCTTCTTCCAGGCTTGCTTTCTCTTGAATCTGACAGACGCTGCAACAATGTTTTCTTTTTTCAGCATTAAATGTCAATATTTTAATGTTTTCGTTGACGAATATACACACACAAAGTTAGAAAATGATAAATATTCAAACATATTACTTAGGCCTTTGTAAAGTCTGCAAAACATATCAATTTTTTTTGAAGAATATCAGAGGTTTTTTACCATTAAGTTGATTTAAGGAGAAAGGTCATCATCTCAATTTACATTACTCTAGTCATCCTATTCTACTCTATAAATGGCTCTTGAGAATCAAGTGACAATACTTTTCTTACTGAATTGTGAAATTTATAGCTTCACATCTACTGTACAATATTCAAGTCCTAAATAATAAAATGGTCTACTGTACTTAGAAGAGAAATTAGTGAGACTTTGTTGTCTTAAAGTATGTTTGTGGCAAATTTACTGTAGGTTCATTGCCCTTTAAAATCATTCTCTGGAGACAAAATACATTGACCTCAAAATATGAAGAAAATTGTTTCTTTCAAGAGTTGAACACTGCAACTCAATAGCATATGTTGTGTTAAGAAGATACTAATGAATAAAAAAATAATTTTTTTGAGATTTAGTGCATTATGGGAAATCTGTGATGTCATCACGGCACATTAATTAAACATTGCATCCAATTTATTTATAATATTAATGCAGCTGTAGGGGGTTTTAAACAACATTGTTCGCTGTGCCACACTTACGGTATGGTATAGGGCAATACAAGTTCCTACAGGAAAAGTATTCAAATCCATCAACAGCAGTGGCCTAGCTATGGGGGAGAGGGGTTAGAATCCCCCAACACCCATCCTTGCAATGCAAAAAACACCTCAAAGAGGTTTTTTTCTCTCTATCCTTATACTTTTTCCTCATGCCGTGCCCCAAAACCCTCCCCATGATGTCAACCCCCCCCCCATGACACAATCCTGGCCATACACCTGGGGTCCATTCCACAAAGACTTACGCACAATCTTAAGTTTGATTCCCCATACTTAAGTCAACAGTAAATCATACTTAAGATTGTGTGTAACTCTTTGTGGAACGGGCCCCTGGTCAACAGCATCAAATTTCAAGGACAAGCAAGATATTTAAAGATAGAGAAAAAAAAGAATTTCACACAATGTGCCCACATTACATAACTTTCTGCAGCTTTGTTGAAAAAAATCTACATACATTAATTTTTCACAAAGATAATCATATCTCTGAAGAGAAGTATCTTGAATTTTAAAAATCATATTAAAATAAAGTTTGGAGGACTCGGTTTGGAATAATTTTGTCCTTCTTGCAAGACCTTAATAAAAAGCCACTGGAATATGCCTCAAAGAATGGAGCAATTGCATTATCCCTAAAACTCCTAAAAACTAAGGATTCAAGGACAAGAAAAATGATGAGTTCACTACCAACCAAGGGTAGGGCCTGGAAGGGTTGGGGTGGAGAACAATTTTCACTGCAGAAAAGTTTACCTTTCCTTACCGCTGTTATTATCCCCCCCTCCCCCCCCCCCAAAAAAAGTCACTATATACAGTAAGCATGAAACCCCCAACAACAAACAACTACCTCAATGGATTACTTTATTCTGCCCTCAGTGTAGTGGCAGATTTTTCAATGAATCGAAAGTATGCAGGAAATGGTAAAGCACCACCAAGAATTGGATTTCATCACCAGTGGCAGTAGTGTAGCCACAGGGGGTGGAGGCTGTGGGTCAGAACCCCCATCACACAACCTTGCAATGCAAAAAACACCTAAAACAGTTGTTTTTTCTATCCTTCCTTACACTTTTCCCTCATTTCGTGCCTCAAGCCCCGCCCATGACCCCGAAACCCACTCCCCCATGACACAATCCTGGCTCCATGCCGGAGCAGTGGTCATTCCACATGGTAGATGGACAGTCCAATAGGAATAAAAGGGGAGGTAAACAGGAACAAAAGTTGTTTGCCACCTTTTCTGCTGCCCATTCATTCCCCTTGTAATAGCTTTGGCTATCATCCCTCTGAAACTTTCACAAACAGCTTGGCATCCATGTCAGCAAACTGTAAGGGAGCATAGCGTTAAATCTAGTTCCCAGCAGCCTGCAAACAGAGTAGTAACCTGCCAACTGCTGGGGATTAGAAAAATCTATGGTCCCTATCCCTGGATAAATCAGCTTTAAAAAACCCCACTACTATATAATACCTTCTTGTCTGTGTAAAAATTGTCACTTAGTCAATTTGTTGGCACAGGTGGCAGACTGTTTGCAGAATGGGGTAATGTTCATTCCCTTTATGATTTATTGCTTTAAACAGCTGTGGAAATAGTGTTTATTACAGGAATATTGTATAATACGGACAGAGCACATGACACTACATATCATATATGCATTGCATGTGCTGCCCCATATGAACAGTATGTATAAAGTTTGGACTTATCAAGTGGATTGAGTATTAAAGGGAAGGTTTAAGCAAAAATTTAATTTTCACATGTGAAAGAGCAATCAAAACTACATAGTGTGGTGAAAGTTTCATTCAAATCTGACATGTAGTTCTCAAGATACCAGTAAATGAAGTCAGTAGATTTGAATTCCAAAGTGAGTTTGAGGGCAGCAGAACTTATATCACTTCCTCACATTGACAAGGAATGCTTTGTTTCCCTTTGTTTTATTAGACTGTTGTGTTGACCTTGGAGTTAACTGGAATAGGACCTCCCTGTGGGGGATGCAAAGTTTGTAAAGTTCTCATGCCACTTAGGCAATCACATTTTAACAATATGGTTTTTTTGAGGAGAAAATCAACTCTAAAGTCTAAAGAAAAACAAAAGACTGTGCACTAATGTGGGGATATGATGTCATATGCTTGCTTCAAGTTCACTTTTTGTTGAAAATGTGAAAACTTTACACGCTCATATCTTGAGAACTACACATCAGATTTCAATGCAAATTTCACCAAAATGCTTAGAATAAGTACCCCTCTGACATACCAAATTCTGTAATGACCTTAAACCTTTCTTTTAAGGTGTGTGTATGCAAGGAAATCTTCAAAAATAAAAAAATGAAAAGAAAAGCTAGGTTAAACTCATTGAAAAGAACAAAGAAATATAATACTGTCCTTAAATACTTGTTTTCAGATTCTCTGATATGTTGCAGACCTATTCATTGTCACAGTACTATATAAACAACAGTTACACAGCCCAAGGTTTGAACACTACTTTCAACTTTTGTCATAATAAAAGAGTCTTTGTCTATACAATATATCTGTAAGAATCTTTGCCAACAAAGTTAGAATAAGGTATTGCGCACAATGGTATTTCATTCTTACACACTGCATCAGCATTATTAAATTGCAAACTTCTGTTTATGGTTACAACACATTTATGACTTTCAAGAGATGAAACTCAGGGGTTCGCATCTCAGAGACCTGATAGGAAATTTCACTTTTCAAAAGTTGAAAATCACCATTTTCTCATCCTTGGTCTATTGTGTTCATTTACAATAACTGCTCCTCATAGTGAAGTAATCCTTGATTAAATTCAAACACTTATTGGATTCATTTGCATTATTTAAGAAGATTTACAAGTCAAAATAATTACAAACTACTGAAGAACTTCCTTAACTGATATCACAAAGACAACTTCCACAGTTTGTAAAGACATATGTTTTGTTACTGCAAAAAATGCACAAGAGCCAGTATTGTGAGTGGATTTAGCATGTGAGAAGTTTACATTATACAATCTGCAGGCCTTGAAGTTTGAGGCATGGGAGTGCGATTGCACACCATCACTCACCTCTGTAGCTCAAGATTTGGAGCTCATATATATCTATTGAAGTCTAATAAAAGCTCACCTACCAACCTCCATAATTTTCTGAGGAGTGTGACTTGTAGCACACCTGGAGAATCTAAAACTCAAGGCCTGAATCTGTTAAAAAGACATGCAGTTTTCTATGGTAAAATGCCTGTAACAAGGTGGTGTATTGCTCCTTGGTACAGCGTGCCTTTCTACATGCTGCCACAGATTATTTTTCTTCAACTCTGAAGGTTTACATAAAGCTAGATGCAATACAAACTTTTGCCTTCATTGATGCCAACTAAGACAGATATGTTAGATAAGTCAGACTTACTAAAGTTTTTTTTTTTTAAAATTCTTTGTGAATTTGGTATTTTGGTCCCTGATAACTTACGAGGTTTCTTGCTCTTTGGTCCATTAGGAAATCCATCTGGAAGAGCGCCACTACTGGATGCTGATGGACTGCTGCTCATTTTTGGGAATGGTAGATGAAGACAATCAGTGGAATGGCAGTGAAACCCAGCACTGACAGTATCTGCCAGTCAAGCTACAGTGCAAAAGGGAGGGAAAATGATAGCCATTAAATTTAACAACATCTTCAATGGGCATGTAGTATGATTGAAAAGTTAAGCTCAGACTCTCATTTCATTTTGAGACATCAGAATTCTTTTTGCATTCTTTCAAGTGTCACTACTGATATGGATTCAACAATAGCACATTCAAGACAAATAAATATGAGGTCCCCCCCCCCCGAGTTATAAAGGGCGCAATGCACTGATGAAGCAATGAAATGTTCTAAAACCAATGTAGGAATAAAACCAAAGATATGACATACTGGGGAAAACACATTTTGAAAGTCATCCACAATGGCCCTTTACTGTTTCAGCAGAACAATAACCAGTTTTACAACATGGTGTTATTCACAACCTATAAAACCCTGTAAGTGTTGTCAGAACACAAATTTATGAGTGAGGTCACATTCCTCATCTTATTAGGGGTATATATGTAACATACTGTACAGTACAGCAAAGGACTTGTGTTACAAGTGTTACTTCCAAAGTGAAGGCATACTATACAACTGCTTTAGTTTGGGGTATGGTAATTATGATAAATTAAGGGAATAATTTAGAATCCCAAATTTGCGTTTTGCTGTTTATGGGCTCTTCAATTACAAAATCATTAAAAATATGTATACTTTATGAACAAAATCTGTTACACAATTTTGCATTTGTATCTGGCTATTTGTCCATTTTGTGTAGCAAAATCTAATGCTACTGGATATCAGATAAATTATTCTCTAATAAATCAGTACAGAGGGGGTTGGGAGGGGGACTACTGTAGATTCAGTACATTTGCCAGTCATTGCATCTAGGATTGTACTATGAAAGCACTTTGAGATTATAGACTATGTGTTAGGAAACTGACAGTGCTACAACCATCTAGTATTTAATACCAAATTGTTTATCACTAGTTATCACACCCACCTGTGGGCTGGAGGTTGTAGAATATACCCATGGTATATCCATAATATTCTATCACCTGTCACAAAAAGTAAAGGGTATGGTGCATAGCTCCCAAGTTCTGAGAGGCTAAATGCGAGTCCAACTGATCTGTCCGTTGGTGGATCGCCGGCCTGGGGGAGGGGTATGAGGGGAGGGGGTGTCCCTTCCCCTTTTTGAAATTTTTTGAATTTTAGAAGTGTCTACACACAAAATGATGGCACTTTTTTGGCAAATCAGTCAACACAATTTCGCTAGGTTACCACCAAAAAAGTTCAGTTCGGTACTGATTTTTTTTTTTTTGTGGTAACCTAGAAAAATATTTTATTGAGAGATTTGCCAAAATAATACTTTACAGATACTCACAACAGCACAATTAATAATACTTCTCCTAATTACAATATTCGATCGTTATCGTTGCCATAAATTTTGTTGCGGTCACGGCACCAGCCTACAGCTTGCAAGTGTCAACTCAATATGTCACAGATCGGTCGTACAGTGCTGCAAGTGATTTGCAATATATATTTTCGTACATATCGTACCAGTCGCGTTTTAGGCATGAAAATCACAGCCAAGAACGTCAAGAACTGTCAAGACCTGGGAAACTCTGGAACAAGCCCCCCCTCTAACCCGCAAAGTGTGCACTCATTTTTGCCGCTGAACGAGGCGTTGCACGACTTTATTTCACTATTTACGCAGTGACAGGAATATATTCCATACCTGCTACGAAGGTTAGCCAATAGTGATGTTGGGACAGCAATCAGTACAGGTCTGTACATACCTAGGCAAATGCCTTGTATAGTAGCGCGAGCAGTTGAATGTGCTGTGAGCACAGACTTCCTATACATGGACAGAGCATGCTGTAGATTGTCGCTACCGTACGTGTGAGAAAAAGCGCACCAAGATGGCCGTCTGCTATGGTGTTGTGTGAAAGTTTGGACTTGCCTAAGTACATCCCCATATTTTGCAAGAAAGTTGAAATATTTTTCAAATATGTAAGGTCAAAATCACTTCACATATTGCATGAATATGATATTATTTTCCATTCAGGTTGAACTTTGGTTTAAAATGGTACAGAACTATCATCAAGTAAGGCTATTTATAGCTTCACGGTGGCCTTCTTGGTGCGCCTTTTTTGTCCTAGACGGTGGCGACCATCTATGGATACAACGTACACGTTACATGCTCTGTCCATGTATAGGAAGTCCGTGGCTGTGAGATACGATTTACTGAATTTGTAGTTATCGGTAAGCTATTGAAGCTATATTTGCGTGGTTCTCTAACTAAGAATACTTCAGAGATTTGAAATACGGATTTTTCATAGGGCTGGGCGGGTCAGCTGGTTTGGGGGTTCAAATGCGGGTCACACCCGGGAAATGCGGGCCACTTGGGAGGTATGACGGTGAGTACCACATTTGAACTGTATTATCTGCATGTACGTTTGTTCTCTTAAGATCACCTACAGTGCAAGTCAAACAGGTCCACCTAAAAACTGCAAAATTGAACAAAGTTTAATAGTAATTATTGGACCTTCCACCAAATTCTGAAAGTGCTTTCTCTATGTTGCAGCACAGTTTCAAAGGTTTCTACCAGGTAAAGAAACTTTCAATAAGTACTGTTGAAAGTGGCCCACATACTAAACTAAAGTTAATAGGAGCCCTGTTCTTGATGAATTTTCTAGTGAAAGGTCCTGAGTGACAGGCCATAAAGTATTTAATACTACAGTAAGTTCATTACACTCTAAACTTGCTCTGTGACAAAGCATACACCCAAATAACACAACTTGAATACCATAGGACTCATGGTATGGGTACTAAGTCCCTTTCAAAATGTTAAACAGGGATTCCACCAGAAACACAAAAAAGGGGGAGGGATTGATTACTGCTAAAGACCAAGTCCAAATTGATTCTGACATAGGTTTTAGTTACAAGTTGGTTCAGGGGGTCAAAACTTGCTACAAGGCCCATGTAAGGTGCAATTTGAAGGGTTCTAAAGGCCATTTACTTGTGTACAGTAAGTTCAAACATTGCTGAAAAAGTGTCCTCTCTTTAAGAAAAAAAACACCATGTATTGACAAATTGTTTGATTTTCATGGAAATCAAAGGGCAGGGGGGATTTTGACCACCTTCTTTTGGAAACTTTTTGGAAAGGGGGTATCAAATCTCCCCCTTTCCCCCCTCCAAGGGAAACCATGTTTAGCCATACTCATTGTTAAGTGATGGGTCAACTATAAGAGACTACACTGTGGCACACCTTACCAGGTTAAAACAGAAAGGCTTTATGAGTTCATGAACAGCCTTTTAATGATATCATTTTCAAAATATTTCGCCCGAAATTCTTATGTCCACAACTATTTTACTCATCAAGTACATTTCCTCACACTACTGCTACCCATATACAGTAGTACCTCATTAAAACTGACCTCAACCTTCAAAGCTACAAAAATGTGGAATTCATCACTAATTCATTCATTAAAAGGCCAACTAAAGTCTTTTCAGAGTCATTTTAGCATGCTATCTCCACCCTCCCTTGAGGGTCGAGTTTACTCAGTAGTTGAGCATACTACCTTGCAAGGTGGAGGTCCACAGATCAAATTCCGGTGAAACCACTTGGAAATTTTCCAGGGTCTAAAGAGTAGTTTGTTCAGCATAGCTGTTCAGAGTGATGCTGAGGGGGTTTAAAATTGGTTAATTAAAAACTGGGTATTTCGTTGTCAATTTTAGGAAGTTTTCTGGTTCAGAAAGTATTTTGCTCAGTTCAGCTGTTGAGCAGTCATGCAGAACAAGCAACCTTCACCCCACCCAGCCTTTGGGGAAAGTAGCTAAAGACTGGGGGTGAGTGATGTCCATGAGATGGGGATGTTAAACGGGGGGTTTATTTGTGAGGATATTTGGTTGACTAATCTTACTGTTCAAGACATTCATGGCCTCTTCTCATCACAAACAGTTCAAAATTCTCCTAACCTCCTTAATGAAGCCCCTCCCACCCTACTTAATGAAGCCCCTCCCACAAGTGTCTAAAACTCATCCTCCTACAGACACATTATCAGTGTACTGCTTAAGAGTGAATGTAAAAGGCCTCAATGTGAAATCAAAAACTCTCATTGCAGTTCATGCTGTGTGGGATATACAGAAGGGTAGTCTGGTTTTTTTTACTTAATTTGCTGTCAATCACAGAGCTGTGCCAATTGAGAAGTTTTGTTGACTACTAGATAACAGTTGTAGTTTAGGGTAAATCTAAACATTTGAACCCAATTCCAATAAAAAAAATATAATTGGTTTTGAACATGCAAAATATCAGACAAGCCACATTTGCTTCACAGCAAAATGAGGACCTGGCCATTTTAATGAAGTCCTAGCCTCAAAAGAATTAAGGCAGTTACTGTACTTGGATCTTTGGGTTAAAATTTTCTTCACGTTCATTTTGCTAAAAGATCATTGTTCATCCTTATATCTTGCAAGTACCACCTCTGACTCCAAGGTAGATCTAAAATCATTGCAAGGAGTGTGATGTTTTGTACAAGTAGAGGAAGACTGGGAACTGAAGTAAATGCATCAAAATCTGACAATATAGCACACCTACCACAATCCTCAGTTTCCTGAATCCTGTGACTGTGATTTGTAGCACACCTTGAAATTGGAAACTCAAGGCTTTTGTTTTTGATTGGTGGAAGAAATCATCCAATATTAAAAGACCAGGAGTTTTAAAGGTGATTAATTGTTTCTACTGACCTCATGTTTTGAGGTGACTGTACTTGTGTTAAAGGTGGCTACACACGGCCCTATCATCTATATAAACTTTGTTTTGCATGGGTGGAGTTTTGCATTGATATACCCTGACATAAAGGCAGAAACTTTGACCACTTAACTACAGTAAGGCTATTCCATCTTGCTTCCAGTGCTGTGACCCAGGCAGAAACTTTGGACGGTTAAGATCTATGAGCTTTAGACATTTCAACCCTTGTACTCTTCAAATGGTTAATTTCAAGACTTGGACCCTTTACACCCAGGTGAACTGCAGCAATCCCACAATTAACCATGTGCATTGCCAAATAAGTTAATCAAGTTATTTAGACTTCAAAATGTATTACTGAAGGTAGTCAAGGGGGATCATTGCAACAACAAATAAAATGTTCTGCATAGATGTAGGAAACATAAACTGATAATTTAAAGTACAGTACTAAGTGCTAACTTAGAATCAGTATTGGGAAGGGACATCATCTTCAACAAGGGTGCTGAAACAAGGTTCCAGAGAAAAACAGTGTCACAATTTGGAACCTTTTTCAAGTAAAAGACTTCATTTTTTTCTTTCTTTTTTTTTACCATGGTGAAGCTCTGCACATGCAAACGTTGTGGAGAGGAGTGAATGGTTGGTGCCAAGGAACAAGGTAAGCAATGTTAGACATGGACTGGAATTACCCTAGACCCTGGCAGTAAAGCATCAAGAGCAGAGTAAGTAGCCGACTTCGCCAGGAGAACTGTTTCCTGTTGGAGTGATTTCAAATAATACTTGCACTGTTCTTCACTACTGTACCATCTGTTATAGACTACAGATGAAGGCAGTGTTTCCATCAAGGGGGTAAGGAGGGTAATTAGGTGGGGTAACCCGGGTAAGAGTGATTTGTCCCCCCCACACACTTTTCCAGATGAAGGAGGGTACAATATCCCTCCTTCCATTTCCATAAAAATTAAAAAAAAAAAAAAAACCATCAGAAGGCTTACCTTGGTTTCTTTCTTATAAAGATGACTTTGCACCAATGCTTGAACTTTAACTTTCACAACTAGCCTTTAAAGGACTAATCCTTTCACCCCAAAGTACAATTTTTGTAGTAGTCCATAAAAATTCTCAGTTGGCAAAGGTCTTTGATTGATAGCTAGTTCATAAATTGCTGAGTGCTGAAGCTCATATTACACAGCATATACTGTCCTGTGAGTGTTTTGATTTCATCTAGTGTTTGCACGGGTACTAAAAATTAGGACCCGGGTACCCAATCGCCATACCCGTCGGGTACCCGGGTTACCCGGTGTTACATACGGTGACTAAAAGATATGAGCATTTTGTAAGGCATACTGCATAAGACATGCATGGTAACATTAACATCTGTATTGGATAAGTATAGCGATCACAGTTCCCAAGTTCAAAAACATTTGATTTGTTAGAAGGTTTAATCGTCTCGTTTTGTTTTAGATCAAAATGACAAGTAAAAAAAAAAACGTAACAGAAAACAGTCAAATAAGAAAATTATACTTCCCAAGGCCTATATCAATTTGATATTGAATTTTGGGATGCTTTCCTACTCGAAAAGCCAGCATAGTAAGAGCTCGAAGCTTCTCCTTTTAAACCACTGAATTAAAAATATCAACTAATCAGAGCCCTGTATTATGGTATTCTCTTGCACGTCAAAAATTACTGATTGTAAACAAACGACGTCATGTTTGTGAACTTCCCTCATACTACTTTGCAATGTGCGTTGGAATTATCGCTAATGGGGTATGTACGTTCTTACGTAACTAGGCCTCGTGTCGACATCCAGGCACGGTTACATAACTTTCACACATGAACTTCGTAGTCTGCTCGAGCGCCATTTTGGGGCAAAATAACGTAATATATACTTGCCTATTTTTAAAAAAAAAATTGTGAATGTTTACGGTGTTATTACATTGATGTCGTTTTACTTTGCAGATAGCGGCAAAGTGTTGATTTGCGTAAAACTGACACCTTTAACCATTAAGAAATATTCGAGGATTATACTCGAGGTGGCATGCAGTATTGATAATAAGATCGTATATACATGCAAGGCTCAGTTTACCTAGCATGCTGAACGTTACGGGCACTGTCTTTGTGAGCTGGGCGGGGGTGATACAGTATGTCTTGCTATGTCTGCGTGAAACAGTACGATGTGATTTTGAATCGGCCGTCAGATAGCTTGCTTGCGAGTAAGTTTATAAGCAATATACATGTGATGTGTGAGAAGCAACCCACTACGTGACGATAGCGCGATCGGGCCGCACGCTGATAAAAATTTCAACTTCAGAAACGAAGTACAGACAACTATCAAACTTACACATAATTTCTAGGGGCTCTCTTCATTCTCAGTCTCGGAGAATGTTTACCCAAATTGGCAAAATATTTTAGTCCATTACCGTGGGCAATGGCGTAAATGGGATGATCCTTTTGCATGCTTTTTTTTTTTTTTAAGATTCGGGTAGTAGATTTGGAACCGGGTAATACGATGGCAGGCGGGTACCCAGGTACCCGGGTTACCCGTGCAAACACTAATTTCATCACAGGGGGGTCTTGCATACTCACCCGGAAGAAATAAACTGAGATTGTGTCTGGATGAAGATCACTGTAAGACAGATGTAGGAGGGGTCTGGTACTAATTTAGGATCAGTGCCAAGAAATGACATCATTTTAAACAACTCTCAACTTAAAAGAGGGTACTATTTTTCCTGGGAAGAAACAAAGTTTTTAATTTTTTTTCCATGCAGTAAAATGCGTTTCTTTTTTTTTTCTCCAATCGACAAGAGCAGTTTGCATGAGTTTGCTGTGGAAAGAAGTGAATGGTTAATGCTGTGGATGAATGAAAAGCAAAGGTTAAACATGGATTCGAACCCCTGACATACATGTATAGTATACACAGTATAGCATATAGACCAGTGCGCTTTCTGACTGCGCTACGAGCGCCGTTGTCGGTGGAGGGTCTTCAAATAGTTACAGCCAAATAATTATGCATACATATACGTAAGTGCATATGTTTAAATGTACAATGATGTATATATTCCCACGTATGCATACACCTACACATAGCCCACCTATAACCCTCTAACTATGCATACGTATGTATATACGTACACATATATTGGTATATATGTGTATTACATCCCTAACCTTAACCTTAACCGTAACCCTATTACTATGCGTACGTATTCATGTATGACGTATGACGTAAGTTCCGGTCCCTAATTCTAAATTAGAGCCGAGGGGGTCTAATTATGTAATGTAGGTTAGGAGAATTGGGATTGGTATGGTGAGAGGATTAGGCCTTTAACATCCTTTGGAATGTACCTAATAGAGGTCTTGAAGCAATCATTACTGCACCAAAATCTACGGCAATAATAACGATTGAATATTGAGGGTAGGAGAGGTTTTTGTTATTATGTGTTTGTGATTAGGCCTATTCGTAAAAAATTATTTTGGCAAATCTCAACAGCCAGATCAGTTGGACATGCATCTACCCTCTCCAAACTTGGGAGCTATGCAATAATATGTTCAACAATATAGGCTAACGGCTATCCTCCCATCTCCGCGGTCCTTGCTCAAGGCTACTACCCATAAATAATAGTACTAGTGGAGTCGTTTCTACAAAGGCAAAGCCTAAGGTTAGGACTAAGTCAGTGCTAACTAGGCCTAGGCCTACCTAGCCTACGTTAACACCTAACTCCTAACGACGTTATGCGTGTAGCTAACGTTAGGCCCTAATTACGATTTACTTTTTCAAATAAAAGCTTATAATGAAATTGAAATTTTCATGTATACAACCAGCGTTTAACTCATAATGCTTACTATGTGTATACTTCAAGAATGTACTTCCAAATACGATACTTTTAGGTGATTTCTGTGCGATGTTTTGTTGATGTTCAAATACTTCACGTGAGATTCGCCTCATGAAATTCTCATTCACAGTTACAATAATAATATAATGAATTGCATGCCATGTTTTAAGACCGTGCCGGATGAATGGGCGGGATTAAATCAGGTTTATATGGTTATTCATAAATAAAGAAAAAAGCTGAGCTGTGGTTGGACAGACGATTGTAATATGTTTTATTCATATTAAAAAGAAAGGGAAGCGCCTACTCTTAAATATTTATTTTTTTGTGGATCTTACGATCACAAAAGAAAATGCTACGGTTGAAAATCCTTTTAGTCTGAAATTAAACTGATGTACGAATATAAAAGTATCCCATTCGTAAGAAATTTTTTTCTACTGGGTCAATTAAAACGTTGTTGCCATTTCTCTCCTCCCCTGCACTGGCATTTTTACCAAACTTGCCTATTGTTGTTACGTAACCGTCACGCATGGTCCGTAACTTGAAATGTTTTGGTTGTACAGTTTTAACGTAGAGTTACCCAATGATTTCGTGGACGTAAAGTGTACGTACGTGCTCCATGCATTCTGTACTAGTGTAGGCTAGCGCTAGAATGCACTGCATGCCTTTTTCTTTCCGAATGATACCGTATATACCATACATTAGCAGTGTAGTGTTATTGATGGAGTGACACCGTGCAGGCAGAACCTGTCTTAATTTTTCCGGATTCAACCAAGTTCGGCCAAATAACGTGTAACTGTTAGATCGAAAAGGGGACTAAACTCTGCTCTCAACATCTGATATGTCTCTGTCGTTGACTGTATTTGTAAGTGGGATCTAAGCTATTCCTAAGTTAGTATCACTATCAGTAACGTTAGTGTGTCTCTGTCAGTTTGAGATTACACAAGACCAATTCATTGCTTGTACATAACTTGGTCTTACGTTACGTTAGCACAGTTATAGTTATAAGATCTTAGGCCTGTTACGCAGGAACCTCTCATTTTGTTCCAAAGATGTTAAATTGGCGGCCTATAAAGGTTTACTAAGGCCCTTGTTGGAGTATGCTTGTTCCGTCTGGGATCCACATCAGATTTCACTCCAAGATAGATTGGAGGGAGTACAAAAAAGATCTGCTAGGTTTATATCGGGCGAGTACTCCCGTGAAGTTGGCTCTATGACCGCCCTCCTCAAAGATCTAGGTCTACATACGTTGTCTGACCGCCGCAGACGTTGCAGACTCATAATTTTTGCCAAAGGTATTTATGGCCAAGCTAACATCCCCCTGTCTAATCTGTGTAAACCTACTCGTGGTTCTCGTAACATGCATGCTTTGCACTTTCGCCCCCCTCCGCTAGGACTAATTGTTTTAAGTACAGTTTTGTCCCTAATACTACTCGAGATTGGAATAACCTCCCAGAGAGTCTTATTGCGGGGGCCATAAGTCACCCAAAGCCGGTGGATTTCATTATGAACTCTTTGAGGGCCTGACTGATCACACGGCACGTACGCGGTGTAAAATTGTCCTTTTGGATGTCTCACCGTTTTGAAGAAGAAGAAGCACGGGCTAGGCCTAGGGCACACAGTACAGGGCAGGCTAACCTTTATCCCTCGAACAGGGCTGTGTGTTCATTACAAGGCTTAGAGCTCATTTCTCTCACAGTCCTTGGGTGGTTAAAGTTCACAAACGTAGTCACTTACCAAATACCAGGATGCACTAAATATGAAATAACCGACCTGGTTTAAAACTTTTACAAGTTTAAGCATCATACAATGAAGGCAAAATGCGTTATTGATGAGATCTCACCAAAATAACTGCAAACAGTGATCATTTGGAACAAGGTATAAAAAAAAACCTAGCATTTCATGGCATTGTCGTCTGCATGAGTAGCGACCATTTTTTTTGGTGATTAATTGAATTGGAATACAAAGGAGCAAGTGTTACAATGGTAATGACCTGCATCTTCCAGTCATGAGGTTGTGAGTTCAAGTCCCAGCTCCGAGTCCAACATTAAAATTGTCGTCTAGTTTTCTGGGTTGTAGTTAATCTGCTATCCCTTAATCATAGTCTTAAAACTGTGAGTTTGTCTGAGACTGGCATTGCCAGCTTGGCTTTAATACCCCTTCATTGGGGCGTTGCCCAGTTCCCGCAAGGGAGGATCAAATGAAAACAAAACAGTTGCTAAGTGACAGAAGCTTACAGTCTACGCAGCATTACGAATAACCTTCACTTCTTATTGACAGTGAATGAAAGATAGAAATATGAAGACAGCTACGCAGGTAAAGTATCCTGGAAAGGCACTTTTTCTATAGCGGAATGAGCAAATTACTCTTTGGAAGGTAGGATAGGTTGGAACTTACCAGACTGCAGGAACAGGGCTGAATGGAGTTAAACTTGTTGGAAGCACATGCATTTTTATTGTTTGGTGCTTCACGGTTGAATGAAACATGCAAAACCACTTTACCTGATTACGGATTAAAACAGTGGTCAGTGTCAATGAACACTTATGTCTGTATTGAGTACATATGTTGCAGTATCCCCTACACTTGTACACGTGTGTACATGTGATTAAGTTGATATCTTTGCTTTGGCTGAAGACATTATTCAGTCACCGTTGATACACTGAAAAGGATGAAACTTTATTCCCCACAGCCTACAATCAAATCCATTAGTATCCTTTTGTAAGTACATGTTAATTCTATTCAAAGTTCTTACTTTCTTAAGCCTTCTTCACACTTCCCTTCAGTCTATTCAAGGAACCACAGTTTGTCTCTAGGCCTATGCCTTAACTGGTTGTCTGACCTGGACTTCTGAAGATGTTTCAGTCAATAATTGCAATGACAACAATTAATTTAGTTTCGTAGATTTTTAGAAAGTGCCTTTCCGCCATAGGTTTCACACCTTTCCCCCATGGCGGAAAGGTGTGAAACCTATCATGGAATGTTATGGCGGAATATACCTAGGGCAGAGTGACACTGTTTCAGTCGTCACAGGTGTGTGAACCATTACATACATGTATAGTACACACTAAGTGTCTGTCACTCAACAGACGAAACCCACACATAGGCCTAGGCCTAGAGAGCATGCCTGGCAAACATCAAAATACTGTAATGTTAGTCATGCTGCCTGTCAGAACAGCATAGCCTAGGCCCTACACCAGTTCATTGGATATAGAGACAACTTTTTTTGCAGGGAATCTCATTATACTCAAATTTAATGAGTTTCTTACACATGTTTCCATAGACAATCCTGACTTAGTTGGGGTTACTGGAAGTTGGCTCCATAGTGATATTAGTAATTCTGAAATTCAGGTTCCAGGGTATAGAACTTATACTGTAGGCAGAATATAGGGCTGATACTGTTGGTGGAAGAGGTGGAGGGGTCTTGCTGTATGTTAAGGACACATCAATTGTATTGAGTCAATGACAAGTTTTCTGCTGGTTTTGCTAACTGCTTGTTTTGTGAACTTAGTCCAGTCAATGGGGGTACTCCTTTGCAATTGGTTGTTGGCATCATTTATCGTTCACCTAACTCTGGTGCTGATAGTAATGTTAATTTGCTTCAAAGTTTGAAGAAATTATCTTCTTAGAGGGCAGTTGTGTTTGAGGATTTCAACTTTCCTGATATTGATTGGCATGTATGGACTAGTGGGCCACATGGGAGGGAGTTTCCTGGGGTGGTGTCTGATTGTTTCCTTACTCAGCATGTTCTGTTTCCCACTCGTGAGGATAATTGTTTAGATTTGGTGTTAAGTACTGATGAAAATCTGGCTAGAAATGTGAGTAGTGGTTGTAATGTTGGATGTAGTGACTGTGCTCATTTAAGTTTTGACATATGTTGTTTCAGTAAACCTTCAAGTAGTGACAAAACTGTTCTTGACTTCAGTAAAGCTAACTTTAGTCATTCAGGGCAACAAGCTGAATCCTGATTTAGGCAATGTACAACTGTCACTTTGAGATCTGGTACAGGGAGCAAATTGCCAATGGACTGCCCAATGGAGCGTATTATAAAAGGATGCAAGACATGTTCCTTATACTGTTTTTTCTTGATGAATTTTTATTTTATTCATTTTTCAGAGAACACTTTCATCAAAATGTTTTCAGTGTTACCACACAAGGACGTTCTATTCTTCCTCAGTGAGGAACTACCAAGGATTCAGAAGAATTCTGCAGTCAAAGGTAAAGAAGTTATAAATTCCATAATTTCAAGTGCTTAACAGATAATAACACAAATTTATGGTCAGCTTCTGATTGGTCCTCTGCTCGATTACTCCATTACTGTGTTTTTAAGGCCTAATCCTCTCACCCCAAATAGTTCCAATTCTCCTAACCTACTAACTTAAGCCCCTCCTACAATTGTCTAAAAATTTGTCCTCATCCAGGCACAATCCCATTTTATTGCTTCATGGTGAGTATACAAGAACGCAGTGTGTAAACAAAAAATGAGCTTCAGTTCTCTGCCTTTTTGCAACTTGCTGTCAATCAAAGAGCTTCGCCAGTTGAGAATTTCTGTGGACTACTACAAAAATTGTAGTATGGTGTGAGAGGATTCGCCCTTTTAAATTTGGTCTTGTTGCTGTTGTCACTGTTCCTACAGGTAAAGGGTATCCATTGCAAACGCATTCAACACACAGCTACAGCACAGGCAAATGCTGCAGGAAGCCATTCTAGATCAGAAAAGATTGTTGGAACATGGCTGTTGACATGTTGTGGTTTAACAGCTGGTGCTGTTGTTCTTGGTGGTGTTACAAGGTAAAGTGAGTTATTTATGCTGAATTAGAGCTTAATGGCTCAGTTTCTATCCGATTGGTTTAAATCAGGCTGGCCACAGCACAATAGACCCTTTTCCAAATAGAAATTACAAAGGATTGTGGGATAGAATTTTGGTGTGCATTTTGGTGGGTCACAGTAAACTGCCATGAACAAAAACCATATGTACCAAAACTACATCCCACAATCCTTCGTATTTGCAATTTGGAAAAGAGTCTATGGCAGTAGGTTCACTCTTGAAGTCTTTGGTAAGATCTGAACAGAAGTCGAACTTTAGATCTCCTAGCTGCAAGTCTTATACTCATTTTGTATAAAAGAGTGTGCAGACTGTAGCTAGGGCTTTCAGTCTGTTAATACATTAAATATGTAGGAAAAGGAGATCCTCTTGCCTTTAAGATTTGCAGTGGACTTTCTGAAGTTCAAGATTTCTACCAATCCTCCTGATTGAGGTTCTTAAGTTCACAGGAACATGCTGTAGAAGTTACCAAATTGTCTTCTGAAGAGGTTTCTCTGGATTTTTTTTTTTTTTTGCCTTCTTTGGCAAAAATGATGTGTGCATTTGTGGGCATGTTACAATTCATTCTTCTTTTGTCACATAGTGTAAGTTAAATTCATGAATCATTCCCACGATTCAACAACCTGTTGTATATTTCTTCAAAACTGGAAAGACAAGTGGCAAACTATGAATAATTATGGTGTTGTGATCTTAAAACTGACCACTCTAGATGGGGTCTATGTTATGCCCAGCAGTGTTTTCTCAGAGAAAGTATTCATTAGATCAATTTAAGTGTACCTCAACTCAAAAAAATAAAAAAAATTACATTAAAGAGTATGAAAAATGAATTATAACTGAGCAACTCCCATCTTCACAGGATATTCCTTAGCTGAGATATAAAATGTTGAAGCTTATTCACTAAAACAAATTGGTCCATTGTGCTATAATGTGTGACTTCTTGTTGTGCAACTCACGTTATCTGCCTTGTTTCCCTTTAAAATTAAAAATGTTTTTTTTAATGACCTTGAACACTTCCTGTTCTCTTGCATAGCATGTTCCACAGGGAGGGCTTAATTAATTACCTCACCTCATAAGAGTAAGAGTCCTGTCACACCTTGGTAGAAGGGGCAGTAACTTTAAGAAAAACAAAGAAATACAAAGATTGGAATTTGAGTAGTACTACAATGACGTCACAAATTATTGCACAATGTACCATTGACTTTTCATACTACATAAAATCAGCGCATCAAATTGACAAGTCATCAAAACCGCATCATAGCAGCTTAGCGAAAGCATTGCGTACCAGAAATTAGAAAGAAACTTTTAGAAGTTTACAGCAACCAGCTGTCATGGGTTTAAGTTTCTGTTCATTTGCAAAAGAAGAAGATACATCTTTAGTTTTGACTCTAAAAAGCAAAGATTAATTTCGCATCCTTAGCTCTTCAGATGAAGATGTTCTCAAGAACTTAGTTGGGGTTAGAAAACTCACTTGAGACTTTGAGGAGGGCCCTCAAATGCTTGTTAGAGATTATGAACTCTTTTTGTCAGTTCTTAAGATCGTTTGTGCACTAAGAATATTTCCATTTTAATCAGGTTGACAGAGTCAGGTTTGTCCATGACTGACTGGCATCTCATTAAAGGGATGAAACCTCCGAGGACAGAGGAAGAATGGAAAGCTGAATTTGAGAGATATAAGCAATTTCCAGAGTTTGAGTAGTAAGTCACATGATGATTTTTAAAATAGACGTTATGCATTTACGACACACTGACGTCATCCTTGGGGCCAAACATTGAAACACGTGGTAGTAGGCATAAGCATTCGCCCTGCACATGTAGCAGACTATGGGGGTATTCGTCTGGTTGAAAAATCAGCTGTCTGCATTTGTTGTTGTTGGTTTGTTTTGCCCCCAAAAGTATGCATACTGTACTTTTTGTCTGTGACATTGTATGCATAAGGTCTATTATTGACTGAAATTTCTTGATCGATTTCATGTATTTTCTTCCCAGGTTTGCTTGCAATGGTTTCTGTAATTGTGAAAAACTGTGACTTAAAGTTTTGTTGTGAGGACTGTAGAAGAGTTAATTTTGCAAAACCGTCATACCTCCAGCATATTGCAAAAGCTTGAAAAGGTTCAGGGAGAAAACAGGGCTCATGATGTTCCAAGACCACAGGTGAAATTCATGAAAAAATGATAAAGGACACTCAGTTTAGGAGCGTGTTTCAGGAGTGATGTGTGGGTTTTGGGGATTTGTGCCTCTTTGTGTAGGGAATCCTAAAAAGGACCTGACATAGCTGAAAATTTGTACTTGGTTTTGACATCAGAGTGTCACAAATTGTAGTATCTTGTATGGCAAAAAGGAAAAAATCTATGTTTGTAAGGTTCTCTACTCTAATAAAAAAAAGAAAACTTAAGGTAACAGTGTTGATAAATGTGAGTCTGTTATAACATTTCAACCTGTTACAGGACGTTTACTTTCAAGGTTACTTAAGGTAGAAAGGGTAATATATACTCTAACAACAAAGAGATAGCAAACAGGAATTGAATGCAACTTTAGGTCTAAAATATTCTTTTCAGTTTAAGTTTATGGCAGTTTAAGATTGAAGTATATGGATACCCTGTATTGTGAAAAAAACTGAGCTGCATGGGTGTGGTACACTTACTGAAAGCAATCAGTGGTTTTATTGGTTTTGATGAAAAGAGAAACCTATGCATTCATGATGGCGTGTGTGTGTGTATGCATGTGTGTATGTGTGTGTGTGTTTGTGACACTTTGCTTGTTTACACGATATCTCGAGAAGGGAAGATGTGACAATTCTCAAACTTGGTACACGGATACCCCATACCAAGAGGAAGAACCCTATATATTTTGGTTGAGGTCAAAGCTCATCTGGGGTCACAGGGGGTCAAAAACCAAAATCCTTGTTTACACAATATCTCAAGATAGGAAACTGGGATTAATTTCAAACTTGATGTGTTAATGCGTTATGGTGTAAAGAAGAAGCCTACCGATTTTGGTGGAGGTCAAAGGTTATTTGGGGTTCCCTGAGGTCAAACCCCAAAATCCTTGTTTACACGATATCTCATGGAAGGAAACTTGGATTCATTTCAAACTTGATATGTTGATGCATTATGATGTAAGAAAGAACCCTATTGATTTTGGTGGAGGTCAAAGGTCATTTGGGGTCACGTGGGGTCAAATCCCGAAATCCTTGTTTACACGATATCTCATGGTAAGAAACTTGGATCAATTTCAAACCTGATATGTTGATGCGTTATAATGTAAGAAAGAACCCTATTGATTTTGGTGGAGGTCAAAGGTCATTTGGGGTCATGTGAGGTCAAACCCCGAAATCCTTGTTTTCACGATAGCTCAAGGTAGGAAACTTGGATTAATTTCAAACTTGATATGATGATGTGTTATGATGTAAGAAAGAACCCAATCAATTTTGGTAGAGGTCAAAGGTCATTTGGGGTCACATGGGGTCAAACCCTGAAATCCTTGTTTACATGATACATCATGGTAGGAAACTTGGATTCATTTCAACCTTGATATGTTGATGCATTATGATGTAAAGAAGGATCCCATTTATTTTGGTGGAGGTCAAAGGTCATTTGGAGTCACATGGGGTTAAACCCTGAAATCCTTGTCTACATGATACATCATGGTAGTAAAGTTGGATTCATTTCAATCTTGATAGGTTGATGCATTTTATTGTAAGCAAGAACCCAATCAATTTGGGTGGAGGTCAAAGGTCATTTGGGGTCATGTGGGGTCATGTGGGGTCAAACCCCAAAATCCTTGTTTACACTATATCTTGAGGTAGGAAACTTAGATTCATTTCAAACTTGATATGTTGATGCCTGATGATGTAAGGGAGAACCCAGTCAATTTTGGTGGAGGTCAAAGGTCATTTGGGGTCACATGGGGTTAAACCCTGAAATCCTTGTCTACATGATACATCATTGTAGGAAAGTTGGATTCATTTCAATCTTGATCGGTTGATGCATTATGATGTAAGAAAGAACCCAATTAATTTTGGTGGAGGTCAAAGGTCATTTGGGGTCACATGGGGTTAAACCCTGAAATCCTTGTCTACATGATACATCATTGTAGGAAAGTTGGATTCATTTCAATCTTGATCGGTTGATGCATTATGATGTAAGAAAGAACCCAATTAATTTTGGTGGAGGTCAAAGGTCATTTGGGGTCACATGGGGTCAAACCCCCAAATCCTGGTTTACACAATATCTCAAGGTAAGAAACTTTGATTCATTTCAAACTTGATATGTTGATGCGTTTTGATGTAAGGAAAAACCCAATTAATTTTGGTGGAGGTCAAAGGTCATTTTGGGTCACATGAGGGCCAACCCTGAAATCCTTGTTTACATGATACATCATGGTAGGAAAGTTGGATTCATTTCAGACTTTATATGTTGATGCATTATGATGTAAAAAAGAATCCTATTTATTTTGGTGGAGGTCAAAGATCATTTGGGGTCAGAAGGGGACAAATCCTTAAAAATTTTTAACACAATATCTCAAGGTATGAAGCTTGGATTGATTCAAACTTGATATGATGATGCGGTATGATGTAAGCAGCTTGTTTGCAGAATATCTTTAATAACGCACAGTATGAAATTTGGCTTTTGGAATACAGAAATGTTTTAGTTAAAAGAAAAACCAGTTACTAACAGGTGGAGTCAAAGGTCACTTTGGGTCACCAATTGTTACAAGAAATGTAGCATTTCATTGAAAAGAGCATGTATGTATCATCGAAACCTCAATGCATTTTTGCATTCTGGTTGTAGAAGGCTATTGACATAGTAGCAAATGCATATCAACACATGCAGTGAGTTTATAATTGAGGAGTGTTTTTGTAAACAGAGCAGTCTCATGGTCACTTGTGCAATGATAAATGTTAACTTGTTGACCTTCTAACTAACTCAAGAAAGTAACAAATAGAAATCAGAATTTTTTCAGCTATTGTGCATAAAAATAGTCTCTTAAACGGCAGTTGAACAAATTCAACAATGCATTGCTGATAAATTATGGGTTTATCAAAGACTAAAAATGAAGTAAAAAGCAAACATTTGCTAAGTTCTTTAGTGATCAAGAAAAATCTGTTATGTTTCAAAAGGAAATCTGTGTCAACTTACAGAAGCAAGCTGCCATTTTGAATGAATCATAATATTATAACAATGGAATATTGATGTAGAAGAATTTTGCTTTGTTTTGGTTGCCTTCATCCCTTAGACAAAGAATATAATATATTCAAGTGATAAAAGTTATCATTGTGCAGCAAGATTGAATAACTTATAATGAAAATTGTGATGAATATTTAGCATGGCTGTAAACTGCAGTAGTTTTTGGGAGATGTGAATGATTGCCCAGTGACTTGTAGAAATCAAAGAACACAAATGTTATGGTGCATCATGCAGGGGCATTATTCTTTTATGTGTTTTTGTTTTGAATGGAAAAACTGATGGTACACTTCACAGAGAGTTGCCACAGACAACTCTCTGCACTTTACAAGCAGGAGGAGAGTGTCGCTACTTTGAATGATTTAGCCATTTACCTCCAGTATTATTGGCAAAGAGGTTGGATTAATTCCTGATATATTGTGTTTATGTGATATGTTGGTTTCGATGAAAAGAGAAACCTATGCATTCATGATGGCGTGCGTGTGTATGTATGTGTGTATGTGCGTGTGTGTGTGTATGTGTGTGTGTATGTGTGTGTGTGTATGTGTGTGTGTTTGTGACACTTTGCTTGTTTACACGATATCTTGAGAAGGGAAAATCTGACAATTCTCAAACTTGGTACACAGATACCCCATACTGAGAGGAAGAACCCTATTGATTTTGATGGAGGTCAAAGGTCATCTGGGGTCACAGGGGGTCAAACCCCCAAATCCTTGTTTACACGATATCTCAAGATAGGAAACTTGGAGTAATTTCAAACTTGATGTGTGGATGTGTTATGATGTAAGGAAGAACCCTATTGATTTTGGTGGAGGTCAAAGGTCATCTGGGGTCACAGGGGGTCAAACCCCGAAATCTTTGTTTACACGATATCTCAAGATAGAAAACTTGGATTAATTTCAAACTTGATGTGTTGATGCTTTATGATGTAAGGAAGAACCCTATTGATTTTGGTGGAGGTCAAAGGTCATCTGGGGTCACAGGGGGTCAAACCCCGAAATCCTTGTTTACACGATATCTCAAGATATGAAACTTGGAATAATTTCAAACTTGACATGTTGATGTGTTATGATGCAAGGAAGAACCCTATAAATTTTGTTGACGGTCAGAGGTCATTTGGGGTCACATGGGGTCAAACCCCGAAATCCTTGTTTATACAATATCTCATGGTGGGAAACTTGGATTCATTTCAAACTTGATACTTTGATGTGTTATGATGCAAGGAAGAACCCTATTAATTTTGTTGGCGGTCAGAGGTCATTTGGGGTCACATGGGGTCAAACCCCGAAATCCTTGTTTGCACAATATCTCATGGCAGGAAACCTGGATCCCTTTCAAACTTGGTATGTTGATGCATTATGAGGTGAGGAAGAACCCTATCTATTTTGGTGGAGGTCAGAGGTCATTTGGGGTCACATGGGGTGAAACCCCAAAATCCTTGTTTACACGATATCTCAAGATACAAAACTTGGAATAATTTCAAACTTGACATGTTGATGTGTTTTGATGCAAGGAAGAACCCCTTTAAATTTTGTTGGCAGTGAGAGGTCATTTGGGGTCACATGGGGTCAAACCCCAAAATCCTTGTTTGCAGAACATCTCATGGCAGGAAACATGGATTCATTTCTAACTTGATATGTTGATGTGTTATGAGGTGAGGAAGAACCCTATATGTTTTGGTGAAGGTCAAAGGTCATTTGGGGTCACATTTTGTCAAACCCTGAAATCTTTGTTTACACAACATCTCAAGGTAGGAAACATGGATTGATTTCAAACTTGATATGTTGATGTGTTATGAGGTAAGGAAGAACCCTATCTGTTTTGGTGAAGGTCAAAGGTCATTTGGGGTCACATTTTGTCAAACCCCGAAATCCTTGTTTACACGATATCTCAAGGTAGGAAATTTGGATTGATATCAAACTTGATATGTTGATGCATTATGATGTAAGGGAGAACCCTTTTGTTTTTGGTGGAGGTCAAAGGTCACCTGAGGTCACAAGGAGTCAAAGTCTGAAAATCTCCTTAATGTGATATCTCAAGTATGGAAAGTTGGATGAAGTTCATATTTGTTATGTGGATGTGTTATGGTTAGGAGATGGTCCCCATTTCTTTTAGTGGAGGTCAAAAGTCATCTGGAGTCACCGATGGTCAAAGTCTGAAAACCTTGTTAACGTGATATCATACGTTAAGGAAGCTTGGATACATTTCCTACTTGGGAAAGTGGATGCATTATGGTCAGGAGGTGGTTCCTCTTGTTTTGGGCAGAGATGAAAGGTCATCTGGGGTCTCCAGGGGTAAAAGTTGTAAACCCTTTTAAAAGTTATTTTTCAAGATAGCTGCCTGTTTGTCTGCCTGTCTGTATGTTGGTCTGTCTATCTATCTATGTATGCCCTTTATGGAGGTCAAAGGTCATCCGAAATAACAAAATTATTTTTTGAACATGCTACTGTAGTATAACATTTGAGTTGAGAAGAGTAACGGTGCATGATGGCATTATTTGAAATGAAAAATTTATGTATCATCGAAACCTCAATGCATTTTTGCATTCTGGTTTCAAACCCTCTTGCACCCCCTTGTCCTTGAGTCTTCAGTCTTCGGTTCACAACTCCAAAAGGCTAAGACAGCCATCACAGAGTGCACAGATAACACTTACAAGAAGTCAACAAGGGCAACACAACCAAAACAAAAAGTGCAACTAGGAACTAAATTGAAATACAGACAAAACCTAGAGGCAAAATTACAAACCAAACAACCACAAAGCAACCAGTGCAGGTAAAAACAAACGACAATGTCCCTAATGAGTTGACTGAATGAGGACCCATGTATTTGTCGACGGGTCTCTGATCCACCTATGGGAGAGGATCCAGTTAGAGATAGCAGCACAAAAAGATGAAACAGACTGTTCAATCTTAATTACATGGGGGATAGTATTCCAAAGGTATTTGAATGCCTCAGAGTGTAGGGCCTGAACATGATTATAAAAGTTAGCGTGCCTGATGGAAGAGGTGATAATAGGTGGGAATGGAATGTTCACAAGGTTGTTTCTGATTTTGTAAAACATACAAAGATCAGCTAAGGCCCTGCGGTGCTGCAAGGATTTCCATTTTAGAGTCTGGGAGATTTTTGTTGAAAGATCTGCACTTGAGCTATAATCATAGTAATTAAGAACAAACCGTGCTGCGCATCTCTGAACTGCTTCAATTTTATCTATATTCAATTTAGTGTAAGGATTCCAACACGTGGAAGCATAATCAAGATGAGGACAGATAATATCAAAGTGAGCTGTAGTTTTGATTTCTCTAGAACACATGTGCAGATTACGGGGACACAAATTTAAAAGCTTAGTGGCCTTGTTTGTGATCTCATCAATGTGTTTATTGAAATTCAGTTTGTTGTCAACAATGACACCAAGATACCTATCTGAAGTAACTTCTTTTCAGGTCACAAAATTCAGAAGCAGCCTTGGGTATACTAATATTACTTTGCGCAAGAGCAAGCAAATCAGGGGAAGTAGGAGTCGTGGAAGAAGCATTTTGGTGGTACATTCTCCCCATCAGTATGATTTAATGATGAAGGGTTAGGATCTCATGTGGTAAAAATTCATGACGTTTTTTTTGTAGGCTAAGAAAATAGTTGTCCAGTAATAAATCAAATTAAGGTTTGGTATTGCTTTTACATATCCTGTTTTAAACAAAAGATTCAGCATGATGGTGATTGCTTTTCCATTAGAACCTCAAGTGTAAGAATACTAGTCAACTGCAGTTCTACCTAATTCACCCCAGGACCCATCCCTTTATTGTTTTTGGTGGAGATAAGATGTTCTGTCAGGTCATCAGAGGTCAAAGGTCATCTGAGGTCATCTGCAGTCAAAAATGCTAAAAGGTTTTCTTTGGGTAATTTGGCATAAATTTGATGTTTATTATGTGGATGTGTTTATGTTTAAATTGAAAATCTTATTTTTTGAGGGGGGGGGGGGAAATCTTATTTTTTTGGGGGGGAGGGGGGTGACATCAAAGGTCATCAGGGGTTACAAGTCATCAAAAAGCTAAATTTGCCAAGAATTGCAAAGAGGTCATTGAGTAACCAAAGGCCTCAAAGAGCAAATTTTCTACAGTAGTGTGTTTCTTTTGGCAAGGAACACTGTTTGGGCACTCTTGTCTTAGTCTTAAGCAACTTAAATTGGAAGAAAACTTGCCAACTACATCCCTGGAACAATGATTCTACTAACTGCATCCCACCCAACAACCAAATCACTTCCCCTTGTTGAAAGAAAACTCTGCGGTTTGTGGTATTGGTTTGATGGAACCTGAACCCCACCCACCCCACCACTTTCACTAGTTGAAAGCTCTGTGTTATTACTTCTCAAATAGTGTAATGTATATTCCACTCCAGTTCCATGTTCTCATTTCCTCCACTTTTAAAATTCTGTCAACTGTGGTGCTCTTGGTACAAAATTCTTTTTCAAATACTTTGTTTTTGAAGCGTTCACAAAGACATAACATTGCAAGATTTCAAGTTCATCTTTGGAATGGAGTATGCCCATCGTATGTGGGGCAGAACAATCGGCCTGGCCTTCATCCTCCCTGCAATCTATTTCTGGAGGAAAGGATGGTTTACCAAGGCAATGAAACCCAGGGTACTGATATATGGGTCACTAATTGTTTTTCAGGTAAGGATATTTTGAAGGTATAATACCTTTTCAATCAGAAAACCCAAACACGGATCTGCTAGTTATGTGGTTTTGGATTGTTTACAGCCATCTATTGTATTGGGTATAACAACATGATCTCCAAAATTAATGCGAACTCCCCCCCCCCCCCCCCCCCATTTCACACCCGTCACCTGTCTCCCAGATTTGTCTACACATACTGTTACCATGCATATTCATGTTGATTCTTTCCTGTCATGTGACAGTCTTTGCTCAACCAATATACCTTTTCCAAATAGCAATTACATAGGATTGTCGGATAATTTCCACAATCCTTTGTAAGTCCTATTTGGAAAATGACCTGTGCTATTTATACAAGAATATCAATTTATTTACTGATGTGCAGTTGCAGTTTGGGATATGAAACATGGAAGATTCTTTTTGAGCTAGAACAAAATAATGTCTCTTAAATTTAATTTTTGTTTGAATCATGGCAATTGCCTGAATGCCCATCCCATTTTCTTTTTTTTAAACAATTTGGGGTAGTTCAATTTAAAGCATGAACATAGTTGCCTCAAACTTGTTTTGAAAACAACAGCTAATTTCACAATTTTCTTCAATATTTTGCAAGATATATTAAGACTTACTAATATTGCATATTCAAGGTAAACTAAGCAGTTTTCTCTTAAATAGTAGATTTCCCTATTTAGGAGGAAAAAATTGTCACATGATTTCTAAAGAGCTATTCATGAAACAGGATAGTCTACTTTATTAATTGTAGTTTGGGTGACTGCATTTTCCCTTTTAGTTCATAATTTGGTGTTTTTAAGGTATGTGTAGCATTTCCCTATCTACTGCAGACAATTTTTGGAGAATAATTGCACAAATCACCATAGCAGAGAATAAGATGTTATCCATAACAACAAAGACTGAAAAACTGAGTCATTCCCATATTGTAATGGGCTAGCCTAGCCAGGGACTGCTTTTGAACCTGTTCTACAAAAACAGTGAATGAGAAGCCATTTATTTTGTTGTGATTAAGATATTTCATCTAGAAGTGGATATGAAAAGTAGGGGTTGGGTTTTAGTTTAGAGGTCATATTTTAGAGAAGGGGCATTTAATGTAATATTTTTCTATTTAACCATTATGATCACTGTCATGCTGCATGGCCCTTCTTTTTCAGGGTTTGCTTGGTTGGTTTATGGTCAAGAGTGGGTTAGAGGAACCACAGCCTCTAGACATCCCAAGGGTCAGTCAGTACAGACTTGCAGCCCATCTTGGTTCAGCTTTCTTTCTTTATTCTCTGATGCTGTGGTCTGGTCTTTCACACATACTGAAACCTCAACAGGTAAAGTACCAATCCTTGTCATAATCTAAATTTATAAACCCTTGTGAAGCAACATTGTTTAAACTTTTGTTTAGATTTCATCTCATTTTAGAAATAAATGGTGAAAATGATCAATGTTTTCAATAAGGGGTGGTAGTGTTTATGGGAATCATGCTATCTGCTTCTGAATCCTGCTCAGTAGAAAATTCCCTCACACTTCACTTTGCATCAGTATTACAATACGGGCACATCTTTTAGCAATAAAATCTTCCCAGATTCCCTTTTGTGACTTTGAATTTGGTGTCATATACAAATGAACACAGACGACACCCTACGTGTATATAGTGCACTACCACCACATGTAATACAAAAGTCCTTCTTTCAGAAAATCCCTCTCAACAAAAAATGAAGGTAGGGAATGAGGTCCTACCCTGATTTTGAACATCCCACCAGGGAACACTGGCAATGACCCCACCACATACCCACAGCCATTTCACTTAACACATTATCTAAAGTAGCCTTTACGGAAATTAGAAGCTGTAGGTGTAAGCCTCAAGTAAAATCCTCAATTTCAATGCAAAAATAGTGTTAAAACTGTTTAGTCATGGCTGATATGAGTAATGGCTATTTCAAGCAATGTGCCAAATTGAGAAAAAAGTTTGCTGCATGCTCAAAATTATTTCAGTCATACAAACAGAAGATATCATTTACCAAAATTTGCTTCTCTTTTGATATTCATGATGTAAATATTATCACTGAAATACTTGTTTTCTTCTCTTTTCTTCAGATCGTCAATAGTAAAAATTTACCCCTCCTGAGAAAGTGTGCCCATGGAACTATGGGATTGATATTTTTCACTGCTTTGTCAGGTCAGTTGTTTCCTACATAAAATTTTTTGTTTTGGTTTTCACTTGATTAGGAAGAGAGCCATTTCTACTTGAATTAGCTTGAACTTTCAGTGTCATGATCTAGATGTGTTAAACTCAAACAAAATAGCATAAAGCTCTCATTTTATCTATGAAGTATTCTACAGAAGAAAAATGTTTTTATCTACTACAAGCTTTCACAATTAAAGTCAAAATTTTAATTATCTGTTTTACCAAGAATTATAGCATATAGCCAGGGTTGTGTCATGACAGAAGTTCCAGTAGTATGATATGAGGGAGGGGTCTGAGATTTTATCTTTTAAGGGAAGGAGATCTTCCATTTCAGAGAAGAGAACGGTGTTTTTGAGCCTCCATAAGGGAAAGAGTGCAGTATTGGTACCTCAAATGAAGTAGATCACTGTTTTGCCATTTTTTGATACTCCTTTCTTTTTCATTTTGGATCATGGGGGTTTCAACCACCAGATGACCCTTTGGCTGGTCATACCTAAAACACTCTCAGTATTTCTTACCTTAAACTTAATAGGTGCATTCGTGGCTGGACTGGATGCTGGGCTTGTATATAATTCCTTTCCCAAGATGGCAGACAGGTGGATTCCAACGGATTTACTTAATTTCTCACCAAAGTGGAAGAACTTCTTTGAGAATCCAACCACGGTTCAGTTTGACCACAGAATACTGGTGAATAGCCATTTTGTTTTCTTTCATATTTTTTGGTTGATTCATGGAAAATTTGAAACTTAACGGTTCATTCCACAATTGAATTAACATTGAGCTTTACTTTAATTGTTCATACATAACTTGAAGGGGGGGGGGTAGAGGAGCCATGAGTGGGATTCCTGTGATGGCATTAGAAGACAAGCAGTCCTTTGGGGCAAATTTCCAAAATTCTGTGCATCCTATCAAATTTCTGCACATTCATGAAATGATGATACAGACTTTTCATTGGCTGATGGAAAATGTTTTGAACCAGAAATGTGTGTTAGTAAATGACTGAGTAAGGCTACATTCACGTAAAATCTAGCATGGCCCATATCATCATATGTTAGGGTTTAGTTTTTATAAGGGTTAAAAATTGATGACAACTCAGATGAGAGATTGTACCCTTTGTAAAGATTTAAAGACTTAATGGGTGGTTTAAAAACACCAAGACTTTGTTTGAAAAAAGTTAAGGGGTGGGAGAGGAGGAACCTGTGTAATTATAAACCTTGTTCACTCCACCCACTGACCTATATACCCAATACCCTCTCCAGTAGTTTTGATGGGATTGTTGTAGTGAGGGCAAGTAACATTTTCTCCTGCAAGTGTGCTTTTGTGAAGTCCTTGCTGTGTATTTTGTCCTCCTGTAGGCAATAAGTTGAGACTCACAAATAAAACTACCACCCAAAAGGTACATTCATGAACAGGGTTCTAGCTATGGTGGGCAGCACTGAGCAGGGCAGCACAGCACTGTTTACTTGTTCCCAGCACTCATGTACAAAATTCACTGTCCCCCCTGACACAGATTTTCCCTTAAGTGAACTGAAACATTTCAAAAATGGGACTAATTTGATTGTATTTCAAACACCTTATAATTTTTCAATATGGAAATGGCACAATTTTTTGGACAACAACAATATGCACTGATTTAAGTTTGACTGAACTTCACTATGAAGTCAGCTGATCAACTCTAAGTTAGAGGAACATAACTAATAATGGAGAAACAAAACAATTTCTAGGCATTTCATGCCCTGCATCTCAGATGGACATAACCTCAAAAACAGAAAAAACAGCTAAACAGTTAAAAATGTCAAAACCATTAAAAATCATGTACCCATATAGATCATCCATATAAGTAGGTAAAAAATTGCAAAAGATTCCACCAAGTATGAATCCATCTAGAGATATACAATTTGCTCAAAGGAGAGGAAACCACCCTTGCAGTTCTCCCCTGGACCATTCCCCCTCCTTTCTACCTTCCTTCCCATAACCCACTCCTTTCCTAGACCTGTCTCCCTCCCCAGACCCTCCACTTCCATAGGTCTTTCCCTAGCGCTCTCCTAGACCCAGACCCTAGGCTTCCTTCCCTCCTGTTGGCCCTCTGCAAACCCTCCACACCCCTAGGCCCCTCTTCTTTCCTAGTCCTCCACCCCAGACTCTCCCATTCCCAGGCCCCTTCCCCAAATCCCCTAATCATTGAAACCCTTCCCTTCCCCTAGACCAACCTCCAGGATAGGGATTGGTAAGACAACTGCCACCCACTCCCAACACTAAATATGCTAGCACTCCAACCATTCATAAAACATTAAGATAAGCTGTATTTTTAAGACAGTCCTAAAAACCTGCACAAAAATATTACATTTAATGTTTAATTTCTTTACTAAATCTGTGAAGGTAATTTCTAGTCCCTTGAAGATAACCAGGGCAAGGCTTTCATGTGTCTCTATTCATATTTCAGACACTTTCCTAGTTTCCTTTTGACCTTTTGTTCTTACTTCCCCCCTTTTGTTTCCTGTTGACCTTCATCTCTTTGTTATAGTTGAATCAAGTCTATTTTTGCCCCCAGGAGTCTTCAACCCAGGTGTTTTGTTTTAACCAAGTTGTTTTGTATGGTATGTTTATAATGTCTTGAAGAAAAGAGCACCTGTTTTAAAGAAGAGTGCACCTGTTTGTAAACACCTGTGGGATTAATGCCCATAAATGAATATTCATGTAATGTGTATTTGACATAGATGGACTGGGAAGGAAAGGTCAACAAACTTTGCCATGATATTTATCGTTTAGCTGCCTACTTTCGTACTATTATTTAGATGTGGAAAATTTTTTAAGTGTTATTTTGTGATCTCTCTAGTCTACATCTATACTTACATCTGGAATATGGACAGCAACTCAAAGGCTTTCAAGGGGCCAGACTCAAATACAGACATCCTTCTATACCATACCATATCCCTAAGCCTTAATCCTTGTTTCGTTTTATGGTATTCTCTTGCATTCCTCTCAAATTTCAAATTTTTGTTGGGCCCTTGTTTCAACACATGTTGATAAGGGAGTTTAGTGAGTATATACCCTCATAATGTTTAACTTTGGTAGAAAGTATGTTAGGGACAAGAAATGGTGTACGTCACAAAGGAAGAGTTCATGGATGGGGTCGGAGGTTATGCCCCATTCCAGCCCTATTTGGATGGAAAATTTACTGTTGTGGGGAAATATATGTTCCGTCTTGGGGGAACACAGTAAAGCTACAGCACCCTCCAATCAGAGGTTATGTGCTCAGAGGTAAGAGTGCTCCTCCATAACATTTGACAAGTTCCTTACCATGAAAAACTATACGTGGTTGGTTGCTGGAAACCAGTGTCACAAAGCGTTAGAAATATCAGTCATTAATATTGCTCTATAACTTACAAGATTAGAACACATTCAAAGAAGTCATATAACTTCCAGCACACAATGACATAAAATTTACAAGGTCAAAGGGCAATAAGGGTCAAATATGGCACCATTGCCATATGGGTACCCCTTAAGTTCCCCCCACCCCTCAAGATTTCCCCAAATTGTCAATTCATAATGTGGTGTTAGAGAAATGATTTGGCGAAAATTGCTCTATGTTGCAGCCAAAAGGTTATCAGAGTTCAATAGTTCAATCATGAGGATGAAGAAACATGCAGTTGCCATGGATGTGCAGATCAAAACTGTTTTGCTATTTAAAATTTGGTCTTGACAAATTTCTTCATTTTTTGGGAAAGCACAGTATTTCATTTAGGATTCAATTGAAACATCTATGCAGTTTTGTTTGGTAGTGTTTAAAATTATTGCCAACTCACAATGACAATACAGCATGGTGTCAAGTATTTTATTTTTCTCCTTTTAGGAGAGAATTACTCGAGGTATCTTGAAATATATGTGTTCCTTTCAAAGTATTTAGACAATACCTTCCATTTTTTCTTCCTTGTAGGGGGTAACCACAGGATGTGCTGTTACAGCATTGTGGATACTAGCTAGGAGAGTTCCTCTCCCTGCTAGAGCAAGTTTGGCAATGAACTGCATGCTGGGAATGGTAGCAATCCAGGTAAGAATATATGAGAAATAGCAAAACCTTTTACTTGGTCGCTTATTGTTTATATACATATATCTGCTGAATAATGATGTAATAATGTAACAGTGAGATTTGGCATTTGGTTGAACGATTATGTCATAAATTTTCAAGCTGGTAGGTAAATCTGTGTGAGACATAGCCAGCAATACACCTTGCTGTTTTTGAGACAGCCAAAACATGTTGACACCCAAAATTACAGGTGATTGCTTTGAGACATCCAATAGAAAAGGGTTTGCAGAAAAAAAGGACTGGCAAAATAGATTTTTGAAAGCACTCTATTCAGCAGTGTTTTCAACTTTTACTCTCTTCTTTGTGCTACAAAAGACATGGCATATGAATGCCCCAGGACCAAGCATTTTAAGGCCTTCATGCTTAGCACTCATGATTGTTCCTGCAGTGCAAGTGATGTACATCATAAATTTGTCAGCAACTGAGACACCCAAAGTCAAATTCTTTGAGAAAGACCTGATGTGAAGTGAAAGGTTCTGACCCTTTTTTTCTCTCCAGTTTGAACCATGTAGGAAATACATGATCTGTTGCACTAATTACACACTGGAAGCTGTGGTTCTTATGCATAACAAGTTATATCCACAAAATTTTAGGACCCGCATTGTTTGTAAGAATGTCTGGTGCAGACAGTTTTTGCTTTATGTAAAATACTAGCACTTGAAATTAAATGCTTGCAGTACATTTTTGATGTATGGATGGTGTAAATGGGCTCATGTTTAGCAAAGCATGGACTTTGAGGTACATGTAGGTAGCATGGGATGGTACCGATTAAATAATTTTGCATCAGTTTGATTGCTTTGAAATGCTTCAAATAAAATAAAACTTGGTTCCACAGTCAGTGAAGACTGAATGGGCAAGTGGTTAGTCTAACCACTGGCCGGTTCATACCAAAGACTTTAAAAATAGAACCTACTGCCATTGTACTTGGTGCTCAGCATTAGCAATGGATTAGGATAAACAAACTAGTGATCCTCAACTAGAAAGAGGTTTTTGCCGGCTGGACTTAACCAATTAGTCTGATACCTGGTCTGAAACTGTAGAACTCCATCTAATTAACAACTAACTATTCCTTGCAGTCAGTGGAAACCTGGAAAAGTGCAAGGACCCTGATTTCAGTGGTACAGACACTGCATCATGAAATTCTCACATTGAATGCCAAGCTCTTTCAAAGTATTTTTTCGGTTGTAATGATTTATGTATTGGGTAAAAATTAGGCCATTGACCCACCATTTGGAAAAGTCATGAAATTTTTAAAAATTATTTTAAGGCCTGGAAACTTCATTACCTCTAGCCAAATGTTGTGAACCTGAAAAAGTCATGGAAATTTTCACAACATAACATTGTTCCATCCTCATTCATGTTCTCAAAATGTATTCGTACTAAGTACTTTCAAAATTTGTATCTCTCTTCTCATTAAAGTTTGTGTAACTTTTAAGAAAGGTTTGTAAAAGAAGGTCATAGAAATTAGGAAAGAAAAAATAAAGTCATGCAAATTGATTCTCAAAAAAATGCTGGGGCAGTGATTTAAGTGGTACAGACTTTCTGCATCTTAAAACCCAGTGTGCATTGTTAAAGCCATGGTCATAAATGAGGGAGCCCCGAAAGTTGTGCCGTAGAACATCGCTTTAACTTAAGTAATGTACAACATTGTTTTTTTTATTTTCAAGGACATTATAAAACAGTGAATTCTCACTTTGAATTTTGTGCTCTTTCAAAGTTTTTTAAAGGCTGGGTGATAATTTATATTTTGGGTTACAAATTAACCATTGGTCCATCATTTGAGAACCTTTTCTATTGATTCAGAAATTGATAAATGTGAAGAGGTCTTAGAAATTCCCCTAGTTTTTCATTTTGATTTGAGTTACTTTTTTGCCTGTTTTTTCCTACAGATAACTCTGGGCATCTCTACTCTATTGTTGTATGTACCAACGCACTTAGCAGCATCGCACCAGTCTGGTTCCCTCACTCTACTGTCCTTAGCTTTATGGTTCACACATGAACTCAGAAAGATACCAAAGTGATGTGTTTATATCATTATGTGATATATTCTGCACAGTATCCTCTACTGTCAGTTTGAATTGATCTTGGAATGGCAGAGAAGGATAAGCATGAATACCAATCCCAGACTTTGGACGATAGTAAACCTTTGGAGAAAGAACCTGGTGACTACAGCTTTTAACTTCAGTTATAACAAAATTACAAACTGTTGTAAATGCTAAACACAGTGGTGAAAAGACATAAGATATTCATATTTGCCCCTTATAAGGCTTTAAAAATGGAACCTTCTGCCATTATGTTTGGTTCTACATAAGCAATGGAGTTGGAAAGACAAGGCAATCAGCCATAACTGGAAAAAAGGCTGTGGCCAACCTGACTTAAATTAGTTCGTAAGAGGCTGAGCTATTACACCTCATCTAACTATCCCTTATCAACAACTGCAGTGATACACTGTATCTGTGACAAGTTACCTTACAGGTGCTTACGTGTATATAAATAACCAAAGGTATCTGTGGCTGGTCAGTGAGCTGAAAATAGACTGTTGAAATGGAAAGCAAAATTAAAAGTGGGAAAATTGATCATGCAAAAACCAGGTGTTTTTATGGAAAGCCATGGAGAAGCCATGGATTTTTAGATGTTATGACTGGGTTCATACCCGCAAACAAAATGAAACAGTCATAATGCTAAAATGTTGAACTGGCAGCCATGTGATATGAAGCTGTCATTTACAAGCTTTCCTGATCTTTTCCAAAATTTTTGTGTTGTGAAGTTAGAGCATATCAAATTTCTGTAATTGAATTACAACAGTGTTTTTAAAATTATGTCATGGATCCGCCATGCTTGAGGACACCCATGTCATGTACATATGGCAACAAGTTAGCATGTCAAGTGTGGTCTAGCTTGCAGTGACTTGTACTCCAATGTAACACTAGGGAGTTCTATGACATCAAATGGGGAGTCCTCATTCTTTGTCATATTGGTTTGGAGAGAAATTTGTCACGGATCAGGCAACCCTTATCCTAAGGCAGTAAGGTAGAATTTCAGTATTCTGGGTGAACTGACATTTACATGCAAAATTCAGGCCTGGATCCAGACATACTAAAAAAGGGGGGGGGGGGTGACCTAGAGAAAGCAAGGGTGTGAGGGAGATGCACTGCTTATTTCAAATATGTTTTATTGTTGATATGACAAAAAAGGGAGGGCTAAGGCTGTAAAAGCCCCCTTGGATCTGCGCCTGAAATTACTGTAAGCAGGTTTTTACACCTAAGATACCAGAGCTTGTATTGAATATTTAATGAACATTTCAGTGTTAGACAAAGATCAATGTTCATGTGATTTTCATTTATAATCCTCAACTTCTATTGGTTCATCGTGCATGAGTTATCCCAAGAGAAACTCTCAGTAACGGGTAAATGCCAATATTTTAAGCTACTTAATATGTGTAGGGTTGTACTATTTTAATGGATTATTTACAGAGAAATTTCACATTTACCATCTTTTAAATCAAAATATTGTTGTGTATGACTGAACAAGGTTGAACGTACAACTGTGGGACCTGTGTAGTCGAACGGAATAATTCCCTCTTGGGGGTTAATGCTACTGCTTGATTCATCGGGCCGAAGCACCCTTATGCATTGCTTACATTAAACGTTGGATCATACAGCATCCTGAAGTTGCTGAACAGATACATGGCCCAGAGTTTTGAACATTTCATACATGGCCAAGTCAAATTCTCATAATGAGATAAATTCTCCAAACAAAATCCTGGGAAATTTGTGCTGGCAGTAGCATAGTGAGTCTAAGTGCAATACTCCATAAAGTTGAAGGAGACCCCCTATATTAAAGTGTAATTTTCCTTGTTCAGCATGGTAAGCTCAGTTACCATTTTAAAAATGTGTGTTGTAAATCAGATGCATCTAATGCCACGAACAAAGATACGGTTTTAGCAGGAAGGCTTTTTCATGTGAGAAATTTTTAAATATTGAGTACCCTCAGATGCAATCTGGTACAACATTTAGCAACATTTAGACCCAATTTATTGTCCTATTCCATTTTCCCCATAATTTGATGAATAGGCATGTCATTGTCCCTCTGTGTAAGACAATGCCTTTAACTGTGTTCTAATGTTGGAGTGATTATGAGTCAGGTTTTTGTGGAGGAAATACTCTGATGCTCTACTGATTCAAAAGGTTCTGTTGGAATGGGTTAAGAGGCAATTTTCATGTGAATTTTCCTTTTCCAGTCAATCACTTCATGAATTTTACTCATTAAAATGTGTTGAAAATGTCCTGCAGTTGGCATATCAATTCTCTGAAATGAAGGTTTGTGTACCTCAAGTTGGGTGGAGGAGGCTGCATCCACCAGAAAGTACTGTGGCCTTTTATTCCCAGCTATAAAGTCATTGACATGGCATAGACTAGATATAGCAAAATTATCACAGGAGGTAGGTTTTACTACTGAGATTATAGCTAAGTGAGTTGTCACTTTTTTAATCATGAATAATAAGGAGGTTTGTACCAAAGCATTAGTAGTCTTGTCTACTTTTCTCTTGTCCAGTGTTTAACTTCTCCAAATGTGAACTCATATCCACTAACATCTAATGCCAAATCTAATTTTGGGTAATACATGGCAAATCGGGAATCAGAATGTGCTTTACTACTTGTTCACTCACAAGAATGCTACTTCCCTTTTGGACATTTTGAAATCTGAAACAAGTTCTTTTTTAACCTCTTCTGAAAAGGTCATTATTCTACTAAGTATGGGTCAAATTCTAAAAATGGGATACATGAACATATCCATTTTCAGAAATACCCAGTTGTTAATATCTTGCCAGGTAATTTGGGTCAGAAAACCTTGCATAACTTTTGACTTCTATCAAAATACAATCCATCTTGGTGGGTTATTCATTTGCAAAGATTTGGACTTGTCATCAATGCTTGCTTTCCAGAGGTCGGGCATAGTGTTTACAGCATTTCACGATTTCACAATGACCCCAGTTGACCTCATGACCATTGTTCTCTGTCAAAATCACTGAGGTCACCTTGCAGGGACTTGCATATAGAGGCTTTTCACATGACGTCATAATACTCTCCGGCGGCCATGTTGGAGTACATGTAACTACGTAGTAAACCATACGGGACGCGTGGGCTCATTGAATTTGTACACACCGTGCATATCACAGTGCACACTGTGCAGTGTGTTCGGCACAAAACCACGTGTATTTGGCATAAATGTCCTCCAGCATGGCGGTTATGTGACGTTATTGCAAAGCCTCTATTAATATCAATCTTGTCATATTTTGTTATTCTGTTCTATGTTAAAAATATTTATTTTCTGAAAATGAAGATGGATCGTGTGCCTTTGGGAAGGGTAGCTCCCCTTGGGTTTTTTTTTTGCAAGTGTGCCTAGATGCAAAATGGTGTAAAATTTAAAACAAAATTACAAAAGATCTGTCAAATCTTATGAAAAATACATGAAATCCAGACATATTCTGGTCACTTACAGAAATCTGCTCGAACGGACGTGCGAATTCGTCAGTAATCCCCTAACTTTTCAAATTTCAAATTTAATTACAGGAAATCCCAAACCTGAACTGTTCCCAAATTTTCTAACCTTCCTGATCACAACCCAAGTATTTTTTTCTTCAAGAGAACCCCAAATTTTCACCAATTAAGCACGTGCAATGTTTGCTTTCAGCAACCTTTCTGCAAATCGTCACTTTTGAGGGGCATTGGGTTGATGGATACCGAACTTAGCTTTGCCTCCTCTTCAGATGTACCTAATAATCCTTTCAGTCACCCATTCCGAGACGGTTTAGCATGTTTCATTATAGTAGATAATTTCCTGCAAAATTTTCAGTCTGGCACTTTTCGCAAGTAATAGTCACAATAGAGGTGATATACCTATTCAGTCTGTCAGTGAACTTTTCTAGCTAAAACTAGTAAACAGTTTAAAGGGCAAGAGCCGTCGTCCCAAACTTACATTGAAGCAACAGCAAAATCTCAAAATTTTCTCATTATTTCTTTTCAAAGTATATTTCACAATATTTAAAGACTTCAAAATTGCATATTCAAGGTAAACCAAATAGTTACTGCTAGTAAATTCCACATTTGTGAAGAACAAATATTGCCACATGACTCTCAAGAGCCAATCATGAAACACTATTTCAATTTGGGGTGACTGCTCTTGCCCTCTCAAGTTATGTGCTGTCAATGCCGTTCATCATCAAGGGAATGCTTAATATGATGACTGTATAGGCCAAGAGTACGCGAATTTTGAACTCGTATCGTACGTTAACATTGAGAGTCTTGGGTCGCATGGCTCAAACTTTTCCAACCACTCCCCCACCGATCGGCGACAAATATGACATGAAATAAAATGGAAGTAGAAATATAAAAAAAAAACTTCTTCATTATTTAATTCGGAAATCGTGACGACATGATCTTTCGACTTTTTCTATCGGTTGTTATTTCCGATTTTCTTTTTAAGCAGAATTATCCATGTGCTCATAAGAGCTAACTAAAAGACATCGAACGAAATGTGCGTACTGGCATATTTATGCAGGCTAATTAGGCCCCCAGTTTCATAGACGGAGACTGCCCCCAAATTTCTGGAAGATCTAAAATTCGGGCAGCCACTATGGGTACAAAAAATCGACCTGGGGATAATTACTGAGAAAACTCCTCAAACGTGCCCGAAATCTCAAAAACGTTTATTCACGGTAACTTAAAATATTCATGAAAAATTAAAAATAATGCCCGATATAGTCAAAATTTTGTCCGTAAAGCAAAGAAGATATTCAAAGTAAAAGATTTCATGAAATTAAAAAAATAACAGAGATTTGCGACTTATTCGGACAGGTTAAAGGAAAAGTTTTCCTGGGCCCATATTCATACTGTAGTCTTGCAAAAGCTTTGCCTGAAATGGTGCAACATTCGAGCGAAGATTGAAATAAGTTCTTGGATATTTCCAATTGTCAAATTAATTACACTGAGGGTGATCAGATACAGTGCTTAGTGTACCATCCAGGGTCTGTTGCAACTCCCTGTACCATCTATCCTGCTCCTACAGCCGAAATTCGGGAAAATAGTATAATTCGGGTAGGTTGGTCGTCAATAACACAGTGATACACTGCGAGAATAGTCTGCCCCACCTCGTAAAGGGACATTTTTCAAAAGGTGTTAGAAGTAAAATTATTTTAAGTCGAGAGTTTAGGAGGTCACATAGCCAATAAATTTCATCAATTCAGTATACTGAATTAGCCAAGAATCGCAAAAGTGAAAAAACATTAGCTTGTTTTAACAAAAAAAATTGCATGTTCTCAGTTCCGTTGTGTAGTTACCCCCCTCCCCGAAAAGATTTCGAGACCATCTCATCCATTATAGTGGTACCGTACATTTTATCTGGTAATTTTCTGATCACCTAGCTGCTTTTTAATTATTGGAAACGAAAGCTCAAAAGGACTATAACGGTACTTCATCTCTAGTTAAACAAACCTGGGAAATTCCATTTTCGGTTGTGTGAGGTCCAGTTTTCGAAAATTTCTTCACGCTCTACGCCAAATATGATGGCGCTCCACTTGAATAGTGTTTCAGCCGAAAAGTCAGCCGACAAAACAGAACATTACAAGCGTGTGCATCATATCTCGTTTCCCTGATATTATTAGGAATATGTAATAAGTAGACTCGGGTCAAGTGGAGTCTTTGCAAGTGATGACTGAGTCAAGTCGAGTCCCGTAAGTTTGTGACTCGAGTCTGACTCGAGTAACGTCTTTGATTCGAGTCATTACAACAATGTATGTTAGGCCACGCCCACTGAAAATAGACTGTGAGCCTATACCACACGAAGAAAATATATGGTCAGCGTGAGGTGACTTAGTATCCGCCATCAACAACACGCTCATCAGCAAAACATAGTCAAAGTTATCCATGCCGAAACCATTTGCACACCCCTCAGGTTAGTTATCAGGACGGTGTTGCCGCAGCCCAGGTAACGAAGCAAAAAAAAAAACTAAGTTTGCCACCGTAACACTGACACTTCACGGGACATGGCACGTTCAGAAAACAGGAGCAACAACGTGGAATCACCTTAATTGTATGTGTTTATAACTAACACCTTGTCAAGGAAAGCTAAACCGCAAAGATGGCTCAAAATCGTTGCGAATTTACAGAACAAAAAACAAAGAGAAAGACACAGATAACAGAAAATTTCTGGTAATAAGTCTTCCAGAACTTTTTGTAATCCTTATTTACGTATCTCTTTAGTTATTTTGTTGTTCTGTAAATCTAATTTTTTACAGAGTAGGCCCACATGCCTGCTTTTCCATAATTTAGGCATTACGGAAAGTACTTTGCTCAAACCTCTGTAAAAACTTTTGCTCTAGTTCTAGAAGTTTTTAAATATGGTCTCGAACGAAGGAGACAAAATATTCCACACCATGTCTTACACACCCTGTAGCATATCCTTCTACCTAACTCACGTTATCGCACGGTATTTTAAAAATTCGTTATTTTTCATGATAAAAAACCTTGACTTCTCAACAATGTAAGAAGATATTATATAAAGTGGGCACATTGTGCAGGATTGCTATTGCTTTTCTTAATAATTGAATGCCCTGTTTGTCCTTGCAGCCTTAACAGTTGATATCGAATGTTTCGAAGTGTTTTCCTGTAGACCTTGCGTAACCCTTCAACTTATAAAGGATTGTCCATTTGGGACGTTTAGCTCCTTCAGGGAGCAGAAGTCCTCCGGGAGTAAATGTTTGGTTTTCGCCCCTTGGCTCTTCGCCAGAGAGTCGAGGGGACTATTAGAAAAAAGGATAGACTATAGAAAACAATTTTGCTAAATATTCTTGGCAGAGTCGTTAATATAAGTGGCAAAGCCAGTGGCGTACGAGGCGGGAGAGGGGCAGACTGCCCTTAAATTTCCGCAAAATCTAAAATTCGGGCAAGAATTTAGAAAAGGTTCGGAAAGCCAATAAAATTTTAAGAATGGCATGGGTTTTCAGAAAATTCCTAAGCGTGCCCCCCCCCCCCCAAAAAAAAAAAAACTGGAGAGAAACGCCATAGTCGCGATAAATATTTCAATGAATTTCCGAAAATTCGCTACACTTTCTGGCAGCACAAAAACCTATTATTCGTAATTTTTACTTCGCAGTCTTTCACAAAACAATGCCCGAAATGGTCGAATATGCAAGTTCTTCCAAGCATTAACCAGAAACAGAAAAGTATTATAGTCAGGGTAACATATTTGCGAAAAGTCAAAGAGAGAAAAAAAAAATCGCGACACTTTCGGGAAAGCTTGTGGCCTAAAAGAAACAATCTTTTTTAGCCTGTTTTTAAATCTTGTGTAACACAATGCTCGAAATGGCCGATTATTTTAATACTTTCAAATATTTAGCCGAAAACAGAAAAAAAACTATGTTTAAAGTAACATTTTCATCGAAATAAAAATGTTAACAAAGATTTGTGACTCATTCCGTCGGATATCTTGTGAAAAAAGGTTTTCCTCATCCCCACTTCATACTTTAGTCTCAGCAAAATATTGCCCGAAATGGTAAAATATTCGGACGAAGGTTGATTAATGCCGGGACATTTTCAATTCCCAAATTAATTCAACGAAGAGAGACTGAAGGTTGTTGGGGTGCATTGCGTAATAGTTTGCCATCTATCCTGCCCCTAGAGCCAAATTCGGGCAACGGTTGTGAAAATCGGGTAATTTGTTTTTCATTCCTATATGATGCAGAGTGAGAATGTCTTCCCATAAATCTTTCTGAATATAAATGTAAACCCACTTTGAAACGAGACATTTTCTTTTCAAAAGCTGATTCTGATAGAGGTAAAACCTTTTGTAGTTGGAAGTTCGGGCAGTCACGTGCAAAATTTCATCAATCTAATACAGTGGCGTAGCTACTGGGGGCAGGGGGGGGGGCAAATTGTCCCCCGGAAAATAAGTTGGGGAAATTTGATGAATTTTCTTATTCTAACAAAATTTTGAGAAATTTTTGTTAGAATAAGAAATTGTGAGACATTTCTCATACATAATCGTATTTTCTTGCAACAAATTAACCCAGATTTTGTCAGTGTCGCATGAACCGGCCCTACCCACGTTCCACAGAAATGTCCTCGCCGAATAACAGATTCTCTTGTATACGCGCGGGTGTTATGATCAGTGCATTTCAGTGCACAGGAAGCTGTTACTCAGGAATTTAACAACAGCTGATACAGTACAACTAACACTGAAAGGCTGTAAACAGGTAAACCCGAACTTATCCCCTTAAATACAGTCTGTGTGTTGCACACTTTGGGAATTCAGTAAAAAGATCTAGGTTATCATATTGTCCTACAAGCTAGTAGCAGCTATACCGATTTTACTCTGTGTACATAACGATGGATGGGGCTGAAACAATCCATGGCCAACGATAATTAAAGTCTAGAAATTAGAATGAACAGGATCTATTGGCATACTTAAATTTTGTTACATAGCCTAATCCTTGGAGGCTTACAGGCTAGTTCGGGGAAATAGCTTTCTGCTCACTTGGGGTGTAACAATAAACGGGTCCATGAGTACCTTGTAGCCTTCTACACTTAACAGACTGCTGTTCTAACAGGATATCCTGTGTGATCGAGCCACTATTAGGCCTCCTTTCAGTGGCGTACGAAGGGGGGACCATTGGGCCATGCCCCCTCACGGATGCCATTTTTTCTTTGTTCTAAAAAATACGTAGTCAAACTTTAGAAACACAGATTTTACTTCAAAAGATTGCATATTTAGCACAAGACCGCATATAGGGACACCCAATTTTTCAAAAATTTTCAAAGGGGAAGGATTGTCTCTCCAAGGTCACTCAGTGATGCCAATGTTTTTAATTCCTACAAATAGGCAAATTCTGTCAAATTCCAATTTTTACTTAAAGAGGGAGACTCTGTATCCCACTAGTGGCATCGATAAAAATAAAGACTACATGTTTACATTCTCTTTACAAGCCTGAATACGCTATTTTTGACCATCTGAGGGGTCTGATTTTCGAAATTTTCTCTACGCTCCGCGCCAACCTATGGTGGCGCTCCGCTTAGATAATCTTTATGACTAAATAATGTTTTGTCGCCAAAAAAAGCCACAAACCATATACCACAAATCCTATATCAATGCTCTTTTATTTTGACTCCTAAAAGTGTGCAAATTTAATGACAAGTTTTACTTCGTAAGATAGCATAAATGGCATAAGAATGCATGTAAAGACACAAAAGTTTCAGTTTTATCCTCATGAACCACCACGATTCAACTTTTAACACTGTTCCTGTCAAAGTGGAAAATCTTGCACCATTTTGCATTTAGGCTCCTTGAAAACGTCAAAAAATTTCCGGACACCCCTCCCCTTAGACCATACTGCATGCCCCCCCCCTTCAGAGAAATCCTGCGTTAGTACATACAAATAAATCAGATATTGTTAACCAAAATAATATACTAAGAGTTGTTATTTCCAATCGCTCTATGTTATACTTTTAGATTTAAATGTAGGTAATATTACATAATGACATGGTAATGTTGTTATACTTGTAAATTTGCATATTTTATATGAAATACATACACATTGACCAGGAAAAGTTTGGGGGAAATTTCATACCTTTGCCCCTTCTGTAAAATATCCTAGCTACGCCACTGATCTAATATATACTGAATCGAGCCAAAAGTCGCATCCAAAACAGTGAAATACATCAGCATGTTTTCAGTTCCTTTTTATAGTCCCCCCCCCCCCCCCGAAATATAGGAGACCATTTTATCTAATGGTACGGGTACATTTCATCTAGAAATTTTCTGAACAAATAATAGCCCGCGGAGAGGACGAAGTTTTTTCCTTCAGATCATCGCTATGAAAAACTGAGGGTCGGCAACCTAAGGGGGCTGCAGCCACAGCGCCTATAGGCAGGCTTGTCAAAATAGCAACTGTTAAGATCCTCCTTTCTAGACTGAATGGGAAATGCCATATCCGGCTGTTTGAGGGGTCCGATTTTTCAAGATTTCCTCTACGCTCCGCGCCAACTAATGGTGGCACTCCGCTTAGATAGTTTTTTGGGCACAATTACATTTTTCGGGCAAAAAATCTTCTTCCCCCAAACTGAAGTGCTCCCGTACGCCTATGGACGCGTAGCTATACAGGGGGCATTGGCAACTGCTCCCCTCAGGCACTTGAAAGTGACTAAAAATCCAAAATTTGCCATATAGGACACCAGTCAACTACAAAACGGTTTCCCAACTTTTCCTTCATAAAATTTCAAATTCTCTCCAATAAAAGCTCCATATTGGTAATTATTTCTTTAAAAAAAATCAAAATTTTCGGCTCGCTTCGCGTGCCCCTGATTGCAATCTCTTTTGCAGTAAGTGCTCCCTCACAAAACAGTCTGGAAAACTTCTTCACGCTACGACAGTGCCGTTTTCCTTAATTTTCTTCAATATAGGCTCGTGCCATTTTGAAATATTTCGTCTTAAAAGAGCAAAGTTCCGGAAACATTTTAAATGTCGTCCAGTAGCGTCGATCCGCTGGCCTTAGATAACATTATGTAAGAACAACGACCTTCAGTCGCAATGCAATTTTAGATAGCCTATATGCTAAGAGAAAACACAGATTCATTAATAATCCCCAAAATTTTCAAATTTTAAATAAGCCCTACAGGAAACCCCAACTTTAAAATTTTCCTTAATGCAGTGCCGTATTAACGAATATCTTTTAAAAGGGCGCAAATTTTCGGTGCCGTGCGACGCATATTATGTCCCTATATAGGTTAACAATTAAAAAAATGAGAAGTTTGAGTGCTTGTTCCTCCATTCTCCCCGAAAAAAGTATAGCTACGCCACTGGTTAATATCATAAAGAAATTGAATGAAATTTCAAATGAATGTGGATGAAGAAAAATGCAGTTCATTGAAAATTAGTATGTTCTAAAACCTATATGTTCACCATAAAATTAAAAGAGTGAAATCACTCCCTAATAGAGTGAAAAGTGTGAATTCACTCCATAAGAGCTTTGATTCACACAGGAATAGTGAAATTCACTAAACAATAGAGTTAAACTCACTCCAACCTATTGCTACACCACTTTTTCTGGTACCCAGCCACTCCATTTCAGTCAGTACCGTCAATCTTAACTCGAATTTTTGGCACATGCAGGATTTCGAAGGGGGGGGGGGGCAACATGTGATTCCCCCGAATTGCACGATTTTTTTTTTATTCGGGGGGGGGGGGGCTTCTTTGCACTCCAGTTGTTGGCGACCGACTCTCGTCGGCACACTTGTGTTACACGATTTTTCGAGAACCTTCTCTTTCCTTTCTTCTTTTTAATTTCTTATTTTTTGAATTTGACAACCATTTTTCTGGTGTTTAAGTGTAAACTTCAAACTTTTCATCTTCCTCTCGAACCCATAAATCTCCCGACTGGGTAATTTCCCCCGACTGACTTCGGAGGTGGGGACCTGTGCGCCCCCACCCCTTTAAACACACTACTGACTGGCATGAGGGACATGACTAGCCTACTTCTGTCAACAAATTACCTAGCCTCTGTCGAGTCTCTCCGGCGAAATTTTGTACCCTCCCTCTGGAAACACACTGGCTGTTACCTCCTCTGTTTCACACCCCTGAAATCACTACGCCGGGCAGGTCTGAGGACGGACAGATATGTGAGGGTTAAAAGTACGGAGCCTGGTATCGTAATAGGGTGTAACGTTACGGTGTAAATAGAATAAGAAAGATAATTGTTGGCCGATCGAAAAGCCTTGGCAAAGGCTACAAATTACCGGGCAAAAAGTCAAAGTGTTGTTATTGCAAAATGTGGGGCGTGTCCCAGTTATCCCCAGGGTTACATGACAGTTACGCTGCGACTTGCCAGTAAGTTGCGTTGCTCAGTGGTGTCACCAAAGGGGGCCAGGGGGACACGTGCCCCCTGAAAATCGTGCCCCCAACTGAGATTTGATAATTTCAAAAAAAAAAAAATATGTCTTCTGTAGTTAGAATTTGACTACAAACATTTTTAAGATTCGATTCTTCTTTTGACAAGAAAAGGCAGTAATTTCCATACTTTCCAACTGAAAATATCGCAAAAACACCTGGGAAATGCCATTTCCGGCTGTCTCTGGGGTTGCGTTTTTATTTCTTCAAAATTTTCTGCACACTTCCGACTACGCCAGTTGAAGGTGGCGCACAGCTCAGCGGATAACCGTTAAAACAGGATTGCCTTCATTTTTACCTACTGAGGATCACATCTAACTGCACATCAACTGCTCTCTCCTTCTCTTTCTAGTTCAGCTCCCCTTGCTTGGTAGTAGTTTCACTAGTTTTTGTAACCAGTAAAATTGCCCTGGAAGTATTTTTTATGCCAGTGTTAAGTCACTAGAAGCATCCTTTATTAGCGACAGAAGTACCTTACAAACACCCGAAAACACATGAGCTTCCGGAGGCTTTTTCTCCCGGACCCCCATCGAGACTCATATTGAACTGCCAATCAGCTTTCCTCTATAGTTCATCTCCCCCTTTTCAACATGTCAGTCGGATCCACTCATGGTAGTGAAATCACTGGGTTTTTTTTTTACCAAAAGTCTTACTGGAAGTTACCATGGAGGTAATTTTAGGCCAGTGTTAAGTCACTAGAAGCATCCTTCATTAGGGACATAAGTACCTCACAATTACCCTTAAACCCAGGAGCTTCCGGGGGCTTGTTCCCCTGGACCCCACTGCAGCTTTGCCCCTGGAACCCACCCGTTGAGCCTCGCGCTTCGCGCTCGGTAGCGCCTACGGCGCCATGAGCAGAGTCTACCACTGCCCCCCCCCCCCCTTCAAAATTGTTGTGCCCTCCCCCGGTGCCTAGAATGAAAAGTCTTGTGACGCCACTGACGTTGCTTCGAATTTAACCATAGAAATTACAGCTGTACATCTAAATATTTAAGACTGATAGAAGTCAAGTGTGCGACACTCAAGGTCAACATTCTTCCAGGCACGAGTGTGATTGCGTAAGCCGCGTTGTCTAGTATAGTGGATTCGCCGGTTGTAATTCTTATGCTACGTACCGGGTAAGTGTTGTATACTAAGTGCAGTACACTCTCACTATCCAGATTGCACACATGTCTGCTGGCTGTACTGTGCGTGTGATGTAATATGCTAGCTGGACATCAACTTCTCAATCTCATCTGTTCGGGAACATAAATCCTTTCACAAGCGTAGTCGCATTTGAAATCACGAGCCACTTTATTGCTTGTCTATTTTTTGCCTTGTGACTGACCTCAACACTCAGATAGTAACGTAAGTGTTTTTTTGTCGTTTTCTTGAATTGCTGAGTGAGCAAAATCTGTAGGTTGCCTAACGTTACCCAAGCCAAGTTTGTTACTGATATTATGATCAGTGATTACTGTTATTATTGTTGCTGTTAGGCCAAGGTTGATCAAGTAAGTGATTGTAATCTGCGCCTTTATTATTTTACAATTTTTTACTCAGAGCTAGAAAAACGACCGGACTGTAGTGAAACGCAGATGAATAAATATCATCAAACTTCCTGATTAGTCCAAGGTTGTAGTTAATTTAAGAAAAAAATTGTTTTAATGTAGCCTCGTTTTTAATTTTAGGTTGCCACTGAAATTCCCCAATTACATTGTAAGTACCAGTTACACGAATCATGCACCATGTATACTATAGGTCAACATTTTTTGCCTAATGATGGCAGATCATGTTGAAGCTACTGAAGAGAAGAGTAGTATGCTGTGAAAGAAATGAATGTGTTAGCAGTAGGAGGATTTGAACCTGGGACACTTTGACAGTTAGGGCTATCATCATGAAAGCAGTGAGATAAGCCTAAACCTCAATGAAGTCTGCTTCTGGCAAGTAAACTTATAACAAAAGTACATCACTCTCCATAATATATACTATACATGTATACACCACATTTTATACATCATGTAGGCCTATATGTATGTGCATATGTATGAATCGTGTATACATATCCCTATAGGTATCAAATACCTAGCCTAGGCCTACCCCATATAGTGTATGCGTAACTTTGCCTGCAGGGCCTACGTGTGCTCATTCACTTAAAGGCCCAGTTCTCTCACCCCAAACAGTACCAATTCTCCTTACCTTCTTACTTAAGCCCCTCCCACAATTGTCTGAAATTAGTCCTCATCCAGATACAACCTCAGTTTATTGCTTCAAGGTGAGTATAGAAAAACTCAATTTATATAATCAAAACACTCTCAGTACCGTTCATGCTGTGTAATATAAGCTTTGGTACTCTGCATTGTTTGAATTAGCTGTCAGTCAAAGAGCTGAGCCAATTGAGAATTTCGATACCCCCGTACCAAAATTGTAGTTTGGGGTGAGAGGTTTGGCTCTTTAATGTAACTTCTGGTCATGTACAGGTTCTAAAACTATACTATGTGGTCCTTTTATTCAAGCACTCTAAGGGGCAGTCATGACCCACTAACTTTTTGTTAGATTTTGCACTTGTCTAAAAATTGCTTGCCATGTACACTGGCTCAGCTTTTGATGTAAATTAGTGTTATGGTCTTGATTTTGCAGAATTGGATGTAACTTAGCAAATTTTTCATGGTTTTCCTTTTTGCCTTACCTGAGTAGGCTTTGCTCCATGAGACATAATATGCTGAATAACTTCATCAATAAACTGTTGAAATGCTTGTCACTATAAAGAGCAGCCCTTGATTTTGCCCCAAATATTTGGATAAAGATATGGCACCTATGGTACTTGTGGTCAGGTGGCAAGATTCAACTTTTCTCGAATATGAAGTTTGAAAGCGATATCAGAGACGATTTTATCTGAGGTCAACTGGGTTCTTTTGAATTCAGACTTATATGAAGTTATATTTGAAGTCTTTTGCTTGTGATCTCTTGAAATTGTTTGTAATATGGTAAGAAATGAAGAGTTGTCAACTGTTAATGCCTAACACAAGACTCCTGCAATGTGAAATGCTACAGTACAGTATGAGAAAATATGGCATGTTTTGAAGTCACCAATGTGAGTTTGACTTAAATTTACCAACAGTAATTGATCAACTAGTTCTTTTATTCTGAGCTTGAATACGGTAGAACTACATGGTATCATATCAGTCATTTGTCTCATGTCAGGCCAGGATGGCCAATATGGTAATCATTTACTACTTGACCATTTACTGTGTCCCTTATCTTCTTTGTGTCCAGAAGAATTGCTTTTGTATTATTAAGGCAGGAATTTCACCAGAAACACAAAAAGGGGAAGGGACTGATTACCACCAAACCCCAAGTTCCAATTGATTCTGTCCTAGGCTCAAGTTTCAAGTGGCTTCAAGAGGACAAAAGCTTGCTTAAAGGTCTCTGTAGGGTAAAATTTGAAGGGTATAAAAGCTATTTATTTGTGTAAGTTCAAACATTGCTGAAAAAGTATCCTTTCTTTAAAAAGAACCTTCCCCCCCCCCCTCCCTCTTCTGGAAAGTGGAAACACTGCCTTTAAGGAGATCATTTAATGAATGCTTACATTTGTGGCAGAACTGCAATTTCTTTTATAAATATTTTTCATGAAATTCTTTCTCCTCGTTTTGTAAAAGGCTTATTTCACTTGCAGTGTTGTTACTGTACATTCAGGACTTAAAATAAGGGCAAAAATAAAATATATCCCAGGGACAAGTGGATCAAAAAATCAGGTTATCCCTCCCAAATTTGTGGTTGTCCCACAATAAATAGTAATGGTCATACCAATTTCAAAGTCAAGGTGGATCATATAATAGGCCAGGGAGTTGCATACGCATTTCATAGAATCCTACTAAGGGGAATTATGGCTTCAAAACAATAAACTTCCATGAGGCACAATAACGTGAAGTGCGTCAAACTTCTATACAGACAAGTACATGTGTAAGTGGTTGTCCATGGACAGCCAGGAGAACAATATTGTTCTACCACCTCTACTGACTGGTTATTTAGAATCCTGCATTCTGATTGGTTGAACTGTGACAGGTTATTCTCCAACACACCAGCTGTATAAAAATATGCAAAAACCACTAGCAACCACAGGCACTTGTGTGCATTTTACTAGCATTGCATTTTACAAGTATGTGGACACGCATGCCCATGCATTTTTACACACATGGGTGCATGCACTTCTGATTGGCACTACAGTATAATTTGGGTGTTTTGTTTTGTTAAGCATGCATGCGTGTCAATGCATGTCACATAATATAAGACATGTCTCCCATGCTTACATGCACAAGGAAAGCACTACTTACATTACAAGCCTTCATTTTGCATGCAGATCATGAACACAATATGAGTGTCCGTTATTTACATTATTAAGATGTGATATGGCGATGTGAGCACCATATGCACAAGCCCTACAAAGCCTACAAATCAGGCGCAATACACTAGACAGTTAACCCAAAAAGAACCCTTTTTTCAGTGGTAGAAAAGAGTGGTAGAAAAGGAGCAAACCACATTTGTCGGATTACTGTGGTGAATAAACCATCTTGACTCCAAATATGAAAGAAGTAACCAACTGGGCCTCATCCTTATTGTAGTCTTGGCAGTTTATTCACCAACAATAGTCTGACAAATGCAGTTTATTCTGTAATTACCATGCTAAACTCACTTCTCTTGAGCAGTGGGACAACTGCTGTAATTTTGAGCCTTGAGTTTCCTTGGGTGCAGTGGTGCAGAATTCTAATGTGACAGTCAAATGCTTCCTTTTTTAAAGGGCAAGAGCAGTCACCTCAATTTGAAGTTGTGTAGTAGACTGCCCTGTATTGTGGCTGGCTGTTGAGACTCATGTAACAACAATATTTCTCTTCAAATATTAAATTTACCAGAAGAAGCTGCTCTGCTTACCTTGAATATGCAACACTGAAGCTACAAAATATGATGGAAGATGAAGGAAAGAAATGAGAAGAAAATTTTGATATTCTTAGTGAGTTTGGGTTGACTGCTCATGACCTTTAATGTACAGTAGGCTGTACAAAAGTTGTTGGATGAAATTGACCATGGATGAAATTGAACAGCCATAGTCTAGAAATATTAGACAAAAGGCTATTGACCAATTGTCTTTTGTTAAGAAAAATAATCCAAAAGTCGAATGTTGCTGTTCATGTACAGTATTTTGGGGACCGAATTACATCTGTCTCTGGTTAATGCCAGGCATGACAGAAATGGACAAAGCACTGGAATACATTTTTGTGAACAGTATTTTGTAGTTCCTATAGTGTAGGTCATCAAACTTTGTTATTTAAATTTTAAAGGCAAATAAATTAGAGTTATAAAACTTTTTTAGTAGTCCACAAAAATTCTCAGTTGGCACAGCTTATTGATTGACAGCTAGCTAAAGAAATGCTAAGCAACAAAGCTCACATTACTCAGCATGTATTGTACTGAGAGTGTGGTGGTTACATACTGGGGTCTTGTATACTCAGCGCTTATACTCACTCTGAAGCAATGAACTGTGATTGTGTCTGGATGAGGATCAATTTTAGACAGTTGTAGGTTAGGAGAATTGGAGCTGTTTGGCTTGAGAGGATTAGGCCTTTAAAAAAACACAGTATCACAATATTATACAGTACAGCATGTAGTGGAAAGGTTCTGACTTTGTATACTAAGGTACAGCATGTCCTGAAGGTATAAACTGGGACTGTGTCTGAATGAGGTAAAGTTTTAGACAAATGTGGGCAGGACTAGAAAAGTAGGTTGGGAGAATTAGAACTGTCTGTCAGGACTCAATATGAGCTTGAAAAGGGCTTGGCCAAAATGAGCTCCATTCTATTTATTTCAATGGACATTTACTGAAGGACATCTTGGTCATCTGAAAGGGCCTGACAGCCATGACTGTCATTGCCATCAGTTGCCATAAGTCCTGGTCTGTAGTCATGAATAACTGCCTTTAACCATTTCACTACGGAAGGGGGTTCGTCCCAACCATACAGAGCTATGCATTATATTATGTATACATAGTACGCATGTACCCGTTCCCCAAAATACTACTTTTTTGTGTGGATGTCGCCAGGACACAGCTGAGTGCTATGATTTTGTAGCAAAACCATGCGTATGTAGTCATGGTAAATTCTGGTTTCGCAGCGAAACCATGCATTGCAAAGGGGTTAAAACGAGAGCAACAGCCCAAAAATGGGCACAACATTCTTAGGTTTTGTCATTATACATTTAGGTAGCCACCTTTGATACCCTCTCTTTAATGTTGTTTTAGACTTCCAGATTTAAAAAGTCTTTTATGCAATTGTTTTTGAGGGTAGAGTGATTCAGTGGTAGCTTTTTTTTCACAACTCTACCTGTAATAATACTGCATCACCACAATAAAAGAGTGCAAACACAAACAACACTCTGTTCTATCTAAGATTCTGGATTAGGATTAGTCTCCACTTACAGTATAAACTGATTGTATGGTTAAGTGGTTAGAGCATGCAACCAGTATTCCCTTTGCAGCCAGGCGATCTGGAGGTTGACTCCTGGCTGTTTGATAGCACAGACTGTAAAAGTTGTACTGTACCTTCTACCATTGTGCTTGGTGCTCAGCATAAGCAAGCACGCAGTGGACCATAACTGAAAAATGACTGTGGCTGACCTGACTTAAACCAGCTGCTTACAGTAGCAGGCAAATTTACAAGGAGTCACTGGTTGATTTACCTTCAATATATGCTCAGCAATATTTACAGTTAGTACTGAAATATTGACAAAGATATTTGGAGGAGAAATCAGAAGAAACTGTTGTTTCAAAATAATAAGTTTGTGGCAATTGCTTTACACAACACATTGTAGTATGCATGGAATCAGTTTTGACACTAAGGTCAAAGACTGGGCTATTGTGGCACTCATTAAAAAGTCCTGCAGACAAAATATCTGTGGGAAACTTACATAACACTCTTTTCTATTTGAACTGCCTGAAATTCCATCTAAAAGATTGAGGGTGGGGGGATGTTTTGAGATATGGACAATGTTTTTTTACAAGGATCAATTGCATAAAAAGGAGGGCTTCAGTCACAAATACTATTCGTGATTTCATCTGTAAAATTGGGATTGGGACTTTTATTAAAATAGATACTACCTTAATTATTCTTTCAAGGAGTACATGGATTTATGTACATAAAGTAAGGTAGGTGTCTGGGTGTCCTTACCTTCCCTTTGGAAATGAATGTTTTTTGCTTCTTGCGAATGTCTAGATGCAAAATGGTGCATCATTTGTTGCTTGAACCAGAGTTTCTGTAACAAACTTTAATGTAGTAGATCTGTGATTGATTCAGAATATTGATCCTAATTTAAGATCCTTATAATAAAGTTGGTCTGTGTGACAGGGTTCTAGCCAGGCCATTCAAACTGGGTGCTAAACCCAGTTTAAATGTACTTTTTTAAGTCAGCACCCAGTTTGAAATTTCAACACCCAGTTTGAATTTACCTTTTTAAGTCAGCACCCTGTTTGAAATTTCACCACCCAGTTTGAAATTTCACCACCCAGTTTGAAATTTCACCACCCAGTTTGAAATTTCACCACCCAATTTCATTGTATGCATACTCTAAACTTAGGTTACACTGCACAGTATCAGACACATGTGTTCAATTGAATGACTGTACTGATATTGGAAATAATAAAAAAAAATCAGGCAACTTACTGAACTGACCACAGACAGTGTCATTTAGATCTTGAGATATGGCCAACATCATTATGTGAGAATGATGCAATGTTGATTAACTCCCACCCAGTTTGACATTTTCCTGGCTAGAACCCTGTGTGAGAAATACATGAAATCCATATATATTATGGGTAATGTTTTTTCAAATCTACCAGGATGCCAGTGCCAATTGGGAAAATGAGAACATGCCTGGGTAAAATCAGACATCTGATAACCCTTTGTATGGAGTGGCTTCAGTAGCGTGTTATGTTTTCATTTAATGTACAGTTGGTGTGAAGATTAATACCAGTACAGTATGTCAGGTGAAAGGTCATATCAAGTTACCTTCACTACAATTGTGGTGTTTCAGTTGTAAGCTCTTCATACCAGGTAAATGCTGCTACATGATAGGCTTTATATGAACCTTGCCACAGATAGAGTACAAGAGAGTCTATGTTTAAATGTAAACATTCTGCCAGTAATATATAAATTGTCAAAACTGAAGTGTCAGCATTGGTATGGGGTCAAAAGTTAAATAGAATGTACACATTACTGTACACCGAGAAGTACATTCTTGCGAAAAGTATCACAACAGTATGCTATAAAATGCAACATTCGGTCACAAACTATTTCAGTGATATTGTTGATGGTGCATGAAATATTTGAACGGCACATTACTTGAAGGTATAGTAGTGCAGCTAGTAGTTCAGTACTTGCTGACTTTGATTTAGATGATGTATACAGTTACATGGTAAAGTTATTTATGTGGAAAGTCCTGCCAGGGAGAAATCTTGTGCACAAAAACCCCTGGATGGCAGGAAATATCAATTCCTCCAATGCCTCATTGCTGCATGCCCAGAATTTCCATAGTTGATGTTTCATGTACACCTTTGAATTTTTCAGGTGAGATTCTTTCACATTATGAGTAGGCAAGGCCAATAAAAAATTCTGAAACCTACTAGGTATCAAGTATTGCCGACAGCTTAAAGTCAAATACTGTACATATGGTGATAGTCAATGTGGAATGACACACAGTGCGACATGGTTTGTGGGGACATGGACAGCATTTTTGACCTGTTGCACATAGTACAAAATGTCTTTAACCCTCCCCCCTACCCATCACAACAAAGAAGCAAAATGGTACCTTTTTTCATCTGCCCTCCTGGACAACAAAAAAATTTAAAAAAGGGTGGAGGACAACTGTTACTCCTCTCAAGGATGGCAGTCAAGAATGAGGATGGTGAGTCAATGGTTGCCTGCTCCTACCAAAAGAATGGCTTTATGCCCCACATTTTGTCTGGAAATTTACTGTTCATTTTGCAATTTTGCAATTTCATTTCATTGAATGGAATATTTTTTTGAAGCAAAAACTCGAGTAACAACTGTGTACAGTAGATTCTAAAAGCCTAGGAAATGCCACTTTCCACTAACTGAGTTGTTGCAATTTTTCAAAATTTTCTTCTTCTCATGTTGCCCAGTGGTGGCACTTTCTTGTTTCAAACATTATGGTGTGTTTCCCATAGGTACATCTTGGTTTATTCTCCCTCCTCCCCCCCCCCCACATACACTTTTGGAATGTGCTCTGTGCCTGTGACTCACACTGACCCCATGAGAGTTTATAGCCATCTGAGAGATCTTATTATAACTATTTTGTAAAAATTTTCAATTAAATTTTGTCATTTTTGTTTCATTTTTAGCAAAATGTCTATTGCAGAGGTTGAAGTGACAACCACTGAAGTCCAGACTCCATCAACTCCAAGGTTAAATTTAAATGAACCAAAATGGGACCAGAGCACCTACGCAGGCCGGGCCAAACATTTCTTCACAGTTACCAACCCCCTTAATCTTCTTTTATCTAGTAAAGACTTGGATGAGGCTAAAAGGATAGTTACAACTTACAAGTAAGTTGCATAGGACTACTAACTTTTGCTACTAAAATGTTTTTATACAGATGCCCATTATGCATGGTAGGAATTAGTTCATTTTAGTTCAGGGGTCTTTTTTGAGTGATACACCACAGTCAAGTGAAGTCGTTTTTTTTATTCAGTAGCCGTGAGAGTTTCCGTTCAGTTGGGTAATGTATGTACAGTACAGTAGATTCAAATTACAGGTACTCACAAGACTTCCCAACTGGGGCGTGGCAGCGCTGGTCAGCATAGAGTCCTTTGAAGAAATGTATTATTAACCTGCCTACTACCACTATTAAATGCTTGTATTCACTGTAATCAGAATGCATTGTCTCATTATGACAATATGAATCAGTTATTCCTGCCCATAACATGAGTGGAAACTGAGTTTAGTGTGTAGTACAAACACAATGCAAGTCCTTCCCTTTAAGAGGAAGAGAGGGAAGGGGGAGTCTGGGAGAGGGGGGTGCATCACTCATGCAATTTACACCAACATCTTCAGATAGCTGATTTGTCAACCAACTGGAAATGCAAAACATGTTGGGCAAACCCTACAGTAACTTTGCAGCCATTTTACCATACTTACTGTTTCCCTTCAAAAGAATGTCAGCGTGAAGTCAATACATCAGCTCTGTTACAAGCGAAATGTTAAGAAAGAAGTTTTTCTCCCAGAATTTAACAAATAAGTGGGCAAAAAATTGTCACATGATTCAAATTAGCCATTCATGAATTAGTCTGACTGAGTATGCTAATTAGACACATTTTTCCTTTAACACTGCAAAGAACCAGCTGTTAGTCACTTAGTTTTATTGTAAAAAATCCATGGCTTTGTAACTCATTGACCTTACAACTGATTAGCGCTGTTAATATACACATACTTGTCTTAACATACTTCATCACTCCTGTATACATTTAAACACTCAAAATATCATTAACTCTTGATCAATAGGTTATAATGAATTATAACAAATTGGACAGTTTTTTATGCTGGTTTTCTCAGAGAGATGGACAACCTTAAAAATGTGTATAACAGTCTGTGAGTCTCTGTTGTTGGAACTAATACTTGTGGCTCCAATTAGGCAAACACAGAAATAACCAGAACACAAGTCTTGAACAGTGTGTCTTGGGTAGCCATTTGTATTTCAGATAATACAGCTCTCTATCAGCTAAGAAGGTTAGCAAACAAGTTTTATAGCACTACCAGCTAAATCTGCTGGTGTGAGAGCATTTTATGTGTAGGATCTTAAAGTAAGGTGTTCAATGGGATGTTAGTCAATGTACAAAAGACATCCTACATACTAGCTGTGTTGACACACAGTCACCTATAACCATAACCTACATTTTTGCTTGAAAAGAACAAAATTTTCAATTGGTTCTGTATGCTCTTTGATTGACATCAGTTTCAAAAGATGCAGGGTAGCTCATATCACTCAGCATTCCCAGCAAGTGTTTTGATTACACTCCACCGTAAGACTTCATTTGCTTTTTGGCATATTTTCCCCATTCATTGCTATAGTTCAATGATGAATGGTTGGTTCATACATATTATCTCAATGTACCACTTTTGAAGGGTATTTTCATGAGATAATTTGTTGCTTGTTATTTATTCACATAAATTCCAGTTTCAATTCAAATACACTAGCATGCTTAGAGTGTTTTGATTCTTTGGGGCCTAATACACCACTCCCTTACTATGGAACGCCAAAAGGGCAGGGTTTGTTGTTGTTCCAAATTATTTCCTTCATTTGTTTGTCGTTGTTCATTGCTATTTCGTTGCTATTTTTCATTTTGTTCCTTTCTTATTTCGTTGTCTAGTTTTTTTTTGTTGTCTTTTTCTGTTTTGTTATCTACTTTTAATCCGTTATCACTTTCAAATTCGTTGTCTATTTCAGTTTCGGTGTCACATTTCCAGTTCGTTTTCGGTTACTATTTCGTTGCCTATTTTTATTTTATTGTTAACTGCTATTTCATTGTTCATTTATTATTCGTTGTTCATTCCTATTTCGTTGTCTAGTTGTATTTCGTCGTCTATTTCTGTTGTGTTGTCACTTTCTAATTTGTTGTCACTTTCTAATGCGTTGTCTATGTTTAATCCATTGTTCATTTCTATTTCATTGCCAAGTGCTGTTTCGTTGCTCCTCGCGATGTGGTTGTTTTTATCTAGCCTGCTGGGTAAATGCAGTTCGTTGCACACTTCAAGTTTGTTGTTTATTTTTAATTGGTTGTTCATTTTTAATCGGTTCTTCCCGATAGATGGCGCTATTCGTAAAATCTTTCAGATAAAACTAGCGTAGAGCAGCCGTACGTATGCTACACGACCTGTACCATGGCGCGAATTTCACTGTAGGCCATTCACGTTCACACTTCATACCTTGCCTGCATTTCGTTGGTTTACGGGAAATTAACTAAAATAGGTAGGGGGTGGCATTATCTTATACTACGTATGCAGTCCCTTGTTTCAGTTTTTGAATTTTTATGCTTTCTTAACGGCCATTCTGTCTTGTAATTAGACAGGTCGCATCTTTGTGCTATATGGGGTTGGATTGAAGACTGCAGATACTTTGAAGTACTGCTCTGTTAGGTTTGTAAAACCTTTAACCAGACATGTATCTGCTCTTGATTTTTAAATGTTAAGCTTCATCAGTAGTTGGACTTTTTAGTTTGTCCTTGTCTTAAGTTGACAGAATATTTGCTATTTTAGAGTGCCTCGATGAGAGAATCGAGGGAGCAATCCAGTTCACTGTCATTTCAAAGGCTATGACCGGTGGTGTCGGAAAATTTGACACAGGTTCGGATTTTTCCGATATTAAGTGCCATTGTCTTGGCACTGCAGGTGTTTTTTAAGCTCTTTGGTTTTTATACAGAGTATATCGTATCCCATGGCCGTACGGGACCGTTTCTCTCAGGGAGGGCGGTGATTTTTTGCCCGACTCCAGAGTTCGGGTTGCACCCAAATTTTCGTGACGGACAGGTGCGGCGGAAATGAAAAAATATTGGGAGGTAAGTGCCAGGAAGACTATCTATGCGGAGCGCCACCATCAGTTGGCGCGGAGCGTACAAGAAAATTTTTCGCTTTACAAACCCTCCAGATGGCCGGAAACGGCACTTCCCGAGTGTTATAACCTGTATGCACCCAGCCTTGAAATATAGATCCCATGTCTGCACTTGGCAAATATTAGCCCCTCACCTTTTTCATTGGGGGCTGCCCCAAGCCCCCCGGTTCTGCCGCCACTGCCGACTGGCCAGCCTCGACAGCCCCAATGCCGTCAAGAAACTGGTGAGGGGGATTAGAAGAAAACCTGTTTACTAAACTATTCCATTGCGGGGCATATATTTCATAAACTTTGTATATACAAGAGGAAAATAATTCCACCCTGATATATTGTTTTTCCAGAAAATCGAACTGTAAAAGAGCGCGCGAAGCGCGCTAAAATGTTTGGTACGTTTACACAAACATATGTAATCATTAAGAACAAAGAGAAAAAAATAAAACGGTAGGGATTGTAGACCGTATCAGAGATAGAATACATTGTGTGGGCACCACCTGAACTTCCTGATGAAATAGCCAAACTTTCTTCTGTGAGTCGCTCACCAACTGACCCTGCCACACGATACACACTAGAGAACAGCAACTCAGGCTTTGCGATATGGGATGAAATTTACGTCTACATACCCTGTGTACTCTGTTTACAGTGACTTGGTAAGGTTGACAGGACTTATGCTATCATGTGGAATGGAACTATTGAAGAATTTGGAGTGACTCTAAAGCGGGTTCTAATTAGAGAGAAATTGTCCTCTTGAGAGTCACTCTGGCGCGCCACCTCTAGAGTCTGGAGTATAGAATTTAACTGTCCAACTAATACAAAATATCTGCCCAATTTAGTCCCGTACGGCCATGTCGTATTCTCATTGTTTTACTTGAAATGGTCCTTTGAGGACTATGAGGCTTGATATCCTGATTGAAGGACGGGGTATAGCTAGAAGCTGTAACCCTTTCGTAGAGCTATTTTATATATTTATCCGAGATCTATCGGAGAGGTTATTGATGAAGTGCTCGGTTTGTTCCGCCTTCAGACAATATTTGGCAGTTTTAACTTCGTCTTTTTGGGCTGTACACTTGATTCGATACTTTTGAGATTTTACACAAAGTTTCTCCCCCTTTTGAGGGCTCGGGAAGCCTTTCTACTTTTGGGGAAGGAATTCTTGATTCAGTATCCTGTTTCTCGAATTTAACTTTTTAGGACAGATAATGCTTTTAGCAAGATGAGCAGAATTACCGAAGAAACTTGTACACAATTTATGTGCCGACTAATTTTATCTCTTTTTAAGAGTGCTGTGGGTTTAACCTTTTGATAATTCTTGAGAGACCTATTCTTTGAAAGGCTAGCTCAGAAATGAGGGCAGACAGCATGGCTATAGGCTTATATTAGGCCTTTGCGGCCAAACTAAAAACAAATTCCTGTATCACATGCCAATCACAGAAGGGAAGCGTGTGCATCCTGTCTTTGTTTTGCTCTGATTTTGAATTTTCACGGTTGCAAAAAGGCGACCAATCATGAAGTAGCAGTATGACACAGGACAGAAGTTACCTTTTAGAGCTTGGTCGGAAATAAGTGCACAAGAGATTCCAAAGATGGGTTAGCAGAGCTACCATACACATTATAAGCGGGGAGGCACTAACACTTTTCGAGGTTTAGTTTGAGTTTTTTTTTTTCACTTACGATTACGTTTATAATTTTTTACCTTTTTTTTTTTTTATTTGAAAGATTTCATGAATAGCGCCATCTATCGGGAAGAACCGATTAAAAATGAACAACTGATTTAAAATAAACAACAAACTTGAAGTGTGCAACGAACCGTGTTTACCCAGCAGGCTAGATAGAAACAACCACATCGCGAGGAGCAACGAAACAGCACTTGGCAACGAAATAGAAATGAACAAGGGATTAAACATAGACAACGCATTAAAAAGTGACAACAAATTAGAAGTTGACAACACAACAGAATTAGACAACGAAGCAGAACTAGACAACGAAAGAGAAATGAACAACGAATAATAAATTGACAACGAAATAGCAGTTAACAATAAAATAAAAATAGGCAACGAAAAAGTAACCAAAAACGAACTGGAAATTGGACACCGAAACAGAAATAGACAACGAATTTGAAAGTGATAACGGATTAAAAGTAGATAACAAAACAGAAATAGACAACAAAAAAGAACTAGACAACAAAATAAGAAAGGAACAAAATGAAAAATAGCAATGAAATAGCAATGAACAACGACAAACAAATGAACGAAATAATTTGGAACAACAACAAACCCTGCCCTTTTGGCGTTCCATACCTTACGTACATATTTTTGCCATTGCTATAGTTCAATGATAAATGGTAGTACAGTACATACCCATTGTCTTAACACCATAGTACAAATTAAATCTGCTTGTGAATTGCACAACCAGTTTGCTGTTGTCTGGTTCATTTTTTACCCATGATCATGGATGATAGGATGAGTGCTAAATTCAGCAAGCCAGCTCTTTGCAGCAAAAGTAAAGCTTTCTAATTTTAAAAGTTAAGCCACTGTTACACTGCAACAAATGCGGATCAGATGGCAATCCAATTTTTGTGAGTTTTATTAAAATCTATATTTCTGGTCAGAAAGACCCCCAAATTTGCCATCCTGTGTAAATGTATGAGTTGTATCTCAGGACCATGAAAATTAAATTTATGGATTATTCTATGACATCACATCAACAGACAGCAAACTATACATGTCCGATGAAAGCTATTTGTCAGTGTGATGTCACAGAAAAATCATTTAACATTCCATTTTCAAAGACCTCTAATACAAGCCTTTTGTCTTATTCTGACCTGGGATCCAATTTTTGTGAGTTTTATTGGTTCCTTACGGTAGCAAAGGAACCTATTTAGTCAGGTTGGCATGTGTGTGTGTGTATGTGTGTGTGTGTGTGTGTGTGTGTGTGTGACACTTGATTCGGTACGCTCTAACTCAACAAGGAAAGGTTGGATGGAACTTGGATTTGGTACATAGATTCATCATAGGGAGAAGGTGTGCCCTATCGTTTTTGGTGGAGGTCAAAGGTCATTTGGGGTCACCAGAGGTCAAAAACTAAAAACCTTCTCAACAGGATATTTCTAGTTAGGAAACTTGGATAGATGTCATACTTGGTGTGTGGATGTGTTATGGTGTAAGGATGAAATTGGATATGTTCTGTGAAGGTCAAGGGGTCGTCTGAGGTCACCAGGGGTCAAACACCGAAAAACGTTTTAACAGTATTTTAAGGTAGAAAGGACAGATTTCAAAGCAATCTGTGTTTGGTTAAGGTCAAAGGTCATTAAGGTCACTGGAGGTCAACTGCTGGAAATGTTATTTAAAAAATCTTGTAAGCTAGATAAAGATAGTTTCAATAGATTTTTTATCTCACCTGGTTTTGCATGCTTACACACCCAAACACCTTAGAAATTTGTCCTTTATGTTCGTTCAGTAATGATTCCTTTGGGTTGTACACATATTTTGGATCATTCAAAGTTTTAAGAGGGCAATAACTGAAATCTGTAGATTTCACTGAGCACAGGTCACTCTGCATTAAACTGGTCTCTCTGCCAGTGGAAGCAATGCATGGATTCTACAATATGTCTCTTTAATACTGCTGTGCTCTGTGGGGGTAACCTTATCCTCATTCTATTATCACACTTCATTAATCACTTGCTTTCTGTGTGACTGCTGAATAAACCCTGTTTTCTGTGTAGAGGTAGCAAACAGGACAAGTGGTAGATTGTTTTAAAGTAACAGCAAGTTTTATTTGAGAGCCAGTAAAAATAACTTGTGAGAGAAATACAACCTTTGGGGTGTTTTTCTCTCTCTAACCACATTGTGTATCATTTATTGGTGATAATATCAAATTTGATTACAAGCATAAATACATATGGAAATGAGGTAGTGTTTTTGAAGGATTACCAAGCATTACAAAAGTTGAATGTCAGTAAGGCCACAGAAATTTAATCTTTGATTTCATGTAAAATTAGTTCTAAAATACCACTTGTGAAGATGTCACAAACATTGAGTACAGTATGAACTTTTGCTTAGCTCTATTTCACAGACTGGCTGTACAGTTCTTATAATATCCGGCAAGGAACCACAGTGCCCATTGGGCTCTTGTTAAAATCTATATTTCTGGTCAGAAAGAACCCCAAATTTGCCAACCTGTGGAAATGTATGAGTTGTATCTCAGGACCATGAAAATTAAATTTATGGATTATTCTGTGACATCACATCAACAGACAGCTTTAATCAAACTACACATACCCGACGAAAGCTGTTTGTCAGTGTGATGTCACAGAAAAATCATTTAACATTCCATTTTCAAAGACCTCTTATACAAGCCATATATTTACAGTGGTTGACATTTTTTGATTTATTCTGACCTGAGATAAAAAAGATTTTTATAAAAACTAACAAAAATTGGATCAGAACCCAATTCAATTTGGTTGCAGTGTGACCTCAGCTTTAGAATGTACAGTAGTTTATAAAAGTTGTTAGGGTCGTGCTTGATTGACATAACTTACTATAGGTATCCACATCTTCAAAGAACATTCAGTCCCGAGTCATGGAAGTTAGAACTTATGTTGAAGTTAATTGATGTAATTTTAAATTGTTAATGTGTCATTTACATGCTTTCCTCTCTAAGTTTCCTCATTTTGCATCTCTGGCTCTGCAGTAGTCGTCACTGTAAAGGTAGCCTGCGTAGCGCCTCTGTGGCGGCGATCCCTTTTCGCTGCTGCCCCTCCGAACAATTTAATTTTTTCGTAGCGATGAGCTGGACTAAAAAAGTTTGTCTGCCCGTGGGCTACTGTGAAGGTCACATTTGGGGTTAGTTCAGAACTCTGTAGTACAGTACTTTTTCCAAAATTTGATGTAGAATCTGTACTGTACAGTTTTATTTCAAAAGTAATCAGAAATCAAATTAACAAAACACATAGATTAAAAAAATATCAGGTCAATTGTGGTTACTGTAACCATCATTTCAGTTAATTATGCTCAACTTTTATACCAGCAAAGTTTGTTAATTTGCATTATGTTGTGATTGACCACCATGCTGCCATCCAGATCAAACGCTTCCAAAATTGGCAATATCAAATGCCCTCTGATCGACTATGTGTTTGGTCTTTTGATAGAGCATCCCAATCTTACCTGGAAGGTTTGTGGTTTGATTCCCAAGGTTGTTCCATAGACCTATTTCCAAATAGCAATTACAAAGGATTGTGGGATAGAGTTTTGATGTTTGTCATTTTTGTAAATGGTGTTTTACTGTGGTTAAAATTGATGCACACCCAAAACTATCCCACAATTCCTTGTAATTGCTATTTGGAAATAGGTCTATTCCAAAGACAAAACCAATCCAGTCTGTTGGTACTACTGTATTAAACTAGAAAACTGCAATTAACAGACTTGAACTCCATAATGATTTAGAAAATTAGTTAGATGGGGTTTTATGGCCCAGTTTCCAACCAACTGGTTCAAGTTGAGCCAGCCATGGCCCAGTCATCCCTGTGCCCAGGGAGGATTGAGATTGATCGTACTACTGCCTTTTGTTTGTGGAAAGAAATTTTATAGTGACTTCGATGAGTAAGATTAAGATTCTGTTTAACATCAAGAACATATTTAATTTTTTTCTTCCAAGACAAGGCAACAGTGTTCCAGGGGTCAACGTAGAGGGTCTATGGAGGGCCAAATACAGGTATGACTCAGCTTTTCATCCAGACACAGGGGAGAAGGTGGTCTTAATTGGAAGAATGTCAGCCCAGGTTCCAATGAATATGACAATTACTGGCTGCATGATGACATTCTACAAGTAAGTTATATAGAAGTGTTTTCACTTTAAATATACAAAGTTTCCAAAATGATAAGTTCAATTTCCTGTAAAGAGGGGGAATTTTGTGAATATTTCTGCTTGTTGGATCCAAGTATTTTATCAAATTCTAGATATATGAGAAAGTTGAACTTGAAGAGGAATTTGAGGGCTTGATGTTCTTTAGCACTTGTAGTTAACCTAAATTTGAAGAACAAAAAAGAAAGGAAGAAAAAAATGTCAGAGTGTGAAAGTCTAGGAGCTAAGTGAAAATGGTTCAATGCCACTAAAATACAGCGCCCTCTACAAAAACCTGGTGACCAGAGCTGAAGCAAGGTGTTATGTATTCATCTCAGTCTCTGTGGGCATTTCCGATTTTCCAAAAGGGGAGCAGTTTCATACTATATAAATATTTTATTGTACAGTGGTGTTACAAAATTGTATAGCCTAAATAGTTTCATCATCCACTGTAACCATTAGAAAAGGGAAACAATCATGTGACCTGTAATTGGAAAAAAATGTGGTGCTGTTGGATTAAAATGGAATGTGGAAGTTGAGGCATTACACACCAGTAAACCAAACCACAGCAGGTACAAGTATTGCACACTTACTCTAATTGCATTGTCTGCTTAAAGTTTGGATTTGCTCTAATTTTCCAGTTTGCAAGTGTAGTATAGAGAATAGCATATGTGCAAATGATATTTTAAAATGCAAAAGTAAATATTTTACCATGACATATATCTTCATGAAGAAAACATTGCATGTTTTAGAAATTTTTAAAGGTTTGTAAATCGGGTAAGTCTGTGTTGGATCTTCGGAAATGGAGAAATGCTCATGTTAGGGTTGTTCAAATTCTATCATTTTTGCTGATTTCAAACAGCTTTCATTTGTAAGATTGGACTAGAATGGACATTTATAGTGATTGTGGACATTAAGTTTTTCAAAAAGTGGGACTTTTAAGCAATGAATTAATTTGAGGCTGGCTTCTATCGTTTAGATTGCATTAGTCAGATATATACAAAATTCATAATTTTGCTATAAGAGGATTTTCCCTTTAGGAAAAATCCTCTTTTAGCATTTTTTATATGTTTCCAAATGTGAAGTGGTGAAATATTTATGCCTTTAATGTAATAAGGTCATAGCAATCAATTGTTTTCCATTAATTTGTCTTTGTGTTTGGGTCATGGAGGTTTCAATCTCTCCCCATTGTATATGTGCAGCACCATTTTAAAGAAGATCAGTTCATAGTGCCAGTAGAGATAAACATTGTTTGATTTACTTTATTGTCAAAACTAAATTAATTTCTGATGTCTTTTTTGTTTTCTTGACTAACTTGACTTTTTTCCACTATAGAACTACCCCAGCTGTACTATTCTGGCAATGGATCAATCAATCTTTTAATGCTATCGTCAACTATTCCAACAGAAGTGGAGATTCTCCCATACCTTTAAGGTAAGTAATAGTCATCTATTCCTCAGAGAAGAAATGTATAAAGTGTACCCCTTTTTTTTGTTCCTTGCGGTAGCAAAGGAACCTATGTAGTCTGGTTGGCGTGTGTGTGTGTGTATGTGTGTGTGTGTGTGTGTGTGACACTTGCTTCGGTACGCTCTAACTCAACAAGGGAAGGTTGGACGGAACTTTGATTTGGTACAAAGATTCGTCATAGGGAGAAGGTGTGCCCTATCGTTTTTGGTGGAGGTCAAAGGTCATTTGGGGTCGCCAGAGGTCAAAAACTAAAAAAACCTTCTTAACACGATATCTGTAGATAGGAAACTTGGATAAATGTCATACTTGGTGTGTGGATGTGTTATGGTATAAGGATGAAATTGGATACGTTTGGTGAAGGTCAAGGGGTCATCTGGGGTCACCAGGGGTCATACACTGAAAAAAGTTTTAACACAGTATTTTAAGGTAGCAAGGACATATATCAAATCAGTCTGTGTTTGGTTAAGGTCAAAGGTCATCAAGGTCACTGAAGGTCAACCGCTGGAAATGTTATTTAGAAAATCTTGTAAGCTAGATAAAGATAGGTTCAATAGATTTTTTGATTCCTTGCCGCAGGCAAAAGGAATCTATGCGATGGTGATGTCGTGTGTGTGTGTGTGTGTGCGTGTGTGTGTGTGTGTGTATGTGTGTGTATGTGACGCTTTGCTTGTAAACACGATATCTCAAGATAGGTAACTGTGACGGGTCTCATACTTGGTGTGTGGGTTGGCCATATTGAGTAGATGATCCCTATTGTTTTTCGTGGAGGTCAAAGGTCATTTGAGGTCACTAGAGGTCAAACTGTGAAAACCTTGTAAACACGATATCTCAAGCAGAGTAAGCTTGACTGATCTCATACTTGGTGTGTGGGTTGGCCATATTGAGTAGATGATCCCTATTGTTTTTGGTGGAGGTCAAAGGTCATTTGGGGTCAGGAGAGGTCAAAAGGTCAAAACCTTGTAAACACGATATCTCAAGAACGTAACATGTGACTAAGCTCATATGTAGTGTGTGAGTTGTTCATATTGATTGGATGATCCCTATCGATTTTGGTGGACGCCAAAGGTCATTTGCGGTCAGGAGAGGTCAAATGGTAAATTCTTAGAAATTGCTTGTAAACACGGTATCTCAAGAAGGGTAAGTGTGACTAATCTCATATTTGGTGTGTGGGTTGGCCATATTGAGTAGATGATCCCTATTGTTTTTGGTGGAGGTCAAAGGTCATTTGGGGTCAGGAGAGGTCAAAAGGTCAAAACCTTGTAAACACGATATCTCAAGAACGTTACATGTGACTTTGCTCATATTTGGTATGTGGTTCGGTTGAATTGAGTAGATGAGCCCTATCGATTTTCGTTGAGGTCAAAGGTCATTTGAGGTCAAAAGATGTCAAAAGGTCAAAACCTTGAAAACATGATATCTGAAGAACATTGCATGTGACTATGCACATATATGGCGCGTGGGTTGGTTGTGTGAAGTAGATGATCCCTATCGATTTTTGGGGAGGTCAAAGGTCATTTGGGGTCATGAAAGGTCAAAAGGTCAATACCTTGTAAACACTGCATCTCAAAAATACATGTAACTAAGCTCACCTTTAGTGTGTGGGTTGGCTGTATTTAAATGATGATCCCAATTGATTTTTGTGAGGGTCAAAGGTCATTTGGGGTCAGCAGTATCAAAGTCTGAAAAGCTTGTTTGCATTGTATTACAAGAAAGGTAATTTTTGTAGGGTCCTCATACTTGGCATGTAGATGATGTATAGTGAATAAATGATCCCTATAGTTTTTGGTGGAGGTCAAATGTCACTTTGGTTCACAAGTGGTCAAAGTATCAATATCATATTTACACGATTTCCCATGGTTGGAGTCTTGCTTACTGCAAAATTTCACACACAGTATGTGGATGTGATATCGTGAGCTGAACCGTAGTTCTACTGTAGGTGGTCAAAGGTCACCCGGAATCTCAAAGTAGGAAGCTTGGATGCCTTGCATGTATTCTTTGTGGGTACATTACGGAGCACTGTCAATTTGAAAAACATTACGGAGCACTAGCTGTCGATTTGAAAAACATGTCAAAGCACTGTCAATTTGAAAAAAAAAGGTAGGCTCAAATTTCAGTGGCAAGGAATCGCTAAGCCTTTTGGCTTTCTGGTTATCTCACCTGGTTTTGCATGCTTATACACCCAAACACCTTAGCAATTTGGCCTTTGCATTTGTTCAGTAATGATTCCTTCAGGTTGTACACATATTTTGGATCATTCAAAGTTTTAAGAGGGCAATAACTGAAATCTGTAGATTTCACTGAACACAGGTCACTCTGCATTAAACTGGTCTCTCTGCCAGTGGAAGCAGTGCATGGATTATACAGTATGTCTCTTTAATACTGCTGTGCTCTGGTGGTAACCTAATCCTCATTCTATTATCACACCCCATTAATCACTTGCTTTCTGCTTAACTGCTGAATAAACACTGTTTTCTGTATGGAGGTTGCAAACAGGACAAATGGTAGATTGTTTTAAAGTAATAGCAAGTTTTATTTGGGAGCAGGTAAAAATAAATTGTGAGAGAAATACAAGGGGTGTTTTTCTCTTTCCGACCACATTGTGTATTATTTATTGATGATAATATCAAGTTTGATTATAGCATAAATACTGTACATATGGAAATGAAATATTTTTGAAGGATCACCAAGCATTACAAAAGTTGAAGGTATAGTAAGACCACAAAAATTTGATCTTTGATATCATGTAATATAAGTAATAAAATATCACTTGTGAAGATGTTACAAACATTGAGTATTAGCTTTTGCATAGCTCTGTTTCAGAGACTGGCTGTACATTCTTATAATATCCAGCAAGGAACCACAGTGCCCATTGGGCTCTTGTTTATACTTCCTTTACCTTACAGAAGTTGTGAGGAAAAGCATTTTCAACATGTTTCTAATTTTGTTTTGATTGCAACTTTATCAAGATTTTGTCATTTGTTTAGCACATTAAACTAACAAAGGGATCATAACCAGGCCTGTGTTATTCACTTGAAAGAATTGTATTCTCATTTTATTCATTGGATGAAGGTTAAATACTATTGGACAGTGCATTAAATCAGGATAATGTACCAAGAGAGGAGATTGCGGTTCAAATGCGTCCAGGAAAGCATTGACCTTAAAGGCGAAGTTTAAGCAAAAATTTAATTTTCATCTGTGGAAGAAAAATCAAATCTACACATTGTGGTGAAAATTCCATACAAATCAGACATGAATTTTTCAAGATATAAGTAAATGACGTCACTAGATTTGTGTTCCAAAGTGGGGTTGAGTGCAGCAGAGCTTATATCACTCCAATTAACTTCAATTTGACAGTATTTAATAGTGTAAGCAAGCAATAGTTTTATTTAAAATACAATAAAGAAGTAAAACATTTTAATAGCCATAATAAAATGGGACAACTTAGAGTAAAATGGAATCGCCTCATTGAGTGCATTTATCCATTACCATTAGTTTTATCTTGGAATAACATACAGTCACCTGATCGACATGGACCAATATAAGTCGCAGATTATTAACAAGTATGAATGAAATATAGACATTGTAATCTTTGGTGATGTTTTTTAACTACTTTGTCCCAAAGTAATTGTTTGCAGAACTTTTTTGGTTCCCTAGCAATGTGTGGATTTTGCTTCCCTTTAAATTTACTGTAAGATTACATATGTCTAATAAAAAATCCCCATTTTCTCTCTTTTTTTTCAGTCAGCTTGGTTTATCATATGTTTTAGCTACAAGTGGAGCAATTGGTACTGCTATGGGACTTAATTCACTTGTGAAGGTAAGTATTAAAGCAGCAGGATAATTTTGCTTCTGTTTACAAATGAAGCATTGACAAATCACGTATTACATGGGAGGCACCTTACATGGCCATGTGTAACTGTCTTGATTTCATTGGTTGAGGTTTTATGCCTCAGTTTCCAACCAATTGGTTCAAATTGGGTTGGCTTTAGGGGGCTGGCTTCAGCTTGTTTTCCAGTTGTGACTTATTGGCTTGTTTTTCACTACTCCATTGCTTATGGGGCAAAACCTCATCCAACCAATGAATTTCTTTGACAAGTTGGTAGCAGTGAATGCTCTATAACAGTGCTTCTCATCCGGGATCCAAGTGCACCCCCAGGGGTGAATTCTAAATGCTCAAGGGTGAAATTCGGGAAAATTGGGGAATTGGGGGTAAATTATACACAAAGGGGGGAATTTTGTGAATCGGGGAAAATTTGCATGAATTGAGTTTTCGTACTCAGAACTGAAAATTCATAGCTTTATCTGACCAGTAGCCATCAGTCAGAATATAGCGTGTATAACTGTACATAGTAGTACTAAACATCAACTCTCTAGTTGTATGAACGGAAGGTCACTGAACGAGACGATCTACGCCTGAAATTAATGAAGCTAGTTCCAGATGCAAAGACCCTTGTTCAAAAAACACCAAGCACAAAGTTCACCCTGAACAAGGGTCATGAAAACTCTATTAAGCGTATGTGTAAATCTGTGGCCTGTGTTCTTTAAGTATAAGTTTGAAACAAAACCTAACTAGCATGTTCTAGTTTTTAGTTTTTTAGTTTTTTAGTAATTTGATGATTTATAGTTCTAGGGGTAAATGGTGGAAAAAAATTTTCCCAAGTGAGGAAGTGGATCATAAAGGTTGAGAAGCACTGCTCTATAATAAAGTTGCACCTGGAAACTTTTTCATTTTTACATATCAGGAGATAGTAAAACAGATTCTGTATACTCATTCCAGTAATCAAGTGATTTTGATGGTTGTCAGCCATTTCTGCCATCTGTCTTCTCATTCCTTTCATCCACCTGTACTTTGAATAGTTGTATTCAGTTCAAAACCTCAACTAAATCTGCCTTTTATGGGGTATGCATGGGTCTTTGCAGCCATCTATGGTACCGGTAATTAAAATTATTCTTAAAATTAAGTCTGATGGACCCCATCAATTTCTCACCATAACCTGACTTTGAGATTCATCTATGCAGGGAGTCTATAATGTTGGGAACTACTGAATTACACTGAAATGTTCTTTTCAGCAATTCAGCTCTGACATACTGACAGATATTTGACAATGGAGAATTGTGTGGCATGTTTAAATGGCTGCTTTGCTTAAGCTTCAAAATATATTCAAAAGTTAAGATCACATGTGCATTCTTTGCAAGTAAGTGGAGGCTGGAAAATTGCTGGTCATCCTAGATTAAGCCCACCTTACTTTGACCCTGCCAGGGCATTCTTTAAACTGGCATTGTGCATTTTATCTGGTGCAAACTAAATTTGATAAGAATAATGCTCTACCCATATGGCCAAAGTCCATTGGCTATAATGGTGTATCACTTGTTTATCTTACATTCACAAGTAACATCACAGCTTTGTTTGTTCTGTTTTCCAAGAAAGCGCCACCATTGGTGGGACGTCTGGTTCCATTTGCTGCTGTCGCTGCTGCCAACTGTATCAATATCCCAATGATGAGGATGCGAGAGATCAGATTAGGTATCCCAGTATTTGATGAAGATGGCAACAGGATAGGAGACTCAAGGAAGGCAGCTAAGGTAGCGATAGCACAAGTGGTCTTTTCCAGGGTAATGATGGCTGCCCCTGGTATGGGTAAGTATTTCAGAGCTCTCAACTTCCCTGCTTTGAACAGAAAATTCCCTACAATCATGCCTTGTTTCTGCCTTTTTGCTTTGCCCACCCACACCCCTTTTATGTTCTCTATGCACAAATCCGGACAGCAAGTAATGGTCTAAATTCAGTCGGCCATAACTGGGGTCCGTCACGTTTAAATCTTTCGATTTCCTTGCTTACCTCTATCATGGATGGTTGTACACTAATTTGTATCTTATATTCTCCAAGTTCACTAAATATGAGGGTTTGAAATTCATGTAAACCATAAATAAAGACAATTTTTGGCTGATGGACCCCACTAATGGCGGCCTACAGTCACCTAAAACAGGCACCAATCGGATTCGTCTATATCCCATAAAACCTTTTGCACTCCTTCCCCAATCAACGTTACATGTGGATGTGTCATATTGGTGCATTGTAGACAACACGAAATGCAAATATTTGACTTTGTTCGATTGTAAAATTAATTTATTTCTTGAGAGTATCTCCTGAAGACTCTAAAAACATAGAAGCCAGGAGCATCTTGGCTTCACCACCTGGAACTTCCTCCCCCTTGTGCTTAGCCCATGGGCCACACCAGAAGCCCTGAGGTGCACCCCTAGGCCCCACCTGTTATTGGCTTTGGGTTTGTACACTCCCCAAAATGAATTTCCCTGTTTAGAATTCTGAAATGATGGGAATGGTGGATTGCTTCAACTTGTAAGACTAATGGCATAGAACCCCACACTGAACCAAGTCGTACCAAAGACTCTTAAAGTGGAACTTACTGCCATTGTTTGTGATGCTCGGAATTAGCAATGGAGAAGGGAGAATAGTCCAGTGGTGCGGGAGACTAGTCCAGTGGTCCGCACATGGGAAAAACCATTGTGGGTACTGCTGGATTGAACCAGAGGGTGTAGGCATAAAAGTCCTAGAAACTGAATCCTTTCAACTAGTAGAAGGAGTATCAAAGGCTTACCAGGTACATGTGGCTGTATCATGTGTTGATAAGATTGCCCACATGTGCCAGTCTGTGTGAGGAGTTAGGGCTTTTGAGGATGAGAGGAAAGGGGACAATTGGGGGGAAGCAAGCTTGGCCTCCATAGGTGGAAATCATTTGTATGCCCTTTGCAACATTCATCTTTTCAAATTTTCAAATAGTTTTGCATTCTTCATTGACTTTTTCCAGGCTGGGTAACATTTTCCAATCCATATCACACTGGTACCTGCTATAACCTGTTTCAATTTAATGTGTATTTACATAAAAAAAATATATATATTACAAAACCTGTAAAACAATCTAAGAAAATGAAATGTTATTTGCAAAATAAGCCAAAATCTAAGAAAATGAGAAGTAATTGGCAAAGTAAGCCAAAGTCAAAGAAAATGAAAAAGTAATTGGCAAAATAAGCAAAAATCAAAGGAAATGAAGAAAAGTAATTGGCAAAAAAAGGAAAAATCAAAGAAAATGAAAAGTAATTGGCAAAATTGGTAAAATTGGATTTACAAATATTAAAAAAGCATGTAAATAGTAGAGTAGGTGGAATACCTGTGGAAGTTAAATTGTCTGTAGGTTAGTCAGGAAACTACTCAACTTCAAAAAATGCTGTCACATACAGATTGGCATTGCTTGCCTTGACATGATGATGCTGCAATTGATCTGTCTAGTGCTGTCATAACTTGTTTGCTCCAGTTAGGCTCTATCGTGAAGCAGAAATACAAACTATGACTCAGCAGAAAAAATGTTTCATTCAAATGCCACTCAGATAGTTTCAGATGACAGAGTAAAACTATGGTCCCTGTTTAATTGCCTGGTAGTCTTGCAGAAACTTTAGGTCCTTAAAACTGTTGCTTAATGCCATGTGTGAAAAGCTTGGGAAGCTTGGAAGCTCCTTCTAGAGAAATTTTGGCAAGTGGAAGGAAATTTCCCTTCTCTGTACATGAAAATGTAGGGAGAATTGTGGGAAATTTTACTACCTTCCTGGGAAATAATTTTTACTTCATTCATGGGAAGTAAACATTTTTTCCAGTCCTGTATAAAGCCCTGAATGAGGAACTCTGGTGAAACTCATAGCCCTAGTAAAAGGAAGGGATGGACCTGAAGAAATCAGCAAAGTGACATATAAAAACAGTCAAGCTGCATCTCCCTAAGCCATGCTGCTGCATCTCATTGAGTGTCCTGGCTCTGTATGTACAGGCTTGGCCTTTGACATGGCCGTTACCAACCCCCAGTTTTGGAAGTAATTGAGAACTGTAGATCACCATGGTGGTAAGAACAAAGTAAGATAATGTTGGTACTTGATCTAAAAGAGACATTCATAAATTAAAACATGGGGATGTACATTTGAATTAGACAACTCAATTTTCCTGAAGGTATATAGCATTGCTCCTCTTGTCAATTTTCAAGTCAAGATTCAACAACACTTATTTCGGTCAAATAATATAAACCGTTTCCAATATGCATACAGAAATAAAGAACCGAGAGCTATCCACAAAAACGTTAGCAAAGTTTATGAGCATGGATAGCTCCATAGAAAGCACAAGTCAATAGAGCGCACAAAATGATGACAATAAGAAAAGAAACCACAAGAAACTTAACACAACTTTCAGCAGATTCTCTTCTTACATGGATCCAATATGTGTGTGAAAAACATTGATTTATTACATGGGGAAAATATGTTATTTGATTTATCTGTTGTGTCTGTATTCAGAGGAAAGTTCAAGTATTTTGACATTGCAATGTTAAAGGTGAATGGTAACATATGTGCTAATCCAATGTTTATTATTGGTACTGTAGAATGTGCTTAAAGGGATAATTACAAGAAAAGGAGTGGAAGTCATGAAAAATAATGTTTTAACGAATGCAACACAGTGCACCTCTATTGGTAACAAATGAACCCAAAATTTCACAAATGGGATCAAATAATTTTACCAAGGAGTCAAATACTACTACAAGTGTGACTAGTTTGGCACCAAGGGTACACTTCACAATGTATGCAACCATTGCTAGAAGTCCATATTTCCATGTCAAGTTAAATGTTCTTTATGATGCAACTAATGTGAACCATATATATCCACCCTTTTAGTACTGAAGGGAGTCCATCCCACCATACTGAGCTATATATTTATGAACACACAGTGTGTATGTAGCAGTTCCATATTACTGACTTTTTGTGTGGAGGTCGCCATATTTGCATTCGCTATCAGCTAAGAGGGTGCGTATATATAAAAATATCTCCTCTTTAAGTCTATTTGGTGTACAAAACAGTATTATTCTCTTTGGGTTTGGTTTATATGGAGCTATTCCATGATGCTGCAGTGCAATGGTTTTGCAGCAAATCCATATGTATATAACAATGGTAAATTATAGTCTCTCAGTATGGTCTCTCAGTGAAATCATGCATAGGATATAGGGGCTAATCCATAGTTACTGTTTTCAAATTAAATGCTGATAATGGTAATGATTGATCAAAGTTTGAATTACTCCACATTGATACTAAGAGGTTTGTAAACCAGGTGAAAAATGCAGCCATCCAACAATTTTTTTTCCTTTTATATACCACTAGTTTGAACCAAAGTAAAATTGTGATAGATTCACTGTATTTAATTGGAAGACACTGTATCTAAACTATTGGTGGTGTGGAACTTCACAGTTAAAAATGGCATGGTATTGTTTAAGTGACATTAATTGTTTCCCCTTTCTTCACAGTCTTGCCAACATTTATCATGAACAGACTAGACAAGGGAAGTTTCTTGAAGCGATTTCCATGGACAAATGCCCCCATTCAAGTTGGACTTGTTGGTGTAGCGTAAGTTATTGTTAAGACATATTTTCTGTGTTTTATTTCAAGGCAAACTGTCAGCTCTTACATAAAGATATTTGCAGTGTGAGGGAGCCCTTTAGACTTTTAATATGATGTCACTGAAGATAAATTATGTCCTCCATTTTAGGCAAGTGCCTGTCATGACAACCTATACCAAAATTCAGATAAGTTAGTTGAGGAGATGGACAACTAAGTCTCCATGCACATGTGAAATCTGTTCTGTGAATGAAGTGCTCTTCTTTGCTTGCCTCTAAAATGATGTTGTGTAAGTGTTGGTGCTAAAGTGCATGAGTGCACCATTCCCTCACACTGTTCTTAAGTCCCACAAACCCCAAAAAAATGCCTGCGAGAAATACCACCTGAAATCTCTTCCCTTCTCCATCCAAGAAAAAGATTGTGAAAGAGTGATATTCCTCCACATATTTTGAGCCGTAGAGCATACTTTGTGTCGTGACATTGGTTTGTAAGATTTATAAGTAATAAGGCCCAGTTCAGGTTCTGTTGAGACTCCTGCATAGGTGTGTTGTTAGGCTAGAAATGATCCCTGGTCAAAGGCACTGTCATGAGTGTGTCAGAGATTAGAAGGATCTTTCTCCCTACAAGGTCATCTTTGTCTCTGATGCACACATGAGCTTCATAGTTGTACTCCTAAAAGTCAAGTTAGGCTAGAATTCTACCTTGGCTAATTAATTAACTGGATTCTTACATGTCACAGAGAACCCTGAGAGGCATAAAATTTTACATTAACCAAGCCTTTAAAAGCCATGGAAAGGTGAGAACCTGCTTTAAAACTGTGGAATTTCATGGAATTTCAAGTTGTGGATAAATGCACTTTCTAGAATGACTAAATTGTAGTCTTAGTTCTGTCTTTAAAAATATTGAAGCGTACATTTTTAGCCTGAAAAAGGTTATGGGAAGTCATGAAGTACCTTTTGTAAGGTCATAAGAAGTCATGGATACCATTGTAAAGGCCATGGAAAGTCATGGAACACTTATTGTTAAGGTCATGGGAAGTATTGTAATACATATTTTTAAGATCATGGAAAGTCTTGGGATATCTATTGTTAAGGTCATGGGAAGTCATGTGATACCTATTGTAAAGGTCATGGAAAGTCATGTAACACTAATTTTAAAGGTCATGGAAAGTCATGGAATTGTAGTTGGAATGAACATTGGAACCCTGGGTTCAGAATTATGTATTCATGACATGAGGATGATGTTACTCCAGAATTTTTATCAGTTGCTGTGTGATTGTGCCAATTTTATTTTATTTTAGACATGGCTTGTACGTGTGTGCTCTTCAGCTTTGAAAATTAATATTTATCTATGTAAAGGCCTGCAATTGTAAATGGTCAATATTTAAAAGTGGGGTATTTTCTTGAGGATGTGCTTGTGGAAAAAGGTATCTTTTATACAATTATTGGGGGAAAAAATTGAAAATTCCTTTAAATCGTGTTTGAATATTTTTCCGTGTCTTGATTTTGCAGTCTGGTATTTGCGACACCGATGTGTTGTGCACTTTTCCCACAAAAGAGGTAAGGAACTGTTTTGCACTTTTAGTTTATTATCGTTTCATTATGTTTTATAGTCAGGTGAACAAAGGGGTTGTAGAGATTGAAATAATGATTAGCAATTAGGAGTTTTTAGCAAGTATGACTTAATGTTCATGCTAACTTCACTACCATATTCTAATAAATTAACCTTAAAAATTAATATTTACTGAGTTTATGAAACAGTCTTACTTAAATTTTGGCTGTATGCATCCAGGGGCCTTGTGAACAGTATTGAGTATTAGGGGTTGCACTCCATGCTGCATCATACAGGCAGTAATTTTACGGGTTGACTACATATTACATGTGCACCCATTCACTTCCAGTGATCATGGTGCCTCTTATAAAATGTTTTCTATCCTTGAGAAATTAACTGCATTTAATTTGAAATAACCTACTGCCAAATAAAATTCCAAATGTAACCTTAATAGTTTAAAGTAGATAGTTAGATGAGATTTAATGAGACACCAACACGAATGCATTATTTAGTGTCAGTCAACTTGTTAAAAAGTTGAGAGTTTAAATGTTTTTTGATGAAAGGTTCAAGTGCAAGTTTGGTGTACCTTTAGTCCCTTCTTACGACAGGCAGGAAATATTGTTGGCATATTCTGCACCCCCAGCCCACAGGTGGCTAACAATGGAGGAACTTGTTCAGGAAACCTGCCAGTTGTAGGCTGAGTAATCACGGTGTTCTGTGTGCATTTTATGACGATAGTTTTGGACAAACTACTTGCCACACACAACCTCCTCACCTTACCAGGATGCAGTTTAACATCATACCCAGGACCAAAGTTTTAAGTAGAAGCCAAAATGATGTGAGATACAGTTCTTAAGCACTCACAGGTTACTCTTAGAGCTTGCTTCCTCTTGGCTCTAGTGCTGTACAATGAAAATAAGTCAGTTGAAAATGCACACAAGATGGTGTTGTCAAAGGGCTGTGTACTGCTTTAAAAACATTACCAGTTAAGTCCAAGGGAATTTATACAGCCTGAAGCAGATACGTTTCCTTCATAATTTACTGTTGGTGAAGCTAGAAAGGAATTTTTTTGTTCAAAAGCCATTAAGCCATTGTCATGTTTTTCCATACAGCACTTTTCACCCAGAAAAGGCAAGGTTTAAGTGTTTAAAATTGTTGGTTAATATTTACATCCATTTTACACCTTTTGAATAATGCACTTTCTCACCAGCTCGTTGGCTGTCTCTAGTGTGGAGAGCGAACTGCAAGAGGAAATGAGAAACAGAGGACTCAAAGGAGACAGAGTCTATTTTAACAAAGGTCTGTAATGACAACCAAACAATAGATGCCATTGTCTTCCTTTGTGTACCCTTCCAACTCCAATGACTCTGAGATCACCCATCATAGCTGAGATGTATGTTCACTTGGATGATGTGGACAGTTAAGTGGCTGAGCCATCATTCTAATTGGCGGTGTTATATTCCTTTTGTGGGATGTCAGGGGTTGTGCTCAAAACAGATAGGAAAAAAACATTGCTCCTCCAGTCAAAGAAGTGCTTTCGTGATGAGAACCTTTTGAGACTTTTCAAGACTGTTTGAAATTCTTTTGCAATCATGAAATTTTGGTGTGGAACTAAAAAAAAAGTCATATAAATGGTGTCAGCTATTGGTTTCATCCTTTTTGAATTAAAGATTATGTTACTCTTCAGAGGAAATTCAAAATACTTAAACAGGTGTATAACCTGTAATTTGTCAAGGAAGAGGCAATACTTGTTAACTGTATTGCCTAGAACCTTTGAGATGGTCCGCTCATTTTTCTCATCACAGGGTCTGAGAAGGGAGATAAACCAAGCATGCATGAAATGCAAGTATCAACAGACTAGTGAGCCAAATAATCCTGTTTTACAGTACAGTGAGCATGACCTGCATAAATAAGGAACTTTGCTGATGGAAAGACCAGTAATCTATTTGGAGATTTTAATGACATGATTAAAACTTACATGTAGGGGTACTACTAGTGATATCATCAAAAAAAGAAATTACAAAATACCACATAAAGGTGAAAGAAGGGGCAGCCACCCCCTCCTTGTATGGCTATTTGCCTGAAATTGAATCAGACACACAAGTGAGGCCAGTAAGTAGTGTGTATTTTGTTTTATTATTCCTTCAGATTCAATAAATAGTATACATAAAGTTGTGTTACACCCCAACTTTGTCCATTCCGTGGTTATATCTCAGCAGAGATAATCTTATCTAACAAACTAACTCAGCAGAGATATCATAGCAATTTCAGCTCTTAAAGTCTGCTTCTAATCTATGTTAGCAATTGAGTGTGTGGAACTTGCCAAAGGTTTGAGTTCAAACTATTTTAGATTTTATTGTTTCATCCTTCAGAAAATGCATAGGATCAGTGCTTTAAACTTTTAAAGTCAAGTGAAGCCACATGGCTTTGAGGTGAAATGAGGTCAGTTTGTTTTTAAATAAGTGTTAACCAAGCAGCTCCATACTCTTCAGGATTTCCTGAAATCTTTTCATCGTGCTTCAGCTATTTCAAGTTATATCTTACAAGTTTTCTCCTGAAAGTTTGCGAATACTCAATGAGATAGCCCTTGTTAAAAACAAAATATATATTTAGATGTAACATTACCAAAGTACTGTACATGATAAATTGTAATATCAAGTTGTCATGATTATAATTTACCTTTGAAGCAATAATGTATCAAAAGAATTTTAGTTTTGGAAACACTTGCTCTTTTGTGAGCAGTAATGCATAAAACGCTTTAAGAGGCTGTTCAGCTTTGGACTTTCCATATCTTTAGAGAATGAATTTATAGGTATGCTCCTTGCAGAACAAGGCACCTTGTCAAAATTGCTGAGCTGCAGCCCCCTCAGCTAAGCTGCAGCCATACTTTGTTGCAATATATAGCTGGTCAGTTGCAGTGTTCTCCACTAGGTGATTTGTCTGGCTGCATCATTCGGACAAAATCTGTGGAGCATGTGTCAGCACCTGTTTGAATGCAGCCACCCACACAAAAGCCTTGACCAGTGGGACAAAAAAACAATACTTTCACTTTTTTGGTAAGGTTAAAATTGTTCATTTTAAGTTTAGCATGAAATATAGCACCATTTTGCATCTAGTCTTCAAATGTTTTTGGAGGGGCCTCCCCTGCAGGATGGTGGCTGGTGTCATCTGCCAGATCAGAGAGAATTGCCTGAACAATATTTGGACTTGTGGAGAACACTGAGCTATTGTGCTGTGTGTAGTAACACAGCATGGCTGAGGGAGTGCTGTTTGGTAGTGGTGCCTTAGTCACATAAGTTTCAGTTTGGATGGATCAAACATATTGAATCCACCCAAGACTCTCACCTGTCTTGCTGTAGAGCAGATGTGCCCAGGCTTGTGACTAGGCAAGGTGTGACTAGACAAGGTGTTGAAGGGTCAGGGCAAAAACTCTTCTAAGGGTTGGAATTTTTTTTGGAGGGAGACAGATGTGTACAAATGTATTGTGTCAATGGCACACTTCATTATTTTAAAGGGGATGATGTAAAAAAAAAAATCAAGAAGGGTTCACTTCCCTTGCCCCACTACATGCTATGGGCCCTGATGTGCACAATTGGACAAAAGGTCCCATAGCTCAGGCTGTATTAGTCATGTTGAGTCACAGTCTGTATAGTCTAGCAATGACAGAAGTGTGTAAATGGCTTCCCAAGAACAAACAGTATACTTTGCAAACCATCCATAGCAAATTCTTCGGTTTGACTCTGTACCTCATCTCATGGCCAGGTCATACCAAAGAAATGGAACCTACTGCCATTGTGTTTGGTGCTCAGCATAAGCTATGGAATAGGGAAAACAAACAAGTGAGCCACAACTGGAAAGGAAGTTGTGACTTACACTATTTGGTTAGAACTGAGCCACAAAACCTTGTCTAACTAACTGTGCTTACAATGAATCAACTTAGTTCTAAATCACAGGACACACCAGAGTGATTTTGGATTGAATAACTGAGTTATACAAGAATAGTGTCACAACTTATTGAACAAGCCATTGTAAACAAAAAAAAAATGAATAAAGTCCTTTATTTCCTGTCAAGGTGACTGTTAGACCAATGATCTGGACCGGTAGTAGCTCAAAGCTCTGCAAGCCAAGGCAGTGGGGCCTTTTTTTCTCCCTTGCCGCCACGCCCACCCGCCCTTCCTCAAAAAGTTGCCAGCACAGGTGGTGAAATTCTTGATACTGCTCTGTAATATCCTTTCTATTATATTTCTTTTATGTGGTTTTTAATTGCCAAATTTTTGCCTTGCTCTCCTTCTCTCCTGGTGGTTTTCTCTAGCCTGCTTACTGTAGCTTTGATGTCCCTCCCTTACCTTCAGCTAATGTTCACCAATTAGATCCTTTTTGCAGGCTGTCAGATTTCACAGGAATAATTGTTCCCCATTGCGTGGTGGTCCTGTGATGAATAAATCACGGAACCCAAAAACTGGTTACCATTAATCAGTTACCACCCATGCATTTTGTAACAGAACCCAAAAGTGGGTTCCCATGGTGAAAAATGACAGAACCCACAAATGGGTTTCCCTGATTTTTGAAATCCAACAGCTTGTTTTGTCCTTGCCCCATCTAGTTCTAAATGATTGTCACATTTTTCTTTTATTTGATGTATATTTGCAATCTTTTAGATCCTCTGCCCTTTGGGTATCTCGAGTTGAGTGGACTGAGAAGGAAATTAAAATATTGGAAGGTTCATGTCAGATAAGAATTATATCATGCCAGTACATTATTAGTTATCAATTTAAAAATAAATAACCTTGATCCAGGTGACACAACTTACTTATGGAAGTCTTTGTGTCTTTTCTACTTGTTTAGTAGTTTGTTAAACCTCTTGAGTTTATTAGGGAGGGTGAGGACACATTCACCTACAACAGACCACTAAAACAAATGTTCACTAGCAATGCATCCTTGGTGGGTCAAAGGTTAAGTTGTATCTACACCTCCATGGCAGGTGTCTGCCTATGTTCCATTTTGAATTTGCACAGTTATTGCCAGTGCTGCCAATGTAGTGCAGAATAATACACTTCACTGAGCAGACTGGTGTAATTGTATGCATGTGGACACAGGCAAAAACGTCATGGTACGTTTGACCTTGTGACCAACAGAACAAAGCCACCACTGGGTTGGGGGATCCTTCCCAAGAAAATTAGAACTTCAGATGCAATTTCTCAGCATCTGGGAAACATATTTTCCATATCCATAAAAAAAATTGTTCAAAAATTGTTGGTCATTAAAAAAAGGAGGCATGCGCCAAGTGCATCCCCACCCGGTCTTGAAAAAGGAGTGAAATTTCAATAAAATATTACATTGGATGGTTTTTGGTGAGAACTAAGGAACAAAGGGTAAGGGAATGATCGTGAGTGACGGAGAGCCAGGACTAGGTGTAGCAGATACAGTCAGGCTAACTTTGCAAACGGTAGGTAGAAAGGGGGAGAGAAGGGTGATGAGTTGCAAATAAGAAAGTCAAGAGGCAATAAAAAAGTCAAGAGGTAATAAGAAGGTCAAGACGACCAATGGAGGAAGCATTTGTGGAAAAGAGAGAAAATTTTGGTAGGGGGGCGGGAGTGATTAGAGATGAGAGAGTGCTGGGGGGGGGAGGGGGTGGTGATGAAAGATGAGGGGGTCTGGAGAAGAGGGAGCCATCTACTTGAGCTTTTGTTTTCCATAACTGTTTGAATGAAGATTTCACTTGTGAAAAAAAAAAGCAAAAAAAAAAATATTTTGCAACATTTTATCAAACCTATTGACAAAATCCCAAATGCAATTGAATAATTCATGACAACAAACTGATATTTGACAAAAAGTTTATTGATACATGAATAGAAAGAGAATAGAAAAATTAAAATTGAGTTAACAAACAAGGGTATAGAAACTTAAATACCTGCAAAGAGCATAGCATTGCACTTCTAGGAGAAATAAGGACTTTCACTACGGGACCTAAAAATATAATACAAAAGGCATTTGCAAAATATTCTTTATTACAAACTAAATCATCTACAAGTACAATAGCACATTTCTTCCTTTGCAGTTGTAAGACCGTAACCTCTGACCCCCCCCCTCCCCAAAAACAGAAGAGGTATACATTTTGTTTCTTTGACTAGCACTACCCAGAAGTAAAAATCCAACTCATTCTTTCTTCTGAAAAAAATAAATGATCTCAAAAGGTTGAGGGCATGACCCAGATACAGGATTCATAAATTTTGATTTTACATATGGATGGAAAGGAAGAAGTGCATCATTTGATATTTTTAATATTTTACCAGTATCTAATTCATTTGCATTACAATAAAACTATGACATCTGACAAATAATGTCATTGCAAAAGGACTGGACAAAAATTTTTGTTTTCCTTGACAATGTTTACCATTTTTACCAAATCATGGCAGAAATTGATGAAAAATTTAAATATTATGCAATTGATTCATGGGTAGAAATATTGCTTCCACTAAGTTCGGAAAGGTGTATCCAAAAATAGTAATACCTTAGAATCTTTTTGCCCAACTACAAAGAGGCATTAAGCCTATATTTCAAATTTCATGTCAGTGAGATGAGTTAGGATGCATATTGGCTTAATTTATTCAATACAGTCAAATGTTGTCCTTCAGTGGACTTATAGCTTCTTTAGGAAGCGGTGTAAAGTTCTGTTTTTCCAAATGGCTCATTGCCAGAGAGTCTGGTGACTTACCAAAAGTTATTCTATCACAGTTGCACTGCATGTCTGCTTCACAGGAAGTAGCAGCTTTCAGTTAAAATAAATGGCATTATTTATACACCTCTTTGATGAGCAGGCTTTTATTTTTGAAAGAGACTTTCTCTTACTTATATACATAACTTGTTAAATCTGGATAATAATGAGAGCCATGTTAAACAATATTAAAATCTCTCATAAAAATATGAATATTTCATAAAAAGTAATGAGGTACATATACCCTGTATATATTGCTCCTTCCTTTAATGCCTAATGGCAAAGACAGTTTCACATTACACAAAATTTTTATGCAATATTACACATGGTCCGGAGTTTTGACTCCTGTCCGGGTCAAAACCAAAGACTTCAAAAATTGGAACCTCCTGCTATTGTGCTTCATGCTCAGCATAAGCAATGGAGGAAAGGAAACAAGCCAATGAGCCGCAGCTGGATTAAGCGACTGGCTCAACTTAAATCAGTTGGTTAGAAACGGAGCCACGAAGAGATCTACCTAACTTAACTGAACATGGCATTTTACAATCAGACAGATGTTGGTAGAAGAGTACAGCTTCAGTATTTTTTTTTTCTTTTAATACCTTTTTTCAGTTTGCACTTTTATTCAAAAATTCCTGATGTCATTTAAAGACCCTGTGATGTCATCAAGTAGAAATTGCAATAACATTATCACTACAACCAATAGTATACTTTGAAGGCAAAAATAAAATTTTTCATTTTTAGAAGCAATCTCTGAATTACTTCTCATTCATGACTGGACACTCAATTTCTCAATATAAATAGAAAGGGAAAACATCATCTTTAAAATATTTATAAAAGGAACACACAAGCCACCTTTTCTTCCCTTTCCCCCAAATAACATATGAAAAATACATCTTTCAGATTCACAGCTATTTTCTATCCTTCCCCCTTACCCCTCACTTCCCTTTCTTCCTCCCTCCCTTTCTTCATTGAAAGAGATTGTACAATACTTTCAAAAATTACAAACAAATTTCTTCGAGCAATTTCATTCAAATGATTTCACATTACATCACTGAGTTACAATTCATCCCATTTCTGGCAAAATGACTTATTGCAAAAGCCCCAAATTTTGCAAATCTGAAAATTTTCCACTTCATAAAGTGAGGAATGTTATCTCAGTTGAAAAATCTTTGCTAAACTGTTCATTTAAAGTTTGAAATTGTAGAAAACGAAAGTATATCACAAAGGCTTTCCAATTTTTAAATGCTTAGAGAAACAAATTTGGGCAAAAATTGCTATTGTCACTATGTGCGTATGCCAAAATAACAAGATTTTGGCATTCGTCTCTTGCGTTTCGTCCGTACGCCACAAAGGAGACAAATGTAAGATGTATGAGAGATAGTCATCTATTGGCAAGCTGCAATGCATTATAAAATTAATCCTTGGAAGAATAGTATACATGATCTTTTACAACATAACAAGAAATATCATCATCCATTTCATTTTTTTTTCTTGAGTACAATTGAACAACAAAAATAAACAGAAAATAGTATTAGCCATTTGTACAAACCTGAATAGCAATGCAAAATGCACTTTAAAATAGGTGTGCAAAAAAAGGTAAGATTTTGTGATTGAAAAAATCCTGCCTGCCAAAATTATTATTAAATGTAAGGCACAAATTCAGTCATATGCATTGTAATGAGAACTTTATAAGAGATATTTTCTCATTTAAATCAACGACTTAACACAGCTCCAAGTTCCCATATCTTAAGCTGAGTAATTAACAGATTTATATAATAAGCTAACTTCATACATATGAAGTGTGGTATACTATAATACAGATTAAAAAACAAAATCCAGCTCATATGTATACGATCACAATGAGTTCATGAATATTCAGCTATGTCAACCATACATATTTAGAAACAATGAGGTCATAAATATTCAGCCAAAGGGGTAGTTCTTGGGAGATGGGGGATTATATTCCCCAAATTTTTCCTAGTCTCCCACTCCCAAATTGCACAAATTTTGTTTTGGACTAATAATAGTAAAGGCATACATATGCTCAGAAAATACTCTTTAATGTAAGACTTCAGTCAACCTTACCCCGGCCCCCTGCCCACCCAACACTCCTACAAAGCAAAGGAAGACATGTCCCTTAAAATGCTTGCTGTTCAGTTGTGCACATACATATTCATGATATGCTAAGTTTATGATCAAGAGAGATTCATCATGTTCTCTGCAATGAGAATATTGTATTTTGACATGTGTCATTTACCAGCCTCCAGCTCAGTCAATAAATAATAGCAGAACAAAATACTTCAGATGACAGCACCAAGGAAGTGTTCTCCTAAAAACATCAAAAGACTAATGAGCTTATGTGGAAAGTAAGAAGACTCATACTCACCAATCCAGTTAACCTTAGCCAGCCTGCCCCACCCTCCTCCAAAAAAAGAAACTAATTTTCCTTAACTGTGCCTGCTGTTCAGTCACATCTACTTCATACATATTCATGACTTGCTAAGTTCAAGATGACAAGCTATATAGAAAGCCAAGCACAGGTATCACTGCATCGCATGTCTCTCTATTTTGCCATCCAGATGTCTGTTGCACAACAATTGTTACTAAAGTGCTGTCATGCATGCATATTGGTAACAAACCTGCAGTACTGTGTATGATCGGTGATATCTAGTAGGCCATACTGAAAAAGCTGACGTCGCGTACAAGACCTCTATTTTACCCAGTTCTCTACAATGGAAATATTATTCGTTAAAATGTGTCATTTGCCTCAAGCTCAGTCAATAACTGAGTAGCACAACAAAATTCTTTAGGCTGAAGCAAGGTGGCATTATTCTACAAACATCAAAAGTGTAATGAAAGTAATCAACCTCCTGTTGGGAAAATAGTTTGAAATGACCAGTTTAGACCAGTTTAGACCAGTGAGAGGGAGTATCAGCTCTACTTGTTGAAACTATTGGGGAGTTGCCACTTTCCCTTTCCAACCAGTGTGCTATTTTTGAGTTGGCTATGTGCCTTCTAATCACAGTGGGGTATTCCTGACATCAGTCTTCAATACACTTCCCAAAAGTCACCTTATCTCACCAAGTTATAATTTCATGCTCTGAGTTTTAGGGTGGTCATTAATGTAACTGGGCAGTTGGGCACAGGAAAAACATAAGTGACTGGGCAATAACTGCCAGTTAGAAATGACTCTGCCCTTTAAAATTCTGTACAAAGCATCCTGTGAAGTGACTGAGCAAACAGGCCAAGTGAATGAAGGTGGTGGCATTTGAAGCAATAAAATTAGCAATAGGAAGCTTTCAGGGCCAAACTTTGATCAGATCATAATGAGGTGGATTTTATCCAGAGGAGTCTACAGCTCTCAATAACTTAGTACATTTATGAATTTCTACAACTGATGTAATGGTACCATGGGAGACACATCCCTCATTTGTTAAGCTTACCTCTCCCACCCCACTTATGAGATTTTGACTCTTCCTATACTCGTCAATTATTTTTAAATCACCCTTTTCTATCAAGTTTTTAATTATATCACACAAATATAACCCTTGACCCAGAAAAACTCTTTTTGTTTGGAAGAATTGCCTTCTGCAGCATGACCAGTGGCCACACAAACTATGACAAACCTTATCTGTAGTTATGTCATTTAAACAACTGCCTCAGAGCTTGCAAGGAGTTATTCTAATATCTTAAGGTCGATATCACATGACATGAATTTCAGCCAATGCAGAAAATAGAAGAATGAAACACAAGGCAATTGCTGGATAACATTCCCCTTTTATGACACACAAGGAATGCGGTGGCTCAATGCCACCCCCCTCCCCCCAATCCATACACTGCCTGCACTCTTAATTGCAAAAATGGTAGAAATAGAATGGATTCATAGAAAAGTTTTTTTCTTCTCAAAGTGAACTTGAGGCAAGCAGGAGTGATGTCATAGACTCCCATTTGCAGAAGTATTACTTCCCCACTTACTTTTTATATTTCACATCTGACATGTTTGTACAATGATATCATAAAAGACTTTTCAATATGAGTTTTGGCACTAATTTTGAAATACATGGTTTAAACAACAACCAATCCAAAAATAAGGTTAAAGGTAATATTTATCATATCATGGGAGGATATGATGTGATCCCAAAGCCTGGGATGGCTCAACAATAAATTTGATCTAAAATGGAAATATTGCATTTTAAGTGTGAAAGTTTCTCAAACAAAGGAAATAGCTGTAATCATTATCAAACCAGTCAGTCCCAACTTGCATCATTTGAATTTTGAAAGTATGAGTAGCAAATTATTCCAGAATAGCAAATAACTGAATTTCTCTCTGTGAGAAATATACTTATTGTAAAGAAGACTTTCATGTGTTGCCTCAATCAGAATATTTATTTTCATTCTGTGTAGGTAACTATAGGTCTCTTAAAGAGCCAGACCTCTCACCCCAAACTACAATTTTGGTACATGGGTGCCAAAATTCTCAATTGGCTCAGCTCTTTGACTGGCAGCTAATTCAAACAATGCAGAGTACCAAAGCTTAAATTACACAGCATGAACGGTACTGAGAGTGTTTTGGTTATATAAATTCTATACTCTCATTGAAGCAATAAACTGAGATCGTATCTGGATGAGGATGAATTTCAGACAATTGTGGGAGGGGCTTCAGTAAGAAGGTTAAGATAATTGGTACTGTTTGGGGTGAGAGAACTGAGCCTTTAAGTATGATTCCTTTCTGTAACACAAACACAACAATTCCTTAAAAGCTGCCAACTCAAACGTCACATGGAAGATTCAATCTCGTGTTATAAACCATACAGCAACAGTTACGGAGCATCAAAAGCACCCTTCAGAGTTTTTTCTCCTCTTTTTTAATGAATCTACCTGCAATGGACTTGGAAGACTTAAAATAACCAAGCACCCTCTCAAACCACATAAAAATCCTGCAAGCAAAACCAGCCTTAATAAATCAAAAAACAATATGTGCAATAATATAGCCAAGCAATTTGTCAAAAGCTGTTTTCTAAATATTTATCCAAATTCTTCTTTTGCATCTAAATATTTCTCTAAATTCTTTTTTCACTCAGCCAATAACATGGTAGCACCCATCAATCTGTCTCACTGATCCTTTTAATACTCAACCACATTTCTTTCTGAAGAAAATTTTCCACTTTCGGTCGAGTCTATCTGGTAAGACTGAAGAAAACTTCTTCTTTGCATTGAATTTAACCTTCTCTCTTACTGAGTTTCCCAGACATCCGGAGTGCGCAAGTCTGACTTAACCAGGTTCCACTGGCGCTGACACATCATACCTCCATCTACTCTTAGAAGTGAGCATGACTACCTGCCAATCTATCACAGATAGATGTAACCCCAGTCTCAGAAACACCCCAAGGCAAACTCTTTCAATGATTCCCCCATATCTTGAGAGCTTTTGGCAGCCTAGAAGGAATTTTGTTCTCACGTGAAACCCGGAGATCATACAGTTGTTGAAAAGAAGTCAGTGACAAATGATTCAACTGAGGGAAGGGTCGTTGAAAGCGGTCCATCAGTGAAAAGGCCAGTTACACTTGTAACATTTTCTGCACCATTAAAATGCTGCCGGCTTTCATCATAGAGAATTCCTAAAATATAGACAGATAATTAAAATTATCAATAAAATGTTGATTTATCAATAAATGTTAATGCATACAGTCAACACTTTAAAACAGGATTCCTGCCCTTAAATCAATTTTAATGCCTTTCCCAAGATCAAACAAAGAATTGTGTATGACCTTCGTTTTGACATTTCACTTACGTAAAAGTTCGTGTCCATTTCCAAGCACGTGAAAAGCACGCAGTCCTAAACATATATCATTTGCAGCATTAAGTTCTTTTTCCTGATTAAAATGTACACAAGTCACCTCGACACTCTTCTACCAGCATATATGCATACAGCCACTTAAAAATTGATGGTGGATGACTTGATTGCCAAGCAGGTTGCAATCAAATGACAATTAAACAATAAAAAATAGTTAGTTATTCCATAATGACAGGCCTTTATTAAAATGATTCTTGAAAAATACAAGCTTTGTTTGGAGAACCTCAATCCATACCCTTTCCCCACTTGAAAAAATAAACTCCATTTGCTAACCTTTACTTTTTTATGCACTAATCAAGTGTATGATGTGACCCTCCCTGCACACCCCGCCCCCACCCCCGGAGAGGTCTGTCAATGTTTGTTAGTAACCTCAAAGATTTTTGCAGACTGAAACACCCCTCTGTCAATTGTTTTGTCACACAATATATTTTCATACATTGACATACCCCTATGTCACACAACAAACCTAACATTGCACAGACTCAGATGCACATTTCCTGTAAAATATGAGAAAACCATGATTCACTTATTAGGTTGTTTTGACCAGGGTTCGTACTCTTTTCTCAAGATGAAATTCAAGCACTTTTCAAGGACTTTTCCAGGTGTAACTTGGTTTTTCAAGGACATCAAATTGCTCTTTTACAGAGCACTCCCAAATTTTTTCCTAGTATGAAATACTTGAACAAACTTTGAGGTTTTCAGGGAAAAATCCTTTTTAAGGATGACGGCACTGATTTAATAATCAAAATGAACTTCCACGTTATGCAAACACTATCATCTTAAGGAACCACTTAACAAGTATCATTCAGGCAAACCATCAACATTGTGCAAGACAATCTGTAGTTGAAGGGACATCTTGCAGATTTTCATAAAAAGTACTATAGGGCCCACATGGAACCTTGGACCAAAATGCCCCAAAATGTAAACAGATCACTAACATAGCATGACTTTCACAGGCCTTCCACTCTATTCAAAATTACCTGGAGGAAAAGTTAATCACTTGCAATACTTCACAAAATGGACCCTATGTTCCACCTTGGGCCTTGGACTCCAAACACCTAAGGAGTCAGGAATAACTAGTCCTTGAACAGGACTCTATGCTTCGTTTTACTCTACACTAGAGTAGGTCCCACCGTTAAGCGTAGTTACATGGTCCTGTTCAAGGACTAGGAATAATTAACCTGAAGGTGCCACTAAGTGAAATCATGACCATTGCAACAAACCATCAACATTGTACAAGACAATCTAAAGGATTAAGCAATTCACAGAATTTTATAAAAAAAGGTCATAAGGCCCACATGGGAACTGAGAACTAAGCTTCCAAAACACTGTATGACCCCTAATCAAGTGCAACTATATCAGGCTGGCAGCTCTGTCTAACATTAAGTTGAGGAAGGACTGACCATTTTGCAATATTTCACATTGTGGATCATAGGGCACATTTTGGGCCTGAGACAGAAACTTTCTATACAACCAAAAGAACTATTAACAGAGGATCACTAGATCAGTATGACAAATCATCAACATTGTGAAACACAATTTGTAGGAGGAAAAGGATTTTGCCAACTTTCATGGAATGGGCCATATTGGCCCTGGCCCATATGGAACCTTGGACAAAAATTTAAGAATGTCGTAAGTAATCCATCAGGCAAGCATCTTTATTTCAGGCTGTTAACTGTTTTAAAAATTAAAATTAAAAAAATTATTGTGCAATATTTTACAACATGGACCCTACGGACCATATTGGCCTTTGGACTTAAAATTCCTGAACACCCTGAAGGTACTAAGTATAGAGTATCACTATGACAAACCATCAGCATTGTACAAGAGAACTGCTGGAGGAGAAGCATTTTGCAGATTATCATAAAATGGGCCACATATGGGACCTGGGTCCAAAATTCCTAAGCACCCCACAGGGGCCCCACCACCCAAAGAACACTGTGCCCAAATTTCAATCACATTCATGAAAGCACATTGGAAGAAAAAATTTTGAACAAGTGTGGACAGATAGATGGATTGAGTGATCCTGCTTAATCAGTATGGGTTTTTTTTTTAAGGAAAGGTATACCTGGGCCCCGGCATTATATAGCTCACCCAGGGCTTATGGTGTCACCCTCTTCAACTTTTAACTATATTTTGTAATAGAAAAGCCCTTCCTGTCAGATTCATCACTTTCTGGGCTTATTAGGTGCAAAACAAGTGTTGCACTTGTCCAGTGACGATCCTGAAGGCATCATTGCACTTGTTTCACACAAGCGACTTAGCCTAACACACTATATGATAGGCAAAGTGGAGCCTGTACACGGAAAATTTTGCCGATTTTTGTAAAGTGTGTGATCGTTTTCTGATCATAAAATCAATGGGTTTAGATGGTTTAAAGGTGAATTTGCCAATATTTTAGATGATAAGATTTCTGTGAACATGTGTTTGGTAAATGTGGTTTTATAAAATTCAAGCACTTTTCAAGGACTATGATGCAAAAGTACAAAATTCAAGCACTTTCAAGGCCTTGAAAATGAATGATTTAAATTCAAGGACTTTCAAGGTTTTCAAGGACCCGTGCGCACCCTGTTTGACCTTACATTCAATAAAGAATTCTGCCCTTGAAAGCGAACGTCATGACTTGGCCGATAACATAACGACTTGGCTGATTTGACAACAATAGAAAACTGCAGACATTAATAGGCAGTCACTGGACCATGTAATCTGCAACAATATTACTTTTTGTCAGTTGTGTAACAAACAAGGACTCCAAGGACAGGATAATTTTGTCTAAGTTTCAAGGGAGTAGGTTCTCTAATGTTAAGAACTTTGATACACCCTGCAACACACCTTGGAAAAACATGACACACATTTGACTCACTGCCCAGAGGGTGCATCCTACAAATGATAACGGAATTGGAGTAGGGAAAACAAACCAGTGAGCCACAACTGGAAAAAAAGGCTGTGGTCAGCTCAACTTGAACCAATTGGTTGAAAACTGGGGGTAAAACTCCATCGAACAGACCAACTAACCTACAATTGATAAGTTCATTATAGTACAAACCTGCCACACATGCAGTCATCTGACAGGCCACAGAGCCAGCGATGAGCGCCCTCAGTCCCAGTCGAGAGATTTCAGAAATCTTTTCAGGTACCAGAGGGGCAAGTCCACCGATTAGAATCCCAACACTTCCAAAGTTAGAAAACCCACACAGGGCATATGTTGCAATCACTTCTGATCTTGCCTATGAAAAATTAATTGAAGTAAAATGCATATGAGTTAAACTGGGAAATGTCCCAGTGGAAATATTCAATAACACTTGCTTCATAATTGGCTGTGTTAACAGACTGGTTCTTATTTTAAAGCTGTCTTTGTCAACTTTTAGGGGAGATGCAGCTTTTTTAATTTAAATATGGTTCACCCTCTTGATGACCAGTCTAGCCCATTGAAGACTGGTCCTAAAATTCACTGGAGGTGTAATCATTTGACATTAGATAGCAAACTACCTACCAAACGTTCTGCCAATAGTGGGATTTACCCCTTGAGTGCACAAAATTAATTGACCCACTCAGCCATTGTACCAGTACTCAGCTGCTGTAATAGTGATGTAGTTGTTCCTATCTGAAATACATTTTAATTTTTGTTGTAATTCATTAGTCACTAGTTACCCTTCAAATTCAATTTGCTGTTAATTATAAGAACCAATTAGTGCAGTAAAATGTTTGACAGAGGTAATGTTACCAACTTGGGTAGATATATAATCTCTTCTGTTTTTTGCCAAAACAGGGGTGTTTGGTAGTATTGTAATCAAACCTGCTGCTCATTGAAGCAGCTAGTTGGAGTAATGCACCAGGGGTCTGGTACGTACTATAATTGAGAACCACAGTTTTCTCTAAAACTGGGGTAGCCATGACGGATCTCCCTAAAGGCCAATATTCCGTAATGTTTGTCAACTTGAAATGTAAAATTCATGTTTGGCTTACTTATGTTACTTATTATTGCTAGGCTCTCAGGATAAAACATTCTTCCTTTGCTGCTTAAAATATCCTCAATTCTCTGCCTAATTACATCCTTTTGTCCCAGTGGGCACATGAAGCACATTACATACACATGTGATACTGTCAGCTTCCACATCTGACTAATTGATTTACAGTCCCAGACATAACAAAATACAGAAAAGATTATGTGACATTTGTGATTAGCTAGCAGGGCAGTCAAGTATCTGTTTATTGGTAATAATTGCTTTTCATGCAGTGCAAACACCATGGAAATATACATCACTTGAAGGCACAAACCATGTATTGGATACCAGTGACATCCCACATGACCTTTGATGTCTTTGCTGATTCTGCTGAAGCAAAGTCACAGCATACGAACATTGCCTGTTTCAAAAGTTTCCTAACAAATTTACAAAGATTTCATGACTACAGTAACTACCAATATTGTCACATCTATTTTTAATTACATGGTGTTTAGGTCATGAGTTTCAGATCCCATTCTTGTGAACAAGACAATACACAATACATACTCAACTACAAAGAATTGCACCAAAAAATACCAAAGCATTGGTTTTTATTGCTTGTAAATAATTATAAGAATAGTTCAAGCAATGCACCAAGGTCTAATAGTCAAATTAAATCATTGCAGTGGAAGTTTTCCCTTACAGAGATGAAAACAAACTAGAGGTTCCTTTCCTCTAACATGTTATCCACAATTCTCAGCATGGGGAAGGGGTCTAAGGAGAGGGTTCCTCTTTGAGAAAACTTTACATCAGAAGGAGGTTTGGGTGCAAAAGGTGGCACCTTCTTCTGTTTTTTCAGTATGTTAATACATGGAACAACATTTCTGTAAAATATTCCAAATAACCTTCAAACTCCTGACCCCACCCTTGGTCATTCCAACCACGGTGACCAATAAAATCATTTTGTCTAGCAAAATGGGATTTTCTAAGAATTTGGCTCAAAACTTTCCATTTCCTGAAGATGTACTGAACATTCATGTCTTTGCCCCTTGCCAACTTACCTGTAAGGCGCCCTCTTTTAGGTAGTCTTTCAATTCAGAATACGCGACAAATTCATTGACAAATGTTTTGGTGCCAATCAGACCAGCCACTTTAAAGCAATCAGGACCAGGCTCCACACCAAGAAGTAAGGCAAAGGGATACAGCAAATAGCTACACAACAACTGAAAATAAAAGAAAAGGAAACTTCATGAAGTGGGTGAAGTCACTCACATCGGGTTTAATGCTAGTCAGTTTGTTAAATGGAGGTTAACAGCCCAGTTTCCAGCCTACTGGTTCAAGCTGAGCTGGCCACAGTCTTTTTATTTTCAGTTGTGGCTCACTGACTTGTTTTCCCTACTCCATTGCTAAAGCCGTGCATCAGGCACAATGGCAGTAGGTTCCATTTTTGTAAGTCTTTGGTATGACACACCCTTTCCAGCCAAGAAGTTCAAAACTACCTAGTGGTTTTACTTAATATTATGTATGTGGCCATGAACGGAAACTTTTCTGATATGAGATATTACAAAAATGTCTGCGAAAGGGTTAATTGCAGACAATACATACAGTGGGCATATTCTAACACTCCTGGCCCTTAGCAGGCTAAAGTGCAAGGTGGAAGCATGAAGGAAAAAATTTATTACACAATATAAACATCATTTATAAGTCTAAGATACAGCCACTATAAACCACTCAACACCATTCCTTATTCCCCAGAATAAGTTGCTAATTTTGCCATAGCAACTGGCTCAAACAGCAACACCTTCATTCATGCTGGTGTATGTATATATATTAACCCACCAAGTACAATGGATTCATTTGCAAAGTCTTCTGTTTGGCACAGTACAATACATTCCAATCACATTCAATCACAGACCAAAAGGCATTTTCTTTCATTGCGCTTGGATTCATGATAAACGCTAGTTAAACAAACATTCAGATTTTCCAACAGCTACACTAAACAACAGGTTTTCATGTAAAGAAATCTTTGTCGGCCTGAAAAATCCCAATTAGGTGTGTGTATTGTCGGACAACAATATAGTTTCTGAGTACAAAGAGAGATAACTAAGCCAGTTGCAAGCAGAATCTAGAGCATTTGGAGTTTATTAGTTAGGTAAATGAGATTTAAAAACACACCAACACAAATGTGTTATTTATTGTCAACAAGATCAAAAGGTACATTTTAAATAGGGTTTCAAATACAGTTCAGGTTCAAGTTCCGTTTCAAAACAATTGAAATACGGGGCAAGCCCTTCATTTCAATGGCCTCTTCCCACATGGGGAAATACAGAGGTCATTGCAAATCTCCCATAATCGAGCCAGAATCACCCATGACAAAATCTAGCCCCATGCTCTCCATACAGCACCTTCACAGTTGATTAAGAAGTGTAAATAACGCTTTCATGTCCCACTGACCACTCTGCTCATTGCCTGACTACACTGAGATAGCAGCACAAAGCTTCCTTATGTAGTCACACGATATCTTCATAGAGAAGAGTCTTCTGGCATCCTATCTGCAACTTTATGGATTACTGGGTCAATATGCAATTAATGAAGTAGAAATATCCTGAAAAAGCCTCAAAATCAGGGTTTTTTAGCACAGAGAAAGTTAGCCTAATCCCACACAGCCATTAAAGAATGAAAGAAAAACAAATTTCATAAAAATCCACACAACTTTCAACCAATTTTCTTCAAAAAAATTGACTTTTATTTTAAAATCTGTGGACTTCAAAACATCCTCAGCAATCATGTGTACAAGTGGGGCTATGTAAGAGTATTTTCTTACCCAAATCATTCAAAAGGAGCTATTCTGAAAACAAACATTTTATGAATACTTACACTGAATGAGAGGCCTTCAATGTCTGCCATGTGACCCAGCCATTGCAGGGTCATGTCAATAAATGCCAAAAAGGACACAAATGCAATCAGGTTGCCGATGATGTAGCCACAGACTTTTGTGCCATCGATAGCACCATTGCAAAATGCTTCAATGGCGTTCTTCTCCTTTCTGAAATGGCCAAACAGAATAAAGTTAGGTCACATCTTCAATGGCTGAATATTAGACAAAACAGGTCCTAAAAGAAACCATTCAATAGAGGCTTTGTAAATACGTCACGGAACCGCCATGCTGTAGGACATTCATGCCAAATACACGTGGCTTTGTGCCGAGCGCACTGCACAGAGCGCATTGTGGTATGCACAGTGTGTACACATTCAACGAGCACGCGCGCCCAGTGTGGTTTACTACGTAGTCACATGTACTCCAACGTGGCCGCCGGAGAGTATTATGATATCATGTGAAAAACCTCTACATTTAGTATATTGATTAACTACGGTTTGTTTAACCGACTGTTTTTTTTTTGGAAAATTTTGCCCAATTATGTCCAAAAAAAAGTTGGTTGTTCAAATGAAGTGGAAAACAATTTACATACAGTAACATTTGATGTTTCTGCTATAGAAAACTAATAATTATTTTATATTGTATTTTTTCCATTTCTATTTATGTTTCTATGATTTTAATGATGAATGGTAGTCCATACCATTGTCTTAATACCACTATTTAATTAAATGCACTTTTGCAACATTCTGTCTTATGGAAGTAGGGAACTAGTCCATAGCAAATAAAATCTTCTTTTCCATTGGACAACCTCAAAGAGAAAGAGTGGGGTTACTCTCAATACAATCTTTTCCCATCAGTCAACAGGAAGAATGCTAAATATCAGCTTCCTTTGTTCAATAACATTTGGAAATGACAAGTAACATCATTGGTGTCCACAATGTCTGCATCAGACTGCATTTAATTCACAAGAAACACAATGATGAGTGGCATCTACATCTTTATGAGAACAATGCCTGACACTATAAGGGGTGGAGGACCAAAATTTTCTTAAGCAAGTACAACCACCATGTGTCAATCACTCCATGTCCCTTCTCTCACCACAATCCACCAGCTTAAAGGGGAAGTTTCAGCAAAAATTAAATTTTCATATGTGAAAGAGGAACAAAATCTACACAGTGTGGTGAAAGTTCCATTCAAATTGGGAATGTATTTCTTGAGACATCAGTAAATAAAGTCAGTAGATTTGTGTTCAAAAGTGAGCGTGAAGGCAGCAGAGCTTATATCACTTCCTCACATTGACAAGAAATGCTTTGTTTCACTTTGTTTTATCAGGGTGTTGTGTTGACCTTGAAGTTAATAGGAGAATGACCTCCCCTGTGGGGGATGCAAAGTTTGTAAAGTTCTCATGCCACTTTATGCAATCACATCTTAATAATATGGGATTTTTGAGGAGAAAATCCAGTATAAAGTTTAAAGAAAAACAAAAGACTGCCCATTAATGTGGGGATGTGATGTCATATGTGCTTGCTTCAAGTTCACTATTTGTTGAAAATGTGAAAACTTTATGTGCTCATATCTTGGGAACCACACATCAGATTTCAATGCAAATTTCACCAAAATGCTCAGATTAAGTACCCTCTAACATACCAAATCCTGTTGTGACCTTAAACCCTTCTTTTAACCCCCCCCCCACCATACGTTCACCCACCAACAATGCACTGTTGCCTAAGGTACACCATGAAAAGTGAAAACTTGAGGTACATAAAATTGTATTTCAGAGCACCCTTTTGAATAGTGTGGGCCACTTGAAACAATAAATTTTCTGACAGCTGTTTTCATCATAACAAATTGATGTCCAAGTGTATGGCACCCTCCTCAGGAGCAACTCTCAAGACTTCGAAATTTTACGGCACTACCACAAGACCCACACTACTTACACTGGGTAAATCCTTCACCCACATATTTATATATAAACATTCCTTTATAAGATTCGTAAAGCCTTTGAAGTCCAATCAGCAATCAGCTGCCATTACACTCAATTTACTTCAATAGGTCACAGGATCATCACTTGATACTCTGGTGCGCTATTTCCAAGTATTGCTGGTGGCAGTCATAATGCAATGCAATTGGTGTGTTGAAAGATAATATTACAATGTAATAATCATGCATGATATCACAAGGCTTTTGATGGAGTTAAATAAACTGTAATAGACAAGTTGCATATATGCATGCATTGGCCTTAGAACGGCAAATCGGGTGGATCATTGCAAATCTTTTAAAGGAATGTTTATGTCCTGCACCACTGTATTCAGTCTGGGCAGGCTGCATTCAGTCAAGGTAGGTGTTATTGCACTTTAAGCCTCTGCTTTAATTGATTAAGTCTGAAATATTAATCTAGTCACCTCTCCTAGTGGTGTATAAACACTCTGCTCAAGCATTTTGCATTTGCAAGGACTATATTAGCAGTTTCAATTCACTCAATATTAACCTTGCCAAGTGCAAGGTCAATAACAACTTCCTGAGCAATTCTGTTCAACACCATTCATCACCTGTTACAATCATTCAGCCAACCAACAGACGTGATGTCATCATGGATATGGTATTGTAGCCACCTGCAGCTGCTGTAGACATCACATGTACATACTAATTATACCTAACTCTAATAATCCAGACTGATAGATAGTCCCTTAAACTGGCATTCAAATTTTAATTATAAATATGTGCCACCATAGTAGACCATACTTTTTACTGGACTGGGAAGAAAATCCATGATTGATATTTAACAATCAAAGGTAGACTCCTTGAACCATAACAGATCCTATATTGTTCAGGGGAGACCCCATGCAGGTGGGACCATCTCACGACCCCTGCCCGCCCTTTGTGTTGTAGTTAGATGGACTTTCACAGCCCAGTTTCTAATGAACTGGTCTAAATCAAGTCATAAATGTGTTATAAATGTCAATAGTATAGCTAATTTGCGTTATTTCCTTTTCTAAAACCAGATGAAGTCATGCCATTACACTAAATAAAAAATCGTTCTTACACACAATCGATTTTGACAAGACCACTATTGGCTGTTTTTGGACGTTCAGTCTCCGGATAGAACATTTTTGCTGCAACCAGTGCTGCTGGTGCAGAGATGATGGAAGCAGAGATCAAATGAGCGGCACTTATACCCATGTTGATATATGCAGCTAAAACACTTCCTGCAATGGTGGCAAAACCTCCCACCATCAGGGAATGAATCTCTGACGAAGTCATTTTCAATAGGTACGGTTTGATACACAATGGCACGAGAGTCTGAAAAAGAAAAGTTAAACAAGTAACCACCAATAATAGACAACTACTACCCTCCCATGGATAACAATTGAACAAAGCTACATTAGCTCAAATTACATGGTGATCGCTGGGGAGGAGGGGGGTAAGGGGGAACCATTTAAAGAAGAAACTTGAAGATAACAATTACATCAACATTTTTTTAAATAGAAAATTTTCAGAACACAAAAGATTTCCCAAAAAGAAAATGATCAGGTGCAACTCACAAGGCCTATGAAGTGTCATATTTAACACTATAGCCAAAAATTTTCTTGACACTTTGTGCCAAACTATAAATAAACACCCCATACAAAGCAAGTATCTCCCCCTAGGATTGTGTTGCACATATACAACCTGAACAGATATATTTGCATGATAAGGGTATACTACATTTGATAAACCTGCTTAAAATTTTCTGTAACATTTGACCTGCTCAAACTTGATTGATATGCCTACTATCACAGAAAAATTTTTTGCTTTCTTTTTTGTTTTGGTTTAATTTCTTGTACTTGCATTTTATTTCACCAGAACAAGGCTGAAACCAAAATATTTTATGACAACTCGCTATTTGACCATCAATACATACCATTCCTAGAAAGACATTGGCTGCTGCACTGAAGGCCTCCACCCCTGATACACCCATGGTATGGTGCATGATCCAGGCAAAAGCCTGGATCAGCTTCTGCATCACCCCAAAGTAAAAGAGCAAGGCAAAAATAGAGCTAGCAAAAATAACCACAGGAAGCACCTGCAAGAAAGAAGAAAAATTTTATCAACACAATATCAGTTCTAGTTTGGTTTAAAACACATACCAAAAAAACACAGCTGGGAAAATAATTGGTCTCCAGTTTCCTGAGGCTGTTTAGTTTCATAGTGAAACTGACTCAATGTTTAAAGTGTCTCTTTGAGCTAGTGGCAACATTTCAACCTTGGGTATAGGCTCACACAGACAAACCCAGTTGAGGAAATAATGATCCACTGTGTCCACAGTCCTGACACCACTTATTTTTATGAACTGACTCATTGTTTAAAATGGCCCTTACAGCTGGTGGCAAATCAGCCCTAAAAACAGTGTTCACATACATTCAAAAGTATACAATTACATGACTCCCAAGGACCTTAACTAATATTTTCAGGACATTTGTAAACAGTCAGATCCAAATTTCCACTTTTCGCTTCAAAAAAGTATACATGAACATTGAGAAAATCGGAAGACCAAGTCTACTCCCTAAAGTTGTCTCAGTACCATTTTGGAAAATTGCTATTTTCACTGAATTTCCAGGTCTGGGAATTCAAAAAGCAGGAGAGAGATTACAGGGGCTGGATTGGAAGGGAGAGCCCAAATATTTTTCAATGGGTCAGGGCATGATGCAATTCAAATGCATTCAAGCAGTTGGTATTAACCAAAAAATTTTATGCAGATTGAAATTTTGGATTAGGGGCCAATGTCCCCGCCCTCCTTCTCCTGTGAATCCTAGCTTCCCATTTTTAAGCAAATAATCCTAACTTGTTACACCAGCACTTCAGTACTTCTGTTTATGAGAGATACAGAAATATAACATAGCTGGATGGAACCTACACCATACATTCTTCTCACTTTGAGTTCATGAAACCAAAAGTGGCAACCTGACTTCTTGCAAGAAGCCATATGGGCAAAATCCCAAATATTAAAACAATTCACTCCAAATTTGAAATGCACATTCATGAAACATGATGTCTGAAAAATTTCAAAAACATATATTACAGTGCAAAACAGTCCTACTCTGATCTTCATAGGACACTAATGGGCTGAGACATAAAATATTGAAGTCTATTTACTCATTTTAAAAAAGTACATTAAGCAATAATATGTGGTGTCGCTGTTGTACCACTAAAATTACAGTCTGTGTATTTCCTTGGTTTTTTTTTTTTTTTGAAATTCACTGCACCTTGTAACAATATGTGATACAGTGGCAGTACTGTTTTGCTTATAGGGGGATTTTTTTAAGTCCTCTCTGTGCAACATGATATGCAAGCAAAAAGGTAGCATTCAAGGTCATAAAGACATTTTTTTATCTCAAAGGAAAAAAAAGCAGGTGATGTGAGTTGCATAACAAGAAAATCAAAAATTATGGCACAATGGACTATTTTGTCTAGAAAGAATAAATTTCAACATTCAATATCTCAACAATGGAATAAGCTACGACAATGGGAATTGGATGAATAAGATTCATTTTACAACCACTAAAATAAATACTTTAAAAATTATGGACTTAAGGTACACTTTAAGAGCATTTTATAAATTTTACTCACAATGAAAAGGAAGAAATGTGACCTGAGTGGGTCTGGACCAAAGACAAATCTAGCTCCAAAAAGGGCATAATTCAAAAATATTTCAACTTGTGTCCCCATCCATTTGAAAGAGTAGAACCCGACATCAGTTCTCAAGATGAAAATACCAAACAAGACTTGAAGATAAAGGCCCCATGTTACAGTTGTCCAGTTAATCTAGAAGGGATGAAAGACATATAAAAGAAACTTAATTAACAACCAATAACATAGGCTTTTATGTCATGTTACAATCTTTGAATTCACTACCGCCCAAAATTATAAAAGTGAAAAAATGCTTCAATATTCACAAATTCACAACTAATAATGTTGGCTCTAAAGAAAATAAATGTTGCAATATTAATTTCTTGAAATGTCACCTAAGAAGTTGATTAACCCAAAGCTGCAATTATTGAAAGCAGTTGATCATCATCCCAATGTTACAACAATTTTACTGGGTAGTAAACAGAAATTTGCAAGTGGTAAAACTCTCTCTGATTGACATCAAATTCAAGAAATTATCAACAGAATTAGGAATAGGAATTGTGAATTGTGAATAGGATTGTGCCTGGGTAAGGATGAGTTTTAGATGGTTATGGGAGAAGATAAGACTTTTGTTAGTTTGTTAGTTAGATGGAGTTTAATGGCCCAGTTTCCAAACCTTTTGGTTCAAGCCGAGCCAGCCACGGCCTTTTTTCCAGTTGTGGCTCACTGGCTTGTTTTCCCTACTCCATTGCTTACGTGGAGCATCACACACAACGGCAGTAGGTTCCTTTTTTAAAGCCTTTGGTGTGACTCGACCTGGGAAGCGAACCCGAGCCTTCAGCGTGAAAGGGGGATGCTCTACCGTTAGACTAAACACATGGTTGGAAGAAGCTAGAAAGTATGGGTGGGAGAATTGGAGCTGTCTGGAGTGAGAATTCACCTTCAACAATCAAATGAGCTTTGCATTGATCTGATATGTTTAACTGGGTTATTTTTGTGGATTATTGATTAATTTATTTAGATTATTCCCACATCTGTTTTTGTATTGTTTACCAAACTTCTCATTTTAAAATATTTTGTTGTGGTGTTTCATTGTACTGTTCTTTGTTTATACCACTGTCAGGCCTGTGGACAGACAAGGTGAAACATAAGTTCCAGGCCGGGGCAAAAATATTTTCAGGGGAGCAAAAATAGACTGAGATGTATTTTTAGGGCAATGCCAATTTTGAAACTTTTAGTGGAGCCTAATCACTAGCCTCGGGGAAAGGTCTAAGGGTAATAGTGTCTTGCTCTCTCTTTTCAGGAACTTAGTTGATATGTTCCTAAAAAGATGAAATGTGGTGTCACACTTAACATTATTTCTAGCCAATATTCTTTGTTTCATTGCAGATTTCCTTTTTTAAAATTTAATTGAGTGGGGCATGTTCCCCTCTGGCTATGCAAATGGAAGCTCTTTCAAGGAATTTAAAACCCTGCCCAATTCCCACCCCTAAAAGACTCAGGCTATGTAATGAACACAAGAAATGATCAGGCTTTCAACCACATGCATAGTCAATTCCGTTCTTGACAAATTTCCATTTAATTTTTGCTTAGTCAATAAATTACAACCCATTACACAATGAATTTTACTCAGAAATACCCTGTGTATAAGAAATTACAATAAAAACAAAATATTGGAAACAGCTAATGTTGCAATTTGAACACTGAAGCAAATCATTGGCTATGTGCCAGCTGACAGTATGCAATAACAAACATTGAAATAGGTTTGGAGAATTCTGTTTACAACTTATAATCAGTTTTGGCATCCCTCCAATTAAAGTGTGGTTTTGCTGCAGAGCAAGCAAATGAATTTTCTGGAAAAGTACATAGTTTACACATACACTGCAAATATACGAACCACAACCCACCTTGGCTTACCCTACTTACTACCTGGGCCACATTCCTCTTCCTGCAGTTTTCTTCAAAAACAGGTTTTCCCTTTTTTCTCTTGCCAATTAACATACAGGTATAAATTTGGAATAAATTTGAAAGTACTGCACTGTCTGCAGCTTTGAGACTCCTTGTGTAAGGTGCTGTAAAAAATGGTTTTATCAGTACCATTGTAAAATATTACCAAAGTGTAACTAATTAACCTAAACAAATTTAAACATTTTTGTGTATCACTGAGTTAGTTAGATACGGGTTTTGTGCCTCAGTTTGTAACCACTTGGGTTTTGGTCGAGCTATCCAGACTATTTTAGAGTTGTGGTTCACTGGCTTGTTTTCCTTACTCTATTGCTTATGCTGAGCACCAAGCACAATGGCAGTAGGTTCCATTTTTGAAGTCTTTGGTATGACCTGGCCAGAAAACGAACTTTAGATCTTGAGGCTGCTAGTCAAGATGCTCAAACAACTTGATTGACTTGAATAAAGGCTTTTTCACATAATATTGGTGGTACTGGGGCCCGTTCCAAAAAGAGTTACGCACGATCTTAAGTATGATTTACTGTTGGCTAAAGTATGGTGAATCAAATTTAAGATTGTGCGTAACTCTTTGTGGAACGGCCCCCTGTATAGAGCTGGGTAACCTAGACCTGTCTAAACCAGGGTGCACATTCCAAGTACATTAAGCAAAAGAAAATACTGACCCTGCTGGGGTACTTGGAGCCTAAAAAGCAAATGGCTAGAAGGAAAACTAGTCCGAAAAGAGAAACCAGACGGATTGGCTCAAGGAAGATGAGGGTGAACACACCAGATGCTGTCAGGACAGTCAGCAATGATACTATCATGAAGAACTTCATAAAGCTGAAATGAAGAGAGAAACAAAATATGTACACATCACAATTCTTTAGAGACATATAGCAAGAAATATTATTCTGGCTTTCAGGCTGTAGTCTCTTAGGAGCCTCATAGCCTCACTTTGTCTCCTTTTACACCTTACATTTAAATTGAAAGGGGGGCAATGCTACTGTAACTTCACTAAAAGGGGAATACTGAGTTGATGTCGGAAGTGCAACTTATCAAAGGTTATTTTGAATTGAATCCTAAAGGCCTGGCTATTTTGGCATAAAAGTATTTGGCAACAAATTTTTTAAACACTAAATTGAATTGCTAGTATCTCAGGAATCATTTATTTGTATCTTAAGATATGAGGATTGTCTAGGATTGACCATTTGTCATTAGAAAGGGGAGAAAACTTTACAGGGGTGGCAACAACGGGTGAAATCAATAAACCACCCCAATATGCTGCTTTGAATTTACTTATTTAATTTTTTGTAAGATACAGTATAACTACAAATGCACCTCACAAATTTTTCTTACCAGATCCGAGGGCACAGGTCAAATTTTTTAAGGAAAGGGGCCATGGTCTTCCCTTGGGACCCAGCATGAGGATTTGGCTATAGAGGTCCAGGTACACATTTTAGGTAGAACACTTACAATGCTAATGATCTCAATGAAACTTTAAAAGGAACTGAAAGTGGAGGGGGGGGGGTAGCTTAGATCCAACAAACACACCCATACCTGGTTACTAAATAATCTACTACCTCACCTTGAAAAAATAGGGCACAAGAACTTACAGAGAAGCAGCCTTTTGATGCTTGTTCAAGTAGTTTTTCCATGGGCAGATGAGCTTCTTGTCGACATTGCTCCCCCAGTTATTCCACAGCCACTGGAACAGAAAGTATAAGGCTGTGGCGATGGTCAATAAAATCAAAGGAAGAGCTCGACGTAAGTTGAGGTACATGACGTAAGTAAGATAGCATAAATAGGTGACCAGGACCAAGAGTTTAATAGAGAGCAAGATAATGCCTTTCTTTTTCTTGTAAAAGGCAATGACATGTTGTTCCACTTCTTCGACTCCCTGTGAAATGAAAGAAAGAAAGAACAAATTGTATGGGCTTAATGCATAAGATGTGACTGAACATAAAAAGATCCCATCCTTTGGAGGGAATTTTGTATACTTGCAAGTTATACCAACAAATGAAGACAGCAGCTGATTTGTCAACTAGCATTGGGCGGTATACCGGTACTGACATCAATACCACCGGTACTAGTGGTGCAGATAACAAAAATACCGATGGTATTTGGTGTGTTATTAATAGCGGTTCTTGAAAAAGTACCAGTACTTGAAAGAATTACCAGTACTCATTATATTCGCTGACAAAAATAACTGTTAGGATGTGTGGATGATTAAAATATTTACACAAACATTTAGAGCAGAGGTTCCTGCACGGTAATAAACCCAATCAAACACCCAGATTGCTTGGTAGTTAACCCAATCAAACACCCAGATGCAATAATGTGCAGGATAACATTGGGGCCATGCGTGGCTTGGGTTTCTTTCGAACTGACTTCCCTACCCGACCAAGAGTTGAAAACCAGTACTGCCTCAATACCAGCTCTGTGTCTTTTACAATACTGGTACCAATATTTTCACGGTACTGCCTTACCCTATTGTCAACCATGTTTAAAAAAAATACCACGGCCATGGCCTTCTTTGCCTTCGATTAATTCCAGCCCTGGTTCTCTTTGCTCGTATTAAAGATTGGCTCAGTGCTCACTGGCTTTTTCTCACCCCACTGCTTATGTGCTGAACACCAGGGCATTCATTCCCTTTGAGCACCAAGCTGAATGGCTGTACTGAGGTTCAAGTTTTGAAAGTAATGTATTCTGTATGACCTGGTCAGGAGTCTAACTCCAGACCTCACTGCTACAAGTCGGATGCTCTAACCACTTGACCATGCACTTGAAGTCCTTTGTAGCATGCATTTGTAGTAGTGTTACCATTCATTTTCTGAAAAAGAGGAAAGGGATCCCCAGCCTATGGAAGGGATGTCCCCCTCCTTTCTGAATTTTTACCAAGAGTGTCTATATGTATTGCAATAAGAAAAGCAAAATCAGAAAAAAAAATGGAAAATTACGTGGCAAAGTCAAAAGATCCAGATATTATGTCAAATGCGGACATGTCCAGACCAATCTTAACATCTGGTAACCTATATCCATGAAGTGTATACCCATTTGAACAAATTGTGACTTTACTGTACATCCTCCAAAATCTGTAGTTTTATTTGACTGAAAATTCTTGTCATTATACAAATGATAACATTTCACATCAACACAGAGCCCAAAGCCTACAGCCTTCTTTTAAACTAATCAATTACTTGTCAAACTGCTGCCAGCTGTCACTATAACTTATCTTCCTTGAACTTTTCAAAACAACAGCTCCGGTAAATTAAATATGTATGTTATACAGTATCTACAGTGATTGTTCTTTATCAGAGAAATTAAATATGCCAGCTGGCATATTATTGAGCTAAAGATGTAATAATATTTTTTTTTCATGTTTCATCATAAAAATACAAATTGTTAAATGTAACTCAAAGTTTTACCTGAACATTTAAAGAAAATAAAGACATGGAACTCATTTTAAAAATTTTAAAATATCCATTTAATTAGTGCTTCTAATTACCATTTAGTTCTCAACCTCATCTTTATTGTTTGAACACATCTTTTGTAAATACTGTATCACCATTTTTGTTCTCTTTTCCATTACGGAATGTTAGCCTTTAAGGAGACCTGTCATGGCTACTGCAGTTTTCAGGGAAAAACTGCGGTTCCCTATTACAGTACCCGACCACTGGTTCACTACTCCAATTAGTTGCTTCAATGAGCAGCAGATTTGATTACCATTCTGGTACAATATAGAAGCCCAACAACTTTGGAGTTCAAAAAACAACTAAATGTGATTTAGATCTGCCTGAATTATCAGAGGGCAACACAATATGTTAGGGCAACAATATCTCATTGGATTATCCCCCGTCCGCCCCCCCTCCCCTGGCTTCCTCCATTGATGCGCCTCGTTCACATTGGTAAAAATGAGCAAACCCTTGTAAATGTGCTCTTAAGACTTTTGAAATCAAGTGGCTTGGCCTACTAGTACTTAAAACTTAACTGGTCAGTAACTGATCCAACACTAAAAGAGGGTTTAGCCATACTGACGGCCCTCATGTCAAAATTCCCCTGCCTACAGTATGAAAACTCTCCCCACACCTGTTTGCTCAAATGACCAAAGGCCACCAAAAGAAGAAGTTGCCCTACTGCTTGCCTTTCACACTTCACAAACAGTGGCACATCTGACCTGTATTATTCTGCCTTTGTTTACATCTTCCACTAGCTGCCTCTTATATTTGAGCATGTGGTTTCCCCATAGTGTGCTTGAGTGAGTTAAGTGGGTGAAATTTGATGAACCCATGCACCAAACAATTGCTCTCAATGGGGACTAGGGTGAAATATCTAATGGGTAAGAAATTCATCATTTTGGTGCCCATAAAATGTCCTATTGGAATAGCATGTAAAGTTATTTTGCTTATTTTGTCTGTCCTTTTTGAATCTTATTTGCAGCCCTGCTGATATGATTAACCCATGGTAAATATTAAAAGGTCATTTCATATCTACTTTGTAATATTTTTATGCACACCACAAGAGAAAATCATGATAAAACTTTGTCCACCAAGTATTAATTACACAGTAAAAGGTTTCACATACATTCTACTGGTATTTAACTTCCACACTGTATGAAAATGGACTTCCACCTTCACAGCTGAATGAATATAATTACTAATGGCAACCTTGCCAGTGACACCAGCTTTTGCTATTTCTTTACCAAATAATTTTTAGAGGCCCCAAGGTATAAGGGTACAACGGTAGTGGCTTTTGCCAACGGCATCTTCTATAAAAATCAGTAATAAAAATAATTCCTCACAGTACAGGAATACCTTGAATTTCATTCTATCACTATATTATTAGAAAGTACATGATATTGGAAGGCATTTGCCAGTCCCTTACACTAGAAATCTTCAGAAAGGATATAAAAACATGATGTTCAACAAGACAGCAGACACAATGAGTTCTTACAGTACTTGAGTCATATTTACGGTATTACCATGTTTAAGTAACCATTTCTTCTCATACTTAGAATTTTGAATACATTTACTTTCATTCCCTGATACAAAATGGCATTCCAATGTGCTTTGTGTGTTTGATTTTTGGGATATAAATTTGGAGTTCATGCTTTTTTGCAACATTTACAAAGGTTAAAAGCAATATTTTGGATTTTATGGTATTTGTTTGGCCTTTTCAACCTGGTTCAACTTGGTTTTCAAGTACACAGAAGGGTTACAAAATGCAACCTGCAGGAATTGTCAGAATATTTTTAAAAAGAAAACTATCCAGAATCTCACCTTAGTAAATCTGTTGCCATGGATATCATCATCCTTATCTTGGGCCCTTTCAACATCTTCAACATTATCAGTTGGTATGACTACTTCCTAAAAATGAGAACATACAGTAGAAAAAAGGATTAATCATCTAAAAGTGGAATTATTTGTCATAAAATAATTTTTTAACAAGGACTCAAAATTTGGTGGGTATGAACTAGGGCTGTGAACGTTTAGCAAAATAACTAAACGTTTAACCTCAAAAATTTGCGATCGTTTAGCGACTAATCGCGATTACCTTATCACAAAAAAAATTATTTCAGTATGTAGTGACTGATACTGAATGTAATGCAGAAATAATATATAGTTGTTATCTTGTATTGTAAAATCAAATTATTCTGAAACCTTGAAGCCTACAAGGTCCAAATATGCCCTGGATGTTCCATTTAACTAAAACCAGGGATCATCAGAGTATACAAATGGATAAAAAACTCTCAAAAACAGGTTTTGTGATTAATCGCTCGTAGCTTTGTACTAAATGTTTATTCCACATGCGATCGTTTAGCGATTAATCGCTACACGTTCACAGCCCTAGTATGAACATGGAAGTACTTCCATGGTATGAATCCAGTTGTCTCAGAGACAAGTGGTTACATAATTTCTGGTTATTTTTCCAATTATTATTATATAATTATTATTCCAATTTAACAAAGAGTTAAATATTTGCTGCCCCAGGCTATAACCTAATCACTTGTCTGGGGCAAATGGACAACTGCTAATTTTGAGCCTTTTAAGTGCCCTCCACACACACAGGCGTACAAGGCAGGGGTGAAGGGGGCATTTACCTTCCCAATTCGGGCAAAAGCAGGTCTATTCAGTCAACATGATAAACGGTGACATTATTCGGGCAAAAAAATGTTCTTGCCCCCTCATAGAAAATACCCCTGTATGCCTATGTCCACACAGGAGGGGACCAAAACTGATAATTTTCTGTCTAAGGCTTTGCACCTACTTCAGATAATATTTAAATTTTATGGCATTCCCCAGAGGTGGGGAAGTAAAGTGTACAGTCTATCAAGATCTTTCAGTGTTTTCTTGGCTCATAATTCACATTTAGAAAAGCCAAAACTATCAAGTGTTTGAGCCAAAATACTTCATTGGTATTGCAAACAGTACTGAAAAATATTGGCATGGTGTCACAAGCATTATTACAGGAAATACCATTCCTACCATTGCCCAATACCACTACACCTAGGCAAGATCAACAGATTGTTGGCCGGAACTGGGGTGCAGGACGAAAGTCTCTTTTTATGGCCAAAATCTGACTTCAAATTTGATCAAACTCAAGATCTATATGATCATTCTTGGGGAAAAATTTTCAGTACCATATCACATGTTATGCCACCTTTCCAGTTGTGGCTCCCTAGCTTGTTCCCTCTACTCCATTACTTGTGCTGAACGCAAAGTACAAAGGCAGTATGTTCCATTTTTAAAGTCTTCAGTACGACCCAACCAGCAGTCTAACTCAAGACTTCCTCGCCTTCTTGGTATGAACCAACATGGGAGTAAGAATCACATTCACTGGGAGACAGGGGACAACTTGCTATTTATAATTTTGTTTTTAGTCATAAGGGTCACTTTCAAGGCTTTTATCATCTAGGGTTTATCATTTTATGTTCCCTATTAATCACTATTCCCTATTCATGAAACAGGAAAAAGGTTTTTTTATTTTTAAAGTTTTTCATTAGAAATTGGAAAAAAGGTTCAATATTCATAACAAGAAAAAGATTCATCATTCATAATTTAACATAAGTTTGTAGTTCTTAATGGCAGAAGAGGTTCTCTTTTCATACTTGGCAAAAAGGTTAGTATGTCCATAATATAATAGGCCTGTTTTTATGACTACAAAACTTTTTTGATTAATTGCATATTGAATGTTTCCATGAAACCTCTTCCATTATGAATATGGACTTTCTTTACCAATATGAATACTATACCCCTTTTCAGATAAAAATATTGAAACTTATTCTTTACCATTATGAATATTGTTTGAAACTATGCAACCTTAAAATTTTTGAAAGCTTTATGATTGTATGTCCAAACAGCATTTCAGGAATACATCATCTACAACAGAGGTTATAAGGACTACAAAAATATTGAAAGACCTTATTATGCCATGTCAGAACAAATCCAATAAGTCTTCCAATCACTCTCATGTTATTATAGAATGCAAACTGGGAACACCAGATTGCTAGGGGAAAAACCTCCTGTGGGTAGAATATGATAAAGTTACCATTGTCATTTAACCCTCTACCATTGTTTGGGTCCTTTTGGACCCAGACGGAGAGCCCGGCTGTCACCTATCTTTGCTGTTTCACGCGGAGCTCGAAACTGCAAGTAGCCACCCCCAAAATTTGGCCACAACAACAAGGGAGACAATAGTTCGAGGTCACTGGGTCAATAGCCTACGGAAGCTGATGTGAGGCCTGCTACGTCTGCTTTTTCGCCCACTTCCGAGGCACGCAAATATGCCCGGATTGGAGCACAACGGTAAAGGGTTAACAGGAAATAAAATAGCAGGACTTGCTCCATATCTGAACTGCATTTGCAGCATAACTTGAAATGGAATCAAATTGGGAACTGTATTCCATGTTTTGCTAGCTGAAGGGACTCCATTAAACCTAAGTTGTATTGCATGGTACTTTAACACTATTACAGATACCTAAGATTCTTTTCTGATTGTACTCAGCTTCATGTGCCGAAAACAAATAAAAGTAGTAGTGATTCTGCCAAAGCATAGCAGGTCCAAATCTCTCAATTTCTCTAGCTTCAATGATCAATTATGGGAGCACCCCCACAGGTAGTGTTTAAGAAGCATTTCCAAATCTTTTCGCTTGTTTAACATGGTTTTCATATCCCTCTTATTTCTTCTTTTTTCTGTGCTTGTATTGCACTTAGAGCTGTGAATATGTATGTATGTAATGTACTATATGTTGGCTATGTATGTAAGTTCTTCCATGACTATGCTGGTATAGTAACAACCAATCTGGTACTGGGCTAGTCCTTGCACAGGACCATGTATTACATTTAACAGTAGGACCAAAACCTACCCTGTACACTGTCCTTGGCCGTGACCCATTTCGAAATCATGCTACTTTGCTGGATGGGGACAATGCGGATAATTACCATACTTGTCATGTAAAAAATCACATGCAGAGTATCAATGAAGTGGTAGATTAAGTCACACATGGGAATGTATACCTTCTTGTTTGTTTAAATATATGCCTGCATCTTTTTGTCTATGTTTGTATGGTCACTAGCCTTGATAAACTGCATTGTTTTTCTAGTGTCCATCATACGTACTTTGTTTTTAGTATTTGTTAAATAATACCTCTGTTGATGATTGTTGTAAATATGAGAAATGAATTGAATTGAATTGAATATGCATACAGTTATGTATAATTAATTGACTATAGGTATACATATATATATTTACGTCTATACCTATGTGTAAGTATATATATGTCTTTGTATAGTAAATAGTGCTGTAAGACAGTACTTATATCATTTGAAAACTCTCCACCGGCAACGGCACTTGTAGCACATTTGGCAAGCACCCTTGTTTAGATGCTTTACTGGCATCTCAGGGGTTGGAATACACATTTCACCATTGCTTCTCCTTCTTCCTCAGCATTTACCATGCTTCTTTCACAGCAAATGCATCATACTGCTCTTCTCCTTAAGTGTAGAAAAAAAGAAATGAATTTTACTTTGGGGAAAAAACCAAAAAAAAAAAAAATGACTTCTGCTTTTCTTTGGAAACACTTTAAAAGTTTCAGTGCCCCCTTTTAAGTTGAGAGTTGTTTAAAAGGCAAGAGCAGTCATCCCAAAGTGAAATAGTGTAGTAGACTGTCCAGTTACATGATTGGCTGTTGGGAGTCATGTGACCACATTTCTTCTCTTCAGATTTGAAATTTACTAGCGATAACTGCTTGGTTTACCTTAAATATGCAAAATAAAGGTCACAAAAAGTAATGAAAGGTACTTTGAAGAGAAATAAGATGAAAATTGTGTTATTTAGTCTTTTGTTCAAAATAAGTTTGGGGGACTACTTTACCTTTAAAATGATGGTTTTAAATTAGTGCCACATGTTTTTAGGGTTTGGACTCCATGCTGTCATCTTATTGCTTTGAGACAAACCTCTCACCCCAAACTACAGTTTTGGTACGGGGGTACCGAAATTCTCAATTGGATTAGCACTTTTGATTGGCAGCTAATTCAAACAATGCAGAGTACCAAAGCTTATATTACATAGCATGAACGTTTCTGAAAGTGTCTAGATTATGTAAATTGAGTTTTTCTATACTCACCTTGAAGCAATAACCTGTGATTGTATCTGAATGAAGATTAATTTCAGACAATTGTAGGAGGGGCTTAAAAAAGGCCCAGTTCTCTCACCCCAAACAGTACCAATTTTCCTAACCTTCTTACTGAAATCCATCCTACAATTGTCTGAAATTCATCGTGATCCAGTCACAATCTCAGTTTATTGCTTCAGGGTGAGTATAAAAAAGCTCAATGTGCATAATGAAAACACTTTCAATACAGTTCATGCTGTGCAATAAAAGCTTTGGCACTCTGCATTGTTTGAATTAGCTGTCAATCAAAAAGCTGAGCCAATTGAGAATTTGGGTACCCAGGTACCTAAATTGTAGTTTGGAGTGAGAGGTTTGGCCCTTTAAGTAAGAAGAGAGAATTGGTACTGTTTGGGGTGAGAGAACTGGGCCTTTAAGTTGTATGCCCTTCTTCAACCTTTAACTTAGTGCACTTTAAGGCCTAGGCTAATTGCTATGTAGGCCTTGGCTATCCTGCAGGTATGTAAGCTCTAGGCTACTGCAAGAGGATGGCCCTTTTCATTACTTAGCCTCCCCCGGGCCCTAGCCTAGTATTAATTATTGGCCTTGGCTAGGCTAGTACAATTTACTGATCCCTAACATAGGCCTAACTTAGTTACTCTTTTAGTTTTTAACTACGTACCAGCCTACTACATGGTATAGGCCTAGCCAAGATAACCTGGTACTGGTTGACTAGAAAGTAGAAATAGAACAAAAGACCTAGCCTAGGCCTAGGCTAGCCTAGGCCATTCAGCGTGAAGGTTTGCTTCACACAACGTTAATCATACTAACGTTACTAACGTTAGGCCAAGGCAATACACAGTCGGTCAATGATGTGTCATCATACGATTAGAGACTACGAACCTGGGCTCCATTTACTCCATTTTCGAACGTATCTAATTCTGTGTAGTGGTCTTTGTTCAAATCCTGAGTTCCCGAAGACATTTTTAAGGATACAAAAGAGCTAGAATCAGCAAATATGAAGAGGCACCAGTCTATTTCAGTATTTCTGTAGTTTAAAACACAGCAGCCTCAATCGGTTTCACTATTTAACACACGTGCACAGCTCATGGGTGTCACTCACTGGAAATTACTACAGAAAGAATGTGTCGTACGCAAGCGCTCAAGGCGTTCATTCATCTCGTTTCGAGGGCGTCGTCGATATTAGCCAATCAAATAATGTCCACACTGCTGTTTACGTCACGATAATCTAATCTGCACGTAACTGTTTACCGTACATTATGCCAAGCCAAGTGCAAGAAGTGAGGAACCTGAACAACACAACAAAGTTATTTGCGGATGAGAGCTAAATATGGCGGTGTCTACGAGCCATGCAACACTTGGGTTTCATTAGAAAGTTGGGTTAGGTTGGAAAGGGTTTTAGCCAACGCCACAATTGATGTTCTTCTGGTTTGCTATAGCGACATCCATGTCCAGTTGTGAAACACTGTATTGTTATCCCTGTCCCATTGCTTATGCAGAGCATAACGCACATTGGCTGTTGTTATGTCAAGCCGCTGTTTATCTCAACTCAGTTTCTGATGCAGGTCCGGTCCCTTTGCGAGTCATGAATGACATCTAAAAATCACATGGGCACATTTTCTCACAAATTTTAGCGACGATTAAAGGCCTAACCCCCTCTATCCAAATAGTCCCAATTTTACCAGCCTGATTCCCGCAGCTGTTAAATTTATACTTATCCTGACAAAATCTTGCTTCCTTCGGGTGAAGACTTCAATGTGTAATCAAAACACTCTCAGTACAATAAATGATGTGTGATGAGCTACATTTCTCTGCTTTTTTTAACGTACTGTCAATCACCGGCGTGTGCAGGGCCGGGGGCAGCCTGCCGCCCCCCCCCCCCACCCTCTGAGCCCCGAGCACGCTTGCTTCGCTCCCTCGCATCAGTTTCGTCCCCTATGAAGAAAGGTCTAGATACGCCCTTGCTGTCAGGCAAAGAGCTGTGCCGATTGAAAATTTCTGTGGTCTACAACAAAATGTAGATTTGGACACGGTCCAATAGTTGACTGCCTCTTACTTCTTAATGAACACCCTGAATATGTAACATTAATCCATAGAGCAGCAAAATAGGAACTCATCCGTCTCCGTGTATTAATCTAAAATATCAAGAAACTTTTAAGAGAAATGAAAAATACATGCGCGATTGAGCTGGTTTCTCCTAAAATAAGAATAAGGCCAGATAGAAATACTGGCATATACACATGTTCATGTTCACCCTATTATGCAGTTGACTGAATAAGATTATTAATGTGTTGGATTAGGCCTATGCACCTTAAAAACTGTTGAGATGATTTTTTTTTTTTTTTGACGGACTCGACTCCAGAGTTCAAATAGCACAGCCCTGTCCTGTCATAAGTTTTGCACAATAAAAGGGCATCGCTTATATAACTGATCACATACCCAAGTGTTACGACCGCCTGACGCAAAATATACTGTGTATACTGTGCCTCGTCAAAAACTATACAAATTTCGGTCTATTTCTCTCGAACAAAAGTTAATTCTGCTTTCGGGATGGAGACAGACAGATAATTCAATCATTTATATCAAAACTTCTGGGAACTTGGAGTGAGATGTCGATTTGTGAACGTGAAAAAAATAATTTCGGAAGTTTTGAGGGATTGAAAGAATCGGTCTTTTTCCTTTTGTTCCCAATCTACCTATATTATTGTCATTACCCTTCCCTTACGGAAAAAGTATAAGATGTCATCATTTTTCACCACGTTCTCACTTTAGATATGGTCCTTAAACCAGACGAGTGGCCCCGTGTTAGGGAACATGCATACCTGGGTACTTATTCATCCAGAACTTGCTAAACAGAAACAGTCGTGCATGCTCCACTGTAAACTCAGTTTTTGAAAGTCTCCATATACCCGGAGGAGCGAACGAAGTTATTTCGTCATCTCATCGAGACGAAGAATCTAAATGACGGCAGCCACAGAAGCGTTTTAAAGGATAGTCACTGAGTCCACAAGGAGAGGGTCCCAGAGTAACCTACACTCTAAAAGTAAAAGAGTGAACTTAGTCACTCTTTGTTAGAGTGAAAAGTGTAAATTTACTCTGTTAGAGTGATAATTCACTCCAAGAAGAGTGAAACTCACTCCAAAAAGAGTGAAATTCACTACAGGAAGAGAGAAAATTCACTCTTCCACGAGTGCCTGCAATGATCACTCTTTTTTAAGAGCGATCATTGTGGGCACTCCACCAAGAGTGAAACTTCTCTCGTTTTAAGGATATTTCGCCCTTTTGGGAGTGAATTTGGAGTGAATTCACACATTTCACTCTATCAAATGGTGACTAAGTTCACTCTTTTGATTTTAGAGTGTAAAATGTCTACGTCCTATATAATATCAAGGAACAAAAGCTGTATGGCGTACAAAATAGAATCACACGAACCTCACCATGAAATATATTTCACCGTCCTCTTCAGCACGTCTGGTTATTAGCCAGGGATTTAGCGTTCTCGGGGAATGCCCATGTGACCACCGGGATTCCTTCACGAGAAATTAAGATCACATGAAAAGTTCGCTTGGCGACGTCTATGGCAAGCCGAATGTTAAATAAATAGAAAATCCAAGATTTTCGGTCGATAACCAAGATAATCGATCGATAATCTTGGATTATCGACCGAAAATCTTGGATTATCAGTCGATAATCTTGGATTATCAACGATAAACCATGTTTATCACGAGATAATCCAAGATTGTCAAAATAACTTGGACTATCGACCGATAATCCAAGATTATCGACCGATAATCCAAGATTATCAAATTATTTTGGTATATCGGCCGACAAACTTGGATTGTCCATTACTTGATGTATACTTCATGAGATAAACCTGGATTATCAACTGATAATCCTGGATTATCGTCGATAATCCAAGGTTATCGGTCGACAAACCAAGATTATCTGTCGAGACTCCAAGATTATCCAACCAATTGTGATAATCCTGGTTAATCCGTCGACAATCCAAGATAATCACTGGAAAAACTTGGTTTATCAGTCGAGAATCCAAGATTATCGAAATTAAATTAGATCAACCTGGTTTATCGCTAGAGAATCCAAGATTATCAAAATTAATTTTGCTTATCGGTCGAGAATCCAAGATATTCGATTGATAATCCAAGATTATCGAAACTTATTTTGATAAACCTGGTTTATCGGTCGAGAATCCAAGATTATCAAAATAAATTTTGCTTATCGGTCGAGAATCCAAGATTTTCCATTGATAATCCAAGATAATCGAAATTTATTTTGATAAACCTGGTTTATCGGTCGAGAATCCAAGATAATCAAAATTAATTTTGCTTATCGGTCGAGAATCCAAGATTTTCGATTGATAATCCAAGATTATCGAAATTTATTTTGATAAACCTGGTTTATCGGTCGAGAATCCAAGATTTTCAAAATTAATTTTGTTTATCGGTCGAGAATCCAAGATTTTCGATTGATAATCCAAGTTTATCGAAATTTATTTTGATAAACCTGGTTTATCGGTCGAGAATCCAAGATTATCAAAATTAATTTTGCTTATCGGTCGAGAATCCAAGATTATCGAAACTTATTTTGATAAACCTGGTTTATCGGTCGAGAATCCAAGATTATCAAAAAATATGCGTCAATACCGCGGGTAACGCGTGAACGATGATACAGTAAATGCGACCGTGAAGTTGATATCAACTTTGCCTATAAATTACAGTCCGACTATTTTATCCTGAAAAAGAGTCTTCAGATTTGTTGGTATAATAATAAGAAAGCAAGGCAAATACAGTCCCTTATGATTTATACTGAGCCATGTGATCTGGAAGGGTGGGTTTGGTTACGTACTTTCCCCTCGCCCATTGTCGTCGTAAGTGCTGGTGGTATGTAACCGGCAGACGTACCGCGAGCAACAAAAAAGGGCCTGTCTAGCTGGCGTAGTATCGCGCCAAATATGCCGACGGTTGCAATGTGATAATCCAAGATTATCGGTCGATAATCTTGGATTCTCGACCGATAATCTTGGATTCTCGAAAAATATTTTGATAATCTTGGATTATCGATTGATAATCTTGGATTCTCGACCGACAATCTTGGATTATCAAAACACAATTTGATAATCTTGGATTATCGACCGAGAGTCTTGGATTCTCAAAAAATATTTTGATAATCTTGGATTATCGACCGAGAATCCAAGATTTTCGGTCGAGAATCCAAGATTGTCGGTCGATAATCCAAGATTATCAGTCAAGAATCTTGGATCATCGAGCTTATTGTGCAAAAAAGTTATAATCCAAGATTCTCGAGCGATAAACAAAGTTTGAGAAGCCGAATGTTTAATTAATAGATAATCCAAAATTATCGTTCGATAATTTTGGATTTTCGATCGAGAATCCAGGATTATCAAAACGATTTTGTATATCGGGCGAGAATCCAAGATTATCGGCGAAAAACCGGGATTTTCATGTGATAATCCAAGATTATCATTTGATAAACCTGGTTTATCGATCGACAATCTTGGATTATCGGTCGATAATCTTGGATTTTCTATTTGTTGATCATTCGGCTTGCCATAGACGTCTCATATCTCGAGAGTTCCGGGCTTAGTTACTCCTTTGCTAGAGGCATGTATTGACAAGGGCCATATGACTCGACATTGAACGTGGGCTTACTGAATGGTGGCCTATGCCTTTTTTATTCGAGTGAAGCCTGTCACAACCCAGGGAAAAGTCCAACTTTCTTCCCCAAATTTGAGAGAGATTTAGCTCAAGAAAGTGGCTTATACATTTCACCGCTTCCATACAGTCGGTTCCTACAGTTTACATGGACTACATGAACTATATTTCTAAAGGAAACTGAGATAACAAAGTATCTGGTTAGGGAACTGTCACTCACCAATTTTAACTCACATATCAGTAACTGGAAATAAATCGATTTGGACCATCACAAAGTGGGGGAACTTACCATAATTTGGCCTGCACGGTATGTATTACCACTGAATAACTACTTTTTATAGGCTCAACATAAGCACTGGAGTATAGGGAAACAAGCCAGTGAGCCACAATTGGAAACCAGAAAGCCAAAAGGCTTAATGATTCCTTGCCACTGAAATGAAAGGCCCTTTTTCACATTGACATTGCTTTGCAATGTTTTTCATAATGTCCATAATGTGCCCACAAAGTACACTGACATGCAAGGCATCCAGTCTTCCTACATTGAGATCCCCCTTGCCCGTTGGGAACCCAAATGACATTTGACCTCCACCAAAAACTTCTGCGACCATTTATTCACTATGTGCCATCTACATGACAAGTTACAGGACCCTACAAGTGACCTTTCTTGAAAGACTGTCCAGGAAAGCTTGTCAGGCTTTGAACATGCTGACTCCAAATGAACTTTGACCTTTGGGAAAATCGAATGGGATCATCTTCTCAATAAAATCAACCTACACACTACCCATTTGAGCACAGTCACATGTACCGTTCTTGAGATATCGTGTTTACGAAGTTTTAACCTTTTGACCTCTCGTGACCCCAAGTGACCTTTGACCCCCATGCACCAAAAAACAACAGGGATCATCTACTCAATACGGCCAACCCACACACCACATATGAACGTAGTCACATGTACCGTTCTCGAGATATCGTGTTAACAACGTTTTGATCTTTTGACCTCTTGTGACCCCAAATGACCTCTGACCTCCATCAAAAAATAGGGGTCATCTACACAATATGGCCAACTCACACACCAAATATGAGAAAAGTCACTCTTACCTTTCTGGAGATACTGTGTTTACAAGCAATATCTAAGGAATTAGCCATTTGACCTCTTGTGACCTCAAATGACATTTGACCTCCACGAAAATCTATAGGGATCATCTACTCAATATGACCAATCAACACACCAAATATGAGCACACTCACATGCACCGTTCTTGAGATATTGTGTTTACGAAGTTTCGACCTTTTGACCTCTCGTGACAACAAATGACCTTTGACCTTCACCACAAACAATAGGGATGATCTACTCAATATGGCCAACGCACTCACCAAATATGAGCATAGTCACATGTACCGTTCTTGAGATATCGTGTTTACGAAGTTTTGACCTTTTGACCTCTTGTGACCCCAAATGACCATTGACCTCCACCAAAAACAATAGGGATCATCTACTCAATATGGCCGATGCACACACCGAATATGAGATTAGTCACACTTACTCTTCTTGAGGTACCGTGTTTACAAACAATTTCTAAGGAATTTACCCATTGACCTCTCATGACCCAAATGACCTTTGACCTCCACGAAAATCGATAGGGATCAATCAACTTAATATGATCAACCCACACACCACATATGAGCATAGTCACATGTACAGTTCTCGAGATATCGTGTTTACAAAGTTTTGACCTTTTGACCTCTCGTGACCCCAAATGACCTTTGATCCCCACCAAAAGCAATAGATATCATCTACTTAATATGACCAACCTACACACTAAATATGAGGTTAGTCACACTTACCCTTCTTGAGATATCGTGTTTACAAGCCAAAACGTCACATACACACACATACACACACACACGTACACACGACATCACCACATCATCATCGCATAGATTCCTTGCCTGCCTTCGGCAAGGAATCAAAAAGGCCTTGGCCGGCTCGACTTGAACGAGTTAGTTAGAAACTGGGCCTTAAATATCAATCTAACCTAACCTTTATCGGAAAAGACTGGAATGGCCCAAACGGGGCAAGAAGGGGAAGGCCTTTGTTACAAGCGAAAAATTCTCCCTTCACTCTCTTAACGTTAGAGTGGCTGTCCTGGAATTGACATTTGGGGGCGGGGGTTGGAGTTATCCGTCGCACCGATATAGTTTCAAACCCCTAGTAACCGATTTCATGGTCAAGTGGTTAGAGCATCAGACTTGCAGTCGGTAGGTTGGAAGTTTGAGTCCTGGTCGGGTCATACCGTAGACTTTAAAAACGGAACCTACTGTCATTATGTTTAGTGCTCAGCATAAGCAATGGAGTAAGGAAAACAAGCCAGTGAGCCACAACTGAAAAGGGGGCCGTGCTCGGTTCGACTTGAGTCGATTGTTTGGAAACTGGGCCGTAAAACTAGATCTAACTTAACATAGCCGAGTCACACCACACCACCACTGGAGAAGGGTTGTTTTAATAGGTTCGGACATAGTTTCGAAATTAGCGTATTCATAATTTTGCCAAAAGCCTGGAAGTTTGCACTTTCCCGTTAGGTACACTCACACAAGCATGGAGTGACTACCAACTTGAGTTTACGGTGTCGCTCATCAATTTCCAACGTAAAAACTAACACAGACTTATTTCCTTTCATATATATATGTTCTTTTTGCAACACCGTAGTTATCTCTGGCAAGTTGCCAAGTTGCTGACAGCGCTGAAGCAGATGTAAACTTACGGAGTGGGTGGATCCAAGAAAAGTTGCCTTTTTTTCCAAGCGACCATCTGGTTAGACCGTTTACAGGTTTATACCACACGTTCCCTACTCAGTCGCTATTTTCTATTTGTTCTGTTGTTTACACATTGGCGTTATAGTAATAACAAATTCAAAATAGTTGGAGACATAACTTCAGGAATTTATCGTTTAACTATTGTCTTCGAACGTCTCCAAGTCGTTGTGTTGTATGAGTTAGATGATGTTTTGTCGTTCAGTCTGTACTCAGGGGGGCTGCAACTCCCTTAAAATTCAAGAGCAGTTCTCGAAACTTATTTTGAAACAACACCAAAATATCACAATTTTCTTCTTATTTCTCGTCAGGGTTCCTTCCATCATAATTTATGACTTCAATATTGCATATGCAAGGTAAACCAAGCACTTACTTTTAGTACATTTCACATTTGAGGAGAAAAAGTTTACTCTCAACAGCCAATCTGGACAAACTGGACAGTATTACACTTCTTCAAGTTGGGGTGACTGCTCTTGCCCTTTAAGTCGCCTATCACGGCCGTTTTCCAGTATAAGTTGTTAAGTTGTGACTCACTGGTTTGTTTTCCATACTCCGTCATTTCCAGTGATCTGGGAGGCATTTTAGGACAACCCCAGTTCACCTCACCCCGAAACTGTCCTCACTGCACTGAGTAGGGTCCAACATACGACCAATTATGAAACCGTACCGTATAGATAGGTAAAGAATTAACTGGTAGCATATATATCACTAAGAGGTTAAATTTCTCTTACCATGTAGAGTAGCTACAAAAGGGGGAGGAGTGTAGCGTAGCGTAGCTAAAAAGGAGGGAGCAGTCGGGCAATTTCCCCTCCGTCCCTTCTTTGGAAAATGGAAAAAAATGGAAATTGCCATTTGTAGCACACAAGAGCCGTGCGATTTCCAGTCATCTTGGGTATGTAAACCTCTAAGTCTGAGCTGCGCAGGCTAATCAAAACCATGTAATCCTGTATAAATAAATAGGTAACCGGTAGAGGATGCAGTGACTTTATGCTGTCTTCTCTTGATATTGAGAAAGGATATTCGCCGGTTACTGAAGTTGCTCGAAGTTAGAAAAAAGTCGGTCATATTCATCATAATCTAGTGTTGCAAGTAACTACGTAGTTTGCAATGGTAGTGGTACATTTTATCTGATAATGTCCTGATCATTGTGTACTTTGATCATATTTATAAAAAAAATCATCTTTTTTTATTGCAAAATAACTCAAATACGAATTCTGCTTAGATGCTACCTAAAACTCTGGGAAATTCATTTTCGACTAGCTGAGGGGTTGAAATTTTTCCAAAGCAGTGCACCCCTCTCTTTAGACCCAAGGCATACGGAACAGGATTGGTCGAGACTTCCTCTCAAATTCTCCTAACATCTGAATTTTCATCGGGATGGGGGAGAATACTCCGGAAGCCATTTGAGTCTTGAAAATATGGCATGCTTTTACTTACACAAGTCCATTGCATACCCACCGAATTCTTTCAAACCAGTGACAGCTGTTATAACAGCTCGATCCCTGTTTCAAACATTTGTCAAGAAAAATTAAAGCATCGTGGTCAAGGTCAAATTTTTCATGAAAAATAAATAGACTAACCAAAATTATAGCTGCTTATAAAAAATATGTACCCCACAGTCAACTTCATAGTTTGGTGCAACTCCTCGTCCAATTTAGAAGAATGATGTTGTTTAGGCGACAGAAGCAAAAATTCTAGGACGTTATCATCACGTCACACACGTAATGGGAATTACCCTACACGGTTCCAGTTCTCCCATTGCATAGTGTTGAATTCTTAAATGACGTATTGCCGAAGCAACGTAATAAACCTGAGGCAAGTTATTAGGTGAACATGATGTCACTTTAACAATGGATTTCTATGGCACGCCGAAAGGCTCACCAAATATGATGATGTTCTAAAAATACACGTTCATGTACTAAAATTACACGTTCATGTACCAAAAATATACGATGATGTACTAACTTCATACGATCATGATGTAAATTTACACCATCATGTACTAAAATGTTACGTTGTACATGTAAAATCACACGTTGTACCTCTAAAAACACACGTTGTACATGTAAAAACGTAAGATCATCATGTTATTATTTTCTCTTCCGCACGCCATACAGAGTGAGCCTTTCGGCGTACCAGGAGTCCGCCAAAAGGCTCACCGATATGCGATGTAGTAAAAGTACACGTTCATGTACTAACTGCTTACGATCATGTACTGATTTCATACGTTCATGTACTGTTTGCTTACGTACATGTACTGATTTCATACGATCATGTACTAAATGTCAGTACATGATCGTAAGAAATCAGTACATGATCGTATGAAATCAGTACATGAACGTAAGCAAACAGTACATGAACGTATGAAATCTGTACATGATCGTATAAGCAGTTAGTACATGAACGTGTACTTTTACTACATCACATTCGGTGGGGAAGTGATAAATCGCACCCCTCTGGCAATCACTTCATATTAATGACACAGACGACACACTAACGTCACACGGAGTTCAATATTCATGTACGAGGTAGCATAAGAGCGTTTGGAAAGTTCCCGATGATCTTGGGATTTTTTGCGCGTGTTGCACAACTTAACACGCAAGTTAGAGCTTGATCTTGCGAATTATTGGAATCTATTCTAGGGAATTTGTGAAAAACAGTATTGGACGAACTGCAAAGTTGATAAACATACTATCACGTTGTTTGCAACGTTATGTGTTCTCCTTGTAAACAACTTTGAACCCACAAAATATTTCCTGTCGAAGCACTTACAGAAGGTATTACGTATTGACCTAACAATGGTGTTACTGCGTGCATAGCTATACAACACCGTGCAAAATTGTAACCTCCTGGAAAACGAAGTTCCCGTAGAAGGGCTTATTAACTAAGTAAATCGAAAAAAGCATTACACGTCGGATCGGGCGGGGCACGGTCTTTTAATTTCTAACAAACACGAGCACGTGAAAAAAATTGAAATTCAAATGAAATGCCGAGAGAAAATGCAAAGACCGAGAAATAACTGGACTCCCCTTTGGTCATCACATTATTCAAGCTTTCAAAAATCTTTACTTGCGCATAGGAAAATACCATAGTAACTTGCACGGGTAGTACACAAGAGAAAAATGGCTGCATCATTTTGTCATGGTGTTGTAAGTGCTTATTGTCATGTAGTATGGTGCACTTTCCCTGTCCTCTAACATAGACGCCATCTAGTTGTTTACGAGCAATTCTTCCTTCCTTTTGTCCTAGATTTCCAGGGCCCTTACTGTTTCCGGTCACATGTTACCGGTGAACGTGGGCGTCTACTTCGTTCTAGTTCAACGTGTACGCCGTATCCCGTATTTTCAATGTGTGGCCAATTTCACCCTTTACAGCCTCCTCTTTGGTCTTTTAGATTAATATTGGTTCAATTTGGTGCGTCACAACTTTTAACCAATCAGGGGACTACATGTGTTCCGATCTGCCATGAGGTTTGCAAGCTCGGAGCCTGCCGCTCCCACTATTTTGTTTTGGAACTCGTGCAAGAGAGCTCGAAGCAGAAGCATGCAATCACCATGTATATAGTTAAATTTTAATAATTATTTTGCCGGCCTTCTGGCAAAGGACCTTTCGGCGAAACCAAAAGTTACACTCCTTCCCGAAGAAGCTATGTAACGATTATTCTTTTTTTCTAAAAGTCCCCTCGACTCTCTGGCGAAGAGCCAAGGGGCGAAAACCAAACGATTACTCCCGATTACTCCCAAACGATTATTCCTTTTTGAAACGTACATAGAAACAGGCACGTATGAACTGATAGACCTAACTCAACCCGGCCGGACGAAAACACAAACGCTAACCATCACACAAAACATGGGACAAAAAGGTTTGTCATAAACGGAAACGACACATCAACCCCACTCCAACACCTGAACAACCCGTCAACTCAACCACAACCGCCCCCAACAATAACCACTGCCCCACATGAAACCCCCAAACAACGAAACCCAGAACAACACGCCCGATGGCAACAAAACGCCCGAAGGCAACAACACGCCCGACGGCAACAATACGGCCGGAGGCAACAACACGCCCGGAGGCAACAACACGCCCGAAGGCAACAACACGCCCGAAGGCAACAACACGCCCGAAGGCAACAACACGCCCGAAGGCAACAACACGCCCGGAGGCAACAACACGCCCGAAGGCAACAGCACTGAAAAAGCACAGGGCAAATATACAGGTACACCTTGCCCAAGGGTACTTTTTCTAAAGTCCTCCCGACCCTCTGGCAAAGGGCCGTTCGGCGAAACCAAACTTGATACTGCTTCCCGAAGAAGCTATTACGTCCACTGAAGGACAACACTGCCCCGGTGCCCAAACGATTATTCACGATTATCCACATGTCTGTTGTGCCACTGTATGGATAGTTGTAGTTCCAGAGCAGTCACTACATATACACTTGAATGCCTTATCTGAGTTAGTGCTGTTATAGTTTGATAATTTCGTCCAAAATCAAAGCAATTTGACAATTACCATACACCGTTTGGGTCCTGTCAAACCCAGATTCAGCCGTCGATCGCGCACAAGAACTGTGAAATATGTTATTATCATCATGAGCTCCGAACTTAGTTTCTATTTACGTCGCTGTGAGGTGTTCACCGGTAAGACATGATATGAATATTTAAACATTGACGTATCAACTTATTAATATGAAGTGGTTGCCAGAGGGGTGCGATTTATCACTTCCCCATTCGGTGAGCCTTTTGGTGGACTTCTGGTACGCCGAAAGACTCACTCTGTATGGCGTGCGGAAGAGACAATAATAACATGATGATCTTACGTTTTTACATGTACAACGTGTGTTTTTAGATGTACAACGTGTGATTTTACATGTACAACGTAACATTTGACATGATGAACTTATGGTTTTAGTACATGATGGTGTAAATTTACATCATGATCATATGAAGTTAGTATATCATCGTATATTTTTGGTACATGAACGTGTAATTTTAGCACATGAACGTGTATTTTTAGAACATCATATTTGGTGAGCCTTTTGGCGTGCCATAGATTTCAACAAGAATATTTCGTCCTGCCTTTCACGCCATTTTGGTTTAAGAGTAATCGTTCCATTTGTCAGATCAGTGAACACGTTATGAGAACGTTCTTGAGAAATTCAAAGAGGTGAAATGAAGAACAGCCTGAGGTGAGAAACCATGAATAATTTCGTGAGAAGCCCTCAGCGAAGTAACTCGATTTGTCTCACCTTGTAACAAACGCTTGCATCAAGGCTTGCTTGCATCAAGGAACTTCTGCCTCGGAGAGCCCGCTTGGCTGCTAGCCGCTGCATTTGTCCGGGAGTGTCACTGGAAAAGCGGAATGTGAAATTCTCATCACAGACAGACATCCTCCCCAACCAATGACGTAACCAGACCTTTTTCATTTGGGGATGAGGGTGGGGGCAAAGCTTTGAGAGGCGGGGCAAGCAGAAATGACACCATCTTAGCTGAGCTCCACCGTACAGCTGTAGCGATAGAAAAAATTTTGGCTAAAAATGTCTCTGAGATTGGCGGAAATGGCACTTTACAGTCCCTTTTATACAACCTGACAACTCTCAATGTTTGGCGTGTTTGTAGAGTTTTTTCTCGTTTGTGGAGTTTTTTCTTGAAGGTAGTTTGTTCAGGAATTTTTGTACCTTCAGATTTTATTGGGGACAATCAGGGGGTGGGGTTTAAGGCAATTGACGAGGGGGCTTCCGTCCAACTGCCCCCGGTGGTTACGCTACTGTCCCCATACTGCGTTAAACTCATCTTCCTTTTTCAACCACTGGCAGTTATTTCATTTACATCTTGTCGAGTGACATGTTCAGATGAAGAAAGCATTTAAAGTCTAGAAATCCACCAAATATAATCGATATAAATTTCATCAACTATTGACAGTTTTAAAACCTGGGGTCACTTTCATTCAACACTTCTTGAACAAACATGTGTTGGATATGTAAATTTGTAATGTCAAAAGATGACCTCATCAAATAAAGCTTTTATGCTCCCCCAACTTCCTCTTCCTTATTCAATGTGCATTACAACGACTCTTCTAGCAATTTTGTAGCAAGGAATTTGTTATATAATTAAAATTTTATGTTATTTAATTGATTTTGTTAAAATCCATTTATGCATTAAATTAAAATTCGATTCCTTACGAAAACACTTATATCACTCATAAAACTGTTATCTACTTCATAAGTGTATATTATGAGATACTTTATAAAGGACTTCCCCGCCCCGGAATAGTTGCTCACCCCGGCCACATTTTACATCATTATTTTTTCAAAGGCAATGATTCATTAATCTGCAAACCATCAAACTTTAGAGGGAAACATCTTGAAAACGGAAAAGGTATTAAAATAATCCCAACATTTTGCTTGAATATTTGTCCCCCTTCTATTAAAAGGCAATTCAGTCACTGTAACTTGAATTAGTATAGTCAATGACTGTAACTATTGCGCACCTCCAGGAAATGGAACGTATTCAAATTACACAATATCACGATGACAACACAAATAGCCATTTGACTGTTGAGGATTAACCGCAAAACATTTTTTTTTCAAATGAAACCATTTTGGGCCCAACTTAATGTTTCCCTAAGATCGTTCAGGATTTTGAAATATATTACCTCAATTTGTATACGGCGATATTTTTGGGAAAAGATGTGGGAGTAGTCTCGAAACTTCTACGGTTTGTTTATTCACTTGTTGAGCATGTTTACAACTTTCAGTATTGCGAGGTTAAGTGATGCGATTCCCTATTTTGCGCTGTAAGGGCAACAGGTCAAAAAACTTAGACTTAAAAATGAGGTAGTGTTGCATGGTGCCATTGACGTGCTTTACGGCTCGACTTGAACCAAAAGGTTAAAAACTGGGCCGTAAAACTTCATCTAACTAACTAACTAAGTAACTAAGTAACTAACTAACTAACTAACTAACTAACTAACTAACTAACTAACTAACTAACTAACTAACTAAATAACTAACTAACTAACTAACTAACGCCTCTATAATAATAATGATGTTGATAAATTATTCATTAGGCAACAAAAATGTTTAAAACTCTTTTTCCCTCTTCGACAGTACTATTTTTGGGGGTTAAATCAGGGGAAAGATTATCGGGCCTATAATGAAAAATGAATGGTTTAAAGGCAGTCATTCGTCACCCCAAACTACAGTTTCAGTATGCATATATCAAAACTCTCAATTGGTACAGCTCTTTGATTGGCATCACATTCAAACAATGCAACATAGCTAAATTACACAGCATGGGCACTGAGAGTGTCTTGATTACACATTATGGGCTTGTATGGCCACTGGGACAAGCCATGAAGCAATAAACAAGAATTGTGTCTGGATAAAGATGAGTTTTAGATAAATGTGGGAGGGGCTAGAAGTAAGTAGGTTGGGAGAATTGGAACTGTTTGGGATGATGAAAATATGCCTTTAAGATTGAGCACTCTTGTCAATAAAAACCTGGTTTTTGTTAGTTTCAAAAGAATAGTGCACAGCCACATTTATGTTGGAAATGACAAAGAGGAACATATTCTAAGCATTCTGGTGAAAGTTTCATTTATTTTTAATGTTCGGTTCCAAAGATATTAGGCATTGTTGAAGTTGACGCATTTTCTGTAAAAAGAGAACTTGGAGCTAACAGGTGCGATGTAATGGATTCACATTTTTAGCCAATGTTTTGTTTTTCTTTATTATTAATTCTATCATTTAGACCTTGAATTGATTTTCAAAATTACATTTCTCAGGATGCACCTATGGTATCAATAGATTCAAGTATAGTTGCATAAAGTTGGTGGTAAATTATAAACAAAAGCAAAATATTGGCCAACAATGTGAATCCATGACATCACACCTGCTTGCTTCAAGATCATTCTATGCAAAACATTTGCCACAGACTTAAAAAAATCCCAAACCACCATTTTCGGCAACGTCCGACAAATTTTTAAAAAGCACGCCATGACTAAAATTTATGGGTGCGCGAAACTTAAGGACATAAAACAACATGAAAACTTTACAATGGATGCCAACTATAACTCATCATTGTTTTCTTAATTTTTATCCCCCTAAAACATTTTCCATATCAAAGTAAAGCGGACGAATGATAATGTTGCCTTTTTATAAGATTTTTCATTGAAAGAGTTTTCTATGATATTTCCGGAAATGTGCTGGAATGCGCAAAACTTTTATATAACCGTGCTATATAGTACTTAGATTGTCCTGTTTGAATGTCTCCAGGAATCATGTGAAAATATTTTCAGCCGCAATTGTGACATAAAGTAGTAATAACCAGATAACTGCTTGGATTACCTTGAATATGCAAAATTCAGTCCCAAATTATCATGGAAGATTCTTGGAGGGCCAATAAGAGGAAAATCGTGAGAACATTATTTGGCTGTTGTTTTAAAATAAGTTTGGGTAAACTGATTTTCCTCTTCAATTAATGTCATTTCGGCTGTTACAAAAATGTGTACAAACGTATCGTTCATATCTTGAAATGAGCAGGATCGAGGATTTGCTGTGATTTGCGTGACGGACCTTGATGCAGCCTATTCTATATTATCTTCAATCATCGTGAACAGTTTGAACACGCACCGCAAACTTAAATTTCTTTTTTACCGCAATTCTGCGTTTCACTTGAAACTGGAACAGGGAGCTTTAACAGCTCACTGATTGCATGGAAGTACTTTCTCGGAGGTAGTAATTCCATGCTGATTGGAAAAAGGATACTTTGAACATTTCTGGGGCGACGATTGCATCCTGTCACTTCCGCGGTGTACGGTCTTGGAGAGGGGTTATCACTTCATTGCGGAGAGTGACTCGGGATTTAGAAGACTTATACAGGGGCGGATACAGGATTTTTCAAGAGGGGAACCCGAAATGCTATCGCCGGCCTGGGGGAGGGGTATGAGGAGTCCCCTCCCCTGAAGTGATGGCGCTTTGAACTTGTGCAGGTTTGATATTATGTATGCATGGTAACTTAATTTAAACTTACAAATTAAAGACTTCTAGGCATTTTTGAGGTCGTGTGCACGCTATACTTACTTTGATTGGCTGAAAAGGCAAATCTATAACTTGTAAGGATAGCCGCCCTCGTGACGCATATGTTTAAAACTGGCGATTTAAAAAATTCTGGTGGCTAAGAACGGGGAGGGTTCAGGACCCTTGATCCGTGCCTCCTTTTAAAGTATCAATATATTTGAAAAAATGTAATTGGTGATCCGTTAAACCTTCCTGTAACCTTTTGTGGGCTTAGTGCTCTGTGTGAGTCTTTGACCTTTTGCCAGACTTCGTTGACGCAATTCCGAAACATATTTATATAAACAAGATATGGCTTCAGCGAATCATATGCAATTTCTTGGAAGTGAATGGGGTAAGATTCGTGTCAGTTGAGTTTTCTATAGACAAAGGTGAAATGTTAGTTCCTCTTCATGTTTACCTGCAGACTTATCGATATTGGTATTTCTTGAATTGATATTAATGTTCAGAATATTAAAAGTTTGCGAAAGTGTCTCGTTGCACATTACCACGTCACTGACAACAGCAATTGTGAAAGGAAAGATAAACTTGCCGTAGAGACACTGCATGAGATCAGCACAGGAAATATTTACGAGCCACACCACGTTGAACATGATAACCCGGACATGAGAAATCGTAGAAGATAAGAAAGTGCAAGGGTTTACGGTTTCTTCGGGAGAAATGTTTCTGTAAATATCTTGGATGGTTCAAAAGGGTAGGCAAGAACATGGGCTTCTGCATGTCGGGATTTTTCGGGTGATTGACCTGTAAATGTTACTCATGCCAACTGGTCCCAAACTTCAAAGATTCCGTGCTTCTCAGTTGAAAGTCATTTACATTTTCATGGCTTCAAATTCTAGCCCCCCCCCCCCATATATCAGCTCCTATAACTGCCTCCGTGCATGCAACCCTACCATCATTCATTGCCTGACCCACCCCCCCCCCCCCCCCCCGCTCCGTGTATAATCGAATTAACAAGCCGTTAGCTAGACATAGAAAGCCCAGATTTGGGTGGTGGTGGTCATGTTACTCCAAATAGTCTTACGACACAATGAGAGGCAGAAACGGGCGTCGGCTGGTAATTTTGGTCCGTCAGGGGACGGTCATCTCCCGACCATATGGACGGTCAGCACTTGATCACAGGACCAATGCCTGCTGGTATGAAAGTATATTAACCAATTTTTTTTCAATTTTCACTTTTTCATATTTGAAGCTTGGATTTTTTTTTTTTTTTGATAATTAGAGAAATAATGTTTAGATGAAACCTAAAGCTTGGAGCAGTATAAATAAATGTAAGTTCGGGAAATTTAATTTTAAGTTTGGAAATGTCAAGTGGACAACTGACCCTTAGGGTCTGAGGAACCCCACCCTGCAGTGGGAGTGACGGTAGATACTGACAACTTGGCCAATACTTTACAAATAAAGGAATAGGCAATGCAGCACTTTAAGTTAAGTTGATTGGGTAGTGTACCATAGTAACGAGGTCAAATATTTCACATACAAATTACTGTAAAATGTGATAAAATACTGGTCACAAGCGCCATAAACACTTGTTATCTTGACCGATTGCAAACACCGTCTTTAAAACCGTAGAACCTTGCGATCTGGGGTGGCTCGAAATGTAAAGGCCTAATCCTTTCACCCCAAACAGTTCCAATTCTCCTAATCAACTTATTTATGCCCCTCCCACAATAATATATTCATCAGGATCAGTATACAAGGCTCCAGGGTGTAATCAAAACACTCACATTCTATGATATACTCTGTTTTTTTTTTACTGATTGCTGTCAAAGAGCTGGGCCAATTGAATATTTTTTGTGGACTACTGCAAAAATTGTAGTTTGGGGCGAGAGGATCAGGCCTTTAAATACTGACCTCAAGTTGAGTAAACACGCGTTTTTACGTTACTCGAGCTCGAGGTTTCAAGGTTAAAAAAAATACAAACAAAAATAGCTAATTATAGGTAACGTATAGGAACACTTTAATATTTTGATGTATAATCGAATTGGCCCAATCACCACCAGTCACATAAACATAATCTATCGGATCTACAAGAAAAAACATTGAATAAAATAAATTGAAATAAAAAAAAAACAGATCACTTGTATACATGTCTTGGTGACCTTGTTTAGCTACACATCACGATCCTTTAAGTCTAGCAGTTGACTTGACGCAGTATTCAACATCATACAAAGGGTGGGGCCTTTTTGAAACAGATTCAGAAAAAAGGTACCCTAAAAGATGGAGAAATCGTAAAAAAAAACATTTCCGTTACTTATTTTGAATGTCACATCTGACTTTTCGATTTTTTTCAACCTAGTTCCTTCAATAAGGGAGAGACCCGTTGACTATTTGATGTCCCGTTCAAAAACTTATTAAGGGGGACCCCTTATACTCCTCCCACCATATTAGTTTCAAATGTACTCTACTTTCAAATTCAACTGCTATTTATCGTCGCATGGATCACGAAAAACGACGTGGTACTATTTGAGTAGTTTTGGTAACTAGTCCCAGTGATATTTGAGGCGGGAGACGTTTTAGACTATATGACTAGTAATGCCGAGTACTTATTTCTCAGGCATGCAGTTATCTCTATTAGTCGATATTAAAGAAATGAAATATCGGCACATAGGCTATTTTACATGCGGACTACTTTCAGCACCAATACATCTCGTCTCCGACCTGAAGATCAATTGGTTGGAAACTGGCCCGTAAAACTACATCTAACTAACCGACCTGAAGAAGAATTGTGTCACTGTGTCTCTGTCAACATTAAGGTTCCTTGAAAAAATGTAGGCATGGAAAATATAAGCATATGACACACGGTTACATGAATAATCTTCCTTCATCTCTTGACACTAGCCAATATGAGAAACCTTTTGTCCAGCTACTCAGGTGTCGAGGTGGTTCGTTTATCCGAATGAAGTTGACAGGATATCGGTAAGTGATACATCAAAAGGAGTCGGGATGGTAACGAGGGATCCTTCTGTTGAAGTACCTTCAATGATTCCTGTAAAGTTTTGTACAGTTTTAAAATGTTGTCGGTTCTCATCATACAAGACACCTGAAGAGTAAATAAAATGTTGCATCTTATTAAGAAGATATTTTCAGACGCAACGGCTTCGCTAGACAGCATTGATACGACCAAAAACCCACGACCTTAAAAAGCATGATACTTGTTCCTCCCCAGAGTTTACACCCAACGTATTTCCCTGCCCTCTCAGTCTGTCAATGTAGGTGTTTTGGCAATCAATTTGGGTTAAAAGCTTCGATACCAGAATGGGTTATTTGACTTTCCATCCTCTCCACTCCCTATCTGATATGTCATAGCGCGAAATAATTTAGTTGAAATACGAACCACATAAAAGCTTTGTGGAATTTTCTGGAACGTCAGACATGCTACTCTTTTCCAAGACAAATGCTCAATTGTAGCCGGAAGCTTCGTTGTACCTAGTCTTGCTCAAGACGGTATTATTAGTTCGATACAACGTCTGTACAAGAACAAATGGGAACACGCCTTCTGCCTGCCTGTCCTCAAAATTTATTTCTATAATAGTACTGAAAGAGATACTCGAGTACGTACAGTCCAGTTGACAAGCTCCATCATTTTGGATCCAGAGTCAAAATAGCATGGAAAATAAGTATTATACTAACGTGTACCCCGTTACGTATACAATCGAGTATAGTACACCTTAAACTTCAGCAGAAGTTAGATAGAGTTTTATGGCCTAGTTTTAAACCTGTTGGTTCAATTCGATCCGGCCACGGCCTTTTCCTTTTTTTCCAGTTGTGGCTCATTTGCTTGTTTCCCTACTCCATTGCTTATGCGGAGCATCACGCACAATGGCAGTAGGTTCCATTTTTCGAGTCTTTGGTATGACTCGACCTGGGAATAGAACCCGGGCCTTCCGCGTGAGAGGCGGATGCTCTTAGCGTTAGACCAAACACGCAGCCTTAGTTACGTCGATGAGTAAGCCCCCTATTATCAGCTAATACCTGTTCTGCGCGTTTGACATAATAATGTAGAAAGAGCACACAAAATATTGTTCGACTTCTGACCGGGTCATACCGAAGATTTCAAGAAGCACGTATTGCTATCGTGCTTGGTGCTCAACATAAGCAATGGAGTAGGAGAAACAAGCCAAAGTGCTTCAACTGGGGAAAAGGCCGTGGTCTGCTCGACTTAAACCACGGGTTAGGAAGTGGGCCGTTAAACTCCATCAAACTAACTAACTTCCGACTACTAGCTGGCAGTTTATAAGACGAATGTATAATTATTTCTTCTTTGAAAGTCAAGTTGCCCAAAATTATCATTGCATCTGGACTAGAGAAATGCAAATGTTCTTTGATTATGTATAAAAGGACAATTCGGTAACGTTGTCTTACGACGCCAAGCGACAATGAATGTGTAAGAAGCCTGCAGCGTATTAATTATAAATTCACGTTAGGAGGCAACCAAGTGGACAACTTAGATCAGATTTGGGTATCTTTTGAAAGACCAGTTCAGATGGGAATCCGTTAGTGCAGTTGGATGAAAACCCACGTTTACTTTGACCCGACCAGGAATCGAACTCCGGTTGGCCAAAATTTATCAAAAATAAAGGTGGTCGTCACAGTGGAAAGTGACATAATATAAAAGGATCAGAGTATGGGTTCTGCGAAAAAGTTTCGTTTGCTAACCTGCGAGGCAAGCTGTCATCTGACAGGCAACTATTCCAGCAATGAGTGAACGAATGCCTATTCTTGATACTTCATGGAGTCTCTCAGGTGCCAGAGACGCCAAACTACCAATCAAAATTCCGACACCGCCAATGTTTGAGAAACCACATAGGGCGTACGTAGCAATTACTTCGGATCTCGACTAGAAAGGAAAAAGATTGAAATATTGACCATTATTTTTTATGTATATGGGACTATATGAGTAATTGCATGAGAATATAATTGCCTGCAAAGCGGGAGTGTCTTCATCACCCACTTTCTGTACGTGATCCCTGTTGCGAAGGGTTGGTACACTACACTTTTGTAAACTGGCTTTCAAACATGTTATTTCCAGGATAATGACCCTATGTGTTCCAACGTTCGATAGAATTTTATTCTAAATCTACGGCCTACGAGATATATCTTTATAAAATAATATTATTTATCTGAGTGGCAACTGTATTGGTACCCATGAAATGTTTTTTGGGGTCAACCTGTTTAAGTTGTCGCACTCAACATGACAGGAGAATTGGAAGTATAGTTCACATTGCACGGGTCTGTGCGGTACACTATCAGTTAAGTGTCTAATAGCCAGTCGAGGCACCAGAATGTCAAAATTGGGGGGGGGGGGGGCAAACTAAGGGCAAAGGACTATGTTAGGGGCAAAACATTTCTGGTTCAGGGCGAAACCAAAACCAAGGCATCCATTGTAGGGGGTGTGGGTCCAGGGGGTGAAGCCCCACCGGAAGCTCTGAGGTGTTAATACATCTGTGGATGAAAAATTAAGTGTATGGAGAGGTACATTATTTATATTTTCGGTGAACCCAACTTCTAACTGACCTAAGTTGGGGGCAAGTGCAGGGAAAGGACAAAACTTGGGGCCAAATGCCCCCTCTTTGTCCCCCTCGTAGCGCCGCCACTTCTAATGGCATTTCTCTACCTGAGACTAAAAGTTAATGCTTGAAGAACATAAACACCGCATAGTTATGTGCGCAGGGTATTCATATTTACGAAAACTTTAAGGATTTTCTGAACCTGTGTACAGAACCGACCCTTGGCCCTCTCTAAGACATGATACACAGGAAAAGCTAAATTGAAAAATTAAGACTGATATGAGAAGGAAAAAATGTGAGAAATGAACTCGATGATATTGCACATCTAATGTAATGCAATAGGTTACTCATAAATTTCACAAATCATTAAGAACAATATTGTCACGTGATGCTTGAAAGCCACTTATGAAAGACGGCAGACAAAAACAGAGTGATGCAAGCTAGGATGACTGCATTTCCCTGTTAACCCTACGTCACAATTTCCCCTCTTCAGCCAAACTGCACTGAGAAAGTTAAAAATAGATGACGCTCGTTTAATTAGAAGACAAAATGAGTCTAAATCATCTGGCCAATGATTCGACAACGAGTGCAATTGGGTGGCGCTAGGTACGGAAGCCGAGAGCGGCGCGGTAGGGAGAAAACGCAAATCGATTTCTCTGTACCATGAATTCCAACAAATTGAAGAGGGCGTACTTCAAGATCGATTTGTTATAGCATATAAAGTATTGAGCATCCTTAAAGTAAATGGACCAGTCTCAATGCTACAAGATAACAGTCTTTCAGACAGGAATAATGTAATTGGTTCCTTTTATTCTACCGTCTTTAGAACAAACAAGAAAATCATGATTAATACAGGGAAATAAGTTTTTATCTATTTAGTGCAAAGAGCACGGGACTCGAAGGTTTATAAAAAAGGGCTACTCCAGGTAACGAAAACGAGCATGTATTCGAAAAACGTTCAAGCTGGTATTTCTGCTCGAGTGTGGGACTCATTTTTCGAGAGCTATCATGTTAATGACAGTCTATTCCTTGCAAAAGAATGTAAAGTTTAATCAGTTAAAAAGAGTCCCAGAGAGACTTTCTGCTCAGCCTGTGAGCTGGGGGTTGTAGAATATGACCACGATATTTCCCGCCTAAGAGGCGGCTAAACGGAAACCAAATTGAACTTGAACCATACTGAAGAATAAACTTAAACTTTTGAACTTTTATCGAGTTGACTGACACTATGTAACACATTCGTGTTGGTGTGTCGTAAAAGGAATATCCTGGCGTCAATTTCATAAGGTCTCAAATAAATGAGAATAATTTTTTATCGCACTCCCTTCAAACCCGGCCAAACCATATATTGTTCATAACTCAAGATAATTCTCTTTGAAGATGGGTTATCTTTACCAAAACAGACTTCTGGTTGCTGCAAGGTTGCAAAATGTTATGTAATACCGGTAGATTTCTTCTAAAATCTTTCGATGGTCTTTAACGTGGCGTAACTAATTTGACCTCGAAACTTCACAAATTCACAGTGGAACATTGAATACTGTTCCTTTGAGGTTGAACTGAACATTCTGTGAGCACAAAGGTTGCAGCTAAAAAAAAAGGGTTGAAGCTCTAAAAGTGTCTGCATATTTCTTTGTATGTATGAACATTGCATAAAAATACAAAAGATGCTCAATTAATCTGCCGGTATGACATCACAGATTCCCCACAATGCAATTTGTATGAATATTTTCTTTAAAAGTCATAACTTCCGAACGCAATATACTATTGAGACGTAATTTTCACCAATACAGAGAATAAAAGTACTTTGATTTTTTGAAGCGTTTGAAAATTGTCATCGGAATATCCCTCTAAATCTCTATTTAAATCTATTCAACTAAATAAATAAAACCAAGGCCTGATAGTTTTTTGTACGTAGGCCGAATTGATTATTTTAGAGATATATTTGGAGATCGTTGGGGCATGCGATCTCTTGGTTGAGAAAGGAAAGGAAAAAGAAGTCACAGAACGAAAATCATGTACCTCAATCAAAGCTTAGCTCTGATTTGCTAATAACGTGACCCATAATTAGTATCATACATTTTACCTAATCGGAACATATTTTAAAAGGATTCCATATCCGTTTAGAGGATGAAGTTGTAAGCTTTGTCTAGAAGGAATTTTCCAATTAAATGAGAGACGTATATAGGTATAGCGCGTTCGGTACAACCTAACGCACTATATGTTAGGTACAACCTTACGATCATTATGGCTGATAATATATAAACAAGCGTGTGTGCGTGGCGTCAAAGTCCCAGCCACCCCCCCCCCCCCCCCCGAAAAAAAGAAGAAAATAAGGCAGGAAAAAAGATTAAGAAAACTTTGGGAAAAAAGAAAGAAAAAATGTTAATAACCATTTCATGCTTAAAATAACCGATGAAGACTGGTTAAAATTTACTATAAAAATTTAATATTGGACCACAATTCAAATGATTAATCGATTTTAAGGATGTAATGTTGATTTTGACCCGTATTTTCTGGTTATTTTAATCAGAGAAAGGTAGGTTGATCTGTGACCACTATATTGGTTAAACCTAACCAATTGGATTTAAGAGTGCAACGACAGACAGCTTTTATCCGACCACGGAATCCGATAAAAGCTTTCTGTCGTTGTGAAGTCACAAATTAATAAACATTTCATTTTCGCAGTCTTCTGATACAAGTCACATTTTACACATTTTTCAAATTTAAGTTCTTTCTGATCAGATATTGAGAAGATATTTACTTGAAGCAAAAAAAAAAAAATCGGACCCTAATCAGATCCGAATTCCTTGCAGTGTAGCCACGGCTTTATCCTTTTATTTTACCTTTTCCCTTCCTATTTCCTTGTTTTGCTTTCTTCATCGCCCCTTTGTAATTTTCTTCTTTCCTCTTCCTTCCCTTTCTCTTACCATTTGTTTGAGTCTTTGCTCTCGCTCTTATTTACCACCACCCCCTTTCCACAGTTCTCTCCTTCGTACCCGCCTTTTAGTTTTTGATTTTAGAAACGTAGCAGAGCAGTATCTTAAAGTATCTGTAAAAGTAATCCTATCCCATATCACAAAGTTGCTACCTTTCTAATTACAAGACAGAATACCCGTTAAGAACGAATTAAAATTAAGAACTTGAAATAAGGGACTGCATACATAGTATCAGATGATGCTACCGTCTAACTACTTTATTAATACAGTAATAATACAATGAAGACACACGATAGTTAAAACATAATTAAACTCTACTGTAGGTCTTACCGTCTTTCGTCAGAAACTTGCCTAAGACAAGTTGCGAAAATACACGCTTTCAAATATAAAGAGGCTTAGAATGACACCATACCACAGAAATTTGTCAGTATACCAGATAGTTATTGTTTGCAGATAACCCTCATAAAAGAGTAAATGAGCACCAAGTTGGTTAAGGTGATACTTCGCTTGTTTTTATGTTTTCAACTGCTACATTTTTGCGCAATTGGGAAATGATGTTCTTGCATTTAGTTACCAATATCAAAACACTTTCTCCTTTATGGTCATGTTGTTGCAGACAAAAACTGGTACGAATGCACTGTTCTTGTCTAAAAGACTCTGTCTTCTAATAGCATTCAGACTCGTCCATTAATATTGAGGACGTGTGCAGTACAATACATGCTGTAACAAGACATTCTTGAAGTACGCTCTCTTTATTTTGTTGGACTAATGGTACAGAGAAAACAATCTGCGTTTTCTCCCTACCGCGCTGTTCTCGGCTTCCTACGGAAGCCGAGAGCGGCGCGGTAGGGAGAAAACGAAAATCGATTTCTCTGTACCATCGGGCCAACAAAAAGAAGAGGGAGTACTTCAAGAACGTCTTGTTACAGCATGTTATGTACTGCACACATACCCAGTATTAATGGACGAGTCTCGTTGCTATTAGTAAACAGAGCCGTTTAGACAAGAACAGTACATTCGTACCGGTTTTTGTCTGCAACAACATGAAAATAAAGGAGTAGGCCTAAGTGTTTTGATATTGGTAACTAAATGCGAGAACACTAAGTCTCAAAGGCTCAAAAATTACAACAGGCAATGAAAACATGGGAAGTATCACCTAATCTAGCGTGTGCATTCATTGTATAATTAATAAAATAGGTAGACGGCACTATCATCTGATACTACATGTGTAGTCCATTATTTCAATTGTTTTGAACTTTAATTCGTACGTAACGGGTATTCTGTCTTGTAATTAGAAAGGTGACGCTTCTTCGGGAAGCAGTATCAAGTTTGGTTTCGCCGAACGGCCCTTTGCCAGAGGGTCGGGAGGACTTTAGAAAAGAAAGGTAACAACTTTGTGCTGTGGAATAGGATTATCGCAGATACTTTAAAGTACTACCCTGTGAGGTTTCTAAAATCAAAAACTAGAAGGCGGGCATCCAGGAGAGGACTGCAGGAAGGGGTGGTAAGTGAGAAAGAGAGAGATAAGACTGAAAGAAATGAGAAGAGAAAATGAAAGGGAAGAGAAAAGAAGAAAAATGCGAAGAGGCAGTGAGGAAAGCAGAAGAAGGAAAATGAGAAGGAAAAAGGAAAAATAATAGGATAGAGCAGCGGCCATACAACGAATCTTAACACTTTGGGGAGTACGAAAAGACCGCAATACGTTTTTGTGTATTGCTTCGTCAGGTTATTTCAGAGAAACCTAACAGGTGACGGTTATTCATCTTTGAATGATAGAGGTGTATAAATCTTGTTTCTGAGTCAACGAGATTAAAAATCATAAACTGAAGTACTCCAGAAAGTAATGAGACCCTTGACCTATTTGTTTCTTCACGACACCGGCTCTTCTCTCTAATGTCACTTCCTTTCCAAAGCAAAAAATAAGGATCAACTTAGTGGCACATAGGCACCGTTCCAGCAGTTTACACTGTTAATACTTGTTGCAGCTAATTACAGATTGGGGTGTTTTCTTTTTTTAGTTTTTATTTTTAATTTTTTGTCTGTTTTTTACTTAAGTCCATCCATGTATATCATTTTTATTTGATAAGTTTCTTATCACCAGTTTCCTTTATTTTACTTTTCTATTTTTCCTTATTTCTAGTTGTAGAGTGTTTTCATACTTTACAGTTTTCTTTTTTCAAACCTTTATTACAGTGTACCTCGAAAAAGTCGAAGTGCCTCCCCGCTAATCAGTGGCGTACCCAGCAGGGGATAGGGGTAGGAATCCCCCTTTGAAAGTCCCCCCCCCGCTGCCTCTTCAAAATGGAACTTGTCGGTCGAAAAAATGAATGAAAATGAGTATAGGAGGTGGCATTTTCTGACAATGTGTATGCAGTCCCTTGTTTCAATTTTGAATTTTTATGCATTCTTAACGGATATCTTGTCTTATAATTACACAGCCTAGGTAACATCTTTGTGCTGTGGGGTGGGATTAAAGATCGCAGATAGTTTGAAGAACCGCTCTGTTAGGTTCCAAAAGGGGAGAAATTTCGTGCAAAGTTTCAAAAATGTCGAAACAAGTGTACAGCCTTAAAAGATCGTAGTTAAAGCTACCAATTTTGTCTGAAGGCGAAACAAACCGAGCACTTCATCAATAACCTCTCCGATAGATCTCTGTCTGACAAATGTAATATAAATAAATAGCTCTAGGTAAGGGTGTTAGTTTATAGCTATACTCCGCCCTTCAATCAGAATATCCAACCCTTATATTTCTCAAAGGATCATTTAAAACAATGAAGACATGATAAACTTTTACAAAACCAAAGAGCTAAAGCAAAACCTGTAGTGCTTAGACACTGGCACTTAATACTGGAAAATCCGAATCTGTGTCAAATTTCCGACATCACGGGTCATAGACTTCGAGAGGGCACCCAAACTAAATAATACCTTATTAATTCTAGGCTACAAACGGACGGTGAACTGGAAACAACTGACGAGGAGAATGAAATTGTTCCCTCGATTCTCTCATCGAGGCGCTCTAAAAGAGCAAAGTTCTATCGAATTAAGACAAGGACAAACTACAAAGTCCAACTACTGATGAAGCTCATGCATATAAAAACCAAGAGAAGAAATATTTCTACTGGTTTACTTGTGTTAGAAACCTAACACAGAAGTACTTCAAAGTATCTGCGGTCTTCAATCCCACCTCACAGCATAAACAAGCTACCTATCTAATACAGCACAGAATAATCCTTTAAGAACGCAAAAAAGGTTCAAAACTGAAACAAGGAATTGCATAGGTAGTACCAGATAATGCCATGGCCGGCTTCATTCAGCAAAAAGGCTAGCCCAAACTTTTTTCTCGAATACATTGCTCGTTTTCGTTACCTGGAATAGTTTCTGTAAACCTTCGAGTCCCTTGCTCTTTGCGCTTAGTACATTAAAAACTTTTTCCCTGTATTTCTCATCGTTTTCTTGTTTGTTTATTAAACGGTAGAAATAAACGTAACCAATAACATTCTTGTCTGAAAGGCTCTGTACTCTGGTAGCATTGTGACTCGTCCATTTATTTTGAGGATACTCAATACTTTACATGCTATAACAAAACGATCTTGAAGTACGCCCTCTCCTATTTTGTTCGAATTCGTGGTACAGAGAAATCGATTTGCGTTTTCTCCCCACCGCGCCGTTCTCGGCTTCCGTAGCTTCCGTAGCAAGGTGAATTTAGGAGACGGCTGTCAGTAAAATGGTTGTGTTCAGTAGTGAGTGGACAGAAAGCAGGGCAAGCTGAGCCAGACATCCTGCGCACTATTTAAAGGGCCAAACCTCTCACCCCAAACTACAATTTTGGTACCCGGGTACCGAAATTCTAAATTGGCTTAGCTCTTTGATTGACAGCTAATTCAAACAATGCAGAGTACCAAAGCTTATATTATACAGCATGAAGGGTACTGAGAGTGTTTTGATTATATAGAGTTTTTCTTTATTCACCGTAAATCAATAAACTGAGATTGTTTCTAGATGAGCATGAATTTCAGACAATTGTGGGGAGGGGCTTAAGTAAGAAGGTTAGGAGAATTGGTACGGTTTGGGGTGAGAGAAATGGGCCTTTAACAAGGTGTTTCTTGATTGGTTGTTGTCACTGTATTTTATCGACTGCATTCTTTGTTCGGGCTAGGGATTAGGTTAGGATTAGAGCTATCGTTAGCCAGTAAGGAAATTTTTTGTTAAACAGTGCGCATCGCCCCAGCCCCGGCGTATAAGGTGTTGACTGAAACTATGTAATATTTTTGTCGGAAATTGAAGTGGGATCACTGGTGAATAGTTAAAAGAATAGTCCAAAGCCAACTTTATTTTTGATATGTGAAAGAGGATCATATTCTAAACATTCTAGTGAATTTTGTTATTTATTTCCCATGTACGGTTCTCGAGATATTAGCGACTGAATGTGGCAAATTTCCTATATAAAATGAACTTGGAACAAGGGGGCATGATGTCATAGCTTTACATCGTCGGGCAATGGTTTGTATTTATTTACCACCAATTAACTTACCACTAATTTTATGCGATAAAACTTTAATACATATAATGTAAATACCATTGATAATATCTTGAGAACCGAACGTGGGAAATGAATGAAAATTCACCAGAATGCTTAGAATAGGTTCCTCTTTAAATTTATCAAACATAAATTTGGTTCTGGACTATTCTTTTAAAGGCACTGAGATATTCATCGCCCAGACAGTTCAAAACTTCAAATTCTCCCAGTCTATTTACTTCTAACCCTCCCACTGCTGTCTTAAAGGCATATTTTCATCATCCCAAACAGTTCCAATTCTCCCAACCTACTTACTTCTAGCCCCTCCCACATTTATCTAAAACTAATCTTTATCCAGTAAGACAAAATTCTTGTTTATTGCTTCATGGCTTGTCCCAGTGGCCATACAAGTCCATAATGTGCAATCTAGACACTCTCAGTGCCCATGCTGTGTAATTTAGCTATGTTGCATTGTTTGAATGTGATGCCAATCAAAGAGCTGTACCAATTGAGAGTTTTGAGTTTTACCCTGGTGATTATACAAGACCTATTTTGTAATAAAAAAAAACTCTCAGTACATGAAGTGTTAATGAGCCACTCTGCATCTTTTTTCATTTGATGTCGATCATAGAGCTCAGTGTGCACGCCAATCGAGATTTTCTGTAAACTATCAGTTAAATTGTAGTGTGGGGTGACGAGTGACTGCCTTAAAAAAGTGACGTCAGAATAGGTTGAGGGAGAACTGGGCAGGTCGAGCAGCACCCTCCGAGTGTTATGTTCAAATTCAAATTCATTTTATTTTCTTTTTAACCTGGTGCTGCTCGACTTCTAAACCGTCAAGTGGATAACATCATCAAAAAGACAACTTCATAAGACCGCATATCGTAGTTGTTGAGAGACTGGACAGCCTCTTCTCCACAGCAACCAATCACTACGATAGACCGTGATCACGGGTCATTTTTGTTACAATTGAAGGTCAAGAGCAGTTGCCCCAAAAATTTTTTGAAGCAGTAGCTAAATATTTTAATTTCCTTCTTATTTCGCTTCAAACTCCCTTTTATAATATTTTAGGACTTCAGCATTGCACAATCATGGGTAAACCAAGCAGTAGCTCTTCGTAAATTTCACATTTGAGAACAAAAAATATTGTCACATGACTGTCAAGAGCCAATTATGAGACAGGGCAGTCTACTACACTTCTTCAACTTGGAGGACTGCACTTTACCTTTAAATGTGGTGCAGAATTAAAGTTGTAAAAATGTATATTAAAGGTTTGATTGACGCTTTAAATAAGCAATGTTCAATTACCTGCATAACGCCCTCTTTAATGAAGTCGCTCAACTCTGAATACGCCAAGAATTCATTTAGGAATGTTTTAGTTCCAATAAGACCGGCAACTTTAAAACAATCCTCGCTCCCCTCTACACCTAAGAGGATTGCGAACGGGTAAAGAATGTAACTGCATAAACGCTGAAAAAAAGAAAGAAAAAAAAACATCCATTTTTTTTATTATGATAGGCTACTGAGGTACTTGTTGTGTCCTCAACTCTAAAATACAGTGATCAATTCGACTATTTATTTGGTAAAATGAATCCTGACCGGACCCAATTGTTGACCTAAAACTCTCTGTGGAAACTCTCTGCCTAAACTATGGTAAAAAATTACCAATTTATTATGGTCAAAATTGATCATTAATTACAACCTTTGACCAGTGTTTGGGTTTGACCTTTGTTGTGGTTTGTGCATTTTATTTTATGATTGTATTGGGAAGGGAACATTTGTAATGTATGCACTGGCATGTATTTTTGGTTTGGTATTTCGATCCTCCCCTAGGACTCCCGGGACGTAGCTTGCGTAACGCCTTTGTGGCTGCAGCCCCCTTAGGCTGCCTCCCCATGATTTTTCGTAGCGATGAACTGTCGATGTGCTGTCACGAAACGATAAGCATAAATTTATTATTTGTAGTCCTTCGGTACATAATAAAGAGGTTGGAAATTTTTTGGAATTTTACAACCAGAGAGGCAGGAGATTTTAATAAGAAATAAAAATCAGATCGGAATCTGATCCAATTTCGTTGAAGTATTACCGGTTGACTACGGTTTTAGATGGAAATAAATAAATATATTTTTTTTTTTGGTGGGAGGGGGTGGAAGGAGTTGACACTAAAAGATTAAAATCTCTTTTGAACTTTTAAGATCAGGTTCACGCTAGAGTTCATTTGGTTGGATGAAAAGACACACCTAACTTGTAAGGATAACAGCCTTCCTGACGAGCATATTTAAACTTGGCGTTTCAAAATTGATGGTGGCAAAGAGCGGGGGTCCGGACCCCCGGGATCATCCTGGATCCGCGTCTGAGTACGTCTTTTTGAAAAAAAAATAGCAAACGTCCCCTCACTGAGCGATCCTCGTGATCCCTTGAATAAGAACCAGCGGAAGGAAAGGCCAGCCTCTATTAAGACTTCCCAAAACAATGGGATAAGACTTGGCGAAAAATTTACCGCTTTATATATAGCCCGAGATGCAGGGGACTTGGTCTCTGAGAAGTAGATAGAGCTTTGCTGGTGAATGTTTATTTATAAATTGATCGTATTCATAAAAATAACAATGATTGCACTTGAAATGACATTATATTTTACCACAAAACAATATTATGAACTGGAAATTACTACAACATTGTAGTATATGAAAGTGACTAAATTATATTTTAGGAGACGGGGGGGGGGGGGCGGGTTGGAAGGCTTTAGACCGTACTTTTTCCAGAGACATTTTGGGCCGCCTTGAATTGGTATTATATTGTTGAACGTATTGAACCGCTTTGGTGATTACCCCCACCCCCACACTTTAAAATTTACTCCGAGATCTCCGTATTTATCGGAGTGCTCCGCGTTTCGAAGAATATTCAGTGAACTGTTCATCGCGGTATCGTTAATTTTTATGTGAAGATTTATAATGGCAATTATATGAAAAATTAAAGCAGTAGCGAAAATGAGAGGAGCGTTTTGTAGTTTGTCTCCCAGATTAAAAAGTAGGGAAACTAACCTCTTCTTCAGGACCGAAGCTCTGAACTGTGATGTAATTTGGACATTGAATGAGATCATTTTTGAACTACTCACAGTGAAAGAAAGGTCCTCGACGTCAGCCATATGACCAAGCCATGATATTGACGAATCAAGGAAGGCCAGCAGGGACACAAAGGCTACCAGGTTGCCTATGATGTAGGCACACACTTTTGTTCCATCAATAGCACCGTTACAAAAAGCTTCAAAGGAGTTTGTCTCTTTTCTAGAAAAAAATAAGAAAATTAAGGAGTTATGGTCATAAGTATCAGATATGGTGTGCCCTTTTTGAAGGAAAGCACATTTCCCCACTCTTTGCCAATAAAATGGCAGTAATAGCAATAAATGCAATAAATAGCAATAAAAGTTATGTGACAAACAGATACTATGGAGAATTGTTTGCGGAGAAGGCCCTGTACTATCACTTGAGTCTACCATCTTAACCTGAATGAACTTGTCATGATCAACTTTACAGGGAAACTGCAGTCTCCCGAGTAGAATTGACGTAACCCCTTCAACCTAATTCAGAAATGGTTCCTCCCAACCATGTGTCAACATATTTTCTCAATTTGTTGTATTAATGGAGAATTACTACTTTCTTTTTTTTGTAAAAGTTATGCTAAAAAAAGAAATAAAGATATTCCCTAATCCCATTTTCTTCATTTTACTGAAATTTTCATTTTGGAACAAGGTGATTCTGGTCGGGCTTCAAACGGTAAAATCTTCTTTCCCTCACACTATAATCCTTTCGATATATTCAGTTCTCATCCAGTAACTGCCTGTTACTGTAAATAGTTTCTCGGCATTTTGGCTAAGACCACGTGTAGTACCTGTTTTTTATTGGAGCCATACATGCCAGGCCAATGATGTAAATGGTCTGAGGGCCGTTAGGTTGGTCACTTGAGTGCTGTCCTGTAGAAAACCTTAACCCTAACCTAAACAGCAAATTCTTTGAGAAGCAGTTTTAAAATTTAGTTTCGCCGAACGGCTATTTGCGAGAAAGTCGCAAGGACTTTAAAACCCCAATAATTTCTCAGCTCAGAGCAGAATATGGACGAAGTAACAGGTTCCTTTGATACAACCCCCAGGATTTGAACGGCCTTATGGAATACCGTTTTAACATTTATTCAGGAATTTCAGATATCTCTAATTAATTTCTGATATCTAAAAGTATGCACTATTTTAGATATCTGAAACTGAATAAGAGATATCTGAAATTGAATTAGAGATATCTGAAATTGAATTAGAGAGATCTAAAATTGAATTAGAGATATCTGAAATTGAGAGAGAGAGAGATATCTGAAATAGAATTAGAGAAATCTAAAATTGAATTAGAGATATCTGAAACAGAATTAGAGATATCTGAAATACTTCGTTATTTCGAGATATCTAAAATTATTTAAAGATATCTGCAATTATTTAAACATTTCTGAAAATCGTTTGAAGATATCTGCAATTATTTAGAGATATCTGAAATTGGATTAGAGATATCTGAAATCAATTGCAGATATCTGAAATTCCTGAATAAATGTTAAAACGGTATCCCATAAGGCCTTGCATATCGTCACATCAAAGTTAACTTTTGGAAACCGCAAAATGCAACAATCACAAATCAACAAGTGGATCACTACTTTTTGTGATGTTCTTAGGGCAAAAAGTATTAACTGACCAATATAAATTCTCCTATTTTTTATGGGGCTTTAATTATGAGTAAGGGACTTAAAAGGGCAGATTTTTTTCCTATGTGCTTTGGAAAAGAATTAACTAAATTACAGACTGTGTAAATTTAACGCGAAATGACTAATTTTAGTGAAATTTCTTGGTTGTATTACTCCGCTTTGTGACTAAGTGCTGTTTATTGGCATATATGCTTACGGGAAGGTATTTCACATCGCCGGAAAGTGTTCGCCATGAAAATTCTGCCCACCTCACTGCGCCTTTCCCTAAAAATACAAGTGCCAGAGCCCTGAAATAAGCATTATACCCTGCTCTGGAAGGACTGCAGCCCCCAGACTCTCGCCTCGTACGCCTACGTTTATTGGTAGTGCCCCAGGTGTGCTAAGTTACATAGAACAGAGTTGGAAGCACATAGAGCATACCTGTCATTCCAGACATTCTAACTCAAAATTTCAATGCTCATAATGTGGCAATTTGAAATTCCCTAAAACCCCTCATTGCAACATTGTGACATATCCAGATTAAAGGTAAAGAGCAGTCTCTCCAAACTTGTTTTGAAGAAAAGCTAAATAACACAATTTTCGTCTTATCCTTCAAAGTATCTTTCATAGCATTTTATGACTTTACTATTGCATATTCAAGGTAAACCCGGCAGTTATTTCTGGTAAATTTCACATTTGAAGAGAAAAAATTCTATCACATGACTCCCAACAGCCAATCATGAAACTGGACATGCAGTCTACTGCACTCCGTCAGTTTGGGATGACTGCTCTTGCCCTTTAAACTGTTGGAACTTACTAAAAAGATCGGGGGCGGTAGCCTGCTTTAGTGAGTGAGACAATGTATGGGGCATATAATAAGTGGTGCTCTACCAACAGACATCGTAAAGATCAACATCTAAAATGACAGTACTGTTCTAAAATAACTTACATGTCAGAGTCAATTTTAACAACGGGACCTTTTGTTGTTTTCGGGCTTTCCGTCTCAGGATAAAACATTTTGGCCGTCACCAACGCAGCTGGTGCAGAGATAATGGAAGCAGACAGTAAATGAGCTGCACTTATACCCATATTGACGTAAACTGCCAAGACAGCGCCTGCTATGGTGGCGAATCCTCCGACCATAAGAGAATGAATTTCAGAGATGGTCATATCTTTCAGGTACGGCTTTATGCATAACGGGACAAGTGTCTGAAAGACAAGAAATAAATTCAAAACACGATAACGGAAACTATGCCGTTGTATACCATTTAACTTCGCAGCAGAGTCCTAGTGGGGGCTGCAGTTATGCTAAAAACTGGTGGGTACTAAAGGTTGGGCAAAATCCAAAGTGATCGACAAAATTTCCCAACAAATGGGTAAACAATCTACCCATATTTGTTGGGTAAATTAAGGTTGGGTAAAATTCAAGTGTTGGTAAAAGGTGTTGTTTTAAAGTACCCATCATTTGGGACAAATCTAACCCAACAATCATGATTATTGAAAGATAAACTAAGTTTTACAGATAATTATTTTCATAAAAGGGGTTAACTGAGATCTAATGGTTGAGTACGATTGGATTCGGTAAATAAAAAGCTAGCTCTAGTATAGGAGTAAAAATCTCGACGAAATTTTTTAAAGAGCAATGGTCGTATACAAAAAATCACTACGAAGTAATCAATGGGAGAAGAAATACAAAGTTCACGATTGAGTTTGGCATTTCAAACTACTCACTTCTTTGTTTATGAACCAAGTGTATCGTCGCTGGTGCCACCATGGGGGCACCAGCGACGATGAGTGGTTGCAACCACTCTTGGAGGTTTGAGTTGCCTATTTGCTACGACGTGCCTGTTTCGATGTACGTTTAAAACACGGACTTCCTAAACATGGACAGAGCATAATAACGCGGTACATTGTCGCTACCGTAGTGTCCGAAAAAATCGCACCAAAATGGCCGTCTGCTATTATTTTGTGTGAAACCTTGGACTTGCTCAAGTATATTCCCATATTTTGCAAGAAAGTTGGAATATTTTTGAAATATGGCAAGGTAAGGTCAAAATCACTCCACGTATTGCACGAATTTGATATTGTTTCCCATTCAGAGTTGTCGTCAAATCAGACGATTTATAGGTTCACGGCGGCCATCTTGGTGCGCCTTTTTGCCCCAGCCGGTGGCGACAATCTACAGATAGGACGTACACGTTACATGCTCTGTCTATATATATATATAAGTCCGTTGTTCAAAAAGAAACTCTTGGAGGACGAACGGTATAAGTTTTAGGGTACTTTGTTAAATCTCCTTCTTGAACAAATCATATAATTATATATTAGTTTATATTGAAATCCAAACACGCACCCAAGAGTACAGCTGTTGGGCAAAACGTGTTGGTACACATTTTAACCATTCGTTGGGCAAAATTAGTTGGGTGAAATGGTTGGGTAATTTCTTTTGCCCAACCAATGAGTAAGACACTAAACCAACTGAGTTGGGCAGTTTTTGCCTAATTCCGGCCGGGAGGTACAGTATACAGAACCAACGGTTTGGTAATTTTTTGCCCAGGTTGGGTAACCATTTTTTAGAGTGTAGCCGTCGCTACACCAATTTAGTAATTTTACCGGTAGTCTGCAGAAATTCTCAATTGGCACAGTTTTTTGATTGACGTCAAAACAAAAAAATGCAGAGTAGCTCATATTTCATATGATGTATTGAGGGTGTTTCGATTACACATTAGGGCCAGTGGTGTAGCCACGGGGGAGGGGTTCAGAACCCCCCCCCCCCATGACCCAACCTTGTAATGCAAAAAAGCACCCAAAATATCGGTTTTTTCTCTCTATCCTTAGACTTTTCCCTCATGTCGAGCCCCAACGTCCCCAAGACACCAAACCCCTCCATGACACAGTCCTGGCTACGCGCCTGATTGTAGCCTTTTATGCCCTGAAAAAAAAATAGGGTTATGTCTGGATCATGATGAGTTTAAGCTGAAGCGGTTGTGGGAGGGGCTAGAAGTAAGCAGGTTGGAAGAATTTTGACCGTCTAGTGTGAAAATAGTTCACACATCAAGTTACCTTGACTTCCCTCATGTTATCCCTGTCTGGGAGGTTTGTAGTGTACGAATACACCATGAACACCCAGAGAATATTGCAAATGTTCAGGATTTGATCATTTTAGCGCTTTGCATTATTCATGAAGGAAACACTGCGCAACAAACTCACAACTGACTCACACAAGTGTTTCTGCGTAAGACCTCCAAAATCTGCACAGCTGATCACTGGCCAAATAAACATTGACTACCTACCATTCCAAGAAAAACATTGGCAGCAGCGCTGAAGGCTTCAACCCCTGATACAGCCATAGTTTGTTGCATGGGCCAAGCGAAAATCTCAATCAACTTCTGCATGACACCACAGTAGAAAAGAAGGGCAAAGACGGCGCTTGAAAATATCACAACAGGGAGAACCTATACAAAGAAGAAAAGGCAGAGATAAAGTACATTGAAGGAGAAAAGCTCACATCAATACCCCTCCCCTGTGAACAACGAAGAAATGTCATAAAAATGGGGGAGGGGTACAAAGTTACTCAGAATGGTATCACATAGTATACAGCTTTAAAAACAGACACACAAATGCAATTTTAGAGAGGACTCCGATCGTAAGAGGTTAAGGGTCACGTAGCCTTCGTAGCAACCCATTGCACCAAGAAAATGCGTCTGCAACGTGCAATCTTTGTGATCCCACGAGACAAATTTCGTTGTCTAGAAAGGAAGAATAGGCTAGATCAATTATCAATAGCTGGAACTATTACAGAATTCAAGTTGTCAAAAATCAGTAAGCTTGCTTTAATTAACTTTTGATTTCTCATGTTTCTTGAGTTCTTCAAAATATTAAATTTGAATCTAGGTATCATTGGCACAATTAAAAAATCGCAATCGAGCAGAGGCGCAGCCACGAGGGGGGGGGGGGGGGGGGGGTAGAACTCCCATGACCCAAATAGCGGATTTTTCTCTCTATCCTTAGACTTTCCCTCATGTCGAGCCCTAACCCCCCATGGCACCACCCCCCCCCCCCCCCCCCTCGTGGCACAGTTCTGGTTACGCCCCTGCAATGGCAAGGCCCAGTACAAGCCCCGCGCAAACTTTTGGCCAAATTGAAAAAAAAGCGTATTTTACAAAATGGTTAAGTAAGTCTTTGCGTTATGGGTATCCATATTGGTCCAACGATGAAATATGTAACAATAACGACAACATAATTATACATTGTTTTACGACGCTTAACGACACCACTAATATTAGAAAAGCCCGCGGCTTACAACTTCAAGTCTAGTGGGAAACTCAACGATTTAGATAAAATGATGTCCTTTGGGGGAAGAACAGTGTAGATGGGAAAAAGATAATTTTCTTGGATAAAAACCCAGGCCAGGACCCGACAAGGAACCAAACCCCCGACCTCCAGGTTGATAAGTTTCAACGCGCTTCAAATCAAATGTCATGGCCTTTCACTTGGCCACACTACCGGGTAAACAGGTCCTTCACCTTTACACTCCAGGCTACCGAATTGAAAGTCACATTCATGATGTTTTTTTACAAACTTACCCCGAATAGGAAAAAGTGTGACGTAAGCGGATCCGGTCCAAAGACAAAATCGGCTCCCACAAGGGCATAGTTTAAGAACGCCTCAATTTCAGCTCCGATCCATTTGAATGAGTAAAAACCTGCGTCGCTTCTCAGGATGAAGATGGCGAACATTACTTGTAAGTAGAGTCCCCAAGCTACCGTCTGCCAATTAATCTGAGGAGAAAAAGAAAGTCGGTGCATGAAATGATCACCCCTATTAAATTCTGCTTGGTACGGATCCCCCCCTCCCGGCCGACGATCCCCCCAAAAATACTGGCTATAACGTTGTCACCCGCAATTCAGTCGATGCTCACTGTTTAACAAGGAATTTCTTGATTGGTTGTTGTCTTTGCATTGCTTTGGATTAGCCTCCTTTCACCCCTTTAACGCCTCCTTTAGAATTTTAATAAGAACCAGCTACGAAAATTTTCAAAGTTGATTTTGTTTTCATGAATAACTGATGATCGATTTGGAAGTACAAAGTTCAACAGTAAGGTAAGGAAGCTGTATCCCCTTATAGTGCATACCCTTTCTCGGTCAAGAGAAGTTCAACGAGTCACGGGACTTCAAGTGAAAGGAAGTGAAGAAACGGGATATGGACCCAAGTCAAGTGGAGGGAAGTCAAGGAACCAAATATCATTTTGAAGTCCGCCCTCTTCTCTTACTCATGCCGGCACTTAGCCAGGAGGACAGAAGGGATAAAATTATCCAATGAATAGGTTTTGCCCTAACGAATACTGAAAATATTTTCCCACTTGAAACAAGCTAGCACAATGCAACCTTTACGACTTATTCTGCCAAAGTCTAAAATCTCTCAGCATTTTCATCTAGGCTCCTTTATAAGAATTTTATCCCCTTCCCTTAGACTTTTTCCGAAGCAGATGAATCTCCAACATTAATGTAGGATACCCTAAAGAGATTGCCCTGCAGCCACGGACATGTCTCTATGCCCCACCCATGCAACAAATCGTGTGCAGCCCCTGTTGTGCAGTGGCGTAACCAGACGTCAATTTGGGGGGGGGGGGCAGAGGGGGAAAAGTTTTGAGTGGTGAGACAAGCAGAAATGACACCATCTTAAAGCTTAGCACAACTGTTGATTGGTTCGCAGCGTGCAGAGAAAATTTGGCTAAAATGACTCTCATATATAGTCGGAAATGGAACTTTCGACTTTTTCTCGTTTTGCCCAATTATTTTTTACCGTCAAATTTCATGCGGGGCAAGTCAGTTGACTGGGGGTTCCCCTGCCCCCTCTGGTTACGTCAGTGCTGCTGTGGATGAAAGTAGTTCTTACTCTGCTAGGATACTTCGATCCCAGGAAGCTGATGACGAGGAGGAAGAGGAGACCAAGGATGGAGATGAGACGGATTGGTTCATAGAAGATGAGAGTAAACACACCGGTACTTGCCATCACAGTTACCACGGAAGCCACCATGAAAAATTTCACAAACCTGTAGAAACACAGCAGCAAACGGAATATTATAACTTTGACTAGCAGGGACCAGGTCGACTTGACGGAAACACTTTGGGCCTGAAAGGCAGTAAGAAATATACTGATTAATTTGAACTTGAAGAATGTGGGAAGGCCTTGCAGGGTGGATTTGGGATGCATGGTGTGTACCTAGCTGGACTTTACGACATCTGAAGTTGTAAGAGCAGGTTCTACACTGTTAAAAATTTCTCTGTAAATTTACATAATTTTTATGGCAAATTTTTTTCCAACCAAATAATGTTTTTTTACAGCTAGACTGTAATCATGAAAAAACATTAAGGATTTGTTGTTTCTTTACAGTTTTTGCATGTAAATTAGTTTACAAAAGTCTACTGGAAATCGAATTACAGAATCGTTCTGTTTTGTTTACCTTAATTTTATGTGAATTTACAGCCTACTGTTTTCATTCCCGACGTTTTAATATTTATTAAAATATCGCTTTTTTACCTTTCATATGTTATTACGTAACATACACTTCACCATTACGTAGATCAGGTATTTGCTTATCAACGCAATGTGTCGTTACGAAGTTGTTTTCAATCTTTTTCTAAAGTCCTCCCGACCCTCTGGCAAAGGGCCGTTCGGCGAAACCAAACTTGATACTGCTTCCCGAAGAAGCTATTACGTCCACTGAAGGACAACACTTAACAACCAACCTCGCGGCTTTCAGACCATTTTCATCATTGGTCTGTCATGTATGGCTCCATTCTTGACTGGATGAAAAGAACAGATACTACACATGATCTTAGCCAAAAGGCCAAGTTGTTTTCAATTACTCCCGGAGGAGTTCTGCTCCCTTAAGGAGCTTAACGTCCCAAATGGACAAGTACGCCCTCCAAAGGGCAAACACTGAGTGGTCCTGCTCTAGACTGGCTGAATAGAACAGAACCAACAACCTGGATGCAGTTTAACGTCATACCCAGGACGTTTGGCTTTGGCCGATGGCCGATGGCCAATGGCTTTTGGCCGAAACCTTAAAGACTTCTGGATAGCTGTTTTCAATCTAAACATATTGAGGATGCTTTGTTGTCATATTGTTGCCTAGTAGACCACTATCTCTAGGAACTTTGTAATTGGAAAGTCATATTTTTTGTACAATATAATAATTGTTTTTAAAATAAATATGACAAAGAATGCAAATACATTGGTTGCAAACATTTCCAGGCAAGGTAAACAATAAGTTTATCACTTCCTGATTAAAAAAAGCCAAAGAAGATATTGTTCAAAGCAACAGCAATCCTTTTGTTAGTAAAATGCCTACAAAATAAGCTCCACCCTTTTATGCAAAATGAGATTTACGTCATAAAGTGGTAAATTTACAGACTCTTTCAAGTAAATTTGTGAAACGTTTTTAATTTGCTCCGATCAAGTGCATGAGCGCCTGTGGCGATGAGTTGACATCAGTATACCAATTGTCAGTGCTCTGAAATTAGGGCCTTACAATTTCTTTTTACTTAAAAATGTGTGACAAAACACCAGTTGTATGATATTTATAACTAAGAACGTAATAACTAAGTATGCTTTTATAATAAATGTAAGTTAATTTTCAAATAGGGCCATAAATTTGCCAAAAATGTTTTTTTTTTAAACTGAAACTTCGCAGAACGATTCATGTTATATATTGATAATTTTCTGGCTATTTCTTGTTTGTTTGGGCTTATTTTTGTTTCTTTTTCAGCTTGAAAACAAAATGAATGTTCGTCAAATGACAGTATATTTATGTGAAATCAGAAAAATACCAAATACTGTTAAAATTTCTGTAAATTTACAGAAAAAGTTTTACAAAGCAGTAAAATTTGGTTAAAAAAGCAGACAGAAATGGTTTTTCAAATAAACAGAAAATACACTTTTAAACAACCTTTTTTTATTGTAGCAATACAAAGTGTCTGTAAAGATACAGAAAATTTCTATTTAAAGTAAAATACAAAAAGTTTAAGTTAAAAAAAGTCTGTAAATTTACAGAAATTTTTAACAGTTTATGTTCTTCGCACCCTACACGGATGAGATGAAATATTGGTTTCACTTTTAGAACGCTCTTAAATGATTACTTTGTTTTCAAAGTTTTATAGTTTTCGCCTTTCAGGACGTGTGCATCTGTCTTCAAACAGCGGTATTACACTCCTTAAAAGTCAGGGTTATGCCGCAGAAGCATACCCCTCCCAAGGACTCCTCTGACAATTACTGGTTTATCATAAACAATATATGAAATTGTTAAAAACGCTTGCACGCATTACATGGAAAGTTTCAGTCTTTCCAAAGTTTCCTCACCAATTTCATATTCTCATTTAGGCCTATATGTATTACCTCTTTACAAGCTGAAAGCACTCTTAATTAATTTTTTGGTTACCCGTGCAAGTGGTATCTTAATATACAATTCACCCGTAAATTCAACAATTTTGTACAAGTTTTCAGTATTTTCACACGTACGTGACCATGAGCGTTGGGGATTATTTTAACCTACTGCTTTGGAGCGTATCGAACAGCATAATCTTCTTAGAAGCACAAAGTATAGACGAATCCGAGCATCGCTTGTGTTCAGGTCCTGTAGGCAACCATTAGTGGGGTCCATCAGCCTTGAACTCTTCATCTATATATCAGTTATTGCTCCAAAAACTTTGAAAAGGTTTAAAATTATTTCCTTTTAACTTTTTTTGGTGAAACTTGTAAAATGTTATTTATATTTTTTTCTAAACTGAGTGCACAAATTTCTCTATTGTGTACCGGTATCTTGAAACGCCGTTGGTACACGCCAATAGATCAGCGGGTTTGCCATACGACATTAAAAAAGGCCCATCACGAGCGGATTGTTTTCATTAAAATCATAAATGTATTGATGAAATTATGTTTAAGTTCAAGGGTTCGTTATTAAAAGTTGAAGGTCATCTTTCTAAGCTTATCGGCAAAGAAAATGATGATCAGGTGGGAACATTTGACAAACAAGTTGTTATAATCGATTTGGATATCATCCGAAGCCAAAGAGTGTCGCTTTCAGCTAAGAGGCAGATCACGTTCCATGTGTTCACATGGTAAAGGTGCATTTACACTAGCGTCGAAATCTGTTGCGTTTTGCGAGACACCGTGAAAATTTTTATGTTAGGGTAAATTTCTTTCACAACGCATTCCCCCAAATCGTCTCTATTTGTACTGAGGTAGAAAAAAATTAACCTCCCGTCCGCAAAATTCAGCAAATTTCTGAACGTCGCGGGCTACGGGGTGTGAGTAGGGGACCAAGAGAAGGTATTCCCCATATTTTGTCCGTGCCCCCTCAAGTTAGGTTAGTTAGGATTTGGATTAACCGAAAAAATTAAATAAATAGTATATACCTCCCCATAGACTTAATTTTTCATCCAGTGGGAATGTTAAAACCTCAGAGGTTCAAGAGTTTCGAATTCTCTTTCTGCAGAGAGAATTATGCATGTGAACGGTCTCTGAATTCCTGAAGGTCACCTTCATTTTTTCGAAGCACTGTGCCAAAAATCAATAAACAATTACTGTAAGGATCTTACCCCTTGCAACAAAAAACAGCGGTGGATCATGATGGATTGATGGAGCTCTCGTTCTTTTTCTTTATTTTTTTTATTTTATTTTTGATCATTTATCCGCGGCTCCATGTCAACGCAATTGAGATCATGATAACTAAAAGATGACTATCTTGGGATTCCCAAATCGTACATACACTGCATCCTAAAGATACGTTCAGTTTTTGTGAAAATTTTCCTCCATCTCTCTCTTCGGAAAGAGCCCACAATTTGCCAACATGTGTAAATATATAACTTGCACCTCAGGACTGTGAAAATTAAATGGATGCTAATTATTTCGTGACGTCATAACGATAGACAGATTTTAGCGGACAACGCTGTCCGATAAAAATGTGTGTCGATGTGACGTCACGAAAAAGTAGTTGGCATTTTATTTTCATAGATATCAGATGCAAATTATATATTTAGACTGAGTGACAATTTTTTAAGCTCCTCCCAACCAGATATGGAGAAGATCGTGCCAAAACCTGAAAAACGGGATCGGATCCGATCCGAATTTGTTGCAATGTGACCGCGGCTTAAAGGCCTAACTCTCTCACTCCATACAGTTCCAATTCTCCTAACCTTCCTACTTAACCCCCTCCCACAATTGTCGGAAATTCATCCTTTTCCACACACGATGTCAGATTATTGCTTCAGGGTAATTACAAAACGTTATGTAAGTAACCAAAACACCCTCAGTACAGTTCATCCTGTGTAATAAAAGTTTTGTTACTCTGCATTGTTTGAATCAGTTGTCAATCAAGAGCTGAGCCAATTGAGAATTTTGGTAAATCCCTTCAAGAATTGACCTTTGGGGTGAGAGGATTGGTCCTTTAAGAGTCCGTGGCGCTATACGTATGCAGTGTTTTGAACTACTCCCAAATTTTGTCCAGACTACTGCTCTGAACTCAAAACTTGCGGTTACTCCCTCTGGAGTACGCGGTCGTTATGCAATTCGGAGAGAATACGTTAAAATAAACTTACACAGAAAAGACCGTTCGATGCCGATTTGCATATTTCTTCATCGGCTGGATGAATTTCTTCTCAATACACGCACTCCAATTGGACAATATCCAACCAATGAATAAATACGTTGCTAGGCTGGTCGTCATGACAACAAGCGGCAGTGCACGTTTGAAATTTAAAAACATAACATAGAAAAAGAAACCTAGATACATCACCAGAAGAATGATTTTCACAGAAAGCCATAATCGGTCTTTATGTAACGCGTAAAAACTACACATGTGTTTCTCCATTTTCTCCAAGGCCTGCAGTAAAAAGAAATTATAATTTTGTAAAATTAAATCAAGAGACTTGTAATGTAACATTCACTCACACTTTTAATTATCGGTCTTTCAAATTAATTACATCAAAATACAATTAATTTAAGACCTATAGAGGGGGTATTAAATAAAAGGCAAAAACGGTACGTTGTGCTGTGCTGAAGTAGGGGATTCTGTAGAGGTAGTTATCAGCTCCCGGTGAACACTCACAAGAGACTTGGCTACGTCTACTGTGGCCGCCACCCCCTTAGACTACCCAACCGACAGTTATTCTGAAAGATGAGCTGGGTGAAGAAAAAGCTTGAGCTGGGTGAAGAAAAAGCTTGTGGGGTTCAATTCCTAGGGTTAAACGGGAAAAATCTTCAAGTGCATCTAACTACATTTTTAAGCATTTGTTGAACAAGCTTAGGGAAGCAGGTGAACATACCAAGTGTCCCAGATGAGCTCACACCTTCAAACAGTTGGTTCCACCTATTAAAGTGAAAGTTTCTTTCCATTCCGCATCCGGGACCATCCCGATTGTATCGTAAAGTTAATGAAACACGTACTTTAGGGAAAACGCAGTCTTTCCAATCTTGCTTGTAGGTATTATTTAAACATGCACAAACGTCAAATAAATAATTTATTATTTTTTTTTTACTTTTTAGTTTAATTTGTAGAATTAACAAGAGAAGATTTGGGCTGATGGTCACCGGGACGCTGGAATTTTTATTTGAAAGAGGTTATGGGCAAATTGTTTTTTCTTCAGTAAATTTTGTGTAGAGGAAACATGAAGAAATTGCCAACGGACAATACTCCACTGATTTAACTCTTGGTAAAGAAAATGAATTTAACTAATAAAAATACATAAAGGTTAGGATAATTCATCTATATAAGCCCTCTTAAAACGGAAATGAGTAGGTATCATAAGAGACAATTCTTTAATAAATAGGATTAGCAGCGGCCTGTACTCTTTCATTTGGCAAAAAAAAAAAAAAAATCTTCCTCCCGATTACCCCTCTCCAAGTGTGTTTAGGGAGTTTAGTTCAACTTCATGAAGTGTACAACGTAAAGGGGTTATTTTTATTTTACAAGGAATTATCTTGCAAAAAATATGAAGTGGTGAAAATTCAGCTTTTTTTTTCTTTTTTAAAACTTTTTTAAATTGTAACAAGGAATTGTAGTGTGCCCTTTAAAGGTAAAGTGTAATTACCGCAGCTTGGATTTGTGTAAAAGACCGTCCTGTTTCATGATTGGCTCTTTTGGATCATGTGACAATATGTTTGCTCCTCAATTGTGAAATTTACCAGTCGCAACCGTTTGTTTTACTTTGAATTGGATTTCTAAAATATTATGAAATATAATTTGAAGAGAAACAAGGATAACAACTTTGAGATAAAGCTGCTGTATCAAAATAAGTCTGGGACGACAGTTCTTGCTTTTTTAAAGATAAATATTCCGTTTGTTACGTAGAAAATTTGCATATTTTTTTGAACCCACGGAATAAAAATCAAAATGAGACATATCGTTAGTCACAAGGGTAAGTTTTTTTTTAATTCAAATAGTTCTACATCAGTAGCCCTGACTTTTGTCTCGTGCTATCGTATTTTGAAAAGGTAAGTTACTGTTGGTGATTATTGGCGACTCGCACTGAAAGGCGTAATAATGATTTCATCTTTATTCGTTGTATGTTAGTGCATCTGTAAGAGTAATATTTTCCTTCACCCTCAATGGGTGTGAGACCCTATAGTAAAACCAATTCCCAAAACGCACTTCGTACAGGTGTATTTCCTTCTTCTAGGAACCACCTGTTACCTCTCATCTTTAGGCCACAGTATGACAGTATGATGGAAAATAATTGAAAATGTTGTGGAGAGCAAAATGTTATTTCTATTATTATAAGCCTACGTTACGTATATATCGTTGACATGATCGCAGGGAGGGTGCGATGTAATAAAGGTTGGCGGGTCGGGGACCTTTGCCATATCTCACCTTTGTAAAAGCGTTGCCATGGAAATCGTAACCAGCTTCTTTGTCATTGGTACATTCAACTCCTCCTTTATCGTAATTGGTCTGCGGGGTCTCGTCCTGTATCGATTAAAACAGAAGACATAGCCTATTTTACATTACCGCTGACATTTACTGTACAAAGATGTAGGCATTAAAGGGACAATGCGGTCAAACTCAATTAGAATCACCGAGCATTCCACCAGTGCCATGCATGGTCATTTTCTAATCATGTGACATTTTTTGTTTGCTGAGTCGTTGATTTCATGGGAAAACTTCTTGCTAAACCTCTCGTTGTAATTCTAACAATCAATAAAACTTTTGAAGCACCCTTTAGATCTGTATGATGCCAAGATTTGCAACAACTTTCTAATTCTGAAAATAAATTTGAGGCGAGGCGAATGCCGATTCCCTTTAAACATTTTCTTCCGTCTCTGACAGTTCTCTCCTGTACCTGTAACTACGGTCTGATGGTCTATGCAGTGAATTATGGAGTAATAATCAAAGCCCTTGTGAGTTATAACCCCATCCTCGTTAAAATATTAATGATCATGCAAGTGGAAACACTTCAAGCTGTTCATAGTTTAATTTTTGGACCGGTGATTGACTTAGCCTGTATGAGGCATTCACTACCCTAGACGGTTACAGTTCCCCCAATCTTCTTTTTCCAAACCCTTCCCACAAGCGTGTATTGCTTCATGACATACCGTGGTCGTCATAAAAGGCCCTAATGTGTAACAAAACACTCTCAGTATATGATATATCATATGGGCTACTTTTCATTTTTGAATTTGATGTTAATCAAAGAGCTCTTCCAGGTGAGAATTTCTGTAGACGTAAAATTGTAGTTAGGGTAACGAATGATTGCCTTTAAAACATAAAGTAGTGCATGGTGTGCTGTATTCAAATGTGTTTTAAAACAAGTGAACAACAAATTTGTTCTTTACTTTATTTCATGGAAATATTTCACTATTGGTTATTTGGTGGGTGGAAAAGCACATCATTAACAAAAAAATTAATAACAACCATTTCGATCAGAATCCGTGAAATGTTAACAACTTCTATGTAAAATAATTTCCATTTTACGCTTTTGTCATGAGTAAATATAACCTTATAATGCAAATTTGGTGACGTAAAGATTGCCCCATGAAATACGATCAATGGATTTTCTTTGTTATTTGTAAACCTTTACAAGAACAATTGTAATATCGATGTGCATAGGGTTTCATCTGTTAAAAATATTGGTAACCCCTTTTAAGGGTTAGATCGTTAGGCGCATACGACAGATGCAATCGGCAAGCAATGATTCTTGTAACTGAAATTTTATATCTCTGAGTCCACGAAAAGGGGCTTCTCAGATGAAAACACGCCCCCCCCCCCCGCTGCCAAAGACACCCCCTATCCCTGGGTTAGTTAGTTGGTCGGTCGGTTGGATGAGATTTAACGACACACCAACCAGCCGACGCGAATGTGTTAAGAGAGCGCCAGTCAACTCGATAAAAAGTTCAAAGTAAAAATTTATTTGCAAGTATGGTTAAAGTTAAGGTTTGGTTTCCCTCTACTAGCCTCTTACGACAGGCGGGAAACACCGTGGGCATATTCTTCAACCACCAGCCCACATGAGATTTGTAGAGTATAGGTAGTTGATTCATGAAAAAGTTTCAATGTCAAACTCGAATTCTGCTATTAAATTTATTTTCATCATTTTAAATTGATTCTGCTTTTTATACCATTTTACATATACACTTAAAAAAATGTTTAGCAATGAAACGCCTTTTTTGCTCTAACGTTTCAAACTTGTTTAAATTCTAAACATGTTTAGCTTGTAAACACTATATATTCAGTAATTAAACGTGTTTAAATGCGAAAAGTTTAGGAATTAGACACATGTGTTTGGCATCTAAACGTGTTTACAAAGTGGAGTGAAAAGTGTTCATAGAAACGTTGAATTGATAAACACCTTTTTAGAATTAGAGTGTACACACTCATGTGGTTTACTTAATAAAATTTTGTTCTAATGTTATGAAGCCAAAAAGTCTTACCTTTCTATTGGGAGATCCATGATTCTCTTCTTTTTCGTATAAATCCAGCTTTGTATACAATTTCTTGTCAGGTCCGTCGTTTGGAGTGGAAGACATTTTAAAAGAAATCCAGAAACTCGCTTTCCAACCAAGGTGGTTATCTTACCTATGTACGTAATGACGATGCTTAGAAAACTTCGTTGACTTACAGTTGCATTTATTTATATCAGTATGTTATTGAGGGCACGAGAACTATTTAAGTACCACTGCGCGTGCATGCTATTCACGTGTTTACTAGTGGGAATATTTTCGCTTACAGTAACAGATGGTCCCATGCTAAAGTTCCCCGTATGTATCCACACACCACACCGTGATAGACCCGGTTTGAAGAGTTATGTCCCTCTTCAACAATAGGAGTAGGTAATTTGCCCGACAAATCTAATGCCCTACCTACATAACATTTTAGAGAGGTTGACGTTCTGAGCCATTGTCGACCTTCATTCGCAGAAATTTGTGGTGCTGGGCCACGGACTCCCTATACACTATACATGAAAAGCGCATGTAACGTGTACATCCTATACGTAGATTGTCGCCACCGACTGGGACGAACAAGGCACACCAAGATGACCGTCGTAAAGCATAGGCCTAATGTGCAGGATTTCACCAAAATTTAAACTCGAATGGGAAATAATGTTATATTCCTGAAATACGTACAGTGGTTTTGACCTTACCTTGCATTATTTCGAAAATATTTCAACTTTCTTGCAAAATCTATCTAATTGATCTACTTGAGCAAGTCCAACCTTTTAAGCACAAAATCATAGTAGACAGCCATCTTGCTGCGCCCATACTCACACGTACCAGGCGCGGATCCAGACGTTTCCAAAAAAGGGGGGGCTGAACTTAGAGAAAACGGGTAGTAGGGACGTACAGTAATTCTCTGTCTGAATATCTCAGAAGCGTAGGAAGCAATATGAAAGTGGGGTGGGGGGGGGGCGGGGGCGGAACAATTTTGGACCATGTACCTCTCCCTGCCCTTTTGACCAAAAGGTACATTTTTTATGCTAAATTTTCGCTTTTTTAAACGAGAAAGAACATTTTTTTAAATAAAAAAAAATCTGATTTTCTCAAGTTTGAACATACTGTACTGCGCATTTAGAAAATTTGGGTCCTTTTGCACATTTGTAAATATGGAGCTTGTATTGCAAGAAATAGTTTAGATTCAGGGTTTCCTGTAAGGATATTTGAATATTTGGGGAACCATCGAAGGATCTGAGTTTCCTGTTTGCATTTATCTGGGATAGTATGTCGACTGAAGATCGTTGTTGTGTACCGTTATCTGAGGAGCTCGGAATGAAGCTTCTCGGTGACATTTAAAAAGCTTTGTTATCTTTTTATACAAAATATTTAAATATTAAAAGCCTTTATTGAAGAAAACTTAAGGGAAACGGGACTGTAGCGGCCTGGGAAAGTTTACCACTGACTGTTTTATGAACTACCACTTACTGCATAAAGGGTTGCAGGTTAGGGCGCGAGGAGCGCGAGGTAAAATTTGCATTTTTTTAAAACTAATTATTATAAATATGAAGCTTTTATTAGGAAGAATTCGGAATTTTTTAAAAGAAAAGTTGGGAAACCGCACTGTATTTGACTGGTGTCTCAAATGCAAAATTTCCGAATTTTTCACCTCTTCGAGCCAGGGGCAATCGTCTATCCTTCCTGTAGCTACGTCACTGCTCTGCAACATTGATCATTGATAACATTTTGAAACTTCAATTTTTGAGATTTGGGAAATGAAAAAGGGGTTTCCAGACCCGGGAAGTGGGAGACGAAAGCACTCTTCCGTTCCCTCTTTTTTACTGGGGGTGCCCCCCCCCCCCAGCCTCACGCTTCTTACTCCTATGAAATATCTTATTCTGCTTGAAAGACCAAGTGGAGCGCCACCATCTGGTGGAACGAGGCGTACAGAAAATTTGAAAAATCACGATCACTCAGACAGCCGCCGGAAACGGCATTTCCCACCGACTTGTAAGTAGCATCTAAGCAATCATTATTATGAGCTTTCGTTGCAAAAAAAATATACTCCAATAAAAAAATGAGTAAGTTATAAAATGGTCAGAAAATTACCAGATAAAATGAACCATTACCATTGGATGAAATGGTAATGAAAAGAAGTTAATCTTTGGAAAATGAGCTGGTAAGGGCATACTACAAACTATAGTCAGGTTCACTATGTATTTTCGTTGGCAATCATGGTAGATTAGGTAACCTAAACATTTTTGGAATCTTTATTACATGGAGAATCTGAAAATCAATGTTTACATTTGCGCTGATACCGGTATGGCCGCCATTTTGGATTTTCAAAATGGCCGCCGTAAAAAGACATATTTTGCTCTATTTCTTGCTTTACATACCCTCAAAACCTTGTAAAATATATGAAGTCTATGTTTTCAGGTACAAGGAATCCATACTCTGCATAATCAGATTTCTGACTGTTACAATTCTTTCTTTTTGAGGAGGGTGATGGGCCCGTATATAGTCCCCCCCCCCCCCGGAGGGAGGGGAACTCGGGCAAACCAACCAAACAAAATTTCTGCTCCACCAAATGAAAATTGAAACTACTATACCGGGCATTAGGAGAAAGTTCTATGGCCTATGCCCCAAGCCCAACACTTGCCCCCATCACAACGGACTACGGGCATAGGCAGACGAGGCGGGGGGCAGGGGGGAAGACTGCTCCCCAAATTTTCTCAAGACCTAAAATTCGGGCAGGGATCTGGAAAAATTCGGGCAGCCGTTTGAGTCTCAAAACCTGGTTTGTTTCTACTTACACAGAAAACTCCTAGGCGCACCCGAATTCCTTCAAACACTTGGCCGAAAAATAATAAAAAAGCATCATAGTCACGGTACAATTTTCATGAAAACTCTAACAGATACCAAAATTTGCGACACATTCGGGCAGCTTATGAAAAAACAATTTTTCGTCAGCCTCACTTCATATTCTTGCGCAAACCTTTGCCTGAAATGACACAATTTTCAGGCAAAAGTTGCAAAAAATTTCTGGGATATTTTTAATTGCCAGATTACAAGGGGAGAGAGGATGTAAAATGTCCCCAAAATTTTGCCCGAACAAATTATTCAAAAGCTATGTCATGCAACTAAACTATCCCATTATGAATAAAACGTAAAGGTATCGTGAAGATTTCATTTCGTTTTTAATTTTGTATTCCCTTGCCTCAGGCAAAAGGAGTCTATGCGACTATGCCGATGATTTGGCCACGTTTGTTTTTATTTAATTGGTACGGTTTGTCGGGATCAAGTGTGCCAAAACCGTTGATATGGACTTAGGTGGTTTGCTCACTAGCAAATGATTTGCGAACTTGCTTGTTTAAATGCATATAAACAGGCTGCTACCTTGCTTGGTAATCGCGCGAAAATTGAGTTAATCAGTTTTTAAGGGCCAATTCGTTGCATGGCATCCCCACTCCGGTAATTCGGGACTCTGAATCTGAGCTAAACAGGCTGCTAAAACACACTGGATCTTTGTGAAGTTCGACGAAACATATATTTAATAGGCAGCTGGAATGCGATGCAATGCCATCCTCCCTCGAAGTTGCAAAGCCGTGGGCTTTTGGAGGGTTTCTGAAGTTTTTCAATTTTCCAAATTATATTGATGATAATCTCATGCTACATGATGTAAAATAGTTTGTAGAACGCGCAAACAAACTCATCTTCCAATGATTTATAGCTTAATGTAGTCATCCAATGGTAGTGGTACATTTAATCTGGGAGTTTTCTGAACTTTTTGTAAATTTGCTCATTTTTGATGAAAATTTTATTGCAAACGAAAGTTCAAAATATTGATGGCTTTGATTCTGCTTATAAGCCTGGGAAAGGCCATTTCCGGCTGTCTGAGGGGTTTTGATTTTTCAAAATTCCTTAAGCTCCGCGCCAAAAGATGGTGGCCCTCCGCTTAGATAGTCTTTCGAGCAGAATTACATTTTTCCGGCAGGAAATCCTCTCCCCCTCAAACTGAAATGCTCCCGTACGCCTATGGCTACGGGCCCAGGGTGGGGTAAAATGCAACAATAAATTTTAAAAAAGTAGCAAAATGACGGCCAAAAATTTAAAATTTCCAATCCAAAACTGAAAGCATATCCCCGTCCGCTGGCTTTTTTCTTATACAGTTTTAAGTTGTTTTCGAAAAAAGTGTTTTGTTAGAATAGCATCACCACAGGCCTGTTTAGCAACGTTCTACTGGTACCGGACACATGAACTGATTTCACTCAGATGGTTCAAATGTTTTCGCCATATTACTGGTAGTACAGTGTCTTGAATTCAAACTATTAGAGGACTAGAAAGGATCGCAGGCTCGCGTTTTGGACACCATTCTAAGGGTTAAAGAAGCGTAAAAACTTTCTTAATTTCATAAGGTTTAAGCAATTAAGTTCAAGTTGCTGATTACCTCTGTTTGGTAGCTGTATAATGTTAAAGGGGGCAAATGACTTGGAACATTTTGGGTGGATCTCGGTCATACTGTGAACTAAATGCACGAGATTAGCTTCAGAATTCTTCACTTTTACAGCTGCTTTAGTTGGTTGTACAGTGAAGGAGTCAGAACTTTGTTCCGTAAATTAATGGGTTATTCAAAGTCAAGATTATTGGTCTTATTTGGGATGAGGAAAATGGGCTACAGGTCTACAATTAGTTAGGCCTACACAAATTGTGAGGTTGGGTAGGGGTATTCATTAATCCCAGTTACAAAAGAAGTTGTATGCTCGTCCCTCCACAGACAATTGAACTGTTTCTGTTCTGTTTGAAATCCCAAATTGGTGACTTTATGTAAATGTGAATCTATTCAAATCATAGTATTATAGCTGTATGCTGCTACATTTTTTATAACTTTTTATAACCTCTTGTGATGTGCTAATTAAATAAAATAATTGAGCTAATTAACTAATTTGCAAACAAACTGAACCCATAATCATTAAGTACATTTGAAAGAGTAAGTTTCATTCTCCGTTGGAAATAAAACTGTTCGTTACAAATATCAATCTAAACCAGAAATAGAACGGGATTATATCGATTCCGGCCTATTGTTTATGTAGTTGCGAGGGCATAAAGGTTTATATATTGTTTTTACATATTAACTATTGTGGTGGAGGTGTTTATGGAGGTTGTTCTTGTGCCTTTTCAATGCATAACCTATCATGAGTGAAGATCGCGAAGAAAGCAATTGGCGTTTGGCCATGTCTAAGGAGTCTGTAGAGCAGAAACTATGCATCATTTGCCCTGAGAAAAAACATTAACAAAAGGTCACTTGTTCTAAACCCTTGGATAGAATCTTAAAAGAGGTTATAAATGGTTATAAATTCTGTAATATTCTCTATGATGTAAGTATATTACCTTATCCAATTTGAAAATCCCCAAATGGCTGCCATAAAGGGATCTCTCCAGATTTAAACATTGATTTTCAGTTTTCCAATACCATTACCTTTCCAAAAATGTATAAGTGCTTAAAGCTATCATGGTTTTGAAAGAAATGTAAGTTAAATAAAGTGGTTAGGGTAATAAGCGGCGGCAAAAGTAGTACAAAATATTTCTTTTACAGTGGCCATTTTGAAAATCCAAAATGGCCGCCATAAAAGCTTTTCTCCACTTAAACATTGACTTTCAGTTTTCTTATGCTAAAACCTTTCTAAAATGTATAAATTTGCAAAGCTACTATGATTTAAAACCAAATACAATAGGTTTAGGAAAGTGTTTAAGGTAATTAAGGTCAGAAACGAAAGAAAATATGTATTTTACAGTCGCCATTTTTAAAAACCCAAAATGGCCGCCATACAAACATCTGTTCAAATGTAAACATTAGTTTTTAGTTTCCTGATGCTATAAGCTTTCCAAAAATATATAGGTTTCATAATCTACCATGATTGCCAACGAAACATAATTTATTGACATAGTGAACCTGACTACTATTTGAGTACCTTGCGACATAAGATTTCGAAGAGTATAAATTCGAGCAACTTCGAATTGACCGGCAAAAATCTCTTCTGAACTTCAAGGGAAGGTGGCAATGCATCATATACCAGCTACCTAGCCTTTAACAAGTTTCATCGAACTTTACAAGGATCCCATGTGTTTTAGCAGCCTGATTAGCTGAAACAGAAATCAAAATCAACTTATAGCCCAATTCTCCGTGGTCAGCATCATCAACTATACCAGGGCTACAATTCGCACGCGTCGAATTATAATTAAGTCTTAACCTATAGGCCACCTGCTCCACTGGGGCAACCCAGATGGCCACAGTAACATGATTTGGTCCAAAAGTTTGCACACTCCTGCTCTATACCATAATGAACCACCGTTGGAAACTGAGACAAGACTACGTGCCGACAGTTCACAGCCACCACTGTACATTGCCTGCATGGGCTGACGTGCGACTGTGTGAACATAGGCCTATTGGCCTACAGCTATTTACATAATTCAAATCTTGTTGTCGTGGCCAGTGATTTGCAGCCCCCTGATATTGCGACGGCAAGGCGGCAGGGAAGTATTAGGTTAACCCGGGCTTGATATCATACGAGGTTCGTGTATTTGGATTTGTGATGTGAGGGAAAGGATGAGCCTGAAATAGTCCCTTGAATATTCTCGTAGATAACCATGTAGTGTATTTGATATTGTTGATGTGACGAAAAAGGGGGGGGGGCTGAGGCCGTAAGAGCCCCCCCCCCCCGAGCCGCGCCTGCGTACGGTAGCGACAATCTACGGATAGCATGTTCTGTCCATGTATAGGAAGTCCGTGAGCAGGGTTATTCTGGCGTGGCCATTCCCCTTCCCGTTGTGGCATTTGCAAGAAATGAGGAAAAGATTAGGGAAAGAAGAGGAAAGAGAAAAGGAGAAAACAGAATGGAAGGAAGAAACGAAAGAGAAAGAAGAGGACACTGGCCCATACATAGAGGACAGGAGGGCAAAATTCCATAGCTCCACCGAAGACTAAAACATTAAGAAAAGTGGGACGACGGAAAAAAAACATCAGCGGAAGAGGAAAAAACAAGAAACACTAAGAATAGCGGATTTCAAGTGGATGGAAAAGAGTGTGAGGAGCAAATGGACTCGATGGAGTAAAAGAAAACTTTAAATACCGATTTAAAAGAAAATACCATTCGCCTAAAACTCATTTTGAAGCAAGAGGGAAAATTTCTTTTAACTTCTTTTCAAAATATCTCTCATAATATTTTAGAACTTCGTTATTAAACACTCAGGGTAAACCAAGCAGTTACTCTTAGTAGTTTTCACATTCGAAGAGAAGAAATATTGTCCCAAGAGCCAATCCTGATACAGAGCAGTCTACTACACTACTTAAAGTTGGGTTGATTGCTCTTGCCCTTTAATGAGTACTGGACAGTTTGAAAGACAGACGAACAGGATACAGATAGGCAATTGGTCAATCCAGGGACCGCGGAGAGGCATGGGCTTTAAAATCCCCTACTGCCCCACTCCCCCCACTTTTTCTGCCGTAGGTATTTCGGACCACCTTCCATTGCTTTTTTATTGTTGAACATGTTGGATATTGGACCGCTTTGGTAATTAGCGCCCACTAAAATTCGCTCTGGGCTCTTGCTACAACGGGAAGACAGTAACTCGCACGTGGCGTGAAGGAGGAAAAACTGTGCATGGGAAAGAGAAAAGGATGAGGGAAAACGAGAGGGAAGGGAGCTTGAGAAGTCTTGGTTGTAAACAGGACCCGTACCTAAACTTTTCGTTCTTGGAAATGAACTGAAAAGTATCGTCCCGATTTGATGTATTGGGGGTCCCCCACCCCAACGTTTGGTTCAGTTGTCCTGAGAAACCTTTGAAGCTCCGGGGTAGAAAAATCCGGGGTAGGAAAATGTAAATTGGAATCATTTTTCTACCTTCGTTGACCATCGGTCTTTCAATTTGATAGACCATGGCGGTAGAGAGAGCATGTGAGGTGTTTCTAGTTGGAAATCTATCAAAAAACATCAAATTTAAAATAATCCAATTAGATGATTCCAAAGAGGAGACTAAATACTTTCATTTGGAATGATGTTGTCACTGTCACCACCCCTTCACACCACAAATGTCCGTCCCTTCTTTATACTATAAAGTATAAACTCTGTCAAGTGTCAACTTAAAATGAAATATAAGATTTTTTGGATTTAAAAGGGAAATAACAACAAAAATCCTTATGTTAGTAAGCTCCTCTGCCTCTTAATTATCATTAACAACAATAACAATTCCCTTTGCCCTTGTTAAGAATATATTAAGCATGACGGTATTTCCTTTCGGTTCTTAAAAAGTTGCCACTTTCCAAAATTTCTTGGTTTCTCTATAAGTTCATTTCAAGGCCGATTTTTACCCCCTGGAAAATTGACATAAAAGACACCATTGGCCTATCCAGATCGAACTTCTTTGCGGTAGCCCGGTTCCATTTGAAACATCTGCTAGACCTCTCGTGTAATGAAACAAAATTTGACCACAGCCCTTTAGTCCTGCCCAATCCTGGTAACTTGAGTGACCAGTAAGCAGTCAGTCTGGTTGGCCGTTTCCTGGTTTTTAAGTTAGTATACACGCACGGGTAGGCAATTCGCTGACGTAATTCGATCAAACATCGGCATAAAAACCCAGAGAAGGCAAGACTTAATTCGAACAATTCATAATTTCTTGCTTGCATTTCACATTCGGGTGATGAGCGAGTTCGGTAATCTGTTGCCGCATGAAATTGTGGGACTTTTTCGTGCAGTACGTCAAACACTTAGAATGTATAAGCATGGAAGCTCCATTGCATAGGCGGGATTACGGGGGACACGGGGGGCACTTGCCCCCTCCATTTTTTCCAGAACTTAGTTTTTTACGTCTTCGTCTGGTTGCTTTTGCTACAAAAATACAAACTGGAACTGACAGAGCTACGCGAGTGATACTTAATTAAGTTGTATAATGTTTAAACAGGTCATATACCAGGAGCATTGAAAACTACATAAAAACAATATTCTTCCAAAAAATGTCTCAACGCTCCTTTTTTCGACACGCTTCGCGGGCACCCGTTTTAAATATTTCAGGATTTGGGGTTACCTCTTGTAGAACATCTCTTCCATTGTCACTGAAAATTATCACCAGTGCCCGGGCCGTACACGACTGAAGCTCTGCCGTAACTAGTCAAAGGGGGAGGCAGGGAGGCGGTCATCTTCTGGTCCCCTTCTCTGACCAAGTGCCCCCAAGCTTTCTGAAAGGACCATGATCTTATTTGACCCTAATCTGGAGCTCCACCCCTTTTCGGCTAAACTCTAATGTCCATTAATTTCTCTTTTTAGATGTATCAAAACTATTCCTTTTGAGATGTCTCAAAACTAGTCCCTTTTTTGTTCTGCGCGTCCCATCACAGATAAGGACTCTATAAAAATCTCACGAAACGGACTCTATAGGAAACCAACGGTACGTTTTTGCTTAGTACAAATATCCTCAGAGGTCACCCTTATTCAGCTGTAGTGAAAAAGGACCACTCTTTGTCTAATTTTATTTCAGTTTCACTATTGAGATGAAGTAAAAATTCACTATTTCGGCGGGTTCCGAGGGCCCCTTCATAGGTAACGGCTCTGTGAAAGTCACCTGAAAAAGACTATATAGGAAACCAGAGTATGTTTGTGTTTCAGTAAGAATGTCTTTAGGGGGGCACCGTTTTTCAGCTAAAAGGTTTAAAGTGGCCCATCCTTTCTCTAATTTTCATTCAGTTTCGTGATTGAGATGTCTTAAACGTTAAATTTTTCGGCGCGCTTCGCGCCCCATCATAGACAAGGGCTGAATTCACATGATATGAAAAGTTCCCTAGCTTTCGGAAAAGAAGATCTGGGGCACCAAGGAGGAAGCCCCTGAAGAAAATCAATTTTAAGTAATCCATTCTCCCTCCCCGCACCTTCTGCATTATCGATTCCGGTCGACTTTAATCATACGGAGTAAGGATAAAATTGAAAAAAGTCAAATTGTGATATTTGTGTTCTGTTATAAGTGCCGATGTTATGTAATTTAAAGTTGCAGATAAAATGCAACATTTTAATGCCTAAAATTTCGTAAATACCTAGGAGCTCCCGGGGGCTTCGCTCCCTAGACCCCCACAGGGGCTTTGCCCCTGGACCCCACCAGTGGCCCTAAGGCGGGCCCCTTCACTCCACGCCGTCAGAAGGGGGGGGGGCTTCGAGCTTCCTCAGCGCCTTCGACGCCGTTAAGTAGTCTGCCTGAATCCCCCCACTTTCAGAGATCAAATCCCGCCCCTGCTTCATGGTATAAGCGACTAGACAACTCGAACGAAAAAAGGTCGTAGCCCTACTTTAAGGGCAAATTAAAATGCAAATTTTTGAAGGAAAGGGCAATTTAGACACAGTCTAGTGCACAAAATCACACCTAAGATTCCTCATTATGTTATGAATGGATTGACCATGAAAGATTTCACGAAATTTTTATGTAAACATTCTGGAACTCGCGTTATCGGTATGGGATTGGTTTGTTTATCCTTACGATTTGGAGAGTGCGCGCATGTGCATAGCCCACAAAACAAATTCGGCCTATCGACCTCGCTTATTTGCTAGACATTAGGAGGGACCTTTAATACACTAAAACGCACATTACTTTCGGCTTACTTTCACAAACTTACACCAGTAACAAAAAGGGATAAACTTTAAAGCTAGGCTAGGTCAATATTGAACTAAAGGGCATTGCTTTTCTTTGCCTCGTGTGGGCAAAATAATTCACTCTCAGGCAACTACATCGACAACAAAAAGCGTAACAAGGAATAATCCTTTTATGTTGCCGACAGTCAAATATAAAAAGGTTCTGACATTCAAAACGAAGCCTAGTGATGGTGGTAATAGATCAGTACCAATGGATTATACAAATGAGCATAAGAGGAAAAGGTTTGTTTTCAGCAAAGACGTCACTACGGGAGGGGGTGCCAATGAGATAGCACAGTCTTATGAGCCCCCTCCCCCTTGAGAGATACGTTGAAAAATATAGCATCATTTATTAAATAACTTTATAATAATGTAATGTTGTAGTCATAGGTTGACTGTTTATTATAAGCTGGGCTCAGAGGCTTGGAGTGTGTGTGTGTGGGGGGGGGGGGGGCAAGCACCCCACTTACCGCATAACGAAGAGCGAAGGGAGCGAAACTTTTTGCGTTTTAAACAAATAATTGAGCTAAAGATTCTGCTCTTTAATTAATTTAGCAAATCCTGGGTTGCACGGCGACTGAAGATCGTTGTTGTTACATAATATTTTTAGTCCTGTGGATATAAACTCTTCCTGTCTCCGACGAGGTTCAAAACGTTTCCGAAACTTTGTTGTCTCAGTCTTTTAGACGAAAATTTGAAAATAAAGAGCTTACTCAGTTTGGAGAAAATTTAACATTTTTATGAAAGAAAACAGCGCTGTTGTTAACCGGTGTCACTTTACGGTTTGGTGTATGCGATATGGCGAATTCCCAATTTTTTATTCCATAGTCAGAAAAAGTTTCAAAAACTTTTAATTTTGTAAGTGTTAGAATGTCTACATTTCAAACTTTCGCCCCAAAATGGTTACGGTACTCTGGCAGAGTTTTGCAATTTTCTCATTTTGCATGGATGTAAGCATTTTATTGATAACGAAAGCTCAAAAAACGATTGCTTGAATTCTATACTTACAAGCCTAGAAAGTGCCAATTCCGAGTGTCAGGGAAATTTCCATTTTTCAAATGTACGCTACTAACCAACTGATGGCAATCCTCTTTGATAGTGTTCCCATCGCCTAAGAAATTAAAGCACACCGTACCATAAAACTTCGCAATTACCCCCTAAGGTCCAGGTCCCCATCGAGAAAGAACTGGGTTCGCTCATGGTTATCGGATTTTTTTTATTACTTCCTCCTAAGGATTTTTGGAGGAGTGAAAGAAATCCTTTGGGAGAGGCCCAAAGTGTGGGTTCGCCTGACGGTTTGGTAATATAGTGGAAGTTTTAGAAAATTTGAAAAATAAGAACATTTAGGAAACTGGAAATGTTTTAGACATTGATACTTCCACGATGTACGCTTCCTCTATATTAGTGAGCTTTAGATTTCACGACGCGGACTTCATCTGCAACGACTTGACGTCATTTGCGTATATGCCGTTTCCGAACTCAACACATAATGACACTACACCAAGTTGGGAAACGGGTGAGGCAACGCAGAAGGTGACGTCATTGCGTTGTGGTTGGCGTCCGCGTCGTGCAATCTAAAGCTCACTATCACAATGTTTTGATTGTCTCCATCCTAACGGTGTCGGGTTCATATTCAGTTGCGTAGCGAAGAGGTGTCAAGGAAGGTGAAACCGCTTATGAGTCAAATGAAACAAAAGAGAGATCATGATAACCTTTTGTACTACATTTGGACTGAGGCGCAAATATTTTGTATCTTGAGACTTAAGAGAACATTTTCTCCAAAGGGGAACTCCCATTAAACTCCTCCTTCCTGTATCACACTGCCATGAAAAATCGTAGCCATGCGCCTGTGTTCAAATTAAAAAGTTAAACGCCATTTTATTCCTTTTCTACAGATATATTAATTTTTACAAAATCGTTAAGTCATGCCGATGGCTTACTTTTCTTTATATTAAACCCCATACCCCATAAAATATGTAACACAAATTTTAATTTAAAGGTACACAGATTTTAATTTAAAGACACACAAAAAATCAATTGGGAGGGTGAAAACCCCTCCATTTAAACCCTAGACTTATAGAGCAGGTAGAAGACTGCCTCCCCAAATTTTAACAAGATCTGAATTTCGGGCAGAGGTTTAAAAATTACAATTCTGGCAACCATTCTAAACAACCTGGCATGCTTTTAATCACTTAAAATTGTTAAGGGTGCCTGAATTCCTTCCAGAATTTGTTAGAACAAATAACAAGCATGATAGTCACTGCAAAATTTTCATGAAATATTTCAAAACAAAATGAAACTTGGGCACGTATTCTGGGAGCCTACGCAAAACGTCGATGTATGTAATAAATTAAATACCCAACGTGATGTGTGTTTTCTTGTGGGTGACTTTAATATTAACCTTCTTTCCGAACACACTGCTGATGTATTTGTGAATACTCTACTATCCTTTTCCTTTTATCCTGTCATTGATAGACAAACTAGAGTAACCAGTATGTCTTCAACCCTTATTGATAATATTTTTACGAATATTGATCACACGACTAGGTCTACTGTTGTAAAAAGTGATATATCAGACCATTATCCTATTGCTATTTCCTGCGATAATTTAAAACCTCCTAGAAGACGCGCACACAAAAGTGATCACTTAACACGTGATGCACGCAACTGCAATATTTTAAAAATGAAAATGGAGTTAAGATCATGTGACTGGTGCGATGTGTTACTGGATAATAATGCACAGTCTTCCTTTAGTACCTTTTACAGTAAATTTAATGACATATTTAATAGGAATTGTCCGTTACGAAACTTTAGGTCTAAGAAAAATTTACAGAAATCACCCTGGATTACCTCGGGCATTCTTCAGTCTGTTCGGAAGAAGAATATCCTTTATTGTGCGTACAAAAGAAGCCTTACTGACCATAATTTTCTGAAGTATAGAAACTATAAGAATAAATTAACCACAATAGTTCGCAATGCTAAACAGTCCTACTATAATAACTTTTTTACTGAGAATAAAGGCAATAGTAAAAAGATATGGTCTGGTATAAATAAATTGTTGAATAGAAAGGGGCCTGATTCATGTTGTCCAAGTTCAAATCCTACCCCTACAAGTGACTCAAGTATAATGGACTATGCCGTTAAGTTTAATGATTTTTTTCAACAGTTGGTGAAAAATTAGCTTATGAGATAGATGGTAGTATTGTCAGTTTTGAGTCGTACTTAAATGACATTAATGTGCCAAATACCTTTGTTTTATATCCTGTAAGCCAGGAGGAAGTTATCTCTGCTATTCTGAAATTACAAGAAGCAAAATCACCAGGTTATGATGACATAACCAATGAATTATTAAAACATATTCATGAATATTCTGTGTATGCACTTACTCATATATTAAATTAACCTTTTAATGAGGGAATTTTCCCGAGTGAATTAAAGATTGCTAAGGTAATACCTCTGTTTAAGTCTGGTGATCCTGATACTATTTCAAACTATCGCCCTGTGTCTGTTTTACCAGCTATTTCTAAGATCTTTTAAAGACTTGTTTATAAAAGATTGTTTAATTTTATCAATAGACATGATCTCTTATATACTGGACAGTATGGTTTTAGGGAAAATTACTCAACATATATGGCTGCCTTAAAATTTGTGGACGATGTTGTGTGTAATTTGGATAAAAGGGCATCCACTGTAGCCCTGTTTATTGATTTGTCTAAAGCGTTTGATACTATTAATCATAGAATTTTACTTAAAAAAGTAAGTATGGACTAAGAGGTGTGGCACTAAATTGGTTTACAAGTTATCTCAAAAATAGGCAACAATTTGTCCGTTACAAAGGTAAAGATTCTAATATCAGGGAAATTACTGTTGGTGTCCCACAAGGCTCTATTTTGGGGCCTTTACTTTTCATACTATATATCAATGATATGTATAAATCGTCAAAACTACTTAAGTTTGTACTCTTCGCTGATGACACTACTGTCTATTGTCACAATTCTAATGTAAAAGAAGCCCTTCGTGTTGCATCTTTAGAATTAAAATATGTGGCTGACTGGTTAGCTGCTAATAAGTTATCATTTAACATTAATAAAACAAAGCTGTTGGTTTTTGACAACAGCAAAGGGGATAATCATGAGTTTTTCTTAAATTTTAAAGGTACAATTATAAAGAGTAGTAATTTAGCAAAATTTTTAGGTATTACGATTGACAGTAAGTTTTCTTGGAAAAGTCACATAGACAATGTCGCAAAATCTGTTTCCAGAATGGTTGTCGTTATGAATAGATTAAGATATCTTCTTCCCAGTAAAATTTTGTTAACTATCTATAATTCTTTAATCGTCCCTCATCTTACTTACAGTATTTTACTCTGGGGCGATTCCTCCCAAAGCTACTTTGACAAACTCTTTGTTCTCCAAAAGCGGGCTGTCCGTTTAATCTCAAATGTTCCACCTTACACCCACACCCTTCCGTATTTTTATAACCTTAATATTCTCACTTTAAAGGACCACTATAAATACCAGTTAGGAATCTTCCTATATAAAAACCACAATGACCAACTTCCCCATGATTTGAATTCTTTTTTCCTCCCAAACAGTACCCATCATAATTATCCCACAAGGGGAAGAGATAATCTGGTACAACCTTTCACTCGAACAATGTTTGCCCACTCTCAAGTGAGAAGTCATGGTGTGCACCTTTGGAATTCCCTTGACACTAAATTACGAAATTCCCCTAATATAAATTTGTTTAAGAAGTACTTTAAAAGACATTTTTTCCCTTATATCTTTCCTAATCTTCTTCTTGTATGTATGTATTATTATTATGAGTCTTAAACTCCTTATACGTTTAATATATGCACTTTTTATATGCTTACATAGATGCTTGTTGTATTGTTTCATTATTTTCTTGGAAACGAAAGCTATGGTTTGGACCAGACTGGAAAATCTTTCAGCTTCATCTGGTTCCATTTTTTTTCTTTTGATACGCTTTCATTTAATTATCTGTAATTCTTTTTATGTAAATATGTTCATGCATTTCAATTGAAAAAAAATAAACGAAACGAAACAATAATATATACCTCAGTTTCATTCCAGAGTTTGGACATGATTTTGCCCTATATGGTAGAAAATTGTTCGGGCGAAAACTGCAAAACGTTTCAGAATGTTCCTAACCAGGGAAGTGTTACAACTGCCTGTTTTTAGATCACACATGCAGACAGGAGAGTACATAGGTATATAAAGAGCCCAATGTTTTGGCCCGAAAATGGAAATGGTACATTTTATCTGGTAACTTTCTGATCGTATTGCAATTTGTTCATTTCTTTTAGGAGACTGGTGAAAATTTTATTGTAAACGACAGTTCAAAGTAACGCCTGCCTAGAGTTAGCCCCTCCCTGGAGTTACTTACAAGCCTGGAAAGTTCTATTTCGTGAATTCCGAGAAGTCGCAATTTTTCAATTTTTGTACGCTCTGCGCAAACTATCGTATAGCTCTCCGCTCATATTTACAATGCAATTATTGTCCATTTTTGGCAGAGTATATCTTGCCCATAACCTACAGCGTAGCTTACTGTTGGACGGTGTCCTTAAATTTGTGACAATGAAAATGCAATAAGATGATTATTAGCAATTATTTTATCCACCAGTGCACCTACACGTATCCATCCTCTTTTCGTAAAAGCAATCGTTCATATCCCATTCCTTGAAAATAGTACCTGTTTAAGGCTGGGTTATTGTGATAGCAACTATAAAATGGAAAAATGGCTGAGGTTTTTTCCTCGCTATGTTTTTCGTTCGTCATTCATGAAAAGATGGCTGAGGCTTTTCCTCGCTATGTTTTCGTCTTTATTTCAAGCTGACGTCAATATTCACCACAAGCGGTACACCTTAAACGTTTTCGCACAAAGGTGAGGGGGCAGAAACATAGTCAATTCCCTGACCCCATCTAAAACATGGCTCGAATAGTTTGACTATTGGTACATCTTCTAGTCTCCGACCTGTTCAAGAATGGTGTCACTGCCAACATCCAACTTCCTTGAAAAATTTAAAGGGGCACGTGGACATACTGCAACAGAGCTGATTCTCTGTCAGTATTTGACACGAGAAACCTTTGGACCAGAAACTTAGACGTTGATGTGGGTCATTTATTGGAATGAAGTTTGCAAGATATCGGTAAGTGATAGATCATAGGTAGTTGGGATAGTAACGAGGGAACCTTCTGTTGAAGCGCCCTCAATAATTCCTGTGAAGTCTTGTCCAGTTTTAAAATGCTGTCGGTCTTCATCATACAAGACACCTGAAGAGGAAATGAAATTTAGCATTCAACTAAGAAGATATTCTAAGATCCAACGACCTCGCTAGACAGCATTGGTACGACCAAAAACGTTACTACCCCAAAAAGAGAGTCAGTTAAATGGAGTTTTACGGCCCAGTTTTCAAATGTTTTTAAACTTAGCCGAAAAACTCCACTTAACTTTACGACATATAGGGAAGCTAATTATTTATTCTTTGAAAGTCAGGTTGACCTTAATTCTCATTGCATTTGGGCAGAGAAATACAAATATCCTATGTTCCTGTTCGTTTTTGTGATTAGGCTTTCAGATTCGGTAACGTTGTTCTACGACGCTAAATGACGATGAATGTGGGAGAAGCCTGTAGCTTATTAATTTCAACTTCACGTTAGGAGGCAACCACAATTCATAGGCGTAGGAAGCGGGGTGGGAGGGGGGCTAAAAATATTTCGTTTCCGTTATTTTTCAATTGAAATGCATGAACTTATTGAAATAAAAAAAATTACAGATGAATAAATGAGAGCGTTTTAAAAAAATAACGGAACAGGATGAAGCTCAAAGCTTTTCCAGTCTGGTCCAATCCAGAGTTTTTTCGTTTCAAAATAATGAAACAACACATCAATAAGGGGGCGGAAGCATGGTTCCGCGCCCCCACCTTCCGGATCAGAAAACCTCTTTTTTCATTTTTCCAAATCTCAAAAAAGCTAAATTTCCGGTGCGCTTTGCGCTCCGCAAAATGCAATATGGATTGCGTTAGTTCTTTCTCGCTCATAAATCAGTTTGGTAAACTTTTCCGAGCTCTGAAAATAACAAAATTGGATATTTACCACATGTGACCCCACATCATCAAGACACACCAACAGCCGTATTGCCATTTATGTAAACCAGGGTTGCCCAACCTTTCGCAGCGGTGGGCCACATGTAATGGTTATGATGGACGAGGGGCCGCATTCTATACTCGTTTTTTTTCAATTTTTCCCAACGCCCACGGCAACAAAATGCAATCACTGCACGTAGGGAACACTGATTCATTTTCGTTTTTGATTGAACGAATATATATATTTTAGCAAAAATTGATGGTGTTGGGCAAGGGCGCAAATCTCTGCTTGAGAGTGTGAGCGAAAATGCTTACGATGTGCCCATGAGTATTAAACTTTGCACGCTTGGCGGGCACCGCGAGCGCGAAGCCCCAAAAGGCTCCTGGTGGGATCCAGGGGAAAAGCCCCTGTAGGGGTCTAGGGGGAGAAGCCCCGGAAGCTCTTGTGGTCTAGCGTTTCCGAAGCTTCAGAAAAACTGTTTTCGAACGAAAAAAAAAACGAAAAGAGGTTACCATATTTTAAGGTCTACTCATTTTTTCATATTCCTCCTGAATCATTCTCAACCCGCCCCTGTGGAAAACACTCCAATGTAGCCTAGGCTACATGCAGCAGACATTTGAAATGTATTATTTCATTCAAAAGTAAGCATGCCATAGCGGACGGTGAAGCCAAAATTTGTCATCAGTGGATCTGCTTATTGAATAATTTTGCAAAATAGATTATTTCTGACGGGCCGGACCAACCTTTTCGCGGGCCGGACAGTGGCCCGCGGGCCGTAGGTTGGACAACCCTGATGTAAACAGTCTCTCATAGAATTCCAAATTTTCTTCAATGAAGGCCCTTAATTTTGAAATGGGCCTATTTTGTCTAAAAAGGACAACAAATTTTGAGAAACTTTTGAAATGCATTTGAGAGTGTCAGTTCGTAGGCCTTAGATAACATATAGCAACAACGGTTCAGTCAGGGTGCAGCCATTCTCAGATTTGCCACCAATACATGAAGGAATTGCAGATTCTTCACTAATCCCCCAACTCTTTAACTTTCCTTACAGGAAATCCACAATCCAAAGCTTTCGGCAATTCAAGCTCCATATTTACATATAGTTGTTTCAAGGTGGCAAAATTTCGCCGCAATACGTTCCTGAGGCGATGGTGTCCACACTTGACAGAAAAATCGGAAAACTTAGCCACTACCTACAAGCCCGAGACATGTCATTTCCGACTGTCTGAGGGATCTAGATTTTTCAAAATTTTCTGTACGCTCCGCGCCAACTGAAGATAGTCTTGCGAGCATGACTTCATTTTCCAAGAAGGGAACCATTGGCCTACCGTACTCAAATGCTCTCATACACTCCTATCATTTGATACATTTCAGCCTCGTCCGTTGAGTAGTCTGTGTAGAGGGATTCTTTAGTTATTGAAGTGTCAAAATGTTATCATATTCAATGTTGTAGAGAAGTGACGTAGCTGCGGAGGCAGGGGGCAATCTTGCCCCCTGGCTCGAAAAAGTGAAAATTTCGGAAATTTGCCATTTGAGACACCAGTCAACTACCGTGTTGTCCTAAATTTAAAAAGGCAAACTTTTCCGTGCTCTTCGCGCACCATAAATTGCAACCATTAAGGCAGTAAGTGGTCGCTCATAAAACAGTCAGTGGTAAATTTTCCGAGCCGCTACAGTGCCGTGTCCCAAATTTTTTTAATATAGACTTCCATTTTTTAATTTTTTTGTCTAAAAAAGGCAACAAAGTTTCTGGAGCTTTTTGAATATCGCCGAAAAGCCTCAATCCCCACTTTTTAGATAACATTAGGTAACAACAACGATCTGCAGTCGACATGACATCTCAGATAATATGCTAATAGGAAACTCAGATTCTTCGATATTCCCCTAACTGTTCAAAATTCCTTACAGGAAACCCTGAATCTTAACTATTTTCTGCAATACATGCTCCTTATTTACAAATGTGTTAAAGAACCCAGATTTTCGGAGCGCTCTGCGCGCCGCGATTTACGTTCCTTATACAGAAGTGTTCATACTTGAGAAATAATCCTTGAGAAATTTTATTTACAAACAAAGTTGCTCTTACTCGTAGAAAGAAAAAACGAAAAAAATTAGCATGATAATGTACCCTTAGATCAATAGGGCTAGGGTGAGGTACATGGTCCAAAATTGTTCCGCCCCACACTTTAATATTGCTTCCTACGCCGCTGCAACAATTTAATCAGCTTTGGTAACTTTTGAAATACTATCTCAGATAGGAAACCGGTATATTGCAATTGAATGAAAACTCATGATTACTTTGACCAGATCACGCAATCAAACTCCGCCCCCCCCCCTTTCTGATTGCAAAACTTTATCGAAAAAAAAAACAAAGAAGGGTTGGCACACTAGCAAGTGACATCTCTCATAAATGTTAGAGTATGGGTTATGCGAAAAAGTATCGTTTCTAACCTGCAAGGCACGCTGTCATCTGGCAAGCGACTATTCCAGCAATGAGGGAACGAATGCCTATTCTTGCTACTTCATGGAGTCTCTCAGGTACCAGAGAAGCCAAGGTACCAATCATAATGCCGACAGCACTGATGTTTGAAAAACCACACAAGGCATACGTTGCAATCACTTCAGATCTCGGCTAGAAAGGGAAAAAGAGTTGAAATATTTATTACAACTTTCTATTTTAAAGGCTATGGAAAGTTGTTTAAGGAAGTGATTGCCTAATCATGAAATTTAGGCAGCATGTTAAGAAATGGTACATAGCGAAACCTGTTGCGAAGAGTTGGTTTTTTCTTCTGTGAACTGGATACAAAAATTATTTTGCATAGTAGTGACCTAACGTATTTCAATTTTTTGCATCAACAAGGCCAATATTGATTATGCGGCTTGCTGCATGCAGAAGTGTTATTAACAATATCTTATGCATTTCATGGTGTGCAGTATTGCTTCAGATGAAAGCCGATAGAATTTCATTTTTAGTCCATGACCTATTAGACGAGTCTTCATAAATGATGTATCTTTATTGCAACTTTATTGGTAACCAATCAATTGGCATTTTGTGTCAACGTGTTAAAGTTACAGTTGGCGCCCTAAAGAACATTCCCTCTGTATGACAGTCGAATTGGAAGTCTTTAGGTTCACATTGTTAAAGGCATATTCCGGTGATTTTTCACACTGGTCTTGTGAGAAAGACAAAAAAAATCACACAATGTCCCTCAAAACCCTGTCTCGCTATCTTTTTTTAACTCAAAGTATCTCACTTTTAAGATGGGTTATTTTGTTTTAAAAAGGGTAACTCAACTTTTCAACAAAGCCACAGAAAGTTATGAAATATGAGCACATTGCCTCAGTTTCCTTTTGTTTTCTTGATAATTGACAGTCTTTTTCATCCTTGAAATTTGATATTGTTGGAATGTTTGAATATTGCTGTCTGTTTATCGCTAGATAACCTTGCACCATACTGTAGGGCATGGCAAACAATGTCGTTTAATTTTACCTTCAGCGGCATCAAAATTATAAATATATGTTGAATTAGTGTGCCCTGACGACATCACAGATTACCCATGATGCACAAAGTCTCAAGAATAAATGCATTACTTTAAAATGTGTATACTACGAACGCTATATGCTATTGAGATGCAGTTTCCACCTTTTGAAAGAGGAAATTTTTTGCATATTTTGAAATTAATGATTTGTCTCCGGAGTATGTCTTTAAAGGTCATTATAATACTCATGAACTTGCTCATTTTAGACAACTTGCTTACACCATTTTCTGAAACTGTGTAAGGGACCGACCCTCTCTCCTCTCTAAGGCATGATGGGAAAGGAGAGAGGCAGTGGAAGTTGTAAATTAAAGCTATACTGAAAAGTTGAGAATGATATGGAAAAAACGTGGGGAAGTAACTAGTTGTTGTGTTTAATGATAACCTGAATCCCAACACGCTTCACCTTTATGGGCAAGAACAGTCATTTCATTAATTTGATTCTTCCACAACTTGTCCTTCACTGGATTTAATAGCATCTTCGGGAAGCAGTTTAAAGTTTGGTTTCGCCGAACGGCCCTTTACAAAAACATTTATTGAGTAGTTTGAATTACTTGTCTGTCAGTCTACAGATTGGATAAGTTCTGTTTACTGTACATGTTGACAGCTTCTGCTACTTAAGTATGTTACCAAGGCACAATAGCAACACCCTTATTAACACCTGTGAGTTGAAAGGGCAGTGGTTGTGATAACTCCCTTGCAGGAAACAGTATCGCTTACAGACCCGTTTTCCAAATACTACACCATAATTACCCCTCACTCTAAAACAACACGAATCTCCCTAAAACTGTTAAATAACAAAACCCACCTTCCCATACGATACAATTATACATTTTGCGCTAATATTTGCTGAAGAAGTAGTAATTTTTAAGATAACTCTTGAAACTGTTTAACGTAAAAACTTCAGAGATTTTACTGGCGAAGAATTTCACACAATAACTGAACGGATGTGTAAGGCTCTTTGGGGCATTGTTTTGCAGCGAAACCGCTAAGTTCTAGGCCCTGGCGGGCATTGCAGTAATTAATTTGGTTATTGTGATTATACAGATCCGCAAACTTTTGAGGTACGTTGCTATCTTCGCACCTAAAAAATAAAACAAGCAATACTCGGGTTGACAATGTTAGATAAAGAATTTGTGTGGTCACACCATTTTGGCCCAGACATCTGAAGAATAGCTGTTGTTCCATACTTATTTTGAAAAATACAGCTAATTCTTTCAAAACTTTCAAGTAGTACCCTTCCTTACGTTTCATGACTTAGATATTGCTTATCGAGTTTAAAGTTGTGAAAAAATACATAAGAAAACAAAACTACAACTGCAATTTAAATAAAGAAATGTGAAATTACCTGCATGTCGCCCTCTTTAATGAAGTCCCCCAACTCTGAATACGCCACGAATTCATTCAAGAATGTTTTAGTTCCAATTAGACCGGCCACTTTAAAACAGTCCTCTCTTTCGCCTACACCTAAGAGGACCGCAAACGGGTAAAGTATGTAACTGCATAAACGCTGAAAAAAGAATAAACATCATGTCTGCCTTTACTATGATGGACTGCAGCTAAGATACTTAATTTTTTTTAATTAGATGCAATTGCGTACTACACTCTAAAGCCGCGGTCAACTACAACAAATTCTGATTGGATTCCGATCCCATTTTTAGGGTTTCAGTGCTAAAATCTTTTCCACTTCTCGTCCGGAAAAGCCAAAACTTAGTCTCTGGCTACACTCTTGGTGCAGTTTGAGACCGTGTTCTCCCTCTAGCTAAAGATGCATAACGACCAATAGCGGGACCATACGTCTTTCCCGTCCCGCTTGGCCCGGCCTTGTCACGAGTGTGTCTACGAAGTTTCAATAAAGGCGGGTGCAATGACTGATATGTCGCTAACCGTCGCTGTCATGGTAAGGAGTCAAGGGTACGGGACACCTCGCCGGACACCATCCACACTGGAAAAGTTTTAATTTTTAAAAGAGATGAAACGCCAAATTTCCTTTATTTGAGTAGCATGTTTGAACCAGAGCAATCCTAAGCTGGACAGAGCGTCCGACAGTAACAAAATGGATGACGCTTAAGGGTCACGTGCCGCGAGAATGTAAATTTGTGGTTCCAGCATTCGTTTTGTGCACCATTCTTGCTGCGTGCATAACCGACTGTGTGTTTTCCAACACACTCTTACGGAGAGGTGTTTTATATAAGCGTACGGTGACATATTGCTGCAAGTGAACACCGGTCAAGCGGGAAACCTGTTCAATGAATAGTGGTATTGGTTAAGGTCAGGGTAAGATTAGGGTAAGGGTTAGGAAGTTATTTCGGAAATATGTAAAGGATTTGGTAAAATGAAGTTCCATGCTTCTAATAACCATAAATAATGAAACACGAACATAGGGCCAATCTTAAAAAAACGTGTTAAACCGAGAAAAATCCAACTGGAATCTCAAATTTTCCAATTATCGTTGCTCTGACGTTTTTTTTTTTTTTTTTGGGGGGGGGGGTGGTTAGGTGGGTGACGAACCGCACATCCCTGGTCCAGGCGGCGCTGGGGTATACTTCTAGTTTGTTGTTTTGCGCCACTGATACCGCTAGTGAATGTTATTTATAAATTGTTTGTATAAAAGTAAAAATGATTGTACTACAAATGACGGTATATTTTGCCACAAAACAATCATTCTACATTGAGATTACTGTCCTGTTGTCCAGTATACATGCTGTTCTGGACTATGACAAAATTGGTACATTAAACAATATCAGTTTAAACTACTCACAGTAAAAGATAGGTCCTCGATGTCGGCCAAATTACCAAGCCATGATATTGACGAATCAAGGAAGGCCAGCATGGACACAAACGCCACTAGGTTGCCTATGATATAGGCACACATTTTTGTTCCGTCAAGAGCACCGTTGCAAAAAGCTTCAAAGGAGTTTGTCTCTTTTCTAAAAATAAAATAATAAGAACGTATCTAATATATAATATAAGAATATATCTTCATTATCACTGAATGTAGGAAATATGCTTTTCATGAGACAAAATATATATCGCATATACAATGCTTTCACTGGCGTCACATGCCCTGCCAATTTTGATTGGCAAAATCTAGTGCAGTAAGGTACCGTAACAGTTAGTGTAGCTAGCTGATGAGCAGCTTACGATAGTGGGTGTGGCTTACCAATAGACCCTATGCATTGACGACACACTGACGTCACCCTTGGGGGGCAACATAGAAATTCCAAGCTTTAGCTGGAAGAAGCACGCCAAAGAAAAGTGCGAGTTAAGCCGGACGCAACGTGCCGCGCAAATGCAGTTTTATGGTATGTATCATATTTTTATGCACCGCAATCGTGCCGAGAGCCGTTTTTATGAGTGTATGGTGACGATGGGCATATTGCTGCAAAGAACGCGGGTCAAGCCCAAACAGAATGGCCGCTTGACTGTTCCGTACGTTTGCGTTTGAAAACACACAGTTGGTTATGCACACAGCAAGAAGGTATACAAACTTAATTCTGGAACCACTCATTTACATTCCCCTAGCAAGTGACCCTTGTGCGGTATTGTGGGACGTTCCTTCCAGCTAAAGGAGTTCCCGGTAAGGGGGGGGGGGGGTAGCCGCACGCAAAAGAACTCGCACTGCACGTGTAGCAGACTATGCTCGTATTCGACTGGTTAACAAATCAGTCGTTCGCATTTGTCGGTGTTGGTTTGTTTTCCCCCCAAAGAAGGGCGTTCTTCTTGCTCTGTGACATCACATGCATAAGGTATATTGCGATGTCAGGTGAAAACTTTTTATGCATAGACCTAATGCACTGACGACACACTGTCATCATTCTTGGAAGCAAAACAATGGAACACGTGGTCGCAGGCAGAAGAATTCGCCTTGCACGTGTAACAGACTATTTGCGTAGTAATACGTATATTCGTCTGATTGACAAATCAGATGTCTCCATCTGTCGGTATTGATTTGTTTTACTCCCAAAGGCGCGTACTTTTCGCTCTGTTACATCACGTGCACAAGGTGTAGAGGGTTACACAACAGTCACACTTGGGTCATCACCTGCTCCACTGGCTATACTAAATGCGTACTACACTAGATTTTGCCTGTCAAAAGGGACGGGGCTTGTGGCGTCATTGAAAGCAGTGCAAGATACCTTACATACGGTGTGTTCCTCTTGAAAAAAAAAACGTATTTTCTCGGTTTTTGTCATTGATGTGGCATTTCAAAAAAAAAAAAAAACGCGAAGTTTTCCAGTTGTAGTGTAACGATACGCAGATTAATCAGGGAGTTGCTTCTGTAAAAGGGCCTGCACTATCAAATGCATGCGTCCACCATTATGGTAACATTAATGGGCTCGTCAGGACCAATTTTGAAGCGAAAGTGCAGTCCTTCAGTTTTAATTGTAGTAGTCTTACATCGTAAATCAGAAATAGTTCCTTTCACCCATGTGACAATATTTTTGTTTCTTATTTGTTAAGGCAATGGAGAATGACTCCTCCCTTCACCTGATTTTGTAATAATTATGTTCAAAAACATTTTCAGAGTTACTTTTTTGGCCAATGGTGGGGGGATTTGCAAGAGCTTGCTTATTTTTCAAAGCAAATTTAATAAAAGATATTTCCTCTGTACGGTGCATGTTTTTAGAGGCTACGTGATCCTGGTCGGGCTGCAAAGAGTAAAATGAAAATTTTCTTACGCCGAAAAATGTTTACTGACAAATAAAGTCTCCTACAAATGTTATTGAACGTTATTTATGATTATGACACTTATATAAAACATGACCTGTGTTTCCTATGGATTTTTGAGACAATAGTTGAATTTCAGACTGTGCATTTTGTTTGTTGAGCACCAAATACAATAGCAGTAGGTTCCAATTTTCAAGTGTTCGGTATGACCGAAGCTGAGAGCGGCGCGGTAGGGAGAAAACGCAAATCAATTTCTCTGTACAGAGAAATCAGAATAGACGAAGGCGTACTTCAAGAACGTTTTTATAGCATGTAAAGTATTGCATATCCTCAAAATAAAGTAATGGACGAGTCTCAAAGCTACCAAAAAACGGCCGTTGAGACGAGACTAATTCATTCGGCCCCGTTTATTCTTCAACACCCTGAAAATACAGGTAGAAGTGTTTTGGTATTGGTAACTAAATACGAGAATACCAAGACTCTAAGGTTCAAAAAATTATTGCAGCCAATGAAAACATGCGAAATGTTACATGAACTATGTTTTGGCTCTTTTGCTCTTTTTAGAGGTTCGTCTTGCTAACAATTACTATCTAATATAGGCCTACTGACAAATTTGTGTGTACGCGTCATTCTACTGATCTTTGTTTTGGATTCTGTGTATTTTGCAACTCGTTCTAGGAAACTTTCTGGCAAAAGAGCAATAGTTATGTTCCAACTATTGTGATCATTTACTATGGCCTCTTTAAAACACAGTTGAAATTCCGACAGCAAAAGGTATTTCCTTCAGCATACATCTTAAATTACAATTTTCATTCTCCGCCTGAATATTTCCGAAGTATGTGGGGAAATAAGAAATCGGCTTGAAGTTTATGCCCGTCGTTTTTGATTCCTTGCCGAAGGTAGGCAAGGAATCTTTGCGATGGTGATGTCGTGTGTGTGTGTGTGTATGTATGTGTGTGTATGTGTGAGACGCTTTGGTTTTTAAACACGGTATCTCAAGAAGGGTAGATGTGACTAATCTCATATTTGGTGTGTGGGTTGGCCATATTGAGTAGATTTTTCATATTGTATTTGGTGGAAGTCAAAGGTCACCTGGGGTCACGAGAGGTCAAAACGTCAAAACCTTGTAAACACGATATCTCTAGAACGGTACATGTGGCTATGCTCATATTTGGTGTGTGAGTTGGTCATATTAAGCAAATGACCCCTATCAACTTTCGTGGAGGTCAAAAGGTCATTTGGAGTCAGGAGAAGTCAAATGGTGAATTCCTTAGAAATTGCTTGTAATCACGGTATCTCAAGAACGGTAGGTGTGATTAATCTCATATTTGGTGTGTGGGTTGGCCATATTGAATAGATGATCGATATTGTATTTGGTTGAGGTCAAAGGTCATTTGGGGTCACAAGAAGTCAAAACGTCAAAACCTTGTAAACACGGTATCTCAAGAAGGGTAAGTGTGACTAATCTGATATTTGGGTGTGTGGGTTGGCCATATGGAGTGGAGGATCCCTATTGTTTTTGGTGGAAGTCAAAAGTCATTTGGGGTCACGAGAGGTCAAAAGGTCAAAACCTTGAAAACATGATATCTCTAGAACCGTACATTTGACTATGGTTATATTAGACTCGTGGGTTTGTCATATAAAGCAGATGATTCCCATTGACTTTTCATGGATGTCAGAGGTCATTTGGGGTCACGGGAGGTCAAAGGGTCAAAACCTTGTTAACATGATATCTCAAGAATGGTACATGTGACTATGCTCCTATTTGTTGTGTGGGTTGGTCATATTGCATAGATGATCCATAGCGATTTTCGTGGAGGCGCAAATGTCATTTGGAGTCACGAGAGATCAAAAGGTCAAAACATTGTAAAACCTGATATCTCAAGAACGTTACATGTGACTATGCTCACATTTGTTGTGAGGGTTGGTCATATTGAGCAGATGATCCATATCGATTTTTGTGGAGGTCAAGGGTCATTTGGGGTCATTAGAGGTCAAAGGGTCAAAACCTAGTGAACATGGTATCTCAAAAAAAATGAAGGTGACTAAGCTCATCTTGTGAGGGTTGTCCGTATTGAGTTGGTGATCCAAGTTGATTTTCGTGAAGGTCAAAGGTCATTTGGTGTTAGCAGTGTCAAAGTCTGACAACTTGCTTGCATAGTATTGCTGTACAAGAAAGGTAACTTGTAGGGTCCTCATACTTCCCATGGAGATGATGCATGGTGAATAAGTGATCCCCTTAGTTTTTGGTAGAGGTCAAATTTCATTTTGGTTCACTATGAGGTCAAAGTCTCAATATCATATTTACACAAATTTCCCATGATTGGAGTCTTCGATACTGCAAAATTTCACACATAGTAAGTGGATGTGATATCATGAGCAGAGCCCTAGTTCTTGTAGGAACCGTTAATGCCTTGCATGTATACTTTGTGTGTACATTACGGAGCAATGACAATTTGAAAAATATTAGGAAGCACTGTCAATTTGAAATAAAAAAGATAGGCTTAAATTTCAGTGGCAAGGAATCACTAAGCCTTTTGGCTTTCTGGTTAATGCATGCTCATTTGCCAATTTGGAAGACATGTTGTATTGGAGATCTTTCAAAACCCATACCCAAGTTGATTTTGAACAAACTTTAAGGAATTTAATTTTTATTTGCTGGGCGTCGATTGTGTTTCTTTCTATTTGTCTATACTTCCTCTATATACAAACATATTTTTATAATCGCGATTAGGGCGAAAAATCGTCTAAAAACGACCCATAGGGCGAATTAACCCATAGGGGAAAAACCGCTTCCCCTTAACGGTTTGACACCCATTTTCAAAGGGAAAACGTAACAGTATGGTAAATCCCCACATACCATACCTAGAACATGTGATAACTTCAATGTATACCAACTTACGTATTCGTATCCGTCAACACCAACAGACATATATATATATGAATATATATATATATATATATATATATATATGTCTAGTCAATATTTTGGCTAATCAAGCTTGCCATGGTTATGATTTGCGCGCTTCATATTAATTACTATGTGAGAACGTGCGTTCTTTGTAACTGCGTACTTTTCGATCATCATCATTATGACGTCACTTTACAACTTTTCAAACTTATTTTAATATTACGCGGTATTGTACGCATTCAACTCTAACTTGTTTGTATGTAACGGTTGATTTCCATAACACAGTTGACAAAGCCGCCAGGAGGCGGCGAAAATTTCTGTTTCAATAGACCATTCGTTGGATCTATATGCACACCCTGTTTTCCATTTTTCCTTATATATATATATATATATATATATATATATAAATATATATATATATATATATATATATATATATATATATACATATATATATATATATATATATATATATATATATATATATATATATATGTATATATATTGAAAAGGTTGCAATAAGTTCTTACAACAAAGCTTTACAGAACTGTTTCGTAAGGGCCAATAATGTAGGTTCTCACTCCTCAGAAGCCTGAAGTTGAATGATGTCAATAACTTTAAATACGTATGTGTTCGCTGTTTTTGAACGTGTCCGTTTTAAAGCACGTGTTCGTTCCGTGTTCGTTCCGTGTTCGTTGTGAACAGGCAAGAACGGTGTACAGCGAGCCAAGATACAATACCTATTAGAATAATTACACAGTAGATGTTTTTTCCTGTGTCTACAAGAGCTTATTAGTTCGTTTCTTTTATTGAGAGTTGCTAAGGAAGGTTTGAGTATCATGAAGAACTTTTCTTCTAGACAGAGATTACAAGTTTTAGAGGATGTGGAGTATGCTTGGGCTTTGGTTATGAGTTTCCATTTTACGGAGTGTTCTACATTTGAATCCTTTAGTTTCCAGATGTATTCACTGAGTGCAGTTGCGTTTCTTTTGTCTTTGCGTTTAAAGCTAGACTTGTGGGCGGTGTATCTTGTTTTGAATGTGTTCTCTGTTAGACCAATGTATGTTTCTTCGTTGTGGTTGTCGTGGCGTGTTACAGTTGATTGGTACACAATGTTGTTCGTGAGACAGTTGCCTTCCCATGGACACTCGCATTGCTTTCTGCAATTGCAGTAACTTCGCGTTGCTGGTTGTGCTTCCTGTTTCGCCAATATGTATTTGTTGTGCGCTGATATAATTTGTTTGCCATGCAGCTGTAACTCAGTTTCACCGTGTTTCTGTTGAGTAAAGTATGTAGATTGTGCCCAGGTGGGAAGCAGCTGTCCAAGAGGTTAAAGAATTTCTTGCCAATGTTGGTTGTGACACTGTCACTATACGGGGGGTTGAACCAGGTTATTTTCCTATTTCGTCTTCGTTTCGGGGCTCCCTTGGAATGACTGGTGCTAGGGGATTTGGTCTCGTACTTTCGGTTGTACCCATAGCCACTTCTTTGTAATGCTTCTTGGTATACGGGCGATGATGTGTTGAATGTGTTTCCGTCGGAAGAAATGTTTCTGGCTCAGGTTTCTGAGGAGTGAGGACCTACATTATTGGCCCTTACGAAACAGCTCTGTAAAGCTATGTTGTAAGAACTCATTGCAACCTTTTCCATATATATATATATATATATATATATATATATATATATATATATATATATATATATATATATATATATATATATATATATATATATATATATATATACATATATACATATATACATATATACATATATATATATATATATATATATATATATATATATATATATATATAACGCTGGATCCTACCTTAGGTCGACATCGACCTTAAGTCGACATATAAATATTTTACATATTTGAATGTATCTGCACATACAGACACTAAAAAATTCAAATAAAATACCACCATAAACTTCAACAGCGCCAACAATGATATGTATGGTATATTTATAATGTATGACGTACGCACAAGTTATAATAAAATAAACAAAGTATTAAAGGTATTTTGCAATATTTACGTGTTAACTTAATGTACATTTTTAGACAACGCAAGATATAACACCCCCTTTTTCACATGCAAATCTACATACTATACATTGTGTTTATTACGTCTATATAAAGACACAATAAAGAGGGCGCCATGAAGGTATAATACATGCACTTATTTTATTAAGAATGTATGCAGAAGGGGATGAAATCGTGAACCAAACATTAGGTCGACACGAAAATGTTGACCTATTGTAAATGTCGACCTAATGTACATTTTTAGACGAAGGAATGTCGACCAAAGGTAGGATCCAGGTAAATATATATATATATATATATATACATATATATATATATATATATATATATATATATATATATATATATATATATATATATATATATATATAGTGTCAGCCCACTTTAATTCACCAGGCCACTCTCCCCTCAATCTCCGTTGTTTCATCACCAAACAAGGTTTTACCAGTAGCAATAACAGAAAGCTGTACGAACAGCGGCTAATACACAAACTCCAATCCCACAGCACTGGCCTTAATCGGGACACATTTTTTTATCCCCTTACTCAATAAATAAGTAAAGCTTCAGTGAGTCCGTCAAGTTTAACTGCCTTGGTCATTTCTGAGGAAGATTGCAGGGCAATCGAAACGTTATTTGTGTAGTGTTCTTCTTTCTGTCAGACAGACAGACAGACAGACAGACAGACAGACAGACAGACAGACAGACAGACAGACAGACAGACAGACAGACAGACAGACAGACAGACAGACAGACAGACAGACAGACAGACAGACAGACAGACAGACAGACAGACAGACAGACAGACAGACAGACAGACAGACAGACAGACAGACAGACAGACAGACAGACAGACAGACAGACAGACAGACAGACAGACAGACAGACAGACAGACAGACAGACAGACAGACAGACAGACAGACAGACAGACAGACAGACAGACAGACAGACAGACAGACAGACAGACAGACAGACAGACAGACAGACAGACAGACAGACAGACAGACAGACAGACAGACAGACAGACAGACAGACAGACAGACAGACAGACAGACAGACAGACAGACAGACAGACAGACAGACAGACAGACAGACAGACAGACAGACAGACAGACAGACAGACAGACAGACAGACAGACAGACAGACAGACAGACAGACAGACAGACAGACAGACAGACAGACAGACAGACAGACAGACAGACAGACAGACAGACAGACAGACAGACAGACAGACAGACAGACAGACAGACAGACAGACAGACAGACAGACAGACAGACAGACAGACAGATAGATAGATAGATAGATAGATAGATAGATAGATAGATAGATAGATAGATAGATAGATAGATAGATAGATAGATAGATAGATTGATAGATAGATAGATAGATAGATAGATAGATAGATAGATAGATAGATAGATAGATAGATAGATAGATAGATAGATAGATAGATAGATAGATAGATAGATAGATAGATAGATAGATAGATAGATAGATAGATAGATAGATAGATAGATAGATAGATAGATAGATAGATAGATAGATAGATAGATAGATAGATAGATAGATAGATAGATAGATAGATAGATAGATAGATAGATAGATAGATAGATAGATAGATAGATAGATAGATAGATAGATAGATAGATAGATAGATAGATAGATAGATAGATAGATAGATAGATAGATAGATAGATAGATAGACAGACAGACAGACAGACAGACAGACAGACAGACAGACAGACAGACAGACAGACAGACAGACAGACAGACAGACAGACAGATAGATAGATAGATAGATAGATAGATAGATAGATAGATAGATAGATAGATAGATAGATAGATAGATAGATAGATAGATAGATAGATAGATAGATAGATAGATAGATAGATAGATAGATAGATAGATAGATAGATAGATAGATAGATAGATAGATAGATAGATAGATAGATAGATAGATAGATAGATAGATAGATAGATAGATAGATAGATAGATAGATAGATAGATAGATAGATAGATCTATAGATAGATAGACAGACAGACAGACAGACAGACAGACAGACAGACAGACAGACAGACAGACAGACAGACAGACAGACAGACAGACAGACAGACAGACAGACAGACAGACAGACAGACAGACAGACAGACAGACAGACAGACAGACAGACAGACAGACAGACAGACAGACAGACAGACAGACAGACAGACAGACAGACAGACAGATAGATAGATAGATAGATAGATAGATAGATAGATAGATAGATAGACAGACAGACAGACAGATAGACAGATAGATAGATAGATAGATAGATAGATAGATAGATAGATAGATAGATAGATAGATAGATAGATAGATAGATAGATAGATAGATAGATAGATAGATAGATAGATAGATAGATAGATAGATAGATAGATAGATAGATAGATAGATAGATAGATATAGATATATATATATTTATAGGTCGAAAAGAGGTAGTAAAAAGTGCTTAAAACTTTGCCGAAAACTCCACGACGTTTCGGGTATAAACCCTTCATCAGGTGGCAAAAACCAAACTGAACAACCAACAGTAACAATTGGACACGACAAACATCAAATCCGAAGCGACCAGTGTAAAAACAGAACCGGACGAAAGTGACTGTCAGAAAACATGAGTGCGAAGGATGAAACGCAAATCAAAAAAAGAAAAAGAGCGTCCTTGATGAAAAAGTGCATGTAGAAATCGAACATGGTCGGAATAAAGAAAAATAGACAAAACCAGGCCCGAAAAAGGGTACATAGTAAAAAACGAGCATGAACGGGTCGGTGTAAAAGGAGTTAAAACTGACTCAAAAGAGGGTGAATGTCACAAAAGGTCAATTCTAACGTTAAGGCCGTGTGGAGCGAGAGTATCTAGCCTCATGATAAGTCGGTTTTCAGCACTAAGGCGGTAACGATCGGAGCCTCGGCACATTATAACTGCGGTAACGGTTAAGTGCTGTATTGAACAAGGTGGAGGGGGATTGAAATGTGCAGCTACCGGGCATCCATGGAGACTCTGTTTGATGGACCTTAGGTGCTCGGTGACTCGGTCCGCAAGGCGGCGCTTGGTCTCTCCCACATACAACGAGTTGCAACTCCCACAAGCTAAAACATGGACTACATTAGAGGAAATGCAGGAGAATCTTTGACCGACAGTGAAACTGTTGCCGTTTGGGCCTGCAATGTTGACGAGGTCGTGTTTGCCAACAAATGGGCATGTATTACACCTCGGACGGTTACAGGGAAAGGTACCAGGGATGTCGTTGAAAGAATTGAGTGGGTGGGAAGCCCGAACTAAATGGTTTGCTAAATTTTTCTCAACTCTAAAAGCATTGATGGGGGGTTCTGGGAAAACATCACGGTTTGAGGGGTCTTGTCGGAGTGACTCTTCATTTTTGTAGATAGCGCGTAAAATAGGACGGACCGAAGGGTGATATGAAATAACCAAAGGAATACGTAGATTTGAACCAGATTTATTCTTTTTCTCCGAGGCTTCCTCTCTGCTGGTTCCTTGAATTCTGCGCAAGGCATTTGATGTATATATATATATGTATATATATATGTATATATGTATTTTTATATATATATATATATATATATATATATATATATATATATATATATATATATATATATATATATATATATATATATATATATATATATATATATATATATATATATATAGATATATATATATATATATATATATATATATATATATATATATATACATATATATATAAAGCTCGAGCATACTCCGCATCATCTAAGACTTGTAATCTCTTTCTGGAAGAAAAGTTCTTCATTATACTCAAACCTTCCTTAGCATTTCTAAATAAATGAAACGAACTGATAAGCTCTTGTAGACACAATATATATATATAAATATATACATGATGGCGAAACTGTAAAACAACGGTGCTACAGAATTGAAAGGCTGGATCTCCGAGTAGATACAAACAGCGGAAGGCTAGAATTTGGATAAATTAAACAGCCAAAAGGTTTCACTCCTTGTCATTCTCTGACCAAGTATTGATAAAGAGGTAGTATTCGTCGAAAGCTCTACTTCAAACCTTTTGGCTGTTTAATTTTGGAAGCTTTAAAGGTGTTGACAATGGTCTCACCTCTATTGTGACAGGATAATCCTTCTTAAGGCAATTGAGCAAGTTGATTGACCGGGAGGGTCTGATCGGATTACTCGGGTGTTACCCATCAATACTAGGAAAATCCTCTTCAAAGCAATTAGAGAAATTGTTAGGCCGGAATGACCTGATCGGATTATTTGGGTTTATATCATCAGCAAGCTGGTAAGTCGCTCCTGATATTCAAGCCGAAAGGCGATGTGGTTTTGAGATTGAGTTCCCAGAAATTTTCTTTAGCTTTTCTAGTTTTGTCGGTCCATGTATCGTTTTGGTCGATAGCAAAGACCCGTAAGTTTTTGATAGAATGATGAGGCAAATTGAAATGGTTTGCAACAGGTTGTTCAACCTTTTTGGTTTTAATTGCTGACTTGTGCTGTGTCATTCTCATTCGAAGAGTATTTTTAGATTCTCCGACATACTGCACACCGCATAAATTGCAGTATATGAGATAAATGACATTTTTGGAGAGACAATTAATTTTTTGTCTGATTTGGAAGGTGCGTGCATTTTTATTGCTCTGGAAGCCTTTTGTGGAATCAACCAGGGCGCACGTCTTGCAGTTGGAAGGGCAAGGTGAACAACCAAAATTTTTCGTTGTTTTCCTCGACTTAGGCTTTGTCATGGAATTTTGCCCGAACCAAAATGTCCCGTAAATTTGAGGGCCGCTTGAAGGCAACAACGGGGGGTTGGGGAAAGATAGACCTTAGGCGATCGGTGCTCTGAAGTGTGGGCATATGTTTTTTGATGAATTTGGCCAGTGGTGGTAGACCGGGATGGTACTCAGTTACCAACGGCACTCTGTCGGAATTGCGCTGACGAGTTTTGTACGTCAGAGTTTGCGAGCGAGGGGTTTCTTTTGCCTTTTTGATGGAATTTTCAATTGAACCCCGAAAATACTGCCGGTTATGGAGGTAACCAGATAGTTCCTTTGCCCGAGTGTCAAAATCTGTTTCAGAGAAACAGATGCGTTTTATGCGGAGTGCTTGACTGTACGGAATGTTTTTGGTGCAGTGCGGAAGATGGCAACTGTTGGGTAGAAGGTAGTTGTGCTTGTCCGTTGGTTTGTTGAACAAGTCTGTTTTGAGTGAACCATTTTCTATGGTTACAGTGGTGTCCAGGAAGTGGACACTGGACATGGAATGGTCGGCCGTAAATTTGATGGTGGGATGGAACGAATTGATGTTCTCAATAAAAATTTTCAGACGGTCTTCACCGTGGGGCCAGATCATGAAGATGTCGTCTATGAAGCGTAACCAAATTTGTGGTTTCAAATTTTGTCGCGACAGAAATTTTTGCTCGAAGTTGCCCATAAACAAGTTAGCAAATGAGGGAGCCATTTTGGTTCCCATGGCTGTACCATGAATTTGGAGGTAGTGGTGATCACCAAAGATGAGATTGTTGTTGGTCAGAATCAGATGCATGAGTTCGCCTAGGTCTTTCTTGGTGGGAGTTTTGCCCCGAATCGGATTGAAGACGTTGGTGCAAGCGGAGATGCCTTCCTCACTTGGTATGTTTGTGTACAACGAGGACACGTCCAGAGTGACCAGAATTGTGTCCGACGGGGGATTTTTGATCTACCCAGTTTTGCGGATGAAGTCCGTAGTGTTCTGAACGTAGGAGGGGAGGGTTGGAACCAGGTGTTGGATAAGCAGGTCAACAAATTTTGAATTTTTTTCCGTGGCAGTCCCGTTGCCGGAAATAATAGGTCTGCCCGGACTACCCGTTTTGTGAATTTTGGGCAAAAATAGAAACGGCCTGGTTTAGGATCTACCTGGAGGAGATTCGGGCCAGTTTCAGAGTCAATAGAGCCGCTGCGAACCATCTTTTGAATGGACGCCTCCTCCACTTTCTTCGCAATTTCCGAAGTGGGATCTGAGTCTAGACGTCTGTAGTGGTCGGGATTGCCAAGTAATCTAAGGGCTTCCTCCCTGTAGAATTGAGTCCCCATATATATATATGTATATATATATATATATATATATATATATATATATATATATACCACTAGATTGAACATTAGGGGGAAATTTGTATATCTTGATACGTTTAGGCGAAATGAAAAACAATAAAATACATAACTGTATATTTCACCTTTAAGGAAAAACATATACATGTACGTAAATTCAATAGAGGCTTTTCACATGACGTCATAATACTCTCCGGCGGCCATGTTGGAGTACATGTAACTACGCAGTAAACCACACTGAACGCGCTTGCTCGCTGAATGTGTACACGCCGTACATACCACAATGCACGCTGTGCAGTGCGTTCGGCACAAAGCCACGTGTATTTGGTATGAATGTACTCCAGCATGGCGGTTCCGTGACGTAATTGCAAAGCCTCTATAGTCCATAAGTTGTACGTGTTAACAGATAGGCGTCCGTAATTTGGTCAACATTGAAGTAATTAGGTATATTACGTACCCCCATATGTATTTTACTATACACTAACGTATTCCCATTAAAACAGTGTGTGAAAACGTTAAGGGGAACGTAGATTTTCCCCCTAACGGTAATTTCCCCCTAACGTTGATATTTTGCCCAAAAATTTCCCCTTTTTCCAAAATTAGGTATATATAATATATATAAATATATATATACCAACAGACATTGTGCAGTACAACAATTAAAATGAAAATGTTGTTAACACATAGGATCTTACATGACAAACTCAACTTTAGCAACGGCACCCTTCATTGTTTTCGGGCACTCCGTCTCCGGATAAAATATTTTGGCCGTCATCAACGCAGCTGGTCCCGAGATGATAGAAGCTGACAGTAAGTGAGCTGCACTTATGCCCATATTGACGTAAGCTGCAAAGACAGCGCCTGCTATGGTGGCGAATCCTCCAACCATGAGAGAATGAATTTCAGAGATGGTCATGTCTTTCAGGTACGGCTTTATGCACAACGGAACAATATTCTGTAAAGACAATAACGAAATTTATGAGACAATCGTCGAAATAAGTCGTTGTTTAAACTACACCACTTAACTTCGCAGCACGGGATTGTGCATTTTTTTCGGGGGGGGGGGGCTTTTTTGGAGCTCGGCAATTTTTTGGGGTGGGGGGAGATGGGGAAAAAACCTTAGCATGTGCAGTAACGAACTATTTATCACGTTAAGTTGCTCTTATGATTATAATAGGTACTGTATTTGAACTGCCTATTTCCAAATTTTCCTACATGGAAAGGGGTCTCAAGTGCATTTTCAAACATTTTTTTAATGAATCCTTGACAAAATCTGAAAGACCGGTACTCCACGGCTCCAATGTCCACAACGTCTATGTTTAGGAGGTTATCTTACTATTCTATGGTCAGACCCGCATTCCGACAAGGTACTTACCTAATGGTGCAAAATGGCTTACAGGGAATTTTTTTTCAGGGTAGAACGATCGTAAAATTATATCAAATTAATGGCAACTTCAAACTTTCTCGGAGAAACTTCAGTGGCGTCACTTCTAGACCCCTTACTTCTCTGGCTACAGGTATGATTATGGTAGGTCCGTAGCCAGAGGGGTCGGAGCGTTCGAACGACCCACCCCAACTTGAGGGAGGTCCATTTTTCCAGCCATGAGCTTGAAGGGTCAGCTATGAAATATTTTTTTAATCTTGACATATAAGACGAATCGCGGTTCACTTTTAGCAGGAAGATAAAACCTTTCAGATTACATGTATGATTTTTTTCTCAAAAAGTGGTGTACTGTGTGGAATTCTTGGGGGAAAAAAGACTTCTGCTGTGTTCAAAAGTCCTCTAAAATGCCCCAGATTGCAGGAGATCTGCAGATTTCAAACTTTTCCGGGGAAGCATGCCCGGACCCCTAGCATCTGCATGCTTACGGCACGCGCCAGTGGCCTCCGTATTTGGAAAAGGTCCACATCTTGGAAAAAAGACCCACCCCTCCACATGGCCTGGCTACGGGCCTGTATGGAGTGATGAAGACACTTTTTCTACAGTGAAATCCACTTCTGATGTAACGAAGATTCTTGTAATTCTTGTACAGAATATTTTTACATATACACGCCTGCCTTTTGTTAGGAATACGGTAATGGTTTCATCTTCAAGTCACGTACGTTAGAAAACAAACATCTCACTGTTCACACCCCATATCAGAACATGAAGCTGATTTTTTAATACTTCTCGGTACCTTTCGGAAATGTAGCGACATTCTTGTAGTCTATTGGTTGGTCAGCCAAGTGCGCCCACAGGCCGGACCCCTTTGTCGGATTAAACGCACATGATTTCGTGAAGTTATAATTTACCTTCAGGCTTTCAACAATGTTGGCAGTTTTTAGATTTGACAAGAGTTTTCGTTGACCCAACGATTAATATGTTTTGGTTACTATTATGAGATTATGTTTCCAGCATTAAAACTTAAGATGAGGGCTTTTTGTTTCCTTTGCGCTCAATTTGACTCCATGTTTGGTGAGCGCGCTAGCCGTCCAGGGCCCTAAGTTATGGAATGATATGCCTCCTTCAGGTAAGTCAGCACGCTCCATGGAGCACGTCATCAGTCCTAATGAAAAACCCAACTATTTAACTGTGCCTTCCATGGTATCTGATAGATCAAATAGGTCTTTTGTTTTCCACTTCCTTTTGAAAATGATTATTCTAAATAATGCCATATAAATTTCATGAAGTTGAACTAAGACTTGACTCAACCCCAGCAAAAACACGTTTATCAACAAAACAGGTTATGTTTTGATGATAAAAGCTTTTGACGTGCCAGTTCGTAAGGCACCAAAAATGCATAAATCCGGCACAGCTGTAAGGTTATGGTTGGGAGAGAACTCCAACAAAAAGTACTTTAGGCGACAAAAAAGTAATAACAATAATTATGAATAATTTTTTTTTTTGATAACTTAGTACAATTGGGATAAAATGCTGCAAACAAATCCTTTTGTAATTCGAGTCTCCGATTTTGTATCTCCTATGAGGAGAAACGCAGTTGCCAGAGAACTTAAAGACAGTTACCCGGAACAAACTACAATTTTACTGGTAGTCTACAGAAATTCTCAATTGACATGGCTCTTTGATTGACGGAACGTTAAATCGGCCGACCACCGTTCTGAAAACCAACAGGACGGAGTGATGTTCGCTTCTGCTCATATGTGCTCGCCAGTTTTTGCCGCCCGTTCCGTCCTCCTCGTCTACCGCCCTGAAATCGAAAAGTCCCTATTGAAGAGTTTTAGACAGTTGTGGGTGGGAATTAAAGTAAGTCCGGGTTGTGAGATTGGAAGTGTCTGGGGTTCTGAAAAAACTGCTTTTAAACAGTCCACATAGCTACATAAATTTCCTCAAGTTATCCCAATTTTGGGGTTTAACAGTGTCCGAATACACCCTGAACACCCAGAAATATTGCAAATGTTCGGGGTTTGATCATTTTGGCGCTTCCCGTTTTCTCATGAAGGAAACAGCGAAATACTATTATGATTGCCTCACACAAGTTTTCCTGTATAAGACCTCCCAAATCTGCGCAGCTGGTCACAGGGCAAAGAAACATTGACTACCTACCATTCCAAGAAAGACATTGGCAGCAGCGCTGAAGGCTTCAACCCCTGATACAGCCATAGTGTGTTGCATGGGCCAAGCGAAAAACTCAATCAACTTCTGCATGACACCGTAGTAGAAAAGAAGGGCAAAGACGGCGCTTGAAAATATCACAACAGGGAGAACCTATGAAAAGGAGCAAAAGCAAAGATGGAATGCATTGAAGAGGGCCTTCCCTCCTCAATGCACTTCAATACACACATCAATACACTTCCGACCCGTGAACACCTAATAAGTTCAGTCAAAAAGGGGGAGGGGCTACAAACCAAGAATGGGCATCACATTTGTAAAACAGAAACACAAATGCAATTTCAGAGAGGAATCCGGACGTAAAAATCCATTGGACCAGGAGAATGATTCTACAACTCTCAATCTATTCGATCTCACGTGGCAAATACTGTTGTCAGAAAGGGTTAGGTTAGTTTAGGTTGGATGGAGTTTTACGGCCCAGATTCCAACCAATTGGTTCAAGTCGACGGAGCCGGCCACGGCGTTTTTCCAGTTGTGGCGCACTGGCTTGTTTCCCCTACTCCATTGCTAACTATGCTGAACACCAAGTACAATGACAGTAGGTTCCGTTTTTAAAGTCTTCGGTATGACCCGGCGAGGATTCGAACTCCCGACCTCCCGACTGCAAGTCGGATGCTCTTATTACTTGACCATGCAGTCGGTGTCGAGAAGGGAAAACGCGATAGACTATTTCACGGCTTCATCCGGCACATTGATCCGCCACACTGGCTGTACTTCTTCTCGTTATTGATTTCCTAACTCGCTAGGCTCCCTCACAAATAGCTGTGACAATCACATAAATCAAGCCGCCTGTAAATAAGCTTTCTTAAATTAACTTTTGGTTTCTTTTTTTCTGACATTCTAAATAATATTAAATTTGAATTAACGAACCGGTGGAAAAACTAAATAAAATATTTGTTTGCAAGCACGGAGTCGAGAGACACTTAGGAGTACCCATTTGTTAAAAGTCAAGGCCTAGTACATGCCATGTTACATGACATGGCCCATGTACAAACTTTCAGCCAACTTGAAACCAAGCGTAAGGTCCAAAATGGTTTAGTCAGTCGTTGCGTTATGCGCATCCATATTGGTCAAACGATGAAATATGTAATTGTAACGTTATAATAATTGAGCCTTGTTATTTTGACGCTAAGCTTTACCCACGGTTGTGGGAAAAGCCCGTAGCTGATGAATTACACTTTACGTCATGTGCGCCGGGAGCCAACTCAACAATACATTTTGAAAGGACAATTCAGAAAGTATGGGAAACCCGTAGATTGCTCTTGGACTACAACCCATGAGAGGACCCGACCAGGAACCAAACCCCCGACCTCGTGGTTGCTATAGGCTTCACCTCTTCAAATCAAATGTCACAGCCTTTCCATTCGGCCACCACATCGGGTAATAATGAACAGGTCATTCTCTTTTGTACTTCAGCTGCCGAATATAAGGTTACATGCACGATGTTTCTTTACGAACTTACCCCGAATAGGAAAAAGTGTGACGTCAGAGGATCCGGTCCAAAGACAAAATCGGCTCCCACAAGGGCATAGTTTAAGAACGCCTCAATTTCAGCCCCTATCCATCTGAATGAGTAAAACCCTGCGTCGCTTCTCAGGATGAAGATTGCGAACATTACTTGTAAGTAGAGTCCCCAAGCTACCGTCTGCCAATTAATCTGAAGAGGAAAAAGAAAGTTAGCGCATAAAATAGTCAACCCCTTTGACACAGCCAGGGGACCATCATCCGTCAGCTTATAACATTATGAAAAAAATTATATTGTTATATGAAAAACACTCTGTTTCAAGTGATGCTTATACAATGTTGTCCAAGATAGCATTTGATGGTACTTAATTATTCACAAATTTCCCAAACTTTAGCTGGTTAGGGGGTAACTCCTCCCTGATCACGGCCTGCAATCGGCAACCACCAGAATAAAACACTGACTACGTCGTTGTCGCCCTCTATTAACTGATTAAATTGGCACCGCCGATTCAGTCATATGCGCACGGAACCAATATCAACTGGAACCGGAGCTGGGCACTTTTTACCCATGTTGAACTTTGTAATGTGCCCCCAAAAGCAGAATTCTACTTATGACCTCCTTAAAAAGCACAAACAGTGATACTCAAGGAAAATGACTAAGATCTCTGTAGTTCCTCAAATTTAGTCAATGTTGCATACTTCTGAGGTTCAGGCTCACACGCCGAAGGCTCCCATGCTATTAAACTTATGGGTCAATTTTTTTTCATCTGGTCCGATCGGTTAGCTTGTCCTCTTTCACATTTTGATGGTACCATTAGATTGTTAGATACGTTTCTTGGTTAGCTTCACGCTCTCTTTCTCTCTCTTTCAAATATTTTGGTATCAAGATGTTTGAGTTGGTTTATGAAATTCAACAAATTTTTCCAAACCCGTTAAGTTTTCTTCACATGCCTATGACAAATGGTCCATCTTAGACAATCCCCATACCCTACATACAGATAATTATTTTATGAGTGAGTGCTTAACGGTTCAAGTCGGTTTTCAAAAATTCGTGACCAGACACTTTTTTAAATTATGAACAAAACCGTTACAAGTCAGGACACTGAAACACTCAAAATTTTAACGTTTTCTCTGAATTTTGTACTTGCAACTTAACCTGTCATGCTAACTATAAGCATTGCTATGTGTTAGTGATCCTTTGAGACGCTCATTAAGTTATTGATATCAATTCAATGAGCCTCTTTAAGTCCACAAATTGCTCCCTTGTATTTAATGGACATTTCATTTTGATTTCTGAGGAATGAAAAGCTAGGATATATATGAGGATGGAAAGGGAGGTTTTAATGTAATTAAAAACAGTGAAATATACGAAGATATCACAAGCCCCGCCTCTTTAGACGGGGCAAAATTGGTGTAGTTACGCTAGCTTGTGTAGCCAGCTGAGAAGCAGCTGACGACCCACGAGTAATTGTTGCGTTGAAACACTGTTGTCAGTGAGCGTGGCTTCCGGTACCAATTGTTAAGTTACGTTAAAGCACTCTAAACAAGGCATACTAAGTTTAAAGAGTAAAATGAAACTTCCTGAGTAAAAATATGGCTCTTTCATCAAGAAGATTAATCTCATTCGAGTACACACAATCCCCAACAGGGACCGAAAAATTCGTGTAGTTCAGTTAGGGGCGGAGGTCAACGGTTGTAACATATTGCTGACATTTATCCATACATTTTCCAAAGGGCTACATCCTTATTTCCAAAGGGATACATCCTTACATCCATAACTAATTGATGAACATTTACTCGTGGTAGTGCACATCACATTCGTATCAAGGTCATATTATCTATCTAAAATGTGAAAAGCTGAGAGCCCTTTATATTTAATACAGTGGATCCTAAATGGCCCCAATAAACCAGTTTAACTAAAACTTCACCACTTATTCTGTCAAAACCTAAAATTTTGCAGCATATTTCATCTATAATCCTTTAAAACAAACAAAAATTTCAAAAATAGGGATGTGTCCCTCCTTTTTCTTAATCCCTTCTAAGGTAGGAAACTCCTACTTATGTGTCCTCAAAAAGCGATTCCTCTGCCACTAATGACAAGCCCCTTCGTCCCACATATGCGGCAACTAGTGTACAGCCCCTGCTTTGCAGTGGCGTAACCACACTTTCTTTTTTAGGGGGTGAGGGAAAGTGTTGAGTGTTAGGACAAGCAAAAATGACACCATCTCGAGCGCCACCAATAGTTGGTTCATACAGAGCAGAATTTGCCTAAAATGCCGCTCAGGTGGCCGGAAATGTAGCCTGTGTACGCCTCTGTGGCTGCAACCCCCTTAAGCTTCCGCCCCTCAGAGCTGGTTTTGAGTAGCGATGAGCTGAACGAAAAGACTTCGTCCGCTCGGCGGGTTACTTAAAATGGCACTACTTACGGTCCGCTCTTTTATACAACTTAAATCCATACTTTCAAGGGATGTTTGTGAAGTTTTTGTCCTCAACACGTTTTGCACAATACTTTTTTTATCTTCAAATGTCATTTAGGGAGAAAGCGGGACAAGACATTTAACTTGGGGTTTCCACTGCCCACACTGATGCTGTGAATGGACGCATAGTTCTTACTCTGCTAGGATGCTTCGATCCTAGGAAGCTGATCACGAGGAGGAAGAGGAGGCCAAGGATGGAGATGAGACGGATTGGTTCGTAGAAGATGAGAGTAAACACACCGGTACTTGCCATCACTGCTACCACAGAAACCACCATGAAAAAATTCACAAAACTGTAGAAATAAAATAGCAAAAGGAAAATGTTCAATTATAACTTTGACTTAGCAGGGTCGACTTGACGGAAATACTTTGAGCCTGAAAAAGCGGCTTTGGAATGCACTGACAAAATTGAACAACACTCGAAGAAATACAGGGGGAGGGGGATGGGACACGAAAGGTCGATTGGGAATGTCTTTTGGGTACCTAAATAGAATTTCAGTGCGACATCTGAGATTGTAAGAGCAGGTTTTGCGTTCTTCACTCCATCGGCCAATACAGATTGGATGAAATATTGGATTGACATTTAGCAGCAAGATCTGAACTGATCAATATGTTTAAAAATTTTCATATTTATCGCACTATTAAGTGTGTGCATCTGTATTTTAATACCCTCACAGACGTCGATCTTTACTTGAAATTGGGGGCGGGGGGGGGGGGGGGGATGGCCACTTCCGTCGAAAATTTACTGTGTAAAAATCTTAAGTCAATAGGTGACTTTTCAAAAAGTTCTTTTTAAAAGCACAAAGTAACATACCGTACATTACATAAATTTCACTTTGTCGTTGTCGCATTGTCACCAACCATGGTTAACCCCCTTTCTCAAAACTTCTCCTATAAATCAGTTTTTGCTCTACAAAGGGAAGAAGTTTATCATTCTTTTCCTTTAACCTTTGTTCTTTGTGAAGCTTAGTAAAGTATTATAGATCAATTTCTGTCTCTACGCAGTGTAAACTTTCTCTACTGCGTACCGGTATTTAGTAACGCCGTTGATACAAACATGTAAAGCAGCTGTTTACCATACGACAATGAGCAGATTGTTTTCAATAAAATCATATATAAAATGGGTAATTATGTTTTAAGTTCAATGGTTCGTTATTAAAAGTGGAAGGTCACCTATTAAACGTATCGGCAATAAAAATGATGAACAGATGGGAACAGTTTGAGAAACACAAGTTGCTATGGCCTAGTCGATTTGCATGTTTAACCGAAGGCAAAGAGTGTCGCTTTCATCTACCAAGGAGATCACTTTCCCTGTTAACGTGGTAATGGTGCGTTGAAACTAACGTCGAAAATGGTTTCGTTTTGCTGGGGGCACGCGGGAATTCCTGTAACGCCCGCCTCCACTAGCTGCTCGGATTCATACCCAGCTCGTTATCAGACCTTTACTAAAACAACTGTGTATATACACGGCATTGTCTCGATCCTAAAATTATCATCACGACCAAGATCGTGCTATCAAATTACTCTAAATTATGCATAAGAACGATCGCGTCTCTCTAGATCATGTGCTTTCAAGTATGGTATACAATTCCCTAGAGCCGCAGTAACACTACAAGGCATTCAGATCCGATTCAAATCCGATTTTTGTGGGTATCTATTAAAAAAAACCGAACTGACTTTTCGTCACGTCACACCGACATAATTTTTTATCGGATAGGGAAGTTCGACAAAATCTGTCTGTCGATGTGACGTCACGAAATAATTAGCATAAATTTTATTTTCATAGTTCTGCGGTACAACTCATTACAGAGGTTGGCAATTTTTTGCCTTTTACCGACAAGAGATGGAGAATTTTTAACTACTTTTTTCTAAAGTCCTTTCAACTCTCTCTGTTCGAGAGCACCATTCGGCAGAACCAAACTATGAAACTGCTTCTCAAGGGGTCTAAGTCCAGTAAAGGACAAGATTTTAACAGCAACTCACAAAAATTGGTATGGAATCCGATCGGAATTCAAGGTAGTGTGACCGCGGCTATTCCTCTCGAACCAAACACGAGGAGAAGATGGTGACAGCTTGATGGTGCACCCTTTTTCTTGATATCATGACAACTCCACATTGACTGCACCAAAATTTCCAAATAAACTTTTCCGAAAGCCCTCCCGACCCTCTGGAAAAGGGCCGTTCGGCGAAACCAAACTTTAAACTGCTTCTCTAAGAAGCTATAGGCCTACGTCCCATTAAGGACAACAGTTGACCAATCTCACGGCCCTCAGGCCATTTACATCATTAGTCTGTCATGTATGGTTCCATTTTAAAATCGCTGAAAAGAACAAATACTACGCATGGTCTGAGCCAAAAGGCAGAGAGGCGATAGTGCTAGGTGATGGCGGGGCTCCACGAAGGCAGTTTTGAACTGCCCCCAGGAATTTTGTCCAGGCTACTGCCCTGGACCCAAATACCGCCGATAACTGTTGTGGTTTCTCCCAGAGCCGTATGGCTCTCAGGTTGGTTTCTCCGTGTGAAGTACGCCCTCGTTATGCAATTTGGACACAATGCACAAGATTTAAAAGAACTTACACGGAAAAGGCCATTTGATGCCGATTTACATATTTCTTCGTTGGCTGTATGAGCTTCTTCTCAATAAACGCACTCCAATTGGTCAATATCCAACCAATGAATAAATATGCTGCTAGGCTGGTCGTTATGACAACAAGGGGGAGGGCACGTTTGAAATTTAAAAACATGACATAGCAAAGGAAACCTAGATATAAGACCAGAAGAATTATTTTCACAGAAAGCCATAATCGGTCTTTGTGTATCGTGTAAAAACTTCCCATGTATTTCTCCATTCTTTCCACGGCCTGCAGTAAAAACAAATGATAATTTTATAAAATAGATTTGACAGAAAAACATCTTTGTTAATGCCGTATTCAACCACAATGAGTGTTGCCCTAGTAATGGTAATGTAAATAATGTTGAACGTTCCAAATCAAATTTTTTCGAAAACCAAAGCAGACAAGATCTTTAGAAGATCATTTCATTACTGAAACTAAAAACAATTACTACTTCCTCCAAAAGTGGAGGAATGTGGGGGAGGGGTGACCGTTCCAAATGATATGCATTTGAGGGGAGAAAAAATTGGCTTACATGTCAAAGCATCACAGCATATTGATTGTTATTTATAAAAATTCTTGCCTGCCCTGCCCTTTGAGTCCATCTCCATGAAAATGAGCCAAGTATGCTCTGAATGAGGAAGAGGAATATCTCAAGTAACCTAAAAGCCTCTTTGGTTGCCGCCCCCTTAGACTAAGTTTTTTCCGCAGCGGTGTGGGTGACAACGCGTAGTGGGGTTAAACTCAAGGTTTTGTCGGGACTCGGTTTTCAAAAATTTGTGACCAGACACTTTTTCAAATTATGCACAAAACCGTTACAAGTCAGAACATCACAAAATTCAAAATTTTAACTTTTTCCATAACTATTGGTTATGAAATTTGACTCATCATGCTAACTATAAGCATTATCATGTGGTAGTGAACTTTTACCACTTTCATTAAGGTATCAACTAAATGAACCCCTTTAAAATAGGCATATTTTGTCGAATTACAAATTTTACTTGAAAAAGGCAGACTCTGTAACACCCTGCTAGCACCAATAGCATCCGAGGACATCCTTTATAAGGATTCTTAAAAGGAAGGGGCCAATCCCTTAGACTCCTCCGGTCAACAAAGACGTATGTGACGGGACATGGAAGCAGAGGGTTTAGGTGAGGTTAGCAATAGTTTGCCATTTATCATGCAAGAGATGTTAGGGGTAAAATCATTAACAGTCGGGAGTTCGAGCATTCACAGACAATTTCATCAATTCAACGGATGTTGAATTTAGCCAAGAGTCATAATAGAGAAGTATTAACATATTGTAAATTCCGTTGTATAGTTCCCCGAAAGGAATCAAGACCATTTAATATAATAGTGGTATAACATTTTATGTGGCAATACTCTGATCACTTAGTATGTTGCAGATTTTTTTTGTTATTGCAAACAAAAGCTAAACATGAAGATTGTTTAGATTCCCTTTCCAAGCATGAAAACGCAATTTTCGGCCATCTGAGGGGTCGCATTTTTTGCAAAATTTTCTTTACGCCCCTCACCAGCTAATGCTGTCGCTCCGCTTAGTTAGTCTTTCGGACAAAGTTACATTTTTCGGGTCAAAGTATGTTTTAATAAGTTTCTGATCACTTTGCAGTTTGCGAACTTATTTTGAAGTAATCATTTTATTGAAACAGACAAACGAAGATAGTGACTCATCAGATTCTTCGTATAAGTCTGGAAAATGCTATTTCCGGCCATCTGAGAGGTCGCAATTTTTCAAAATTTCCCTACGCTCCGCGCCAACCAATAATTGCGCTCCGCTTAGATAGTCTTTTGGGCAAAACTACATTTTTTAGGGTGAAAGTATTTCCTAAACTGTCTGATCACTTTGCAGTTTTTCGAAACTTATTTTGAGGTGAACATTCTATTGCAAACGACAAAAGAAGATGGCGACTCGTTGGATTCTTAGTATAAACCTTGAAAATGCTATTTCCGGCCATTTGAGGGGTTCGATTTTTCAAAATTTTCTCTTCGCTCCGCGCCAACAATTATGGCGCTCCGCTTAGATATTACTTATAGCAAAATGACGTTTTGTGGCCAAGAAAAAAACAAACAACAAACTAGAATGCACCCGTTCGCCTTTGCCAATCGATGTTCTTTTATGTTGACTCCTAAAAGTAGGCAATTTTGAAAACAATTGGCATTAGATTGCATGTTCAGACAAAAAATTTCAGTTTTATCCTCATGAACCACCACAGTTCAACTTTTCACACTGTTCCTGTCAAAGTCGAAAATTTTGCACCATTTTGCTTCTAGGTTCATTGAAAATGCCAAAAAATTTCCCCTTAGACCCCTTCCCCAGGCCGGTGATTACTCAACATACTTCATCCCCTCCCCCCCCCCCTTCAGAGAAATCCTGCGTACGCCGCTGTAACTTTGGGAAAAACAAAGAAATACCAAGATTGTAATGTGAGTAGTACAACAATCATTAGCGGCTCGCCATTGGGGCACGGGGGCGCTTGCCCCCCCCCCCTAAACATTTCCAAAGCATGGTCTTCAATTTTCCAAAAATAAGGTTATTTGATATGACATGAATAGCCTTTTTCTTAATGTGGGCAAAGTATCCCAGCCTTCTATCTCATACAAATGTCATATATTATTTATAAAATATAAACTAAGGCGTAATTGTCAAGGATAAAGTTCGTAATTGTATAAAAATTTTAGCCCAGTATCGGCCGCCCAGAAGCGTTGATAGCGCTACCAGCACCAATAACAGTACTGAATCAGTACTGTTATTGGTGCCGGTAGCGCTACCAATACTTCTGTGTGGCCAGTTCAGGTTTTCAGGCTCATTAGACCACTTGTCATATGAGTTAAAATGATTCGAAAAGTTATGATTTCAATTTATTTCCAACGATGTGCAGCTCCTTGAAACAAAAAAGTCCAACAAAAAATTATGTTTGATATTTTGAAGAGGAACATATTCTAGGCATAGCTTACTGGGGAGATTTTTACTCATTTCCCATGTTTGGTTCTCTAGATAATAGAATTGAAGTTGACATATTTTCTACAAAGAGTGAACTTGCACCAAGTAGACGTGATGTCATGTATTCACATTGATGGAAATGTTTAGTTGTTTTTCTCTACAATTTAACATCATATTTATACAATTCAACTGTGATATGTTGTAACCATAAGTGCATCCCGAGCAATGGAAGTTTAAAAACTTAATTTGCCTTAAGGGCAAGATAGCATCCCTAATCAATTCAAGATCAAACAGCAGGATAAAACATAAATAAAAAACAAAACAAAACATTGACCATCAATATGAAGACAGGACATAGCACCTGTTTGGTTCAAGTTTACTTTTTATAGAAAATGTGTCAACTTCAGTTGCTAATATCTCGAGAACCGAACATGAGAAATGACTGAAAACTTCACCATAGTTCTTAGAATATGTTCATCTTTAACATATTAAACAAAAATTTGGTTCCGGTCTATTCTTTTTAATGGAGATTTTACTTTGCGACAAAGAAAATGATAAAATCTCACATCGTCCTGTAAAGGAGCCAGTACATTTTACCTATTAATTTTCTGATCATTTTGCAATTTGATTTTCTTTTTATTAAAATGAAGATTTTATTGCAAAGGAAAGCTCAAAATAACGACTGCTTAAATTCTACTTAAAAGTCTGGCAAATGCAATTTCCGGCTATCTGAGGGGTCGCGATTTTTCAAAATTTTCTGTACGCTCCGCGCCAACTGATGGTGGCGCTCCGCTTAGATAGTCCCCCCCCCAAAAAAAATATTTTTGCACATCCCCTGATACGGTACTATTTGAGACGTCCTGGTCTCAAGTTGATATTGCCCCAAAACAAGTTTCCTTACATCCGCCTATGGCAACAATAACATCACAAATTATTCAACAATGTAACATTTTAAATTGAGTGAATAAACTTAAACAGGTTCAGCCCAGGAATGTCCTATGAAAATGGGAGTTGGACTGTTAGAATTTATTTTTCACGTGCCTTATCTTTTTTTTTTTTTTCGATTTCTTACTTGAGGTAAATTGAATAGGACAAGTAGTAGGCGCGGATCCCGGGGGGGGGGGGGGGGCTTTAACGGCGTCAGCTCTCCCTTTTTCGCCACATCAACAATAAAAAAAAATTAGTTCCCTCACACCCCTGCTGTATCTTAAGTTATCCCCCCCCCCCTTTTTTTTTGGAATGTCTGGATCCTTTCCGTTTAAGGGGCCTACTTTCAAAGTCATGTGGCAAAAACAGCAAAAATGAATGAATGAATTCCCCCTCAGGAACTACGTCTTCAAAGGACACGTCAAAGGGTCATTTTGTTTATTACGTGAGGAAGTGTAGTGAGTCTATTAAAGCGGAAATGTAGTCACCTCAAACTTCTTACTAGAGTAGTTGACCGTCCTGTTTCATGATTGGCTTTTTGAGGTCACGTGACAATGCTTTTGCTCCTAAGTTGTGAAATTTTGTAGTAGTAATTGCTTGCTTTACCTTGAATATGCAATATTAAAGGCCGAAAGTATTTATGAAGTATTGAGGAGAAGCAAAAAGAACGTATGTGAGAGCTAGATATTGCTTCAAAGTAAGTCTCGAAAGCTAGTTCTTGCCATTTAAAGGAAAATATTCCGTTTATTGTATAGACTATTCCCATAATTTTTTTTAACCAAAGAAAAAGAAGTCATAATAAGACATAGGCTAACGTAGTAACCATCTCTAGATACGGGCCAAAGCTACAGCCTCTCATGTGTTGGTCTAAATTTTCCAAATTTCAAATGGTGCAACGCCAGTAGGCCTGACTCTTGTTCCGTGCTTTTCTACTTTGAAAAGACAGAGCTATTGTTGGTGATTACTGGCGACTCGCACAGACTGGCTTAACAATGATTACAGCTGTTTTGTTGTGATGTCGGTGCATTTTAAACGCAGTTTTCTCCATCATGCCCGCTGTGAGTCCCTAAAATCAATACTCCGAAACGGTCAATTGGGTTTCCCGGGGTATTTCCAGAAAATTCCTACTTTTTAGGAACCACCTGTTAACGCTCATCTTTCAGTCACAGTATGATAGAAAAAATAATTGAAATAATTGAAAATTTTATGGAAAACAAAATTTTGTTTTCATTATCGTTTTAGTGCACATATATATACATCGTCGACATGATCACAGGAAGTGCACGACGTAACAAAGGTTGGAGGTTCGGAGATCTGTACCATATCTCACCTTTGTGAAAGCGTTGCCATGGAAATCATAACCAGCTTCTTTTTCATTGGTACATTCAACTCCTCCTTCATCGTAACTGGTCTTTGGGGTCTCATCCTGTATCGATTAAACACAGAAGACGTAGCCTATTTAACATTACCGCTGAACTGTAATGTTAAAAGATGTAGACATTTAAAAGGAAAATGCGGTCAAACCCATTTAGGATAGGAATTCCCCAAGAACCATGTGTTCTTTTTCTAATCATGGGACATGTAGTTTGATTACTGAGTTGTTTAAACGAAGAGAGTTCGCATACTCCCAACCACTTATAGCCTGCGTAGCGCCTCTGCGTAGAACCTCTGTAGCTGCAGCCCCCTTAGGCTGCCGTCCCTCAGATTGATTTTTTCGTAGCGATGAGCTGGACGAAAAAAAGTTCGTCCGCCCCGCGGGCTTAACCACTTACTGCTAGCACATTCTATTACTGTCTCTAAAACTTATCCATCAGATACAACCAGTGGCGTAGCCACGTGAGAGGGGGTCACAACCCCCATGACCCAACCATGCAATGCAAAAAACACCTAAAAATATAACCCTTTTTTGTCTCTATCCTTGGCCTTCTCCCTCATGTCGTGCCCCAAACCTCCCATGACACAATCCTGGCTACGCGCCTGGACACAACCAAATGCTTATTGCTTCAAGGTGAGTATGCGAGGCCCTAGTGTAATCAGAAAACTCTAGGGTACATGCCGTGTTATATGAATAACAATATTCTGCAGTTTTGGAATTCTTTGATGTCCCTCAAAGGGTCAATATAGTTCGGTAATTCCTTGCCGCATGGAATTGCTGGGCACAGCGTGGGATATACAAACCGAGCTCAGCACTTAGCGTAAAGCGTCCCCTCCTTTTCGTCAGTACATACATACTATACAGCACTACTTTCTAGCCAAGTCGAACGAAAATGGGGGGGGGGGGGGGTTCAGTCCTACTTTACGGCAGATTAAAGCGGCTCATTGAGTTGGTCTATGAAATTCAACAAATTTTTCCAAACCCGTTAAGTTTTCTTCACATACCTATGACAAATGGTCCATCTTAGACAATCCCCATACCCTACGTACAGATAACTATTTTATGAGTGAGTACTTAGCCGTTCAAGTCGGTTTTCAAAAATTCGTGACCAGACACTTTTTCAAATTATGAACAAAACCGTTACAAGTCAGGACACTGAAACATTCAAAATTTTAACCTTTTCTCTGAATTTTGTACTTGCAACTTGACCTGTCATGCTAACTATAAGCATTGCTGTGTGTTAGTGATCCTTTGAGGCGCTCATTAAGTTATTGATATCAACTCAATGGGTCTCTTTAAAATCCATATTTTCACACCAGGAGGACAATCTAGACACAATACACTGCACAAAACCACACTTGGAATCCCTCTTTATGTTAAGGACAAAGTGGGTTAAGAAAGAATGATTTCACAAAATTTTTCATGTAAACTAAAATTTTCGAACAAGTGTTGTAGGTGTGGTATCGGTTTGTTATCCCAACGATTTGGAGAATGTGCGCATGTGCATAACCAGTGTTAACCACCAAAACGAATAACTGTACTGACTTAAAGAGAACTTACTTGGACTACTCTTCGGGTAACGACTAAGTGCCTTTCAATTCATGGAATGAATCCTTACTTAAAAATTCCGTTTGTAATTTCAATATTCAAACATATCTTTTGAAGTACTCATGAGGTGTGATGAGATTTCCAAAACTTTCTGATTCTCGAAAAAAAATGAAGTGAGTGCCGATTCCCTTTAAATATTTTCTTCCACCTCTGACGGGTGTCGTCAGTACGTGCAACTACGGCATATCAGTGAACTATTCAGGAATAATAAAATATTAATGAGCAAGCGAAGTGGAAATATTATAAGCTGTTCATAGTTTAGATTTTGGACCGGTGATTGACTTACAGGGAAGTTTAAGCAAAAATTTAATTTTCATATGTGAAAGAGGAACAAAATCTACACAGTGTGGTGTAAGTTTCATTCAAATGGGACATGTATTTCTCGAGATATCAGTAAATGAAGTCAGTAGGTTTGTGTTCAAAAGTGACTTGAGGGCAGCAGAAGTTATATCACTTCCTCACATTGACAAGGAATGCTTTGTTTCCCTTTGTTCTATCACATTGTTGTGTTAACCTTGAAGTAAATAGGAGTATGACAACCCTGTGGGGGAGGCAAAATTTGTAAAATTCTCATGCCACTTATGCAATCACATCTCAATAATATGGGATTATTGAGGAGAAAATCCAGTTTAAAGAAAAACAAAAGACTGCCCATTAATGTGGGGATGTGATGTCATATATGTGCTTGCTTCAAGTTCACTTTTTGTTGAAAATGTGAAACTTTACGTGCTCATATCTTGGGAACGACACATCGGATTTCAATGCAAATTTCACGGAAATGCTCAGAATAAGGACCCCTCTAACATACCAAATCCTGTTGTGACCTTAAACACTTCTTTTAAAGGCAGTCGTTCAACGCCACATACAGTTACAATTCTCCAAACCTTCTTACTTCTTATCCCTGGGGATTGTGGGTATCGAATCCCTCCATGGCCCAATATTGAAAATATGACAAAATAAACGAATGCTGACACGAATTTCCCTAAAAGTGTCAGCGCATTTCGCGCGCAATTTCAATCCCTAAAACGGTAGTGTTAGCTCATAAATCAGTTTTGGAAACTTTCTCTAGCTCTAGTTATGAGAAAAATATGGAGTTTGCTTAAAATGACACAGGGTCATCAAGTGGCACCGGCAACTACAGTCTGTTTTCCTAAATTTCCTTCCATAAAATTCCAAATTTTCTCCTATATAATCGCTTAATTTTGAAATACACTGTCTAAAAGATACAACAACTAAGTTTCGAAAACTTTTTTAATGTCGTTGGAGAGTCTAAGCTCAATCGGCATGCAGCTCCTAGATATGTAACAGCAATGATCTTCAGTCGCATGGAAATCTCAGATTTAATAACAGGAAGATCAGATTTTCAAAGATCCACAAATTTTCAAATTTCCTTTCAGAAATCCCATGCAGTTCCAAATTTTCTGCAATATGAGCTCCATTTTTTCAGCTTAAAAGATCAAAAACTTGGTAAACATGATGGTGTTCTTACACCTAAATCGGAAAATTTTGGTGCTGTCAAGGGTCCAGATGGCTCCCTCTTCACTTAGATTCCTTCCCCATGTCATTTATCCAACATCCATAGCAAAATCCTGTCTATTCGCCTGAATCTTTTTCACAACCGTTTATTACTTTTGGACGTAAGATGTTCGGCATACAAGGTCCTAATAAGTAACAAACACTCTCACTGCATGATATGTAATATTGGCTACTCTTCATTTTTTTTTTTGTAAGTTGTAGCTTGGGTGACAAATAAGTTCCTTTGCCAATAAAACACTGTTTAGAATTTCGCTGCGTAAAGAAAATTATTATACAGTTGTTTAAAAGCTCAAACAACTTGTTTAGTGTTTTATTAAGTGTTTTATCAACGGCTTTTATTGTTTGAAATTAAAAAACAAACATTGAACAATTTTACCGGTTAATATGTGCTTATGAAAATAGCTGAAACAACTTGTTCACTTTTGTTTTAGCTGTTTTTTAAAGCACAAAGTATAGTGGTGTTCCGTGTTAGGAAAAACACGTGAAAAATGAATTTGTTCTTCATTTTATATTATGAAAATATAAAAATATTGGTTATTTGGTGTGCGGGAAAGCATAAAATTGAAGAAAATTAATAACTTCTTCCATCGGAATCCGTGAAATTTTCACAACTTGTTAAGAAATAATTTGAAAAACATTACATAACAATGAAAATTCAAAGAAGGACTTACCGAACATCAATGAGCCCCACGGATTTATTCGGTAAGTTAAAGTTGTCAGACTATTTAAAGGCAACCAACTCTCACCTCAAACAACAATTTTTGTAGTGGTTTACAGAAATTCTCACTTTGAACAGTTTTTGATTGACAGCAAATTTTAGATCTCCAAGCCCAAGAGGGATTCAGGGGAGAGGGTTCTCTCTGTCACACGCACACACCCAAAGCCCCCTTTTCCCTATTCCCGGATCCGGCTTTACGTTTTAAAGTGTACTGACTAAGTGTGGGGAGTAAATAAAGCATGGGTTTACAAAAGAACCACTAACACACTGTAAAAAATGTCTGTAATGTTACAGGATTTTTGTACAATTACAAAAAAAAAATAAGGAAATACAAAAAGAATACATAAAAAGTGCTGTCAATGAGTTGACAGCACTTTTTATGTATTCTTTTGTTTTTCTTTATTTTATTTTCTGTAAATGTACATGCATTTTTTACAGTGCACAGTAAAATTCCACATCAGTATTGATTCGATTTTAAACGGTCATGCATGCCTTATTCCTAGACATCTAGTTTTAAAACACGTTTAATTGCTTAATATTCAGTGTTTAATTGCCATACACAGAGAGAATTTAAACGTGTTTACAAAGTGAGGCAGAATAAATGCTTAATTGCTAAACACGTTTTTGGAGTGTATTGTATAAGAAAACATCAAAATTTGTCTTTATTCTGTTATAGGGGTCGAACATATTAAGATAATTGGAAGCCCGTTTTGATTTCATGTCACCAAAACATAAAAAATTATACGTACAACTTTCAAATGTTACTTTACACAGAAAGCCTAAATGCACAATGTTTCCCGACCTTCATTTTCAATGCAAACTTGAAAATATTGTCTGGAAAAGTGCACATAACACTAAATTAACACTTAATCGTGTTAAAAGCTAATCTTTGTACAGTGAAGGGTATGGGATTTGCTAAATCGAAGTTATCAACAGTCACACACTAACGCATCAAAGATGACACATTGAATTGCAAATGCTTTTAACTTTATGTAGTGTCAAAGCTGGGATCAACACATTCATTTGTTTATATCAAAAACACATCGACATCTTAATTGCCTTACCCATAAGGCGTTAATGTGTTAAAAAAACGGCAAGTCCTATACCTTCAATGCATGGGCGTCCGCAGGTATGGGCAAGGGGGCCACTTGCCCCCCCCCCCCCGGAAAATAAAAAAAAATTAAAAAAACGTATAAAATCAAAGCAAAAACACGAACAAAACGTGTTTTCCAAGTTTCTATGTGAAAAATAGGCTTTAGAAATGTCATTTCCGGCGACCTGGGAGGCATTTTGGGCTGAAATTTTCTCATGCTTTGTGTCAATTCATGGTGACTTGGAGGTTTTGCCCCTCCCTAGAAATTTTGCCCCCCCCCCCTCTGACTTTTTTTCTGCGGACGCCCATACTTCAGTGTACAAAGATAAGTCATTAACACGTTCAAGTATCAATTAAGTGTTACTTTGTACAGTTGTATGTTTTTACATTGCGCGCGTTCCTCTAAACCGATCAGAAAGAGGCTCAAAAAGTAATGGTATATTTTAAAACTTCGTTGTAACTGTCTCCTCTGAATTCTGAAATTACTGCAGTCCCATGAAAAAGTTCAGTGTGAAAAGAAGAATTTTTCTGTAAAATTTATTATCATCACTTAAAATTGGTTCTTGTTTTAGGCCGACATTGCTTACGTACAGATACTCGCACTCTATGATTACATAGTCAAATTGTGTTCTAAATAATGATATAAAACCAGCAAATCTCACCTTTCTGTTAGAAAATGCACGAGTCTCCTCTTTCTCGTATAAATCCAGCTGTGTATAAAGTTTTTTGTCAGGTCCTTCGTGTGAAGTGGAAGACATTTTTAAAGAATTCCAGAAAATTGCCTTTCAACCAAGGTGCTATATATGTACTGGCAATGTCTAGAATTTCGTTGCCTTGCTGTTGTATTTATATACCGGTATCTTGCATCAACTCTCTGGTTATATGAGGACAAGACACAAGTGCTATTTGTACGTATACCACCGCGGGTGCATCCTTTTCAAGTGTTTACTAGTGGGAAGATTTTCGTTTACAGAAACCAGGTCGTCCATTACCTGCGTAGCAGACTGCACGGTGCATTCCTTGTTCAGTCATGGTGGTTTTGGAAGCAGAGGAGCTGAGAAAATAGAGTCTGCTCCGCGGGGTAGGTGGTCCAATTCTAGGTTCTCCATATGTAATTCACGTACTCACAGTGAAATACCCAGTTTTAAAGAACTCATCTCCCTCTTCAACTACACAATAGAAAGTTTGCATGGCTTATCTGATGTCCTACCTATAGACGAATTCGGACAGATTGCGATGGTCTGATTTTAGTCGGCCATTACTGGGGTCCATCACCTTTAATCTTTAAACAATTTCCTTACTTACCTGTTCCATGGATGGTACTGTATACTGAAGTTTATCTTGATTTTTTCAACTTCACTGAATATGAGGATTGAAAATTACGTAGACAATAAATGAGGACGATTAAAGACTGATGGACCCCACTAATGGATGCCTACAGTCACTAAAAACAATCGCTAATCGGATTCGTCTATATCACCTGAGGAGGTCGACGTATCGGGCCTCCGACGACATTAACTCCATAATTTTTAGAGTCCACCTTCCCCTTGTGGCATTTGACATAAATGAAGAAAAGATGGGAAAGAAGAGGGACAAGGAAAAAAAGGAGAAAACGAAAGGAAGAAAAGTAAGAGAAAAAAAAAGGACAGTAGGGGATAGGCGGGTAAGCTTCCCTCCTCAGGAGAATAAAACATGAAGAAAATAGGGATGGCGGGAAATAAGCAAAAAATAAATAACGAAACAGCAGAGGGAGGGTAAAAGGAAACAGGCAATAAAAATGGAAGATATTAAAAGAAAAAAAGAAAGCAAGAAATACTAAGAACAGCATTAACAGCAGTTGGATGGAAATGAGTGAGAGAAACAATGGGTTTGATAGGATAGAAGGCAACTTGAAATATTTTAAGGGCAAGATCACTTGCCCCAAACTTAAAGTCCCAGTTCTCTCACCCCGAACAGTAGCAATTCTCCTAACCTTCTTACTGAAGCCCCTCCCACAATTGTCTGAAATTCATCTTCATCCAGATACAATCTCAGTTTATTGCTTTAAGGTGAGTATGGAAAAACTCAATTTATATAATCAAAACACTCTCAGTACTGTTCATGCTGTGTGATATAAGCTTTGGTACCCTGTATTGTTTGAATTAGCTGTCAATCAAAGAGCTGAGCCAATTACGAATTTTGGTACCCCCGTGCCAAAATTGTAGTTTGGGGTGAGAGGTTTTGCCCTTTAAGTTTATAATCAACAGCGAAATCTCAAAATTTCATCCTCATTTCCCTCTAAAGTATCTCTTATATCCAAATTCAAGGTAAACCAAGGAGTAGTTACTCCTAGTAATTCTCACATTTAAGGAAAAGAAATATTGCCACATGACTCTCAAGGGCCAATCATGAAACAAGACAGTCAACTGCACTACTTCAAGTTGGGGTGGCTGCTCTTGCCTATATCGAGTACTGCAACAGTTATAGAGGTAGAGGGACAGTGGGAAAGACGGAAGCGCATGAGAAACAGAAGTGCCGGCTCAATTTGCTACACCGGGAAGGCAGTGATATGAAAGGGGACGTACATAGGAAAGAGGAAAGGATGAGGGAACCACGAGAGAGAAGGGAGCCTGAGAAGGTTCCGCAGTCCGACACAGACCCCTCATTTAGACTAGAATTAGACATTTTAGAAAAATGAAAGCTATCTTCCCAATTTGATGTAATTATTTAATTAATTGTGGAGAAAGGCTGCCCCACCTCAGTGCTTGGTCCAGTTCTCCGGGGGAGCCGGTAAAAAACCTTGAAGCTCTGGAGTGGTAAACAGATGAATTAGGATCATTTTTGCTACCTTTATCGGTCTTTCGATTTGATGAGACATAGGGATAGGGTAAGCATGTGAGTTGTTATTAGATGGATATCTATCAAACATATTAGAATTATGCTTATCCAATTAGATGAGCCTCAGAGTGGAGAATTGAAGTGTACCTCAAGTCAAAAAAAATCAAATATATATATATATATATATATATATATATATATATATATATATATATATATATATATTAAAGACCATGAAAAATAAATTCTAACAGTCCAACTCCCATTATCATAGGACATTCCTGAGCTGAGTTATAAAATGTTGACGTTTATTCACTCAAATTAAAATGGTACATTACCTAATAATTTGTGATGTCATTCATGTACTACTCAGATTACAATCTTTGTATATCTTTTGTTTACCGAACGTTACTGCACGTTGTACCAAGGTGTTACAGTACTCTTACTCTAATGGGGTTATGCAATTAATTAAGGACTCCTTGTGTATATGCTATGCAAGCAAACAGGAAGTGTTCAAGGTCATAAAAACATTTTTAATCTTATGTTATGTGAAATTGTACAACAAGGAAGTCACAAATTATTGCGCAACCGACCGTTTTTTTTAAGTGACTTAACTTCAACATTTTATATATCAGCTCAAGAATGTCATTTGAACATGGGAATAAAACTGTTAGAATTCATTTTTCATGCTCTTAAATATATATTTTTGAATTTTTTTGACTTGAGGTACACTTTAAGCTTTCGCTGGGACTGTTTTATCCCTGTCAGTACTCCCCACAAGCCACGTGACAAACGCCCGTAACACTTCAATGTCCCGGAGTGTCTAGGTATAACAAAGGAAAATTATCTCTAATGTTTACTTCAAATAAAAATGTAATTTTTTTTGGTTTCAGAAGAAAAATTTTAAAAATTGGACTCTATTCTGCTCTTTTGCCCGCTAAGCACTCCACGACAATAATAATCCAATTTTCCCTTGTACAGAATATCTTTAGTATGATGTCACTTTCCTCAACGTTCTAAAGTTGCCCAAAAATCTAAGGTAGGAACACCTTTCCCGAATTTCTTTGGTTTCTCTCTTACTTTCAATTCAAAGCCGAATTTTACTCCCTAGAATACTGACATAAATGGCATAACTGGTCTATCCAGAGCTTCCTTGCCGTAATCTTTTCCCAATTCAAACATCTTCTTGACCACTTTAACCAAAGCTCCTTTAGTCGTGTTCAACCCTTGTAGGTGACCAGCAAGCAGTTGGTCTGGTTGACCATCTATGGTGTCTGTCTCGGCAGGAAGCTGGAAGAGCCCCCTTGCTGGTTTAAGTAAATATACATGAATGGGTACTGGTTGGCGATTCCCATATGTAACTTTATGAAACACGGGCCTACAAATCCTTAATTCAAGACTGAATTCGAACAATTCATAATTTCTAATTTCTTGCTGAAATTTCGTAATTAGGACAACAAGCTTGGTAACTTATTGCAGTATGAAATTGTGGGAGACAGAGTGGGATATACAAACCGATCTCAGCACATACTGTTCGGCGTTCGTTTGTGTTCGCACGGTATGTGCATACAACGCAAAGCATATATTTAAGTGTCTAGTCCGGTGATTCTCAAGCTTGGGTCCGCAGACCCCTAGGGGGTCCGTAAAGCTTTTTTGGAGGTCCGCGAATGGCAAAGGGGGTCTGTGGTGGTCTGTAGTAAAGTTAGGGGTCCGCGAAAACTAAAGTGCTTCCAAAAATTCAAAATGAAAAATCGTAGGCCCACTAAATTACAAATCATACAGCAACCCGTCCTCCTTAACTAGTTAAGTGTTCTCTTGACTTGAATAAAGTTTCCTAGTCATAGCAGCAGGTAATGTCCCATTTGATTCACTGCCAGCAATTTGTTACAACAGAGCAGACGTGAGTAATTTGTGCTACTACGGACCAATCGCATTCGATTTTGAACTTTGTCGCTGTAAACGAATTGGGTCAATAAGGCTCTTGTACATGCACTACCTTGGCCATTGTTAGGGCTATTCGGCCAGGTTTGGCATATTACATGCTATCCAGGACCACATTCATATACCCGCTTATTATATGTAGGCCAGCATATACCTGCTACGTTATTTTTCTGGTCTGCAGACGTCATAGCCCTTCGGAAAATTAAGTCATTAGGTACAACTGAATATTCACACATGCAAGTTTCAAGTAATACCATCCAATCACAATGCACAAACAATTTCCTGTCAATGAAAGCTAAGTTTAATAATGAGTGGCAATGTACGCATTTTGAGCGCGTTTGAAGTATCTTCAAATGATATTGACATAGTTACAAGCTTGATAGCATTACCGACGGATTACATTAAATACTTTGTTTGGAATTTAATTTTCAGTTTGCCTTTACTCTCAAAACAATATCCTATCAACGTAAGACCTACATCTTGATGAAAGGTTCATTTTGATTGGTTCCCATTTCTTGTTTTTGTGTTTTTTTGTTTTTTTTTTACGTTCTATGTCAGTCCAGGACACAAAAGTTATTTTCGCACCAAGTGCTATCTTGAAACAGTGACGTAGCTACGTTGGGGGGGGGGGGGGGAGAAATTGCCCCCTAGCTCTGAAAATAAAAAAATGGAAATTTGACATTTGTGACACCAGGCAACTGCGGTGTGGTTTCCCCAACTCTTCTTTCATGGAATTCCTCATTCTTTCTTACAAAAGCCCCATATTTGTAATTACTTGTTTCAAAGCCCAGCAAAATTTCCCTCGAGCGTTTGCGCACCACAAATTGCACTCCTAATGCAGTAGTGTTAGTTTATAATTTCAGTTTGGTAAACTTTTCTGAGCTCAGGAAATGACAAACTCGGAAATTTACCATACGTGACACCAGATAATCAAGTGACAACTCAATGGGCAAACTGTGGTTATATCATTTTGCAACAAATTTCATTTCAATTCAACTACAATTTACATTTCCTATAATTTGAGTAAGATCATCCGTACCCAATAATGTGTTCATTCAGAGATTTTTTTGTACCCAACAGGGTTCCCTCAAAAAATATGGAACAGGTCCGCGGATGAAAAAAAAGGCCGAGAACCTAGAATCTAGTCAACCAGAACGAAAATAGGGGTTTCAGAACTACTTTACGGCAGTTTAAAAAATGGAAATTTTTAAACACCAAAACGGCAATTAAGACACAGTCCCTGGTCCACTGCATTAAACCTTACTTGAAATGCCTCATTATGTTAAATGGATAGATTGAGAAAATAATTTCACGAAATCTTCATAAAAGCATTCTGGAACACATGTTATAAGTGCATAATTGGTTTGTTCATCCTAACGATTTGGAAGGTGTGCGTAGTACATAACTCCCAAAACGAACTAATTACCGAATTCGCTTGTTTGCCAGATATTATGAGGTGGCTTTAAATACACGAAATTGCACATTTCTCTTGTCTTAACAAGCTCACACCAGTACGGTAATAAAATGGTTTTAGCTATACAACTGTACCGGCCGGACAGACGAGCGCTAACAACTCCACTCTCAGCACTGATCTCTTATAGCAAATTATGACCGCACAGAAAGCTTACGGATAAGTGGATTAACTATCTGCGCCGATAGCCTATTAGCAGAAGGTCGCAGGAGCTGGCTAGCTCTCTGTCTAGACACGTTGCCTGATTACTGTTACCCGTGACGTAGGGGGAAGGGGGACAGGCACCCAAATTTTCGATTCATTTCTAAAGTGTGAACTTATCGCATTAGGAACGCGATTTGTGGAGCCCAGAGAGCCCCAAACTTTTTGTGTTTTTAAACAAACATCTGAAAATATAGAGTTTGTGTTGTTGACAATTTTGGACTCTGAGTTCCCTGTGAGGAAAGTTGAAAAGTTTGGGGATTCTTGAAGAATCTATCCTTATTCCTTCCAGCAAATCCGAAATTGAACGGCGACTGAAGATCGTTGTTGTTTATGTAATTTTTTGGTCCTGTGGACAAAGGTTCTCCGACGACATTCAAAACGTTTCCGGAACTATGTTGTCTTTTTTAGACAAATATTTGAGAATCAAGGACTTACTTCGGAGAAAAATTAAAATTTTAAGACCGAAAACAGAACTGTTGTTGAACGTTGTCACTTCACTATCTGGTACTACTCACTATCTGTACACTCCGTGGCAACTGCTAGCGATCCGCTTTGACAGTGGACCGATCGCATCAGAACTCCAAAAATATGCAATTCTCTTTTAGGTCCCCATCAAGAACGAGCTGGTTATACGCCACTGGTTATCAGATTGTCATTAATTACTACTCTCTCTCTTTCGGGCTTTTTGGATGAGGGTAAGAATTCCTTTGAGGGTATACATGTCTACAAATTGCTTGAATCTCTCAATGAGTGGCCGCAGTCCTGCGAGTTGGATGGTCGAGTGCACGCAGAATGTATGACGGATTTACATTTCATTGTGACCAAATTGTTAGCCTGCGTAGCGCCTCTGTGACTGCAGCCCCCTTAAGGCTGCCGCCCCTCAGATTTTTTCGTAGCGCTGAGCTGCACGAAAAAATTCTTCCGCCCCGCGGGCTACCAAATTGTACGCTCACGTCGTCAACCCCGTTGTTGAGCAGCCGTGACCCAATTGTGTGTTTTAAATTGGCTAGAAGTCGAATCGTTAAACCTCATCGAACCTAACCGATAAAAAAGGAGTCTTCCACTCGAATTCTGATTCTCATAAGCCTTTAGTAATGTTGTTGAGATAACTGTTGGCATTTGGAACTTGTGCAAATTTGTCTGTACACTCTGAAGGCCAAGACATTTCAAATTTTTCTTATCTTCCTATACTCGCTGGTTCCACACATGTTGCGACGCATGTCGGGACAAAAGTTACCTTCTGCTTTATCTCTGTAAACAACATATTCGGACACATGGTCTTTTGGCAACTTATGTCTACACACGTGTCCTGAAATGTGTCCATTGTGCACAGGGCTTTAGAGTATATGCACCCTATGTAATGCACCCTATGTAATGTGTATATGCACCCTATGTAATCAGGAAAAGTTAGGAGACGAATTCCATTATTTCTTCGAATGTAATGCATTATCTCAAGAAAGGAAAAAGTATATACCCCTTATTTTCCAAAAAAAAAACAAAAAAACCAAACATCCTGAAAATGGAAGATTTATTTCAGACAAGTAATAGGAAGACTTTTCTAAAGATCAGTTTATTCTGTGGAGACATCCTCAACTTTTTTCACTTCTCTATTCTTTCCCTTTCGTCCTAGGTAATTTCTGTGTTCACCTTATTTGTTATTTACTTTTCTCAGTCTCTTGTACCCCATGTTGGGGTGTTTTAGAGAATAAATTGAACCTGAACTTGATATGCACAAGGTCTATTCCCACGTATGATGTGAATAGAATCGAATTCAGTGTTCAAATTTACCAAATTTATCTTGGCCCATGAAATCGATACAGATTTAGTGAGATTATGCACGAGATTAAAATTTCCAGACCAGTCGGTCAAATTATTGATATTTGGGACAAAACATATCAAAGTAATTCATGTTCCGAAATTAACAAAAACCTGTTTATATTTACAAACGAGCGTTACAACTTGATATTTTCGCCCGTAAGGTACACCTCTAGACTAGTCTTTGTTTGAGCTGTAAAAACTTCTGGCAGAAATTCCAAGTTCAGTTTTGTCAAGGTATTTTGTTAAAAATCGGACAAGTCATCGCACTATTGGCCAAGTTAGCTCCCATTTTCAAGAGGCAGAATTTTCTAATGTACTCTGAGGATTAAAGAGTGTTCGACTTTAACGATATTTTCCAAAAATAAAAGGCAAATAGATGCAAGTTAATAGAAATGTATCAAAGCAAATGTATTAAAATCAAACTCCAAGTAAACCCTGGGAAACTAAAATTTGATACATACAACAACGACCACTTAGAAAAATGTTCATAACCTTGATTCACGACTACTGATAGGCATCTTTAGCTCTGCTAAACTACCAGAGATACTCTCTGGCCTGTTGGCTGACACACTCTTGTGCAAATTTTGAATGAAACATGTAACTTTTAGTAAAAACACTAAGTTTCGGACGGACGTTATCACCAAAAGCTCGAGAGTTTTTATTCTCGTAATGGACGGTGTCCTTCTTTTCTAGGGAAGACTGATCTAGGACCAGTGGTTGGGCTTGAATGTCAAAACTAAGGAGAGAGTGCAAGCTAAGGCAAATCAAAAATGTTTGGGGTTAGTCAAATAGCCCATTCCTGTGTGTAGGGTCCATGGGGAAAATTCCTGGAAGATCTGAGGTTTTAGCATATATCTGTACTAAATATTAAGTCATTGGAGAGGTTAATTACTTATACATATTTTTTTTTGGGGGGGGGGGTGGGGGTGGGTAGGTCCTAACTGACAAAAAATTGGGACAATTGGGGGTCAAGGACAAAATGTGCTGGGAGGCCACCTGTTTCCCCCGTAGCGCCGCCACTGTCTAGTACCATTGCTTAGTGGTGTTGAGATTTTATTTTATGCAACATTTAGGATATGTTAAAACATCAAGCAACCTGATGTAATCTGCTAATCGAGAAAATGACGTTTGGCAATCTCTATCATTTGGTGTAAGATGTATAATTAGTAAGTCCACCCCTCTTTCGATTTGACCTGCGTAGCAAGCTGTGCGACATTCCTTTCCGATTGTAGTAAACTTCAGCTGGGATATATTTCACGTTGTCCATCTTATCACGCGTTCCTTTTGACCCTCTATTCAATGCATGCATGCATTTGTCAGAAGTCATCTGTATATACCACAATCTTATATTTTGTTTATTCTCTCTGTTGTTTTTAAATCTTCCTGAACTATTGGATAGCAAAACGATATATATGTCCCCCAATGTCTTCATTGGTGGGGCAACTGACCCCTGACCCGTCGCAGAACCGACGCCTCTGAGGTAGTCTCTAACTTAATCAATGGATCAAGCGGGCTTTCCAGTCGTGCTGCACTTCAACATCCAAATGCCTGACAACTATACCCACGCGTCATTATATGAATCTATAGAAGCTACATCTTTTTAAGTAGCCCTAGTATTTAGCTTACTTGTATTCGGGCTTTTTGAGGCCTTTCGAATTTATGGGAGATGTAGGCAACCACAACCAGCCAGTCCGAAGTTGCTTCATCGGACAGTTTACTTTCATTTGTTCAGATGAGACCTTTAAGTAAGTAGCTCCTCTTTCTCAATAAAAAAAATTCAAAGACTTGTTAAAATACGTCGATTAACTGAGAAAAGAATGAAAATATCGAAAATGATGGAATTGTTTGGTAAGTAATTTTATTATAACCTGAGTACTATGTAACCTGTGTAAGATGATTTAATTTGTAAGCGTTTTACCCCCATCTTATAACATACAGGTTTAATCTAGAGACACTATGGCATTTGACCAGTTGTGGGCTCGAGATTGTTTCCCTACTCCATTGTTCATGTGGGGAATCACGCACAACGGTTGTAGTTTACTAGTTTCCAATTTGAAAGTGTTTGGTAATTGGTGTGAAACAACGGATTCGAACCCTGGATCTCTCGGGTGAGGTACTCTACCACTATAGAGCAAACACTTGGTCTACCCTGTGCAAAGTTGTGGAGTTTTTCGGTCCAGTTTCTAACCAATTGATGTAAGCAGAGCCGGCAACGAACTTTTTTCAGTTGTGACTCAATGGCTTCCTTTCTCCACTCCATTGCTTGTGCTGAGCACCAGTCACGATGGCAGAAGGTTCCATTTTTACAGTCTTCGGTAGGACCCGGCCGGGAATCTAATTCCCAACCTCCTGTGTACAAGTGTAAGAACACACCGAATATGAAAGGCCATTCGAAATAAACTTAACACACACGAAATAAAGAACCGGCCCATCCCCGCGGGGACGTAAAGGGCGTAAGCAGAAGTTTACATCTTCAAGCCCATTAAAAGGTTATGATCAGAAGAAATAATAAAAAAAACATATAAAAACAAGTTTCACCAAATAGTAGCAACTTCAAAAAGTTTGCATCTGGCAGTTCTTACTGGAATCAGCTTTCCATCTACTTGAGTGTAGCAAACGGCTATGCATCACTTTCTTATAACCCTGTATCCGGCCCTGAAGAGTTATTAGTATTTTACAAACTGGCCATCAGATCTTGCAGTCTGTATAAATCAACTGCTTTGAACAGAAAATATAAAATAAGCAAACGTTGAATGAAATGACTGAGATGTTCGTAAGAAATGTAAACCCACAATACTCTGAAAAACCCATAATCTGAATAGCTGTTACCGAACCAGGACTTGAACAATGTCAAATGATTGACCAGATTTTGGATCAAATGAAGCAATGACGGTCTTTTTACCCACTGCAAGTAAGTAATTGATCAGATATTGAGTTGATTCTCAGGTGATCAGATTTGGTTCAAATGTGACTAGACCTTTTTTATAGAGTCACGAGTTGCGAAATAAACATGTCTAAGAAAAGAAGGCAAAATTTACAAAAAAGAAAAGAAAAGAAAAGAAAAAATTCAGCTGAGTCCAAGGTCCCAACACCTCTAGGATCTACTCACATGCATGTGTAGGGAACATTGTAGTATGTTAATTTGAGGTTGGTTATTCTTGCCGTTTCTCAGCTCTTTCCCGTCGAGAAGTAATTCTAATCTGATCACAATCTTTCTGACTTTCTTGTTAACTAATACGGCGCCACCACACGCCACCATTTGTTCACCTCCAGTGGATCCAGAATGAACTTCAATGTTGCCGGCAATGGTACTTTTCGTATCTTGCAAGTCCCGTTAATACAGGCTCAATTTTAAATTTCTGAATTAATATACAAATCCAGTGTGATGAAAATTTACTTACGTTATGGCGATAATTTTTAGTTCTACATTTTCACTTGAACACATCCTGGTTATGGGCAGAAGACATATTTTCTGCCTCGAATAAAGAAACATAATTTACTATCAGAATGCGTTACTAATATTTGACCAGGTCTTTGGATTTAAAACCTGTTCTTAAGCTAAGATTATGTTGATCTTCATCCAAATCTCCCGAGTAGTTTTAAGCAGGAAATATATGCATAATTTGGGGACAACTGATCCTGATTGGTTGAACCAATGATTTTTGCGAATTGGAAACTTGGTTGGAGCATTATTCGTGTCTGATTATTCTTAGAAGTACCGTAAGACCCTGAAATGAATCATCACTTTGGTTAAAACGTTCTTAACTGCTTAAAAAGTCCGCATACACGATTTGGAAGACACTTCCAAAGGAACACAAGATGAACGACCCACAAGTGTCTCTAATAAAAAACAATGATATGGCCAAATTTTACAATAAAATACCGAAATGGATTTTTGTGCAGCGTAAGCTAACCTCGATCTATGCTACGAACGTCACCGAATTATTGATGAATCAAAATTGACAAGTTAGTTGCTACCCTCAAATACTCGCATGTATGGTATTGCTCGCACCCCCATAATTTCGCAAAACAAGATGCTAAACGGCCCAAGTGTTGTTTTTTTTTTTAATTTCGGTGGGAAAGAAATTTCCTGATAGGCGCCCCACAACCTTGACTGTGAACAAGATCTTGGCCTCCCTTTCCTCGACATCAGAGAATGCTAGGCACGCAAAACTTGTCACGATTGATCATTTATTCAACTTGTAGACTGCAGTTTACCTAGGGTAGAACAAATATGGCTTGTCTTCGTCAAGTGGGGGCCAATTAGTCTCCTGTCCATCTCTTCAGAGTTCATCTATACAGAGCCTTCACATGAAAGGTGGTATCAAAACATAACTCTCAAAGAATGTGGGCATCTAGTCCATCAAAGTGTAACTTTGGTTTGAAGTGACGAACCTATGGCAAGAATGGGTTGGGTGACCACACGATATCCCCGTGTGTGCGGGATCCGCCGAAAGTAACTTCAAGAGCGAGTGCCATGGGTTCACCCCCTTAAAGCGCATACAGGCATATGAGTTTAACCACTGGTCAACATATCAATTTTCATTTCCCTTCCATTTCGATTGTACACATTTCAAAGACCCATCATGCCTTACAAATTGCCTCGCGTACCATCGTCGTGTTAGGCTATAGATGATTTCAGCCTGGACTCTGCTATTTGGTCAGTTTAACCAGGGAGCTACTACGAAGTTCCACTGTCAGAACATCACATACTATAGGACAGTGGCTGGGTTTGTTTTTGAATTTTCTATTTCGGTTGACTCGTAGCCATTGGATGTCATTGCTTCATTTTTGCTTCCTTCATACGTCTTTTTCTTTGCCCCGGTGTAGCCTTCCGCTTCCAGTCGTTTATATTTTGTTTGGAAGAACAGAACAAGTATAATACAACCAATGACGGTGTATCCTCCCATTATATATAACGGCACTGCGGAAATAAAAATAAACGACTGTTGATTTGGCAAATTGGTAAGTTTACGTGTTTGTAACTTACTATTTTACTGACATGCTACATTTATAAACAATAACTTCACTTGAATGCTTTGTTCCTTCACCAACCTGTTTATGGATTTCAATACTTTGACCAAAATGGACAACTCATTTGTCAACCATGCACCCATCCAAAAAATGGTGAAATTATTGAGTTAGGAGAAAAAGCACCACTTTGGTAAATTTTGTTCATTGTTAGTACAACAATTTGACCATGTTTGCTGTAAAATTAAGGAACCAATGATCAACTTTATTAATTTTTATTTGAATCTCCTCCCTTTTTGAATCCATTTCCCCCATTCGCCAACAATTTATTTCATGTTATTTTCTTTTCTCATTTCAGTTCCTGTTTTCTTTAACATGCCTCCACTTTGGTGCACCACGTTTATAGTTCCTTTCTGACCCCCAGTCTACCAAATTAAAGTGTTAGGTTGTCAACTTTTACCCTAAATTACAACTTTTGTAGTAGTTCGCTGAAGTTCTCTATTGGCACAGATCTTTGACTTACAGCAAGTTAAAGTATGCAGAGTACTGCATCTCACATTACGCAGCATGTACTGAGTCTGAGATTGTTTTGATTACACATTGGGTGGGGTCTTGTATACTCACCCGAAAACAATAAACTGAGATTGTGTCTGGGTGAGGGTGAGTTTTAGATTTAGTTTTGGAAGGGGCTTAAGTATGTATGTAAGGAGAATTGGAACTGGTTGAGGTGGCAGCACTGGGCCTTTAAATTCGACGATTCTACATCTACTCTGATCAGGGAGTTGTTAGAGACTTCTTGCTACGATAGAGTCGAGGTCGGTGGGAATTTCCCGTCCCCCCTCCCCATAAATTTAAGAGCGCTTCGGAAGATCACGCAGAGAACGAACACCCATGACCCCTTTACATTTTCTCTTCGTCATCTCTTAAAGGCCCAGTTTTCTCACCCCAAACAGTACCAATTCTCCTAACCTTCTTATTCAAGCCCCTCCCACAATTGTCTGAAACTCATCCTCATCCAGATACAATCTCAGTTTATTGCTTTAGGGTGAGTATAGAAAAAATCAATTCATATAATCAAAACACTCTCAGTACTGCTCATTCTGTGTAATAAAAGCTTTGGCACTCTGCATTGTTTGAATTTGCTGTCAATCAAAGAGCTGAGCCAATTGAGAATTTCGGTACCCGGGTACCAAAATTGTTGTTTGGGGTGAGAGTTTTGGCCCTTTAAGTGGAGCCGGAAAATGAAATTTACCTGTCATGTCTTGTATGACCTGTAATTGATCCGGAGGAAGGGTTGCCCCAGGACCGTCGGGTACTTCGATGCATTTTTGTATGGCAGGAGCATCTTCTAAAGCAAGTGATTTTGAGGCTGCTTGTGCGATTAATATTAAAATAATACCCTGAAGTTGACTGTTAAGAGGAGAAGTGAAAAAAAATATATAATTATCATTATATGTTGTTTTATTGTCTTTGCCTTAACAGGGGTTTTGGTAACCCTGTAATACAGATGTTTGGCTCGTAGCCAAGAGGGAATGGGATATCTATAAACAGAATGGAGAGGGGAAGCCTCCTAATACATTTTCCATTGTAATTAAAGTTTCTCTTTGACCCAAAACACTTTTCCACTTTTTGGGTGAAGAAAGTATCCTCCTTGAAAAATTGTGTCCTCTTTGAGCTCTTTTTTGCCTTATGGTGTTAAGTAAGCACACTGTTTTGGCGAGATATGCTTCTACGTGAGCGAGGTGGACTTACGTGCGATTTCTACTTCCTGACTGGATGGACACTTTGGAAAAGATTATCAGATCATTAGCGAGAGGTAGACTATGAGAAACAACACTAATGACCATGTCTTTGGTTTCAATTTTTGAGAAATCGGAAAAAACTAAACGATGTGCAAGTACAAGTAAGAAGTACTCTTTCTAAACCCCATGTATTTGGTCACTTGACGTCATTCTCGAGGACAAGCAATGAAGCACGCTCTTCTCGGGAGGTATACTTTACGTGAGGGAGGTGGATTTATGCATGTATCCTATTCCTACACATTTCAGTAATCCGATTTATAGAGAACATTAACGTTATGTACCACCATCTTGTTTTCCCCATTTTTACTGTTTGCTAATCAGAATATAGAGACTTTCAAGACGTCTTTCAGTTTAGAAGAGACTTTCTTTCCTTTTATTTTAATTGCTGTTGAATGAAAATTCCTGAATACTTGTCAGGTAAAAACAAGCAACACAAATGGAAGACTTGATCGCCGTCACTACTCTGTAGCCAGTCAAAACGTTAGACCATGATCCCGGATTATTTTTGTCAGTTTAAAGTCAATTTGCAAATGTGGTGCAGTATCAAAGCTGTGAAGAAATCGAAAAAACCAACTATGATTATCCCTTTCAACCAATCGGTTAGAAACTGTGCCGTATAACCTCATCTAAATATAACTACACAAACCAGCTCTTTAAGTTTGTTATGGCGTAAGTTGCTTCGCCTTTTCTGTTTTGTGACGTCTAATCCATAAGGTCTTATAAAATTATATACTTTTTAAACCGTACATAAAAACCGACACATAATAACAAATACATGTAGAGGGCGTATTTGTCCATTTGGGATGTTAAGCTCCTTAAGGGAGCAGAACTCCTCCGGGAGTAATCGTTTGGTTTTCGCCCCTTGGCTCTTCGCCAGAGAGTCGTGGGGACTTTTAGAAAAAAGTAACAAATAGACAACTCCACATGTTTGCCCTTTAGAGGGCGCACTTGTCCATTTGGGACGATTAGCTCCTTTAGGGAGCAGAACTCCTCCGGGAGTAAATGTTTGGTTTTCGCCCCTTGGCTCTTCGTCAGAGAGTCGAGGGGACTTTTAGAAAAAAAACAAATAGACAACTCAAATCGGTCGGACAAAAACACAAACGCTAACCAGGGAGTTGCCAGGGAGTTGGCAACACCCTGAGCTAACTTCCTGCGCTTACCAACAACCATCCACGCACAAAACACGGAAGAAAAGGGTTCGTCACAAATGGAAACGACACACCAAGCCTACCCCAGCACCCAAAGAACCAGCCAACTTAGAGGCGTATATTTTTAAATATATGGCTCTCAGCCAACCCACCCCAACCGCTCTCAACAGCAACCACCGCCCGACACCAACCACCAACCACCGTCCGACACCAACCCCACACCAAATCTCAAGACAACAAAACCAAGAACATTCCACACTACGCCCGAAGACCACCTCACGTCCGGAGGCAGCACCACGCCCGAAAGCAACACCACGCCCGAAAGCAGCAACACGCCCAGGGGCAACAACACGCCCGAAGGCATCAACACTTAAAAACACTGGGTAAATACATGTACGCCATGCTAAAGGAAGCCTCGGAGGCAGTTGTGGCAAAGGGAAACATCATTATCCCCATGTAAAATTTAAACAAACTCCACAACTGGATGCAGTTTAACGTCCTACCCAGGTCTTATATAATTATACAGGCCCATACTTACCCTGATATCTGTAATAAGCCTGAGCTGGTACCTTCTTTGACAGGGTATGTGCATTCTACGCCTAATTCAAGTGCGATTGGAAACAGCGACAAACCAAACGTACCAAACAGGATGGCTCCCGTCCCGAGACCGCCACCGTTTTCTGGAAAATTGGAAAACTGGAAAAAGGGGGAATTAACGAAAATAGAATTGAAGACATTTTGAACAAATGGAAAAAGCCATTATTATAGTTGAATATATCTCAACGTAATTGATGCCACAAATGCGGGGATGTAAAATTTTAAAAATGGCGTCCGAGTACGAACACAAAGGAATAAAATTCCCACCGGTTTCAATGTTTTATGAGGTAAATTTTAGAGTATCCGTTCAAAACGTGAGTCAATTTCATCGGGGAAATAAAGCAATTTCTACCATATTTTATAGCTAAATTAGAACTTTCTCCAAATTGAGTGGAAATAACATAAATAACTGAGATGTGATTTAACATATCTATCAGATAAAATTTTGAATTGTTACTGTATAAAGACATTACCAAAGATGTTTATCACAGGGTGTACCAGATGAGCCTAGGCAGTTCATATTTTACCTTCGCACCAAACATGTTTTCATACGAACGATGAAGTTCTCAAAAATCCCCTTCATGCCAGTGGCTAGCAAATCTACTGAAGGGGGCGATTTTTCCCCCAAGATTAGAAATTTTATTCAGGACAAGGGGAACATGTACAAAATAATGTACTAAGTCAATTGAAAACTTCAAACCTTTAAGCGACAGAAAGGCCCTCTAGAGGGCCCTCTCCACGAATACGGGCCTGGCCATGGCAAGTATATTCCATGATCAGATGGTGTTTTAGAACATTGGTAATGCATCTGAAATATGTTCAAGGTAAACCAAGAGGATTTACCGTACTCTGCATGGATTTTGAAATTCATTGAGAAATATCACACGACGCTCAAGACGTCACTTATCCATAAAAAAGACATCCGGTACATTCATCCATATTGTTGTGACTACATTTTCCGCAGCATGGAGATCTACAAAATACCTTTGAACAATTGAAGATGCAAAGTTGTGTCTTGCAAGAGACTTCTTGTTTCTTATGCACATACGCACTTTCTTCAAATGGCCGGAATAAACAAAACACTATCGCACTAACAACACGCATCTTCTGCACTGAAGTTTTCTTGAAAAGTTTGTCGAAGTTTCGACGAAATTGTATCTGGAGTTTTCTCCAGTATTTGAGAAATGCAAAAGAACGTGGTGCAATGTTTTTGTTTATGCATATACCTCTGAAGGGATAATGCCTCACATGTGAGGCATAATCCTTATTATATACCTCAGTAATCTATACTCACGATTACTAAAAGAATGACCCCGATTGCTGCTATTACAAAATTTAACTTCAGAATCGGCGTAAATTTGTGAGTCTTGTCGACGACTAAACCAGAAACGAATGCTCCTATTAGTCCACATCCAAGCATCAGTGCTCCGATAAGTCCGGCAAAGTCCTGTGAAAATGAGGGCGCTGTGCAATTCATGTTTGACAGAACAGTACTTGGAAAGGATTTGAAATAGAAATCGAAGGATATGAGATGTGAGCTGTCATACGGTCATCCCACAGCTAATTTGAAACCCCAGCAAAATCTTTTAAATCTCTCTTTCTTTCTCTATTTTCCTGTTACCATTAGCGACCGAAGAAATCTGTTAACTGCTCCGGAGCAATATTTTTGAAGCCATCCTGCCTGGTACAATGTTATTATTCATAAGAGTACTTATCGAATGGCCAAGTGAAAAAAATATGGCTTAATGAGATGAGAAAAATCAGGGAAATTATGGTTTGCAGGCTTAAGAGGTGAGTCTACGCCAATTGGTGTATAGAACAACTCCGTACCAACAACTTTTGTCACGTGACCCTTAAAGCATTTACTTTAATGTATTGTGTACAGTGGCGTCGCTAGACTTTTCTTTCTAGAGGGCACAACACTTTCCGGGGGCACTGATAGACTCCACTCATGGTGCCGAAGCTAGAACAATCGAATGCAAAGCACGAGGCTGCACAGAGTGGGGTCCAAGATCCGTCTTAAGCCCCCTGGTGGGTTCTAGGGGTAAATATCCGTTGGGGGTCCAGGGAGTGAAAAACCTCGTTAGCTCCTGGGTGAAAGGGTGTTTGTGAGGTATCCCTATTTAAGGGTAATTTTATTGACTCAATACTGGTCTAAAAATTACCTCCAGAGTAACTTTAAGTATAGACTTTTGGTAAAAGAACTAACAAGAGCGGATAAAGCTGACGTTTTGAAGGAGGGGCTGAACTAGAAGGAGAAAGAGAAAGCAGTTGATGCGCAATTAAATGTGACAGTCGGATATGGCATTTCCCGGGTGTTTTGGGGATATTTTCATTTGAAAAACATAGAACTTGCTGGCTATTCTTGTCAAAAGAAGAATAAAATGTTACAAAACTTGGTAGCCACACTCTGACTACAAAAGACAAATCGTTTTTTGAAAATCCCAAATCTCGATTGGGGGCAAAAGGCTTTCCAGGGGCACGTGACCTCCTGGCCCTTATTGGCGGCACCACTGTATTTTAGATTGACAATTAATTAGTAGCTAACAAAGGTTCATTCATAAAACCTTTACGTTCGAAGAGCGAAAGTTTTAAAAATTCACTCCAAAAGAGCGGAAATTTACTACAAGAATAGTGAAATTCATTCCAAAATAGAAGGTTCATTCTTAATGGAGTGCCTACAGAACTCTTGAAAAAAGAATGATCCCAGCAGACATTCGTTATGGAGTGATTTTTCACTATTCTTGGAGCGTTTTTTTCACTATTCTTGGAGTGAGTTAACACTCTAATGGAGTGAATTCACACTTTGCACTCTATCATAGGGTGACTAAGTTCGTTCTTGTCTTTATTGAACCTAGGTTTTGCGCCACTTAACTATCTTAAATTATTACCTTGTGTTTAAAGGATCAAATTAAATTCCCACTTTTTCAGATTTTTTTAGAAACGTTTAATCTACAAATAAGAAGATGACACATGAACTTACGTCACCATGACCCAACGGACAAACGATCTGTTCCAGAAAGGTGCTAATTGCATTAAATATTCCATAACCACCGCCGAAACATAACCAAAGGAGAATGAAAGAGGGCGTCTTTATACACTGAAATGATAATGGAACTGCACGTTAGGCTAAAATAAATAAATGTCGTTTAAGTGAACATTTGAATGAACATTGAATGCCATACCAAGTGGAAGAAGGGTGCGGTCTCTCCAAGTACCAATAGGAAGTCACCATGCCATAACCATCGATAGTAGAGTCAATCTTTACTGGAATGTGGGGCAGTGAGCGGGTGAGCCACAACTGGAAAAAGGGCTTTGGCCGGTCCATTTTAAACTAATTGGTTGAAAATTAAGCCGCAAAACCTCATCTTACTACTTAAATGCGGGAGGGGGCTTGACAAGTCAGAAATTTAGTTTGTAAAAATCTTAAGTCAATTGGCGATTTTCCGTAATCTGGTAATGGACTACCGCCCATGATCGCCCATGGTCACCCATGGTTAAAAAAAATAAGAGGAACGAGAAACCTTGGTAGGTTTTAGAAGCTTCCGCTAGCTACATGTGGGTACCTCTTTTTCCACACAGGAAAACCTTTCATCCCAGTTAAGGCGATATCACGAAGGTTGACTCATCTGAAATACGTCACTGGGATTGCACATTGCAGTCAATATGTCGCTTTCATATTTATCGTATGGAATACATCCTAACGTACTTTAAAGATCTGTCCGTTACCGATTCTTGAAAAGCGGGACTGTATGCGTAACGCTCCGCATGAGCAACGCAGTACGTAAAAGAAGGCCAGAGGTGCGGCAATATTAGAACGTGCAGAGGGTTAGGAGTGGAGGGGTAAAACTCTACCAAACCGTTCCCAATTTTCAACATGAATGATGATTTAATTGGCTTGATCTTAACATTAGCATGACATAATGCCTGCTGGCTCACATATTGGGGGTTTGAGTAATTTGCATAAATTTAAAATGTTCGCCAACCGTAGCCCACCTTTGAGTGCATGTATCTACCAAACAATATGATTTGTTATGAATGGATAGAAGAATGACTCCAAATGACCGACAAAATAGCTCGTTAAGAATACTTTTCGACGACTTTTTATTACATCATAAGGACACATGCTTGTGACAGGATGTTGGTAGAACGCAGGTTTCAGTAATCTTAAGTTTCAAACATTAAAAATGTGAAACACAGACAGTATTGGAAATAATATAATTAATGGAAACGTAAGAACATATGATGCACCTTTCACGTCAAAACGATGAACCCATATTGTAAAAATGAAGTAGGTCTATTATAACAATCTCCACAAAAATAGTGAATAACTATAAATAGTACAATCATTGACAAAAATAGGTCAGTTTCGTACGGCATGTCTAAAGCTTGTCATATTAAAATATTGACATTAACCAGGTACGTTGATTTCAAGTCCGTGGAATTTCAGGTAGTAGTTTTCTTTGCAAAAGTAAACAGAATAAAATGTTGTTCCTATTGAAAAAGAAAGCTTTGCGTTGAAAGATTCAACATACTAAACAAGTAAAGCAATAAGACGTCTTTACAAGAATGCAAGAATGTAACCCACGCAAAAAAGACAAACACATGGAATGACGATTCTAGAAAATATTGTACGTACATCGGATAAATTAGTACAGTTCACAGGACTGCAACTTCTGATCCCTTGCTTAGTGTATGTATATATAAACCCAAGTGTACTGTTTATGTGTACCGATAGCTTGAAACCACTACGAATGTGCTCTATCAATATCTTCATAACAATTGTGTGGTTATATCAATAGTTTCTACTTTCTAAACTATGGAACCTTTTTGTTAAGGACAGTAGATACTCTTACAAACAAAGGTCGTGTACCTCGGGTCACTTTTGGGGGTTACGAGCATTTTACAGGTAAATATCCTTCCCCATCGTACAAAAAATTTTGAAAAATCGCGACCCCAGACAACCGGATATGGTATTCTACCAGCATGAGGCTTGTATGCAGAATGTAAGAGATTGTTATTTTGAGTTTTCGTTTCCAAAAATGTTCATTTTATTAAAAGATGAACAAATTTCAAAGTGATAAAAATCAACATAAAAACAAATGAATATTCTGTCTTTGTAATCTGGCAATTTAGACCATCCCAGTATATGTTTTCGCAAGTTTCGTTCAAAAGAGTTCCACCATTTTGGGCAAAGTCTTGTACTTGAGACTGCCGGAAAGTGTCATTATTTTTGGAAACATTTTGACTTTTCATGAAAGTTTTTCAGTGATTCGACGCTTTTTTACTTTTTTGGGTTACAAAGTGTCAGTATAGGTTGGTAAATTTTAACGTCTTTCAAATTCATGTACATTATAAGTCCTCCCTTTCAGTTGCCACTTACGCAGACAGGGTAATAGGCCTACCGTGTGCATATTTTACAATCGCCAGTCCACTGTTGACAGGGAAAAGTCGTGTCGAAAACGCACCTACTGCGCATGAGCAGTGACGGTTAGCATATAACATTATAGAGACGAACTGTAGTCATGTAAAAAAAATCTTTATACAGTATTTGCTTATTTGTGTCACGACTTTTGTTTGAATAATAAGCCTGCATGGCAACGCGACATATTTCCCTTCCAAAGTCAAATTTACTACTACTTTTGTGATATAAGGCTGTGCCAAGTAAACTATGTTTTATATAAATCTTTCTTGCTTGTACACATGGGAGTGAAAGCTAGGCGACATGCATTTGACCAGAGAAGTGAAGCTATATTAGTATCACCTCTCTGCTAGTCACTCAGCTGCATTCAAGTTAATTGCACTGAACGGAAACTTCTCGATTCTAGTTGCCACCACAAACAATTGACCATTGATTTTCATATGATTTCTTTTATTTAGATGGTAAATATTTAAGAAAGAGATTAACAATCCACTCAACTTAAATTTGGAAGAAACAGCTAAATCATCGCATAAAGTTAACTGCATTGCTTCAAATGGGAATGAAATAGTGAAGTGATGCTGTTACACCAGGGAGGTGTGATTAGTTACACCTCCCTGGTTACACCAATTTGTCTTAATGAAATTGTTATCTCACTCACGACGTATTGAGAAATTATTTGGGGAGATAATTTTGGGGATTAAAACCTGAATATTTTTTTTCTCTGGTAGGCCTATGTGTATGTCTTCATTTCTACTAGCCTATACTTTATCTTCCCATTTGTGTGTATGTGGGGGGGGGGGGGGGGTAGAAAAAATTGAGTGGCTACACTCTACAAAACGTGTTTAGCAATTAAACTCTTATTTTGTACCCACTCTGTAAACACATTTAAACTCTTAACATCTTTAACTTTTAAACACTACATGTTTAGCAATTAAACGTGTTTTCAAACGAAATGTTCAGGAATTAGTCACGTGCGTTTAGCATCTAAACATGTTTGACAAAGTGGGGACACAACACGGACTTCCTATACATAGACAGAGCATACGGTACTACACGGCTGATTGTCGCTACCGTACGTATGAGAAAAAGCGCACCAAGATGGCTGTCTGCTATGGTTTTGTGTGAAAGTTTGGACTTGCCCAAGTCAGTTCCCAGATTTTGCAAGAAAGTTTAATTATTTTTGAAATATGGCAAGGTAGGGTCAAAATCACTTCACGTATTGCAGGAATATGATATTGTTTACCATTCAAGTTTAACTTTTGTATAAAATATTGCAGAGTCGTCGTCAAATCAAACGATTTATAGCTTGAAGGCGGCCATCTTGGTGCGCTTTTTTGACCCAGTCGGTGGCGACAATCTGCGGATAGGACGTACACGTTACATGCTCTGTCCATGTATATAAGTCCGTGGGACACAAGCGTTCAGTTAAACGTTTAATTCCTAAACACCGCCTTTATGGTGTAGAGGTTCCCAGACCCCTTTCCCCATTTAGAATTGGATCAGGGATTGCTCCGAGCAATGGAAAATTTGTGTGCTCTGACAATCTGAACAAGAAATGCTTTGAGGAAGGCAGGAAGGTGGAGTGCTCTTAGACGGAAGTCTGACTAACAAAAGAGATCGTCACACTCACCTCAAGAAATCCTTTATAGAATGATTCCCCCTCTTCATCTGCACTTGCAGAGGGCGGTGTTGGCGGGGTGGAATTACAGACACCAAATGTTGCCATGAAAACACCAATGAAAGCGGGGATAAGAAATATTAGAAGCTGTTGAAAAAAGGCGGGAAATTGCAAATGTTATGAATCGACTTCAGTGAAAGACTGTTTTGCTTTAATACTGGCAGCTGGGGTTCCGGTGCTTGACCTTTAATTTTACACTTGTGTGTAAATCCAATATTAACATTTAATTTTACTTTTGTAAACTAAAATTGCCGTCAAGTGTAGTATTTAGGGGTAAAATGGTTACATCATACCGCCACTATAAGGCAGACCCACGGCCAGCTATACCTAGTGCAAAACTTTCAAAAACGCGGGATCCTAGCTGCCGGCATTTTCACAGTAAAATCATTTTTTTTTCACAAATTATATTTCTTTTGTACGTGTGGTAATTAAGCCTACCCCGTGTTATTTTTAATTCGATATTTAACGCATAAATAGATGCAAAGACTGTTATCACCGTACCCGCTACCAAAAATAGACAAAGAAATATCAAGAAAAGTGAAAAATGTGGGGGACCGGCTCTTTTTCGATCAAACATTTTTTCTTTTGCCAGAAATCACTCAAAGGGTCACTGGAGAAAATCTCGATGGTAAAAACTGACTATCACTGGTACCTTGTATAGGACTCGTGCGTCTGTCTTCACGCGCTGTAGATGACTATTTCCTACATTTTATAAAATTATTATTGACAAAAAAGACTAAAATTGAATCGACGCTGGCTTGAAAGTCATTCCACAAGACTCCGTAGTTATACCCGAAAACTAAAAGGCAGTCAAATTTCACCCCAACTACAAGTTTAGCATCAGCTTGGAGAAATTCTCAATTGGCACAGCTCTTTGGTTCACAGTAAAAACAAAAATTAGGAATAGCACGTAATCTGGTAATACACAACATGCACTGTACTGAGAGTGTTCTGATTTTATTAGGGTCTTGTATACTCACCCCGAAGCAGTAAACTGGGGTTGTCTTTGGATGAAGATGAGGTTTGAGACAGTAGTGGGGGAAGGGGCTTAGAAAATTTGGTTGGTAGAATTGGAACTGCCTGGGGTGATTGAAAACGTATTGTATACTGAATTAATTTTTCTTACCATGAACGGTATATCACTAGGCTCACTGACCAATAAAGCCGACATCAGAAAAGATAGAAGGATACCAAGCGGGTTTGACATAGATCCAATTGCATTGGCAATTGCTCTTTGGTCTTCTGCGAACCACAGTGCTGCTAATTTGGTTGGAACAAATAAAAGAAACGGCTGGGCAAAAGCGGCTATAGTTTGACCAATCATAACGATCGGATACCGTGCAGAATCTGAAAGCCCCTCGATACCGCTCACACAGCGTATCCCGATACCGATGAAATTCGCCCAAGCACCAAATAAGATCTGCCAAAGACAAATGAAATCATTGGAACATTTCAATGTTATAGACTGAAATAAATTGAACTAAAAGAGTGACTGGTGGTGGAGCAACTTACATCATATCCTCAGATCTTTGAGGGCGTGTGGCCAAGGAAGGGGAAAGACAGGGGTTAAAAGCACCATATTTGAAAATGTAATGACAAAAATGGGACAGAAGTATTGTAACTGCAAAATCCTAGTCTTGAGGTTCACGTTTTGCATTAGCTTGCGTCTGGAAACATAAAAAACATTTTTGTTTTCTCTTAAGGGAAGGGTTTGTCCTTTACTTTACATCACACTCAAAAGACCCCTCGCATGACGAAAACTTGTTATAGGTTTAATTTACGTAAACCTCATTTTGAAATCTGACTTTCTATTCTGTATTCTTTTGTATTCCATGACCTGAGACAAGAAAGAATACTTCTCTGCTACAACATGTTAACATTTTGTAAAAATTGCCAGCACTGCCATCAGTAACCCCAATTAATCCGAAAACTCAGAATACGACGCTAACATTCTGCCAGACAAGTTTAAAGTAAGAAAGTAAGATGGAGCCGAGGAAAAACAACCGGCAACTGTTTGAGGGGCTACACAAAGCACAAGGAGAAAGTTGTAGGGTGTACCTTGAATCAATTTTACAGGCACTCTCAAAAAGAGTTTTTTTTTTATTAATACAATGATATGAACAATTTTTCGCTTCATTATTTTTAAGGTGAAAGGAGTATTACTTTTGAAGTGAACTGTATTGAGAGTGTTTTGATTTTACACATTGAGCTTTTCTATACCCTGAAGCAATATAAACTGAGACTGTGTCTGGATGAGGATGACTTTCAGACAATTGTGGGAGGGGCTTAAGTAAGAAAGTTAGGAGAATTGGTACTGTTTGGAGTGAGAGAATTAGGCCTTTAAGTCCAGAGATATCATGAAAGAGATATTCTTGAAAGAGAAATAACCCGAAAACAAATTATAAGATTTAGCTGCTGTCTAAAACTAAACGTGGGGCGATTGCACTTGCCCTTTCAACTCACCGTGACGCGAAGTCCTAAATTGTCCATTACCCAAATTGACACAAAACCGATAGGTATGCTAACAACTAAGTAAACAATGGACAACCAGTTAATTTGATCCGTGGTGGCAGAGAAATATTCTGCGCTGAAGTTGGTAATGGCTGCAAAATTTATCCAAGCCTGAAGAAAACAAAAAAGACAAAAATAAAATGTTGAGTACTGCTAAGGGTTGATTTTTTTAACAATTAAAACAAATACATTAGTACTGATTTCGAAATATCCTCTTTAGACTGAGTGTTCAGCTTTCAGATCGAATGTTGGATGTTGTAATATTCAAAATCAAATCACCAGATCACCGTCAACAATTATAGATTGGAGTTGGAGTACTTTTTATCCCTAGCGTCCATTTTAACATTCTCAAAAGTGAGGGGCGTCTCAAGCCTGGTCTTGATATGCAAATGCCCGTGCAATTGTGGTACAGAGTCATTCCTACTTTAAAGGCTCAATTCTCTCACCCCAAACAGTACCAATTCTCCTAACCTTTTTACTGAAGCCCCTCCCACAATTGTCTGAAATTCATCCTCACCCAGACACAATCTCAGTTTATTGCTTCAGGGTGAGTATAGAAAAACTCAATTTATATAATCAAAACACTCTCAGTACCGTTCATGCTGTGTAATATAAGCTTTGACACTCTGCATTGTTTGAATTAGCTGTCAATCAAAGAGCTGTGCAGCCAATTGAGAATTTCGGTACCCGGGTACCAAAACTGTAGTCTGGGGTGAGAGGTTTGGCCGTTTAATGACCAAGTATTTTATAGCAACTAGTCAAAAGGCAAGAGCAGTAACTTGAAGTAGTATAGTAGACTGTCCTGTTTCATTAATGGATGTCGAGTGTCATGTGACAACTTTTCTCTTGTAATGTGAAATTTATTAAAAGTAACTTCTTGTTTTACATTGAATATGCAATACTGAAGTTAAAAATTATTAAAAAAGATACTTTAAAGAGAAATAAGAGGAAAATTGTAATATGTAACTGTTGCTTCAAATTAAATTGGGGGGGACTGTTCTTGACATGTAACCAACTTTCGAATATAGGCATATAACATACTCTTCCATACCTACATATCATAACCATTATCCGACTGAATATGACTGGGTGTCTGGTCCACTGGTACACAGCATCTGCTTTTAAGTAGGGAAGGAGGACCGGGTTGATTCCCAACTTGGGAATCGAAAACAATGGCCACGTTATACCAAAAACTTGACAAATGTGCCGCGTAAGCATTTAGTCAGGTAATAATCCATGTGACCCACAAATGAAAAAAAAAAAACAAAAAAACTTGTGGATGCCGGGCGATTTTAACAGAATGTTCGAAGGTTGAGGCATAAACTCCAACTTATCAAACAACTATAGCGATCCTGGACCGAAATTACGTCACTGCCTGAAACAGACGAACAAGGTCACGACATTTTTCCAGCGGTTGCTATACAGAGACAAAGGGATTTTTTTCATTCCTAACAACGAAATTCGGAATAGGCGCCACAACCTTGGAGATACATGAATTAAAGTGTATCTTAACTCTAGAACTTAAAAAATATATATTTTAGAGCTAGGTTGCAAAGTAAATCTCATTCATCCATCACCCATTGTCATATCTTGTTCCATTGCTGATATATTAAATGCAAATTATTTTCCAATACTTATTTTCAAATGCTTATTAATTTTTAATTGTTCACTTACCGGTAATAAATCCACAGAGTCCATTGCGCAATAATGTAAGACATTCTTTTTTTACACTTTACATTATGTGCTTTGTTTCCTTTTGAAACTAAAAATGCTTATAGGATCTTGAGGTTGAATATTTCCTGTTTTTTATTAAGTATGTGGTGGGCTTACCTAGCCAAGTCATCTCATATCAGTAAGATAAGAAAGCGATAAAATTTTGGCACAAAGTGAAGTAGCTTTCAAAAAAAAACAAACAAAGGGTGTGAAACAGAGTTCAAGAATGTTCGCACTTATTGAGCAGTCTGCCAAATAAAATCGTGGAGACAAATTTCAGTATTTTACATCTCAGCACAAAAATGACCGGTGCAGATCTAAATGGGAGTCGGACTGCTTGAAAACATTTTTAATGATTTGTAATATATAATTTTAACATTTCGGACTTAGAGTACACGTTTGAAAGTGAGGGCAGTCACTTCAAACTTATTTTGAGAAAACAGCCAGAATCTACAGATTTCTTATTTCCTTTCCAAGTATCTCTCAGTACATTTCAGGACTTTAACATTGTGTATCCATTGTTGTTGTTGTTTATTTCAACTGTACTACATACAAACGTACATTCATTATCATTATTATTATGATACAATACGTAATAATATTTACAAGAAACGTGAGTATGAAGACGGTAGAAAAGGAACCAGATGAAGCTTGCAAGCTTTTCTAGTCTGGCCCTAATAACTGAGATGTTCTTAATTGCTTACACAACTAGAATATATAAATACGGATATGACTCTTATAACATTTACATGCTTGTATATAAAGAATTTCTGCTCGTTTGATGCTTACTTTTTGCCAGATTTTTAATTATTTATTTATTTGATTATTTATTTATTTTTTAGCCAGGTAAAATTAATTATTCACATGCAATAACAAGAAAGATTTCTTTAAGAACTTCTTGAATAGATTAAGGTTAGGGGCATTTCTTATGCTAATGCCAAGAGAGTTCCAGACAGATACCCCGCTACTTCTCACGTGAGAGTGCGCAAATATTGCCCTAGTATATGGCTGGAGAAGATTATCATGTGCACCAATCAGGAGCGTATAGCCAGGATTGTGTCATGGGGGTGCCATGGGAGGTTTGGGGGCACGACATGAGGGCAAAGTCTTAGGATAGAGAGGAAAAAGGCTGTTTTAGGTGATTTTTGCATTGCCAGGTTGGGTCATGGGGGGGGGGAGTTCTGACCCCAAACCCTCCCCTCCCCCGTGATTGCGCCACTGGCACCAACGAGTAACACTATCCGGAATTAAATAATTTAGTGAGAAAAATATTGACAGCGCCAATTTTTAAACAGGCTTCTACACTAATCAAATTGTGGTGACTGCATTTCTCCATTGAGATGACGAGGTATATTTAGATTAGAGGTGGGGTCAGTGCACTTGCTCGTTAATTTGTTTTGATTATATCCCAGGCTGATAATTTTAACTAGCTCTCCTATCTCATTTTGCACCTTAAGTGCCATCATTAACAAACGGTTAATTATCATAACTGCCGACAATTACATCATAAGTCAGCTTCTCACGTCCACTCTATTTGATTGCAAAGTGAGTTAGCCTTGATAATATATGTACAGCTGTGATTAGCGCAAGATTATTTGAGTAATACATTCGTAGTATATTGCGGCACTAGTGAGGTACCAGCATAATTATTGTAGATTTTGTGGCACAAAATAGTTGTACGTGCGAATAATACTACAAAGCGCGGGTCGTACTGCTTTTGAGTTTTAGTTTAAGACCTTTACCAAGCTTGTGAACAGAGTAACTCAACGTGAAGGAGATGAGAGACTCCCTCTTTGAAAAATGTTTGCTCAACATTTTGACGTTGTGACGTAGTCATAAGAGCTACTAGCAAAAATGTCCACACAGAACTTTCTAGGAACAAAATGCGGGCAACAAATTCATAATCGGATGAAAAGACAATCTATGGTCAGAATCTTTGAAGAAAAGTCCAAAGCCAAATTTTTGTTTATTATGTAAAAAGAGAACATATTCTAAGCAGTCTTGTGAAAGTTTTATTCCTTTACCATGTTGGGTTCCCGAGATATTAGTAATTGAGGTTGACGCAATTCCTATAAAAAGTGAACTTAACGCAAGCTGATGTGATGTCACGGATTCCTATTGTTGGCCAAAGTTTAGTTTTCCTTTATTTTTTATCATATTAGTTTGATCTTCAATTTATTATGGATGCTATCTTGTCTTTAAGACATATAAAGTTGTTAAGTTCAATTGCTCAGGATGCACCAATGGTATCAATATATCAGAGTTTAGTTGCGAAAAAAAAATGATCGTAAATTATTGACAAAAGCAAAACATTTACCAACACTGTGAATCCATGACATCAGGCCTGCTTCCTTCAAGTTCATTCCATGTAGAAAATTTGCCATATTCAATTGCTGATATCTCGAGAACCGAACACGAGAAATTAATAAAAAGTTCACCAGAACGCTTAGAATATTTTCCTCTTTAACATATCAAAACTGAAATTGACTCTGGACTAATCTTTTAAGCTACGAAAGAATATTTAACCCCTTAGATCCCCCACCGAGACTGAGAAAAATGAACACGTCAAAGGATTAAGTGCCCGACCAAGTACTCGAAGAACATTGAACAAGATTTCACTTATCCTCATATAATGAAAATTTATTTATTTATTTGAAAATTTATGAGACTTTTGCCCTCTCAGACTTGATCAAAAAATCTTCAATTACGGTTGGTTTTCCTGTCGGACATAAAGAAATATTAGTTAATCTATCATACTTTTTCCCTATATTACGGTGAATATTTGGGTAACGTGCCATTTAATCTTTAACTGGTCAGTTAGTTAGATAATGTTCTACACCTCAATTTTAAACTCCTGGCTTAATCGAGGGGCACAACGGCCATTTTTTTCAGTTGTAGGTCACTGAACTGACTTGTGTCCCCTACTACATTGCTTATGCGGAGCAGCACGCAGGAAGGTAGAAGATTCCATTTTTCGTCTTTTAGAACAGCGTTGGCTATGACAATGTAATCGACCTAATACACGACGTGATGAAACATTAGCGTTATTGATTAATATTCGATGGCGCGTAAATGACGTGTACATGGCATATTTCATCGATCTTTATTTATAACATTGTCAAAAACTGGGCACCTTTGTTGAGGCTCTTTTGACAAGTATAATCGAAAAGACACGATTATGTTTCATTTAACTTGGTAACGATGCATTCTGAGTCATACTTTTTCTCTCTTTATTGACTCTTTATTACAACCATTGTTTTACTGAGCTAGTTAATGACGAACTCGTCCAATTGAGTTATCGAACGATTCCATGGCAAGCCAGTTCGGACAATTACAAGATCATTAATTCCGATGTTGTTAAAAATTCCATATGCCTAGGTTTAAAATGTTACGTTGTGGGCCGCAACATCATTAGTTGAGGATAGTAATAGTTAACAACCAAATTTTGCTTTCGTTATAAAAAAGGTTAATTTGTGCATCAGTAAAAGTAGCTTAATATCAATCAGTCCTAAGTAAGTGAATCCATTCCTCACTGATGTCTTGCCAAATTTGATTTGCTTCTAACAGTTTAAGATATTTTAACGCAAATTTTAATTCAAAAGGTATGCGGCACCAGATAACATATAAGGGCACCCAATCTTTCAAAATGTTCCCTCGGCCTAGACCAATCATTACACAACATGCAGCACGGTCCCTTCAGGGAAATCTTGACTAGGCCATTGCACTTGCAACAACCTACTTCAATGATCTAGATGACTCATATTCTAGTAGCCAGGTAGAGAACATCGCTAAAAGCAAACTTAAACGCGAGAAGAACTGAGGCCAATGGAAATTTTCTCAAAAAGTGTGTCGAGAATAAACTCCCGTTTCACCTCCAGACTTTCCGTCTATGAGTAAGTCATGAAGATTCAAATGGTATTCCGATTTGTTTCTTCTTTGCTTAACCGACTATAGGACAGGCGAGTTGACAGGATTTCGTCATGGAAAGGGTTTCGAGAGTATATGTGACATGCAGGGGGTCTTAGGAGAGGGATGCTCCTTCTTTTGGAGGTAACCAGACTTTTGGGTCACTAGATGAGAAAGAATGCCACATTTGTGCCTTAAATAAAATACAACCTCTGGAGGCCACTTTTAGCTACTATTTTTTCAAGCTTGAATCACGGGGGAGGGAATCAATTCCTGAACCCTGGCCGTTGGTTACGCGCCTTCAGTGTCATAGTATTATAGGCAAGTTGAACTGCAATTCGTCATAGAAGGAGACATCACCAGGTGGCTAAACAGGTAGGGGAATATAGAATTTCTAAAGTGAAGATGATGCAGTTGATACTTTGAAAGTTCAATGCCGAATAGGACAAGTTTGGGCGGGAAACGTGAAAAGTCACTTTACCCCCCCCCCCCACTCCCTTACGGCAACTTTCCATTCAGGTTCTTAGCATATATAGTCGTACTTTTGTAATTTTACACTTTATTTTGCCAATCGTCTCGAAGTTGCACCAACATCAACGTGCCAACTAAGCATCTTGGCCAAGAAAGGGTACTTTTTACAATTGCTAAACTCATGTCAACTTACCATTGCATTTGAAATATTCAGTACTGCTACGGTGGCCAAAATGTACCATCTCTGAGAGTAGGTCACGTATTTCGTTAGTGACGGATCCTCCATCTCGCAAAACTTTCTGCACACTAGGCCTACAGCTATTTACAAATTTTCGTTCGTCGTCCCGTGGATATTTATTCTGTTGATAAGGAGTCAGAATAAGGAAACATTTTTATTTTGGTGGTTATAACAACCAGTTGAACTAATACAGCGAGGGAGTTGTCAGCAATTCCTTGATTAAATTCAGTCATTCGTCACCCAAGCTAAAGTTTTACACGAAGTCTACTAAAATTCTCAGTGTACATAAACCATTGATTGACATCTATTTTAAAAATGCAGAGTAGCTTGTATTACACATCATGCGCTGAGAGTGTTCTGATCTGAGCTATACGTCCACTGAAGGACAAAACTTGACCAACCTTAACAACAATCGTCAGCTGTTTCTCAGCTAACGAAATGTAAAACAAGTTTTGTCCGGCAATCAAGAAAGGTTTGGGACTTGTGGCGTAAATGAAAAGACTCTGGCTTCTACTGCTTCTAGGGTTTCTGGCTTGTATTGATTGTCCATTGTCCATAAAAAAACGTAAATTCTATTCTGGGTGTGTCATGCCCACCACCACATCTCTCCCGCCATGTAACTCTAAATTTAAAGTAATCGTAGCTTGTGTCGCACCTATCATGGGCTTGTCATCGGTTTTGAATACCGTTAATGGCCATTATTGGCCAACAATGGAAAAAAAGGAATGATATTTGATATGCAGGATACCAGATTTCATGGAACCTGGTCCAAACATTTTCAAATTTTATTCGGGCAAAAATTGTCATTTTTCTCACCCCCCCCCCCCAAAAAAAGGCAATGCACAAAGGATTGTATACAACTTTCTCTGTGATGAGTAACACCGAGAAATGACTCCGTTATAAAATAAGCGTCCCTGAAGCCATCTTTTGATAGATTTGCACTCTATGAAACGTAGAAAGCACACTAGCATCAACACATAAAAAACGGGATTTATTCGAGCAAATTCAACAGCCACCTCCCTCTTTTTGTTGCTTTTTTTTCTTTTGAAGTAGAAAATTATCCTGCTTTTCCACAAGTAGACTGTTGTCCATAACATCTATACACCAATACTCATAACTGTAACGTTCCCTGTTATAATTAACATTTCATTTTTTACAAGTAAATTTGCTACTCTCATATGCAACACGTACGGTATGTTCTGAAGTATAAAAAACGACTGCTCAAAAAATAAGAGAATATTTGGAACTTAAAGATGGCGAAATATTTCTCGAGCTAATTCTTCTTCCAATTTCATATTTAAAAATATCGCAAAGAGTAACATAAACAAGCATGCAAGATTTGTACATACCAAATAAGTTTATCAAACAGCATAGGTCCTTTATCTCGAGACGACAACCATGGTCTCGTGCAGACTATATATACAAACTCTAAAGTAGCATGGAACTGGCAAAGAAAAAAACCAGCTTCAAGCTCGGTACCTCGTACTGATTGACTTACAGCTCCCTGCTTACACAAAGCTGTAGTACATACATCATTGATGGATCGTTCGATGTCTAATTAATCGTTGTTAATTATTAAATTTATATACGCGTACAAAGTCGGGTAACATGTGCTTGCAAACGCCTTTTATCTTTGTGTAAACACTACATCGTACATGAAAATATACAAATATATGCTAACGCCCTATATCGTCGTACTTAAGAAGCCTTAGTTTTCCTCCCTTTTAGCACAATGAATGTTACACAGACCTTTATGGCAGTATGGTAGCCAACGCTTTTATTTCGACGTCTCTCATTCTGACAACGTAAAGGACAGGTGAGGGGTTAAAGTGTATCGTAAGTATAAAAAAATAACAAATATGTATTAAACAGCATGAAAATGAATTCTTACAGTTTAACTCCCATCTTCAAAGGACATTCTTGAGTCGAGAAATATAAAATGCTGAAATTACTTCACTTCACTTAGGCCTAAAACAAATTTGTCCATTTGGCAATAATTTGTGACCTTATTGTTATACAACTCATGTACCTGCTTTGTTTCCCTTTAAAATTAAAAATGTTTGTATGACCTTGAACACTTCCTGTTTGCTTGCATAGCATGTTGCACGGAGAGTGCTTAGTTAATAACTAAACCACATAATACAAAAAGTCCTATCACTCCTTGTTACAAGGTGCAGTAATTTCCAGACAAACAAAGAAACACAAAGATTGTAATTAGTAGTACAACAGTGGCATCACAAATTTTTCCCCTACTTTTTGCGCAATGTACCATTTTTTTTTTGTTTGTTTGAGTGAATAAACTTAAAATTTTATACCTCGGCTCAAAAATGCCCTACGAAGATAGGAGTTGAACTATTACAATTCATTTTTATGCTGTTTAATATTAAGTTTCTAACTTTTTGACTTGAGTTACACTTTGAAGGCAGGTTACACTACAGCGATATCGGATCGGATTATACTAGGAGTTTCTGTGTTATTCTTAATATCTCCATCTTCTTTGGTCGGGAGGAAAATAAGCAGAAGAAAAAAGGAAAAACGGAAAAGAAGGATAAAGGAAAGAAAGGGGGAAAGGTGAAAAGAGAAAAATGAGAAAAGAAAGAAAGTGGGCCAACCATCAAAAGCAAGATTGAACTGCATTCACGGAACACTGTTTTGGTCAATACATGAACGTTCATTTAGAAAAATATATGAACCCTCATTTAGTCGCTTAAAGTTTACAAAATAATATCTGAGTTCCACTTTATCGGACTTCCCTTGCTCTTTGCCAGACAGTCGGGAGGACTTTAGAAAAGCAATCATTCTCAGAATTGCCACCAATATTTGAAGGAAATGCAGATTCTTCAGGAATCACCAAATTCTCTTTAAACTTAAAGCTTTCTGCAATATAAGCTCCATATCAACATATTATTGTTTCCAAAGGGCAGAAATTTCGGCCCGCTTCGCGCGCCAGAAAACATCCATGAAGCAGTGTTGTTCACATTTTCAAGAAAAGTCGGAAAACTTAGCTACTACTTACAAGCCCGAGACATGCCATTTCCGGCTGTCTAATGTGTCGCGATTTTTCAATTTTTTCTGTACGCTCCGCGCCAACTGAAGATAGTCTTTCTAGCAAGACTTCATATTCTAGGCAGGGGAACCATTGGCCTACCGTACTCAAATGCTCTCATACACACCTGTCATCAAATACCTTTCAACACTGTCAGTTGTGTAGTCTTTGTAGATGGATTCTTTAGTTATTGAAGTGTCAAAATTTTATCAATGTTCAATGTTGCAGAGCAGTGGCGTAGCTAAAGGAGGCAGGGGCGATTGCGCCTTCCCTCGAAAAAGTGAAAAATTCGAAAATTTGCCATTTGAGGCATCAGTCAAATACAGTGCGGTTTTTTCAAGTTTTCCTGCATTGAAATCCCGAATTCTTCCTAAAAAAAGTCCCATATTTGAAATTATTAGTTTTAAAAAAGGGCAAAATTTTCCGCTCACCTCGCGTGCCTTAAATTCCATGCCTTAAAACTGTAAGTGATCACTCATATAGTAGTCAGTAGATAATTTGTCCTAGCCGCTACAGTGCCGTTTCCCTAAACTTTTCTTCAATATAGGCTTTCATTTTTGTCTAAAATAGGTAACAAAGTGCCTAGAGTTTTTTAATGTCACCGAGAAGCCTTAATCCGCACTCCTTAGATAACACGATCTTCAGTCGACATGCTATCTCAGATATATGCTAATGGGAAACGCAGATTCTTCTTAAGTCCCCCAAATATGCAAATTTCCTTACAGGAAACCCTAAATCTAGATTTATTTTTAAAAAGTTTTCTCTTGCTCGTAGAAAAGGCAAAAAAGGTTAGCATAAAAATGTATCTTTAGGTCAATGGGGTAGGATGAGTTGCAGGGTCTAAAATTGCCCCCCACTCCCTCAACACTTCCCTTAAGGCCCTAAGACAGCCATAAAGTAACACAACTCAACTAGTACAGAATCGGGAAACCTCTATGCTATTGCCCCCGGACAGTCAGGTTTGGTTACCCCACTGGACTTACATCTACAGACAGTTTTATTGGATCGTCGTAGACCGATAAGAGTTGGTTGTCAACGAGACGTCACGAAATAATTAGTTTACATTTCATTTTCATTGAAATCTCCCACAAACCATATATTTGCACAGGATGGCAATGTTTTGTACTCTGCGACAATGGATAGAGGTGATTTTTTTTACTAAAACCTACAAAAATCGGATCGGAAGTTGAATACTATCCGACATCGCTGTGACCTGCTCTTCATAATGTAAAGAACGCGTTGAAAGAAACCTAAGTAAGTGGATCCATGACGGAACGCCAAATGTCTCTCTGAATGTTATTGGAATAAAGAAATGCTTGTTGGAACACATTCAACATAATCAGATCCGAACAAACATGTGTTACCGTGTACATACATTATACTTATATTCCTCCTTGTCTTCACTTAACTGGGGAAGGGGGTATAAGACATTATTTCGTTCTTAATTTGTTTTATTATTATTGTTTTCTTTCAACCCCAATTCCAAGAAGACATGTTCTCGTAAAGTGTGTTTACCCAAACCGATAGATAATTGTCCCTCGACTATAAAGGTCCTACACCATTTTTTTTTTTTTATTGGGGGGGGGGGGGGGCAACTGAAGGGTCTGATCGACGGCATGGGGGTCTAGGGGAGAGCGGTGTCTCCCTTTGAGAAACTTTTGAACATCTAAGTACCCTCAGATTCAATCTGATGGAACATTTAGCATGATTTAAATTTGCAGCCATTTTTTGTTACATTGAAAAAGCATTCATTCTCGTTACAAGTCAGTTTATCTTCGTCTTACCTGGCTATCAATGTAACTAGTAATACAAACTTTCATAAAAATAGGCTTGTGTTTTTCGACTCGGCATTCTTGCTATGTAAGCTATTCTCCGTAATAAGCGTAGCACGTGAGGATAATAATAGGTCTAATACATACAAATACTTTGCAGGAAATTCGTAAATTGTTAAGGCTTACCCTCAGTAGTATAAAAGTCCACGGCTCCCACCCAAGTTTATTTCACTTGCACGTAAAAGTCATTCCAAATAATAACGTCCAAAAGCAATTTTTCAGTCAGTTAGATACTTCGAAACACGTGATTTGTGCGGCGTTCACAGAGATCATGCATGTGTTATGTACCGTTCTGCACGAACTTCAGCGATAGCGTATCCATAGTTTTTATTTTATGGACCGAAAGGTACAATGAACTTGTCTATTCACAAGCAAAAATATTATTGGTTGCACTTTGGACCTCGACTGCTTTTAATAAATGAACAACTCCAAATGAAGAAGAAAAAACAAACACAAAGGCTCGACTCACCTTGCAGTTCTGTTGCTTGCTGCTTCATCTGCATTCGGCGGACGTTAATTATTTATTCAGACGTTGAAGAATTACTAGCTTAGTTGTTACGAGCCCGCTGATCTATAATGTTTACCCGCGTCTCGCTAAATAAACATGTTATAGTAATTTTTTTCATTAATATCTCTCTGCACTACAAAGACTAAGCATTGTTGTGAATCCCTCCCTATTGTGAATAACGCCACAAATTTCACCAGACAAGCTTACCAGAATCAGGGAGGTGTTAGCTGCCAGAATTAAAATTCAATACTGACGAATTATGGAGTTTAATAACTGGATACTTGTGTAGCAGTATACCAAGCCTTTTAAATGGGTTACCAATATTAAAAGCATCGTTCCGCTTCAGTGAATTCAAGGTCTTTTGCTTATCTTATCAGCTAGGACTCCATCCATCGTTGCTCATGACCGGGGAATTATTTATGAAACATGGAGCTGTTATTGGTAATGGACAGTGGGAAGAGTCAGCAGCCTGGAGGACTTTTACTTGATCGATCATGCCGTTTTCCACTCAAGATGCAGCTCTCTGTTGATGAACAAAATAAAAGTAAACCAGAACGCTAAGAAAGTTGAGCACTTTCGTTGTTTGCAGAACAACTGTGTAAGGATAGTTGACTCAGTTTTAACTTAAAGGGCAAGAACAGTCACGCTGGAGTGATAACAACACTGAACTGCCCGTAGTATGACTATAAATCCTGCCAGTTGTCGGACATCGTGGGTCCATCCACACTTCTTTCGTCAACTCTACCATGACTTTTTGCAATTGCATTAAATTCAAAACAAAAACTTAATCTGCTTGTTAAGGGATATACATGGCTCTTTGCAGGCATCATCTTGGACGTTAGTTGTCAACATTATTTTTAAAATTAACAATTTCTCACGATTTTTTGTTTGTCGATTCGTCAAAATGGGAAAATTACTTGACCTTGGTGGAAAACAATCCCTGCAGGTACAATAATAATTCCACGTGCAGAATAAGCGCAATACATCTTTTTTCATCCCAAGCTGTGTTGCCAGCCTATGCATGGGAAATTACGGTAATGGAACTAGCATGTCTCATACCGACTCCACGGCTAGTAACACAAATCGAATATATAGTTAGATAGAAAGAGTTTAAGCCCCAGTTTCCAACCTATTGGTTCAGGTCGAGCCGGCCACCGACTTTTTTCCAGTTGTGCCACTGGCTTGTTCTCCCTACTCCATTTGCTTATGCGGAGCATCACGCAAAAAGGCAGTAGGTTCCATTTTTAGAATCTTTGGTATGACTCGAATCGAATAGAAGAGACTGTAAAGACATACGCCCGTAGATGGTAAGAATGCTACCATTCATGATACTTTATAGCTACCAGCATTTATTCGCACAACGAATCAGATTTATACTGGTAAATACGTAATGTATATAGATATATATGCTTGATATGCCGACCTGGGGAAAAGTAACATGTTAATTACCACAGCTGAATTTACACAGAACCGTGCATTAGCACGGGTAATACACGGTCTGGTTCAAGGCCTGATCTTGTCATCCCAAACAGTCCCGGTTCTCCTAACCAACTTACTTAAGCCCCTCCCACAACTGTCTAAAATTCCTCCTCATCGCGACACAATCTCACTTTATTGCTTCAGTGTGAATATACAAGATCCGTATTTGTGAACAAAAAAATCTCGGTGAAGTATACATGTTCGGTGTGAATATGAGGTTCAGTACTCTGAATTTTTTAACTAACTGTCAATCAAAGAGCTGTGTCAATTGAGAATTTCTGTGGACTACTACCGGTAGGCCTATATAAATTGTAGTTTTGGTTGAGAGGACTAGCCGTTGAATGCATGGGATGTAAGAGGGCTCAGTCCGAGTGCATCTAGCGATGACATTAGTCCACGGGAGTGTATTATCCTCAGTATTCTGATGCACAAATCCAGGGTAATTTAAAGGGCTAACCCTCTTACCACAAACAACAATTTTCCTTGGTTAGTCCAAAGAAAGTGGCTCAACTCTTTCATTGACTGGTAGTTTACAAAATGCAGACTACCGAAGCTATTACTACACTACATATATTGTGCTGTTAGAGTTTTGATTGGGGTCCGGTGTATTCAGCCTGCAGCAATTAACTGAATCTGCGTCTAGATAAGGATGATTTTAAGACAGTTGAAGGCACCGCGGAGCGAATTCTGATATGGGGACCATCATGGCGGCCCAACATGTTCAACAATGTAATGGCAATGAAAGATGGCTCAAAGTGTCTACGGCAGAAAAAGTGGGGACTAAAGCCCACTCCCCTAACCCGCGTCTTCGTGGTCTCTGAGCTGGGGGAAGGGGCTTAAGAAAGTAGTTTAAGAAAATTGGAACTGTTAAGTGTGAGAGGAATAGACCTTTAAACCTGCTCATTAATACATATGTAAACAATATTTGATTTGACAAGACGAAAGAGATGTAAAACTTCTTTTGTAAGTAACCACATGAAAGCGTCACAACATCGAGTAAAATAGAGAAGCCTAAGATGAGTATTTTGATTCTAAACCGAGAGGTTATGACGGTATAGATCTATGATGTCAGAGCGGAAAGTACGCCCTCTTTTCAGTAGGGCGAAACAAACCAACACGGACAAATGTAGACAGCTAATTTGTCAGTGTGTCGTCAATGCTTAAGTTCTATTGGTCCATTACGGTCAGGTGACCGTGTAATAGACCTTGTGCATTTAGGAAACACTTATGTCATCCTTTAGGCAGAACATCGGAACACGTGGTCACACGCATAAGAATTTGCCCTGAACCTGTAGCAGACTATGCGCGTATTCGACTGGTTGACAAATCAGCTGTGTGCATTTGTCTGCGTTGATTTGTTTTGCCCCAAAAAGAGGGCGTACTTAACGCTCTGTGACCAGAGCCATATATTTGGCTCTGTCTGTGACATCATATGCATAAGGTCTATATAAAGTTGAGAGTTATCACCAAATATGTGATCAATAGACCTTGTGCAATGAATTCACAGAGCAGAAATTTTGTTGCGAGGGGTGAGAACTCAGATTTCGTGTTTGCCAATTTTCTTCTCGGCCTTTTGGCTAAGATCATGTGTAGTATTGTTCTTTTCATCCAGTCTAGAATGGAGCCATATATGACAGACCAATGGTGTAAGTGCTCTGAGGGCCGTGAGGCTGGTCAAGTGTTGTCTTTCAGTGGGCGTAAAAGCTTCGAGAAGCAGATTTAAGTTTGGTTTCGCCGAACGGCTCTTTGCCAGAGAGTCGGGAGGACTTAAGAAAAAGAAAGTTTGCGGTATCAAAGAAGAAAGAACATATCATTGTAACTTTCAAATATAAACGCTTATGACTGAATTAAATACACGAATTTTCCGGGGACAACATTCGTTCACTCTCAGGAGATAACAACTGCATCTCAATATCATATAGCGGTCGGGAAGATAATTATCTTCAAACTGATGCATTATTTCTTGAGATTTAGTTCATTATGCATGGAAAAACTGTAATGCATCGCTTCACAATTATTTGAAAATGCATATAATTATAATTTTGATGTACGAAATATTTATCAACAAACGGGCGCGCAGCCAGGTTTTGTCATGGCGGAATAGGACTTATAACACAGGGAACCGATTTTAGGGGAGGGACCCTCTCCTGGTGGTCCCCAGTGGCGTAGCTAGTCTTTTCCCAAGGTCGTGATCACCCAAATTTTCCGATTTTTGAAGTGTGAACATCACTTTCTCAACGTAATTGGCAGTAGGCGAAGCGCGCCGAAATTTTTGTTTTTCTAAGCTGAAAATATGGAGATGGCATTGCTGAAAATTTTGGACCTGCATGGGTTTACTGTAAGTAAATTTAGAGAGTGTGGGAATTATTGAAGAATCTGCACTTCCTTTTCGCGAATCTGAGATTGCACTGCGACTGAACGTTGTTGTTGTTCCACAATGTTATCTAAGACTTGCAGATTGAGCTTAGACTCTCCGACGATAAAGGTTTTCGAAACTTGGTTGTTGCATTTTTGACAAAAAAATGTACCGGTATTTCAAAATGAAGTGTTTGTATTGCAGGAAATTCGGAGTTTTATGAAAGAAAATGTAGGAGAAGAGACTGTAGTTGCCGGTGACACTTAATGATCTAGTGTCACATTTGGCAAACTTCCGATTATTTTCATTTTCAGAGCTTGAAGAGTTTCCAAAATTGATTTATGAACGACCACTCCCCCACTTGAAACTGGCAGAAAATTTTAGGGAAAATCATGTCAACAGCATTTTTTTCTTAAGACATTGATAATATTTGTGATTTTCAATCCTGGGCCATGGAGGGGGGGGGGGGGAAGGCACAGAACCCATCCCTTGGCTACGCCACTGTCAACATTGTTTGCTGTACCCTACAAACGGTGCTTGACTTACAGAAAGAGGTGTTCAAACGATCCACCATTATCAAATTGCAAGGACGATCAGGATGTTCAATTGGAAAGAAAAACAAAAGGAATCTGAGGCAATGTACCCATATTACTTTACTTTCATGGTACAATTCACCCTGCAAAAATAACTTAGAACTTAACTGGTACCTATTTTTCAAAATCCTTTGAATTCACAATATTGTATAAATGCATGCTTGAACTGAAATGAACTTGCAGTGTTCTTCCCAAAAAATCCTTTGCATTCGATCAATGTTGTTCATTTGTAGCGCCCTCGCTTTTTTACTTTTCGACGAAAGAATTCTGTGTAAACCTGTTACTTTCTAATACACCTAAAAAACAAGAACAGTCACCCCAAACTTACTTCGAAGAAACAGCTATAAGACTCACAATTTTCTTCTTACTTCTCTTCAAAATATCTTTCATAATATTTTATGACGTGAATACCGAAGACTTAAAAGATGGAACTGCAATTGTACCTGGGCACTTGCTGCTCAGTATAAGCTTTGGAGAAGGAAAACAGTCCAATGAGCCATAATTCGAAAAACGGCCGTGGTCCGGCCCAACTGAAACCTATTTGTTAGCAACTGAGCCGTAAAGGTCATCTAGATCCGAGGAGGAGAATTTAGTCACATGAACCTTAAAAAATAGTCCAGCGCCCAAATTGACGTTTGATATGTTGCAAGGGACCATTCTTGTGAGAGGTTCATGCATTTCCCAAGTCCAGTTCTCGAGATGATAGTAACTGAAGTTGACACATTTTCTATGAAAAGTGGACTTGAAGCAAGCAGGTGTGATGTCATGGATTCACATTGTTGGGTAACGTTTTGTTTTTCTTTATTTTTCAACCTTTTACTTTGCTCAGGGATACAGGCTACACCATTGCTCAGGATACAGCTACGGTATAAATACAGCAGAGTTAACTTGCATAAAATCGGTGGTAAATTCTACATAAATGCAAAACATTGGCCAACAATTTGATTCCATGACATCACACCTGCTTGCCTCAAGTTTATGCTATGTAGAAAATTTACCGCATTCAGTTGTTAATATCTCGAGAACCAAACATAGTAAGTGAATACAAATTTCACCAGAATGCTTAGAATATGTCTCTCCTTGGCAGATCAACAATAAATTTGGCTCTGTACTATTGTTTTAAGGGCCAATTATGAAAAAGGCAGTCTATTCAACGCTTTAATTCAAGTTGGGTTGAATGTACTTTCCCTTCAAGAACTTAAAAAAACTGAATGATTAATAAATCGTTAATAAAAAGAATTCTTCTTTCTTTCTTTCTAACAGTTCAACAAGGAACTTATTAAATCGTTGGTCCAAATTTAGTACAATAAATTTCAATGGTTGTGGGCATTTTTTAAAGAGTACTCGGTCGGGTAACGTTTCACACAGGGCCTATCAAAATGTATTTTAGGGCTGGGAAAATGAATTCAAATAGTAAAACTGCCATCTTCACGGAAAATTCCGGAACCTAGATATAAAATGTTGATATTAATGCACTGAATTTAAAAGGCAGATATTACAGTAATTTATTAACAAATTACAGACGATTGGGTGGTCAGGTATACTTGAAGTCTCCAAGTTTGTCATTTACCCTGTCCACACAGCTGAAATTCGGGCAATGGTAATGAAAATCGGGTAGGCTGTTCTTCAATTACACATAATGATATATAGCTGTACCGTTAAGTGATGATGCCGTCCCCTTTTTGCCCGAAAATTCATATGAGCCCACATTGTAACGTGACATATTTTCAAAGGGCGTTAAAATTAAAATCTTTTGTGGTCAGGAGTTAGGGTAGTCACATGGGAAACTTCATCAATTCAGTGGACCTTGCAATTGAATTCAGCCAAGAGTCGCAATTGAGTTAGAAATGTTCTCAATTCCATTTTATAGTCTCCCCCGGAAACGTACAATTCCATCTACAGATCTAGTAGTACATTTTACCTGGTAATTTTCTGATCACTTAGCAAATTGCTGCCTCTCTGTTGAAGTGGAAATTTTGTTGAAAACGAAAGCTCAAATTGACGACTGCTTCGTCTCTATTTGCAAACCTGTGGAATGCCATTTTCGCCTGTCAAACTGTCGGAGGGATTCACTTTTTGAGGATTTTCTGTACGCGCTGTGTCAACTGATGGCGGAGCTCCGCTCAGTTAAGTAGTCTTTTGGATGAACATATAACGAAGCAGAATGATGACAGACTTCCACATCACTCTATTATTTTTCCATCTCATTTGGTAATTGTGGATTCGTAAATATGTAAATACATATGATGTAACTTTGGAACAAATCAAGTGAGTACACTTTAGTGACAACAAAGAGTGCGTTTTTACCCTTTAAGAAACAGGAGTCATACATAAATGGGGTAAAATTCAAACTAATTACAAGGAATAGTTTCCGAAATACAGTTCTCTTGCTTCCTTATTTTCTTTTTGCACATCACTTTCGTTTTCTGTCAATATTAGGAATTGATAGTCATTAATTGTATGAAAATGTTAGTGTTGAATTTTATCTGGTGGTTCTCTGACGGATGACTTAGCAAGTTGTGGATTTTATATCGATAAATTTCATTGCAAACAAAAGCTCTAAATAGCTGCTGTTTATCACTATAAAACTGAAGTGCTCGGATTTGACTGCACTCTCAACGCACAGAAGTCAGATCAGCACCCAGTGGCGTAGCTACTGGGGGGAAGGGGGGAAAGTTGCCCCCCCGGAAAATATTTTGGGGAAATTTGATGAATTTACTTATTCTAACAAAAAATTCTCAAAATTTTTGTTAGAATTAGAAATTGTGAGACATTTCTCATACATAATTCGTATTTTCATGCAAAAAATTAACCCAGATTTCGTCAGTGTCGCATGAACCGTCCCTACTCGCGTTCCACAGAAATGTCCTCGCCGCGTTGCAGATTGAATGTACGCGCCGGTGTTATAACCAGTGCATTTGAGTGCACAGGAAGCTGTTATTTAATTTTATTTAATTTAAGAACAGCTGATACAGTACAAACACTGAAAGGCCGTAAACCTGAACTTATCCCCTTGTACACAGTTTCTGCGTTGTACACTTTGGGAATTCAGTAAAAGGATGTGAAAACTGACAAGTCACTATCGTAGATCCCTCCCCCCCCCCCCCCCCCCCGAGGTTATTATATTGTCCTACACTGCTAGTAGTAGCTATACCGATTTTACTCTATGTACATAACGATGGATGAGGCTGAAACAATCCATGGCCAACGATAAACTTAAAGTTAGTCTAAAAATTAGAATGAACGGAACGCATTGGCATGTAGCCTTCTACACTTAACAGACTGCTGTTCTAACAGGATATCCTGTGTGATCGAGCCACTATTAGGCCTCCTTTTAGTGGCGTACGAAGGGGGACCATTGGGCCATGCCCCCTCACATATGCCATTTTCTCTTTGTTCTTAAAAATACGTAGTCAAACTTCAATAACACAGATTTTTAATTCAAAAGATAGCGTATGTGGCACCAAATTGCATATAAGGACATCCAATTTTTCAAAAATTTCCAAAGGGAGAGGAGTGTCTCTGCAAGGTCCTTCAGTGATGCCAATGTTTTTAATTACTACAAACAGGCAAATTCTGTCAAATTCCAATTTTTGCTTAAAAAGGCAGACTCTGTATACCACTGGTGGCATCGATAAAAATAAAGACTACATGTTCAGATTCTCTTTACAAGCATGAATACGCTCTTTTTGACCATCTGAGGGGTCTGATTCTTCAAACTTTTCTTTACGCTCCGCGCCAACTAGTGGTGGCGCTTCGCTCAGTCTTTTGGGCAAAATTACATTTTGGAGGTCAAATTAGCTCTCACTCTTTGATCACTTTGCAGTATGTGAAAATATTTTGAAGGGAGTATTTTATTGCAAACGACAAAAGAAGATAGCGACTGGTTACATTCTTCGTATAGGTCTGGAAAATGCTATTTCCGGCCATCTGAGGGGTCTGATTCTTTGAAAATTTTCTCTACGCTCCGCGCCAACCAATGGTGGCGCTCCGATTAGATAATCTTTATGACAAAATAAGGCTTTGTGGCCAAGAAAAAGCACAAATCCTATACAAGTCAGTGCTGTTTTATTTTGACTCCTAAAAGTGTGCAAATTTAATGACAAGTTTTACTTTGTAAGGTAGCATAAATGGCATAAAGAATGCATGTAAAGACACAAATGTTTTAGTTTGATCCTCATGAACCACCATGATTCAACCTTTAATACTGTTCGTGTCAAAGTCGAAAATCTTGCACCATTTTGCATCTAGGCTCCTTGAAAAACGTCAAAAAATTTCCGGACAGCCCTCCCCTTAGACCATACTGCATGCCCCCCCCCCCCCCCCCTTCAGAGAAATCCTGCCTACGCCACTGCGTTAGTATATTCAAATAAAACAGATATTGTTGACCAAAATAATATACTAAGAGTTGCTATTTCCAATTAAAATGCAGGTAATATTGCATAATGTTAATTATGGTAATGTGGTTATACTTGTAAATTTGCATATTTATATGAAATACATACACATTGACCGGGAAAAATGTTGGGGAAATTTCATACCTTTGCCCCCCCTCCCCCCCCCTGGAAAAAATCCTAGCTACGCAACTGTCAGCACCCAAAGTGATGTTTTAGCACATACACTTTCTCAGCCGTTACAGCGACTTTGAGTCATCCCAAAGACTCTAAAGAAGGAACCTACTGCCGTTGTGCTTGATGCTCCGCATAAGCAGTGGAGTAGGGAAAACAAACGACTCGACTTGAACCAATAGGTTGGAAACTGGGCCGTAATTTATCTAACAGAAACAATACAGCGACTTTGAGAACTATTCGATTATAGTAAGGAGGCGGAGCCAAAATAGTTCTACAATACTAGGGGAGTTGGTGTATTTTTACTTTTGTCTTCACCGGGTTGTCTTCAACCAATCATTTAAAGGGTGGAAAAGTATTTGCACCAACAGAAATATTCTTTAGGAATCTATTTGTATAAACGAACGTATAGTATGTCCAAAGAAGTTACCTTGACGATATAAAATCTTCTTAGGCGTTACAATTTGTAATGGGCTTCCACGAGGACCTCGTGGCGCAGTATGTTGCTGCAAACGTCCCTATGTACAGTTAAAAGAAATATATGGTGAATCAAAAACAGGTAACTTAAGATGGCAAAAGATATTAGTAGCCAACTTTTAGGCGAAAAGGCGGTAGCTATTTTAAAGCAGTAGCATAAGTATAAATATTTAAGCACTTGAAAATAATATAGTCCGTTGTAGGGCTCTTTCAATGTGTTACGAAACATCTCGTCAAGAGCAAAAATCAGACTTTAGTTTTTGGAGAGTAGGTTATACTAACAAGCCTGGAAAAGACCATTTCCGGTCATCTGAGGGTTCCCAATTTTTCCAAATTTCCTGTAAGGTAAGCGACAACTGATCAAGGCACTCGGTCGAACACATTACTTAATGGAGGAACACTGCTGGCTTCCACATTTTTCGTTTTTTTTCTTGCTCTATATTAGGATTCATTATCCACTGATAGTATAGAAATTTAATGGTAATGGTACATTTTCTATGGTAATTTTCTTATCCACAAAGCAAAGCTGTCGATTCTTTATTACTTTACTGCAAATAAAAGCTCGAATAGTGACTGCTTAAATTGTACGCACAAGCTGGGAAATGCAATTTCCGGCTCTGAGGGTTGGCAGTTTTTCGAAATTCTCCTTAGGCTACACGCGAACAGATGGTGTCGCTCCGCTTAGATACTTTTTAGGGCAGGATTACCTTTTACAGGCACCCGAACTGAAATGATCCCTTATACGCCTATGGGAGGGGCGACAGCCTGAGAGGTTGTCCTCACTTTCACCCCGTATTTGAAATACCATCATAGATTTCCTCATATACGAGCATTTATACCTACACTATAGATTGGTAGGTTGGTGGATGGATTGATGGATGGACAGACGGACGAACGCACGGATGGTTGCACGAATGCATGGATGAATTCATGGGTAAATGCATGGATGGATGGAAGGATTTCACTTTTTTAATCCCAAGTATGGGTAATTCCAGCTAGCATATACAAACATATACAATATAAAAAGTACAATAAATGTTATCATAAGTATTGCACGATGATTATCGTGACTGATTGGCGTTATATGTAAAGCCCGGTTCACACCGCCACGACGACCCAAGACACGACGGCGACTACCCAACGCGTCGGCTGGGGTATGGGCGGTGTGAACACTCCCACGACTACGATTCCGTCGGGTCGTATGCCGTCGGCAAGATTAAACATGTTCAATCGTAGTCGGGTCTAGGCGGTACTCGTTGTGTTGGTGTGAACTCGTCTTCGACGCGACAAACAGGCCTCATGCGGTTTGTCCAATCAGAGCGCAGCATTCACCCATGGTCTGTTCAGCGCGAAGCCACCTGCATGTTTGCAATGTATGCCTGCTAAGCGGACTGTGATTTTGCGTTGATGAATTGCCCACAATGGTTGTGCTGTACAGCAGGATAATGAACGAAATGACTCGAGAATAAGGAGCTATTCGTGTAGGGACCATCTTTTTTCTTCATTTTAACAAGTGTACAAAACGTAAGCGTGTTGAAGGCGAAAGACATACGAACACTTCTTTTGAATAGTGGGGCGATGAATTTTGCGCTAAATCAGTCAGAGTAGACTAACGCCATGTGGTAGACCTACGAACTGGAGGTTCGAAGACGGGGTAAACCCCAAAGATATTATAAGCATATATTCCACACGTTTACTTACACTGTTGCTGAAATTGATTCCTCATAGAGACGTAAATATCGGGGTGGAAGTGTAGATGAGACCTAGCGTTGACCAGTCTAACCGGCGATTCGTGTAAAAACTAAAGCCGCATTAGCAAAAAAAAAAAAAATCCATCGTTCAAAGAGGTCAGTGTGCGTACGCTTTTACAACGCATTACATACGCGAAGAAGACATTTCTCAGTGTATTATCAGGATTTTAGTTGATGCAAACTTCTGCGTGCTCGGATAACGAACGCACTTATAAAAGTGCGTCACTTGAAGATACTTTGCACAGAAAAAGACGGAACAAGTCCGTTAACTTCAAACCAGTCATTGTGCGTTCATGTTCAAGCATTTACGTAGGCCTAGAATACCGAGCCAATTAGAAATTACTTCCTTTTTAAGGGGAATATTTTTCTTTTTATATTTATTTTCAAAATAACAAGTGTTAATACCTTTGTAAGACATTCGTTCGCCTACGAAGGCTGGCAGATAAATCTGCAATAGCCGACTTGTATTCATCCTCTTGCATGTAGGCACAAGCGTGCTGGGTGGAGACGGCGGTCAGAGCAGGGAGGTGTTAGAGGTCCTAACACCTCCCTGGTCAGGGAGTAGCACCGTAGTCTTCTTAAGCTTCGACGCAACAAGACTTCACCTGTCGTAGACAATCTTCATAAATCGTAGACATTCTGGCGCCTTCCTAAACCCACGAAAATACCATGTCACACCGCTCCGACACTTATCGATGGAGCGACGCTGCCCGTGGCACGCCATCAATCAGGCTATTCCAGGTTTGAGATTTAGGCCCTACAATAAATTTGAAATGGTTCATTTTTTGGCCTCTGGGTCGCAATTAAGAAATTATTGGCGTGTACAGGCTCTAAAGTAGGCCTTTTACACTGTCCAAAGTTTGCGTATCGTGTCCTTTAAAAAAATGAACTCGGTATATGAATTAGTAAGTTAGATGGGCTTTAACGGCTCAGTTTCTAACCGAATTGTCAAAGTCGGGCTGACCACGGCCTTTTTTCCAGTTGTGGCTCATTGGCTTACTTCTCTTAAGGGCTGTGATTTCCCTGGGACGTAGGCTGGAGGAGGGGGTGCGTGCGGACGCACCTCCCCGCACCAGCTGGAGTTCCGCTCAAAATGAGGCAAAAGAATTCTTCAAAAAACATAAGGCGAAAAAAGAAGCTCAAGAAGACTACGGTGCTACTCCCTGACCAGGGAAGTGTTAGGACCTCTAACACCTCCCTGCTCTGACCGCCGTCTCCACCCAGCACGCTTGTGCCTACATGCAAGAGGATGAATACAAGTCGGCTATTGCAGATTTATCTGCCAGCCTTCGTAGGCGAACGAATGTCTTACAAAGGTATTAACACTTGTTATTTTGAAAATAAATATAGAAAGAAACATATTCCCCTTAAAAAGGAAGTAGTTTCTAATTGGCTCGGTATTCTAGGCCTACGTAAATGCTTGAACATGAACGCACAATGACTGGTTTGAAGTTAACGGACTTGTTCCGTCTTTTTCTGTGCAAAGTATCTTCAAGTGACGCACTTTTATAAGTGCGTTCGTTATCCGAGCACGCAGAAGTTTGCATCAACTAAAATCCTGATAATACCTGCTCTCGGTGTTGCGCAATCAAAACATGCCGTAACTGGAACTGTGTACCATGGGTGAATGCTGCGCTCTGATTGGACAAACCGCATGAGGCCTGTTTGTCGCGTCGAAGACGAGTTCACACCAACACAACGAGTACCGCCTAGACCCGACTACGATTGAACATGTTTAATCTTGCCGACGGCATACGACCCGACGGAATCGTAGTCGTGGGAGTGTTCACACCGCCCATACCCCAGCCGACGCGTTGGGTGGTCGCCGTCGTGTCTTGGGTCGTCGTGGCGGTGTGAACTGGGCTTTAAGGTACGTAACATTTTCGGTTACCCAACAGGCAAGTCAAGTATGTGTTAATTGCTCTTCATGCAGTGTGAACACAATTGTCATATTCAATTGCTAATATTTCGAAAACCGATGTGGGTAATGAATGAAAATTGTTCCAGACTGCTAATACTATGTTTCTCTTTAACATATCAAAATAAATTTGGTGCTGAAATATTCTTTTAAGCTATAAACTAGGGTTATGCGGTCCAGTCTGCAGAACTAATAAGAAGAATTCAGTTTCACACGGCTGTTGGAGATTAAAGGGACAGAGCAGTCACCCCAGAATTATTTTGAACCAACAGCTAAATCCCGCAATTTTGCCATCATTTCTCTTCAAAGTATCTTTCATCATATTTTTAGACTTCAATATTGCATGTTCAGGATAAACCAAGCAGTAAATTTCACATTTGAAGAGAAAGAAAAAAATGTTGTCACATGACTCTTAACAGCCAATTATGAAAAAAAGACAGTCTACTACCCTACTTCAAATCGTGGTGACTGCTCGTGCCCTTTAATGCCACTTTAATATTGAGTTGTAATGAGTTAAGAAAGGCTATTACTTGACGGTTAATTGAAATCACGTGCTGTGTATAAAACTACGCAAGCGTGTATTGAGTGCTTTCACGTTAAGACACAACTGGTAAGTCGCGCCCACCACAGGGGCAAATATCAACATTGTTTCAATGCAATAGTCACATGTAAGTCGTCAGCTGCTTCCCAGCCAGCTGCACTAGCTAGAGCGCTATACCAATTTAAGGGAGCGGGGCTTGTGACGGAAGTGAAAACACTTTATAGTTGGGAGGGGTATTTACTGAGGCTGGTAGCAGAACAGTTTCATGTTTATGGTAAAATTTGTTAGGAAGGGGTGGATTCCTTAAAGGCCAAATTCTCTCACCCCAAACAGTACCAATTCTCCTAACCTTCTTACTGAAGCCCCTCTCACAATTGTATCATCCAGATACAATCTCAGCTTATTGCTTCAAGGTGAGTATAGACAACTCAATTTGTATAATCAAAATACTCTCAGCACCGTTTATGCTGTGTTTTATAAACTTTGGTACTCTGCATTGGTTGAATTAGCCGCTGTCAAACAAAGAGCTGAGCCAACTGAGAATTTCGGTACCCCCTTAGCAAAACTGTAGTTTGGGGTGAGGGAACTGGGCCTTTTACTTGACCCCCACACATTTCAAGGTCCAAATCTCTTATATGGTTCATGTGTACGTGTGATTTTCCATAATCAAATATTTCCAAAAACTATCGCGTCGAACTTTTTTAAAGCAACAGCTAAATCTCACAATCTCCTTCCCATTTCTTTTCAAAGTGTCTTTCATAATATTTAAGAGTCCAGTACTGTTATTCAGGGTCAAGCAAAACGTTGACTCTACTTAATTTCACATTTAAGGGGAAAAATATTGTCACATGACTCTCAGGAGCTACTCATTAAACAGGACAGTACTACACTACATCAAGTTGGCGTGCCTGCTCTTGCCCTTAACGAGGCCGGAACTATCAAGGATTTCCGAATATCTGTCTTTAATGAGTAACTCCACTGTCAGAGTTGCGTTTTCCTGACAACAATAACACTTTATTCTTTTCTATGGTTCCAAAGATTGGATATAAACTTTTTTCAAAGTAGCTATTTCGAAAGGATTGTGAGATAGATAGGCCGGTAGCCATGGGTGATTGGGGAGGAGCGTGGATTTCTTTTTTTCTTTTTTGAAGGAGAGGGGGGATAAAGGGGACATTACTCCACTTTTTTGAGTGGAGGGGACACTAACGTTTAAGTCTCCCCCCCCCCCCACACACACACACTTTTTGTGACCTGAAACATAAAAGTTATTTACTACTCAATAGCTAGACATGTAGGTTATGAATTATGTCTTCTACCGATTACGGTCTACTTTTGTATCAATAAGTCCACAACTTTATTTTTCAAACCCGCAAATTTTCACGCTCCTCGAGAGCTTGCAGTCTAGCTACAGGAGACAGACGACTCTGAAGAATGAAGAATTCAGAAATTTGCTGTTTGTGAAACCAGTTCACTGTGTGGTTTTTACAACGCATAAAATCTCGAAATTCCGAATCCTCTCCAATAAAAGTTTCAATTTCGTCATTATTTTTTTCAAAAAGCAAAATTTTCGTAGGCAGCAAATTGCCATTCCTAATGCAGAAGTTCTCTCTCAAACTTTCAGTTGGGTAAACTTTTCCTAGCTCTAGAGGTGAGAAACCGGGAATTTGCTTTATGTGACAACAGATCATCAAGTGACACCGGTAACTACAGTTATATTCATAAATTTTCCTTCATAAAATTCCAAATTTTCTCCAATATAAGCTCTTGACTCAAAATAAAAATCGTCGGAGAGCCTCATTTCATAGGCGTTGGATAATATTATGTAGCACAACGATCTCTGGTCTCCTTTCCAGGACAGAAGAAAAATTTGGGCCAGATGTCCCCCACTTTCAAAATCAGATCGACGCCCATGCCAGAGATTTTTGGTACCCATCGTTTTTTCAGTTTTATTTGCCGTTGTCAATGGAGATGCCTTTGTAATAGACCAGCTCGAAGTTTCTTCAAGGAGCAGCATTGAGAAATAGGTCAAGGGTAACACTGTCACGTGTGCTTATGATGGCGGGATGTAAACACACGCAAAACGGTATGCTTTGCGCCGCCTACACAGGGTTCTACCTAGCCCGCGGAGCAGACAGTCTTTGCGTTCAGCTCATCGCTACGAAAAATCAGCCTAAAAGGGGCTGCAGCCACAGAGGCGCTACTCGGGCTAAGTTCTACCTCGCTATTACACGGGTAGATGCGCACTGTTTAACAAGGTGTTTCTTGATTGGCGGTTACCATTGTATTTTATCGCTTGTATTCTTTGTTCGGGTTAGGGATTAGATTAGGGATTAGGGTTATCGTAAGCCAGTCAGAGAAATTCTTGTTAAACAGTGCTCATCGCCCCATACACTCTTACGAAAGACCGCAGTGTAGTGTATTGAAAATTATGAAGAGCTGATCGCTTCAACGTCAGTTTATGATTGCGACTGGAAGAGTGAGTTCATTTGTCTTGTTGAAAGGTCTCTAACGCACGGCAGATATAAACCTTGAACTTGCCCGTTGCTATTTGGATATTCGGGTATCGAAGTCCCTGATCTCATTTCAAGGACGGTATATATTTCTAGGCCTGTGTTCCTCATTTTGTGTTGAGCCAATTGCTTGCAAAAGTCAAATTGACAATTATCAGCAAGACTACAAATCAACTGAGTAAGTAACAAGGATATCCAAAGAGACGGTCATTACATGCAAGGAACAGAAGATTCAAATCATTTGATTTATATGAGAAGAGTGATAAAACATTGGAAATAAGGTAGTTTTCTCTTGGAGAAAGGGTGTAGGGAAATGAGTTTCACAGGCTGATCTAATTCAAAAAAATTTTTTTTTGAATGAAACCTTATAGATTTTCATTTCAAATGATGGAACATCATGGGTAGTATTTAGGGGAAAGTAATTGGTATCACTAGCATTTACTGATGAGGTTGAAGGATTTAACAGTGATGACGAAAATATCGTGTCCGTCGGGCTCAGTGGCTGGTGCATTTCAGTAAAAAAAAATGTACTAAAAAAAATAAATAAATAATTAGCTGGAGAAATATTGTAACAAGACAAGTGCAATTAAAGGTAAAGAGCAGTCCCCTCAAACTTATTTTGAAGAAAAAGCTAAATAACTCAATTTTCATCTTATTTCTCTTCAAAGTATCTTTAATTACATTTTATGACTTTACTATTGCATATTCAAGGTAAACCAAGCATTTATTTCTGGTAAATTTCACATTTGAAGAGAATAAAAACATTGTCACATGACTCCCAACAGCCAATCATGAAACTGGACAGTCTACTACACTTCTTCAATTTGGGATGACTGCTCCTGCCCTTTAAGTTGTGCAGCCATCTGGATTTTGATGTAATGAAATGATTACTATTTGGTCTGAATTCCGAAAGACAAAACGGAGAGCAGCAGTGCACCCTGGCTACTAGTCCCTTAGCCAGTACATTCCTGTAAGAGTTTCGCTAACGGCTGTGGGTGTGGGACATGGACGAGATATCCCCCTGGACTTTTTTTTTGCCTTTTTAATGAGCCTGGATGCAAAATGATGCAAAGTGTTTCCACAATCTTAGAGAACAAGATTAGACGTTGAAGTTTCTTTGTGTTGGTTGTTCTAATTTTCTTCACGTTTATCCTTTAGTGCCCACCTAGCCTGCGGAGCAGACTCTGTAGTAGCCGGAAGATGGCGCTCTCTCAAAATCAAAATACACCTCTCTAAACAGTATAATATACAGTCTGCAAACCTTCGTCCAGTTTCCATTTACAGGAATCCCGCATTTTGAGGGACAAATTAGTAAACATAAGATGGTCACGTGGTGCACGAAACGAGTATGAATGGTGTATTTTGGTACATACAATTAATGCAACGAACGGCGAAAAACCTAATTAGCTTTTGTTGGTGGGAAATGTGTACCAGACCATACGTTCGATGCATTAATATTACCTGTTACCCAAGATATGATTTAGTATTTTAATTTTTGTCGTGACGTCATATTTGGTGGTCGTAAATGAGATTCACTAGAAAGCTGGCAGGCTATTGTATACCGTAGTTATGCCATGTAACGTAGTAGTTGGAAACGTCAACTGTTCAACAGTGAAGCCGTTAAAGACCTATAGTATTATTAATAGTAGCGAAAGTAAGATTTTTGGTATTTCAATTTAGTAGTTGAAACGCAAACACAATAGCCTGCTTACAGGATTTGGGCTAGTGCCCACCCTGTCCCGATCGAACTCCTTTATCCACCCTTTGTATGAAACCAATCAAGTTTAGAAAAAGTTCATGCTTTCTCTTTCTCTGCGAAAAATTCCGTCGGTCCTGGAAATTAAAGGTTAAGAGCAGTCCCGCCAGACTTATTTTGAAGAAAAAGCTAAATAATACAATATTCGCTTTTTTCTCTTCAGAGTATCTTTCATTACATTTTATAACTTTAGTATTGCATATTCAACGTAAACCAAGCAGTTATCTCTAGTAAATTTCACATTTGAAGTGAGAAAACATTGTCACATGACTCCCACACAGCCAATCATGAAACTGGATAGTCTTCTACACTACTTCAATTTGGGATGACTGCTCCCGTCCTTTAAGTGCATGATTTGATACAGCGGTCGGTATATTCTGCTTAAGATTTGTTCTTGCCATGTGACATCATAGATATTCATTCAAGCTTACCTAATTATCGGACGGACTTTTTCAGTCTAGGTCAGAAGGAAGTTTAATTTTGGAGGACCGGGAAGATTGCTGGCCCATCGAGATTCACATACCCCTTTCCATTGGTTATCAGATGCTAACGAGACAGGCGTGTATTAATCCCCCAATAGACCTGATGCATGTGATGCCACATAGCAAAAAGGCACGACCTCCTTAGTGCGCAAAACAAACTCGAAACCCGTCAAATGTAGACAGCTGGTTTGTCAACCACTCGAATATGCGCATATAATCTGCTACACGTACAGGGCAAATTCTCATGCGTACGGCCACGTGTTCCATTATTTTGCACCCAAGGATGCCGTCAGTGCGTGGTTGCATAAGGTCTATCCTCCCATGCATGAGACCACCATTCAATGCAAAATCCTCATCCGACGGAAGTGAGTGTATCCCCAGTCGTAAGTCACTGTTCAAGACAATGGAAGTGTTAGATGGTACATGGCACTGTACCACTGCTCGTTAGCTGAATCAAGCAAAGCGAACGACACCCTTAGTGACAACTTCCTGGAAAGGACAGTCACATCCCAAATATAATTGGCCAATTTGAACCCCTTCCAAGAGCTGTGATGAGCAAAAAATTAGCCCCCACGAAATTTTCAGGTGGTTCCTGATGTATTTTATCCGGGAAACCTCTAGTGTGGAATGCGGTACACACACTGACCACCAAGCCACCTCCACAAACGAACCCTTACACCGATGAACGACATTGGAGAACCAGTGGCAGGATCTTACTTCACTGAATTTTGGCGGGAATTATAAATTGACAGGCAACTAGCCGAGAGCGAAGAGGGCCGATGCTCCTCCCCCGTACATATAATAAGTATTTTTACTATTATTAACTTTACTTGTGGTGTTTTCCCTATCATGATGAGTACAAAGAACACCAGAAAATTCAAGTGTCATTTGCAACGATATGAAGGCATTTTCAGCAGAAAAATATCTGGACACGTCGCATTAATTACGATGGCGCTAAGCTTAGATGGCGCCCTGTCTATAGGGTTTGTCTGTGACAAGTGTTTGACTACGCGTCTAATGATGTAAGCTGCTAGTTCATTGGACACTTTACGCCTTTTGGACTGTTCTCGTCTGGCATAAAGACGATGGGTTTTTTCGGTTTTCCCAGCACGGAGCTAACAAGAAACATGAAATTTATACTGCTTATTTGTCAAGCGCCCTAATTTATAAAATAACTGAAAATACTACGGACGTCTTGTTCAAGACTCCTTTCGGACCCGACTTGTAATAATTTCAGTATCGTTGTATGTTTACCTAAAAAACTTATCTATTCCTTACACAGTCGTTTTGCTTAGTCAAACATGTATCGGTAGCCTTGCACTTTACAAAGAGCGGAGACCTACAGAACTTAAAGGCAAGTACTGAGTTTTGAATGCTCCAACATAGCATTAAAAGTAAATAGCTCTAGTTATTTTCAAATCATTTGGTTTCAACGATAAACCCCAGCAATAGCTTCATCCCCTCAAAATATTCACAAGAAGAGTTATGGAAGTTGCCTCTTTTGAAATGTTGAACATTTGGGTGAACAAGTTATTCTTGAGGAACAAACAACTGAATTTCTATCTGAAGAAAACTTATTTATTGAAAAGAAGGCTACCAAACTGTCTTATTTGAAATTGTTTATCTTCACTCTTTGCCAATGAATTTTGGTTTCAAATGGATGAAATTTCCTTGTAACACAAAAGCAGTATTCCCCTTTAAAAGGCACTGTACCAATACCGACTATATTCCTTTGACAAGTATTGCCCCATGCCTATACCAGCAAATATTCATAGATTAGGTTAGGTTAGACGGAGTTTTGCGGCACAGTTTCCAACAAATTGTCTCAAGTCAAGCCGGCCACGTGATTTTCCCACTGTATACTTGCTTGTTTTCTATACTCAATTGTTTATGCTGTGCACCAAGCACAATGGCAGAAGCTTTCGTTTTTCAAGTCTTCGGTATGACCCGGCCAGGATTCAAACTGCTGACCTCCAAAATATTTATAGGATGTACAACAGTATCGTACCGTACCCAAGAAACGGGGGAATGGCGTCGTCGAAAGCGTGTTGGGGGGTCTGGGGCGACATTCCCCTGTGAAAAATGAGAAGGATATAACGAGAGAAGTAAGATTTCGCCCCACCCCCCAACTGTATCTGGAAACCCCATTTTTTATTTCTCCAAATCTCAATGAATCAATACAAATGATGATAGTCTCCTTTTTGTTTCACACCCTTCCCGTTTTCTCCTGTTCGCGCATCCCACGATCGTCACCATGAAATTTTTATAGAAGAATTCTTTAGTTACTGCTGTGTCAAAATGTTATCAATGTTCCTCAGTTTGCAGAGGGCATGGATATACTAGAACTGTTGTGTGGTGTAGCATGGCTGTTAAACACGAAGACATCCATGGCTAGTTTAATTTGAAGAATAATAGTTATGGCATACAATTTCTTTTATTTTTGATTCCTTGCCGAAGGCAGGCAGGGAATCTATGTGATGGTGATGTCGTGTGTATGTATGTGTGTGTATGTGTATGTGTATGTGTGTGCGTTGACAATTGGTGCAAACCGTGGACTAAAGATTGAATTCATACCCGCGAACCGTGGACACACCTGAAACCGAGGACGGTCCACGGTTATGCCAGCATGCTAGCAACACTCCTTTCATATAATTAGAGGTGCTATAGTGATATCTCATGGATATTTTGATAGTCCACGGTTACCTGCAGAAAATCAGATTCAGCCTTGTGATTTGTGTATGGCAAACAAAATTGGAACTGATTGTGTATGCATGCCACCCACAGGCACAAATCAGTTAGTGATTTGTGGATACGTAAGCAAATGACATAACCTACACTATACAGCATTGGTTTATATCTCATTATAGCCATGTTAGAAGGGTGTCCTCGGTTTGAAGGTTCCAGTCAATTGGTCCACGGTTCGTGGCATTTGCCTGTATTGGTGTGAATGTGTGTGTGTATGTGACGCTTTGGCTTGTAAACACGATATCTCAAGAAGGGTAAGTGCAACTAATCTCATATTTGGTGTGTGGGTTGGCCATATTGAGTAGATGATCACTATTGTTTTTGGCGGAGGTCAAAGGTAATTTGGGGTCACGAGAGGTCAAAAGGTCAAAACATTTTAAACTCGATATCTCCGTAACTGGTTACAGTTTAGTCGAGGTCGTCTAGTCTTACATATGTGTGGATTTTGTATACCCGACAAATATTGAACAGTCTAACAGTAATCAACACAAAAGTAACGATCCTTCTGACCTGAAAGATCCCTTCAATGTTTCAATTTCCTGTTAAAAAAACAGTTCAAAAGGGCAAACGAGTTGCTGGAGCAAAAGGTTAATTTTCTCTGTCAAATTCTGATTACCCCTTCAACTTTTTTACCCAACTCACTCTTAAAAGGTGTTTTGTAATAAATTGCTTTTCTAAACACTCTTTTGTCTCCTCTTTGCAAACATGTTCACTTGCAAAACCCTTTCAACCTATCCCTAAACATTTCGTTTTAAAGAGGCTCATTGAGTTGATACCAATAACTTAATGAGAGTCTCAAAGGGTGACCACCACATGAAAATGCTTAAAGTTAGCACAACAAGTCAAGTTTCAAGTCCAAAAGTCACAGAAAACGTTAAATTCTGAATTTTCTAGTGTCCCGACTTGTAACGGTTTTGTACATAATTTGAAAAAAGCGCCTGGTCACGAATTTTTGAAAACGGACTTGAACCGTTAATTGCTCACTCATAAAACAGTTATTTGGATTTAGGGTATGGGAATTGTTTAAGTTTGCCTATTTGTCATTGGTTTGTGAAGAAAACTTAATAGGTTTGGAAAAATTTGTTGAATTTCATGAACCAACTCAATGAGCCGCTTTAAAACACGTTCCGTTACTAAACATGTAGTGTGTAATTGCTAAACATGTTTTAAATTTTGGTGTGTTTACAAAGTGGGGGCAGAGTAAGTGTGTAATAACTAAACACATTTTAGAGTGTAGAGAAGTCCAGTGTTTGCCTTACACCGTGTCACCGACAACCAAGATCTAGGAAAAATACACGGTCTTCAGTTCTGCCCCAGTTCGAAATGTTTCACTTTTATAAACTACATCATGCAAGGTATATAGGCAATTTAAAAGACATTTGTGGTAAAAATGGTTATTATGATAACACATATTGAGTTTATTTTATTGCAGTTTATTATATGTTGTCACGGCATACCGGGTCAAAATCACACGACTATAAATAATAACCATTACAATAATAAGCAATAACACATCTCGCAAGGTGAAGGATTTTTTTCTTAAGTAATGCCATAAACGGATAGCTTGTTATCTTATATTGTGGATGCAAGGGAAAGTTTTAGGGAACCAAGACGGAAGTGTTACCATGACAACATTCGAATTTCCAATTAAAGGCCCATTTCTCTCAACCCAAACAGCACCAATTCCTCTAACCTTCTTACTTAAGCCCCTCCCACAATTATTTGAAATTCATCCTCATACAGATGCGATATCAGTTTGTTTCAAGGTGGGTATAGAAAAACTCAACTTATAAAATCAAAACACTCTCAGTACCGCTCATGCTGTGTAATTTAAGCTTTGGTACTCTGCATTTTTTTAATTAGCTGCCAATCAAAGAGCTGAGACAATTGAGATTTTCGGTACACTCGTACCAAAATTGTTACTTGGGGTGAGAGGTTTGGCCCTTTAAATCAGGAAGTCATAAAACAAGGGTTTCTTGTTTCAGAGGTAAGGTTTGTAGAAATATGTAGGCTGTTTAATGTGGTCAATTAGCCTCAAATGATCAGATTTGTATCGTTTTAGTCAGCTTATTCGTACTCTGAAACCTCTAAAAAAATTAATTTTAGACCGTTTCGATCATCAGGGTACGATATAAATATATATATATAATATATAATAATATATAATATTCGTTATGTCATTAGTTCATGCACGTAAAGACGAATCTAATCAGTCAAGTGATTATGGTCTGATTAAGTCGGACATAAGTGGGTCTGCCAATTTAATCTTTCCAACTCTTTGCTTATATGTATCAAGGATGATCGTATTCTAAAATACCTCGTGGTTCCCCCCTAATTTCACTGAATATGAGGGTTTAGCACTGTGTATAGGCAATTTAAAAGACATTTGTGGTAAAATTGGTTATTATGATATTGAGTTTATTTTTATTGCAGTGCGCTATATGCCACTATTATATGCTTTCACGGCATACCGGGTCATAACCACATTATTATAAATAATTACCATCACAATAATGATCAATAACACATATCGCAGGGTAAGCAATTTTCTAAAGTAATTCCATAAACGCAAATCATCGTTGAGGGTGCATGGCGTGTTATCTTGAATTGTGGATGTAGGGGAAAGTTTTAGGATACCAAGACGGAAGTGCTGCCATGACAACATCCGAGTTTCCAATTAAATCAGGAAGTCATAAAACAAGAGTTTCTTGTTTCAGTGGTAAGGTTTGTAGAAATGTGTAGGCTGTTTAATCTGGTCAATTATTCTCAAGTGATTAGACTTGTAGGGTTGTAGTCAGTGTATTCGTACTATGAAACCTCTGAAATAGTTTTATACCCTGACGACCTAAGGGGACGAAATAAAGATATGATATTCGTTTATATTAGTTCATGCACGTAAAGACGAATCCAATCAGTCAAGTGATTATGGTCTGATGAAGTCGGACATGGGTCTGTCAGTTTTAATCTTTTAATCAACTCTTTGCTTATATGTATCAAGGATGATTGTTTACTAAAATACTTGGTCCCCCCCCCCCCATTTTACTGAATATGAGGGTTCAGCACTGCATGTAGACAATAATATAAAGACGGTTTAAGCCTGAGTACCCCACTTATGGCGATCTTTACTATTCGTATATTGAAACTGCTTGCTGATACTTTTTGTCACTCGTTTCATTTTGATCTGTATAAGCTTGAAAAAGCACGTTACCCGACAAAGGGCTAATGTTATTCCCAGCTGGAACGGGTCCTTCTCACCGCCGTACCGAGGGAGTGGTCTGAGGAAAAGGACTGAATACGTCGATGTTAATATTATTAAATATAAGTTGATACGATATTGGGGGGTGGATTTAAGGGAAAAAGGGGGGAGGGTCCCTTCTCACCGCTCACCGCCGTCCTGTGGAAAAGGACCTTATACTTTGATGTAACACATTCTTAAATGAAATTTGACGCTTTATTTTGGGGAAATATTAGGGAACTTTAGGGAAACGGCAGCAGGTTCCTAGATTCGGACCATAAAATGTGGGAGCAAGTTAGGCAATTCCCCTTCCTGGCATGAATTTCACCATAAACATGAAACTGTTCTGCTACCTAACCTCAGTTAATCCCACTCCCGACTATAGAGTGATTTCACCTACGTCACAAGCCCCGCTCCCTTTTGACAACCAAAACTACTGTAGTGCTTTAGCTAGTGATGTAGGGGCTAGCGTAGCTAGCTGGGAAGCAGCTGACGTGTGACTGTTGCATTCAAGAAATATTGTTGATCTTTGCAGTAGTGTAGTGGGCGTGGCTTACCAAATGTGACGTAACGTTAAAGCTTTCTGTACAGATTTGGTTAAACCAGGGAGTTGCAACAGTCTGTTGAAACTCCCTGGGTAAACTTTGTACACAGCTTGTAATGTCAATGAACCTTCAATTAATAAACCTCTTTAACTCATTACAAATCAATATTAAAATGGTTTAAAAGGCAGGAGCAGTCACCGCAACTTTAAGTTATGTACTAGACTGTCCTGTGTTGCTGTTGACACAGTCATAGGATAACATTACTTCTCTTCAAATGTGAAGTTTTCTGCTTGATTTACCCTGAATATGCAATATCAAGTGTAAAAATATGATGAAAGATACTTTGAAGAGAAATAATACAAAATTGTTATATTTAGCTGTTGCTTCAAAATAAGTTTGAGAACTCCTCTTGACCTTTAAGTGGTGAGCTGAGTGTTAGAGCAGGGGGAGGGGAAAGTAAAAGTGGGTGGACCTGAGAGCGTGGGCAAGTTGCTGGAAATTGGGTGATTGGGGTTTCGTTGTTGGATGGATAGGTGGGGTCGGTGTGTTGGTAGAGAGGGTTTTTATTGTTATTGCCTCACTGCGTTTGTTAGTACTGTACGGTATATTTCCTGGGGAACACTCTGCTACATAAGCCCCGAGGGTTTCTGAGAGTCCATCCCTTAAAGGTAGTGTGGCATGTCAGCGAAAATCACTGAATTTACGTGGTATTTAAAGAGCAAGATTTCCTTAGGAAAAATCCGTTGGAATTACGTCAATGTCTTTTACCATTCTCAAGATATACCTCTTCAAAGTTTGAATGTTTCTAAATCAACTCGTTGGTTATGCAAAAATAGTGATGATGAGTGTTGCACAGTGTTGACATTTCTTTTGTTAACCCTACATTAGTTATCTCGTAATAACTCATCAGATAGTTTATAGTTTGATGATTGATACTAATGATTTGGGACACAATTCCAACTTTCAAAATAAACCCTTCAGGAGACACTAATCTGCTAATGTTATAACTGCCGTTGAAATGAAGATTGCAAAAACAAAGGATAACATTAGCCATATATGGTATGTCTCTCCCATGTCATCACAAAATTTACATATTGAGCTCATATTTATGCATAATTAAAGGCTCAGTTCTCTCACCCCAAACAGTATCAATTCTCCTAAACTTCTTACTTAAGCCCCTCCCACCATTGTCTAAAATTCATCCTCATCCAGATACAATCTTAGTTTATTGCTTCTAGGTGAGTATAGAACAACTGAATTCAAATAATCAAAACACTCTCAGTACTGTTCATGCTCTGTAATATAAGCTTTGGTACTCTGCATTGTTTGAATTAGCTGTCAATCAAAGAGCTGAGCCAATTGAGAATTTTGGTACCCCCGTACCAAAATTGTAGTTTGGGGTGAGAGGTTGGCCCTTTAAGAGCAAATCAGTTTTAACCGATTTTGATAGGAATTGCGGCAATTTCCTTGGTTTTTAATGCTTTTTACATCAAATACCCAACTTTGCCATTTTGGTGTCACACTACCTTCAACAGTTTCTTCATCTGTTACATTTATGCATGCATATATTGTAGGGCTGTAACCGAGCCCACCTAATCCGAGTCCGAGCCAATTCCGACTCCAGTGACCCAAGTTCCGGGCCAATTCCAAGTCCAGGAAGAACGAGGCTCGAATCAGGGATTGAGTCCGAGTCCGGGACTCGGGCGGTACAGCCCTGATGCATTGTTATTATTTTCACATTGATGTAAGTCATTGAGATTGAGATGAAATATAGATACATTGGCACTGCTTAAGCCCTCCATCGGAAATATTCACATCACCTCTCTCTAAATAACGCTTCGTAATTAGTTAACTTTGGTTAACTATACATATATTATGCCTTTTGAAATGGATGTACAAAACTAGAGCTATTGGCAGCAATCTATTCAAACAGTACGTAGTACTATGTACGGTATTCACAACTGTAATCTCGACTGGCATTTCGATTGAAAAAAAAAAGAAATAGAGAAAATACTAAGACCCCTGTCTTTGTTATGGTCGCCGGAGGTTGGGAGTTCGAGTCCTGGCCGGGTCATACCGAAGAATTTCAAAACGGAACCTACTGCCATTGTGTTTTGTACTCAGCATAAGCAATGGAGTAGGGAAAACAAACCAGTGAGCCACAACTGGAAAAAGGCCGACTTGAGCCAATTGGTTGGGAGCTGGGCTGTAAAGTTCTAACAAACCACATATATATATATATATATATATATATATATATATATATATATATATATATATATATATATATATATATATATATATATATATATATATATATATATATATATTTACCTGGATCTACCTTTGGTCGACATTCCTTCGTCTAAAAATGTACATTAGGTCGACAATTACGATAGGTCAACATTTTCGTGTCGACCTAATGTTTGGTTCACGATTTCAACCCCTTCTGCATACATTCTTTATGAAATAAGTGCATGTATAATACCTTCATGGCGCCCTCTTTATTGTGTCTGTATATAGACGTAATAAACACAATGTATAGTATGTAGATTTGCACGTGAAAAAAGGGGTGTTATATCTTGCGTTGTCTAAAAATGTACATTAAGTTAACACGTAAATATTGCAAAATACCTTTAATACTTTGTTTATTTTATTATAACTTGTGCGTACGTCATACATAATAATTATACCATACATATTATTGTTGGCGCTGTTGAAGTTTATGGTGGTATTTTATTTGAATTTTTTAGTGTCTGTATGTGCAGATACATTCAAATATGTGAAATATGTATATGTCGACTTAAGGTCGATGTCGACCTAAGGTAGGATCAGCGTTATATATATATATATATATATATATATATAACGCTGGATCCTACCTTAGGTCGACATCGTCTAAAACACGACCTTAAGTCGACCTGTAAATATTTCACATATTTGAATGTATCTGCACATACAGACACTAAAAAATTCAAATAAAATACCACCATAAGCTTCAATAGCGCCAACAATAATATGTATGGTATATTTATTACGTATGACGTACGCACAAGTTATAATAAAATAAACAAAGTATTGAAGGTATTTTGCAATACTTACGTGTTAACTTAATGTACATTTTTAGACAACGCAAGATAAAACACCCCTTTTTTCTCGTGCAAATCTACATATTATACATTGTGTTTATTACGTCTATATAAAGACACAATAAAGAGGGCGCCATGAAGGTATTATACATGCACTTATTTTATTAAGAATGTATGCAGAAGGGGTTGAAATCGTGAACCAAACATTAGGTCGACACGAAAACGTTGACCTATCGTAAATGTCGACCTAATGTACATTTTTAGACGAAGGAATGTCGACCAAAGGTAGGATCTAGGTATATATATATATATATATGTATATATATATATACATATATATATATATATATTCCTTAATCCTACCTTAGGTGGACATAAAGTCGTCTAAAACCTCACCTTAGGTGAACATCATACTTTAGGCAGACATTTTGGAGTCCAGCTAATGTTTGCATCATAATTTGTCCCCTTGTGCACATGCTAGTTCAAAAATTTCGATACCTATGAAATAGTTGTACGGCCCTTGGAATTTGGTTACCGTGTGAAAACCGTACACGAAACGCACTGCGTATAGTACACCACTTGAATATTAGTTATATTATTAAAAATGTCCTGTAAGGGAAACGCACGTATTAAATATTCAAGTGCATATAACACGTAATATTTTGTTTATTTAATTTAATGTTCTACATAGGCAATTTACTTAAAGGACAATTACTATAGGTTATGACCGTTATGCAAGACTCTTATGGTATTTTAATTATAAATTTCAATGACTCGTATATGTAATTGTATGCAATATGTGATTTTAATATGTGTCCTTCTAAGGTCTCATTTTAACGAATGTTCGCCTAAGGTATGATTTAGTGGTATATATATATATATATATAGTGAAAAGAATAAATGAAATCAACCTCAGCGAAAAATTGACCACCCTCACTGGGACTCGAACCCAGACCTCCTGCTTTACGTGCAGGTGCCTTAACCAATTAGGCTATGAAGCCGGTCTTGGCTGCTCTCATCACAGAAAGATGACAATCTCTCACTGAGGGGGCGCTTTTCACTTTATACGATGCTCAGGGAAAAGCAATCGTTTCCTATTTATTTCTAATTATTTACATATTTACTTTACAGTACACATTCAATCACCCGGTCTTCGGGCTTATCTGTGGAAGTCTAAAAAGGACGAGGCGTCCACTGCTCTGTATAGCGCCCCCTTCAGTGAGAGATTGTCATCTTTCTGAGATGCGAACAGCCAAGACCGGCTTCACAGCCTAATTGGTTAAGGCACCTGCACGTAAAGCAGGAGGTCTGGGTTCCAGTCCCAGAGAAGGTGGTCAATTTTTCGCTGAGGTTGATTGATTTATTCTTTTCACTGTATACGATGCTCAGGGAAAGCAATCGTTTCCTATTTATTTCTAATTATTTACATTTATACTTTATATATATATATATATATGTATATATATATATATATATATATATAAAATTGAAAATGAAAGTTAAAACTAGAATTGCAACTGCACATACAATGATAAAAAGACACCGTGATTCGAGAGCTTTCGGCTATTTTATTCAACCTTCCTCGCTCCGAATGAAGCGAAATAAAATGCGATCAAATAAAATTACTACCAGACCAGCAAACGAACAAAGGCTAAAAGCAACCCACACAACCTTAGCCCTGTTAAGAATAAAGCTTAAAATCACTGGAGGATAAACAACAAAAAGTAAAAAGAGAAAAAATGATAAGAAGCTTAAAACCAGCTGTAAAATTGCAGCACAGGAGCAGTGAGAATCCTCCAGAAAGGTAAAAACTGATGGAAGAAAAAAAGGGGCCTGAAAGGAGTGTTAGGCAAGAACTTTAAACATGGAAACCACTGGGAAAAATTGAATCTGGGCTTTACCGTAGGTAGCTGATTCTTTTAGATGAGTTAAATTCCTTTCTTTTATTGAGACCCAATGGAAATAAGGTATTCAATTGGGCAAGCCAATAACCCTCTCTTTTGGTGAGGACGGTATCAATATTAGACTTACTGTAAGTCTGTTCAATAATTATAAACTTGATGTCCGACAGCTGATGGGGAGAAGCATTATAATGGACTGCTAATTCACATCTACCCCGATTATTGAGAAGATCGGATTTGTGATTTCTAAACCTTACTTTAAATTCCGTAGAGGTAGACCCAACATATTGCAAATTACATTTAAAACAAGTTGCTGCATAAATTACGCAAGCACTTGTACAGGAAACAAAACTCTTAATAGCGTAAGTTTTCTTAGTGACACAACTATGAAAGGTAGAACTTTGCGTGAGAAAGTTGGTGCAAAGGTCACATTTCTTCCGTTCACATTTAAAACACCCCAGTTTGGAAATAGTGCCCCCTCCATTAGAACGATAAGGCGGTTGCGATTTCTTCAGTAAATCCTTAAGGGATTTACCTCTTCTATATGCAGTAAAGATTGAATTGTGTGGGAAAATGTTGGTCATAAGGGGCGAACTATGAAGAATGTGGATATGTTTCCGTATAATAGAATGAGCATTCGGTAATGCTGGATTGAAATCGAAAATCTCTCTGCTTTTACAGAGATTTTTCTCAAGCCGATTGCCCAAAAGAGCCCCTCTTACATTAGAGATACTACTGATTTTCTTAATAAACTTCAGAAGTTTAGTCGTACCCCTTTACCTCCTTCCACTTTACTGGTTTCTTGGGACGTTACTGCTATGTTTCCCAACATAGACAATATGTTAGGGTTAAAAGCCGTAAAGGAAGCATTGACCAATAGAACATCTGACTTACCCTGCAACGACTGTATTGTTGAAGCAGTTGAAATTTGTTTAAAATACAATAACTCTAGTTTCAAAGGTAATAATTTTTTACAAATCCATGGCACCGCTATGGGACCCAAGAATGCATGCGGTTATGCCGACATAGCCATGAGTTACATAGACAAAGTAGCTACTACAGAGGGCCCATTTAAGCCACAAAACTGGTGGCGTTTTAGGGACGACATTTTTGAGCTGTGGCCCCACGGTCTTGACGCTTTGCAGGAATTTACCACATTTATTAACTCTATATACCCCACTATCAATTTTGTAGTTAGGTTCTCAGAATCTAAGCTCGAATTTCTGGATGTTTTGGTTATGTTAAATAATGGTATTATTTCCACGGACGTGTTCTCTAAACCTACGGACGGTCATCTTTATTTATTACCATCTAGCTCTCATCCTAAACATCAGGTGAAGAGCATACCGTACAGCATTGCATTGAGGCTGAAACGTATTTGTTCCACCCCTGAATTATTACGCAATCGTTTTATTGAATATAAGAATTATTTAATAGCTAGAGGCTATGACCCCCAGCTGGTCGAGGACCAATTCCACAAGGCGAGCATATTACCAAGATCTGCTTTACTTAATCCTGTCAAAAAAATAACTCTAGTCGCAAATACCCTCTAGTCCTCGATTTCAATCCAGCATTACCGAATGCTAATTCTATTATACGGAAACATATCCATATTCTTCAAAGTTCGCCCCTTATGACCAATATTTTCCCACACAATTCAATCTTTACTGCATATAGAAGAGGTAAATCCCTTAAGAGTTTACTGAAGAAATCACCAACCGCCTTATCGTTCTAATGGAGGGGCCCTATTTCCAAACTTGGGTGTTTTAAATGTGAACGGAAGAAATGTGACCTTTGCACCAACTTTCTCACGCAAAGTTCTACCTTTCATAGTTGTGTCACTAAGAAAACTTACGCTATTAAGAGTTTTGTTTCCTGTACAAGTGCTTGCGTAATTTATGCAGCAACTTGTTTTAAATGTAATTTGCAATATGTTGGGTCTACCTCTACGGAATTTAAAGTAAGGTTTAGAAATCACAAATCCGATCTTCTCAATAATCGGGGTAGATGTGAATTAGCAGTCCATTATAATGCTTCTCCCCATCAGCTGTCGGACATCAAGTTTATAATTATTGAACAGACTTACAGTAAGTCTAATATTGATACCGTCCTCACCAAAAGAGAGGGTTATTGGCTTGCCCAATTGAATACCTTATTTCCAATGGGTCTCAATAAAAGAAAATTTAACTCATCTAAAAGAATCAGCTACCTACAGTAAAGCCCAGATTCAATTTTTCCCAGTGGTTTTCCATGTTTAAAGTTCTTGCCTAACACTCCTTTCAGGCCTTTTATCTTCCATCAGTTTTTACCTTTCTGGAGGATTCTCACTGCTCCTGTGCTGCAATTTTACAGCTGGTTTTAAGCTTCTTATCATTTTTCTCTTTTTACTTTTTGTTGTTTATCCTCCAGTGATTTTAAGCTTTATTCTTAACAGGGCTAAGGTTGTGTTGGTTGCTTTTAGCCTTTGTTCGTTTTGCTGGTCTGGTAGTAATTTTATTTGAACGCATTTTTTATTTCGCTTCATTCGAGCCGAGGAAGGCTGAATAAAATAGCCGAAAGCTTCTCGAAACACGGTGTCTTTTTATCATTGTATGTGCAGTTGCAATTCTAGTTTTAATTTCATTTTCAATTTTAAATAATTTTTAACTAGAATTCTGAGAATCCTCTGGATCCTGGGCATACACCGGAATATCGTTGTTATCCAAGCCTCTCATTCATCTATATATATATATATATATATATATATATATATATATATATATATATATATATATATATATATATATATATATATATATAGGTCGATGCAAAAACCAGGTAATACACAGTGCAATATAATTGAACCAAAAAATGGAGTTGAACGAAAAATACAAATTACGACGTTTCGGGTTACATACCCTTCAACACGGTAACAGAAAGTCAACTGAAGTCACACAAACGAGGAGTCAAAGTCAAGGAAAAAGCAAAGAGATCGCAACATTGGTGATCATTTAGTAAGATCTTCCCACCCCCACCCCTCTCCTGTCCCCAACCCTGGGACCTTTCCTTGTAAACGCAAACGGTGTAACACTTGCCCTGTTGTCTCCGGAGACCAACTGTTATCGATTCAAGGACCCTCTCATGTGTTCAAAGTTACTGATCATTTCACTTGTATTTCTCCCAATGTTATTTACATTTTAAGTTGTAAACGCTGTAAAATTCTGTATGTTGGTGAAACCAAACGGAGGCTGGCCGATAGAATTACTGAACACCTCCGATCTATTAAACTTAACTTGTCTGGCTTTCCTGTAGCAGCCCATTTTAATCCGCCCTCCCTTTGTACAATTACAGACTTTTTGGTCACGGCCGCATTAACCTGTAAAGGAACCCATATTGATCGTCTCACGACTGAAAACCGTCTTATCCTTAAACTTGGCACTCTTCACCCCCATGGCCTTAATTCTAAGCTAGAATCACTGCTTGAATGATTTTAATCTTGTTGTTGACTGGTGCTTTTTCCTTGACTTTGACTCCTCGTTTGTGTGACTTCAGTTGAATTTCTGTTACCGTGTTGAAGGGTATGTAACCCGAAACGTCGTAATTTGTATTTTTCGTTCAACTCCATTTTTGGTTCAATTATATTGCACTGTGTATTACCATGTTTTTGCATCGACCTATGTTTTCTCCAGTGCATCGCAGTACCTTAGTCCTTATGTGTATATACATATATATATATATATATATATATATATATATATATATATATATATATATATATATATATATATATATATATATATATATATATATATATATATATATATATATATATATATATATATATATATATATATATATATATATATATATATATATATATATATATATAACGTGTACGTTCTCCGTATAATCCGCTGAGGAAGATCCCAGGTGGGATTGAAATATATTCGGATATCTATCAATCTTGTTGGTCATCAGTATTATTAATTTCTCATATATATATATATATATATATATATAAGGAAAAATGGAAAACAGAGTGTGCATATAGATCCAACGAATGATTTATTGAAACAGAAATTTTCGCCGCCTCCTGGCGGCTTTGTCAACTGTGTTATGGAAATCAACCGTTACATACAAACAAGATAGAGTTGAATGCGTACAGTACCGCGTAATATTAAAATAAGTTTGAAAAGTTGTAAAGTGACGTCATAATGATGATGATCGAAAAGTACGTAGTTACAAAGAACGCACGTTCTCACATAGTAATTAATACAAAGCGCGAACATCATAACCATGGCAAGCTTGATTAGCCAAAATAATGTAAAGTGACGAGACAATCTAAAATTGTAGTGTTTGTACAACTGTGCTACCTTGTCATTTACTCCCGCTTCTTCAATTTTTTACTATTTAATATAGCATCTCACATTCTGTAAAGTTACGCCAATTTTTTTTTTTTTTTTTTTTTTAAACTCGGATGCTTTGTTATTTAATATTATTTGTAATGTACAATTTAGTGCTTTATTTTTTAAGTAGATATGAACAGTTTTTATTTGTCAGTAAGACAGTTTTATTATTTGAAAATATCTCACGCACTCGCATCTTGTCGCTTTGATAAACTGTTTAGTTACCATGGAGTTTTGAATATGTGCATACGCTTCCATTCAAACAACGAAATTAGGTACGCACACTACAATTTTAGATTGTCTCGTCACTTTACATTATTTTGGCTAATCAAGCTTGCCATGGTTATGATGTTCGCGCTTTGTATTAATTACTATGTGAGAACGTGCGTTCTTTGTAACTACGTACTTTTCGATCATCATCATTATGACGTCACTTTACAACTTTTCAAACTTCTTTTAATCTTACGCGGTACTGTACGCATTCAACTCTATCTTGTTTGTATGTAACGGTTGATTTCCATAACACAGTTGACAAAGCCGCCAGGAGGCGGCGAAAATTTCTGTTTCAATAAATCATTCGTTGGATCTATATGCACACTCTGTTTTCCATTTTTCCTTATTTATTACGTCCAACACACGGAATTAATTAATGCTATATATATATATATATATTTTTATATATATATATATATATATATATATATATATATATATATATATATATATATATATATATATATATATATATATATATATATATATATATATATATATATATATATATATATATATAAGGTGGAAATGCTGCGAACACTGTGGAAATGTGTAGGTCGAAAAGAGGTAGTAAAAAGCGGAAAACTCCACGACGTTTCGGGTATAAACCCTTCATCAGGTGGCAAAACCAAACTGAACAACTAACAGTAACAATTGGACACGACAAACATCAAATCCGAAGCGATCGCTGTAAAAACAGAACCGGACGAAAGTGACTGTCAGAAAACATGAATGCGAAGGATGAAACACCAATCAAAAAAAAAAAAGAAAGAGCGTCCTGGATGAGAAAGTGCACGTACAAATCGAACACGGTCGGAAAAAGGGGAAAAGTAGACAAAAACTAGGTCCGGAAAAAATAATAATTAGGGCTACACAGTAAAAAATGAGCACGAATGGGTGAGTGTACAAAGAGTGAAAACTGGCTCAAAAAATTGGTGAATATTACAAAAGGTCAATTCTAACGTTAAGGCCGTGTGGAGCGAGAGTACCTAGCCTCATGATCAGTCGGTTTTCAGCACTGAGGCGGTCGTGATCGGAGCCTCGGGACATTACAGCTGCCGTAACAGATAAATGCTGTATAGAACAAGGTGAAAGGGACTAAAATGTGCAGCCACCGGGTATCCATGGAGATTCTGTTTGATGGGCCTAAGGTGCTCGGTGACTCGATCCGCGAGGCGGCGCTTGGTCTCTCCCACATACAACGAGTTACATCTCCCACAAGCTAAAATATACACTACATTTGAGGAAATGCAGGAGAATCTTTGTTTGACAATAAAGCTATTGCCGTTGGGGCCAGAAATGTTGACGAGGTCGTGTTTGCCGACAACTGGACATGTATTACACCTCGGACGGTTACATGGAAAGGTACCAGCCGTGTCGTCGAAAGAAGTTTGTGGGTGGGAAGCCCGAACTAAATGGTTGGCTAAATTTTTCTCAACTCTAAAGGCAGTGATGGGGGGTTCCGGGAAAACATCACGGGTTGAGGGGTCTTGCCGGAGCAACTTTACATTTTTGTGGATAGCGTGTAAAATAGGACGGATCGAAGGGTGATAAGAAATAACTAAATAAATAACTATATATATATATATAACTATAACTATATATATATATATATATATATATATAAATAAATGACTATATATATATATATAACTATATATATATATATAACTATATATATAACTATATATATAACTATATATATATATATATGCGTACAAGGCGGGGGTGCAGGGCGGGGGCACTCCTCGCCCTCCCAATTCGGGCAAAAGCAGTTGATCTATTCGGGCAAGACATGGGCAAAACATGATAAACGGTGACATTATTCGGGCAAAATATGCTCTTGCCCCCTCATAGAAATTTCCCCCCGTACGCCCATATGTAACTAACTCTGTTTGGTACGCTAACTGAAAATATTGTCAATCGATCATGGTTGATTAGCACCTTGACCCGATTACAGATTTTGCAAAATATACTAGGCCTACCTTATTTTCAGACAGGGGATGCGGCCAGGATGTTTTGATAGGGGACCAACTTGCATGAGTTGAGTGCTGTTTTTTTTTTCTTTTTCACCCTTCCTTTCCTTCTCTTTTTACATTTTCTCGCGACTGGGGCGCTCATCCCGCTAACCCCCGGCGCCGTTCAAGACTTGCGGTGTCCCAGAATTGGGCTGTTCCTTTTACATCAGGAGGTGAAGTATCTGATCAAGATTTTGCTGTGTTAGTTCTCCATTTGAATTGTAAAATATCTGTACATACTTTACCAATGAACAACATACATCCAAACAATGTAAATTAAGAAAGTGTAAACTTAAAGCAATGCGATCAGGTATAAACAAGTTTGTCAAGCAAGAAATTTGGTTCATTCATCTTCGGTCCATTATTCCTTTTCTTCTGATTCCTTTCATTTATTGTTATTCTGAAGTGAACTTTTAGGTATTCCGAACAGAGGATAAGGGTTATTCCGAGTAAAAAAGTAAGGAATAAAAAATAAGGATCGTTATTCCAAAAAGTAACTATGCTGTCCATATGCCTTCGGGATTCTATAAACGGAATAATCACCCTCTTTTTTAATTCGGAATAACATCCCTTCAGAATAACGACCCTTTTTCTATATAATTCTAAGTAACAACCCTTCGGAATTACGACCCTTATTCTATATAATTCTAAATAACAACGCTTCGGAATTACGGTCCAAACTTTTATTCGGTATAATGGCCCTTGGGAAAAACGGCCACTTGGGAAGAAGAGACCCTGAATCGACAGGCCTTCATGACTACCGTTTGTAAAAATGTATATGCATCAAGAAAAATTCTGAGAAGCAGAAAGGAGTTTCCAAGTTCCCTCTGAATTAGACTCAAAGGCTGGAATTGGACTTCAGAAGAAGTGGTCACGTCAGGATGTTTACAATAGTTGTTCGTTGATTACCATGGTTACTTGTCCTGTACACGTGTCTCTTCTCACTAATATTGTGTTGTAACAAACTTCATTTAGATTCTTTCAAAATCAGCTTCGGATTTAACAGTTAGTCTCGTCTTATACATATTTGATATAAGTACTGTCGCTGAAATATCGATCTTAAAAGTTTTAAGTCCTTGGATTTTATTATTCCTTGTAATTTTCCTTCCCCTTTAAAAACAAACTATTACAGGTATTTGAAAACAGTCTGTCAGGTTTCAGTTAGACTCAGGGGTTTCGAAGGAGAAAATGATTTTCGATGGAATTTTTTAATCTAATTTTCTTTCCCCCTACTACCACACAGCATTTAAAGCTCAAGGTGATCCGCTTACATTTCTATGCTAGGAGCGCAATATGAAAACGCCTCCTTCCTTTTAAAGTGTACTTCAAGATTAGAATTTTAAAAATTAATATATAATAGGTTGCAAAATGAATCTTATACATCCAATATCCTGTGTTGAAATATTTAATGCTGAAATTTATTTATTCAAAAAAAATATTTCATTGCACAATAATTTGTTACTTTCTTTCTGTACAAGACACGCAAACTGGTTTGTCACCCTTGGAGAGTAGAAAACTTTTTACGACTTTGCCAGGTTTCCTGTTTGCTTGCATAGCATGTTTTACAGAGAGGGGTTCGATTAATTACCTTATCCCCACGAACTTCCTACACCTGGACAGAGCATACCGCACGTGTGAGAAAAAGTGCACCAAGATGGCCGTCTACTATGATTTTATGTAAAAATTTGGACTTGCTCAAGTCAATTCCCAGATTTTGCAAGAAAGTTGAATCATTTTCGAAATATGGCAAGGTAAGGTCAAAATCACTTCACGTATTGCATGAATATGATATTCTTTCCCATTCAAGTTTAACTTTTGCTCAAAATATGACAGATTCGTCGTCAAATCAGACGATTGATAGCTTCACGGCGGCCATCTTGGTGAGCCTTTTTTGTCCCAGTCGGTGGCGACCATCTACGGATAGGACGTACGTGTTACATGCTCTGTCCATGTATATAAATCCGTGCTTATCCCATGAGAGAGGGATAGGTGCTATAACATATAACTTTCAGAAAAACAAGGAAATACAAAGACTCAGTACAATAATGGGGGCGATGCGCACTGTTTAACAAGAAATTTGCTAGTTGGCTAACTTAAGCTCTAATCCCTATCCTAATCCCTGCCCTAACAACGAATACAATCGATACAATACAATAGCAACAACCAATCAAGAAATACCTTGTTAAACAGTGCGCATCCCGCCAAGAACAATGAAATCACATTTTCAACTGAATGAATAAACTTCACCATTTTATACCGTATCTCACCTCTGGAACGTCCTATGAAGATGGGAGTTTAACGGTTTGAATTCTTTTTTCATGCTCTGTAATAGAATTATATTTTGACAGTAGAGTAGCTACCCCCGGGTACGGATGAAATTTCTCGTTCAGGCAAGAAGTGGGAGACAGTCACATAGGCACTGCGTAGACCAAGGAGTTGCTACTAACCAAAGAAGTTCGTAAAAATGCAGGGTAGAGATGTCGGCGAAATACACCCTTCTCCGATACCGTGACCAATACCTTGAATTTATGGTCCCCTCCTTCACGATTAAATAACAAATTGTCAGTGTAGTTGTTCAGACTTCTTTTATATCGCCAATTTCGCTCATTCGAAGATAGCCCACTTACTGTAACCAGTGCCTGCATATACTCTTTTCCAAATAACAATTACAAATTGTTGTGGGATGAAGTTTTTAAGTGGGTCAATGGAGAGTTTATGTACCCCCCCCCCCACAAGAAGTGAAGTTTGGGGTGAGAGGATTTACCGTTTAAAGTTGGCCAGTGACAGTTTGCCGTTGAATAACAACTAAGCATTTACTGAGACCGAAACTATGCGTATCAATTAAAGGGAAATATTGGATTTGTTTTGCAAGAAAAATTCGTCCTTTTAAAACTAATATTTATTGACACAGGTTGATAGATTATCAAAAATGAGGCTATGTGGTAGCCTTCTTTTTAAAAAATAGGTTTTCCACAAATAAAAATTCAGTTATTCGTTGCTCAAGAATAATTTGTTCCCCCAAACTTTCAACATTTCAAATGAAAAACACGTCCATTGCTCTTCTTGCGCATAGTATTTTGAAGAGATGTACGGTAGCTATTGCTGGACTGAATTGTTGGATAGTTTCTGAGCCATTTTATTTATACTCTTTTTTATGGAACATTTCGAACACAACATTGCCTTTAAAAGTCTACGGTATATCGTAACTTCTAGGCTGTATTGTAAAATGGTCTTTGTGACGTTTGCTCTACATGTATATTAATCGGTAATAATTGGTTGTGTTCAACATGCGTTGTGTAATTTATAATTTGCGATTTCCATCAGAATGCATTTCCTCCTAGAAGCGGGTCCGTGAAAATCATTATGATTGTATAATTCTCTAAATAAGCGTACCCCAACATATGGTCTCAAATTTTTTCATCTAGATTTTGATATGGGCCTAGATGACTTGCCCTGACCTACAGATACCCATTCACACGGTAGATCCTTGATCCAACCCCAAAATTATTACCCTCTAAAGGTTGCAAATGGGACTTCCCCTCTTCCATACCGAAGGATCTTCTAAGAGTAACGGGTCCGTGAAAAATTCGCATGGGTAATGTCGGGGTCACACTATAACAAATTCGGATCGGATTCCGATCCGTTTTTTGTGGGTTTTATTTTTAATCTTCTTTTTCTCTGGAAGGAAAGAACATAAAAGTTGCCAACCTGTGTACACATATTATTTATAGCTTTCTGACTACGAAAATTAAATTTTTCCTAATTATTTCGTGACGTCACATCGACACAAAGCTTTCAACGGACTAAACGTGTCCGACAAAAGCTTTCGGTCGGTGTGACGTCATGATAAAAATAGAACACATTTCATTTCCTAGATCTCTGACTGTCTGATGCAAAAAATACATGCTTAAAACAATGGACACAAGGTGATTGAAGGAAGACGTTTGACCAAAGAAGTTTCACGTATAACTTTAATGACCAAGACCATTTTTAATTTTGAAGACTATAGTTTAGTGTTCAATGTTGTAAAACTAGACAATTGAAACAAACTTATTTACCTAATTTCCTGTTTTGAAATACTTTGTGAGAAAAAGACCAATTAAAGGTATTAATGTGAGAAAAGTATTTTTGATGCCACGGTGTTCACCAGGGGCGTCGATCCTGAGTGACAGGGGGCAATTGCCCCACCAATGAAGATATGCCCCCCCCCCCCCCCTCCAGTAGTTCACGCAGATTAAAAAAAAAAAAACAGGAGAAAAATAAAATATAACATTGTGGTATACAGATGACGTCTTTTGAGCCTAATTTAAAAAGTACAATGCTGCATTTATAATGCGATATAGATGTTTTCTTTATTTGTGTGTTAGTGTGAGTGTGTATGGTGTATGTTTAGGTGTGTGAGGATGCGCTCTCGCGTTCGTGTGGGTGGATTGCTACAGACGAGTCCTGTGACGGACACGATTTGAGGTTCCGGTTGTTGAAAAATTTTGCCTCCGAATACCAAAACCAGATCTACGCCCTTGAACACCCGTGCAAACACGCACTTAGTCCAAAGTAATGCCACGTGAAGGATGTTAATAACCCGTGATTGGAAGTTACTCCCATCAGTTACAAAGAAATTTGTGCATAGGAAAAAAGAATTGTGTAGAAAAAGAAATATCTAAATCATGCACTCTAAACCTAGTCACTCTCTGATAAAGTGAAAAGTTTGACTTCACTCCATTAGAGTGTTATCTCACTCCACGAATAGTAAAATTCACACCAGGAAGAGTGAAATCACTCCAGGGAGAGTGAAAATTCTCTCTTCCAACTGTTCAAGAGTGCCCGTAATGATCACTCTTTTTTGAAGAGTGATCAAAGTTGGCACTCCTTAAACAGTAACACTTCTTTCTTTAGGAGTGATTTTCACTCTTTTTGGAATGAATTTCACTACTCTTGGAGTCAATTAAGGCTCTAATTGAGCAAATTAACACTTTTCACTCAATTAGAATGACTCTTTGGATTTAAAGTGTGAAATAGACCACAAAAATGTCAGGCAGCAACTTGGTACGCAAATGAAGAAAATAACCCGTGTAACCCGTGTGGTTATAAACAGACGTTAATTGTACATAGACCTATTTCCAAAGAGCAGTGACAATGAATTATGGGACATAGTTTTGGGTGTGCGTCAATTTTAACCACAGTAAAATGCCATTGACAAAAATGACAACACCAAAATTCTATCCCACAATCCTTTGTAATTGCTATTTGGAAATAGGTCTATACCAAGCCAAAATAAACAAGAAGTACACCTCTTTGGAATAACATTACGCATGGCATTGTAGGAAATAAGAATATGGATCTTTACAGATATTAGGTGATTGATTCAATGTAACCCGCTACTTCTTTTACTATTACTTCCTCGTACGAAAATAACTCAAACAGGGTAGTCAAATAACCATGGATCTAACTTGTGAGGAAATAAAGCCACGAGAAAAAGTCCCGAAGATGGTGAATCATTGGTAGGGAAACTTGTCAATTACCTGCACTGCTTATAATAGGATGTCACAATCACTGTGTTCTGCAGATAACAAGTATCCAAGTTAAAATGTTTCTAGTTTTAATGCTGTGTTGGGACTACATATACATCAAATATTAGATGTATATATGGCCCATGTTAGAGCATATAGGCGAAGTCATTACCCCTTGGGAGCAGGGCTTTGATCCTGGGGGCAGTGGGCAATTGCTACCGAATGAAAAAATATGGAAAATATATCGTTTTGCCCCACAATAATTCAGGCAGATTTAAAACGACAGGCAAAATAAACACCAGAACACGTTGTGGTGGACAGATGGCTTTGAGGCTTCGAGCGAACTTCAATTCGAATATATGTGCGAGTCAATTTGAGTGTGTGTTTCTTTGTTTGTGGGTGTATGTGTGTGTGCACTTGCTTTCGTATGGGTGGATTGTTTATAGACCAGATCGACTACATACATGGTCAAGTGGTTAGAGCATCCGACAATGTGGAGGTCGGGAGTGCGAGGTCCTGGCCGGTTCATACCAAAGACTTTACAAATGGAAGTACTGGCGTTGTGCTTGGTGCTCAGGATAAGCAATGGAGTAGGGAAAACAAGCCAGTGAACCACAACTTGGAAAAGACCTTGGTTGGCTCTTCTGGGCCGTAAACTTCAAATAACTACAGACCATTCCGGTCCGGGACACTATCCAGGGTTTCACCGGCTGTTGGAAATCTTTGATCCCCGATCCACAAAGCAGCTCGATGTCCCTGTTTGGGATGGTAGGGTGGCACATATGTTGTCCTCCCCGTCCAAGGAGATTCGCCAGCTTCATCTGGGCGACGTGTACAGAATAAAGGGGCATTAAGTGAGGTACATCCTGGTAAAACAATTAGGAAAGGAACCCGAGAAACTTGGAAATCGGGAGGGATTTCCCTTGTTAGACTTGCACAACATTTGGTCCGAAATGATATAATATTCGCCCGAAAGTTATGAAAGAACTTATGGTTGTTTTCCATTGCCAAACTACCTGAAGTGAGTCTGAATTGAAATCGTTTTCCGTGCATAGGCCTGCGATACCATTACATGTATTTGGGTATTATGCATTTGGGAATATCATCAAGAGCCGTTCAGTTGTAAAGTGTTGACTAAGACACTTCCTGATATTTGGCAGAACTGCCTCAGTAAAGGTTACTGTAATGGATCCGTGGTGGCTCATCAAACAAGAGTTTTGCATTTCCGCAACTGAGCTCATTATATACGGATGTAATACAAAGTATCTTTCATCATATTTTATAACTTCAATATTGCATAACCTATTCAAGGTGAAGTAAAAAGTTATTTCTAGTTAATTTCACGCTTGAAGGTAAAAATTGTTGTCACATGTCTCTCAACAGTCAATCATGAAACAGCACAGTATAGCTACTTCAAGATGGGGTGACTGTTCTTATGGCTGTCCACATAGGATGTGTATTAGCGTTTCCTACACGTTAAGTGAATTTACCTCTTTGCAAGTGGATCAATGGAAACCTCCTTCAGTCCTTTATCATGCACAAATACTGCATTTTTTTAACGTCCGGTGACCTATAACTTATAAAAAGGGCTGTTTCCTCCAAATTGGAGGAAAGCGCGAGGGATTTGAGGAAATCGGGAGGGATTTCCCTTGTTAGACTTGCACAACATTTTATCCGAAATGATATAATATTTGGGCGAATGTTGTGAAAGAACCTGAGGTTGTTTTCAATTGCCAAACTACCTGAAGTGAGTCTGAGTTGAGATCGTTTTCCATGCATAGGCCTGCGGTACCATTACATGCACCAGATTTTTCAATGAATTTTTTTAAGTTTCATTAAAATTTCCTATTTACTAGTCGAGACGTCAAACAACGCAATGACAGTCATCGTACTTACACGCAGTTACTGGTTGGAAACTGAACCTTAAAACTCCATTTAACCCGACTGCCTTACCTCATAGGCACGGAATGCAAAACGTGATGGGATTTATTTTAAAAAAAACTTGTCGTTAATATAATCGTTTTGTTTTGTGTTTTGAAGGAATTAGAGCACGCTTAAGATTTTTCTGTGTAATTAAAAAAAAATTTAAGGTTGCCCGGTTTTTCCAGACCCTACCCCGCGGAACTTCATATTTTGCGAAAGTTTGTGGAGACGTCTGCCTTCTGCACTCCTGCCCATGAAACTGTGTACTCTAAAATTAGAATTATTTTGTAACGATCATTACACAACCTGATGTATAAAACGAGAAAACAAAATGAAAAGTATAAGACTTGAAAAATTTGAGGGGACGTGCCCGGGTGCGCCCTGGGAACGTCCCCTCGCTAAGAACGCATTTCACTTGCACATCTCACTTCAAAACCACTTCAATGACACAATCCTTGCCTACTCGTCGTCTGGTCGAATAGCCTCTTCTCTCTTGACCGACTGCATGTTCAAGTGGCTAGAGCATCAGACTTGCCGTCGAGTGATGGGGGGTTAGAGTCCTGGCCGGGTCATACCGAAGACTTTAAAATCGGAACCTGCTGCCATTGTGCTTGGTGTTTAGCATAAGCAATGGTGTAGGAAAAAACAGTGAGACACAATGGGGAAGGTCCTTGGCCGGCTCGACTTGAACCAATTGGCTGGAATCTGGGCCTTAAAACTCCATCTGACCTAACCTAGCACCTGCAACAATTAAATCATTCAATTTCTCCAAATTAAGCTCACGGGGAGCTCACTTTGAATGTTTCATCTTTACTGTTGATTGGTTTCGATATAAATATTCATATTTCCAAGTTTCTACCGTAATGTTGTCTACATAATGAATCACTGGGGCTTCTTCCTTGTTTGTGTGATGGTGCATCTATACATGTGGAATAAAGATTGACGTCACGTGCTTGACCGCTATAGACTTGGTACACAAAAGTGCACTGAATCTGGAAAACAGCAATAAGTGCATTCTTTTACACTGAACAATTATTTTTTATTTTTTTGCTTTTATTTTGGGAAGCGGTGTGTAACTTACTAATTCTGTGGTAAGCTGGGACTGTGACGAACAAAAATTGTTTCAGAGTCACCATAGCTGTGGTTCACTATAGAACGTAACGGAAGATGACGCACTTTGTACCAATTGACTAATTTCTCTGTACAGCAATGACCCCTCTATTTCTTTGATTTTCTACGCAAGGCTAGTTTTGAAAAGGGGACTTAAACTTCGCTCATGGATTTTTGTGGTAAAACGTTTTGTTTAATGCCCATTATTCTTTTTCAAACATCTCAAATCGGAGAAAAGAGCTTTTCGAATGAAAAAGGGCGACCAGAATTGATCAGGTCACACTTTTGACATCCAAAGTGAAAGACAAGGCATGTGATATGACGTCACAAATTAACCGTGAGTTCGGACGTTTCGGAGTAACAATTGTGAGCTATAGGAAGTAGAACGTGGTTGTCATATGAAAGCCTAAAACTTTGTGGAAAACAGTAGTAACCTTACTGAACAATTCATGAAAGAGACCCCATTATAATGGTGAACTTAGTGATGGAAATAAGTGAAACGACGGCGGAACGAGAAAACGGAAGTAAGAATAACGTATGACAGGGTTAATTTAGGGTCAACGCTATGGGTCTGAGTGAACACAGTGAGCTAAATTAATTAACGATGTAAATTAATTCCATGTTTTCGTGCACTGCCGAAGAGGCATCAGTGTAGCAAGCGGGTGAATTGGGTGGACAATATCTAGGGACACGACAGGGTTTACGTGTCTAGACCAAGTTGGAGCTGGTGCGTGCAGGACCACACTCTTACCCTGTACCTTCCCATGTTTAGTGAAGGACTTTGAGGAGCATGGGTTTGCCCCTCGCTGTCTCTTATCCATGGAACTGAAAGGCCGGTATTGCGACGCCGCAGCCGTCGAATAGACAGGTATTGGTGCTCAGATGGCCAAGAGGCCATAGAGACGTCGTAAAACGGATGAGATGTTGGAGGAGGGGGAGGGGGGCATCAAGACTATAAAGGGAGTGCTACCATTGGTTGGCGCAGAGCGTGAAAGGAAAATTTTGACTTAACCACCCGTCAGGTGGCCGGAAAAGGGACTTAACGATTGTTTTAAGCTGCATGCATGTACCCACTTCTTAAAACCACACTTTGCAAATACACTTTGGGGACATACCTAGCACCCCACTGTTTCATTGGGGCTGAAGCCCCAAACCCCCGGTTCCAGGTTCCGCCCCACTCAGAAGAGGATGTCATTGTTTCAAAAGTATTTTAAACACATACCTTCGAGCAAAGTCTATGAGGCTGGTCCTCGTGAAGCTCTTTAGTCCACTTCATAAAAAGCCGTCCAAATTGGAACTGAAAGAACGACCGGTTTATCAAGTGAAATTTGAAGTCATGCACCTACTTATGAAGGACATTATGTAATGAGAAAATCATTACTCTGTCACCCTAAGCCAATACCAAACCCGAAACATTAGCGGAGGTTTGTATAAATTGTGTGTACGTGCAAAAAGAGAATTGTCAATATGTCGGGGTATATTCCTCCCGTCCCATCATTCCTATGCAGTAGCGAGGCTACGGCGGCCCAGTTACCTCCCCTCTCCCAATTGTGGTCAGTAAGGAGCTCAGTCAACCGAAAAATCGCATAAAATACCTCAAGGAAGACCTTATTTTCCACGCAGAGTTAAGCCCATAGAACTTCCGAGGCTTCGTCCCATGGACCATACACCGGGACTTTGCTCCTGAATCAGATCCGCAGGAGCCTGCGTGCGTGTTTGGCGTTCAGTTCACTCTTCGCCTGAAAATTTTTGCCCCGAACATTTTCCTTTTCCCCCAGTTTGCTCCTGCAATTTCGACATTCTTGTGCCGTCATCGCTTCCATGGTTTCCCGACCATGGTCCTAAAATTAAATTATGCAAAAGGATGTAACTCTTCAAACCTACCAAACCTGAATTAAACCAGCGCGTTGAGTTGGTTCATGTAAATCTTTAACTTTTCCAAACCTGTAAAGTTTTCTTCACATACCAATGGCAAATGGTCAAACTTAGACAATCCCCACATCCTACATACAAATAAATGTTTTGTGAGTGAGTACTTTACGGTTCAATTTGGTTTTCAAAAATTCATGTCCAGATACTTTTCAAATTATGCCAAACTGTTACAAGTCAGGAAAACACAAAATTCACTCGAAAATTTTAACTCTATCCGCAAATATCGGGGCGATGTGCACTGTTTAAAAAAAATTCCTTACTGGCAAACGATAGCCCTAATCCTAACCAATCCCTAACCCGAACAAAGAGTACAATCGATACAAAACAATGGCAGCAGCCAATCAAGAAACACTTTCTTAAAAAGTGCGTACCAACCCTAAATATCAGACTATTAGATATAAAACTTAACTCATTAACCTAACTTTAAGCATTGTCATGTAGTAGTGAGCCTATAACACTCTCATTAATTTATCGATATCAACTCATTGAACCACTTTTAAGGTCTGAACTCTCAAATATCAAAATGAAAGTCTCTCTAACTACTACCACGCCATGAAACTTCCGAATATATGCAGACAAAAATCACCCCTGTACTTATGAAGTATGCGTGCAGCTGCACTGTATAGAGTTCAGTCCAATAATTTTTTGTCAGATTTTTGTTAATCGATTTTTGATGGCAAATTAGCATCACGTAACTTAGTATGATAGGCGATTGATTTTTCTTCCTTTAAATGTTTTCCGAGGTTATTTTACGGTACGAATTCGATTGATATTTTTTTCTTTTCTATTACAGGTTTAGTTTCTGTCAACTATGTTTTGGTTTGTGATTATGATGGTTGTTAAGCGCTAAGCAAAGCGTAGAAGTTTTTTCTGCGTTTTAATTTGATTACGGCTTGATGAAATAACCTTTAAACAGGGGCGGCTCCAGAGAATAAAATTGGGGGAGACTAAGGGCAAAAGAAAATGCTGAGGGCAAAACGTTTAGGGCGCAGGGCGAAACCGAGCTCTAGAGACCTGTTTATTCGGGTGGGGGTCCAGGGGGCGAAGCTCCCGAAAGATTCGAAGTCTTAGCATATCTCTGGATGAAAAATGAAGTCTCCGAAGAGGTATATTATTTACATTTCCGGTTCACCCAACTCCTTATTAGCCTAACTTGAGGAAGGACAAGTTGGGAAAAGGAAAAAACCTTGGGAAAAATGTCCCCTTTTGCCGTTTTCGTATAGCGCTGCCACTGCATGCGATGTTCAAAACAGTGTCTTGATATTTCTCATTCACGTGAATAATAGAATTTTCTTCATGAAGATGATTGATGGTTCGTGGAAGATGAAGCGGAGCTGGGAGATTGGACAAACAGACGGACGCATCGCAATTCCCTTCCACTGGGAGACAAATATTCACTCAATCGATGACTGGCATACAACCCCCATTCGATAGTTTCACTCATGAACATAAAAGCGTCTGTCTTCTCGGTGATGTTTTTCCGACCCATCAGGGGGAGATGCGCACTGTTTATTAAGAAATTTCCTTACTGGCTAACGATAGCCCTAATCCCTACCCCAACAAAGAATACAACCTATACAATGCAATGGCACCAACCAATCAAGAAACACTTTGTTAAACAGCGGACATCTACCCCCCCCCCCCCCACCATCATCATACCTCTTGTACTGTTAAATTTTTCACCCGACTGAGAAAAACTATCTTCTGTTAGATGCACACTGTTTACCAAGGTGTTTCTTGATTGGTTGTTGCCTGTATCCATTGTATTCTTTGCTAGGGTTAGGGATTAGGATAAGGATTCCGGCAATCGCTAGCCAGTAAGGAAATTTCTTGTTCAACACTGCGCACCTCCCCTATCTGCAGGAAATTGTCGGGTTTATAAGATTGGGAATCGTACGGGCTTCGTCTTCCTTGGAAGCATATTTGCAAGACGTCCATTGAAAATAGTTTGGACTAGACAGATACTTTTTCATCTAAAATAAAACACCCCTTGACTTTTGATATCAAATAACACTATCAAATCATAGAAATGATGTTGACACTGATATATTAACGCAACATGATGAAACACATTAATTTACAGAAAAGAGCACATGTGTTTTTTTTTTTTGCAGTTCTACTAATTATATTTCACACGGATCAAGAAGGTGGGGAGTGGGGGGGGGGGGGGCTAAATGGCTTCATTTATTGTCTACATGAATTTCAAACCCTCGTTTTCAGTAAAACTGAGGGAATCAGGAGGTATTTTTATGTACAACCATCCATGGTACAAGGTAAGGAATGAAATTGAAAGATTAAAAGTTGATACATCCTACTTACGGCCGACTGAAACCAGACCATAACTTGCTACCCGGATTCGTCTATACCAGGGGGCTGCTATACCTTTGGCAGCTCCCTCCGTGTACACATCCTGCACTTAAATTGGGGAGTGAGGTTACTAATTGTCAAATAAAATTTTGTCGAAGATAGTTGCTCACTCACAGGTTCTGTAATTCATCTTTTTTTTTTCTAAAGAGTACTTTGTAGAATAGAAATGTAATTTCACAGCGAATTACTGGCAGGTGGGATTTCGGGTAGCAAACTTTATTTTACAGTTTTTCATTAAACCTTAGCAAGATTCCAGACTTACTGTACGTTTGTAACCATTTTCCACCGGAATACTACACTCAGTGAAGACCTTTTAGCTGTTTAGTGTGGTTCAGGACTGAAAGTGACTTCATATGTACCGTTAATATTGGATTTACGCAGAACTACAGAGTAGGTAGTGCACCGAAGTCCTAGCTGCCAGTATTACAGTAACATAACGAATTTATAATTAGCAGTGTACATAATATAACATAAATAATAAATATGTATGTATAATTTATAACTATACAATAAAATGCTTTATTAAATCGTACGTATGATCTACCTTGGAGGATCACAGCTTCCTACATACAAATAATTGTTCCATGAGTGAGAAAATTAACGATTCAATTTAATATTGAAAAACTATTGTACAGACGCTTTTCAAATTATGGACACAAGCGTTACAATTAAGCAGCCGGGTACAAAGAAATCCGTAATTGATAACTTTTTGGGTTATTTTATTTAACTTGGATGTGAAACTTGGCCCATTATGCAAATAATCAGCATTGCCATGTGACAGTACCCTTCAACACCTTCCTCATAGACCTAATGTATTTCATTTCACGGGGCAAAAAGGACGCCCTTCTTCCGTTCTTTGAGGTACAAAAACAACTTTTACAAATGCAGACAGCTGATTTGTCAGTCAGTCGAATACGCACATAGTCTGCTGTACGTGCGTGCAGGGCAAAATCTTACTGTAGGCTATCTTATGCGTGTATTAGGCTTATGCACCTACCCCACTGCGTTGCGCATCTCTCTGTTATTCCATCCAGGCGTCCGTTTTACAACAATTGTTACTACGGTGACGTTATGCGCGCGTTTCGGTAACACTATACGACTACCTTTGATCTTTCCATCCAGGGGAACGTGCTAACGTCACGTGCATAGTCTCTATTCGCTTGCCCGTTGAATGTGTACACACCGTGCATACCACAATGCATTCTGTGCAGTGCGTTCGGCACAAAGCCACGTTTATTTGGCATGAATGTCCTCCAGCATGGCGGTTCCGTGACGTAACTGCAAAGTCTCTATAGGTCAGTGAGGTAGCCACGTCCACTGCCGGGCAAAAAGCAATAGATAGTTCTGACTGACGTCACAAATATGCGTTAGCAATCGCCATGTTTGAGGGCAAGTCTGTACATACGTACCGGGGTTACCCTATAACATGGCTGGAATACTCCACGTGGAAAGCGTCTATGACGTCATGTGGGAACTATCTATAACCATGACGCCGGTCGTCAACTGCTTCTCAGCTAGCTAGAAGTACTACATGAATTTTTGCCTGTCAAAAGGGGCGGGGCTATTAACGTCAGTGAAAGCATTCTATGGGTATAGAAATCATCTCAATCCTGGCTTAATCATGTACGTAGGTACAAAATCGAACTAGAAGACTCTGCTTGGATGGCTCCGTAATGTTTCTTACACCTCCTTACTCGTGCCTCTGTGTACGGGTATCATCACGAAAAGTACCGAATATTATGAAATACAAAAGCAGGACATCAAACTCCGAAATAATTATTCTCTGTCATATATCTACACATATATGACACGGCTTCTGTTTGCGATCCTCAATCATAAAACTTTAATGTCGTGAAATGAAATATTCGTTGCCATTCAGTGATAAAATCAGTTTGGTTTTAATGTCGACCATACATTTGCTGAATGTACAAAGCGCTAACTAAACGTATACTCAGAATATTTAAAAGAATTCTTAGCTTAGTACTCATGCGGCATAAAATATGACATAAATAATGACTCCATGCACAATGATTACAAATGCTTTATATGACACAATACAAGACAGTAAATGAATTCAATTGAGATTATTTCCTAGAAAAAAATTGAATGAATGCGACAAAAAAGCATTGTTAATTATTCAGTCGTACTCCATATTGTAAGAGCCCAACTACATGATTTGATAACTTCGGCCTACTTTCCAAGTTCCGCATTAAAATGAACCAAAATGTTTGCTTCAGAATTGCGCAAATATCCCGTATGGTACGATCACACATGTTATTACACGATGTACACCCTTATTTCAAATCTGTCGTCTTAAAGGGCAAGAGCAGTCGCCCAAACTTTTTTTTTGAAGCAACAGCTAAATCTCATAATTTCCTCCATATTTCTCTTCAAAGTATCTTTGATACTATTTTAGGACTTCAATATCGCATATTCAAGGTGGGCCAAGCAGATACTCCAAGTTAATTTCACTTTCGAGGAGATAAAATATTTCCACATGACTCTCAAGAGCCAATCACGAAACAGAATAGTCTACTACACTACTACAAGTTGGGGTGACTGCATATCCCTTTTAATAACCGGACCACTCCTCCTCAAACAGTAAGATGCTATGACTACATGTTACGAAAATCAGAAGAATCCTTCTACTGATGTTAGCACAGGAAACAAAAACAAAATGTTTTCGTCCCTGCCTTTGAGAAGGGGAAGGACAGGCCCGTAGCCAGACACGAAACGTAAGAAGCAGATGGCTTTAAAGGGGAAAAGTTCAGGTGTGTAAAAAAAAACTTGAACCTTTTTGGGAGAGGATAGTAAAAGAATTTCGTGGGGACTTCTCCCCCCCCCCCCCTTGGCCACGGGCCTGATGAGTTAACTTCTTTCGTCCAACAGGGTTTGACTGGTGGTTGGGGTGTAGCTTCATAGACACTCTTAGTATAAAATCACATCCGACGGTCCGACTGTATACCACTTACACTGGAACTTAAGGTTTAATCTGCTCAATTTTTTACCATATTAGAACCAGCCACAAAACCGAGTTCAGTCGCAATTTGATTTCGGGCGAATTCCGATTTGGGCCTGGGACTTTTCAATCTGAGTAAATTGCCACTGTTATCAGGAAACGACATCAGAGATAGGCTTTGTTTAGGCTATTCGGCCGCATATGGCATATAACATGCAACACAGACTAAATTATTCCAGCTTATCTCCACTGGTTCTTCACATTACCCCACAAACTGTTTAAGAGAGAAGAAAAACACTTATATTTTTGAATTAGCCAGCACAGAGGGTAATCATCTCGTTTGTATGATTTATTTATTTTGAAAGTACGCCTACTCCTTTAAACTTAAATGATAAATTTTCTGTGATGCTCTTCACTTTTACGGTTCCACTATTTACCCAAACAATTTTATTTACGGCTATTCTCTCACAACTGTGAACTCTGTGTGGCAACAGAGTCTGCGCTTTTCCTCATTCTGAACATGTTAAACTTCTTGAAACTCGGGTTGGTATAGGCATAAATGAATGGGTTGATAGTACTGCCCAAATATGCGAATAATCGAAATATAAAACTCAAAACCTCGATTAATCGCCACTGCGCTGGCGATACCGGTAACGTGTGTTCGCGGACAAATAGCCATGTTTGTAAACTTTGAATTGGGGCCCAGCTGAGAAGAAATACGAGTATAACGATGAAGACCATACGAGCCAGTCGTCGAGTTTGATCGTCGGAAACGTCCGCGTCGAGGTTAGCGGAATGTTTCTTCTTTAGATTATACCGTCCTCTCCTAAAAGTTATGATGATGCGTGTATAGGAAAACACGATGACGATGAACGGAAACAAAAATATGAAAATAATCTTTAGAGATGCGAAAACTTTGGTTGTGACAGGAATAATGGTAGGTTCATAACCCCCCTCATGCACAGTCAACACGCCAAAGAAAAGTGGGATGTACAGCAACGCAGACACTGAAAAATAAATGAAAAATTGTTTAATATCAGAAATATTTCGATTGCTATACAAAACTTAATGATTCATTTGCCATCAAACACGACTTTATGCACTTATCAATTGTTAGACGAACCCTCTGACTCTGAGTAATGAGTCAATGTGGGTCATGTTCATTCGAGTTTTTACGCAGGGGTGTGTCAAAGTTTTCCAACTCGATGTTGCATCAAAGCCAATAGGCCTATGCCCGATATTGGTGCCCTATATTCTACAAGAAACATGCGTCGAAGTCTATGGCATGCTGGGTCAATTCCGCAACGGATGTTTACGTCTATGCACAAAAATATTCGACGCTCCATAGGAACATTGAACAACCTATCTCGTGGAACAGCGGGTGCGTCTTACAATTGGTAGGTTTTTAACTTTTAGGGTTTTTGCACTCTAAAATCAAAAGAGTGGACTTGGTCACTCTCTGAGAGTTAAAAAAAGGAATCCTACTCCATTAGAATTTTACTACACTCTCAGAAGAGTGACATTTACTTTAAGAAGAGTAAAAATTTGATCTCCCACGATTGCATGCAATGATCACTCTCTTTTTTCCACTGTAAGCACTCCATTTAGAGGGAAATTTCGATCTTTTGAGATGAGTTTCACTCTTTTTGTAGTGAATTAACGCTCTAATGGAGTGAATCACTCTTTCACTCTATTAGAGAATGACTAAGTTCACTTTTTTGACTTAAGAGTGTACATCTTAACAACTTGCTCGTATACTTACAAATCCAAGAAGCACCGCAGGAAAACCAGACGCGATTAACAGTCCATTCGGCTTTTGCTTTGAGTGGAAGGACCACCATGGTGTACCGCGATATTGACATAATGGCGAGGATAAAAGCAGTCGCTTGAATGCAAACCTGTTGAATAAAAATACAGAGGGTTAAAAAGCTGTAAATCTATTTCCGACACATTCAGAGAATTATAGAAGGATAGCCTTCCAGGGTAGCGTCTCAGAGGCTAGCGCCCATTTGACTGCCGTCCGTCCGAAATGAGCTGAACGGAAAAAGGGAAAAGAAAAATCACCCGCCCCGTCCTAGGACTGTCAGCATTTAGCCAGAAAATGCCATGTCGGTGGGGTGGGAGTGCTTAGTGTTACAGGGAATCAATTATCCTTTGTTTTGGGCGGGAGACATATTATTCTGTTTGTGAACTGTTTTGATTAATTACATTTTATTCTGCCACCTCATTTTGGAGATTATGGTGGGAAGGGAGATGGCTTTTGATAGGATGCAATTCCCCCTTTGACCAGACCCCTGTATGTAATAAGTGACGCTTTCAATTGTCAAGCGTTTCCTTTTCGACAGTAATCAAATATCAATCGCTTAAAGTGTACCTCAAGTAAAAAAAAATGTTAAAAACCATGAAAAATGAAGTCTAACAGTCCAACTGCCATTTTCGTGGGACATTCCTGAGCTGAGATATGAAATGCTGAAGTTTATTCACTCAATTTAAAATGGTATATTGCACACTAATTTGTGATGTCATTTTTGTACTACTCAAATTACAATCTTTGTATTTCTTTGTTTTTCTAAATGTTACTGCACTCTTACTCCTATGGGGTGATGTAATTAATTAGCCCTCTTCGTGGAACATGCTATGCAAACAAACAGGATGTGTTCAAGGTCATAAAACATTTTTAATTTTAAAGGGAAACAAAGCAGGTAATGTGAGTAGTACAACAAGAAGGTCACAAATTATTGCGCAATGGACCAATTTGTTGTAAGTGAAAAAACTTCAACATTTTATATCTTTGCTCAGGAATGTCTTGCGAAGAGGGAAGTTGGACTGTTAGCATTAATTTTTTGTGGTCTTTAATGTACATTTTTAAATTTTTTGACTTGAGGTACACTTAAATGTAGCTCAACCCATATGATAGTTACGGTACCTGCCACCTGGGCTGTTACCGTACTTCATTTGGCACTTTCTATATGATTCGAAGTCCCGTGCTTTCTAGTACCCGCTGCCAATTATTTCACTTCTAGACTCTCTTCTGGGCTTGGATCCCAAAGGAAGCTGTTCCAGTCAAGTCCCACCGATCCCGGGCTCTTCCTTTCTCTATTCCTTTATTCCGAATTGCACATCTCAAAATTACTTATTTGGTAAATACGTTAGAAATTTCCACACGGCTAGAACCCTTGCACTGACCGACTGAGTAAATCATGGTCTTTTTCCCAGCTTGCTGGGTATTGCAATTCACATGTCCATCAAGTGAATACTACATAAGATTGGGAAAAGCGTTTTGAATCACCTTATTCATTTTCGCTGTTATTCTGAGAATCATCCATAGTGTACACATTTCCTCAGCATTCAAAAGTGTACAAACACCCGAAACAAAGGTTAAGTTTGCAAAGCAAAGATGGTACTTTATGGAAGCGTATTGTTGTCATGTAAATTTTTAAATAAGACTTTTCGAACGTTCGAAAAATTTCTGGCACGTTCGAACCTTTTAAAATCTTTACGTATCACGGGAGGAGAAAACCTTTTCGTATGTAGCCAAAGAAAAGCTTTTCGTAGTAACAAAAGCACTTCCTCGTGTAGGCCTAGTTCGAAAACCCTTCTAAATGCCCCCAAATCTTTCCGTATATGTACGAAAATACTCTTCGAACGTTCGACAAACTTCTAGTATATTGTCATTTAATTTTTTAAACTTGCCGAAGGCTCAAAAACAAACAAACAAAAAAAAACAACAACAACATCTTTTCGAAAGTACGAACATTTTTTCGAATGTTTCGAAATCTTTCGTAAGGGTACCAGGTTACGTAAGAAAAAAAAAACTGTCGTCGGTTCTGCAATCTTCACGAAGTTCCGAAATTTCTAAGTTTTTCAATGTGCAAGAAGTTTTTGAATGAACGAAAAAAAGGAACTTTCGAGAAGTTAAAACAAGAATCTACTTGACAACATCACGTTTCCGTAACAGTAAAAGTGCACCTCAACTCAAAAAATTCAAAAATATATATTTAACAGCATGAATAATGAATTCAAACAGTCCAACTCCCATCTTCATAGGATATTCTTTAGTTGAGATATAAAATGCTGAAGTTTATTTACTCAACTTAAAATAGTATATTGCACAATAATTTTTTATGTCATTGTTGTACTACTCAAAATTACAATCTTTGCATTTCTTTGTTTTCCTGAAAATTACTGCACCTTGTACCAAGGTGGGATAGAACTTTTACTCTTATGGGGTGATGTAATTAATTCAGCTTTCTCTGTGCAACATGGTATGCAAGCAAACAGGAAGTGTTCAAGGTCAAAACAACATTTTCAATTTTAAAGGGGGAACAAAGCAGGTAATGTGAGTAGTACAACAAGAAAGTAACAAATTATTGAGGACCAGACCAACTTGTTTCAAGTAAATAAAATTCATCATGTTATATCTCAGCCCAGGAATGTCCTGTGATGATGAGAGTTGGACTGTTAGAATTCATTTTTCATGCTCTTTAATATGTATTTTTGAATATTTTGACTTGAGGTACACTTTAATGACATGTGACATTGGCAAGGGCAAAAAACTTAAAAGTAGTGAACCGTCTTCAAGGTTTCTGTCATGTTGACCTTATGTTAAAAGAATACGTGTGCCTTGTAATGCTGTGATAACAACAATAGAAGCTCGTCATGTATGTCATTGCCTTTGCAGTGCGGCGGGGAAGAGGAGGGGTCGCTCTGGTACAATAATTATGTTTGCTGCTCGGCGGGGAAGAAGGGGTCGCTCTGGTGCAATCATTATGTTTGCTGCTCGGTGGGGGAAGAGGGGATCGCTCTGGTACAATCATTATGTTTGCTGCTCGGCGGGGAAGAGGGGGTGGCCCTGGTACAATAATTTTGTTTGCTGCTCGGCGGGGAAAAGGGGTGGCTCTGGTACAATCATTATGTTTGCTGCTCGGCGGGGAAGAAGGGGTCGCTCTGGTACAATCATTATGTTTGCTGCTCGGCGGGGAGCAGTTATTTCTGGTAAATTTCATATTTGAAGAGAAAAAACATTTTCACATGACTCCCAGCAGCCAGTCATGAAACTGGACAGTCTACTACACTTCTTCAATTTGGAATGACTGCTCCTGCCCTTTAAAGCAATAAACTGAGATTGTGTCTGGATGAGGGTGAATTTCAAGCAATTGTGGGAGGGGCTTAATTAAAAAGGTTAGGAGAATTGGTACTTTTTGGGAAGAGAGAATTGGGCCTTTAATATATATTTAGATATAGAGCTTTTACTGCACAGGAAGCTTTGGATTCTGGGTTTCCTGTAATGAAACTAAAAGAGTTGGGGGATTACTGAAGAATCTGCAATTCCTATATAGTATGATTGCACGGAGTATGATTGCACGACGTTAAGCTCCTTAAGGGAGCAGAACTCCTCCGGGAGTAAATGTTTGGTTTTCGCCCCTTGGCTCTTCACCAGAGAGTCGAGGGGACTTTAAGGAAAAAAAGTATGATTGCACGACGACTGAGTCGTTGTTGCTACATGTTATATAAGCCCTACGGACTGATACTCTCCGATGACATTTAAATAGTTTCCCAAAATTTGTTGTTCTTTTTAGACAAAATATTTCAAAATCAAGAGCTTTTATTGAAGAAAATTTTGAATTCTATCAAAGACAGTTTACGAAAATAGCCATATAGCTGCCGGTGCCTCTTGATGATGTGGTATATCACATATGGTACGGTACATATCCGATTTTGTCATTTTTTTTTTAGAGCTCGGAAAAGTTTACCAAACTGATTTACGAGCGAAACTAATGAATTCTACATTGCATTTTGCGTAATTTTTGTGTTTCTTTAAGATTTGGATAAAAAAAGGGGTTTTCAGACCCGGGAGGGGGGGGGGGGTCGGAAGCATGCTTCCGCCCCTCATTTTTCACTAGGGGCGCTGTCACTCTCTCCCCCGGCTTCCTACGCCTATGATGTGCATGTACAAAAATGTCATCTGTCCAGTGCATCTCTTGACTTTGATTATAATCAAATATCGTTTAGCAATAAAGAAAATTGCCTTTTCGATAAAATATACTTGCGTTGATAAGCCTATGCACCGAAATTCGGGGATGATCCTCTTCTACTACTCTGATGTTATCATTGAGACTCTTATTTTCTACACAATATGATGTTTTGCCTGAATAAAAAATCTGCCAAACAGTGCTCAGTAAAAGGCGAACTTTTACTCATTAACATAGTGTAGTTCCGGTAGAAAAACGCCTGCAAGGACCAAGTAGGTTGTTTGCGAAAGTACTTTCATTCAATGAACGAATCTGAAACCCAAGTTACAGTGTAAAGCAAATGCAATTGTGCGCGCAAGGAAATTTCTGTATTGAAGAAGAAAATGCTCCAGAAATTAGATGCTACATCAATCGCAAAATATATTGACTTGTCCACTGATTATAACAAGGTAAAATTGATTGCACTTATATTTTTCATGCCTTAAATATTGTGGGGGGGGGGGGCATTTGATATGATGTCCCCTCACCGACCCCAATTAACCCCCCATGATCCCCGCCCATGGGCAGCATTAAAGGACAGGAGCAGTCATCCCAAATTGAAAAAGTGTAGTAGACTGTGTAGTTTCATGATTGGCTGTTGGGAGTCATGTGGCAATGTTTTTTCTCTTCAAATGTGAAATTTACCAGAATTTACTGCTTGGTTTACCATGAATATGCAATAGTAAACTCTTACAATGTAATTAAAGATACTCTGAAGAGAAATGAGATGAAAATTGAGTTATTTAGCTTTTTCTTCAAAATAAGTTTTGGGGTACTGCTCTTTACCTATAACTGGGAGGAGGGAGGGCTAGTCTTGTTATCATTCGGCTTGAAAATTTTCTCTCATTTGCACGGAAGACGTTGGCTTTTTTTTACTCTATTTACACCATTGTTCACATATAACATGCTTTCAAAATTGTGAGATTTGCACTTTTCGGCTTTGGAAGCTACCCTCTCTAGTGCTGCCGCTAGTAAGCTGTAGGTAGGTGTCTACGCCTGAAAATTAAAAAAAAATAAAGGTAGTGAAAACTTACATGTTGAATGTATTGTGTCGCGATAAGAGAACCTTGATATGTGAATATTTTCCAGGAAGTGAAGAAGTTTATATCACGTGGAACCACCAGCACGACCAATATGATTAAATCAGCTGCCGCTAAATTGGTGATAAAATAGTTCATGGCAGTTCTTAGCTGTTTGTGTCTTATGACCATGAATAAAACGATTCCATTCGCTATGATCCCTACAATAGCTATCAGTGTATAAAGAACACATGCGACAAATGTAAAATAGTGCGTGAACAGTTGCAGCTGGAGTAAAGTTCCATTAGTGTCGTTGTAAAATGAAAGGTCCTCCATGATCCCGGCAAGCTGTTGTTTGTGATTCTTGTATTGGCAGGAAAGTCGTGAATGTGAGATTGCTGCTGACGAATGGCCTGAAATTCACCGATTGGTCTAAATGAATCTGATACGATTAGTATAGTACAGTTGTACTAAGCTACATATACACAAACACAAAACGTGTTCCAAACTTTGTGACAGCTTGAGGTTATTTCACTCATGTGCTAAAACGTCAGTAGTTGAAATGCCCCAAATCCTTTCAATCGAAATAAATTCACAGTCAGCGGACGACTTGTTGACTTAGGAGCATTCACACTGGGAGTGAATAGGCCAATGTAGAGACGTTTGATTACTGTATGTGACTATAGTCCGAGTAAATAGCAATGCAAACGACGTATTGAGAAAGTGTTTCATTCGATGAACAAGCTGATTGGATCGTACTTCTGTTACGAAATCGACTCCTTTTATTTGCGACAATGCAGTAAGTAGCTTACCGTACTGACCTAGCCATAGACCCTATACACAATAAGCTGAGGTCAATTACGGGTGAAAACATCCTATTGCCGTTGAAAGCTTCAAAACAACAACCTGGTTATCATGCAGAATGTATAAAATACTTGGAAATGTAGTGAATAAGCGAATAAACGGAAGATGAATAACTTGAAAAAAATATCTGCCACGAAGTGATCAATGTTCAGAGAACTACCGAAAGCGTGGTGGCGCAACGCAAATTGGTTGAAGACTGCAACTAATACCGGAGATGAGTGCCACCATTTGCGCACCGGGGGAGGGGAAGAGGATAGGTTCCTCAACGGGGGAGGGGAAGAGAGGACTCGAAAGGTTCCTCAACGCGGGGTAGCAACTCAGAACCCTCAGCTGGCAAATGCTAGGCCCATAAAAGGAAAACACCATTTGTTTTTCGCTAAGGTGTGCCAACTGGAAATTTTTGCCTTTCGTTAACAGGTATTTCAAAATTTCAAAAGATTTTTCCAAAAGTGGGAATTTTCTGAGAAAAACTGGGATTTTTGTAAGTAACTTGAAAACTTTCGGTTTTCTCCTTTTCCTCTATATGAGTAAAATATACAGAGGAGATCTTCAAGAAGACTTAAGTTCAGTGATGGAATTATTCTCACGAATTATGACATTTCGAGGACATTGGGAATTTACACTACACATTTTTTTCTTTTCTTTTTTTTTACGAAAATTTTTTACAATCTTGGACTTATATTGGAGAAAATTTGTAAATATATGTCAGGTTATTTAAAAAATATGTTTTTTTATTTTTGGTAAAAGTTGAAAAATTTGGGATTTGAAGAACTACCAGATAACTCGTCCTTCGTACCACTGGCAAAACCACTGTAGATGGAGGCGACGGAAGGAGTTTGCCAGAGGTTTATCCGCGCTCGGATTTTACATAAATAATAACTGAATATAGCTATTGTTGGCTTCTTTTTGTAAATATTTGAAATTTGGAGGTTACATCATGGAAGTTTGAAAAGTAGGCCTATGTTATATTTGCGAAAGAAATTTTCACATATTCAGTTTTTTTATTATTTTTTTTCTGTTTTAAGAATCTGCTATTCCTCGTTGTAAGATAAGTAAGAGCCTCTGGTATCGAATTAAATGATGGTTACATTTATCACAATCAGGTTACTAAGTTATATGGAGTTTTACGGCCCAGTTTCCAACCTATTGGTTCAAGTCGAGCCGACCACAGCCTTTTTCCAGTTGTGGCTCACTGGCTTGTTTTCCCTACCACATTGCTTATGCGGAGCATCACGCACAACGGTAGTAGGTTCCATTTTTAGAGTCTTTTTTTTTTTTTTTTTTTTTTTTTTTTTTTTTTTTTTTTTTTTTGAAGGAACGCTTTATTTCAACCTTCAAATACATATAAGCAAACAAGTATGTACAGAATTTTAAGAAATAAATATAATATTTACAAGTATTTACAAGTAATTTGCATAAACACCACGGCACTAACAAGTAATGATCATTTTATCATGGCAAAGGAAACCTTTCTTTTTGTGAAACAGACATGGGACGGAACAAAACTCAAAACAAAACCATAATAATTAGGTCAAAAATACAGAATAAGATTACATTACAGACTAAAGATTAAATTGTCATTTTTACAATTAACAAAGGATTTTCCTTTTAACCAGAGCTTGCAAAATTTTTTAGGAGAAAAACGACATCGATCTGCCAATACCCGATCTTTAATTTCTTTTACAATTATTGAGCGCATAACATTTGCAGATTGGTTCTCATATTGGAAAACATAAATGCATCTTGATTTCCAAATTACGAATTTTGTGATACAGAAAAAAAAACCAAAGTCGGTCAAAAACAATATCTGGTACATCAATACTAGGATAACCGTAAAGAAACAAGTTATCACTAAAAGCGTAATTATTACCAATTACACTGAAAAATACCCTTCTGACCCAACCCAGAATAGGGTTAATTCTCGAACAATACCAAAAAAGGTGAGCGGAAGATTCCACCTCGTTACAATGTGGGAAAGGACACCTACCATCACTTAAACCATATTTTAAAATTCTCTCACCAGTGTTTAATACTCCATGTGCCAGACGCCACTGAAAGTCACATAATTTGTTATGAAGTATATTAGCGAAAACCCGTTGCCAAATAGTACCCCAAGGACGGGATGGGTGCTTCTTGACCGCATGAATTTCAATATTGTCAAGAACAAGCATTTTTACAATATCTTTGGTTTTCTTACAAGAAAAGAAAAAGTTCCTATCAGACTGGGACACCTTTTTAATTGTGTTACAGGCACGACTAAGCGTGTTGGTACAAATGCTGCTGTTTGGTCTCGAGTTGGACCATATATCAGGGTAGACACTACGCAGACTACTAGCTATGAAGTAACGGGCGAGAAATAAATAAGTAGGTGGATCTGGATCACTTAACAAAGGAAAAATTGGCTTGATGAGTAATGCATCTAGTTTCAATCTGAAATTGTCCAACCCCAAGCCCCCATCATTTCTCTCCAGAGACACCACTTCACGAGTGACCAGTTCAGGTTTGTTTTCTCCCACAAGAAAGTGTAAACTGCCCTTTTTAAATCTTTTTCACAATCACTGGGGATCGGAAAACGGGAGCAATGAAATAAAACAAAGGATAAATGGCAGTATTAATAACGACAACCTTACCCAACAGAGTAAGGTACCTATTTTTCCACAAACGAAGGTTCGAGATTGCTTTCTCAAGTTTAATTAACCAGTTGCTCTTGATAGCTTTGTCGGAACCATACATTATACCAGTAATTTTAATTTCTTCGTTGCTCCACATAATATCAACTGGGATGTCTTGATACTTAAACTTTCCCAGTTTTAATCCAAAGGATTTGTTCATATTAATGGAAGCACCAGTAGCTTGGTGAAACATATTGAAAACCTGGAAGAAGTGGTTAATCTCATCTACAGAGGTCGCCACACATGTGGCATCGTCTGCGTATTGCAGAAACTTAACATTACATCTTTCGCTACTTGGAATACGGAAACCGCTAATCTGGTTACATTGCTCAATATACCTAGCTATTGGCTCAATAAAAAGAACATACAAGGAAGGGGAAAGGGAACAGCCCTGTCGGACACCCTAGAAATATAGATAGGATTAGAAAGCTTACCATTAATAAGTAACCTGCTGCTAATACTGCTGTATAAAATAGAAATCCACTTTCTAAAATTAATACCAAAGTTAAGTTTTTCTAAGATTTTTATAAGAAAACACCAGTTGACTTTATCGAAAGCTTTGTGCTGGTCAATTGAAATAAGTGTACATCCGTCATTCTTCAAACAACAATAATCAATTATATCTCTAACAATTAACAAGTTAGAATGAATTGAGCGACCAGGGATAGCACAGGCCTGAAAAGGGTTAACAATGTCAGGAAGAACTTTGGAAAGCCTTATCTGCAGAACTTTTGCAATGAGTTTGTAATCGCAATTCAACAAGCTGATAGGCCGCCAATTCCCAGGGTCTAAAAGATCACCTTTCTTTGGAAGCAGCGTGATAACTTCCATGGCTTGAGAATGGGTAAGGGAGCCCTTGGAAAAACATTCGTTAAAAACTTTGACTAAGTCCGTACCAAGAATGTCAAAAAAATTCAAATAAAATTCATAAGGCAGACCGTCAATTCCGGGAGATTTGTTCTTTAAAACAGAATCGAGGGCCTCTTTAACCTCAGAAAGCGTAATTGGTAATTCCATACTCTCTTGCTGTTGATGACTTATCTGAGTATTCAATGAGTTAATGAAAAGATCCTGTGCACTTGCATTAGTGGAGTGCCCATCGGCCGAAAACAGATTACTATAAAATTGATGAAAGACCTTAAAAATTCCATCTTCTGAGTTAAGCTCATTGCCCTCATCATCACGGATACTGTGAATAAGTTTCTTTGACCACATTTCCTCTCCTTCTTAAAGAAAAAGGCAGATGGCCTTTCTCCATCTTCTAGGAATTTAGCCCTGGACCTTATATAGGCCCCTTTCAGCTCATTTTCTAAAATACGATTAATTTCATCACTTGCAGAATTGCTACACAACAGTTGAAGATCCTTTAAATGATCTCTTCTTTCCTTAGCTATTCTAACACTGTGTTTAACTGCTAGGCTTTTAATTTTACCTTTTATGTTGTCCCACCACTCTAGCAACGAGCTAAAACCGGGTTTAAGGGAAGACCACAACCGATAGTGAAAGCGTAAGTCCCTGCAAAAAGACTCGTCACTATTGAGCGTGGCATTATACTTCCAGTACCCCTCCCACTCTCCGTGACAGCTGTGAGGTGTAAGCAAACATAAACTGGATTGTGATCAGAAAACGGAAGACGAGGAGAGTTAACATTGGTGATCGTGAAATTATTAGGAACATAGATTCTATCAATCCTGGAACTTTGGTTGTGGTTTTTACGAAACCAGGTATGACCCGGTTGCAAAGGATAAGTTGACCGGTAAACATCAGTGAGGTTATACAGTGAAACTAGGTCATTAATCTCAGCTCTCCCAGTAAAACATCTATTAGCCGATGCATTGGAACTATCAATGTTTTCCATCACACAATTAAAATCCCCGCCAAGTACGAGGGGGTAGTTCCCATTTGCAAAGGATACAACATTATCAAGATACTCCTTCCTTTCAGAAGGATTACACGGGCATGAATATTACAAATGCGAAATGATATACCACGAATAGTACACAAAGGGAAATGCAACGTCCTATTGAGTCCCTCTTAACTTGCAAAATATTCCAATTAAGCCTCCCATTAAAGGCAATGGCGACACCCCAGAAAGATTAGAAAAGCTTGGAGAGTAAAACACAGGACCACCCCACTTGCTTTTAAATACTTCATAATCTTTGGCTGAAGACAGATAAGTCTCTTGCAAGAGAAAAATATCAATGTCAAAAGTCTTACCCCACTGGATTACCTTGAGCATTTTGAGGTATCTCTAAGACCATTAACATTGTAAGTAGCGATTGTCAATCGAAGCATTGGGAAGAATAAATACAGGAGCAAATATAGCAGTATGATCCTCATTTTGCCTTCAAGAAGAAATTATCAAAATACTCAGACTTTCTCTCCGTAATAAAATCAGGGTGGGAGGCAGCAATATGTTGTATCCACATCCTTGGTGAAGCACAGACCTCCTTACAAGCCTTCTTGGCACAGGGATATTTCGGAGGCTTCATCCTAGGATGAAATTCTACCAGATGAGATAGTAGACAATCATATTTACAGAAAACTTCCTTACAACCTTTTGAAGGACACGAATGCCAGGGTTCTTCTTCTAGAAAAATCTGTAACATTTTGATCGATTCCTTTGGTTCTTCAGCAGGAAATCTGATACGAGATCTGGATCTTTCAAGACGCTTTCTGGTGTCGGGGTAAGAGGACGACTTCGGGTTACCTTCACAGGCAACTTCGTTACCGGCCTGATTATGACTTCAGCACCTCAGTCCAATTATTGCTGGACTCCTCCATAGACTCAACAATCTGACTATCTTCAAACGTCTCTTGAGACTCCTCCATAGGCTCAACAACACGACTATCTTCCATTGCAGTCTCTTGGGAGCTAAAGTTTACAGCTGGTCCAGAATCTAGTGTCAAAGAAAACTGGGATTTATCCGCACTCTTCTTATCAGCTGTCCCAACTACGGAAATCTCTGGCTGACTGTCAGTTCCCACTGCTATGGGGACGTCATCACCTGTTTCGGCATTCTCTGGGACTTTTTCCATTCCATTGTCCCTACTGCTCTGGGCGTCCTCCACACAAGGATTTTGGCTAGACGTCAGTTCATTATCCAACTGGGCCTCGCCACTCACCCAAGTCAAAGGGGTGGGCTTAGTCTTATTAGCAAAAGACAAGGGGCACATGCGGAAACTATGTCCAGATTTGTCACAAATAGTGCACTTTACCTCAGACTGACAATCTCTGGAGGTATGCCCGACCTGTTGACATTTGTAACACATGATTTTATTACAGTGGCTAGCCTCATGACCAGATTCATTACATTTTAGACAAGTTCTGGGCTGCCCTCTGTAACGGACGCAACAATTTCTTCCCCCGATACGAAGAGAAGACTGTCAGTCTTTAGTTCCATCTGGTATTGTCGAATACCGTTAAAAACATTCGGATACTTTTCGTAAGTCTTAAACCGGCCCATCAAAACCTTTCCATATCTCCCAAGCACATACCTTACAACATTATCGTTTACCTCGTGCGGCACGTGCAACACAGTTACAAGCGTAGTGGAACCCGTATACATGCTAGAGGTGCATCCTTTAAGAGATGAAACGTTAGGCCACAACCGTCTCTTCACTTCACCACTCTGAAAAGTCACATCCCACATTCTTCCTGGTAATTCTTGAACGGCAATCAAATCTTTGCTTACATTAACGCCACATTCTTCCAACAAAACAAAAATACTCTTTGCTTGGTCTGCAGAATCAAAACGAATCTGAATAGACTGGGATCGATATGGTTGATGCGTATCCGCCATATTGAACTTTTATTTCATTAGTAGGTTCCATTTTTAGAGTCTTTGGGATGACTCGACCTGGGAATGGAACCCGGGCCTTCCGCGTGAGGGGCGGACGTTCTTACCGTTAGACCAAACACATAATCAGGTGCAGCTCCAAGATATTTAGATAGGTAGGGGCAAAGCATGAGTTGAGTGACCGCCGTCCTGAGCGAGGGGTACTACTCCCCTTTAAATTTTTTTCAGCTACCGAAAAACTTTAGACGGTGCTTTTTGAAGTCGTATTTCGTAAAAAATGGGCTTTTTCAGGCAAGCTTACCTTTAATTTCGAGCGACTACAGTTTTTCTGTTTTTACAATTGCTGACGATTACTTAAAAGGCTTGCTTTAGCGTTGCATATGAGTAGATTTCGCAAAATATACCTTATGCATTGACGATACACTGACGCCCTCCTCGGGGGTAAAACGATGGAACGCGTGGTCGCACTCATTAGAACTGACCCTGCAAACTATGCGCGTATTCCACTGGTTGACAAATCAGCTGCCTGCATTTATGCATTAATGGGTGTTGGTTTGTTTTGCCCCTAAAGGAGGGCGTACCTTTTTGCTCTATGACAATTAAAAGCATAAGGTCTATACTTTCCTTTAAATGGAAAACTTTACGCATACTTCTGCGTGACGAGAAAACCAACAGGCTGCTTGGTTCCCCGTTGTGGGATCATGAGAAATTGTTCGTGCATATTTAAATGCATATTTTAAAAAGAATAGTACAGAGCCAACGTTATTTTTAATATGTTAAGAAGCAACGTATTCTAACCATTCAGGTAAAATTTCTTTTGATTTTCAATGTTCGGTTCTCGAAACATTAGCTATTGAATGTGGCAAATTGTCCATATAGAATTAACTTGAAGCAAGCCGGTGTGATGTCATGGATTCTCATTGATGACCAGGATTGTTTTTCTTCATAATTTATCAACAGTTTTTTGCAACTTAACTCTGATATATCAGTATATTGGTCCCATATATTTGAATCCTGAGCAATTGAACTTAAAAACCTTATATGCCTTAGGGGAAAGATAGTAACCCTAATCAATTCAAGCTCAAACTGATAGGATAAATCAAGAAAATCAAATCATGGCCAACAATGTGAATTCATGACATCAATCATGCTTGCTTCAAGTTCACCTTTTTTATTGAAAAATTTCTCATCTTCAACTGCTATCTCGAGAACCGAAGATGAAAAATGAACGAAACTTTCACCAGAATGCTTAAAATATGTTCTTCTCTAACATATCAAACATAAATTTGGCTTCGTATTAGTCTTCTTTTTGAGTAACCTGAGACACCATTGACATTGAACCATGAATGGACATGAACTCGCAAATGAGTCATTTTGCGTTCAATAAATGTTCAATATATAGAATTCCGCGATGAAGAAGTATGCCTAACGTGTTGTGGAGTTCAGTGTAGGCCTACTTTTCAAATTTATAATGTACCGAAATATCAAGTATTAATGTTTTCCTAAGACATTCATTTGCTGTTTGTTTTAAAATGACTCGGAAGTGATCCGCGCTTCCACCCTAATGTCTTGGCCTCCATGCTTACTAGGTATTTCAACCTCGTCAACTTTCTGCTGCTATGTAGCCTAAAACTACTTTGGGGTAATTTGGGGCTTAAAGGCTTACTGTTTTAGTCCCTAGACCCAATGGCGTTTTTTCCTAACTCGATATGAGCATACCCCTCGCATCCTCTTCTCTTCTTTCTTCTTCTCTTTCGCTTCCTCCTTTCCTTCTTTTCCCTTCTTTTCCTTCTCTTTTTACATTTTATTTCGAAAATACGGGACGGCCGCTCCCTGGCTTCTGTGGCGCGGCCTCTTCGGATTAAACCTCTCGACGATATAGGGTCATTGGTTCTTATGAGCTAAAATTTCCGACGGAGGCCAACCATGCCCACTTCCGTTGACCCTACGCTTGATGAAGGTGCAATGTAGTCAGGGGTTCCCGTTTCATGCCCCACCCATTGTTTACCTGCTTTCTTTTTCAGGGTCTTGTTCGTATACTTTTACACTCTGCAGATCTTCTTTTGCTATCTGGGCCTTAAGAAAACTTTAAAAATTTCTGGCATCTCCGGACCGGACCGGACTCCGTTTTTATCACGCTCTCTTGACTCTAGACGATCATTTCGGTGCAGCAAGTAATTCGTTTTAGTAATTCGTTTTAGTGGTTATGCACATCCTCCCAAATAGTCGGGATAAACAAACCCATTCCGCACCTACAGCACGTTTTCCAAAATTTGAGTTTATATAGAAAATTTGGAGAAATCAGTTTTTCTTTATCCATCCATTATGTAAGGAGGGATCTCAAGAGTGGTTTGGTGCACTGGATTGTATCTAAATTGCCTTTTGGTGCAATTTTTATCTGCCGTAAAAATTTGCGTTTTAAACTGCCGTGAAGTAGGTACTGAGACCCCTTCTTTCGTTCGACTTGGCTAGACATTTGGATAGTGTTGTGTGCACGTACTGAGTAAAAAACAAGGAAGCAATGTACGCTACGTGTTGAGCTCGCTTTGTATATCCCACGCTGTGTCCCACAATTCCATCGGGCAACGAATTTCCGAGCTCGCTTATTGTGATGTTTTTATTTTGTTTCTTTGTCTATGTTCCACCTAGTTGAGCAGAACTTTAGATCAAGGTGAAGCATCATGGGAGTGTGGATTCGATGGAGCTAGTGACACCAATCTAGCGGCGTCTACGAACTTTTTTTTCAGTTTCCAGAAGGATAACCTTCTTGCCGTGGTTGGGGGGGGGGGTGAGTGTCTCGATGGCCCCAAGGGCTATAACGGCCGGACTGAAAGCTTCTGGCAAGGTTACCCAAGCCGGTAGAGTCCTGACGAAGTGTGATCCACCGGCCCTCCAGGTTTGGAGGTTGGACACAGGGCTAACAACCCTGCCCTGTGAAAAACTTTTGTTACGGAAACGGCTACGAAGGAAGGACCGTATAGCCCGGGTATATAAAAATTCTACTGCTCTGGGGATGGTTGAATACTTCCTACGTAGAGGACAAAAATCACTTAACACCATGTGTATGTGGGATTTGGAAATTTCAGGCCATTTTCTTTTAACCAGTAGAGTGCAAAATGAGCCGAGTGGGACCATGGTCCTCACCTCTGTTCGGAAACACGTTCGAAAGCAGTGTGGTCGAGCAACTGACCGGTGCTCCTTCCTTTTGTTCGTCGTGTGTGTTTAAGCATGCTCAAATTGTGCACCATTTTGCATCTCAATGCTTTTTTAAATGGGGTGGGTACAATCTCTACCTTAGCCTCCTTCTTGTGAACAACGAAAATCTAATACGCCCCAAGAGCTTTCTTGAGGGATTATCCTGACTGACAGCATGGTCTAGTGGTTAGAGCATCAGACTTGCAGTAGGGAGGTCGGTAGTTCGAGTCCTGACCGGGTTATATCGAAGACTTAAAACGGAACCTACATTTCCGTTATCATGGGCGTCCGCAGAAAAAAAATCGGGGGGAGGGCAAAATTTCTAGGGGGCGAAACCTCTGAGTCACCATGAATTGACACGAAGCGTGCGAAAATTTCGGCCCGAATGGGGGATACTGCACACTTTTCCCCCATGAAAACAAACCTTCAGGTTCGGAAACTATGTAAAGTTCGGTATGCTATTATGAAAACTTCTTTAATAGAACGGAAAACTAAAATATCAAAAAAATCCTCCCTTCAAGATGTAACATAAAACCGTATCTCTAAACATAGAAGGAAACGTATGAGTGTGGTTTCACAGTTCTATACACCCTCCGATGGAGTAACTAAATCATGAACATATCACACAAATGCACCAGTATCCTCAATCGCCTTCGAAAGTGATCATCCATAAGTCTATTTCTCTGTTTGAAATAGAAGGTAAGTACGGTATCCATTTCTTACAAACATATTCTGATAAGGTGAACTTTACATGCAGTGAAAGAATATATACTGATATTCTGTCGGTCCAACATCCGGGAATTTGCGTGACCTGGTTCATGAAAACTTCAGCTGGAGTGAAAACAACGACTGTCTGGCAATGATTGCAGTACACGTATGTTATTGCCAGAGCCTCAGGTTGCACGATTGTGGGCCTTACTGGCAAAGTTTCTTGAGACCAAGGTTGAAAAGAAATCTCAGAATTTCAATTACGTCAGGCGAATGCGAAAATATTGGGTTCCTGTGCGCAAAACACTCGCTTACGAACGGCGAGAAACCCATTCTTTTCGGAGTAGGCCTATTGTGCGAGATTGGCTATTGCGTTTACAGGCCATCTCGTTGAGAAAACCTTTTTTTCGCCGCGAAAAGTTCTCGTACGACCATCTGATCATGAAAACTGGATATTTCAATAACCAGAATGCAAAAATGCATTGAGGTTTCGATGATACATACATGCTCTTTTCAATAAAATGCTACATTTCTTGTAACAACTGGTGACCCAAAATAACCTTTGTCTCCACCTGTAAGTGACTGGTTTTTCTTTTAACCAAAACATTTCTCTATTCAAAAAGCCAAATTTCATACTGTGCCTTAAGATATTCTGCAAACAAGGTTTTCAGAGTTTGATGCCAGGTGATACCAGATGACCATTGACCTCCACCAAAAACAACAAGTACAGTACTTTCAACTCACCATAACACATCCACATGCTAATTAGGAAATCCATCCAAGTTTCCTACCTTGAGATATCCCATTTTGAAAAGTTATTCAAAGTTTGACCGATCATGACCCCAGATGTCCTTTCACCTCTACAAAAAAAAAAAACCTTATACAGACCATCTCCTCACCATAATTCATTTACATACTAATTTTGTAATCCATCCACCTTTCATACCTTGAGCTATCCTAAACAAGTTTTTCTGAGTTTGACCCCTATGACCCCAAATGACCTTTGACCTCCACCAAAATTTATTGGGTTATTTCTTACATCATAACGCATCAACATATCAAGTTTGAAATGAATCAGTTTCCTACCTTGAGATATAGTGTAAACCAGGATTTCGGGGTGTGACCCCAAATGACCTTTGACATCCACGAAAATAAATTGGGTTCTTTCTTACATCATAACGCATCAGCCTATCAAGATTGAAATGAGTCCAAGTTTCCTACCATAATGTATCATGTAAACAAGGATTTCAGGTTTTGACCCCATGTGACCCCAAATGACCTTTGACCTTCACGAAAATAAATTGGGTTCTTTCTTACATCATAACGCATCAGTCTATCAAGATTGAAATCAATCCAAGTTTCTTACCATGATGTATCACGTAAACAAGGATTTCAGGTTTTGACCCCATGTGACCCCAAATGACCTTTGACCTCCACGAAAATACATCGGGTTCTATCTTACATCATAACGCATCAACATATAAGGTATGAAATTGATTCAAGTTTTCTACCATGAGATATCATGTGAACAAGGATTTCGGGGTTTTGACCCCAAATGACCTTTGACATCCACGAAAATAAATTGGGTTCTTTCTTACATCATAACGCATCAGCCTATCAAGATTGAAATGAGTCCAAGTTTCCTACCATAATGTATCATGTAAACAAGGATTTCAGGTTTTGACCCCATGTGACCCCAAATGACCTTTGACCTCCACGAAAATACATCGGGTTCTATCTTACATCATAACGCATCAACATATAAGGTATGAAATTGATTCAAGTTTTCTACCATGAGATATCATGTGAACAAGGATTTCGGGGTTTTGACCCCATGTAACCCCAAATGACCTTTGACCTCCACCAAAATCAATAGGGTTCTTCCTCCCATGCTAACGCATCAACATATCAAGTTTGAAATTAATCCAAGTTTTCTACCATGAGATATCGTGTAAACAAGGATTTCGGGGTTTGACCCCACGTGACCCCAAATGACCTTTGACCTCCACCAAAATCAATAGGGTTCTTCCTTACATCATAACGTATCCACATATCAAGTATGAAATTGATCCAAGTTTCCTACCATGAGATATCGTGTAAAAAAGGATTTCAGGGTTTGACCCCATGTGACCCCAAATGACCTTTGACCTCCACCAAAATCAATAGGGTTCTTCCTGACATCCTAACGCATCAACATATCAAGTTTGAAATTAATCCAAGTTTTCTACCATGAGATATCGTGTAAACAAGGATTTCGGGGTTTGACCCCACGTGACCCCAAATGACCTTTGACCTCCACCAAAATCAATAGGGTTCTTCCTTACATCATAACGTATCCACATATCAAGTATGAAATTGATCCAAGTTTCCTACCATGAGATATCGTGTAAAAAAGGATTTCAGGGTTTGACCCCATGTGACCCCAAATGACCTTTGACCTCCACCAAAATCAATAGGGTTCTTCCTGACATCCTAACGCATCAACATATCAAGTTTGAAATTAATCCAAGTTTTTTACCATGAGATATCGTGTAAACAAGGATTTCGGGGTTTGACCCCACGCGACCCCAAATGACCTTCGACCTCCACCAAAATCAATAGGGTCCTTCCTTACATCATAACGCATCAACATATCAAGTTTGAAATTAATCCAAGTTTCCTGTCTTGAGATATTGTGTAAACAAGGATTTTGACCTTTGACCCCCTGTGACCCCAGATGACCTTTGACCTCAACCAAAATAAATAGGGTTCTTCCTCTCAGTATGGGGTATCTGTGTACCAAGTTTGAGAACTGTCAGATCTTCCCTTCTCAAGATATCGTGTAAACAAGCAAAGTGTCACAAACACACACACATACACACATACACACACACATACACACGCACATACACACATACATACACACACACGCCATCATGAATGCATAGGTTTCTCTTTTCATCGAAACCAAAAATACTGCACGCTGTTTTCAAGGCACATTTACACAGAAAACCTCTATGTCTGCACTGTTGCTGTACTGCGCGACCACAACTGTTTCCCTCCAACACGTCACGTGACTGACTCACCGGATGTGACTTTTTTTAGACCGACAGAATACCGGTAATATTTAAATGCCATCAAAATTGCAAAATATTTTTGTCATAATGCACGACGCGCCGTAATGTTCTTTTCTGAAAGGTTTAATTCTGTTAAAACTTGGGTTTCTGCTATCTCTTGAGTTTCATTACAGGCCTACCGCAGTTTAAGCGCCACACGGTTCTAACAGTGATTTTCACTTTAATTTTTATTTCTTCCGGTTCAGTTTAATTGACTTTCTCTCAGTCTCTTTATAAAAAAATATTTCAATTATTTCATTCAGAAAATGACTGATGACCATAAACAATTACTAAACATTTAGGCCATCATTAAGAATACCGTACTTAAATTCAGAAAATGACGCACTAATGATTATGAACAGTTAGGCCTACCTAGAAGTGATTATAAACGGTGTACACAAAAATATAAATTGATTCATTATACAACTAGGGCCTATAAAGAGCCCGAGGAGTGTCGACAAGGAACTTTAAATCCTCTGATGTGCACCATCACACCTTGAAATAACTAAAAATTACTACGGGAATGGAAGATGTACAATAGCCTATATTGAAATCAATGATATTCAATGACAGTGGCGTAGCTGCAGGGGAGATTGTCCCCTGTCTCTAAAGAGGGAAAAAATGCCATTTGTGACATGCGAGTCAGTCAACAAAGTGTGGTTTTCCCAACTCTAAATTCCTAATTCTCTCCGACAAAAGCTCCATTTTGTAATTATTTGTTTTAAATATGAAAAATTTTCCGTGCGCTTCTCGCGCAGAAATTTTCAGTTACTGCTGGCAATCGTTTTCTTCATAATTAATCAGTTGATAAACTTCTCTGCACTTTGGAAATGGCAAAATCACCAGATCATTAAGTGATATCGGCAACTATAGTGCTATTTTCATGAATTTCTGTCATTAAATTCCAAACATTTATAGCTCTTAACTCTTAATGTCGTCGTACAGCCTCAATTTTTAGGTCTTAGATGACACTGTCAGCTGGTCAGACTGTGTAGCAACAGCAATCTTTGGTACCTGTGCAATCTCAGTCTTGCCAAGATGAGATATACAATTTCTTCAGTTATCTCAAACTTTTCACATTGCCTTATATAGGGAACCCAGAATCCAAAGTTTTCTCCAATACAGTAACAAGTTCCACATTGTCAAAACTTTGCTGAACGAGAGAAGAAATTTCGGCGCGCTTTGCGCACCGCAAATCGCGTTCCCAGAGAAGAGGCATTCACACCTAAATAAAAAATTCGAAAATTTGGGTGCTTGTCCCAACCACCCCCACCCCCAGAAAAAATTCTTGCTACGGCACTGCTCAATTATTTTCCTTTCACTCGATTCAGAAACTTAAGCCCCTTTTAGGCAATTAGACAACTTCTACTTTTCTATACTACTTTTTACGATAGGTCTTTCTACATTTTTATGAATAATTCTTCTGACAGTTGCTATGATACCACGTTAAATAACACGGAAAGGGCTATTTCCGGTGATTTCGGGCGTATTTTTGGCCGAAATTTTCTTTGCATGCTCCGTGCCTCCACTAGATAGTGACACTCACTTTATACCCGCACTTTCAAAGACGGATTGCCGCCCATGCAATACACCACCAAAAACACGAGCATACGCCAGCTATTCACGCACAAACAAATATGCATACACATTCACTCTGAGACACACACACACACAAAACAGAGCATTAAATGGAGTAAATGAAGCATGTATTATTGCTTTAAAGGCTCAAAATTGACGTTTTTTATAAGCCATAAAGTCATCTGTACACTAAAATGATACATTTTGCTTATTTGGTTCTGTTGTTTTTAAATATGCCCGTATTATTGGTAAACGATATGTTGCCCCTCCCCCCCCCATACTTTCATTGGTGGGATTTACCCCTGCCCCCCCCCCCCCGCAGGATCGACACCCCTGCTTCATTTTGGTTGTTGTGCCTTACCCTTCCCTATCCTCTTCGTGCCGAGTGGCAAATAAGGCATTCACAATCTTTTCTCAAACTACTGTATACCTTGTCTGAAACATAGCTTTATCCAAGTTCTTCACCCAAGATCCATCCTTTCAATTTCTACCATTCTCCGCCATGTTGTTTTTGGTCTGTCGCCTCTTCTTTTATAACTTCAGGTGCCACGTCAATGCAGTCATACAGTAGCTACACTATCATTCCTCAAAACGTGTCAAAACCAATTCCACCTTCTTCTTTTCACTTCAAGGTTGTTTTTTACTTGAGTTGTGTCATTGAGTTCATCACTGAAGATGCATATTTGGCCCCAAAATTTGCATAATTCTTTTAAGCATTGGGATATTGGAATAAATCCAGTTTCTTTTCGTCATTTCTGTTCATTTTCCAGCTTTCACAAACATTAAAAATTTCTGTTGAACACTACAAAAATTGAAGTTTTGGTTAGAGTTGAGTAGTTGACTGCCTTTAAACCGAAAAAATCTTGTGTTGATCCCAACATAATCGACTTTTATGTTCCCTCTTTTTTGTTAAGGCCCGGTTCTAACCAATTGGTTAAAGTCGAGCCGACCACGGCCCTTTTTCAGTTGGAGCTCACTTACTTTTTTCCAGTCAAAACGTCCATAGACCAAAACGTTTCCGCTTTTTAGCTGCCAAAACGTCCGAGCTTTTTGCCAAAAACGTCGCATTCCACTGTTATATAGGACGTCAAATCGTCCCCACTTAGAGACTTAGGACATGAATTCAGAAATCAAAATTAAAACTTTGATTTGGAAACTTGAAACAAACTTGAAGGCAAATTAAATAAAAAGGTAAGAATAAGGATCAATTCCAATAAAGTTAGGCAGCTGAGGACTAGTGTAATATTAAGCCTAGACATGTTATAACTTAGTTCAACTTACTAACGAACGTAAAACTAACTTGTGACCTACTTCTAACTGTTTTATCAGTCTTTCAACTGACGAAGGTAGCAATTCAGACAAACACTTGGGAATTAAACATTAAATGTAATTATTCCAACAAACTTCCATTTCATTCCAATTACTGTAACAATCAAAATTATTTGAACAATAGAATACTGTAAAGTAAGATATAACTTAGAAAAGATAAAATTCTACGGTCATTTTGGCAAGGGAAGGTTCTGACCAAAAGCGAGGACGTTATGGTAAGGGGACGTTTTTACTGGTAAGCGTTTTCCCTAATCCTCTGTTTATACTGAGAACCAAGCACGATAGTGTGAGGTTACATTTTTTAAGTCTTCGGTATGGCCGGCCAGGACTTGAACTCCAGATCTCCCGACTGCAAGTCCGGATGCTCTAACCACTTAACTACGCATGCTCTGCTCAAACGTTCCCTGTGGACTCTGGATAGCACCGGAATCTGTGGTGCAACAGTACCTTTTTTTCATTCTGAACATTTTAAACTTCTTAAAACTCGGGTTGGTATGTGCATAAATGAATGGGTTGGTAGTACTGCCCAAATATGCGAGTAATCGAAGGACAAAACCCTAAACTTCGATTAATCGCCACTGCGCTGGCGATACCGGTAACGTGTGTTCGCGAACAAATAGCCACGTTTGTAAACTTTGTATTGGCGCCCAGCTGAGAAAAAATACAAGGATAATAATAAAGACCATTTGAATCAATCTTCGCATTAGCACATAGGTAGGGTCCGCGTTGAAGATAGCCGAACGTTTATTCTGTAGATGATAGCGCCCTCTTCTAAAAGATAGGATGATGCTTGTGTAGCAAAACACGATGACGGAGAACGGGAGCAGAAATATAAAAACCATCTTCAAAGATGCGAAAAGTTTGGTTGTAGCAGGAATAATGGTAGGTTCGTAACCCCCCTTATGAACAGTCAATACACCAAAGAAGAGTGGGATGTACAGCAAAGCAGACACTGAAAATAAACAAAAAAAAATTGGTTAATATCAGAAATATTTCGATTGCTAAAAACCTTATTTTTGATTCCTTGCCGAAGGAAGGCAAGGAATCTATGCGATGGTGATGTCGTTTGTATGTGTGTGTGTGTGTGTATGTGCATGCGACGCTTTTGCTTGTAAATACGACATCTCAAAGAGGATAAGTGTAACTTATTTCATATTTGGTGTAGGGTTGGACTTGTGAAGTAAATGATCCTTACTGTTTTTTTGGTGGAGGTCAAAGGTCATTTGGGGTTACGAGAGGTCAAAACCTTGTTAACATGGAATCTCAAGAAAGGAACATGCGGCTATCCTCATATTTGGGTGCGGTTGGCCATACTGAGTAGATGATCCGTATCAATATTTGGAGATCAAAGGTCACTAGAGGTCAACAGGTAAATTCCTTAGAAATTGCTTGTAAACAAAATAAAGGGTAAGTGTGACTACGCTCATATGTGGTGTGTGCGTTGGCCATATTAAGTACATGATCCCTACTGTTTTTGGTGGAAGCCAAATGTTATGTGGGGTCACGATAGGTCAACTCAAGGGTCAAAACCTTGCATGTAAACATGATATCTCAAGAAAAGAACATGTGACCGTTCTCATATTTGAGTGTGTGGGTTACCCGTATTGAGCGAAAATCCCTATTATTTTTGGTGGTCAAAGGTTATGTGGGGTCAGCAAAGGTCAAAGTCTGAAAAACTTTTTATGCATCTTAAGAAACGCAACTATCAGCTGCCGTGCAAGTCTGAAACCTTGTTTACACGATATCTGAAGGCAGGAAGCTTGAACATATTTAATGGACATGACACAGCATGTCCATTATTGTGGTTGGTCGCGTTTTCTGATGATCACGTGACCACATTTCTTTCGTTCAGTTTATCGGACGACTCCCATCAAGAAACAAACCGATCTTTTGGGAAAAGATTTGTACAGCAAAGGAGACGGGTATGTGACAAGGTTGTGTGAAAAATGTCGCTAATTACGAAATGCGGTACATTTTCCCCCAAATAATCGACATTTAAATATTAAGTAGGCTAATATTAATATTAAGTAGGCTAATAGTAATATTAAGTAGGCTAATTTTAATATTAAGTAGGCTAATTTTAATATTAAGTAGGCTAATATGCCTGTTGCTTTACATATTACGCAGTCATGAACGAGGGATGCTGTCCTACTTTGGTCTGTATTTTCAACATCACTATTTAGTAGGACTGTTTGGTCACCTAATTTACTTTAAATTTGATTTATGAAGTGATTATAAAGACAACTGTATAAATTTGAAAACATTCGTAAAATTTTCTTGTGGCAATTCCCCCGGAATTTCGGCGGAGCGTCATGCTACTACGATGTCTCCGTTTCAACAGCATTTAGTGAAGGAATGTACAAAATGTGTACGGTACAGCCGGGTTTGGCGCAGCGTTCAGCAGAATAAAGTCATTATATGTACGGTCCATTGCGATCGTGTACAAGCAATATGTGACCGATTGAACGAAGTTTCCTAACGTGTTTAAGGCAAATGTTCGTAAAAACAAAAAGAACTTCATCTAATGTCGTACAGAAGGCAAAGTGCAACCTCACGTTTTCGATGCAAATCTCGTATTTTACCATACGTATAAACCATTATAGGTTTTCGATTGGCATTAGCCAGCTGAGGTCAAACGTAAACTTAGCTGTAGTGTACATTAACTGCACGTACATTCGCAGGTTAACTTTATTCCGGGCAATTATTCTAAATCAGAGCCAAATTTAGTAGTACTGTACACTTGCTGTACTTTGGTCGGACAGGTTTGTTAACCCTCGATCGGTGGGAGGTAGGGAATTACAACAAGTGTCTTCGCACGGGTACTAAAATAGGACCCGGGTACCTAATCGCCATACCCGTCGGGTACCCGGTGTTTCGGTGACTAAAAGAATAGAACATTTTGTTAGGTATGTTCAATATTAGACATGCAAGATAATATTTACAGCTGTTTTGGATAGGTAGCGATCACATTCCCAAGCTCAAAAACATTTAATTTGCCATAAGGTTTAAAGTCTCTTATTGTTTCAAAACAAAATGACAAGTAAAAGAAAGGAAAAACCGAAAAAGAGCTATTGTTGGAGCACCTATTGTGCCTTAAACACCACTAGTGAACAACCTTCACCCCTATTTTAAGTGTATTTAGTCTTAGTGGAACGACCGGTCGCGTAGTGGCCATTATACAAAGAAACGTAACAGAAAACATTCAAATAAGAAAATGAGTAGGCCTACTTTCCAAGTCCTCTATCAATTTGATATTAAATTTTGGGACGCTTCCCTAAAAGCAAGCATTCAAGAGCTCGAAGTTTCTCCTTTTGAAACACCGGTTAAAAACATCAACCAATCAGAGCCCTGAATTATGGTATTCTCTTGCACGTCCAAAATTACTGATTGTAAACAAAGACGTCATGCTCGTGAACTTTTTTCACATTAATGCACGTTGGAATTTTCACTTCAGGGCTATGTACGTTCTGACGTAGCTAGCCTCATGTTTACATCCGGACATGGTAACATAGCTTTTACCATAGTTAAAATAGTGTAATAACTACGCTTTTCACATAAAATTCCTAGTCTGTGCGAGCGCCAACTTGGGGCAAAATAATGAAATATGTAATGGCTTGTTTCAAAATCGTTTTTCGTGAATGTCTACGGTGTCATTACAGAGGTGTCTCTGTACTTTATAGAGAGCGGCAAAGTGTTGATTTGCGTAAAAGTAGCACATTAAACCATTATGAAATATATTCGAGGATTATACTCGAGGTGGCATACCGTATTAAGATCGTATACATGCAAGGTTCAGTTTACCTAGCGTGCCGGACGCTACGGGCACTGTCTCTGCAAGCTGGAGGGGGTAGGGGCGGGGGAGCATCCCCCCGTCGGGGAAGGCCGGCAGTTTCGTTGGGGAGGCCTAAAAATTACTTTAAATCACTTCTTAGCTCTGCTATGCCTCATTCCATGTACCTTGTCCCATCTCCTCCCCCATCGGAGAAGGACGGCAATTTTTTTCGGGGAGGTCTAAACATGAAAAACGTAAAGGACTGAAGTTACTTGATGGATGATCATGATTTTTTCTTTAAGAAGTAGTTTTTTCCTTCTTTAACGCTGTATTAATGCATATCTGAATCGGTTTTATCACTTCTTACTAGGTCTGTTATCCCTCATCCCATTGTCAATCCCTGCGCGCAAGGTCATGCCCCGGTTGGGGACGGCTACTCAACCCTTGTTGTTGAGAAAATCCAATTTCGTCGGGGAGCCTTCATGAAAAAACCCACGATAAAAGATGTGGGCCTGATTAACTTCAGTCACTCGGGCGACATTCTTGATTTTGCTTACTAGAAGACCATATTCTTCTAGGAAACACACAATTCCGAATTATCCTTACAAAAAACGGACGAGAGGCTGTTCATGTGCATGCAGTACCCAATGGTCTGCTATCTGGCCTGCCCGGACAACCGAATTCTCACAACAGTAATGAATATCTGCAATGTCGTTTTCAGCTAGCTACACATAATGATAAGCAGTGGTGTGAGAATATCTCCCACATAAGTCTGACTGAGAATTTATTTGAAGGCACCTTGTAAAGTGTCATATTTTCAAATACGTTGAAAGTAAAACCATTTATTATCTCGAGTTCGGTCAGTCACGTAAAAATTTCATCTATTTAGTGGACCTAGCAATTGAATTCAATGAAGATTCTCCATATATTCAAAAACATTATAGTATGTTTTCAATTCCGTTGCACAGCCCCCCCCCCCTTCCGAAAAGAGACAAGACCAATACATCTATTGTAGCGGTACCTTTTATCTGGTACTTTTCTGATCATTTAACAAGTTGGGTTTTTTTTTCTACTGAAGTGAAACTTTCATTTAAAGGAAAGCTCAAAATAACGACTACTCATTTCTAGTTACAAGTCTGGGATATACCATTCCGGCTATCTGAGGGGCTAGATTTTTAACAGTTTTCTGTACGCTCCGCGCCAACTGATGGTGGTGCTCCGCATAGATATAGTTGTGTGGTCGAACAGATTACTTTTAAGAACAATGCATGCTTAAAAATATTCTTCGGTTTGGGGCAGTATTATGAAGTAAAAATTTTATTGCGAAAGAAATCTGAAAGTAATAACATCTTTTATTCTAGTTACGAGATCGGGGAATGTCATTTCCTGATGTCTGGAGGTTATCAATTTTTCAAAACATTCTGTGCACTCGACTTAGACAGTCTTTCGGGCAGGATTACATTTCTTTAAAAAAAACAGTTCTGCCCCTCCCAAACTGAAACGCTCCCGTACGCCTATGACAATAAATAAAATATAAAATTTCAAATATACGCGAAGCCAAACTTTTTTCCTCGGGAGAATGTTCCAATATGGTCCGAGGGCCTGAATCTGCAAGATGTTATTCAGTAACCCCAACAAAACTACAGATCACCCCCGACTTGATTTTTCTCATGAGAACTTCATATTCTTCCATAAAACCCCAAACTGTCATAACAATTACAGTTTTCTCTCCAACATAAGCTTTAGATTGTTGAAAGTGGAATTTTTTTTCCAATTTCAATGGTTGCTCCGTACAATGAATAACCAATTTAAGCCAACTCTCTTAATCACCCGGCATACTACCTAATTTTTCTCTTGAAAGGCATATCACTTAATGGAAAGAAACAATTTTTTTCAGTATAAATTTACCAATAAACCAAATTTTCTTTCATTAAAGCCAAAACTTTCTCCAATATAATAAGCCCTTACTTTTCAAATCTTCGTTCAAAAGAAGGGAAAAACTTTCCGGGCAAATTTGCGATCTCGTCTTGAGGCCTTAGTACGTAGGTCTAGCACGATTTAATGTGTAACCCCAAAGAATTTCAGCTTTCGCCCATATAGCGTTTTTGATTCTTCCCTTATATGAAGGACAGATTCTTCAATAAACACCTAAACTTTTTTATAACTAAAGCCAAATTTCTTTCAAAAATTTTAATTTTTTCTCCAAATAAAGTCCAGCAGATCTTTTAATCATATGTTAAAAAGAAAACCAAAAATTTCGGCGCGCTCCGCGCGCCTACAAAATTCTGCCAAGTTTCGTTTCACCGGGACACAACATCGACTTTGTGGATATGTCGGGCCATGAAATTCTGGCCTCCCTGTCGGGGGAATCCTGGCGCCACCACTGGTGAAACAGTACGGTGTTATTTTGAATCACCGTCAGATAGCTTGCTCGCGTGCAAGATTAAGTGACGTACATGTGATGTGTGAGAAGTAACTCACTACGTGATGATAGCGCGCGATCGGGACGCACGCTGATAAAAATTTCAACTTCAGGAAATAAAGTACATTTCAAACTTTTTGATTTATTTATTTGATACATATTAAACACAAAACACAAACAAACTTACACATAATTTCTAGGGGCTTTCTTCATTCCCAGGCCTCGAGAATGTTTACCAAATTAATTGAAAAATATTTTAGTCCATTACTGTGGGAAATGGCGTAAATTGGGTAATCCTTTTTGCATGCAAAATTTTTAAGCTTCGCGAAGTAGATTTGGAACCGGGTTATACGATGGCGAGTGGGTACCCGGGTAACCCGTGCAAATAGGCTTTGCCCTTCGAATAATTTAGGCAGATTTAAAACAACAAAAAAGGAGAATAACCAAAATGTAATAACATTTTGAGATATGGGGGGCTTCTTGAAAACGTCACTTTGAGTGTATGTGAATGTCATTGTGAGTGTGTATGTGTGTCTGATTGTGTGTGTATGTAGGCCTACGAGTGAACTCGCTTTCACAGGGTGGATTACTTATAGATCATTCCGGTCCTGGACATATACAGGATTCAACAGGCTGTTGGAAAATTTTTGTCCTCCAATCCAAATACCAGATCTACGTCCCTGTTGTCCGTCGGATTAACCAGGCAGTCCATCCTTCCCCTACATGGGCAACTAAAGACTAGCACAATGTCATGTCCATTGTGGTTACGGTACGTAACCACATTTTCTAGTTCATACTTTGTATGTGGGTGCATTATACTAAGGGAGAGAAGCCTTTTGTTATGGCTGAGGTCAAAGGTCATTTGGGGTCACCAGTGGACTGAGTCTAAAGTTCTTGTTTACACGATTTCTGATGGTGGAAAGCTTGGGTAAATTTGTTACTGTATGTGGATGCATTGTGGTGAGGAGCAGAATTCTCTTGTTTTTGGTGGAGGTCAAATGTCATTTGGGCTCATACTCACAAGAGGTCAAAGTCTCAATACCATATTTTCACACTTTCTCATGGTTTGAGTCTTGGATACTGCAAAATTTCACACAAAATATGTGAATGCGATATAGTGAGCAGAACCCAACTTTAAGGTGGTTAAAGGTCATCCGGGTGTCGCAGGGACCGAATTGCTAAACCTGATCTACATGATATCTCAATGTTGGAAGCTTGGATGCCTTTCATGTATACCTTATGGGTACATTAAAGTACTGTTAATTAAAAAAAAGACTTACATTTCAGCGCCAAAGAATCCGACGCTAAGCCTTTTGGCTTTCTTGCTTTCATTTGCCATCAAAGATGACTTTGCTTATCAATTGTTACACTTGCCCACTTACCCAGGACAATGGTGAATCAAATGTGAGTCATGTTCCTTTGAGTTTTGACGCAGGGTCGTTTTAAAGTTCTCCAAATGCAGTGCGTCAAAGTCTATGAAATGTTAGGTCAAACTACGTGACGAAGGGGAACGTCAATGCATGAAAATATTTGACGCTCCTGTATAGAGAATTGAACAATTTTTTCGGTGATCAAAAGATACGGTACGTTTTCACAAACGACAGCGATTATTCAGGAAATCTGTCATGGGGAAGGGCCACCGTGTTATGTTTATAGTCAGAAGCGGCACCATGTGATAACCACTGTTTGCGAGAATCACATGATATCTCCATGATACCTCTTGTCGAAGATAACCTAGCGGTGTGGACGCGCCTCGTTTCGTACTCAAGAAATCTTTTCTCTTCTTGTGAGACTTTCCACCTCCTTTTGCAGTAGAGCATGGAACTTAACAGGACATTGAATGACAAAGTACGTCTTCAATACAGATGGTCATTTTAGTTCTTTACTTTGAACAAATTTTTCTCATGATAAAAGACGGAAGGAAGACGTTGAAAGAAATTTGTGGTACGAGCACGATTTCAAAATCAACGGTACCCCAGTCATCACGTTCAGCATATTAGCCCAGTACTCAACGAGTCTGCTACATTACACCCTACGGCGATGCAGGGCAGGCACGAAGAACCAGAAAAAATATTGCTAAGTGCCACGAGACTATCTAAGCGGAGCGCCACCATAAGTTGGCGCGAAGCGTACAAGAAAATCGACATTACAAACCTCCCAGTGACCGGGAACCGGCACCGCTCCCTGAGTGTTCTAAGCTTTTCGGGGTGTTGCTTGAGAGATACTGAAAATATTTCATGTTAATGAAATAGCAAATTTTTCCTAGTTCTCGTACCAGATAATTTCAATTTTCCCAACTAATTTAGTCCTAACCCCTCCCAAAGCTGTCTTGGGCTCTTCCTTTCGCACTGATGCAAACCATACATCGTTGTTCACAAAATTATCCCGAGGAGCATGCAAGTCCATATATTTAATAAGGGAACTTTTCCGGCATTTTAAAAAAGTCAGCCTTATTTGACTTTGATGATGGTAATCTAAGATTATTTGGCAGTTAAGAAGTTTGCTGTCTCCTAAAAAAATACTTGGAATGAAAAACCGAGGCATTTGATTTCGTGAGATAATCCTCTTCCACTACCCTGAACTTATCATTAAAACACTTAATATTTACTACACAATATGAGGCTGTGCCTGAGTAAAGAATATAACAAACAGCAGCAAAAAAAAAAAAAAAAAAAAACCCAAAGAGAGAAAGATAAAAAAGAAAAGAAAAGAAAACAAAAGAAAAGAAAAACAGAAATAAAACTTCCATTGGTTTGGTACGATGTTTCGGTAGAATAACGTCCGCACGAACTTCTTACGGGCTGTTTGCAAAATACAATACTGTTGTTTAATCAACAACAATTTGGACCAGAAGTAACTGTGGAGGATAAATTTTTGTAATTTAAGAACAAAATGCACCAGAAAATAAGACTACATGTCACATCAAAATATATTGACCAGCCAACTGGTTATAACAAAAAACTATATCGGCCTCACATTGTTTCTTCATCCCTCAAATATTGGGGAAACATTCGATATGACGCCCCCTCAAACAATTTCTGGGGACATGTCCCCCCGGTGATACCCTCCCTCCCCCCCCCCCCCACACGTGCGTTTTCTTTATTTTAAGCGTTGAAGCAGCCTGATAGTGGAGTACTTTCCAAATAAGTACCCCATATACTAAACGGGATGATTACCCTCTGTGAGGAGTTAGTTTTCAAAATATTAGTCCTGAGGTGTTTTAAAGTATTCTCATTTACAACAAAAATTTTGCAAAGTAATTGTGCAAACACTGTATTCCTATATTTTTTCCTGGGGTATTATTTTTACACTTTCGTTTTACAGTTTTTTACGACATGATTTTTACTTTCTAATTAGTTACTTTTTCTTCAGACACCGGCAATTTTGAATCGTTATCACTTGTATCGGTTCTGATCGTTACATGTGCCCAAGTAGTGCATATAACTCACAACGTAATTACGTATGTTGAGTATTATCATTGTACGTATTAGTGCAATACCAGTGAAAAGACACACTTGTTTTTGTCTCTTTATCTGCAGGAGGTTCATGAGGAAAAACATTGCCGATTTTGCAAATATGTTGAAACTGCTCTTTGCGATCCATGAGTTTGTTTTTCCAGGTACCGCACAGGATCGAATGGATGAACCTATAATCATAACCGGATGGGACGTAACGAAATGGGCGTGTCAGAGAATTTCTATCTTACTTTGGAGGCTACCCAGATCTTTTAACAACTTGCTGGTATATACTTACCAATCCATGCAGCACCGCAGGAAAACCAAACCCGAGTAACCGTCCATTCGGCTTTTGCTTTGACGGGAAGGACCACCGTGCTATACCGCGATATTGACATGATGGCGAGGATAAAAACAGTCGCTTGAATGCAAACCTGTTGAATAAAATGCAAGGGGTTAAAATACGTTTACTCTATCTCTGACACATTCAAAGAATTATCTCTAAGGATACCCTGGCTACAGCACCTGTAGCTACCACTCATTTGACTGCGGTCCCTTAGAAATGAGCTGAACGAAAAGATAAAAATAGCCCGCTCCGCGGGGTATTCTTAGGACCGCCAGCAGTGTATCAGTTAGCCAGAAACCGGCATGCCGGGTGGGTGAAAGTGGTTCATGTGAAGCAGGGGATCACTTCAATCATTTTGGGGGCACATTAACCTGTTAGGGAAGCCCTTTTGAACAATAACATGTTATTCTGTAACCACATTTTGGAGGCTACGGTGCCAATGGAAATGCCTGTTATAGAACTCGCCAGGTGCGTAGCCAGGATTGTGTCATGGAGAGGGTTTTGATGTCATGGGGATGGGGTCTGAGACACCACATGAGGGAAAAGTCTGAGGTTAAAGAGGAAAAAGGCTATTTTAGGTGTTTTTGCAATGCAATTGCGTCATGGGGGGCTACAGCCCCCAAAGCCACCCGAGTGGCTACGCCACTGGAACTCACAGCAACCCCTCCCTCTCCCGTGACTACATCCCTGTAATAAGTTATGATCTATTTCAGCTGCGAAACATATTAAAAAAGGACATTTTTGTATTTCCTTTCAATGACAGGAATAATATAATGGTCGCCCACACCAACCCACATGAGAGTTACCTGGGCTATCACTGCTGTGTAAGTCCCGTATTTGCTAGTACCTACTGCTCACATCAGTACAGCTCTGCTCCCTTCCGGGAGCGGATCCAGATGGGATTGAACTGTAGTGAGAATTATGTAGTTATCTTGAATGTCAGAACTGCACATCACGATATTATTTATTTGGTGATTAGTGGGAATGTTCACAGGACTGGAACCTTAAACTGACCGACTGCGTCAATCATAGACCCTTTCCAAATAACAATCAACAAAGATTCAATAATTTTTTCACCAATATTGGTTCTTCCCTGGCATCTCGTATAAACTGTAATCCTAATGCTAATGTTTACCTTGGAAATCCAAACCCTCAAACTCTTTTTATGTCACCCACAAACGGGGCTGAACTTTTTAAAACTGTCCTTACCTGTTATAAATCAAACAAATCCCCGGTTTTGATAATATTAAAAACCTATTATCCTTAGGAAAGTCATTGTCTTTATAGCAAAACCCCTAAGTCATATCATAAACTGTTCGCTTGTTTCAGGCATTGTTCTTGATGACTTGAAAATAGCCAAAGTTATAAAGTTATTCCTGTATATAAGGGTGATCACTCTATTTATGAAAATTGTCGACCAGTTTCAGCTTTATCATGTTTTACCAAAATTTTTGAACGCATTGTTTACAATCGTATTTATCGTTTTATTAATAAGTATAATGTCATTTACAAAGGTTAATACAGTCTTCGTACAGGTCATTCCACCAAACATGTTCTGATGCTTGTTGTTCACAACTTACATAAGGCACTTGATAATAAACTAACTTCTGCTGGAATTTTCTTAGACCTGTCAAAAGCTTTCGACACACTACATCTTTAAATTTTATTACAAAAACTTTTTTATGGTATAAGGGGGAATACTCTGGATTGGATCAACAGTTATCCGTCCAATAGGAAACTCCGACTTCTCCCAAATTCAACGTGGCGTACCCCAAGGTTCCGTTCTATGCCCTTTACTTTTCAGTCTTTATGTAAATGACATAGGTAAGTTACAAAAATTTGCTCCGTTATTTTGTTTGCCGATGATAGGAATATTGTATTCTGGTCACGATATGCATGAACTACAGACGTCAATCTCAAATGAACTCGACAAATTTCATCTCTGGTTTTTCTCCAACAAGTTGTCGCTCCGATATAGAAAGATCAATTATGTAGTTTTCAGCAATAGACGAAATGTTAACCATGGTATTTGCCTTATTTCAATGTACAGTAGATATTTACAGAAAGCGGACCATGTTAAAGGCATGTTCTGCTGGCTTTTCGCCTCTGTCTTCTAAGAAAAACAAAAATATTCCACAACATGTCCTTCAAATCCTATCACAATACCATTTTCCTAACTCAAGATATCTCACTTTAAAGATGGGTTATGTTGGTTAAAAAATACATCTGCTTTTTTAGCAAAGCCACAGAAAGTTATGTAATGTGGGCACATTGCTTCAAATTCCTTTTGTTTTTCTTTATAATTGAACATCCTGTTTGTCCTTGAAATGTGATTTTGTTGGAATGTTTGAATATCTGTTGGAATGTTTGAATATCTTTTCAAGCTTTACCCTTTACCATTTGTAGGGCACAACCAACAATGTTGCTTATAATATTGCCTGCATGGGGCATCATAATTATAAATAAATTGAATGCAATGTCAAATTAATGTGCCACAATGACATCACAGATTTCCCATGATGAATCAAATCCCACGAAAAATTTGCAAAAGTTTAAAAATCTGTATCTTCCGAACGCTATAAGCTATTGAAACGCAGTTTTCACCTTCTGAATGAGAAAAATTTTCTGCTTATTTTGAAGTTAACAAATTTTGTCTCCATAATATGCCTTTTTAAGTTTTGGGGGGTTTACATTGATTTGAACTAAAGTTGAATAATCACATTCACCTTGTAGCTACTAAAATTGTTAAAAGTATAGGGATCCTGTCTAAGTTAAAACACATTCATTCTTCGTAAGAATAAACTCCCTACATTGTAGATTACATTAATCTACCCTCATCTTACATATTGTCTCGCGATATGCTCTGGTACATGTAAAAATATCTAAATAAGTTAACGGTTCTTCACAAACTGACAAACGAGCTATTCGTCACATTTCTTCTGCAAAATACAGTGGGTGTGATCTTCTCATCACTACATCTGTTCAAGTTCCACGATATAGTTAACTTGAAAGTTGCCATGTTTACGTACAGTTCCATTCACCATATTCTTCCAGTAAGTCTTGATAATCTTTTCAGTTATAATTTAGATACCCACACTCATCAAACGAGAGAAGCTGGTTAAATCAATATCCCACGTTGTAACACATCATTTACCGACAACAGCCGAGTTTACCGAGGAGACATAACCTGGAATTAATTGCCCCTGGAAATCAGATACTTACTTACTATCAAGTCCTTCAAACGTATCTTAACTGATTACTATTAAGAAACTTATTAATAAAAGATTAACCCGTTGAATGTTGGGTTCTGCTACGTTTTCTTTTCTTTCTTTTGTATTTTTCTGTTTTTTTTTCTTTCTGTACTCAGGGAGTGCTGCTACTTGTTATGCTCACGAAGGTTTCTTAGAGCACTTTGTTTGAAAATTTAATTTTGTATAGTGATAACCATGTCATTGATACACTGCGAAGAAACAAAAATAAATGAAATGAAATGAAAATAAAATGAAACATTGTGGGACAATGTTTTGGTCACGGTAAAAGGACATTGAAAAAAAATTTAATACCAAAGATGTATCCCACAATCCTTTGTATTTACTGTTTGGAAAAGGATATGAACATGTTTTCAGCTGAGTAACAACGTGGTATTGCAATTAACTTACTCGTTAAGTAAATACTGTAAAAGAAGTGAGCATGCGTGTTCAATAATTTAATGTGGTTTTCGCTGTTATTCTGAGATTCATCCATAGTACATGTACATGTACATATAACAATCAAAAGAGTACCGTACAAACACCCAGAACAAAATGAGACTTGGTCCCAATGTTCAATGAATCGTAAAACAGGACATTATGTTAACCAGAAATTCCAGACTTACCGGTATACAATCTTGCAATGCTATCCCAAAGAGCAGCCAGTTGCATAATTAACATGCTGTTCTTTAAACAACGTAATTGTTATGATGAAGGATTTTTAAACGTTACGAACATTCGAAAACTTCTCGTACGGTCGAAAATCATTTTGAACGTTCCAAAATGTTTTCTTATTTAAAAAAAACTTTTCCAACGTTCGAAAAACCTTCTCTTTTTTTTCATTTGTCAAATTTATTTCTTTCAAACTTGCCGAACAATTTTAATTAACAAGAGAAACAAAAAGAAAGAAAGAAAAAAAGAAAGAAAGAAAGAAAGAAAGAAAGAAAGAAAGAAAGAAAGAAAGAAAGAAAGAAAGAAAGAAAAAAAGAAAGAAAGAAAGAAAGAAAGAAAGAAAGAAAGAAAGAAAGAAAGAAAGAAAGAAAGAAAGAAAGAAAGAAAGAAAGAAAGAAAGAAAGAAAGAAAGAAAGAAAGAAAGAAAGAAAGAAAGAAAGAAAGAAAGAAAGAAAGAAAGAAAGAAAGAAAGAAAGAAAGAAAGAAAGAAAGAAAGAAAGAAAGAAAGAAAGAAAGAAAGAAAGAATCAACTTGGAACCCACTTGCCTCCGTTCATTGTTCAAAAAATTTGAAGCCAATATTGAAGAGGGAGCGGGAAAGTGACTGTCGTCCGAAGTGAGAGTGGTTGCATATGACCTTGCCTGCGTAGCAGACTGTGGGGCATATCCCATTTTCAGTCATATGTGGACAAACTCTTACCGTGGTTAAAAATGCAGACTTCTGAAGATCACATTACACATCATTTCCCGTACTGAAATTTGATTATATACACATTGAGGGTTGTGGTCGGAGTCGACTTGAACCAGTAGGATGGAAACTGGGCCGCAAAACTCCATCATACGAACTAACTAACTAACTAACTAACTAACTAACTAACTAACTAACTAACTAACTAACTAACTAACTAACTAACTAACTAACTAACTAACTAACTAACTAACTAACTAACTAACTAACTAACTAACTAACTAACTAACTAACTAACTAACCAACTAACTAACTAACTAACCAACTAACTAACTAACTAACTAACTAACTAACTAACTAACTAACTAACTAACCAACTAACCAACTAACTAACTAACTAACTAACTAACTAACTAACTAACCAACTAACTAACTAACTAACTAACTAACTAACTAACTAACTAACTAACTAACTAACTAACTAACTAACTAACTAACTAACTAACTAACTAACTAACTAACTAACTAACTAACTAACTAACTAACTAACTAACTAACTTACTAACTAGCTAACTAGCTAACTAGCTAACTAGCTAACTAGCTAACTAGCTAACTAGCTAACAAACTACACATTGCAGAGTTGTATACTCATCCTAAAGCAATAAACTGAGATTATGTCTGGAGGAGGATGAATTCAAAACGTTGTGGGAGGGGCTTGATCGAGTAGGTAGGTTAGGAGAATTGAAACTGTTTGAGTGAAAGGATAAGGCATTTTAAAACGAACTAGCCAAAACTTACATGTTGAATGTATTGTGTCGCGATAAGGGAACCTTGATATGTGAATATTTTCCAGGCAGTGAAGAAGTTTACGTCACGTGGAATCACAAGCACGGCCAATATGATAAAATCAGCTGCCGCTAAATTGGTGATAAAAAAGTTCATGGCAGTTCTTTGCTGTTTGTGTCTTATGACCATGAATGAAACGATTCAATTCGCTATGATCCCCACAATAGCTATCAGTGTATAAAGAACACATGCGACAAATGTAAAATAGTGCGTGAACAGTTGCAGCTGGAGTAACTTTCCATTAGTGTCGTTGTAAAATGAAAGTTCCGTCATCAAACCGAAAAGTTGTTTGTTACTCATTTTGGGATAGTCGAAAAGGTGAGGTTCCTTACTACAGAATGACGTGAACTACACCAATTGATCTAAATAAATCCGTTACGAAAAGAAGTAGAGTTATACTAAGGTAGTGAGGCTGCACGCAAACACAAATCTACTCCGAACTTAGTGGGAGCTTGACTGTTATTGCTCTGTAATGTGCTAAATCGTCAATACTTAATATTGCTTTAAATCAGGGTTGTCCAACCTTTCGCAGCTGTGGGCCGCATGTAATGGTTATGATGGACGAGGGGCCGCATTCTATACTCGTTTTTTTTTCTTCAAATTTTCCCAGCGCCCAAGCTAGCAACAAAATGCAATCACTGCGCGTAGGGAACACTGATTCATTTTCGTCTTTGATTGAAAAAATAAATAAATTTTAGCAAAAACTATGATGGTGTTGGGCAGAATATTTGGACAAAGTATTCCTCCTGAATCTTCCTAACCCGCCCCTGTGGACAACACTCAAAAGTAGCTACATGTAGCAGACATTTGAAATGAATTATTTCATTCAAAAGTGAGCATGCCATAGCGGCCGGACGGCGAAGCCTAAAGTTGTCATCGATTAATCTGCTTATTGAATAATTGTGCAATATAGATTATTTCTGACGGGCCGGACGCAAACTTTTCGCGGGCCGGACCGTGGCCCGCGGGCCGTAGGTTGGACAACCCTGCTTTAAATCCTTTTGAATCTAGATAAATGCAAGTACGACTTATTTTTGTGATTGAGGAAAACAATCCAAAACTACGTAGAATTTTAAATGTCAGACATCCGGGGAACTTTATCGATGTCAAACATTGAACTTCGTTTGACAAAAGTATTTTTAGACTATACAGTGAAGTATAACTTTGTTGAGCTCTCTGCTGGCCAAAACCCATAGGTTGAAAACTGGTTTTGACAATAACGTCTCCAGACATTTCACAATGGGAAGGGGGACACAACTATTTTGCAAGGTTTTTATCATACACCACTCATGGTGCCGGGGCTGAACTTGAAGAGGAATCAGTTGATAGGCAGTTAAATGTGACTTTATAAAGGAAATATGTAATCCTGTCTGACAAGTTACCTGAGCTGAAAGCCACCTTGAGTTTGGCACAGACTGGCGCGTACAGACAAAATGAAAACAAGCAACCCCCAGACAGCCGGAAAAGACATTTTCCAGGTGTTTAGATTTTTTTTATTGAAGAAAATGAAAATTGTTTCCTTTTCTTTCTCAAAGAAGAATGAAACCTTTCGAATAATGGTAGTCACATGCCCTGACGACAGTAGATGTTTCTTTTCAGAAAATGCCAAATTTCATTTTGAAGGAACACTTGGGGGGCGGGGGGGGGGGGACGTCAGTAGATTTTGAGAATAGAGCAGAGAATTAATGGGTAAGTTGAAAAGCATAAGACTTGATTACGGTTGTCAAACAATATAACCAGTGATATATATGAAGAACACATGAGACAAAGGTGAAATAGTACGGTAAGTGAACAGTTGCAGCTGGTGTAAAGTTTCCGTATCGTCGTAAAATGAAAATTCCTTCATCAAACCGAAAAGCTGTTGTTTGTGACTCGTTTTGGAATAGTCGATGAGGTGAGATTCCTCACTACCGAATGGCGTGAACTAATAAGACCGTTACGATAAGTAGTAGCTGTACTAAGCTAGTGAGGCTGCACGCAAACACAAATCTACTCCGAACTTAGTGGGAGCTTGACTGTTATTGCTCTGTAATGTGCTAAATCTTCAATACTTAATATTGCTTTAAATCCTTTTGAATCTAGATAAATGCAAGTACGACTTATTTTTGTGATTGAGGAAAACAATCCAAAACTACGTAGAATTTTAAATGTCAGACATCCGGGGAACTTTATCGATGTCAAACATTGAACTTCGTTTGACAAAAGTATTTTTAGACTATTGAAGTATAACTCTGTTGAGCTCTCTGCTGGCCAAAACCCATAGGTTGAAAACTGGTTTTGACAATAACGTCTCCAGACATTTCACAATGGGAAGGGGGACACAACTATTTTGCAAGGTTTTTATCATACACCACTCATGGTGCCGGGGCTGAACTTGAAGAGGAATCAGTTGATAGGCAGTTAAATGTGACTTTATAAAGGAAATATGTAATCCTGTCTGACAAGTTACCTGAGCTGAAAGCCACCTTGAGTTTGGCACAGACTGGCGCGTACAGACAAAATGAAAACAAGCAACCCTCAGACAGCCGGAAAAGACATTTTCCAGGTGTTTAGATTTTTTTTATTGAAGAAAATGAAAATTACTTCCTTTTCTTCCTCAAAGAAGAATGAAACCTTTCGAATAATGGTAGTCACACCCTGACGACAGTAGATGTTTCTTTTCAGAAAATGCCAAATTTCATTTTGAAGGAACACTCGGGGGGGGGGGGGGGGAAGGGGAACGTCAGTAGATTTTGAGAATAGAGCAGAGAATTAATGGGTAAGTTGAAAAGCATAAGACTTGATTACGGTTGTCAAACAATATAACCAGTGATATATATAAAGAACACATGAGACAAAGGTAAAATAGTACGGTAAGTGAACAATTGCAGCTGGTGTAAAGTTTCCGTATCGTCGTAAAATGAAAATTCCTTCATCAAACCGAAAAGCTGTTGTTTGTGACTCGTTTTGGGATAGTCGATGAGGTGAGATTCCTCACTACCGAATGGCGTGAACTAATAAGACCGTTACGATAAGTAGTAGCTGTACTAAGCTAGTGAGGCTGCACGCAAACACAAATCTACTCCGAACTTAGTGGGAGCTTGACTGTTATTGCTCTGTAATGTGCTAAATCGTCAATGCTTAATATTGCTTTAAATGCTTTTGAATCTAGATAAATGCAAGTACGACTTATTTTTGTGATTGAGGAAAACAATCCAAAACTACGTAGGATGTTAAATGTCAGACATCCGGGGAACTTTATCGATGTCAAACATTGAACTTCGTTTGACAAAAGTATTTTTAGACTGTTGAAATACAACTCTGTTGAGCTCTCTGCAGGCCAAAAACCATTGGTTGAAAATTGGTTTTGACAGTAACGTCTCCAGACATTTCACAATGGGAAGAGGGACCAACCATTTTGCAGGGTTTTTATCATACACCACCCATGGTGTCGGGACTTGAACTAGTAGAGAAATCAGTTGATAGGCAGTTTAATGTGACTTCCTAAAGGAAATATGTAATCCTTTCTGACAAGTTACCTAAGCTGAGAGCCACCTTGAGTTTGGCACAAACTGGGGCGTACAGACAAAATGAAAACAAGCAACCCTCAGACAGCCGGAAAAGACATTTTCCAGGTGTTTAGTTTTTTTTTATTGAAGTTTTTATTGAAGAAAATGAAAATTGCTTCCTTTTCTTTCTCAAAGAAGAATGAAACCTTTCGAATAATGGTAGTCACACCCTGACGACAGAAGATGTTTCTTTTCAGAAAATGCCAAATTTCATTTTGAAGGAACACGGGGGGGGGGGGGGGGAGGAAGGGGCACGTCAGTGGGTTTTGAGAATTAATGGGTCAGTTGAAAAGCATAAGGCTAGATTACGGTTGTCAAACAATAAAACCAGGAATACGGCATTGACTATGAACAAACCTCACCGATGGTGAGATTATATTGCTTCAGGGTGAGTAAACAAGACCGCATTTTCTCTCAAAGTACTTTCAGTACAGTTCATGCTATGCACTTTTTGAGCTTGCTGCCAATCGAGGAGCTGTGCCAGCTGAAAATTTCAACTGTAGACTACAACAAAAAATTGTTGTTTTGGGTGAGAGGAGCAAGTCTTTGAGAGACTCTGATCCTTGCAGTTATTTGAATTGTTCAGGCTCTCTCCCATCTTGAAGCAGTGTATGTTGATGACCTTGTTATACTTGCCAAATCAATGGAAGACAAAGAAGTTGTAGCAACTCAAGTAAATTTGAAATGAAAGATATGGGACCATTGCATTATTGTCTTAGCGTAACCATGGAAGTACTACCTCCGAGGTAGTACTTCCATGGCGTAACTGGGAATACAGTTCTGATGGATAAATTGTAGTCATTCAGAAACCAGAATCTTTTGACTAAGTAAAACTTGAAAGATGCAAAATAAGTGTGAATTCAAGGCTTGAAGTAGATGAAAGTGCGCAGTGGAGTACCCAGGATTTTGGACTGGGAGGGCCCGAAAATTGTGGTAGAACTACCTAAGCTGAGTGCCACCATCACTTGAGGCGGAACATGGCGGAACTTTTTTTGAATAAAGTGTAGACCCCGGTCGATGGAGATAACCCGTCCCGTGTCGTCAAGTAAGCTCCTGAAATAGTATTCTCAGTATTTTAGTGAACAAGACGAAAACCTCTCTCTTTAATTATATTGCCTGTGGAGACTTCCCTTGTAATAAGTTTTTTGCTTCACAAAAGTCTGGCAAAGCTTGCATGTTTTTTAATTGTTACTTGTTATGTTCTAAAATAAACAACGATTTGTCATTTCCCACTTGCCATTCATGAAAAGCGGTTACCGCCCACGAGACCGACGGTCCTCGAGACCGAATGCACTAAGTTGAGATTTAAGGAAACCGGAAGGTCCATGGGACTGAATGCAAACTAACGTTTTTTGACCACCTTTGTTCTAAAGCTTTCCTGGTATGAGCTAAAAATGGGTTTTTGAAAAGTACCGTACTCAACAAGACAAATAGGTTGGTGCAAAAAATATTAAACGTCGGAAAGGGAATCAAAAAAGTTTACAGTAACATTTAGCCATGGAATACGAAATGGGGACAAGGCGGCAACAGAGCTGGTAGGGCATTCTGATGCAGATTGGGCCTAAAATATGACAGGCACTCAACCACAGAAATTTGTTTTATTGACTAGCAGGTGGTACAGAAACTTCAGCTTATCGTTAAGTCACTAAAAATTTTCACACACTATGATGTTGTGGTCGAACGAAGGATCTTCCATACTGTACTAGGCCCTGCGACACGAAATACCGATTGGCGACCATCTTTATGCAAACAACGTGTCCGAAACTGGGGTTAAACAGTGGCGACGCTGCGGGGAGGGGGAAAGAGGTATTCTCTCCTTCAAATTATGTCCTTGACCTTTCCCCAGTTGCCCGTCCCCAAGTTAGGTCATAGGAGCTAGGTAAACCGCAAAAATAAATACCTCTCCTGGGACTAAGAGATGTCCTAAAAACTCAGAGCTTCTGGGGCCCCACTTACAGGAGCTTGCGATACAGGCTCGGCTTCGCGCTGCATGAGAGATTTTTTGCCCCACCAACACTGTCCTTTGTCCTCAGTTTGCCCACATGTTTGACATTCTGGGGAAGCCACTGGTGTTGAAACAGTTTAAACGAAATGTAACTGTAGAAAAGCGTGGGTAGCGCGCAAAATTTTCGTAATAATAAAAAAAAAAGAAATAAAAAAAAATACTTAAAAAAAGTTTGCGAGATATGTTCTCTAGTCTACTTATTATAATAAAAATGTGAATCTACACATGCTTTTTTCTTCACGTCTCAAACGTTTGGGAGGGAAAATTTTAATATGATGTCCCCCTCTAACAATATTCGATGGGGACATGTCCCCCGTAGCATCATGATCCTGTTAATTCAGGTTAATACCAGATTATTAGCCAGTAATAACACATCAATATTCTGAAATTACAGATTATTAATCTGTAATCTGGGTCAAATCATATTATCAATCTGCATATACAGATTAAATAATCAGTAATTACAGACTCTCTAACTAATTTGTATTTACAGATTAATAACTTGTCAATACAGATTACTCGCATGGGTTGTACATGAAGGTGACAGTTCGTGCTAATTAATCGACAGTAAGGTGACATTTGGCTTTAAGTCGACATATGACTGACACCTTCATGTATTAGGTGTAGGCGGCGGAAGATGTTTTTTTTTTCATTGGGGGAGACCACAAGTTATCGGCAGTCGACATAATGGTGACACCGTAAGGCGTCCGGTTTTGGGCGAAGCGCAAAAGCCCATCGGCGTGGGGTCCAGGGGCGTGGCCCCTGAAAGCTCAGCGATTTAAGTGATTTGAGAGACTCCAAAATGGTCAAAAATCAAATCCAAATTAAGGATTCTAAACTATTAAATTAATTCAGGAGTGGGGTGAGGTGAGGGACGAGAATGGAATGGGGCGGTATATGGCAATTTAAAATCTATTTAAAATCCCGAGGCAATCTGCGTGGGGTCCAGGGGCCCGCAACAGGGCTCCCGGAAGCTATGAAATTTTGGGCTTTTTAGGAGACTAAATAGAAGCAAAAAGTACCTTTGTATAGGTATTATTAATAATCTTAAAAGGGACATTATTACTGGGGCAAATGTGTGTAATTGCGGCCAATAAGGGGGCTTAGGACATGCTCCTCGCTCAGTATGTTTTAAAGGCCCTGATTTAAAAAGAAGAAAGATAATTTGAAATAGAAAGATAGCTTGCAAAAAGTTTTGTTTTAACTGTTTGAATGACGAAAGTAAACTCTCCTACAGGTTATCGTTAATGTAGGGGTCCAGGGAGCGAAGCCCCCGGAAGCTTTGCAACTTTTGTACACTGAAAAGTAATAATTGAGCCAAAGAATACCCGAAATGTAATAAAAGCAACATAAATTTGTTTGATTACAAAATTTTTGATTGTTTGTTTGTTGTACTGAATGCATCTCTTTCTTTGGGTCTGTATATTCATTTCCCGGGTGTCCCGGGTTTGCCGATTTGCCGACAGATCACCTTGATTTGCCAAAGACCAAAATATTGGGGGGGGGAGGGTGACACCCCACACACCCGGTAGGTACGTCCCTAGCTTTTAGTACATCGCGGTCTCGTGCACCAAAGACAAGGAAGGATGCGAAACACCAGAGCTACTTTGTTTTGATCAATTTCAAACTTGAAGTTTAAATTCAGTATTGGGTCCATATAAAACAAGGTTTAAAGAGTACGTAGGCTAAAAATATTAAATGAAACTTATGTTTATATTTATTGAAACACTTCTTTATTGATATTCAAAATTGAGCTGTTTCTACGTTTCGACATCTCAAAAATTAACGTTTAAGTTTGTCAGCCCGAGGTATACAGGTTTCCCACGCGAGTTAGGTGTTCATATGTGTAATGAAATACAACCAAAAATACACGCACTTTCCTTTGGATTGTCTGTATATGCAGCAAATGCAAAATTGGAACATTATGAGACTTACTAAATCATGAGAGAATTTAGTCAAAACCATGCTAACACAAAATTATACTTAACTTTAAACGTGTTAAATCCCAAGTACGACTGCTCTTTTGAAAAATTATTTTGCGACATTATAGTTACAAATCTCATTAAAAAATATTGGGGGCAGGTCCCCTCGCTTCAGCCGCCTATGTTAGGTACCATTTAGAAGAATAATTGTATCGTCGGAAATAAGCTTAAATTATTCCTCTTGGTCTAAAGGATATCTCTACCAACTTTGCTAAGGTTGGGGTTAGGGGTAGGGTTAGGCTTAGAAAATTTGAATTTTGTAGAGTTCAAGCCAATGTAACATACCCTAAGTTACAATCCTTACCCAGATTATTAAACTTTTGCGGGATTGTCAACACACTAACTTCCCAAGTTTTCAGTCACATTTCCGAATAAAAGTAGTTCATGAAAAAATACACTTAGCAAATCAGATACTTTAATAATAATGATAAGCGATCTCTAGCTAGTTTTAACTATACAGATCAAAGGTTACCCACATCATTATGTCGAACTTTGCAGGCTATGTGCCAGGTGACATTCTGTATGGGAATGCGTACATGTCGATCGGTCAGGTTTGAACTGTGCGTTTACTATAGTACCGGCATGTGCCTGCACATTGGAACATGGAAGTACTACCTCCGAGGTAGTACTTCCATGGTTTGCTGAGGCAACTTTTCCCACCCCCTGACAAATTAGTTAGTTAGATGGAGTTTTACGGCCCAGTTTCCAACCTTTTGGGTCAAGTCGAGCCGGTCACGGCCTTTCTTCCAGTTGTGGCTCACTGGCTTGTTTTCCCTATTCCTTTGCTTAGGCGGAGCATCACGTACAACGGCAGGAGGTTCCGTTTTTACAGTCACCCTGACAAGAAATTTTGCTCTTGAGTATTGCGGTCTAGGCTTCTCAAGAAGACTTTACTGCTTGGCTGCTGAGAACACTGTATTCTATGTTACCGATGTTATCTGTTACGGTAAAAGACTAAGGGCCCATAAGAATTTTCCTGGCTTAAAATAAAACAACTAAAATACGGAGCTTGCTTGGAAAGAAATCGATTTTTTGGAAGAAAAGTTGGGAAAATCACACTGCATTTGACGGGTGTCTTAATGATCGGGTGTCATATATGGCAAATATTTCTTTTTTAGTTTCCCCCTTCTCCTTATAGCCAAGCCACTAGTTGTGTATCTTTTATTTGCATATATGGCGTCCAACCTCGAACTTGGTAAGCACTGTGCCTATGGGGCGAAACATGGTTGTCGACTTGTACTACATGCACCTAAAACAAGCCTGTACGGTGCGTGGTGTGGTATTCAAGAAACGACACTCATTATAATTATCTTGCATAATTCATTGGGTTTTTGACTAAACGATCAGTCATAGAGGTGTTTTTCGCCAACAAGATTGAATTCACCCCCAAGGTGGGGAAGCGGCAAACCAACATATACGTTGTTATATAATAGATCGTTTTGGCGTGTTTTCAATATACGCAAAATGTAGAATGATAAAGGTAATCACAACCGTAGAGCATTTCTTTTCTTTGGGGGGGGGGGGGGGTGGGTGAGGACTTTTTTATGGGGGGGGGTTGAGTCCCCCAAGCCCACCCCGAAGAACCTCGCCTAGTTAAGATTCCCAGAAGCATTTCATCAAATTCTTTTAGTTTTTCAGATTACCCAAAACTACTAACTAACGTATCCAACTAATCGGATACGCGTACATCTTCTACACACGGGTGGGGTGAATTCTACTAAGTCCGCTTCATATATGTTTCAACAAAAAGTTTAGTGGTGCGACCGCGTGTTTCATTGCTGTGCGTAACAATGACGTCAGCGTGTCATCAATGCATAATGGCGGTATTCTCCAAATGAATGGTATTCCCTTTACATCCAAACAATCTTTGTTTAAAGGCCTGGCATTGGAATTAAGTCAGATCGTCGTTATAAAATTCTGCCGAAAGTTCCTAAAAGAGACACCTTAGTACGGCACGTATGTTGGACATGGCCGTCACATTGCCTATAATTTTTACAGTTCAGCAGGCACAGCATGGGCCCTTTGAAAAGCTTGGAAAACAAAATAATAAATAGCAAAAACCGTAATCACTTAAACTTTGCTATGTTTGAGGCGCATATTTTGATTTACATCAGGTTATCCAAAGAAAAGTCACTTTTCTACACCTGCTAAGGGGAACAATTCTCATTCAACAATCCTGGCTCCGAGCCCGATCTTTTTTAAAAAGATAAAATCGTAGATTGCACAAAAGTTCGAGTATCCGATTTCATGCAGTAAGTGCACACTGATGAAAAAAAACAAAGACAATGATCCGAGCTGTACATGCATATGCATCTCGGATTACAATTTACAGTCTTTGTTTTTCCAATTATTTTACTTAAATACTCTCCCCCTTTCGATCAAATATCATGATCAGTTTATTAACTTTACTATATGATAAAAGTGAACCCTCTCCTTTTGTTCAAGGTAATTTTCCTACAATAATTTTGTTTTCATAAGAAACTAAAGTAAGAAATGTGAGTTATTATTTGTTCCAATAATTGGTTAACCAAGTTCATGGTGGGTTACCTAAGAAAGTAATATCTAACCACATCATTCACCAGAAAATTCAACAATATTGGACAAGTTTTTTCCATGTTCAGCATTCTAACATACGTGATCAGTATTGGTGTTTATTTCCCCCAACTGCTTTTAGAGTGTACATTAATACTGGCAAGTCCACACGAGTTGTCATTTCGGGATAAATCGTTTGGTTGGTCACTTTGTAGAGGTTTTTTCAAATAGTCCAATACGATTAGTTTGCTCAGAGATTTCTGTGGAACTGAGTAGAAATAAAATGACTTAAGTTTACTTCGAAAAAAGAGAGGGGGAAAAGAGAGTACGAAATCAGGCTTCACTTTTATGAATTAATCTGTTTATAGGCTTTTACACTATTTTCATGAATAAATTTGTAAATAATCTGGTTATCTGAAGCCAACCTGCAGGATGTAAGGGTCTCCGAATTTAATTTCTAATTGCCGGGGATAACCCTATGAGTTGATACCTGCCTTTTTAAGCTTTTCAGTACATTGTTACTCTTTTTTTCAATTTAAAACCTTGTTAAAGAGTTTTGTGCTCAAAAGATTTTTTTCCTAAATGTATAAATATATCTATACCCCGCAGGAAAATTACCTCTGAAATGAACCCGTAAAGTAGTCTTCTTGAGGCCTCTGAGCTTTAAAAACGCATGAGCTCCCGGGTGCTTTCCCGGGTAGATGCGCAGTGTTTAACAAGGTGTTTTTAATTGGATGTTGTCAGTGTATTGTATTCTTTGTTAGGGTGATTTCTAATGAAAAAGAAGACCTGTTATACGCATTCGTGATGATCCGTTCTTGTGATCATGATTATTAAGAAATAAAATACACGAAAAGCCGAAACCATTTCTCAGTATGAGAGGTTCATCTCCATCAGCATAGTGAAGTATCTTTCGAACTAACACGATTCAAAACCATTTTAGTCGTGTTCTAGCAAAAGTGTCTCTCGGACTACTCAATGGCATTTAGTTTACTCAACGTCGTGAGTTTTACAACAGTTCTAGAACAAGAATTCGACCACAGTATACACACCACGCTTCTGCTTCACCTGCGTGGGGTGTGTAATTGTGCGCATGCTCCCATCCCCCACATACACGATTTCCAGTTTTCCGTTGTAGCTATATCCCTGTAGATGTGGGGTGAGATGTTCTCTCGCAAATGGTTATCAAACCTCGCTTCAGACCAGTATCTCATTTTGTAATCAATATTCCTTCTGATAACATCTCACGCAGATGCTGTAAGAAAAGTTAAAAATAAAAAATAAAACTATTTTTACGAATAATCCGAGACTAGTAGCGCCTCGTCTCCTCGTGATTTGCAGATGGGGTTTTTCTTGTTATAACTGTCTCCGTGAACTGGTGAAGATTCTGAATGCAAGTTCTCAGTCATTGGTTCGCAAGTCCAGTTGGTCGTCATTTATGCGTGAGTGCGTGCATAATCATGCTGTTATATATAGCAAATGTTTGAATGTCATCCCTTTTCCAAAAGTAAAACTTTTCAAAACAGGAGGGTGTCCCCTCCCAGGAGAATGAGGCTGTCAATCAGGTTCCCCCTCCATTGAAATTTCATCGATGCACTTGTGACAGAACCGGGCCGCGGTATAGACGAACAGTCCCTGTGTTGGTCGCCATGCCTGTCTAGGTTAAGCCAGTGCACATTCTCAAACACTACTATGGCCGGGAGCAATTGGGCCATATCCCTTCAGAGATACCGCGTAAATTTTAAAATACTAAACGCTTTATCACAAATATTAATTTAGAAAAGTGGTATCAGACATTTGAAACATTTTCAAAGGAGAGGGGAATGCACTCTACCCCGAGACCCTATGACGAACCGTATGACAATTAGCAGGGGCAAGATTAGCCTGCGTAGCGTCTCTGTGGCCGCAGCCCTCTAAGGCTGCCTACCCCCAGTTTTTCGTAGCGATGAGCTGAACGAAAATACTTCGTCCGCTCCGCGGGCTAGGGCTAGATTGCCTTCTGAAAGTCCATTCGGATCTGAATTTGGGCGGAGGTATGGAATATACTTTTTTTTTAATTTATACTACAAGTGTAAATAGTCTGGCATGCTTTCATTACACAGAAAACTCCTGGGCGAGCCCAAGTTCTCTCAAGATTTTGCCGGAAAACAAAACGATATCGTATAGTCGCGGTAAAATTTTCACGGAAAATCCAAAACATAGGACTTATGAAAATTCACGACACATGTGTGCAGTCTACAAATCAATCAATTTTTCCTCAGCCTCACTTCACAGTTTGAGCAAAATTTTGCCCTAAGTGGTAGAGTATTATAAAGGCGAGGTTGAAGCGAAGTTGTGGAAATGACTGCCAGATTACCGCTCACAGACGTGAGGATACCCGGTGAAAAATATATGGTCTACAAGCCCAAAAGATTTGGGAAAAAATGCAGTGGTTCATCTTATCAGGTGATCTTCTGGTCATTTGGCAATTTGTTCATTTTTTATTGAAGGGAACGTTTTATTACAAACGCCAGCTCGAAATACGACTGTAGTCTACTTATACAAGCTTGGACCATCATTTCCGTCTATCTGACGAGTTGCTATTTTTCAAATTTCTATGTGCTACCTAAGCTCCGAGCAATTAAGGTGGAGCTCCGCTTAGAGGGAAATGATTTAATTAAAGACAGAGAATCCTCCGCCCCAACCTAACACATTAAACATACATGAACATAAATTGATCTCATTGTTCATGTTCTTAACTTTTTGGGTTGCAATGACAACTCGGTAGCTTGTTAGCTATAATTTTCTCCACTAGAACGCATTCGAGTTTCCCTTTTTCGAAGAAGCCAATCGTTTACAGTAGTAATGCACTAAACTCAACCATTGATAAAGTCAGTAATGTTTCACAGTACATAGGCTAATTCAAAAAGTAGGGTAATTATGAGAATGGCAATTATAAAATGAAAAGATGGTTAAGATTGTCTTCATAATTATTTTACCTTATATTACAACATTATTTATTACTACCTCTTTACTTTCAAACTGAAATCCGATCAAATGTATTTCAACATTTGCGAAAAATTTACATTTTTCCTTGAAGCTGACTCGAAGAAAACCTCTTCCTTTAAGACCCATCCCCCATGCCTCAGATCGCGTGGTAATATTCCATGTTTTTTCCTCACCATGCTAAAACTATCTGTGTACCGTCATGTTTATACACGCCTGATATAAGCAGATACGTGGACCTTTCCCGGCTCTCTAACTTGGGGGTTGCGACTTTTCAAAATTTACCCGGCCAAAACATGAACTGTCTGATAAGAGATAGTAGTAAATAAAGTGTTATAAGGAAATTTTGACACCTTGCAAAAAATTCAGTCCCAGCCCGAAACCGAGCTCAAAACCCTCGTTCCTGGGGATCATGGTGGGAGCTCAAAGCGCCAGGAAGGTGGCTCGGAAGCTAGGACTTTTAGAGCATATCTCTGAATGAAAAATTAAGTTTCTGGAGAGGCAATTTTTTTATTTTTTGGTTAATCCAACTCCTAACTGACATAACAAGCCTATCAGGGAGGGGGGGGGGGTGAGTGGAAAAATTCCCCCTCTGGCCCCCCTAGCACCACCTCTGATCTTGAGAACCGTAAAAGATATTATTATAATTCCTCGTCGCCCGAATCTTTCTACGGGAACTTACTGATTAACTGCTTTTCATTTTTGTTTGTTTCGTTTCATTTATTTTTACACTGGGGGGAGGGGTTTAGTGGAAAAATGCCCAGGCTCTGCCCCCCCCCCCCCTAGCAGCACCTCTGATCTTCAAGCTGAGAACCGTAAAAGATATTATTATAATTCCTCGGCGCCCCAATCTTTCTCGGGAAACTTACTAATTAAGTGCTTTTCATTTTTTTTTGTTTCGTTTCATTTATTTTTACACTTAGTTTATAAAAGCAATTTAAAATAAATAATTGGCGTACGTATAAAAAATGGTAAAATGTCTTGTGCGTACGGAACCAGATAAAGTTAAAAGCTTTTGCAGTCTTTTCCTGTCCAGAGTTTTTGTTTGAAAATAACTGATAAATCCTTGAATGTAGTTGGTTTGTTAGATAGAGTTTTACGGCCCAGTTTTCAACCTATTGGTTCAAGTCGAGCCGGCCACGGCTTTTTTTTTCAGTTTTGGCTCACTGGCTTGTTTTCCCTTTCCGATGCGTATGCGGAGCATCACGGAGTTGTGTAAGTATATGTATTTTGCTGACATGTCACATTACGGTACCTTTAAAAAAAGGGTTTAGGGTCACAACAGGATGTGATATATAAAAGAATTGCTTATTCTAAGCATTTTGGTGAAATTTGTATTAAAATCCGATGAGTGGTTCTCAAGATACTAGCGCAGGTAAATTTTTCAGATTTTCAACAAAAATGAACTTGAAGCAAGCACTTATGACATCCTATCCCCACATTAGTGCACAGTCTTTGGTTTTCTTTAAACTTTATAGTTGAGTTTCCCTTCATCAATCCCATATTATTAAAATGTAGTTGCATAAGTGGCATGAGTATTTTGTAAACTTTGCATCCCCACAGGGTTCGAAGTTCTAGCTATTCCTATTAACATCAAGGTCAACACAATGTTCTGATGACAAAAGGAAACAAAGCATTCCTTGTAAATGTGAGGAAGTGATATAAGTTCTGCTGCCCTCAAACTCATTTTGGAACACAAAACTACTGATTTCATTTACTGATATCTCGACTGAGAAATACATGTCTGATTTGAATGGAACTCTCTCTACACTGCGTAGATTTGATTCCTCTTTCACATTTTTGCATAGAGTTCCCCTTTAAAAATTTTATGAGTACAAAGGGCAACCACCCCCAAAGAATAGAATTAGTATTTTCTCGTCCCCTCCCTTCAAACTTTTCAATTTCACCTCATAGCTACAAATATTTAACAGAAATGTTCTTTCCCTTGACTACAGAAGGCATATCTTTCTAGTAGTTGTGCGATTCCAGTTAATTTGCAACATAGACTATGACAATCCCAGGCTCCCAGCTTTTTTCTATTGAGGAATTCATCCCTAGTTTGTAAGCAGTGGCGTCACCAGGGGGGGGGGGGCAGGGGGGCACATGCCCCCCTGAAAAATCTTGTGCCCCCCGTGTTCCCCCCCCCAAATGAGATTTGAGATTTTTAAAAAACGATATGCCTTCTTTAGTCAGAGTGTGACTATGAAAATATTTAAGACTGGATTCTTCTTTTGACGAGGAAAGACAGTAATTTTCATACTTTTCAACTTAAAATATCGCAAAAACACCTGGAAAATGCCATTTCCGGCTGTCTGAGGGGTTGCGTTTTTCAAAAATTTCTGCACACTTCCAACTTCGCTAACTGAAGGTAGTGCATAGTTCAGGTAACCGTTCAAGCAGAATTATATAGGCTTACATTTTTTCCTTAAGAGGATCACATCTAACTGCTTTCTCTTTCTCTTTCGAGTTCAGCTCTCCTTCTTCTAAATATCAGCCGGATCCGCTCTTGAAAGTTGTTTCACTAGTTTTGTTACCAATAAATTCTTAATTGAAGTTGCCCTGGAAGTTCTTTTTTTTTTTTTTTTTGAGTCCAGTGTAAAGAAAACAGAATAACCGTAAATAACGACCTGTATACCTAACAAACCCCTTAAAACCCAGGAACTTCCGGGGCTTCGCCCCCTGGACCCCAGCCGAGACACACATTGTGCTGCCCATCAAATTCTGTTCTCAATAGTTCATCTCGCCCTTTTTCAAAATGTCAGCCGGATCTTCACTTGGTAGTTGAATCACTTTTTTACCAAAACTTCTTACTGGAAGTTACTCTGGAGGTATTTTTGAGACCAGTGTTAAATCAGTAGAAGAACACTTAAATAGCGACTTTAGTGCCTCACAAACACGCTAAAACCCAGGAGCTTCCGGGGTCTTCGCCCCCTGAACCCCACCGGGGCTTTGCCCCTGGACCCCACCATCCCCGTAAGCAAAATCTGGCGGTCCGCTGGTGGCCATCATGGCAGACGGTCAGCCGTCCAAGACCCGCTGGATTGACACAGAAGTGTATGATGGGAAGGCAGTTTTGAACCAATCAGCAAGTTATGCCCATTACCGGACCGTCAGCGAGCCACCGGACATTTCTCCCACGGACCGCCAAAGTGGCCGACAGTAAGATGGAAGTATTGCAAGGCAAATTTTATTTTACCGGCACAAACTGTTGAAGGGTGGGTAGCGGGTTAATTACCTTGAGCTCAGCAACGTTTGTACACTTGCTCATCTCTCTGTCAGGGCCTCCCTCGGATCGGACAAGGTTACCGCAGCTCAGGTAAATAGTGGCAAGTCGATGTGGCATTCTGTGCTGATACCATGCTCTGTTTGAAGTGTTTGTAAACAAGTGAGGCTATGATGTTACGTAATAATGCAATGACTAACGCGTTAACGTTGTCTTCGCACCATGCATGGAAGTTACCCCGGGAGTGGACTATTTGTGTTCTCAGCTCCGCTTCTGCCGAAACTGCATATGTCTTGCAGTGTGCTACGCAGGAAATGATTTAACTACCGCAAGCAAAAGAGCCGAAGACGGGAAAATCTCGACTGTCCCGAACTTTCGAAGACTATGGCTGGTTCAGGTATTACAAATTTTTAGCGTTTTGCGAAGAAGCTGTGTTGTACAAATAATGGATTCAAGCGTGACCAAATGAATCCTAGTCTTCCAAGTTCCAAATGTGACAATCAGGATCCCACTCCATCGGCGTCAGGTTGCCAGCCCAACGTTAGGGAGCTAGCCTAAGTTAGTAACGTTATTGGATTTGGCCCGAGGCTAGGCTAGCTTGCATATACTGTAACTTAGTGTGCATAACATTCGTGTGTATTTTGACCTGGAATCGGTCGAACCTTAGACCTTGAGTCGGTCACGGCGTGCAAAATGGCACACACACAATGTGCAACACCTAGGCCTAGGCAGTTACTAATTGACCAACTAACTAAATGGTAACACTAACAAGTAACATGAGATATTAGTTCACCCCCTCGTATAAACAAAATTCTTGAGAGGGTCCTTGAAAAGCGCCTCCGCAAGTTCTGGGATGACAAAAAAGTCCTATTTGATCTACAGTTTGGCTGTAGAAAGGGCCATGACACCTGCTACAACCTGCTTGTAACCATAAACACTGTCCATTCCTTTCTGGACGAAGGTGAGAATATGCTTAGTCTTTACTTGGATCTTAAAAAAGCTTTCGACACTGTTAATCACAAAATTCTTCTTCACAAGTTGCATTCTTACGGAATTAGTGGGAAAGCCTACGATGTTAATTATGTGTAGTTACTTATCAAACAGGAAACAATGTGTATTTGTAAATGGCACCATGTCTGACTGGTCTAATATCACAACTGGTATTCCTCAAGGTTCTGTTCTGGGTCCCTTGTTAATGTTATTTTTGATTTATGTTAACGACATTAAGAATGTGGTCCCCAATGAATGGCTGAGATTGTTTGCCGACGACACCAATGTGTTTGTACATGACAAGGATTGTAGCAATCATATTATTAAGGCTAAAAGTATCCTCGGTTATTTTAAAAATTGGTTTGATGCAAACAAACTCACACTTCATCTGGGAAAAATGACCTATACTGTCTTCAATACCAAAGAGTGCAATGCCCACTCATGTCCTAATTTTTTCACTCTTAACTCCAGTAAAATCAGTAAAACCAAAAGTGCAAAATTCTTGGACCTCATTGTTGACGGTGAGTTGTCATTCAAACCACACATTGATGACCTTTGTAACCAACTTGTTAAGTACACTGGTATTTTTTATCGTTGTAGGTTTTCTGTTCCTCACTCCGTTTTACTTCAGATTTATCGCTTGTTTTTTCAAAGGTTGCTTATGGCATAGAAATTTATGGGATGACAAACAGTTCTGTTCTTAAACTGTTATAACTTTTACAGAGTGGAATCTTAAAAACGATTTCTTTCAAACATCGACATTTTTCAACCAACCTTCTTCACTGCAACCTTGGTGTACTTAAATTTGATGTTATTCACATCTTCAAGATGCAAAGTTTTTTCTTTCAAATATGTCAATGACCTCCTGCCCAATCTTTTTAGAACTATTGTTCATACAAATCACAATTTGGCTTCGCATACAAGCACAAGAAACAACAATGTTTTCTCGGCCTGTTACTAGGCAATACTCAAGGCATGGAAAATTTCTTTTGAGTGACTGTTGTGTTAGATTATGGAACAACCTACCAAATCGCTTGAAACAACTTCAGTCTTATCACTCCTTTAAGAAACAATTGAAGATTCTACTACTTGATAAATACTGAGTTTTGTGTTGTATGTCTCCCTTTCTTTCTCCTTCCTTGCTTCTCTTTTTCTCTCTCAGTTGCTACTCTCTGTTTTGTTTTTGTAGCCTTTGTGATTAAGTTTTTTTTTTTTTTCTGAAGGTTGCTAGCCTTGTTAGACACTTACGTGTTTATTCTAGTATCCTGTCCATACTTCTACTGGACATTTAAAGATAAAGATGAAGATAAATTTATTCGTCCACGATCAGGTGGAAATTTGGCGTCCTGCAGCAAAACAAACGTATGACCATTTCTGATTATGTACTTGTATTTGTGTGGACGAAATAAATGAAATGAAATGTAATAACTTTGCAAGGTTAAGTAGCCTAGCCTAATGTTAGGCCAAGGTAGGTTAGTACCACAGGTGCCCAGTAGGCATTTGAAGTGTTAATGGATATTCTAGCCTACTATATGCAGGGCTGTCACCAGGGGGGGTGCGGAGGGTGCGAACGCACCCCCCTCCAGACCTGCCCGTCAATACTTCTAGACTATCACGTGGCGAAGTTTCAGCTCGTCGTCGATCTCACAAGTATCTTTGAGAGATCTATCACTATTCGTGTCTGTAAATCCAGGGCTGCATTTCCATCAGTCATTTCCGCTCCACCTTCCTCCCAGCCTAGGCTTCGAGTTCGAAGTATCGCAGGCCCATAGCACAGTTTTAGTTCACCTCAGTTATAGTCAGTTTGTAGCAGTACGGGTTGGCACTTTTACGCTACTGTATCCTTCTGACCGCGTGTTTGGTCTAACGGTAAGAGCATCCGCCTCTCACGCGGAGAGCCCGGGTTCGCTTCCCAGGTCGAGTCATCAGTGGCGTGGGCTAGCACTCCCTACCCCCCCCCACCCGATTTTCTTCAGGTCCCCAAGATTTTGCCTCCTGATAAGGTACTGTAATTGAGAAAGAAAAAATAAAGTGTTTGAACGGAAAACACTTTGAAGTATTTCCTTCAAAAAAAGTAAATAAAACAAATGTGTAGCAATTAATAAAATATGCTTGAATGTGTGTAAAACACATTATGTGTGCACGTATGAAATCAAGTGATAACTTCAAAATGATTACTTTCACTAAATTAGATACGTACTGTATATAATCTGCACTGTCGTTTATTGCATTACACTTAGAAGGTAAAACGAACGTTTCGGCGGCAAATTCTAATTTGACTTTGTTAAGTTAAGACCCTTTCTGCCTTTCTATGGTTGGTTGATTTACTGAAAACAAGGCAATCATACACTGGAGACTATTCTTACATTACCATTCCTATACTTTATCCTACACAAAATATGTCTTCATGGCCCTGTTCTCTCACCCCAAACAGTACCAATTCTCCTAACCTTCTTACTTAAGCTTCTCCCACAATTGTCTGAAATTCATCCTCATCCTCATCCAGAGACAATAACAGTTGATTACTTCGAGTCGAGTATAGAAAAGCTCAATGTTTATAAACAAAACACTCTCAGTACAGTTCATGCTGTGTAATAAAAGCTTTGGTACTCTGCATTGTTTGAATTAGCTGTCAATCAAGGCGCTGAGCCAATGGAGAATTTCAGTACACCCTACCAATTTCAGTACACCCTATCCGTGTAGATAGTCTTGCTGCGCCTGACCCTTGGAGGTACCAGCCCCCCACTTATTACCTAGCCCCCCCCCCCCAATAATTCCATCCTGGGCTACGCCACTGCGAGTCATACAGTACCAAAGACTCTAAAAAAGGAACCTACTGCCGTTGTACGTGATGCTCAGCATAAGCAATGAAGTAGGGGAAACAATCCAGGGGGCCACAACTGGGAAAAGGCCGTGGCCGGCTCGACTTGAACCAATAGGTTGGAACTGGGCCGTTAAACTCTATCTAACTAACAAGCTACCGAATCCTTCGCAAATTTAGCAGTACAACACTGTGGCCTACAGTTGTTATAGTCTAGCCCAGGTACCAGTATTTCTTTTTACAGGAATCAGTCATTTCATCCAAGTTGTGTGTAAGTGTAAAAGAGTTTATAGTTAAAAATCCCCGTCAGGACATTGGTTCATAATCGTGGACAGACTCATTACTGGAGGAGTGAACCAAATTAGGACCGACTAAATTTTGAACTGTGAGTGTTTCATACTTAATACATTTGCAGTTGTGTAGGGGGTCAAATGTATTTGTGAGTTGATCATTCATATGTGTTTTCAAGGAGAACATAATGATTACAATTTTCAATCACCTTCTAGGAACAGTTGATCCTACGCCTGAATTTCCTCTCGTGGTATGCACCAGATTGTGCCATTTTAAGTTGAAAAATTGCAAAGCTCCCAACCATATGGGAGGGGGCCCCTTCCCATGCCCACCCCCTTCTGCTACTTCGTGGCCTCGTCCACAACAATTTCCTCACCCACATGCTCAAGTTTCAAAACGCACCCCCCTTTGAAAAAAGCTGGTGACAGCCCTTATATGCAAAGTTAAGTATATAGTATAGGCACCGTAACTGGAGGGGTTGGTTAGTTTCCGCACTCAGTAGTTTCCACCCATTTCTCTCGCCCCTAAAAATCTTGGGGTGGACAGTAATGTTTGAACCTACATGTGTTTTTAAATAACAGTTAACTTCAAATTTCAAATCCAAGTACAAGACAGCAATGACATTTGTGCATAGGCCTAGAACTTTTTGAGCATCCTCATCGAAAAGAATGAAATCTATGACCTTTTTTCTAAACGTCAAGTATAGTCACCGACTTATATTTTTTATGTATATACCTAGTCCGTGTGTCTATAGGTACAGGCTTGTTCTGAATGTGTGAACCATTGTTCACAGCACTGAATACCAGGTATACCTGAACCTATGTATGTATTAGTGACATACTAAAGTCTACAGTAATGGATGTCGAATCATGTCTCATTGAGTAGTATAAAAAGACATCAATGAAGTTTGAAACTTTAAGAAAAGTTGATGAAATCTTCATTTGACAAAAGTGCCACTGATATCACATTCCATTCTATTAATTTCCACCCCTCCAAAAGATGTTTTCTGCTTAAAATAAAAGGGGCAGAAAACACAGTTTTTGAGGGGCGGAAAGTAATGAGGGCGGAAACTAACAATAACTGTAACTGAACCAGGACGTAAATGACGCACCCTCAAAAATTACCAAGTAGCACATTAGTACAGTAAGTAGTACGAGCCACTGTTGAAACTATCCAGAGGTTTGTTTTACGCAGGACTGTAGCCAGGGTGTGGCATTTGAAGGGGTCACTTGACGGATATGGAATGTTAGGCTCAGGCGCCCAGTCAACGGGCTCGCGTAGTTGACTGGCACCCTATCTATAGGCTGGCTGGCCAACACTAACCTAAAACACAGAAAGGTAGGACAATTATCTGGCTCTGACCAAATTATTGAGTTCTTGCGGTCCATGTAATCACAATTACTAACTATTTACCTGACTAAGTTTAAGAAGACGTCTCTCTAGTTCGAAGATATGTACTGCTTGATGTCATACAGTAGGCATTCACTTGCTGTATTTTAAGATTTTTGGGCAATTTTCACCATGCATCAGGGCACTTTCATTCTATCTCTTTTCAGAAGCACACCTACAAAGCTTCAGTAAGTGATTGCTGCAATTACAGTCAGATTTCTCCCCTGCGCTCTACAGAGCCATGCTTGTCCGGAAGGGGGGCAAGGGGGACACTTGCCTCCCCCTGGAAAATCAAACTTGTGAAAAAAATTAATTAAAAATTGAAATAAAAAAAAATTAAAAATAAATCATCAAAATGCCTTCACTCACAGCATCAGTTTCTACTGAAAAGAGGAGATGGTATGCTGAATAGTGAAATCGTAATTTGGTGACCATCATTCGTGATATCTATTGGAAATTTGTAATTGTAAAAACTATGCCACAATTGTACTAGTTGTCAGGTGTGTAGTGTGCATACGGCATACGACTATTGATGAATGCGTTGGTCTTGGTTTGGTCACATGCTGATCTCAAGTGGCGATGTGCGGATGTATCACTGAATATGGGAGGGGGGGGTATGGTTCATAATTGGGTAACGGATATAGTTAAAATAGTTTAAAAAATTTTAAAATTACAGATGTGAAATCCCTGTTTCAGGGCTGGGTGCATGCAGCTTATAACACTCGCCAAGTGTCGTTTCCGGCCATCTGGAGGGTTTGTAAGGCCCAAAATTTTCTTGTACGCTCCCTCGCTCACAGTATTCATGTGCTGCATGAGTTAACCAGCTTAAGGGCAATTCCGATGATATCCTTACGGGGAACTGTCCTCTGTATCCAGTAAGGCATTGAGTACGGGTGGGTGTGTGCTTTTGTGTGCATGCATTGACAATTGATGTAAAGCATGGACCAAAGAATGAATTCATAGTTGCTAACCATAGACAAACCTGCAACTGTGGACAGTCCTCACTTTATGCCAGCGTGCTAGCAACACTCCTTTCATAAACTTAGAGGTGCGATAGTGATACATTTCGATAGTCCATGCTACCCTGAGAAAAACCAGATTCAGCCTTGTGTTGTGTGTATTGTGAACAAAATGGGAACTGATTGTGTATGCATGTCACCCACAGGCACAAATCAGTAAGTGATTTGTGGATAGGTAAAGAAATGACATAACCTACACTAACAGTATTGTTTTATATCTCGTTTATATGGCCTTATTAAAAGGGTGTCCTTTGTTTGCAGGTTTCAATCAATGGTTCACAGTTGGGCATTTGTGTGTATGCGTGTACTCGTAGTGTGTACACGCCAATTTATATGTGTGCCCTGTGTGTGTGTGTGCATATGACACTTTTGCTTGATATCTCAAGAAGGGTAAGTGTCACTATCTAATATATAGGTGTGTGGATTGGCCATATTGAGTAGGTGATCCATATTGTTTTTGGTGAAGGTCAAAGGTCATTTGGGGTCACAAGAGGCCTAATGGTAAATTTCTAAGAAATTGCTTGTACTGTAAACATGGTGTCTCAAGAAGGGTACATATGGCTATGTTCACATTTGGTGTGTGGTTTGGCTGTATGGATTAGATAATGCCTATCTACAGTATTTTGTCAAAGATCATTTAGGTTCAGCAGAGGTGCATACAACACAAAGCACAAACCTGAATAGCCAACCTGAATGAAAATGAGGACTCGGTCCTACTTTACAGTAGATAATAATGCATATATATATATACACCCAGAAGGCTGTTTAGACAGAACCACACTTATGATTCCTCCTTTATAGGCTATGGTTGGATTTCGAAGAATGATGTCACCAATGTTTATGTACTGTTAACTCAAATTTCTACACTCGTGTTGTACAGTAGGTGCAGGATTAGTTTTTTTATCCTCACGATTTGAAGGATGTGGGCATGTGCATAGCCACCAAAATGGATTACGGCAAAGGTTACTGCAACATTCAGTTTTCCAATATTTTCATACAATTTGGAGCAAATGAAGAAGCAAAAACTGGTCAATTTTGATGCATCACACATTACATCATATAAAACTCATACTGTATACTTCTTCATACAATAGAGGCTTTTCATATAGTGTGATAATACTCCCTGGTGGCCATGTTGAAGTATGTGGTCTGCCAACAGTAGTAAGTCTCACTAGACACACTGGCTGGATTTATGTGGGCACACACACCACATACAGTACAGTATCTCACAATGCAGTTCGTTCAGCACAAAGTCACATATACTTGGCATTAGTGTCCTCCACCATGGCAGATCTGTGAGGTAGTTGCAAAATGCAAAGCCTCTACAATCTTTCAGTTCTGTTCTTTCATTTACCTTGCAAAAAGTTTATGTAATGATGGATTTCTTTTAGTAAATGCCTTACTTTTCTTTCATTTTCTTCAGAATTTCAAGTGCCCAAGAGACCACATCCTCCAGTTGTTGGGAAAGTAACACATTACAGCATTGAATTGTACTGGGAGAAGGCAGAGGGAGAAGGTGACTCCAACAAAGGAGATGGAAGACCAAGATATTGCCTTCAAGAGGCAGACAAAGTCCAGGGATGGGGAAATGTTTACACGTTAGTTTGAACCCTTTTTTTTTGACAGTTTTGTCATTGTTTTGTCATAGAATTTTTTTCAGTATTTTGTTTTCTCATTGTCTTTTCGTTGCATACCATTTGCATGATGGCAGGTCATGACAGTTTGTGCTCTTTGAAATGTTTTGTACCAATGGCTGACTGCTTCATACAACAACATTTGTTTGAAAAAATTCTTTCTGTGATACTATGTGATTATTAGTGGTATATACTGTTCAGCAGCACAGTCTAGCAAAGACAAAATTTTGCTTTGCTATAAAAAAAATTGTTTTCACATAAAAATTTTGGTAAGAATGCTCAGTAACTACAGTATAAATTAAAGACCATCAAAGGGATCAGCTTTTGTGTTTACAAAATAGTTTTCAAAATTTTTTTTTGTCCATGTAATGTAATATTTTAATCCCAATCAGGAGAATAGGCACAGTGAATCAGTCACTTCTACCATCATGTGCATGCAGGGCATCATGGGCATGCAGGACATCATGGGCATGAAGGGCATCATGGGCATGCAGGGTGGCAAACAGTAGCAGTTCCCTGTCTCTGGGAATTAGCTTGTAATTTTCAGGGTGAAAACTTTTGTTTCCTGATTGGATACCAAAGTAGGGTGATACCAGATCCTCCCCCCCCCCCTTGTGAAATGGGTTTGTAGTCCATGCTTTACAGTGTGACCAAGTTTTCAAATTCTGTTTTAATGGACTATCAAGGAATTTCTATGTTGCAGATTATGTTACCCCTGCTTTCCTTTTACTGCTTTCCAGAGGGTACTCTTTGTCACATACAATATCAGGACTTGAACCTACCTCTAACTACACGTACAGATTACGTGTAACAAATGATGCTGGGAGTAGCGAGTTTAGCCCATCTATAACAGTATGTACCACAAGTAAGTGCACTTAGCTAGTTACATGATCATACATTAGCCCCCTCCTCAGTAATAGCCTTGGACATCTTGCTGTTGACAATTCCACCTGGATAGGTTTGATCAAGGTAATTCCAAATTGACATTTTCCTGTTCCACTTCTCCCACTGTGAGCAATTCCCATCTATGACATGTATGTCTAAGACAACCTTCTTGCAACATAAATTTGGAATTATCAAGAGGAGGAATTGTTAGAGAGGAAATTGTCTGGGAGAGGGGATACTTTCCTCGGAATAATGTCTAGAAACCAGCAAGTTATGCTCTTAATTGGAAACTTGTGAAGACCTGACTGGCAGCCAACTGAACAGTTACCATTGAGAGTAGAGGAGTGAAACAACATTGCTGGGGAAACCACTACTTCAAAATAAGTACCACCCACTCTACCTCAGTAGAGTACCACAGTAGAGTGGGTGTTTTCATGTTTGTGTTATTTGTCATGTACAATAAAAGTCTGAGATAATGATGATAAAAGTTGGAAGAGTAAATCAGTGCAAAGCATTCAAGTCTTAAAACTGATAAAATCCAGCTGACTTTTAGTTCCTCCAGAGAAGAATTGTTGGCAGTTAACAACTAACTCTACACTATTGGTTGTCCCTGTGGAATATTAGTTGTCCCTGACAACTGGACAACCATGAAAATTGAGCCCCCCTGAATTGTTTTACTTTTGACAGAGGAACCACCGAGTGGTGAGCAGCTGCATAGAATTATCAACCTTACACAGGACATTGATAAAATGAAGAAAGTCTTGGAGACTGGTGACAATTTAGTAGATATACCAGACAAATTTGGTTCAACTCCAGTTATGGTTTGTGCTCAGAAAGGATTTACAAAGTGAGTACTTAAATTTTGTTATCTCTCTTTGGTTGTATCCTTTTTGTGAATTTTTCAGAATGACTGCATTCCTTTATTGAACCCAAAGTGGGTCCCTTTGGGTTTCCACGGTGAAGGTGGTAGAACCTTGATTTTTGAAATCCAATTGTTTGTATGAAAACACTTCCCAGAGACCAAATCAGCCAAAGTAGTATGCAGTGCAGTGAACTGAGCATTGTCAACACCATTGGCATCATTGGCTTAGTCCTTGGGGGAGGGGGGTTGGGGGTTAGAACCCCCTCCTCCCATGACCCAACCTTTCAATGCAAAAAACTTCCAAAATAGCAGTTTTTTTCTCTCTATCCTTCGACTTTTCCCTCATGTTGTGCCCCCAATCCCCCCACCCCCATGACACCAAAAAACCCCCATGACACAATCCTGTCTATGTGCCTGATTGGCATTTACCGCCTTGGGCTAGAGGTGACGAAACTGCAGAAAATGTAAACCAAGAAAAGCACTCACAACTCGCAAATAATTCACAGAGAAAATTGTAAAAGATGTTCATTTTAATGATTACATAATCACCATATTCTTTTACAGTATTATTGAGGTTCTGATATCATATGGTGCTGACATCAATATTCAAAACAGTAGTGGAAAGGATGCCCTCATGCTCGCAGCTTTTGCTGGCCATCTGGATGTAGTGAAGCAACTGAGAGCCAATGGTGCTGTTTATGACCATCAAGACAAGGGTGGTTCTACAGCTCTCCACTGGGCAGTGGATGGTGGACATCTCAAGTTGGTGAAATGGATGATAAAAGATGGGGCATCGGTAAGCATCCTTCTAATAATGTGTGGGGGATGAAGTCTTTGTGTTGCAATTTATCTTTTTTTGTCTAGGTTATGTTGGTTCGTTGGAAATGGAGCCCAGAGGTGGGCTGAGGTTATCATCAGTGTTGTAGTTAAGCTGGCCTTGGACTTGAACTCCACTGCCTAAAGTGGCTTTGAGACATCAAGGCCCCCTCCCCCCTCCCTACACATACAGTGTTACAAGCCTCAATTGGAGGCTGGACTTGGCCTTAGACTGCCAGGCCCCAACCTGACAATTTTAACACTAGTCATTACCAATAGTGGAAGTTAACATGTGGCTCATGTTTCTAGTCAATAAGGTATGAATGAACAGCTATATTTAAGTAAACCTCATCACCCTAAAATGTTGTGGTGCATAGAATGAGCATTGCTATTGGATTGGGCTATACATATATATATGTTAATTTTTTGTATGATAGAAGGTTTACGACAGATATCACATCATTTTTGAATTACAAGAAGACTTGTTCATGCTTAAAAAAAATATTAACTTCTTATAAAGTGTGGTAATTGAACCATGAATTTGTTCTCTTTGGCAGCAATTTCTCTGCCTTGAAAAAAAAAAAAAATTGATAAAGAGATAAACGACACAGAGTAAACGACGCAGAGACTGAAAAAGCAATAACACAGACCTGTCAATGGTCCCTCCCTTCTCCCCTAAAAATTTCATTTTCACGTAGGCTTGGGTATTTGCAAACTATCAAAGGAAGAACTGAGCAACTTGGGATTTCTCAGCTATGACAGTATGAAGCAAGCTCCCTTAATATAATAACATAAATAAGATAAGGTCACTTGCATTCATTACATATGTCAATTTTAATTTCATCTCAGATAAATGTGGTTGACTTCAGTTCTCATTGGACACCATTGATGAGATGCTGTGCCATGTCTGGTCATGTGGAGGTTGCCAGAGAGCTTTTCTTTGCTGGTGCCGAGGTAGAAAAACGAGACAAAGATGGGAAGACAGCTCTGATGGTAAGAATTAATTGTACAAGTCTTTTACTAGTGACTAGTTGTCAGTTTGTAAGAGTTATCCAAATTAGTTTTGTTCATAGCTTTAAGGATTTAGTACAAATGCCTTGAATCAGGAAATAATTTAGTGGTCAAAATTTGCCTAGCAATTTTGCTGTTTCTGGGCTCCTCTTAAACAGGGTGTGAAGACTTGACTAGAAAAATGTTGACCACCTAATTGTTGAGCACACAAGATGTTGTTTTTCTCCAAAGAATGTTGATAGTTATTACTCATGTTTCATAGTGTTTCCACAATTAAGAAATTGATACCCAATTACAATGTTAAAAGTTCCTAACTGGAACTAGTTACCCATGCCTTGAAATTTACTTCAACCTATAATGTATTTACACTTTTTGTTTGTGTCATTACCTTGAGGTGTAGTACAATATCAACAATTACCACCTAAACAAATGAAACAAAATCCCCCAAACCAGATGTTACATTACCTCTTATACCTATCTCACATGCTAGGTGCTCTCCTCCGTTCCCCCACTTCAATGTTGGTTGGGAAAAACTGACCAGTCCTGAGTATAACAACACAGAAACACGGGAAAGGGGTTGTTTCATTTTCTTTTGGCTGTGATTGTAGCATATTATTTTGGACATATACTCTAAAATTGTGGATATTTTTGTAGATATTTCCTGTGTGAATGTTTTAGGAAATTCCTTCAAATGGGAACATGGGTATTTTATCATCAGAGGAATTGTTAAACTTTGCATTGTGCAGTGCATAAAGTTGTATGACTGATTGCATACATCCCATGGTGTCATCATCAACCCATCCATCACCTTTTCAAGCTTCATCCTGAGGCTGTTTAAGTTTTCAGCTTTATTCATTTTCAGATAAAGTTTACCTCTAACTGATTCCTTGTTTAACAGATTGCTGCTTTAAACGGACACAGAGATCTTGTCCAGTTGTTGGTGGAGAAGGGTGCAGACCCTTTCATTAAAACAGAATTTGGGATGTCTGCTTTAGAAATGGCAAGGTCATTTGATAAAAAGGTAAGCAGCAACGTTACTTACAACTTATTGATGGGGGCCATTTTAAGGAGTTTTGATTGGGCGGTAGGGGGTAAAACAGAAGAATAACAGCAAGTTATTACCACACACCTTTTTAAGGACTAGGCTTATTTTTCAAGCATCTAATACTTCTTAAGTGTAATACTTTTTTTGATGACAGTTTATAGTTCTGACAATATTTTAGTATGTCCAGCTTCATAGTCAGACCTTACCTAGAGATATCCACACTTCAAGATTGTAGAAGTTACAGGGAACAGGTAGAATGTGGAAGGAATCATTCAGTTGGAGAATGTATAGGATGAGAATAACCTGGGGGGAGTCATAAATGTTCTGTGGTTACTACTTTACCTGGTAATCCTCCAATCAAAACCAAAGTGAAAAGTAAGGGGAGGGGTGGTTGGACCTTAAAGAAAGGTGAAGTAAAAAAAAAATTCCCATAGAGAAATTTAGTCATCACAATTTGTAGATTTGTATTTCAAATCAGTATTTCGTGAGACACGAATAAATGAAGGTACTCGATTTGTGTTCCAAGTGTCTTGAGAGCAGCAAAAGTTCTATCACTTTTGTTGACAAGGAATGCATTGTTTCTTTTTGTTCTTCCAGTTTGTTGTGCTGACATTGGACTAAATAGGGATTGGTCCTCCTTATGGGGAATGCAAAGATTGTAAAGTTCTCATGCCACATATGCAACTGCACTTTTACAACCTGGGCTTGTTTAAGAAAATTTGGTTGTAAGGGTTTAGGAAAGACCAAAGTGTTCATTAATGTGAGAATATGATGTCATACATGCTTGCTTCAAGTTCACTTTTTTGTTTAAAAAAGGGACAACTTTTACCTGCTCATATCTTGGGGACTGCTGAGAGGATTTCTTTGCAAATTTTACCAGAATGCTTAGAGGTAGAACCTGGCTAATGTATTTAAACTTGATTTGGCCTTGGACCCTTGTTTTAATATCCTATCCTCACCCTAATGGCTATTATCTGGGGCCCATTCCACAAAGAGTTACGCACAATCTTAAGTTTGATTCCCCATACTTAAGTCAACAGTAAATCAAACTTAAGATCGTGCGTAACTCTTTGTGGAACGGGCCCCTGGTATGTGTTTTGAATACAGTGTGACTTTGTACATCTTTGTTTTATTTTGATAATACAGAAAGTTGTCCAGTACTTGGAAGGGGTGATGGAAAAATCAAGAAAAGAGAAGAAGAGAGTTGCAGGAAATGACTGATGGTTGCTGGTATGAAGGCTGAAGTTGTTACCATGGAGACCAAAAAGAGGAGAATTATAAAACAGACCTGTAGAAACTTAACATGGCACATTGAACTGGTTTGTAAAACCCAAAAAAGAATTCCAAATCTATAGTTTTTTTTTTTCACATATGAATGACAGATGGTGAAACTTAGACAATTGCCATATTCTACATAAAAGGATGTGTTTTATGAGTAAGTAATCAGCAATTCAATACAATTTTCAAAAATTCATTCATACTTTTTGAAATGACACAGGAAATCTTTACAAGCATGAGCATTATAACCTTCAACTTGAAGAACTCCCCAACACTCCTAAAAAAAGGAAATTTTTGCTACTTTTATGAAATAATTTGCAAAGATTTTATGTAAATTGTTATTGCTTTGAAGAAAATTTTCAGAAAAGATTGAATAAGCACCCCAATGGTGTTGGAAATAATGATGTAGATCGTAGAAGCAGATAAATGTGGAATTGACTAGAATATATAGACGAATCTGGACAGATTGTGATGGTCTGATTTTGGTCGGCCATTACAGGGGTCCATCACCTTTAATCTTTCAGTTCCCTCCCTTACCTGTTCCATGAATGGTTGTACACTAAAGTGTATCTTGATTTTCTCAACTTCACTGAATATGAAGATTTGAAATTCATGTAGACAATAAATGAAGACAATTCAAGGCTGATGGACCCCACTAATGGCTGCCTACAGTCACTAAACACAAGTACTAATAGGATTTGTCTATACAGTATTCCTGCAGCTGCAGGAGGATCAAACTTAATGGTACTTACATAATCTATTCATTATCACATGTGAACATCCTGTGAATCTACTTTTCAAAAAATTAAAAAAAAAAAAAATTAAAATTTATAAAAAAGAAGGGTTAAGATCACATGCATTACTTGCATTGCAAAAGGTTTCAAAGTTGTTACAAAATTTCCTGACTTTGGTCATAATGTAAGGAGTCCAGAGACTTCTCGTAGTACTTTGAAGGTGGACATGATGTAATGTATTTGCCAGCGTTAAGTGTTGGAGTCTGTGCGAATAAAACCATTTGTGTAGATCAGTTGATACGTAGAGAAACTGATGGTTTCATTGCAACAGCTCAGCTTGAAATTTCAAACTGTTTGACTCATCAGAAGACAAAATTCTAGAACAGCAGTTTTTTGGTTAGATTTTCTGTTTTTTTTTTTTATTTTTTTTTCAATTTGCAAGGAAACAGTATACACCATATTAATTTCCCTTTATAATATTACCATGACATTTAACCCCTTCCACAATCACTTACAGTACCTAAATACATAAAAGTTTCCTGTCATGGCCACGTATGTACTTATAAAATTTCCAACCTCTTGGCTGAAAAGGGTGCTGTTAGAGTAATGTGCAATCTCTATAAAAGATTAAAATGTCACTTTAAAGACTGGCAAATGAAACCCAGTCTTTGAAAACTTGCTGCACTTTTATAGTGACTGCTTGTCTGTAAGAATTGGTGAAAAAGTGCAACTCTGTGTGTAACTTGCTAGAGGGTATTATCTGATCTTGAAGTGAAATCACATACCAGTCAGTTATTACTTGTTTAGCTATTCATCACATTCACTCTGTCCATCAACTCCCTCCAAATATCAGAACTTGCTGGGCCTGTAGCACCCATTTCACATGGCAGTCTCTCTATGAAACAGCTCTTCGAGTTCCACATTCTTGGCTTCTACCAAGCTCTGCAGGTGAAAGAAATGTTGTAAAATGCTGCGCTGTAAGCCATTCTCTCACAGTACATACCTTACGCTGTGATTGAAAGGGCTAGAACAAAACAAAGATGGTGGCATGGAGTGAAATATGTTGATAAGATATGAGTGGTAAATTTGGGTCACCTATGTGTACAACTGTAGCAGAAAACACATAAATGGTGCTTCCTAGTTGGGTAACTGGCAGTAGGAAGGATAAGGAAATGAAAAATCTTAGAGTCTGTCTTTTCCCATTCCCTCCTGAATTTGGGTCTTTTCATGTATGTAATGCTTTGAAGTGTTCCAATGAGAATTGGCAATCGACATTCAAAAGAGTGAATCTTAAGTTGGCATTATTGTTTGTGTATGAACTTAGACATAAGTTTTTAAAATTGCACACCTTTGCAAGTTTTATTTGCTAGCCAAGTTTAGTCTTTCAACACAATTTAAGGTAATTTTAATATTTATTTTTTGTTATGTGTGCTATTAGCAGCTTGATATTGTATTCACAGGCATACTGAAGTAAAAGAGTCATGTCACTCAATCTTTATTCAACCCTGAAGCAAACTGCATGGAATTCATTCAGATTTTATTATGATAAGATTATTTGTATTGTATGGTTAGGTAGTAAGATAGAGATTTACATCCCAGTTTACAAACTATTGATTCAAGTCGAGCCAGCCAAGGCCTTTTTTCCAGTTGTGGCTTACTGGCTTGTTTTCCCTACTCCATTGATTTATGCAGAGCATCATGCACAAACGGCAGTAGGTTTCATTTTTAGAGTCTTTGGTGTGACTTGACCTGGGAATAGAAGCTGGGCCTTTGGTGTTAGGTGTTCTTAATACCCTTTGACCAAACATGCAGTATTGTGCAGATATGTTCTTCTGGACATGTTAGTACAGCAATGCACCTGGGCAAAAATGAAACTGCTGAAAGTAACAAATGTATGTGCATGTACTTGAATGAAATTAAAAGGAATTGCAAAGGGGGGGGGAGGGGGAGGAGGAGGAGGGGGGGTACTTCTTTTTAATTTAAAATGAGCAAACACAATAAAGTAATGTTTTTTAAGGACCTTGATAATTATTGAGGAGCATTGCTTTATTTTTAGTATAAAACCAAGAGCAGTAGTATTAATACAGTAGATGATTTCAGAATATGACATTGGCACTACTACGCATCCAGATCTTACACAAATGAGCATTTGTAGACATTTAACCTAGTTTTGTTTGAGTGGGGGAGGGAGGGAGGGGGGGGAGGTTGCACTGGCCTTGATGTAGGTGGCTTTAAAGGCAGTCAACTCTCACCCTAATCTGCAATTGTGTGGTAGTTAAAAGAATTTCTCAGTGTCACAGCTCTTCTTCGATTGACAGCAAATTCAAAATGAGTACAGTAGCTCATATCACACAGCATTGACTGTACTCCTTAGTAAGTTAGTTAGATGGAGTTTTACGGCCCAGTTTCCAACCAACTGGTTTAAGTCTAGCCAGCCATTGCCTGAGAGTGTTCTGATAAATCTTTGCGATTGGGTCTTGTATACTCACCTTGAAGCAATAAACTGAGATTGTGTCTGGATAAGGATGCATCTTTGACAGCTGTGGGAGGGGCTAAAGTAAGTTCGGAACTGTCTGGGGTGAGAAGATTTAGCCTCTTAGGTCAATCATGTGGGTGGCAATGATCAGAGCAGGAAATTAGGAATTCTCCAAGTTTTATCATCTTGGACAAGTTATCCAGGGAAGATATAGTCTGCACAATAGACGAGAATTAGAACTGCCAGCAACAGATTTGTATTACCTTGATCTAATAGATAGAATTTTTTTTGTGGGGGATTAAAACTGAAGAAAGCTCTTACATATGTATATGTGTTGAATTCCATTGCTCAATGAATGTTCCATTGGGTTCTCTTTGTTAAGCCAAGCTATGTAATTTAGAACAGTTATGCGACCTAGTCTTGCAATACAGTGGTCCACAAATTGTTGGTAAAGTTCAAAGTGTGGTAACATTATTAACATTTTTTTTTTCTTGAGAACTGTTCAAAAATGCATCTTTTCAAAAAGGGAGGTATTACCTTACTTGCAAGGGAGAGCCACTCTTCACATGCCACAAAAGTATAAAACCCAACACTAGCCTCAATGACTTTCACCCTCACAGGCAGTGGTATAGCCATGATTTTTGAGGGGGGGCAACTGAATGTCACAAACCATTTCTTGGCACACTTACATTACTGGCCTAATGAATATGATTGCAATGTTAAACTTAATCCAGATTTCTCCATTGGTGGGGACACAGCATGGGGCAGGGATGGAGACATGTGCTGCCTTATTTCCCAGTAGCTATGCCACTGCTCACAGGAGATAATTGCCATTTTTGAACTGCCAGGGTTTCATTTTAGGTATTGCTTCACCTCAGCTATAGTTGCACTATGTATACTAAGACAGTGCTGCCCCCTGTGGGCTGGGCATGGTAGAATATGCCCACATCATTCCCACCTGTCCTAAGAGGGGACTTTACAGGAGAACTTGTACCTGTTTGAACTGTATGACACTTTATAACACATTTGTGTTGGTTTGTCATTAAATCAGATGTAACTAACTAGCTAGCTATGACAGTGCTTAGTGTAATTCCTTCACATGGAGTTGCACAAACTTAGGATCAAGGAAACTTAAAAAAGATTAAACAGGTTTTTTGGCTGCTTTTTTAAAAAAAAAATCAGTTTAAATCATAATGCATTATTTTTTGCCTCTGACTATTATATACCTGCCAATTGTATCCTTTGTCTCCGTCCATGTTTTCATTCCGCCTGCTACTTTGGCATGTTCTGCAATTTGTATTTTGACAATGTGCCTTTTGAAAACATTTGGTAAACCCACCCAAAGTTTGTTACATTTATGTTGTATTTTGTTTGCAAACTGATGTATTTCCAAGAAATCTGTAGCATTCAGAGATCACCTTGATTGTAAAGATCACCTTGATATGATGGAAACCTTGTATAAATAGGTAGAAATGGTTTTGAAGATGCAGTCAAATTTCTGTACAGAATTATTATAATACATGATTTATACATTCAAATAAAAAGTGAAAAAGAAATTCGTTTTCTTCCTAGCATTGTTTTTATTTTTGAAAGTTGCTACCTCTTATGTTTTATCATGATGTTTAGTGTCTGTATGACAAGAAACTTAAAGAAATTCAACTGAGAATAATAATTGCATGATCTAGGAATAAAGAAACAAAAACTGATTTGCATCCCTTACACCCACTGACTTCCTATATACATGGACAGAGCATGTGAAGTGTACATCCCATCCATAGTGTTGCCACTGGGACAAAAAAGGTGCCCAAAGATGGCGGCTGTGAAGCTGTAATTTGTATGATTTGACAACGAATCTGTAATATTTTGCGCAAAAGTTAAATTTGAATGGGGAACAATATCATATTCCTGCAATATATGTAGTGATGTGGACCTTACCATGCATTATTTTGAAAATATTCCAACTTTCTTGTAAAATCTGTTGATTTGAACCTCTTGAGCAAGTCCCAATTTTTACACACAAAACTGTAGCAGGCAGCCATCTTGCTACGCCAATACTCACACATGATGATGTCTACTTTTCACAAGATCATACACTGTCTACTTGGTCGCACATGGCCAGGTTTACAGATATAGCCTCCTACCAAGTACTGTGTAGCCTCCTACTCAGAAAAATTTTGCCTACCCTGATACACTAACACAAAACTTCTCCCCTTACTTTGGAGACTGTCTTGTCTTGCATAGCATATGGAATTTTTAACCCCAATTGAGAGACATTTAAAGACTGTATATATTGTAGTGAACAACCTGTTCAGAGGCAAATGTGAAGGGGATGAAACAAAAAGGTTAGTTTTCCCTGTCAAACTCTGATTGTCCCTTCAATTGTATGATACAGTAGCTCCAGCCAGCTACAGTAGTAGTCAGATGAAGTTAAGTTTTTTAAGTTTTGAACCAACTGGTTTAAGCCTGGCCACTTGCCTTTTTTCCAGTCGTGGCTCACTGGCTGGTTTTCCATACACCATTGCTTTTGCTGAGCATCAAGCACATTGACAATACTAGATTCCATTATTAAAGTCTTTGTTACGACCCAGCCTGGGGTCAAATTCCAGACCTCTCTTTAAATGCAGATCAGTGTGATGAACAATAGAAAGAACAAGAGCGGCCACTTAGATTCACATTCTTCAAGTTTTAAATCCCATGAAGAAAAACTTAGAGGAGATTAAAGGTAAATGTAGAGTGTTTACAGTGGATTGTTCCTTCTTGATTGGGAAGTGAATTTTAGGCTTCTTTTACTGAGTGCATGGTCTAAAGGTGTCAGCATCAGACTTCCAGTCAGGAGGTTGGAAGATCAAGTCCTGGTCTGGTCATACCAAAAACTTAAGAAACGGAACCTGCTGCCATTGTGCTTGGTGCTCAGCAGTAAGCAATGGTGTAGAGAAAACAAGCCAGTGAGCCAAAAGTGGAAAAAAGGCCATGGCCAGCTCCACTTGAGCCAATTGGTTGAAAACTTGGTCATGCAACTCCATCTAACCTAACCTAACCTTTCACTGACAAACACTATGATGCACGACCACCTATTGTTATTGAAAACAAAAACCATGTATGAAATGAGCATCGTATGTATAAACCAAATTTTTACTTTTCAAGGAGTGGAAAGGGGAAAGACTTGAGTCATAGCCCCTGATCTGACAGCCAACTTTTCTAATATTTCCTCTCAGAGTCACCAAACCACTGACCTCCTGCCAAACATGCCATCACCCTAGGGAGGGTGACTGTAGCCTCCCTGCCCCACATGTTCGTACAACTAAGAATTAGCTACAGTACTGTACTACTTGATTTGTTGTGTAGAGTTTTGAGGTCTGGTTTTTTCTTTTCTAAGTAGATGTAATTATGCAGCTCTGATTCAGGAATATCGTTTTCATTCAATTCTTCACAGTCAAGGTCAGTAGATGCTATCTTTGAATTTGTCTCTTGTAACTCATGCAGTCTCACATCCTCTTCTTCTGGCTTCAATTTCTTTAACAATGGCTCATTTGTTTCCTCGTCGCTCTCTGAGTCAGAGGAAATGCTACTTAAACACATAGACTGTTTGTATCTTAAAATATCATCCAAGTAAGTTACTGCATTAATGTTGGTGACCAGTTCTGACTGGATCCATGGTATACATACCGCCATGTCGTACAATATTTTCCTCAATTCAGAAAGTCTACGCTTTAAGAGTTTTGGAAAAGGCACCCCACTTTTCTCTTGAAATGTTTTTAGTGTCATTTTTAAGCTAAATTTCCTCTGGTATGCTAGAAGGGCAACTGCCAAGATGACAGGGTCTGCCTTGAGTCCTGTTTGGACAAGAGACCCTTCCAATGCCTTGAAAATTTCTTGGATGCAATTTTTTAAGTCACTCTCAAGTGATTCAAGTCCATATTTTTTAAGGCAAACTTGAACACAATCTATGCTAAATCGGTTAGAATGGGGGACATGGATGTTGAGATCCTTCTTTAAAGTCTTCAAAGCCTGAAATACATCTGACTTCCCAGCTTGCACTGAATTGCAGATATCTTGGAAAGGTATAGGAATTGCATCTCGCTGACATGCAACATAAAGACAGGCACCACATAAACCACGCTTGAACACTTCTCGCTTGAAAATAAAAAACCTGGAAGGATGGTAAAAAGCTTGATCAAATAATGCATTCACTTCTTTGACTTTTTCGTAGTTCAGTCTCAGCATATCCGCAGCGTTGGAGATCACCTTCTTCCACCGGGAAGTAGAATAATTTCCTCTGTTTCGGAAAATGCTTGACCTTTTAATGCCTTTCAGATTGGAGTCGTAAGATCCTTCAGCACTACATCGAGTGCCTGTATCATTTCGTCCATGATCATAGCTCACATCTTCAGTGGCAGTTCCACATTCTACACAAACTCTCATACCATCATCTACTATTGTCTCCTTTCCACAACAAGTTGTAGGAGCCATTGTGTATCGCTGAAGAAACTTTGTGGGTGGGATCCTACAGTGGTACCTGCAGGGTAAAGTGGACGAGTTTCAGAATAAAGCAACTAACAGTAAGTACGTATCAAACTGAAACAGACATGTATGCAAAATAAATTTTTTAAATAAACTGAATGAATCTAAATTAAACCTAGTTAATGGGCAAAAGCTACCTCTCTAAACTTATTTTGAAAGAACAGCCCTACATCTCACAAAATTCATCTCATGTCTCTTTCATATTTTGGAACATAGTATTGCATATTCAAGATACCTAAAACCAATAAGAATTATTAGAGAATCCCCATTAATTTCAGTGAGAAAAGAATTGTTAAATGATTCCTTAGAGCCAAGATCATAAAAAATATGGCATAGGCCTACCATACTAATCCAAACTGGGGTGAATACAATTTAACTTCAAGCACCTTTAAAGGGGCTCATTGAGTTAATATCAATAAATTAGTGAATGAAAGTACTTAAGGCACCACTTTATGACATTGCTTATAACTAGCATGATTAGTCAAGTTTCATATCCAATTGTTACAGAAAAAGTTAAAATTTTGAATTTTGTTATGTCTTGACTTGCAACGGTTTTGTGGGTGATTTGAAAAAGTATCTGGTCAAGAATTTTTGAAAACTGAATTGAACCATTAAATACTTACTCAAAAAAAAAGTTATTTGTTTGTAGGATATGCGTATTGTCTAAATTTGACCATTTGTCATCAATTGACATGTGAAGAAAAATTAACAGCTTTGGAAAAAAAATGTTAAATTTCATGAACCAACTCAATAAGCCACTTTAAAACAATTTGCCAAGATCCAGATTGTAGTAAGGTTTTTCCTGTTTTCCTGCCCACACACTTTTGCTAATTTTTGTGAAATTTGCACATATTTTTATCCATTATTGAAGTTACCCCCTGCAGCTGTGAAAATTGAATGTATTATACTGTCACTAAAAGTAAACTTTGTTTTTCTACATTGAGTAAGCCTGTAGTACTTGGTGTTTTGTGAATTTGTCTGTTAGTTTGCAGCTTGGCTCTCCATTGCGCCTGGGAGAAGAAATAGTTGCCAGACAACTACCCCTCAGACAGAAATCCCCTGGTCAAATACCACCAGGACAACTACCCAACCGGAATTCCATCCCCTGGACAATTACTCCCCCAGTCAAATACCACACAGACAAATACCCACTCCACAAAACCCCCCAGGAAGAATACCTCCTAGGATAAGCACCCCTGGACAAGTACCTCACGGAGGGATGCTCCCACTTGAGGACAAATACCCCTAGGATAAGTACCTACCCGACAATTATCCCCTGGGCTATTACCCCAGGGGAAAATTACCCCCACTGATAAGTACCTCTGAAAACAAAATGCCCACCGAAAAAAAACCCTGCCGCATACCCTGGCACTGCTACTCGCACTGTATCAGTATACAGTACATCTGGTCTGACACCTTCAACCCATCAAACATAGAGGCACGGTGAAACTTTTTAGCTGGTGAATCTAAAAGCATACTGTACAGTATATACAAGGGAGGTCTTGGAACAACTGGCCATTTCTTGCAATGTAGTGGTCATGTTAAGGGGAAATTTTTACACCTTCATCTGAACCAATAGTCGCACTCATCTTATTCTGAACAGGATTTGCTTCCTTCAAACAATTTCCTTAAATGTGAAAGGTAAACACCATGTGTTCATTAATACATGAGTTACAAAGAAAAAAAGCTATGTCAGCATTGTCATTTTGTTATAATTACAATTGATAAATTGTCCAATTGTCGTTTTGCTTGACAGAATATTTTACATGGAGTAAGTGTTAATTTGCCGAATGTATTAAGTCTTCTATGTATAACAACTCCGACTGTGGTATACTGATTAGATTACTGTAGATGGAGTTTCACGGCCCAGTTTCCAACCAATATTGGTATAACCTTGCAGTTAAAAACTGCTTATCCACAAAACAACCTATGTATGAAATCGGCCTGAAATTTCGACTGTACAGCAGTTTGCTCCAGATGTATCCAAATTGAGTAGTATCAAAATTATTACTGGGTACAGTATATATGGGTTTTCAAGACATATTGCCACAATCATTGGACAAACAGACACTAACAAACTAATTTTTCAACTTCAAGCATCTCATTGCAAGTGATAAATATTGCTTGTTATGAAGCTGCTAATGGCAGTTTTGTACTGAGCAGGCCCATTTTGCAGTCTGAAGTTTTTACTTGATATAGTCAGATTATTTGACACAATCACCCCTTCACATAAGAAAATGATAGGATATTAGATTCGTTTTCTACTACGAATACCTGGGTATATAAATGGTAACTACACACTCATTTTTTAGTGATCAGTTTAGACATCTAAATATACAGGGGTTCCCAATGTTTTATTGCAAAACCGCAGTGGTAGCCTATAGTAGTAGCATTCACTTTGGACGCAGCAGGTCTCCACAGGGTTCAACCCTAGCCCGGTCATACCAAAGACTTTAGAAATGGAACCTTTTGCCGTTGTGCTCTATGATTTGCATAAGCAACAGAGTATGGGAAAAAAAGCCAGTGAGGCTCAACTAGGAAAAAGGCCATGGTCTGCTGGACTTGAATCAATGGGTTGGAAAAGAGGCTGTTAAACTCCATCTTACTGGCATGAACAAGTGAAGACTTTATGAGACGAAATTTTGTAGTGGGTGCCATGAGGTGTAGTTTGTGGGTACCTTAACAAAATGCATGCACAATACTGATTGCACATATCTAACATTATGGTGAATTTTCATGCTCCCCAACACCCCACTATAAATAGACAAATATTTCCCTATAACTCATAGGAAATTAACAGTAACTACTATCAGTATCACAGTTTTCCACCACTGCTCCTTCAACAGCTGCATCCCCTAAGTAGCCCGGGAATTCTTCCCATTTTCCAATCTGCCCCATGATTTTAGCGAGCTTATCCTGTGTATGATAAGCCTGTTTCTGAAAATTGTTAAAATGTGGGGGGTGGGGATTTTACAACAGTTGAGGACACAAAGGTCAGGGTTCTAGCCTGGAAAAATGTCAAACCGGGTGCGAGATTGCATCATTCTCACATGATCTCAAGATCTAAATGACATTGTCTGTGGTCAGTTGTGTGAGTTTTGGTTAATTCCAAATTCAGTTCAATCATTCAGTTGGATGTTATGTGTCTGATACTGTGTAGCCTATGTTTAGAGTATGAATGTGATGAAATTTAAACTGGGCAGTGAGATTCAAACTGGATGCTGACTTACAAAAGTAACTTCAAACTGAGAGGAGCACCCAGTTTGAATGGCATGGCAAGAACCCTGAAGGACCTAACAATACCAGTTTGACCCATGCCCCATGACCCATTTATGAAAATGCTATCGCATTTGCATGAAGAGCTCTGATAAATGGTGAGAACCACTGTAATTGGCAACTAAACTCGGGAAAAGGTCCTGTGTATCTGTTGCTGGACCCTTCCCCTACATTCCTGACAGCAGAATCTGGCAATCAGCAGGTACAGTACGTGGCTAAATTGCCTATGGAGGGCGGTCAGAGGCTGCCAGCCAAATCTAGACTTGCATGACATCATACAGTAATTTGATCAATGAGCGTTGCTGCCATTGGCAGACCACTGGCTTGCCATCTGACAAAAAGCTGGCCGGCCCCCAGGTTGCTGACAGCGGAAAGTCATCAGAAAGACCAAATTTCACTATCTGGGATACAATGGCATTTGTCTAATAACTTGTACTGGGGGTATTTGTCTGGGGGGGGGATTGTCCGAAAGGTACACATCCAAGGAGGTTTTTAACTGGGGGGTTATTGTCTGGGGGCTAATGTCCAAGGGGTATCCATCCAGGAGGGTTTTTTTTTGGGAGGTAGTTGTCCATCAATCGAAAACATTTGTATTCCAGTTTTCTCACACAAGTTTTTCATTTCTTTCTTGTCTGCATTCCTGATGCACAAAAAGGAGTGCAAAAAAGAGGTTCTGGATCAATGGAAAATTGAAAAAAAATCAGACAATGGACAAGTTTACACAGATCATTTATGAAATTTGGGATTACTGTACTTCATATGTTATTATTTCAATACAGCTACAGGGCTGTAAAGTTGAAAGTAATTGACTATAGTTGCCAATTATATTGCAATGTAATCACAGTTGCATTTGTGATTTAGTTTATGCATAAGCAATGCAGAAGGGAAAACAATCCAGTGCCCCACACTTATAAAAAAGGTGGGGCCTATTTACATGAAAATTTTCGTGTGAATAAGGACATGTGGAAGCACTATTTACATGAAAATTTTTGTGTGAATGAGGACATGTGAAAGCACTATTCACACGAAAATTTTCGTACGAACAATGGCACGTGGGAGGCACTATATGAAGATTCTTGTATGAATAAAGGGTTGTACCATATGAGAATTTTCGGGTCAATAAAGGACAGTGGAACCACTATTCATACAAAAATTTTGGTTTCAATAACATTTGTTGGAAGCAGCCAGTACGAAGTTCATTTTTAAGGGACCTGTCTGCAATGTGACATGTACCTATAGTACAAATAAACAACTTGTTTTACCTCTTAAAAATGCACCCAATCTCATCCTGAAAGAGAATTATACAAGAACCTAACTTCACTTCATGGAAATCGTTTTTTTTTTTTCCTAAAACATTCACTTATTGGAAAGGGACCTACCTGATTCAGAAAATTTGGGGGGCGAACTGGCATGGGGGTGAAATGACCGGCTACCATCGATATCACACTGTATACCTTTATCTTACTATTACCTACGTCGGCGCAAACGGTAGATACGCAAGTTGTACATGTATGCAGCGCAGAGCCATATACAGAGCCGTCAATGGCCATATACAAGTGCTATTCTCCCCAATCGGCTCAAATTTTTGAATTGTGACCAGGGTTGCCAGATGCACAGTTCCCGTGGTTGCCAAATTTTGGTTGGAAGGTTGCCAAATTGCCACAGTCGGATGCCAAGTAGAGCAAACTTGTTTTGTTATGTTATGTTAAATTAGTGTTTTTTCGGTGTGTTAAACCACCTTTTAAAGGATATTTTTGTATCAGAAAGTTGTCCTGACCAATGAAGCCTATAGGAGTTTTTACATTTAATTAATTCGATTTCCTTTTGTTTTTATTCTTCATTTTCAATCCAAGCAGTCACTTGGGTGCCAAATCTGGGCAAATTTGGCAACCAGGGATGCCAAATGACAACCCTGATTGTGACTACAAGTACTCTTATTTACACGAAAATTTTTGTGTGAATAGTCACGACGTAAAAAAAATGCCGTGGTCAGCACTCCTGATTAAACCTGAGGGTTATAAGTTGAGGCGTGAAACCCAGGGTTCGCGTTTTAGTGTGTCTGCGCGTCATAGACGCAAGGTTCTGTCTCTGGACGCGCAGTTTATGAATTGGGCTTCTTCCCGCGCGTCCCGAGAAGTAAGCTTGGACGCAAAGAAATTTGGCTTCAGCCAGCATGGATATTCCCTGTTAGGAAAAATTCTATGGGCTGATGCACGAGGCTTCCTTTTTGAAAGTTCTGGTTTCAATTCAATCTTTTACTAAAGACAGTTTGACTCCCCGATATCCCTACAAAAACACATAAAAACACTGTGCAGTGTGCACATATATACACATGGCCTCATGCCCCATATCAGCACGGAGTTCACTGACAGTCAGAACCAAACCACTCAAGAAGGCTCGGGTGAAAAGTAGGCCTATTTGGATTTCTAGGGAGGTACTCAGGGCAACTACGAAGAAACGTAAGTGTTGGCGACGTTATAAGGCCAGCAAGGATTCTGATGACTTAAGTGCCTACAAGAGTCAAGAGGTCTTAGTTAAAAATTTGGTTAAGGACACTAAAGCTAGGTTTGAAAAAAAGTTGGCCAGTGAGGTTAAGATTAACCCAAAATCTTTCCATGCCTATGTTAGGTCTAAGCAGCATGTTAAGGAGGGGGTTGGGCCACTTCATGATGTGAATGGTTCATTAGTTAGTGATCATCATGATATGGCTAATTTGTTAAATGATTATTTTGTATCTGTTTTTACCAAGGAGTCATCTGTCATGGGGATTTGTAGGGGTCCTGATATCCCTTCTTCAATGAGTGACATTGTGTTCTCTGAGGAGCTGGTTCTGAAAAAATTAAAGAGTTTGAAGGCAAGTAAGGCTCCTGGGCCAGATGGGATCCATCCCGCCATCCTTCATGAATGCTCTGAGGTTTTATCAGATCCACTCTCAATTATTTTTCAGAAATGTCTTGACTCAAATTTTGTTCCTACTGACTGGCGGGTTGCTAATGTCACTCCAATTTTTAAAAAGGGGGATCGGAGTTCCCCTTGTAATTACAGGCCAGTCAGTTTAACTAGTGTTGTGTGCAAAATTATGGAATCCTTAATCAAGGACTGTTTGCTAAAGCATCTCTTAGATAATGGGTTACTCAATCTAACTCAGCATGGTTTCCTACCCAGTAGATCTTGTGTTACAAATTTGCTAAGCTTTCTTGAGGATGTTTCTTTGTCTCTCGATTCAGGTTCCAGTGTGGACGTCATTTACCTTGACTTCCAAAAAGCTTTTGACAAAGTACCTCTAGGTAGACTCATGGTTAAATTGCATAGGTTAGGCATCATAGGCAAGTGCGCTCAGTGGATCAATTCGTGGCTCAATGGTAGGTCTCAGAGAGTTGTTGTCAATGGAAATTTTTCTTCTTGGAAAGAAGTCTCAAGTGGTGTACCACAAGGTTCTGTTCTTGGCCCACTTCTTTTCTTAATTTTCATAAATGATATTGATAGCTCTATCACTTCCAGTACAAGTAAGTTTGCTGATGATACAAAGCTCTATAGGAAGGTTGGAGGAAAGGATGATTCTTTATTGCTTCAGAAAGATCTGGATAGGTTATTTTCATGGTCTCAGACTTGGCAAATGTCTTTTAATGCTGATAAGTGCAAAGTCCTCCACTTTGGTTCTAAGAATCCCCACCATGATTATACTATGAATGGTACTAATTTGAACAAAGTGACTTCTGAGAAAGACCTTGGTGTAGTTATTACAAGAGATTTAAAGTCATCTAGGCAGTGTGCAGCTACTGCTGCAAGGGCAAATAGGGTGCTTGGGTTGATCAGGAGGAATTTTAAGAGTTTTAGTAAAGAAATTGTGCTAAATTTGTATAAGCAGCTGGTTCGACCCCATCTCGACTATGCTGCACAGGCCTGGAGTCCCTTCTTTGAAAAGGACAAATTGCTTTTGGAGTAAGTTCAGAAGAGAGCTACCCGACTCATACCTGAGGTTAAAAATCTACCTTTTTCCCAAAGGCTTAAGCTGCTTGGGCTTACCACTTTGGAGCTGAGAAGGATTAGGGGGGACATGCTCCAGGTATACAAATTTCTATCTGAAGGGAATCCTTTGTTAGCTTGCAGTTATTTAAAGGTCCAGAGTAATCCTCGGGTTAGAGGCCATTGCAAAAAGCTTGAAAAGTCTTTTGCTAGACTTGACATTAGGAAGTTCAGTTTCTCTCATAGGGTTGTTAGTGAGCGGAATAGCCTGCCTGAGTGGGTTGTTAACTCCACATCACTGCACCGTTTTAAGGTTAATATTGACAAGTTTTTCCATGACTGTGGTAGAATCTAATCTTTCTGGGCTCTTTAGGTGTTGGTGGTTTGCTTTGTTTTGGGGGGTTTTTGGATTACAGGGCATCTTATGGGGCCTTTACAGCCCTCCTTTGCCCTTTAACCTGTTATGTTATGTTATGTTATGTTAAACGCTATGACCCCAGCGTAACCTGATGCGGAACTGTATTGATGTTATACTACAAAGAAGGCAACCTGCAAAAAATATCACTTGTTGCGCTGTGAAGGGGTGGGGCTTATTGCTTCATTCACAGTGCACCGTTCGAACGAACGCTCTCTCAGAAAACACATTGACTTAACTGTGTGGTTTTATCGCTTCAGGTTCTTGTACAGAACTAACCTACTTTAACGAAATGACTGACCACGTGTTGTAAACACTTTCCGTAACAGACGAAAATGTACTTAAATCGAAGAACGATCCCTACCCCTGTAATGGGAATGATCGTTTGACATTTTTCGCCACAACGCGGTAGTATCAAATGGAATTCGATTTAGAAGAGCACTCAAGGTGTATTCCTTGCTGTCTCGCAGAAGGAGCCGCGTAAGTTGCTGTACAAACTGTTCTGCACAAAACACATAGTACAGACTATCTAGCTGCAGTGTTTCGCCGATTTTTCAAATCCCCAAGCTTTGCATACATCTGTGTGCACATTTTGTACACTAATCACCTAGAATCTTGTGTAGTTCGGTGGTTATTATCTTGCATAAATTAAGTCATTCCCAGCATTCCTTCCGTAATACAGGACTTAAGCAATGTCATATGACGTCATTGCAAACGAAAACAGTAATGCACGTGGTCTCTTGCAGCAAACTTCTTAGCCCACGCATGCACTAGACTTACGTTTTTACCGCCAAACAAAGCATCATGTTTTGCTGGGTGACATCATATGCATAAGATCCATTGCAAAATTTAAATTAGCCCCGGCATCGTGATTGGTTAAATTGCGCTGATTCTAGGCAGCCAATCACAACTCGCGCCTTCGCCTATGTGATTTAGTGTGTGAAAATACTCAGTCTCGAGACAAGTTTTCCCGTTGAGTTTGTGTTATATACGACGATCGCGCTTGTAATGCCGGCCGGCTAGCAAAGCCAGACAAGCCCCGTGCTAAATCCACCTAGAAACGGCATCACAAATCTCTGCATGCGTGGATTTTTTGGGGATCAGACTTACGTGCATTTCAGTTGCAGATTCTTTTTAAACAAGACGTAAGTTTTGGACGAGAACTGCTAAAAATATCCGGGGATATTTATATCGGAAAAAACCATAAGATACGTTATACGGGTGCCCAGAACTGCTATGATTACTTTGATTGCTTTACATGGGGTTCGTTAAAGCGGGAGAGTAGCAGCTACTGTACAGTATATTAACACAAATACAACCCAGTACAGTAAAAGAATGCAATGTTCCGACATGATTGGGGGATGAAAACTAGACAGAGCATGATGTTGGCCTTTGAACTAAATTATCAAAGGGCATGTGACATGGACTGCAAACAATTGTACAGTATTAAGGGTTGATTTGTATCTCCAATTTTGAATTGAAACTATTTCGCCTACAAAAATGATATCCGTTTGTAAAACGAACGGAACTATTCTCAGTATTTTCCATCCTGAACTGGTTACGGTAATACGATATGCACGAAGCAAGGGCGGGCGCGTACTAAAGTGACAAACGTGATTTCCCTCTTTTTAATGATCTGTTATAGGTAATCGGCATCGGGCCGATTGTCTAATTAAAAAATCGGTAATCGGGTATTAACTATTAGGCTATAGTATAATCGGTCGATACTACAAAAAAAAAAAAAAAAAATTGAAATTTGTGGAATCAGCACCCTTCACTCTACAGTATTACCAGGAAAGCAAACAGAAACATTGATGTCACATATTTTTTCTCTGAGATTATTGTATTCACTCTTACTCAGCACTATCGACTAAACTTTTAGCAACTAAACATTGTAGTATTTAACTCAAGTACCTACAGGGGAAAATAGGGTTGAACATGAGGAAAAGTATAGACGGCGGGGAATTGGACCCTTTAAAATTCCTGGTGGACCCCTTAAATTTAATGTTTCATACTTTTTAAGGGGTCCAAAACCAAGGCTGGGACCCACTAAATTCGGAGCTCAGCGCTAACCCTGGTGAAACCCTATCTAACTAGGCCTAGGCCTAACTACATTTTGTTTCTTACATTTTCTTTTGAAGATCTGTAAGTGTACATAGAGAACATGATTTTAAAGGCCCAATCCTCTCACCCCAAACTACAATTTTGGGAGGGGTGTATCAAAATTCTCAATTGGCTTAGCTCTTTGACTGGCAGCTAATTCAAACAGTGCAAAGTTCCAAGTTGTGTTACACAGCATGAACTGTACTGACAGTGTTTTGAAATACACATTGAGCTTTCGTATACTCACCCTGAAGCAATAAATTGACATTGTGTCTGGGTGAGGATGAATTTCAGGTACTTGTGGGAGGGCGTTAAAAGAAGTTTTAGAGAACTGGTACTGTTTGGGGTGAGAGGGTTGAGCCTTTAATGAGGTGTTGGAATTCAGAACCTGTTTGAACTTTGAACCAACCATATACTAGTGCACTCACAGTACTTTTGCCTTGCCCTCTCACACTTGCCAATGGGGTAAAACAACCTTGTTAGGCCTAGGCCTATACTGTTAGTACACAATAAACGGTACGTCTGTCGATAGGTTGCGACTACTATAACTTTAGCCTGTTCAATTACTAGGCCTAACTTGAGCCTAACGTTAGTTGAAACTAAGGAGGGACATTAGGATTCAGCAGCTTTACCCAGTAAAGTTCAAAACAAAAACAAGACAGAATTATTCTGAATAGGCCAAGCAGGATTCTTGAAATGGGTGGTTATCCTGCTCTTCCTCAAAACTTTGGCAGTTGTACAGTTGAAAGAAGTAAAAACATGCCACAGCCCTGGAAAAATAGCAAGCAGCATTCAACATCACAAGGTTAACGTTGCTGATACAAGGTTTCCCGAACGTTGTAACAGGGCGAAAAAACCTTTGCTTTGTACTCTGTCAACGTACGTATGTACCGTACATGTTAGCTGTCACACTGTTGTACTGTGTAAACCATCTGTACTCTTTGCCATTTGCACTCACCATTTCTCATGTGGTTGATCAGGTGGCTACATAAAATGCATCCAGGCCTATGCGCACGCGCCTGTACTTGGCCTAACCGGGCATGCATTTTTCATTCGAATTTTCATTCGTACTAGGCTACCAGCCTAGCCTATTGTAACACCGATCACAAGAGCGCACAACAAGTAATTTACCTCATTCTAGCAGCAATCCAGTCCAATGATGGAAGACAAGGAGGTCAATCTGGATTTGCCTGATATGAAAAGAGATCTTTTGAAAGCTGTGAAACAGTGCTCGGAGAGAGGGCTCCTTCAAAGTGCAAAATGGTGCGTTGATTGCCAGCCAAGCCTAATTAAAATTTTAGCCTATTTGTAGGCCTAATTTAGGCCTAGGCTAGGCTAAGCCTAACAGTAAAGCCTAGGCATAGGGCCTAGGCCTAAATTAACTGCTATGTAGGCCTAGGCCTAGCCCAGTATAACTTGCATAGACTTCGGCCTAGTTTATGTAGGCCTATGCATAACGTTAGGCCCAACATCTAGGACATCGGATCCTGAAGGACTTTACCTCCCTACTGTAACTTAGCTAACCAAGCATCGAAGGCAAAATAGGCTGATTATACTTTGCACCACATTAAACTTTAATGTAGGCCTAGTGCAAAGAATTAATCAGCCTATTTTGCCTGGGTTTATCTGGGAAGGTTCATATTCCAATGGACAGACATAGGCACCCTATCTGTAAAACTCGCGGAATGCATAGGCTAACTTCCATTTGTGTCATGCATACTCTAGACTAAAGCCTAGAACTAATTGTTACAAATTTAGCTTCCTGCCTAACGTTAGACCCACAGGCGCCCTCTACCCTGCTGATGAAAACAATAAAACTTCCACTTCTTTGGGAGTTGATCAATTTTTATTGGTAATTTATATTCAACATTTGTCAATATTGTAATTGTCTACGACTTTAAATAAAAATTGTGCAAATTTTAAATAAATAATAATAATTTCAGCGATGAAATTGGTACTTTGGTGAACTGCAGTGAATATTAGAAGGATATTTACTGAAAAGTGTGGCAGTGCTGAATTGTAACTCTCAGCAGCATTCATCAACCAGCAACGGCAACTTGTTACGGAAGTAGAAATATGCAGATTTTTCAGCAATTTGTGAAGAAATTCGGGTAAGAGGACTACCTTGAGGTAACTAATGACTGAAAGTTTTACCGGATAAACATTTGTTCATAAAAGTGGGAGTAATAATGTCAAAAATTTCAATTTTATTTTTGGAGCCTGGAGTGGCGTGACTTACCTTTCCGTGTTATAAAGTGTGTGGTATATACGAACCAACGTAGAGGGCGCCTGTGCCGCGACCTAGCTTATTCGGTTTAGGATTGGAACAGTCTCCCAGCTGGGTAGCAGGTTCCATTTTTAGAGTCTTTGGTATAACTGGACCTGGGAATAGAACTGGGACCTTCCCTGAGAGGGGCGAATGCTTTTACCGTTAGACCAAACAGGCGGTCTGTTTCAGTAAATTGTGCTAAATTTGTATAAGCAACTGGCTAGACTCCATCTCGACTACGTTGCACAGGCCTGGAGTCTCTTCTATAAAAAGGACAGATTGCTTTTAGACTTTAAGTGTAAATTTAGAGGATAGCCACTGGTCTTTTATCTGAGGTAAGAAATCTGCCTTACCCTTGAAGGCTTGGGCTAACCACTTTTTTCTTAGTCGGGAGTTCAGGCAGTGACAGTGGACCTTGCAATTCAGTAAAACAAAGAGTCGTAACAGAGTAAAACATATTTTCATGTTTTTGATTCTGTTGTATAGTTTCCCCCCAAAAGAGAGAGATTTCATCTTATGGTATCTGGTAATTTTCTGATAAGTTAAGAAAGCAAGTTGTTTTGTTTTACCTTACTAAAGTGCAACTTTAATTGCAAAGGAAAATTCAAAATAACAGCTGCTTCATTTCTAGTTAAGTCTGGAAGATGCCATATTTGCTTTTTGAGGGGGGGTTCAACTTTTTAAAAATTTTCTGTATGCTCCGTGCCAACCAAAGGTGGTGCTTCACTTAATGTTTTGGTCAAACAGATTACTTAACAGAAAAAAATATGCTTACAAATCATTCTTCTTGATTCTTCTTTGTTTGGGTCAATATAAGGAATTGTTATTCATTGACAGAGCCTTCAAAACATAATGAGAGTAGTGCATTTTATCAGGTAATTTTCTATCACTTAGTACGTTGCTGAGTTTTCTATTGAAGTGAAAATTTTATTGCAAATGAAAGCCAAAAAACCCACTGCTTTCCTTTAATTAGGAGTCAGGAAAATTCCATTTCCAGATGTCTGTATGTTCCAGGCTGACGTATGGTGGGGCTCCACCTAGTCTTTTGGACAGAATTACGTTTTTGGTCAACCGCAACAAACTACAAATGGACCAGTGACCTACTTGGTTTTTCACATAAATAGGGCAGATTCTCCAATAAAAACCAAAAAAATATGTCATAAAATAACAATTTTTCTCCAATATAAGCTTCGGTTTTGCAAATACATGTTAAAATGGGAAAAGATTAGTGGAAATTTTTCCAATTTTGATAGATACCTATCATTCCTTGTCAGCTTGTTAAATGAAGAAAAAAAAAAACTCAAGTCACCGTCTGTTAACCCTGACATTCTATTTAAATTTTGCTCTTGAAAGACAGATTACTTAATGAAAAACCCAAATTTTTCAATATCACTTTACCAAGAAAAAAAAAACAACTTTTGATCATTAAAGATTTCTCCAGTGTAAGCTTTTAGTTTTCAAATCTTGTTCAAAAAATGTAAAAAATTTTGGGCTTATTTCCAGTTTTTTCTGAGAGCCTTAAGTAGTACAAGGGCCTAAAATAAAGTGCATAACTCCAAACAAATTTTAGCTGCCACCCATATAACTGTTTTGATTTTGCTTACATGAAGGGAGGCTTCCTTAATAAAAATTCAGATTTTGTAATGGTCCTTGCAAAAAGCCAAATTTCTTTTGTAATATTCAATTTTCATTCAAAACAAGCTCTGAATTTTTAAATATTTGTTAAAATGAAAGCCAAAAATTTCAGCACACTAATGCCCGCCTCTAGTTTTGCTAATTGCAAGTGATGTTCCACCAGGAATAATTCATCCCCTTTGTCAGGGCTTCAAAATGCTGGCCCCCTTGTTGAGGAGGTTGCCTCCCCCCGTTGGGGAAATCCTGGCGCTCCCCCTGGTGTGGACAATGGTTGTGAGACCAGTCAGTCATATTGCGTAATGAGTGTGTCAAAATGACCTGATGACGTGACATACTGTACCTGCTCTATAAATGTTGTGTGAGGCAAGGCTTTTTTATAGTGAGCCTGCTTGATGAGGAAATGGTTGCACTTTTCTGTCCATATTTCTTTATGTAATAATGTTGATTTGCTGCAAGTTATTTGTGCTTGGTGTTTGAAAGGGGAAAAAGACCACTAAAAGATATTTCAGTCGCTTGCGAAGTTGTGATGTTTTAATGGCAGTACAGGGGCCGGTTCCACAAAGAGTTACGCACGATCTTAAGTTTGATTTACTGTTGACTTAAGTATGGGGAATCAAACTTAAGATTGTGCGTAACTCTTTGTGGAATGGGCCCCTGTACTGTATTTCCCTTTAAAGGCCTTTCAGTCCATTATTCACACATAGTTGAAGTGTGTGCTCAGTGCATGCAACAATTACATCCACTTTTTGCTGGAGTCCCAAATCCCAATCCTTGTGGACAATTGTTGACATTTTTCTTGTCAAAGCATCTGCGGTGTGCAGCACTACGCCACACTACACCATCTTCCCTGGGTTCAACACTGGCAATGTGTCTAGTAAGAAATACTGGTTCTGCTGTTGTCATTCTGCAGTATACCTCGGGCCATTACAATCATGTAACCCCCTCATGACTTTGATGCTCAGCTGACCGTTGTGTTGGTTACAAAGTCAATCTCTCCAAGCACAATCTGCACTCTTGCATACAATCTTTGCTTCATATTTGGCCTCCAAGTGGGTTGAAACAGTCTCCCTCAACAGTACCGGACGACATGTTTGGTCTAACTGTAGAGCATCCACCTCTAACACAGAAGGGCCTTGTTGCATTCCCAGGTGGAGTCATACCAAAGACTCTAAAAATGGAACCTACTGGAGTCATGCGTGATGCTCCTCATAAGCAATGGAGTAGGGAAAAAAAGCCTGTGAGCCACAACTGGAAAAACTTGAACCAGTAAGCTGGAAACTGGGCTGTAAAGCTCCTATCTAACTAAATCAACGGTACTACATAACTAGGCTCAAATGATTTTCATGAAGGCCCGAAGTCCTTCTCCGACAATGTAACTGATTGGAAGGGCATCCTTTGCAATCATGTTGCACACCAAATTGTTCAACTGTGCCATGATCTTCTATGGGTTGCATATGGTTTTGCTGGTGTCAAGCTTAGGTCTAGTTTTCTCTTCTGTAGCGGAGATTCGGTGAGTAGTACCTAGTACCTATCCATGACATATAAGTTCTGGGCACTCTTTCTCAATAAGATCTACTGTATCCTATAAATCTTGTTCATTTTTCAGGTTTGCAGAGTTGTCGTTTACATTGAAAACCGTCCAACCGTCTGCGGAAGATGTTCAGACCAAGACATTTCTGGAGGCAGTAAGAACTATTTCAAAATAATTCAAAAATATTGATCATGGGTGAGGCAGGTAGAGGCTGGGGCTCTGGGCTTGTCCCCTTGTTTTTCCTCTGATTATGTTTCACAGACTATACAAAATAGCAGGTTTGTAAAAAATTTTTGATTTGAAAAGAGAGGAGTATGATTATTTTCTAGGAAGGGAGCAAAATTTTCCCCCAGATACCCAAATTTCCCAGGAAGGAGCCTCCCAGCTTCCCAACTTTTCCTTCCATGAATATAAGTTATAGTCAGTTAATAGATAGAGTTTCTGAAATTCTGAAATTTCGGATACTGTCATATGTAACCGCAATACAATTATTATGTCCAAGAACTTTGTCTGAGTTTCAATTTGAAGGGTCTTTCTCCTATTGAACAACTTACAGTTGTCATACTATAGACTTGGCAGTGCTGAAGCTCAGCTAGAAGAATTTCCCCGGTTTAACTGAGACTACCAGTTCCCAGACTATTACAACATTCATTAAAAAGTCTTGAAACCTTGTTTTTCTCAGGGAAGGAAGCTTGGATTCATTTTAAAGGTATTGATAGATACGTTGAGAAGAAGGACCCTACGGAGTTTGGATAAATTTTAGTCTTGGTATGAAGGTGCATTATGAAACAGTAGAAAGGAGAACCCAGTTGCATTATTAAGTGGAGTTCAAAAGTCATCAGTTCTGAGGTTACTGCCTGGTTGAAAGTTTGCAAACATTGTTTACATGATATTTCAAGAAAGGAAGCATGGAAAGACAGTTTTCCAATTTTTTATGATGTGTTATAAAACACCTTCCATCCCCCCAAACCAACCCTCCAACCCCCAAATAAAAAAAAAATTAAACAGATTTATTTTTTCCTTAAATGATGATGCTTATTTACATGTTGAACACATACAAAACAAAAAATGAAAAATAAATATAGCATAAAAAATGAAACTTCAGTAATAACCAGACCTTGAAGGGCCTGATTTTGTAAACATTTTTCGATTTTAAGTGACCATGAATGTGGAAGAAGCCGTTGGGTAATGAATCAAACTCCGTACCTCCTGGTTGCTTAGCTTCAGTGATTCAAATATCATTTCTTTTATCCACCCTGCTATAGCACTTGTTGTCAGGTGTTACTGGACCAGAAATACTTAACCCTATGAGGGATAATTCTAACATTAATTACATTTCAATAGCAAAACTCCAATCGTATTTAAAAAATTTCATCATAGTAATTTGAGACATGCAAACAAAAGGGATCTTTCATTTATGTACATGTATGCTACATGCAAGTTAAAGCTTGCTATTGCTTTTGTTAAATTTGTTTGGGATAGTTTTACAGCCCAGTTTCCAACCTATTGGTTCAAGTCCAGCCGGCCATGGCCTTTTTTCTAGTTGTGGCTCACTGGCTTGTTTTCCCTATTCCATATTTGTAGCAGTAGGCTATTGCTTTTGGTTGAGGTCAAGTGTAATGTGAGATTCAGAAGTCAAATGGAAAAAATGTGATATTTACCACAATAGATCACTAGGGGTAAATTGGAGATATCCCATCATGCATCACATTTAAAACAAGATCCTGTACATTGAGATCACGAACCCCATAGATTTTGCTAAAAGTTATTACAGTAAGTTTCACAAGAGGTCAAACTATGGTAAGGATAATATCTGAAAAATTACAAAATTTTGTTTATCACACTGTTGCCAGCTGGCAACCTCAGTAACTGCTGACATCACTGCTATACCTAGTTTCTCACACTTTTGCTACAGTACCTAGCAACCTCAGTATTGCCATCATCACTGCTGTACCCATTTAAAGTGAAGAATTTGACATTTTCTTTAGGGCAAAAACTATAGGACAGTGACTGGGAAGTACAGTATAATATTGGAAATTTCGTGTCAGGGTGGAATGCAGTGTATATCCCATGTCAAAAATGTGTAAGGTCATATGCAATGAGTCCTTTAATTAAACACAAAGTTTTGGTAACAATTTAGTCTTATTTTTTTGCAGGAGATGGAAGATTTTGACAACTACAGTCTAGCCAAAACCTATTTTGATCTACGAGAGTATGACAGAGCAGCATTTTTCCTAGAAAAGTCAACAAGCTCCAGGGCAGTATTTCTTCATCTGTATGCTAAGTATTTGGTGAGTGAATGAGGTTTTTAAAAGCTTCTGTAGTTTTACAGTTGTCGATGTGATAAACGTGTCAGAAGAGATTTGTTGAAATGGATGCAAAGTTTAAAATATACCAAAATATATTACAAAAGTTGAAAAATACATCCAAATAGTCCAACAACTACCTGGAAGTCTGAAGTTCAACTCCTGGTGGGGGTCATACCAAAGACTTAAAAAAATGGAATCTACTGCCATTGTGCTTAGTTCTCAGTCACGACACTCAGCATACAGTAAGCAATGAAGTTGGGGAAACAAGCCAGTGAGCCACAACTGGAAAAAAGGCAAAGGCTGGCTCGACTTGAACAATTGGTTGGAAACTGAGTAGGAAAACTATCTACCTCCAACAATTATCTTCATGAGACATTCCTGAACTGAGATGCTCAGTTGAGTTGAACTTGATTCTCATCATTTCTTTTGTGTGATACCCCAATTAGCCAGTTCCAAATTAAAGATAATGATGGTATGATGATACGAAATATCCTTTTATCAACTTACTGAATTTCCAACCTTATTTTATCTCATCTTAAGGCTGGTGAGAAACGAAAGTATGATGAGATGACAGAAATGATGAGTCCTGTACACAACAAGAATATTAAGAATGGCGCCCTCAAGTCACTTCGCCTTGAGTTAGAGGCAAGATACAAGGAGGACAAGCTGGATGGATTTGGTCTTTATCTGTAAATAATTTTGTTGATTTTGGTAGAGGAATAAAGGGATCATGATCATTATTTACGCTAACATCGGGTTCTGGGTCTCAGGTGTACATTAAGTTACCCTTGACACTTTGGAAAAATCCCATGCATCAGCGAGATGCTTTTCAAGCCCTGACATGTTACTCTAGCTAAATGCGGTAAAACCTCTTGGTAAAAGTTCACAGATGCAATGCAGGCCAAGGTTGAAATTAATATATAGTAGGAATTGCAATACCCTCCAACTTTAACTTCAGAATCTTGAAATGAAATGTCCCAGGTTTCAAGCCCTAACAAAAATATGTATGATAATCCTAAACACATTTCCTGTGCTTGTCATGTGAAAGTGTAGATTGGAATTTGAAATATGTTTTTATGTGATGTCAGCACATTAACACTTATTGTCAGTAATGACTATCAGTACTTGGGCAAAGAAGATGTGCTACCATAACAGTGCTCATTTGAATCACAAAAGCAAAGGGGCAATTGTGATGTAAGAAACCTCTTGTCTTTAAAAATTCTTTCAGGTGAGAGAAGAAACACATATATAGTGCAGTTACTTTCAGAAGTATTGGTGAAATATGTATGCACATTTTAAGTATCAGTCAAACATTTTTCATGGTAGGGTTTACCTTTTTATAACAAATTTTCATGCTTGATAGATTTTCATAGATGGTAACTACAATTGCATCTAAGTTGTGTTATTTAAAAAATTGTTATCAAACAATTACTTGTGCATTTTCATGGTATGTAACACTCTGTTTGATTTTCCAGGTATGGTGTGGTTTTAAAAAAGTTAGAATTGTTAAAGGAAGCAGAGCCTATCCTGTTAGACTCCATCCATCGCAACCCCCTTCACTGGGGCTCATGGAAAGAGTTATCATCGCTTATAACAGATAGGGAAATGGTAAGATGATGTTTCTAACTTGCTGTGCAGAAGTATGGAAATAAAAATTTACTTGTTGAAATAATGTGAAGTAAATCAGTTCGAATGTAACGTGTGAGAGACAGGGAACCAACTGGCTCATTGAGGAGACAATTTAGAGAGGATGAACACCAGGCTTATTTGACCCCCAGAACCAGAGGTTAACAAGACAAGTATAATCACTCACTATCCTCCTCAGCAATTTAACATCTTGATCTGACCAATGTCAGTGTATCCCTTGTAAGCCAGCTTTTCAATAACTTTGAAGGGTGTCTGGCTGTGTGCCATTGCTTGACAGTTAAATGTAGCACAGCATCCATTTTGCAAGCCGTTGGACGTAAAAAAATCATTGGGACCAATTTAGGGTTGTATCATTTTTATGATTTTCACCATGTGAACCCACAAATCTGTGGGGGGGATGTTACTGATTGGCAGTAATCAATTTTGGGGTTCCAGGCTTTTGTCACTATATGACCACCTTGCAATGGGAAACAAGTTGAACAATTGCTCCTGTGAAATTCCATGACCTTGCTTGGTTAAGCTATCACTTCATCAAGTGGAACCTTCCTGAATCCTACAGTTGGTACCTACTCTACATAAGCAGGGATTACATATGTTAATAGGAGCTTAAAGTATTGGGACTTGGAGAATCCAAACCCAGGGGGTTTTGGAAAGTTTGTGTTACTGATGTGTTGTAAAATTTCACAGCTTAGGTTTTAGAAAACTGTAACTAGAAAAGTTGTCTTGCTGTTAGGGAAAAAAGGAACCCAAGAAAAATGACCCGTTCCAAACCATGCTTCCTTTTGCTTCTTCAGTCTGTAGTATTGTAACATAATCTTTATTTACCTTTTTCATTTTATAACTTTATCCAGTTGAACAGCATCCAACTACCTAATCATTGGATGAAGCAATTTTTCTTTGCTCACACCTGTCTGGAGTTGCAGCTAAACGAGGATGCTTTAAAACACTACACCCTCCTAAGTGAGGCTGGTCTTGGAGACAATACTTACATCATATCTCAGATGGCTGTTGCCCATGACAACCTCAGAGGTAGGTGAAAATTTGGTATCAAATGGAAATGACAAGTTCATCAGGTTTTAGCTTGCTCTGAGCAGACTATTGTTAAGTATCTTGATCAGGATACACGACATCTCATTGTACGTGCACTTGTCCTTTCTAGATTAGACTATGGTAATGCCTTCCTCTATGGTGCGAATGCTCGAGACCTCAACCGTCTCCAGTTGTTGCAAAACAGAGCTGCTAAATTGATTTTTTCTGCCTCTAGACTGGATAGTCCTTTACCTTTAATGAAAAAATTCACTGGCTTCCTATTGAAAAACGAATTAAATTTAAAATATGTCTTTACGTTTACAAATGCCTAAATAACTGCGGATATGGAAACAACTGCCCTGTACAGGCCCGGTAACGAGGTCCGCCACTGATACAACTCTATTAACATTTCCGTCTAGAAAGAAACACATTGCCGATAAGGCTTTCTCCGTAGCTGGCCCCTCACTTTGGAAAACACTCCTGCGTAATATCAGGGAAGCTCAATCAGTCACTACTTTTAAAAAGCTCCTAAAGTCTCACTCTTTCTAACTGCACTGTACTTTACCATACTCTTTCTGTTTTTAAGTGCTTTGATCATTTGGAGCTAGTGCTATATAAATATTTGTATGTATGTATGTATAAGTACTGGACCATCGGATACAAGTATATTCCATTCTTAATATTTGCTCACCTATACAGTATATGTACAGAATGCAATGCATTTTCAGTAGCAAGTTACATAATGGCACACAATGAAATGTTTTTTTTGTCAATCTGTTTGCTTTCTTGGATTTCTACGTTGGCAAAATGTTTGAGTAATTTATACACATATTGGTATTTACAGCTGTTGATGAAGCCGTGGAGATTCTAGCCAAGCTTGAAAAAGTGGATCCCTATAGGTTGGAGAACATGGATACGTATTCTAATTTACTCTATGTGAAAGTAAGTCATATCTAAAGTAAGCGACCTTGTACAACCCACCTCAGCTTGACTGTTGCATTGCCACTAGATGTGTTGTAAGGTTGGGTGGATATTGTCATTATGTAATATTCATAATGTATATTTTGCCTAAAATCAAATCCACAGGCTTGAGATACTTCCTCTTTATAGAGGAAATTTCCTTTTTTTTGTACTTTTCCCCTTTTTTGTGACAAATTCCCCAGAAGTTTCTGTCATAAATATCGTGTACATGTACAAACAGCGCTCAGAGTTCAACCCAATCAGCGGTGTTTTAAAATGACATCAGTACTACAAGGGGCCCTTAAGCTTGTCCCTGGGCCCTCAGTCACAGTGCCATCCTCTCAATTTCCTCCTTTTTTAGAAGGCTCAGGCTCATTTCCTCTTTTTTTAGAAGTCTTAGGCACATCCCTGGCACCACAGACCAGGTCCTGGTAGGATAGTACAGTTATGGTTAGGGCTAGGTGTAAGCCCAATTCCAGAGTTGAAAATTAGAGTAAGTGTTTCTATGAGTATTACCTATCTGTTGGGCCCACAACATGCTCAATAAAGAATTTAGTCCATTGATAAAGCACTGATTTGTATGTATTAAATATTGTTAAGTTTTATGTTCAAGTTTTCTGATAAATTGGGACATTATGATGGTAGTGATGATGTCAAAATATTTGACCTCATGTGGTGATATGTGGATATAATACTTCAATCCATTCCTGTTGTGTAGTGTGCATGGGTCTATCTATGACTTAGCAGTTTCACAACAATATTGAAAAGACATTGCTTTCAATCGGAGAAAAATGAATATATTGGTTCTTACTAACTTGAGTTTGCAACAGTGGTATGGGTGGGGCAATTTGACCAATTGGATACCAGCTATTTTGCACAATACAGAAAGAGGAGTATGAACAATCATAGTGCAACCTCTTCACAATGGATTAGCCAGTCAGGTGGTGTGCATGGGTCAATTGTTAGAATGAGAGTCTCCCCCCCCCCAGCTTTAAGGAACTAGTTCACAGCAGTCAACTTGAGCTTGGTTACCAAAGCTAGTGTAGTATGTGGCTAGCTTTTACAGTATTGAAGGTAACGCTGTAAAATAGATTGCTTTGGAAATTTATCCAGACTTGTATTTTGCCACTTTCATCACAATACATAACATGTATTGAGATCTTGTCACACTAGCCAGTCACTAGCTATAGCTGAATATGCTTTCAGCATTGCCATGTCAGGGAGGTTTTACATTTTTATCATGAAATCTTGTAGCTCACTGTCCCATGGTATAATTATTGTAAAGTCAGAATTAGACATTGATGATCTGATAAGTTGCTAACTTAGAGTTATTTTGACTGAAAAGTGTTAAACAGTTATGCAAAAGAAATCAGGGTCATTGCAGCTCATTGCTTATGCTCCTTTTTTCCCATAATGCAATTGTGTTTATCAAGTCTGGCTGTTTTGTCTCTGGCTTCAAACCTCTGTTAAATGAAGCATAAGGTACCTGTTACATGATCTTGTCTGGTCTAACCAAGATGTTTGCCCAGTCATTGTGTTTAGCTGGAGAAGTTCATTTATGCTTTATAGGGTTTCTAAACAGGATATTTGCTCTTGACTTTCAGAAGTTGAGTGAATCAGACTGTAGGAGATAACATTAGGGCGGGTGGTGCTGAAAAAAGAGGGTGAAAGTCATTAAGAAAACTAATTTTCTTGGACACAGCTTTTACTTCAAACACTGATCTCCCTCTAGTTGTTTAATTGCTTCTGTTGATAGTTTCAATATACTTTACATGCAATGGTTATGTTTATATCTTAGGATATTACAGTGTCATTCTAGAATTTGTTGTTTTATGAAAGTATAACCATCTCAATTTTGAGCATAAAATGTACAATATCAGGATACTATAAACTCTAACGTAAAATATTTGAATGACCATATTACAATAGGTAACCTACTTGTAAGAAGGACTGTCATGATATGGGAAACTCTGCTCTTGTTGTATTTTCCTGCGTGATGCTGACCTGATCATATAAAACAAGGTTTTAAAGTTCTCTTTTCTGTTGTATCTTTAAAACCTCAAATGCATCTCGGAAAATATATCCTTTTCTTAATCTTGTCAAGAGTTGTTATCAGTACCAGTTAGTTGTCCATTCAAACATTTGACTATAGCCCTGATGGGTGACACTTGATAGCAGTTTATTTCAGATGAAACTGAAAAGGGATGTAACCCTTCAATGCACCATGAGAACTTTGATTCCATTTTTGCCAGCACTTATTTTGACCAGCAATTATTTAAACCCCTGATGGGCTTCTATTGTTGGGCTTCTATTGAACAAGGAACAAGGGGCTTCTATTGAACCAGGATGGTAATCAAAACTATTGTTCATTGAAGCAGCAAATTGGTGTTATGTACCAGTGGTCAGGTACTATAATTGTTAACGGCAGTTTTTCCCCCAAAATTGTGGTAGTCATAACAGATATCCTCAAGGTTAATATTTCACCATGGCATATTTTCGCTGCTCAAGATTACTGTTGTAAACTTACTTAAGTATTGAGATACAGTAGCATTGATTAGCTGCTCTATGTAAATGATTTTTTTGGTATATTTCTCACTATTTTTTGAGAGTGATTGGTGCATTCTTTAAGAAAGTACAAGTGATTCAAGCCTTTTGAATGTCATACAATTTGATAAGATTGGCTAGATTCTTGTTCTTTACCTATTAAGGAGCTCTGAAAGCTATTTAAAGTCTAATGTAGGTATGTAGGCTTTGTGATTTATCATAAACCCTTTTCTTTATAATCTTGCTTGTATCTCGTAGGAGATGAAAGCTGAACTGAGTCGTCTGGCTCACAGAGTCTGTGAAGTGGATAAATACAGGGTGGAAACATGCTGTGTGATTGGTGAGTTTTTATTGGCCATCTTGTGTGCACAGTAGTGATAAGTGTTATCATGTAATCAGAATCTTCTCATTGTTTTCAAAGGGGCATATTGAGTCGATATCGATATTGTAACAAGGGTTCTTTCACATGAGGATGCTCATAATAAGCATAACATGCATATGTAAAGTTCCACATTCAATAGTTACAAAAAGTTTAAATTTTGAAATTTTTACATCTGGGGCTGTAACAGCTGTGTGTCTAATTTGAAAAAGTGTCTGGTCTCAAATTTTTGAAAACCAAATTGGATTGTTGATTTCTTATTCAGGAAACATCTATTTGTATGTAGGATATGGGGAGGTGTATGTTTGACCATTTTTCATTGGTATGTAAAGGAAATTTTTCAGGTTGAGAAAAATTTGTTGACCTACACAAATCAAATCAATGTACTGCTTAGCCGCATGATGTTTAGTTAGTAAGATGGAGTTTTACGACCCAGTTTCCAACTTAATGGTTCAAGTTGAGCCGGCCACGGCCTTTTTTTCCAGTTGTGGCTCACTAGCTTGTTTTCCCTTCTCCATTGCTTATGCAGAGCATCATGCACAACGGCAGTAGGTTCCATTTTTAGAGTCTTTGGTATGACTCAACCTGGGAATTTGGTATGACTGGACCTGGGAATTGAACCCGGCCCTCTGCGTGAGAGGTGCATGCTCTTACCGCTAGACCAAACTCTCTTTCTTATGCATTTGTATGATGTTAAAAGCAGGAAAAGTATAACAATGGGCTAGGCAGACTGACATCACAGTTTAATTCCAATTGTCTGATATGAATTTTAGGGCAAAAATTTGAATGGTTGGGCATGGGTTTGAGTCCATGTGGGTTTGCCAGGGTCAAGCTTGTTTGCAAAAAAAAAAAAAATATGTGTGTGAAGACAGACTTTTTGATAAACTTGAACTTAAAATTTCTTTTACATTTTACTTTTAGGTAACTACTACTCCCTTAGGTCGGAACATGAAAAAGCCATTCTGTATTTTCAGAGAGCCTTGAAACTAAACCCTAACTACCTCTCAGCCTGGACCCTAATGGGCCATGAATACACCGAAATGAAGAATACATCGGCTGCTATAGAGGCATACAGACAAGCCATTGGTATGTCATATAAAGAATCAAATGTAGAAAGACCTGCATGATGTCAATATTTGGAAATGTTGTGCATTTTTTTGTGTTGAACAGATTTAGCACCATAAACTGCTTTTGGCTTGGAAAAAATAACCAATAGATTAGGAATGTGGATATAATGAGCATTAATTGGGTAACCTTGTGTATGTGTTTATGATTATTAAGTGGGCAATGTAGCCCTCAGTAGACCCAGTTGGGTGTATGGGAATATAAACTCTTGATTATGTTACACCACATGGCAAGCTGACAGGGCAAGGCCAGTTGATACAACTCTTTAATCAGCTCAGTTTGTGTGTCGTGCCATGTGCCTTACAATTCCATGCTGAAACAAACTACCTACTTCTCTCATTGGAAGTCGAAGGACAATTCATACATCTTTAAAGATCTATCAAAGTTGAACATTGTTCAATATACTTGGCAGTAATTCTCAACTTTTTACTCTCTGGTGGCTGTGTATTATCCTGGCATAAACTCAAATTAGGCCATTCCATTTTACTCAGGGTTACGTTATTTTAATGGGGTTGTGTACGAAGAGAGTTGCATATCTTTTTCTGTCTTTAAATCAAAGCATTATTGTGTATGAATGAACAAGCTGTGCTTTAAAACAGAATAATGCCCTGTTGGACATTAATGCTGTAGCCTGATGCACTTGGGCTGGGCCCTCCTGCATTGCTTGCATTAACCATCTGATTGTGCATTATCCCGTGCCGATGCATGAACATGGTTCATCATTGTTTAACCTTTAACTCAGTTCTGAGCTGTGTATATCTTTGACTTGCAATGACAAGGGATGACATACATCTGGTCCTTGCAGCTTTTGAGCATACAAAAATTTTAAACCTTAAGGTGTCCAGTACCAGGAAAACTTGACCGGGACAAACTTAGATGAACAAAGTGTACAGTTAGAATTAGGTAATAATGCCATTGGCTAGTTTGAAAGTTGTAGAGCTCTCTGCCACAACTTTGTAGTACACTTCAGTCATATTTTTCTCAACAGAGGTGAATCGGAGGGATTTCCGGGCCTGGTACGGTTTAGGTCAAACTTACGAGATACTGAAAATGTACTTCTACTGTGTATACTACTTCAGACAAGCACAGCAGCTCAGGTAAGATCTGATTTTAGCAGAGGATGAGAATACAGAATACAAATTAAATCCTGTGGTGTGACTTCTGCAGGATTTGAGGGGAGGGTTCAAATATCATGCTAGCTATTGCTATAAACTAGACACAGTACTTGAAGAAAATAGAGCATGTACTTCCCTATGTTAATTTCCAACTTCTTCCTTTTCCTCAAACAAAAACACCTGTTAAGACATTTTCAGGAAATAATTTTGTGTTCCAAAATTACCAACCAATTTTTAGATTGTGCGGCTCTTTGTCACAAAATTATGAAATATTCTAATGTTATATGTACAAAATTTGTTTCACAGTTTAACATTTATGTAGCATTCCATAAATCTTTTGTAGTCAAATTGATGCATTAGTGGATAAATTATTCCTTACATTTGACAATTTGATTTTCTTAATAATGAGGTTTTGAATAAAAGCTTTCCTTTTGATGAATTCACTTCACCCAGCCATCATATGAGAGGGGATTATCTATCTTTTTGCCCCTCTGTGTATTTCAGAAAATTGTATTTCATCTTAATTTGGCCAGGAGTGGACTGGCGACTTGACTCCACTTTCCATGGAGTCGTGAGCATTGTGAAATTTTTAAAACCAGTAAAAATAAAATCAAAAAGAAACTTTTTTGGGTACTTACCAGTTTGAATTTACAAGTTTGAAAAAAAAATACTTTTGCTAGACCGCTAGCTTCAGAGTGGGAACTGGTCAGGGTGCTGGTATCCAATATAAAACATATTGAAACTGTCCAAGCCCATGTTACATCCTTGAAAAGTTTTCTTTGTCTAGTAATAAATAAGGGAAGAAATCATCAAATTTTTTGCTTGCCTTTACAAGCTGGTTTGGTTTGATGGAGTTAAACATTTAAACTTTTAACGTTTTGGAATATTACTTCTTGTACTTCTGCAGACCTAATGACTCCAGGATGCTGGTGGCCCTAGGAGAGAGCTATGAAAAATTGGATAAAGTCGTTGAAGCCAAAAAATGCTACTGGAGGGCCTACTCTGTTGGGGACATTGAAGGGATTGCTCTGGTTAGACTAGCCAAGTAAGTAAACCTAAAAGAAAAATTCTTACAAGTGATTGCAATGTTTAGTCATGATAAGTCATAAAAGCTGATGAATCACGGTCCAATTTGTGATGAGTCAATAACGATTTTTGCTTCCATGGAAAATCCTAAAAAAGTCTTGGCAATTTGAAAAAGTTTTTCAAGGTGTGGAAAAGTTTTGAAATTAAGGGAAATTATGTGAAGTCCTGCAGAAGTCTTGGAAATTTTACATAGTGACACTTTGTCATTCTCAGTCACAATCATTTGTAGTATCAAAATGTGTTGTCACTGTTGATATCAAAATTTATTGTTTTCACCTCGAATTTTATTTATTTTATGCAACACATAGAGAGAAAGCTAGTTGAAATTCTTTTTTTGGTCTGGTTTGAAGCATTTAACTTGAACACTTGAGAATGGATTTGTTCTCGTACTTATACTGGACTGACTGCATGGTCAAGTGGCTAGACCCTGCGTCTTGCAACGGGTAGGTCAGAAGACTTACAAAATGGAACCTATTGGTTTGAAACTGAGCAGTTAAACTTCATCTAACTAACTTATACTTGTATCGACTGGATTCATGATTTAAAGTAATGCGTGCATATTGAAAGGAAATGCCACAATGCCTTCTGCTTTTTCCTTACAATGGTGAGTGTGAGATTGTTTTGGTGAGAAACATATTAAGTACATGTTAATTGATGTTTTGTCTTCTTCTCTGTTCTAAAGGTTGTATGCAAGATTCAATGAAGATGATAAAGCTGCATCATTTTACACAAAATTTGTGGAACAGATGGAGCAGTTAGGTGTAAGTTATAATGATATGCATGCAATTGATGCAACTTGTACTCTCTGTTTGAACATCTCTTTGTTCTCATGTCTCTAGATTACAAAAAGTATACATTTAGATCAGTGTTAGGATATGGGTAAGGTTAGGATGGCTATTATATAGGTTATGTGTGTTGGAACATAAGAGACACTGAAACATACAGGTGTGACCACTGAATTCTTAGCAGCCTTCGACAAATCCCCCGCCCGACAGCCTGGGACAAGTAGAATAATCACTCCGGCAAGTACTGTGCTCGATGTTGCAGCTCACCGGGCAAGTACCCCCAGCCTTAAATTTTTGAGTTGCGCATAATGGCATTTGTACTTATAGACTTAAAAAATTATATATACTCAACAGATTTGAATTGGACATGTAGATATTTATGCGGGCAAGTAGATTGAGAAAACAGCAAGCCCACTGGACAAGTACGAAAAAAAATTTGTCAAAGCCTGACTCTTAGATGATGCAAGTCTGATAAACCTCCATGTGTGCATCTTAGTAAACTTCAGCATCTGTAACTGTAGCACACTCAAGACCTTGGGGCAACTGTTGCTCTAAACTTTTGCAATATCTGCATGGTAAACCTAAATGATCTCTTCATATGTGTACCATTATCATATTTTTTGTTGCTTGAAAGTCATATAAACCAAAACTTTAAGTAATTGTTTTAATTTTACATTTTTCAAAAATGTGTATGTTGTTAGTCTTAATTCATGCAGAAATGTTCAAGCTACTGTGTCTCATAATTATTAAATGATAGCATCTATGAAACTTAAATGAATTTTAAGATCATTTGTAGCAGAAACTTTTAAGCAAAGGACTTCTTTTTTGTTTACAGACAGCTGACACTGAGGAGCAATGTCAGGCGTATCGCTTTCTGGCCCGCTATCATCTCAAACAGCAAAACTTTGAGTTTGCAACAAGTTACGCTCACAAGTGTTGCGAGTACAATGAGGTAAGTACATAGTGATGACATATATTGTGACGTGTATTGTAATGCATATATTAGAGCTTACTGCATATTTTGTGTTGTGACAACATTAAGGTTGGTTGATTGGTTTTGTTGGAGTATAGATGAATCCGATCAGCGCTTGTGCTTAGTGACTGTAAGCAGCCATAAGTGGGGTCCATCAGCCTTGAATCATATTTATTTATTGTCTACATGAATTGCAAATCTCCATATTCAGTGAAATTGAGGGATTCAAGATACATTTCAGTGATTAATGATACAGGTTAGCAAAGAAATTGAAAGATGAAAAGGTGATAGACCCCAGTTATGTCTGACTGAAATTAAAACCTCAATTGCTCACCGAATTTGTCTATAATGCCTCATTTTATAACCTAACTTTGTATGCTGAGGTGTTATGGTGATAAGGCAATCCCAATTTTTTGGTTGAGGTCAAAGGTAATCCTAGGTCACTGGTGGTCAAAGTTTAAAATACCTCATTTGCATCATATCTCAATGCTTCTAAGGGTAGAGTCATTTATTGGTTTCAATGAAAAGAGAAACCTATGCATTCATGATGGTGTGTGTGTGTATGTATGTGTGTATGTGCGTGAGTGTGTGTATGTGTGTGTGTGTGTGCCTATGTGTGTGTGTTTGTGACACTTTGCTTGTTTACATGATATCTTGAGAAGGGAAGATCTGACAGTTCTCAAACGTGGTACACAGATACCCCATATTAAGAGGAAGAACCCTATTAATTTTGGTTGAGGTCAAAGGTCATCTGAGGTCACGGGTTAAAAACCAAAATTCTTGTTTACACAATATCTCAAGACAGGAAACATGGATTAATTTCAAACTTGATATATTGATGCGTTATGATGTAAGGAAGAACCATATTGATTTTGGTGGAGGTCAAAGGTCGTTTGGGGTCACGTGGGGTCAAACCCCGAAATCCTTGTTTACACGATATCTCATGGTAGAAAACTTGGATTAATTTCAAACTTGATTTGTTGATGCGTTATGATGTAAGGAAGAACCCTATTGATTTTGGTGGAGGTGAAAGGTCATTTGGGGTCATGTGGGGTCAGACCCTGAAATCCTTGTTTTCATGATATCTTATGGAAGAAAACTTGGATCAATTTCAAACTTGATATGTTGATGCGTTATGATGTAAGAAAAAACCAGATATATTTTCGTGGAGGTCATAGGTCATTTGGGGTCACATGAGGTCAAACCCTGAAATCCTTTTTTACATGATACATCGTGGTAGGAAACTTGAATTTATTTCACTCTTGAAAGGTTGCTGTGTTATGATGTAAGAAAGAACCCAATTTATTTTCATGGAGGTCAAAGGTTATTTAGGGTCACATGGGGTCAAATCCCCAAATCCAGGTGTACACTATATCTCAAGGTAGGAAACTTTGATTTATTTCAAACTTGATATGTTGATGCGTTATGATATAAGGAAAAACCCAATAAATTTTGGTGGAGGTCAAAGGTCATTTGGGGTCACGTGGAGTTAAACCCTGATCTACTTGTTTACACTATATCTCAAGGTAGGAAGCTTGGATTGATTTCAAACTTGATATGTTGATGCGTTGTGATGTAAGAAAAAACCAGATATATTTTCGTGGAGGTCAAAGGTCATTTGGGGTCACATGGGGTCAAACCCTGAAATCCTTTTTACATGATACATAGTGGTAGGAAACTTTGATTTATTTCACTCTCGATAGGTTTCTGTGTTATGATGAAAGAAAGAACCCGATTTATTTTCATGGAGGTCAAAGGTCATTTAGGGTCACATGGGGTCAAATCCCCAAATCCTGGTGTACACTATATCTCCAGGTAGGAAACTTTGATTCATTTCAAACTAGATATGTTGATGCGTTATGATATAAGGAAAAACACAATAAATTTTGGTGAATGTCAAAGGTCATTTGGGGTCACATGGGGTTAAACCCCGAACTACTTGTTTACACTATATCTCAAGGTAGGAAGCTTGGATTGATTTCAAACTTGATATGTTGATGTGTTATGATGTAAGGAAGAACCCTATTGATTTTCGTAGAGGTCAAAGGTCATTTGGGGTTAAACTCAGAAAAACTTGTTTAGGATAGTTCAAGGTACAAAAGGTGGATGGATTTCACAATTAGTGTGTGAATGAATAATGGTGAGAAGATGGTCTGTAGAAGGTGTTTTTGGTGGAGGTGAAAGGACATCTGGGGTCATGATCGGTCAAACTTTGAAAAACTTTTCAAAATGGGATATCTCAAGGTAGGAAACTTGGATGGATTTCCAAATTAGTATGTGGATGTGTTATGGTGAGTTGAAAGTACTGTACAGTACCTGTTGTTTTTGGTGGAGGTCAATGGTTATCTGGTATCACCTGACATCAGACTCTGAAAACCTTGTTTGCAGAATATCTTAAGGCACAGTATGAAATTTGGCTTTTTGAATATAGAAATGTTTTGGTTAAAAGAACCAGAATGCAAAAATGCATTGAGGTTTCGATGATACATACATGCTCTTTTCAATAAAATGCTACATTTCTTGTAACAACTGGTGACCCAAAATAGCCTTTGTCTCCACCTGTAAGTGACTGGCTTTTCTTTCATACTGTGCCTTAAGATATTCTGCAAACAAGGTTTTCAGAGTTTGATGCCAGGTGATACCAGATGACCATTGACCTCCACCAAAAACAACAGGTACAGTACTTTCAACTCACCATAACACATACACGTACTAATTGGGAAATCCATCCAAGTTTCCTACCTTGAGATATCCCATTTTGACAAGTTTTTCAAAGTTTGACTGATCATGACCCCAGATGTCCTTTCACCTAAACAAAAAATAACCTTATACAGACCATCTTCGCACCATAAATCATTTACATACTAATTTTGAAATCCATCCACCTTTCACACCTTGAGCTATCCTAAACCAGTTTTTCTGAGTTTGACCCCTATGACCCCAAATGACCTTTGACCTCTACCAAAATCAATAGGGTTCTTCCTCCCATCATAACGGATCAACATATCAAGTTTGAAATCAATCCAAGCTTCCTACCTTGAGATATAGTGTAAACAAGAAGTTCGGAGTTTGACCCCATGTGACCCCAAATGACCTTTGACCTCCACCAAAATTTATTGGGTTATTTCTTACATCATAACGCATCAACATATCAAGTTTGAAATGAATCAAAGTTTCCTACCTTGAGATATAGTGTAAACCAGGATTTCAGGGTGTGACCCCATGTGAACCCAAATGACCTTTGACCTCCACGAAAATACATCGGGTTCTATCTTGCATCATAACGCATCAACATATCAAGTTTGAAATGAATCAAAGTTTCCTACCTTGAGATATAGTGTAAACCAGGATTTCAGGGTGTGACCCCATGTGAACCCAAATGACCTTTGACCTCCACGAAAATACATCGGGTTCTATCTTGCATCATAACGCATCAACATTTCAAGTATGAAATTGATCCAAGTTTTCTACCATGAGATATCATGTAAACAAGGATTTCAGGGTTTGACCCCATGTGACCCCAAATGACCTTTCACCTCCACCAAAATCAATAGGGTTCTTCCCTACATCATAACGCATCCACATATCAAGTTTGAAATTAATCCAAGTTTTCTACCATGAGATATCGTGTAAACAAGGATTTCGGGGTTTGACCCCATGTGACCCCAAATGACCTTTGACCTCCACCAAAATCAATAGGGTTCTTCCTTACATCATAACGCATCAACATATCAAGTATGAAATTGATCCAAGTTTCCTACCATGAGATATCGTGTAAACAGGGATTTCAGGTTGTGACCCCAAATGACCTTTGACCTCCACCAAAATCAATAGGGTTGTTCCTGACATCCTAACGCATCAACATATCAAGTATGAAATTGATCCAAGTTTCCTACCATGAGATATTGTGTAAACAAGGATTTCAGGGTTTGACCCCATGTGACCCCAAATGACCTTTGACCTCCACCAAAATCAATAGGGTTCTTCCTTTCATCATAACACATCTACATATCAAGTTTGAAATTAATCCAAGTTTTCTATCTTGAGATATTGTGTAAACAAAGATTTTGGTTTTTGACCCCCTGTGACCCCAAATGACCTTTGACCTCCACCAAAATCAATAGGGTTGTTCCTGACATCCTAACGCATCAATATATCAAGTATGAAATTGATCCAAGTTTCCTACCATGAGATATCGTGTAAACAAGGATTTCAGGGTTTGACCCCATGTGACCCCAAATGACCTTTGACCTCCACCAAAATCAATAGGGTTCTTCCTTTCATCATAACACATCAACATATCAAGTTTGAAATTAATCCAAGTTTCCTGTCTTGAGAGATTGTGTAAACAAGGATTTTGGTTTTTGACCCCCTGTGACCCCAGATGACCTTTGACCTCAACCAAAATTAATAGGGTTCTTCCTCTCAGTATGGGGTATCTGTGTACCACGTTTGAGAACTGTCAGATCTTCCCTTCTCAAGATATCGTGTAAACAAGCAAAGTGTCACAAACACACATGCATGCACACATACACATACTTATACACACGCACATACACACATACATACACACATACATACACACACGCCATCATGAATGCATAGGTTTCTCTTTTCATCGAAACCAAAAACCAGTTACTTACAGGTGGTGACAAAGGTTATTTTGGGTCACCAGTTGTTACAAGGAATGTAGAATTTTATTGGAAAGAGCATGTTTGTATCATCAAAACCTCAATGCATTTTTGCATTCTGGTGTAAGTGGCAATTATTTTCAAGTCACTTTCACTCTTCTTGTGCCCAACTGTCTACACTGCCCAGTTAGATAAATGACTCTCCCCTAACTTAACCTAGTATGTGGATGGGTTATTGTGATAAGGTGATATATTTTTGGTGAAGATCATCCTCTGCACCAGGGGTCAAAGTTTTGAAACCTTATTTAAATCACATCTCAAGGTTTGAAGCTTAATTATATTTCATATTTCATTAGATTATATTCATTAGATTTCAAAAGGTTGGCTTTAAGATGTAGGTGAGTTATGATAAATTTAAGAAATCTTTTTTGCCGGAAGAAAAGTATTATAAGATGTCACAAGTTATGTTCAATCACTGTGTATATGTGGGTTTTGTCCCTTTGCCAGACAAAAGAGGAAGGGAAAGCCATACTCAAAGAAATCCCAAACAAACGCCAATCTGCAGGAACACCCAATGTCGATGAGAGGCAAGCTGTTGAGGATCTCGGATCATTGACCAGACAACCCCTCAGTAGTACCAGTCATGGCAATGGCAACACTCCCAGGCAGCACTTATCAATGATGAATTTGACCTTTACCCCGTGACTTGTGCTCTATAAATAGAACAAAAACTCAGGTTAAGGTCAACAGAAAGTGTTCTGGCCTGGAACACGTGCAGATGGGAAACAGGTGCAAAATGACATCTTCGCATGCTTGCTGATATGGCTGAGTGGAGGAATGTGGAGCATGCGAAGTTATGGAGATGGATAGAGTAAACATTGCCCTTAGCCTTTTGAACCATTGGGCAGACCCAATTGTACATTGCCCTTAGCCTTTTGAAGCATTTGGCAGACCCGAGTTGTACATGCAAAGGTTGGGTTCAGACTTTCTTAAATTCCTGCTAAGGAAATCAAGCTGGTGTGTGTATTGACAACCCTCCTTGCGATGCTCAAATGTCGTATTGATATGTGGTAACCTGTTTTGGACTTTCAACAGACAGTCTCTATGAGGGCCTATTAGAACTGTTAACTTGGTTTTGTGGAGTTTTACTCAATAACTGAACACGTCTTCGGAATTGACTGTTATTGGGATGAACAAAGTGGAAACTTGTTCATTTGAAAAAGATTGAAAACCTTAAGAACTTTGACAAAGGTTCGTAGACAGCAGTATACTCAATATATGACAAGAAGTTGCTTTTGAAATTGTTGTTAGGTAGACTCATGAGCTTCCTGTGTATTAGAAATTAAGAGTATTTCAAAAGAATATTTGAATTTAGAGTAAAGCATAAGAATATTTAAATTACAGACTGCCATTGTGTTTAAAATTGTATAAATAGTGAGAGGGCATCGTCATAAATATTTATTCTCGGGTCAGATAAATATTCCTTCCAGTATGAATGTTGGGAGTGAAAATGAATGAAATGAAGACAAAGGCATGATCCAAAGTTTCTTTGGTGTTATTGCACATTGGTTAAGTGGCAGCATTATGGCAGTTCATGCTTTTGAACCAAGAGAATACAAATACTAAAGGTTCTATTTTACTTAAAGAATTACTTCTTAATTGGACTCTGGAGAGAAGTTCCTTTTAATTTTGAAAAACTCTTTCCAGCAGTCTTGTGGAACATTTTTTGAAAGGACAGGGTATGCAATATTCAAACTTGCCATTTTGTGTATAACGTATCTTTGCGAGTCAAATGGGGAAAGACAGAAAAATTGTCAGAAATGATTGTAAATTAGAACAATTAACATACTTTAAAGGTCCTACTCAGAAGCAAATAAGGGTCTTGCAGTCGATGGAAACAACTATTTTAGGTAAACCAGAATCTTAGAGACTAGTTTTCTAAAGGGAAAACGAGCCAAACAGCAGTTTCTCTTCACCAACAATGAGAGGAAAAAGCACTTTGAATAAGGCCCAATTCTCTCACCCCAAACAATACCAGTTCTCCAAACCTTCTTACTGAAGCCACTTCCTCAATTGTCTGAAATTCACCCTCATCCAGACACAATCTCAGTTTATTGCTTCAGGAAGAGTATAGCAAAGTTCAATGTGTATAATCAAAAGACTCTCAGTACAGTTCTTGCTGTGTAGTATCAGCTTTAGTACTCTGTATTGTTTGAATTAGCTGTCAATCAAAGAGCTGAGCCAACTGATAATTTGTTATCCCTACAAGAATTGTAGTTTGGTGTGAGAGGATTGGCCCTATAAGCATTGCAGTAGGGCTGCCACGATAACCATTTTTGGTTTCGATGAAAAGAGAAACCTATGCATTCATGATGGCGTGTGTGTGTATGTATGTGTGTGGGTGCGTGTGTATGTGTGTGTGTATGTGTGTGTTTGTGACACTTTGCTTGTTTACACGATATCTTGAGAAGGGAAAGTCCGACAGTTCTCAAACTTGGTACACAGATACCCCTTACTGAGAGGAAGAACCCTATTTATTTTGGTGGAGGTCAAAGGTCATTTGGGGTCACAGTGGGTCAAAAACCAAAATCTTTGTTTACACAATATCTCAAGATAGAAAACTTGGATTAATTTCAAACTTGATATGTAGATGCGTTATGATGTAAGGAAGAACCCTATTGATTTTGGTGGAGGTCAAAGGTCATTTGGGGTCACGTGGGGTCAAACCCCAAAATCCTTGTTTACACGATATCTCATGGTAGGAAACTTGGATTAATTTCAAACTTGATATGTTGATGCGTTAAGATGTAGGAAAGAACGGGATATATTTTGGTGGAGGTCAAAGGTCATTTTTGGTCTCGTGGGGTCAAACCCTGGAAATCCTGGTTTACACGATACCTCAAGGTAGGAAACTTTGATCCATTTCAAACTTGATATGTTGATGCGTAATGGTGTAAGAAAGAACGGGATATATTTTGGTGGAGGTCAAAGGTCATTTGGGGTCACAGGGGGTCAAAGACCAAAATCTTTGTTTACACAATATCTCAAGATAGAAAACTTGGATTCATTTCAAACTTGATATGTTGATGCGTTATAATGTGAGAAAGAACTGGATATATTTTGGTGGAGGTCAAAGGTCATTTTGGGTCACTTGGGGCCAAACCCGGGAAGTCCTGGTTTACACTATACCTCAAGGTAGGAAACTTTGATCCATTTCAAACTTGATATGTTGATGCGTAATGATGTAAGGAAAAACCCAAGAATTTTGCTGGAGGTCATAGGTCATTTGGGGTCACATGGGGTCCAAACACTGAAATCCTTGTTTACATGATACATCATGATAGGAAAGTTGGATTCATTTCAGACTTGATATGTAGATGTATTATGATGTAAAGAAGAATCCTTTTTATTTTGGTAGAGGTCAAAGGTCATTTGAGGTCAGAAGGGGACAAATCCTGAAAAACTCCTAACACAATATCTTAAGGTAGGAAACTTGGGATTCATTCCAAACTTGATATGTTGATGTGTTTGATGTAAGCTGATTGTTTGCGAAATATCTTAAGGCACAGTATGAAATTTGTAGAATTGTTTGGGTTAAAAGGAAAAAACCAGTTACTAACATGTGGAGTCAAAGGTCACTTCAGGTCACCAGTTCTTACAAGAAATGTAGCGTTTCATTGAAAAGAGCATGTATGTATCATCGAAACCTCAATGCATTTTTGCATTCTGGTTCATTTATCGATGTCGCCAGCATTTCCGCGACGATATCGCAATATTGCGCATTAGTCTAAACATTCTCCATCAGCGTCAAGGAAGCAAAACAGCTGTTTATTGCATGCAGCCACTACTGATTTCATACCAAAAGTGAGGGGAGATTGACTATGCGTGCATGTAGCAATATTGATTGTGCAGAACTCTTCACAAGTCTAGAACGTATGTGAGCTCTTACAGTATTCACTGCATTTTGAAACAGCTTCCGATTTTATATCATGTTTTCTTGTGGTGGGTTAAGTGCAGATTTCATTTCTTGTGACACCATAAATTATGATCATTTTAGATTACTGACTTAAGACAATAAAAATAGGGATTTCACAGTGGTTTAGTCATTTATTTGATTTATTGCGATATCACATCTTGACAAAACATTGGTCCATATTGTCGGGGCAAAACTGTATCGACGATATCGTGATATCGCGATATCGTGGCAGCCCTACCTCACATCTGTCTCTAGGCAACCATAACTTGAGGTCTCTAACACTGGAGAGTGTATAGTTGATATAAACCTTTTCTCACACTTCCAAGCACAATAGTTTAAAAAGAAATGTTTTACTCGATTGTTAGCATAATTACAAAGTTTTTTCAGTCAAGTTTGAGTAAATTCCCATGTCAGAGCAAGTCATAGACAATCTTCCCATCCTCAGTAGAATTAACTGGAAGAAGTGTTTTCAAGACTTCCTTCCAAATGTTGGGGGTTTAAGTTTCCATTATCAATTGAATTCTTTGTGTAGTGTCCTTAAAACTGTGATTTAGGAAGGAGTAAAAATCCATGAAAAAGTTCCAAAGATGGCATATTTAAACCAAAAATATGTCTGTCAGACTGTCACTGAAATGAATTGAGTGCACAACAATGTACAGAAATAAGAAAAAACTACAAGTGGTTTTCTTTGTGTCTTTTATTATGACTGGTGGTATATAAACTGCTTTTACACGAATGAAAAACATACAACTGAATGAGAAGGCTTTTTCTAACTAAAGAAGAATAATGCAACAAACTTTCATTTATCTAAATTAAACCAAGGCACACAAAAAGTGAATCTTGATTCCCTTTACAAATGTCCTTTTTCAATTTAAGACATTTTGGTAGGAAGCACTAAAGAAACACAATACTGAAAATTGCTGCTTAAGGAAAGGAAGTTGGTATGATGAACAAGATTCAGGTAGAAAAGCGAACAAAAGAAACAGCAGAGCAGTACTTCTCCATGCAAAAGGATGTGGGCAAGTTTTCCATGATTTTGTTCAAAGCATTTCGACATTGCTTTCCCATTTGAACAATAACAGCCTCACATTCTATTCAGCCAATAGGTCTTATGTATGGCCCTTTTTCGCTATGTCAATAGCTCATTTGTCCAATGGGAGCTGTTTGAAAACATGCTCAAAGACGAGAGTATGCTTTACTGTAGAAAGCTTAGGCAATGGTTTGTAGGACTTTATGGCTGTATACATCAACAACGCTTGCACTGTGACAAATGATAAGGTTTTATTACCAAAGTGATTTGATATCACTTCATCAGCTGTGGCAACCATAAGGTGATTTCACAAATGAAACCTGTTCCTTATCCCACCTCCCTCTCTCCACCCATCCTGAAAAACTGACTGCCTTGAAAAATTCAAAAAGTGCAGTGCCCTTCTTTCTCAAACCTAAAAATTTCTTTAGAGATAAAAAAAAAAAGATGTAGCACCTATAGAAGTAATCATCCAACAAAATGAATAATTTAATGAAATTTCTTGAACTTGTCAACTTTAATACATTTAAGGCACAATTATAACATTACCATAATTTTACATTTCTGTAAGTGGACACTGCTTAACTAACCAAAAATTTTTGAACGCAAGCAGATATACCTTTCATTTCTGGAACAATGTTGCAACCTGCAAATTGGTGCAGTGATTTTTTAGAAGATTATGATGGAAAATTAAAACAAAAACATCTATACAATTAAGTTTTTCTAAAGTCCTCCCCTACTCTCTAGAAAAGAGCTGTGCAGTAAAACCAAACTTTAAACTGCTTCCAGAAGAAGCTTTACATCCACTGATGGGCAACACTTGACCAACCTCATGGCCAACATCTGTAAAAGGAAGTTTCATCTTACACAACATATGGACAAAGGGTTCTTTATTGTCCTTCATGCATGTAACCTAAATATTGAAATTCTGAAAAAACCAAACAGAGTAGCATGCAGCCTTTGTGGCCCATCAGTTTTGAAGGATTACAATATTTTCATAATGACAGCAGTACAGTAGTAAAGAATGATGCCTTTGTAGCACTCACACTTCAAATAATTTTATTCCGAGTGCACACCATCCATATTCATAGGTTCTCTGAGTGCACCTTACAATTTACATTTGCTACGAGTGCAGTAGACCTTAACTGACCAATCAAATGCATGACTTTCATAGTGATCAAGCATACTATGGTCAGGATGCTTTCACTAGCACCAAGTCAGAGATGCTGGAAAGACATGGAAAACCAACTCCACAGAAGTTACCAAATTAACTGTCCTTGACTGCAACTCAACAGTACTACTGAACCTAAAAATAGGTACCAAAATCTCAGAGATATCTACAAGAAATTATTTGCTCCACCAATACATCAGCCCTGTGTACGTCAGGCAACAGCTGGCAGCTAGACAATTATTACTCAAGACTGAGGTGTTGGATGCAGCAATAATACCAGTTCCACTACATCACTGAGCACGAGGTGTGGTCGGTGACGCCATTTTGTTGCAGCCCAGGTTTTAGAGTTTTCTCAACAAGTGGTGAGACCATTTCATTTACATCTTTTAACTTTCACGGTATAATATTCATCTTGCAAAGTAAATGGTGCATTGGGAATGTCAGTTTACAAATTAAACATATGAATTTACATCCAACAACCAGTGAACTCAACATTACCATGAACAACAACATCACAAAAAGCATGCTCTGAATTGACAGCTCCATTGGGTAACAGAAAGAAAGCAGGGAGTTTATTCATGTACCTCTGTATTTTCAGTAGTAAGTTTATGGAGAACGGAGAAATTGATTGACACACTGCAGGGTGTATACTGTACAGGTACACCACGGGAAAATTGACATCTGACACTTGTATCCATACTTAATTCATCTCAAAGATTTATGAATATGTATGGCCAAATGTGATAAAATTTAATGTAATAATTGTATCCATAACCAATCTGTCTCAGAGATTTATGAATATGTGTAACCCAATGGGATGACTGCACCCAATTAACATAATATCATGAATATTGGTGGATGAAATTTACTACCACACACTCCAGCTACAGTAATTAGTACCACAAGAAATGCATTCTTCTTTCTTCCTTACTACCATCACACATGATACATTTCTACAGGCACTAAGCTTGAATGGTACATATCACAATTTAGAAATACATTCATTCTAGCTTAAGGGAGATGAAATCTGAGAATGATTTGCATTAAGTAGTCACTGCAGAGATCTTTAATATGCATCACCAAATTGGACAATTGCACTCAATCTGTAACATATTATCACATATATTGGTGGAGGAAATTAACTGTGACACTTGTATCCATAATCCATTCATGTCAAAGATATATGGGGAGTACTTCCCTGTGGCTACAAAAGAGTACACATTTTAGTAGGCATTAGCCTTATGTTATGAAACCCATTTGCAAACAATGATAGTCTTGTGTTACTTGTCACCAATCTATATGAAGATATTTTTAAAAATCTCTGAATATTAAATGACTTGCAATAACACTCAAATGTAAAAGCTATTACACAAAGATATCCTCTTCCAGCTTTACTGATATTTTGATTTAAACATGATTTAGAAAGACACAGATATTAACACAAAAGTAATGTACCCCTGGAGAGTGCACTGACCTCATAAAAAATATCAAGGTAGTTTGTCTGCCACTATACCTGGCAAAGTTTTAATTTAGAAAACTTTATGTGCTCATAGCAGCTGATGAGACAGCAAAAAACAAAATGGTGGTTTCATCACACCTGTGTTGTTACCATTGCACTTGCATAACTAGGCTGAGACAGCTTAGTACAAATTGCAGTTCTGTAATCGCTTTAACGGTAGTGGATATTTTCACAGCTTCATAGAAAGAATGAAGCAAGTAAACTGTATTCAACAATGTTGGACAAGAACTAGACATTCCTGATACATAAAAATTCTAGAGAATGAGGTGATTCACACATCAGAACACAATCTTGGACAAAACTCATTGGAACAACCATTCCCCCACCCCCCCATAGCAATGCTGAGTTGAAACAAGGTTAAATAACAGTAGTCTATTTTCTTGACTCAACAATGGACCAGGAGGGGGGTGACATTTAACCTTATACTGGTGAGTGAGATTACTTTTTACATTAGGAAAATATAGTCACAGGTCAATGGATGAAGAGATGCTCTCAGTTTTGTCCAAGACTGTAGCTCTAAAGGGAGGTTTCATGAGTGGAAAGTCAACTTATGTGACCAGTCTCTGGAAGACAAACAAATACACGAGGATGCTAGCTCATGAACAAAACCAATGTGGTGCACAGGGAAGTGTTTTCCACAAAAACTATTGCATGTAATGAATTTGACTTTTTGACTTTTCCTTCCAGCTCCCTTTTGAAATTATGAAAGTGAAACACTTTGTAGTGATTGGCCCAAACACCAATGGATGGCCCATCTGATTCTTTTAGGCTGCTTTGAAGGGTTCATGGCTAGAAAAACCACTGATCATTACAGAGGTTGAAATATGAGACTTGATAGTTTAACCAAGGACCAGCTATCTCTTCTTCAATTTTCCATCTTTACAGTGAATTGAACATGGTACTAAAACCCAAAATTGAAGAAATTTTTGAAATGTGTTCATTAAATTAACAAAATAAATTGCAAATTAATTGGCAGAAAAATCATATCCTACTTTTTAGGCAATACTGTACTCCTAATTAAATGAATGCACCTCAAAAAATTGTCCTGGAATATATTTGCAAGTGAGGAAAATAAAATTTGTAACATTCTCTAGTGTAACTATGGAAAACAAATTTGTTTGACCTTCCCAGGCTGCAGAAAAGGTGGAACTAAGCGACACTTTTTGTGGCAAGTCAAGTCAATTACTCACAGTTTAGTTAGACTCCAGTCAAGGCGTTGACTTGAGGCACTGTGTTAATTTAAATGGGGGAGCCTGCTAAAATTTCTCAAGTCAAGCAATTTTACGACTAACATTCCCAGTAACTCAAGACATTGACCAAAGTCACAGGCTATTTCAATGGGGGGAAAATCAGCCAGAACTTGGGGAAGTTTGCAAGTTGTAACTGGAGCCATATGAGTTGCTTGCAAATTCTTTGAAATTGCTTTTTTCATGTACAGTCTACCGAACTGTTTATTAAGACAGCACCACAAAAATATCAATTCTCTATGACACAAATTTTTATACTACGAGTGAGTATCATTGACAAAGACAATTTTGAGCATCAAAATTAACCTAACATTGCCTCATTCCCCTTGGATCTTTGCTTTTGCAACCTTCCATTGACTATTGATGTGCATCACAATATATCACAATGTGGTATGTTTTGAAAAGATCAAATTTTTTAGCTGGAGATAAAACCAATAGAATAATCAAAAGGGCAGCAATCAAAACATGGTATGGATACCATCATCATAATCACATGATTAATATTAACGATGTAATTATACATATATGGATTGGTACATAATAAACCATTAATTATTGTTGATAGCACAAGGTCATTTCTTTTTAAAAGGTTTTCAATGTTTTCACAGAGGACTAGTTTTGTCCTCAAGCTCACAACCAGAAGTGTTACCGCTAAGAGAAGCTGTTATAAACACTAACTTGTTGTGTGACCTCCACTTGTGGGGTAAGCACCATGTCTGTGAGCAATGTTTGGTGTCACGAGACAGCAATGTAACTTATGGGTACAAATTGTGGTGTGAGTTCACCTTGTAGGTTTAAGCACAACTTGTGAAGTGGGTGTTATACCTTGTAGTGCATACCTTCATAGGGCAACCTGCAAAGGTGAAATTTAAAGTATGATGGCCCAGGGGCCACTTTTCTGTCAAGAAGTGTCTCCTGTGTTGAACAGGAGGGAAGGATCATTTAACAATTATGTATGCATATAATAAAGGTCATAAGCAAGAATGACGAGCAGAACTTTTGGTAAAAGGGAGCACCTGGTAACATTTTTGGAGTGTCTAATAGATGGTGTTTGGTAAGAAACAGACACCTAACAGTGCCTCGCACCTGATTAGTTTCACCCACATCAACATGTATTTTTAGTACAATCTGTACCCATTGAACAATACTGTATGAGTTAATTTGTAAGTCACTTACAAGAATAACTACAAGATGTAGTTTTACTAATCAACAAAAGACAACTCAAAGTGTTGGGACTTTGCAAACGCACTGTACTCAAAAGAAAATACTCTCACATGATGCCAAAATGGACCCTTCTGAAATGCAGCACCTTCTTCACATCCTGTGGCTGTCTAAGAAGGTTTTTTAACTTTATTTGGAATGTTCATTCTGAAATGCTGTGCAGTGGGTCATGTCTAATCTCAATCAAATCAATAGACTCAAGAGATGGCAACTTGTTGATGGGGAAATTGTGCTTACTGAGAGCTTGTTTGCTCAAGAGATTAAGTAGAGATAACAACTAAGGGAATTGTTGGAGCTGGGAGTTGGAGAGATGCTGCATTTAGCCGAAGGGTGCTCTGGCAACATGGAGGAAATTGATTTTGCTTCTTTTCTAACCCTACACTAACATCATTTCCACCACATTTTGTAAAGTTTTCATAAGTCCATAACACTTCACTGAAGTAAATCATTCAAATATGTATGAAACTTATCCATTTCCATGTAAAATGAAGGAAATTGACATAATCATTGCAATTAAAATAAACAGTATTATCTTCATTTTACACAATTTCATTTTCACCTATCTGACACAAAAAAGGATGCAACTCTCCAAAACCAATCTGTTCTTATTTTGGTACCATGGAATCCTCATTTTAAAATCCTTTTAAAGTTGTGTTTTAACAGGAAAAGAACTTTTGCAGTAAAGAATATTCCAGGTGACATTTTTAACTTTAGCACCAAAGCAAACTTGGTCAACATTAAACATTGTCATTCTATTCTGACAAGAATTAAACTGGCTCATGCAATACCAAGTGTCCAGCAGTTTTAGCATACTTTGATCAAGCAATATAAGGAAAGTCCAGTTGCATCAAATGATTCGTTTTATCATCACTGTTAAAGTATTTAATGGACAAGGAAAGAAAAATAATTGAATCAACACACATTAAGTGTTTTAAAAGATGAAAACTTACAGTGAATTTAGTACAGCAGCATATTTGAAGAATAAACAACAGAACTGCAGAGATTTCAAAATTTATGGTACTGCAGCATTAATTGCATGCCTTGCAAACTGATGCAATACATGGAACACCTAGCATGCATGGTACAAAACCTCCATATCAATTCTTAAACCTAAAAAATTATTTTCCTTTTTACAACTGACTACAAAGTAAATTTATTAAAAAAAAGATGGTTAACTGATAACAAAAAAACAAAAAAAAAAAAAAATGGTTACACATGAATGCAATATAATTAAAGATAATTTCCTTAAAGCTAAAAATAATCAAGAAATTTAACAATTTAATGCAAAAATTTATTAGAAGTGGTAAGGATAAATAATTCTTCAATTTTTTCATTGGAGGTCATTCTGTGCCAATTTGTACAGGTACAATGAAAGTTAAACTTGCTCCAAGTTCCTCCATCTGTGTGTCTGTAGCAATATATTTCATAGGAAAGTCTGCAATTTTGTATTAAATTCCAATTGTCCTTAACATGATCTTTGACAAGAGTTCTATGTTTACTGCAAGACCCCCTGGTAACTAATGGGTACCGACACTTAATTTTCATTGGAACCCTTTCTGTCCAACCACTACAGAATGTTGAATTGCTTTGAAAAGCAATGGAAACATGAGGGTCATGAATATTAAGTTTGAATATTTTTCATATGTAATTGTCCTAGAAGTCCTTTGCTTTTTTATATTTCTTGTAATGTGAACTAAATACCAAAACATCTTTTTAATTTCTACTCCATCTTTTGGTTCAAGAAATCTATCTTGAATCAATTTTGTGCGATTTGTTGTTTACAACATTTTGTGCGATTTGTTGTTTACAACAATAACGAGAAGTTCATGTATTACATGGTGTGTGTTCCTGTATGCTTATGTGTATCTGCCATTTGGCTAGGAGAGACAAGGCTAGCTTTATACAAAGAAGCCATACAGTCATTTGATCTAATCATGAGAAAGGTACAGCAATGCCAAAAACACTTTTTTTGGCACTCTACTGCCATTTTTTTTTCATTTTATTTTACTCACCTCAATGCTCTTTGGAAGTTTGTCCAAGTGTTGATGTTAGTGGTAAATGTGAAGTGCATGTGACTGAGAAACCAGCAGACATACAAGATTTTTAAAGGTGGCAAAAAAGCTTATGGGGAAGGGGCGAAGAGGGGGCTCCTTTTATGAAGGAAACATTTCAAACTGCACTAAGGAAAGCTTTCTCTTCATGTGATTTTCCCGACTAGGCTTTGACATAATCAGTGAATATATTGTCTTATGTGCTTCATATGTTTACTCGCCACAAGTTCAACCAATAGAAATGTTGCAAATTTGCATCAACACATGTACATGTCTCTTGCAAGAGAAATTTGGATGAGACGGGAGGGGGGGGGGTTGATAGGAGAACAGTTCATTTTAATTTTCTGCCAAGCACATAGGATACAGACTAAAACCTGTATATGAGCAATTTTGATCAAATGGACGATTGGACAAGTTAGCATGTCAACAGATCGGCAATCAATCTCAATAATTCAACAAACTCAGAACAGTGAAGACTGATTTTGCGAAAGTGAACCACAGGGCCAGCTGATTTCCCCCTACAGGTGGTACATTTACAGTCTTAAATGGTGAAAGGCTTGGAAGCTGTGGAATAGGAACTACACATGTCACATAAAGTAATATGCATGAAATGAGGTTAGTGTTATACAGGATCTAGGAGGATCATTCCAAATTCTTATATTCTGTTTCTGTTCAATTCTGTCCTTCAACAAGAATATCTTCCTTGTGTGTAAAATTGAATAATATTTTTATGACATTTGTTAGTTGCAAAGGAGTTGAAACAACTGACCCTTTTAGAAGTAAAGAATGTTATGTTTATGGTTATGTATGGTTATGTCCCTTACGGACTACTTATTGTGTTGGTGCAGTTTGTTGTTCACAAAAGTTATACTTACCTGTGCTATTCCATGTATCTGGAATGAGGTGCTATAGTCAAATTCATCAAGTCAATAGGGGTATTACTTTCAGTGCTCCTATTTTATGGGATCATTCCCCAAGGAGACCTAAAGCAGCAAGTGCAGAGGCCCACAGGACTTCTGGGCCCTAGCTTGACCTCTGGGCCTTAGCTTGACTTCTGGGCCTTAGCTTGACTTCTGAGCCTTAGCTTGAAGCTTTCATCATTTGAAATGTAAAATGCAAATGGAGGTATTTCAAAGGATCACTTCCACCAGCCTTTGAGGGTAATGAAGTAAGAAGGGGGTGGGGTGATAGGGCTTCCAAAAGGGATTCCCATGAGATGTTTCACATTATCTCAAAGACCTATCCCTGCTTATCATTACACAAGTTTTATCCTGCTCCAGAGAGCATAACAGGATGTCCCCTCATGAAAAACTCATTTCCTTCAAAGAAGAAACTACAAGGGGTTTTCACATGGTGGGATTTCAACATCATCACAGAAATATGCTGTAGGTGACCCTCCAGCAAGCTGCTCATCAGCTCTGTGAAGTGTCCTTGCCTGCTATAAGTGTCATACAACTCTTTTGTACGATACAAGAGAAAAACTCATCTACTGCTGCAAGACATTTTGCCAGAAAGAAGTTCAAGATGGCATCCTATACCCCTGGCTAATCTTAACAAACCAAGTTACCCATATCTTTCCTTGGATGAATCACTGAATGGAAAAATTAAGACCAAAATCATTTCTTTTCTGTTGAGAATATATCACTGGAGAATCAGAGATGACATACTCTGTCCATCGGAAAAGAGGAAGACATCTCCAGGATGTAGACAGTGTTTTGCTAAGGCAAAAATGTGTACATAAAAGCACATGAACGCTGTTTCCAGAAAGAAGGCCAATGAATCTGTAACCACTGAACCAATGAGACATTTTCTAATACACAACCATAAAAATTCACGGCATTTTGCAATCATCAAGAAAGACATGCCAAACGATAGACAAAAACCTTTGAGAGACACATTTGTTCAACCGCATGTTGTTCAATTCAAAGAAATGGAAATTACCCAACATCGAGTTACATAGCTTTGTCAGGAAAGTATTATCCTCTATTAGTTTGGCTGACCAGTTCTCTTTGAAGCAGAAAATGTTTCTACTTGAGTAGGACTTGTTAGTCATGTAATCACTGCATACTTGCTGAGTGAGCTCAACAGATATTAAAGATGAAAATACCATCAAACCAGGCAGCTGTTATCTTCCAAACTGAAGCTTTGATGTCCCCTCTACCTCATCTATTACAACTAATATCCACAACAAGACGGAGAAAAATCTCCACCAATTCTGAAGTGCTGCACAAGTGTCACTCTCTGTTTAAACACTCAGATTATTTTTTTATCTTTTGACATTTAGAACATTCCAAAAGCAGTGAAATGTGTCTGCACAATTTGCAACATTTTTATTTCCATACTTCCTTCTTTTTCTTTCATGGAATTTATATGTTTTCTTAAGAAAGAGAACAGTCTTCCTGCCAAATCTTTTCACTTTTAAAGGTCATAAGACACATAACTAGCTGGCACAGATGAGGCGAGGAGTGATGTCATAAGTCAAATTTTATCTTTGTTCATTGGATCTGAATAGTCCAGAACAAAATTTAAATTTGATATGATAAAGAGGAACTTATTCTAAGCATTCTGGTGAAGGTTTCATTCATTTCCTATATTCAGTTCTTGAGATATTAGCAACTGAAGTTGACACATTTTCAACAAAAAGGTGACTTAAAGGAAGCAGATATGATGTCATGGATTCACATGGATGGCCTATGATTTGTTTTTCTTTATTTTTCATCCCATTATTTTGACCTTGGATGATAAAGAGATGCCCTAGCCATAAAGCCACATACAGTCCGCTAGATCCCACTCCTTAGGACGCACTCATGATAACAATATATCAGGGTTATTTGGTTTGTGGTAAATTATGAAGAAAAACAAAACATTGGCCAACAATGCAAATCCATGACATCACACCTGCTTGCTTCAAGTTCATTCTACATAGAAAAGGTTTCACATTCATTTGCTTATACGTGTATCTCAAAAACCAAATGAATACAAATTTCACCAGAATGCTTAGAATATATTCCTCTTTAACATATCAAAAATAAATTTGGTTATGGACTAGTTTCTCATTATAGATAACATATTCTGTTGGCAAATGAAGAGAATTTTATGAATTTTTGGCACAGTTTTTGTAAAGATTCGCCATCCCCTCTTTAACCTCAACTACATCATGTTGAGTAGTCATTTACAGAAAATGCAGAACGGAAGAAGTTTTATTGATACTGGCTGGCAGAGAAATCTGACTCCAGTTATAAACTTTACAGTTTTGCTACTCACCTGTTTTATAAAGAAAATATTTGACTTCCTTGGTGTTCAGTGTCCACTTTTGAGAAAACTGATTCTACTGTTTGGAATAATTTATCCGTTATTGCACAGCATTTTGCTACACAAAATGAACGACTTTCTATACAAATCTTCCAAAATTGTGTAGCCAATTTTGCACAAACAGCATTAGGACATTAAATAATTTTGTGATAGAAAGGGCCTAGAAGCTGCAAAATGCTACATATATTTAAAGACTAAATTATTCCCTGTACTGCAGGTCATGAAGTTCGACTTTCAAATGCCTTTTAATATAGGAGGATGGTCAGATCACAGGGATGCATTGCTTCAGTAACCTAGCCTCTTTTTAGTAACATCAAGACAAACTCTCTGGAAGTATCACAATTTAATATCAAATGTCTTAACGTCAACACAGAGTTAAAGATATCGAATCTCCAATTAAGTCACAACACGTTAAATCTCTATGTTCTTTATGTCATTTTATTCTGAGAGAAACTGCTGGCCAGAATTTTTCTTTAATCTTGCAAATGATTAATGCATCGAGTGCATTAACTTACCTGCCATTTTGTACCATCTGCTATTCAAAACCATTTGTGCAATATCTTTTCCACAAGTCCCCTTCACTCTCTCTCAAAGAGCTAAGGAACAAAACCAACCAAAATACTATATATCTTCATTTACTTTAAGCTAATGCAGCACTACCAACTATTTGACACTTTGGCAATGACATCTTTGACAGATGTGCTATGACTTACAAATTTAGATGTCAGTAAATGTGTGTCTTCCCTCTTTGACAAAGACATGGGATATTATTAATGCCATATTTCTCAAGTGTCTGCAGACCAGGTAAACACTCAGTAAGACAACTTACCTTGCTAAAGATTAAAACTTAACAACAAGATGCAAGACAATATAACTTTTCACCCAAAATATAACTTTCATTTATGAAGTGCAAACGCCTTTCCAACTAACTGCAAGAAAGTAGTGAGATCACTGAAGTCTCTAGGGACCAAATATTCAGCTTCTTTGTTGGCAAATGAGTGCCAAAATAGTCTTGAACATTGCAGCAAGTCTCCTGCAGAAAGTGATTTAATGCCTTGTTAATGATGGAATACAGAGTTTTACCTACCTTTCACAGATTGAATGGTGCTAAACTTTTTGTCAGCATTTACATTGTAACCAAGTATTTGGTGGCTAAATATGAATTAAACCATCACTGTGCAATGCAGGTACTACATGAAGTAAGCATCCATAAAAATGTCAAAATTTTCCTGATAGCATTCATCATGTAATATTATAGGCTACGAACTCGACATTGGGAACAGTTTTCAGACGTGCAATGGCTTCTACCTCAGATGGTGTATAAAGCTGAATGATATATTTATGCAAGTTATCCTCAATTGTAATCACTTATCCTGGACACCTGCCATTTTTTTTTTTTTTTTTTTTGGGGGGGGGGGGGAGAGCTCAAGAAGTCAGAACTGCACATGGAAATTTAAAACATTGCAATACTCAACATTTCACAACTCACTATACTGGTGCTCGAAAAGCGAATGTCATTACTTGGTTAGGTGTAACCATGGCTACTTTTTAATGTTCCCAAGATGCCCCACCTATCCTCCAAGTGGTTCACTTCAAATTAGTTCTTAGCGACAAAACTTCTGAGACACTGTTGAGTACAACTTACCTGTCAACAACTTGTCACAACTGCCGTCAAGTCATCACTACAAAGTACATTGTTTGAAATTTGACATGCCGCATTGCACAACTGACTGATCGTGTAATAACCAGAGTCACAAAAACTTGCCTTGACAGTCACAGGATAACATTTTCAGTTTTTAAAAGATGCAGCATAACACTAGAGTCAGATTGACAGCATGGATTCTGTTCAGATACAAGAGGACTACATATATATCTCTGCTTGACAAGAAGTAACCTCAACCTATTCCAGTAACTCCTATGTTATAACTGTTGTGACTGCAACCCATCTGCAATTAAACTTTGCATAATAATTTACAAAAAAATTGCAACAGACTTCATTATCACATTTCAATGAAGTACAATAGAAAACAAATTTACAGGTGTTTCTGTTAACACCTCTCATTTGAGAATGTTTTGCAAACAAGGCAGATGAATATTTCCCAATGGAAAGCAAGCGTGGGTCACTGATAACTTCTAAAGTGCTTTTCAACTGAGTGGTACTGAGATTATCACATGACATGAAGACTGTGTTGTGGTAGTACTCACCTATGAAAGCCACAAGGACTTTAAACGAGGTCACTGAGTATTTGCCTGGGCCTTGCGCACACTCGTGAATGACCAATGCCAGAATTTTTCAGCAGATGCTGTTGATTTATATCATACAGAAAAGTAGAGTATCATACTTGCCAAAAAATTTTCATCCCAGAAAATGGGAGTATGTAGTGCACACCCTGCTATGGGGCTGGCATACCAGTACTTGGCTCCACCGAAGGGGTTCAAAGCCACAAGACTCCTCTTTATCTCTTAAAGATCACAATATGTGGAAATGACATGTAGAGGTGTACAATGAGTGACATCCCTGTCCTTTTAACCTGCGCCTCACATTTATTTTGATCATTTTTAGTGTAAGTTTTTATTTAATGGTTACAGTCAGAAAATTAGAATGTTTTGTTTTTGCGGGTTTTGAAACTCAAGCACCTGGCAGTTTCATTGAAAATGTAATGGTTGGCAAGTATGTAAAATCAAGGTACTGAGTTCATTACCAAATTCTCAATGCTAGCAAAATCTTTGAGATTCTTGGCAATAATGCCAAAAATACTCCATTGATGCTAACCAACTTGTTTTTAAGTACTGCAAGGAAAGATGATAATGTAGAAGTGCAGACAGTATATAAAAGACTGCAACAGGACAAGCAAGCACACCTTGTTACATATGTGGGCATTAACTTGATTAATACCTCAAAAATACCATCCAGGGCATGTCCTTTAGATTTTAAAGAAAACCCATCTTGACATGCCAAAGAATTTTTTCACATCTAGGAGACATGTTTAAGACTGTAATACATGAAACAGTATTTGTGATCAGCCATGCATCCAACTCTCTTTTGAGATTATGGAAAATTGTCCACCTGCTTTGTTTTAATAAATCAGGAATTACTGACAAAAGAAGCCATTATTTTAAAACACACATCACTTGTGCTGAGCCTCAACTGTTAGAAGTCTGTGAACAAAGAGTTAGGTGTGACGTCTCAACAACGTCCCAAAAGACTACAAAAGTCTCTCTGCATGAAGAATGCCTGGAAAGTTCTAATACACTTTTCTCTTCAAACTTTCTGTTACTACCAAATTGTCTCCATGTCACAATATGGCACAGTGTCAAGTAGAGTAATATGACAGGGAATCCTAACCAAGTCAGCTTTACCACGAATTAAGATTTCTCCTGCCAACAGAATGTCTACAAAGACTGTCACATGAAGGCACCGTTGTCCAATGTGATATCATGATTAGTTGGAATTCTACCACCAAAGATGCAGCCCTCCACTTTTAAACTAATGAGGAGCCTCATGTAAGAAACCATAGAGAGTCTTCATACACTTGTCAATGTCAACTGTAACCATGTCCTCCCACCTACCCCCTCCCCAATACCAAGGCAATTAGTGAGGATGTTGGGGCATTTGTTAAGGATGCACAATTTATAAATTGTTCATTCATACTTTAAAATATCCTCAACTTTTACTGGTCTAATACAGTCAGGTGACCATGCATTATTAAGAAATAAATTCATGGTAATGGATAAATGGATTTATTTTGGACTTACTCCATGGTAGTTGTGCTGTTTATATCTGGTTATTTTCAGGCAAAATTTGATTTTTTTACTGTTTTTTTGTTTTTATATCAAAATATTGAGTAAGCAGAAACAAGGTTAAAGCACATATCATCATTGCTTAACCCATAATTATACCATGAGTGCATAGATACTAGCAGGCATGTATGTGTACTGTAAAATTACTGCAGCACTAGGACTTTGGATTAAACAGGAGACAATTACATCTTTTAATTTCAGTCTTGTCACTGTTACTTCCCTGCAATGCTTGTGTGAAGAGGACAACGTGTAGGGAAGAAGGGCTGGGAGGAGGTGGCTATTCATGACAAGTGGACAAGAAATTTTACCAGGCCTTGAATGTAACACCAGCCATAGACTTTTCTCCCAATAGCAATTACAAAGGGTTATGGGATAAATTTTTGAGCAGTATACTGTCTGTTTTGACAAATTTTCGAATAGTGATTTCACTACTGTGAATGTGGTAAGAGCAGTACTTTTGTAACAGTACAATTCAGTTGGAAAAACATGCACCAAAACTCCACTTTACAACCTTTACAATTTTTATAGCTAATGCTCTTTGAACGTGTAAGGGAGTAGCACTGCCACCATTTGACAGACTGGAACAATCTGATCTATTTCTGGACTCGAACCAACTGGTTGGAAACTGGGCCGTAAAACTCCCTTACTCACTGATCTATTTCTGACATATCACAAATACAAAACACACTTTCAGTCTAAGTTGAGATCATGAAAAGAATATTTTTCTGTTAAATATGATCACAACAGCTATTCCCCATTACCTATGTCTACCTGATCTGCCAATAGTAACTCGGGGAAGGAAGATCAGGCCACCTTATTTATTGAGGGAGTGCCCCCTATTGGACCTAGCACAGCTTTTCAGTGTGTCATGCATGGGTGACTTCACCAGTACAACTTTTAAGGAATCATGATGAGGTTCATATCTTCCAGAAAGTTGAACTGCACAGAGTTAAGAGGAACAGTTGTGGCTGGAGGTTTTCTTTATTCTTGCTAATGGATATTTCCCATAACGACAATAACAGAATGCACTCCCAATCTATATTGGGATTGAACAGTGAAACTTTGGTCAGTTTGTCAAACTGGATCAAGATGGAACCACTTACCTTTAAGAATGTCCGCCTGAAAGTATAGCAGTCAGGGCCTGGCAGTGCCAGGCAGAAAACCTCCTGTGAAATGAGGCTTGTAACATTTATATGTATATGGAAGCCTGGAAGACTCAAGGCAGCCCCAGGGTAAGGAATCTAGGCCAAGGCCAGCCTGGACTGCAGCACTGCTTACTAAGTGGCAATATATGCACATTTTAGGCAAAACTACTGACACCAAATAAAGCTAGATAACATCTTTGTGCTAAATCAAACATGTTCCAAGTATCTTGCAAGTATCCAACCTACCTGTGGGTTATCTGTTTCAGTGAGGTACCACTTTGAAACAGCTTTGAGAAGTTTACTTTTCTTGACTTGGTAATGGAATCAACAATGCATGTGGAAATGTACGTATGAGGCAGATGCTGCTGCCACCGTATGCTCCTATTTGCTCTGTAGATGCTCTTGCAATGAACTGTGATGTTGAAATTCAGTTTCTGTGGAATTGAACCAGAAGTCTTTTTTTCCCTTAATAGGAAATGAGTGTGAAGAATGGCTACATAACAGAACTTTTTCGGCAAAACTGCCTCCATCAAGTGAATTTTGCTGACAAACAAAATTTTTGGAACCTGTCAGAAAACCATTACAGAAGACAAGTTAGAGGAATTATATGATATCAAGGTTTATTTCCAAGGAGAGGAATGAAAGAGTCTCTTTTCCTTAACAGGAAATGAGTACCAAGAATGGCTGTTGCTAAGTACATTTAAGGCACTTCTTTTTACAACAACCAAGCTCACTCTGTTTACAACTAAATCTTCACCTCTTTGGGAAGATCACTGGCAACTGTTTTACCACTCTCTGGTTGAGCTTTGACGTAAAAGATTTGACTTTCTTGGGGCTGAAGAAAATATCCCTTTTCCTTAAAAGGGAGATGAGTGCAAGTTAAACTGCAGTCTTGTTCATTGACAACCATGTGTTGTCACTTTGTTCAATCAGTCACATAAAACAGAGGTTGTACCGCTTTCACGACTAAATCAGCAGTAAGTATACTTCACGCACAAGAAATTGTGCGACATAACAGTATGCCGTGGATGAGGCCATTGTCAAGTGCAGTGACTTAATTCAGCAGTAACTTTAGGCAAGTCGAGGAAGACAGAGGAAACTACCAGTGACTGGCATACAAATCAGTAAACAAAAACCAAAATCATTTCTCAACTCTTGAGGATGGCTGCCATATGGAATGGCACTAATGGCACTCAAATGCCATTTCAGATGTTAAATGCTATCATTTTATTTTACACACCTTTATTCTGGTGGCAACTAGGCCGCTAGATGCTATTAACACTGAGAATTTTAAGGACTATTTCAAACATAAGACTATCGCTGTCCGAAATGGTTTATACCATTTTGCATGGACTCAGAGAACTTCACAGGTATCGTAGGAAAGAAGTCTTCCATGCACTCACGATCGTAACAAATTTTCATACCATGTACTGCCTTAGGAGGGGTGCCATGACCATGAGCAATTGGAAGCACCTGGACATTTTGCGATTGATGAACTTCACAGATATTCAAGGGGAAGACTGTGGGGAAGTCTTCCAAACTGACAATCACAACAGCTTTTATAGAACTTAATGTCTTGGTATGGGTGCCATATACAGTGGCACTTGGATGTTTTGCCAAAAGATGAATGTTATTCACAGATATTCAAGGAAGAAATCTTCCACAAACAAATCATAATAGATATTTGTCGGGCTGCCTGTCTTGACATGGATGTCACAATCCATGGCGCTAAGCCATTTATGCAAGAAGCCGTCATGAGGAATGGCTACACAAACCAGAAGCAATAAACAAAGCACAAGCAACTACAACAATGTAGGATGAGATGCATTTATGTCAATAGGATTAGATGTGAGACATGTTTGCCCAAAGGTCATCTATGTAACTAATGTACTTGCATAGTAAAAGGTCTTAGAGGATGTTTCTGAATGAGTTGTTGAGTTGTTTATTTTTTTTTCAAGTGTTTTTCTTTGCTGATTTGTTTGATTTCCTTCTTTTTTTTTTTGTATAGTGCAGAGTTCCACATCTGTGGCTCTGTTACCACTCTCTTTTTGCTCTTTTTTTTTCTCTTTTTTTCTATTTTTTTTTTATTCTTCTACTTTCATTTATTTTTTCACTTTCATTTATTTTTTCACTTACTTTGTTAGGGGTTTTTTCTAACCTTGTTCTCTTATTTTCCACTTTTAGACATGTCTAATTTAACTGCCTTCCTATGAAACACAAGCAATAATTAAACATTAATGCTTTTTGCCATTGAAACTAAACAGTTGAGGTTTATGTGTGTCATCTTTTAGACATAACAAACATTTTCCATTATGATTACTTTAAAGGCAAATAATCGAAACCCCCAATCCCAAATGGAAACTCCCTTATGATGGCACCTTTGCTTCAGCCTCACGTAGAATGAAATAAACAAAATGATAGCTACAACTCAAATTATGGTACTCTGCCCCCCCCCCCCCCCCCAAAAAAAAAAAAAGTTAGACAGGAAAAACTTCAGCTGCCTGAGGCATTGCTGCTTCACAAGCACACTTCAGCAGCTGCAGCTGTGTGCTGAGGCAGCTACAGCTGTGTGCTGGGACAGCTGTAGCTGTGCTGAGGCAGCTGCAGCCGTGTGCTTTGACAATGTGTTATAACAAAAGAACAAACTTGAACTCTTATTCTTTGTGTACTGTAAACCTAACTTAAGGCTTTACACTACTCCTTCGATCGTTTCAGAATTTTTTCTTTTTTTGTTAATCTCATTTGTGTCATGTCGGCTATCCTCTTCGCACACAACTCAAAAATTTTGAAAGCTTCAAATCTTGCATGACACATGTCATTTACACTTTTTCTCGAGAACTTACTAATTTGGCTTAAATTTGGTGGGAATCATGTCAACCAATTGGCATCGAACATTTTGAAGTCTGTCTAGCTTTACTGTATACAAAACTAACAGAACAAGGTAGAAAGGTTAGTACTGAGACCTAACTCAAAAAAAAAAAAAAATTGGAATAAAATAAAGAAAATCAATGAAAATTAAATATCTGATCGTTTTCAATAAGTGCATGCTCTTGAAGATAATGAACTCTTCATTGTCAGCAAAAATTCTGCTGAATAATAAAAACTTTTCTATGGTATACAGTAAAACAGCTGACTGAATAAGAAAATTTCAGTCATCATCCCTCAACACCTGCTTTCACTTTTACAACCCTTATTTAGAACTGAAACAAGTATTTCAGTCAATTACTAAAGCACCACTTTCACACTTTTATTTCCCCAGCTACTGTGTGAAGCCTCCCTTTACTCCCAACTACTTTCTTTAAAGCATCAAAACATCTTGACTAAGAAAGATTTTTTCTTTACTTCAAAACCAACTTCTTTTCTAAATTACAAAGTAACAAAAATACTAAGTAAACTTCCTTGCATATCCTATATTCTCCTGTCTCTTCACTTTGTTTTCCGTTTTCACATTTCCTGGTAATTTTGCTTTCTCTTTACAGCTTCTTTCTGTGTTTCCTGCAATCTAAGTTTCCATCAAACTGACAACCTTTCAAACCTTCGTTTTTTTTCTTCTTCTCCTTTTAAGTAATAGTTCGAAATGGCTTTCTCTTACTTTCTCTCCAAAAGTTCCTTCAGTCTTCTGTTTTCAGCCTCCCTTGCCTCAAGCTCTGCTCTGAGACGTTCCAACTCAGACTGCAATAATCAAAAGAAACACAAAACTACATAATTTTGGTTTCCTTCATATAAAGGGGTGCAATCAGAGTTTATTAACCCTTTGTTACAACACTTTGTTTTTCTTGTTTTGGCTAATTTTCTAATTATTTATTTTCTAATTATATTTCTAGTTATTTTCTAATTATTTACCAGAATCAACAGACATTGAAGAGGTTCTTCAAGTAAGAAGAAACATTAATTCAGCATTAATTGCTCTCGAATGCAAATTTGGTAATTTTGTTCAGAGAGCAAAATTCCATACAGATGCAAGACTAGACAGCGTCATCCATAAGATGGCCAATCACAACGTCAGACAACGACCATGTGTCATTTTTTGTTACTTTTACTCAATGTATAATTGTGAGGCAGAATTGAAGTCATGGAAAATTTGTAAAAACAAACCCTTTTTAATTGCCACTTTAATAATGAACACAGCATCTTTCTCTTGTCTCAGATAATTTACAATAAAATTCATGACAATCTTTCAGAGTATATTCTCAGGTAGGCACATCTCTCCATACTTGATAACCTACTCAGCCATGTAACTCTTATCACACTGCCCACATTTTCTCTCAGGTAAATCGCATGTCCTGACTGTTTTGGTATGTAAAGTTTGTTTAGCATTGTGTTGTGATCCGTCAGGGTTTTGTTTGGGTTGGGGATTCTACCTTAGTTTGTCAGTGCCTGTTTCTACATAATTAAAAAGTTCTGTCCTAACTGTTTTGAAGCAGTTTCTTGTCTTTCCAGACTGAGACTGGAAAAAAGACAAACTTTGCTTCCATAAGTTTTTCTCACTTCCAAAATGTCTGCAAATCCTTCACCTGATCAAAATGGATACTTGCCATGAAATTGATATTGATTTTTTTCTTCATTTTTTTTTAATGGGGCACAAGATTTGGTTGGCTGGAGTAAAATGCCCCAACTTCTAATGTCTTAGTTTAATGCAGCACTCCCACCATCTTTTCCAATTGGGGGTCACCAGATTCACTACCCTACTGGTGATGCAAAGCATCACACAAAACAGCAAGAGGTGGGGGAAGTTGTCTGTTGCCTTATACTTTATTATGCTGACAGAGGATTGTCCCATATTCATGTGAAAAAAATATGGTTACGTATTGTGTTTCGTCAGTCTTGAGAATTTAAAATGAAATGAGTTGTGTCTTTGAATGTCATATTATTTGGGGCAAGCTAAAGACAATTTGAATGTAATCTCTATAAAATAACTTTCCCCTTTCCCCTCCCCACTTGATCAAATTGCTTCAGACCATATCAATCTGAATGAAGTTATGGGCCCTCAATCTCTTCACTTACTTCAACATAGCCACATAGTTACAGTTATGATCTTGCAAAAAATTACCCACTGTACCAATCCAGTCTACTGCCACCATCATGAGTTTGGAAGCAAATGGAGTGCATGCTTTAGGGAAAGATGTAGCAATTTGAATGTATACAATCTGAAGTACTTTCATGATGAAACATGTCCCCTACAGCATGATAGGCGAGTAGACCTTATGACTGTCTCAAAACTGGCTTGGCAAAAAATAAACATGTTTTTTTTTTCATTGACAAATGGGACATGACTACATCCTGCAATTTCATACTTATTGGCTTGAAATTGTTTGGCTCTTTTCTGTGCCATACTAATTTCAAATTTATAGCTTGTGCTAAAGGTACATACATGGACAGGCAAATTATTGCATCAATTCTGTGTAGTTATCAACCTAAACACAAGTAATACTTGTACTGCCCAACTGTAATTTCTATGTATCAGACACAAGTATGAAACATAAATAGGAATAGGGTATTAAGATGGGCAACAGTGCACCAGCTTATCATTTTTAGGTGCCAAAAATGACTGTAAGGAATGTGTTACCATAGTAGAGTCTGGCTGGGTGGGCACTTCTGGCGTTGCTATAGTAACCTGTTTACTTTTAGTTGCAGGATGTCCGTTAAACTGTGTGGTGGAGTTACTGGGTTGACTTGAAGCAGTCTTTGCCTTGCTTCCAGAGGATTTTGAGGTATTACCAAGCATCTTCATGAGCTCCTGGAGGTAAAATGATATTTGGGTGATTATTTTCCTTATATACGACCATTTTTCTAAAGGAGGCTAGCAACTTTTCTAGACTGTGAAAAGTGGGTGATAAAAAAATGACAAAATTATATATTTTTTGTAAGGAACATTAAAAAACTAGAAATATGGATCACTTTGATCCAAATCCGATAAAAATTGACAGTTTAACACAGTAATTATGACTAATAAGTAAATATGCAAATCTGAGCTGTCCAGAGGGGGACAGGACAAATAAGGTTAATGTTATCCTGTGTTTTAGCAACGGGCCTTTCCAACACAATTGTAACATACTACGTCCACAGGAATTATTTTGGAAGTTAAAATTGTGTTCTTGAAAACCATCAGTAATGCTGTAAACAATGGGATAAGTCATTAACACATATGTAATTGAGGAGCTCACAAAAAAGTTAAAGCACTACTAAAAAAGTGCACATTATTTTTGGATAGGCACAAGTTTTAATTCATTAAAGTTCAATCGTTGAAGAGGGCATATAATGAAAACGGTACAAGATAGGGTAAACGTCTTTCAATGTTTACCTCGGACAAATCCTTCCCAGTCTCTTTGTCAGTGAGAGAGATAACAGTGCCATAATCACTTGTTTTTTTCACGATTCCTTTAAACGCCTTCTGCCCGTGCATTGTGAGTTCTTCAAGGGCAGCTACAGCCTCTGAATAATCTTCAACACTTGTTTCAAAACCTAGACAAGAGGAGAAGAAAAAATAAAAGATACATGACTGTAGAATGAATGAAGGCAGGCCTCAAATTAAACGGTGGCTAAGGTAGCCTTTGCCATCATACATTTCCTTAATGACTTAAAGTCATTGCAAAATTTGGCATTGTTGCCTACAGTGTATGGTCTCTGCACCTTACTCACTGTTTAATGTAAACAACGTATACCTTTTTTGTGCTCGCTAGTTTTTGGTGTGCTCGTTCAGAAATGAGAATGGCCTTACTGCCCTGACTGACTGATGGCCTTATGTCCTAAAAAATTTCAACTTAACCACAGCCAAATGGCCTTGCCTCTTGAAAGCTGAAAATGAGGCCTGTGGAGTTGTAAAAATGTCAATATGGATTGAATTTCAAGCAAGCAAAGATGACATACTAACTCAGACTGATGAGCTCTCTGTTGTTTACAGGCCTAACCCTCTCACCCCAAACCACAACTGGAAAAAAATGCTGCAGCCAGCTTGACTTGAACCAATTGGTTAGAAACTGGGAGTAAAACTCTTAACTAACTCTCACCCGAAACAGTTCCGATTCTCCCAACCTACCTACTTAAGCCCCTCCCAAAACTTAATCTTAAACTCATCCTCATACAAACACAATCTCAGTTTATTGCTTCAGGGTGAGGACACAAGACCCCAGTGTGTAAACAAAATGCTCTCAGTGCAGTGCATGCGGCTAAAGTACTAAACATTTTTGAACTTGCTGTCAATCAAAGAGCTGTGCCAATTGAGAATTTCTGCAGACTATGGAACTACGAAAATTGTAGTTTGGGGTGAGAATTGACAGCCTTTACATTGTTTAAACAGTACATCTGATGTTCCCTTTCACAGTCTCATGATACTAGAATTTACAGAAGCTGATAATGCATCGTTTGGAGGAAAGAAGTGTTTTGTCCATCCCATTTTTACAAAACATTGAAAGGGCAATGAGGAACAATAATTTTTCTGTGCCATTTTACCAAATTAGTAGTTAGTTAGATAGAGTTTTACGGCCCAGTTTCCAACCTATTGGTTCAAGTCAAGCCGGCCACGGCCTTTATTCCAGTTGTGACTCACTGGCTTGTTTTCCCTACTCCATTGCTTATGCAGAGCATCACCCACAATGGCAGTAGGTTCCATTTTTAGAGTCTTTGGTATGGACTCGACCTGGGAATAGAACCCACGCCTTCCAAATGAGAGGCGGACGCTCTTACCGTTAGACCAAAGATGCGGTAGTTGGGTCAAAGTTTAAGTCATACAGAGCTTTCACACAGGCTATGCTATTGCAAGTTGGTTGAATGAGGTTTTACAGCTCCGTGTCTGACTAATTCGTATAAGTTGAGCCAGCCACAGCCTTTTTACCGATTGTGGCTCACTCTCTTCTCCCTGATCCATTGCTATATGCTGTGCACCAAGCACAATGGCAGTAAATTCCATTTTTTAAGTCTTTGGTATGACCCAGCCATAAGTCGAACTCCAAACCTCCTGGCTGCAAGCTGAATGTTCTCACCTCTTGACCATGCAGTTAGTTATGCTATGAACTACTTTGATCAGTGTTCACTCATTTAGAGAATGTGACAAAAATCTAAGTTTTATCATGTTTCTGTTATCTCCCTTTACATTTCTGTTCAAGAGTGGGTGGAAAAAACGCTTCTTGCTCCGCATTGTTCTTTCACACATTTTCCAAACATGATGGACAAAAAAGTCCTAGTTTTTTCTAAGCCATTGCACTTCTAGGCTTCCATACTCAAATTATTGGAATGTATATAACCAGAGTCTCACATGAAAAAAAAATCCAGACTATACCCTCCAACCCCTGTAGGGATACCCTTTGTCTAACTCAAGATATCGTATTATAAAGATTGGTCATCTTGTTAAAAAAAATAATACCACTTCCTTACAGAGTCACGAACTGTTATGTAAAATGGGCATGTTGAGGCTGCCTCAGGTTCCTTAAAAACTTCTAATTTCCTGAAATCAGGAAATTTCCTGAATTCTCACATCTTTGTAAAACCGTAATTTAAGGCACTTACCAGCTAAACAGCAGGGAAATGCCAAAGCACATGGCTCAACAAAATTTTCAGGAAGAGCTCTCAGACAGCTACCTGTTACCACTTCGTAATTCCCAAAATCAATGAATTGTATTTTGTATTGTTCTTTTGATACAGACACCACACGAACTCTGTACCATAGCTGATCCTCTGAAAAATAAGAAACAAATTATCTGGTTACCATAGTGGCTACAAATTTTGCATCAAATTTCATTTCAAAGATAAAAGCTCCATATATGGGAAGCTGAAGAGAACATTTACTATGACAGTCAAACATGTCTTTAGACAGAGATACTTCTTGCTGTCTTTGAGACTGCTAAAAACGTAATCAAGCCATCAAAAACTACAAGGGATGCCCATGAGGACAGGCAGTAAAAGGGTGGCTGTAAAAAATGTAAATGACAAACATTACGCATGCGGCTCGGTTACTTGTGGTTTGGTCTACCCCCAGAAAATAAAACGATATTCCGGGTGTCACATGATCAACAAAGACACTAAATCTGCCTTCGCTTTCTCCAAAAAAACTGTGTTTTCGGAGATAGCAAAGGCAGCCTTGGTGTCTTCGTTGATCATGTGACACTCGGAATAAAGCGAAGTCGGTTTTGGTGTCTTCGTTGATCGTGTGACACCCGGAATATCATTTTATTCTCTGGAGGTAGACCAAACGGCAAGTAACCGAGCTGCAGGCATCATGAAATTACAAGGGCAGATAGGCCATAAGTTTACAAGAGTTAGTTGCGGCTAAGTGGGGATTACATGGGTAAATAGAAGGTAGGAGAGGGGTGATGTAGATTGCAGTATATTGAGGCATTGTGTCTGCATTTGGTTAGCTGCAACCTTGTTTGGGCTTGGCTGTGATATCATATATTAAGGGTTCGCACTGTGGTGCAAATTTTAGTTTGCATTCAATCAAAACCGAGACTCCCAAAATGTAAATCCTTGCTGAAGGCCTGAGGTAAGCCCCACTTTTTTTTAAGAAACCAAACAGTCCAGGGTTGAGGTCATTGTTTTACTTTGAGTACCCCTAACCATGCCTTCAGCCAGCAATATGTCTCGCTGCCTTTAAGACTGCTAGGACAAAATGCAGAAGCCAGAATTATAAGAGGCTGCTTCAGAAAAAGAAATAAAAAGATGATGGAAAAAAAGACAAGGAAAAATTAATGGCACCAGTTACATGTTGATAGGCTACACAAGTGCTACAAAATACATAAGCAGGGTTCGTAGCTCTTTATGGATTCAAAATTCAAGGACTTTTCAAGGACTTTTCAAGACCTCTAAAAAATTTTTCAAGTACTATATAAAGGGACTTTCACTCGGAAATTTCACTGAGATCAATCAAGCGCATTTGCATCTAAACTCATACTTTCAAGTATCAGCTGTAATTTGCTTTAATGTTCAAACAATCAAACCGAGAATGGAAGCAGGGTCATGTACTGTATAATGCTGGGATATCTTCAAATACTGTATGCATGAAAGAATCAACATTTACTTGAAAGATAAACATATACAAAATCCATCAACTTTGAAAAAGATAACAATGCATACAGCGTGGCCAGCAGATCACCGGTTGCACGCGAAGACCGAATTGTGACAGAACCTAAATGTTATAATGTTCCATTTTGTTAAAATTCCCTTTGAAATATTTTGTTTGCATTCTTTCAATTAAGAGTTCCTTTCATTTTTTTTTCTCTCCTGCTAGTATGAATAATGGAAAATTCCGATTTTATAAAATGAAAAGTTTCAGACTGTATAGATGGTTTTGTACCAGAGATGCCTTATCGTATGTAACCTGCATGGCAAGCTGATGCAAACACAAGCCTACATACGAAGTACTAGTGTGCTGTAGGAGTAACATATGCCTGCCATGCAGGGCATCTCACTAGTGTTCGACCGATTATGCTATAATCGGTTATACCCAATTATTTAATTTAACAATCGGCCCGATGCGGATTACCGATCACCGATTATTGGAAAGAGGGAAGTCACATGTTTGTCACTTTAGTACGTGCCCCTTGTTTCGTGCATATCATATTACCATAACCAGTTCAGGATGGAAAATATTGGGAATAGTTCTGGATATCATTTTTGTAGGCGAAATATTTTCACTTCAAAAGTGGAGATACAAATCAACCCTAATACTGTACAATTGTTTGCAGTCGTTGTCACATGCCCTTTGATAATTTAGTTCTAAGGCCAACATCATGCTCTGTCTAGTTTTCATCCCCCAATCATGTCGGAACATTGCGTTTTTTTACTGTACTGGGTTGTAGTTGTGTTAATATACTGTAGCTACTCTCCCGCTTTAACGAACCCCATGTAAAGCAATCATGATAATCTTAGCAGTTCTGGCCACCCGTATAACGTATCTTATGGTTCCTTTCCGATATAAATATCCCCATATATTTTTAGCAGTTCTCGTCCAAAACTTCCGGCTTGTTTAAAAAGAATCTGCAACTGAAATGCACGTAAATCCGATTCCCGAAAAATTCACTTACGCAGAGATTTGTGATGCCGTTTCTAGGTGAATTTAGCACGGGGCTTGCCTGGCTTCGCTAGCCGCCATTACAAGCGCGATCGTCGTAACACAAACTCAACAGGAAAATTTGTCTCGAGACCGAGTATTTCCACACACTAAATCACATAGGCAAAGGCGCGAGTTGTGATTGGCTGCCTAGAATCAACGCAATTGAACCAATCACGAAGCAGGGGCCAATTTAAATTTTACAATGGATCTTATGCATATGATGTCACCGAACAAAATATGATGCCTTATTTGGCGGTAAAAACGGACAGGCACGTAAGTCTAGTGCATGAGTGGGCCAAGAAGTTTGCTGCAAGAGACCACGTGCATTACAGTTTTCATTTCAATGATGTCATATGACAATATTGCTCAAGTCCTACTGTAAATAACATTACAGAAGGAATGCTGGGAATGACTTAATTTATGCAAGATAACCAGAAAGCCAAAAGGCTTAGTGATTCCTTGCCATCAAATACCTTACCTGCTTTCAAATTGACAGTGCTTGATAGATTTTTCTTTACATTTAAGGCACAGAATTTTCGCAATTTTACCCCTGGTGACCTCAAAGGACCTTTGACCTCTACCAAAAACAATAGGCTTCTTTCTCTCAACATGACAAATCTATATACCAAATATGAAAAGTATCTGTTACTCTTATCTGGAGATATTGTGTTTACAAGCCATTTTCGAAGTTTTGGCAATTTTACCGCTGGTGACCTCAAATGACCTTTGACCTCTACCAAAAGCAATAGGCTTCTTTCTCTCAACATGAAAAATCTATACACCTAGTATGAAAATTGTCGGGCAATCCTATCTGAAGATATCCTGTTTACAAGCCATGTTCGGTGTTTTCGCAATTTTACTCCTGGCGACCTCAAATAACCTTTAACCTCTACCAAAAACAATAGGGTTCTTCTTCTCAACATGACAAATCTGTATACCAAGTATGAAAAGTGTCGGTCACTCCTATCTGAAGATATCGTGTTTACAAGCAAGTGTCACAAACACACACACACACACAACATCACCATCGCATAGATTCCTTGCCTGCCTACGGCAAGGAATCAATAATCACCGAACTTCACAAGCTTCTAGGTGCTAAGTGTAGAAAACGTGCACAGATATGTATGCAAAGCTTGTGTATTTGAAAAAACCAGAATGCAAAAATGCATTGAGGTTTCGATGATACATAAATTTCCGTTTCAAAGAGTGCCATCATGCACCATTATCTTCTCATTCAAATGTTATACTAGCATGTTCAAAAAATCATTTTGTCATTCCAGATGACCTTTTGACCTCCATAAAAGCAATACATAGCTAGAATGACAAACAACAGACAGACAAACAGCTATCTTGAGAGATCACATTTAGAAAGGTTTCCAGGCTTTGACCCCTGGAGACCCCAGATGACCTTTCATCTCTGCCAAAAAGTATGGGGACCATCTTCTGACAACAATGCATCCACATACAGTACCCAAATATGAAATCTATCAAAGTTTCCTATCTTGAGATATTGCATTAGCAGGATTTTCAGACATGGACCAGCAGTGACCCCAGATGACCTTCGACCTCCATCAAAAACATTATGTACCATTTCCTGACCATAACCCATCCACATAACAAATATGAAATCTATCAAAGCTACTTAACCTGAGATATCACATAAACAAGGTTTTCAGACTTTGACCCCTGGTGACCTTTGACCTCCGCCAAAAGCAATAGGAATCATTTACTGACTATGACACATCCACATACCAAATATGAAATCTATCCAAGTTTCCTACCTTGAGATCTTGCATTAACAAGGTTTTCATGCTTTGACCCCTGAGGATCCCAGATGACCTTTGACCTCCGCCAAAAACAATAGGGACCATTTAATGACTATAAGGGGTTCACATACCAAATATGACATCTATCCAAGTTTCCTACCTTGAGATATTGCGTTAACAAGGTTTTCATACTTTGACCCCTGGTGACCCCAGATGACCTTCGACCTCCACCAAAAACAGTAGGGACCATCTCCTGACCATAACACATCCACATACTAAATATGAAATCTATTCAAGCTTTCTACCTTGAGGTATCGTGTTAACGAGATTTTCAGATGTTGACCCCTGGTGACCCCAGATGACCTTTGAACTACCCCAAAAACAATAGGGACCATCTGCTGACTATAATGCATCCACATACCAATTATGAAATCTATCCAAGCTTCCTATCTTGAGATATTGTGTTAACAAGGTTTTCAGACTTTGACCCCTGGTGACCCCTGGTGACCCCAGGTGACCTTTGGCCTCCACCAAAAACAATAGGGTTCTTCCTCTCAATATGGCGCATCTATGTACCAAGTTTGAAAACTGTCACACATTCCTATCTTGAGATATCGTGTTAACAAGCAAAGTGTCACGAACACACACATTCACACACACACACATGCACACACACACACATACATACATACATACACACGCAGGCCATCATGATTGCATTGGTTTCTCTTATCATCGAAACCAAAAATGGCGAAACACTGCAGCTAGTTAATCTGAACTATGTGTTTTGTGCAGAACAGTTTGTACAGGAAATTACGCGGCGCTTTCTGCGAGACGGCAAGGAAAACACCTTGAATACACTTCTAAATCGAATTCCAAGTAATACTACCAGCTTATAGCGGAAAACTTAAACATCAAACAATCATTCCCATGCTGTTTGAACCTAGTACCGTATACGTACGTTCGGCCTCAGTTTTTATTGCACAACACACTAGTCTTACGGTACCCATAACGAACGTGGCGGCTAGCACTATTGGCCAAGCTTAACAAAGACACTGTAGGCCCAATATTCCAGTCCCTGGAATATAAATGTGTTTTCTTTTTGACTTAGTTGACATGAATTTTATTTATGTTGGGCTGAGTTACAGCTCATGCAGGCATTTAATTTCCCCCAACTAATTCAGAGTTCCATGGATTTCCTGCACCATCAAAATCATGCAAATGTGCAAGTTGTCATATCAGTTGACATGTTATGTACGAGCACTGTGCAATACAATATTGCAGTACATGGATAACGTACTGTCGTAATCTCGTAACATTAAGGACCTAAGGTTAACATTTGCCAAATGGTTATGCACACAAGCAGGGACTAACAATATGATAGGTTGAACTTCCGATGGAAGAAGCTGGTTATGCCTGCTGCAATGATACCCCTGCCCCAAGCAAACACGTCAAAGATTTCAGCAAACCTGATTAATCAAAATTACGGCTATTGATTATGAAATCTTGTAAGAAATAAAACATACACAGACAAATTGTACACTCCAAAACTTTATTTCATGGACATTTTCAGGACTTCATGACCTCATTTTTAAATTTAAGGACATTTCAAGGACTTTTCAAGGCTTACAAAAATTCAAGGACTTTTCAAGGTTTTCAAGGACCGCTACGAACCCTGATAAGCTACAGACATGACTTTTGTATTTGTATTTGCATGCTATTAAAGGCTTGGCATCCAGGAAGTTATCCTGGCCACCCACAAAGGATCCTGAGGTGGGTCCCTGGAAAGCACACCTGTGTGGGAACTGTTTACACTAAGGTGCGCAATTGCAACATTCCCACTTTCAATTCATAAGTCCTGCAAAGAAAATATTTGTCTCTGGAAATTACTACAGTGTTTCGTATGTAACATCATCTGAAATCTGCCAAAAAAAATTGGGGAAGAGGTGAAATTCCCACACACATCTTTAGCCTTATTGTAAACACTTGGGGACAGAGGTGGTGGTTGAAAGGTGGGGTGGGATGGGGAATGAGAATCTCCTCCTGGTTTAATAAATACAGCAAATATTCTTCAAATGTGAGATGATGAATGCTTCTTCCTTACCTGAAAACTGTCCTAAGCAAAATTGGTTGACAGAAGGTCTGAAATTGTCCTCAGCAGACGCCTCAGAGACAAAATCCCCGATAGCACCCATCAATGTCTGGATCACTTGAAGACCTTTACAGGAAAAAGAACAAAAGCAAAATCACAACTCAAAACTGCAAACTGGGTTGGTCTGTGAAATTAAAAATTTTTTGCAAACCTGTCAAGGTTTTCTTCACAAGCAAATGACAATCCCCATATCCTTCAAACAAATAAATGTTTCTTGGTTAAGAAATTAAGAATTCAATTCGATTCTTTGGAAAACTCATGACCATTACAATTTTTCAAATTATCAAAAAATCCTGTTACAAGTCATTAAGACAAAACATTTCCCTATAGAACATTCCTTAACTGTTGGAGTAATGAGCAATGAAGTAGGGAAAACAAGCCAGTGAGCCAGAACTGGAAAAAAGGCTGTGGCGCTCAACTCGAACCAATTGATTGGAAGCTGTAAAAGGCCACAAAACTCCATCTAACCAACTAACTTAACGTAACTATTGGATGTACAACTTGAATAATTATGCTTATTGTTCAGTGACATTGATGAGAACAGGAGCCCTTTTTGACAAAAATAACTTGTGTTTAAAAAAAAGATCAGAAAAAGAAGTATTGCTACACGGTTAAGTAAGACATAACTGAAATGTTTCTTATTTTCACATGTGACCCTTTTGACAAGCCACTGGAATATTGAATGCTGCCTCAATTTGGCTTCAAACAACTCTGTTCTTGGCTTTAACAACTCCTTTTCATAACCACCACATCAAATCCTCATTTGCATATTCCTCATTTGCATAAAGGGCAGAGAGTGCAGAGGCAGTCCTCTAGTGGCACAGTGTGCACCAGTGTCATGAATTTTCTGCTATATTTAAGTCAAAATTCCCACTTACTCTTGTGTTTTTTCAAGTTTCCATTTTTACTAAATTTCTTTTTTTCCAGCCCGATTTGCTCAAATGAGATCAAAATGATGATCAAATTCATGTCAAGGCTAGCTTTCTACGTTTTCATGATTGATACCAGAAAGATATCCATGTTGTATTCTAATGTGAGATTTTGAATGATAAGTGACAAAAACAGAACTTTTTCAAGTGAATAATTTGCAATTTTTTTTTTAAATTTATTTGTCACTTTTTAACAAGTTGTCATGATATTTCAAAGGATATAAATTTCCCCTGTTCATAAACATGAAATCCTCCAATCTCGCAGAATTTTCCCAAAATACTAGCCATTAATGTTAGAACAGTGCAATATTTTTGGCATACTTTTGGTTGCAACAGATAAACTCTGGGAAAAAGCCCAGGTTCCCCTCTTCCCTCCCTCCTATGGAAAGAAGTCTCTTCTGCTTAAAGTCTTTTTCTCTGCTTGTAGATGTTTCTTTTTCTGAAAAGATGCATATGTTGCTATTTCGAGGTAATAAAACTAAGTCACCAAGTCAAAACAGCCAAGCTGCAACTCCCTCAGCAAAGTTGCAGCAGCCGTAGGCCATGCTCTGTTACTTTAAACATCACAACAGCAGATAATGTTTGTCGCAACAGAGCATGACTGACGCAGCTGGACCTTAGCTGACACACCTGCAACCTACAGTTTTGACATGGTGTCCAAGGAATTTTTGAAACCATTCTTACTATCTTCATCAACAGCTTGACAATAGAAGTCCCGTGGGCTGTTGATTCCATTGACTGTAACCAGCACATCGGCTTTGTCAAGAGGATGCGGAATGGACACCACTAGATCTAAATAGGAAAAAAAACTGGGTGAAGTTCATTCTAAGCATTAAAAAAAAAAAAATAAAATATTCAATTATAGGCAAAGTTCCGAACATGAAGTATACACTGCAGGTTGGTATACAAATGTCATGCAAACAACTCCCATTTCCATAGCTTGTTCTATTGTTGAGTTAATTAGGTAGAATTTAATGACACAATGACAGAAATATGTTATGGATAAATCCAAGAAGCTAGAGGAGTCAGCCATAAGTGGGGCCCATTAGCCTTATAAAGTGCTTTCACTGATATAACAAGATCCACCCCTTTTACAAGCAAAAGCTAATGAAGTACAAACGGGTAGCTAAGAAGCAGCTGACGACCAATGTGATGACCCATTTTTTGCCAAGCAGTGGGCGTTGACTACACAACTATTACATCATGTGAAAACAGTCTATAGTTGTTTATGAAGTGAAATGTATGAAGGAAAATAATAAAATTTTTTAGTTGAAGGGGGGAAAGAATTATTTTTATCTGCAAAGAATTCACCTGTGCTTGCAAGTACTTCTTTGCCCAAACCATCTGCAATGAGTTTCTGAGCGAGTGACCTGAGACGGTTATTTGCTGACGGTATCAAGATGTCTACCTGAAGAACATCGTCCTTAACATCCATTACCTTTAGTTGGAAAATCTTCTGGCCTTCTTCCAGCTGGAGTAAAATGAAACACAATCAATAGATCTACTTGTTGTTCTGTGTCCCCTAGTTAGTTAGTTTAACATTAAGTTTAAGTTCTGTTCAAACATGGTTAAGCCCTCCCCCTAAGTCACCTCCTACCATTGAGAATACTGGGGTTGGAGAATACAATCTCCAACCCCTAGCCCACAGGGTATGTCCTTCAATATTTTAAGGCAGTTAATTCCCACCCAAACTACAATTTATGTAGTAGTCTACAGAAATTCTCACTTTGCACACAACTCTTTGATTGACACAACTTTAAAAAATGCAGAGCACTATAGCTCATAATACACGGCAAGTACTGTGAACAGAGTGTGTTTTTATTACACACTGGGTTAGTCTATACTCACCGTGAATTTTAGACAGTTATGGGAGGGGCTTAAGTGAGTAGATTACAAAAATTGAAACTGTTTGGGGGGAGAGGATTAAGCCTTCAAAGGGGAAACTGCACCAAGGTGGTTTGAGGAAGTCTTATGTGGCGAGCAATTTGTCCTGACTATCACCGACAAACACACATAAGCCTGTTCTTACTCGTCCCACGACTGGTCACTTGTCAGCACCACAAAACCAAGCAAGTCCCTCTATGGTTGACCCCCTATGGGTTTGGGGTTGTAGAATATGCCTATGGTTCTCAAAGAGAAGGACTTGCAAAGGTGAGTCATATAAACTCATCTAACTTGCTGAAAATAAGTTAAAAATATTGGCAACTCTGAAACAGAAATTATTATTTTCAGAACCTGTATATATACCATTAATACAGATAATAATATACAGATCATTTTGGAGAGATGTCTTCCCTTCAGTAGCAAAAGGGTTAAATATGGTTTCAAATATGTTTCAAGTTCAAGTTTCAAATACAGTTCAAGTATGGTGCAAGTCTTTCTCTTTAGTCCTCCTATTATGATAGGCGGGAACTACCATAGACCTATTTCCAAATAGCAATTACAAAGGATTGTGGGATAGAGTTTTGGTGTTTGTCATTTTTGTCAATGGCATTTTACTGTGGTGAAAATTGATGTACACCCAAAACTCTTTCCCACAATTCATTGTAATCGCTATTTGGAAATAGGTCTATGGGTATATTTTCCAACTGCTAGTCCACAAGAGGGATCACTGCACATCACTGCAAATCAAAGATTTTACACATACATATAAAATTACACATAGCTACTGTCTAAGGAACATTTCCCTTACCTCCTTTCTAACAAAATTCTTTGCTTCCGTTGACCAATTTTTCCCCCGTGGTTCCGCTCCAAACAATGAACATTTTATACACGCCAGTTTGGTTTGAAGGAATGATGGTGGAGCTGGTCTGATGTCTTTCTTGCTTAGGGTAACCTCACCACCGTAGTCCAAAATGGACAGAATATATGAGGACCCACGGATGGCAATGACCTCTGCGCGACACCATTGATCAACTGCAAATGCCATGCACAGCTCGCCTTTCACTGGTTCATATTCTTCCATACTGTCTTTCAGTTTCAGAAAGTCCGGGTCATTAATGGTTGATTTGATTATGTCCAATGTCTCCCCAAAACACAGATGGAAGTAAATCAAATTAGGGTTATCCAAGAACGTAAGAGAGGCTGGGAGGAGTTTACCAATCTGTGGTGCTGGTGGCTTTACCAACGCAGATGCTTTGAAGAAATTCTTTGTAAAAGCAGGTCTGTCCTCTTTCTTTGCAGCTGCAGGCCTTTCTTTCTTAGCCATGGCCTTTTCCCTGGATGGTGCAACATTCTCCTTTGGTGGTGAAGCTGTGACACTTTTATCCTTTGAGAAACCATTGAATCGTTCCTCTGGGGTATCCGCTTGCCACATGACACCAACCAGTACATGTCCGTCTTTGCGTGTCACCTCAAATTTACAAGCCACTTTATCCAAGTTCTGGAATTTGTTGAGGTAGTCTGGAGTCATTTCTGAGGATGCCTCCAGACGGAAACACAGAGCAAAGGCTGGAATCTTCATAAACCTGTCTTCTAATGGATAACAATTTGCATAGCTAACTTCTGCTACATCACTGTAGTCCAACAAGAATACCTGAAGAGTGCCACCAGAGAAGTTCCTCACCACTGCCCGATAGAAGAGTCCATCGACATATTTAACACAGCAAAGCGCACTGACCTCTGGGCTGTGAAAAAGAAAAATGGTTATAATGTACAAATTGGGAAATGTTTTTGTGCTATACATCACGGACAAAGTCAACAGCAAAGGTGCTGTGGTCCCACTAGTGTTCATGGCAGTTGCAGATTCAATGATTTCAACTGAAAAGAATTGGGGGCATGCATGATAAATACACATCGGGTAGACACATATACTCATGGTTGTTTGTTAATTACAGGTTAAATAGACATTTAAGGTGCACTTTTATAGGAGGTGTAAGCAAAATTTCACTTCCATATGAAAGAGGAACTAAACATACACAATTTGGTGTAACTTCCATTCATATCTGAAATGTTCTTCTAAAGATATCAGTAAACGAAGTTACTAGATTTGTGTCCAAAATTGAGCTTGGGGTCAGCAGAAGTTATATCACTTCCTCACATAGACAAGAAATGCTTTGTTTTTTAATTTTTTTTTTTTTCAAACAGTGGTATTGACCTTGAAATTAATGAGGATGGGACCTCATTAGGAATGTCAAATTTTTTTGAAAATGGGACAATTTTATGCCCTCATATCTTGAAACCACACACTGGATTTCAATGCAAATTTCACCAGAATGTTCAGAGTAAGTACCCCTCTAAGATATCCAATCTTGATTGGCCCAATGGAAGGTCTGTGTCAAAGTGTTTGTTTCAGTCATTCTTGCAAAGTATTTTGAAAGAAGGGTTGACCACTCTGTCAGTAATTTATAACATTCACGGTGTGTTGGGATCAAATAGTATTAAACAGTGTTCCATTGTCATTCAAATTTGGCAACTAAAAAATATCAGAAAATAATACCAAACTAAATTATGCAGACTAAATTATGCAGACTATGTGAAGAAGTGAAGTACTGCTGGTTAAAATTTCCTGCGGAAATTGAAACTCTAAGAATCACAATCACATAAAATACTTTGCAGACCAACTGTAGGAAGTACTTCACTTACAGCCCCATACAGGACAGCAGTAACCTCTTTGACTCACCCAAACTTTGAATTCTCCCCTTGATTGACATAAGCCATTTGAACATCTGAATGTAACTCAGACAGCTCTTCCTGTTGGTTAATGAGGCAGGCATAAAAGAAGTCAGGATTCTCTTGCTTGTAAAGAATTACAAAGTCTAGGACTGTCCCCTGTGTAACAGATGAAACTAATGGTGGCACTGGCAATGAAGCTTTACTATTCACCCCAGACAAAATTTCGTTGAGACATTCTTCCTCATTACCAGCTCGCAACAGCCGCACCAAGTATTTTCCTTTTACTTCACCTACAATCTTTGCGACGACACCCTCCTGGCTCACCCATTCAATAAATCGGCTAAAGTATCCTTGAGGACATTCTTCTTTAATGTTCTCCAGGCCGAGGCAGAGGGCAAATGGGGTTGCCTCCTGGAACTGAGGGCTGATTGGACGGCACTGATCTAGCTCAACAATGCTGCTGTTTCCATAGTCAATATAGAATACCTCATATTGGTTCTTTGCTGTCATTCCTGTGACTGCTGCTCGGTACCAGCATCCGTCAAATTTTGCAACACACTTCCGTCCAACTTGTGGCCTGTATCAATAAAAAATGTGAAACGTTTACTTTTGTCATTTCTTTATTTATTTTGACCAATGTCCCATCTAGTTCCACATACTTTATGAGCATAGTGAACTATTATGAGAATGTGAGTTTCACAGTGTTTTATGCCAATATAGAAATTCCCCTTCCCCAACCTCTTTTTCCAGTTGCGAGGTACTGAATTGTTCAACTTCTCCCTACTTCTCTGCTGCTTATGAATATCATCACACACAACAGCAACTGGTTCCATTTTTTTAAAGTGGGCATGACACAGCCAAAGTAAATTTTTCAGGAAATATTCTTTGGGTACTTTGGAGAGAATGTTTTCCCTACTAAATTATGTCCATAAACACAAGAATATGACGTTGTGAATTCCCAATTACAGGCCATGCTCAGCCCATTTGATGAAATCTCAAAGCGAAAAACGTATGAGAGCACATCTAAAGATGGTGACGTCATTGGAGGTATGGTTAGCAACATTGTACCCAGGAGCTCACAATCATCGAATCATGTGCATAATAACGCATGTTAGTGAGTACATCATTGCAAACAAAGGTGCTATGATAGCAACAACTGTGACCAGTGACTACATTGTGAATTATGCGTCGTTGAGCGATGACTGCTTAGTATTTGCAATAGCACCTTCACCAAATAGCTCATAGAGTAAAGACGCACTTCTAGTGTTGACACGCTAATTATGGATTGCCCATACATGTTCATAGCTGTTCTGTATAACTCCCTGACTGTGTCTTTCTTGCACGAAAACAGAGCTGTTTTAACAAGCACACATACACACACAAACATATTGGCCAGTGATGTGCTGCAAATTGACCTTTAAATCATGGCTAATTATGCTTCCAAAACCACAACATTTTTGCCAACTTCTCCCAAAAATGACACTCACTTTTCTCAATGTGAATGTGGTAATCTCTATCCACCTTTGACACAGTTCCACATTATAAATCTTTTCAACTGAAGGACAACATAGATGATGCCCCAAAGGCTCTTAAAAGAGGTTTACCATTTTTTTTTTTACAGATTTCAGTGTCATGGACTTGACCATCAACACATTGCATCTAACATTAATACACCCCATTTTCAATTTGACTTATCTCAAGTTAGCTGCACAAAAGTTAGTTGATAGAGTATTGATCTAAAGTGGTCAAAAACAAACCACAAAACCCTGTTGAACACCACCCCAAAATATGTCTTGGGTTTAATGAACTTCTACATTTAGTTTATCCGCCTTCCATGGGCTTAAGATTGTAGAATATATGCCCATGGTATTGCTCGCCAGCACAAAAGTTGAACCATAATTTCACTAAACTTGAACCCTCTTTGATGACAATTTACAAAACCAACTTATTGGTATGCATTACATCCAATCTAATAAGTGTAACATTTAAGCTCTACCCATTACAAACTACTAAATAACTGAATAAAATTTTATTCACTTCCCCTTTAAACAATGCATATATATAATTAGCAAGCCTGATATAAGACACATAAACATAATACATAATGCATCAAGAATAAGACCTTCCAATACAACCCACTTTACAAGCATGTTTCTACTGGAAGGATAATGCATCATGTGAAAAATCCAAAGAAAGGAAAGTTTGATGCACAACCCCTTTAAAAAATGCATAAGTAATCAACATGCATACCAATGATATAAAAAAAACCATTATGCACCTAAACAAAGTACACACATCATAGCAGAATGATACTCCGGCAAAAGCGCAGCCTGGAAGCACAAGCAACTTGCGCTAAGAGGCCATGCACGGAGCCTAGTAGAGCGGGCAGCAACAGCTGGCCGCCTCGCCAGAAAAGCCGACGAACTATTCTAGGCTATTTCTCTTTAAAACTATGAACTCTACATCGTTCACAAGTGAACAAAACTTTTATGACAGGAAAACTGCGTCTGACTTTTGATACGGCAAGTGAAAGAATGGGTAGTCCCTCTTCTTGAGGGCTCACTTCTGGTAGGCTATCTTTCATTTGCTGGGAATAACTGCAGGTAAGTGAGGGTTACAAATAGGAGGTAAGGAAGGGCGGTGTAGATTACACCAAGACTAATATTGTGTAAACCAGCAAACAACTTACTTGAAATTCTGGACTGGTGCACTATTCCCATAAGCTTCTGCAAGTTCCTGGCTCAGTTGTGAAATATCGGTCTCATCCTTCAAGAGACAAGCATAAAATTTACCGGGACTCTTGCCATCAACGACTGCTATCTGGTAACTCTCTCCCACTGAAAGAATCTTCTTCCTATTTTCATTTCTTGGAGAAGTGGTTGCATCACCACCTGGACCAGTCTTAGATCTGTCTGGGGTTCTCTGTGAAGTTTTGTCAACTTTTTTGGTTGGCACTGGAAGAGCAGCTTTAGGGGTAAGTTTGTCATTGATGCATTTGGTTTCATCACCAATTACGTGTAACCTGATTGATATTAAGTCTTCAGAGACCTCCATCACTTTTCCCTGACAGGGTTTATTTCCCTCTACCCATGCAGCAAATGTCTTAAGGTCTTCCACTGACAAGGCAGACACCCCACTCAAACGTAGACAGAGACATTGGGGAGCCAACTTCATGAATTCTGGTTCCATTTTACGAAAATCTTCAGCAGACTTCTCTTCTTCCGCACCATAGTCTACAAACATAACCTGGAACGATTTAGAGTTTGGGACTGCATCCAAAATCCTGGCCCTGTACCACATACCATCAGAAAAACGGCTTATTATGTAGTCTCCTTTCTGGTACCTGGAAAATCAAAGAACATGATATTACAACTAACCATATCAAATGCTTCAATCCATACAAGTTATGGTACATGCTCCTTTTCAAAGGTTCGAGGCAAGTGAGTTGGCTTTTCAAATAATACCAGTGAGAATGGCTTTTCAAATAATACCAGTGAGAATGGCTTTTCAAATAATACCAGTGAGAATGGCTTTTCAAATACTACAAGTGAGATTAGCTTTTCAAATAATACCAGTGAGAATGGCTTTTCAAATAATACCAGTGAGAATGGCTTTTCAAATATTATGAGTGAGAATGGCTTTTCAAATAATACAAGTAACAATGGCTTTCCAAATAATACCAGTGAGAATGGCTTTTCAAATATTACGAGTAAAAATGAAACAATGCTACTTTGAACATTTCCATGACTTTTTCAGGACTTCTCATAATTTCTCTGAATTAAATACTTTTCCATGAATCAAAATGACCTTCCAACTTCCCATAACTTCTCCAGGTTTCCCATGAATTTAGGGTACCCTAACTGAGGTCTCCACAGAACAATATTCAGAAAAACACAAATCTCACCTTTGACCAGAGGGTGGCTGTGAATTGGCGTAGCATTCTTGGAGACGTGCTTGCAACTTCAGCAGAACTTCCTCACCCTCTTTTTGATAGCCATAAAATGACTGTCCTGACTGGCTAACCCCTGTTATTTCAAGCTTTATGGAATCATTTACTTTCAGAGTCTTCTCGACAGATTCTGGAAGCTTAGCCTTTTCCTCACTTTTTATTTTCCCTGCTCTGGGTGAGGGTGGAAGAGAAGATTTAGGAGCAAGTTTGTCATTGATGCAGTTGGTTGCATCACCAATTACATGTAACCTGACTGATATAAGGTCTTCAGAGACCTCCATCACTTTTCCCTGACAGGGGTTACTTCCCTCTACCCATGCAGCAAATGTCTTGAGGTCTTCCACTGACAAGGCAGACACCCCACTCAAACGTAGACAGAGACACTGAGGAGCCAACTTCATGAATTCTGGTTCCATTTTACGAAAATCTTCTGCAGACTTTTCTTCTTCAGCACCATAGTCTACAAACATGACCTGGAATGTTTTAGAGTTTGGGGCTGCATCTAAAATCCTGGCCCTGTACCACATACCATCAGAAAAACAGCTTATGATGTAGTCTCCTTTCTGGTACCTGGAAAATCAAAGAACATGATATTACAATAAACCATATCAAATGCTTCAATCCATAAAATCTATGGTTCATGTTCCTTTCTAAAGGCTCAAGGCTCACAGAGGAAGGGTGAGAGGAAGAAACTCCAATCCCCCCCCCTCTTCCCAGACAAAAGAGAAAACAAAATAATAACTAAGAAGAAGATATTCCAACAGACTCCCTCTAAATATACAGATAACTGTTGAATTATAAAGTGGGAATACCACACTAACAATTGTTTTCAAAAATATTTCATTTTTGAAACAGGATAGCTTAGTCTCTCTATAAAATTTGTAACGTGTGGTCTAGGAATGTGTCAGCACAATCCCCTGCTAGGTTCTTTGCACACAAATGATGAACACATTAGTTTGTAAATATATATAGTTAGTTAGTTAGTTAGATGGAGTTTTACGGCCCAGTTTCCAACCTATTGGTTCAAGTCGAGCCGGCCACAGCCTTTTTCTACTTGTGGCTCACTGGCTTGTTTTCCCTCCTCCATTGCTATGCGGAGCATCACGCACAACTGCAGTAGGTTCCTTTTTTAGAGTCTTTGGTATGACTTGACCTGGGAAGAGAACCCAGGCCTTCCATGTGAGAGGCGTATGCTCTACCGTTAGACCAAACACGTGGTAAATATATAATGCACTTTAACTGTAAAGCTAGAAGAACGTAAGGATTAAACTGCTGTAAGACCCAAACTTGAAGGTGCAACCTCTTATATTAGGGAAAGGGGGAGTGAGGGTACACATTACTTCATAAACTATTTGACACCTCACTGAAACAGCTTGCAGGAGGATTTGTTAGCCACAAGTAAATGGACATAGGCAATACAAAACCCAGGACTGACAAACAACGTGCTTTTAACATTCTCACAATGGGAGTGGCCAAACTAATGACAAAAGTAGTGCTGTTAACTGAACCAGAGCCAGAGGGCACTATGGTTCCTTGCATTTAAGATGATTTTGTATTAAGGAGTCACAAAGTACAGCATAATTTGCACCTTCAACCCCAATGACTTTTGGCTTTCACCCCAAACCGTAGAGGCACATTTAATTTCAAAATCGTACAAACACTTGCAGTTTGAGAGAAATTGAACACTAGGATTTTTCAAGTTATCACACTGCATACCCGCCATTTCCATGTGACAAATACATACACTCATCACCTTCACTAAAATGTCATGTACGGTACTTGAGTTTGGGGCAGTATAGGAGGGTAGTTAATTGCCTTTTGGTCCATCTCAACAATTCAAATTCAGACCTTAAAAAGAAGTCACAAAGGTCAAATATAGTCAAAGTAGGTCAACAGTGCACTGCATTTTACATTAACACAACTGTCCCTTGTGCAGGGAAGAAATTTAAGTCATCTGGTCGTCCCTGACAATCAAAATTGATGATGGAGGACTAGAAATTATGCCAAAGTTGTCCTTTGGACTACCTACATGTTTGCCTCAAAAGCAAAAATAAGCACAGGCACAAGTCTGCTTCTAAGGCAGAGCCTGATTTTTTACCACCAATTTCAGGTCAAATGAGGTCACAAAGTTGGTCAACACGTGCACTTTACTCAGATGAGCACAACTTTCCATTAAGTCATCCCCCTATGTTACTTGGTTATCGAGTTATTGCAACACATACCTCCCATTACAATGCATATGACCTACACACTAACTTTCTTGTCACTTAGTTGTCAATAACTTGAGTTAGGAACATTCTGGGTGGGAAGTGTAATTGCCTTTTTGGTTTGTCTGATCAAGATGTATCCAGACGTCTCCAAAAATTTACAAAGGTCAAAAGGTCAAATGAGGTCAAGCTGGGTCATCACATTTACTTCACAAATAGACAAACACAAATCTCCATTACACCACCCCTCTAAAATGTTTCAGTGGCAAGATATTGTCATTTTAAGAATTTTTACATTAAGCCCCGCCCACTCATTAATATGCAAGATATGACCACCAAAAACAATAGGGCACATCTACTCAATAGAGTTCATGTACCAACAAAGTTTGATGAAAATTGAGCTCTCAGTTATTGAGTTATCGTGTCACATACCTCACATTCCAATGCACACATTAAGCCCTGTACACTCATTAATATGCATGATATCGGCACCAAAAACGATAGGGCACATCTCCTGAACATGATACACGTACACACCAAGTTTGAGAAAAATTGCGTACTCCATTATTGAGTTATCGTGTCACATACCTCGCATTCCAATGTGTCACGTACACACATACACACACACACACATACACACATACATACGCCGACTTAACTGCATAGGTTCCTTTGTTAACACAAGGAACCAAAAAGGGCACAGCAACAGCAAACTGCTCTAAACAACTCCCCTCACACCCCCTTCCCACAAAAGGACATGGGTACACAAGTCAGGCTGGATTACTATGTATAGCATATAAACTATTCACAGGACATGCCACTTTTCACAGTGGAAGGTCCAAACAAAAACAAAATCCAAAACCTCTGAGAAGTACTTATCAAACATGCCTTGAAAGTGAAACATTTGCCCTACTCAAAGCACCAAACTCAAACTGCAAACTTAACACCATGTTTGCTGATACAATGCAACCCACCCCTGCTAAAGTGTATGTCAAGTCAAAAAATTGCAAAACATATATTATAAACAGCATGAAAAAATGAATTCTAAGAGTCATCTCCCATCTTTGTGGAACATTCTCATGGCTGGAATTAATCGAAGGCCATGGCCTTCTTATCTTCAGCAATGGCCTTGATGCCCTATAAAATTTAATGACCATCAAGGCCATTTGGCCTCTATGCCCTGCCAGTGAGATTACATAGTGGTCAATATAAAATCACTTGTTTGGCCTTGGTGCCCTCTCAGTTTGCATGAGATGCCCTTAAAACTGATACGAAAATGGCCTTGCCCTGCTGGAACCTTAATTCCAGCCCTGCATTCTTGAGTCAAGATATAAAACACTAAAATTTGTTCACCTAAAACAAATTAGTCCATAGGGCAATAATTTGTGACTTTCTTGTTGTACAACTCACATCACCTGCTTTGTCTGCCTTTAAAATTAAAAATATTTTTATGACCTTGAACACTTTGTTTGTTTGCACAACATGTTGCACACACAGGGCTTAAAGGGAAGGTTTAAGCAAAAATTTAATTTTCATATGTGAAAGAGGAAAAAAAACTACATAGTGTGGTGAAAGTTTCATTCAAATCTGACATGTAGTTCTCGAGATATCAGTAAATGAAGTCAGTAAATTTGTGTTCCAAAGTGAGTTTGAGGGCAGCAGAGCTTATATCACTTCCTCACATTGACAAGGAATGCTTTGTTTCCCTTTGTTTTATTAGACTGTTGTGTTGACCTTGGAGTTAACTGGAATAGGACCTCCCTGTGGGGGATGCAAAGTTTGTAAAGTTCTCATGCCCCTTAGGCAATCACATTTTGATAATGTGGGTTTTTTGAGGAGAAAACCAACTCTAAAGTTTAAAGAAAAACAAAAGACTTAAAATAATGTGGGGATGTGATGTCACGTGTGCTTGCTTCAAGTTCCCTTTTTGTTGAAAATGTGAAAACTTTACATGCTCATATCTTGAGAACCACACATCAGATTTCAATGCAAATTTCACCAAAATGCTTAGAATAAATACCCCTCTGACATACCAAATTCTGTGATGACCTTAAACCCTTCTTTTAATAAAGTACATCACCCCATAATAGAAAGAGTGGTATCACACCTTGGTACAAGGTGTAGTACCTTTCAGAAAAACAAAGAAATACAAAGATTGTAATTTGAGTAGTACAACACTGACATCACGTATTCTTGCACAATGTAACATTTTTTATATACGAGTGAATAAATTTCAACATTTTTTATTTTGGCTCAAAAATGTCCTATGAAGAAGAAAAATGGACTGTTGGATTTTATTTTTCATGCTTTAAATATATCTTTTTGATTTTTTTTGACTTGGGTTCACTTTAATTAAGGGTAGGTAAAGGCCACCTATCAAAGGTATCTGCACTGTCTTGGGGATCAAGTTTCATAACTCTCTAAAATTTTCTCAAAACTAAAGAGAGCTTTCATGACCTTGTTCTTGACATCTTGCATTATATCATACAAACATTTGACAAGAAGGGAATAATACATTTTGATATTACAAGTGAGAATGGCTTTTCATATGTTATGAGTGAGAAGGGAAAAATTTCCCTGACTCTACAGGACTACCCACAATTTTGCTGAATTTTAGATTTTTTCAGGAAAAACAATAACCTTCCAATTTCCCATAACCTCTCCAGGTTTTCCATGACCCCAGGGGACCCTGACTGGGGTCTCCACAGAACAATATTCAGCAAAACACAAATCTCACCTTTTACCAGAGGGTGGCTGTGAATTGGCGTAGCAATCTTGGAGACGTGCTTGCAACTTCAGCAGAACTTCCTCACTCTCTTTTAGATAGCCGTAAAATGACTGTCCTGACTGGCTCACCCCTGTTATTTCAAGCTTTATGGAATCATTTACTTTCAGAGTCTTCTGGACTGATTCTGGGAGCTTAGCCTTCTCATCACTCTTTATTTTCCCTGCTTTGGGTGAGGGTGGAAGAGAAGATTTAGGAGCAAGTTTGTCATTGATGCAGTTGGTTGCATCACCAATTACATGTAACCTGATTGATATAAGGTCTTCAGAGACCTCCATCACTTTTCCCTGACAGGGGTTATTCCCCTCTACCCATGCAGCAAATGTCTTGAGGTCTTCCACTGACAAGGCAGACACCCCACTCAAACGTAGACAGAGACACTGAGGAGCTAACTTCATGAATTCTGGTTCCATTTTACGAAAATCTTCTGCAGACTTTTCTTCTTCAGCACCATAGTCTACAAACATGACCTGGAATGTTTTAGAGTTCGGGACTGCATCCAAGATCCTAGCACGGTACCACATACCGTCAGAATAGCGGCTTATGATGTAGTCTCCTTTCTGGTACCTGGCAAATTAAAGATAAAAATATGTGAATCTCTGATTTTTTGTGGAGTGGGGGGTGGGGGGAGGGGGTGCAGGTGTGGGGTGGAGGGTTCTTCTTTTGGAGGGGTTCTTCTTTTTTTAATCTAGCGATTTCTCCATCCTTTTTTCCAACTGTGGGTCACTAGATGGCATGCCTTACTCTTTTGATAATAGCAAGCATTACAGTCATTTCTGGGGATTGTGGGTATCGTCTTCTCTTTTCTTCTGCCACATATACCATGTACATAGTCTTCATCATGTTACTTTCTTCCACCAACAGTACAATGCAACTATAATCCTGGCATGCTTCCAAATCCAGTTGACTCAGTTTGAAGCGTAAATTCATTATCACACACATTACTACACTTAAATATCTCTAGCCCAGTGACACAAAGTAAGATAAGGGGGTGGGAGGGGGAAATATTTCCCCCCGACCTTTCTTATACAAAGGCTACTTGAAAAGGGAAGAATGAAATTCACTAGACCCTCCCCCAAGATAGTGAAATGGTTAAACAGACTTTCCCCACCATCTCAATTCATTTGAATAATCAGGAAAAATCTTGGCCAAAGTTTCAGGATAACTGATTCTGAACAAAATATTGTAAACTTTATAATGAGTCCCAAATTATGCAAATATCACTCCTTAGTCTCTATAGGTTACCCCCATAGATAGTAAGACAGATTTTACACCCCAGTTCCCAACCAATTGGTTGGAAAGTCAAGCCAGCCACTTCCTTTTTCCAGTTGTGACTCACTGGTTTTTTTCCCCTCCTCAATTGCTTATGCTGAGCACCAAGCTTAATGGCAGTAGGTTCCATTTTTAAAATCTTTGGTATGATCCAGTCAGGGACAAAACTCCAGACTTCCCAATAGCAAGTCCCATGCTCTTATCACTTGACTATGCTGTCAGCTATGTTACCCCATTAGAAAACCAAAAGGTAACCTTCTTACCTTTGTCCCGGGGTTGGCTTTGAGTCATTATAACATTCCTGTAGACTTTCTTGCAACTGCGAAAGAACAACTTCACTCTCCTTCATGTAGCCATAAAATGAATGCCCAGACTGATTAATCCCTGTGATTTCTACAGTTATTGAGTTGTTTACTTTCAGTGTCTTCTGGACAGGGTCTGGTAGAACTGTCTGGTCTTCCCCTTGGTGTTCTTCCTTCATTTTCTTTGTTCCAACCTTGGCACCTGGTGAAGCAGAGGGCTTGTTGGTGCCACTTTGGCGGGGCTCCCTCTCTGCAACAGCAGATTTCACCAGCTCTTCAAAAATATCCACCCCTGTAATACAATTTTTATGAAGTTAACCAAATCCGTTAAAAAATCCCGACTTAGGTAAAACTGCAAAAGTTTAGGACCTAAAATAACCATTAGCATTATTTTTTTTTTTGTCTGAGTGTTCCAAAATATTCCTAAATGCATAAATGTGTTACATACAGAAGCCCACTAGGGCCAAGACGAAATATTTTTATTTCTTTTTCCGAAGAAAATATTTTCTTTTCTGAAGATTATTTTTCGTTTTCTTTTTAAGAAAATGCAAAAAGTCTTCTGAAAACGAAGTATTTTCCTCCAAGTGAAAACATTTCCATCTTGGACTTAATAGGCTTCCATAGTTACAGCATGAAATTCATACAATTTTCCTTCTTCAAAAGATATAGACAAATCCGATTAGCACTTGTTTTTAAGGATTGTAGGCCGCCATTAGTGGGGTCCATCAGCCTAAAATCGTCTTTATTTATTGTTTACATGAATTTCAAACCCTCATATTTAGTGAAATTGGAGAATTTAAGATAAAAATTTGTGTACAACCATCCATGATAGAGGTAAGCAAGGAAATTGAAAGATTTAAAGGTGACAGACCCCAGTTATGGCCAACTGAAATCAGACCATCACTTGCTGCCCGGATGCATGTATATTCTGTCTCTCGGTTGGTTTATCAGAGTTGTAACACCTCAACTACTTACCATCTAGTAGCATTCACAACCTTTTCTCCAGTTGCGGGTTACTGAATGGTTTTCCCCAATCCATTGTTTATGCAGAGCATGACACACAACAAAATTTTCGGTGTGGCTCAACTTGACTCTTAAAGGATTCCTGAAATTTATTTCACCAGTACCTTGACTGTCAAATCAGTAACATGTTAATTTTTTTTCTTTGTGTCATTCATACACCGGTTTGGACATGCTCTGAAGTTGCCAAAGTAATGCAGCATTGTAACACTCATACCCTTAACTTCCTCACCCCTACCCCTCCCTCCTCCCCCCCCCTTTCCTCTGCCTTTGTCACTAACCATTTCAAGAAATTCTTGGGAAAGCTTGAAAATCCTACAAACAAGGCAACACAGGGAGTGTTAATTCAAAAACCATATATTCTCTCATAAATTCCCCCTCTAATAAATGCACTGTAACAAATATGAGTAGACTGAGGCCAAGGTCTAGGCAACAGGTCCAAGCCTAATCTTAAGTTTTAGCAGTATGTTATTTTGTAACGACAATTACTCTCAAATGAGGCCTTAGTTTCAGAAAGTTCAATGGTTGTACTTCGAGCAACTATTTCACTATTTTTATTTGTTTGCTTGCACAGACAAATCCATTTTTCAAAACAGTTACTGCACAACTTCAAGACAGTGTGTTTCGTGAACTATCTCTTGTGATGTTTTGTTTTTGGATTTCAAAGTGTGTGTGTTCATGTATTACCTGTCTTAGTTACAGAATAAATACACGTAATGTTCGAGAGACAAAGATTTTATCACTACTGAAGTCTGACGATAAAAGTTTAAAGAGTTGATCACAAAGCAGAAGTCATGAATCAGGTTAAAGCAAGTTGCTTTTTAATTCTTATTCTCATCACCAAAGAAATGGTTGTCCACATGGAAGTTTAGTTGTCCTGGACAACAAGAGAACCACAAAAATTGAGCCCTGCATATAGACTTTCCAAAATGTAATGTCCTCCCTCTCCTCCATAATCCAGCCTGTGAGTGTGAAGATATCAAATCTATCTACATACCATTTTCATCCTTCATCTTCGTGATAAAGCAAACATCCAACTTTGGATTGGGTTTCTCAAACTGGACGATGAGTCTGTGATCCAGGACCAGGCTTTCAAAGCGAATGTTGGCATCATGTGACCAGTTCCTGACCATGTTTGGTGGAGATAAGCCCTTTAACGAACACTTCACACCCTGGACATATGGGAAATGTAGATAGATATTATATGGAGTTTACAGCTCAGTTTCTAAATGATTGGTTTTTTTGCCAGACATGGATTACTGGGCTTGTTTCACCTACTCCACTGCTTACGCTAAGCACCAAGCACAATAAAGTGACGCTAAGAATTTTCAAAAGTAGATCTTCCCTTTTCAGAGTGATCTACACCATTCAAAAGCTAAACATGGACATCCAAAACTTACTGCAACTGCCTAATATTATAGAGAACAAATATCTTATAATTCTCAGCTCCATTTCAGCTTTAACACTTCTTTTTCCCAAAAAATAAATGTCAAAGAACTTGGGAAAATTACCTTCACCATGCAGAATTCTTTGCAAAAGGTTAATAACATAAAGAGAAGAATAAAAGGAAGCCTTGTAAGGGACCTTATCCAAATTATGCTATGCGATTTTCCGCGAGCCGTCCAGTCGCAATTTTAATGCTGCCGCGGAAAAACAGTCATTTTGTTAAAAACTCAATCTTCCAGAGCTGGCACTGGGCACTGAACCCAGCTCTAAGAAGTCCGCAGGCGGACAGTGTTTCATTCATGCAAACAATAGTAATCTTCTTACGAGTCTAAATCCCCAGATAGTGTCCTAAGTAGCGCGGGGAAAAACGTACGTGAATAGGAAACTGATTGGACCTATTGTTATACGTTGCTGTGTACTTCGAAAATCGGAACAGATACAATGTACATATATGATGTATTAAACTTAGCATTTATCACAAGCTAGACACTAGAGCACTCACGAGTCGTAGCTTCATCATTTCATGAAAATGTCTTACAGTTCTTCCATTTGCAGTGTGTGATGCAAAATGAACGAATCTTCAAATGAAAATTGGCTCTTGCTACGCAGTTTCGCGAATGAGTATAGGCATTTTAAAAGAACTGCGAACATAAATTTTAGACCAACACCATGCAATAATTCATTTACTTGTATCATGCTCCCTGTTTATCATAAAATCATGAAAAATCGCCCCTAATGATAACCAAAAACATGAAAAAAATACATTCTGAGCAACTATAAGGAGAGCAACTGGATCGCAATCTGGTACCATGTGCTGAGTCTGTTATGTTAGGTATCTGCACCTAACTGCTCAAATATAGCCTGCTTCCTTTCACAAAGCCGGCTCGAGTACTGAAAAGGGTCGACAAAATTCCACGTGGCCAAGAACCTCAAAACTATTCACAAGCCATCTGTAAAAGACCCTCATACAGCAATCTGCAAAACATATGTGAGAGTTGGGTGTAAATTTTTTCTCGACGATGTAATTTTCTTCAGCATGTCTTGGGTCTTGGTACTTTTGCCATTGCCTAACATATAGCAATTATATGTATATTGTGAACCTACCCTACACATGTTTATCTTCGATTTCCTTAATGTGAAAGCTGTACAGTGGTGAATGTTTTCTTTCTTATATTTATTCCCAACTTCCAAACAATATTTTATTTGCTCTAGAACATGGTATAAAGCATGCAGCAGCATATTTCACTGATTGTGGTATCTGCAGCAGGTGAAAACTTACCAAATTCTCCCATATACATAAGTGTTACGTGGTGCCATTGCAAAATATTATCATGACTCTTATGTCTTTATGGGGTTGGTTCAAACCTTTGCACTATAATCAAACTCTCACACATGGTAGTTAACTATTATTAAACCTTTTGGCTGTAAATGATGTGCGTGTGTGGGGAAGGGACCGGATGTGCAGGGGATCGAGGGGGGCTTAATTTAAGAGTGTTAATTGTGAATCGTCAAGAACTTTTGCAGACATGTATATGCTGACAACCATCCATTTTGCACGGTTACTATCTCTTTTTACAAGCTTCATTCTAATTTCTATAATTTTGTAAAACACCACAGCCTCCCCCCCCCCCTCGGATATCCCCATCAGGGTGTTAATTGCTATAACATAGCAAGCATTTGTAACAATTCTGGCTAAACCAAGCCGGCCCTGCGTAATATTAACGATTTACTAAAATACAAAGTTGCCTCTTTTACTCAATACAGCACGGTACCTCGAGTATAATACCGACTAACAAAAACCAAACCTTGAAGTTATAGACAGCGGGCCGTAGGGCCAATTTCTGTCTAGAAATATAGACTTCCGTCCGTCACCACCAATTCGGGAGGGGCTAAAACTTTAAAAAATGATGGCCAAAGATGCTCTGTGTAACATTTTGTCCTGACAATTCTTTTCAAAATGCTTTCAAATTGTTTTCACTCTGTCTACACTGTGCAACAAACCGAAATCAAGTACGCTTTGGGCTAGTTGCAAGTGAAGTGAGAATATTTTACAAACGTTGCTCGTGTATACAGGCCTTTAAACATGTTGCAAGTATTAGTACATTTTGCACAATAAGAATTATATTATGGCAGATGGTATAACGGCGTGCTTCACGTCTTGAGACCGTACGAACCGAGATCGATCCCCTCTCTTTGCTTTTGCCGACTTCTTTTTTTTTTTTTTTTTTTAAATTTTCAGATCCATTTTTTGCTACTATTTGATGTTATTTCATTTATTAATTGGACTGCAGGTATCAGAAAATAATATATTCATCTCTTTAAGTTAACATATCATGTGTATATCTTTAGGATGAAACAAATTTCTCCCGACAAAAAACAAGCAAAACAAAAATGATCATAATAATTAATAATATGCATGTCAATCCCTTCAGGTTGTAAGGTTTTCATTGCAAGCAGTCTACCATGTGTGTGCACATAGCCTACTTAGTACCCGACATGCCTGTGATTCTATCCAGTTGAAATGATTTCGTTAATATTGACGAATAATTTAAGACACCAGGATTGTTGGTTTGATTCTTCACCACGAAGCAAAATATCCTCGCGCCATGTATGAAATACTAGGATGTGACTACCAACACTATAATAGTTTGGAAAAAAATAACGATCTAGGCAAAATTTCTTTACCTTGTGAACACCCAAATAGCGCCGTTTACCCACGTTGATAAAAAAATTTCTCTCCGACAGGAATTTCAGGGGTGTCCCAATCTCAATGACAGGGTTTTACATGAATGAACCTACGTAATAGTCCTAGGTACGCGACTTCCTAATAAGGTTACGATAGCATGGGTGTTGGCAAATGAATATACATCGCTTGTCAGTGAAAAAAGTACTACTGCACATGTACACTGGAGCATGCAAATTTCACACCAGTGACACATTTTTCGGACGTGCAAGAGAATACTGTAAATAAAAGTTGTGATTGGTTGATATTTTTAACTTACGTTGGAAGCAGTAACGCAAACAACCTCAAGGTACAGTAAGCAGGATTGCTTTTTTAGTCAGACAACGTTCAAAATTTGAAATATGAAAAAGACAAAGGTGTGATAGTATTTATTTTCTTAATAAGGGTTTTTTTCTGTCATATTTCTATATTTCTGTCCGTTTTATTTGAACTTGTAAACGTGATCGCTACCTCGCCGATAGAGTTGTAAATTTCTCACGCATATAGAGTACCCTATGGAGCATAAACAAATCGTCTCTAAAGGTCTATTCCATTCATCTTCGGGAGTATTGTTTGTCTTCCGTAAGCGGCTCTTCACCATAGAGTCGGGAGGACATTACTGGGAAAAATGTCTTTTCACGTACGTACTACCTGAGGGTGTTGCGATCGGGACCCTTTTTTATGAAACCCTTTTTTGATACCACATACCTGCAAACACCAGGTCTAACCCATGCCAATATTACTTATTAGATCATTCCATCATGAAAGGGGGGAAGCAAAGTTCGTAACAACAAGGGAGAATCTCTTGAAAGAAATTTAAACATACAGTTTATGAATGACAGATTTATTCTTTATTTGAGCAAAGGGAATGTATGAAACTGTCTTCAAACAACTTTGGGACAAAAGTGAAGCGAAAAAGTTATTCCTTAATTTTCCCCCTACTTTAAGAATGGAGGAGTCAAAGGTAATAGGAAGAATAAAGCTCAGACTAAAATTTTTGAAGAATAATCAAGTCAACTGTGCTACAATTTTACAGAAACTTTGTGAAATTTTAATTTGTACTCTCGTAACAAAATTTGTGCTATTGCAGTTATTTGCAGTTGTTTGAGGTGTTCCATTGTCTCAGTATTTGCACCCACATTTCAATACCTGAATTTCAGTGCTACCACATGTTGTATCATAATTTATATTAGCTGTGCTTACATACACCATTTAAGCATGTGTTACTACATATCTAGGGAACGTTTAGAAAAAACCTATAACTATGTAGCAGACTACATGTAGTGCAATCTCCGAACAGGTCTGTGTTCTTTACTAATCGATTGGCTTATTGTTATCGCCGACGTTGAGAAACTTGCGGAGTACCGGGGCTTATCGCGGATATGAATAGACGGTTGATCACTGTGGTCGGCCGCGCTCTACTTTGTGAGTGAGAGCAAGGCTTCCACAGTGAATTGCTTCAATAATCCGCCCGCGCGCCTGACTCCAAAAAACGCGGAATCCCACATGTTATTGTGTGAGGCGATTCTGCCGCGGAAAATCGCATAGCATAATTTGGATAAGGCGCCTAATTGACACCACCAGGCTTTGACTACCCCCTTCCCGACAAAGCATCCCTTCCCCTTCAATTCTCCACACAACTCAAGAAAAAAAAAACATGCATGCAAGAATGCTGCTTAATATGCTGGACAAAAACCCCAGACATTTTTTCTACAAAGGAGTTCACAGGCAGATTGGAAGTGGACAACAATTTATTGATGCAGAGAATTACACTAAGAGATGGGCTAGCTGGAGCTGGAAGAAAATTTGTCAAAACCTTGATGCTATTGATCTTCTTTGGGATTTCTTTCGTCTTAAAAGGAAAATGAAAGTAGTTACAAGTTTTATGCTTCAACTTAAACCTTCTCTTTAAATCTAGCAGCACCCACCACTGCCTTTTTCGCAGTTGAGGGGTAAATAAGATGAGTAACCAACAAATCCATCCATTTACCTGCAATGGAACTTCAATCATGCCCTCTTTTAACTGACGAATTTTGCTGCTTGGCACAAAGTCCTTGTCTCCAAAATCTGAAAAATGCACATGGACCTTGTCCCCCTGTGGAAGGGCTAAAACTTCTGATCTATACCAAACCTCCTCACCATCTCGTCCACTTGCATAAAGATGACCAACCTGGTGATTACAATGGGAGACAGGGAAGAGGTAAGTGGGTAGAAAGAAGGCTAGTTGGCTAAATGTTTTACGATACTGTTTCTAACCAATTGGTAAAGTCAAGTCTGCAACGGCCTGTGGGTTACTGGCTTGATTTTCCTTCTCCATTACCAATGCTGCGCACCAAGCACAGTGGCAGTAGGAAACATTTTAAACGTCTTTGGTATGACCCTGCCAGAAGTCAAACTCCAGACCTCCCAGCTGCAAGAAGGATGCTCTTAACACTTGACCATGCAGTCAGATGTACTAGACAGAAAGTTCTTCCTTACATTGGGAAAAATGGTGGGGCATGCCTTGTCTTGAAGGTGTACTAGAAAGGTTTTTTGTTACATTAGGGGAATGGTGGGGGCATGCCTTTGTATTGGAGGTGTACTAGACAGAAGGTTCTTTCTTACATTAACAGAAATGGTAGGACATGCCTTTGTCTTGAGATGCTCTGGACAGAAGCTTCTCTGTTACATAATGGGAAATGGTGGCACATGCCTTTGTCATGAAGGTGTACTAGACAGAAGGAACTAAGAGGGCTAAGAGTAAACTTTGTTCTGAGAATTGAAATGTTTGCTGTGAGATTTAGAGAACCTTCAAGTGCATACCATTGTAAGTGTGTCACAAATATCATTCAATTGAACTTCGGAAGTCCATCACCATGGTTACAGCCCTACACAAATTACCTTTCATTACACAACAAAATGGTAACTCAAGCCTTGAATTTCAAGGCATGCAAGAGTGATTGCACACCATCACTCACCTCAAATCACTGTGAGGAGATAGATTATTTGCATCCCTAGCTAGCTGAACATGGGATTCAACATGAATCTATTAAAATTAAATAAAACAGCATACTACTACATACCTTTAATATCCTGAGGAGTGCCATTTATAGCACACCTGGAAAATCTTTACCTCAAAGACCAGTAACTACTTGAACAACTGAGTGTTTAATTTCATACCTCTGGTTCCACAGGTGGATAATGAGTGGAAGGTGCACTCAATTCTTTTTTCATGAGAATTTCTAAGGCTTCCCATTGCTTCGCATTCTCTTCCGTAAATATTTGAACCCAGAATGCTGAAAGACTCTCAATGTATGTGACACAAACCTATAGGGGAAGGGAAAGAAAGAAAGAACTACTATTAAAACTAAAAACATTCACCCAAAATTCAGCTCAAAGTCCAATCACCCTTATCCAAGCCTTCTCTTTCACTTAAAGCTTGCTGTACCTCTGCCAGCTTCTAAAGCCCATAATTTCCATAAAATTACTTCAATTGTTTCCCCAATGATGCTTCATGTTATATACTTTGATAAAATAATTAAAAAGACCCCAAATGACCACATTAATGCACTTTGTAATTGGTATATGCTACCACAAAGGATTGGCCAGAATCCATTACACTCAAAGACCTTCAACAGGTCAATTGACCATCACATGGTATCAGGGCAAGCTGTGTCAAAGCATTGTTAGAAAAAGCCACAGTGCTATTTGATTTGTAAACAATAGATCAGATGTTAAGCTGTAAGAGACAGGTTGCATACATCCACGTTGGCTATAAAAAAAAAAAGTTGGCTGTGGTTCACTACAAATTTTTAAAAGAATGTTTATATCATTGGCATATCTGAAACCGCTATAAAATGTTTGCATCAAACTAAATGATATATTCAGATCTGTCAATTCAAATAAATTTACTCAACATGAAACTTCATGCCAACACATACTGCACTATCATTCGATGCATCCTGTGACTGTTGGATGAGTGTATACCTATCTTCTGTGAAGTATACAGAAAATAGGAAAATATTCTCTTCCAGTTTTATATTTGCAGGCAGAAACCAGACAAAGTTACTGATGGAACAAGTCTAACAATGAACCTGCATAAGGTTAGAGATGAATCCGAGCAGCTAGTGTAGTCGGCCATTACTGGGGGTCATCAGCTTTAAATCATCATAATTTTATTGTCTACATGCAATTCTCAACTCTCATCTGTAGTGAAATTGAGGGTATCATGAGGTATTTCAGTTTACAACCATCCATGATAAAGGTTGGCAAAGAATTTAAAAGATTAAAGGTGATGGACCCCAATAATGTATGACTAAATCAGACCATCATTGACTGTTCAGATTCATATATACAAATAATCATTTAAATGCAGACTTGGAACCTGATCTACACAATTTTGTAAAACTTCAATTTGAATCTGACAAGTATTTCTTGAGATACCAGCAACTGAAGTTACATTTATGACTAAAAGTGAGCTTGTGGAAAGCAGGAGTTACATTACTTCATCACGTTAATAAGCAATGCTTAGTTTTCTTTTTTTTTAAATCTGTAACATTGACCCATGAAAGACAGGACCTCCCCACTAAAAATGTTTAGTTTGCAAAGTTTTTAAGGGGTTAGCAGGGATAGTGCTAAGGACTAGGTGGGGATTGCAAAGGACACCAGCTGCAATTAATAGCACGGAGTGTTTAACTACATGTTTAGACCCCTATCTGATCATACAGCCATTAACTGCAATATAATGGTCACAAATATTAGTGTGCTTTCCTCTTTCTGCTGCCCTTGATCTCAATGGGGTGTGCATAGTATGGGGACAGAGAAGAGAAGACTGGCTGACATTTTCCCACATTCCCCCAAATCCACCAAACGGAAAAGGATACTCATCATAACAGCACTAATGGTGTCAGAAACGAGGCCTACAGCCCCAAAAGGAGAGTTTCTACACTCCAGAAGATAACTAGAAAGCTCAAAGTTTAAGTAATTTCTTGCCCAAAGTTAAATTTTGGAACAGAAAATGTGAGGATTTTTGCTTTTTTGACCTCTTTGCAATTCTTGGGAAAATCTACTTTTTGATGTCTGGCAACCCCAGATTACTTCTGACCTCCCAACAAGTACTGTCCTCTTCCCCACCATCCTGAATCCACATACTAGATATGCAATTGTTCCAACTTTGAGCTTTCCTATAGTTGAAGGTATCTTGTTAAAAAAAGTTTTTTAAGCTCTGGTGAACTCAGATAACATTTGACCTGTGGTAATCTGGCATGACCTCTGATTTCCCCCCAAAACAAACTTCCTTATGTAAGGAATCAAAAAATGGATGAAAAAGCTAGGTCAAAGTTGTGTCTCAACCAATCTGGTGTTGAGTAAGAGGTGGCTCTGATCACATAAGTATATCATTCGTTTATACAGACTTACCTCCATCTCACGTTTTGTTGGTCTGGAAATCTGTAAATCTTTGACGGACACTTCTATACCCAAGTACTGCTTCAAGTTGCTCTTACTGGGACCCTTAGGTGAATCTTTCGGCACCTTTCCAGGTGGTGTGCCGTCTTCAGCTTTCACTGGTTTACAATTTGGTTGATGTTTAGGCCAATGGTCTAACTGACATTTACTTGAGCAGTATTTTGACTGACAAACAGAACACCTCTTGGTTCCTGAGGAGTTGTAAGGTAAGAATTGTTTAAGGGTGCACGATACGGACAAAAAACTGTTGTAATTAGGTAATCAAACACACATTGCTGCCAATTACATCTCCACAGCAACAGCTTTACTCAGAGATCACACATATTTAAAATAATGTAATTTTCTTGTTTATAACATATTACAAAGTGAAAAAAATGCACAGGTGGAACAAATCAGAGTGTGGACCAACAAAGGTTAAATATATGCAGATTTTTTTTCTGCAAACGGAATAAATTGTATAAGAATCTGGACATCATAGCTGTTGTAGCACATACTCTCTCTATTGCATTTAGTACTACTGATCATTATATACTCTTACATAAACTTAGATTTCTGTGGTATAGATAAATCTGGACAGATTGTGATGGTCTGATTTTAGTCGGCCATTACTGGGGTCCATTACCTTTAATCTTTAAATTTCCTTCCTTACCTGTTCCATGGATGGTTGTACACTGAAGTGTATCTTGATTTTCTAAACTTCACTGAATATGAGGATTTGAAATTCACACAGACAATAAATGAAGACAATTAAAGGCTGATGGACCCCACTAATGGCTGCCTACAGTCACTAAAACCAAGCGCTTATTGGATAAGTCTACACAAGGAACTTGTGAAGTACACTTTAAAAGATTTATGGCTACCCTGGTTGCCTCACTGAGAGGCTACAATTTACAACTCTAATTAAAACTGAATCTGGTTTAAGAGAATTTGGGGTACCACAAGAATTCATTTCCAGAGTACATTCACGAAATATGTTTTCTATGGGGAGTAAATGGAGCAAGCTGGGGTGTGTAATCAGGGCTCTAACTTGGGGATACTGAGTGGCTGTTGTTGTGTTTTGTCAGTGCAGTATGCAAAAACCAGAGCAGGTATTTACAATCCTTTGTGGCTCTCATAGTTGCAACACTGGTGAGGAGAAGGGGGACTTTTCTATGGCAATATTTTGACTCTTCTTGCATTAATTGACCAGATAAACGTTTTTGTTTTTTATAATATGATAATATCACCTTCAGACATTTTCCAAGGGTTAGTTAGTTAGACAATTACAGCCCAGTTTCCAACCTATTGGTTCAAGTCGAGCTGGCCACAGCTTTTTTTTCCAGTTGTGACATTTTCCAAGGGATTTTCATTGGACTTTGTGCATGTTGGTATTCTAGGGAATAGCTCTCAATGCCACTCAGCAAGCCTCATTGCCAGCTAAAGCTGGCCTATTCTAGTGAGTGTGACCGGACCATGGTGTAGTGTAAATGATACTAAAAAGCCTTTGGCTCAGGAAACAATGCAATCCTACCTGGCTTGCCACAGTTGATGCAGAGTTTCACATCTGCTGCTTTAGTTTGTTCCTTGATGACCTGCTTAGGGGGTGTTGTCTTTTTAGGTACTGTTACTTCCTCTGCTTTAACCGGAGTCAATTTTTCTTCTCTGCCTTTTTCTGGTTGAGGGCTCTCCTCCTTAGGAGGTTTGGATGGCTTCCTGGTGGGTTCTTCCCTTCTCTGTGGGGGGCTAGTTTCAAGGTGGGTTACATCTTCCAGGCTGGCTGATGTCTGGATTGGAAGAGACACTGGAACTGGGGCTAATAAGCTCAAAGGTGATCCAAGAAGACTTGGCTGCTGCAAGGCTAGACGAGCCATGAAAGTGTTGGCCACATTGATTTGAGCAGCTAGTTGCTGCAAAACTTGTTGCTGTTCCAAAAATCCAAGCTGCATCCCTGGTTGAGGAGCACCACCACGGTAGTCTCTATAATCAGCCTGTGGAGACACCTTTCCTTCTGACCTTGACGAATGACTTGAACCAGGACTTCTTTTTCCAAGGCCATCACTGTCATCTGAGCTTCCCTGAAGTTGACTACTGTTCACCTCTCTCTGACGATAACCTTCACCACTTCTCCTTCCACCTGAAGAACGGTGGCCCCCTCTGCCCCCACCTCTACCTCTAAAGGCACCTTTATCCCCCCTCTCTCTGCCCTTGTCCCCTTCATTGTCTTCATACTCTCTTGAGTTGCTCCTTCTAACATGGACCTTCAACTGGCCAAAAGAACTTTCTTCTATCTCTCTGTCCCCATCATCTTTTCTGTGCAGGTTTTTACTGTCTATATCTTTATAGTATGGACCATCTTCTTCTTCCTGGTAATCCTCTTGCTCATCACCATCATAAACCTCTTCTCCAGGGACCTGATACCCTCCATCGTCAGAGTGATGGTGATCCCTTCTGGTATCTTCATAGTAAGTCCCATTATTATTTACAAAATTCTGATGGTTCCTAAGATCAATGGAAGGCATATAGTATCGATAAAATTACCATCAAAATCCCCCAAAAGATTCCAAACATTCAGCTGGCAGAAAAATACCATGCTCATGCATGCTCAGCAGGGTTGCAGCTAGAAGGGTCTACAAGGAACAGGGACAGCCAACACTGGTTTTTTGCTGACTCAAACTAATGATACAATGAAGCTCTTCTGATCCTCTCTGATCCCACTTATATCATAACCAGCTAGGAATTAACCACCCAATTTCCTATGTACAATGGTATTTGCCTCCCACACTTTGATCTATCTGGCTAAACCTCAGCTCACAAGAGACATTATACACATGTGCTTCGGGGCAATATTAACATAAACTATGGATGACCAAATGGGCGGATGGATGGGTAACCAAATTGACAAACCTACGCATGAATAAAGTAAATACATAAATCATGCAATCCCAAATAACAAAATGCATGGGAACATTTTCTATAACCAAAACAAAGATGCAAACATCAAGAAAAAAACATTTAAGGCAATTATTTTCTCAGAATGTGCCTGTTTTGTACAGGCTGTGAGAAGGGCTAGAAGAAACAGGTTCTGAGAATTGAAAATGAATGACATGAGATTTGTTTCTCCCCCTCTCCTTTTCAGAAGGAGTATTCAATCCCCCTCCCCCATTTCATTTCCACAAAAATAAAAGAATGCCAGTGTCTTGGCATTCTATTTGAAAAGAGGGTACCTTTTCAGCAATGTTTGAACTTGGCTTTTAAAAATCGTCAGGTTAGGTTAAAATAAATGAAGTTTTAGGTCCCACTTTCCAACCAACTGGGTCAAATCAAGCCGGCCGCGACCTTTTTTCCAGTTGTCGCTGGAAAACTTTTCAGACTGCACCACATACTGGGCTTAAAGCAAGTTTTGCCCCCCCCCCCCTTCCTCAATCCACCAGCAACTTAAGGCTTGGTTCTTGAGATTGGTGAGCCATGTATTGCGTCCTTTTGGGACACAGCTTGTTCTGCAAGCAGAACCCCTTTGGGAATAAACATTTGGTTTTGATAAACCGTTCTTTGCTAGAGAGTCAGGAGGACATAAAGAGCAGTATACTTGTTTTAATACTTACCGTAAGAATATCAGAATGTTGTGCTTTTATAAATTGGCAGCTAATAGACAACATTTCCATTTCAGAAGAAATGGTTGGCAACTGCACTCAAATGATCTGTATGGGTTTATTACTTACTGTGCATTAATCCTCTTATGAGGGGGTTCTTTCTCCGCAATCCTGACTGTAAGGAAGAGACCACTTCCAATTTTATAGCCATTGAGTTGTTGTATTGCCCGAGTTGCATCTTTCGCACTGTTCATTTTTACAAAACTGAAATCAAGAAATTATACACACAGTTACAAGTGACATTTAGAAATAACGATGAAAAAATGTCTCAAAATCTGACTCCAGTGCAGTGTTTACCTAAAGGGGGAGGAGAAGTGCTGGATTCCTGAAGCTATTTTCATAATCTGTCCCAGAATAAAACGCAAAAGAGGAATATTGCAGCTTTCTAATTTTTGAAAACAAAATAAATACAGCCCAATACAGTCCAAATCTTTTAACTTTTGCCATAACTATCTGATATGAAACTTGATTAATCATGCTAATTATAAGCATTATAAAGTGATATTACCATTCAACACTTGCATTAACTTATAGATATCAACTCAATGAGCCCCTTGAACAGTAAAAACCATTGTATATCAGGGTTGTAGCCAGCCAAGTCTGAGCGTCGGGTAATTCTCTAACCTGGGAAAGGCACCTCACCCCACCCCATGGCAACTTCCCCCATTTTTCAGCCATTCATTTTCACCTCATTTCACTCTACTGAGTGAATTTGGGGCTTGTTTTAGGTCTCATTAGGCATATTTAGGGTGGGTGGGGAGAGGTGTATTTTCCTGAAGTGTTGGGTGTCACGGCCCATCATCACCCACTGAAGCTGCATCCCTTTTAGTACATTATTAACTCGGCTAGTTAGTTAGACGCGATTTAATGACACATCAACATAAATGTGTTATGTAGTTTCTGTCAAATTGATAAAAAGTTTGAAGTTTAATTTATTTTCTAGAATGGTTCGAGTGCAAGTTTAGTTTCCTTCTAGTCCCCTCTTACGACAGGGGGAAAATACAGTGGGCATATTCTACAACTCCCATGCCTCAGAGACAATCAATACACAATTATGATATGACATGCTATGTATGAAGAGTCACGGACAATTTGTGTTTGAAACGTTGCTTTGTTATTGAAGTGGCTAATAAATCTTCTTTTCATAAAAAAAAAAAAAAATCAAGAAACAAATTCATCTTTAAGGGAAATCCATTCAAAACTTTACTTGAATAGAGAGCCAATTAACCATTGTTGGTCCATTTAAACATGACTGTGGATCATGAAAAACACAGTCACTTCTGAACTAACTTTTACAGAAAATTCACACTCCTGGTACAGGCAATCTTAACGTGTTTGAAACCATTGATTTAGAGATACAGCTCCACATGAGTTTCAATAGAGGGCAGCAAAGCAGCCATAATTTCAAGAAATACGGTTTTTATGAACATAAATTCATACTCCAGCTCATCAACAATTTGTTATACTGAACTATCACTAAAAATTCAAATGATCCAACTCCAAAAGTACACTTTTCCATTGACCAATTTCCAAATGGCAATTACAAGGAATTATGGGATAGCATATTGGTGTGCTTGGTTTTTAGCCATGATAAATGACAATGACAAAAACGACACCCATCAAATATCCATCCCACAAACCTTTGCAATTGCTACTTTGGGGTCCATGTAAGAAATGTGCAAAACTCACCCAAATGTGAAAGGAAGGTGTTCCTTTTTTGATATGCATATCCTTGCTTCTTTAACGAGGCCAACAGAGGCAAAAAGTCTTGTAAACCCATCCTGATTGTGTTCAAAAGGGAGAAAGATTACTATGTGGTTAGTCGGTGAGTCAGATTTCATTTCATTTCATTTATTTGTTTTATCACAACAGTAAATAAACAAGATAGTAGGTAAGCACATAAGGTACTTTTATGGCAGAGTTCCTAACCCATTGGTTTAAGTCAGGCTGTTCATGACTTTTTTTCCCTACTCCATTATGCTGAGCACCAAGCAAAATGGCAGTAGGTTCCTTTTTCAAAGTCTTTGGTATGGCTATGCCAGGAGTTGAATCCAATCCAGACCTTACAGCTGCAAGTCTGATACTTTAACCACTAAACCATGCAGTCAGTCATGCGCAATACAGTACCAGGCATATAAGATGACTTAATATAACCAAAAACAACAATTGCATTCAACATTTGTCATCCAGTGTCATACTTTCTTTGCTGGAAGAGAGAAAGATTCTTTGAAATTCTTCTGTTTTCTCAGCTGATGCAAGTTCAGTAACACACTTCCCTGTACAGACTAGTGTAGACATGGAGATCTGCAGGCAGAGTGGTTGCAAAGGCACATTTGACCATGTGACCCAGCTGAAGTGCCAAAATTCTTAACTATAGAAATTAAATTTAACATATTCAAAAGTGTAGAAGAACTGCAAAAAGTTTAACTCTCTTGTTTCCATTGTAGCCAGAGGTATTGAAGCTTGCATGTCTTTACGTTATTACACGGAGGTTGAAAATGCGAGCAGCTACGTGAAAATTCCACCACAGCAATGAGAAAGGCCATAATTTCTCCTTGGTCATGTGGTCAACAGCCTACAGATTGTTTTCAGGCATGTTATTGAAACTGTTATTCCAGCCCTTGAGAGCTAAAATTTTGCCACATTGAATGCAAGCACAGCAGGGTTAATCAAAATTGTTCATACTGAACATCTGTGTCTGCAAGAAGAAACAGAGCTGCCAGAAACAGAGCTGCCAATTATACAGAGACACTAAGCCAGGCCAGTGAATAACCCTCACTGACCTGGCTTAGTGTCTCTGCTTAATTAATAGACAGGAAAAAGACAGCTTTTCTGTCCTAAATGTTAGCAGACACCTTGATTTATACTTACATTTGACATTTCTTTTGGTATGCCTGACACATATAACTCTGAACCAGTTGGAGCAGTGTTATCTCTATTTCGTCCATGGAAACTATGGGAAAAAGTCAAAGAATCAAAATTTTGATAAGTTGAACATGTATGCAAACTGCTTAACTTTTATGAACTTAAAGTAAGCCTGAACTGAGCACACTTTCAAATAAAAACAATATTCATTTAAAAAAAAACCATGCCATGTCACTGTGTTTTATATTACTCGTTGTTCAATTCAAATGATGATCACTAGGCCAACACGTCTAAGAGCTTGTGCTTGGCTCAGTTAACAACTTTTAGGAACAAATATTCACCAGCTACTGTAAGTACTTGCAAATGCATGACCAATATTCCCAATAATGGTAAATGCCGAAAATTTGATGGAAATAATAGTACCATGATGACATGGTCATGGGTGAAGATTGGTGATATTCACACGTTGACTAGAAGTTGTACAGTGCAGAAAAGATGCAGTGATTGCTTGTTCCCCCATGGACTCACTCTTCCCCAGAGCTCCCAACATTTCAGAATTCCAACCAGAATGCAAAACTGCATTGAGGTTTCGATGATACACAAATGTTCCATTTCAAATAATCCCATCATGTAGAATTATCTTCTCATTCAAATGTTATACTAACATGTTCAAAAAATAATTTTGTTATCCCACATGACCTTTGTCCCCGCCACCAAAAATAGGGATCATCTTCTTACCATAAGCATTCACAAACCACACGTTAAATCTATATAAGTCTCCCACTTTAAGATGTGTTAACACCTATTAAACAAGGCTGTCATTCACATTTTGACCACCAGTGACCCTACAAAACCTTTAACCTCTACATATTGCAATTTCAAAAGGCTTCCAGCTGACTTCAAGAAATGAAAAATCGGAATCATACAAACCTTCTTTCAAAGTGGACCCCTCTCATGCTAGGGCAACCCTAAAAAACCATGGTACAATAAAGAAATGACATAATGATGGTTTTGATGGTTTTGTATAATTACCTGCAAAAAGTCTTGAGAGTTCACAACACTCTAAATTAAGGACCCTCTCCCCATTCTTTCCAGCTGAAAGGTTTAATAATACTTTTAAGACTTTGATGAGGGTTAGATTTCAGTGCAGAGGTTTGAACCAACCCCATAAATACTGCAGAGTCGAGACATTATTTTGCAATGACACTTCGTAACACTAATACATATGGGAGAACTTTTGAACAGCTTCTCGTAACACTGTATGGGAGAGTTTGTAAGTTTTCACCTGCTGCAGATACCACCCTGCTACCAAAATATGCTGCTGCATGCTTTATATCATGTTTTAGAACAAATAAAATATTGGTAGGAAAGCTAAATTTCCCAGTAGGCTAGCCTAAGGATATTACACAGAAACATACATGTGTAGAATAGGTTCAAAATGTACATATAGCCTATGCTATACATTAGGCAATGGCAAAAGTGCCAAGACATTAGACATGATGAAGAAAATTACATAGCAGGGAAAAACTTTACCCCTAAAGCTCACAAAAGTACTGCAGATTGTTGTATAAGGGTTTTTTACCAATGCCTTTTAAATATTTTTGATGTTCTTGGCCAAGTGGATTTTTGTTGATCCTCTTCAGTACTCGAACCTGCTTTGTGAAAATGTAGCGTCGGCTAGGCCTACGTTAAGCCTAGGCAGAAAGGACTAGCCCACTTGCTCAATCGAACCATACAATTTTGGCCTTAACTTTTCAGTTTAGGGAGCTAGACACTTTGAGATTTCAACAAAGATCCTTAACGTGTGAAAAGAGCAATTTTTGGAGGATATTCGTAATTGCAAAATCGAGGGTGGAAATGGTAATTACTCCACCTAAATCAAGATACTTGGCATCTCTGTAGGGACCATCTCCTAACTTTAACCCATTCACATTCCAAATATGAAATCTATCCAAGTTCCCTATCTTGAGATACTGTTAACGGGCCCCTGGTGACAACACATGACTTTTGACCTTTAACAAAACCATTAGGGACCATCCTCTGACTAAAATGCATCCACAAACCAAATATGAAATCTATTAAGTTTCCTCCCTTGAAATATTGTGTTGACAAGATTTTTTGACTTTGACCCCCAGTGACCTCAGATGACCTTTGACCTCCACCAATATCAATATGAACCATCTTCTGACAATAACACATCCACATACCAAATATGAAATCTATCCAAGTTCCCTACCTTGAAATATCGTGCTAACAAGATTTTCAGACTTTGACCCCTGGTGACCCCAGATGACCTTTGACCTTCACCAAAACCAATAGGGACCATCCTCTGATTATAATGCATATCCAAACCAAATATGAAATCTATCCAAGTTCCCTCCCTTGAGATATTGTGTTGACAAGATTTTCAGAATTTGACCCCCAGTGACCCCAAATGACCTTTGACCTTTAACAAAACTAATAGGGACCATCCTCTGACTAAAATGCATCCACAAATCAAATATGAAATCTTTTCAAGTTTCCTCCCTTGAGATATTGTGTTGACAAGATTTTCAGACTTTGACCCCCGGTGACCCCAGATGACCTTTGACCACCACCGAAAACAATAGCGACCATCTTCTGACTATAACACATCCACATACCAAATATGAAATCTATCCATGTTCCCCATCTTGAAATATCGTGCTAATAAGATTTTCAGACTTTGGCCCTGGTGACCCCAGATGACCTTTGACCTCCACAAAAATCAATAGGGACCATTTTCTGACCATAACGCATCCACATACCACATATGAAATCTATCCAAGTTTCCTATCTTGAGATATTGTGCTAACAAGATTTTCAGACTTTGACCCCCGGTGACCCCAGATGACCTTTGACCTCCATCAAAAACAATAGGGACTATCTCCTGACCATAAGGCATCCACATACCACCTATGAAATCTATCCAAGTTTCCTAACTTGAGATATCGTGCTAACGATATTTTCAGAAATTGACCCCTGGTGACCCCAGATGACCTTTGACCTCCGCCAAAAACAGTAGGGTTCTTCCTCTCAATATGGCGCATCCATGTATCAAGTTTGAAAACTGTCAGACATTCCTATCTTGAGATATCGTGCTAACAAGCAAAGTGTCACAAACACACACACACACACAGGGCATACCCGTATTCAATGCCTTACGGGGTACACAGAACTGTTCCCCATAAGGAAATGGTCGGAATTCCCCTTTAGCCGCTTATGTCACGCGGAACGTGAATGCCGCGAGCGAGGGCGGGCTCTTGCATATCACGTGACAGAGCTCATTGCAGTGTCCGAATTTTCGGGTAGCTACGCCAGTTACGAGCTCCGCGTGAGCGAGGAAAGACATGTGAGGCCTCAGCTCTCGTGAGCTGCTTGTACTCGGCAAGGTATCGTTTACAAGCTCACATACACACATACATACACACGCGATCATGATTGCATAAGTTTCTCTTATCATCGAAACCAAAATGGGGTAACCAGTTTTGGTAGCAAAGGACACCGCAAGCCCGAAGCCAACTAGAGCAGCAACTGCTGCAGTTGCTCAATCCTTCTTTATGTAATGACCAGTCCAGTCTTTTTATTTATTTTGAACACAATCATGGTTTTACTTTATACACCTTTGTGCTATCCATGAGGTAACACTTTGCACCTAGCAGTTGAGCAGAGTTAGATGTAGGTAGTGTTGCTTGGTATAGGACAAGTAAAGTCACCCTAAACTTTGCAGTAACAGCTAAATTTTACAATTTTCTCCTTATCTGACTCACCAAAGCATCTGTCAAAATATTTTGGGACGTACAGATAAACCAAGCACATACTCTTAGTATATTTGATTTGATTTAATTTCACAAATGAGGAAACAATCATATAATAGGATGGTCTACCACTGCTACACTAATTCAAGTGTGGTGCCTGCAATTCCTCTTTAAACACAAATTATTGCAGCTTCAGGACTATTTTTTTTTAAAGCAAATCAATGCTTCACTTTCATTTGGTCACTGATGGCTTAATAAGATCAGTAATTCATTAATATTAATATTTTAATTGCCTTTTACTGATTCAGCTCTTTGGTAGGACTGAGAGAACTGGGAGGGGGGGCAGGGATGATGATTGGGGATGATGAGTATGGGAGTGGTTGGCCCCCTTAATGATGACTAAATGGTTCTTTGAGTCATCACACAAATCTAAACTTGCCACAAGTAGAATTCATGTAACAGCTGTAAGCAAATACCATCTTGCTCTCTCACAACTGTATTCCCTCCAAGACTCCCTCAGGAGGTCCAATGACTGGGTTGCGACTCAGTGCTGTTCCCCGAAATGTAGTCATCTCGAGAGGAGTTTGGAAACTCCTACTACTGATCCTATAAGCTTACTTTGAAGGTATGTGCACAAGAATTATCAAAGAACACAGGTGACAAACACTTCCCTGTTGTAAGAACTTCAAAGTAACAATATAGCTAACAATGCACAGTGAGTGCAAGCTCATTACGACAACAAATCAACAAATAAAACATCAGTAACGTGATATCACTTACTCTGTGGTAAGTTCCACCACTGATGGTCGGCCATAACTATTGAAGACTGGGGAACTGTAATCTTCCTTCATTGGATCCCAGCCATCCAGGTCATCCTCTCCGCTTCTTCTTCGTGACCTTGAAAGAAAGGATAACAATTCTTACAGTCACTATTACATTACTGGATTACAAGCACTTTTGGCTGCTAAAGATACATGTATACAGGGTTATAGCTAGAGGATTCTGAGCAGCGGCTGCTGCAAGTGCGAATAAGCCATTGCTAGTTGTTCCACCCTCCCAACCATCATAGCACTGTTTAAGCTACCAATATTAGTGATGGCTTGGGACTTGGTGAATGCCTTCTTTTTTATTCCAAATCACCAGGTGAAAGTGGCGACTATTTTGCATTACAATAAAATATATACTTCCATTAGTTTCAAGGCACTTCCTACGGGATTTCCACTGAATTTTGTGCCAGCTGCTAGCCTATTGATTTGCTTCTCTGGCCAGTCAGCAAGTCTCAGCACCAGCTACAGCCATATACATGTACAGTATGTCCCCAGGTAGCATGGCTAGAACCCTAGATACACACACATTTTAAACTCTGTCCCTCCAATTCACAACAAGTCAAGGCTGGACAAAGATGTATTGCTTAAGGGTTAGTTTTAGAACTGATTTGGGTACCATACACCCATTTTCATTACCCAGTCAGGCAATGGATACTCACAGCTTGAGACCAACTCGAAGCTATCCATATGACAGAAACCTGTGCGGTATGGGAGATGCAGAGAGACCATAGTAAACTGATTTCATAACCCTGCTCCCCAATTTTCTGAACAGATAGGTACAGTACACAGTTTGGTCTTTTTAGGGTTCCTGTAAGTTCTCTCAGGTATTTGGGTACATTAGGCAAAATAAACCAGAAAGCCAAAAGGCTTAGTGATTCCTTGCCATCAAATACCTTACATGCTTTCAAATTGACAGTGCTTGATAGATTTTTCTTTACATTTTAGGCACAGGATTTTCGCAATTTTACCCCTGGTGACCTCAAATGACCTTTGACCTCTACCAAAAACAATAGGCTTCTTTCTCTCAACATGACAAATCTATATACCAAATATGAAAAGTATCTGTTACTCTTATCTGGAGATATTGTGTTTACAAGCCATTTTCGAAGTTTTGGCAATTTTACCGCTGGTGACCTCAAATGACCTTTGACCTCTACCGAAAGTAATAGGCTTCTTTCCCTCAACATGAAAAATCTATACACCAAGTATGAAAATTGTCCGGCAATCCTATCTGAAGATATCATGTTTACAAGCCATTTTCGGTGTTTTCACATTTTTACCGCTGATGACCTCAAATGACCTTTGACCTCAGCCAAAAACAATATACTTCTTCCTCTCAACATGACAAACCTATATACCAAGCATGAGAAGTGTCGGTCACTCCTATCTGAAGAAATCATGTTTAAAAGCCATTTTCGGGATTTTCCCAATTTTACCGCTGGTGACCTCAAATGAACTTTGAATTCTACCAAAAGCAATAGGCTTCTTTCTCTCGACATGACAAATCTATATACCAAATATGAAGAGTATCTGTCACTCCTTTTTGAAGATATCGTGTTTACAAGCCATTTTCAGTGTTTTCGCAATTTTACCGCTGATGACCTCAAATGACCTTTGACCTCTACCACAAACGATAGGGTTCTTCCTCTCAACATGACAAATCTATATACCAAGTATGAAAGTTGTAGGGCAATCCTATCTGAAGATATCGTGTTTACAAGCCATTTTCGGCATTTTCGCAATTTTACCACGGGTGACCTCAAATGACCTTTGACCTCTACCAAAAACAATAGGGTTCTTCTTCTCAACATGAAAAATCTATATACCAAGTATGAAAAGTGTCGGTCACTTCTAACTGAAGATATCATGTTTACAAGCCATTTTTGAAGTTTTCGCAATTTTACTGCTATTGACCTCAAATGACCTTTGACCTCTACCAAAAACAATAGGCTTCCCTCTCTCAACACGAAAAATCTATATACCAAATATGAAGAGTGTTGGTCTCTCCTAACTGAAGATATCATGTTTACAAGCCATTTTCAGTGTTTTCGCAATTTTACCGCTGGTGACCTCAAATGACCTTTGACCTCTACCAAAAACAATAGGGTTCTTCCTCTCAACATGACAAATCTAAATACCAAGTATGAAAATTGTCGGGCAATCCTATCTGAAGATATCGTGTTTACAAGCCATTTTCGGTGTTTTCGCAATTTTACCGCTGGTGACCTCAAATGACCTTTGACCTCTACCAAAAACAATAGGGTTCTTCTTCTCAACATGACAAATCTATATACCAAGTATGAAAAGTGTCGGTCACTCCTATCTGAAGATATCGTGTTTACAAGCTATTTTTGAAATTGTCGCAATTTTACCGCTGGTGACCTCAAATGACCTTTGACCTCTACCAAAAACAATAGGGTTCTTCCTCTCAACATGATAAATCTACATTCCAAATATGAAAAGTGTCGGACATTCCTATCTTAAGATATCATGTTTACAAGCAAGTGTCACAAACACACACACACACACACACGACATCACCATCGCATAGATTCCTTGCCTGCCTACGGCAAGGAATCAATTAACACTGGCCTAAGAATACTGTTACAATGCTTTTGAGCAATAAAACCTCATCTAACTACAGTTCTTTCTATAGATCTATTTCCAAATAGCAATTACAAAGGATTGTGGGATAGAGTTTGTGTTTGTCATTTTTGTCAATGGCATTTTACTGTGGTGAAAATTGACGTACACCCAAAACTCTATCCCACAATTCATTGTAATTGCTATTTGGAAATAGGTCTATGACAAAGGCCTTCTTGGATTATTCAATATGAATGTTACTTTCATTGAACAGGGCTCAAAATTGGGCAAAAAATCAGTTGTCCTATGGGCAAGTGGTCTGAAAACTTTTCTTTCCAAGTTTAGGTTTCCCCACCATAACATAATATTGACTAAAGAAAAGGTTTCAATTACTATTGTGCAAACTCCATCTATGGTCGAATGGTTTAGTTAACAAAGGGAGTTTCAGAACTGTTCATTTTAACAGAACCCTGCTGTGGAAGTCTGCTTTTAGGCAATATGTTTTAACATCAAGCAGGCTTACATGAATCATGTAGACAGGTAAAGGTGTGAGCATTTGTCCCATGGACAACTAGGAAATAAAGATTGGTGTTCACTGCAAAACTTTATTGCCTGGGAAATGTGGACAACTGCTTGTAAAAGAGTTTGGTGATTTGCTTTGGTGGATACGTACACGCGCACATCCACCAAATCGTCAGGATAAACAAACCAATTCTGCACCTAAAACACAGATTCCAAAATTTGAATTTGAATGAACTTTTTGTGAAATAATTCTTTCTTAATCCATGCAAAACTTATGGAGAGATCTCAAATGTGTTTTCCTGCAGTGGGTTGTGTCTTGATTGCCTTTTTGGTGTAAAACTTTGCATATTAATCAGCTGCAAAGAAGGACTGGAATACTTATTTTTGTTCAAGCTGGCTTGACAGAGAGTGTTGTATGCATGCCTCACGAAAACAAGGGGAAGCTGTACACTCATATGCTGCGCTTGGTTTGTGTATCCCAGGCTCTGCTCCACAACTGCATTCAGCAACGGATTACCAAACTAGCTTATTTCAAGCCCTGAATTGTGTTTGCAAATCATGAAAGGCATTTCAGAGGAATACAAATGAGCATAAATAGAGATAGTCATACATATTGATAGGACTAACCTGGACATATCTGCTTTCGAGGTTTCTTTGGTGTTGTCCTTCAAAACTCCTTTGTTTTGATGAGCTTTTCCTCCTCTTCTCTTATTTTGACTGTCTTTTCCAGTTTTCTCACTATCCTTCCTATCAGTTCTCTTCTCTGTTTGCTTCTGTCTGTTGCCTGGTGACTTCAGGGACTCTATTTGTTCTGACGCCGTTTCTACAGATCTTGAATGTAAAATGGAATAAAATAAATAAGGCACCATGTCCAAATGGCCAAGCTGAAGCTTACACAGCCAAGATGCAGCAGTTGCAGCAATGCCCTGTTAGTTACTATACAGGTCTTGCACCGGCATTACTTGCTATTTTTCCATCCAGGCATCCAAATACAACAATTGCTACTAAGGTGTAGGTGTTGTAGTGCGCGCGTATTGATAACACATATAATGCGTCTGATCAGTTCCATCCAGTACCCCAATTTGAAACTTGCTGACTTCATATGCATAATCTCTATAGCCATCATAATACTGATACTGTAGCAGACAAACTTACTATTGTTGTTTGCAGCCACAAACCTTGGCTGAAGAAGCTGCAGATCAGCCGAGACAGCTTTAGCCTACAGTTTTGACATGATCTGAAGTGTGATGTCAAAAGTCCTCAGGAGGCAATCAGAAAAGGCAATTACTGTTTCAGCAGCTCAATTTTTACCTTACCCTAAAAATTCAAGTTTTCTTAGAGCAGGGTCATTAATCTAACTTGCAGTTATTGCAAAGTTTTTTCTGTAATTTCCTATGCCCAACTGCCCATACTGGAGGGTTAGATCAATGACTCTCATCTTTGCAGTACAGAAATACCATGAAAACTTCTCTCCTACTATGCCACACAACCGACTGCGTGGTCAAGTGGTCAGAGCATCAGACTTGCCTAGTTTCCAACCAAGTCAAGCCAGCCATGGCATTTTTCCAGTTGTGGCTCACTGGCTTACAGTACGTTCCCTAATCCTTTGCTTAAGCTGAGCACCAAGCACAATGACAGTAGGTTCCATTTTAAAAGTTTTCAGTATGACCCGGCCAGGACTCGAACTCCAAATCTCCCAACTGCAAGTCTGATGTTTTAACCACTTTGACCATGCAGTTGGTCATAATACAGGTGGATTATAAGCAAACTCATACTGTACAAACCATTATGACCACAAGCCAACAGCAGGCTTTAAGAGGCACAATTTAAGGTTAAATTTACACTAAAATACTTCCATCTTCTTACAAATATGTAATTCAAACAGGCTATTCAGAGTAAGTGAACAGAGAGTCAGGGTCAGGGCAAGATTTGAGAAAGAGTATGTTGTACTTGTGAAAGAGCACCTACTCACTTAGCCAACATACTGACCTGGAAATACTGTAGTGAACACAATGATAGACCACTGGAGATAAGTTGATAACATAAAATTTTGTTAGTATTAAAAACAACAGTTACAAGAGTTCACTATAACATAGACACAGGTGAAATACATGTGGCAAAGTGGTAAAAGGAGCACATTTTTGAAGCCCTGAGGATTTTAGGGACTAATGGCTTTTTGTGTAGGGAGTCTTTGAAGGCCTCATCCTCCCATCCCAAACAATTGCAATTCTCGTAACCTTCTAACTTAAGCCTCTCCCATGACTGTATAAAACTCATACTCATCCAGACACAATCTCAGTCTTTTGCTTCAGGGCGAGTATTCAAGACCCCAATGTGTAATCAAAACACTCTACAGTAAAAAGAGTACTGTAAGTAAAATACAAGGTGTAAAATATGTGCTACATTTTTTAACTTACATTTTTTGGAACTTGCTGTCAATTAAAGAGCTGTTGCAACTGAATTGTAGTTTGGAATGAGATTTGACGGCATTTACAATGACCAGCAGGGCACAAAATATGAACTGAGTTTTGACGCCAAAGTATCACAGAACTGTTGTGATTGCACCAGCACCGGAAGAATGGCAACATAAAATTTTATACTTAATTAAAAAGTTTCAGGAGAGTGTTGCAAGCAACCACTAAATTAATAGCCAAAGTTATTTTTTTTTTTACTACTGTATTCAAAATTAAAAGCAAGGGATACACGAATTTTTCAGCAAGCAGCAAGTTCGCCACAGGTAGACTAGTCGAAAAACACATTGTCTCTGGATGTTATAAGAAGTTTGTACTGTACATGCAGTGACATGTCTGGCAAAAGACTGATATCATGGTCTCATGAAGTAGGGTTCGACTGATTATGCTATAATCGGTAATACCCGATAATTGATTATACCCGATAATCGATTACTTAATTTAACAATCGGTCCAATGCCAATTACCGATTATTAGAAAGAGGGAAGTTACATGTTTGTCTCTTTATTATGCGTCCCTTGCTTCGTGCACATCGTATTACCATAACCAGTCCAGGGTGGAAACTATTGGGAATAGTTTTGTTCGTTTCACGAACGAGATATCTTTTTGTAGGCGTAATATTTTCACTTCAAAAGTGGAGATACAAATCAACAGTTAATATAGTAGAATTGTTTGAAGGCGATGTCACATTCCCTATGATAATTTAGTTCTAAGGCCAACATCATGCTCTGTCTAGTTTTAATCCCCCTAACCATGTCAGAACATTTGCATTCTTTTACTGTGCTGCGTTGTAGTTGCGTTGCGTTAATGTACTGTAGCTACTGTCCCGTTTTAACGAACCCCATGTAGAACAATCATGATAATCTTTGCAGTTCTGTGCAGCAAAACAGTTGCACCCCATTAACGTATCTTATTGTTCCTTTCGGATATTAATACCCCCGTCTATTTTTAGCAGTTCTTGTCCAAAACTTACGTATTGTTTAAAAAAAATCTGCAACTGAAATGCACATAAGTCAGATCCCCGAAAAATCCACGTGCGCAGAGATTTGTGATGCCGTTTCATGGTGAATTTAGCACGGGGCTCGCCCGGCTTCGCTAGTCGGCTATACAAGCATGAGAAGTGCTATCGTCGTAACACAAACTCAACGGGAAAACTTGTCTCGAGACCGAGGATTTTCACCCACTTAAATCAATTGGGGGAAGGCGCGAGTTGTGATTGGCTGGCTAGAATCAACGCAATTGAACCAATCACCATACAGGGGCCAATTTAAATTTAGCGACGGATTGTGTGCATATGATGTCACTGAGCAAAACATGATGCCTTGTTTGGGGGTAAAAACGGACACGCATGTAAGTCTAGTGGGTGCGTGGGCCAAGAAGTTTGCTGCACAAGACCATGTGCATCACTGTTTTCGTTTGCAATGACGTCATATGACAACATTGCAGAAGTCCCACTGTATATAATAGGTACGTTCGATTTAGCGGCTCCAGCCGGCTCGACTGGTTCAGCCAGCGATCGATCTTTCCGAAAAGTGATTTTAACGTCATCAAAACATCACAACTTGAGCCGGCCAAAACGATCAGCCCTCCGAGGTGGTCTAGTTGAGCCGGTGACTTATTTTACATCACATTTCGTGCAGTCAAGAAACTGGTTGAGCCAGCTGAGCCAGCAAGAGCCGCCAAATCGAACGCACCTACTATTACGGAAGGAATGCTGGGAATGGCTAATTTATGCAAGATAATAACCACAGGACTTCACAAGATTCTAGGTGCTATTAAGTGTACAAAACGTGCACAGATACGCTTGCAAAGCTTGGGGATTTGAAAAAAGGCAAAACACTGCAGCTAGATAGTCTGTACTATGTGTTTTGTGCAGAACAGTTTGTACAGCAACTTACGTGGCGCTTTCTGCGGGACAGCAAGGAACACACCTTGAATGCAATTCTAAATCGAATTCCAGGTAACACTACCGGGTTTTAGCAAAAAATATCAAACAATCATTCCCATGGCAGGGGTAAAATTCATACGTTTGTGATTATCAGTGTATCCCGTTTTGGCCGGAGGTTAAAGGATTGAGTATTTACAGGAATTTTAACGAAACTAAGAGCAAGTTTTAAGTACATTTAGCCCCCTTTTCCAGTTTACAAATAATCGGTGGTAATGATCGGTTGAATGCCAGAATTTTACCCATGCCGATTACTTAACAGATGACCGGTCGAACACTATCATACAGACCGCACACACATACAGTAGGACAATTTACACTGACAAAAACTCAAATGTTCATAGTGAAGCTTCTGCAGATGCCGCAAAGGGTCTTAAGAGTCGCAAGTTGAAACAAGCGCTGCAGGGAAGGTACGTATCTATACTTATGGCAGAATGAAATTTAAGGAATTGCATAGTTTAGTTTGTGTCAGTGTCTAAAAGTTAGGTTTGACATTCTCGACCAACCAGCCAGTTATTCAGGTGTGTGTAAAGATTACTTGTTATTTATGATGGGTGTCTTTTCCATGCAGAAAGTGCAGAGAGAAGACTGCAGAGCTCTCCTGGAGTGATGAAATAAAAAAGTTACGACATGTTCCAATGTACAACACTCACTAGGAAAATAATTCTAGTTTTACCAGCCATTTGTGATAATTTTCTTTGTTTGATTATTGGCAACCATAACTCAATAGCCAGGTGAAGCTAATACTGTGTGACAACTGCTCATCATCAATGTACTGTACAGTAGACCTTCTTGCCTCTATCTAGCAAGACCACTGTTTATAAAAGGTTTATGACCATTACAACCAATAAGAAAGGGAACATCTTTAAGTCAAGATTCTTCAGATCCTTGATTGAGGTTATGGTTACCTCAACTTTGCATCTAGAAGTATGTCAAAATCTTAAATAAAATTGGAACTTGACTGTGTATTATTAATACCAATTATCATAATTTGTATCACCCTACCCATCAGAGTGTTGGGGGAATGGTGATGAGGTTCCGGCCCACTTCCTCTTGGACTGCTGGTCCTGTGGCATCCTCAGGGAGAAAAATTGTACAGTCACTGAATCACTGGCAAAATAAAAGGCAACATCAAGAACAGCATGAAGTAAACTGAAATGTGAGTGAGATGACAAAACAAAGCATCCCAAGTGTAAACTGTTATTAAATGTTGACATACCCTCTGCAACTTTGCTGGTCCTGTAAAGCTTCTGTAGGAGCTATGATTATGAGTTACACATCTTAATGGTGGCACTGTTACAATATGTATCCAACAACAAGTAATGTTATTTCACTGAATATGAAAACAATGAAGTTATTAGTGAGGTTAAAAATATGCATACATATAAAAATACAACAAATTAAAAAAGAATTTATATCTGAATTAAAAAAGAGCACATTTTGCGACACTACAGTAAGTAACGGCAATCAACTCTCCAGTCTTGAAACAACTTGGCTCTTGAGATAGCTCTCCAACAGGATTTAGGTCAAGTGTTTCCACATTTGTGGAAATGAATTTCTAGAAATGCACAGATCAATTTCCTGCAATCTCTGACCATTTCTTGTGATGAGTTGATGGTTTTAGACCCTATTAATGTGCCTCTTCAGATAAATGTCTATTAGGGAAACAAAAATTTTTTCTAATGTTTTCTTCAATATTAATTTCCAGAGTTGTGAGACATGTCAATGTGTGGAAAATTTGATGTTGCCAATAGAAGATTCAACCCTGCACGCTGTCAATGCCTTCTATACAGCTATCATGCATTTCACAATGCATGACATTACAACTGTATTGTTTCCACATTATTAACATACTGCTGAATAAAGTTCCGAGACAAACGATATGTCTTGAAAGTTTATTCAGCAGTATGTTGAAAATAATGCATGCAAACTGCAGTACCATATATTCTTAATATAATATGTGTTTGATGTGTGCATGGGCTAACTTAAAGCAATGGAATTCCTTTGGGTAGGCCCCACATACATACAGCAGGACTAAGTGTGAAGAGCAGGGATGTAGTCACAAGGGCTGGGAGAGACTCTAATCAGGTTTGCCAGCTTTTCCTTAGTCCAAAAGCACCAAATTTGACCCAAAATGAACTGAAAAATTCCAAATTTAAAAACCTGTCAAGAGTAAAGTTACACCTGTTAGGATCAACATACAGTACTGGCGCCCTATCTGTCATGCTTTCAACTCACCAACGCTAGTTTGACGATAGGACCATGGTAACATGTCAATCATGTCTGCCGAGTCTGGCCCCTAATCCTCAACTAGTCGATTCATTCATCAGTGTGTCTAGTCTCCTTTGTGTCCAGCAGAGGAAGTCCTATTGTATCGTAAAAGGATTTTTAACTTAAAAGTCAAGTTTATTTGAGCAAGAGAGGTGTGTGGATAAGTGAAGACAGAACAATAAACTATCTGCCGTAGGATCGATAAAGTAGTAGCAAGTAGTATATTCCTATATATACTGTACGTATGATACTGGGCAAGTCTGCGCCGTAGGTGATCATGGTTGAAAAAAAAATGGTAACCTCCTGACTGGAAAATTATGATCTTGCAGGGAGTTTCTTCAGGGTGAAAGAGGAAATAAATCAGCCATAGAGATATGGAACTTTTCCAAACATGAAGACTCATAGATTTTCTAGTTGAAAATATGACAGGTCGCCCTTGCCGTTACTGTTTTTAGAGTCCGTACACAGTGTAATAGGACAAGCTGAGCGTCACTGGAAAATGAACAAAGTGACCTTACTCCAGTTTCGGTCAAGAGCGCGCGTGATAATAAATGAAAAAAAAAATTATTTCATTTTTCCTTCTTCCAATAAAGCTAAACAGAAAAGTCAGCTACGTAGGTTTGCATTTGGAAGCTGGGCTAACCTCGGCTTCCGGATCGTTACTCCATCTCGCGCCATGTGAAAGTACACTTTGACGAAAGGTTAATTAACTAAAAGTTTTGTCACTGTAGTAGGCACCCCTTGCTTCGTATGTATCGTATTACCATAACCAGTTCAGGATGGAAATTATAAGGAATAGTTCGTTCGTTTCACGAACGGAATATCGTAATATTTTCTTTCCAAAAGTGTAGATACAACCATTAATACTGTAGAATTGTTTGCAGTCGATTTCACATGCCCTTTGATAATTTATTTCTTAGGCCAACATCGTGTTCTGTCTAGTTTTCATCCCCTAATCATGTCGGAACATTTGCACTATTTTACTGGACTGGGTTGTAGTTGCGTAAATGTACTGTAGCTACTATCCTGCTTCAACAACCCAATGCAGAAAAATCATGACAATCTTAGCAGTTCTGGGCAGCAAAACAATTGCACCTGATTAACGTTTCTTATGGTTCCTTTCTGATATAAATATCCCCATACAATTTTTGCAGTTCTTGTCCAGAACTTACGTCTTGTTTGGAAAGAACCTGCAACTGAAGTGCACTTAAGTCAGATCCCCCAAAAATCCACGTTCGCAGAGATTTGTGATGTCATTTCTTGGTGAATTTAGCACGGGGCTCGCCTGGCTGCGCTAGCCTGCTATATAAGCTTGTGAAGTGCAATCATCGTAACACAAACTCAATGGGAAAATCTGTCTCGAGACCGAGTATTTTCACACACTAAATCCCATAGGCGAAGGCGCGAGTTGTGATTGGCTGGCTAGAATCAACGCAACTGAACCAATCACGATGCACAAACCAATTTAAATTTTGCAATGGATCTTATCGATATGATGTCACCGAGAAAAATACGACGCCTTGTTTGGCGGTAAAAACGGACACGCACGTAAGTCTACTGCATGCGTGGGCCAAGAAGTTTGCTGCCGGAGACCACGTGCATCGTTCTTTACGTTTGCAATGACGTAGTATGACAACATTGCAGAAAGTCCCACTGTATATAACATTACGAAAGGAATGCTGGGAATGGCTTAATTTATGCAAAAAATAACCACCGAAATACACAAGATTCTAGGTGCTGCGTGCACAAAACGTGCACGGATAATATGCTAAGGTGGGGGATCTGAAAAAACAGCGAAACACTGCGACTCGATAGTCTGTACTATGTGTTTTGTGTAGCACAGCTTGTACAGCAGCTTACGCGGTGCTTTCTGCGAGACTGCAAGGAATACATCTTCAATGCAATTCAAAATATAATGGCAGGTAATACTACAGGGTTTTAGCGGAAAATATCAAAGGATTACTCCCATGGAAGGGGTAAAATTTACACGTTTTTAATTATTAATGTATCCCGTTTTGGCGGGGAGTTGAAGGATTGAGTAATTACGGGAAATTTTCATGACACTAAGAGCAAGTTTCAAGTATATTTTAGCCTCTTTTTCCAGTTTGCATATTATCGGTGGTAATGGCCAGCTGATGAGCAGAATTTTACCAATGCCGACTATTAACCGACAATGGAATAATCGGCCCTATGCCGATTACTTAACAGGTGATCGGTCGAACACTAGATTAAATGTAATTTTACGGTGAGGGACTTTCTATTCCTAAAAGTTGTTCATAGTTATATTGCTGTATGAAGCCCTCTGTAGTATCAGTGCCGTAGCGCACTGTGCACATTCATCACTGCTTTTTGTTTCTGTACGGACAGGAATCACTCATGAAACAATGTTCCGCACTCAACTGTACACAGCAGTACACTGTACAACTAGATACTATTTTCAATTAAGGACTGATAATCCCCTCCCTATCGATCGGCCAGCCTCCCTACTGAAATTTCCCAGTGCTTTGTGCCTCAATGTTGTACGTGAAAAAGAGTGCAACGTTGACTAACAATGGGCGGAACTTCAAAGGAAATATCAGGAAGGAGGAGGGGTCGTTGATTCGAGTTGACTCCAAGTTGACACAGAAAAGATTCGACTAGTTGATCAACGTCCGCCAAGTTGAAAGTCAACTTGGGGTGTGACAGATACAGCGCCGGTACTGTATAATTCAGGAAGGGCATGAGACGTTGTGTGCATACTTGTTTTATAGTACTTATTTGTTTTTATTTTTCACAGTATGGTGCACAATAATTGCTGGTGCAGGCTAGACCTAGCTGGTCACTGAACATGACCGTATAATCAGCTCCTTCTGGTCACTCCTTACTAGGCTATCAGAAATGAGTGTATAGCATAGGAGCGTAATGCTGGGTCCTGTTCAAGGGCTAGCCTAGGCCTAGCCGAAGTTCTGCGTACAGTATCTGGTCAAATTTTTGCTTTCTGAGCATTATTTCAGCTTTAATCTGTATAATTTCTCATTAAAATTGATAACGAATGGAGGAAAATATTGCTATTTACAGTGTTGTAACAAGTCACGACTCGAGTCACTTCCTCTCAAAATGATTGTGACTCGATGAAATTCAGGAGTAGGCCTAGGCCTAGCTTAACGGTGTTAGGCCCAGCCAAACGTTAATTTCCCCATTGAAACAGTATAATGGTTGGTTCAAAGTTCGAACAGGTTCTAAATTCCAACACCTAGGCCTAATTAAAATCATTCATATATCAGTCATAAGACAGTATTTTCTTCAATTACTTAAAACACCATTAAGAGATAAGTATGACTCCATAGGCCTATGGTGGTAAAACTGACAGTTATTTTGCATCGATCAGTGAATAAAAACTCCATTTAAATGAGGTGTTTGAATTTAGAACCTGTTCGAAATTAGAACCAACCACTATACAGTGACTTGGGTCAATGACTCGACTCGAGTCCCTTAAAAGTTTGAAAACCGGTGACTCGGGTCACTAATCTAGAGACTCGATTACATCACTGGCTATTATAGGCTTCTTTACAAAATTACTTATATTAAACAAGCCTAAAGTTTGGCTAACTGTTGTGTAACTGTTCATTGCATACTGTAAAGCTCTAACGTTAGGCCTAACACGTTAATGTCTAACGGTCCTACTGAGGTTTTACGTTAGGCTACTACTTTTTCGGAATTTCTGGCAAAGTTGTACCAAATAAAACAACAATTTTGGAGGGATATGAGAGTTCACATGTGAAACAAAGGGTTCATGTTCCATGGTTCCTCAACCTCCACCTGTTACTAGCTTCGGAAAATAGTAACTCTTTACACTTACCGTTCTTCGAGATCGAGTTTCACAACACGTGTTCGTTATGTCGTTCGTTATGCTGCCAGAAAATAATGTCAATTCGCAGCTCACTGCATGCACAACGTACATGCCCTGGATACTATACATGCTTCATTTCAGACATTGCCTGGTGCTAAGTTCAGAGTTAGTTTTTCTGTTCGAGCAAAGGAAGAATGCCCATCAAAAACTGATTGCTCAATTGTTGAGGAATTGCTCATGGCCTGACCACATGTATCCAAATTAGAAGCAAGCTCCATGGGTTGCGCCAGGATTGCCCGGCAGGACCAAGGATCCCCGATAGGGGAGGGGAGGGAGGAGCAGCATTTCGAAGCCCCGACCAGAGCCGTATATTTAGACGGCTCTGTACTGGCCCCGACAAAGGTGATGAGTCTCCAGTGGGGCGTGTCTGGCAAAATTTGAGGCGTATTGCGTACCGCGCCGAAATTTGGGGATTTTTTTTAACAAATATTTTTAAAGTGTGGCGCTTGTTTAAGAAAATAGTAGGCCTAGACCAAGCGGATCTAAATGGACTTTAGCAAGGCTTTTGTTACTGTACCTCCAGTGGGGTAGGAAGCAATATAAAAATGTGTTGGGGGCGGAACAATTTACCATGCAAACAAAAAAATATGTTCACCCATCCAGTAACTTCAGTCCTTGTAGGTTTTTTTTTTTTTTCATTTTTTCTTTTCTTATTTTATAATTTTTTAGGCCTCCCCGACGAAACAGCCGACCTTCCCCGACGGGGGGGGGGGACTGTATTCCCCGACGGGAGGCCATGCCCTACTGCCCTAATTTTTCACTTTTTCGAGCCACGGGGCAATCGCCCCTCCTGCCTTCTGCAGCTACGTCACTGCTCTGCTACATTGATATTGGTAACATTTTGACACTTCAATAACTAAAAAATCCATGTACACAGACTACGGTAAGCCTACTCAACTGACAGGGTTGAAAGGTATCTGATCAGTGGCGTAGCTAGGATATTTTCCAGGGGGCAAAACTTCGAAATTTCCCCAAAACTTTTCAGTTTAAGTTTCAGTTTATTTTCAGTTTCAGTATATTTTCAAGGTCAATGTGTATGTATTACATACAAAATACGTAAATTCATGATGATAACAAGATTATCATGACGTCATGTAATGTCACCAAGTTAACATATGGCCTACAAGATCCTGAAGCTGCCGACTATATCGGACTAAGACAATGTCATTACGGGCCCCTTGCCACTCCCATTCCCAGTGATTGAATAGATTAATTTTTCAAACAGAGTAAACAGATTAATTTTCCGAACCAGTCCTTAAAAATATAAGGTACACATCATACGTTTGTCCAGGTTTGCAGGGTTATTACGTCTAGACAATGGTAAGGTCTTGCTTTTAGCTCCATCCATGGTTTAACACAGAGTAAGATCAGTCTATAACCTGCCCGGTACTACCTTGTGGGAGCATACCACCATTAGCAGAACGGCCTTGCAGGGAAATGTAGTTCCAAAGTACACCGTCAATTTTAGGTCCTCTTTAAGTGTGAATTACTCGAGGTTTAACAGCCCAGTTTCCAACCTATTAGTTGACATAGCGCCCTGGGTTAAGTTTGAGCATTTAATGGCCTCTCATCCTACAAGGGAGCACACCACCATTAATTTCTCCATTGACTTACACACTATTTTGCCTTCATTAAATGCCCCCCACAGCCCAAAGTTCACACCCCACTTAAGCTACCCCTCACATGAAAGCCAGTGAGTTGGCCAATCATGGCATCACAAATTCACCATGGCATGACAGTTTAGATTTTGAGATACAAGGGGATGAATTTTGGGTCTGTACATCCTACCCTATTAATCCGCAAGGTGACGGAAATAACGTCTTTTTCACACCAAATTTTTAAACAGTCTAAATCCCCTTCAGTTCTTCCCAATTTGGCAACACTCACACATTAACACGTCCTCTTTCATATCCAAAACAAAACAACCACATCTGATTGTCAACTTTACTGAAAGGTGAGAGTGATACGCGGAGCGCGACCATCGGTTCGCGCGGAGCGTCCCGCCAGGGGAAATGTCGCTAAAAACACCCCTAGATTGCAGAAAATGACACTCCCTGTGCCTCATTACTGCATTCTTAGAATGGCAGATGTTTCATGTTCCTGGAAAGTTTTAAGGGGACAATTTGTTCACAATATACATAAAAAGGAAAAATTGAAATGAGGCCTACCGGTATGTACTGCTGACAGCCTTAAATCGAATATAAATATAATGGTTGTGGAACAAAACAAACGGAAATTGTGATAATTAAATGAGGGAATATTTCGTTTCCGAAGCTATGATTATGTTACTATTTATTAGCAACGTATTATCCAATAGTGCATGAAGTTGATGAACATAACATTAGCTCAACAATACGTAGGGAACTAGCTCGACGATAGTATCCTATGCTCCGGTCTTATAGCCTGTCAGTATGTTGCGCAGTATACGCTGCACTGATCAAAACACCATGAATATACCAGAGAACATTCACGCTGCTGCAGAGAGGACATTTCTGCGGAACGCAGGTCAAGGGCCCTTCATGCTGCAGTGACACAGACGAGGTCTGGGGAAATACGTTGCATGGAAATACGAGTTATGCATGAGAAATGTTTCACGATTACTTCAGGTACTTATAGTGAGGAAAATTTAACGAAATAGGAAAAGGAAGTATTATTTCGTAAACTTGAAATTTTCCCAAATTCCACAAATTTTCCCAAAATATTTTCCAGGTGGGGCAACTTTCCCCCTGCCCCCAGTAGCTATGCCACTTTATCTGATGATAGGTGAATATGAGGGCATTTGAGTACGGTAGGCCAATGGTTCACTGCCTGAAACATGAAGTCTTGCTCGAAAGACTATCTTGAGTTGGTGCGGAGCGTACAGAAAATTTGGAAAAATCGCAACCCCTCAGACAGCCAGAAATTGCTGGTTTCGGGCTTGAAAGTTGTAGCTAAGTTTTCCGATTTTTCCTTAATTGTGAACACCACTGTGTCAGAGACGTATTGCGGCGCGCGAAGGGCGCCTTAAACCCTTTTCCAGGGGGAGGCAAGCATCCTTTTTGGGGGGGGGGGGGCACTCAAGCACCCAAATTTTCCGTTTTTTTTTTAAAGCGTGAACAACATTTCTAGGAGATGTTATTTGCGGCGCCGAAATTTTTGCCCTTTTAAAGAAACTTTTTCAAAAAATAAAGCTTGTATTGGGGAAAATTTTGGATTCTGGATTCCTGATGTAAGGAAATGTGAAAAATTCGGGAAATACTGAAGAATCTGTTTTTCTTATTGGCAAGTCCAGTGAGATTGCAAGGGGACCAAAGAGCGTTACCGCTACTTAATGTTATCTAAGGCCTAAAAACTGAGGCTCTCCGACTTAATTTCAAGAGTAAAGAGCTTATATTGGAGAATATTAGAAATTTACTGATAGAAAATTCATGAAAATAGCACTTCAGTTGCCGATACCACTTGAGAATGTGCATTTCGTCATTTCTAGAGTTTGGAAATTTACGAGGTAACACGACTGCAGTAGTAACTACACATCGCTGCGCGCGAAGCGGGAGCAAAAAAAATGCTTTTTTGAAAGAAATAATTTCAAAAATGGAGCTCTTTTATACAGAATTAGGAATTTCATGAAAGAAAAATTGACCCGGAAAACCACAGTGCAGTTGACTGACGTCACAAATGGCAATTTCCGCATTTTTCACTTTTCAAAGCCAGGGGGCAATCTCCCCCTTCCCCTGTAGCTACGCCACTGATTCTATAAGTAACACCCTTTTTTAAAAAAAAATGACACGTTACGAATACGAGATGGGTTCAAGTGAATTTTCAGGAAGACTGGTGCTAAGACATTCTTACATTGTATTATTATGATTTTCATTACCGTTGCCAGAGTTTCGTCTGTAGGGTTAGGATAGATCTATTGCAAACTAGTCAGCTAGTAGACACTGTAACTGAAAATCCTCCCGTGTGTCAGTATAATTAATTTGGCAATTGAAAACATCCCAAAACTTTTTTCAACCTTCTCCTGAGTATTTTTCCATTTCAGGCAAAACTTTTGCCATACTACAGTATGAAGTGGGGCCGGAGGAGGATTTTTTACAGGCTACCCGAATGTGAAGCAAATCTTTGTTATCATTTTATTTTTCTAAAGGAAATTTTACTTTTTCTGTTTTTCGGGCATAGATTTGAAGTTATTAAAATAATTGGCCTTTTCGGGAATTATGTTGCACAAGATTTAAAAACAAAAAAAGGCAGAAGAATAATTGTTTCTTTTTAGTGACACGCTTCCTAAATGTGTCGGGATTTTTTTTTTATCTGTTGGACTTTTCGTAAATATGTTTTCCTGGATATAAAACTGTCATATTTTTCGGGCAAATCTTCTAGAGAATTTGGATATTGGACCATTTAGGTCATTGTGTTGTAAAATACTGTGCTGTAAAACTCACGAATAATAGCTCTTTGCGCTGCCCGAATGTGTACAACTACTTTTTGGAATCTTGTTGATTTTTCATGAAAATTTTACCTCAGTTATGATGACGTTCTTTCCTTTTTTTCAGGAATATCTGTTTAAGATTTCGGGCACACGCCTGAATTTTTCTGATAAACGAGTTTTGAAGCTCAAGTGGCTGTCCAAATTTTTCAAAAATCCTGCCATAATTTTAGATTTTGCGATTTCTTTGGGAGGGGGGGGGGTCTTCTCGTGCCTCCCCACCTCGTACGCCTTTGCCTGAAATACTATATGAGCGGAGCGCCACAATGCAGGGTCAGCGCGGAGTGTTCAGAAAATTTGACAATCGCAAACACGACGCCTCACATAGGCCGACATTAGATGGAATAGTGTCTTATTTTTTTATGAATAAAAAAAACTTCAACGGCCCCCGCCCCCCCCCCCTTCAATCCACCCCTGCCTATACTTGTCACCACGGAGCTGTATATTATACGTAGGCCTAGGCCTGCGTATGATTGGACTTAAAGCTGTTTAAATAAATACTGTACGTAGAAATTAGTATGGCTGTTCTCTTATGAGGAGATAGCAGAAAGCGAAAATTACAGGATTAGTGCTATAAAAACTGATCACAAAATAGCAAGCCAAACAGCTAAATACAAAACATTCTGAGTCTATTATAGTACATGGCACGTTAACTTTTTGAGGCAAACGGATATATGCTCAGGGACAAAAAATACACCAGGGATTATTGTAATCGCCATTGACTCAATTGAGAATCCCGGGCCAAACTCTTTTGCCAGTCAGCGCATTCCCCTTCACTGCTTTGGAAATAACACAGTAAATAGCTTCATTGAATGGGATGCCATTCCTAAATGCTGGAACTTGTGACAGCTCCTCACTTACCATGACATTAACACTGCTAAGTTTCGTTACGCGTTGTCCTTCAGTGTACGTAATAGCTTCTTCGTGAAGCAAGTTCAAGTTTGGTTTCGTCGGTCGAACGGCCCTTTGCCAGGGGGTCGGGAGGACTTTAGAAAAATATATTGATAAAATTCTTGCCACCATAGAGATAATTTAGGTGGGAATTCAACAGGTCTCTTAGCCGTCCCTTCCCCATTGATTGTCAAACATATTTGAATATATTCTAACATGTGTCAAATATAGCATGATTTTTATGCCAGCCCTCTTTACATTCAAAAACAAAAGACCTTTTTGAAACTCCAGAGGACAGTGATTAATCATAATTTTGGCCGGGCCCCTCTAGATTCTTTGATATGACCTATAAGTTACACATGTGACAACCGATAATGTAAAAAAATGTAGAAGCTCGTTTGAACCGATGATGTGAAAAATACCGATAATGTAAAAAGTGTTCCAACGACAATGTCAAAACGATTCTACCTACATAAATGTAAGCGTGTAGTATATAAGGTGGTTGCGAGTCAAATCGCCTCCTAGCAAAGTCGCGTCCCCTCGGCCAACAAAGTTTTCCCTGACAGAATCCACCCTTATAGAAGTTTGCCACATGACAAAATCGCCTCCTAACAAAGCCCTTCCCCCCACCTTACAAAATCGCACCTTCAGTTCCAAAAGTTGTCTCGTCTGATTCAAAATACTCTCAAGTATTATTCTTTTCATAAAATTGTGGATGAGGGTAAAGTGTAATACTGCTATCTCAATGCCTGGAACCAATCGTTTTGAGTACATACTGTACAATATTTCATTGGCTAAAATTGAAGGTAAATTCTTCATGTTGTTTCAGTGAGTCCAACAAGAAATAATGCTTTACAATTACATGGCACGATACGTACATTGTTACCACAATTCAGGTACCTTATTACCACAAAATTGACTGTTTTCGGGATGGGCATGTCGGTCTTGTTATAAATTGTACCGGACTAGTCACGGATTTCCTCATGGTTTCTTTAAAACCAGAAAGCAGTCCGTGGTCTTGAGCTTAGACAAGCTGATATAACTCCCAAACCTCCTACTCTTGTTACTGTGGGAAGAGCTCAAAAGTCATTTCTTCGAATGTTCAAGTTAAATGACATTTATTGGCTCAGTGTCTAACCAATTGGTTTAAGACGGGTCGACCAGGGTCCCTTTACAAGTTGTGCCTCACTGGCTTGTTTTCTCTACTCCATTGCTTATGCTGAGAACCAAACACAATGACAGAAGGTTCCATTTCTACTGCTTCAGTCAATAGGCTTAACCGGGTTAAGCAAACCTTTAGAACTCTCGAAAAACCTGTGCTTAGCCTACAGTCAAAGTTACGTGCGTCAGAAATAATGAAATGAAACCTCGACGTATGAATAAAACAAGCCTTGAGTCAAGTTACCTGTATTTAACTGTCCTAAATAACAATGATCCTACAGTACGGTACAAATCCCCCCCCTGTCATATGAACCAAAACGAGTGTGACGTTTCAGTGACGTTTCCGTGACATAACTTAAGCCCCCATTATGAGCGAAAATGAGGAATATTACGAAGAAACATGAGTCGTAGAGAAAACTTTTGTTAAGAAACATGCAAAACTGATTCCAAATGTTATCTACAAATGTTTGATAAACATAATTCCCATCTGCGCGCACTACACCACACTGAAATTTTTACTTTAAAAATTCCACTGTAACCTGTGATAGCTGCAGATGTTCAAGCTATATAAGACATCCTCTGCTATACTCCGCACGGCACGTTGACGCCAAACCGGACGGTAGTGTTCACACATGGTCCTACTCTGATTGCACTGGGAGGCGAGTAGTGTTCCTCCCCAATGTATCGCCGGTCCTTGAGGGGAGTCCCAAGGGGAGATTGATGTCGTATACAAAGCACGCTGAGCGTCACTGTATGCTGAAGGGTACTAGAGAGGCGCCTGAGTTGGTTCTCTGTTGTAGTTGACAGGACACATAGCCGGCCAGAGACCTTGAACGCTTGGCTTCAATCTTTTGTTTTTTGTTTTTGAGTAAAGCGCCACCTTTATATAACTGAAATCTGAAAACTCAAGAAGCACGCACTAGAAACCGGCCTAATACACGGTTCTTACGAGAAAAAGACAAGAACGCCACTTAAACTACCCTAAAGTTTTAATTAATTCCCAGAAATACGATCAAATCACTATAGCCTACAGTACCGTTTCATGCCTCTTGTCAGGCGTTGACAAGGCAACCGATTTTTTTCGCAGTCCTATGAGAGATTCGTACATGTTTTATATGCTTATCAATTGTCCACAAACTAAATAGCAAAATAACAGTTGTTAATATCGGGTTATAAAAACGTCCAAATACCAGCTCTCTGGTTACCCTATCAATGAAACAATAATATGGATCGGGAGCTGTTATCCAAATACCAGATCCTTGCTTAGAAGAAACTTCTGATCAGGCTCCCAAAAGTTTAGCGAAAGCGACTTTTACGTCTGAAAAGATATGAATGGTTGTAGGCTTTAAATTCCTTTGTAACTTTAACCTCCTTACACAAACGAGATTGAAATTCTAAAAATGACGCTACTATTAAGGGCATGGGGAATTCTCCAATAACACCCTCGCCCCTTTCCGATATCCCCACCACTCAGTTCCAGAACCAAAATATATCTATCCTGAGACTTCAGGACTCACCCACAGATATGCTGCAGACGTCACAGCTTCCGTCAGCTTCGTTCTCTTTTAATCTCACACGGTATCAATGGGTTCCTCTCCCCCAATATTTTACTCTGTGTGCCAGGGGATAAACACCTATTCTCAGACTCGAAAGCAGAATTTTCTTACTCATTATATTGAGATTTCTTTTGGAAATGTTTGAAATGAAATGTTCACAACAATTAAAAGGAACAAATTGCAAAATGATCAGAACGTTTCCTGATTAAATTCAGGTGTTAGCTATTAATATTTGGTGTGATGAAGGTGCAAGGTCGAGGGAGTGTGGGATGTCTTTAAGTTGATATGACACATCACATCACATCACATTGAATGATGGTCTAATCATTGCTTTATGAAAGACAAAATCAAACATTGTTTGGAAGGTGCCCGGCCCAATCCTCTAAATATGACGCTGCCTTGTATTTGGAAGGTTGTTCCGAAGATTGGTATGCATGTATTAAGTCCTCATGCGAAGGGAGGGGGAGTCCTTTTTTCTGGGAAATAAATGGGATTTTTATTTGTATTCTTAAATTTACTTTTATTTATTTTTCGAGGGATGAGGGGACGACGAGGGTCAATGCATAAAACCGGTATAGTATAGCGTTTTCCGTATAGTGCCCTTACTCTTCAAGTGACACAAGGACCTTTTCCAAGTTGATACAATCCAGTGGTTGACTTGGACACAGCGGTACAGCGGTAACCAGATTTTTTTCCATTGGGGCCTGGGGTCCACCCCAATCCCTAAATTTTGAAACAGACACCATGTGTGCCGGTGAATGACAGCCAACTTCAGGTATATGGTTGAACTGTTACAATAGGCCTATATGAATGATACACCGGACGAAGTCTCTCACAGCAGTTGAAATTTTGTGGACTAACGAAGCCTTCAACGGGAGGGGTTAAACGGGATAATCGCTTTAAGTCATTCCCGTAGAAGCCAGTCTACAACCGCAGACAAGCCAACTTTTCCAATTCATCAAGTGCTTCTTGCGCTGTAAAGTATAGCCTGCAGATGGATTTGGGACGCAAATGAATTGTAGTGGTGTAAAGATACCAGCTAAGCACGATATCATAACGGAATGTAATGTAGATATACATGTAGTGTACGTATATTTGCAAAATAAGTTTTATAGACAAAACCTTCCAGTTAAATAAAACTGACACAAAAGATGTACATTTACACAAACAATTTATTTACAAACGGACAAACGGACAAACGAAACTGATTCTACAGCGTCCTCCTTCTTCTAAACATGATACAGACAGGTACTGGACGGAAAACTCGGGAGGGCAAGCACATCGATGGAAACTTTCACGAACAATGACTTCATTCATTAACAGACAAAGACTGAATAACTAACAAACATACAGACAAACACGATGACGTAACGCGATTCTATTAGTGGCAGTAACGTTAATACTGGAGGTAGCGATGAACCTCATCTGTGGAGATAAGAAATAAAGAATAACTTGTCAACAAAATGTGAGCACCGCAATCGGGCAGTTCTGAATCCATAAAGAAATACATCTTTTATAACTCAAGAGACACATCATGAATGAAAAACAATAATTTTGTAGCCGATCATGGTGTCATGGAGGTTACTTTAATTGAGACGCCATTTTCTGAGAAGGTTTTACCAAGCAGGTGTTAGGTTAAATAAACCTGTCAGTCGAATTTTTCTAAACTAATTCCCTCTCCAGTGATATGGGTAATTTTACCGTTTTCACCCTAGAGTAATATACACCTGATAGAATAAACATGAACGGCCATACTATCCAAAGAAGCGTAAGGGTACAGGGGGGATTGGATACGTGATCCGCAGGGGCGTAGGTCTGGTATGTGGATTGGGGTAGGGGGGCAAAAATTTCGAACAGCCGTAACCTCAGATCGTGACCATGACCGGACTCGTCTATAAAGCAATCCACGCACACAAACGCGGGTACACACACTACACACACAAACAAGTATACATACACACTCACATAGACACGCGTATACATAAAACAGATAGATGGAGCACTATATTCAGTATAATTGTTTTAAAATAGGTACAAACTGACGTTTTCTAGAAGCTCTAACGTCACCTGTTCACTCAGTGGCGTAGTTATACATTTTGCCAAGGCCCTAGGGCAACACCCAATTTTTCCATTTTCATCTAAAGCTTCACCCATAATTAGGAAGCGCGCCAAAATACCTTGCCCCTTTCTGGAGGCAAAGAATAACAAATATTGAGCTTTTATTGGAGAGAATTCGGAATTTTATGAAACAGGGTTAGTAAAACCACACTGTAGTTGACTGGTGTCACAAATCCTCATTTTGCCTGTTGATTTTTTAATCTGCCTGAAAAATTGGGGGGGGGGGCGATATGTTTGCCCCCAATATTTTCATTGGTGGTGCGATTTTCCCTTCCCCTTCACCCAGGATCGACGCCCCTGGTAGTACCTTTAATCAGAAACGGCCTATTTTATTGTTTCGCTCTAAAAATCAAGTTATACAAATTTTTACTTCACAGTGGTATATCAGGTAGTTGGTTCATGGAGCTATCACGTGACGGCTCCATGGTAAAATGCTCTGTGCTGGGAAATTTGCTTTCACGGGCCGTACTTTCTTGTTTATGAACGGACGGTTTATTTTTGCCAGTGCCATAACCCTAGCTGTTTCTAAAGTGATAGAGATCGGGCTTGTTCAATGTTGAGTTGAACCACATTGAAATTTACATACTGGATGGATGCTAGGGAAACTTCCACCTCCCCGGCTATGGACAGATCATGTCAGTTCACCAATCAGCTTCTTGCAAATTGTCCACGTCCCTACTTCCAAATTGCGAGCTTTTTACCTTGTTTGTGGTTTTGACACCAGCTTATAAAAGAGCGGGTCATATTTCTATTCCTCGTAACCAGTGCACTGCTCGTAACCTCAATCCATTTTAACTCTAACGATGATTTCGAAACATATTTTTTCTTCAAAAATCAAGTAGCCTTAACATTGTGGGATTAAAAATCTAGAATGTCATCTTTTGTGAAAAGTCACTGAGTGAATGAAAGAGCTAGGAAGTCCTTACCTGTCATGGGGATGTCAACACCTTCCTCCATCGGGAACACGTTTTTGAAAACGAAAAACGAATCTGTTGAAAAAAGAGTGAGCTGTGTTTCTATTTTCTATAATTCCAATAAATGCACGAAGTTATGAATAATATGAACCCAGTCCTCCTAGTGTAAAGCTTTTCAACCTACATTACGTAAATTAACGTTTTACAAACAAAAAACTAGCACTGGAAATTTTTAATAATTAATTACAAAATCAAGCTTAAATGTAACTTATTTGAAGTTACTGGTACATAATAGATGGGCATTTACATAATTTTAACTTAATATGAGGTTGTTGTTCATGTATTTCGTACATATACCTAAAAAATGGTTTTCAAAATAATCCGTTTTTTAAACGACATATACTTTAATAACATTTGACGTTTGACTCCTCCTACATGCCCCATCCTCCCCAGCAATGCATCCCATAGTTAACATATATTTTTCACCAGCTAACCTTTTGGTCTGAGTATGGCCTCCGATGAATTCCATGAAGATGACCCATCTGAGGAGAAAAACACAAAGGTTTGTGAGTGGAACAAGCTTAAGATGCTGAGTTATCCAAATCGTTGCTGATAGATCAGGCTTGCGGATTTGTGAAAATGGAAAGAAGAGGGCAGGAGTTGGTTGCTATTGAGCTCAAAAATCAAATCTTTTCGAATGTTAGCTTGCAAGCTAAGTTTGCAAAATATAAGCCAAGTTTTCAAAATATGCACTTCTGTGCAGCCACTAGGGTAATATCAAAATCTCCGCGACTTATATAATTCAGGTTGTCTTGAAAATGAATTGGGCTAATGGTCTGAGAGGCGAGTCGAATGCAGGAGCTTTTTCGAGATATGTTTGTGTTTTGTGGGGTGGTGCCAAAAGTTGCCCGATAGAGGGGGCAAAATTAGCAAAGCCTAACAAAGTTTTGTTTTCTTGTAGTTGAAAATTTGAAGGAATTGATAATATTTGATTTAACAATTGATTACAATTGATTTGAATTTTCATGGGTTGAGTATCTTAACAATTTGGACCTTTTAAGGTTGGTTAGATGGAGTTGTACGGACGTTTTTAAGGAATATTGGGTTTTTTATCGAAAAACCTTAACTAACTCTGGGCAAATGAAGCCTATTTTGTCGGAGAGAAAAATGACTGTTGTGATTGCATATATTATGCTACGACTTGAGATTCTCAAACGAAATTAAGAAAACTACCGGAGACGAGGGGAATGCATTGCATGTAGGCCCATGAAGCGTGTTGGTCTTAAAGGTATAATTCATATATAAGTAATCAACAAATATATACAAAATTTACATTTTATGCAGTGTATGCAATTTCGCACTACTGGAAGTTCTGCACATAATTACGGACAATCGGTCACTTAAAGAATATCTCAGTGGCGTAGCTAGGATTTTTTCCAGGGGGGCAAAGGTATGAAATTTCCCCAAAACTTTTCCCGGTCAATGTGTATGTATTTCATATAAAATATGCAAACTTTCAAGTATAACAACATTACTATGTCATTTTGTAATATTACCTGCATTTTAATCTTAAAGTACAACATGGAGCAATCGGAAATAACAAAGTATATTATTTTGGTAAACAATATCTGGTTTATTTGTATGTACTAACGCAGTGGCGTCCGGAAATTTTTTGACGTTTTCAAGGAGCCTACATGCAAAATGGTGCTAGATTTTCGACTTTGGCAGAAACAGTGTTAAAAGTTGAATCGTGGTGGTTCATGGGGGTAAAACTGAAACTTTTGTGTCTTGACATGCGTTTCTTTTTGCCATTTATGCTACCTTACGAAGAAAAACTTGTCATTAAATTTGCACACTTTTACGAGTCAAAATAAATGAGCATTGATCGGTATTTGTGGTTTTTCTTGGCCACAAAATGTTATTTTGTCATAAAGATTATCTAAGCGGAGCGCCACCATTGGTTGGCGCGGAGCGTAGAGAAAATTTGGAAAAATCAAACCCCTTAGATGGCCGGAAATAGCATTTTCCAGGCTAATACGAAGAATCTAGCCAGTCGCTTTCTCCTTTTGTCGATTGCAATAAAATGCTCTCTTCAAAATATGTTCGCAAACTGCAAAATGATCAGAGAGTTAAGAGCTAATTTTACCCCAAGTGTGTAATTTTGCCCAAAAGACCGAGCGAAGCGCCACCATTGGTTGGCGCGGAGCGTAGAGAAAATTTCGAAAATCAGACCCCTCAGATGGTCAAAATAGCGTATTAATGCTTGTAAAGAGAGTCTAAACATGTAGTCTTTTTTATCGATGCCACCAGTGGGAAACAGAGTCAGCCTTTTTAAGTAAAAAATAAGAATTTGACAGAATTTGCCTAGGTCTATTTGTAGGAATTAAAAAAAAATTGGCATCACTGAAAGACCTTGCAGGGACAATCCTTCCCCTTTGAAAATTTTTGAAAAATTGAGTGTCCTTTTAAGCAATCAGGTACCACATATGCTATCTTTTGAAGTAAAATCTGTGTTAATAAAGGTAGACTACGTATTTTTAAGAACAAATAAAAAATGGCATCTGTGAGGGGGGCATGGCCCAATGGCCTCCCCTTCGCACGCCACTAAGGAGGCCTATAGTGGCTCGATCACACAGGATATCCTGTGAGAAAAGCAGTCTGTTAAGTGTAGAAGGCTACAGGGTACTCATTGTCCATTTATTGTTACACTCAAAGTGAGCAGAAAGCTATTTTCCCGAACTAGCTTGCAAGCCACCAAGGATTAGGCTAAGTTACAAAATCTAAGTGTGCCAACGGATCCCGTTAATTCTAATTTCTAGATTAACTTTAAGTTTATCGTTGGCCATGGATTGTTTCAGCCCCATCCATCGTTATGTACACAGAGTAAAATCGTACAGCTACTGCTAGCTTGTAGAAGAACATAACAACCCCGGGGGTCTACGGTAGTGACTTGTCAGTTTTCACATCCTTTTACTGATGAATTCCCAAAGTATCACCTGAATAACAGCTTCCTGTGCACTGAAATGCACTGATCATAACCCCCGTGCGTAAACAAGCACAAGAGAACATTCAATCTGCTACGCGACGAGGACATTTCTGTGGAACGCGAATTGGGCCGGTTCATGCGACACTGACGAAATCTGAGTTAATTTGTTGCATGAAAATACGAATTATGTATGAGAAATGTCTCACAATTTCTTATTCTAACAAAAATTTTGAGAAATTTTAGTGAAATTTTTGTAATAATAAGATTCATCAAATTTCCCCATTTTCATCAAATTTCCCAAAAATTTTTCCAGGGGGGGGGCAACTTGCCCCCCCCCCCCAGTAGCTACGCCACTGGAATATCTCATATCTTATATTTGATAACCATTTTATGACAAGGAATAATGTAACTTACCACGGTTCGTTATCCTGGAAAACGTGTGATATTGGAACACGTCTTCTGCAGATAAATACAAATAACATCCACCAATCACATGGGCTGATACTGAATTTATAAAATGCTCTAACATGTTTGCAGGACAATTTCGAAGATTTTCGATAAAATTGAAAATGAGTGAAGTATTATCTTACCTGACTGGAAAGATTTGTAGCTTAACTCACGGCCAGATGTTGAAAGACCATCTTAATCAAAGAGACGGGAAATAAATAGATCATGATTGGCTCTTGAGAGTCACGTGACAATATTGTTCACTAAATTATCAAATTTAAAAGAGAAGTTCATTGGTTTACCTTACATGAGTAATGTTGAAATCCTGAAATAACCCTTAATGGATATTTGAAAGAGAAATAGAAGAAACATGTGGGACCTTGCTGATGTTTCAAAATAAATTTGAGATTTGGGGCGACTGATTTTGCCCATTTACAAGGGGTGCAGTCATGGGGCTACTGAGCCCGTGTAGTATAGAGCAAATTAGCAGTATCGTTTTCTGTATCAAAACAAATGTTTATTCCTTTCTGTAGAGCTCTTGCCAGACGATATGTACTTTTTGCAGGAATCTATTTCATGAGTGATATTAAAAGAATCATGTATACAAATGTCAACTCACTTGTTGATGATGCAACTTCTTCATTATTTATCCATGTTGTTTTATCATCTGAAAATTGGACGTTTGAATTAAAAACTATCATAACTTTCAAAATATTTGTTATTTCTAATATTTTCTGGTATTTTCATAAAATGCTTGTAGTGAATTTTTAAATAAAAATATCACATAAAAAGCAATTTAAGCTACAAGATGAAACAACTTAAGATCCAGTTGCAAAATGGCGAAAACATTACTTGTCAAATTATAAAAGTTTCAGAAAGTGTACTTTTACATCTTGTTAACGTCGAATGGCATATAATAATATTTGCATATAATGCATCACTTACTGATAATCATTTGAAGTTAAATAGGGAATCCAAATTAGGCGTAATCTTAGAAAACACAACAACTTCAGTTTCTCTGCACTATCCCAAGATGCCACACTCCCCACATTGTCATGTATTATTAACAAAACATCAATATCGACTAGTAACCAGTTTAGTTCAGTGTAACTTTATTTCAATCTCAAATCAAATTTAATGCCAATTACATGATGTGACTAAAATACAATCTGTAACATAAAGGTTGGCACATTTTGAAAATAGGAAAATACTACATAAGATGATTAGATGAGATTGATGAGTGGCAACCGAGGCTCCTAAGAGTTTGTGGAGGTTGACACCTCGTAACAACAGAAAAAAGAAAGAACAAAACATAAGCAAAACGAGAAGGGAAAGAACCAAACACGGAGAAATACAATCACAACAGAAAATACTTTGAAAAAAGAGAGAAAATCGAAAGTAGTTTGTAGTGAAATAAACTTTTAACTTTCTTTTAAAACTAAATACAGTTTTAGCCCAATGCTGAATACAGTTTTAACCCAATGTTCTTACCCGTAATGGTCCTTTGGGATCTTGACGTTGTATTGGTCACAGTTGTTATACCATCTGTTGGAGTGTAAAAATTAATTAGATGAGATTGTCAAACTGATCAAATGGAAAGTTAACACACGTTTAATGTGTGTACACCGTAGAAGCAGGAGTAAGGTCGAAAGATACTGGGTAACCCGGGCCATACGTTTGACTAAAATGCTAGGGATAGTTCTTACATGGTACCTTATTTCTCACTCATTAATATTGATGACGTCAAGTGTTGGCTCCATCAAGTCAGCAAGTGTTTAACATGAACCATAATTATGCGATATCGGTTGGGGTAACATACAAGTAACGTTATGTATGTAAATTAAAATTTTCATATTGTCAGAAACTACGTGATATTTCGTGATTTCGACATTGACTTCGTTTGAGACGCACGAGACTATAGGGAACCTGAATGACTATGGTGTGATAAAAACACGTTGGCCTACTCACCGTTTGTTGTTTGAGTCGTAGCAAATGTTTGGTCAGATGTTGTGACTGGACCCTCTGAAGGATACGAAAATTATAAAAGTATAAGATTACAAACAAATGGATTTCTACATGATTTGCTACTTTGCTAAATATTTGTACGTCCATCCTCATTTTGACCGCACCCATAGCAGACCTTTCTCTTTTACGGAACATAACAGACTGCAGAACTAAACTCAGTTCACCCTTTTGAAATGTCCAACTGACAACGGTTACTTTATAGTTAATCAAAGAAAACATTAACTTTACTTAAAACGTGAATATTGATGGGAGAAAGAGCTTGCTGGGGTGGGAACAAAAGTGGTGATTTTCTGCCGCAACATCGTTCGTTTACACCACTGAAATGTTTTCATTGAAAGTATATGTCACTAAAAATGATTAAAAAACTCAAGTTCAGGTAAGACACCAATTTTGATATTTGTCTCCAGGTCTCTCGCCAGCTGTATAAGTATCGAAGCCAGACGACTTTCTTACCTACAACAGTGTACACTGTGTTGTTTTCGGTCCGTTCTGAGGTCAATCCGAAAACTAAATAAAGCGAAGAATAGTTCAAAATATGTGTAAAATTTCACAAACTTATTACCTAGTCAATAGCAAAGATAGTGAATATTCCTGAAGTTTCATGCAAACCAATTGAAAAATGGCTCGTTTCAATGAGGAAGGTGTTAACAATGAAATAACGAAACGAAAATAAACAAGAAAACAAATTTTGTCACTCATAATCCTCACCTGCTGAATATTCAATTTGTTTCAGGTCTTCTTCACTAGAATAAAATTCTTTATCTGTGGAAAATGGCCACGATTTATTTGTGATAACATTCACTATCACTGCACAAGCTCAATGATGCACTTCATAAACAAACAGGGAAATTCACACTTGAAAGAGTGCTCATAGAAAACTGCGAGTAGAAATGAATTTCACCCGAAAGGAGCCAAAGTTAAGTCAAAGTAGAACTTTAATTCACGCACATGCATGGAATGAAATATCGCCTCTTTTGGAGTGAACTTCATTCCACTATGAGAGTGAAATTCACTCTAATAGGAGTGATTACTAGTCTTACTCTATTTGAAGTGAATGTCACTCTTTTGTTTGTTAGAGTAGAGATAATACTCAATGGGGAGGAGGGAGACCACTTTTGCCTCAATTGGTAATACGGAATGCTCGAAAAATGAAAAAAACTTTTTTGACAGGATTAGGAAACGGTTTTACCGAACGAGTGTTTTAAAACCTGGGTCGGAACAAGTATTCTCGCCTCGTGAGCATATATACTTTTGGCTGACCACCAATTTATTCCCTGCAATTACCTGTTCTTATTATATTCAGTCTTATAGTAGGTTAATGCTAGAGGTGTTTACCCCTTTCACGTAAGAGTGTGTAACAGCATCATATTAGATGGGCGGTGTTAGGGCCCCTTGAATTATAATGTGTTTCTGCAGTGAGAGGAAGTTACCAGAATTTTTAGGGAACATTTTAAATGAATTTGCTGAAAGAAGAGTTCTACCGAAATCCCAGTACCTTGGATGTAAGAACGCATAAGTTTTGTTTGTTTCAAGTATGAAGATCGGCCGTCTATTTAAAGAGAGAGAAAAAAATGCGTGATTAATTGAGGCAAGAAAGAGAAAAGCAGAACGCTGCATCTTTTGAAGTTTATTAATGTAATATTTTCTGTTGTTTTTCTAACATTAAAGTCTTTGAATAAAGAAAAGCATCAAAATGTTATAATAGCTCTGGGTATGTAGATTTTTCTACTTGCACTCTAAACAGTGATCTGTTATTTGGAAGGAGATACAAGGCTTTGAGATAGGGTTTAAGCCGCCAAGGCCGAATAACAGCTCCCTGCTCTAACGTAGATATGTCTGCAGTGATTCGCTTCTAGTACCCAAAGTTTCAGGTAGGTACTTACCTGTCCACTTGTGTACTGCTTTCATAGCCCATTTTGTTCCAGTGGGATCTATCAAACACCAGGATAGAAAATGAACATATTTATAAATACTTCACAATACTTTAACTGTGGCGGTAGGCTATATGTTGCGGCAAAAGCGCACCGACAAGCTACACTTCCCGCAGCTTAGGAGTAGTCTATTATGGAAAATTACTGAAGTTTTCACTTTTTAGACCGCTTAAGGACAAGAAGTTTTCGTCCTTTCCCCTTACGCTTATAGTACCACCGATCTTCTCACTATTTAGTATATATGATTCACTTTTATCCGTTTGACAAGCCTTGCTGTATGGCTGTTGCTCGGACACAGAACTTTCGTGTTTTGCCAGCATTGTATGCATATTTGACACACATTAAGTAAAAACGTCCTTTAATTTCCAATAATTAATTGCTAGGAGACGTTTATAAAAGATGCCTCAAAAATTGTTGTGTGAGTATTAATCAATTAAACTTTTTAATCCCTGAGGTAAACGTAAGAATTTTCATAAGCCACTTTTTGACCTATTGGTGGACGAAAACAACCTTTTCCGTCCAGTCAGTCGGCGGTACCAAAGAAAGCGTTATTTTCACCCTACCCTGCCCTCGTTGAGTAAAATCTAGATATGAGCCAGTATTTTTTTCAAGAAAAATGACTAAAATCCAGTACTTTCATTATAATACGTTCTTTGCATGTGATGCCTTTGATGAACTTCAAAATCGCTCCAGAAGCAAAGTGAAAACGACAGTCAATTCTCACTCCATGCTATAGTACACAATTTTTGTAGTAGTCTACAGAAATTCTCAATTAAAACATGCAACTCTTTGATTGACAGTAACTTCAAAAACTGCAGAGTCACATTACACAACATCTACTGTACTGAGAGTGTTTTGATAACCCATTGGGGTCACTGTATGTGCACATTAAGCAATAATAAACTGATTTTGTGTCTGGATCAGGCTGAATTTTAGACAGTTGTGGGAGGGGCTGAAATAAGGAGGTTCAGAGAATAGGAACAATATGAATTGATAACTGAGACGATTTAACCTTTAAACTGTTTTAATACCTGACAGTGTTTCTGTGGTGTCCTCGATTTGTTGAGAACCTGAAGAAAAGCAAATACAACAATGTGACGATTCGACTTGATTGTAATATCATAAAATAACTTTACGGCCTAAAAATTGATTTAATAATACTAAACAAAAATTGTCTAACAAAAAATGTGTTAACTACCTCCAAAATTCTGAGATGATTCGAGACATTGCATTTTCTGCTGACTCGGTTTTATTCTGTAATTACTGCATTAAGCTTCAATCTTTGTTCATGTTTTACAAATTTTTAGGGTAACATATCGGAAAATGTGATAAAATAATATTGAAAAGTTCTTACCTGATAAGCTGACAAAGGTGTATGTTTCACAGGTAACTGTAAAACCTGGAAAATGTAAACCAAAATCAATATCAATTCTTTAATCCAGTAACACTTTCAGACTTCCAACTTTCATTGCATGTATCAAATCAGGGAGCTAGTATTTGGAATAGCAAATAACAGCTCCCTGATCGAATGTTTCTTCAATAGACCTATAAATGGACCCTAATGTGAGATAACAAATGGAACCCACTCCCTCGTTACTATGATTATTTCCCAGACACGGCTTCAGTCACTCCACATTATACTCCAGGAGGTAGATATCACATTTAGCGGACATCTCTCTCCAAAAATCAAAGGAGTGAAATCTCACTCTTTAGTAGAGTTAAAGTTATAAAGTCCACTAGAAGAGCTGAAATTCACTCCAAGAGGAGCGAAATTCACTCTTCATAACATGAAATTCATTCAATAGCTGTTTCAAACGTTTTCGTGTTTGGTTTCTTTGAATCAGTTAGGCCTATATTGAGATCTATGGGATGAAAACGTTTCCTATGACTGATCAAGGTGCTGTATTATGTGGGGAATAGTCTCTTCCACTTTAAAATGTGAGAGAGGCCATGCCAGTCCACCAATAGTTGATCACCAAGACGACTGGATATGCTGGATTTACCCATTAATTCGTCCACCAAAAAACTGAATAAAGCTAATTCTATCAGTGTGTTGATGTTATGCGTTGAAATTGCCCCCTCTATGTTATTTCATTTATTTGGATTTTCACAATATTTGAATATACAGAAAAAGAAATAGAGTTATCGGTTATAGGGGCCAGGTAAAAATTTGCGGGGTATAAAATTCTGTACATGTGTGTCCTCTGAGCAGGCACACTACAGGTGTGGGGCCATGTGACGTCATTTGCGTAATAGATATCGTCAATATACTTACCTTGAAATGTCACTTTGGTGCTCAGTTTAGTGTGATATCCAAAGGCGTCTGAAGAGACAGGAGGGAACTCATTTTGAAACAAGTCGAGAAAATTATTAAAAATGAATGTGTCTTTTGTCTTCATGTAACTCGCAGAAATAAATGTTTTTCCAGATTATATAAGAAAACGAAAAAGGTGAAACCGAAATATACATGAAGGAACATTATACACCGTGACGTAACACGTTTAAAATATAGATATGGCTATGATTATATGGAGACCGCGTTATATCGTAGGTTTTACCTCACGTGTTGTGGAGAAGATCAAGGCAAGCAAATAAATCCTAAGGTAAGTGGTACACATTTTCCATCGAACTTGTTCTTCTTTCAGCTCGGTGTTCTTACGAAATATAACGTCATTTTTCGTAACTCAAAGACATTTAAATGACCTTACAATTAATTACGTTAAAATCCTTTTTACAGGACTTCATTTAAACTTACCAGACCAGACTGACGAATTATCATCCTGTTGGAATGGAGGAGTTTGAGTAGGAGGAGCTAAAATTTAAACAGAGATAAAACGTTTTATATATTACTGGATTCTGAAACAATCTTCTCTGACTTGTGAAGTGTTTCCGTATCAAGTGATTGGCAAATGCGTTAGAGTACAACAGCACTCGCCTCAAACTTGGATTGAAAAAACAGCTTCTTCTAATCACGTTCTTCTCATTTCTCTTCAAAGTTGGCCCACTTTTTATATTTTAGTGCTCAAATATTGCATATCCCAGGTAAAGCCCTAACTTTTAGGCCTACTTCAAATTTGAACTTCAGGTAAAAATACTGTTACATGCTTCTAGAACCAACTTGATTATTAAGTCTAATTCAAACTGGAATGACAGCATTTTTGAGGTACACAAATTTTTGTTGCAGAATAAAGCGAACTTGACAAATTGATTGCCTATGTGTTAGTAAAATCGACTTCAACTTCCTAGGAAAAGCGAATATTTTGGTTCTAGTCAAAATTCTCCGACTGCATAAAGGGGTCAACTTCCCGAATTATTACCATATCACCGGTAACATTTAGGTGTTTAACTCTTGCCAAGCTAAATTTTGCACTTTACACAGTCAAGTTAAGGAAAGAAGGAAAGAAACAATTACCTGTTGTTAAAAGCACAATTCCAAAGTCCCCTTCAAATGGGTTTGTTTTATCTGCATGCAGAGGAAGCAATAACTGAGTCATTATATTATTTACAAGCTTCTAGAAATTCTAAACTTCTAAAAATGTTTAACAACGAAATCAGAAGGGAACGGAGAGAAATTTGTCCGCCTGAAATGTACTTTGCCATTCACTTTTAGAAACAATTGATAGAAACAGAAATATTTTACACATATTCGTTTTATATACAGATCTGTTCATTTTCATCAACCTTAGCCTACGGGGATTGGAAACTTTATATACCACAGGTAGACATAGGAATATTGGTGCATGGGGCTTAATGACCAGCTGTTAATCAGTCAGCACGACCTCTCCGTGAATGTTAAGTTCGTCTTCTTCAAATGCCTTTTTCTATCAGAAACTGGAAATAAAACTTTACCTTTCTTGTTTTCGAAGCTATGAAGTCTGTCAACGTCATTGAAGAAAATGGTTTTAGCAACTCCAATACGAAGGCAGTCTGTAAATATATTTATCAAACGTGCATAATTAGTAACACGCCCAGTGAAGACAGCACTTTGGTTGAAGCATAAATAGTCTCTTAATAAATGAAAAGTTTCTGCTCAGAATACTTTCATAGTCTTACCTTCAAGTTCTTTAAGCAAAAAGTCTACACAGACTTTTTGTTGTTCTTGTAACGTGATATCTAAGTAGTCTAAAATAAAAACAAACAAGAAATTGTATTAAGACTTTCTGTTCCTTCATGAAAAAAAATAATAAAATATTATTAAGACTAACAGAGATAAGAAAAAAGGGTTTCACTTACTCTTGTACAGATCATCACGTAAATAATTTTGCCCTGGAAGTAAAGAAAACCTTGTCAATTTATTGAACTAAACAGATATAGTTATTGTTCAAAATTTCGAGTATTTAACTGAAACACGTTGATGAAAATCATAACCGTACAGTGGTGATACGAATGTCCTCTACATTGGTATAATTATGGTTATTTTTGTCGTCTCTTGAAAATGCAAAAAAATCTGTGCCGGATTTTGGATGACGTCACAGATTACCTGTGTCGTAACTTCGATTGGCGAACCGATTTAATACCATATCGATAATGTCACATTTAGTGACAGCGCATGGGAAACGTTCGCATGATCGACGGTGCATCAAACCAGTTCACAATCGAATTTAAAACAAGGGTATTTTGTGATTTCATCCAGAATTCGACATAGTGTTTAATCAATTTTTATTAGACGACAGGTCATCTTTGTGGTTAGAAGGGGTATGTAGGTAAAAATTTTACCGAAACTGACAGAGAGTGAAAATGGGAAAGAAGTGCCGATTCCGTTCGTATATACCGATAATGGATTCAACACTTATATTTCACCCATGAAGGAACTCCTTAGATTGCTTGACAACATACAGACTGTATGGTCTGGCGTGCTGTCATTCAGTGGCGTAGCCACGGAGTTGGGGGGAGATGGGAACCCACAATGACCCAACCTTGCAATGCAAAAACATCTAATATAACGGTTTTTTCTCACTATTCTTGACCTTTCCCTCACGTAGTGCTCCAACCCCCCCATGACACCCCTTCCTCCCCCCACCCCCATGACACAATCCTGGCTACGCGCCTGCTGTCATTTCAGTAATCAATGACGTAAAATTTGAGAAAACACTAAATGTAAGATGTAACATTACCTGATGTTAAGCAAATTAAGTCAGAGATATCTTCAACCGGGAATACCCAGGAAGACGGTTTCCGTTTTTGGTCTATTGAGACAAAAAGAAACACAGAGTGGTTTAAAAAGAAACTGACTCCAATGGTTAGATCCTTCCAGTCAAAACTCAAAGAAAAAAAGCAGTAGAATAGAGTTGGGGACACTTGAGTAACTTGCGAGTTATTTTGCCCCCAAAGCACCACATATCCAAAATTATTTAGCGTTTTACACCTAAGCACCACCAGGGTTTGAGGAGACATACAACAAAAATAGTCAAATCTACCTAACCGTTTTTCTAAAACAGTACTGCAGCGGACTAGAAAGAAAACTTACACTGGCTTCAATACTGTCACATAAATAGCGTATTAAACAGTCAGGGTATGGCATGCTAAAGTAATCTTTGTTTAACTCAAGACCTTATAATAAGGTTAAGTAAATGTATGCCGGATTATAGGGATGTTTACATTCATTGCATATTTTATGCAATTATTGCAGGCCTATATAATAGGCCTATTAAGTTAAAGATGAGCTTTAAGCAACAAAATTACAGAGAAAGTCGCTAACCTAATGCTGTGATACAATTTGTGGTTTTAGAAATAATTAACTTTGCAAGTCTGAAATTAATTAGATGTAATTCTTTAATTAAAGTGACATTTTGTTGCTGTATTTGTCAATTACTAAGGAAACACAAGAAGACTCATACCGGCATAACTCCTTGCTACTGTGCTTGCAAGTTAGTACCGTTTTGTTGTAAAAGGCAAAGATCGACCGCACTTTATTGAAATGTTGAAATCATATTTTATTAAAAATTTTACAGTTACCCATTTCACAATCCGTTGGTACTGTGTAATAAAGGACATCTACAGTTAAAAAGGCTTATGAAATCTGCCATTGAGATAATTACATTAGGCCCACCTTTCAACGGAGGACGTCGCCCAAAAGATCCTCGCGGGAGAATGTAATGAGCTATGGGTAAAAATAATGAAGATTACTGTGAAAAGTTTCCCATTGACAAAGTATGTGACACATTGTGCCCATTAAAGCTGGGAAATATGCACCAGCCTGTATGGTGGTTATGAATGGAGCAACAGAACAGGAACAGCTGCAGTTTTTAATCGACAATTCAGTCTTCTTATAAGAAAGAAAAAGTATTTTTGAAACGAGTGGACCAGTGGATTGAGCCGAAAAACGTTTTTATATAGGTAAATATTTTTTATGATCTATAGTTTCAATGACATACATACTATAAATAAGTGTCCACAACTTTCTAATGTATGCACACTTGATTACGCAACGTATTAATGTGATGTGATTCAATGTAAGTTGAAAATATTACATGATGCTACTAACACCAACTTCAATAAGACAAAATTTCAGTTCATATGAGCAAAAGAAATGGGGCAAAATAGCCGAACATACCTCGTCTAATACCAAGAAAAGTTTTACAACTCCTGGTAAGGCTTGATAAGGTGTAATAAGTAGCAAGCGAGAGAGAGAAGAACATTGTAATTGAGTAGCACTTGAATCTTCAACGAAGAAAAGTTGTATGAAACCGTTGTTCATGTCAACATCAACTTATGTAATTTTACGCCTCTGTGACGTCATGATCAGAAGTGAGTTTTCATTTATTAGTTCGCGCGTTCAAAAAGAGGAAACTTGGTTCTTCCACAAGCGCTTATGCAAACAGTGCACTGCACTGCGCGTCTTTCTATTTTGCCATCCAGGCGTCCATTGCACAACAATTGTAACTGAGGTGTGTCATGCGCGCGTGTCGTTAACACACGTACTGCGCATAACCAGTTCCATCCAATGTGCCAAATCGAAACGCCTTCAACGCCTTCAACTGGCTAACACCAACGGATGCGGACAGCTGATTGGTCGAGCAATCGGAAAGGCGCGTAGGTATCCCTTCTACACACGTATCACGGTGGCAGTTTGTAACGTTCTGGTCGACCGGCATTCTCAAGTGACGTCACAGTAGCATTTCACCTGGCGTATCACCACCGTGTTTGAGGGCAACGCCTATAGTGCTTTTGCACCTACGTCACTGCGTTGCGCATCTCTCTGTTTTTTCCATCCAGGCGTTCGTTTTACAACAACCCTAGAAACAATTGAATTGAATTTTAGACAGAGGAGGGAGGGGCTTAATGAAGAAGGTTAAAAGGATTGGAACTGCTTGGGTGCCGTCTGTTAAGTCCAGGTTCGTTTAACTACAAAGTGTCATCTGACTTTCAATTATAATCATCGTATATACCTTGAATATTTTGAAAGAAAATGTTAATTCTGGATCACCATGCGGGTACATACCTTGCATCCCTGGAGTTTAGACAGTTGAGGGAGATATATACATTGAACAAGCCAAAGCAAAATTATTGGAAACAATTATGTCAGATTTGCTACCGGTGAAAGGCTGCATTCTTTAGTATTATACTTGACAACAGTTTTAAAGACTGCCAAGTTCCCAGAGAAATTGAAGAAGTATTGTAACATGTGACTTGTATTGGACTATGGTTGGTAGAACAGAACCCATTTACTTGTTTGAAGAAGAATTGTTTGAAGAAGAAGAAGATCAGAGAAATGTATGTAAGCATACATTCATGTTATGTGTTTTTGCTTTTTACTCTTCATGCATACCAGAAAACCAGTGCTTCTAGTTTCTGCAAGTGTCACTGTTGCCATTATGACAAGCTGAGAAGTACAAGAGGCACATAGTAGGCTTTTAAGTTTGCATATCATGGTACATTGCATCCTACACCTTGGAATGTATGGTGGGAAATTGTGGGGTGACTTTTAAAAAAAAAATTCAAAATTGCACTGTGGCTACAGTGCCAGTCTTCCTTAATTTTCCCAAATTTTGCACTCCTTTTCAAATGATTAGAAAGAAATTGCACCTGTAACCGTACTACATCATTATTCCTTATAGCTGTAAATAAAAACCTCTGTATGTAAAAGGGGAAGAAAAAGTATACAAAAATAAAACAATGCAGTAAATATAGAATGTCTTTTCGAGCCTTTGCTTCTGTTTGGTATCTAGGTATTTTATTAGGCCCCTAATTCACAAGGCTGAGTGAGTCACTTTCATGTGAACTTTTAGTCGGCAGTAGAATAAGGGAGTAACGTTAAAAAAACTTTCTTACCCCCTGTATATCAAGCTGACTGATTGGCAAAAATATTCTGGTTCATCTTTTCAGTCAACCACTTACAACATATGGTTAACAGCTGACCAGCTCCTAAAATAAAATAAAATAAAATCAGTGACATCATGCCACTTCTGCTGCTCATCAGTGTATACTAGGCATAGTTTTAATATGAGAATGAAAAAATAAAAAAATAAATAATCCCTCCCCAGCCAGTGACCCAGGTATTCAGTTAAGTAGAAGAATATGCCCTCTTTTTCAATGTCCGTTTTCAATCTCCACTAAAAATATGTAAAATCAAACATGAGAAAAATGTTGGAATGTTAGGATAGGCCTACATTTGCGACTTCATTTGGGGACGAGTTGTCTCCTCTGCTCGGAGTTTCATTACATGTAGGTGCCGAGCTGTCTGAGTAGCCAGCTTCATTAAGATGTCGAGTTGTCTGTATATGAAGGGCTATATGCTGCTAGATACCGAGTTGTCCGACTTTACAAAAGCACTGGGAACTGTGAGACCGTTTTGTCTTATAAGGGCGAATTCTCCTTGCCTACATGAGTGCGTTCCTTGAACGTTACTCATTTTACCACTGAAGAGCAAATTTAACCCCTCGTCGACCATTTCTGTTGACATGAAAAGTTAGAAAACATCTTTACTCGTCGTAGCGAACAGCTTATGCCACTTTTAAGGACGAAACACCCATTTTGGAAGGACAAATAAGTCGCAGGAATTGGGCGAATCGACTTCTGCCATACACATATGTTCGCTCTCTGCGTGACTTTTACCCATGTTATGCCCAGGTTGTACATGGATGCGGTGTCCCCGTGCAATCACAGAAGATTTAGGTACGCGCCATTGGGAGTCCGCACTCTAGTTCCCAGCCAACATGCCCAGCTGGGCCCCAACTGGGTTTCAGCTGGGCTACTTGCTGGGCCCCAGCTGGGGCGCATCCGTGTTTGTCAGGTGTTCCCACGTGGGGCCCAACTGGGCTAGCCTTTCCCAGCTGAAGCCCAGCTAGGCTTCAGCTATTGAAGCGGGGCACAGCTGGGCTTCAGCTGGGAAAGGCTAGCCCAGTTGGGCCCCACGTGGGAACACCTGACAAACACGGATGGGCCCCAGCTGGGGCCCAGCAAGTAGCCCAGCTGAAACCCAGTTGGGGCCCAGCTGGGCATGTTGGCTGGGTTACTATATCCTGCTTTATGGCACGTACAGACTTACCCTTAAATATGGCGGCTGATATCACCTAATTGATACGTCACTGAGAAATATCTATATACGGAACGTCACCATACTCTTATATTATAAAAATCGTTCGGTACGATTGCGTTCCATTAAGCCCAGATCACGCACAGATATCGGATCGGATTTCGCTTCGATTTTTATTTCAGTTTTACTGAAAATCTCCTCCATCTTTGGTCGAAAAAATGGCCAACCTGCAAAAATATATGATTCGTATCGCAGGACTCCGAAAGTCTAAGATATACCAATTTTTCCATGACGTCACAGTCGCTGATATCTTTTATTCGAATACGCATAATCCGATAACAGCTATTTGTAAATGTGACGTTACGAAATATATAGTTTACATTTCATTCCCTTGGTCCTCCATGCATACAGATCATACATTTACACAGGATGACATTTTTTTATTCTCTTCGACAGTAGATGGAGGAGATTTTAACTTAAACCTACAAAAATCGGATAGTAACCCGGTACGATATCGCCGTAGTGTGACCTGGGGTACATAACAATACATCCCCGCAGAAAGTGATCCGACATATGCGTCCGTTTTGACTCGCGCGTTTCCGTTGGCGTGCTCCTTCCAGCTAAAGCTTAGGAATTCTATGTTTCGTTCTTTCAGGTCTTTTTGTCACGGTAGCAACGTTGAAGAGAAGCTAATGACTGACTGCAATACAGCCATATGCGTCAGAATGTCAAATTCAGGGGTGGGGATGTGGAAAGCTCTGAGTTTTCAGCCTGACTTTGGATGAAAAATTAGATACAAGGAGAAATACACTAAGTATTTCTCATGAGTTATATACATCCATCAAAAGAGAAAGTCACTTCTGTTGTAGGCTATCGTATTTTTAGACATTACCAGGGTTTCCACAGGGGTTCGGGAATGCAGCTGAATCCAATATCTTGGTGAACATTTCTTGAAAAATCTACAAAAACATTGGCAAGGGATCGAAAGTTGGGGAATGTCAGCTTCAGGTGGATCACAACAACCATCTTCAGACTACCCAGCAGCCTGTATGCATATTACATATTCAGATGTTAACGTGCATGTTAAATAAATTAAAAGATTCCAATCCCCATTTTGATAGGACATATCTAAGCTGAGATGATAAAATTTTGAAGTTTATTCTCTCAATTTCAACATTGTGAAATAAGGGATGAGGAAAGTTTAAATGACTCCAGACAGACCTGCTTTTACAATGTGTTTATTAGTAAGGGGTCTTGGGATGAAGCTTTGCGTCGTGTGACATTTTTCTCTCGTACGTAATTCAGGTAATACTATGTCATTTACTCATCCAGGATGACTTAACGCTACGTGTTGTCTGTTACCTGTAGAAGTCTATAACATGTTAAAAGATATGTGCATTTTAATTATGGAATGCGAAGTAACTTCACTCTGTCGAACACGAGTGCTAAAACACACTTATATTAGTTAATGATCATTTTATGTGTACATGATCATTGGATGATAGACTGTTAAAATGGTTTAAGTGGTCATATAGACGACAATGTTCCTGACCCGGGCTAAGCCCAGTCCACTGTTCAAGCTGAAGGACAGTGACGTCATTGGAATAGATCCTAACCTTAAACGTAACCGCTTGTTTGGTCTAACGGTAAGAGCATCCGTCTCTCACGCGGAATGCCCGGGTACGTTTAGAAGGTCGAGTCATACCAAAGACTCTAAAAAGGAACCTACTGCCATTGTGCGTGATGCTCCGCATAAGCAATGGAGTAGGGAAAACAAGTCAGTGAGCCACAACTGGAAAAAGGCCGTCGGCTCGACCTGAACCAATAGGTTGGAAACTGGGCCGTAAAACTGTACTAACCTAACCTTAAACGAGCAGAGTGGGAGGAGATTAGATCAGATCCAAGGGTATAATTGGACCACACCTTGTAATTCATGCATATGCAAAAGCTACTACTCGCGAAGCATTATGGGAGTTGGACCTTGATACATATAAAGAAGGCAATTTCCGGACCAACTGAGGTAATAACTAACATTTTCCACCAAAGAATTTTTACAATTAGAGAAAGCGGCGAAATTTTGCGGTGGTGCCAACTTTTGCAAGAATAAGTTTTCCAATTTCAGCCTGTCAGGCTGGTCAGTGGCGTACGCAGGAATTCTCTGAAGGGGGGGGGGTGCCGTACGTTGAGTGACCGACGGCCTTGGAGAGGGACGCCATCCCCTCCCCTTTGAAATTTTTTCAGTGGCGTTTTCAAGAAGCCTAGATGCGAAATGGTGCAAGATTTTCGACTTTGTGACAGGAACAGTGTTAAAAGTTCAGTCATGTGATGGCTCATGAGGATAAAACTGAAACTTTTGTCTTCACATGCAATCTTATGCCATTTACGCTATCTTACGAAGTAAAACTTGTCATTAAAGGTGCATACTTTTAGAAGTCAAAATAAAAGAGCATCGATCGGTATAGGCGAAAGGGAACATTTTAGTTTGTGGTGCTTTTCTTGGCCACAAAACGTTATTCTGCCATAAAGATTATCTAAGCGGAGCGTCGCCAATGATTGGCGCGGAACGTAGAGAAAATTTCGAAAAATCAGACCTCAGATGGCCTGAAATAGCATTTTCCAGACTTATATGAAGAATCTAACGAGTCGCTATCTTCTTATCTCGTTTGCAATAAAATGCTCACTTAAAATATGTTCTCGAACTGCAAAGTGATCAGAGAGTTATTAAGAGCTACTTTGACCCCGAAAATGTAATTTTACCCGAAGGACTATCTAAGCGGAGCCCCACCATTGGTTGGTGCGGAGCGTAAAGAAAATTTTGAAATGATCGCGACCCCTCAGATGGCCGAAAAGCGCGTTTTCATGCTTGTAAAGAGAATCTAAACATGCAGTCTTAATGTTTAGCTTCTTGCTTGCAATAAGAAAAAATCAGGAACATGCTAAGTTACCATGTGAAATGTACTACCACTATTATATTAAATGGTCTTGATTCTTTTCGGGGACGGAATATGCAACGGAATTTAATATATGCTAATGCTTCTCTATTGTGACCCTCGGCTAAATGAAGGATCCGCTGAATTGATGAAATTGTCTGTAACTGCTCGAACTCCCGTCTGTGAATGATTTTACCCCTAAAATCTCTTGCTTGATAAATAACAAACTATTTCTCACCGCATCTGAACAACCTCTGCTCCCATATCCCCGTCTCGTACGTCTATGCCGGCCGGGGAAGGAGTCTAAGGGAAGGGCCCCTCCCTTTTGAAAATTCTTAAAAAGGTAGGTGTTCTTAGAGGGAGATACAGAGGCTACCTTATAAAGTAAAATGTGGATTTTGACAAATTTTGCCTAATTTAAATGATTTAAAAAATGGCATCACTGAGGGGCCATGCAGAGACTATCGCCCCCCCCCCTTTAAAAATGTTGAGAAATTGCGTGTGCTTACATGCAATCTGGAGCGACGTATGCTAGAGCCACATATGGCTACGTATTTTTAGGATTAAAAATGGCATTCGTGAAGGGAGGCGGCATGGCTCAATGCCATGCACACACACACACACACACGCACTTCGTACGCCACTGCAGGCTGGTCATTCACTAAAGATTACAGATTTCATTAAAACATACGCTAGTAGGGGACAATTCCTCTTCTTCCAATTCCTTAATGTTGTTCTCCTTAATAACCAGACCTTTTGGCCTATGCACACGAACAATCGACATAACCATAGAGATTGATGAGTAATGTTAGTATGTTTGATATGCAACTGAAAAAGAACATCAATGAGACTGCAAGCGCGCGGACCGCGCGAAAATTATGGGGATTTGCAAGGTATAAACTTGTAATTATTGATACAAAAATGGATTAGAGCACATCTTTCATTACCTACATGTATATTATTTTTATTAGAACCTTACTTTTAAGTTTCAGTCCACCAACATTAGGGGCGGACTTTTACGTTAATGTCCCCTGTCCCCTCCACTCAAAAAAGTGTGTGTGGGGGGGAATGTTCCCCCCTGCCACCCCACCCCCAAATTGACTTCCATTCCTTACGAGATGGGTAAGTGTGAATTTTCAGGAAGACTTATGCTAAGACATTCTTAAATTGTATCATTACGTAAGTGAAAAACAGCCTATAGACCTGATTTTCATTACCGTTGTCCGAGTTTAGTCTGCAGGGTGTAGGGTAGATCTAGTATGACAAACTTATGTCAGCTAGTAGACACTGCAACTGAACATCCTCCCGTCTGTCAGTATAATTAATTTGGCAATTGAAAACATCCCAAATTTTTTTCAACCTTCTCCTGAGCATTTTACCATTTCGGGCAAAACTTTTGCCATACTACAGTATGAAGTGGGGAGGAGGATTTTTTTTTTGTTTTTTTCAGAGGCTACCCGAATGTGTAGCAAATCTTTGTTATCATTTTATTTTTCTCAAGGAAATTTTACTTTTTCTGTTTTTCGGGCATAGATTTGAAGGTATTAAAATAATTGGCCTTTTCGGGAATTATGTTGCACAAGATTAAAAAAAAAAGGGCAGAAGAATAACTGCTTCTTTTTAGTGACACGCTTCCTAAATGTGTCGCGATTTTTTTTTATCTGTTTGACTTTTCGTAAATATGTTTCCCTGGCTATAATACTTTCCTATTTTCCGGGCAAATACTTTAAAGAATTTGGATAAACTCTAAAATCAAAAGAGTGAACTTAGTCACTCTTTGATCGAGTGAAAAGTGTAAATTCGCTCCATTAGAGTGATAATTCACTCCAAGAGGAGTGAAGTTCCCTCCAAAAAGAGTGAAGTTCACTCTAAAAAGAGTGAAATTCACTAGAGGAAGAGGGAAAATTCACTCTTCCACGAGTGCCTGCAATGATCGCCCTTTTTTTAACAGCGATCATCCTGGGCACTCCATCAAGAGTGAAACTTCGCTCGTTTTAAGGGAATTTCACTCTTTTTGGAGTGAACTTCACTCTTTTTGGAGGGAACTTACCTCCTGTTGGAGTGAATTATCACTCTTATGGAGTGAATTTACATTTTTCACTCGATCAAAGAGTGAATAAGTTCACTCTTTTGATTTTAGAGTGTATTGGACCATTTAGGTCATTGTGTTGTAAAATACTGTGCTGTAAAACTCACGAATAATAGCTCTTTGCGCTGCCCGAATGTGTACAACTACTTTTTGGAATCTTGTTGATTTTTCGTGAAAATTACTTCAGTTTTGACGTTCTTTCCTTTTCAGGAATATCTGTTTAAGATTTCGGGCACACGCATGAATTTTTCTGATGAACGAGTTTTGAAGCTCAAGTTGCTCTCCAGATTTTTCCAAAATCCTGCCATAACTTTAGATTTGGCGATTTTTTTTTTTTTTGGGGGGGGGGAGGTCTTCCCGTGCCTCCCCGCTTCGTACGCCTGTGCCTGAAATACTATGTGAGCAGAGCGCCACAATGCAGGGTCAGCGCGAAGTGTTCAGAAAATTTGACAATCGCAAACACGACGCCTCACATAGGCCGACATTAGTTGGAATAGTGTCTTATTTTTGTTTTATGAAGCAAAAAAAAAAAAAACTCAACGGGCCCCTGCGCCCCCCCCCCCTTCAATCCGCTCCTGCCTATTCTTGTCACCACGGAGCTATATATTATACGTAGTCCTAGACCTGCGTACGATTGGACTTAAAGCTGTTTAAATAAATACTGTACGTAGAAATTAGTATGGCTGTTCTCTTATGAGGAGATAGCAGAAAGCGAAGATTACAGGATTAGTGCTATAAATAATGATCACAATAGCAAGCCAAAGAGCTAAATACAATACATTCCGAGTCTATTATAGTACATGACCTGATAACTTTTGAAGCAAACGGATATATCCTCAGTGACAAAAATACACCAGGGATTATTGTAATCGCCATTGACTCAACTGAGAATCCCGGACCAAACTCTTTTGCCAGTCAGCGCATTCCCCTTCACTGCCGTGTAAATAACACTGTAAATAGCTACATTGAATGGGATGCCATTACTAAATGCTGGAACTTGTGACAGCTCATCCCTTACTATGACATTAACACTGATAAGTTTGTTGTCCTTCAGTGTACGTAATAGCTTCTTCGTGAAGCAGTTTCAAGTTTGGTTTCGCCGAACGGCCCTTTGCCAGAGGGTCGGGAGGACTTTAGAAAAAGATATTGCTAAAATTCTTGCCACCATAGGGGTAATTTAGGTGGGAATTCAACAGGTCTCTTACCCGTCCCTTCCCCAATGATTGTCAAACATATTTGAATATATTTCACCATGTGTCAAATATAGCATGATTTATATCCCAGCCCTCTTCACTTTCAAAAACAAAAGACCTTTTTGAAACTCCAGAGGACAGTGATTACTCATAATTTTGGCCGGGTCCCTCTAAGAGATTCATTGATATGACCTGTAAGGTACACATGTGACAACCGATAATGTAAAAAAAATGTAGAAACTCGTTTGCACCGATAATGTAAAAATACCGATAATGTAAAAAGTGTTCCAACGACAATGTCAAAACTATTCTACGTACATAAATGTAAGCGCGTGTAGTATATGAGTAGTTGCTTGTCAAATCGCCTACTAGCATAGTCGCCCCCTCGGCCAACAAAGTTTTCCCCTGACAGAACCCATCCCTATAGAAGTTTGCCGCATGACAAACTCGCCCCCTAACAAAGTCCCCCCCCCCCCCGCACCCACCTTACAAAATCGCACCTTCAGTTCCGAAAGTTGTCCCGTCTGATTCAAAATACTCTCAAGTATTATTCTTTTCATAAAATTGTGGATGAGGGTAAAGTGAAATACTGCTATCTCAATGGTTTTGAGTACATACTGTACAATATTTCACTGGCTAAAATTGAACTCTTTATGTTGTTTCAGTGGGTCCAACAAGAAATAATGCGTTACAATTATATGGCACGATACGTACATTGTTGCCACAATTCAGATACCTTATTACCACAAAATTGACTGTTTTCGGGATGGGCATGTCGGTCTTGTTATAAATTGTACCGGACTGGTTACGGATTTCCCCATGGCTTCTTTAAAACCAGAAAGCAGTCTGTGGTCTTGAGCTTAGACAAGCTGATATAACTCCCAAACCTCCTACTCTTGTTACTATGGGAAGAGCTCAAAAGTCATTTCTTCGAATGTTCATGTTAAAGGATATTAATTGGCTCAGTGTTTAACCAATTGGGTTTAGATGGGTCGACCACTGTCCCTTTTCAAGTTGTGCCTCACTGGCTTGTTTTCTCTACTCCATTGCTTATGCTGAGCACCAAACTCAATGACAGAAGGTTCCATTTCTACTGCTTCAGTCAATAGGCTTAACCGGGTTAAGCAAACCTTTAGAACTCTCGAAAAACCTGTGCTTAGCCTACAGTCAAAGTTACGTGCGTCAGAAATAATGAAATAAAACCTCGACGTATGAATAAAACAAACATTGAGTCAAGTTACCTGTATTTAACTGTCCTAAATAACAATGTTCCTACAGTACGGTACAAATCCCTCCCCCCCCCCCCCCAGGTCCTATGAACCAAAACGAGTGTGACGTTTCAGTGACGTTTCTTAAGCCCTCATTATGAGCGAAAATGAGGAATATTACGAAGAAACATGAGTCGTAGAGAAAACTTTAGTTAAGAAACATGTAAAATTGATTCCAAATGTTATCTACAAATGTTTGATAAACATAATTCCCCTCTGCGCGCACTACACTACACTGAAATTTTTACTTTAAAAATTCCTTCCACTGTAACCTGTGATAGCTGCAGATGTTCAAGCTATATAAGACATCCTCTGCTATACTCCGCACGGCACGTTGACGCCAAACCGGACGGTAGTGTTCACACATGGTCCTACTCTGATTGCACTGGGAGGCGAGTAGTGTTCCTCCCCAATGTATCGCCGGTCCTTGAGGGGAGTCCCAAGGGGAGATTGATGTCGTATACAAAGCACGCTGAGCGTCACTGTATGCTGAAGGGTACTAGAGAGGCGCCTGAGTTGGTTCTCTGTTGTAGTTGACAGGACACATAGCCGGCCAGAGACCTTGAACGCTTGGCTTCAATCTTTTGTTTTTTGTTTTTGAGTAAAGCGCCACCTTTATATAACTGAAATCTGAAAACTCAAGAAGCACGCACTAGAAACCGGCCTAATACACGGTTCTTACGAGAAAAAGACAAGAACGCCACTTGAACTACACTAAAGTTTTAATTAATTCCCAGAAATACGATCAAATCACTATAGCCTACAGTACCGTTTCATGCCTCTTGTCAGGCGTTGACAAGGCAACCGATTTTTTTCGCAGTCCTATGAGAGATTCGTACATGTTTTATATGCTTATCAATTGTCCACAAACTAAATAGCAAAATAATAGTTGTTAATATCGGGTTATAAAAACGTCCAAATACAAGCTCTCTGGTTACCCTATCAATGAAACAATAATATGGACCGGGAGCTGTTATCCAAATAGCAGATCCTTGCTTAGAAGAAACTTCTGATCAGGCTCCCAAAAGTTTAGCGAAAGCGACTTTTACGTCTGAAAAGATATGAATGGTTGTAGGCTTTAAATTCCTTTGTAACTTTAACCTCCTTACACAAACGAGATTGAAATTCTAAAGAAGACGCTACTATTAAGATGTGGCGGCACCCAAAGGGCATGGGGAATTCTCCAATAACACCCTCGCCCCTTTCCGATATCCCCACCACTCAGTTCCAGAACCAAAATATATCTATCCTGAGACTTCAGGACTCACCCACGGATATGCTGCAGACGTCACAGCTTCCGTCAGCTTCGTTCTCTTTTAATCTCACACGGTATCAATGGGTTCCTCTCCCCCAATATTTTACTCTGTGTGCCAGGGGATAAACACCTGTTCTCAGACTCGAAAGCAGAATTTTCTTACTCATTATATTGAGATTTCTTTTGGAAATGTTTGAAATGAAATGTTCACAACAATTAAAAGGAACAAATTGCAAAATGATCAGAACGTTTCCTGATTAAGTTCAGGTGTTAGCTATTAATATTTGGTGTGATGAAGGTACAAGGTCGAGGGTGTGTGGGATGTCTTTAAGTTAATATGACACATCACATCACATCACATTGAATGATGGTCTAATCATTGCTTTATGAAAGACAAAATCAAACATTGTTTGGAAGGTGCCCGGCCCAATCCTCTAAATATGACGCTGCCTTGTATTTGGAAGGTTGTTCCGAAGATTGGTATGCATGTATTAAGTCCTCATGCGAAGGGAGGGGGAGTCCTTTTTTCTGGGAAATAAATGGGATTTTTATTTGTATTCTTAAATTTACTTTTATTTATTTTTCGAGGGATGAGGGGACGACGAGGGTCAATGCATAAAACCGGTATAGTATAGCGTTTTCCGTATAGTGCCCTTACTCTTCAAGTGACACAAGGACCTTTTCCAAGTTGATACAATCCAGTGGTTGACTTGGACACAGCGGTACAGCGGTAACCAGATTTTTTTCCATTGGGGCCTGGGGTCCACCCCAATCCCTAAATTTTGAAACAGACACCATGTGTGCCGGTGAATGACAGCCAACTTCAGGTATATGGTTGAACTGTTACAATAGGCCTATATGAATGATACACCGGACGAAGTCTCTCACAGCAGTTGAAATTTTGTGGACTAACGAAGCCTTCAACGGGAGGGGTTAAACGGGATAATCGCTTTAAGTCATTCCCGTAGAAGCCAGTCTACAACCGCAGACAAGCCAACTTTTCCAATTCATCAAGTGCTTCTTGCGCTGTAAAGTATAGCCTGCAGATGGATTTGGGACGCAAATGAATTGTAGTGGTGTAAAGATACCAGCTAAGCACGATATCATAACGGAATGTAATGTAGATATACATGTAGTGTACGTATATTTGCAAAATAAGTTTTATAGACAAAACCTTCCAGTTAAATAAAACTGACACAAAAGATGTACATTTACACAAACAATTTATTTACAAACGGACAAACGGACAAACGAAACTGATTCTACAGCGTCCTCCTTCTTCTAAACATGATACAGACAGGTACTGGACGGAAAACTCGGGAGGGCAAGCACATCGATGGAAACTTTCACGAACAATGACTTCATTCATTAACAGACAAAGACTGAATAACTAACAAACATACAGACAAACACGATGACGTAACGCGATTCTATTAGTGGCAGTAACGTTAATACTGGAGGTAGCGATGAACCTCATCTGTGGAGATAAGAAATAAAGAATAACTTGTCAACAAAATGTGAGCACCGCAATCGGGCAGTTCTGAATCCATAAAGAAATACATCTTTTATAACTCAAGAGACACATCATGAATGAAAAACAATAATTTTGTAGCCGATCATGGTGTCATGGAGGTTACTTTAATTGAGACGCCATTTTCTGAGAAGGTTTTACCAAGCAGGTGTTAGGTTAAATAAACCTGTCAGTCGAATTTTTCTAAACTAATTCCCTCTCCAGTGATATGGGTAATTTTACCGTTTTCACCCTAGAGTAATATACACCTGATAGAATAAACATGAACGGCCATACTATCCAAAGAAGCGTAAGGGTACAGGGGGGATTGGATACGTGATCCGCAGGGGCGTAGGTCTGGTATGTGGATTGGGGTAGGGGGGCAAAAATTTCGAACAGCCGTAACCTCAGATCGTGACCATGACCGGACTCGTCTATAAAGCAATCCACGCACACAAACGCGGGTACACACACTACACACACAAACAAGTATACATACACACTCACATAGACACGCGTATACATAAAACAGATAGATGGAGCACTATATTCAGTATAATTGTTTTAAAATAGGTACAAACTGACGTTTTCTAGAAGCTCTAACGTCACCTGTTCACTCAGTGGCGTAGTTATACATTTTGCCAAGGCCCTAGGGCAACACCCAATTTTTCCATTTTCATCTAAAGCTTCACCCATAATTAGGAAGCGCGCCAAAATACCTTGCCCCTTTCTGGAGGCAAAGAATAACAAATATTGAGCTTTTATTGGAGAGAATTCGGAATTTTATGAAACAGGGTTAGTAAAACCACACTGTAGTTGACTGGTGTCACAAATCCTCATTTTGCCTGTTGATTTTTTAATCTGCCTGAAAAATTGGGGGGGGGGGCGATATGTTTGCCCCCAATATTTTCATTGGTGGTGCGATTTTCCCTTCCCCTTCACCCAGGATCGACGCCCCTGGTGTCCCTAAATTTTTAGCATGTTTCCCTAAAAAGTACCTTTAATCAGAAACGGCCTATGAATGTCAAATTTATTGTTTCGCTCTAAAAATCAAGTTATACAAATTTTTACTTCACAGTGGTATATCAGGTAGTTGGTTCATGGAGCTATCACGTGACGGCTCCATGGTAAAATGCTCTGTGCTGGGAAATTTGCTTTCACGGGCCGTACTTTCTTTTTTATGAACGGACGGTTTATTTTTGCCAGTGCCATGACCCTAGCTGATTCTATGAAGTGATAGAGATCGGGCTTGTTCAATGTTGAGTTGAACCACATTGAAATTTACATACTGGATGGATGCTAGGGAAACTTCCACCTCCCCGGCTATGGACAGATCATGTCAGTTCACCAATCAGCTTCTTGCAAATTGTCCACGTCCCTACTTCCAAATTGCGAGCATTTTACCTTGTTTGTGGTTTTGACACCAGCTTATAAAAGAGCGGGTCATATTTCTATTCCTCGTAACCAGTGTACTGCTCGTAACCTCAATCCATTTTAACTCTAACGATGATTTCGAAACATATTTTTTCTTCAAAAATCAAGTAGCCTTAACATTGTGGGATTAAAAATCTAGAATGTCATCTTTTGTGAAAAGTCACTGAGTGAATGAAAGAGCTAGGAAGTCCTTACCTGTCATGGGGATGTCAACACCTTCCTCCATCGGGAACACGTTTTTGAAAACGAAAAACGAATCTGTTGAAAAAAGAGTGAGCTGTGTTTCTATTTTCTATAATTCCAAAAAATGCACGAAGTTATGAATAATATGAACCCAGTCCTCCTAGTGTAAAGCTTTTCAACCTACATTACGTAAATTAACGTTTTACAAACAAAAAACTAGCACTGGAAATTTTTAATAATTAATTACAAAATCAAGCTTAAATGTAACTTATTTGAAGTTACTGGTACAAAATTATGTAAATGCCCATGGGCATTTACATAATTTTAACTTAATATGAGGTTGTTCTTCATGTATTTCGTACATATACCTAAAAAATTGTTTTCAAAATAATCCGTTTTTTAAACGACATATACTTTAATAACATTTGACGTTTGACTCCTCCTACATGCCCCATCCTCCCCAGCAATGCATCCCATAGTTAACATATATTTTTCACCAGCTAACCTTTTGGTCTGAGTATGGCCTCCGATGAATTCCATGAAGATGACCCATCTGAGGAGAAAAACACAAAGGTTTGTGAGTGGAACAAGCTTAAGATGCTGAGTTATCCAAATCGTTGCTGATAGATCAGGCTTGCGGAGTTGTGAAAATGGAAAGAAGAGGGCAGGAGTTGGTTGCTATTGAGCTCACAAATCAAATCTTTTCGAATGTTAGCTTGCAAGCTAAGTTTGCAAAATATAAGCCAAGTTTTCAAAATATGCACTTCTGTGCAGCCACTAGGGTAATATCAAAATCTCCGCGACTTATATAATTCAGGTTGTCTTGAAAATGAATTGGGCTAATGGTCTGAGAGGCGAGTCGAATGCAGGAGCTTTTTCGAGACATGTTTGTGTTTTTTTGGGGGGGGGGGCGCCAAAAGTTGCCCGATAGAGGGGGCAAAATTAGCAAAGCCTGACAAAGTTTTGTTTTCTTGTAGTTGAAAATTTGAAGGAATTGATAATATTTGATTTAACAATTGATTACAATTGATTTGAATTTTCATGGGTTGAGAATCTTAACAATTTGGACCTTTTTAAGGTTGTTTAGATGGAGTTGTACGGACGTTTTAAGGAATATTGGGTTCTTTATCGAAAAACCTTAACTAACTCTGGGCAAATGAAGCCCATTTTGTCGGAGAGAAAATGGCTGTTGTGATTGCATATATTATGCTACGACTTGAGACTCTCAAACGAAATTAAGACAACTACCGGAGACGAGGGGAATGCATTGCATGTAGGCCCATGAAGCGTGTTGGTCTTAAAGGTATAATTCATATATAAGTAATCAACAAATATATACAAAATTTACATTTTATGCAGTGTATGAAATTTCGCACTACTGGAAGTTCTGCACATAATTACGTACAACCGGTCACTTAAAGAATATCTCATATCTTATATTTGATAACCATTTTATGACAAGGAATAATATAACTTACCACGGTTCGTTATCCTGGAAAACGTGTGATATTGGAACACGTCTTCTGCAGATAAATACAAATAACATCCACCAATCACATGGGCTGATACTGAATTTATAAAATGCTCTACCATGTTTGCAGGACAATTTCGAAGATTTTCGATAAAATTGAAAATGAGTGAAGTATTATCTTACCTGACTGGAAAGATTTGTAGCTTAACTCACGGCCAGATGTTGAAAGACCATCTTAATCAAAGAGACGGGAAATAAATAGATCATGATTGGCTCTTGAGAGTCACGTGACAATATTGTTCACTAAATTATCAAATTTAAAAGAGAAGTTCATTGGTTTACCTTACATGAGTAATGTTGAAATCCTGAAATAACCCTTAATGGATATTTGAAAGAGAAATAGAAGAAACATGTGGGACCTTGCTGATGTTTCAAAATAAATTTGAGATTTGGGGCGACTGATTTTGCCCATTTACAAGGGGTGCAGTCATGGGGCTACTGAGCCCGTGTAGTATAGAGCAAATTAGCAGTATCGTTTTCTGTATCAAAACAAATGTTTATTCCTTTCTGTAGAGCTCTTGCCAGACGATATGTACTTTTTGCAGGAATCTATTTCATGAGTGATATTAAAAGAATCATGTATACAAATGTCAACTCACTTGTTGATGATGCAACTTCTTCATTATTTATCCATGTTGTTTTATCATCTGAAAATTGGACGTTTGAATTAAAAACTATCATAACTTTCAAAATATTTGTTATTTCTAATATTTTCTGGTATTTTCATAAAATGCTTGTAGTGAATTTTTAAATAAAAATATCACATAAAAAGCAATTTAAGCTACAAGATGAAACAACTTAAGATCCAGTTGCAAAATGGCGAAAACATTACTTGTCAAATTATAAAAGTTTCAGAAAGTGTACTTTTACATCTTGTTAACGTCGAATGGCATATAATAATATTTGCATATAATGCATCACTTACTGATAATCATTTGAAGTTAAATAGGGAATCCAAATTAGGCGAAATCTTAGAAAACACAACAACTTCAGTTTCTCTGCACTATCCCAAGATGCCACACTCCCCACATTGTCATGTATTATTAACAAAACATCAATATCGACTAGTAACCAGTTTAGTTCAGTGTAACTTTATTTCAATCTCAAATCAAATTTAATGGCAATTACATGATGTGACTAAAATACAATCTGTAACATAAAGATTGGTACATTTTGAAAAAAGGAAAATACTAGATGAGATGATTAGATGAGATTGATGAGTGGCAACAGAGGCTCCTAAGAGTTTGTGGAGGTTGACACCTCGTAACAACAGAAAAAAGAAAGAACAAAACATAAGCAAAACGAGAAGGGAAAGAACCAAACACGGAGAAATACAATCACAACAGAAAATACTTTGAAAAAAGAGAGGGAAAATCGAAAGTAGTTTGTAGTGAAATAAACTTTTAACTTTCTTTTAAAACTAAATACAGTTTTAGCCCAATGCTGAATACAGTTTTAACCCAATACTCTTACCCGTAATGGTCCTTTGGGATCTTGACGTTGTATTGGTCACAGTTGTTATACCATCTGTTGGAGTGTAAAAATTAATTAGATGAGATTGTCAAACTGATCAAATGGAAAGTTAAGACACGTTTAATGTGTGTACACCGTAGAAGCAGGAGTAAGGTCGAAAGATACTGGGTAACCCGGGCCATACGTTTGACTAAAATGCTAGGGATAGTTCTTACATGGTACCTTATTTCTCACTCATTAATATTGATGACGTCAAGTGTTGGCTCCATCAAGTCAGCAAGTGTTTAACATGAACCATAATTATGCGATATCGGTTGGGGTAACATACAAGTAACGTTATGTATGTAAATTAGAATTTTCATATTGTCAGAAACTACGTGATATTTCGTGATTTCGACATTGACTTCGTTTGAGACGCACGAGACTATAGGGAACCTGAATGACTATGGTGTGATAAAAACACGTTGGCCTACTCACCGTTTGTTGTTTGAGTCGTAGCAAATGTTTGGTCAGATGTTGTGACTGGACCCTCTGAAGGATACGAAAATTATAAAAGTATAAGATTACAAACAAATGGATTTCTACATGATTTGCTACTTTGCTAAATATTTGTACGTCCATCCTCATTTTGACCGCACCCATAGCAGACCTTTCTCTTTTACGGAACATAACAGACTGCAGAACTAAACTCAGTTCACCCTTTTGAAATGTCCAACTGACAACGGTTACTTTATAGTTAATCAAAGAAAACATTAACTTTACTTAAAACGTGAATATTGATGGGAGAAAGAGCTTGCTGGGGTGGGAACAAAAGTGGTGATTTTCTGCCGCAACATCGTTCGTTTACACCACTGAAATGTTTTCATTGAATGTATATGTCACTCAAAATGATTAAAGAACTCAAGTTCAGGTAAGACACCAATTTTGATATTTGTCTCCATGTCTCTCGCCAGCTGTATAAGTATCAAAGCCAGACGACTTTCTTACCTACAACAGTGTACACTGTGTTGTTTTCGGTCCGTTCTGAGGTCAATCCGAAAACTAAATAAAGCGAAGAATAGTTCAAAATATGTGTAAAATTTCACAAACTTATTACCTAGTCAATAGCAAAGATAGTGAATATTCCTGAAGTTTCATGCAGACCAATTGAAAAATGGCTCGTTTCAATGAGGAAGGTGTTAACAATGAAATAACGAAACGAAAATAAACAAGAAAACAAATTTTGTCACTCATAATCCTCACCTGCTGAATATTCAATTTGTTTCAGGTCTTCTTCACTAGAATAAAATTCTTTATCTGTGGAAAATGGCCACGATTTATTTGTGATAACATTCACTATCACTGCACAAGCTCAATGATGCATTTCATAAACAAACAGGGAAATTCACACTTGAAAGAGTGCTCATAGAAAACTGCGAGTAAAAATGAATTTCACCCGAAAGGAGCCAAAGTTAAGTCAAAGTAGAACTACAATTCACGCACATGCATGGAATGAAATATCGCCTCTTTTGGAGTGAACTTCATTCCACGATAAGAGTGAAATTCACTCTAATAGGAGTGATTACTAGTCTTACGCTATTTGAAGTGAATGTCACTCTTTTGTTTGTTAGAGTAGAGATAATACTCAATGGGGAGGAGAGAGACCACTTTTGCCTCAATTGGTAATACGGAATGCTCGAAAAATGAAAAAAAAAAAACTTTCTTGACAGGATTAGGAAACGGTTTTACCGAACGAGTGTTTTAAAACCTGGGTCGGAACAAGTATTCTCGCCTCGTGAGCATATATACTTTTGGCTGACGACCAATTTATTCCCTGCAATTACCTTTTCTCATTATATTCAGTCTTATATGTAGGTTAATGCTAGAGGTGTTTACCCCTTTCACGTAAGAGTGTATACCAGCATCATATTAGATGGGCGGTGTTAGGGCCCCTTGAATTATAATGTGTTTCTGCAGTGAGAGGAAGTTACCAAAATTTTTAGGGAACATTTTAAATTAATTTGCTGAAAGAAGAGTTCTACCGAAATCCCAGTACCTTGGATGTAAGAATGCATAAGTTTGGTTTGTTTCAAGTATGAAGATCGGCCGTCTATTGAAAGAGAGAGAGAAAAAATGCGTGATTAATTGAGGCAAGAAAGAGAAAAGCAGAAGGCTGCATCTTTTGAAGTTTATTAATGTAATATTTTCTGTTGTTTTTCTAACATTAAAGTCTTTGAATAAAGAAAAGCATCAAAATGTTATAATAGCTCTGGGTATGTAGATTTTTCTACGTGCACTCTATCAGTGATTTGTTATTTGGAAGGAGATACAAGGCTTTGAGATAAGGTTTAAGCCGCCAAGGCCGAATAACACAGCTCCCTGCTCTAACGTAGATATGTCTGCAGTGATTCGCTTCTAGTACCCAAAGTTTCAGGTAGGTACTTACCTGTCCACTTGTGTACTGCTTTCATAGCCCATTTTGTTCCAGTGGGATCTATCAAACACCAGGACAGAAAATGAACATATTTATAAATACTTCACAATACTTTAACTGTGGCGGTAGGCTATATGTTGCGGCAAAAGCTCATCGACAAGCTACACTTCCCGCAGCTTAGGAGTAGTCTATTATGGAAAATTACTGAAGTTTTCACTTTTTAGACCGCTTAAGGACAAGAAGTTTTCGTCCTTTCTAGAGAGGTAAATGTACCATATTGTGCAGCTCGGTATCTTTTCGCCCCCACTCCCCTTACGCTTATAGTACCACCGATCTTCTCACTATATATGATTCACTTTTATCCGTTTGAAAAGCTTTGCTGTATGGCTGTTGCTCGGACACAGAACTTTCGTGTTTTGCCAGCATTGTATGCATATTTGATACAGATTAACTAAAAACGTCCTTAAATTTCCAATAATTAATTCCTAGGAGACGTTTATAGAAGATGCCTCAAACATTGTTGCGTGAGTATTAATCAATTAAACTTTTTAATCCCTGAGGTAAACGTAAGAATTTTCATAAGCCACTTTTTGACCTATTGGTGGACGAAAACAACCTTTTCCGTCCAGTCAGTCGGCGGTACCAAAGAAAGCGTTATTTTCACCCTACCCTGCCCTCGTTGAGTAGAATCTAGATCTGAGCCAGTATTTTTTTCAAGAAAAATAACTAAAATCCAGTACTTTCATTATAATACGTTCTTTGCATGTGATGCCTTTGATAAACTTAAAAATCGCTCCAGAAGCAAAGTGAAAACGACAGTCAATTCTCACTTCATGCTATAGTACACAATTTTTGTAGTAGTCTACAGAAATTCTCAATTAAAACATGCAACTCTTTGATTGACAGTAACTTCAAAAACTGCAGAGTCACATTACACAACATCTACTGTACTTAGAGTGTTTTGATAACCAGTTGGGGTCACTGTATATACACATGAAGCAATAATAAACTGAGGTTGTGTCTGGATCAGGTTGAATTTTAGACAGTTGTGGGAGGGGCTGAAATAAGGAGGTTCGGAGAATAGGAACAATCTGAGTTGATAACTGAGATGATTTAACCTTTAAACTGTTTTAATACCTGACAGTGTTTCTGTGGTGTCCTCGATTTGTTGAGAACCTGAAGAAAAGCAAATACAACAATGTGACGATTCGATTTAATTGTAATATCATAAAATAACTTTACGGCCTAAAAATTGAATTAATTATACTAAACAAAAATTGTCTAACAAAAAATGTGTTTACTACCTCCAAAATTCTGAGATGATTCGAGACATTGCATTTTCTGCTGACTTGGTTTTATTCTGTAATTACTGCATTAAGCTTCAATCTTTTTTCATGTTTTACAAATTTTTAGGGTAACATATCGGAAAATGTGATAAAATAATATTGAAAAGTTCTTACCTGATAAGCTGACAAAGGTGTATGTTTCACATGTAACTGTAAAACCTGGAAAATGTAAACCAAAATCAATGACAATTCTTTAATCCAGTAACACTTTTAGACTTCCAACTTTCATTGCATGTATCGAATCAGGGAGCTAGTATTTGGAATAACAAATAACAGCTCCCTGATCGAATGTTTCTTCAATAGACCTAGAAACAAATAAATGGACCCTAATGTGAGATAACAAATGAGCCCACTCCCTCGTTACTATGATTATTTCCCAGACACGGCTTCTGTCACTCCACATTATACTCCAGGAGGTAGATATCACATTTAGCGGACATCTCTCTCCAAAAATCAAAGGAGTGAAATCTCACTCTTTAGAAGAGTTAAAGTTATAAAGTCCACTAGAAGAGCTGAAATTCACTCCAAGAGGAGCGAAATTCACTCTTCATAACATGAAATTCATTCAATAGCTGTTTCAAACGTTTTCGTGTTTGGTTTCTTTGAATCAGTTAGGCCTATATTGAGATCTATGGGATGAAAACGTTTCCTATGACTGATCAAGGTGCTGTATTATGTGGGGAATAGTCTCTTCCACTTTAAAATGTGAGAGAGGCCATGCCAGTCCACCAATAGTTGATCACCAAGACGACTGGATATGCTGGATTTACCCATTAATTCGTCCACCAAAAAACTGAATAAAGCTAATTCTATCAGTGTGTAGATGTTATGCGTTGAAATTGCCCCCTCTATGTTATTTCATTAATTTGGATTTTCACAGTATTTGAATATACAGAAAAAGAAATAGAGTTATCGGTTATAGGGGCCAGGTAAAAATTTGCGGGGTATAAAATTCTGTACATGTGTGTCCTCTGAGCAGGCACACTACAGGAGTGGGGCCATGTGACGTCATTTGCGTAATAGATATCGTCAATATACTTACCTTGAAATGTCACTTTGGTGCTCAGTTTAGTGTGATATCCAAAGGCGTCTGAAGAGACAGGAGGGAACTCATTTTGAAACAAGTCGAGAAAATTATTAAAAATGAATGTGTCTTTTGTCTTCATGTAACTCTCAGAAATAAATGTTTTTCCAGATTATATAAGAAAACGAAAAAGGTGAAACCGAAATATACATGAAGGAACATTATACACCGTGACGTAACACGTTTAAAATATAGATATGGCTATGATTATATGGAGACCGCGTTATATCGTAGGTTTTACCTCACCTGTTGTGGAGAAGATCAAGGCAAGCAAATAAATCCTAAGGTAAGTGGTACACATTTTCCATCGAACTTGTTCTTCTTTCAGCTCGGCTTCTCTTACGAAATATAACGTCATTTTTTGTAACTCAAAGACATTTAAATGACCTTACAATTATTTACGTTAAAATCTTTTTACAGGACTTGATTTAAACTTACCAGACCAGACTGACGAATTATCATCCTGTTGGAATGGAGGAGTTTGAGCAGGAGGAGCTAAAATTTAAACAGAGATAAAACGTTTTATAAATTACTGGATTCTGAAACAATCTTCTCTGACTTGTGAAGTGTTTCCGTATCAAGTGATTGGCAAATGCGTTAGAGTACAACAGCACTCGCCTCAAAGTTGGATTGAAAAAACAGCTTCTTCTTATCACGTTCTTCTCATTTCTCTTCAGAGTTGGTCCACTTTTTATATTTTAGTGCTCAAATATTGCATATCCCAGGTAAAGCTCTAACTTTTAGGCCTACTTCAAATTTGAACTTCAGGTAAAAATACTGTTACATGCTTCTAGAACCAACTTGATTACTAAGTCTAATTCAAACTGGAATGACAGCATTTTTGAGGTACACAAATTTTTGTTGCAGAATAAAGCGAACTTGACAAATTGATTGCCTATGTGTAAGTAAAATCGACTTCAACTTCCTAGGAAAAGCGAATATTTTGGTTCTAGTCAAAATTCTCCGACTGCATAAAGGGGTCAACTTCCCGAATTATTACCATATCACCGGTAACATTGAGGTGTTTAACTCTTGCAAAGCTAAATTTCGCACTTTACACAGTCAAGTTAAGGAAAGAAGGAAAGAAACAATTACCTGTTGTTAAAAGCACAATTCCAAAGTCCCCTTCAAATGGGTTTGTTTTATCTGGATGCAGAGGAAGCAATAACTGAGTCATTATATTATTTACAAGCTTCTAGAACTGATAAAACTTCTAAAAATGTATTACAACGAAGTGATGGGTACAAGACCAATCAGAAGGGGACGGAGAGAAATTTGTCCACCTGATATGTACTTTGCCATTCACTTTTAGAAACAATTGATAGAAACAGAAATATTTTACACATTAAGTTTTATATACAGATCTGTTCATTTTCATCAACCTTAGCCTACGGGGATTGGAAACTTTATATACCACAGGTAGACAAAGGAATATTGGTGCATGGGGCTTAATGACCAGCTGTTAATCAGTCAGCATGACCTCTCCGTGAATGTTAAGTTCGTTTTCTTCAAACGCCTTCTTCTATCAGAAACTGGGAATAAAACTTTACCTTTCTTGTTTTCGAAGCTATGAAGTCTGTCAACGTCATTGAAGAAAATGGTTTTAGCAACTCCAATACGAAGGCAGTCTGTAAATATATTTATCAAACGTGCATAATTAGTAACACGCCCAACGAAGACAGCACTTTGGTTGAAGCATAAATAGTCTCTTAATAAATGAAAAGTTTCTGCTCAGAATACTTTCATAGTCTTACCTTCAAGTTCTTTAAGCAAAAAATCTACATAGACTTTTTGTTGTTCTTGTAACGTGATATCTAAGTAGTCTAAAATAAAAACAAACAAGAAATTGTATTAAGACTTTCTGTTCCTTCATGAAAAAAAGAATAAAATATTATTAAGACTAACAGAGATAAGAAAAAAGGGTTTCACTTACTCTTGTACAGATCATCACGTAAATAATTTTGCCCTGGAAGTAAAGAAAACCTTGTCAATTTATTGAACTAAACAGATGTAGTTATTGTTCAAAATTTCGAGTATTTAACTGAAACACGTTGATGAAAATCATAACCGTACAGTGGCGATACGAATGTCCTCTACATTGGTATAATTATGGTTATTTCTGTCGTCTCGTGAAAATGCAAAAAAAAAATCTGTGCCGGATTTTGGATGACGTCACAGATTACCCGTGTCGTAACTTCGATTGGATCGGACCGATTTGATACCCTACCGATAATGTCACGTTTAGTGACCACGTACGGGAAACGTTCGCATGATCGACGGTGCATCTATTCAGTTCACAATCGAATTTAAAACAAGGGTATTTCGTGATTTCATCCAGAATGCGACACAGTGTTTAATCCATTTTGATTAGACGACAGGTCATCCTTGAGGTTAGAAGGGTTAGCTAGGTAAAAATTTTACAAGAGAGATAGAGACAGATAGAGAGTGAAAATGGAAAAAAGTGCCGATTCCGATCGTAAATACCAATAATGTATTCAACACTTATATTTAACACATGAAGGAACTCCTTAGATTGCTTGACAACATACAGACTGTACAGTCTGGCGTGCTGTCATTCAGTGGCGTAGCCACGGGTTTGGGGTTAGAACCCCCAATGACCTAACCTTGCAATGCAAAACAGCGAAAATAGCGGTTTTCTCTCTCTATCCTTAGACTCTTCCCTGATGTAGTGCTCCGACCCCCCCCCCCACCATGACACCACAAACCCCCCCCCCCCCCCCATGACACATTCAAGTAGTCAATGACGTAAAATTTGAGAAAACACTAAATGTAAGATGTAACATTACCTGATGTTAAGCAAATTAAGTCAGAGATATCTTCAACCGGGAATACCCAGGAAGACGGTTTCCGTTTTTGGCCTATTGGGACAAAAAAAAAAAAACACAAAGTGGTTTAAAAAGAAACTGACTCGAATGGTTAGCTCCTTCCAGACAAAACTCAAAGAAAAAAGCAGTAGAATAGAGTTGGGGACACTTGAGTAACTTGCGAGTTATTTTGCCTCCAAAGCACCACATATCCAAAATTATTTAGCGTTTTACACCTAAGCACCACCAGGGTTTGAGGAGACATACAACAAAAATAGTCAAATCTACCTTACCGTTTTTCTAAAACAGTACTGCGGCGGACTAGAAAGAAAACTTACACTGACTTCAATACTGTCACATAAATAGCGTATTAAACAGTCAGGGTATGGCATGCTAAAGTAATCTTTGTTTAACTCAAGACCTTATAATAAGGTTAAGTAAATGTATGCCGCATTGTAGGGATGTTTACATTCATTGCATATTTTATGCAATTATTGCAGGCCTATATAATAGGCCTATTAAGTTAAAGATGAGCTTTAAGCAACAAAATTACTGAGAAAATCGATAACCAAATGCTGTGATACAATTTGTGGTTTTAGAAATAATTAACTTTGTCTGAAATTTATTTGATGTATTTCTTCAATTAAAGTGACATTTTGTTGCTGTATTTGTCAATTATTAAGGAAACGCAAGAATACTCATACCGGTATAACTCCTTGCTACTGTGCTTGCAAGTTAGTACCGTTTTGTTGGAAAAGGCAAAGATCGACCGCACTTTATTGAAATGTTGATATCATATATTATTAAAAATTTTACAGTTACCCATTTCACAATCCGTTGGTACTGTGTAATTAAAGGGCATCTACAGTTTAAAAAGGCTTATGAAATCTGCCATTGAGATAATTACATTAGGCCCACCTTTCAACGGAGGACGTCGCCCAAAAGATCCTCGCGGGAGAATGTAATGAGCTATGGGTAAAAATAATGAAGATTACTGTGAAAAGTTTCCCATTGACAAATTATGTGACAGATTGTGCCCATTAAAGCTGGGAAATATGCACCAGCCTGTATGGTGCTTATGAATGGAGCAACAGAACAGGAACAACTGCAGTTTTTAATCGAAAATTCAGTCTTCTTTTAAGAAAGAAAAAATATGTTTGAAACGAGTGGACAAGTGGATTAAGCCGAAAAAACGCATTTACCTAGGTAAATATTTTGTATGATCTATAATTTCAATGACATACATACTATAGATAAGTGTCCACAATGTATGCATACTTGATTACGCAACCTATTAATCTTTTGTGATTCACTGTAAGTTGAAAATATTACATGCTACTAACACCAACTTCGATAAGACAAAATTTCAGTTTGTTTGAACAAAAGAAATGGGGCAAAATAGCCGAACATACCTCGTCTAATACCAAGAAAAGTTTTACAGCTCCTGGTAAGGCTTGATAAGGTGTAATAAGTAGCAAGCGAGAGAGAGAAGAACATTGTAATTGAGTAACACTTGAATCTTCAACGAAGAAAAGTTGTATGAAACCGTTGTTAATGTCAACATCAACTTATGTAATTTTACGCTTCTGTGACGTCATGATCGGACGTGAGTTTTCATTTGTTAGTACGCGCGTAAAGAGAGGAAACTTGTTTCTTCCACAAGCGATTATGCAAACAGTGCACTGCACTGCGCGTCTTTCTGTTTTGCCATCCAGGCGTCCATTGCACAACAATAAGGTGCTGCCATGCGCGCGTGTCGTCAACACACGCACTGCGCATAACCAGTTCATCCAATCTGCCGGATTGAAACGCGCTGACGTCACGTGCATAACCTGTAATACATAGTTCTCACTGACGTCACAAATATGCGTTAGCAACCGCCAGTGGCGTAGCCAGGATTATTTAACGGGGGGGAGGGGGTAAACATACCGAAAAACTATACTATGCGGAACGCCACCATCAGTTTGCGGGGGGGGGGGGCGTACAGAAAATTTTGAAATATCGCGACCCCTCAGATAGCTGGAAATGGCATTTCCCAGGCTTGTAAGTAGAGTTTAAGCAGTCGTTAATTTGAGCTATCGTTTTCAATTTAATGTTCACTTCAATAAAAAATGAGTTAGTTGCAGAAAGACCAGAAAGTTTCCAAATACACTGCAGAGACGTAACAAGGTTCTTGGTGTGCGGATGGGACAAAGTCGACAAATCGTCTCCATTCTTAACCGCGGACTTAATGGCTGGGAAATAAGGTGAAGATGGTTTGTATGTGGGTAAATTTGATAAATTTAGGCCGATTAGTGGGGATGATGATCAACTGCTGATCAATATTTATCAAGGGGAACATTTTCTACATGCACAGCTAGATCAAATTAAGAAACATGAAACAATCTCAACCATGACTGTAACTTGAGAAAAGTATACCCATATTTACAATCGATGTTAACCCACAAATTGTACACTGTCCACTATAAGTCTTTGTTGAATAAGTTTTCGATGATTTCAAAATTCAAAGTCGAAACTTCTCTGCGTTTTTTTCACCAAACAAGCTCCAGAACCTCGTCAGTTGAACGGCCGTTCAACAGAAAGAAGCATGAGGGACATGTCCGTGTTGTGTCATAGCGGAGTGGGGCTCAGATTTCATAATCGCCATCTTTGAAAATGATCTCTCTGCTGAAGCTGAAGTAATAGACCCTATCAATACTTTAAAGAGACATTTGAACACATCTAAGCGTACATATCTAAGCGTAGCGCCACCATCAGTTGGCGCGGAGCTTACAAAGAAAATTTTGGATTTTAACACCTCCCAGATGGCTGGAAATGGCATTTGCCAGGTTTAACTGTCCTTCATTCTGGTGGGAAAAATTTGTGATTCAAACACGCTTTTGAAATACTGATCAGTCAGCTCAGTTCATCACTCCACTGGACTGTGGATCCTGGGATTGCAAATTCGAAATCCTGATGTAAGTTGCGGGCAGCTGTTTCAGTGCATGAGTGAGTATGGTGTTTCCATAGGTGTAGGTGAGCATTTCAGTTTGGGGGAGAAGATTTTTTGCCCGAAAAATGTAATTCTGACCGAAAGATAATCTAAGCCGAGCGCCACCACTGGCTGGCGTGGAGCGTCCAGAAAATTTGAAGATTTGTACCTCTCAGATAGTCGAAAATGACATTTCCCAGGCTTATAAAGGAGATCTAAGCAGTCTTTATTTTGAGTTCTCAATTGCAGATAAACGTTCACTTCAAACTAAAATTCAGATAGAAAGACTAAACTGAGAGCCACCATTGGTTGACGTGAATCGTACAGAACATTTTGAAATATGGAACCCCTCAGACGGTGGAAAATGGCATTTCCCAGGCTTACAGGGGAATCTAAGCAGTCGCTTTTTGATTTTCCGTTTGCGAAAAATTTTCACTTGAAACTTAAACTCAGGGTGTTATTCTGGATGTCTGGTGTGGCATATCTTGTATTTCTTGCAGAATGCTCGGGATGTTTCTTTATGGTGACATCATTTCTCCCTAAATTTTCAAGTATCTTCAGGAAAAGACCCTTGTTCAATGACTCACCTCTTTCATCATGTCCCCTCAAGATAAACTCAGTGCCTATAGTTGGCTGTGCATTTCACTATTTTCAATTTTTCATTACCTATTTAGTGACTGCCAAAAGGCAACAAACTGTATGTAATCACTGTTTACAAAAGAAGAGAGTAAGATTCCCCTCAACGGCTACTTAAGCAACTGTTGACTGTGGTTTTTCAAAAATTTCACACTCCCCGGACATTGATCAGTGAAACAGTCCCTTTTCTAACTATTTGTAGTGAAATTTTCCCTATTTTCCTAGATATTTTTCCTGAAATTAAGAAATTTCAACTTGATTCTTTTAATATCAAATTTCCTTTGCTCGATCACTACCCCACTGCTAAACGGTAATTGTGTTTTGAACGTTGCATGTAGCCTAACTAATTATCCCAGCTAGCCAGGAAAATTTGGTCGGTCCTTTGACGGCCCATTGTCGGCCCATCTTTGGAGAAATGTAAACATTTCAAACCTAGAGGTTTGCTCACGGTTCGCTGACGGGCGTGAGGATGATTGGTAAAAACCTCCTACCCTTCATGCACTTTTCCTGGGGTCAAACCAGCGGACCTCCGATGGCTTTCCGTCCGTCAAATGACCGCCGACAGACCGCCCGCTTAAATGTATGATGCATCAGTATACTGTGGACGTACGTGACATTTGGGTGATTAATTTCGGCGAGCGATCGATCAACTATCGATTGTCAGTGTGATTGTAGTGCTATAGACTATTATAGTGTTAACTCTTACGTCACTGGTTGGCGTTGTTGGCGTAGAGCGTGCGGAAGAACACATGCGTGTATGTTTGGTGTTGCGCGTGTTAAGGCTTGCGCGATTACACGCAGAGAGTAGACAAATTGGAACCTACTTTTCATTGTGACGACAGTGTAAGCGCGCCCACTGAGCTACGTATGCATATAGTTCAGTGAACGCGCCTTACCAACTCTTTTGACGCCCAGCCGTGAAGGCATTTGTTTGTTAACACTGAATGCGTCTATTGAAATAGTGCTTGCGTTCAGCGTTCGTGCACGGTTGGACATTTTCATCTATGTATGATATATATTGTATGTATATAAGTCTCTTTAACCTCCTTGGAGGTGTCACAGAGAATGAAATAAACAAACAAGCAAACAAACAAACAGAAATGCGGAACGAACTCTGGAATATGTTTATTAATTGTACAGTATGACCCTCGAAGTGCAAAGGCCAGCCTAGGCCAAGGCGACGAACGTACTTTTTATTGTCGTAATTTACTTATTTTTCATTCCTTTCTTTTGGCGGGCATGAACAGGGGCCATGGCCTTCTTGTGTCACCGCCTGTCTACGCCAGTGGCAAACGCCATGTTTGAGGGCAAGCCTGAACATTTACATACCGGGGTTGCCCTCATATGCAGCATAGATAGTTGTCACGTGATGTCACAGTAGCATTTTACATGGCGTATCACAGCCATATTTGAGGGCAACGCCCATATGCACGTAAAGACTTGCCCTCAAATATGGTGGCTGATAATGCCTAATTGTTACGTCACTGAAAACTATCTATATACTGAACGTCACAATACGCTTATAAAAGTCGTTCGGTACGATTGTGTTCGATTAAGCCCAGGTCACACTACGGTGATATCGGATCGGATTTCGCTCCGATTTTTTGTCAGATTTACTTAAAATCTGCTCCATCTTTGGTCAAAAAAAAATCCCACCTGCGAAAATATATGATTCGTATCGAAGGACTACGAAAGTCTAAGTTATACCAATTTTTTCATGACGTCAAAGTCGCTGATATCTTTTATTCGAATACGCATAGTTCGAAAAAGCTATTTGTAAATGTGACGTTACGAAATATATAGTTTACATTTCATTTCCTTGGTCCTCGCATACAGATTATACATTTACACAGGATGACAATTTTTTTATTCTGTCCGACAGTGGATATGGGAGATTTAAAAATCGGATAGTACTTCGATATGATTTTGCCGTAGTGTGACCTGGGGTACATAACAATACAGCCCCGCAGAAAGTGATCTGACACATGCGTCCGTTTTGACTCCCGTTTCCGTTGGCGTGCTCCTTCCAGCTAAAGCTTATGAATTCCATAGTTCGTTCTTTCGGGTCTTTTTGTTACTGTAGCAACGTTGAAGAGAAGGCAATAACTGTCTGCAATATAGCCATATGCATCAAAATGTTAAATGGGGGGGGGGGGGGGGACTTCTCAGTTTTTAGCCTGACTTTGGATGAAAAATTAAGTCTTAGGAGAGGTACACTAAGTATTTCTCATGAGTTATATACATTCATTAAAAGAGGCAGTCACTTCTCCTGTAGGCTATCCACTAGCGTAGCCAGCGGGGGGGGGGGGGGCCAGGGGGCAGAGTGCCCCCCCCCCCCCCACAGAAATTTTGGGGACGCGATGGGCGATGTTGAAAAAATGAAGGAGAGCAAAAAAAAAATAAAAAATAAAAAAAGATAAACGGCAAGAGGAGGGAGGGAATCGGGGGCATTTTTTTTTTTACAGTTTTTCGAGGGGGGGGGAGCTCTTAGTCGTTACGATAAAGTATGCAGTTCCCGACGGCGGCTAGTGTCCCCGATGGTTTACCTGTTTTTTGCTCTTAAGAGACAATTTCCCTAATAAGAACCCCAAATTTTCGGCGCGCTACGCGCGCTGTAGATTCACTCCAGTTTTTTTTAATACTTCCATTCCACATATCTAGAGAGTGTAAGTCCTGTCAACCTTACCAAGAAACAGGGAGGCAGAGTACACAGGTTATTTAGAGGTCTCAAATTTCATCCCATATCACAAAGCCTAGTTGCTGTTCTCTTGTGTGTGTCATGCGATAGGTCAGTTGGTGAGCGACTCACGGACAGACGGAGCATAGTTTGGTTATTTTATCGGGTATTCCAGGTGTTTTCGACGCAATGTATGTTATCCCCGATACGGTCTACAACCCCCACAGTTTCTATTTTTTCTTTTTGTTTTTAATGATTACATAGGCTATGTTATTTTTGTAAGTCTACCAAAAATTTTCGCGCGCTTCGCGCGCTTTGCAATTTCACGATTCAGACTTAACAGAACACTATCAGTGCGCAACTCGGCTTTTAAAATATTAAGTGATATTGTGCAAAATGTGCCAAGGGGTGCAATAACATGGGATAGTTAGGCTCCTCCATATCCCCTTCTCACCACCCCCTCGACATAGGGGCCGTCGGAACTTGTGGTCGCTGACATGGCCCGCCCCCTGTCGGGAATAATCTGTCGCCTTCCCATGGTCGGTTTAATTATTTTGGCTTTCAAAAGAGTTATTTCTGCGATAAAACCCAAAATGTTCAGAATGCATTTCACACTCTTCCTCAGTTCCGTTTCCTAGAGCTAATAAATTACAAACCCTTCCCATCTTTTCAAGTAAATTAATATGTAGAATAAATGGATTAATGAACATGTCGGGAATTTCATCTCATTTCGCTAAACCAGGGAGGTGTGATCTCTTGTGTCAGTCGTGCGGTACGGACTCGAAGAGGGAAGTACAATATAAGTTGTACCCGATAGGGCCAAAAGGCCGTGACAATTGATCTATATAAGCTTTAAATAAGTACAGATTCTTTTTAGTGTAGGCTAACCCCCAAAAATTTCGCCCGCTTTTCCACGGTTAAATCAGTGCGGAAATATCTTCCTCTAGCATATACAAATTTTATGTCGTATATGACTCGCAATGGCAGGTATACTGCACAGGTTTTCTTCAAATCTCCCTCACCAACTCATCGACGGCATCCTGGCTGTCGGGGCCTGGGGGTCGCTACCCACCCTACTCCTCCCCCGTTCGGAGAGTGGCCCTTCGTCGGGCAAATCCTGGCGCCAAGCCTGGAGGGAAGACACATTTTCCAGTTATGACTTGTATATGTGTAATGAAGCAATGAACTAAAGATGGAAGCTGCATTTTTTGGAGAGCGGCAACTATTTTGGAGGGGCGGCCAATTTCACTAGGAAGGCGTGTCCCCCTTCTAAAACCCCCCAGTGGAGAACACTAGAATCTAGTATAAAAAGAACAAAATATAGCACCATGTTGCATCTAAGCTCTTCGAGACAGCAAAAAATTCCGAAAGGGTAGGGGGACACCCAGGAAGACAGGCCCGTAGCCAGGGGGTTCGCACTTACTCCCGCCCAGACCTATTTTTTATTATTTTTTTTTTATTTAAATGGAGTTTTGGCGTTTTTCAAGGTAAAATGTCAATTCCGCTGGTTTAGCCGATGTAAGTCTTATGAGTAGCTGTTTTGTTTCAGTGCAACACAATTTCCTAGGGCCCCATTGACTCGTACAGTAACGCTCTTACAGGCACACACTAACTCTCGAGGGAATAAGGAAAACATTGATACAAGATTGAAAATGTCCAAAAATTCCAGCTAAGGTGTTCACCAGATCGCTCAATTTTGATGTAAAATTGCAACATCTCCTTGAGGTAGGAGTGGGAGAACCACACCCTCTCCCCGTTCGGATGCTGGGCTCCTCACTTGGGCGCTTCGCTCCCTCAAGAAAATGCCACACCCCAGTGGCGGCGATGAAAAATGAAAAAGTGGGGGCTAAAGGTATGTGCAGCCCCTCAATATTTGTCAAGTGCTCCAATTAAGAAGCGGGGAGGATTTCAAAGTTGGGCTGAACGTATTCTTGCTCTGAACACTCGTGAAGTGCCGTTTCCGGCAATCTGAGGGGTTTGTAAAACCAAAAATTTCCTGGTTCGCTCCGCACCATTCGTGTCAATACATGTTTCTAAGCTCCGCTTAGAAACATGTATTGACATTTTTTATAGATTGTTTTTTTTTTTTTTGCATTAATTGAGAAATTTCAGAAATGAGATCCATTTCCAGGTTGGGAACATGCAGCATTAAACACTCGGGAAGTGTCGTTTCCTGCCATCTGAGGGGTTTCTAAAACCAAAAATTTTCTTGTACGCTCCGCGCCAACCGATGGTGGCGCTCCGCTTAGATAGTCCTGTCGGTCAAGATTGGGGACGATGAGTCGACTTTGACCCCCACAAGAAAATCCTGGCTACGCCCCTGAGGCTATCGTATCTTTAGACATTACCAGAATTTCACAGGTGGTTCGGGAATGCAGCTGAATTCAACTTCTTGGTAAATATTTCTTGAAAAATCTACAAATACATTGGCAAAGAATCGAAAGTTGGGGAATGTCAGCTTCAGTTGTATCACAACAACCATCTTCAGACTACCTAGAAGCCTGTATGCATATTACTTATTTAGATGCACTTTGAATTGTTAAAGTGCACCTTAAGTTTAGAATTTCAAAAATGTACAGTGCATGAAAAATAAATTAAAACATTCCAATCCCCATTTTGATATGACATATCTAAGCTGAGATGATAAAATTTTGAAGTTTTTTCTTTCAATTTCACAGTGTGCAGTAAGGGATGAGGAAAATTTAAAAGACTCCCGACTGACCTGCTTTTCAATGTGTTTATTAGTAAGGGGGGTCGTGGGATGAAGCATTGCGTCGTGTGACATTTTTCTCGTACGTAATTCAGGTAATATTATGTCATGCACTCACCCAGGTTAAATTAACGCTGCGTGTTGTCTGTTACCTGTAGTAGTTTATAACATGTTATATGATGTGTGCATTTTAATTATGGAGCGCGATAGTGAAGTAACTTCAATCTACGGAATACGAGTGCTAAAACACACTTGTATTAGCGAATGATCATTTTATGAGTACATGATCATTGGATGATAGAGTGTTAAAATGGGTGAAGTGGTCATATAGACGTCAATGTTCCTCTTGCTAATCAGTTACATCATATCAGCTTTCGAGTGCATTTTCTCCTGTTTTCTTTCTTGTTCACCAGTCCCGACATCTGGAATGTACCGTGCTGTCGTTTCGAAAGTGATGTCATTTAGCTACAATTAAGGAAGTGACAAGTCCCGCCCATTTACGCCACGTTAATAGTAATACCAGTTATATAACCACGGACAAGCCCCGTTCACTGTGCAAGCTGAAGGACAATGACGTCATTGCGATCGATCTCATTTCAGTTCAGTTAGACTTTATTCCAGTCTCTTACCATAATATAAAATACATAACAACATTCCGAGAGTGGAAAAGGTAACGAAATTACAGTATGTAAGGATTATCATTCTTAAACACACCATAAAATAATTACTTAACAAAACAGGGTAAGAGACTGAGGAGTAGCAACTAAAAGCTCCTAGGAGCTTGTGGGTGTTGACACCCCTTAAAAAACAAACAGAGTACAAGACAAAAGGGAAGAAAAACACAAAAACAGCAAGAAAAGTGAAATGAACTTTAATCTGCTTTTTAAGTGAATATGGTGTTTTACAGTTAGTTCCTTCCAAGGGGAGAGAATTCCATAGTTTTGCACCTATAAATCGAAGACCAAATTGAGATGACCTAAGTCTACAAAGGGGAGCGATAAACTGTTTTGAAGCCAGTGGCGGATCCAGAGGGGGGATTGGGGGTATGCATACCCCCCTCCCCACCGGGATAGTAAAAATTGTATAGATAGCCATGCTTAGTGTAGCTTAGGCCTAGTTACGTTTTCAAAAAAAATACAGTGATAGTTCTTGCATTATTTGATAACTGTATTTTTGTGTCATATTCTTCCATAAAATAAAAAATATAAATTATAATGTATCTATCTTCCGTATCATTTGGTAAATTCCCGTTTGTTTAGACATTGCGCAATGACAAATGCTAAATGCAGCGTTTTCCGCCAACGGCCGTTGGTAACGCTGTTTGTGACATCGCATGTGTGTCTATGTCAATACGTGGGGCTACGACTACTGTCGGATAATCAGCCAATCGTTAATACGAAAGCGTGCACGGGGATGTTGCAGAGCGTGTATGCGATACGAGTTTACATATGAACAAAAAGATGAGAAGAAGATTTAGTTCTGATCCAAGATGATTGACGGTTTTATTCTGTTCGATTAACAGCCGGCATGTGATGGTCTGATTCAGTCTCACATAACAGACATCCACCAGCTTTATCGGATTTTTTTTTTAAACTAACAATTACAAATATGGAGGTTTCATTAAGAAGAATTCAGAATTTTATGAAGAAAAAGTTGGGAAAACCACACTTTATTTGACTGGTGTCTCAAATGGCAAATTTCGGAATTTTTCCCTTTTTCCAGCCAGCGGACGATCGCCCCTGCTTCCTGTAGGAATATGAAGTCTTGCTCGAAAGACTATCTTCAGTTTGCGCGGAGCGTACAGAAAATGTTGAAAAAACGCAACCACTCAGACAGCTGGACATGGCAAATCTCGGGCTTGTAAGCAGTAGCTAAGTTTTCCGATTTTTTTGCCAAGTGTGAACACCACTGTATTAGGTACGTATTGCGGCTGGCGAAGCGAGCCGAAATTTTTGCCCCTTTAAACAAATATATGTAGATATGGAGCTGATATTCCAAACAGATTTGCATTCTGTGTTTCCTGTAAGGAAATTTAAAGAGTTGGGGGATTACCGAAGAATCTGCACTTCTTTCACACGGTGGCAAATCTGAGAATGATTGCCTTTTCTAAAGTTCTCCAGACTTTCTGAAAAAGAGCCGTTCGGCGAAACCAAACTATAAACTGCTTCCCAAAGAAGCTAGATTTTCCGACGACCGAATCGTTGTTGCTACATAATGTTATCTTAGGCCTACGAACTGACACTCTCCAATGACATTTCAAAAATTTTCCCACACTTTGTTGTTCTTTTTAGACAAAATATTTCAAAATCAAGAGCTCTCATTGAGGAAAATTCGGAATTCTGAAAGAGAGTTTACAAAAATAGAAATATAGCTGCCGATGTCTCTTGATGATGTGGTGTCACATATGGTAAATATCCGATTTTGTTATATCCAGAAAACGGGAAAATTTACCAAACTGATTTGCGAGGGAACCTAATGAATTTTGCATTGCATTTTGCGGCGCTCGCCGGAAATTTTGCTTTTAGGGGGAATTGAAAAAAAATTGAAAAAAAAAGTAGTTTTCAGACCCGAAGCATGCTTCCACCGCCTCATTTTTCACTGACCCTCCCCCGCTTCCTGCGTCTATGCACAAGCCTGTCAGGGATAGCATAGCGGTGTCAATGCACTCGAAGCGCTCGACAATTTTTATCTCCTTTGAGAATTTCCACCAACTTTTGCAATTCAGCATGGAGCGTTGAGCAGGATATTGAATGACAGAGTTATTCTTCAGTGCAAATGATTATTGCAGTGGTTTTACTTTGAACAGTTTTTCATGAAAAGGAGAGAAGGTAAATTTTGAAATAAATGTGACGGTGGTACGGGTACGCCGTCGAGTTCAAAATCAAGTACCCCAGTCACCACGTTAAAGATGTTAGTCAATTACTCAATGAGGCTGCTACATGAATTCAAACCATATCACATTGTTCACAAAATTATCATGAGAAGCATGAGAGTTCATGTATGTAATCAGCGAGCTCTCTGTGAATGTTAAAATATGTCAGCTATCTTGCACCTTTTGACTTTGATGATAATGACAGATTAATCAGCAATAGAGAAGTTTTTTTTACCTAAAAAGTGAGTGCTTTGAGTGTTAAACCGAGGCAGCGGATTTCGTGAGATAATCCCCTTCTACTACTAGTAAATTAACTACCCTGAACTTATCATTGAGATACCTAATATTTACTACACAATATGATGTTGTGTCTGCACAAAGAATATTCCAAACAGCAGCAAAATGAGAAACCTCTATCGATTTATTATGATGTTTCGGTAGAATAATGGACGCACAGACTTATTAAAGGCTGTTTGCGAAAACAATACTTCCATTTAATCAATATGCATATCTGCTCTCTAAAAACAAAAGAGTGACATTAGTTCCTCTTTAATAGAGCGAAAAATGTACATTCACTCAAAGAATAGTGAAATTCACTCCATTAAAGTGTTTTTCACTCCAAGAATAGTGACTCCATGAAGTGTGCAAATTCGCTCTTTAACGAGTGTCTTCAGGGATCACTCTTTTTCTTCAAGAGTCACTCCATGAAGAGTGAAACTTCGCTCTTTTGGAGTAAATTTCACTCTTCTTGGAGAAAATTTCCACTCTTTAGTCGTGCACTCTACGACTTTCATTCTTCTTATGAGTGAAATTTCACTTTTTTATTGTGCGAAACTTGCCTTGAACGGTTTAAACTGTGGAGAGAAGAGGGTGAAGCACACGAGAATTTTTTAACTTTAGAACAAAATGCTCCAGAATAAAGACTAGATCAATCGCAAAATACATTGACTAGAGTTGTTGTAACTAAAATGGAACGGCTTCACCTATTTCTTCTTTGACCTCAGATATTGGGGAGGACATTTGATATGATGCCTCCCTTGAAAAATATTCGGGGGACACCCCCCCATGATCGCCACCCATGACCACAGGTAGACCGACTGCATGGTCAAGTGGTTAGAACTTCAGACTTGCAGTCGGAAGGTTGGGAGTTCAAGTCCTGGCCGGGTCATACCGAAGACTTTAAAAACGGAACCTACTGCCGTTGTGCTTGGTGCTCAGCGTAAGCCGTGGAGTAGGGGAAACAATGAGCCACAACTGGAAAAAAGGACGTGGCCGGCTCGACTTGAATCAATTGGTTGGGAACTAACTATAAACATTCTTAATTGAGCAATCATTTATGCTTATTGCGTACCCAGCAGACATACATTTGTCACCATGGAGCTATATTTCGTAGGCCTGGGTCTATGATATGCTTGGACTAAAAGCTGTGTTCTTCAATACTGTTCGTAGAAATTGATATGGCTGTTCTCGTATGAGGAGATAACATAAAGCTAGGATCACACGGATTAGTGATTTAAATACTGACAGTACTAGCAAGCCAAAGAGCTAAATACAATACGTTTTGAAAGTCTATTATAGTGTATGGCCTATTAATTCTTTGAAGCAGGGGATATTCTGCGTTAGTGGAAGCAGTCTGTGGTCTTCGGCTTAAAAGCTGATATAACTCCCTAACTTGAACCTCCTGTTCCTATTACTTATGCTGAGCACCAACGCAATGGGAAAAGGTTCCATTTTTAAGAACTCCTGCAATAGTAATACGATTATAGTGCTACTGCTACTGCTTCAGTAAATAAGCTTTACCGCGATTGGTTAATCAAAGCCTAAAATATCTCGAAAAACCTGTACTTAGCCTACAGTGCATAGATAGATAATGAAATGAAACCTCGTCATGTGAACAAAACAAAATTTGAGTCAGATTTCAGTAACCTATGTTTAACTGCCCTTAATGAAAATTACCCTACAGGACGTTACGTACATACCCCCCCCCCCCCCACGAGTTCCTATGAACCAAAAAGATTGTGACGTTTCAGTGACGTCTCTGTGACACAAGCCTTCATTTGGAGCGAAAATGAGAAATATTACGAAGAAGCATCAAACATACAGGACAATTTTGTTGAAAAACATGCAAAACTGATTCCAAATTTTACCTGCAAATGTTTGATAAACATCTACCCCTATGCTCCCACTACACCATGCTGAAATTTTTACTTCAAAACTTCCACTGTAACATGTGACAGTTGCGTATGTTCAAGCGATATAAGGCATCCTCTACTGTACTCCGCACGGCACGTTGACGCCAAACAGGACGGTAGTGTTCACACATGGTCCTACTCTGATTGCACTGGGAGGCGAGTAGTGTTCCTCCCCAATGTATCGCTGGTCCTTGAGGGGAGTCCCAAGGGGAGATTGCTGTCATATACAAAGCACGCCGAGCGTCGCTGTATGCAGGAGGGTACTAGAGAGGCGCCTGAGTTGGTTCTCTGTTGTAGTTGACAGGATACATGGCAGGCCAGTGACCTTCAACGCTTGGCTTCAATCTTTTGTTTTTGTTTTTGTCAATACAGTGTCAACTTTTGACAAATCTGAAAACTGAAGAAGCACGCATTTGAAAAAGCAAAAGGGGCACCAGTTTGACTTCAAAAAATTTTAGAAGGGGTATCATATTATATATAGGGTGTCGGAACATTTACCCGTGGGAATGTCGAAACAAAAGGCGTCGGATTATAACGCTGTAACGAAGAATAAAGCTGAAGAAAGTTTTGAACATGACTTCAATTTGCATACTCTTTAGACCTGATCTGAATATCAATACTATGTTTTATTCTAGTGCTCATAATTAGATTCTTACTGTTTTAGAGCTTTTGGCTTTGAATGTGGATTGTTGCTACGGGTCTGTCCCTGCATCATCACACGTTCCAATCTCAAACTTGTCTGCCTGATCAACCTCCTCGCGACGTAGATGCCTTAAAACGCCTAATTTGTTTATCAATAGACACTACCCCGATGAACAAACAAACTTGATAACTTCAGTCCCCCTTTAGTCTTGCTCAAGACGGTATTATTAGTACTACAGTAGTTGTACACTCGATAGGTCTGTACAAGAAGAATTGTGAACATGCCCTCTACCTGTCTTCAAAATATATTTCTATAATACAGAAAGAGATACTCGAGTACGTACAGTCTAGTTGACAAGCGCCCTCATTTTAGATCCAGAGTCAAAATAGTGTGGAAAATAAGTACTATACTAACGTCTTGACCAAGACTAGTCCCCCTTCAACATGATCTTCTAGAATTTGCTTACGAGAATACCATATTCTTTAAGGAAGCTCCCAAAATTCCCAATTTCCTTTACAAAAATCCAGCTCCAGATTTTCAAACATCTTCAAAAGAAAGTCAAACCATTTCCCATTTTTACCGTTCCGACATCTTAATACCAGAATACTCCTACTAAATAAAACATTTATTGATAGTTAAAATCAGGCCATTCCCATTTACATTTGACACTTTCAAGTTCCGATAACCTTACCTAATAACACTCTTATACCTCCACAAATCCATTGCCTCCAAAAACACTTTTTCAGACACCCTTATGCTCCGACAGGCGATTTTTCCCGACGTTCGTACACTGTGTTCCGACAGCTTGTCACTAAACATGGACAGGTGTCGGATCACAGGATAATAACCTCTTTCATAGCAACGTCAGGGAACTCGGAGCATTGGCGTAGCCAGGATTTTTTCACCAGGGGACACATACTTTTTATAGGGGGGCACAACATATAGCTCAGGGATAACTATGGTGAGACTTTTAGAACTACATTTTGTTGAGTCTGACGACAGCCAGTGGGGGGGGGGGGGGCTCGTGGTCTAAATACATGGAGGTGCAAATTGGTTTTGGTGGGAATAAACCAACGGCGCCCAAGGCGCCGTTGGAGCGTGAAGCGCTCCCACCTACGGCGTGGGGTCCAGGGACCCGCCTTAGGGTCCCTGGTGGGTCCAGGGGCAACGCCCCGGTGGGGGTTCAGGGGGAAAAGCCCCCGGAAGCTCCGCGATATTTACAAAATTGGGGCTATAGAACGAAGCATTTCTCTGCCTTCACATGGCATTTGATGAGCATTAAACTGACTGCAAACTTCACCATTATTTCATTGAATTTAGTGTTAAACGTTGATTAAAATTTGAATTTTCTCTTATGAATTTCTTTTCAATTGATAGCATAGCTAAAGCGTTTAACCTATCATCATTCGTACTTAGTGTACCAGCTGGGTGAAAACCTACGTGAAAACGATACAGACAGTATTTGCGGCCTATGTGGTCCTAATCGTTTGATTTCCAATTTTTCTTCAAGACTCCTCTTTGAAAATGGACAAGTTTGTAAACTTTTGACAGTATTCATGTTGCATTCATGTCCCACATTGAGAGGATTTTGGGAGCTACAATCCTCGACAAAAATGATGGGACAAAACAAGCGAAACAAGCAATGAACGGAACACCATCCCCCCACTCCCCCATTCAATGTTGCGACAGCCCAAGTCTGTACGAAGGTATAGGAATTTCCAAATTTTCGTTTTAAATGCTCTGAAAGGAGTAGGTTGTCTTTCTTTTTCAAGCTACAGGAAAGTAGTAACAATTGAATTTGTCCGACCAGTATACTGGCGTATTAGATTAGCGCTGGGCACTCGAATAAAGATTTGTCTTCCTCAAGTAGCTCATACGAGGAAGGGGAAAGGGGAAAATAGTACTCTGGGTGGTGAGAGATTTAATTTACTTTAAAAATTTCATGTACTGTAATGGGGAAAAATAAAGAATTGTTTTCATCTTATTTTTCCTGTTAGGGGTTGGGGGTAACATATTTGACAATATACCCAACGGTTAACCACAAAATTCTCTCTTTTTCGCATAAATAAGCATTGACTGATGATTCAAACTACAATCTGGTTAAAGACGAGATTATACGTAAGCATTAGGGGTAGTGAACGTGACAGCCCAAGGCGTCCTGAAACTTCAACATTGATACGGGGAGCGGGGTTTGTCCCATGTATATTTGTCGAAGATTGTAGATGAGACTTAACACACGAAGAGCCCCCGAGCACGATTGAGTGCACATGCGTATTCAAGCTATACTATAAGCATTTTGACCTGACTCACCGTGATTTTGTGAGACCGCAGCATAGTTTTCTACAAAGGATACACACGTGGCTGATTAACAGGTTCTTAGTTACCGGTGTATGCATACTGTGCCACGAAGCGAGACCAGGGGCCCATTCCACAAAGAGTTACACACAATCTTAAGTTTGATTCCCAATACATAAGTCAACAGTAAATCATACTTAAGATCTTGCGTAACTCTTTGTGGAACGGGCCCCAGGGAGGGCAAGTGAAAGGCTGCCCGTAGTTCGAAGAAATTGGCCACTCACCTTTCATCATTTCAGCAGATAAAATTTAAGTGCGTTTGCTTACAACATGTTGAGCGGGGCAGATTGCAATGGGATGGGGAGCACCTGGGGGCACAACTTTGCCGTGGACAGTGACGCGGAGACGGGTGGCTAGGGGCTTTATCCCGCCCCCGTTTTGGGCCACCTTCCATTGCTATAATATTGTTGAAAGTATTAGGCCGCTTTGCTGATTTGCTGCACTTCAAAATTCACTCCGCGATCACTGAACCTTACTGTGATGAAGAAAATATAGATCTGATGACACTGGGACGCTTTGTTGCTGGGAAAGACAATTATGGTCCTGTGGTAGACCCGTGACCACAGGAGGGGAAAGCCATTTTTGTCTCATTTTACCAGGGGTAAGGACACATGTGTCGCAACATGTTGCCAAAATACCCCGTGCCCGACATTTTGTCATTGTGTATAAACTACAGAGCAGACACAATTGGCAACTTGTGTTGCAGCATGTGTCGCCTCCTATGTCCAATAATTCAGATTTTAATTTTCCGGAAACTTGTGTCCCCGATCTGACCAATTGATTGTCATTTTCAAAACAGCTGATCCACCACTTGATATTGTATCGCTAAAGTGTTTCTTGCTTTATTTGATAACTAAAATACATGTTTTGGATTATGGCTCAGTATGAGGGGTATTTTCCATACTTTTCATGGAATTAATTGTGTAGATTTAAGTGGGGAGACAACAAATTCACAATGCCTCAATGCCAACAGTTTTCACAAAGATGACTCAACTAAGACCTATGAAAATGAACCCCGGGTACGATTCAAGCAGTGGCGGATGCAGGGGGGGGTGGAGGTATGCATACCCCCCCCCCCACACACACACACACACACACCGGGATGGTAAAAATTGCATAAATAGCCAGGCTAATTGTAGCCTCAGCCTAATTACTTTTTAAAAATAGTGATAGTTGTTACATTATTTGATTACCGTATTTTTGTGTCATGCTCTTCAATAAAATGAAAACTGTGAATTATAATGTATATATCTCCCGTATCATTTGGCAAATTCCCGTTTTGTTTAGACATTGTGCAATGGCGGATGCTAAATCTGGTGTTTTCCGCCAACGGCCGTTGGTAACGCATGTATGACTATGTCAATACGTGCGGCTACAACTATTGTCTGATAATGGGCCAATCGTTGGTACGAATGCTTGTATACGGGAATGTTGCAGAGTGTCTGGGTGATACGAGTTGAGATATGAATAAACAGATAAGAAGATTTAGTTCTGATTCAAGATGATTGGCGGTTTTATTCCGTTCGATCAACAGCCGGAAAAAAACTATAACTATATACAGATTCACGTAGGTTCTCGTCGTCTGAGGTCTGCTGCATTGACCTCTGCTGCATTGACCTGCTGACTGAACGGTGTGTGAGTGTGACCAAAATTTGCAAGCTCGGAGCTTTCATGTCTCAGGGAGATGGGAACACATGCAGTCCCCTGATTGGTTAAAAGTTGTAACCCACCAAATAAAATAAATATTAAGGAATGTGCTGATCTAAAAAATGACCAATCAGGAGGTTGTAGAGGGTGAAATTGGCCACACCTTGAAAATATGGGACACAGCATACAAGTGGAACCAGGGCGAGGTAGTTTGTCACGTTCACCGGTAACACGTGACGGGAAACAGAAAGGGACATGGGAATCTAGGACAAAAAGGAAGGGAGAGTTGTTCTTAAACAAAAAGATGGCGTTCCTGTTAAAGGGTATGGAGGGTGCACCATACTACATGAAACTGCGTGCAGTTTACACATGACATAGCCTTAAACCGTGTAACGGTAATAGAATACATCCAGTATCAAATTCACAATGACCGTATAGTCGGTTGAAGTAATGATTACCCACACTTTCAAGACCATGTTTTGAAAGCTTGGGAGTTTTATAGTGGCTCAAAATATTGAAACATTTAGTACCATGTTGAATCTCGACCCCCTTTTCTTAGACACCCAGGCGGGGCAGGGGCTCTGAAAATAAGAATTCGGAAATTTGCCAATTGTGAGACCAGTCTACTGTGTGGTTTTGACAATTCATGAAATTACGAAATTCCAAATGAATTTTCTCAAATAAAAGCTCCGTATTCGCCATTATTTGATTCAAGAAAGCAAAACTTGCAAAATTTTGCAATTCCTTAGCAGAAGTGCTCGCTCATACCTTCACTTTGGTATATTTTTCCGAACTGTGGAAGTCGCAAAATCGAAAATTTGCTACACTTGTGGCACCAGATCACCAAGTGACACCGTTAACTATATACGGTGCTATTTTCATAAATTTTTTTCATAAAATTCCATACTTTCTCCAGTATGAGCTCAAACAATTTCGTAGGAGAGCCTCATTACGTAGGCGTTGGATAACATTTTGTAGCAACAACGATCTTTTCCTCGCAAGAAAACTCAGCATCCCAAAGTTTACTGAAATACAAGCTCCATATTTTCAAATATTTGAAAAGGGAAAATGAGCGCGGAATTACTTCCCCAGTAGAGTGGTAATCACACTTAAAATATGGTAAAATTTGGATGCCTGCCTACCACCCCCTTTTCCCATTTCCTGAATTGTAATAGGCATCAGAGACTAAACAACAGCCATACATATGGTAGCGCTTTGCTCAGTGTACATTTTATGTCCCATCCACATACAGACCCCCAATGCACATTCCTGAAAGTAATTGCCTAAGCGAAAAAAATTGACTGGAACAATAATTGTCGAGGTGGGGAATTGTCTTGCTAACCGATTGGAAAATTCCGTTTTTGGTTATATAAGTTTCCTTTTGGTGTAAAATCGCCTCAGGGAATTTCAAAATTAATCTTTTTTCTCCCAGCTGTGAACAGTGCCACGACGAAACTAAAACCTCATTTAAAGGACAGGAGCAGTCATCCCAAATAGAAGAAGTGTAGTAGACTGTCCAGTTTCATGATTGACCGTTGGGAGTCATGTGACAATTTTATTTCTCTTCAAATGTGAAGTTTACCAGAAATAACTGCTTGGTTTACCTTGAATATGCAATGGTAAGGTCATAAAATGTAATTAAAGATACTGTGAAGAGAAATCAAATGAAAATTGAGTTATTTAGCTTTTTTCAAAGTAAGTTTGGGGGGACTGCTCTTTACCTTTATTAAGATAATTGCTTTTCTCTAGGACCACCTATCTAAAAGTGGTGCCAGAGAGAGGTCGATGCAGCGGTGACTCCGTGAGGACCATTACCCCATGGTGAAAGCCGTTTCCCGCAAATACCCCTTTCCAAAGGGAGGGGTGTTAAAACGGGATGATCGCGTCAAGTAAGAAGACAGTGTTCAATTGCAGATGAGCAAAGTTTTCCGATTTCTAAAGTGCCCCTTGCGGTGTAAAGTAGCCTACTGCTGGATATTGGAGGTGATTGTATTGTAGTCAGTGGCGTATAGAAGCAAAATGAAAGTGGGAGGGAGGGGGGGGGGTGGTGGAACAATTTTGGACCATGCACCTCACCCTACCCCATTGACCCACAGGTACATTTTATGCTAATTTTTTTTTCGCTTTTCTACGAGCAAGAAATTTTTTTTTAAATAGAAAATAAAATCTTTAATTTTTTTAAGTGTGACCACTATTAGAGAGGTAATATTCGGCGAGCGGAGCGCACCGAAAATTTGGGTCCTCTTACAGGTTTGTAAATATGGTGTTTGTATTGCAGAAAATAGTTTAGATTCATGGTTTCCTGTAGGCCTAAGGAGATTTGAACATTTAGGGGACTATCGAAGAATCTACGTTTCCTATTAGCATTTATCTGAGATAGCATGTGGGCTGAACATCGTTGTTGTTACATATTGTTAGGAGTTCGGATTGAGGCTTCTCGGCGACATTCAAATGGCTTTCTTGTTTTTTATACAAAATATTTAAAACTTACAAGCCTATTTTGAAGAAAATTTGGAAAAATCGCGACCCCTCAGACGGTCGGAAATTGCATGTTTTGGGCTTGTTTATAAGTAGTTGCTAAGTTTTCCATTTTTTCTTTGAAGTGTGAACATCACTGTGTCATGGACGTATTGCGGCGCGCGAAGCACGCCAAAACTTCTGCCTCTTTTAAACAAATACATGCAGATATGGAGCTTTTACTGCAGAAAGCTTTGGATTCTGGTTTTACTGTAACGAAATTTAAGGAATTGGGGATTACTGAAGAATCTGCACTTCCTTCATATATTGGTGGCAAATCTGAGGATGATTGCACGACGACTATTGTTGTTGCTACATAACACTATCTAAGGCCTACGAACTGATACTCTCTGATGACATTTCAAAAGTTTCCCAAATTTTGTTGTCCTCTTTTAGACAAGATATTTCAAAATCAAGAGTTCTCATTAAAGAAAAATTGTAATTCTACGAAAGACAGTTTACAAAAAAAGCAATATAGTTGTCGGTGTCTCTTGATGATGTGGTATCACATATGGTACGGATCCGATTTTGTCATTTTCAGCGCTCGGAAAAGTGATTTACCTGTTTACGATCAAGAACCAATGCATTTTATATCGCATTTCGCGGTACGAAGCGCGCCGGAGATTTTGCAACCTTTTTGAGGGTTCATTTCATGAAAAAGGGGTTTTCAGACCCGTCACGTGATGGGGGCGAAAGCCCCTCATTTTTGCTGATTGTAGTGGTTGAAAGATACTAGACACGATATCATAACGGAATGTAATGTAGATCAAAAACATACAGTCTACTTATATTTGAAAAGTAAGTTTTAAAGACAAACATTCAAGGAAAGAAACCTGACACAAAGATGTACATTCACACAAACAATATATTTACAATTGGACAAACGAAACTGACTCTATACAGGGCCCTCTTCATTCCAAACATTATACAGACAGGTACTGGACGGAAAACTCGGGAGGGCAACGGGAGGGCAAGTACAACGATAAAAACTTTCACGAACAATGACTTCATGCATCAGACAAAGACTGACAAACAAACATAGAAACACGATGACGTAACGCGATCCAAGTAACGGTGACAGGAACGTTAATGCTGGAGGTAGCGATGAACATAATCTGTGGAGGATAGAAGATAAAGAGTCACTAAGTCATCAAAATGTTAGCTCCGCACTCGGGCAGGTCTGAATCCATAAAGAAGTAGATGTAATAATTTAACTCAAGAGACACATTATGAATGAAAGACAATAAGTTTGTAGGAGATCATGGTGTCATGGTGATAACTTTAATTGAGACGCCATATTCTGAGAAGGCTTGATGGGTAGTTCAAGCAAGCTTGTTAGTCGACAGCAAATTTGGTCCGCTCGGCAACGGACCGCCGTAGGCCACTTCAGCGGTCAGTCGGAGAAATATCAGGTGGCTCGCCGGCGGTCCTCCGACGGCGACGAAGCTGATTGGCTGAAAAAAATTAACCGGCATACAATTTTTTATTTGACGTGGATGTAGCCAGCGGACTTCCGATGGCCCTCCGGCGGTCCTTCAGTGGCCAAACACCAATTCATGGCCAATCAGAAGCCGACCATGGCCGCCGACGGACCGCCTGATTTTGCTGACTGGGAAACTAATTCGTGAACTACCATACTGTTTGAAGAAGTGGTAAGGGAGGGGAATTGAGCAAGTATGCCCGAAATTTTCTGCATGTTTCTCTAGAAAGTACCTTCAATCAGAAACCGTCTAACAACGACAAATTTATTGTTTCGCCATAAAAGCCAAGTTACACAAATATTTACCTTCCAATGATTTATCAGTTAGTTTGAGCATGGAGCTATCACGTAATAGCTCAAAGGTTAGACCAAATGCTCTGTGCCGGGGCAACATTACTTTCACGTGCCGTGCTTTCTGGTGCATGATCCGATGGTTTGGTTTTGCCGTGACCCTATAGCTTTGTCCAGGAAGCCAAAGATCACCCTTGTTCAATGTTGGGTTGTGCCACACTGAAATTTACATAATGTTGTGGAGCTGCACTCAACTCTATGCATGGCTGTGGACAGATCATGGCAATGCACCAATAGGCTTCTTGAAAATTGGCCACGCCCCTTTTTATAATTTGTGAGCTTTTAACTTTGTTTGCGGTTTTGACACCGGATTATAACAAAAGGTCATATCACCATTTCTCCTGATATCAATCCAATTTTATATCCAAGGATGATTTTGGATTATTAATTTTTAATATCAAGTTGCCCACAACATTGTGGCATTAAAAAGCTAGTAAGTCATGGTGTGTGAAAAAGCACAGAGTACGTGAAACCGAGCTAGGAAATCCTTACCTGTCATGGCGATGTCAACATCGTCCTCTGATGGGAAAACGTTTTTGAAGAAGAAAAACGAATCTGTTGAAAGAAGAGTGAATTATGTTTCTATACTTCCGAAGCACGAACTTATAAATTAGATGAATCCGGTCCTTCTAGTATAACGCTTTCGTACACTAATCACGTAAAATAAGTTTTCAGCAACAGAGAACAAAACATTGAAAATATAGTAACAAAATAAAGCTTTAACGTAACATATTTGATGTTACATCTATAGAATGAACATTTACATAAATTTGAGCTAAATACAAGGCTGTTATTAATGCATTCCTTACATTTACCTGGAAAATAGTCTTTCCAATAATCCAATTTTCAAACAACTTATAGTTTAATAACATCTGACGTTCGTCCCCACTATCCCGACCAAGCCATCCCAGTCATGCAGCCTATAGTTTAAATATATTATTCACCAGCTAACCTTTTGGTCTGAGTATGGCCTCTGATGAATTCCATGAAGATGACCCATCTGAAGAATAAGTATAGAGGTTTGTGAATAAGCATCCAGATCGTTGCTGATAGATCAGGTTTGAAGTGTGGTTAAAATGGAAAATAGAGAGGGGGTCAGTTGTTGTTGATTGGAGCTGGTAACTCCCAGATCACTTCTTTTTAGAATGTTAGCTTGTAAGTTACGAAAAGATGCATTTTTGTGAAACTTTTAAAGTTAATTCAGACATGGGCGTATATTTGGGGAGGGGGAACAGGGGACATGTCCCCCTCATTTTTGAGTGGAGGGGACTCTAACGTAAAAGTCTCTCGCACTTTTTCTGACTTGAAACTTAAAGTAAGGTACCTAAGTGCCAAAAAGACTATACAGTAGGTTATGAAAGGTGTCTTCTACAGAAACGATCGATTTTCTGTATTAATAATTCACCATGTTTACTTCGCAAATCACAAAAATTTTTGAAGAAATGGGGAATATGTATTTTCATGACTTGGGAATTTTTGAAGAATTTGGGTTTTTTTATTATCGAAAAACCCTCTGGATATGAGCAAAATGAAGCATATTTTCGGGAATGAACATGTTTATTGTGGTCACATACGGTATCCTACGACTTGGGACTACCCTGGGAAATAAAAATTCACCAAGAGAAGGGGTGCGTAGGTATGCACAGCACGTTAGCAAAGAAAACAACATGTATATAGATTTTCAACGTAGTGATCAGTTATTCATGAATTTACAAGAATTTTTTATTTAATTTAATATTTCATTTCCATGATATTTCACACTAATAAAAGTTCTTTATACAATCGGTTTTCTCAAAGTAATATCTCATGTCTTACATTTGATAACCATTTTATGGCAAGAAATGAGATATATAGCTTACCACGGTTGGTTATCCTCGAAAATGCGTTATGTTGATAAAAGTCCTCTGTAAATGAATACAAAAAAACAAATGACGCCCACCAACCACATAGGCTGTCACTGAATTCAGTTACAATATGTCTTAAATACGAGTACCATGAAATACCGTTCAATGTTTGCAGGACATTAAAAAATTAGATAAAGTTGAAAATGATGCATTCTCTTACCTGATTGGAAAGATTGATAGCTGGTTTCACGGCCAGATGTTGAGAGTCCATCTAAATTAAAGAGACGGGAAATATCATGGTCGTGGATCCATTTTTAAAATTCGGGTTGGGGACTTTTTCAATTGTCCATCTTTTGCGGGGTAGCGAAGCTATTGAACCCGAGCGAGCCAAGAGTGTGAGAGGGTGTAGGAGTGGGTCCCCCTCCCACAGTGAGAAACTTGTGTTTTGTAACATGAAAACATGTGATATGGTGCTTACTTTATTTCGTATTTTGTGTGCATAAGCAGAGATATTACTATTTATTTTATAAAATATTTTATAGAAATTAACATAGGCCTATAGAAATCAACTACACACTTATTGCTGGCAAACAATTGATCATTCTACAAGTTTACAGAATCACATGAAATGCTTCAACAAGTGTTAGGTGCTGCTTTGACATATCTTTTCGCTACATATCATGTGTGCTTAATATAGTAGTCCTACAACTTGTCTCCTTCGGCAGGGTTACCAAGAATGCTAACAGTGTTCCCCGCCAACCGATGGTTAGGCGACAAGCGAGAGAAAATTGTGGACAAAAATGCTTCCCAAATCGCTGGAAATGGCACCACCCCGGCCTGTTTAGCGCATATAGGTATAAAAAAAACATTACGGTATTATTATTAAAAGCAAACAAATTACCAAAGTTTCAGCTTTGGTTTTCATCATTTTTGACTTTTTGAAGATGTCCCCGGTTTCAAAAAGTGTTGGGATGTATCCCCGCCTCCGATGATCCACACCCATGGGATGATGGGAAATAGAATTCTTGGAGAACAGAACTTTCAAAAACACCAATTTTGGGACATCTTGACGGGGGAAGCTACAATTGGGATTAGTGTGATAGTCTAACGGGATTCTTAACTAGCTCTTGAGAGTCATGTGACAATATTTTCGTCAAAAAATTATCAAATTTAGCAGAGTAACTTGTCAGTTAACCGTGCATGCGCAATGTTGAAATGACGAGTGATAGATACTTGATACATAATACATGATTCGAATTAAAATCTAAAGCACAATCGATAAAAGAGTTCACAAATAGCGACTCACTTGTTGATGATTCAACTTCTTCGTAATTTGTCCTTGTCGTTTTAACATCTGCAAATTGGACGTTAGATATTATTATGAACTCGTTGTTTTAAAAGATCAGTTTCAATAAATTATTTCTTGAAATTTCTGATATTTTAAAGAGCTTTTCACGTAAATTTTCAAAAACAAATTACAATATATAAAGCTACAAGATCAAATAGTCACACATGTAATGTAACAATTTTAAGTTCCAGGTGGCAAAATGGCGAAAATATTACTTGTAAAATTATGAAAGTTTCCAAAATGTACTTTACGTCTTGTAAACGTCGAATGGCATTTGTTCATACTCGTCATGTAATGCATTATTAGCGGTACTTGATAATTCTGTTAAATTAAATAATGAATCCAAATTAGATGTTATCTTAGAAAATACAACAACTTCAGTTTCTTGGCACTATCCCAAGATGCCTCACTCCCCATATTGTCATGCATTATCATCAAAACATCAATATCAACTTGTAACCCAATACTCTTACCTGTAATGGTTCTTTGAGAGCCCGACTTGTCATTGGTCGTAATTGCTATACCATCTGTTGGAGTAAAGAAATTATTTTAAAAACGATGGTCTATATTGTCAAATAAAGTGTGCATTATAGGGCCACACCTTAAGAGCAGGAGCAAGGGCTGAATGGGCTGGGCAACCAGGGCCGTTGACTTAGCTAAATTGCTAGGGACAATTCAATCAAGGTATGACGTAGAGTGTCACTATCACGTAACACATAATAACCATGATTTAGCAACCTCATAAGGACAGTCCCACGGCAAGCTACAAGCCTGGCAATCCAGGCTTTGTAGTTCCTACAAAACCCATTTTCTCTAGCAGAGCGTTAAAGAAAATAGAGTAATTGTCTCATGCAGATTAAGGTTAATTCAAACACAAAATAGGCACAGACCTATTAGAAGGAAATCCCTGGTCAGTGGCGGCGTCAAAATTGGGTGAGGAAGCAAACAGAGGGAAAAGGAAAATGTTGGGAGCAAAACTTTTCGGGCGCAGATCAAAACCCGAGTCCAAAACGCCTGTTCCTGCGGAAGCTCTTAGGTTTTAGCATATCTCTGGATGAAAAATTAAGTCTTAGGAGAGGTATAATGTCCATTTTGTTCGACGAATCCAATTTCGAGCTGACCTTAATGGGGATGGTGGGGTGGGACAAGGAAAAAGTCGTTGAAGGGGTAAATTCCCTTTCTTGCCCCCACGTATTGCGCCGCCTCTGCATCTTGCACGCCTGTAGCTCACAAGTCAGTTTAAAGCATTTAACATGAACCATAATTATGTGACAGCGGAAAAGGAGTGGGATACAAGTAACTTAATATATGTAAGCTAGATTTTGCATTTTGTCGAAGATTAGATGTGGTCTTGTAGTTAGAAGAAAAATTTGTTTGAGAGTTGAGACATACGCGTGACTATAACAAATCTGGTTAACAATGGTGTGATAAAAATAAGTAGTTTACTCACCGTTAACGATCTGAGTTGTAGCGAATGTTTGGTCACTTGTTGTTACTGGACCGTCTGAAGGATACGAAAATTATTTACATGAGACCACACATCAATGAATTTCTCTTGATTTGTTTATTTTCTCCTTTTCGTCCATCTTCATTTTACCAACCGTACCCTTTTCCCCTGTCATAGCAGACCGTTATCGTTTACGCAAAATCACTGATTACATAACTAATTTTAATCCATTTTAAATAAACAGCCTCCAATGGCTTTGTAAGGGATTGCTTTATAGCAAATCAACGCAAACATTCACTTCACTTGAAACGTAGGTGATACTGGAGGGAGAGAGGGCGCTAGGAAGGGACAAATGAATGATATAATGCAGCAAGGTCGTTTGTTTTTACTCCTGAAATGCTTTCATTGAATTGGGCCATTGTATTTGTCACTGTTAAACGATTTTAAAAACTCAAGGTTAGGAAGGGAAACACACAATTTTTTTATTTGTTCCCAAGACTCTAGCAAGCGGTATAATTAAAGCCAAATGAATCCTTACCTACAACAGTGTGTAATGTGTTGTTTTCGGTTCGTTCTGAGGTCAATCCGAAAACTAAATAAAGTAAAAAAAATAGTTTAAATTATGTGTTAATTTTTACAAACTTATTACTTAGTCAATAGCGAAGATAGTGAAAATTCCTGAAGTGTGCATGCGGACCAATTGAAAAAACGGCTCGTTACATGAAGGTATTAGCGATGAACTACCACAACAAAACAAAGAATTTTTTAATCCTCACCTGCTGAATATTCAATTTGTTTAACTTCTTCTTCACTTGAATAAAACTCTTTATCTGTGAAAAAATGACCGAATGGATATTAAGTGATCTATATAATTAGCAAAATACCAACTGCAGTACCGTAAAACAAAAGAGTGAAAGTAACCCAAAAAGAGTGCGGGCCAGAAGGACCACTTATAGTGAAAACGAATTTCACCCGGTATGGGAACAAACAGGAACATATTTCACACACATGGAATGAAATACAGCCTTTTATTGGAGTGAATTTTTACTCCACTGAGGGTAAAATTGACTTTTATAGGAGTGATTCTTCAGTTCACTCGGCTCTCCTTGAAGTGAATTTCACTGTTTTGTTTTAGAGTGTGAATAATATTCAGGGGGAGGGGGCGGACAGGCCACCTTTGCCTCAATGGATAAAACGGTTTGCTCGAAAGAAAAATTCTCAGAAGGAAAAGTTAAGCCTGATCGGGCGTTGCAGCATGGTGTGGAACCACTAGTCTCATACATTGGATCGGTATACTCGTTACATTCAGTCTTGAAGTATTTCAATGACTATGGCGTTTAACCTTTCTCGTAAAAGGGTGTGCCTGTATTATATTAGATGGGCGATTTTAGGGCCCCTTAAGTCATTGTGAGTAATTGCAGAGAGAAGTAGTCCGAAGAAATTTTCTAAAGGCATATTCATTGAAATTGCTGAAAAAATAATTCGAACGAAATCCTGGTACCTTGGATGTGAGAATGCATAAGTTTTGTTTGTTTCAAGTATGAAGATCGGCCGTCTAGTGAAAAAGAAAAACAAAGAAAGAAAAATTATTCAGTAATTGAAGAAAGAAAGCAAAAAAGCAGAATGATGAATCTTTTGATATTATTCATGAGTTGTTTGGTGGTGTTTTTTTTTCTAACGCTGATGTCTTTGAATAAATAACTGTAAATAGCTGTATGTATAGATCTTCGTCATTGAACTCTAAAGTAGGTATGTTATGCAGTGATTCGCTTTTAGTACCCAAAGTTTGAGGTGCCTACTTACCTGTCCACTTATGGACTGTTTTCATGGCCCATTTTTTTCCAGTGGGATCTAGCAGATACAAGGATAAAAAATGAAGTTATTTATTAATACTTATCAATACTTCAAGTGTGGCGATAGAATACGGTATCACTACCTCTATGCTGTAAATAATAGGCGCGCAAGTTGCACTCAATGAGGGGTGGGCGTATGTTGTTTCGAACAGCCGCTGTAAGGGGGGGGGGGATCTTACGAAAATTCTAAATATTAGAGTGTTTTCACGTGCAGTGTAGGAACATCTAAGAGAATCACTGAATTTTTCAACCTTTTAACCACTGAACATACATTGGACTTTCGTTTTTCGCAAGAGGCATTTTCCCTATATACGGCCATAGTTTGCACCTTGCAATCCCTCCCATCTACACCCCTTTAAAGCAACAGTACTTCTCACTGTATATTATAGAGTGATTCACTTTAGCCCCTTGACCAGCTTGACTGTAGAACGGTCACAATACACTCGTTTCATGTTTTGTCAGTATTTTATGTACACTTCATATTGTTAACTCATAAAGTTAAAAGTAAAGAATCCTTTTACAAAAATTATTCAGTGAAAAAAAAACTACATACTGTGTTAACATTGTACGTAAATGTTTCTTTCTGTAAAAATTTTTCAGCGGTCACGGTTGATGTTCAAATTTTCACAATAAACCTTTTTTCTATGGTAGAGACGTGGGAAGGGGCAGGGGGTGGGCTATTAATTTATTGGTGGACGATATCAACGTGACACAACTTTCTCCTACAAGTGAGTCCACGGTTCAAAAAATATTTTCATCCATCACCGTTCCCCTCATCGGATGCCTTTGATAACTTAAAAATCGCTCGAGCAAATGAAAAACGTCTTAAAATTGTTAAATACCTAACAGTATTTCTGTAGTGTCCTCGAGCTGTTGAGAACCTGAAGATGAGAAAAAAAATAGTATGACGATCTGAAGATAGATTTTGACTATATGACGACCTGAAGATAAATTGTGAAATTTTTGTTTATATTTTACACGTTCTAAGGATAACATATCGTGAAATGTAATAAAAAATTTTTTGAAACTTCTTACCTGATGAGCTGACAAAGGTGTACGTTTCACATGTAACTGTAAAACCTGGAAAATGAAAATTAAAATCAATGTCTGTTCTTCAATTAAGTAAAACGTTTCGACGGTCAACTTTCGTTGCATCAAATAGTTTCGCAATAGACCTGGAAACGAATAAATGCACCGTAACGTAAAGCTGACTCCTTCGTCACTATGATTTTCCAGCCAGAACTTCAGAGCATGGTCACTAATTGGTTGAACTTAGGTACAAGCAAGCTTTAACTACCTTCTCAAAGTGGCGGGCGTAACCCTGAACACAACTACTTTCTAATCACAAATCTCGAAGCCTTAGGAGTGAGGTATCCGTGGTTGGATTCAGTGCCTTGAAAAGAGGGCGCCAGATGATCTCTGGTATACCCGACGAATTAAGTCCATGCAATATCTTTTTCCTCTTGTTTTGTTTCTCTAAGAACTTTAGGATGAAAACGTTTCCTATTTGGTCAACATCATGGTACTGCACTTATTGGGGAATAATCTCTTCCACCTTCAAATGTAAGGCCCGTCCCACAAGGGTGGGCAATAACGACTGGAGTTACTGGTTTAGCCTTTAAATGGTCCAACAAAACTTTTGAATAAAGCTGGTTGTATCAGTCTATGGATATTACGCGTTGAATTTGTCACCTGGTTGAAGGCCTAGCTGTTACAGCAGGCGGGCCTCTGCGGTCTTGGAGATTCCCATTGCTGCGGGCACCGTAATTAGTAAACTTGACATTGCACAACACGTGAAACGTCTGTGCATGTGTGTACTCTGATCAGGCACTCTGAAGGTTTGAGGCTATGTGACGTCATATAGGACTATGTATAACATATATCGGTGATAAACGTACCTTGAAATGTCATTTTGGTGCTCAGTCTAGTGTGATATCCAAAGGCGTCTGAAGAAACAGGATGGAAGTCATTTTAAAACACGTCGAAAAAATCTTGTAAATGAATGTGACCTTTGTCTTGATTGAACTCGTAGTAGAAATTAACGATGTTTTCCCATATTATGTAAGAAAACGCGTACGTTTCATCATACACTTTATTTAGCGTGTTGTAGATACCAATAATAAGGCAAGCAAATGAATCTTAAGGTTAGTGGTACACGTTTTCCTTTGTGACTGCACTTGTACTTGTTTCAGCTTGGTTTCTCCTAAATGAAAAATAATTGTTATCGTGGCTCCATAGCAACCTTCCAATCGTTTACGTTAAAATCTTCTTATTTGGCTCGATTTAAACTTACCAGACCAGACTGACGAATTATCATCCTGTTGGAATGGAGGAGTTTGAGTAGGAGGAGCTAAAAGTTAAACAGAGATAAACGCTATAAATATTACTGGATTCCGACACCATCTCTGACTTGTCACGTGTTGCCGTTTCAAGTGATCGGCAAATGCATTAAAGGACAACAGCATTCGCCTCGAAGCTGAGTTGAAACAACAGCTTCTTCTTCTTATCATTTCTTCTCATTTCTCTTCAAAGTTGGCATACCTTTTATATTTAAGTGCTTAAATATTGCATATCCCAAGTAAAGCTCTATTTTTAAGGCTTACTTCTCATAAATTTGAACATTCAGAGAAAAAATACTGTCACATGATTCTAAAGAACCATTTATAAAACTACCAGACTAATTCAAATTGGAATGACAGCATTTCTCGGGTACACAAATTTTTGGCAGAATAAAGCAAACTTGATAAAGTGATGCCCTACATGTAAGTAAAATCGACCTCAACTTCCATAGGAAAAGTGGATCATTAGTTCTGGCCAAGATCTTCCGATTGCCTATGAGCGTCAGCTTCCCAGTTTTCACTAATTGCTGCTAATCAACAGCAGATTCGAGGTGTTAAACTATTGCAAAGTTAAATTTTGGATTTTATACAATCAAGTTGAGGAAAGAAGGAAAGAAACAACTACCTGATGTTAAAAGCACAATTCCAAAGTCCCCTTCAAATAAGTATGCTTCACCTGGAAACAGAGGAAAGCAATAGTTGAGTCATTATATTATTTACAAGTTTCTAGAACTTTTAGAAATTCTAAAGCTTCTAAATATGTTTTATACAAGACCAATCATAAGGGACGGAGATAAATTTTTCCACCTGAAATGTTGTTTGCCGTTCATTTTTAGAAACAATTGATAGCAATATACATATTTTACAAATATTCGTTTTATATGCAGATCTGTGCATTTTCATCGATATCAGGCTACGGGAGCTGGTTACATTATATACCACAAGTAGACAATTAAGGAATATTGGTGGGGTTTATGACCAGCGTTTTACATTAATCAGTACGACCTCTACGTGAATGTTAAGTTCACCTTCTTCAAAATGCCTTATAGTATTAGAAATTATAGGTGAAACTTTACCTTTCTTGTTTTCGAAGTTATGAAGTCTGTCAACGTCATTGAAAAGAATGGTTTCAGCAACTCCAAGACGAAGGCAGTCTGTAAATGTATATATATCAAACGTGTATAATTAGTAATTGGCCCAACGAAGACAGCATTTTGGTTGAAGCATAAATATTCTCTTGATAAATTAGAAGTTTCTGCTCAGAACTACTCTCATAGTCTTACCTTCAAGTTCTTTAAGCAAAAAGTCTACAAAGACTTTTTGTTGCTCTTCCAACGTGATATCTAAAAAGTCTAAAAACAAACAAGAAATTATATTTAGACTTTTTGTTCCTTCATAAGAAAGAATAAAATGTTATGACGACTAGTAGAAATGAGAAAAAAGGGTTTCACTTACTCTTGTACAGATCATCACGTAAATAATTTTGCCCTGAAAGTAAAGGAAAACCTTGAAAATTTATTAAACTAAACATATTGAGTTATTTTTCAAAATTTTGAGTATAAAACTGATATACGTTGATGAAAACCATAAACCTACAGTGCTTGATACGAATGCCCTCTACTTTTGTATATTTATCGTTATTTCTGTTTTATATACGTGGCGCTGTACGGAAACACTCTTCCCACATGATGATGTCGGTGTGCAAAAGAAAGGTAAGTCCACTAGGGAGTAAACCAGCTTCCTGAGTCAACATACCGTCTTTTCATTACTATTTTTGTAATGTGCTCTACCGCGATACCGCGATACCGCGATACTTACATGTCATGTAAAAGTTGAAATGGCCTATCCGCTCGGGGTATCCCCTCCCCAACACCTCCCGCCAAATAATTGTTATTTAAATTATTCTACAGGCTAATCATATAGATAGCCTACAGGCCCATCAACTAATTACTGTCATTTCATCTTTTTGAGTTAAATATTGAAACACGCTTTCAAGGTTAGGTTTGTTTAGATGAAGTTTTACATCCCAGTTTCCAACTTATTGGTTCAAGCCGAACCGCCACGGCCCCTTTTCTGGTTATAGCTCACACTGGCTTGTTTTCCCCATTCCATTGCTTATGCTGAGCACCAAGCACAATGGCAGTAAGTTCCGTTTTTAAATGATGGGGTATGACCAGGACTCGAACTTCCGACCTCCCAAAACTCGCTTTCAAAAAGATCCACACGTATGACACGCGGGACTTTAGATAAAGGTTATAAATTAAGGTTATATGGGTTATTTATGAAACCGTATAATTTTTTACCAAAACTGATAGAGTGCATGAAAATTGGGGAAAAGTGGCAATACCGACAGTAAATACCGAAAATGGGTGCAACACTTATACTTTACATATGAAGGAACTCCTTATTGAGTGCTGGACAACATACAGACTGCGTAGTCTGGTTTTCTGTCTTTCAAAGGAATCAATGACGTAACATTTAAGAAAACACTGAATGTAAGTTTTAACATTACCTGATGTTAGGCAAATTAAGTCAGAGATATCTTCAACCGGGAATACCCGAGAAGATGGTATCCGTTTTTGATCTACTAGGACAAAAAGAAACGCGAAGTGGTTTAAAACGAAACTAACTCAAATGGTTAGCTCCTTCCAGAAAAAAATTCAAAGAAAAAATCAGTGGAATAGAGTTGGGGACAATTCAGTCACTTGCGAGTTATTTTGCCTGAAAAGCACTGTATCTCCAAATTGAATCATTTGGCTTGACACCAAAGCATCACGGTACGGCGATGCGCACTGTTTAACAAGAAATTTTCTAACTGGCTAACGATAGCCCTAATCCCTTAACTAATTCTGAACCCTAACAAAGAATACAATCGATACAAGACAATGGCAACAACCAATCAAGAAACACCTTGTTAAACAATGCGCATCTTCCCGATCACGGACGTGTGCCTGTGAGGAGGCATACAACAAAAATAGTCAAATGCAACTAACTGATCTTTTTGAAACACTACAGGGGCAGACTAGAAAACTTACACTTGCTACAATACTTAGGGCATGACATGCTAAAGTGAGCTGTGTTTAACTTAAGACTTTTAAAGTTGTTAAAGTAATCATTTGCCGCAATTTAGGGATGTTTACAATCATTGCACACTTGATGTTATTACAGCTATAGGCCCATTAAGTTATGAGAATTTAGCTTTAAGCAACAAAACTATTGAGAAAGTCGAAAATCTAATATTATGGCCCAATTTGCAGTATTAGAAATAGTTAGTTCCGTCTGGAAAAAAATTGGTGGTGTTCCTTTAATTAAATTAAACATTTTTATTGCTGAAGAAATCACAAGAAGACTCCTACAGCTTTAAGTCCTTGCTACCTTGCTGGGCAAGTTAGCAACGTTATGTTGGGAAAGTCAAAGAACGAAGGCACCGGTCTTTATCGAAATACTAAAATTATATTTTATTTAACATTTTACAGTTCCTTATTTCGTAAAACCTTGGTACTGCGTAATAAAGGACATCTCCAGTTTAAAGTTTAATAACATTAGATCAGGCAGCTCCCTGATTAGACCCACCTTTCAACGGAGGACGTCGCCCAAAAGATCCTCGCTGGAGAATGTAATGAGCTATGGGCAAAATAAAGATTAACGTGAAAAGTTTCCCATCGACAGATAATGTGAGACATTTGAACATTAAAAGTGCATTAAAAGTGCACTTTTGTGATCACCAACTAATCTGACGTTTGCATATCGTATGCACAAGCCTGTATGTTGCATACGAGTGGAACAAAAGAACAGAAACAGCTGCAATTTGTAATCGAATATTCAGTCTCTTTGTGAGAGACAGGAAATATGTTTGAAAAGAGGAGGAATAAGCCGAACACAGCATTTATTTTTATAATTGTTTTTTTATGATCTATAATTTCAGTGAGATACAAACTGTAGATAAGTATCCACAAATTTTCAATTTACGTATGCCTGAATAAGCAACCTATTAATTTGTTGTGCTTTACTGTAAGTTGAAACTGTTATATGCGACTTGAACCAACTTCCATAGGACAAGATTTCAGTTTATTTGAAGGAAAGAAATGAGGCAAAATAGCCGAACATACCTCGTCTAATACCAAGGAAAGTTTTACAATTCCTGGTAAGGCTTGATAAGGTGTAATAAGTAGCAAGCGAGAGAGAGAAAAACATTGTATTTGAGTAGCACTTGAATCTTCAACGAAGAAAAGTTGTATGAAGTGGTTGCCAATGTCAACATCAACTTACACCATTTAACGCCTCTGTGACGTCATAATCAGATGTGCGCGTTCATTTGTTAGTACGCGTGTAAAAAGAGGAGTCTTGGTTTTTCCACATTCACACGCGCTGTCAATGTAAAATTTAATTAAGGTTTTCACGCTTACGTCACTGGTTGGCATAAAGCATGCGCAAGATCAAATGCGTGTAAGCTAGGTTTTGCGCGTGTTAACGCTAGTGAGATTGCAACCAGAATGTAGACAAATTTTAATTTACCTTTTCATTGTGACAACAGTGTAAGCGCGCCTTTCCAATTCTTTTGATACCCAACCGTAACGACATTTGTTTGTAAACACTGAATAAGTCTTTAGTCTCAATACAGAAATCCTGAGCTATAGAGATTATGCACGTGACGTAAGTTCGTTCCACTGAACAGAAAAGATCAAAGGTGGTCGTGGTGTTACCGAAACGCGCGCACACCTTAGTAACAATTGTTGTAAAACGGACGCCTGGATAAAAAAAAACAGAGATGCGCAACGCACAGACGTAGGTGCATAAGCCCTATAGACGAATCCGATTAGCGCTTGTTTTTAAGGTTAAGGTTAAGGTTGCAAAACTTGATATAGCGCACATTACTGTGATGAAACACACTCAATGGCGCTTTACAAAGTACAAAAATCAAGAAAAAGATTTCCTAAAAAGATAAGTTTTCAAAGCATCCTTAAAAGAATTAATAGAAGACGACTGCCGAATATGAATCGGGAGGGCATTCCAAAGCTTCGGGCCAGCGACCATAAAAGAACGATCCGCAAAAGAACTGCGAGTGGTGAAAGGAACCTTAAGAAGTAAACCTTTTGAAGATCTAGTAACTGTAGGCCGCCATTAGTGGGGTCCATTAGCCTAAAATCCTCTTTATTTATCGTTTACATGAATTTCAAACCCTCATTTTTAGTGGAATTGGAGAATTTAAGATACAAATTAGTGTACAACCGTCCATGATAGATGTAAGCAAGGAAATCGAAAGATTTAAAGGTGACGGACCCCAGTTATGGCCGACTGAAATAAGACCATCACTTGCTGTCCGAATTCGTGTATAGTCGAATCCGGACAGATTGTAATGGTCTGATTTCAGTCTGCCATTACTGGGGTCCATCACTTTAATCTTTAAATTTCCTTCCTTACCTGTTCCATGGATGGTTGTACACTGAAGTGTATCTTGATTGCCTTCACTGAATATGAGGATTTGAAATTCACGTAGACAATAAATAAAGACGATTTAAGGCTGATGGACCCCACTAATGGCTGCGTACAGTCACTCAAAACAAGCGCTAGTCGGATTCGTCCATAGAGATTATGCACGTGACGTCAGCGCGTTTTACTGGATGGAAAAGATCAAAAGGTAGTCGTGGTGTCACCGAAACGCACGCACAACAGCACCTAAGTAACAAGTGTTGTAAAATGGACGCGTGGATGGAAAAACAGAGGGATGCGCAACGCAGTGACGTAGGTGAATAAGCCCTATAGACGAATCCGATCAGTGCATGTGTTTAGTGACTGCGGGAAGCCATTAGTGGGATCCATCAGCCTTAAATCGTCTTTATTTATGATCTATATGAATAACAAACACTCATATTCAGTAAAATTGATTGAATCAAGAAACAATTTAGTGTACAGCCATCCACGAACCACACGTAAGCAAGGAAATTGAAAGATTAAAAGGTGATAGACCCCAGTTATGGCCGACTGAAATCAGCCCATCACTTGCTGTCTGGATTTGTCTGTCGGATTTCTCTTGTCCTACGCATATGATGTCACAAGGCAAACGGTACGTCCTCCTTTGGAGTATTAGGGAGCTTTCGATTTGCACGTTCACCTAGTCGACTGCTACGAGATTGCGTCAATTTTAGCCCCTGCGCATGCGTCACGTCGTCTCCCTCGTCCACTAGCCAAATCGAGAACGTGTCCACCGCAGTTTTGACGTTCGTCCCAAACTGCAACGAACGTTCACATGTGTGACGTCACAGAATGTCTGAAAACGGATTAAGTGACAAGAATACGTGCTAGTTTCCCTCCTTGTGATTTGTTTTGTACAAATGGGGTCACTTTTTACCTAAAATGCATATGGGATTGATATTTCATTGGGGAATGTGCTTTATTTTGGACGTTTCCTTGCAACTTCAACAGCAGGAGACTCAAAGTTGAAATATGCTGTATTCTCCATGAAAACATACCAACGTACTTAACTGGCGTCCGTGTAGTAGACATGCATTTACATCGTTGAACAAATTTGAAAAATTACACAAGGCTAGACTGCAAATTCGCCATTTTAATACGACTCGTCCACGTCGACCCTAGCGCTGGGAAATCGAAACAGGCTTTAACAGTCGACGCACCATAGCAGTGGACGCGTCCAAGAAGGCAAGCTGATCGACTAGAACGAAGTCCACGTTCACTCAATCGAAAGCTCGGTAATAACAGACTAACACCAACAAATGCAGACAGCTGATTGGTCAAGCAATCGGAAACTCGCGTAAGTCTAAACACGTAAGGCGAATTCTACTGTATACATTGCAACAATCTATAGACTAATCCGGACAGCAAGTGATGGTCTGATTTCAGTCGGTCATAGCTGGGGTCTATGATCTTTAATCTTTTAATTTTCTTGCTCACCTCTATCATGGATGGTTGTACACTAAATTGTACCTCGATTCCTTCAATTTCACTGAATATGAGGATTTGAAGTTCACTTAGACAATAAACAAAGACGATTTAAGGCTGATGGACCCCGCTAATGCCTGCCTACAGTTCCTGAACAAAAGCGCTGATGGGATTCTATGAAGTAAAATTGAGAAAATCAAAAGGATTTTCAGCGTACAACCATTCATGGCACAGGTAAGCAAGGAAATTGAAAGGTGGTAGACCCAGACCATCACTTGCTGTCTGGGTTCGTCTATAGGTTGTTCACGTGACATCAGGTCGTTTCAGCTCATAGAAATCCTAAGCCTTAGCCAAGGCGTAGGATTTCTCTGTTTCACCTGCATACTGGATGCCACTGATCATGCGCAGTAGATGTGTTACCGATGCGCGCACCCGACCACTCCTTAAAGAGGGCATGACACGGCCAAAGCAAGTTTCTCTGTAAATGTTCTTTGGGTACACCTTTAATATAAAGTGAATGTTTTCCCTACTAAACTATGTCCATAAATACCGAAATACGACGTTGTGAATTCCCAATAACAGGCCAGGCTCAGCCCAATCGAAATCCGAAAGCAAAAAAACGTATGTGAGCGCGTTTCAACATGATGACGTCATTGGAGGCACGGTTAGCAGCATTGTACCAGAGAGCTCAAAATCATCGAATCATGTGCATGGTAACGCGTGTTAGCGAGTACATCATTGCAAACTGCGGTGCTACGATGGCAGTGAGCGTGGCCAATGACTACATTGTGAACTGTGCAGTGCGCGGTGCTTAGTATTCACAATAGCACGTACCTTCACCGAACAGCTCATACAGTAAAGACGCGCTCCTAGTGGGGACGCGCTTGTTGTGTTCTGTCCATACATGTTCATAGCTATTCTGTAGAGCCGCAAGAACGGCGTCTTTCTTGCTCAAAAAAGAACTGTTTTTACACGCGCGCATATGCACGCGAACATATTGGCCAATAATTTGCTCCGAACCCCACCATGGTCCGCGTCTTTCGCTCTGTATGTTGAACGAGTTTTGGGATGCAATCGTTTTCATAAAGTTGCTAAGATAAGATTACTTTATCGAGCGTTAGATTAGTTCCACATGTACGCGTTCTTAAATAGGGCGGGATTTGTGCCGCCAATTGGGTCACAAAAGTCAGGTGATCTGTTGTGGCATTTTTCGAAATTGGATTTTGAACATTTTCTTTCGAATTTCATTTATGCCGAATTTTATGGGTTTTAATGGGGTGTGAGATGATATTTGTAAAATACTGTATTGAATCTTGCAATACACAAAAGTTTTTGTGGTCGTGTCATGCCCACTTTAAGCCACCTCCACATCTATGCGACTCGATGCTAGGCAACTCATTGTAACGAGATCGTTCAGACGCATTGCAAAGTGTGGAATGCTGTGCAATTAGTTGCAAGCAGACGCGCAATCCAGTTTTATGCGCATGTTCGGTCTCATAAAACTGAAACGTGCAACTGACAACAATGACGGACTTCTGGAATGAAGCCCGCAAAGATCAGTTAATTAAAATGGGCAGAACACATTCTTGTCTCTTCAACGTAACAAGTAATGAGTATGTTAAACGTTAGAATTTTTCCTTAATTACTTCATAGAACTGCGACTTGTTACATAATGTCGATACTATGCTCTTTAAATTAGGTAGGCGTCAAATCGCTAAACACAACAAGACGGTCTTGTTGCAGTGAGTCGCGTCGCACAGTATGGACGTGGGCTTTATGCTGCGTTCCATTGAGGTTGTGAAGTGGAGAAGTCGTGCATTGCACCAGTTCACAACTTGTGAGAAGCGTTCCATTGGTAAAAACGGATGGCTATACACCATTAAACAGTAGCAATTATACGTAGACGGTACGTTCGACGTATGCGTAAAATGAGACTGTTCGACGAACAGGCAAATGGACGATCGGGAATTGCGGCAAAGCCGTCTCTGTGGGTAATATTCAACAGTATCAGTCACCGAATTATAATTGCCTTGATCGCATTTACAACTTACACCAACTGAATATCATTTTTGCAGGTTTAGGGGTCAAATACGAACAGTGGCGTAGCTAGGATTTTTTCCGGGGGGGCAAAGGTATGAAATTTCCCCAAAACATTTCCCGGTCAATGTGTATGTATTTCATATAAAATATGCAAACTTACAAGTATAACAACATTACCATGTCATTTTGTAATATTACCTGCATTTTAATCTTAAAGTATAACATAGAGCAATCGGAAATAACAAAGTATATTATTTTTGTAAACAATATCTGGTTTATTTGTATGTACTAACGCAGTGGCGTACGCAAGATTTCTCTGAAGGGGTTTTCTTGGCCACAAAATGTTATTTTGTCATAAAGATTATCTAAGCGGAGCGCCACCATTGGTTGGCGCGGAGCGTAGAGAAAATTTGGAAAAATCAGACCCCTTAGTTGGCAGGAAATAGCATTTTCCAGGCTAATACGAAGAATCTAGCCAGTCGCTTTCTTCTTTTGTCGTTTGCAATAAAATGCTCTCTTCAAAATATGTTCGCAAACTGCAAAGTGATCAGAGAGTTAAGAGCTAATTTTACCCCAAGTATGTAATTTTGCCCCAAAGACCGAGCGAAGCGCCACCATTGGTTGGCGCGGAGCGTAAAGAAAATTTCGAAAAATCAGACCCCTCAGATGGTCAAAATAGCGTATTTATGCTTCTTAAGAGAATCTAAACATGCAGTCTTTTTTATCGACGCCACCAGCGGGAAACAGAGTCTGCCTTTTTAAGTAAAAATTGGAATTTGACAGAATTTGTCTAGGTCTATTTGTAGGAATTAAAAAAAAATGGCATCACTGAAAGACCTTGCAGGGACAATCCTTCCCCTTTGACAATTTTTGAAAAATTGGGTGTCCTTATAAGCAATCTGGTGCCACATATGCTATCTTTTGAAGTAAAATCTGTGTTAATAAAGTTAGATTACGTATTTTTAAGAACAAAGAAAAAATGGCATCTGTGAGGGGGGCATGGCCCAATGGTCTCCCCTTCGCACGCCACTATGGAGGCCTAATAGTGGCTCGATCACACAGGATGTCCTGTGAGAAAAGCAGTATGTTAAGTGTAGAAGGCTACAAGGTACTCATTGTCCATTTATCGTTACACTCAAAGTGAGCAGAAAGCTATTTTCCCGAACTAGCTTGTAAGCCTCCAAGGATTAGGCTAAGTTACAAAATCTAAGTGTGCCAACGGATCCCGTTAATTCTAATTTCTAGATTACCTTTAAGTTGATCGTTGGCCTTGGATTGTTTCAGCCCAATCCATCGTTATGTACACAGAGTAAAATCGTACAGCTACTGCTAGCTTGTAGAACAGGGTTGTTCAACCATTCGCAGCGGTGGGCCACATGTAATGGTTATAATGGACGAGGGGCCGCATTCTATAGGCCTACTCGTTTTGTTTTTTTGTTTTTTTTTTTTCAATTTTTTCCGACGCCCAAGGCAACAAAATGCAATCATTGCGCGTAGAGAAAACTAATTCATTTTCGTTTTTGATTGAACAAATAAATAAATTTTAGCAAAAATTGATGGTGTTGGGCAGAATGTTCGGACAAAGTTTTTTTTGTTTTTTCATATTCCTCCTGAATCATTCTCAACCCGCCCTTGTGGATAACACTCCAATGTAGCTAGACATGTAGCAGACATTTGAAATGAATTATTTCATTCAAAAGTAAGCATGCTATAGCGGACGGCGAAGCCTAAAGTTGTCATCAATTAATCTGCTTACTGAATAATTTTGCAATATAGATTATTTTTGACGGGCCGGACGCAACCTTTTCGCGGGCCGGGCCGTGGCCCGCGGGCCGCAGGTTGGACAACCCTTTTGTAGAAGAACATAACAACCTCGGAGGTCTACGGTAGTGACTTGTCAGTTTTCACATCATTTTACTGAATTCCCAAAGTATCACCTGAATAACAGTTTCGTGTGCACTGAAATGCACTGATCATAACCCCCGTGCGTATACAAGCACAAGAGAACATTCAATCTGCTACGCGGCGAGGACATTTCTGTGGAACGCGAATTGGGCCGGTTCATGCGACACTGACGAAATCTGAGTTCATTTGTTGCATTAAATTCGAATTACGTATGAGAAATGTCTCACAATTTCTTATTGTAACAAAAATTTTGAGAAATTTTTGTGAAATTTTGTAACAATAAGAAGATTCATCAAATTTCCCCATTTTCATCAAATTTCCCCAAAAATTTTTCCGGGGGGGGGCAACTTCCCCCCCCCTGCCCCCCCCCCCCCAGTAGCTACGCCACTGAATACGAAGGTACCTTGATTGTTTATCGCCTTTCGCTATGTCCGCCATTTTGAACTCGAGCTGCTTCAAAAATTCCCAGTTCCCTGCACGACTTCACGAGTTCACCACTTCACGAGTTGCAATGGAACGCTTCTCACCGCACGAGTTCACGACTTCACAACCTCAATGGAACGCAGCATTAGTACCAATTTATTGATGTATGATCGACGATCGGCCTGTATGGCAAAATAGAAAGACACGCAACGCAGTGACGTCTATGCATGACCCCTGCTATTTTCCGTGGTAGTGCGTCCACTTGATAATTTTTTTTCCTTGAAAAATGACTGTCAGTGTTTCGCAAGAGCATAAGGTCTACATTGTGTAACTTCTTTCGAGAGCACTTTACATGACAAGCAATAAAGTGTACTGTACGCACGAAGTGGAATTTACAAGGACGCGTAACAGAGTTCACGTACATGGTTGACCAAAGTGGACATAATTCCGTATTCAATGCCGACATTAAAACGAATTATGTCCTCATTAATTCGATTTAATATCAGCATGAAATAAGTTTTTGTGTTCGCCAATCAGGGCACATTTTTAAATGCCGGCATTAAATAAGGAATTATGTCCACTGTGCAGTGGCGAATCTAGGGATTTCGGTCAAAGGGGGCGAAAATGGTCTGCAGGGGCGCTTCGAAGGAGTAAATACCCTGAGCCTCAGTACGGTCGAAACCACGTCTTTTCAGACTTTCCGTTTGATTTTCCGCACCTGGTAGAAGACTTCTTTGCCATTTCTCCTCAGTAATTTTTCTGTTAAAACATGTTTGAATTTTTCTATCCATGGGCCTCCGCAGAAGAAATTTAGGGGGGGGGGGTGGGCAAAATTGTTTTAGTGGGAAAAGCTCAGCGCCACCATGAGTTGGCGTGGAGCGCAAGAATTTTTTGTCCCGAAATGCCTCTCAAATCGCTGCAAATGGCATTTCTAAAACCTATTTACCGTATATAAATAGGGAAAACACCTTGTGAACTGTTAAGAAACGTTGATGTAAATTTTTCGTCTTTTTCTTTGTTTTCTTCGTTTTTTCATGTTTTCTATTTTCCAGGGGACGACAAGTTCCCCCTTTGCCCCTACCTGCGGACGCCCATGTTTCTATCCCTCTCTTTCACATTCTAGTATGAAGGCGGTCATTATATTTTGTGTAATTGTCAGGCCTCGATTTAAGATTTAAATGTAATAACGGGCTACTTTGTGAAGATAAAGATTAAGCCTGCTAGAGCTAGATAGAAAGCAATCTTAAAGGGATAAAAAGTTATGGAAATAAATCACCGTTCGTTGTACATTTTTGGCATCTGGAAATCAAGATAAGTACACGAAGAAACATTAATTGACGTAATTTACGTCATGTGACCACTCTGAAACAGCCATTAATTAAGTATATTGAAAGAAATAGCCAAGACAAATAGTCTGCTTGGCTCTCTAGATACCGAATTCATTATAAATAAAAGTAGCCTAACCCTAGGCTTATTAGATGCAATTTTCTAGCTTTTGAGACCACGAAAGTACAGAAATGAGCATTTTCATGGGATTATCGTGTATTGTTAGAAATAGCTATTTGTCGTGAGAATGGTCACTTGAAGAAAAGCAAAATGGAAACTGCTCATTAAAACCCTAAAATCATTACCACTAGGATAACAGTTTTGTTTAATTTTAACCTGAATGTTCTCTTCAAATGGTTTTGAAAAATGTGGAAGCTATTTTTGTATCTTTATTAACTCTTTTTATTGTCTATGTTGACAGTTATACCCGACAACAAGAGGATTATTTGCGCTGCAATTAATGTTGTGCCCTTTGCAACATCTTTTTTTTGTTATCTTCTACAGAGGGGTATTCGTCTCGTCCCCCTCCTATTCTGACACCTATAGCCATGGCTGAAAGTGACTCAACCTAATTCGATTTTATTTCGAGCCCGTTCCGATTCCCGTGTCTTTAATTCCCCACCAATTCCGAATTCGGTACCCCTCAACCCAAGCTGAGACCTAGTCTATCCAATGATAAACATGCAGTAAAATTAACCTTGCGGGAATTGGTTATGGGACAAACAGGGTTCTAGCGTGGATTTTTACATGCCTTTAACATGAGCAGCTATCTTACAACAGTACCATATTGGTGTAACTGCACCCATCCCCCTGTTTTGATGGAAAGCGAGCGACGCGTCTTCTTTTTTGAATATCAGTCAAAAGTCACAAAGCCCAGGTCCCGTTCACCCCATTTCATTTAATAGGACCTGGTTTGGACACTTGTCTCCCAATCTAAGTGCATTTGCAGCCCATTACACTAGCCAATCCGATTGAAGGCTTTTCTGGGCCAATTCAGAGTCCTGGAGGAGTAGGAGCCGAGCCCGGAATTGAACCCTGGTACGGACGTGGGCGTTACAATCCCGCCTCGGAAATCTGGTGTTACAATTTCATTCATTTCATTTAATTTATTAATTTCGTCCGCACAAATATAAACTGAAATACAGAACCGGACAGGACACTAGAAAAACAATAGTTTAACGAGCTAGTGCCCATAAAGAGACAATGCAACAAAGATAATAACAAAAAAAGAAAATAAGAGGAAAAATGAGAACAAAGAAACAACAAAGTCAACCAAGAAAGCAAAAAAGGAAGGGATACTTAACAAGTGTACTGGGCGATTAGGTAATTTTTTACCTTACTCTTAAAAGTAGCATGTGTTCTAACATTTCTTATTTCGTTGGGGAGAGAATTCCAAAGTTTATAACAATAGTTATTTAACAATAATTTACCATGCCTAGTATGGTGTCTACTAACCGTAAAGAGGGTAGGCTATTAGTTCTAGTGCTAGGTCGAGCATTGGTAGAAAAGCTAGGGTTAAGGATTTTACTAAATACAAAAGGAAGACGATTATTAATATACTTATAGATAAAAGAACACATTTTGAAAGTATGAATATCGCTGATCTTAAGGATGCTAAGGTCTCTATGCGGGGTATTCGTGGAGTGGCGCCGGTCTTTGAAAGTAAAAGTTTTAAAATCCTATTCTGAAGAACTTGCAGGGGTTTGAGCAAAGAAGGCTTAGACATGCCGTGTATTTCCATACCATAAAACAATTTAGGGAAAACGAGTGAGTAATATAACTGGGTTGCTACAGCAGGGGTAAGTGATGCCCTAAAGCGATAAAAAATTCCATTATATTTTACGAGGTTTTTACAAAGATCGTCAATATGTTGCTTAAAGCATAGCTGATCATCGATCAATGGACCCAGGTATTTAACACAGTTTGTTTTGAGGATATCTACATCGTTCATGACAAAGTGGTCTAGACAAGAATGAGGTTTATAGGAATTAGCATGGAAAATCAAAAAATTGGTTTTCCCAAGATGTAAAGTAAGTCAATAAGCATCAAACCAAGTCTTAAGTTGATTGAGTACGGAATGAGCTTTATCAACAAGGGTAATACAATTACTGCCATGGACAAATACATTCGTGTCATCGGCAAAGAGTCTTAGAGACTCGTGAGGCACAACATTTTTAATGTCATTTACATAGATTAAAAATAGTAGTGGTCCTAGCACAGAGCCCTGAGGCACGCTTACGTTAACGAAGGTACAGGTAGAATAAATACCATTTACATACAAGGATTGTTTTCTATTACTCAGATACTATGCATAATATCAAAGGCTTCACCTCGAATGCCATAATTTTTTAATTTATCAAGGAGTATTGTGTGGTTGACTATCAAAAGTCTTCTTAAGGTCAAGGTAAAGGCCGAGAGCATTATCACCACTATCGAGGTATGTACGAATACAATTGACTGTCTCCAAAAAGCATGACTTGTATCATGGTGTTTCCTAAAACCAAACTGAAAGTCAAAGAGTATATTATTTTTATTTAAGAAGGACCTTAATCGCTTTTCAATAGACCTCTCTAGCAACTTGTTGATACATGGCAACAAACTTATGGGACGATAATTTTCAGGCAACGTTGGATCACCTTTTTAAAGATCGGGGTGACTTTAGCCGCTTTCAAAGCGTCGGGATAAATACCAGTTGTAAATACGGGATTGAAAATGTGACACAGTAAAGGGGTTATAACGTGGGAGACAGATTTCAAAACTTTTGGAGGAGTGCCATCGATGCCGGGCGATTTCCCAATTAACCTTTCAAAGCTGTTGAACCTGGCCACAGCATCACCAATATATACCCGAGGGCTTTTGGCTTTTACTATAAATACCGAACCGTAAAGTACAGGGCCTTTTCGAGACTCATGGCTTCACCTGTCCCAATTTTTTTATAGACCTGTTACACCTGTACTATAGAACCACTATGCTTGGTAACTTAAATGCCTATGCACTTTTCAAAGCTTCACCATACTTTACCAATTACTGTCGAATTACACCCTTAGCTGGAATGAGGAGGTGGAGAATGGGCGGACAGAGAAAGACTTTTAAAAACACTTTTCTCTTGAAAGCTTCAAATAGTGTTTTTGAGTTAGATTATTTTCCAGTGGCGTAGCTACTGGAGGGGCAGGGGGCAAGTTGCCCCCTGGAAAATAATTTGGGGAAATTTGATGAAATTGGGGAAATTTGATGAAATTGGGGAAATTTGATGAACTTTCTTATTCTAACAAAAAATTTTCAAACAAAAGTTTCTCAAAATTTTTGTTAGAATAAGAAATTGTGAGACATTTCTCATACATAATTCGTACTTTCATGCAACAGATTAACCCAGATTTAGTCAGTGTCGCATGAACCGGCCCTACTCGCGCTCCACAGAAACGTCCTCGCCACGTAGCAGATTGAATGTTCTCTTGTATACGCGCGGGTGTTATGATCAGTGCACATGAAGCTGTTTTTAACAACAGCCGATACAGTAAAACTAACACTGAAAGGCTGTTAACCCGAACTTATCCCCTGGTATGCAGTCTCTGCGTTGTACACTTTGGGAATTCAGTAAAAGGATGTGAAAACTGACAAGTCACTAACGTAGACCTCCCCCCCCCCCCCCCAGGTTATATTGTCCTGCAAGCTAATAGCGGGAGGGGTTTAAACTATACCAATTTTACTCTGTGTACACGATGGATGGGGCTGAAACAATCCATGGCCAAAGATAAACTTAACGTTTGTCTAGAAATTAGAATGAACGGGATCGATGGGCATACCTAGATTTTGTTACGAAGTCTAATCCTTGGAGGCCTACAGGCTAGTTCGGGAAAATAGCTTTCTGCTCACTTGGGGTGTAACAATAAATGGGCCCATGAGTACCTTGCAGCCTTCTACACTTAACAGACTGCTGTTCTAACAGGATATCCTGTGTGATCGAGCCACTGTTAGGCTTCCTTTCAGTGTCGTACGAAGGGGGGACCATTGGGCTATGCCCCCCCCCCCCACCGATGCCATTTTTTCTTTGTTCTTAAAAATACGTAGTCAAACTTTAGTAACACAGATTTTACTTCAAAAGATATCATATGTGGCACCAGATTGCATAAAAGGACATCCAATTTTCAAAAATTTTCAAAGGGGAAGGATTGTCATTGCAAGGCCGGCCCCTCAGTGATGCCAATTTTTTTTTTAATTCCTACAAATAGGCAAATTCTGTCAAATTCCAATTTTTACTTAAAAAGGTAGACTCTGTATCCCACTAGTGGAATCGATTAAAATGACTACATGTTTAGATTCTCTTTGCAAGCATGAATACGCTATTTTGGCAATCTGAAGGGTCTGATTTTTGGAAATCTTCTTTACCTTCCGTGCCAACCAATGGTGGCGATTCGCTCAGTCTTTTGGGAAAAATTACATTGTGGGGGTCAAATTAGCTCTTCACTCTCTGATCACTTTGCAGTTTGTGAACATTTTTTGAAGTGTGCATTTCATTGCAAACGACAAAAGAAGATAGCGATTCGTTAGATTCTTCGTATAAGTCTGGAAAATGCTATTTCCGGCCATCTGAGGGGTCTAATTTCGAAATTTTCTCTACGCTCCGCGCCAACCAATAGTGGCGCTCCGCTTAGATAATCTTCATTGCAAAGTAACGTTTTGTGGCCAAGAAAAAACCACAAATCCTATACCAATCAATGCTCTTTTATTTTGACTTCTAAAAGTGTGCAAATTTAATGACAAGTTTCACTTCGTAAAGTAGCATAAATGGCATAAGAATGCACGCTAAGACACAAAAGTTTCAGTTTTATCCTCATGAAACACCACGATTTAACTTTCAACACTGTTCCTGTCAGAGTAAAAATCTTGCACCATTTTGCATCTAGGCTCCTTGCAAACGTCAAAAAATTTCCGGACACCCCTCCCCTTAGACCATACTGCATGCCCCTCTCCCCCATCAGACAAATCCTGCGTACGCCACTGAGATAAACCAGATATTGTTGACCAAAATAATATACTTTGTTAATTCCGATTGCTCTATGTTATACTTTAAGATTAAAATGCAGGTAATATTACATGATGACATGGTAATGTTGTTATACTTGTAAATTTGCATATTTCATGTGAAATACATACACATTGACGGGGAAAAATTTGGGGGAAATTTCATACCTTTGCCCCCTCTGGAAAAAATCCTAGTTACGCCACTGTTATTTTCATATTGTTTTTATGAGGTATTTGCCAGTTTTCATTCTCTGGCCCCTTTGAAGGATCAAAGCTTAATATTTACTTGGTCCAAATTCAAGTTTAATATTTCAATATTTCCTTTCTCTCCCATAGAAGACAGCTATGGCTACGATTTCATAGTATTAAATTATTCCCAAGGCCGATGTGATAGGTAGGCTAATTTGGAACTTAAAGGGCCAAAACTCTCACCCCAAACTACAATTTTGGTTACCCGGGTACCGAAATTCTCAATTGGCTCAGCTCTTTGACTTACACCTAATTCAAACAATGCAGAGTGCCAAAGCTTATATTACACAGCATGAATGGTACGGAGAGTGTTTTGATTATATACATTGAATTTTTCTATACTCACCCTGAAGCAACAAACTGAGATTTTGTCTGGATGAGCATGAATTTCAGACAATTGTAGGAGGGGCTTCAGTAAGAAGGTTAGGAGAATTGGTGCTGTTTGGGGTGAGAGAACTGGGCCTTTATTATGCTCATTAATTTGTGCATGTGCCAGAGGCCGTAATGACATGACTGCCCGCTGTAAACATACACTTGCCACCTTGGAGCTAGTATGCCAATACTTCCGGGCTTGGACTAAAAGCTGTATTAGTCACGGTATGCAGTAATAAGCCTGGCTGCTCTACTACGAGGAGAAAACAGAAAACTAAGATGACAGGGATTAATACTATAATAATGGCAAGCCAAACAGCTAAATACAATAGGTTGTGCAAGTCTATTGTAATGCATGGCTGATTAACTTTTGGAAGCAAAGACATATAGGCCACGAGAGAAAATACCTAAACCAGGGATTACTGTAATCGCCATTGACAACTGAGAATCCCGGACCAAAATATTTGTATTACCAGTCAGCATTCTCATACTTGAAATTGAAAATACTTGAAATAACAGACTGACAGAGTACACAGCGGGGATGGCATTCCTCAATGGAAAAACCTGTGCATTGATAAGTTTCTTATGGTAACTGAAACAGTCCATAAGGGTGATTTAGATGGGAGGTCAACAGGTCCCCTATCCCCCTTCATTGACAAGCATATTTGAATACATTTAAACATGATTTTTATTATGACGTACATCCACTCTTCCGAAAGCAAAAGATCCTTTTGAATTTCGTTCCAGAGGATAGTGATTAATCATACCTTGGGCCTGGCCCCTCTAATAGTTCCTTTGATTTGCCTTATGAAGTACCCTGTATGTTTTGATGCATGAGCCGCAGATCAGATGCTGATGAGGATCGAGTTAGTTGACTGATGACTAAAGACCATCAAATCTGTTCCCCAAGCAGTGCCAATACTCCTTACCCAACCAACCCAAACGCCACCCAACCTAACGTAACCTTGTTTAAACCTACTCCATTGATTATCCTGAGCAGCAAGCACAATTAGAGAAGATTCCATTTTTCCAAAGTATTACTGATATAGTTTATAGCCCTAATGGTGTTTGGTTAAGGTTGACTTAAAACCCCGGGATACTTGCACTTAGCCTACAGTAAGTCTAACTAGGCAAAGTTACGGGTGTCAGAATAAAATAAACCGACAGATGATTATTTAACACAAACCTAGAATTAAGTTATAGTAACCTGCATATAACTGTCCTGAATGAAAGCTGTCCTACTGGGCGTACCGTATAAAAACTTTCCGAGTCCCTACGAACCAAAGCGATTGAGACATTTTAATGACGTTTCTGTGACGTTAGCCTCCATCAGCCATCATCATCTTAAGCGAAAATGAGAAATATTAAGAAGAAACATCAACCGTAAAGGAAAATCAGTCAGAAACACGGAAAACTGATTCCAAATTGTATCTGCAAATGCTTGATAAGCATAATCTTCTATGTCACCTTTTCATCTGCCTGAATTCTTTACTTTTGAAATTCCACTGTAACGTGCAATAGTTGTACATGTTCCAGTTATATAAGACATCCGCTACCATAACCTGCGCGGCACGTTGACGCCAAACCGGACGGTAGTGTTCACACATGGTCCTACTCTGATTGCACTGGGAGGCGAGTAGTGTTCCTCCCCAATGTATCGCCGGTCCTTGAGGGGAGTCCCAAGGGGAGATTGATGTCGTATGCAAAGCACGCTGAGCGTCACTGTATGCAGAAGGGTACTAGAGAGGCGCCTGAGTTGGTTCTCTGTTGTAGTTGACAGGACACATAGCCGGCCAGAGACCTTGAACGCTTGGCTTCAATCTTTTGTTTTTTGTTTTCAATAAAGGTAAAGCGCCACCTTTTCTAAAATCTGAAAACTCAAGAACAGCACGCACGAGAAAAGGACAAGAACGTCACCAGTTTGCCTGTGAAAAAACTTTAACGCGGTGTATACTGGTTGCGCTATGATTTCTGATTCCAAGCAAATATACGATCAAGTCTCCATAGGATGCCAGCTGTTTTATGTCTGTAATTCGTTGGAACGGCAAGCCATCTTTCTGTGACCACAAAGCAAATTGCGAAATAACAGTTTTCGACCCTTTTTCGCATTTGGGACTATGGGTTATTAAAACATGTCAAATATTCCTGTCATGTGTCCCTTATTCTAATGATATTGAAGCAAATGAAAAAAAAATGAAATTCCAAATTTGTTCTGAGGCCTCATAGAAAAGAAATTACGCCTTGGGCAATAGAGGAATAATAAGGATGCCAGATGGCATTGGGGGTCAACCTACTTCTTTGCAGAGCTGTCCCAGCTGGTAAAATACACATTTTATGTTTAGAAAAACCATGGACTATGTGTAAATATTCACTTTGTGAGTCACCTCAGCACGGTATAAACCTAAATGGGTGAAAGTTTAATTGTGAGGACAGGTAAGGGTGGGGTGAAGGTAGGGTATGTGGGGCAAGAGTGAGGAAGGATGGGTGACACTTAGGTTGGAATCAAGGGTGTTAAACCGGACAGATATTTAAGGTAGAATTTTGATAGTGCTATATAATATATCCACTCCCTTTTTCTGGGGAGCATTCTACGCAACCAGCCCTCTGAACTTGTAAGAGAGATTGTCTTCACAATATCTTGGTATTATGTATCGTTCTAGCTGTATATCTGTTTACTGTAGCAATTGCATTACAGGGTAAATCATGCAACCATGCAGGGATAGGCAATTGTTATCTTCTACAAGGGGGAAATTTCCAGTTTTGCGTTTTTATAAGAATCATGTTAATGAATAACTTTTGTAATGTAAAATGAAGCATGTCAGAAGATTCATAACACCTTTTCGGAGCGCTTCGGTATCGTTAATCATAAAGGCATACCAACATTTTTGTTGGTTGATTGACTCATCCCAATTATTACCCACATACATTGCTTTTTTAAATAATATAGACAAGTTACTTAACTCAGCAATAATTAGTCACCTTTTTTACTACCAACTCCCACATTAGTAACGTTACTCCGATATGCGTTTTCACAACGGCCCCACTTTCAATTTTACAAAATACTTTTTGAGTGTCAGTGATGAAATGAGTAAAGATACGTAAATACACAATAACAAAATCGAACTGGAATAGATGTTTCTGATGTTTATTTCAATTAGGCTGTCGTTACTCCCTCGATCAGGACAATTCGAGGAGATCTTCAAAGTTTCATAGCCACGCTTATTGTATCAGCCATCCAGGCTAGTACCGGTTGCGAATTCAGGAGGTGTGGAATCATCTACTATCATCAGAAAGATAATAAAAGAGAATACTTGAAAAATAAGCGTTAAAGTGAGAAAAAAAAGAGAGCAAATATAAGAAAAAGGTAAAGAAATAAAGGAACCAATGCTTCGGTAAGCCGCCAATTTTAAAAAATTCATTTTTGGCATGATTGCTTCTTGTATGAAAATTTAGATGGATTTGTTAGTACAAAGACCCATGCAATTTCTGCCAAAATATACATCAACCTAATCATATTATCAAGAACCTTATTCTGGTGTGTTACTATGGCTGCAACCGCGAGGGACATGGGGCATTTTTCCCCCAGTCGGAACCTTCTTCGCGGCTGCTCCCCCCCCCTCCCCCACTCACCACTCAGCTCCCAGCCTACAGTGATCTGACACGAGTTTTCTAGTCAAAGCTAATAAAACTGATCCTCCACACAGGTTGAACCACTCCCAAAATGTTCAAAGTGAAACATTTTTTATAACTTCTTGTCACTGACATTTTTTTAGTGCTGCCCACTAGCCAACGAGCCTCAGGCAAAAACTGCTGCAATCTCTGTGCAGGCATCACGCATAGGCTTTTGATTTACTGGCTTGCATACGCTATTCTTGCCTTCAGAACTTTTAAAGCAAGTCTTAGTCAGCAGCACTCACTCTCATGCAGTTCCTGTGAGGTCACTTTTATTAGAAAAGATTCCACAATAGGCCTATGAGGGAATCTTCGAGGACATTTGGCACAGTAACAATATCACATGCATATAAATGGCGACAACAGGTTAGACTAATTCATTATAATTTTTGGAATCATTGCATTGAATGATGGATTGTGAACCAGAATACACCTAGTATCATGAGGCTAAATTTTTGACTCAGTGATATGCTAAAACCCTGAAGCCTTTCTGAGGCTTCGCCCACTGGACGCTCACCGGAGCTTTGACCCTAGACCCCACCCGCCAAGACTCGCGATTCGGACGAATTTGTTGTTAGCCCTCCGACAATTGATCGTGTTCTCCATTTGCCTCCACTTTTTAAATCCTGGGGCTGCCCCTGCTGGTGTGCTAACATCGATAGACAGATAGTCCTAGTAAGGTAGTTCAGCCACCTGGAACCCAATCTGCCAATGCGCTAATCATCAAAGAGGACGGATATAATCAACAAAATTTCCCAGTTCCCTCATATTTCCCAGTTTAAAGTGGCCCAAAATGGCCAAAGCAGAAGGGATAAGATAAAGCCAGTGGCGTAGCTTAGCATTTTCCCGGGGTGAGGGGGGGGGGCAAGGGACTCAAATTTTCTGAAGTTTTTAAAGTGTGAAAACCTTTTTCTGGGGACGTAACTAGCGGCGCGCGAATTGCGCTGAAATTTTTAAACAAATATTTGAAAATATCAAACATGTATGGGGGAAAATTTTGAATTCTGGGTTGCCTATACAGGGAGTTTTTTAAAAGTTGGGGAATTTCCGAAGAACATGTACTTCTTATTTGCAAGTCTGAGATTGCATGACGACCAAAGATGGTTGCTGCTCACAATGCTATCTAAAGCCTACTAATTGAAGCTATCCGGCGACATTTTAAAAGTCAAGAGCTTATATTGGAGAAAATTTGGAATTTTATGAAAGAAACTTCATGAAAATAGCACTATAGTTGCTGATGTCACTGGATTATCTGATGATTTTGTCATTTCCATAGTTCGAAAAAGTGTATCAAACTGATTTATGAGCGAACTCTGCTCGATCAGGAACTGCGAATTGCAAGGCTGGTCGGGTCACAACATACGAATCTATAGTAAAAAGCTCTAAATCCAACAGCACAGGTTTCCTTCCGAAGTTTAAGGATAGGATTAAAGAGCTAAAAATCTATTTTTTTTTCAGCAGAACCATGGAACGATCGACTGTAGCATCAATCCTGCTAAATCCTTAAAACTTAAATTTAGTTACTTAAGCTGCAATTAAAAACACCTGGAGGTGACATTTCCTTCAATCTGTCAGACACGGCTCAAAAAATGCTGTGGTACGCTGGCCGCACTGTTGGTGCTACTTTAGGAGAGGCCACGGACTTCCAATACATGGACAGAGCATACTGCACGGAAGATTGTCGCTACTGTGCGTGTAAGAAAAAGAGCACCAAGATGGCCGTCTGCAATGTTTTTGTGTGCAATTTTGGACTTGCTCAAGTATATCGCCATATTTTGGAAGAAAGTTGAAATATTTTGAAAATATGGCAAGGTAAGGTCAAAATCACTTCACGCATTGCAGGAATATGATATTGTTTCCCATTCAAGTTTAACTTTTGCTTAAAATATAACATAGTCGTCGTCAAATCAGACGATTTATAGCTTCACGGCAGCCACCTTGGTGCGCCTTTTTTGTCCCACCTGGTGGCGACCATCTACGGATAGCACGTATACGTTACATGCTGTGTCCATGTATATAAATCGGTGGGAGAGGCCTAAAGATATTACAAACATAGATACATAACTTAAAATGGCGCGGTGACTCTTCACGGAGGCCGAATCGGAGGGGCGGAAGTACTGATCACTGATCAGTCGTTTTGAAAGCTAACAGTTAATTGATATCTTCCGGAAGTATAAATAGGCCTACATGTGATTTTAAAACATTGCAGTTCTTTCAAACACCGTTCTTCCATAAATTTCACTTACATGAAACAGTTTTAGGCTTCTTCGAGGCTTTCTGCTTAAGAACAGTTGAACATTAACGCACAACGACTGGTTTGAAGTTCATTGACTTACTGATTGGTCAGTTTCTATGATATCTTCACAAGCGCACATCTATGCACGCGTTTATGTTCTTACGCGCTTACAACACAAAATCAACTACTGCGTTCTTTTTCCAAGCACGCGGAAGTACGTCAATTATTCCGGACTTCACAAGGAGAAATGCATTGTGCACGTACAGAACTCTCTTTGAAAATGAACTCACGCTGACATCTCGTCACAATGGAATTTTCTGTCACGCATGAATAGTTGTGCGCGCAAATCACCGAATAGAGGCTTTTCACATGACGTCATAATACTCTCCGGCGGCCATGTTGGAGTACATGTAACTACGTAGGAAACCACACGGGACGCGATTGCTCACTGAATGTGTACACACCGTGCATACCAAAGTGCACACTGTGCAGTGCGTTCGGCACAAAGCCGCGTGTATTTGACTCGATTGTCCTCCAGCATGGCGGTTCTGTGACGTAATTGCAAAGCCTCTATAGAACTGTGCGCATGTCCAATCAATACTTCCGCACCTCCGATTGAGCCTCCCTGAGTCAGCGCGGCTAACAGTGTAGGGATAGGAGTTTGGTATCTACGTTAATAATATCTTTGGAGAGGCAATGGACCTAAACCATTCATGTATTTATCGCCGCTTCTCCGCCTGCAGAGCAACGTCAAATCGATCGTCGTTTCGTCCGGCTTATGTTTTTTGTAAAAGATGGTCAAATCGTTCTCTTCGTGACTTGATAAGGTAGCTACAATCTTGGACAAAACTGTTGGAACACCTCAAATCTTTATGTTGTTTATGGTGCCGTATGCTATTTGCACGACCTCTATCCCCCTTTAAAATACTGTGTCCTACAGGATATTACGAAACCCCCGTCCCCTAGTACAATGTTGGTTCCCCACGAAATTGGTGATTCCCGAATTGGCCGCATTATCTCCAACATTGCAAGGGGGATCGGGGGTGTTCCATCTAGTTTTTTCCAAGATTGTAGCATGAGATAAGGTCACTTGATTACAATGTATGTTATTTCTAATGCCCACAATTTCTTTGCTACTATAGAGAATCACGTGCTCCACCCAGACCCGATCGGGAGACGGGGGGGGGGGGGAGGATGAACATCAAGAAAATGGGGGATAATTTTATTTTTCCTACTCTTCCGGACAGAAAAATTTGGCTGCGTCCCGTACTCTAAGCAATCGGCACCGGCCATGCCTCATGGCTATGTACCAAATGGATAGTGGCGGTCTATAGAAGATCAGTGCCTTTCAATCCTTATTGGTGTAGTGGTGTCGCTGGATTTTCTCGACAGGGGAGGGAAAAAGCACATTATGCAGTAATGTGATGTTGTTAAAGTTTGTTGAACTTGTAAATATGTAGACTTTGCAAAATCTTTCTCGTCGAAATCATTCCCTGGCTAATGTTTTGAACGTTTCATTCATTTCAGTAAAGTCGTCATCCCTGTAATCGCATATCAACCGTTATCGACATCTGCCGGTAAGATGGGCACTGAATAAGAGTAAAAACATATTCATGGAAGAACAGTGATTGCAGGTCTTATTTGAGAGGAAGTGAAATTCCGAATTCCGAAAGGAAGTAAACAATATCCGAGCAGGCTCTGCAGAGTCTAGTAAAGATGATGCTTTGAAGATACAGGAGTGATGGAAATTTTAACACCTTCTCGATTTTTATTTATGTATTTTGGTAGAGATTAGAGTTCATATGAGATCACCAGATGTCAAACTCAAAACCTGATAAACAATGAGGAATCGATGATGGACTTTTTATTCTTGGCGTATGAATTTCCGTTATCAACACGAGGAACATTTTAGTTTCAATTTCATGTGGGGTCACCTCCATAAATGCAGTTTGGTTTGTGTAAAAAATGAAACGCGGAACTTTTGAAAGACTGACCAGTGCGCTAGGGGTAAAAGATAAACACTAGCGTTCTTGAGAGGGCTTAAAACATTTTTAGGTGATGAGATATGTTAAAGTGTGTTCAGACAAATAAATGTGCAATTTTCGAAGGATGAAAATTTATCCAGTGGGGGGGGGGGGGTGGGTTGTCCTCTTGACTATTGACTGGATCCCCCTCACCCATAACTAAAGGGCTCTGATTAAAAGGTGTAATTTTATTCCGAAAGTAATTAGAAGTATAGGACGATAAATCCTGTTTTCTTCTCAACCATACCAATCTGGTCATCTGATGCTTTTTTTTTGGGGGGGGGGGGGATAAAATTGCTAAGAAGGGTGATCACTGCGCACTTTATTATGTTTGAAGCACTAACTTTGTGGAATTTTGCATCTGGGGACCTCGAAAGCATAATGTTTTTGTTCAAAAAGGAGAGGGACACCCCAAGGACACCTCCCATAACAAGTTACTTAGATAAGGTTTTACGGCTATTTCTAACCAATTGGTTTTTGACGGGCTGATCCCTCAGTGGCGGCACCAGACTTTTCATTCTAGGAGGGCACTGGGGGCACAACAATTTTGCAGGGGGAACTGCTAGACTCCACTCATGGCGCCGTAGGCTCCACCGCGGGTGGGGTTCAGGGGCCCGTCTTAGGGCCCCTGGTGAGGTCTAGGTGCAAAACCCCGGTAGGGGTCCAGGGGCGAAGGACGCTTCACGCTAAAACCCAGGAGCTTCCTGGGCCCCCTGGGCCCAGGAAGCTCCTGGGTTTTAGCGTGTTTGTGAGGTATTTTAGTCGTTATTTAAGTGTTCTTTTATTGTCTTATCCCTGGCCTAAAAGATACCTCCATGGTAACTCCCAGTAAAGACTTTTGGTAAAAAACAGTGATTCAACTACCAGGAGCAGATTCGGCTGACATTTTGAAAAAAAAAGGGAGATGAACTATTGAGAAAAGAATTTGATGGGCAGCTCAATGTGTGTCTCGGTGGGGGTCCAGGGGGCGAAGCCCCATGAAGCTCCTGGGTTTTATGGGGTTTGCTACGTATTAAGGTCGTAATTTACGGGTAATTCCATTGCCTTTACACTGGTCTAAAAATTACTTCCAGGGCAACTTCAAGTAAGATTTTATTGGTAACAAAACTAGACAAGCTACTACCAAGAGCGGATTCGGCTGAAAGAGAAGAAAGCAGTTAATGGACAGTTACATGTGATCCTCATAAGGAAAAATGTTGGCCTAATCCTGCTTGAACGGTTACCCGAGCTATGCGCCACCTTCAGTTGGGGAAGTCGGAAATGTGCAGAAATTTTTGAAAAACGCAACCTCTCAGACAGCCGGAAATAGCATTTTCCAGGTGTTTTTGCGATATTTTCATTTGAAAGTTATGAAAATTACTGCCTTTTCTTGTCAAAAGAAGAATCCAACATTAAAATTGTTACAGTCACCCTCTGACTAAACCAGAAAGCCAAAAGGCTTAGTAATTCCTTGCCGAAAAGGGGTGCTTTGTTGTCCTCATAAACCACTGAAAACGGGCATTTTAAATGGAATCAAGTTTTGTAGATGAAATAAAGAATTGCTTTGGTTAATGGTCTTTTGAGGATTATACAAATTTTACACTAAATCCATTTTTTCTTATTTGGATTTATATATTTCTAAAGCTGTAGGGTTATATAGCTTGCAAAGCTTATTCAGTTCATATAAGAGGAGCATGTAGGTATATTATGAAAAGTGTCGGTCATTCCTGTCTCAAGATATCGCGATTACAAGGTTTCGGACCCTCTTTGATCTCTGGTGACCTCAAATGACCTTTGACCTCCACCAAAAACAATAGGGTTCTTCCTCTCAACATGGCAAATCTATATACCAAATATGAAAAGTGTCGGTCATTCCTAACTCAAGATATCGCGATTAGAAGGTTTCGGACCCTCTTTGATCTCTGGTGACCTCAAATGACCGTCACAAACACACATACATACACACGCACACACACAAACACACGACATCACCATCGCATAGATTCCTGCCTGCCTTCGGCAAGGAATCAAAAAGGTACATCGTTTTTTGAAAATCTCAAATCTCAGTTGGGGGCACCCGGGAGGCACACGATTTTTCAGGGGCAGCCCCCCCCTCCTTTGGTGACGCCACTGCGACCACTTCCTTTCTCCTGTTGTGGTTCTTACACAGGGCCCGCCCTAGGTTCGTGGAAATGGGAGAGGAGATGAGCAATTGGTCTGCAGTCATCGCAGTACAGAGAGTGAAGTACGGTATTAACAAAAGATACATTGCTCTTCAAAAAAAAAAAAAAAAACCAGAAAGCAAAAAGGGTTCGTGATTCCTTGCCGCTGAAATGTTAGGCCTTTTTTCACATTGAACTTGCTTTGCAATGTTGTTCAATTAACAGGGCTCCATAATGTGCCCACAAAGTACACATGCAAGGCATCCAGTCTTCCTACATTGAGATCCCCCTTGCCCGTTGTGAACCCAAATATCATTTGACCTCCACCAAAAACGTCTGGGACCATGTATTCACTATGTGCTATCTACATGAAAAGTTACAGGACCCTACAAGTGACCTTTCTTGAAAGACTGTGCAGGAAAGCTTGTCAGGCTTTGAACATGCTGACAAATGAACTTTGACCTTTGGGAAAATCAATAGGGATCATCTACTCAATATGACCAACCCATACTCTAAATATGAGCACAGTCACCTGTACCGTTCTTGAGATATTGGGTTTACGAAGTTTTGACCTTTTGACCATTTGTGACCCCAAATGACCTTTGACCTCCACGAAAATCGATAGGGATCATCCACTCAATACAACCAACCCACACACTACATATGATCATAATCACATGTACCATTCTCGAGATACCGTGTTTACAAGTTTTGACCTTTTGACCTCTCGTGACCCCAAATGACCTTTGATCTCCACCAAAAACAATTGCGATCATCTACTCAATATGGCCAACCCACAAACCAAATATGACATTAGTCACACTTACTGGCCTTGAGATACCGTGTTTACAAGCAATTTCTAAGCAATTTACCTATTGACCTCTCGTGACCCCAAATGACCTTTGACCTCCACGAAAATCGATAGGGATCATCTACTCAATACGAACAACCCACACACCAAATATGAGTATAGTCACATGTACCGTTCTCGAGATATCGTGTTTACTAAGTTTTGACCTTTTGACCTCTCGTGACCCCAAATGACCTTTGATCTCCACCAAAAAAACAGGAATCATCAACTCAATATGGCCAACCCACATACAAATATGAGATAAAGTCACACTTACTCTTCTTGAGATACCGTGTGTATAGTATTGAGCCGATAACAGAGATATAGAAACTTGCCGATAACAGATAATTCAAAGTTAATATCGGCCCGATACCGATAACAAAAAAAGACATCTTCCCCAATCACGTTTTGTTATCAATGAAAAATTATAATGTTATCACTACTGCACCTTAAACTTATTTTGAACTAAGTCTTCATGTTTCCGTTACTTTGTCTCCGTGAAAAATTTTCCGTGTTTCTGACGAAGTGTTTTAAGCAATCAATCACGATGTATTTGGTGTTAAACACGCGCCAGCCAAGAAACCCCGTTCGTAACAAACACATTTCGTCACCTACAGCCAGACTGTAAAGTTTTTTTTTTTGTGCGCGGGGAACGTGAAAAAGAATCGGAAAACGTGCGCCAATTGGAAAACCCGGCATACCAAAACATATATGCCGTGCCGCAAGTAGAGTATGCCACATTTATAGGTATGTGTATCGACTGTACAGTGTAATTCCCCTAGCATTACTACGAAAAAAAGCTTGCGTGCGGCATACGTACCTACATTATACCACAGGTGTTCTCAGCATATACATACACACTACAGTATAGAGAATGTGTTTGTACATAGATACTGCTGATAATGATAAGACTCCCTTACACAGCGCTGATCATTCACTGGTTATGACAGTTCACAGTTTATGTCTTTATCCGGTTCGGTACGGGTTTTTTCATTTGTTTGTCTGTGCCCGCTTCTACGCGCGTAAAAAGCGGTTACGATACTTCATGAGATCGTACATTTTGTCACGGGAATTGTTCTCTTGAGTTAACTCTTTCAATCGAACGTTCGCGATCGTGAACATTGAGCATGCCGGTCTGCTGTACACAGTGTTGGAAGTCGCCATGGAGTTACTGTTACTGCACGTGGCAAAATTTACACAGTGAAACTCCATTGAGATTTGTCGCGGGATTCGGAAGAATTTGAACTGCGTAAACGGACAACGGATTTGTAAAGCGAATTGAATACAGATTGCACATTACAGTGCCTGCACTCTGCTATGGGTGTGTACATTAATTGTTGAAAGAACACAACAAGCAAGCGTTGTTTGTTACCAGGTTACGAACTGCTTCCAAACTGAAAAACATCGGGATTGCGCTAAATATTTTATAGACTACGAACTGCGGGCTTGCGGCGTAGTTGATCTAGTTTGCGTACGTTCACTGCAATGAATTTGTTGAATATTTTATGTTCAACACAATGATCTGTATTTTATTTAAGTGCGTATCAAGTACTTTTAGCTCTTTACTGTTGAAATGATGAAATACTTGTTATCAGTTGCCATTATCGGAGACAGCCTTCACTTGTGCCGATACCGATATCTTACCGATAACGCCATTATCGGCCGATACCGATAATACCTATCGGTTATCAGCTCAACACTACGTGTTTACAAGCAATTTCTAAGGAATTTACCTATTGACCTCTCGTGACCCCAAATGACCTTTGACCTCCACCAAAAACAATAGGGATCATCTACTCAATATGACCAACCCACACACAACATATGAGCACAATCACATATACCATTCTCGAGATATCGTCTTTACAAGGTTTTGACCTCTCGTGACCCCAAATGACCTTTGATCTCCACCAAAAACAATTGGGATCATCTACTCAATATGGTCAATGCACATACCAAATATGAGCATAGTCACACTTACTCTTCTTGAGATACCGTGTTTACAAGCAATTCCTAAGGAATTTACCTATTGACCTCTCATGACCCCAAATGACCTTTGACCTCCACGAAAATCGATAGGGATCATCTACTCAATATGACCAACCCACACAAATAATATGAGCATAGTCACATGTACCGTTCTCAAGATATCGTGTTTACAAGGTTTTGACCTTTTGACCTCTGGTGACCCCAAATGATCTTTGATCTCCACCAAAAACAATAGGGATCATCTACTCAATACAACCAACCCACACACTACATATGAGCATAATCATATGTACCGTTCTCAAGATATCGTGTTTACAAGGTTTTGACCTTTTGACCTCTGGTGACCCCAAATGATCTTTGATCTCCACCAAAAGCAATAGGGATCTTCTACTCAATATGACCAACCCACACACCAAATATGAGGTTAGTCACACTTACCCTTCTTGAGATATCGTGTTTACAAGCAAAGCGTCACATACATACACACACCCACACATACACAGGCACGACATCACCATCGCATAGATTCCTTGGCCTACGGCAAGGAATCAAAAACCAAGGGTCTATTCGTGCATGCCTCCCTCTGAGTTTGGTTTGCTAAAGGCTGTACACTCTGAAAATACTGTTTCGAGGTCGAGTGGATAAAGGCGATGTCATTTGAAGGACTAGCAACTGGGTTTGATTGCGGGATGGTCCAAGCAAGGATCCAGTTTTTCATCCAAAAGCAATCTAAAGTTTTCTCATCTGGTCTGGCAATTCCAAAGTTACGAATTTTGATCTAAATTGTAGATTTGGTTGTGACCCGATGTAAAGTTGTAATTCATAAGTCAAAGGCTTCTCCCACAAGCATGGTGGCTTAATTTCTTAAAATACTTCCCTTCAAGGCCTTAATTTACAAAAATCAATAGGTACACGTACACCATCTCTAAGTTTTGGATACTTTATTATTTTTCATAGCATTTCTTCTGATATCATACAGGAAAAAAACAAAAGAGGAAACGTAAGGGTAAGTGATGATGATCAAAAACCCCAAGGCACAGAATACTATAGACTGGTAAACTCCTACAAGTAAAGAGAGATGACTGAGTAAATGACTCGAGAGAGACGGAATGCAATTCCAAATTAATTAACAGAGGGACGGCAAGCCATGACCTTAATCACAAATTTTCTGAGAAAAATTGCCATGCAACATCCCAAACTTAAAAATATTGTGCTACAACCCTGTACTACATTACAACACCCAGTTACAGGCTAGAAAGAATTTTTCAGGATGGCTTCAATTCCACCCTTTTCTTGGACAAGTGAGAAAGCAGAATAGAATTTTGAGCCAAGTTTCAAAAGTTCACACAACAGCATTCTGTGTGAGCCTTAAGCTGGATGATACATTGGAAAACATGCATGATATATTGAAATATAGGCATGTAACATTTCTTTCGCACAAATACCATGATGACATGCAAAGACCACACATCTTTACAAGGCCCTTTCCCCATTCATATGACAGTATTACACAAAATATGTGTTCATGAAGAAAAATTTACATGAATTCCAGCAAATATGGAGTGTCTAATTGGTGAGGAATAGTCCTCAGCTGAGGTGACCTTCCTTCGTTCAATGATTTTATAATCATTTTCCTTTTGGCGGGAAGGATAGCGGCAGGTACATGGAGATCATTTCCACAGCCCTATGCTTAGAAATAATACTTCTTTCACTGTATAATCTTTTCACCGTTACCCTTAAGCTCTGACTACGAAAATTAAGTCATGGGCCATTCGTTGCAGAAAATAATGGTTTTGATGATAGCAATGACACCATTGTAATCCTCAAGCAAACTCTCACCTTTTCCCTCTCACACTGAACTATTGCTCATATTCCATGTCATAATTTATATATGCATATCCCAATTATTTTGTTAACTGTCATATTGCCAAACAACACACAAAACTATTTAAAGACAATCTGTGCCCATTATTCCAAGTATTTTATGAATACCCTATGTAACATTAGCTACACGGAACTTATATTCCTACACTCTATGTGCATAATACAATTATCTTAAGTTGAGGTAACCCTGGATGTAGGTGGTGCGCTTCCTTTGGTCTTACACTAATCCTTGATATTAAAGAACATAAAACGCGGATATCACTCCAAATCCGGGCCCCAAAAGTGTTGAGGGCTGTTCAGAGATTAGCAATGTGATAGGTTGAACCCCTTTTGCAACCAACAGCAAGAGTGATCCTTATGAATATATATGATATGCATGAAAACCAGCTGTCACTGAGAATATCAATCAGTATGAGATGCTCCCTGATGATAAGAGCTACAAATATGACCAAAGGAAAACATCCCCCTATCCCCGTGACAAGCTGACCATGGCCATGAAGTACAAAGGATTTTAAGATCTAAGGCCTCTCTATGCTTAGTGAAAAATTTACCATGCACCTTCAAATTAACCAAGCAACAAGGGATTATAAACCAATTCTTGATTTTACTCTCAAAAACAGGTTCTCATCACCCCTCACACAATCTAGGTGCTAAGAAATCATAATTTATGATAGGTGACTAACTCGGATAAAAACAAAAATTGGTCAAAATTCAGATCGCAAGTCTTAAAAACATTCTTCATATCTGGATGGGAAACTTTGTCATCGTATGCATTTGCAAGCCTTTATGTTGGATTATGACAAATACATCACACTTGACCATACTGTGAGAACTTATGATGGTGACATGATGAATTGAGCTATTTACCAAGCAAATATTGACATTTGAAAAAAGTATACAATTCACAATAACCATAGGCTATTGGCAAATGGGCACTACTTCTGTGTTTTGTGCTGTTTTAACAAGGTAATATTGGGTTATTTTAATGCCTTAACTTCTAACCTGGTTTAATCTGGAGATGCCTGTGGTCCCTTTTTCCAGTTGTGGGTCTAACAAGGTAAGATACTGGTACTTCATTACAAATTACTAAAATTATCTTCCATTTGCATCACGTACAGTGTAAGATATATGGGTAGCATTGGCATTTTAGGCCAATTTTGCTTATACAGGTAGGCAGGTCTACATGGCAAATGGTTAATGTCAGCAAGTACTGACAATAAGTACTGCCAATCACTTCAATAGTACAATGACCTTAAGCATAATGTGGTGGGTGTAACTTTTATTTATAACCAATACTTACAGTTGATGAGTTGTATGTTATACATGTGTTTAAATGTTGGCAGTTGTTTAATCTCTTTACAATCAAATTCTGTGCATTTCAAAACAAATAATTTGAATTAATACAATTTGAAAACCATTTCTTACATCCTCTACATAATAATAGTGCCTTTCTTTTTTCTTAAATTGAAAGAAGTAACGTGGGCTTCTTTCATCATTTTTCACCTTCCTTTTCCATTGTCCCCTTTCTTATTCTAATTTGTTGACACCTGAATTCGTACTTTGTACTTATGTCACTTAATTATATTGACTGTTATCGGCACACTTCCTCACTATCATGACAATGTACTTTGTACATATGCTCAACTCACTATCTTGAAAATTTACTAGGTACTTACTTATGTTCAACTATGTATCTTTAGAATACATGTCATACTTTTGTTTTTCTCACTATCTTAAAGTGCACTTGGTACACATGATGACCTCACATCTTAAAACGTGTACTTGGTACTTAGGTCATCTCACTATATTGAGTGTACTTGGTACTATCTGATCATAATGTTTAGTGTACATGGCACACATGTTCTTCTCACTATCTGAAAGAGCAAATTTTATTGTACTTAAGATTTTATACTTGAGACTGTATTTCATACTTATGTTTATCTCACTATCTTATGACTGTACTCAGTACTCTTACTCTTCTCACTATATGAAGTGGGTACCTGGTACTCACAATCTTCTTATTATCTAAGTATTTACTTGGTACTTTTGTTAATCTATTTATCCTGAGAGTGTACTTGGTTCACATGCTTTTGTACTATCTTATGAGTGCACTTAGCACATATGTTGATCTGACTATCTTAAGTGAGTACTTGGTACTCATGTTCATCTCACTATCTTGAGAGTGTATGTCATATGTATGTTTATCTCACTATCTGAAGAGAGTACTTGGTACTCAAGTTCTTTTACCTGGGAATGGACTTGGTTCTTATGTCAATCTGAGTTCCAATTAACTTAAATATGATTACCACACTACCTTCCAGGTGTATAACACCAGAAACAAACAGAGCCATTCTCAGAAGTAGAAGCATTAGAAAAGTAGTCTAAGTCAAAATGAATGATTTCAGGAGGGATATTTTCCTAAGTGGCATGTCTTTGCTGCAATGTAAGCTATTTGGTAAATTCAAATTTTCTTATACTAGATATTAAGATAAACTCCAACTTTTAAGCCTAAGCCGATTTGCAGCAAGAACCAAATATTGAAGGTCACTTTTATTCATTACAAATAGACCCTTTCGTTTTGTTCCTGTATGCCACTAGTGCAAGGCCTGTCCTTGCCTGCATAGCAGACTGTAAAGCATATTCCTTGTTCAGTGGTTGTGAAGACTTAAAAGGGGACTGAACACATCAAGCCAGCTCTGCAGGGTAGGCCTGTCCATAAACAACTACCACCTTTAACAATATCACTACTCTAAAAGACCACAATGTATCATATACAAGGTATTTGAAAGTGGCATTATCAAGTGGCTTCACTTTACATACTTGGTTCATATTTTTTTTTTCAACTACCTTGAAAGTCTACCAGATACTTTGTTTCGTCATTTTAAAGTGTACTTGATATAAGCAATCCGCTTTCACTACCTTGCAAATATGATTGGTTATCATTTCACATTCCATTTCCTCTCTTCCAAAAGAACAAGGTACTGGAAGCGTACTTTGTACTTGGCACAGTTCATATTCCTTCCTGTCTTAGGACTTTCCCTTGTCTTCAACCAACTCAGAAGTATGCTTGGTAAATATCAATTCACTTTCCACTTTTTAAATACTTCCTTCAGTAATAACAAAAAAAAAAGAAACATTTTTATACAGTTTTGCATAACTTCATCTTCTTTTCAACAAGTCACCTGAGTTTAAACATACTTTTTTGCTTCAAATACTTTATTCCAATAGGCTTTGGATAGAAGCACCTCTGATGTCATGGGTATGCACTTGATCTACTTGTTTTGAGCAACCTAACAGTGGGATCTCACCAAGGTAATTAAGTCACTCTTTGTAAAAATGGGAGTAAACCAGCAATCTTGAACTGAATTTCCTATTACTGAATACAAATAAAGGTTGAAAATATTTCCTATAGCACAAATACACTTATCTCCTTTAGAAAGGCTGATTCATGCTTCAATGTTTCAGGGCTGGAAAAAATGCCAATTTTAGTAAACTTATTTCCCAGAAAAGAAGTAAAACTTCCAAGAATTCTCCCTATATTTTCATGTAACAAAGAGGGAAACTTACCCCCTCCAACTGCAAAGACTTCCCTCCATATGCCCAAATTTCCCCAGGAAGGAGCCTCCTAGTTTTTCCTACCCATTCTTTAATATAGTGCCATAAAGCTATGAAATTTCCACACTGTCCAACTCATAGTAATGTCTGCTGATGTCTGTGAATGTACGAAAGGGCAAGGGATGGCCATATATGGTTAACTGGTTACAACAGCTTCATTCAGTTCGTACGATAGGAAACATTCTTTCTAGCTTCATACCGTCAAACACAATACATTCCTAAAAGGTACTAAGCTTGAATGGTACATATTACGAGTAAGAAATGCATTCTTTCTAGCTTATGAACAACAAAATCTGACACCCGTACGTATTAAGTGATCACAGAGCAGGGTTTCTGCGTAATGTTAATGACATGGGAAAATTTGAAAGGGAGGCTTTAGCCAGAGAGCAGTCCTGGAGTCATTTAGAATCTTTGTATAGCAGGTTGCATCATGTGTACAGCATATTCAAATGCAAGAATTTCACCAGCATTACCTCTTTAAAGACCCTGAACTCAATATCATGAATAAAGCCCTGTTTGAAACAGAACCAAGCACAAATTTAAAGGGGGACTCAGAGTATTCACCTTTTGTTCCAACACCTCGTGTTTCCCTTCAGAACTGATTGTTTACCAAAAAAGAAACATTGAAGAATTTCTTAGTCATTTCAATGGAGTTTTACAGCCCAGTTTCTAAATGGTTTGAGTCCAGGTGGTCACAGCCTTTTTTCCAGTTGAGGCTAACTAGAAATGTCTCTCAGGTTAGAAGAAATGTTACTGTTGTGTCAAATAATATTGAATGAAAATTTCTGAATATTTGTCCGGTTAAAAAATAGCACACAGATGCAAGATTAGATATCTTTCACTACACTGTAACCAATCAGAGCATAAGACAGTGATGTTGGATCATTTTTTTGTTACTTTCTAGTAACTGTTCGAATGTGGTGCAAAACTGAAATTGTGAGAAAAATATAAAAGCAAACTCTGACTGCCCCTTTAAGCAAAGTTGCTACCCAGTGCAATTACATTTAACATTTGTCTAAAGAAATTTTGCATAGCAAATATATTCAACTTTAAAAAATTAAACAAAAGTAAGCCTGGACTATATAAATCAAAATGCAAGAACAATTGTGTCTTTGTGTAGTACATTCATTATTTCATGCTAGTACTTACTTAATTGGTCAACTCTTATCCATACATGATATGGTCCTTCTTTAATCTGAACCAGCCCACAGGTGAAGTTTTTAGATTTCTGATCTAAGTACAAGACCATTGCTCATATAAATAAGTGATCTGTAGGTCTTATGCATTTTCATCGCACAATGTCCGTCTGGTGGCAAATCAATGGAGTATGCTGTTTGCACAGTCTGACGTTGCATGCACAGAGTGGAGAAGTCTACTTGCATATCCCACTATTACTTAGATAGGTTTCACGACTCATTTTTTGTTCAATTGGTTTAAGTTGGCCTATCCATGGCTTTTTTCCAGTTTTGACTCACTGGATTGTTTTCACTACTCCATTGCATATGCTGAGCACTTAGTGCAATGGCAGTACATTCCAGTCTTAAAAGCCTTATAAAAGCCAGAAAGACCTGGCCAGGACTCAAACTTCAGACCTTTCGGCTGCAAGTCTGATGCCCTAACCACTTGACCATGCAATCAATATATATCTGTCTGCATTAGATGGAGAAATTTGCAATGATATGGGATTCCCTTCTACAGCACAAGGCATTTTGTGTTCTATGAAGTCGTATGCATATGGTCTACTGCTAAATTCAGGGTCTTGATCAAAAACATTTCTGCGATACAAAGAAATTCACCTTGTTTTGGAATCCAACAAAATATACCTACTTTTACCTTAGCATTACCATACATACATTTGAGTATGTTTGAGCTGTTATAAAGAGTCTGATAATAGGTGAGCATACCAGGACATTTTCAAATTTTACTTGCCAGTAACACAATAACACTTTACATTCACACAAGTGGCTGATAATCCTGGCATTTATGTGACTATAAAAGCGATGGCCCATACTTCCTTGTTAATGACACTGAACGGTGATATGAGGTCTCCTTGAACATAAAAAAGGTAGGTTCAACAAAAGAGGAAACACCCTTGCACTCACTGTCCATACAAAATGTACGGTATAAAAGGTTCATCTGAAAAATATACATGATTCTATCAGATTTTGTATGGGACTGTTAGCTCATCATGTCTAAACCAGCTGAAGAACTATCTGTATTTCGAGAGGTATCATTAGCCGTCCGTAAAGAGTCATTGATGTCTCTTCTAAAGATGGAAAGGTTTTGCGTAAATCTGAAAAGTAAGAACAGAGAAAGAGGGGGTAAATGATGGGTAGGATTTCTGTCAGGAGGGGATTTGACCTACCCCTTGTCCAGAAGAAGGTGGGTAAAATCCCCTGCCCCAATTTTCATTTCCATAAAAATTAAAAAATTGTCAATTTTGGTTTCTTACTTAAAAAAAGGGCTACTTCTGCAGCAGTGCTCTAACTTACATAACAAAATGGTCTTTAAAAACCTTTAAATTGCACCTTACAGGTGCCTTGAAGCAAGCTTTCATCCCCCTGAACCCACTTGTAACTTTAGCCTAGGACAGCCTCAATTTAGACTTGGGTTTTAGCAGTTATAAATCCCCACCCCCTTTTTTTTGTGTTTCTGGCAGAACCCCTGATGGGGATATCCATGTGATAATTTTTGAGGAACCACATATATTCACCCCAACTTGGGGAAATGCAACAGGCCAGTTTGATTATTTCTATGCAAAATTCCAAGTCAGGATTTTCACTAACTCTGGTTTCCAGGTCTCAGTCGCATAAAAAGTCTCCTGGGCACCTGTAGCGAAATCTTGTGAAACCTCTTGGTATAAAGATCACAAATGCATTACTGTCTAAGTTTAGAAATAATATGAACCAAATACTTTTATGGGACTCTTGAAGAAATTATGAGATCCTTCAACTTTTCCTCGGACTCTTAGAAAGAAATACCACAGGTCTCGGGAACCTTGGGTTTTGGGGCCCAAAGGAAAATACTGCTTGTCTTTATCCTCAGAATCATCCAGAAAAATAATAAACACACTATTGTTACCAGTGGCCTAAAATGTGCTTTGGCCTGTAGCTTCCACAGGAAAGGGGCATGATTGGATCACAAGTAATTCAAGTTTAACTGTACAGTCTGTATATGAACCCCTCCATACACTGCACAGTGTTTAAATTTGGTACACTGAGTGTCACATCTGAGTGAAAAGAAAATTTTGACAAAACACTTGTCTCTCTGTCATAAAAATTTACACTGTATGTATAATATGCATTGTTAAGCATTGGTTTACAAGGGTATAGACAAACCAGTCTTGGTACAGATTTTGGTCCCTTTAAGTTTATTTTTCGGAACTTTGATTTCACATTTGGTCCAAAGATTTCATAACTAGGGGACAGCTTGACTTCCAAAGCTTGAAGGCTTATAATGACCCCCGGGTACCGTCAGTGTTCAAAAGACCTTGACTGATATTTCCAGGACCCTTGAAAGCAGTCAGATCCCATTCTTCCATCTTGTGTCCACAAAATAATGTATCTGAACATCGAGAGAATTAGAAAGAAACAAGTCCATGACCTTCCAGGATCTCTTGAAAAATTGTTTGTTTTCCCTGATTTTTCAGGCCTGGCAATTCAAATTTCATTTTTCCCTGACTTTTCAGGATATCCAGGACCTTTATGTATGCTGGTTTTTCAATGTCCAAAGTAAAAATCAATCTTTTCCCATGAAGTCTTTAATAAACACTCACCTATCTCTATTTTTAGTGCGAAGATTTCCTTCTATTCCCTCCATGAGGTTCTTGAAACATTGCAACATATCCGTCTGCTTCTCGGGAGACTGCGCTGAGACTATATTTTGTTGAAATTCAGCGAAATACTGCTTGAGAAAATGGAAAAAGAATGAATAAAGATATCATACAACCCAATCTGATATGGTCTGCAAAGCTGAAATGGAAATATATTTGCAAAATTACCATTATGGTGTCTAGCGTGACTTTGTTGGTGAAAGAGTAGTTGGACTTTTTTAAGAGGTGACTGGCCATGTGATGATCAGTGCGGTCAAACACCACATGTGCAGTTCACTAAGTTAACAATAGTGTGCAGAGTTAAATTTCACTCTTTTCATTTTCTCACACAAAATTTTGGAGAATTTGGGTTGGCAATAAACTGAATTGGACAGATCACATTTCTTGTATTCATAAAACAATAGCATGTATAAATGTCGTTATCTATAAAACCAGAGGTTTTCTTCCCAAAAGTACATAAGAGTACTAATTTTGATTTATACTGCTTTAATTCTTCCTTTTCTTAACTTTAGCTTACTATTCCATTGAAAAGCCGTTAAGACCTATTGTAAACAATTAACACACCTTGCAAAAGAAGATTTTGACAAATATTCATTTATGGTGTCCCATAAAATACTCACTGTGCTCTCCTGTTTAAGGAATAAGCAATTAAAAATATTTTTGGTTTTAGCAATTATCAATTTTGTATTTCTATATAAAATCTTACCATGGGCTTCTACCACACAATCTTTGATTCCTTTTTAGTTACAACAGTGACCTTCACAATTACAACACCTGCATAAAACACTCTCTCTATGTCAATTATTCCATGACAAAACTAAACCGACCACAAATTCCCAGCAATAGAGTCTCCTCCTGAACTCTCTTGTAAACAATTTATAAAAATCCTACCAACATTTCAAAACATCTCTTCAGTATTAAATTCAATATTTATTAATATTAATCTAATTTAATAATATCTCCAGTTCTTTTGTCTGGCTAATTGTTTTCTTCCTAAAGTTAATAGTTACATTGACATATATTTTTTTCAGACTTGTGCAGGTCATGTTCAGCAATTTTTTTGTAATAGAAATAGTCAATTTCTTTCTTGCTTTTGTTGAAAGGGACCAGTCTTAAAAAGCTTTGCTTTTAATGATTTCTCTACCTCTCAAATTTAAGAAATCTGTAATACTTTTTATCAGAAAGTGATTTGTCAAGCATTCTTATAATTTTCATTTCCAGGAAAAGTATACCCTTACTGAAATAAGTCTACATTTGGAAATGTATTCTTTAAAAAAGTTGCATATTATATGTGAAAACTGTAGAAACAATCTTGACCACAAGAATTTTAGCACATGGCAATCTGAAATATCAACGTATTACAGCTTTTGTCCTTAATGTTCTTTTCTTTTTTTAATCAATATTTGAAAATTAATGCTTTCTCCAGCTGGTTGCATTTAAAGAGGGAGTGGAGATAAACTTAGAAACTATTACCTACCACTAATACAATTTTTCCAACTGTATGATGCACTCTCCGAACCTCTGACAGTGGTGGGTTATGTGTGTGCTACATTTGTCCGAGTTGTGACACAGGGGTATGTCAAAGTTCAACAAATGTTATGTAAAGAGCACCATTATGAGGTGAATCATATTCTATGAGAAACTTGCATCAGTCTTTGAATTGTTGGGTCAACTGCATGACAATAGCGGCCCTTATGCACAATACTCTTTGATGCTCCTACTTGCCCTCTGACCTTTCTCAACGGTCAGAGGGCGAGTCCTACAATTGATAGGTACATGAGTTCAGCTTACCTCTTCATTCAACAGAATTAGCCCAAGGAGCGGTCTAGACATGGACCACTGATTACGACATTCTTCAAACATGATGATATTCAGAACTGTCGACAGCATCTGGTGAGAGAATGATCACATTGTCTTGTCATTTAAGTAAATCAAATTGGTAATTTTTAATTTACTCTTCATCCACTGATAGTACCGAGTCAAAACAACCACACTAGCTCAGAATTGTGAAATAACAACCATAACTTTCCTCCTCTCCCCCCTACCTCCCTCCCTCCCTCATCACACATTCAAAAACCCCACAATTAGATGCAGTTTTAAGTCCTACCCAGGACCAGGCCAAATGATACAGCTTGAGTGTAACTTCAGCTTTCCTGTACATACCACCATTAACAAAATTGTGAGGAACACGACCAGCAACCTTGACAATGGCCATTTATTCCAATCTCATCACCAATAAAAATTTATCAGGAAAGTTATCTATCAGCCAAACAAGCAGCTTCTCCCACAACTCCTTGTGCAGAGGTCATACATATGGCACTGCATTCTTTCAGGTCATGACCAGGTCATGCCCAAAATCTAAGGTTGCAATTGCCGTGGCTTAGCTGCAGCATCCTCAACTTAAAAGGGAAGGAGCTGCAGTCATCTTTGCTTACTATACTTAAAAAAATCTTCCTTTTGTAATGCATGCAGGGACAAAGCATGACTGTGGCAACTGAAGTTTGTTTTTTTTGATGTGAAACATTATGCCGAAGGGAACAACATTATTGGGGCAAGGCAGGCAAATAAATGCATCTGAAAAGACACCAAGGAAATACAGAAGATAACATCTAGTCCAACCAAATGAAAATCGGGGTCTGAGCCCTACTTTACAGAAGATTAAGATTCAATTTTTCAAACAAAAAGGCAATTTAGTCAAAAACCATGCTTAAGATCCCTCCTAGATGGAATAATAAAGAATGGCCCCACAAAATTTTCAAGCAAACTCAAATTAAGGAACACTTGTTGCAGGTGTAGGAACATTTTGTTTACCTTGAAGATGTGCCCATTGCAGGTATGCATAGGCTAGAAATCAAATTAACTTACTCGCTTACAAAAGTTTTACTGATGTTTACCTGCTGTAAAATTTCTCTTGGAATGTCCATAATTTTAGGAAACTGTTCTTTGTTCTTGCCAGTCTTGTGAAGTTGCTTAAAGAGATATGTTACAATGTGATCCAGGGTAGCACAACAACCAGTACACACCATTGTATCTGTAAGGGGGTAATCACAACATGATACTTTTACTAGGGCAGCTATGCTGCAGCATCTCAATACTTTCATAAACTTGTATGATCAACAGTAATCTTGAAGCAGTGGAACTGTGAACAGGGTTACTGCACCTTAAGAAAAATAAAATTTCATGACTTTTTCATGACATTAACATGACATATTTCATGACCAATTTATATCCAAGATTTGACAAAACTTTTATGGAGCGATGAGCATGACAAATAAATGAGTACATTTGTGTTCTTGTGAAAAATTTAAAGACTGATGTGGGATAAATTTCATGACTTAGGTTATTTTCACAATATTCCATTACTTTTCCAGGCCTGGAAAATGAAAATAATATTTCATAACTCTTTCATGACTTTTCCAGGCCATGGGAACCTTGTATGAACTTATGTTTTTAATGATACAACAGAAAAGAATAAGCATCATTCTGGTACAGTATCATGCATAAAAATGAAATATGAGAAAATCTTCCCATATCATGACATAAAGTCTTCCATACAGTACAGGTAGGTTAGCACCTGCAGTGTGGTCATCCCAGCATTTATAGCACAGATTTGTACCAAGTTCCTGATACTGTACATTTCAAGCTCAAAAACTGAAATGTTATCAAAGGTTTAAAGAAAAGAAATTCTAGAATAATTCTGTTATACTAAGAGATAAGTATAATCATTGTAAAGCATATTGAAACTATAAAGCAGAATTAATTACATCTATATCTAGAGGAAGTGATATAAGCAAAAGCTGTGTTTGATAAAACTATTTTACCTAATGCCTGTCACTCTCTCTTTTCAATACTGTAATCCCTAAAATTATCTCTATAGTCTTCTTTAAAAATGTTGGTAAAGTTATATGCCTGATACTTGGTAAAATAGTCCTCTCTCAATGTTCACACTACATGTGTACATCATCACTTAGGTGTATGTATAGACCTATTTCCAAATACCAATTGCAATGGATTGTGGGATAGAGTTTTGGGTGGGGGTCAATTTTCACCACAGTAAAATGCCATTGACAATGACGACACACACCAAAACTCCATCCCACAATTCTTTGTAATTGCTTTTTGGAAACAGGTCTATACAAGAATTGCCTTTATTTTGCCAAGCTATGCCTTTCTAATTTTTCTGATCATCTTTTAGTAAATTTTCAACACTTGAAAGTCTGAAAAGCAAAGCATTTTAATTTTTATGGGGTTTTTAAGCTAGGAAAATGGAGCAGTGAAAGTATGACATACCTAGAGCTGTAAGACCTTCGGATATTGAGGATAGTATGTGAAGGAAGACCTGGGCCTCTAGTGTAGCTATAAAATTCATGTGATCTTGAGCCAGACACTCTACCAGGCTGTAATAAGATTGACTTAACTTTGGAAAATCCTGCAGGAAAGAGAAACATAAAATTAAGGCCAAATGATACATTCTTTAAACATAGTAGGGCTGTCAATTTCAGATTAACGAGTAAAAAGTTTAAATTGCATACATGGCTGGAAAAAACCAGTACTTTGGGAATGTCATTGCAGGGAAATTTTGGTATTTGGAGGGAAATTTAACTACTTTTGCATGTAAACATATGAAGTCTTTGATCTGCTTGCAGGGAAATTTACATTTTTTCCAGCCCTGATTGCAAATTTTCCAATCAATGGACTATGGAATCACATTTGTTTCCATACAGGAATTCTCCTAAAACTGCACAATCGCAGCATGTAACAATTAGCAGCCTAACGCAAATACTAGGCCCCAAATTACTAAAATTCATTTACAGTTATAAAGACACAGTTTGGGACAATCACACCAAACTGTTTCAAGTTGGGCAGGCTACAGCCTTTTTCTGCTTGTGGCACACTGACTTGTTTTCTTAGCTCCATTGCTTATTAAAGCTGGGCAACAAGCACAATGGCAGTAGGTTCCATTTTGAAAGGTTTTCAGTATGACCTGGCCAGGAATTTAACTCCAGACCTCCCAACTTTTGAGCCAGATGTGCAAACCACTTAACCGTATAGTCCAGGGACTACATTTAAACACTTTCAAGTCACAGCATTCTTCGTTCACCACTTTGAACCACAAAGTTAAAGTGGCCTATGTAACTATTGAAAAGAAGATATTTTCTTTTAAAGATATCACAAGGTACTCACCAAAAGGTCTTTAAGAGGAACTGATAACAATAACTTGATGAACATCTGTAAGGCTTCATCCAAGGCATTATCTCCATAGAGACGGAAGACACCAAAGTTTACATAGCTACCGGAGAGGGCAGCCTTCAACATTGCAAAGCAAACTGAGATACCTTTCAATGTACACAGTAGTCAAGGACCAAACAATACTTTTACAAACACATTTGTGACCCAGCTGTTTACCACTAGGTTCCAGAAGGCAAATGTCTGTATTTACATATGTGATTATTCCTTCTTTTTATATATTAAAATAAAAACAGCCAGAGTCATGCTTCCATACAGAAAAGGAGAAGCCACATATAGACTGCCCACCATTTTGAGTCCTTCCAGGTATAACTAGCAAACATGCAAGTTGTTGCATGTTGTAATGAGAAAAAATGAATGTTCATGCAACAATGCATTTGCCTTGTTTATAATACTGAAACTTTCAAGGTAGGATTAAAGGATTAAGCCCTTCATTTAAATGGTTCAATCCTTTTTTGTCTTGTATGATAACAAACAACGAGTCTTAACTGCATAATGAAGTGTTATTGTCTTATAGACTGATAAATAATACTGACACATATTATACATGCCAATTGTAATGTAGTAAAAATGCCAATTGTAATATAGTAATAGGCTTGCACAATATGGCTACATGATTACAATGCCTGCTAGGATCAACAAATGGTGAAGCGCACTGTACTTAAAGCAGGTTATGCTGTTTGATGAAAAAAAATAACCTTCATCGTTAATCTTCAATCTTGCTCTTCCATTTGATAACAACCCGGTAGAAATCATTCACGACAGGATTGTTTCCGGGGAAATTTCACTAATTAGAGCGTTAATTACGATATAAAGAAACTGCATCAACTTTTTTCGGCTAAACTCTTATGCAAAGACAAACGAGCGCTTATCTCAATTTGACCAATCACAATGCAAGAAATGAATAATGTCAAATTATGCCTATCCATATCGTTTACCCTTTGACACAACGATGTAGGTATTGCCAATGTATCACACGTTGTGTACATGCAGTACGGGACTTCTATCACAACCGTTCTCAATACAGAATAGACTCACAGTTAGTTTCACTTCTGTAGCCCGTAGTTTCTTTTTGAATGCCTTTTAACCCTAGCATCAAACCAAAGGGAAAGTGAACATTATCTTGAAACTTGGGACGGATTAATATCGCACAACCAGCGACAAAATTAAAAACTTGACGATGGAGCCGAAACGAGTGAATAGGGATTTGTCGTCGAATCTGGGTTCGCAAATGAAACGCCGTTCGAATAACGTACGTATCAATTGAACAAAATTTTACAGTCTGTTTTGTTTACGCTTTGCTTGACCTCTTCTCAGAATGACCTTCTGAATATGCATCAAATTCATTAAGCGGAGCTAGAGCTAGATAATAAGGTAGAACAGCCCTTCAAAACCGTTGAAATCTTTTTGAAAATTTTTCGAATTTTTGCTCATTTTCGGAAAAAGGACTAAGGTACGTTAGTTTTTAAAGCTTTCTACATTTGTATGGAGTACAGCCCATACATTTGATGAACACTGGAAACATAAAAGTAAAAGCACAACCTGCTTTAATAATTAAGCCTGATTTTTACATGTGATGGTACAGTCTAATTTGTAAGGAAATTTTCTGGTTGTCCATGTGACAAGCTTGATGCCAAACTGAGGTCGTCCAAAATAGATATTTTTCGTCTTCCAAATGAAAGTGAAAATGAAAGACAAACAAATGTAGTTCATGTCTCTACCATAGAAAACAAACAGTTTTTTATTGTTATTATTGATTTCTATACCTACAGTTCGATGATGGATGAAGACCACACCACTGTCACCATACCATTTGTTGAGAGCATTATTTTCTAACAACAAAAATCTATTTGTTCATCAGACAATCTCAAACACAGAATATGGTAGTACGATGCAAATTTTACCCTTCACTGACAACGGACCAAGGGTTTAATTTTAGCCTTTTGGTCATGAGAGGTTGAACAAATTCAGTAAGATTTAAGGGATTTCTATATGTACATTTTAAGTCTTTCATCAGTACAGCTCCCTCCCTTTTCACAGCCAGTATTCTTTACTGTAACAGCAACCTTTTCAGCCAAGAGACTGAAAACCAGCGTTTACCCTAACATGCTATAATGCGATTTTGAAGCAATGGCTTGTCAATTTGATGCACAGATGTCTGTGGGAAGCAATGAAAAAGGTGGGTTTAATTTCCACATATGTGTGTGCAGTTCCACAAAAACCTAAATTTCCAATGAGTCACATTTTCTCACACACTGAGTGTATTGACCCAATGTATAATTTCTTGGAGGAAACAGTGTTTAACACTACGTATCAATTTTACATATTAAGTACGCACATGGCCGTGAATGACAACTGCTTTTCAGAATATGAAATATTATGTAGGTGGCTGTGAAACAGCTAAGCATCTGCAGACCAATCCTACCAAAAATTATAATTTATTTATAGATGAATCCGAACAGTAAAGTGTTAGTTAGATGGAGTTTTATGGGCCAGTTTCCAACCAACTGGCTTAAGTTGAGCCGGTCACGGCCTTTTTTCCAGATGTGGCTCACTGGCTTGTTTTCCCTACTCCACTGCGTATGCTGAGCCAGATGTGGCTCACTGGCTTGTTTTCCCTACTCCACTGCGTATGCTGAGCACCAAGCACAGAGGCAGCAGGTTTCAGTTTTAAGTCTTTGGTATGACACTGCCAGGACTTGAACTCCCAACCTCCAGACTGCAAGTCTGATGCTCTAACCACCTGACCATGCAGTCAGTCGGTCGAACGAACAGTGAAGTGATGGTCTGATTAAGTCTGCCATAAATGGGGTATGTCAGCTTTAATTTTTTTTATTCTTTGCTAAAATGCATCATGGATGATCAATCGTACACTAAAATTCCCCTTGATTCCCTCAGTTTCACTGAATATGAGGGTTTAGCATTGCATGTAGACCACAAAATAAAAGTGATTTAAGGCTGAGGGACCCCCATTGATGGCTGCCTTTATAAGCTGCTCGGATTCTTCTATAAATTAGCTATGTAACTTCAGTTTTCTCCATATTCCATTTCAAAGGATATTTCATGGCATATATCTGGTCTTTTGGAATGTCACCCATTGCGAGAACTCTGGAACCTGAAAATAGGGAAAAAAGCCATACAAACATTACATGTACTACATACACAATTTACCTAAATTTCCTACCTTAGGTAAACTGTAAACAGGACTTAAAATGACCTTTGCACTCTGGTTCTACGCCTCAACATATCTCATTTAATCTGGATGTGCCCACAACATATGAATGAAGCTAGTGACATTTAAAGTCACTGGGCTATGCTGTTGTAGGGTGCAGGATTTCGGTTTGAGAGGGATCACAAAGATTTTCTTGTAGTAGAGTGGAATTGACAATTCTTGCAACTTCAATGTGCCTTCTCCAAAAAGAAATGCAAAGTAAGTGCAAATACAAATTGTCAGGTATTTCTGTGACACATGTCAGTATTAAACTACCATTTGTAATGTGCAGTGACTTGACTGTGACTGATCATGAAAGAGGTTGGTAGAGAGGGGGAGGGAGAGAGAGGAGAGATGGCCAGAGGTGAGATGATGGATGAATAACTTACCATAACTAACAATCATCTTGCTGGTTTCTCTGAAGAGTAAAATACCGTTAGGAGAAGACACATCAAACTGTAGCCTCTGAGATCTATTCTGTACAAGTTCTGCCATTAGTTTGAGTACTGGTGTAGTTACTGCTGGGTCATGGTACCATAGTTCTACTGCTCGCAATAAAATAGGACAGTATGATGGATAGCTGAGAAAAATGTTAAGGACATGCAAATGCAACTTTAATTAAGAGATGCATTACAGTACCATGTTAGAGATTTCAGTTTGTCTTCTTCACCAATCCATAGATAAATATTTTGATGGGGCTGTACAGCTCAGTCTCTAAGCATCTAATTGCTTCAGAGAGGCCGGCCCAGGTCTTTTGACCAGTTGTGGCTCACTGGTTTGTTTCACCTATTCCAATGCTTATACTGAGCACCAAGCACAATGGCAGTAGATTCCATTTTTATAAACTCTTTGGTATGACCAGGCAAGGAGTTGAACTCCAGACTTACTGACTGCAAGTCAGATGCTCTAACCACTTGACCATATGGTCAAGGTGGCTGTCCATCTATACACTTTCAACATACACTCATTATTTATCTCCATTTTCATGATAAATGTGCATTTTATTTCTCCATAATTATCCAAATTATGTAAGCACAATTTTAGGGTATTACTATAAGTTAAAACCACATGTTTCACTTACAAAGAGTCTTCCCTTTGTGCTTGTGTTAGGTAACCTTCATTATGAGTTACGCTTGTAACTCCTTTCCAACAATTGAAAAGCTGTTTTTCGAGGTTGTTGCTGCTGTGGGATTTTTGAAACTATCGATATCTTGCAGAAACATCCTCCAATTGTAGTAACAGAGGATGATAGAAATATAAGTAGCAATGAAATGGATTAATCAGAACAATATTATTTCAAAAGGATACATCCAATCAAACAGCATCATATAGCTGACTTTTGTATTGAAAGCAAATGTGATTCCTCTTAGGTCTCTGGCTAAACCAATTAATGTCCTCTGTAAAGCAAAAGAAGGGATAAGAGTTGTTAGTTAGATGGACTTTAACAGCCCAGTTTTTAAAAAATCGCTTTAAGTCAAGCCAGTCACAGCCTTTTTTCCAGTTGTGGCTTGCTGGCTTGTTTTCCCTACTCCACTGCTTATGCTGAGCATCAAGCACAATAACAGTAAATGACAGTAGGTTCCATTTTTAAAGTCTTCAGGATGACCCAGCCAGGACACCAACTCCCAACCTCCTGACACTGCAAGTGGGATGCTCTAACCACTTGACCATGCAGTCAGTTAGATTAAATATCAAATTGTTAGGTTTGTCTGAAAATCCTGACCAAACTGTATGCAATTGACTTTTCCTAATCCCTGTTGACTGGGGTTGTAGAATATGCCTACAGTATTCCCGCCTGTCATAACAAGTGATGAAAGGGAAAAATTTGCACCATATTTGAAACAAAAAACTGAACTTGAACTGCATCTGATCGTTACTTTTTCAACTTGCTGACACTTTATAACACAATCGTCTTGATGAGTCCTTAAATTGCATCTAACTTCTTTAATATATACATTGACACAGGCACTGATAAAATAATCATTAATACAAAAGACAATCTAATTATAATTTTTAAGATACTGCAAAAAAAAAGGACAAAATGGGTATGAGGACATGTGCAATGCAAGAAGTTAATCAACATTCCATACGAAGTATTTACTTTTCAGTCCACTATAGACTTCAACAAACCTCAGCAAACAGTTTTATGCATATTTTGTCTTATCCGAAACGCATATGTTGTTGATGTGCCTACATGATTATCATTTCATTGCAAAGAAAACTTTTGTGACTTTCAAGATTGCACATACTTGACTTCAAGTCCTACACATCAGATAACAGAATACAAAACCAACTTTGTCTGACACGACCCTAGTAAGTGTGAGTGTGCTGTAGATACATCTTGGACAAAACTCCTTGGAATACTCATCCCCCTGCAGCAATGTTGAGTTGAAGCAAGGTTAAATAACAGTTGCCCGTTTTCTTTAAAACTCAACATTTGATATGGGGTGGAGGGACGGGGTGAGGGGAGGTGACGCTTAAACTAATTCTGGAGCGGGAGATTACTTTTCGCATGATGAAAACATCAGGGTGGATAAAACAGTGAAAGGTGTTTCGAAAGTTTTGTCCAAGACTGTAGCTCTGGATGGCCACCAATTAATTTTCAATCCATCATACAGGCAGCTTACGTCTTGAAGGAAGAGAAAATGAGGAACAGCGATTAAACCCACAAGGAATTATAGTCATCCTTAAAAATAACCTTTACCTTTGTCTCTGCTTCATTCCAGGGACCTCCTTTATCTGCATTTGCAAGTTGAGTTCCCACAAACTCAAAAGCAGTGGTCAGGGGAACCATGAAAGTGTCAAACCGTTCCTCATCCTCACCAAGGTCGACCATGAGGAGTCGACCAAGAGCTGTGTAAAATGTTGTTCTACATCTCATATCATACACTGAGAGGGTACCGTTAACACCAAGGAAAGGAAAATGAGAACTCTGAAGGGAAATAGGACAAAAAACAAAATTTTTGAAGAGATTCTTTCTTCACCCCCTTTGATAGAATGGCAAATACCCACTTTATCATGCAATTACGGTATTTTTCAGTCCACTCACCAGCAGGCCTTGGTGTGAGTGCAATAACACAACAACCACTCACCTCAAATAACTGTAAGAAGTGTGATTTTTTGCACACCTAAATAAAGAGTTGGAATTATATGTTTTCTTCAAAAGTTTAATAAAACAGCACACCCACCACACTCCTTAAGTTCCTAAGGAGTGTGACTTATAGCGGCACTAAATTCATCTCATGAGATGTGTGAGGTACGAATATTTTGAAATTGTTGATCCCAGACATAAAAACAGTATTACAATATTCCACATAAGAAAACTAATGAAGAGAAGCAAAATGGTTCTCTTTTCTGTTTTTCCAGTTAATTCATGCAGTAGAAATTACACCCCCATCCTTGGCCAAAACATTTTGTATGCTTAAGACTTCATTTCCTAAAATCAGGAACTTTCCAATCTCTTAAAATCTCAGCCTCTGGGTGGAATGACAAGATTTTACCTGATGCTTACATCTACAGCTTATAGTCACTTCCATGTATCAATACAATTAAAAGACCTGATTGGTGTTGGAGTGGCGATAAATTGAACGTGCAAACATCACATAAAATCCTTACAAGATTAGGATTCGACACTGTTTAGTGGTAGACAATTTATTTAAGGTTTCTTTCAAGTAATGCTTAAGGACAAATGAAAACCAGATTTGAAACACTCACAGTATGATTGGCTAAAACAAACTGGACTGCTTCGAGTTTGACCAGTTTTCTGACACTGCTGTAACCAACGGACAGATCGCTGAGGAGTTGCAAGGTTTTTGAAATGATGGGTTCACTCTGACCCCAGTACTTAAGATTTGTAATTCTGAGGAGAAAGCAATATTTTGAACAAATACTGAGACGACTTGTCCAATTTATATCTGCATAATTTCTTTAAGTCATAACTTTGATCACATGATGGAAAATAATATATTGAATGAATCTCTGGAGAATTTTGCACAAGACTTCAAACATCCTGAAATCAGGGAATTCCCTGAACTCTTACATCTTTGCCTAAAGAGCCACAGTGTCTTTAAAGGGCAAGAGCAGTGCACCAAACTTATTTTGAAGCTACACCTAAAAATCTCACAATTTTCTTCTTACAACTATTCAAAGCATCTTTCATAATATTTTAGAACTTCAGTAATGCATATTCAAGTTAAGCCAGGCAGTTACCACTGATAAATTTCACATTTGAACAAAAAAAAAAAGAAAATGTCACATTATTCCCATGAGCCAATCATAAAACAGGACAGTGTACTACACTACTTAAAGTTAGGATGACTTAATTTACCCTTAAAACTGAATACAAACAATCCATACACTTAGTGCCATATATCTATCCCTTACATGCTTTAAATCAGCTTCCAATAATACAACAAATCATGATCCATCTCACTAACAAGATGCCTTACTTTGAACAATACTTCATACACATCTATGATACTGCAAAAGTTTGTTGACCTTTCCTTACTACTTCTGGTATTTTTTTTTTTTTTCGTAAATGAATATTCATAAACACTGGAATACCAGGCATTTCTATTCAATGGCACAGGTGTTTATTCCTTTGAAAGGAAGGAAAAGGTATTTCACAATAGCAATACAAGCAGGTGGGGAACATCCAGGAGGTAAGCCTGACAAAAGACTTGACTAAATGTAATGATTATAAATAGAAGTGGGACAGAAGGGAAACAAAAGAAAGACTAAGACAACAGGAAGTAATGACAGGTGTTTGACTCAGAAGAGAAACAAAACAAAAACAGGGAGAACAGGTGATATAATGTCAGGTGTTTGTAACATGAAATAGAAAACAGGATGGTAGACATCTACTGAAGATGAACATCTAATGTTCAAATTGGTGCAAGGAGATCTATGCATATCCATGGCAATCTATGTAAGTGATCATCCAGTTTACCCAAAGGGTTGGCAATAATGAAGAAATAACTTCATGCATATTTATGGATCTGCAAAACCCAGTTGCACAGTTATGTGTGACACATGTTTTATGGCTACCAAAAAAAAAAACAACAACATAGTCCTTTTTCTGTTTTTCAAGTATGTTTATGCAATAAAACTACATTTATGTAAACTGATTCCAAATAATCTGAAACCTGTCTCCACTCTTGGCTATTCCAACCATGGTGACCATGGGGAAAACCTTTGGCTCAAGGCTTCCAATTTCCAGTAATCATGATTTTTCCTGACCTCTTACATTTTTGTTGTTGCAGTTATACATCCTACTTTTAGCTCATATTCTCAATCAGTCCTTATGCTATTCTCAAACTACTTTAAATGGGAAACATAAACTTCTGGATTCTCCTCGAAAAGAAAATATTCAAAATAAAATTTAAAAGAAACTTACATTTTTCCTATAAAAACACTAAGAACCATTGATTCATCTTGTAAGCCAAGTACTTGAGATAATGTTCTGTACAGCTGTGTAGGGGAAAAAAAATAAGTTACAAGGCAAATTTCCATCTTACACTAACATACTTAGATTGTTAAAATAGTCCTGTGACAGGCTAATAATTGAAGTTAGGCCTATAAGTACAAAACTAACACACCTCATAGCTGATGTAAGTTTCCAATATTGGGGATATTTAGTTTGACTGTGTTTAATGCAATATTTTTTAAGTAAGAGCAACACAAATAGTCCCATTTTCTCGAAGTAAACCTTAAAGGAGCTAAGGCACTACCTTAGAATGTGTAGGAATCTCCATATTTACAATAAGTAACTGTACCGACCTTTTGCCATGCTTTGAACAATACTTTCACTTGGATTGGTCAATGATGATGTAAACAGATCAATAGTGTAGACCAACTGGTGTAACAGCACACACAAAGACACATGTGGATGTAGCCTTGAACAATATAAATTTATTTCTAACTACTACAGTTTGGTCACAAAAGTGCAATAGACAGATATTTTAATTAAAAAACATGAGCAAGGGCAATAGGTTAACTTTCTTGGGATATGTTTTCCTGTTTCTAGGATCTGGTTTAATTTATTGCTGTTTTAGGTCCCCAACTTCTAACTGTCTAGTTTAATCTGATGGTGCCAACTCCCTCTTTTTTCCACTTGTTGGATTGTTATCCCTACTCCATTGATTCAAGGATTTGCCCTTCACCCCAAACAGTTCCAATTCTCCTAACCTTCTTACCTAAGCCCCTCCCACAATTGTCTAAAATTCATCCTCATCTATACATAATCTCAGTTTATTGCTTCAGGGTGTGTATTCAACGCTCCAGTGTGTAATCTAAACACTCTCAGCACAGTACACGCTGTGTTACAATATATGAGCTGTTGAACTCTGCATTTTTTGAACTTGCCATCAATCAAAGAGCTGTGCCAATTAAGAATTTCTGTGGACTACTACAAAAATTGTAGTTTGAGGAATTAAGAGGATAAGCCCTTTTAATGGAGAATTATTCACAACAACAGTACTCAAGATTTTTTTAAAAGACTTTGGTATATAACCCCCACACCGTTTTAGGGAAGAAAATAAACCCTGCAAACTGATAAACTGTTTCAATATTTCATCAAATGGCATTAACAGAAAATAGCTTCATCAAAGAGGAGGATGGATGGAGTTTTACAAATGACAGCCCCAGAGTACATGCACTACTGAATTGGGCTCATCAGTTAGTTAGGTGGATGGAGTTTTACGGCCCAGTGTCCAACCAGTTGGTTCAACTCGAGCCAGCCATGGCCTTTTTTCCAATTGTGGCTCACTGACTTGTTTTCCCTACTCCATTGCTTATGCTAAGCACGAAGCAAAATGACAGTAGGTTCCATTTTTTAAGTCTTTAGTATGACCCAGACAGGACTCGAACTCCCAACCTCCCGACTGCAAGTCTGATGCTCTAACCACTGGGCCATACAGTCCGTCAGTTGGGCTCATAAGGAGGGAAGTACCCTTTAGCTCCATAGCTTACAAACATCCACAGAGAAGGCTCACTGTCTTTCTGGCAAACTACCCAGAATTTCAATGCATCGCTTTAAATATACTCTGAGGGCAGTGCCAAAAATATACGGTCTTTCTTTGGCTGCACTGAATCTAAACTGTGTGTTCAGATAACCAATTCAACCAGACTGACTAAACCCTAGTAAACAGTAAACACAAGTTGTGGAATTCAGCATTATGTTCATATGAAAGGAAATCCTATGCTACATATGGTAATATTAATAGGTTTCATGTTACCTTTGAAGACTTCTGTACTTGATTGCCTAAGTATATCTTGGAAAATTGTTCAAAGAAACTAAGCATGGCCAAGTCTAACTTCTCTGAGCCTCCACCAGAAAGCTTTGCATCTGTGATATTCATAAGTTGTAATACCCTAAGAAAGACACAAAAGGATATTATTTTGGTGACAAAATCACTCATGTAAAGAAGGAAAGAAAATTTGTAGACACTGGCTTAATTTAGACCAGAACCCTCTTCAGCTGCAAGGATGCCCCTTAGTCACCTCTGTATACACTTATAATTGTTGTGCTGAGTTGTTCTGATCACTCACCAAAAGCATTAGAGCACGGTCACCCACAACAGCATCAAAGCACAGCACTACAGTTGTCAATGTTTCCAAAGGAGAGAGAAGGGAGGCGTTGTATCTGACGAGAATCTCGTATGAGTTCAAAAGGATTTAGTTGCACAAATTAAGTCCCTTATAGCTCACTAAGTTGGTTAATGAAATTGAGCATATTTTTCCAAAGCTGTAAAGTTTTCTTTATACACCAATGACAAATGGACAAACTTTGACAATCCCCATATTGTACAAACAAATAACTGAGTTATGAGCGATTACCTAACAGCTCAATTTGGTTTTCAAAAATTCAGTTTTCAAAAATTTGTGACCAGACTCTTTTTTTAACTTATGAATGACATCTTTACAAGTCAGGACAATTCAAAATTTTCACTTTTTCCAGAACTATTGGATGTGAAACTTGACTAATCATGCTACTTATAGGCAATGTTATGTGGTAATGACCCTTAAACACTCTCATTAAGTTATCAATATTAACTCAATGAGCACCTTTAAGAATGGGAAATGGTCATGAACCCATCAAGTAAGTTATCTAAAATTTCTTTTTGAGATTGGAGGAAGTTTGGACAAAGTTATCAAAGCTACAAATCAAAAAGTTTAGTGCTGCATTCCATAATTAAAATCAAACACCTCCAAATGATTTGCCACCATTCCTTCATTGAATTCTATCGCATTGGTTTGGGGTTTCTGCACTTTTGGGGAAGCAATTTACATGACTTTTCCATGACCAATGATGAATTTCCAGGATATTGGTCTTGGCAATTTTCATAAAATTGCATAAAATCTAAGGTAACAACATTACTTAATTTTGAAAGTATGAGAGAAAATACATTTCATTATTACAAGTGATGGTGAAACAATGTCCCTTTGAGAAAGTTTATTAGACTTTTCCAAGACTTCACACAATTTTCCTGAATTTCAAACTTTCTGGGATTTAAATAATTTTCTCAACTTTCATGCCTTTTCCAGGCTTTCTATTGACCCTTTTCCAAATAGCAATCACAAAGGATTGTGGGATAGGTTTTAGGTATGCATAAATTTTGTCAATGACACTTTACTGTAGCAAAAACTAATGCACACCAACATTCTGTCCCATAATCCTTTGCAAAAGCTATTTGGAAAAGTGTCTATGACTGAGGAACCTTGTAGATTTAACCCAGCTACATGAAGGGTGGGAGTGAATTGGTGTGAAGAAAGAGGGGGAAAGGGGAAAGCATGTAGGGGTAGGGAAGTGATTAAACATATGTCTGTACAGAAAAGGGGAAATGAGGGTTTAACCCTTAGCCAGGTGGCTCATTCTTGACAGATGAAAATTCAAATTTTTGATTGACAAATATATAACTACCATGAAATATACATATCAAGATACTGTGTTAGATGAGTCCTCACCTGCAGACAAGCTGCCCATCCAGTCCATCATGCTCTTCTACACTGGTGAATGAAACCCTTCCTCCAATCACAGCACCAATAATGTACACCAGCCACGTGAGTCGGCCTATCGGCAGAGAACAAGCAAAACATTAATGCATTTTAAGTACCAATATGGTGGTTTTCCATGGCTGCAGGAACCCTTTCTAATATCAGTCATTGCTGATAATGGAAACAACTGCAAGCTACTGATCTAGTCAGTGGACGAACTAGAGATTTTGGTCGAAGGGGGCAAGTATGGCCTGCAAGGTCTGATTAAAAGCAGGCTGTTAAAAACATTAAAATGTCAGTGGCAGGCAATTTTGATCCATCAAGGGGAATGTACAAGTGTAATGGATTTAGTGTTATACAAGCACTGAAGTTAGAAGATTGTGCTCCATTATATCATTCCAGGTATTTGTTGAGTTTACAAGACATGTGAGATAAACATGTGATAGGACGCCCTCACCTTCCTGTATTGCTACGTCCACTCCTGTCGCATTAGCCTGGGCAAGTTTTTGGTATTCTTGGGCTGCTGTATCAAACAGCTGTATTAACAATGCACACGTCTTTTCATATTCACATCGTCCAATTGTAGAGAGCTGTCAAAAATCCAAAATGAGGGTTAGTTCATTAGTTAGATGGAACCCTGTGTTTGGTCATACCAAAGACTCTAAAAATGGAACCTACTGCCATTGCAGAGCTGCCAACCAGTCACCCCAGAAAAAAGTATTTTTCAGTTACAAAAAGCATATTTTTGGAAAAAAAAAAAGGATTTTCAGCACGACAAGACGAAGCCGCATTTTTTCCCCAATGACCTGCTTTAGCAGTTCCATAATTGTTTATGACAATATTGTTTCAGTATGAAATGGGTTGGTCACCTAGGAATGGATATACATAATTGCATACATTTATGTAAATGGAAAAACTAAATTACTCAGCTTATTCAGCTTAGGCCTAAGAACTTGCTGCTTTTTGGCACTCTTCCAGAATCTTGTCTAGCAACTTTGTAACATGACAACTTTCTTGCTTGATTTTGTACTTTTTTAGGTCAGGAAGTCCGACAGAGTTTAATCCTGTGCTTAGACTTGATTTGTAAGCAGTAGCTGGGCCTAGGATAGAATTTTTAGGTCTCAGCCTATGCACTACCATAGTGTATACCCAGCTGCTAATTACAGCAGCCTACACTTAAGTACAATAACATTAGGCCTTACTTAGGTATAGGTCTAGCCTATGTGAGGTTTGCTCATTCCTTAGTCTAATTTTTTCATGCTCATGTTTGCCTTGAATAAATCACGATCCCAGGCTGCATGATTCTACTGCATGAAAAGCAACATCGTGCCAAGCTATGCTCAAACCAAATCAGCAAATGCCTCTCAGCCGCGAGTTTGTTCCCGAGAATAGGCTAGGCTCCGTCAGTCAGCAACCTCCATACATAGGCTAGCCTAGCATTGTTAGTAAAGCACCGTAGCGAATGCAAACAACTCTGACGGAAAACGCAACATACATGAAAATTGCTGAAGATGGATGGTAAGCAACTCATCATCCTTGTTTTAATGCACTGATACATATCACTTTGTTGTTTATTCTGGTCTTAATGATTGTTCCCTCCCGTTTGCTTTGCTCACAGTTTTCGACGCCATTAACAGTTAACGTTACTCTTTCATCGTATATACACATTGCATTTAGCGATAGATCGAATTGGAAGTTAGCAAGCATGATTACCGGTGCATTCAGAGTGTGAGAAGTACAGTACAGTAGCAAAGTACCGTAGTCAAGCTTACGGTTTGCATCATGCAATGGTGTGCGTGCGCCCGCGCAGCAAGCTGTAGATATCACTTGCAAAAGGGGATAGCACATTAATGCACATGATCGTTATCACAGACGGCCAGATTCGCACACTCATTCCCAGAACTTTCAAAAAACGGATTTTTGCAGAGCAAAACGTATAAACGTATTTTACCCCGAAAAAACGTATTAATACGTTAAAAACGTAATAGTTGGCAGCTCTGCCATTGTGCGTGATGCTCCACATAAGCAATGGAGTACGGAAAACAAGCCAGTGAGCCACTGCTGGAAAAAAAAAGGTTGTGAACCAATTGGGTTTTATAGCCCAGTTTCCAACCGACTGGTTCAAGTCAAGCTGGCTACGGCCTTTTTCCAGATGCAGCTCAATGGCTTGTATTCCCTGCTCCATTGTTTATGCTGAGCACCAAGCACAATGGCAGAAGGTTTCATTTTTAAAGTCTTCGGGATGACCCGGCAAGGAATCAAACTCCCAACCACCTGATTGCAAGCCGGTTGCTCTAACCACTTGGCCATGAGGGAATGACATGCACAAAAACATTATTTCCCATTATAACATATTGACAAAACACAGCACTACAAAGCTATGATACTAAATGCCTAAACAATTAAACAAGATCCATGATCCAACTCAAACTGGCAGGGTTTGAACAAATCTTTGCCACAAAATTTAAGGACTTTTCAAGGACTTTCAAGAACTGGAATTCAAAATTCAAATACTAAATTTAACCAAACACTTACAAAAAGGAAGCCCATATTACTATACAAACCTTTACACAGTTTTCCCCATAGCCCACTTGATGCCTTGGACCCCATATTCCTGAACACCCTCAGGTACCGCTAATCAAATATTATAACGACAAACCATCTATGAAATGATATAGACCGTGATGCATGACATTCAAGCATTTCTAAGGACTTGGCTAAATTTGTAGCACTTTCAAGGCCTTGAAAAGTGTTTTATCAGATTTAGGTACTTCCTAGCTTTTTGAGTACCCATGCAAACCCTGCAAATGGACTAATGACAAATGTCCAAGCAGAGAAGACAAATTATTCTTTTATGATCAGTTTCAAGAGCACCGTTTTTGACAAGTAAGATGAGAATTAGCATTGACAGAAGTTCTCTGCCCCAACATGATTAGATCAAAATTTCAATCCACTTAAAACTTGGGTGAAGGGTTCACCTTACACTACTTCAAATTTGGAAACAAACTGAACAAAAACTTAAGAAAATACCATCTTCTATGATGTTTTTTTTTTTTTTTTTTTTGAGAAATGATTACCCTGGTCAATCACCTTAAAACAGAAAATTCAAACAATGACCATTGGATCATGTCAGCAAAAACTTAAGGCATGTAAGCAAAACATTTGAAATATTACCTCAAAGGAGAAGATAGACAACAAAAAATTGTGTCAATTGCTTATGATATAGGGACCTGAACATTGCAAGGGGGAAGGTCAACTCTGCCATTTAAGCTAGCCACACACTACATGACTTTGCACGTTGCAACTCAGCTAAAGGGTCGTGATCTAGTTTTGAATCGTCATCATGATTTTTAGTGGTACAACAGGGCCACGCACACTATGAGACTGGCTATCGCACATTGTCAGTCAAACAATTGGGGAATGCACACCCATGATTGCCACAAGCACACTACTGCTATACATATTACAGTACAACAGCACAGAACAGCATACAGTTTGCAACTATACCTTCAGTGTGCAGCTAGCATACTAGGCCTATGTAAGTTTACAGCTCACTAGTAATGTCAGCTGCCTCGGCAATCTCTCCAACTGTTTTTTCCAAGCATTCCTATAGGAATAGCTCTTGTTTCCACAATTTTTAAGTACAGGTCATTGCTCCCACATTTCTACAAGTTTGTCTCATCTCTCCTCCCCGTACTCGGTCCACATATCCATCTTTTCAACTGAATATTTACACAAAGTTATGTCAAAAGTTGTCACCGGAATAAGCATCAGACAACTTTCAACGTATTTATATCACGTGCATATAGATCAGTGATTTTGGTTGGTCAGATGTTTCAGTCACTTGTGACTGTAGCCCTACAGAGTTGGGAAGAACCAACCTTCCCAACCCTAACCAACATGTGCCTTCTTCCGGAATGAAGGCAATGTGACCCAAAAAACTGGTCCTAAAACTGCCAATCACCGTTGTAAACTCACACACACTACACGACTATTGGAGATCCGATGATCGAGTTGAGTTGCAACGCGGAAAGTTGTTTAGTGCGGGGCTAGCTTTAAAGAACTGACAAGTGCAAGAGGAAAAGGCAACTGTATGATTTAGGTAACTGACCAGTACAAGGGTGGAGTGCAACTGTGTCCAACTTAGGGAACTGTCCAGCACAAAGGGGAGGGGCGACTGTTCATGATTAAATGAACATCAGTGAAAAGGGGGAAGGGCAACTGCTTATGATTTAGGGATCTGACCAGTACAAGGGGGGAAGGGCAAATGTTCATGATTAAGGGGACTGATAAGTGCTGGGGGGGCAACTGATTATGATATGGGGATCAGTTCAGTACAAGAGGGAAGGGCCAACTGCCTTTGATTCACAAATCTGACCAGTTGAAGAGGGAAGGGGCAACTTTTTATGACTGAGGCATCTGACGACTGCAAGTGAGAAGGGAAAACTGTTTATGGTTTAGGAATCTGACAAGTGCAAGAGGGAAGGGGAAACTGTTTATGATTTAGGGATCCAATGGGTACAAGGATCAAGGGACAACTGTTTATAATTTAGGTATCCGATTGGTGAAACAAGGAAAGGGCACCATGCTTCAGAGGTTCAACCAGAGGAATTACATAACATTTGGAGATCGTCAGAATACACTTTGGGATTAAGAACCTAAAACTTCTTACCTGGTCCAGCTGTTGCAGGACCATTGCAGTATCATCTAAAGGATCCTCCTGGCCCTCACGGAGGACAGTCACAACCGAGTCCAATCTTGAGGTAATGTAAGCCTTTGTGACCTCAGGTGTGTACACTTCTAGCATGTGTGGTTCAGTTGCCTTGACATATGGTACTGATGCAACCATACGTTGCCATAGGGTAAGGAGGTAATGAATACTATTGGGAGCAAACTGCCATACTGGAGCCTAAACGAGAGGAAACAACAGCTTTTATCACCGAGTTGACATCACAAGAATGAATATTTCAAAACTTGCATTGAACACATGCAACACCTGTCATCAAATTCTGTCATATTAGCTCTTACATGCTTTTGTAGGGAAGTAATGCTTACTATTTAGTGCAAATGTATTTTTCAAGGTTTTTATTTGATACCAATTTCTAATGGAATGTTTTACGTACTAATCTATGTAAAAAACTAAGTATCTTAAGTTGTTTTGTTTTTGTACTTTACACTTTTTCTTTCAAGGGAGTGTTCTGCCTTTAATGTAAGGTCCCCAAGGGTTTTGTAGCTCACTTCCTTTTGCAACTCTGTCTATTCTATATTGTTACTATGTAACTGTTATATTATGTAATATTGTACATTGTAGTGAAAAAACAAATTAATGAAATGTTGCTAGCATTAGACAAAAACAGGCAAGTATGGTGCAAGTACTCAGTGAGTTGAAGCAGCATGGTCTGACTTCTTAGGCACATTCACCACTCACTTTGTGATAATTGGGCCTCACTTAATCCCCCAATATGTAACTTTCATTATGTTGTTAAACCCAGCAAAGTTGAAATAATTCATTGAACAGACAATTTCTAGAAATGAATAGCAACATTAACTGAGACTACATTAACAGTGAACCATACAAATATCCTCAAACCAAAACCCACATGTGCTGCTATATCATTAAAATATCCATACCAACAACTGTCTTAGCTCAAAAAATTGCCCTATTTCAATGTTCCATTTGAAAATATATTGGAAAAGTAAAGTTTTACCTGCAAACTAGACACTGTAAATTTAGCAATAAGTCTGATGACATCTGTGTAGTTGTCTACTTTAACCAACTCTCCCAGCTGGTAGTTAGACTTCAGCCTTGCTAACAGACGACAAAATTCATGGTAGTTATTTGGATCGGACAAACTCTGTAGGATAAAAGGAGAACAAAACATTACATCTTTTGACTGCTTTGATACGCTACACAAACTGGAAATATTAAACACAACCACCACGACTTAACTACCTTAATCAGAAATATGATGACGTAAACAAAAATTAGTAAACGGTCAGGTAATGACCTACCTTAAATATACAGTAGAGCAAGGATTTTTTTCTGAAATAAATCATTGGCAAAAGTTGGAACACCTCACAGTTAAAAAAAAATCCTGGTGATCATTTCACCACCTTTAAAGAAGTAAGCTATAAGAAACCTTTGTGTTTTTACCTGTGGACTTTCAAGAATAGATCTAACACCAGAAACTAACTCTGACAAGAATTTTGCTCTTTCTGCATTGTTGAACAAAGACCGCCGCACTGAAGCAATTTGAACCAAGCAAGTCAAGGCCTGTGATAAACAAAAGAGATATGGCAAGTCAAAGACATCGTTTGTTTCCATCACTTTTTGTAGAGTACAAGGGGGAACCTTTCATTGAAATCACCTTAAAGAAGTCTTGAAAGTGGGAAAAATTGTCATTGCCAACCCAAATTTATTATTATTTATGATACTTGAAAAGAGCATACAAATGGTTCTCTGACATTATCTCCCAAATGTACCCTATGGAATCTAGCGAAAATGGGTGATCACTTATCAGGGTGATTCCTGTTAACACCCTGATAAATTGTTTTGTTACAAGAGATTTAACAGTTCAGTTTCTACCAACTTGTTTTCCATACTCCACTGCATTTGCTGAAAACCAGCACAATGGCAGTAGGTTCCGTTTTTAAAGTCTTCTGGATCCAGCCAGCAGTCAAACTGCAGACCTCCAAACACTTTGACAATACATCACACTTGTTGGCATGAATTCAGACTGGAAAAGATATTTTTTCAATGTCAAGCGGTTACATTCTCCATAGTTCTTTCCCTTTTTAAGTGCAAAGAACACAGAATTCCCCTGCGATTGTCATAATTGTCTTAATACCCAAATTTCCCAGGAAGGCCTCCCAGCTTGTCATGATGTACTACTAATATTACTCTCATGATTATGAATTCAACTACAAGACTACTTATCTTAAGTCTACATTATAGAAATATGGTAATCAAAGATGGAAAGTGGAACACTATGTTGGAAACACTCACTTAAAGAGTAGCATACATGTACAACTTACCAATGAAGACAGTGAATGAGGCAATGCTTTGTAAAGACCAAAGAAGAGATGTATTGTACTAAAATCTAGGAATGCTGCAAAAAAATAGATAACAGAGAAATTGTATCAAATAAAAGAAAATTATCTAAAGTTACTGTAAGAGAAAAAAGTTTAGTCTCCATCAAACAGATCATGAGTTTTACATTTTTCGGGTGTGGTAGAAATCACACTACCTCAAGAATTAAGGAGTGGGGTATGTAGGCTGCTTTACCAAACTTTAAAAATTTGAATGAAATCTCATTCTCCATCTAGGTGTGCAAAAACTCACACTCCTTGCAGTGATTTGAGGTGAGTGACAGTGTGTGACCATACTTGCATTATTTTAAAGTCAAGGCCTGATCAAACATTTCTTTTTTTTTAATGCGTATGCCAGCCACACTATTTCAACAGTCTAATATGACTTCTAAATTTCAACATTTTTAACCTTGACAGCTTACAACCAAGACATCATGACCATCTCGCATTTTACATACACCAAACATTGTATGAGATTATGAGATACTAACATCTGAGGTGGTGAGACACGTACATAATGCTACAACCAGAGAGCCAAAAGGCTTAGTGATTCCTTGCCATTAAATGCCTTCTTTCTTTCAAATTGATGGTGTCTGATAGATTTTCCTTTACAATTTAGGCACAGAATGTCAAGGATTTATTTAACAAAGATCAAAACACACTTATATCATGTTGCTAACCTACAAATCCCAACAAACACTGACCCCCAGTTATCCCAGATGACCTTTGACATCAACCAAAAGGACTCTGTGATTCTCTCACAACCTCTGAATATCTGACATGACCTCTGTTCTGTATCAAAAGACAAGAAGGTTCTTATGGTACTAACAAGCCATTTGAGAGCTTTTGCAGTTTAATCTCTGGTGACCTCAAATGACCTTTGACCTTGGCCAAAAACAAAGGGTTCTTTCTCTCAACATGACAAATCTACATACCAAATATGAAGAGTATGGGTCACTCCTATCTGAAGATACCATGTTTACAAGCCATTTTCAGTGTTTTCAAAATTTTACTGCTGGTTACCTCGCATTTCAAATACACCAAACATTGTATGAGATTATGAGATCATATTATCTGAGGTGGTGAGACAGGTAGATAATGCTACAATAAATTGGGACAATGCACATTGTTTAACAAGAAATTTCCTACCTAACTTTCCTAATCCCTGTACAATGCAATGGCAACAACCAATCAAGAAACACCTTGTTAAACAGTGTGCATCAACCCAATAAATGGCCCAATCCTCCTACCACCTTGACAGTTGGTTAATTAGATTATTATGTTAATCGAGTTTTACAACTTAGTTTCTAACCACTCGGTTTAAGTCAGACAAGCAAAGGCCTTTTTTTCCAGTTGAGGCTCATGGATCTGTTTTCCCTACTACATTGCTTATGCTGAGTATCAATGGCAGTAGGTTCCAGTTTTAAAGTCTTTGGTATGACCCAGCCAGGAGTCAAACTCCTGACTGCAACCCAGCTGCTCTAACCACTTTATGCCTGATGTTACAAACTGCCATCAGTTTCCTATTTCTGAGTTGACAATATGGTTATAATGACTTGAAAAAATTTCCACCATAATAGTGAGAGACGTAAAAATTGATTTCAGAGACGTAAAATTGACGTAAAAATTGATTTACTATTTATTTTCAAGCCATCGAAAAACATTGACATTGCAAACTGAACAATCAACTTCCATGGTAAGTTTTCCAAAATAGTTCCAAAGAGTACAGTTATAAAAACAGAGTAATATTTTTTCAAGCAAACAGAGAAGATGACTGGCTCTAAAGTTAGCAAACCATACCTGAACGCCATCCAGTGGGAATCTGAACTGTGCAAAGGTCATCTGATGACTCATCAGTGATGGTGCCAATGAAATCGAATGTCAAACAATTTCTGGTTAACTGAAGGAGTTGATTCATGACTGCATGCTGATGAAACAAGTAAAAATGTACATAAAAATGTTATCTACAAGACACATTACAGCCGAGACAAATTACGAAGGTCCAAGATAATTAAGAGCAATGCTGGGCCTGAATATCAGTGTTAACTACTGTACTTATATACTAACCCCATGTCCTATATCAAATTATCAATGTAGTTAGATGTGTTCGATAGTAATAGATTGTCAGCTAGAAAAAAGGTAAAATTCAAACATAGTTTGGAATGCTCAAGTTCAAGTTTGGTTTTAAATACATATCAAATGCATTCATGTACTGCCTTTAATGGCCTCTTACAACTAACAGGGAATACAATGGGCGTATTAACAACCCCAATTCACAGAAAGTACCTATATCAACCCAGTTGCTACATCAATTTAATTCAATTAAATACTGAATCTGTCTAGCCTTTTACTACGGCATTACAATATATCATACAAACAACCTATGCTGTTTTGTTACATTAGGTTAAGTTAGCTAGTGTTTTATGCCTTTTTCGACTTACAACCTATTCTGGTTTAATCTAAAGGCCCCCACTGTCTTTTTTCCAGTTCTGGGGGCACTGAATTGTTATCACTACTCCATTATTCATGAAAATCATCACCCACAACAACACAGGTTCCATTTTAAAATCTTTGGTATGGCCCTGCCTGTGAATCAAACCCTAGAACTTCCAGGTGCAAGTTAGATGCTCCAAAAATTAGACCAGACACCCAGTGTGTGTTTTTTTATTTTTGGTGGAATAACAGTTGTGGTAATGTTCAATAGCCCATAACTGTGTACATATATTGTTCCTTTTATATAACTATGTGGGTCATTATTCAACAATAGTGAGAAATAAAATAACAATGGATATCAACATCTCAATAGTATTAAAAAAGTATTGGAACAATAGCAGTCAAGAAATGAAGGCAAATTTTAGAAACCACATTTGTACCTTGTAATCTCTTTTGTTCATTAACACAATATGGACAACTACCAAGACCAGCTTCCAAAAGGTATGGTGAAACTTTTTTAAATTCTTTTCATAATTTAAACTGTGTGCCTTCCTATTTTTTCAGTTTTGCAGAATGACACGAACAAAGGAGTGTTAGTGGCAGGATGACCTCAACGGGATAATATGCCACCTACACAAGGTATTGCCAGGTAGCATTCTGTGGCCAGTAGGATAGCCCATTTATGAAACAGGTGACAAAAGTAGTGGCAGAATTGATTGATTCATTCATCTGAACAACCTACAAGAATCTCACTACTAACATAAGATTTTATAATGTGGGCAGGGGGGGGGGGGACTTCTAACAAACTATGCAAAACATTCCAAATGGAGGCTGTTATTAAGCAAAAGGACTCCACATATCAAAGCAAGCAAATTTTACCTTTTGTTCATCGCTGTAATCAACTCCTTCTTCAGACGCCTACCAAAGGGGAAAAAATAAAACTGAAAATCAACATTTTAATCATAGATGCATGCCAAAATTTTTTTATGGAGAGAGCTTGTGTGATATAGAAGTATTGTATTCAGAAATATGCCCTTTTACACAAAAATTTTAGAATGGCACCAGATAATGTTAATTACAAATGCAATAAAACATTTCATGGCCGATAAAATCAATGTGCCCTTTCCATATATCAACCCTGGTACAATAAGCCCAAATTAAAAATCTGAAACTATAGCTTTTCTATGATCAGTTAGAAAAACCCATTCTGGTATGATAAATGATGGCATTTCCACAGAATGATGGGAAATAAGAAAGCAACTACAGTAGATACTAAGGCCATTATCCTGCTACTTAAACATTTTAAGAGCACCAATACTAAACAAAAGAGCATGAAGGAAAATGTGGCCTTGAAACTTGGTTACTTTGTATGGCACCCAAATTACCCAAATAAGGCCTTGGTTTGCATGAAATCCAATATGTGACTTATAGGGGCACATTTTGTTGCTATCCATAACTTTGAAAGGGTGTTGAAGGGTGTAACCACATGGAAACCTTTATTATTAGCAAAATTATTTAACTTGCTGATCCAACAGTTATGCAGGAAGTTGAAATTTTGATTTTTTTGTAGGCTGGCTTGTGATGGTTTTGTGCACATTATGATGATTAAGTTTGATCATTTGTCATTGATATGTGAAGAAACTTTACAAGTTTGGAAAAATTTGGAGAATTTTAGAAACCAATTCAACATGTTGCACATAAATCAATAAGGCACATCTTTTCATACAGAGATTTTTAACTCTGGACAGGATCTTACCTGCTTAAGAAGATTACATGCCATCGTAAATATTTCAAAAAGAACTGTATCACGGAAAGATGAGGCAATTTTTCTGTGTCTGGTGAGTGGTCTGATGTTATCGGGCTGATGAGAAATGAAAATGCAAAGTATTGCATATTTGTTTCAAGAATGTCTTGAGGAAAAGCGGACGACTGCTCTCCATATAAAAGCACCTTCATGGTTAACCAATTTAAGCATAAATAATGTACCACATCCCAATGACCAAACTGTCCATTGACTGCAACAATGTAACAACAGCAGACAAGCAGAACAATGCTTCTATGTGTTCACATTATACAATCCTGAAGAAAAGTCTCCTGGCCCCCTACCAGCAGTGTCATGGTCCACTGGGCGAGGAAGACCTCATCATAATGCGCAATGAATGAAGCAGAAATACCCGAAAAAAAAGGCCCCCAAAATCCAGGATTTTGTTGTATCTGGCAAAGTTAGCATAATGTCATCTAAACTTTGTACTACATAATGGCACACAATAAGTTTTACAAACCAGAAAGCCAAAAGGCTTAGTGATTCCTTGCCACTGAAATGTAAGGCCTTTTTTCACATTGACATTGCTTGGCAATGTTTTTCAATTAACAGGGCTCCATAATGTGCCCACAAAGTACACATGCAAGGCATCCAATCTTCCTACATTGAGATCCCCCTTGCCCGTTGTGAACCCAAATGACATTTGACCTCCACCAAAAACTTCTGGGACCATGTATTCACTATGTGCCATCTACAGGACAAGTTACAGGACCCTACAAGTGACATTTCTTGAAAGACTGTGCAGGAAAGCTTGTCAGGCTTTGAACATGCTGACTCCAAATGAACTTTGACCTTTCAGAAAATCAATAGGGATCATCTACTCAATATGACCAATCCACACTAAATATGAGCACAGTCACATGTACCGTTTCTTGAGATATCGTGTTTAAGAAGTTTTGACCTTTTGACCTCTCATGACCCCAAATGACCTTTGACCTCCACCAAAAATAAAAGGGATCATCTACTCAATATGACCAACCCACACACCAAATATGAGCATAGTCACATGTACTGTTCTCGAGATATCGTGTTTACGAAGTTTTGACCTTTTGACCTCTCGTGACCCCAAATGACCTTTGATCTCCACCAAAAACAATAGGGATCAACTACTCAATATGGCCAATGCACACACCAAATATGAGATTAGTCACACCTACTCTTCTTGAGATACCGTGGTACAACAATTTTTTATGAATTTACCTATTGACCTCTCGTGACCCCAAATGACCTTTTGACCTCCACGAAAATCAATAGGATTATCTACTCAATATGACCAACCCACACACAAATATGAGCATAGTCACATGTACCGTTCTCGAGATACCGTGTTTACAAGTTTTGACCTTTTGACCTCTCGTGACCCCCAAATGACCTTTGACCTCCACCAAAAACAACAGGGATCATCTACTCAATATGACCAACCCACACACCAAATATGAGTATAGTCACATGTACCGTTCTCGAGATATCTTGTTTACGAAGTTTTGACCTTTTGACCTCTCGTGACCCCAAATGACCATTGACCTCCACGAAATCGACAGGGATCATCTACTTAATATGACCAACCCACACACCAAATATGAGCATAGTCACATGTACCATTCTCGAGATATCATGTTTATGAAGTTTTGACCTTTTGACCTCTCGTGACCCCAAATGACCTTTGACCTCCACCAAAACCAATATGGATCATCTACTTGATATGACCAACCTACACACCAGATATGAGTATAGTCACATGTACCGTTCTCCAGATATCGTGTTTACGAAGTTTTGACGTTTTAACCTCTCGTGACCCCAAATGAAGTTTGACCTCCACCAAAAACAATATGGATCATTTACTCGATATGACCAACCTACACACCAAATATGAGTATAGTCACATGTACCGTTCTCCAGATATCGTGTTTACGAAGTTTTGACCTCTCATGACCCCAAATGACCTTTGACCTCCACCAAAAACGATAGGGATCATCTACTCAATATGACCAACCCACACAACAAATATGAGCATAGTCACATGTACGGTTCTCAAGATATCGTGTTTACTGAAGTTTTGACCTTTTGACCTCTCGTGACCCCAAATGACCATTGACCTCCACAAAAATCGACAGGGATCATCTACTTAATATGACCAACCCACACACCAAATATGAGCATAGTCACATGTACCATTTCTCAAGATATCATGTTTATGAAGTTTTGACCTTTTGACCTCTCGTGACCCCAAATGACCATTGACCTCCACGAAAATCGACAGGGATCATCTACTTAATATGACCAACCCACACACCAAATATGAGCATAGTCACATGTACCATTCTCAAGATATCATGTTTATGAAGTTTTGACCTTTTGACCTCTCGTGACCCCAAATGACCTTTGACCTCCACCAAAAACAATATGGATCATCTACTTGATATGACCAACCTACACACCAAATATGAGTATAGTCACATGTACCGTTCTCCAGATATCGTGTTTACGAAGTTTTGACGTTTTGACCTCTCATGACCCCAAATGACCTTTGACCTCCACCAAAAACAATATGGATCATCTACTCGATATGACCAACCTACACACCAAATATGAGTATAGTTACATGTACCGTTCTCCAGATATCGTGTTTACGAAGTTTTGACCTTTTGACCTCTCGTGACCCCAAATTACCTTTGACCTCCACCAAAAACGATAGGGATCATCTACTCAATATGACCAACCCACACACCAAATATGAGCATAGTCACATGTACCGTTCTTGAGATATCGTGTTTACGAAGTTTTGACATTTTGACCTCTCGTGACCCCAAATGAACTTTGACCTCCACCAAAAACAACAGGGATCATCTACTCAATATGACCAACCCACACACCAAATATGAGTATAGTCACATGTACCGTTCTCGAGATATCGTGTTTACGAAGTTTTGCCGTTTTGACCTCTCATGACCCCAAATGACCTTTGACCTCCACCAAAAACAATAGGGATCATCTACTCAATATGATCAACCCACACACTAAATATGAGCATAGTCACATGTACCATTCTCGAGATATCGTGTTTACGAAGTTTTCACCTTTGACCTCTAGTGACCCTAAATGACCTTGATCTACACCAAAAACAATAGGATCATCTACTCAATATGGCCAATGCACACACCAAATATGAGATTAGTCACACTTACCCTTCTTGAGATACCGTGTTTACAAGCAATTTCTAAGGAATTTACCTATTGACCTCTCGTGACCCCAAATGACCTTTGACCTCCAAGAAAATCGATAGGGATCATCTACTCAATATGACCAACCCACACACCAAATATGAGCATAGTCAAATGTACCGTTCTCGAGATATCGTGTTTACAAGATTTTGACCTTTTGACCTCTCGTGACCCCAAGTGACCTTTGACGTCCACCAAAAACAATAGGGATCATCTACTCAATATGGGCAATCCACATGCCAAGTATGAGATCCCTCGGACTTACCCTTCTTGAGATATCGTGTTTACAAGCCAAAGCGTCACATACGCACACACACACACACACACACACACACACACACACACACACACACACACACACACATACACACGACATCACCATCGCATAGATTCCTTGCCTGCCTACGGCAAGGAATCAAAAATAGGAACAAGGTACCTGATACTACAGTGACTAAAATATAGCAGCATTTTGTTAGGCATGTCCTCCATAAGACATGCATGACATTTTACAGCTGTATCGGAGAGGTAGCAATCATGTAGGCAATTTCAAAAAGACTAACAAATGCCAAAAGGAAAGAGTCTCATTTTGTGTCAAATCAAGAATGACAGATAAAATGAGCATGACAGAAAACAGTCAAAATTTTACGAAAGAAAATACTTTGTAAGGCCTACAGTTTATCTTTTTCATACTGGATTTGAGGACATTTTCCACCTCAAAAAGCATGCCTGCTATATCTACAAGCTGTTTATACTAATACTTTAAATGGAAAGTGCAGTCACCCCAGCTTGATGAAGTGTAGTAGGCTGTCCTGTTACATGATTGGCTGTTGACAGTCATATGACAACATTTTTTGAACTCAAATGTTAAATTTACTACAACTAACTGCTTGTTTTACCTTACATATGCAATAAAAAAGTCATAAAATATGATGGAAGATACTTCAAAGAGAAATCAGAAGAAAATTGTTATTTGCTTTTGCTTCAACATAAGATTGGGGACTGCTCTTGACCTTTCAAACACCAATAAAAAATATCAACCACCAACACCTTTGTAGGTATGCATTCTCTATTACACATCTGAAATCCCAGCTTGTTAACAATGATGTCATGTCTGCAAAATTTGCTTCCACTAGTGAACAATATGCCAAGTGGCACTATCACTGTCATGCAACGTATCTTCTTTCCTTATTAGCCTCATGTTGACATTCGTTCATTCTACCAAAGCTTTCAATCTGAAACTTTGTAGTTTGTGTGAGAGCCATTTTGGGGGCAAACAAAGGAAAGATAGAAGAGCACATTGCATTAAGAAGCTTTTTATGATTATTTACTGTGTCATCACAGTCTTATTTTAGTAGTGGTACTTTACACATCATGGCACTGTATGGATTTGCATTACAGTAACACATATAACAATCAAGCCTCTTCGCTATGCATGATTTCACTGCAAAACCAAAATTTACTGTTACTGTATACCTATGGTTTTGCTGCTAAACATGTAGCACTCGGATGGGTCCTTGAATAGCTCATAATAAACCTACTCTTGTTGGGGACACCAAATAGGCTTGACGAGGAGATATTTCATGTACGCATCCTCTTGTGGCACGGCAAACGCATCTAAGGCATCCTCCATGCAAAAACTTAGTATTTCCCGAAACCCGTACATACACACTGTGTATACCCAATATAATGCATAGCCATGTGTGGTAAGACCTCATTCTGAAGCAAAAGGGTTAACATTCCAGGAGGTGTGTGTTTCTTTTTTTTTGGTATGCTGGAGGTGGAATGGCATTTTGAATGGCAGATACAACACTGCATAGTCAATGATTAGTATCAAGTCTTATATGTGCCATAGATGCAAGACTCAGATAATGTTAAGGCATTATTTCAGGTCCAACAGTTAGCTGTCCCTAAGATATAGAATGAAAGGCTAGGTATAAAACTTGTCACTTGTGAAATACTATGATTTCAAACATGTGAGCCAGTGTTTCCACTTTCCAACCTGACCATAAATAACTTTCCAGCAATCAAAAGCTGAGTTTTTAAGAGACAACAACACTCATCCCAAATTGGCACAACTTTAAACTCCCATTTCAACCCCAGACCAGATAAAATCTCGGCAGCCATTATTAGACACTCTTTGGTGTATGAGATTGACATGTATGGTAACAAGACAATGAAAGAAGAGTTGGCAAATCAAAAACAACAAGGGGAAAACAGTGGACATTGAAATAAAGGAGTTTGAGTGGAGAACTAGAGATGAAACTAGGTTTCAAGTAAAGGATAGAGTAGTTTGGAATATGAGTGTGGAGACCTTATGTGCCACTAGGTGCAAAGAGGTTAGGTAAGATATGTGCAATGTTGGGTGGAGTTTCTTACTTCATAGGGAGATGTGAAACAATCATTCTCTATGAATGATGGGAAATATCACTACACAGCTGCTTCAAATCCCTCTGAACACTAATTAAAAAGCGGAGGTGATTTTCATACTGATCATTCATAAACTCCATAGCATGGATTCTTGACTTGCCAGTGAAAGGCTTTTCAACCACAAGTTAAGTTGAAATAAGAGCCTAAACTGAACAATAATCTCATGCTACTTGACAAATAGAATTGTTTTAAATTCTTACTTGATTCATTTCTGCAACTAACTGTGACATCAGCTGAACACCAATGATGAAATGCTCCACAGATCCCTGGTTGAAAAAAGGACGAGAATGCAGTACAGGCCTGTGGCTCATGGATTACAACCGTTTAGATCACATTTCGGTATCTTTTTTTACGATTACGTAACCTTCCCCTGGGTGTGCCAACATTCAGAATGACAACATTCTATGACTTTAACATGAATTTTAAGGAATTTCACTGATGTTTCCGGAACCTTTAAAGAGGCTCATTGAGTTGATATCAACATCTTAATGAGAGTCTCAAAGGGTCGCTACCACATTACAATGCCTATAGTTAGCGTGAAAAGTCAAGTTGCAAGTCCAAAATTCACAGAAAACGTTAGAATTTTGAATGTTTCAGTGTCCTGAACTGTAACAGTTTCGTACATACGAAAAAGTGTCTGGTCACGAATTTTTGAAAACCGACTTGAATCATTAAGTACTCACTCATACAATAGTTATCTGTATATAGGGTATGGGGATTGTCTAAGATGGACCATTTGTCATTGGTCTGTGAAGAAAACTTAACGCATTTGGAAAAATTTGTTGAATTTCATAAACCAACTAAATGAGCCGCTTTACAACAGCCAGGTGCCATACTTTTAGTATCAAACAATGTTTGTGAATGAACTTTGAGAAAATAGGAACAAACAGTAAACTTCCTTAAAATTTCCTGACTATTGTGGGACCTTTTGAAAGATTGCTCATTTTCCCTGACTTTTCGGGATCCCTGGGACTTGTATAAACACTGTTTCTATGGCACACATACCTGTAAAAACTTTGATACATCTTCGATGACATTTCTAAACACCATGTCATCCTTCTTGTTGTCGTTCCAGCCAAGTTTGGTTAATCTTGTTAAGAGCTACAAAGAAAGGAGAAAAACACATTGCAAGAAACAAAGGTTTAGGCCCTAATATAAACATAGGAACAAATTTTTTAAACTTAAAAGAGAACATGTCAAGTAAATAAAACAGTTTCAATTTATTCCTGGCATGAGCAATAAAGTTGCAATGGCTGTTAATGCAGAAAACTTTAACCTATGAAAGACAGTGAACATGTTAGTGGGTTAGTGGGGCTGAAATGATCTATTTTCTGTATGTGATCCATTTGGCAAGTACTGTTTGTCAGATACCTATGTAAATTGATGTGGTGTCAGACTCAGTGCATATTGCAACAGCTAGGATTTGATTTGATGGAGTTTAGCGCCTCAACTTATAACCCTCCAGGTTTAACTGAGCAGGGTCCACAGCCCTTTTTCCAGTTGTGGGTCACTGAATCCTTCTCCCTACTCTGTTGCTAATGCTGAGTGCAGAGCTGCCAACCTGCCTGAATGAAAAAGAGGAACACCACCAACATGCGTGCTCGTGCAAAACTTCAAAGGCTGGGGTCCAGGAGCCTGCTCTAGGGCCTCTGGGGGGTTCAGTGGGCAAAGCACTGGGTTGTGAGAAGTTTCAGTGTGTTTGGAAGATTTTTGAGTCCTCAGTAGCAAAAATTTACAAACTGATTGGTTCATTCCATGTCAAATTTCAATTCCACTGCCTACCAATATACTTAAACAAGGAGGCATTTACCACCAGTGCCTTCAACAGTCCTCAAAATCTATTATTTGAAGAGATAATTGACAACATAATCACGATTCCAGTTTTCCGGAAAATTGGAACATGACATAGGAAAAGTGGAACACAGTAAATTTTGGTGTAAAAAATGCGGAACTGTTTCTCCAAAATTGGAACAGTTGGCAGCTCTGGGAGTATCAATGCCAATGGCAGGGGCAATATAAGAATATGTGAACATACCTGAATGAGTGCTTGAGTAACAAAGGCTGGCAATTTGAGTCTTGTGCCAAGATAGTTCAGAACATAATTTTCTGTCAAAAAAGAGAGTAAGCATGAACAATTACAATTCTGATTTTCATCAAATCAAAGTATGGTGAAAGCGCTAAATTTAAGTTGTTAAAATAATGAACTTGTTTGACAGTAATGTTCTACAAAATGGAAATGACACAACTAGACACAAATCCAGACAGCAAGTGATGGTCCGATTTCAGTCAGCCATAACTGGGACCATCACCTTTAAATCTTTCAATTTCCTTGCTTACCTCTTTTTGGATGGCTGTACATGAATTTGTATCTTAAATTCTCCAATTTCACTAAATATGAGGGTTTGAAATTTCATGGCAACAATAAAAAAAGACGATTTTACGCTGATAGACCCCACTTATGGAGGCCTACAGTCCCTTAAAACAAGCGTTAATCGGATTTGTCTATAACAAATTCAACAACTACTTTAAAATGAAGGTTAAAAGCTTTTAGAGACTTTGAAAAGTGGAAATATACATAATGATGTTGCTAATTTTTTAACTACAAGTTGGATACTGTATGCAAAGGAGAAATGCTTTTGTAATCAAGAAAGCAATCAAACAAGATTGTAATTGAATGTCAGTTGCTATTCTCTAATAAAAATTTAAAAATAAAATATAAAAATTTTGCTTACTAATATCAATTCTCTGTTCCAATGGTAACACAGTAGTTGTCCTGGAAACCAGTTTTGTGAGAGTAGATGCTGCTAGCAATTGTGCATAAGGAGACTGAAAAAGAAATTCACAGTTAAAGAGTAAGGGAAGACAAGATGTAAGCCATGCAAACAATGCAAAATTACAGCTCTTCTTTGCAAGTTTTTCATCATTTCCTAGTTCCTACTGACAACTGAACTAGCTGATGAATTGAATGACTTTATTAGGAATAGGATAGGACTCTTTATGTGTCACTTGGGGACGAAAAGTCAAATTCTGCATCCTTTGTATAGAACTTAAAAGGAGATTTTCATCCACTCTTAGTTTTTCTTCAAGCAATATTTATCACTGTTGAAATTACTTTATAATGGTACCTCCTATGAGAGTGTTATGAACAACTTTCACCTTCATTGAGTGAATTCATACAGGTTGCAGCATTTGCAATGTAGGCCTCATGCTCATTGCATGAAATCAGATAAAAAAAAATGTCCATTCCTAAACAGAATGTCTGGCACTCTCAAATTTTACCAACATGATTTCCAGAAAAAAAGGTAGAGAAAAGGGGATAGTTGTAGGGCTGTCCATTTCTGATTGATGAGTTAATATATAAACAGCATATTTTCTTTGATTAATCCACTAGGCCCACAGATTTAAATGCTTAATGCAAATTCCAAATTTATGTAGTACTTATTAAAATTCATTTATGGTGTATATAGACACAGTTTGAAACAATATCGCTTTGAAACGTTTGGTAAAAATATTAACAATATCAATCTGGCAACACTACATCCATTATTTTATGGTATAAATGGAAGCATACAAACCAGAGTTCTCCGGCTCCTTTACCGGGTGCTGCATTGGTGTAAGCCTATACAAACTGTAACATGATGGGTTATTGCCTATCCATTAATTGAAATGTTTGTCTACGTACATAACTCTATCTCTACACTCAGACAGCTTTCCTATCCATCATTACCACAGACTTGCACATAATACCACAATCATGTGTTGCAATCTTTCTCTATTTCTTTCAACTCTTCTGAAAAATATCTATAATATACACAGAATGCTTCTTTTGGTCATTGATATTAAAGGTGTACTATCCTCAAGCCTATTTGACAAGCTTTCTGCAATGGAGCTTACCCTGCACATGAGTCCATGTTGGATATGGTTGGCATGCTGTGGTAAAACGCACATTACGGTATATGGCACTAGGGCTGTGAACGTTTAGCAAAATAACTAAACGTTTAACCTCAAAAATATGCGATCGTTTAGCCATTAATTGCAATTACCTTATTACAAAAAAAAATATTTTCCTTATGTAGTGATTGAAACTGAATCTAATGCAGAAGTAAATATAGTTGTTATCTTGTATGGTTATATCAAATTATTCTGAAACTTTGAAGCCTACAAGGTTCAAATATGCCCAGAATGTTCCATTTAACAAAAGCTAGGCCTCACCAGAGTATACAAATGGATAAATAACTGACAAAAACAGGTTTTGCCATTAATCGCTTGTAGCTTTGTATTAAACATTTATTCCACATGCGATTGTTTAGCGATTAATCACTACACATTCACAGCCCTATATGGCATGATGCAGAAACATGTTAAACAAGTGGAAGACTGCCAATTTTACACTCACATTTGAAATAGATAATGCACAATTGCATTACGCATCCTAACATGTGTTGTGTGGGTACTGTATGGCCCATGCCTCACACATTTATTACTTTCATGCACATGAATGACACATGGATCAACACTGTCCAGTATGCATAAGGTTTGCATGTAAATCTGTAAGAGACGCTTCAAAGCTGGAATATAAGAGTGGATTTCTGTATTTTTTAATCTTTCTTCTTCAATCTGAAAACAGATTTTTAACTGGAGATACTTACTGTACCCCACTTAAATGAAGGAAAATTTAAGGCAAGTTTGAAGCAGTGCAGCCATTGATTGCGAATAATTTGCGTCATGCGATTAACCACTAATCACTCACAGCCCTACTCTAAACCAAAAGTGATATCCTTTGTTTGCAACCATACCTAAGTCATCTGAAGGGAGTGGACACATATACTCACATTTGCCCTCTCCAGTAGCATCTGACACTTGTTGAGGTCAGCAGCATTGGTGAAATTAACCAAAGCTTTTTCTGCCTGGGCTCTCTGCTCACTGTCAGGGCTTTCATACAGCTGCTTGCACAGTCCTTCCAACTGCACCAGCTCCTGTAGAAACAACAAACAGGTGTAATTAGTGATTTTGCCAGTCTGTATTTACTGACAAATATCGCACAACCAAAGTAATGTCACAAAAACTTTTTTGAAAGATATCACATACTTTGATTGAGGTTTGCAACATTCAGTATGAACACTTGTTTCCTTAACCTCATTTGCATGGTCAATTGAGGTTAAATATTGCACCACTGCTAGTGTGCGACCGATTATTGCATAATTTGCAATAATCTGTAATACGCGATCACCGATTAATTTAACAATTGGCCCAATCCCTGAGCTGCCAACATTGAGGTCTTGAAATCAGGAAGATGTACCTCATAAATCAGGAAGATTTCAGGGATTTGTGTGTATTTCAATGGGGGAAATTCTGTTCTCCATCAGGAAGATTTTTTATTTTGCATGTTTGGAGGTAAAATTTTCAGGAAGTCTTCTGCAGAATCAGGAAGACTTGGCAGCTCTGCAATGCCGATAACCAATTACCGATTATTAGAAAGAAGGAAGTCACATGTTTATCTCTTGAGTACGCGACCCTTGCTTCAGGCATATTGTGTATACCTTAACCAGTTCAAGATGGAAAATATTGGGAATAGTTTCGTTCATTTTACAAACGGGATAGCATTTTTGTAGGCTTAATATTTTCACTTTAAAAGTTAGTGTTTGCATGGGTTACCCAGGGCAAATGCCTGCAAAAAGGATCACCACATTAACCCCATTGCCCAATTTAATGGACTAAAATATTTTGCCAATTTGGTAAGCATTCTCCAAGACTGAGAATGAAGAGAGCCCCTAGAAATTATGTATAAATGTGAAAGTTGTCTGTACTTCGTTTCTGAAGTTGAAATTTTTATCAACGTGAGGCCCAATCGCGCTATCATCACGTAGGGAGTTTCTTCTCACACATCACGTGTATATCACTAATAAACCTACATGCAAGCAAGCTATCTGACGGCCAATTCAAAAACACATCATACTGTTTCACACAGACGTATCACACCCGCCCAGCTTGCATAGAAAGTTCAGCATGCTAGGTAAAACTGTGCCTCCCATGTATACGATCTTATAATTAATAAGGTACATGCCACCTCGAGTATATAATCCTCGAATATTTCATAATGGTTAAACGTGTCACTTTTACGCAAATAAACACTTTGCAGCTATGTGTAAAGTAAAACCACATCAATGTAATAACGTCGTAAACATTCACAGGAAAAGTTTTTGAAACAGGCCATTACATATTATTTTATTTTGACTACGAAACTTATGTGTGAAAGCTATGTTACCGTGCCTGGATGTCAACACGAGGCTAGCTACATAAGAACATACATACTGTACCCCATTAGTGATAATTCCAACGCACATTGTACTGTAGTGTAAGGGAAGTTCACAAACATGATGTCGTTTGATTAGAATCAGTGATTTTGGACATGCAAGAGAATACCATGTAATACAGGGCTCTGATTGGTTGATATTTTTAAATCAGTGTTTGAAAGGAGACGCTTTGAGCTCTTAGTATGCTTGCTTTTCGGGTAGGAAAGTGTCCCAAAATTCAATATCAAATTGATATTGGCCTTGAGAAGTACTAATTTTTGTATTTGGCTGTTTCCTGTTACATTTCTTTTGCTTGTCATTTTAATTTAAAATGAAACAAGATGATAAAACCTTCTGATAAATCAAATGTTTTTTAACTTGGGAATGTGATCGCTATACCTATCCAATACAGCTGTAAGTGTTACCATGCATGTCTTATGGAGCATGTCTTACAAAATGCTCAAATCTTTTAGTCACCTTAACACCGGGTAACCCGGGTACCTGACGGGCATGGCGATCGGGTACCTGGGTCCCTATTTTTAGTACCTGTGGAAACACTATCAAAAGTGAAGATACAAATCAACCGGTAATACAATTGAATTGTTTGCAGTCAATGTCACATGCCCTTTGATAATTTACTTCTAAGGCCAATATCAGGCTCTGTCTAGTTTTCATCCCCCAATCATGTCGGAACATTCGCTTTCTTATACTGTACTAGGTTGTTGTTGCTTTAATATACTGTTGCTACTCTCCCGCTTTAACGCACCCCATGCAGAGCAATCATGATATTCTTAGCAGTTCTGGGGAGCAAAACAATTGCACGCGATAAACATATCTTATAGTTCCTTTCGAATATAAATATCCCCGTATATTTTCAGCAGTTCTTGTCCAAAAGAATGTGCAACTGAAATGCACATAAGTCAGATCCCCTAAAAATCCACGTACGCAAAGATCTGTGATGCCGTTTCTAGGTTAATTTAGCACTGGGCTCGCCCGACTACGCTAGCCGGCTAAGCATGACAAGTGGGATTGTCGTAACAAAAACTCGACAGGAACACTTGTCTCGAGACCGAGTATTTTCACACACTAAATCACATAGGCAAAGGCGTGAGTTGTTATTGGCTGGCTAGAATCAACGCAACTGAACCAATGGCAATCACGATGCAGGGGCCAATTTAAATTTTGCAATGGATCGTATGCATATGATGCCTTGTTTTGCAGTAAAAACAGACATGCAAAATCCAGTGCCCACAACTGGAAAAAGACCATGGACAGAACCTAGTCCTCCCAAAGTAGGCTAGAAATTATTTAACCCATGCATTTCTTACTCTTAAGCTGGAACATACAAGAAAGAGGGACAATTCAATTTTGTCATCCCAACAGAACAACCAAGCACTGAAAAAATTGTTTATGCCTAAGTTAGTACTGTAACTTTACTTCTTTGTTTAAAGGCATGCATTCGTCACCCTAAACTGCAGTTTCAGTAGACATATATCAAAACTCACTATTGGTACAGCTCTTTGATTGGCAACAACATCATAACTAAATTACACAGCATGGGCACTGAGAGTGTCTTGATTACACATTATGGACTTGTATGGCCACTGGGACTAGCCATGAAGCAATAAACTAGGATTGTATCTGGATAAAGATGAGTTTAATTCAACTTCAATGTCATCAGAAATGAAACCACAATTGCGATTACTTTGCCATTGTAATCGATTACGATTGCAATTACTTCGCAATTTTCACAAAAGTAATCGAATGCGATTACAATTACTTCAAAATGTGTAATCGATTGCAATCGATTACAATTACTGATTACGATTACCCCAAGCCTGGTACACACATTCTTGCACTTTATGGGACATTTCGCCCCAGGTCAGGATTCAATTTCAGGATAGGCTATGGTGCATTGCACTCTAATGTTAGCCTCCTTCTTATTATTATTCTGCTCTGTACTTGGACCAACTCCTTACGTTAGGCCTTACCTACGTCAAAACTCTGTGCCACCACGATGGAGCTGTTGTTACTCAGACAGTTTGATGGCACAAAGCACACACAGCATTGAGCGAACTTGTTTTGTACAGACTGTACAGAAATAGTTAACATTAGGTTTTCTTTCACATTATCCTAACGAATACTCTGTACGTAAATAACAAACCAAACATGGCTCGTCAGTTGGAGCTGTTATCGGGGCGAGGGCATATCTTAAGTTGACACTGTTACTCTTAGATAGCTGTAAATGCATTTATTTCAGTCAAAATGTTCGAAATAATGCATACACAAAAGTTCGAAGTGTAATTCAACCTGCTCAAAAGCTAATACTTAAATGTTTTTACCTGCTCAACCAAGTTCGCCATGTTTTCGACCTGTTTAGCGCGAACAAATTTGTATGAATTAATTCAGTCGTTTCATTCGACGCATATAAATAGATTCGGGTACGGGGATTAAAATTCTTCACAAACACGGTCGCAAATGTATGTATTTTAAGTAGTATGTAAATATTTTCTACACTAATTCTTTCTTTTCTAATTATGTACGTACCTAGAATAGTTTTTAGTTCAGTTTATGAAATAAGTTACACCACGATAAGTGGCCCATTGGTACAGAAATAAGTATGAACGTATCATAATAAACCCCTCTGTCAAGTGCAAGTTGGTTGTGGGAGAGACCAGCTAGAGAAGGGATATCGTATTCTATAGTTTGTATGTCACGCAACGAACTTACTTTCAAGAATCAAGATCATCATGTCAAACAACTCAAAAGACTCAATGACCGCGGAAACAGGGGATGGGACTCCTTTTCTGCCGTAGGCGTTAAGTGGGCCGCCTTAAATTGCTAGTACATTATTGAAAATATTGGACCGTAAGGCTTTGACGGGGCCAACTTCAGAATTCGCGGCTCCCCCGCTCCTCCGTCGGCGAGAGTTGTTGTCAATAAGACCTACAGTATTTCCGAATAGCAATTACAATGAATTGTGGGATAGAGTTTTGGTGTTTGCCAAAACTCTATCACACAATTCATTGTAATTGCTATTTGGAAATAGGTCTATGGTAGACTCATTAATTTAATTCTCTTCTACGGAAGACGCCCCTAGAAATATTCCTTATCTCACCAGACCGCGGCATCTCTGTCTTATCACCCTGGAGTTGAAAAGGGACAAGCCTCAGTCAAATAGGCTTTCTGACAGGCCTTCAATCTTTTGGGGAAGTAGGTTCTGACATTTTCCTTTCCGAAGGTTGTCAATCAGTATTGAGTGTCTGCCAGACGTTGAGTGGTATCTCCCCAATATCTGGGCAATGCTTTAAGGCTAATATTTTCAAGTTCTTTAATGATTCTGGTTCCACCAGAGCAACTAAGACTCCTAGTTGTCAGTATTGTTCTGGTTGCAGTAGATCTTGATGTCTATAGCTGCTTGTTTTAGGGATTGGACAGAACCCGTCTTTGCCCTTGAACCTGCTGTGCAATGTCAACCGTGTTTAGTTACCATGTCAAAGTTAAACTTGACATCTTATTTGTACCTCTAAATTATCTTTTTATTTGCTGACATTATAATTATCACACATTCGTGTTTGCTCGGTATGCTCGAATCCCATCCAATTTCAGCTAAAGCCCCGTCCACACTATCCCAGCCAACATGCCCAGCTGGGCCCCAACTGGGTTTCAGCTGGGCCCCAGATGGGGCCCATCCGTGTTTGTCAGGTGTTCCCACGTGGGGCCCAACTGGGCTAGCCTTTCCCAGCTGAAGCCCAGCTAGGCTTCAGTTATTGAAGCGGGGCACAGCTGGGCTTCAGCTGGGCCGTGCCCCTATGGCTCGCCATAGGGGCACGGGGGGCACTTGCCCCCCCCCCCCCCCAACATTTCCAAAGCATGGTCTTCAATTTTCCAAAAATAACGTTATTCGATATGGCATGAATAAAAAGTAGCCTTTTAAATTTCTTAATCTGGCAAAGTATCCCAGCCTTCTCTCTCAAAAAAATATCATATAAAGTATAAACTAATGCGCAATCATTGTCAAGGATATAGTTCGTAACTGTATCAAAATTTTAGCCCGGTAACGGCCGCCCAGAAGCGTTGATAGCGCTACTAGCATAGCAGTACTGAATCAGTACTGTTATTGGTGCTGGTAGCGCGCTACCGATGCTTCTGTGTGGCCGGCTCAGGTTTACAGGCTCATTCGACCACTGATCATATGATTCGAAAAGTTATGATTTCAATTTATTTCCAACGGTGTGCAGCTTCTTGAAACAAAAAGTCCAGAACAAATTTATGTTTGCAATTTTGAAGAGGAACATATTCTAGGCATAGCTTACTGGGGGAATTTTTACTCATTTCCCATGGCTCTCGAGATGTTAGAATTGAAGTTGACATATTTGAGTGAACTTGCAACAAGTAGACGTGATGTCATGTATTCACATTGATGGAAATGTTTAGTTGTTTTTCTTTAAAATTTAACACCATATTTATATAATTTAACTGTGATATGTTGTAGCCATAAGGGCATCCTGAGCAATGGAAGTTTAAAAACTTAATTTGCCTTAAGAGCAAGATAGCATCCCTAATCAATTCAAGATCAAATCGCAGGATAAAAAATAAATAAAAAACAAAACAAAACATTGACCAACAATATGAAAACATGACATAGCACCTGCTTTGTTCAAGTTTACCTTTTTTTAGAAAATGTGTCAACTTCAGTTGCTAATATCTCGAGAACCTAACATTAGAAGTGAATGAAAACTTCACCAGAGTGCTTGGAATATATATAACATATTAAACAAAAATTTGGCTTTGGTCTATTCTTTTTAATGGAGATTTTTATTTTGCGACAAAAAAAATGTTAAAATCTCACATCGTCCTGTAAAGAGGCCAGCACATTTTATCTAGTAATTTTCTGATCATTTTGCAGTTTGATTTTCTTTTTATTAAAATGAAGATTTTATCGAAAAGGAACGCAAAATAACGACTGCATTATTCTACTAACAAGCCTGGCAAATGCAATTTTCAGCTATCTGAGAGGTCGCGATTTTTTAAAATTTTCTGTACGCTCCTCGCCAACTGATGGTGGCACACCGCTTAGATAGTCTTTCGGACAGCCAGTCACCACTTCTCATGCCCTCCCAAAAAACATGCCCCTCCCCCAAAAAATTAAAGTTATATATTTGCACGACATCCTCTGATACTATTTGAGACGTCTTAGTCTCAAGTTGAGTTTGCCCCCCCCCCCCCAAACAAATTTCCTTATATCCGCCCTTGTCCACATTATGCAACAAGTCACAGCCTGAAGCAATTCACGCAAAATTCTAACGTGTAACGGCTTTACTTGTTACGTTGAAGAGACAGAAATATGCTTTGTGCTGTCCACTTCGATTAACTGAATTTCATTCCAGAATTCCGTCATTGTTGTCAATTGCACGTTTCAGTTTCATGCGACCGAGCAATGGCGAACATATTCGGCCGCATGAAACTGGGTTGAGCGTTACTTGCAACTTTTTTGCAAAGCATTCAACACTTTGCAACGCGTCTGAGCAATCTCGTTGAAATACGTTGCGTTGCATTGAGTCACATTGTGCGGACGGGGCTTACACTAACTCCCCTCGCACGTAAGAGCACTTGGTTTCGGCCTCTTCTCTGCCTCGCAAAATCTACCGCCTTATCAACTTCAAATTTTGCTTAGCAAGCAATCCCACTCGGGCCCTGGCAACTGAGAAGTTTTCGCCGCTGCAAATGGGGACCTGTAATCATAAGCCTCCATCGTAAAACAGCTCGCAGGTTTGAAATGAATGTCCTATCAGTGGCGGATGTCAAGGTTTGCCAAAAGGCCAGGGGCCATGTCAGTTGGGAGGATAAATATTGGCCCCAAATTTAGATAGTCCTGCTGGCGTTTAACGCAACTTCGTTCAATGCACGCAGGACTATCTAAGCCGAGCGTCACCATTGGTTGGAGCGGATCGTACAGAAAATTTTCAGTGAAGAAGCGGAACCCCTAGACAGCTGGAAATGGTATTTTCCAGGCTTAGAGGGAAGATCTTTAAGCGGTTGCTATTTTGATAAGAAACTTACCAGATAAAAAGTGTGACATCGGATGAAATTGTCTTGTATCTTTTGAGAAAACTATAAAACGGACTGAACTAACTCTGGACTATAAATGATTTTACTTCTGTAAGAAACACGTTTTGAAAAAGTCACGTTACAAGATGGGTTTAAATGAATTTTTTGTTAGAGATATTCAGGTAGTCCTTAACATTATACTGGCGCTTCTCGGCCTTTTGGCTAAGATCATGTGCAGTATCTGTTTTTTTAATCCAGTCTAGAATGGAGCCATGCATGACAGACCAATACTGTAAGTGGTCTGAAGGCCGTGAGGTTGGTCACGTATTGTCCTTGAGTGGGCGTATAGCTTCTTCGGGAAGTAGTTTAAAGTTTGGTTTCGCAGAACGGCCCTTTGCCCTGTTGCCAGAGAGTCGATCGGGAGGACTTTAGAAAAGGAAATGAATTTTCAGGAAGACCTTTGTCAGTTTGGGAAGACATTCTTATACTCTATCATTATGTTATTGAAAAACATAGATCCCAATTTCATTGCCGTTGCCATGCAGATTTCTGCTGCAGGGGTAAGATAGATGGCACGGACACTACAACTGAACCCCTACCGTATGTCAGTATAATTAATTTGGCAATTAAAAACAGCCCAGTGCTTTTTGCAACCTTCTCCCACATGTTTTGCCATTTCGGTAAAAGATTTTGCCACACTACGGTATGAAAAAACAATGATGAGGGATGCACAAGGTTGCACAAAATTTTAAAAACAAAAACAGACTGAAGAATAATTGTTTCTTTTCAGCGACAAATTTCCCAAATGTGTCGCGATTTAATATTATCCCTGTGATTCTTTGTAAACATGTTACCGTGGGTATGATACTCTTGGATTTTTCGGTCAAATGCTTGAAAAATTTGAATATCAACTGTTTCGGTCATTATCTTGTGAAAGACTGGGAAGTGAAACTCACGAATAATAGCTTTTTGCGCTGCCCGAATGTGTAACGATTTTGGGGGATCTTGTTGATTTTTCATGAAAATTTCACGCGGTTATGACGTTTCTTTTCTTTTTCGGGCATACCTTTTTAATATTTCGGGCTTGCTTAGGAATTTTATGCAAAACGATCATTTGACACTCACGAGGCTGTCCAAACTTTCAAGTTCCCAAATTCCTGCCCGAATTTTTGCCAAACATCTGACTGAATTCTAGTTTTTGGGGAAGTCTGACCCTGCATGCCTCCCCGTCCCGTATATGCCTGTGCCTGAAAGACTATCTGAGCTGAGTAACATCACCACCAGTCGGCGCGGAGCTTTCATAAAATTTTGAAAGTCGCAACCCCTTAGACAGCCGGAATTGGCTGTCCCCACGAAGACTTGTACGCAGATTTTCAGCAGTCGTTATTTTGAGCTATCCTTTTGAAATGAAATCTTTAAACTAACAAAAAAAGAATGGCAAAGTGCAAAATGATCACAAATTTGCCTAACAAACTACAGGGGTTGTTTGTTGTTGAGAAGGGGAAAAGTCGAGGGATATAAGGGGAGAAGTAAGCCAACATGACACATCACATAGGCCAATTTGAGTTGGAAATTTTCCTTATTTTTGTTTTTTGAAGTAAAAAAAGGATTCAACCTTTTTATGAAGAGGTGGCGGGACCCCTGAATCCTCCCCTGGGGCCCATTCCACAAAGATTTACGCACAATCTTAAGTTTGATTCCCCATACTTAAGTCAACAGTAAATCAAACTTAAGATCGTGCGTAACTCTTTGTGGAACGGGGCCCCTGGTCTATGGTGGAGGAGAGTTTACTTATCGATATTTTTTAAGAATCAGGTTCCTTGAGAAAACGCCATGGAATTAGTCCTAAATTTACGCACCAGAACTTTCTTGTGAAAGAAAATTCAGGGAAATGTCGATTCATGAGCATGTAAAGTGGCATTAGCTAGAGCCTGAGGAAGGGGGTCAGTTTCCACCCACAAAAAAATGGGGACGCTATTTGGCAAATGCTAGCAAAACTCCTCAAAAACAGGAGTATTCAACTTGGTTGTATCATTATTCCGTCATTGGACAATGCAGGAACTTTTCCACTGAAGGAGGCGACATGAGGATGAATGTACAGTAAGCAGGTAAGTTCAAGGATGTGTGAACTGTTGGGTATAATTTGTCACTTGATCCTGATCTCTATGCTTGACTCAATTTTCATGTTGCTTAATATATTTCTATTTTTTTCATTTGAGATACACCATAAAAATCACCAAAAAAGATCGAATTAGTCCTTGTCATACTGACGTTGTCATTTGAACAGAAAAATGGAACACGTGACCGCTCACATAAGAATTCGTCCTGCTCCTGTAGCAGACTATGCGCGTATTTGACTGGTTAACAAATCAGCTGTCTACGTTTGTCTGTTTTGGTTTCTTTTGCCCTCAAGGGGGCGTACTTTCCGCTCTGTAACATCATATGCACAAGGTTTATAGGAAAAGCTACTTCATCTAATTCTGTTTTCCTAAACTACGTGTCTTGGATAACTTTTCAGAAAGGGGTGGATAAAAATGGTATGTCCCTATGAAACCAACATTCCCCACCCCGATATGCAAACATGCCAAGGGTTCAACATATGATTCTTCAGAGCACAAGGGTTATTCAAGTTATGAGGAAACTAAAAGAGACTAGGCTACTGCTGTATATGAAGTTTGCCCAAAATATTCCTGCCAGAAGGACTATTGGTGGAGCGTCAAGAATTAACGCGGAGTTACCAGAATATTTTGAAAAATCGAAACCACTCGAATAGCCAGTGGCGGCGGAAGCATAAAAATTTAGGGGGGGGGGGTCAATCAGTGAACAAGATGGAATGGTTGGACTCGTGAAACGAACCCTATGTGCGCGTAGCGCACATCACGAGCGCGAAGTCCCACTGGCGTGGGTCCAGGGCCCGCCTTAGGACCCTGGAAGCTCTGAGATAAGCTCTCTCGTGCAATCTAAGCCGTTTGTGGAATATTTTACGGTGAATTCAATGAACAAAAATGTGCGAAATATTTGCGTTCACAGATAGCCTATAGGCTATTTCCTGACCGACGCAGAATTTAACGTAGGCCTACGTATAGGCTAGGCCAAATAATGTCCGAGTTAACCTATCCTAACCTGATTGTCACAGAACGAGTTATAACGCAACGACATAAGCCTAAGCATGTGACATCAATTACGCAACATTACATTGGATGAACAAATGTAGTGGAAATAGCCTACTGTAAGTGAATGACTCACCTATGATGAGTGCATATGCGTACTGGAGCATTTCAGTTTGGGGAGCAGAGGATTCTCTGTCCGAAAAATATAATTCTGCCCGAAAGACTATCTAAGCGGAGCGCCACCATCAGTTGGCGCGGAGCGTCCAGAAAATTTTGAAAAATCGCAACCCCTCAGACAGCCGGAAATGGCCTTTCCCAGGCTTATAAGCAGAATCAAAGCCGTCGATGTTTTGAACTTTCGTTTGCAATAAAATTTTCACCAAAAATGAGCAAATCTACAAAAAGGTCAGAAAACTCCCAGATGAAATGTACCACTAACCAATGGATGACTAAATTAAGCTATAATCATTGGAAAATGAGTTTGCTTGCGCGTTCTACAAACTATTTTACGCCATGCAGCATGAGATTATCATCAATATAATTTTGAAAATTGAAAAACTTCAGAAACCCTCGAAAATCCCAAGGCTTCATAATATAATGATATACCGCACCTGGGAATGTATAAAACAATAACTGGTCTTGTATCTTTCCGTGGAAAACTGTAGAACGGAATTAAAGACATGAATACCGTATGTCTGTGACTCTGTTGCGACTCTTGCCCGAATTCCAGTTCCACAGAATTGATACAACTGTCTATATGACTTGACCCGAACTCCCGACTACATATAAATGATTTTTCTACTAACGCCGTTTGAGAAAAACCCGGCTTGTCACGTTGCTAGATATTTTTACATGAATTTGTGGGCAGACTTATTTGCAGATTTGTTCACACTAAATTCGCATGAGTGAGCAAACAAGCTACGCCATTGCCCGAAATTCGGCTCCACAGCACTGCAGGTTAAAAAGTTTCGCACAATTTTAAGAGGTTCATTTTGAAAAGGGCAAAATCGTCATCTCATTCATATGCTTCCCAAATACCTCTCAACCAAGTACGTTTCATCCTTCTGGTGACTATTGGTGTTTGTCATTTAGTGATATGGTGCGTCACAAGATAGCTTTTGATTGATTTGTTCGGGCAAAATTTTGGGGACTGTATACATCCTCTCTCCCCTTGTAATCTAGCAATTTAAAATATCCCAGAACTTGTTTTGCAACTTTTGCCCGAATATTGTGTCATTTCGGGCAAAGATTTGCGCAAAAATATGAAGTGAGGCTGACGAAAAATTGTTTTTTCATAAGTTGTCCGAATGTGTCGCAAATTTTGGTATCTTTTAGAGTTTTCATGAAAATTGTACCGTGACCATGATGCTTTTTTATTATTTTTCGGCCAAGTGTTTGAAGGAATTCGGGTACGTCTAGGAGTTTTCTGTGTAAGTAGAAACAAACCAGGTATTAAGACTCAAACGGCTGCCCGAATTTTTCCAGATCCCTGCCCGAATTTTAGGGAAAATTTGGGTGGGGGGAAGTCTTCCCCCCTGCCCCCCCACCCCCCTCGTACGCCAATGGATGAGTGAATACTGGTCAACTGTTCCTTCACGTGATGGCAATGGCAATGCTTCACTTCTCGCGGAGGGAAAATACTAGTACAGTAAAGGTTCGGTTTCACTGGACAAGTGATATACTACATACACCTGGTTTGCGGATCGGGCGAGGTTGCCAGATTCTTGTAATGATTTGTAGCCAAAAACTAGGTCACAGGCAGAGCATGGTCGCAGGGGACCGTGACAAGAATCAGCCAAACAATGGCAGAACATAGGCTAAGTCAATTTCGGCTGCTCTGTTTGGTGGTGGGTTAACTATAGTCTCAACTTTGAATTGGTTCAAGGCTCCCAAGTTTCTTTTACTTCTTCTCTGATTTTTTGGGGGACGTTCCCTCGCTAAGAATTTTAGGGGGGGGGGGACGTGTCCCCCCGTCCCCCCCCCCCCTCCCGCTTCCGCCGCCAGTGCGAATAGCAAGGAATGGTATTTAACAGATTTGTAACTTCTTTGTAACCCTTAATCTGAATTTTCTTTTGCAATTCAATGTTTTATGATAAAAAAAAATAAATTTTAATCTTTTAGAAAATAACAAGATAAAATGTACGTGACGGCCTACTACCTTTTAAAAGGCAAAATTGTAAGCACTGTAAACTACGCCTTGGCCACCTTCCCGTCTGCCAGTTGAAAACATACCTGAACCGTTCTGCAACTCCCGCCAAAAATCTACCTTTTCGGGCAAAGTTTTGCAACGGAGTGAGTCTGAAGAAGAAACCATATGCTGTCCTGATGTTTCGCGAATTTTTACTTTTTCATGATAATCTTACCGTGGTTCCTCCTGAAGGCTGGGCTGTAGAATATGTCGACGGCATTTCCTGCCTGTCGTAAGAGGCGACTAAAGGGAAACCAAATTTGAACTTAAACCATACTTGAAAATAAATTTAGAATTTGAACTTTTTATTGAGTTGACTGACACCACCACATTCGTCTAACTTACCTTGGCACTACCAAGCTGTCTTACTCGTGAAGAGGGAAATTTTGGAATTTCCGATATTCGATCATTTCGGACAAAAAAATTTGTAAAAGAATAACCCTAGTTTTATAGGGTGCCCGAGAGTGTCCGACCGTTGTTGTATGATGCTTGTCTAGTTTCATTTGTTTTGGAAAATTTTACAAGGAATCCGGACACAAGTAAGAGTTTTCTGCGACTGATTCGCACCTGTTTCTTGATTGGCTGTTATCATTTTATTCTTTGTAAGGGTTACAGATTAGGTTAGGGATTAGCGCTATCGTTAGCCAGTTGGGAAATTTCTTTTAAAAAGTGCGCAAAGACCGGATTTCTGTGCAGTACAAAATGTCAGGTTTTTTTAACACTCAAATGACTGCCTGAATTTAAAGGCCTGTATACACGAGCAACATTTGTAAAACATTCTCAAAACACTTCACCTGCAACAAACCCAAAACATGCTTCTTTTCGGTTTGTTGCACAGTGTAGACAGAGTAAAAACAATTTGAAAATGTTTTGAGAATGTTTTGAAAAGAATTGACAGGATATTTCTTTTGCAACATTTCCAAAACATTTTCAAAACATGCGGTATACCCTGTCTACACTGTGCAACAAACCGAAAACAGCTTGTCTTGGATTTGTTTTGGAAATGTTTTGCAAATGTTGCTCGTGTATACAGGCCTTAAAATGTTGTGGAAATTAGATAAGAAGCAGACTTCTCGTTTACACTAACGGTAGAATACTGACTGCTCCTCCGGAGCAAGGTGTCAGTGCAGTACGGACGGTATCATGGGAACGTTGTAATAAGAACTGCTAAAAAATAATTTTTAGCTGCATTAACATTTAATCATCGGGGCATAATTTGATGTTTAACTTTAAAGGGGTTAAAAAGACCTCGTAGGCTCGTCAGTCTCAAACGAAGTTATCTCTGTCCCTTTAAACCATCCTCCTTTCTCGTTCTCTCTGTTTTCCCTTTCTTGGTGCAATAATTTGACCTTTTCAACCCCATGGTTTGAGCTGTTGAATGGAAATAAGTCACTCCTCTCATGACAGCCCATAAATATCACGACTCTCTACACAAGTTTTTAAAATCAGAGAATTGAACCTCCCCCACCCCTCCCCCAATACACACATAATAGCGCTTCTTCGAGAAAAAATCATCAAGAGACATGAATATCCATTTAAACTTAAATTATGTATTTCTAGATCAGAAGAAAACAATCATAATCAAATAAGTTAATGCAGAAATTCTAGATCTTCTCCTACGTGTTTGACTCATATATTCATATCAATAACGCCATTTCTCTTGTAACATTATCAGTCATCATATTTACTTACACCGAATATATCTGTCACATGGAACAATGACTTTTGATTTTCACCTCTCAAACATGATTTGCATCCATGAGTTCCCCTGGCCAGGTCATATCAAAGACTTTGCCATTGTGCTCAGCCTAAACAATGAGGAAGGAAAAACAAGCCAGTGACCCACAACTGCAAAAAGTTTGGACCGGTTTGACTTAGAAACTGAGCCCTATAACCTGGTTTTAAAAACTTGCATTTCACCACACAACCCACGATATTTCCTTGTGAATGCTGATCGTAATTTGAGTGACACAAATTCCTTTTCCATTGTCAACACACTTTTCAGTCTAAAAAGCTTTAATTTAAAGATGGAGTATCGTCATGGAAAAGAATTCTGAAAACGCAAGCCTGCGGTAAGCTTTTCACGGATTACGTCACGACTATTCGACTTCATAATTAATATCTGAAATATGAGTATTTCAGATATTAATTATAGAGTCACCTGGTCGTGACGTAATCCGTGAAAAGGTCACCACAGGCTTGCGTTTTCAGAATTCTTTTTCATGACGATACTCCATCTTTAAATAAAATTCAAACTTACAATTTCCTGTAACCTTCTATTCTCCTAAAGAATGTAGTATTTGGTATACAACAATAAGTATGTGTCATAGTTATACATATTTGAAGGGAAAATGTGGTTAGCACAATTTGGATGCGTAAGTAGGTTACTCGCTTCCATGAATATATCTGCCATTATCTGGACAATCACGTGACAATATGTTTTGACTCGGCTGGAATCGACTTCGAGTCTACTATGTCCAGTGGCAGCCCATTTTGGACCAATTCCGATTCAAGGGACTTCCATTTTGGGCCAATTCCAAGTCCAGGAAAATCGGACTCGACTCCGGAATTGAGTATAAGACCGGACCCAGGCGTTGCAGTCCTGCTGTTTTCACTCAAATTATGAAATTCATGTGGAATAATTTCTTTGTTTTCTTTTTATAAGAAATATACGTCCTAAAGCAGCATGAAAACCTCTTGGAGGAGAAAGAAGAGAGAATTAGTGAGATTAAGTTGTTGTCTCAAAATAATTTTTGGGCAACTGTTGATGACCTTTATCTACAAAAGGAAACCACTGGGGTAGTACTCTCTTATTGCAAACTATGTAGCCACGAAACGCCGTGATTTCTTGACTGAGGGAATATCTTTTGGAAACGCAGTCACCCAAATTCGAATTAGTTTAATCTGCCATATTTCATGATTGACTCTTGGGAGTCATTTGTCTCAATATAATTTATGGAAATTGGGAGATAACTCAGTCTAGTCTTGAAATATCATGAATGATTTTCTAAGGGAATAAGAGGAAATCTGTTTGACATGGCTGTGTTTCGTAAAAAATTCAGGGAAACTGCTTTTACTATCAAGTTCTGCTAAGAGTAGTAGGTAGTGTTTGCTCTTTCATATTTTTGTAAGTTCAGAAAACAAGCCATTTCTTCCTCTTCCAAGCAGCTACATATTTCCATAACAAAGAGAGAGTAACAACTTTTCACCAAATAAGATATCCACCTGACAATAATTTCTTTGTTGAAAAATTCCATACTCAAAAAGTCTTTCACAGTCTGATATTTCCTGAGCTAATATGTCCTTCTTCCATCAGAACATTTTCTACTACTGACTACAGGGTATTCACATGCTGGGAATAAAATCCACAGTGGTTCACCTTCAAATGTAGTGTGTACAAGGTTTCCCCATGTTCAAGCCTAATGGTCAGTGACCTCATATAACCTTTGACTTTTGTCAAAAGTAATAGGTATGCAAACTCAATATGGTGCATCCACATGCCATGTCAGGTGTCACTCCAAGACAACCCTTCTTGTGTTACAATCAAAAGACAAAAACATACTCACACAAAGCACTACTCTTGCTTTATTTTAAAAAAATCAAAGACTGGCAAAACTTCAGAATCTTATGAACAGACTGTGAAATTTGTTACATTTCATCATAAAAGTAATTGCCAAAAGCTACACTTGTTATATTATTATGAAAATTACTTGTCATGACTGAATGCCTTGATTATTCAATCTTAAGGGGAAAACTGATACTTTCTCTTGAGAAGCAAGCACAGTTTTTCTTTTGAGGGGTAACAAGGGAAATTATCCTTTAATTTGAGAAAATGAGACAAACACGAAATTAAACTATGCCCTTTCTATGAGTAAATAACTGGTCCATGGTTTCAAAATTGACTTCTCCTCTCCCCTCAAAAAAAAAAAGTATTGACACCCTTACCCCATATGCTTATGTTTGGCACAAAGCAATGTAAACTGCTAATCGACAAATGGAGTTAATGCAAGATGAAATTAATCCTGATATGGTATTTAATTTTTTTGCCTTTTTACATGTACATCATGTTTTGATGGTAGGGTTATTTCACAGTTACACCCTAAAAAGTTTGAACATGTATTGCAAGCTTAGCTGTACCAATGCATGTGAAGAAGAACATTTGAATTTAATATAGGTGGAAGACTTCCACACAAGTTCCACTTGGCTACCAATGAAATCTTAAATAACACATAAATCTTACAATGAGGAAAATGGCCTCAATGCTTGTTTATTAATACTTGGGTTTTTAAAACCAAATGTTGGACAAAAACATCTTCTTAACAACTAACTTTTTTCATTCAAAAATCCTTTTGTGGCAAGATTGATCTTTCAAATGAAGATTCTCTCAAAGTCAATTCAAAAATATGATCTATTTTAAATGAAAAATTCAAAATGTAAACAATCCCCTACTTTGGTTTGAGAGGTAATCCTGAAGCATACAGCCACTTCAAACTTGTATTAACACAAATTACGTTTTTTTTATTGAACTCAATCAGTTTTTCTGATTCACAGTTAGAAAAACTGTCATTACTATTCCATATCATCATAGTCATCATGGAGACCAGGTTTTATAAGCCAAAAACTGTTTCAAGAGCAGGTACAAGAAACAACAACAAAAAAATCCAAATTTTTCTTAGGACATTTGGCATTAGATAAAGATCTTGGGAATACTTGGAAGACTTTGCTTTTCATACTCTGGTGATCTCAGATGACAAATACTGGGAATTCTGTTGGACTTTTGCTTTTTGAGTCTTGGTACTCCTGGACCTCTGGTGTCCTTATTTGTTTTGTTTCATCCCTCTCTCCTGGTACCCCTTTTCTCACCAAAGTGGAGGGGGGGGGGGGGGTAGGATCTGCAAAATTTTGCGTCTAACTAGTTTTGTATGTTAAAACTATTTATCCATAATAACCTAGAAATTCCCAACCTTCCCCCAATGACCACACCTGCTTAGTTATATCCAATTTACAAACCTTTTTTCAAACTCTAAGAGGCTCGCTGGTATCCCAGTGTTTTTTGCAAGTACCCCGATGGGGCGCCAGTACCCATCTTTGGGAACCAGGGATCTAGAACAATGTTGATGCTATTTGGTCTGCATTGTAGGTTCAGTCATCAATCGGTGTCTATATTATGGTTTACAGACTAAAGTTTCAAAAACAAGGCCCTTATTCTCTGCACGCACTGACATTTCCTGTAAACAGGATTGTAGCATATCACAGATTTCACTGTCACGAAATCATGTAACTCATCTACGAGCACAAAAATGGAGCAAGTTCTTTTTACACAGGTCTACCCTCTTATCCACTTAGAGTACATCAGCCAATAAATCTGCATGAAATTTTAACAAAAAAATATTCTAAGTTTTTACTTGGAGTATAAAGCCTATTCTGTTCATTAGTATGAAACAACATCTAATCAAGTACTTAAACATTTCAGAAATGAATTTCCCAAAATGCACAAAAAAATTTCCTGGAATCAGTGACCATTAAGTGAGACTGACTGGTGGAACACTATTTTTAGTCTAATAATTGTATGGGTTTAAATTAACAGTTTGCTCTCAATTTTTACAACATATTTCCAAAATGTCCTAAACTTTGGGACAATCAGTAACAAGGTCACTTTAGAGAGCTCCAATGACAGACAACTTGCTTCAAGCTATTGTACATTTTCCAATGGATTGATAACGTCTACTTACTTTATCAAAACATTGGCAACTTAAACGGTGGACATTTTGGTGGATAAACAAGGCACTCTGTCATCATTAGAAATAAAAATATTATCTGTAATTGGTTGAATTTAATTTCTGAATCAGTCAATGCATCATATGTAACATACCACATGGGACAAAGTGCTAACAGAGTGTAGTGCGTAGCCTAGGGCCTAAATAGGGATATATCGTAAACCAACATCATACGGCTCTATTCCGAACAGGAATGCAGGAAGGTATATTCAAGTAGTCAATGGGCTTACACGGTTTATGTAGGTCTTATTCTGCACATAAAGCATGACAACAGGGAGTACAATAGGGACTCCCTTTACTTGATGTTAAGCCGACTAGCCATATGGAAATAGCTGACAATGACTATACCAGGGAGCATCTCATTGTCCACTGTATTTTCTTTTCATATGAATGACAGTACACCAACTTTGTGACCTCAGCAAATTTCTACCACACTGACCAGCCAAGGTTCTTTTGCAATGATAAATTTGTATTACACATGTGCATGATTGTATACATATAAAATTAAACTTTCATTTAAGACTACGACCTTTGGCATACTCAACAGGCCATGCAGTCTGAAATGCCTCATTCAATACTCCTCACCACCTTTGGCCTACTCAACAGGCACTGCAGTCTTTAGATGCCTCCTCCAGTGTACCTCACCATCTTGTTCATTGTCACAGTCAAAGTTTGTAGAGGTTGAGGTGGCAAACTGATTCAAGTTTTCCTTGAGGTGCTCTGTCTATAAATTGTGTAGAGTGCCCTCCCTCAGCTATGCTTGTTGTGTATAAAGTGTCCTTTATACTTGTCATCTTCCCTCACAGTCTCCATCGACAGGTTTCTCCTCAATGGTCTTTTGTTCTTCTTCTATTGTTTTCTCCTCTTTATCCTTTGTTTTCCTCTTAACATTCCACATACAAACGTTGAGTCCTTGCCTGTTTCTTGCTATTTCAATTGCAAAAAACTGAATCCTGGTGACTGATTTACATATGAAAAAGAGAAATAAAACTCAGTTCTTCTTTTTTAAAAAAATGCAAAAATTAAGAGAAAATACTTCAATTGATACACAGATATATTTATGTACCTTCATTTCAAAAATCTTTTTTTCATCATAAAAATTATGTAATTGTCGTACAGCTTGAAAAAAAACATGCACCAAAATAAATCTGAATACCATTTTGTGCACAGGATTTTTTCAAATTCAATTTTCTTGATTTAATTTAGAAGGAATAATTCATTAACTGTACTTCTCATGTAATTTGCAAGGTCAGTTTGGGTCAAATATGAAAATATTTTTTCCATCTAAGCACATCTCAAATTGAAAACTTTTCCAAAGGGGAGAAAGAACCCTCTCCTCCAAGACCTCTTCCCAGGCTTAATATTCACAATGCCACTTTGGAAAGTTGACCTGGCTGTCTCACTGGTATGCTGGCAGTTGAGGAATAATTTTTTTCCCTTAAAGGACCAATCTTCTCACCCCAAACTACAACTCTTGCAGGGAATCCCTGAAATTCTCAATTGGCTTAGCTCTTTGATTGACAGCTTATTCAAACAATGCAGAGTACCAAAGCTTAAATTACACAGCATCAATTGTACTGTGAGTGTTTTGATTATACACATTGAGCTTCTTTTTACTTACCCTGAAGCAATACACTGAGAATGTGTCTGGAAGAGGATGAATTTAAAACAATTGTGGGAGCGCTTTCAGACAATTGTGGGAGCGCTTAAGTAAGAAAGTAAGGAGAATTGCTACTGTTTGGGGTGAAAGAATTGGTCCTTTAAATGTATTCATTTGCTAGAAGTAAGCAGGTTGGGAGAATTGGAACTGTCTGGGGTGATGAATAACTGCCTTTAAATCATTGGTAACCAGCACTACCTTTAAGTGTTGTTTGAATATCTTTGGGGGAAACCAACAAAACTTTCAAATGGTTAGTGACTAAACAAGCCCAACTTACCTCAAATGTTTCAGATATGAAATGTTCCATTAATTGCACAGTAATAAACTAACAAATCTTCTTTATTCCACATGGTGCATAAAGCCTTGCAGAATAATTAACTAGCAATATGGTGGGTAGGTGGAGCTATAGCCAACTGAACTGAGACCATCCTGGTGCCAAACTCCCTTTTGTTTCATTGTCAATGGAATATTAACAGGGAGATCTTAACTGGGTATAGCCCCACCTGCTCAGAGCAGTGCCAGTTAATATTCAACAGTAAATGGAATAGTCCCATTTGCAAAACAGGTGACAAAAGTAGTGTAGATTATTAGGACTTACATTAAAATAAAAGAAAATGATGAATGTAGGTCTCACAACATCTGTTGAATAGTATGGGTATTAATTTTTTTTTATTATTTGTTTTGCACCAATATTGAAACCAGTAAATGGTCCAACCCTACCTTTTGTTTTATCGGAAGTGGTATCAACCCACTTTGTTAATTTGATTTGGGAGCTACACACATGTGCACATCCTACAAATTGCTGGGATAGATAAAACACTCCTACACCCAAAGCACATGTTTCAAAAATTGAGTTCAGTGGAAAGCTTCATGGAGTAATTATTTATCTATCTATTCATAATATAGGGAGGAACCTTGAGTGCAGTTTTGTGCAGCGGACTGTATTTAAATTGCCTCTTCGCTGTAGGAATTTGCATTTCGATCTGCTATAGACCGATCTGATTAGCACTTGTGTTAAGTGACTGTAGGCAGCCATTAGTGTGGTCCATAAGCATTGAATTGTCTTCCTTTACTGTCTTCATGAATTTCAAACCCAAATTTTCAGTGAAATTGAATGAATCCGTATATACAATTTAGTGTACAACCATCCATAATAAAGGTAAGCAAGGAAATTGGAAGACTGAGGGTAATGGACCCCAGTTATGGCTGACTAAAATCAGACCATCACTTGCTGTCCGGATTTGTCGAGAGAGTAGGGCTGAGATCCCCTATTTTTGTTTGGTTGCACCAGATAGTTATTAGATATATGCTTAGCAGTGTAGATGCAAACTGCATGAACAAAGGGCTAGTGCTGAGCTTGGTCTGTATATCTCAAATTGTTCCTCACAATTCCAAGTGGCAATAATTAACTAAACTTGCATATTGTTATGGCTCAATGATGCATAGCAAGTACTTACCAAGTATGGAATTTTCTTCACTGTAGTCTTTACTACAGTCTAATCTTAAGAGGGTTCCATAGTTAAAGTCATCAACATTTTCCTTGAAATGGTTACAAAATGGCCTCCATTTCTACAAAAAGGAAAAATCATGTATGTGGGCTGATTTGTAATATAAGAATGAATAAATTTGCAGCAAATTAAATTTCGAGTTACACTCCAATACAAAGGTAAATCCAAGAGAATATAAACAGGTTTGGATGAATGTTCTTCTCCACATTTGAAAACCAGAATGCAAAAAGTGCACTGAGGTTTTGATGTGTTCTATTTCAAAGAAACATTTTCATGCCAATGGGCTAGTCTTCCCCATTTACCACCCCTAAAACCATAACACATGCTACCCCCAATATCAGGTGGCCATGTTGGTTGAATTGGAATATTAAAGGCATATCCTTTTTGCTATTCATCTGAGTTTGCATATACATACCTTACATTCCCAACGGAGTTGCCAATTGATGAAGATGCTGATCCAGTCAGTTGAAACAAATTTAACACACTGAAACTGCTCTGATGGTATGCTCTATATGGGATACCCACACACAAGGTTTAGCTTCAAGGAGTTTCCCTTCTTGAGATATTCCATGCACAAAGTTTTCACATTTTGAGCTCCAGTGACCTCAAATGATCTTTGACATCTATACCAAAAACAACATGGTTCTTTTCCTCTGTATGGGTTACAGTATCCACACACCAAGTTTGAGCTACAAAGAACTTTCCCTGCCTGAGGTATCGAGTGCACAAGGTTTTCAGATTTTGAACTTCAGCGATCCCAAAAAACCTTTGACCTCCACTTGATACAATCAGGTCCTTCTACCGTGTATGAGGTAGGCTACCTACCTACACACCAAGTCTGAGCTCCATAGAAGTTTCCCTTCTTGAGGTGTCACATGCACATTTTCATTGTTTGACCCCTGGTGACCCTAGATGACCTTTGACTCCAACAAAAAAACAACAGGGTTCTTCTTCTCTATATGAGGTGTCCACACACCAAGTTTGAGATTCAAAGTAGTTTCCCTTCTTCAGATATTGCGTGCACAAAGTTTTCAGTGTTTGACCTCCGGTGACCTCAAATGATCTTTGACGTCTACCAAACACAATAGAGTTCTTTCGAAGAAGTTTCCCTTCTAAAGATATCACATGCACATGGTAAGTGTCACAAATATAACACAAATACACACAGGCACACACACACAAATAATGACCACATAGGTATCTCTTTTTTTTTTCAAAACCAATAATGTCTCAGTGTTCTCATTAGGCCCCCAAACAAAAGAGTCCCTGAATGCTCAACGTTTTTTCCAAGAGTCCCATCAAATTTCTGAGGGTGTAATATTTTCTGGAAGAGTCCCACTTCGTTTGGCCCTTATTCCGAACGCTAGAGGTGTAGACTACGCCATTCACCTGCCAAAACAACTACGTGTATTGCTGACAAGACTGTAGACTGGAAAAGGATGAAAGTTCCCTGCATGCAGCATAAATCACTCCCGGCAAATAAGCAGTGACGCTCCGCAATTTCCATTCAGATATTCTACCGTGATATTTGCAACACGCCGCTGCATAAAACTGATCTGGCATTGACAAGTGATGTTACTCTGACTAAGATGGACAACAGCACGGCGGATGATCTAGTACATACATAGCACCAGCAATATTGCAGAACTGGGCCACATTACTAATATCGGTCTAGTCAGATGACTTAGTATTCTGGTCGGGTCCAATACAAACTGCGGTGATAAGAAACTTCGGTAGGCAGATTTCCTACATGGACTTTGTGAAGTGACATTGACAATGAACATTTGAAGGCAATGGGCATGTGAACTTTTCAGCACCATATTTTCTATGCCTTCTTGTCAAAATTTTACATGCATTTTGCAAGCAAATCCTGTGCGTCTCTGCAACGCACAGGATTATGTTTCAAGCGTCTCGAGTCAAAGGCGTCAGGGACCCGGGAGCTCGGATTAGTGAGAACCCTGTGTTTGTCAACAAGAGCACACGTTTTCATTTTCAATGGTTTCATGACAATTCTTCCTTGACAAACAACCTCCATCTAAACAATGTTTTCCTGGACCACACCCCCTGGACACAATTTTTACCTAAACAATTCTTCAAGGAGCAATTCCAAATATGTCATTAGCTGTCTGAGGGTTAGGTTGCAATCATTTTTTAATGCAGTTCTTGGGTCTTGCCACTGATCTATCAATGCAAATATTATTATATTCTGGTCAAAAGCATTCTGCCAGTCATAACATACAGTAAATGGAAATGGATTTCACACCAAACCTCTTTTGCTGAAGGACTCTTCAACTCATCTTCTTTAATTATATCCACAGACATATTTGGAAAATCTTCTTGAAATTTTTTGTAGATGTCTTCATCATTCTGGGTGAGCTTTAATAACCTTGAATCCAGTGAGGAAATGAGCTAACATGGGCAAAATAGAAATGAATACAGAATATATATTATGGACATATTATAAAATACATGGAAATGTTTGTGACAATTTGAGAAAGAAATTCTACCCCCTCCCTTTCAAAACATTTTGGTTCAAATGGCAGGACCACAACAAGTTGCACATGAAGTTTCACTATGAAGTCAACCACACCTTAAGCCAGGTATACCTCTTGCTCTCTTTGACACTACAAGGAGCCAAAACTAAATGTAGATGGCCAAAATTGCAAGAGGTGACATAAGAGACAGGCAAAGAAAGATGGATAGTAAAATTACAAGTTGAAAGTTATAGCAACAAGTCACATACAGGTAGGCTACACATGCATCATGCAATACATTAAAGGGGCTCGTTGAGTTGATATCTATAAATTAATGAGAGTTTTAAAGGGTCCCTGCCACATAAAAATGCTTAAATTTAGCATTTAAATCAAGTTTCATACCCAGTAGTTATGGAAAGAGTTAAAATTTTGAACTTCATGTTGTCCTGACTTGAAACTGAAAGAAATTCTACCCCCTCCCTTTCAAAAAATTTTGGTTCAAATGGCAGGACCACAACAAGTTTCACATGAAGTTTCACTATGAAGTCAACCACACCTTAAGCCAGGTATACCTCTTGCTCTCTTTGACACTACAAGGAGCCAAAACTAAATGTAGATGGCCAAAATTGCAAGAGGTGACATAAGAGACAGGCAAAGAAAGATGGATAGTAAAATTACAAGTTGAAAGTTATAGCAACAAGTCACATACAGGTAGGCTACACATGCATCATGCAATACATTAAAGGGGCTCGTTGAGTTGATATCTATAAATTAATGAGAGTTTTAAAGGGTCCCTGCCACATAAAAATGCTTAAATTTAGCATTTAAGTCAAGTTTCATACCCAGTAGTTATGGAAAGAGTTAAAATTTTGAACTTCATGTTGTCCTGACTTGAAACTGTTTTGTGTACAATTTGAACAAATGTCTGGTCACCAATTTTTCAAAACAAAATTGAGCCGTTAAGTAGCCTACTCACTCACAAAACATTTTGTTTGTATGTATGATTTGGCCCTGTCTAAGTTTGACCATTTGCCATTGGTATGTGAAGTATACTTAACAGGTTTGTAAAAATTTGCTGAACTTCATGTACAAATGCAATGAGCCGCTTTAAGTAGAGTCTGGAGATGTAATTTGCATCTGAATATTTTAAAAGGCTTTGCTAACAGGATTAGGTCCCGACTTGGAACCCTAAGGCAGAGCCCATGGCCAACACATCTAGAGGACTTAATACTTGTGCTATACCATTAGTTTGTTATCAGTCCCAACTGAGAAATCCCAAATCAAAAGCAGTGATAAAGGTCAGGGATGAGCCTGGTCTAAAAAAAAAAATCACTGAACTTTGCTGGGCATACATGACTGACGCCCAAGGCGTCAGTCAGGGCGCGACACTTTAACGGGTGGGGTCCAGGGGCCCGCCTTAGGGCCCCTGGTGGGGTCCAGGGGAAAAGCCCAAGTGGGGGTCCAGGGGGCGAAGCCCCCAGAAGCCCTGAGAAAATAAGAGTATTCCAGACATCATTTGGAGGCATATTTTAATCAGTATATTGGTAAAATAAAACACTCCAAGAAAAGTGTTCAGTCAAAATAGGCTAGGCCTAGCCTAAGCTATGCCTAACGTTAGGCTAGGCCCTAAGTAGGCCCAGCCTACACTGAAGCATGTCAAGTTGAACAGTTCTTCAGTCACTGTAAAACTTGTCTCAGTGGTCAAGATGTCCATAAATCTCGATTAGAAAACCTTGCGATAGCTGTAACGTTAAGTTGTAACAACTAACATTACGATGTTGCATTTCATTAGACATTAACTACATGTAGTATGTACCAAGTAGACCTAGGCTAGGCCTATGCTGTTTCAAAGTTGCTCATCTTGCGAATGAAATTGCCGAAATGGCTCACAATTGCACCACATTTCCAGTTCACTTCAGACTATCAGTTTTCGATATCTGACGAAGTTCTTTCTTTATCCAAGACGAATTCCATTTATTTTAAAAACTGTTACGTCAACTTTATGAGCGGCCGACTCGTTTGCCAATCGATCACAGCACAGGTTACTGCATCATGCATGATATTGATACAGTCAACTGCTGATGTGACAACTTACACATGCACAGATTTACATACATAAATTTTCCCCTTTTCCCCTTGACCCCACCAGGGGCCCTAAGGCGGGTCCCTGGACCCCACCCGTTAAAGTGTCGCACTTCGTGCTCTGACTGACGCCTTGGGCGTCAGTCATGTATGCCCAGCAAAGTTCAGTGATTTTTTTTTAGACCAGGCTCATCCCTTGCCTTTATCACTGCCAGCGAGTTACAGTGCAAGCGCGACGACCCACTAAAAAATAATGCTGTCAGAAAACCACGGAAATTGGGAAAGGTAAATCACGGAGGCAGGAAAAAAATCACGGAAATCCGCGAATTCACGGAAAAAGCTCATCCTTGAAAGGCCTGAAGATAAACTCTTTCTATTGGTTTTCTCAATAAGAGCGGAAAATTTCCCTATACTATTTGTCAATTTTTAAAATATGTATAATCTGAACAACTGGTCATCCATCTGAGCAATTACGGAAGTAATTTTGTAGTTAGTTCGATGGGTAAGTTAGCTAGATGAAGTTTTATTGCCCAGTTTCCAACCTACAGTCCTGGTTCGAGTCGAGCCAGTAGCAGATTTTTTCCAGTTGTGGCTCACTGGTTTGTTTTCCCTACTCCACTGTTTATACTGGGATTTTTTACGACAAACCCACACGAATGTGTTACATAGTGTCACCTAGAAAAGCAATTTTGTAATGCATCAAGGGGAAAAAATCACATTTTGACATATTTACTGTACAAAAGTGAGAACAATAATAATCAGATGTTACTTACATTCATGTATGTTTCTGCATGATGAAAAGCCTTGAAAGCCCATACCTGTTCTATACCTTTCTGTAAAGATTAAAATAAAAAAGATCAAAATACACTGTTTGTGGGATCTTTGCTACTTTTTGTATCTTTAAAAGAATAAATTATATAGAATAGAAACCAGTGATACTTCATAATATAGACAACAAAGTTGAGTAACAGTTACCCTGAAGAGCAGACCCTGTTTTCTTAGCTTCTCGGCTTCCAAAACCACAAGCAAACAGAAATGTGTCCAAAATTTTAGATGTAAACTTCGTTACCACAATTGTCAATATGACTTATTCATGTACTTGATCAAGAATCTTGCTTTTGTTTTTGAGTGAGTGCATGTACTGCTGTCTTTGTGTTCTTGAAGTCTAGATTGAAACCTAAGATGTCTGATGTTTTGCATAACCACCTGTGCAGTGGGCAGTACCAGGGCATGGTGGGTATTACAGTGATATACCAAGTCTGTATGTATGTAGGTGACATGTGTATGCCTTTGCTTCAACAAAAAGTTGCCTTTGAGTGAATATTCACAATCATTCAACCAGTCTAGAGACCACATAGAGATAACAGTATATTTAATGGAGCTGCTTCAGAGGGAAAATCGATGGCTTTACAGCACATGGATTATTTTTTTAAAAAAGAAAAGTGAAAAAACAAACCTGCCATAATACTGTATGCACTGGGTCAATATTGAGTCTACAACAAAATCATATTTCAACACTTTGACCATTCAGTAGCTTTTCATGGCAGCTCAAATTACAATCCTTGTATTTCTTCATTTTCCTGAACACTGCTGCATCTTGTACCAAGGAAGTACTACTTCCATGCTTGTTCCAAGGTGTGATACTGATAGCACTCTTATAGGGTGATGTAAATAATCCCTCTTTGAGCAATGTGCTATACAAGCAAACAGGAAGTGTTCAAGGTCATAAAAACATTTTTTAAAGAAAACAAAGCAGGTTACGTGAGTTGTACAACAAGAAATTCACAAATTATTGTGCAATGGACCAATTTGCTTTCAGTGAACAAACTTCAGGTTTTTATATCTCGGCTCAAGAATGCCCTAAGAAGAAAATGCCAATGTAACTCCTTCAGCAAGCCGAAGGATTGGAATAACCTGAACCTGTTCTTGTTACTATAGCAACTAGTTTGGCAGCGTAATTTTGCATAAACTGTATCTTGTACAACATACATTTCAGAATAACAGTGCTATTTTATGACATGATTCCCAAAACATGTTTGATTCTTTTTGACACAGGCTTCGTTTTTCTCAATGTGTGAGCTGGACCTTAGCTTTTGGTTCACTTGGCTTCTGAAAATTATCACCTTTTGCCATGGCTGGAAAAAACCAGCAATTCGGGAATGTCATTGCAGGGAAATTTTGGTATTTGAAGGGAAATTTGAGTACTTTTGTATGTAAACATGTGAAGTCTTTGGGAAATGTTGATTTGCTTGCTGGGAAATTTGATTTGCTTGCAGGGAAATTTACATTTTTTCCAGCCCTGCCTATTGCAAAGCTGAAGACACTCACACAAAGTGTTAATTGTAAATCGTGTGCTTAGGTCTACACAGTACTGGTATTTGAGTATGTGCATCGAGTCTCACCAAAACGTGCCTGCACATGTGAGAAATTAGCTGAACAAAGAGTTATGTGTCAGGCATTATACTGGGCTAATTTTCTCTTCTGTGCAGCAGACTTATGCCTTAACATAAAGAACAGAGTGCATGGAACTCTCCTTTTAGTCAAAGCTCAAGACTTACATCATTTGTGTAATCTTCTGCCTTTGTGGAAATTTCCATTTTAATGCTTCAAACAAAGACTAAGCAGCACCTGTGTGGGAAAATATTAGAGACAAGTAGTCAATAATACAATAAAGCTTAATTTTACTATTTAATTGAGATGATATCTTACAGAGGCATACAAGTAATCTCTTCTATTTGATATGAATACCCATGTTTTATTTCTTTTTTCCTATTTTCTAGCATCTTGTTGAACAGAAGACTCAAACTTGTGCACAGTACTTTGCACTTATGGAGGGCTTAGCTTTGGCAGAGCAATGATGTTATATAATACCTGACTATGAGATGGTATGAGTAGTCCTTGAACAGGACTCTATGCTACATCCACTTTGTTTAACTTTGAACTAGAGTCCTTGGCAACAGTGCAAGCGTGATCCCGACATTATGGCTTTGTAGCGTTTCCACATTTTGAAGTTTACTTTCCTAGATCAAATTTCATAATATCCTTATATTTTATTCTATTTTTAACATATCAAAAAGTCATTTTGTACCTTGAGGTGATGACTTCCTTCAGTTGTACACATTTTTACTTTGAAAGTCCAAAAATTTACAAAAATATGACATTTCATATATCACTGTCTCACTGATACTATGCATGTGATTTTTTACATTCACACTATGCATGTGGCTACATGGCAAGGGTGGTGTGCTGGGTTTTCCGATCCGCACGTTTTCCATTTCTTGTTCATGTTCCCCGTTCCAAATTACAGCCTGGTCGTTGACAGATTTGAAAGCAGTTCGAACTATCCAATGGGAGAACCAGATTCCTACAGGGCAATTCCCATTACGTAATGTGACGTCATGAATTGGAGAAGAGTGATCTAACTTGTCATTAATGATGAATCGGAGGAGAAGATTTTTTGCATTTGATGTGAGGTTTTTTGTTTAAGGCAACTTAAAGTTTGTTTTGCTTCATCAGAAAAAGATGATCGGAAGGTTCTCGAGAGATTTGAGAAAACATGAAGAGTTTTGTGCGAAGCACTACGTTTTGACCTAGGCCTACCTTTTCCTTTTTATATAGAGCCTGTATATACTATGTACTGTATAACACTAGGATGACCTAGCCCTTGAACAGGACCCAGCATTACGTTCCTATGCTATACACTTCATTTCTGGGCCCTTGCCCGGTATACACAAAAACTCATTTGCCTACTCACGCGTGAGTAGGCATCCCTCACGTCCCCCAAAAGATACCTTTTCTCACCAAACTTTCCACAGATGATCTTTGTCATCACATTAACCTTCCACACAAGTCTTTTAACAAAATAAGACCTTTAAAAGGGAAATTTTGGCAGGATGATTCTGCGAGTAACGTTAAGCCAGTGCAGAGTAATTTTTCAGTTGAAGAAGTCAGTGTTTGTCATGTGATCTCATATAAAACGGGGAAACCTACGAAGTGACTGTACAATTTCATAATGTACAGAGAGCTTACAATATGACGTACAAGTATTGACTAGCCGCGCTTACTTATTGGTCTTTGATAGCTTGCCGAGCGGAAGTCCTTCCCATCATGCAACACAGTAGCAGACGATCAAGCTGTCAAGATGTCGATGTTACTGTGAAGGATGGCACCACATTTTTCCTGCCTTTTGCTATGAATTCGCTGGTATTAAACATTCCAGAAGATATAAGTGGTATTTAAGCATGCTCAAAATCATGATGTTAACTCAAATCTGTTCCATGAACCATGCCATCGTAATTAGCGCTCAGTTTGTTGTTTTGGCTTAAAACGTCGTTATTTTGGTACATGTAGGCCAGTGACCGAAGTAAGGAGTGACTACAAGGAACGGATTATACGGTCACGTTCAGTGACTAGGATGACCTGTGTGAGAGAATTGGCCCTTAAACGTTAAAGGGCAGGAGCAGTCATCCCAAATTGAAGAAGTGTAGTAGACTGTCAAGTTTCATGATTGGCTGTTGGGAGTCATGTGACAATGTTTTTTCTCTTCAAATGTGAAATTTACCAGAAATAACTACTTGGTTTACCTCAAATATGCAATAGTAAAGTCATAAAATGTTATTAAAGATACTTTAAAGAGAAATAAGATGAAAATTGACTTAGACTATTTAGCTTTTTCTTCTGGATAAGTTTGGGAGGACTGCTCTTTAAAAATTGGTTATCATGGCATAGTAAAGCATTTGGCCTAACGTTTGGGATTTTGTCCCAGATCTTGCCGGTTCGTATACATTGGATTATTCCATTATATATAAGGTGTCCATTGTGTGCGCATTAAGTGTGCACACAATAGCAGTCTGCATTACGGTGGTGCGGTAACGTTGTACCATCAAAGTCAATATGCTATCAATAAGAAGATTAAACGGCATATTTCATGTAATAAACACTGGTATATTTCTGTTTCCAACAGGTGATATGCAAGATAAGTTAGAATTCCCGACATTGGTTATGTTCTATTTAATTTGTATAGATTTCAATAACCAAACAATAGCACTCCAGCACCCCAACAGCCCATCATCTACATGGTTGAGAAATAAAACGGCTGTCTGTAAAAGACTATGTATATCTGACACAATTATCATCCTTTACACTTGCTCGATGATCTGATGAACACCTTGAAGGTTTCTTGCATATCACCTGTTGGAAACAGAAATATACCAGTGTTTATTGCATGAAATATGTCGAAATATGCCGTTTAATCTTCTTATTGATAGCATATTGACTTTGATGGTACAACGTTACCGCACCACAGCAATGCAGACTTCTGTTGTGTGCACACTTAATGCTCACACAATGGACACCTTATATATAATGGAATAATCCAATGTATACGAACCGGCAAGATCTGGGACAAGATCCAACGTTTGGTCTAGGGAAAGTAGGTTAGGGCCCTGGCGTTTGCCTAAGTCCTAGGTTATGTTACAACCTGTTAGTGTTAGGCTAGGGTAGGTGCGCACTGTTTAACAAGGTGTTTCTTGATTGGTTGTTGCCATTGTATTGTATCGATTGTATTCTTTGTTAGGGTTAAGGATTAGGTTAGGGATTAGGCTATCGCTAGCCAGTAAGGAAATTTCTTGTTAAACAGTGCGCATCGCCCCTTAGGCTAGGCCTAAACTTAAAGTTAGGCTAGGCCTATCTAGTAAGGCAGTAGCCTAACGTTAGGTCTACATTTGTAACTGCACTGGATTCTGACGGACTGTGTTAGGCCTAACTGTTAAGGCTTACTACAGTAAGTTACTGAAGACCTTCGTTAACCTAACCCTAACACGAATGTCGGTGAAGTAACTAAGCTAATATATCATAAAAACGGACGGACCTTGTACATATGCTGTTGGCAACATACCATTAAGCAATCGAGATTATGAGAATGCTACGGTTTATTCCCAGTTTTCTGATCGGTGTTCTTCGCGTGTAACCGTGAACAGTGTTAAATGACTGATTTGTACATTTAGGGATTAATAACTGCAGCTGTAAAGAGTAATATGCACGCTGCGCACTTTTGTGTAACTGTAATGGGGATACATGATATTGCGCACGCGCAAATACTAGCATTGCCAGCTGCAGTTAATAACATTAGGCAGTTGTTGCTATCATGCTGTTTGAAGAGATAGTATTTCCACAAATGAATTGCATTCAATGCAAATTTATTTTACAACACTAAGAGAAAATGAAGAATGACACAAGGATAGGGAGTACGTAGGAACCGAGACTGGGATTAATTTAGTAATGGCAAAAAGTGTATGAGCTTTTTCTGTTTTTTCAGTTCTGTAGTGTATTTACTAAAACAGTGTTTCATACTGTTCCCCTCATCAGACCCACGTGTAAGAGAATGAGTGATATAACTATATCCACCTTTGGCGTTGAAAAGCTTCTGCATGGTCTTAAAATCAATAAGGCCATGGGACCAGATGGCATCCATCCTTGGGTCCTGAGAGAGATTGCCACTGATTTTGCACCTGTTCTAAGCCATCTCTTTCAGCAATCCATTACAAAAGGATGCATTCCAGAGGATTGGAAGACTGCAAATGTTTGCCCTATTTTCAAAAAAGGTGACAGTTCCCTACCTTGTAATTACAGGCCTGTTTCTCTTACATGTGTCTGCTGTAAATTATTAGAACATATTAGGGCCGATGCGCACTGTTAACAAAGTAGTTCGTGATTGGATAAAAGGCTAATTAATATTCATATTTCCCTTGTAAAGAAATTTAAGCCCCATAATAATGTTGCAAAGTTACGTTGGTTTCACGTTGTACTGTTGCAATTGATGCAGCATGTTGCAGCGTGTTACACGATGTTGCGAACTGTTGCAATGTGTTCCAATCTTTTAAACGAGGGCGTCCCACTTGTTTATTAATTTTATTATCCCACCGATAAACTGTTGTCAACGTTGCGACATGTTAAATCTCTGTTACACATTGTTTCAAAACATTACTGACAAAGGAATACCCTCCAAAAGCCAATATTTCGATTAACATGTTGCAGCATGTTGCAGCGTGTTACACGGTGTTGCGAACTGTTGCAATGTGTTCCAACCTTTTAAACGAGGGCGTCCCACTTCTTAGTTAATTTTTTTTTATCCCACCGATAAACTGTTGTCAACGTTGCGACATGTTAAATCTCTATTACACATTGTTTCAAACATCACCGACAAAGGAAGACTTTCCCAAAGTCCAGATTTCGATTTACATGTTGCAGCGTGTTACACGATGTTGCGAACTGTTGCAATGTGTTCCAACCTTTTAAACGAGGGCGTCCCACTTGTTTATTAATTTTATTATCCCACCAATAAACTGTTGTCGCGACATGTTAAATCTCTGTTACACATTATTTCAAACATTACTGACAAAGGAACACCCTCTAAAAGCCAATATTTCGATTAACATATTGCAGCATGTTGCAGCGTGTTACACGGTGTTGCGAACTGTTGCAATGTGTTCCAACCTTATAAACGAGGGCGTCCCACTTCTTAGTTAATTTTTTTTTTATCCCACCGATAAACTGTTGTCAACGTTGCGACATGTTATATCTCTGTTACACATTGTTTTAAACATCACCGACAAAGGCAGACTGTCCCAAAGTCCAGATTTCGATTTACATGTTGCAGCATGTTGCAGCGTGTTACACGGTGTTGCGAACTGTTGCAATGTGTTCCAACCTTATAAACGAGGGCGTCCCACTTCTTAGTTAATTTTTTTTATCCCACCGATAAACTGATGTCAACGTTGCGACATGTTAAATCTCTGTTACACATTGTTTCAAACATTACTGACAAAGGAAGACCCTCCAAAAGCCAATATTTCGATTAACATATTGCAGCATGTTGCAGCGTGTTACACGGTGTTGCGAACTGTTGCAATGTGTTCCAACCTTATAAACGAGGGCGTCCCACTTCTTAGTTAATTTTTTTTTTATCCCACCGATAAACTGTTGTCAACGTTGCGACATGTTATATCTCTGTTACACATTGTTTTAAACATCACCGACAAAGGCAGACTGTCCCAAAGTCCAGATTTCGATTTACATGTTGCAGCATGTTGCAGCGTGTTACACGGTGTTGCGAACTGTTGCAATGTGTTCCAACCTTATAAACGAGGGCGTCCCACTTCTTAGTTAATTTTTTTTATCCCACCGATAAACTGTTGTCAACGTTGCGACATGTTAAATCTCTGTTACACATTGTTTAAACATCACCGACAAAGGCAGACTTTCCCAAAGTCCAGATTTCGATTTACATGTTGCAGCATGTTGCAGCGTGATACACGGTGTTGCGAACTGTTGCAATATGTTTCAACCTTTTAAACGAGGGCGTCCCACTTCTTAGTTAATTTTTTTTTATCCCACCGATAAACTGTTGTTAACGTTGCGACATGTTAAATCTCTGTTGCACATTGTTTCAAACATTACTGACAGGAGGAAGACCCTTCAAAAGCCAATATTTCGATTTGCATGTTGCAGCATGTTGCAGCGTGTTACACGATGTTGCGAACTGTTGCAATGTGTTCCACCCTTTTAAACGAGGGTGTCCCACCTTTAGTTAATTTTTTTTTATCCCACCGATAAACTGATGTCAACGTTGCGACATGTTAAATCTCTGTTACACATTGTTTCAAACATTACTGACAAAGTAAGACCCTCCAAAAGCCAATATTTCGATTTACATGTTGCAGCATGTTGCAGCGTGTTACACGGTGTTGCGAACTGTTGCAATGTGTTCCAACCTTTTAAACGAGGGCGTCCCACTTGTTTATTAATTTTATTATCCCACCGATAAACTGTTGTCAACGTTGCGACATGTTAAATCTCTGTTACACATTGTTTAAACATCACCGACAAAGGCAGACTGTCCCAAAGTCCAGATTTCGATTTACATGTTGCAGCATGTTGCAGCGTGTTACACGGTGTTGCGAACTGTTGCAATGTGTTCCAACCTTTTAAACGAGGGCGTCCCACTTCTTAGTTAATTTTTTTTATCCCACCGATAAACTGTTGTCAACGTTGCGACATGTTAAATCTCTGTTACACATTATTTCAAACATTACTGACAAAGTAAGACCCTCCAAAAGCCAATATTTCGATTTACACGTTGCAGCATGTTGCAGCGTGTTACACGGTGTTGCGAACTGTTGCAATGTGTTCCAACCTTTTAAACGAGGGCGTCCCACTTGTTTATTAATTTTATTATCCCACCAATAAACTGTTGTCAACGTTGCGACATGTTAGATCTCTGTTACACATTGTTTTAAACATCACGGACAAAGGCAGACTTTCCCAAAGTCCAGATTTCGATTTACATGTTGCAGCATGTTGCAGCGTGTTACACGGTGTTGCAAACTGTTGCAATGTGTTTCAACCTTTTAAACGAGGGCGTCCCACTTCTTAGTTAATTTTTTTTTATCCCACCGATAAACTGTTGTTAACGTTGCGACATGTTAAATCTCTGTTGCACATTGTTTCAAACATTACTGACAGGAGGAAGACCCTTCAAAAGCCAATATTTCGATTTGCATGTTGCAGCATGTTGCAGCGTGTTACACGATGTTGCGAACTGTTGCAATGTGTTCCACCCTTTTAAACGAGGGCGTCCCACCTTTAGTTAATTTTTTTTTATCCCACCGATAAACTGATGTCAACGTTGCGACATGTTAAATCTCTGTTACACATTGTTTCAAACATTACTGACAAAGTAAGACCCTCCAAAAGCCAATATTTCGATTTACATGTTGCAGCATGTTGCAGCGTGTTACACGGTGTTGCGAACTGTTGCAATGTGTTCCAACCTTTTAAACGAGGGCGTCCCACTTGTTTATTAATTTTATTATCCCACCGATAAACTGTTGTCAACGTTGCGACATGTTAAATCTCTGTTACACATTGTTTAAACATCACCGACAAAGGCAGACTGTCCCAAAGTCCAGATTTCGATTTACATGTTGCAGCATGTTGCAGCGTGTTACACGGTGTTGCGAACTGTTGCAATGTGTTCCAACCTTTTAAACGAGGGCGTCCCACTTCTTAGTTAATTTTTTTTATCCCACCGATAAACTGTTGTCAACGTTGCGACATGTTAAATCTCTGTTACACATTATTTCAAACATTACTGACAAAGGAAGACCCTCCAAAAGCCAATATTTCGATTTACATGTTGCAGCATGTTGCAGCGTGTTACACGGTGTTGCGAACTGTTGCAATGTGTTCCAACCTTTTAAACGAGGGCGTCCCACTTGTTTATTAATTTTATTATCCCACCAATAAACTGTTGTCAACGTTGGGACATGTTAGATCTCTGTTACACATTGTTTTAAACATCACGGACAAAGGCAGACTTTCCCAAAGTCCAGATTTCGATTTACATGTTGCAGCATGTTGCAGCGTGTTACACGGTGTTGCAAACTGTTGCAATGTGTTTCAACCTTTTAAACGAGGGCGTCCCACTTCTTAGTTAATTTTTTTTTATCCCACCGATAAACTGTTGTCAACGTTGCGACATGTTAAATCTCTGTTGCACATTGTTTCAAACATTACTGACAGGAGGAAGACCCTCCAAAAGCCAATATTTCGATTTGCATGTTGCAGCATGTTGCAGCGTGTTACACGATGTTGCGAACTGTTGCAATGTGTTCCACCCTTTTAAACGAGGGCGTCCCACCTTTAGTTAATTTTTTTTTATCCCACCGATAAACTGATGTCAACGTTGCGACATGTTAAATCTCTGTTACACATTGTTTCAAACATTACTGACAAAGGAAGACCCTCCAAAAGCCCATATTTCGATTTACATGTTGCAGCATGTTGCAGCGTGTTACACGGTGTTGCGAACTGTTGCAATGTGTTCCAACCTTTTAAACGAGGGCGTCCCACTTGTTTATTAATTTTATTATCCCACCGATAAACTGTTGTCAACGTTGCGACATGTTAAATCTCTGTTACACATTGTTTAAACATCACCGACAAAGGCAGACTGTCCCAAAGTCCAGATTTCGATTTACATGTTGCAGCGTGTTACACGGTGTTGCGAACTGTTGCAATGTGTTTCAACCTTTTAAACGAGGGCGTCCCACTTCTTAGTTAATTTTTTTTTATCCCACCGATAAACTGTTGTCAACGTTGCGACATGTTAAATCTCTGTTGCACATTGTGTTAAACATCACGGACAAAGGCAGACTGTCCCAAATTCCAGATTTCCATTTACATGTTGCAGCGTGTTACACGATGTTGCGAACTGTTGCAATGTGTTTCAACCTTTTAAACGAGGGCGTCCCACTTGTTTATTAATTTTATTATCCCACCGTTAAACTGTTGCCAACGTTGCGACATGTTAAATCTCTGTTACACATTGTTTTAAACATCACCGACAAAGGCAGACTGTCCCAAAGTCCAGATTTCGATTTACATGTTGCAGCATGTTGCAGCGTGTTACACGATGTTGCGAACTGTTGCAATGTGTTTCAACCTTATAAATGAGGGGGTCCCAATTCTTAATTAATTTTTTAATCCCACAGATAAACTGTTGCCAACGTTGCGATATGTTAGATCTCTGTTACACATTGTTTCAAACTTTAACGACAAAGGAAGACTGTCCCAAAGTCCAGATTTCGATTTACATGTTGCAGCATGTTGCAGCGTGTTACACGATGTTGCAAACTGTTGCAATGTGTTCCAACCTCAAAAACGAGGGCGTCCCACTTGTTTATTAATTTTTTCCTCCCACCGATAAACTGTTGCCAACGTAGCGACATGTTAAATCTCTGTTACACATTGTTTCAAACATTACTGATAAAGGAGGACTCTCCAAAAGCCCATATTTCGATTTACATGTTGCAGCATGTTGCAGCGTGTTACACGATGTTGCGAACTGTTGCAATGTGTTCTAACCTTATAAGCGAGGGCGTCCCACTTGTTTTGTTCTTTTTGATCCCACCGATACACTGCTGTCAATGTTGCTACACGTTAACTGTCTGTTACACAATTCTTCAAACATCACCGACAAAGGAAGACTGTCCCAAAGTCCAAATTTCGATATACTTGTTGCAGCATGTTACAACGTGTTACAGGATGTCACTACCTGTTACAATGTGTTTTAAAGTAATATGAAGAAAATCATGGTGTACACTTAACACATACGCAGAGAACCCCAGTTGGGCTGACCGGCATGTTTACACTGTTCACAGTTCAGCAGTTGGACTGATGTCAGCGATAAATCTCTAAAGTTAGTTTATCCCCTCAAGATAATACTGTCCAAGCCAAATCTATATACCATACCATATATATATATATATGGAAAGTGTCGGAGTGGTCAACGATAGATATCGGAACTACTATTTTGCAGACTGCAGACTCGAAATTTGCAGACAAGATGTTACAAACGGCACAACGTATTAATTGATAAAACATGAATTTACCACCAGTGGGCCCTTCTGAATTAGATACAGAAGTATATGCGGCTTGATCAGAATGTTAAAATTACACTCAAAATTAATCGGCGAGTGCTTTAATTGTCAAGTCTAATGCCATTTTTTTTTTAATTGAAACCCCTTTTAACTCTTTGGCGGGTTCAGAGTAAAATGCGTTTAACACTTTTGAATGACCAAATCAGCACCGTATACATACTAAATCCCGGCGGCATCGCAACTCTGCTTCACTTAAACCGAATACATTTACATTAACGATGGAAAGAAGATCACGAATTTTCAGTCCCAATACTTCATGTTGTAATTTTTGGCCAGGTTGAATACACTCAGCATGCCGTTTTATTCCCTCAAAATCAAGTGCTGTAGTAGCAGTGGCGCAGCTACTGGGGGGGGGGGGGGAGTTGCCCCCCCCCCGGAAAATAATTTGGGGAAATTTGATAAAATGATATGCCCTTTTCTCATTTCTCAAAATTTTTGTTAGAATAAGAAATGGTGAGACATTTCTCATACATAATTGGTATTTTCATGCAACAAATTAACCCAGATTTCATCAGTGTCGCATGAACCAGCCCGACGCGCGTTCCACAGAAATGTCCTCGCCGCGCAGCAGATTAAAAGTTCTCTTGTGAAAGTGCGGGTATTATGATCAGGCATTCCAGTGCACAAGAAGCTGTCATTCAGGAGATACAGTACAACTAACACTGGAAGGCTGTAAACCCGAACTTAAAGGCCCAATTCTCTCATCCCAAACAGTGCCAATTCTCCTAACCTTCTTACTTAAGCCCCTCCCACGAATGTTTGAAATTCCTCCTCGTCCAGACACAATCCAGGTTTATTGCTTCAGGGTTAGTGTAAAAAGCTCAATGTGTATAATCAATACACTCCCAGTACAGTTCATGCTGTGTTATGTAACCTTTTGTAATCTGCATTGTTTTAATAAGATGTCAATCAAAGAGCTGAGCCAATTGAGAATTTTGGTACTCCCGTACTAGAACTGTAGTTTGGGGTGAGAGGAATGGTTCTTTAAGAATATGATCACCTTGTACCAGGGAGCTGCTAATAGCAGCTCCCTGCTTGTACAAAGTCTCTGCGTTGTACACTTTGGGAATTCAGTGAAAGGATGTAAAAACTGACAAGTCTTAACGTAGACCCACGAGGTTATATTGTCCTACAAGCTAGTAGCAGGAGGGGTTTAAAGGTAAAGAGCAGTCCCCCCAAACTTATTTTGAAGAAAAAGCTAAATAACTCAATTTTCATCTTATTTCTCTTCAAAGTATCTTTCATTACATTTTATGACTTTACTATTGCATATTCAAGGTAAACCAAGTAGTTATTTCTGGTAAATTTCACATTTGAAGAGGAAAAAACATTGTCACATGACTCCCAACAGCCAATCATGAAATTGGACAGTCTACTACACTTCTTCAATTTGGGATGACTGCTCCTGCCCTTTAAACTATACCGATTTTACTCTGTGTACAAAACCATGGATGGGGCTGAAACAATCAATTGCCTACAATGAACATAAATTAGAATGAATGGGATCCATGGGCATACTTAGATTTTGTTACTAAGCCAAGCCCTTGAGGCTTGCAGGCTAGTTCGGGAAAATAGCTTTCTGCTCACTAAACTGGTCCATGAATACCTTGTCCTAGGCTACAATCTTGGACAAAACTAGATGGGACACCCCCGCTCCCCCGTGCAATGTTGGAGATGATGAGACTAATTCGGGACGCACCATTTTCTTTGGGAACAAACAGTGTACTGGGGGACGGGGGGGGGGGGGTTCGTAAATCGCTATTTCCTGTGCGACACAACATTTTAAAAAGGAATACAGGTCGTGCAAACAGCCCTCGGCACCATAAACAACATAACGACGTAAGGTGTTCCAACAGTTAGGTCCAAGATTGTAGAACTTACTCGGTGAATGTAGCCTTCTACACTTATCAGACTGCTGTTCTAACACTACAGGATACCATGTGTGATCGAGGCACTATATTAGGCCTCCTTCCAATGGCGTAAGAAGGGGGGAGGGGGCATTGGGCCATGGCCCTCCTTCCTCACGGATGCAATTTTATTTTTATTTTTTTGTTCTTAAAAATACGTAGCCATACTTTAGTGACACAGATTTTACTTCAAAAGATAGCATATGTGGCATCAGACTGAGTGTAAAGACACCCAATTTTTCAAAGATTTTCAAAGGGGAAGGATTGTCTGTGCAAGGCCACTCAGTGATGCTAATTTTTTAATTCGTACAAACAGGCAAATTCTGTCAAATTGCAATTTTTACTTAAGTAGGTAGCCAGTGTATCCCACTGGTGCACCGATTACCTCTAGACACCTACCTTTTTAAGACTTTTTAAAAGGGAGGGCCCACCCCATAGACTCCTTCCCCGAGGTGGGCATAGAGGTACAAGACCGGGACAGGGGAGCGGAGGGTGTTCAAGTGCGGTGAGAAATAGTTTGCCATTTATCACGCAAGAGATATTAGGGGTAAAATCTTTAACAAATGGGAGTAGGATCAGTCACAGACAATTTCATCGGTTCAGCGGATCTTTAATTTATCAACGTTAGTTAGTTAGAGTTTTATGGCCCAGTTTCCAACCTTCTGTATCCCACTGGTGCACCGATTACCTCTAGACACCTACCTTTTTAAGACTTTTTAAAAGGGAGGGCCCACCCCATAGACTCCTTCCCCGAGGGAGGCATAGAGGTACAAGACCGGGACAGGGGAGCGGAGGGTGTTCAAGTGCGGTGAGAAATAGTTTGCCATTTATCACGCAAGAGATATTAGGGGTAAAATCTTTAACAAATGGGAGTAGGATCAGTCACAGACAATTTCATCAGTTCAGCGGATCTTTAATTTATCAACGTTAGTTAGTTAGAGTTTTATGGCCCAGTTTCCAACCTTTTGGTTCAAGCTGACGGCCTTTTTTCCAGTTTCCAATTTAGCCAAGAGTCACAATAGAGAAGCATTACCATATTTTCAATCCGTTGTATAGTTTCACCGAAAAGAATCAAGACCATTTCACATAGGCCTAATAATGATAGTACATTTTATGTGGTTATTTTCTGATCACTTAGTATGTTCCTGATTTTTTTTCGTACTGCAAACAAAAGCTAAAAATAAAGACTGCATGTTTAGATTCTCTTTACGAGCATAAATACGTAATTTTTGGCCATTTGAGGGGTCTGATTTTTCGAAATTTTCCCTGCGCTCCGCGCCAACCAATGGTGGCGCTTCGCTCAGTCTTTTGGGCAAAATTACAATTTTGGGGTCAAATTTGCTCTTAACTCTCTGATCACTTTTCAGTTTGCGAACATATTTTGAAGAGAGCATTTTATTGCAAACAACAAAAGAAGAAAGCGACTGGTTAGATTCTTCGTATATGTCTGGAAAATGCTATTTCTGGCCAACTGAGGGGTCTGATTTTTCGAAATTTTATCTACGCTCCGCGCCAACCAATGGTGGCGCTCCGCTTAGATAATCTTTATTGCAGAATAACATTTTGTGTCCAAAAAACCGCAAATTAGAATGCTCCCTTCCACCTTTACAGATCGATGCTCCTTTATTTTTAACTCCCAAAAGTATGCACATTTAATGACAAGTTTTACTTCGTAAGGTAGCGTAAATTTCATAAGATCGCATGTAAAGACACAAAAGTTTCCGTCGTCCTCATGAACCACCACAGCTCAACTTTTAACACTGTTCCTGTCAAACTGACGAAAATCTTGCACCATTTTGCATCTAGGCTACTTGTAAACGCAAAAAAAAAAATTCAAAGCTCCCCTTAGACCCCTCCCCAGGCTGGCGATCACTCAACATACTACATACCCCCCACCCCACCCCTTCAGAGAAATCCTGCGTACGCCAATGCGTTGGTACATACAAATAAATCTGATATTGTTGACAAAAATAAATAAACTAAGAGTTGTTCTTTCTAATTGCTCTATGTTATGCTTTAAAATTAAAATGCAGGTACTAATATTATATAATGACATGGTAATGTTGTTATACTGTACTTGTAAATTTGCATATTTTTACATGAAATACATGCACATTGACCGGGGATAGTTTTGGGGAAATATCATGCCTTTGTCCCCTCTGGAAAATATCCTACATACGCCGTTGTGTAGTAGGGTGCTTCAATTTTCCTGGCAAAATCCGCGAGCGCAGATTTGCTTTGTTGCCAATTCAAGCTCATAAATCAGTTTCAGTTGGTAAACTTTTCCGAAATCTAGAAATGAACACACACACACAAAAAAAGGATCATCCAGTGACATCGGCAACTTCAGTGCTTTTTCATGAGCTATCATTTCTTTCATTAAATTCCAAATTTTCTCCAGTAAAAGCTCTTGAGTCTCAAAAAATCATAGGAAAGCCTCAATTTGTTGGCAAAATTTTGTCCAGTACAAGGTCTATATTTTCAAAAATTTGCGGAAAAAGGGAAAAATTTTCCATGCGCTTAGCGCGCTACAAATTACACCCACAGAGAAAAGATACATGTTTGCACTTTAAAAAGTTGGGAAATTTGGGTGCTGATTGCCCCCAGGAAAAATGTCTAGCTATGCCACTGCTGGGTGGGCAGAAACGAGGGGTAAAGGCGAAGAATAATTTGGGGGCAAAAATTTTCGAGCGAAACCGACTCAAAGCACTCGTTCCCTGGGGATCCAGAGGTGAAGCTCCCGGAAGCTCAGAGGTTTTAGCATATCACTGAATGGAAAATTAACTCTCTTGAGAAATATTTTATTTTTTTTGGGGGGGGGGGGGGTTAACCCAAACCCTAACTGACCTAAGTTGGGGAAAGTGGGGAAAGGCCGAAATCTTGGGGGAGGGGGGAATTGCCCCATCTTGTCCCAGCGTATCGCCGCCACTGGCAGTCTTAAGAATTTCACAGTCTTCATCTCCTCCAGGGCCACCTCACAATTATTTCCTGGGCATGCCAGTGAGGGAGAGATCTCACTTTCCCCTTGTCTCGAAAATCAAATACATTTAAATATCTAACATGATTTGTAACACCACGATTGACCAATCTGTTTTGGGCAGTGGCGTAGAGCCCCCACTGAATCATCCAGCCCCGTCCCAGCAGCCCCTCCCCTGCCCCAGCACCCCCCCCCCACTAGCGACCTGGGTATAAAATTATATTATTGCTGGTCGATGTTAATATTTAATCCAGGCTGCACTACCCAGGTACCATGACATAGAAGCACTTGCGATAGATCCACTCTGAATGTCGTAATAAATTAAGGTAGCTGTGAAAAGTTGCATATCTGCGTAATCTCTTGACTTTTTACAATGCATTCTTAAAGGTCGCAACCTTACCACTATTACCTCACTTAGCTCTTGGGCGGAGTAGACATACCCAGTGGCGTACGAGACGATGGCAGGGGCAGACTGCCTTGCAAAATGTAAATTCGGACAGGAATTGGGCAAATATATTGGCAAGAATTTGGAAAAATAGCCCTTTAATTTTGAAAAAAAGGCATGGTTTATCAGAAAATGTGGCCAAAGTCTTAAAAAGGTATTCCCGAAAAAAGGAAAGAAACGTCACACAGTCGCAGTAAAATTTTCATAAAAAATCACAAGATTCCGAAAATTCGCTACACCTTCAGGTAGCAAAAAAGCTTTTATCCGTGAGTTTTACTTCACATAGTATCACAACACAATGCCCGAAATGGTCGAATATCCAAGTTCTTTCAAGCATTTGCCCGAAAATAGAAAAGTATCATTGCAAGGGTAATATAGTTACGAAAAAACCAAAGCGAAAAAAAAAAAAAAAAACGCGACATATTTAAAGTAAAATTTTTTATGGCAATCATATTATATTTTTATGATGTATCATGTAAACAAGGATTTCAGGGTTTGACCCCATGTGACCCCAAATGACCTTTGACCTCCACAAAAATTAATTGGGTTCTTCCTCACATCATAACGCATCAACATATCAAGTTTGAAATTAATCCAAATTTCCTACCATGAGATATCGTGTAAACAAGGATTTCGGGGTTTGACCCCACATGACCCTTGACCTCCACCAAAATAAATAGGATTCTTCGTTACATCATAACGCATCAACATATCAAGTTTGAAATGAATCCAAGTTTCCTACCTTGAGATATAGTGTAAACAAGGATTTCAGGGTTTGACCCCATGTGACCCCAAATGACCTTTGACCTCCACGAAAATAAATCGGGTTCTTTCTTACATCATAACGCATCAACATATCAAGTTTGAAATCGATCCAAGTTTTCTACCATGAGATACTGTATCGTGTAAACAAGGATTTCGGTTTTTGACCCCCTGTGACCCCAGATGACCTTTGACCCCAACCAAAATTGATAGGGTTCTTCCTCTCAGTATGAGGTATCTGTGTACCAAGTTTGAGAACTGTCAGATCTTCCCTTCTCAAGATATCGTGTAAACAAGCAAAGTGTCACAAACACACACACATACATACACACACACGCCATCATGAATGCATAGGTTTCTCTTTTCATCGAAACCAAAAAGAAATAATCGAATATGGACCACTTAGTACTTTGTAGGACATTTGCGGTATATGATGAGTGTGTATACCCTGACCGTCAGTTTGTTGGAAACTGCAGGCTATCTTCTCTGGAGTACCAACTGTATCTCAACCACTGATCTACGTATACCTGGATGTAATGTAAGGTGATGCCGAAAAAATGAAGCAACAGAGCCGCCATATTGTGCGGCAAAAAGCGTCGTGCTGTGCAACACAACTCTCCTCACAGTTGGATAGGCAATGTGATATGATGGCTTGATAATTTGACGTTTTGGTTTGAAATAAGGCCAAATATGTTATGGAATGTGCTCATTTTCAACAGAAATGTCAACTCTGAAAACTGAACAAGTCATATTATACTGAGCGCAAAACTTTTATTTAGTGCAGTTCGTGGTGGATTCAAGTTCAACTTGGCTGAGTGGCTAGGGCCACCTCTGAGCCGGTCCTCCCTCACAGTGCAGAGACAACTAAGTGCAAGTTTAATAAAAGGTGTGTGTGGGGGGGGGGGGGGGCAGGGGTATCGAGTGTCACCCTTCAAATTCGAACCTACGTATACAAAGTGGCCCACACAAAATCGCCCTCTCTCCTTTTATCTGTTTATTCTGAATGAAAAAGGAATTAAGCTTCGTTCCATATGTATAGTTGGAGGGTTGAATCATGAAGTCAATAAACCATGCGATGTAATCAACTCTTTATCAGAAATACTTTTGAATATTTCACTGTCCAAGTGAAGAGAGGCCTGCAGTTATTTGATAGTGCAAGTTAAATGCAGATGCTTCATTTTGGTCAATAAAACGTATATGGCACAGTGGGGGCAATGCAGTCACTCAAGTCGTCCCCTATGAAGTCTCCCCTGACAAAGCCACACACTTGGCCAACAAAACCACCCATTACAAAGTTGTCCCCAACAAAATCACCTCCTGACAAAGTCGACAGTCACAAAAGAAAGATGCTAAAAAAACGTGCTATCAAACATAGGTAGTAAACCTATATGGGTCCCTTATGGGTAAGGCCCCCTGTGGACAGGGTTGTAGACTATGCCCATGGTATTCACCCTGCCTGTTGTAAGAGGCGACTAAATGGGAGTACTTGTACCGTGCATTTGACCTATATGACACTATAGATATGTGTCGATCTTCTCTAAATAACCCTTATGGGTAAGCCCAGTACAGGTGGCGGCATTTACCAGAATTGATAAGGGGCCCATATGGGTAGTGCCCAAATGCAAGAGGGATATTAAAGGATTGAAGTTTACCCCATATTCTCCCACACACTATCTGCCTCAGAACGAATTATAGTTTCACACATGGGTCATTTTGATTACCTTCAAGTTAAGGGACTGCCCACGGGTCTCTCATCATAATCCCAGGTGCAAAACCATATGGACCCGTAAGGGTTATGAAATGGGTCCCGTGAGGTTCCCTTATGAGAATATTAAAACAGTTATTTTTTTTTTTTTTTTTTTGGGGGGGGGGGGCGAGTCTTTGGGAGGCATAGAACAGTATAATCTTGTTGGAGGAGACAAACTTAGTTACTGTAGCCTTGGGGAAATCTGGCTTCATTGTCGGGCAGAAGATTTTTTTTCAAGATCAGAGTTTGTTAGGAGGCGAGTGTTAGGAGTGCCACCACTGGACTAACATGCAATTATTTTCAATTTATCTCCAACAAAATCCCCAAATTTCACTTTGAGCACCAACTTAATGTTTAGACTTTTAGATTGGCATTCTCTGCGCAAAACTTTAAATTTGATGGGGATTTGGGGTTGCAGAACCCCTTTAGAAATATCCTTTTACCCAACCTCTTGTTGAGGCTGTATGCACAAATAACCATGGTAATAATATCATTGCAAACATTTGCAACTGGTTCAGTTTTCACATTTTTATTACCAATGGATCAATGGCCATTGATATGCCTTAAAGTCTGTGAACTATTCCAACCAAAGTTACAGCTGAAAACATGTATAGTAAGATAGCGGAAGTAAGCACTCAAATTCCATTCAGATAATGACTCTAGTTTTTTACACTGGTTTTAATGTTTCAATCTTTTACACTGCATTATGTTCATAATGGGATGAGTAATTGGCTAAATTGAGTACCACAAAATTACTAATACACATATTTTTAATCTTTATGCAAAAATTCATGTTGAGCAAATACCACAAATAGGTACATACACAAACACACATACATAGATTTACACACCAGCATAAATTGCGTAATTTCTCTTATCTTTAAACCCCAAAATGCTGAAAATTTACCTTGCTGGATCATGCAATTGAAGCATACGATTATTATAGGCATATTTCCTGTATACAATGAAGATGTATAGATTCAGCTTGAAATATGCATTAGAAGTTGTAAAGAAAAGGTGACCAGAACTCTAAAATCTTGGTGAGGTGTTCTCATAACTGATATACATGGAACAAATCAAACACCGAATAAGATTTAGCCTCCTGAATTTGGTCTAAAACCCTTCTATAATTTCCTTTTGTCTTTTGTATTTTTATTTTTAGAGGGATGGGGGTTCAAGTTGGTGGGAGTTTGCACAGTAAAGCATAATTGAGCTACATGGTTTAAGAGACATATGCACATGGCACTTATTGCAAATGATATTGATAGCTTCTCACCTATAGTTCTGATGAATAGTAGGCCTACATGCATAACCCAATTTTCATTGCAGACTGATACTAAGGAACCCTATTTAACCTTGATTCATTCACACATAAATTCAGAGGCAACTTAAAGACAACACTGACTGCAAGATTACCAACACATATTTTATACCTGAAATCAGTAGGCCTAATAATATGAGAGGGTAACCAGAGCATAACTGATAGGTTAAAGGGGAAATACAGTCACCCAAAGTTTTCATGACTGGCTCTTGAGTGCCTTGTGACAATATTTTTTTTTCTTCTCAAAAGTGAAATTTACTGGAAGTAACTACTTGTTTTGCCTTGATTCTGCATTATGTAAGTCTTGAAATAAAATGAAAGATACTTCAAAGAGAACTACTGTAAGAAGAAAATTGTGACACTTAGCTGTTGCTTCAAGTTTTGGGCAACTACCATTGCCCTTTAACTATTCTGGTTGCAACCTTACCTTCTTAAGGTAACTTGAATCATTTCGTTTACAGACATTGTCAAGTGAAAGGAAAACTTCCTTTGAAATGTTCTAACACGTGATCTTGAAGCAATGATGCAAACCATGCCTATTGTCTTAATGCAGTTGCTGCAATCACAGAAAACATTTTTTTTCTGATCTAGCAGCATGCATAAAATATTTCCAACAGATGCAATTTTCCTGCTCCCTTTCACACTATTTTGTTTGATTTAGTACCACCCTCCCTACTGTTATCTCTATGACCTCACTGGAATACTGCACATAAAAGAACCAGCACTTCTTAAAGTTGAGGTGTATTTCTCTGCTGGTATCCTGTTTAGGGACTTTACTCAACTGTATATGAAACTTCTCCATTATGGATAATGGCTCAACAAATATAGGCTGCCAAAGTTTTAATGTTCAGACCAGACAAGATAACCTGACACTTTATGCTTGGTTTAGCAGAGCTAAGCCAAGTCAACTGTGGTCTTCAACCAGAGAAATACCACAGGGATGTAATGAGATTTTAATAATAATGGTAATAATAAATTAGGCTTATATAGCACCAATCAGTTCCAATAAGGCACTGCTATTGGCGCTTTACAAAGAAGAATGAAAGACATTAAGTATAAACAGTATATTGAACAAATGAGTCTTAAGTAAACTCTTAAAAACAGAATGTTTTGAGCAAGTTCGTAACTCATTTGGAAACTTATTCCATAGAGATGATGCACAAAGCAGTGTGGGAACTGGAAGTTCAAACACTGAGTTGCCATAGAGAAGTTTCTTTTCACTGGTTTTTGCCTACAGGTCAGTCAAGATATTCCAAGGGAAGTAGAAGTTACAACCTCTTACTCACCAAATTTTTTCTTCTCCACAATGAAGCAATGTTTACACTAAGATGCCTGGTTGGAGGATTCCCACTTTTAATTCACAAGTCCCGCAAAGAAAATATTTGCCTTCATGAAATTACTACACTGTTCCCTGTCTAAAATCTGAAAATTGCCCCAAAAAACTTGGGGAAGGGGGGAAATTCTTGCACAAACAAAATTTTTAGCCGTAATGCAAACACTGCAACAAAGTTTGGCTTTTGAGGTAGGGTAATACACAGAAACAAAGTGACAATGCTACAACTACTGTAGTGACTGGCTGAAGTGACAACTTAATACTTTTAATGTATTTAGACAAAAAACAATCACTGATTACTGATTAGCACATTTGATTTTAATGCAGTGAAAAGTCATATTAGAAGAGGTTACCTTGTAGCCACTGCTGATAAAGCAACAACCAGCCCAACCCCATTATTACAGAGCGTGATTTTCAATACATCTAAAAATTTAGATAATTTGTTGCTTTGACTTTGACTTTTTATGTGAATCAACTTTCTGTTCATGTTTCAACTTATTATTGCACTTAATCTTATGTTATTACTACTTTTTGTAAATATGTTACATACAGTATTTTTACTGGAATATAAATTCAAATCACATTCAACACAAATCTGTTATGTTATAGAGAGTACACATAATAATTTCCAAAATTCTGCATGAGAGAAGGCTTAATCAAAAATGAGGCATTCTTCACTGAAGTTCTATTGTCTTTCAAATAATTATACTTAACAGCTGTTCTACCAGAGATTCTTTGGAAATGGTTCACAGTTCTGTCTTTATTAAGCTGGCTCCACCATCAAGCACTATACAGAATGACTCTTGACTGTTAAAAGTTGATGCTTCATTGATGATACTTCAAGAAAAAGAAGTAAAAAATTCAATTGAAGCCATCAAAATAGGGGTTAATGGTTTAACAACTGTAAGTTACATGTAAACTTGTTTTGAAACATCATAACATTTCATTTATTGTCACATTTTCTGCTCTTAGACACTTGTATAGGGTTAATTTGCACTGAACACTTAGAAAGGACCTATACAGTAGTTGAGCCTAAGGTTGGCAGTCCCTAAAATTCTGGTACTGTAATAACACTGTTAATGGCTAAGACTGGCAATGATGATCATCAGCTTGCTTCTGTAACTCATGAAGCCTTGAACCAGTGCCTTTTCTTTTATCCTATTTGATGTTCCTGTTCTTAGCTTTCATGGTGCACTGGTTCTTTTCCAACCTTTCTGCATGGTGATAGGTTCAAAGATGGATGGCACACAGTACAATCAGAACAGAAAGGGTCACCACTCTTTTTCCTATGGAAATAAAAATAGAAAATAATTCAGCACATGAAATGTACAGTAGTTGTTCATAGATGATAGGTCTCTTTTTCTTTTTTTGGGCTGTTAAAATGTTGCTTTGCATGGGAGGTAGTGGATGTGAAAGGCAAAACCCTCTCCAGCCAATCATGGAACTGTCAAAAATTTCTATGCAATGACCTGATACTGTTTCTTTCATTTAAACATATGTGCACCATGTCATTAAAGTAGCATAGCTACAGTGCTTTCAGGGGCATTCTGCAGTTTTTCTATGTTGCAGACAGGACATTTTGCACTTGCCCCATTAGTGTGTGTCGCGGACATCGTGGAAGGGACAGAAAATGGACATGGAAATTTGAGTGTTTCAGTGAAAGTGAAATCACTCTGAATTCTGGGAGGCTTCAGTGGGTTTTGTATGCAAGTTTGATGGAGGGTCCTCCTTCCAATTGAAAAGGAGTCATGCAAATTAGAAGGGACTACTCCTTAGACTGGAAAATTGAAGATTAAGAAAAAAGTTCGTGTCACAGATGGAACAATCCCAAATGTTGCAGAAGGAACAACACTAACATACCAGTTTTCTGCATATCTCCTTGACTGAAAGAACATCAGCAATGACCAAGCCATGTGGACTTAACAGGTCCACGTGTAAGTCTCCTGTGTAAAAAATTCATACATTTATATTTTCAACCCCCACCCTCCTCCCCACCTGCTACTTTTTGCAACTGCTAAGGACTTGTACTCCATTACCATGTCTCCATGACTCAATTAAACCATGAAATGAGGGCTGGTATCATAGGGTGTACTGTAGGGCTTCACTTTCAAGAGAATATTTTCAAGACAAAACCCTACATCCCATGCTTGGGGCGATTACATCTCAATAATCGTAATCGATTACGATTGCAATTACTTAATATTTTACGACTGCGATTATTATTATGATTACAATTACAGCTTAAATTCAAAGCAATTGATTACAATTGCAATTTATTGCAATGTAATCATGATTGCAATCGTGATTACATTTTGTTTCCACATAAACAATGATACTGCTTGCTGAGGATGTTGGTGGGATGTTGAAGTGCTTGAACACAGTACTCTTTGACTTTGTAGCCATCTTCCTTTAAGGTAGTTGCAATGACAGCTGACCACTCTAACAAACAGTGGAACTAAACATAAGCTTCCTTTAAAAATACAACCAATGTTTACTCAGACACATAACACCTGTAAATTTTTAACCCCACTTACAACTATCATTGCAGTGACTTGAACATTTTCCTTTCAAAAATTTCTTCTATCATCTCTTAAAGAACATTAACTTTCTCAGCCAGGCCTTGCATTTGGAGACTGACACTTCAGGTAGCCAGGGAATGAAAACAATAGTACACTTTCAATAGCTGCTACTGTACTACTGAGTCTCCTGGTCCATTGCCCATGGAAGTTTTTATCAATGGAGTATTAATTAAATTTAGTAACTTTTAGATGTAGCATTTTGTCAGGTTGATGGTTAGTTTGGTTACTGCTTCATGGAGTGTTTAATATCAAATCAACCAGTTGTGTAACAAGGATATGTTCAGGTTGAGTGGGGGAGCTGAATAAACAAATTGTGCAACTAAAAACAAATCCCTGCAGAGTACCAAAACAGAACCAAGTCCTCCCAAAGTAGAGATTATTGAACCCATGTACTTCTCACTCCTTTTAAGCTGGAACATGCAAGAAAGAGGGACAAATAAATTTTGTCATTCCAACAGAAGAACCAAGCACTGAAAAAATTGTTTGGTAACTTTATTTCTTTGTTCAATTCAACTTCAGTGTAATCAGAAATGAAACCATGATTGCAATTACTTTGCCATTGTAATCGATTATGATTGCAATTACTGTACTTTGCGATTTTCACAAAAGAAATCGATTGCGATTACAACTACCTCAAAATGTGTAATTGATTGCAATCGATTACGATTACCCCAAGCCTGCTACATCCTGCCTTCTATGTAGCCACTTCTTTCAACACCGGTAACCTACTAATCTTATACAGCAATTTTGGAGATCTACTATAGGCCTACTACCGGCAAATGGTCATGTACAGCGTAAGCCTATTGACCTGATACATAAATGCATACCACTGCATGGCCTACAGTATGACAGGCTTTCTCAACTGGTGGGGTGCACCCCACTGAAAGCCTGTGGCACGATTTAGGGTCACATGGACACATAGAGTTTGTTGTGTGCATGACAAATGACCAAAAAAAATTCAAAGTGGAATATTGATAGTTTAGGTGTATATATTCAAGGAAGGGGGAAAACTCCAATTATTCATTCATACAGTCTGTACTCCTACCAATTTTGTGTTCTTACAGTACAGTACACTGCACCTGTATTACAGTAGTATTGTGATGGTTTCTGTGGGGAAGCTCCTGCACCGAAAGCCTCATGATTGTAAGCTTCACTACAGATGGTATATGTACATGTGAGAGCTGGGTTGTCACTGCAATGGGCCGTGCCGGACAGTGCCACCCAGCTCAAAAATCTGCGCCCGATACTCGCCATCAATATCAGCGTCACCACTTTGCACAAATTTTTTACCTCAGCTGAATATAATTTTTAGATCACTTTAGAACTGAGTTCCTTGTTTTTGTAAGCACTCTGAAATCTGTAATAATTTGTCAAAGGGGAGAGGACACTCCCTACCCCCCTGGACAGTGATCACACTTGATCCCGCTCTCAAAATGGTCTAGTGACAACCCTGTGTACGAGAATTCAAATGTTACAATGCAACACATTACAGTTTACTGTGAACACTGTGGTAAACAATAGGTCAACTTCAGGCACACACACACACTTAAAGTGTACCTCAAGTCAAAATATTCAAAAATATATAAATTAAAGACCCTGCAAAATAGATTCAAACAGTCCAACTCCCATCATCATACTGTAGGACATTCCTGAGCTGAGATTATCAAATGTTGTAAGTTTATTCACTCAATTTAAAATGGTATACTGCACAATAATTTGTGAATGTGATGTCATTCTGGTACGTACTACTCAAATTACAATCTTTGTATTTCTTTGTTTTTCCGAACCTTACTGCCCCTGGTACCAAGGTGTGATAGCACTCTTACTCTTGGTGATGAAATTAATTAAACCCCTCCTTGTGCAACATGCTACAGTATGCAAGCAAACAGGAAGTTTTCAAGGTCATAAAAACATTTTTAATTTTAAAGGGAAACAAAGCAGGTTATGTGAGTTTTACAACAAGAAAGTCACAAACTATTGTGCAATCCACCAATTTTTTTTAAGTGAATAAACTTCAACATTTTTAATTTTATACCTCAGCTCAGGAATGTCGAAGATGGGAGTTGGACTGTTAGAATTCATTTTTCATGCTCTTAAATAAATATTTTTGAATTTTTTGACTTGAGACCTCTCTAAGTCAATGTGCCCCACGCACATCCCATAATGTGGTGCAATGCACCATAGGCAGGTTACTCCACATACTGTACCATACCACTGGGACCGTGAGGAGGGTTGTTCCCCCTTCCACCCCAATCCCCAACCACAAAAAAAAATATAGCAAATAAAAATGTTCTCCACTGAAAGATAAAAAATGATTTAGCACCCACAGTAGGCTGCGTCTTAGAGAAGGACAAACTTCCGCCAGGCTGGCAAAACTCCTACATTACTGTATAGTATGCCTCCTCTACCAAACTGGTAAATAATAGTCTGGCTGTGGGCTTGCACTCAAGTAGGATGGTAACACATCCTGTACTTTGGTTCAGTACAATGGCACTTCACTGTGAGACTTGTCCTACAAGATTGGAGTTAAGATGGTTAACCTAGTGACTAACAACATCAGACATTATTACATGATTTTAGTCATTAGGGCCATGACTCCTTTCTTATTTTTATCTCTTTGATTTGCAAATATTGTTCTCAATCAGGTAGGTCCAGGTTAATAGGGCCAAATACTGTAGATTTACAGTGGTGACTCTATGAGGCTTTCATAGTAAGCTGCCAAGTCTCACCCTGATATTGCAAATACAGTATATAGTGCAAGTATAGAGTGGATGAAAGCAGGCCTTGAATTTTGAGGGGTGTGAGTGTGATAGCACACCATCACTCACCTCAAATCACTGTGAGGAGTGTTTTTTGCACACCTACTGTAAATGAAGATACAGAGCTCATAAACATCTTTTTAAATTTAATGAAACAGCACACCTGCCACACTCCTTAATTTTCTGGGAGGGATTGATTTGTAGCACACCTGAAAAAATCTAAAACTCAAGGCTTGTGAAAGTACTGCAATGTGTACACTTTCAATGGAAAATGTCCTGTCTGGGACAAAATGTCCTGTCCGCCACAATTACAGTACTCCAGTCTAAAATATACAGTGGAGGGAAGGAAGACTGGAGGGTGATTGTATTGCAGTCATTATGAGAATCCTCAAAGTCAAAATCCAACGGCTCCTAGGCTTACAATTTAGTCTCGAAAATACATAGATCACAAGACTGTTCTACTGTAATTTGTCCACACCCCCCCCAAACCACTTTTCTGAGACTTGCTATCGAAATGAATGGGGACTGCATGTACTGAAGCAAATGTTTTACGAGACTTCACTATGATACCCGTATGGTGTTCCATGGTAAACCAACATTTCGGACCCTAAACTTAACTTCTGGAAGTTGCAAAAAGATGTTTTAGCCAATTTTTGGACCTTTCAAGAGACATCAAGTGAATTAAGAGTTGCACTGGGACTAAAATTTTGGATCTGGCCAGAACCAGAACTTGCCCAAACTTTTCCTAAGTTCCAGCCAGAACTGGGATTTTGAATGCCTGTACAGTAGTAAGATTACATCACTTACTAAGAAAAATAGCCTTCATTACTAATGCTACACAATATGAAGCTGACTTGAGGCTGCAGGTTGAAGCATTTAAAATTTGGTAAGAATGTACTTTTGATTTGAAATGAAGGAAATAACCATATTGTACAGTGCAATATTAGAATTTTTGCTCAGTCCTTGGACAGCACTGTTCTAATCAAGCATGGATGCCATCTTTACTCTCTGATAAATCGACTAAAGTTTGGCATGTTTGGCTTCTTTCCCATGTTAATATTTTTTAAGGAACTCTCAGGACTTTACAGCACCTCAGAACTTATGGCATTTATGGGAGTTCTTGACAGTTTGGATTCCCTGCATATTAATTCTGGAAAGAAATAAAGCCAAAACTTGAAGTGCAAGTGCAACTGACAGCAATTTCAAACATGAAAGGCCTATCCTCTCACCCCAGACAGTTCTTATTCTCCTAACCTAATACTGAAGCCTTCCCATGACTGTAAAATTCATCATCATTTAGACACAATTTCAGTTTATTGTTTCATAGTGAGTATACAAGACCCCAATGTGTAGCACTCTCAGTACAGTACATATATACATGAGCTACAGTATACAGTGCTCTGCAATTTTTGAACTACTGTCAAAGAGAGAACTGTGCCAATCAAGAAATTACAAACATTGTCGTTTAGGTGATAGTTGCTTACTTTTAATTATTACAGTATGTACAGTAGGTCTTTGGCCTATTTCTCGGAGTTACAGTGAAAAAGTGTCAGAAAAAAAGCCTCAGAACAGGGAATAATTTATCCAATATCGCATTGCATTGCCACACAAACAGGCCAAGTTGCTACACAAATGAAAAATTGTGTAGCAATTTTGTGTGTGCATAACCCTTGCGTTTTCACAAACAATGTGTGAAAGACCTCAAAAATCTTCAAAACTGCTACGCAAAATTTGAATACTAAATTATTTCCTGCAAAATAAGTAGGCCTAATATTTGGTCTTCACTATATTTTGTTAATATCTTTGGGGGTACTAAAAATGCCCCCAACTGGTGCCGCCACTACTGATATTGAAAACAAATCAACTTGCACCTGGAACACTGCTGGTTGAAAAACCAGCCGGTGGGTCATCTGATATGCCAAAGCACTAGCCCACACTCTAGGATGGAGTGTTCAGATAGGGTACAACATATATCAGTCAACTAGTGTTACGGGTACTGTAAGCTATGGCCATATACTGGTCATGTTTATTACACTAATTTGCTATAATTTCTGTTCCAGTGTCGTTGAAATTTATCAACAACTGGCTATAGCTTACATGTCTGGTAAAGTGAAATGGCAATCCTTAGCCTCTGGTTAGTGTTGGACATTTAAGCTTAACAGTTTATACAGCTAAAAGTTCTAAGCTACGCAGAAAACAAAGACCCTACACAACATATTTGAGCCACAGTCGCGACTAGACCAGACTGTATAATACTACATACTGTAGCCTTAGATAATCTGTACAGTACTGTACATAGTATATACACAGCTGTATGCTACAGTATTCAAGGAGGAATTTTTAAAAAAACATTTAAAAAATTAACCCTCAGGACTTTTTAATATGATAAAGAGGACCAATATGTCTTTCCCCAAAAAAATTTTCAGAATTTTTGAACTTGACCCACATTGACCTTTTTGACCCCATTTTGTGAGCGGACACAACTTTGCAAGGTGTTAAATAAAAAAAAAGTACCTACAACTCTTAAACTTTGTGTTTTGTAAGAAAGCCCTTTGTAACCCCCAAAACAACCAAAAATACTCTCCATGTATCTGTCAGTGATATTTCTGCAGCCCCCAAAATGCTCTGTGTGCTGCAATTCAGTAAAAAATGGCATTTTTAAGGCAACATTTCTTCAAATTGAAACATAAGAAATCCCTGAAAGTTTCATTCTGTATTCTCTGTGTACCAGACAACTATCTCAAGATAGGGTCTGGGTATTATACTGTAGTTACTGTACAGAGAAATTGATCCCTAAAGTTGGCCAACCATGTGACGAAAATAGTCAAAACGCAAATTTGGACCACTTTAGGAAGCCGTAACTCCACAAAATAACATTTGAAAAGCTTCATATTACTCAAACCTGTTCTATGGAATAGTTTTATTATTTTTACAGGCCTCGAATTTAACGGCGGCCATGGCGGCCATTGCCGTCATACATTTCCTTTTTGCTGTGATGCCCTGGTAAAATGAGTAAAATTCATGGCCAAAGTTGCCGTCGTGCCCTCTGCCAATAGCTGTGCCCTCAGACCTTATTGTGAAGTTCTAATTTATCACTAAAATGCAAGTAGTACATGTTTGGTGAACATACATAGAAACTCAAAACTCCTAAAACTTGGCGCTTCCTACATATGAAAATGCGTACATTCTAATACAGTACCATGCAATACAGCAGTATAAAAGCTGAAGCTATGTAGCCTGTTCTGGAGTTGCATACCAAAATACAATGGAAAGTCTATGTAAAAAGCAATGGGCCAATCACAACTCGCGATATGGTCGATGGAAGTTTAGTGTGTAAAAATCTCCGCACTGAGATCAACTTACATCGATCATGTGCATACTGTACTGCACTGCGGTGGAAGACTTTCGTTTCCTTTGCTGCGTGTGCAGATAGTGACTGTGGTTTTCTGTTAACATACATTTCGTTCCGAGCCCAGTTGCAGGAAATAATTTAGCATTCAGATTTTGTGTAGTAGTTTTGAAGATTTTTTAGGTCTTTCACACATTGTTTATGAAATGCAAGGGTTATGCACACAAAAAGTTGCTGCACAATTTTTCATTTGTGTAGCAGCTTGGCCTGTTTGTGCAGCAAATTGTGATGCGATACTGGATAAATTATTCCCTGCCATTGGGTTCGTTTGTTTCTGAGGGTCTATTTACAGTATATGTTCTAAAAAAGCTCACAGACTACACACACTGCTGTTTTACGTTTTTTCGGTAAGCAATGCAATTCGTTCCGTTTTGTATGATGCAAATTATTTTGCGAATAGTATTTAAACAAAATCAGTCTGTACTGTAACTGAACTTTGAGTCTTTTGAAATGTGCTTATGACCTGTGCACCTCCAATTTGAAATTGATATTGATGTACATTGGGACAAGAGAATTTCCGGGGGCTTAAAGCCAAGTCAGGCTTTGAGCCTAACTAAGATTGTACGGTGTAAGTTCTACAATTGTGCACCGTCTGAGAGGCAATCGGTGCGTCTAAGACCCAAGAACTTGGGTTAGAAAATCTCTTGAGTTGATGTTTGCTAAAGTTGTTATGTTTAGAAATTGCCGTTGTGCCCTTATTGAAATTTGAAAATGGTCGTAACACCCTAACCTATTGCCTTGATGCCCTCAAAAATAGAAAGTAAACGAAGGCCAAATGGCCGTGCCCCTTGAGATCTGAAGTTCGAGGCCTGTTTTTATATCATTACAGGCTGGTGGGTTATGTAATTTGCTGAGAACTTGGTCCTCAAAATTGACAAAAATGTCAAAATGTCATTTGGCCACTGATTTGCGAAATTTCAACAAATTTTAAATCTGTCAAAATTTGAGAAATTTCGCTAAAATTTTCAGGATATGTTTTTTTCATCACTGTCTACACATACAAATATTTTGGGAATTTTTTGAGTCTCTCTAGCAACAGCCTCCGGTGATTGGACATGGAATGACCCAGCATCATAAGCTTACTATTGTAAGCTAATAAACCATTGAACCATTTATGGATGAGTTATGTTGAAAATGGTTTTGAAATTGTCGCATACAGGACATTTCAATTTTTACTTATTAATTAGTACTAAATAACAGTACTACAGAAACATAAAAGTTGATTGACTAGGCCTACAGTATGTTCCCTATAACAGCGTAAGATGTTCTAACTACTTGTACATCATTTCTGTGCTGTCCCACTCTGTAGTACTAGGAAATGTAGGGACTCGTCCATGGCACTATTCCCATGTTCCTTAACTTTGTTCATTAATTACTGTAACTTACATAGGAGTCATTATTTTGAAAAATTTTTTACAGCTTTAAACTTTGGCTTGCTGACTTAAAGGCATATTTTCATCATCCCAAACAGTTCCAATTCTCCCAACCTACTTACTTCTAGCCCCTCCCACATTTCTCTAAAACTCATCTTTATCCAGACACAATCCTAGTTTATTGCTTCATGGCTTGTCCCAGTGGCCATACAAGTCCATAATGTGTAATCAAGACACCCTCAGTGCCCATGCTGTGTAATTTAGCTATGATGCATTGTTTGAATGTGATGCCAATCAAAGAGCTGTACCAATTGAGAGTTTTGATATATGTATACTGAAACTGTAGTTTGGGGTGACGAATGACTGCCTTTAAATAATGAACTGACCAATGGTTGATTCTTTGAATATGAATTTTTCAAATTTTTGTCCAATTTACTGTGGAATGCCCCTTCATCAACTTACAGTAATAAGCAATTAGCATAATTGACCAAACAGTGGTGGATTCTTTGCAGTTGAAATTTTCAAATTCTTGTCCAATTTACTGTGGAATGCCCCTTCATTAACTTCATAAGCATTAGAACCAAAGTACTACTGTACCTACTGTCATTTAATTGTAGGATCTTATTTTATTTTACTAATAATCTCAGTGTTTTAAATTCTATCTCACTCACTTTTAAATGCTAATACTTGTCTGGTTGGTTTCTTATGCCTTTGCCCTCTCTCTTATTTTCTGATTTAGCTTTGCTTGTTTGTGCATATATTTTGATCTTTTCTTATTGTCTTTTTGTTGGTTTTGCTTTGTGCAAACTTTCAGTTACCCTTTGTAGGGTGTAATAAAGTTGTTATCTTCTTATTTCATCTTTGTCTAAACTACACATTTGTGTTAACTCATCAGGCCTTGAGTTTTACATTTTCTTCAGGAAATCAAGGAGTTTGATAGGTGTGCTATTTTATTAAACTTAAATTGATTTATATAAGCTCCTGTTCTACATCTAGGTGTGCAAAAAATTGGTTACCATTAGTTTCCGCCCTCGAACTTTCTGCCCCTCAAAAAAGGTGTTTCCGCCCCTTTTATTTCAAGCAAAAAACATCTTTTTGGGTCAGAGAGAAATGGAATGGAATGTAATATCAGTGGTGCTTTTGTCAAATGAGGATTCCACCAACTTTTCCTTAAAGTTTCAAACTTCATCGATGTCTGTTACTATTCAATGCAACACCTGTTACTGCCATGTTGACGTCTTTCGAAGCAACATTCTCACTGAAGACTTTAGTATACTAATACTTACTTACATACAGGTATACTGTATTCAGTGCTGTGAAAAACTGTTCACACATTCAGCATAAGCTTACCTATAGACACATGGACTACTAATACGTAAAAAAATAGAAGTCTGTGACGATACTTGATGTTTATAAAAAGATCATACAATTCCTTCTTTTTGACGAGAATGCTGAAAAAATTTTAGGCCTATCAACATTAACAAATTTCATTGTTGTTTTGTACTTGAATTTGAAATTTAAAATTTAAAGTTATTATTAGCACATGTAAGTTCAAACATTACTTTCTGCCCCATGGTTTTTAGGGGCGGAAAGTAATGGGCGAAAACTACCAAGGGCAGAAACTAACTGACCCCCCAAAAAGCACTTGCCTCAAATCAGGGCTGTAGGACTTGAGTCCGGACTCGAAGTCCACTTTTTTTGGACTCGGACTTGGACTTGGACTCGGGGTCTCTGGACTTGGACTCGGACTCGGACTCGGGCTCTCTGGACTTGGACTTTGGCTTGGACTCGAAGTCGAGTCCCCCAAGTCCGGCAGCCATTTTCTCTGATTCTTTCTTTATAATTTCATGATTGATCCACCAAAATTCCCAGCACTCAACATATACTTGGGCTTTATTTTCCTTAATATAGGATACAGGACTATATTGGCCTGCATATCTTTATGTAACTTGATCATTTTCAAGTGTCACGTGCCAGTTGTTGACATGATTCTCATAATGTTTGTTTCTTGCATAATATTATGTTATGCAGTGTTTAGCATAAAACAGCTGCAACATGGTACTCTTCTTTCAGTGCCATAGTCTGGGAAAGAACTCTAAAATTTTCCTTGCCCCTCATAAATTGTTGTTGATATGATTCTCATAATGTTTGTTTCTTGCATAATATTATGTTATGCAGTGTTTAGCATAAAACAGCTACAACATGGAACTCTTCTTTCAGTGCCATAGTCTGGGAAAGAACCCTAAAATTTTCCTTGCCCCTCAAAAATTAGACAAATGCCATAAAAATGCCAGGGAAGGCATATGAGACTCCTAAAAATAGTTAATTAGCAACAATGAATGTGGTCTGGCTGTGCCTTGCACCTTGCAGCATTGTCAGTAAATCTTCGGAAATCCTTTTCTTTGTTGTTATGGATTCCGAAGATGGGCCTGTATACTTTTTGCATCCTGTTTCTTTTTTTTCTTCATACAAATTTTACAAAAAGTTTGCATGGGTTTTACTGCTGCTCATCTTACTGCTACTTCTACAAAGGCAATTACAAGGTTAATTACTTTGGGATACTGTAAGATAGGTCTATGAATAACCTGCCAATTGGCTTCTGCTGAATCATCATATGAAGTTTTCAATACTAACAATATGTAAGTCAGGTAAATATACAACAATAGAGCTTAAATTTTACAACATATAAGACAAGAGCAGTCACCTTGACTTGAAGGTGTATACTGTCCTGTTTCATGAGATGGCTCTTTGAAGTTATATGTGACAATATTTTTTGTACTCAAATGTGAAATTTAGTAAGAGTAACTGCTTAGTTTACCTTGAGTATGCAATATGGAGCAGCCCCTAAAATGTTATAAAAGATGCTTTGAAGAGAAATAAGGGGATTATTGTGACATTTTAGCTGTTGCTTCAAACTAATATTTGCAGCAACTGCTCTTGCCCTTTATTTCTGGAACATTGTTTATCATAACAGTTTGATTAGGGTTTATAATAATGGGGTTATGCATTATGTGGGGTCATGGAGTGGCAGGGGTCATAGGGTGGTCAGGTGGTCTAGCTGTTCCATAGCTGCTGTGTACCAATACTGTGTTGCACATGCATGTGCATATTCACCTGGAGTCCTCCTGCTCAATGTACAGTATGTGGGTTTTTCTACGGTATATAGTCCGGCGGCTTTCCGCCTCCTACTTGGAAATTAACAGGCTTGCTACTAAAATCAGTTGCCCAGCTGTACAAGCTAGTTAGTTGTGCACTGGACAAAAGCACCTTTGGGTGGACCAGTTAACCAGGCAACTTTGGGCTTTTGCATCATGTGGGGATCAACAAGGAGAGTTTGTAGCTTAAGGTCCTAGGCCTACAGGCCTACGTGATTGCCAATGTCACAGAATTAACCATCAAACTTCAAAGATATTCTTCACATAAATCTAACCCATTTCAAACAAATGTTAGACCTGCATGATCTGAATTAGAAATGCTAACCTTCCTTTTGCAACACACATCAGTTACAATGCTACTTAGATGCAGGTCACAACATAGGGGGCACAACCAAAAATTTAAATTACTGTGGTAGGTACAGCATTGCAATTACAGTTATGCCCCAGAGAGTTTGTACAGGTGGCACTAGTTCTGCGAGAAAATTGTGTGAGATCTATTGACAAGGCTGCCAAACAATATACACTGTATTTTTTACCTTATAATTAACCTGGAAGTTATGCATATGCGACTATAGCCAAGTTGCCTTTGTGACTTTGTTCATTGTCTGTTTATTTGGTTAAGTTCTAATGGGACCATCATACCTTCTAGGCCTAGAGCCACTAACACTATTGAACCGGCTGCCAAACCAACGCAATTGTACATAGGACTAGGCCTACTATGTTATTACAGTATCTAAATTATTACGTCATTACGTACATAGGCCTATTCGAATTCCTGCCTAGCCTGTTGACAAGTTGTATGGTTTTCATCATCATACCTCCTCCACCTTGCTGGAACAATTGCTCCACCTCATGCTTCCAATGGATTAGAAACGGCACAGACACAGCCAGGAAAAAAACTTCTATAATCTAGCAAGTAACAGTTAGTATGGTGGCGGGTAAAGTTACCTATGTAACTTGTCAGGCCATCTGCGATTCGGATCATTTACAGGTCAATACTGTAAAATGCTTTGAACAGTATAATGTACAATACAGTATGACAATTTGTTTTGTTGTTGGTCCTAACTAGTACAGTAACTTATGTGCAACTTTCGTTAGCCTCTGTATATATGTGTGCTGTACTACTGTACGATATTCATGAAGACAAATGGGCAATATGGCAGCTGGTTTTGCATGCATGTATGGCATTGTCCAGATATAGCTTTATGGGCATTATGCTAGTAGAGCAGCTACTAAGGGATTGCCCATACAACCAGACATCTGCAGTATAGCTTTAGACAGGCTCGACTTGAACCAATAGGTTGGAAACTGGGCCGTAAAACTCTGTCTGACTAACAAACTAACTATAGACAGCTAAGACAGGCCATTAAAGCCCAGTTAATGCCTCTGTTATTTAAAAATATTTGATGTGCCCTCCCAAAATTGGTTTCAGGTTGCTTTCAGCACTGAGTGCATTCCCACTATTGGAAACCCTTCATGCAATTCCTGCATAATCACCAATAGCCTTTATATTGTACTATTCTCAAACAGCTGGTTCAGTTGGGTTACAAATTTAAAACCAGACTGTATTTTCACAGTGTTTCTCTAGCTAGCCTGTAGTTCCAGGACAACTTAAAAAATCCATTACCCCAACAAAAAGACTTTGTCCACTTACAAAATTCCTGAGTATATTTGAGCATTCCCAAAAGGACCCCATGCACTGATGTAAACATCCCCAGGCTGGGGCATTTCTCCCAGACAATTGGCTGATTTTTAGTGAAAAAAATGAGCTACTGTTTACTGAGTATGTAAGAGAGGCACAATTTTCTTCAGCCAGATAAGTGGACTCAACTGCATGGGCTCCGCTTCGATTTCAGGTCCAGTTACAGCCCATTCCGGGCCAGTTCCAATTTCAGGACCATTCCAGGCCAATTCCAAGTACAGGAAAAACCAGATTAAATCAGGAATTGAGTCCAAGTTTGTCATTGTTCATATAGCTACAGCCCCCATAGGCCTTTAGATCTTTACCAGAAAATACTATTGTTGTTTTACTACTTTTGGACTTGGACTCGGACTTGGACTCGAGAGCACTGGACTCGGACTTGGACTTGAGCCCCTTGGACTTGGACTCGAGCCCCTTGGACTTGGACTCGGACTTGAGCTTTTGGACTTGGACTCAAGCTTGTTGGACTTGACTACAGCCCTGCCTCAAATTGCTGTGAGCAGTGTGAATTTTTGCACACCTATATTAAGAATGAGTAAATTTATAAAACTGCCCACCTACCACACTTAATTTTCTAATGAGTGTGACTTGAAAGTTGAAGCACACCTTGAAATTCTTAACTCAATTAAGGCCTGTAGCCTACTAGGCTATGCATGAGTAAATTCTAAGCTAATCCTAGGCTACTAGTTACTAGGCCTACTTAGGCCCCAGAGTCTACAATACACTCAATTTTATAAGCTCTATGCTACAGTAGAATGCAATCCCAGATTTGCTTATCATGCTGGGGCCTACAGTAAGACTAACGTTTTGTATTGCCAACTGGTACTGTAATTAAACAGAGCCAGTGTTGCAGTGCTGCCTTAGTATACTGTAGGCTAGGCTAGGTTCGTTCAAAGGATTTAGGTGTCTACTAATGTAATACTTACATAGGCCTACAATACAACCTTGATGGTTGATTTCATGCCCAAATAAAAAATTTCGCGATACTGCTGGTTGCTTTACAGTACGTTATGCCTAACGTTAGGCCTGGGCTAGGCTAGTTTCGAACTTACGAAGTTAAAAGTTAGGCCTAATGTTAAAGGCTACAAAGGATCATAAGATTTACCCAGGGAAAGGCTTCCTTCCTGTTCAGACAACCTGTCTATTCATCGACTGCATGTAAAGAAAGATTCGAGATCACCATCGTGACATTCGAGACCACCATCGTAATCGTTCTCGCTTACAAATGTTGAATTTGATGATGATTTGACGATGATTTATGAAATAAAATAAGCAAGTTCACGATGTACGCATCCGGCCTTAGTGCAGTTGTCACACTCACATATACTTAGTGCAGTGGGCGTGGCTAAATAAGATGACGTCATATAAAACACACTCCAAAACTAAAACAAAATGCATATGTACCAGTTTAATTGAATATGCAATATAACAGCCGTCTACCAATCAGACGAAACTTTGTTAAACAGTGCGCATCAACCGACATATTATTGCCTCAAACCTTATGAACCATTTTGAAATACACAACTTACTCTCTCCCACCCAGCACGCCTTTCGTAAGTCTCATAGTTGCGAAACACAACTTGTGTCGATTATTGAGGACTGGGCTTCCTCCCTTGATGCCCATAAACAAATCGATGTGTTTATCTTGGATTTTGAGAAGGCCTTCGATACTGTTCCTCATGAACTGCTGAAGACCAAGCTGTATACACTTGGTGTTTCAAATCAGATTCTTCGTTGGGTTGATGACTTTCTTGTTGATCGTAAACAATCTGTTGTTGTCAATGGAACCCGGTCTCCCCCGATGCAAGTTATGTCTGGAGTTCTGGATCTGGATCTGGAAAAATACTGCACAACACTCCTGGTGGAGTCAAACGTGCAGGGTTGAGTGTGTGCATGTAGTTAGTCGTCCCGTCTGAGGATCCTCAAGGCTGCGCTCTTGAATTGCTTGGGGTCCTCGAGATCTGTAATGTTCTGGGGGAGTAGGTTCCAGTCTCTGACGGTCCGAGGAAAGAAACTGTATTTGTAGCAGTCCTTATTGGTTGCTATATTTGTAAAGCTATTAGAATGGTGATGCCTAGAGGGCCGCCGGGCCGGTTGTAGGTTGTTGATTGGCAAGGCTAGGAGGCCCAATCTGGCTTTGTGAAGAATTGCTAGCCTGTTGGCAGTACGCCTGTTTTTGAGACTATCCCACCCTAGGTCGTTTAGCATTTCAGTCACACTACTATGGGGGGAATAGTCATTATAAACAAACCTAGCAGCCCTACGCTGAATTTGCTCAACCTTATTGGATAGGGAAGTGGTGTAGGGATCCCAAACAGAAGATGAATACTCCAATAAAGGCCTAACAAGTGTGAGATAGGGGGGGTCTGTCCTTGGACCGATTCTCTTCTTGGTGCATATCAATGATATCGTCGATGGTGTTTCTTCCAAGGTTCGCCTTTTTGCAGATGATTGTGTCTGTTACCGTATTATTGAGTCCGATGAGGATTGTCATAAACTTCAGAATGATATCAAGCAGTTGGGGCTGTGGGCTTCCACGTGGGGAATGAGATTTCAGCCCACTAAGTGTAGCTTCATTACTTTTGCTCGTAAAAAAAGTCCCATACTTTTTAGGTATGTTCTAAATAGGATTGAGCTCCCGAGGGTAGATAGTATTAAGTATCTTGGAATTACCATCACTAAAGATCTGAACTGGGAGAAGCATATTCAAAACACCTGTAACAAGGGAAATAAGATTCTTGGTATTTTGTATAGAAATCTTTCTTCCTGCCCTGGTAATGTCAAGTTAATGGCTTATAAAGGAATCCTTCGGCCTGTGCTGGAATACGCCGGTAGTGTTTGGGACCCCCACCAGGTTTGCCTGCGCGACAAGCTTGAGAGTATACAAAAACGGTCTGCTAGATTTATTGCCTCTGACTATTCAAGGGAGCCAGGCTCAATGACCAGGCTCCTTAAGGAACTAAACCTTCTGCCCTTAACTGAAAGACGGAGGAAAAGTAGATTGATCCTTTTTTCCAAAGGTATGTTTGGCCTGGCTCAGTTACCTGTTGATTGTCTCCAGCGGCCTAGTCGTAAAACCCGTTTAATGCATGACCTTCATGTCTGTCTCCCACATACTAGTACTAACTGTTATAAATTTAGCTTCTTGCCTCGCAAGGATTGGAATCATCTCCCCCTGAATGTAATGAGGGTTGCCTCTGTCCATAAGGACCCTATCACCTATATTACTGGGCATATTTAGCCTCTCGACGCATGCGTGGTGAAAGAATGTCCTTTGGATGTGTCACCTTTATTGAAGAAGAAGAAGAAGAAGAAGAAGAAGAAGAAGAAGAAGAGCTATCCGAGTTTTGTGTGCGTGTGGGGGTGGAGAAGGGGGGAGGGGAGAGAGGGGGCACAGACTTCTTATTCATGGACAGAGCACACTGCACCGTATACTGTCGCTACAACTGTACAAGGATTTTCAGCTCATTATCTCGCTCGTTGTCCGCCGGCTGCCTCCGGGTAAGAAAACAGAGCTTAGAAAGGTGGCTGTCTGCTGTTGTTTCGGACGTTCTCAGAGTAAATCAACGTATTTTTCAAGAAAGTTGAAATATTTTCGAAATAATGCTAGGTAAGGTCAAAATCACTAACCGTATTGCAGGAATGTAATATCACTTCTCATTCAAGTTTAAATTTTGATATAAATATTATAGAGTGGTCGTCAAATCATACAAATTAGGCCTATACGGTATGACGGCGGCCATCTTGGCACGTCTTGTTCGCCAGCCGGTGACGCCGACAATCTACGACGTACGCGTTACATGCTATGTCCATTTATATACGAAGTCCCTAAAAACTTAATAAAACGGAAAACCAAAAGGTTACAAAAATTCACGCGTTAAAACAGTACATTCGCCGCTCGTGCAGGAGGCCTGTATAATGTTCTGTGGATGGCCAAAACGATCTTCGAATGCGTCTCTACCAGTTTTGACCATAAAGAAAAGTTTTAGCAGAATCCTTCATGCAAAGACCATGACCGTTGACAGTATGATCCAGTGTGCATGATTCCCAAAGATCAGCTGACTTCGAAATAAAGAGGGTTTTCCGTCATTTTCACTGGGGTAAGTGAGTTCATCGAGGAAACTGATGAAACTGCGGACTGCTTTTGCCAGCCAAAAAGACGCGGAAAAGCCAAGAAAGCTGGGTTGGGGATTTGAGCCCCTTAAACTGTAGATTGAAGAAAAATTTCGGTCACAGTACTTCTCCGCGATCGACATGCCATCAGACTTGGATATCAACTTCTCTGCTACAGCTATTTCCACAAATATGAAGACGGTGTCAATGTTGATAACTGGAGACGGCCCGGAACTAAGTTGCGATGCGGCAGAAAATTATCCGGTGGTACGTCTGGATTTAGATTCGCAGTTCAGTTTTACGGCCATTTTCAGCCAGTGCATGAGCCATCAGATGCGGCAGATATTTCCTCAGGTTTATTCTAGCTTTCTACGGTCGCCGGCTAGCAGACCGTTGCATGCTTGGTTGCGAGCCCTAATTAATTCAGGGCCCCCAAAGAATTAAAACATCGCTCCGCCGAACGCAATGGGACATACCGCCTGAAATAGCCCAACTTGCGCTATCCATTCCAACAAGTTTTATGTACATTGAGTCTCTGTATACAATTATTGCAAAAGAGTTTGTGCATGTATAATTGTCCGGAGCGCCTCGGTGTTTTTGAAAGAAGTTAATTCTGTTACTGTTACAACTTGCGTTTCTGCTTCCCCAATTTCATTATACCGTAGTTTAAGCTCCACAGGGTTCTTACAGTGACTTTCTTTGAAAATCATTATTACCGTTATTTTTATCCTTTTCGGTTCAGTTTTATCAGTGGCGGCAGAAGCATAAAAATTTAGGGGGGCAATCAGTGAAAAAGTTAGAATGGTTGGACTTGTGAAACGAACCCTATGTGCGCGTAGCGCACATCACGAGCGCGAAGCGCGAAGTCCCACTGGCGTGGGTCCAGGGCCCGCCTTAGGGCCCTGGAAGCTCTGAGATTCTACAAGCTCTCTCGTGCAATCTAAGCTGTTTTTTTGGAACATTTTACGGTGAATTCAGTGAACAAAAATGTGCGAAATATTTGCGTTGACAGATAGCCTATAGGCTATTTCTTGGAAATCAACAGTTGCATTGTTATGTTTGTAATTTTGGTTTTGGGAAAATCATTTTTGAAATCCAAAGGAAAAGAGGCGTTGTTACCTAACTAATCTAAAATCAGTTGTCCCCCTGTACTCGCCCTTGGTTTGGTACTGCACCTGTAAGTTTGCTTTGATTTTGTATTTTAATTGAAGGTCTATTTTTTGAAATTCTTGTACTTTCACCGGGATTCATTTCAGCATTCAATCTGGTGTAAATTCATTAATATTTACTTTTGAATCAGTCTGAATCTGCCTATGCAGACCTATCTGATCAGGATGAATCCGAACTTCTGAACAATGTGTAGGCTACCTTGGTATAATACCGAGGTAGCTTACTCTTCCAAAGTTCCAACCGGACGGTCATGTACGTACGCACACGTCATGCGAACGGAGCTACCATTCGGCGATTTTCCTGAGATGATACGTTTCGCTCATTTTTGGCGGATTCCGGATTCCAATCTGTTAAAATAACTAGGTTTGTGGTTGAGGTTCTTGGCAATCACATTTCAAAGTTAGGTCGCAGGTTTCTGTAGGTTTCGACTGTTTGTGACCTTTTATTGCAATAGCATAGTCTAGAATCTAGATCGTTGTTTGTTCCAACGTTTAGACTGTTTATTATTATTTCTTCAAAATAATACACCTCCAGATCATGGGGGAGGGATGATTACATAGGTCATTCCCAAGTCAAATATTGGGGGATATATCGCATTATCCCCCTCCCCGGCGCGATTTACGCCTATAGGACGATCACAGTAGAATCTCATAAATGGAAACTGCGGCTGTGATAGCCGTCTTATGAACACTCCTTGTGAATGCAGTCCCTCTCTCTTTTGCTGACTGAACCATAACCAGTACAATTAAACTAGGCTAATTTAATTATGAGTATGACTTTTTACCACTATATTAAATACTAGGTCACAGGCATAGAGCATGGTGGCAGGGGACCGTGACAAGAATCAGCCAAACAATGGCAGAACATAGGCTAAGTCAATTTCGGCTGCTCAGTTCGGTGGTGGGTTAACTATAGTCTCAACTTTGAATTGGTTCAAGGCTCCCAAGTTTCTTTTACTTCTTCTCTGACTTTTTTGGGGACGTCCCCTCACTAAGAATTTTAGGGGGGACGTCCCTTCGCTAAGAACTTTATGGGGGACATGTCCCCCCCCCCCCCCCCCGCTTCCGCCGCCAGTGAGTTTTAGTGTCAGTTTTAAGTGTCATTTTAAAAAATGTATTACGGTACCGCTATTTAATTCAGAAAATGAGTGATGATTATAAACATTTACTTTAAATTTAGGCAAGCCTGATATACTCCAAAAAGTATAACTGCTGATTCTTTACCATAAAGAGACTGAGGAGTGGCATAACAAACTTGAAATACCGAAAGTCTGTGACGCTTTGATGTAGGCTAACTAAAAATTACTATAAAAATAATAGCTATTCAAATAATAAAAAATCGGTGATATCAATTTATGATTTCATTTTTCACTCGATTCAGAAACTTTATTCCCATCGTATGACAATCAGAAATTTATTTTTACTGTACCTTTCACGATAGTCGTTTTACTTTTTTAGGAGACAGTTGTTTAAATCACATTAAATAGCATGGAAAAGGCCATTTCCGATGTTCTCGGACGTATTATTCGCCGAAATTTCTTTGTACGCAGCGCCCAACTATGGTGGCGCTCCGCTTAGAAAGTGATATCGACTTTAACCCCCGCCCCACTAGCTTTCAAAGACTGATCGCCGCCCATGACTAAGCCTCAATGTTCATACTGAGTAAGGTCATCAATTAGTATTCCAGTGAAACTACCCCACCGAATTGTCCTCTAAAGGTTGACTAATATAGTTTACAGTTACCGGCACATGTTAACTATACCGGTATCTATTTCAAGCAGACGGGTTTTGACCCAAAGAGGAGGGAACCCTTCTATACCCCTAGTGCCCTTTTACCCCCCCCCCAGAACCGAGATTTACCAATGGTGAACGCCCCCAGGACCCCTTACACCCAATCGCAAACAGATTGCTTGAATATTGATCCACGCTCTTGACAACAAGTGACGATGAAACCAGGCAGCAAGTTACATTGTTTGATAAGTTTGTCCGTCTGTAACTGGATAAACATAAAGGCATTAAAACAATATTTTTGGTTGGGATCGACTTGTATTTAGACAAAGGAATTCAACGTCCCCTAATTCAATTATCCCCATTCTTAAAGGATTTAGTCTCCACTTTGAAGCCCGAGTCAATCCCAGGTAACATTTCCACTTGGGACCCATATATGGGACCCATTTCTTGGCACATATTCGGTCCATAGGATTTTGCACCCGGGACTCAAGGGGCCCGTATGGGCTCGCCCACATAACCCATATGACTCATATGGGGTAGTTCTAGGGCCCATGTTAACGACTGATATGTGGGGAAGATATGAGTTAACACTATAATATCCCTTAGTCATTTGGACCACCCATATGGGCCCTTACAAATCTTGGGTGCAAATTTAATGGGCCCCATGTGTTTATGGGTTAACCCATATGGGCCCATATAGGCTTGCTATCTGGGATCTAATTAGATTTGCATAAATTACACATTTGTCGATAATCTCCATCTAATAACACCCCCAGCGTTCTACTTTTTCGGGTGCTACTAAGCCTAATTGTCAAAAGGGTCGAATGTTAACTTGTTTTAATTATTCTGACCACTAGACCCTGAAGCAGATAAAAAAGCTGAAAAACAAATTCCAAACTATGTATACACAAATCCATCGTTAAAACTTCCATCCCCGTAGGCTAATCTGTTTAGGAAAAGCTCTTTGGACAAATGCTTCCTGCACCATCAACCATGCTAAGATAAGATGAAAAATTTATTTTAATAATAACAGTGGAAACGGTCGGTTCCCTACAGATCATTTGAAAAATCGTTAGATAGCTGAAAACTTCCCTTCGTAAATTATTTGTTTACCGTCAAAAAAGAAAGAAGTAGAAAACTAAGGGGAAGGTTGACGCTGCATTTGATAACAATTACGACCGTGATGAACAATTGTTAATACTTTTTACATATCAGTGGCCCATAGCTATAAAAATTCAGCAAACTTTTTCGTAGCCAGACATTATAGCGGATAGGCCTAGTCTAGCTATAGGTTTATCTTGCGGATGTCCGAAGTTTTCTTTTAGGCCTATCACATCTTGGCAGAGACGAGGCGCCTCTTGTAGCGGAAGTGGGAAAATATCTTGGCGTTTGATTGGAGTATTTTTAGGCCTATAGCCAATGGTTCTATGATGAAGACATGGGTAGCGGCACTGAAGTTGCGATATTGTGTTTATATGTCCTAATTCATTCTGACATGCACAGCTCCGTATCCAGCCAATTTTTCATTTTGATGAAGTCCGTGCGAGCTTGAAAAACTAGGTGTTTTAGGAAAAGTTTTAACTATTGCAATACATGTAACGAGGATGTTCTGAAGACTTTTCAACAATCTCGCTTAAAGATGTAAAAAACAACCTCTGCAGTTTCTTTCCATTTCAGCACATTTTCATCGGGGCTTAGCCAGTGGCGGCGCTACGGTGGGGCAAGAGGGCATTAACCCACCAGATTTTGACCTTTCCCCCACTTGCCGTAGGTCAGTTAGGAGTTGGCAGGGGTGGCGCCAGCTGGGGGGGGGGGGGGGGCGGGGGCCATGGCCCCCCGTCGGGGACCACTGTCCCCCCTCCCCGTCGGGGAAGGTCGGCCATTTCGTCGGGGAGGCCTAAAAAAATAAAAAAAATAATAAGAAAAAAAGGAAAAGGAAAAAAAGCCTACAATGACTGAAATTACTGGATGGGTAAACTTTTTTTGTCTTGAAATGTTATTTTAATACACATTAGAATCGATTTTCAATCACTTCTTCTTTGCTCGGTTAAACCTCATTTCATGTACCTTGTCCTATCTCCTCCCCGTCGTGGAACTGACGGCAATTTCCTTTGGGGAGGCCTAAAATGAAGGTAAAGGACTGAAGAAGGATAATCATGAACTTTTCTTCTTTTTGAACTATTTAATTCTTTTGTAACGGTATTTTAACACCTATCTGAATCTGTTTTAATCACTTCTTACAAGTTCTGTTATGCCTCATCCTATCTTCAATCTTCAAGGTCATGCCCCCGTCGGGGAAGGCTGCACTTCCCCCCTCTTATTGAGAAAACCCAATTTCGCCGGGGAACCTTCATCTGAATGCCCACCTTAAACTGATAAAAGATGCGGGTCTTATAAACTTCATTAATCCGGACGGTCTTCTTGGTTTTGCTCACAAGAGGACCATATTCTTCAAGGGAACTCACAATTCCAAATTTTCCTGACAAAAAACAGACGAGAGGTTGTTCAGGTGCATGTAGTACCCAATGATCTGCCATCTGGCCTGCCCCGACAGCCGAATTCTAGTAACGGTAATGAGAATCGGCCAGGATGTTTTGAGCTACACATAATGAAAAACAGTAGCGTGAGAATGTCTCCCCATAAGTCTGACTGAAAATTCATTTAAAACCACCTTGTAACGTGACATATTTTCAAATACTATCGGAAGTAAAATCATTTGTAGTCTGGGGTTAGGGCAGTCACGTAGAAAATTTCAACTTGCATCTTGCAATTGAATACAACGAAGATTGCTAGTAGAGGCAAACACATTAGTATGATTTCAATTCCGTTGCACAGCCCCCCCCCCCCCCCCAAAAAAAAGGACAAGACCATTACATCTAATTGTAGCAGTACCTTTTATCTGGGAATTTTCTGTTCCACTTATAGCAAGTTGGACCTTTTTTCTGTTGAATTTAAACGTTCATTTCAAAGGAAAGCTCAAAATAACGATGGCTTAATTTCTAGTTACAAGTCTGGGAAATGCCATTTCGGGCTGTTTGACAGTCTGAGGGACTAGATTTTTTTTTAAAATTTTCTGTACGTTCCGCGTCAACTGGTGGTTGCGCTCCGCTTAGATATTTTGGCCGAACAGATTACTTACCGAAACAATGCATGTTGGCATAGTATTCTTCGTTTTGGGACAGGATTATGAAGTGAAATTTTAATTGTGAAAGAAAGCTCACATTAATGACGACTTTGTTTATAATTACCGTATACCAGCCCGGGAAATGCCTTTCCTGCTGTCTGGTGGTTCTCAATTTTTCAAAAAAAATTTGTGTGCTCTTTCGGACACGATTTCATGTATCGGGACAAATTCTGCCTGCTCCCAAACCGAAACGCTCCCGTTAGCCTATATATTTCAATATAAGATATAAAACTTCAAATATATGGGAAGCCAAACTTTTTCGCGGGAAAATTTTCGAATATGGTCCGAGGGCCTTAATCTGCCTGATGATATTCAGTAACCCCAACAAAACTACAGATCCCCCCCCCCCTTCTTGATTTTTCTTATAAGAAGGTCTGTCATAAAATTACAATATTCCCCAGTATCAGCTTCAGATTGTTCAAAGTGAAAAAATTTTCCTATATCGATGGATATACTCAGTACAGCACTTTAAACCAACTTTTTAAATCACCCCGACATTCTACCTAATTTTGCTCTTGAAAGGCATATCACTTAATAAAGAACCCAAATTTTTCATTTTAACCTTGCAAAAAACAAATTTTCTTATATTAAATCCCAAAATATTTGCAATATAATAAGCTCCTAATCTTCAAATCTTCGAAAAAACTTTTCGGGTAAAGTTCTAGTTTCGTCTTGAGACCTTAGTACGTAAACTTAGAACGGTTACATGCAAAACCTCAACAGAATTTCAGCTGTCGCGTACAAAACGTTTTTTATTTTGCCCATATGAAGGATAGATTCTTCAATAAACACCCCAATTTTTTATGGTCCTTCCAAAAGTCAAAATTGTTTCAAAAATTTTAATTTTTTACTTCAAAATTAACTCCAGATTTTCAAGGATTTGTTAAAAACAGATTCCAAAATTTCGGCGCGCTCAAATTCTGCCGAGTCACGTCCCACCGGGACTAAGTCACCACCTTTGTCGGGGCCTTGAAATGCTGCCCCCCCCCCCGTCGGGGAGCTTGGCCCCCCTGTCGGGCAAATCCTGGCGTCACCCCTGGGAGTTGGGTTAGCCCCCCAAAAATAATAAAATAAACTAAATAATACAACTCTCCAGAGACTACCGACTTTTTTCATCCAGAGATATGCTAAAACCTCCGCTCACAGAGGCTTCTCCCTCTGGACCCTACCTCCAGGAAGTTGCGATCTGAGCTCGGTTTCGCGCTGCGCCAGTTTTAAGCCAACTAAGTTTGCAGATTTCACTCATTTTTTCCACACATGTGATATATAAAATGGCCTGCTATTCGGAAGGGTGTCGCAGTGTCTAATAATTGGGGAGGGGAAGGCATTGCATGCCATATGTCTGTGATAGGACACAAGTCCAATACTGTGTACACTGGCGTAAGCACTATTTTTGTTTCGGGGCTAACAGCAACACCTGATCGATGGCCTGGGGAGGGGTCTAAGTGAAGGATATATCCTTTCTCCGTAAGCATTAAGGACAAATGAAGCCACAAGATTCCGTTTTATAAGTTTACCCTGGTATTTAATACCATGTTTGGGTCATATTTTATAATGTGATAATTTGCTAGTGTACATTGCTCACTTCATAATAGTTATTGATTCCTATCCTGAGTATCCTCGCTTCAGCAGTTCCGCTTTAACATAAGAACATCAGATTGGGGAACATCACAACGGACGTTGTTAGGTAAAATTAAGATAAAACGGGTAACATCGAGATGATTTCCATATTGTAAGAAATAAGGATACTGCACTCTTCAAAAAAGGCTCAAAATCGCTGTAAATTTACAGAACAAATACACAAAGAAACATAAAGATTACAGAAAAGTTATGTTAGTTTCCAGAATTTTTCTGTAATCTTTACTTATATCTAACTCTGTTCTATAAATATACCGTATTTTTTAAAGAGAAACGTAGAGAGTGTTTGGCATAAAGCCTGGCCTTGGTTGTGCGACCATTTCCGAACTAGCATCGGCTCATGTTTATGCGGCGCTCTCACACGGCACGCTCTCAAGTAGTCACCAGTCTGTTGGTACGGCATTCACCCGTCGATTCTTATAGCTGCAGAACTGAACAGCACACCATTCTAGTCAGCTTCGTTTTCTACCCATATAGCATTCTACTTGGGTTTTCGTTCGATTTTTATCACTAGGCTAAAACAAGACTCTCTCAACTTGGAGAAGAATGGATCTGTCAGTTTTGAAAATATTTTCTGTTTTTGTCGGGATTGTCTTTGTCACTGATGGCTGCGACCGTCGGTCTATTGAAAACGTTTACTTAGATGTTGATACAGGTACAGGTCCTTTTGTTCTTGTTTTGTTTCTTCTTGTTTTTGTTAAGTGTCTAACAGAAATTTTACAAGCAAGTTCAAAACAGTTCTACCATCAAAATGCTTAACACATGACAAAGGAACTATGATTTTACTTTTTAGGCAGCAAGTCCTTTTAATAGCGGCGATCGTGGGGACAGAGGCTGGGATATTTTTAGTGGTAGGACATCGTATCGAATGTGTCCCCCAAAATTTTCAGGCACAAAGAAAAATATATTTAGTCTAATCACATTTCTGGTATAATTAGCAGGCAATTGGCTTTGTTCATCACCCATTCCAACACCTCATCTGCAGTAATTTATGATAAAAAAGAGAAAATTGCTTTGAAAAGATGTAAGGGAATAAGATTTTGGGTAGGAAATAGTCAGTACCTCTATATATTGAGGTATCTCATGGACCTTACAGTAACCCTCAGCGTAGGCGTCTTCTTCATCATGGACATTCTGCCCGTCAAACACAATTATCTGTAGACCCTATGGTAGCGGACCCCTAATTATATGTCCCATTGACTTACCCACTAAATTAGGCTACTTCCATGCCCCCTAGCTCCCTGTAGAAGTTTTAAACTAGGACATGCCACTCACTGGTCAAACTCACAATATTGGCTTTTATGGCACTTTCAAATTTCTATATCACAACCATTGAAATTTTAGCTGGAGATCCTTGAATGACATCGACAGGTACGTGTTCCCAAAACACTCTAGTCAGAGACGACACTTCACAGAGCACAGTAAAAAAAATCACAAAAGGTACTAAAATTGGTCGAATTGCCTTGAATTTTGCATAATCTGTATTGCAACTCATTTTTTACAAATAACAAAGTCAGAAATAACATTTTATATTTTTTTAAGGCACTTCATTAGTCAGTAAGCATTTTTCCAAGTAAGAGTATTTGAATGAGTGGTCCGCTACTCTATGTTTGTTTGAGCTATCAAGCTAAGCCTGTCTATCATGTATGAGTTCAAGAGTCTGCACTTCCCAATATGGCCCGGAAAACCAGCAATGTGGAAGCTCAAAAGAGATATGGTAGTAAATGGGTGATATTCTTTTAGTTTCTTCATAATGTCAGTAATTAGGTAGCGTACAGTTGCAGCCGACTTGGAGTCGGAAGGTATGGAGCTCGACTCCTGTCCTGTCATACAGAAGACTTAACAAGGAGCCTATTATCATTGTGCTTGATGCGCAGCTGCATGAGCAATTGAGTGGGAAAAACAAACCAATGAGCCACAGCTTGTAAAAGGCTGTGGTCTGCCCGACTTAAAGGGCCAAACCTCTCACCCCAAACTACAATTTTGGTACCCGGGTACCGAAATTCTCAATTGGCCCAGCTATTTGATTGACAGCTAATTTCAACAATGCAGAGTGTCAAAGCTTATATTACACAGCCTGAACGGTACTGAGAGTGTTTTGATTACATAAATTGAGTTTTTCTATACTCACCATGAAGCAATAAACTGAGATTGGGTCTGGATGAGGATGAATTGTGGGAGGGGCTTCAGTAAGAAGGTTAGGAGGATTGGTACTGTTTGGGGTGAGAGAACTGGGCCTTTAAACCAATTGGTTAGAATTTGAGTCGTACAACTTCATCTTACTAATCTACATTTACACCGACCGTCAGAGCAATATTCGTCCACTTAAAGGGCTAATCCTCTCACCCCAAACAATTATAATTACTTACTTAAACCCCTCCCACAACTGTTTAAAATTCATCCTCATCCAAACACAACCTTAGTTTATTGCATCAGGGTGAGTAAACAAGACCACAATGTGTTAAAACACTTTCAGTACAGTACAGGCTGTGTAATAGGAGCTATGATACTTTGCATTGTTTGAACTAGCCGTCAATCAAAGAGCTGAGCCAATTGAGAATTTCTATTAACCATTACAAAAACGGTAGTTTGGGGTGAGAGGATTGGCCCTTCAGCTAACACTGGGGTTTTTAAGAAAATTTTTAATGGTGAAGATGAAGCCCAACTTTTCAAAACATGATGACCATCTCACGTTTGACAAAATATACGAACTTTGTTACAAACCGACGCCGCGTTTTGCGCAGAAAATCAGAGCCTCTGGAGAAAATGAGCAAACAAAGATTTATTTTTATATTACTGAATTCAAATTATCCTGAATCAGGCTGTACGTTTTCCTGTCAGCGATTGATCTGTTGATGATGCCTAACAATTGCTTTTAAACCGTTTTCACAGCCCTACGATATATTTGTTAAGAATGGTTACAGGTTTGGTATTAGACTACAACATCTGTCAAGGTCGAGTGACCAATACATTTGCTCTGACGATCGTGTGATGGCACGATTTTGACATCAAACAGTCCAGGGGCCGTGAACCACTTTGCGATGTGGTAACGTATGCTACTCTACTGAGAGTCAAAGAATGCTATACTTTCTAGCACCATAAACAGTTGACGTAAGAGTATGTAAAAAATTTCTGACAAAAACAACTCCCAGCTTGCCGAAAATCTCAATAGCCTTGTGCATATGATGTCGCAATGGCATAGATCGCGCCATCCTGCGGTCCTGTGGGGGCAAAACAAACCAACGACGACAAACGTAGACAGCTGATTTGTCAACCATGCCGAATACGCACATAGTCTGCTACACGTGCAGGGCGAATTTTTACGCGTGTGGCCACGCGTTCTATGGTTTGGCAATCAAGGTTGACGTCAGTGTGTCGTCAATTCATAAGAGGTGCGTTTGATTTAGCGACTCGAGCGGCTCTCAGCTGGCTCAACCGGTTTCTTGACTGGATGTAAAATGCGTCACCGACTCAAATAGACCACCTCGGAGGGTTGGTCGTTTTGGCCGGCTCAAGTTGTGACGTTTTGATGACGTTAAGTTCACTTTTCCGAAAGATCAATCACTGGCTGAGCCAGTTGAGCCGGCTCGAGCCGCTAAATCGAACGCACCTAAGGTCTATCCATGGTTATCAAAGTAATTCCAACGTCAATTGACAGCACCCAATCAGAGGTTGCCAGCTAGCCAAACTAGACTTTGCTTCGAGACCCACTTTTTGTAGAACTTTTCACAACCACTTTGAGCAGTCGAGGCCCGCGAATGGGCCGCGGTCCACCGATCGACGAACCGTGAAATAAAGTACAACCAGTACAATGTTTTAAGCTACGTAAGGTGTCTTCTACCGCGCGAGACTACGATCGATTTTCATTATCAGTAATCGCGCCGGCCAATACATTGTGCTTGACATTCCTTCCAGCGTATACTTTGCACATAACCAAAATTTCTGCGCTTGTGGTGGCATTGATTTTTTCATTAGTTGCTTCTCAAATGCATACTCACATTATTCATCGGTTTTTATGATTAGGTCCACTGTTTGTGTGCATAGGCCAGCAGGTGTGGTTAGGGAGGAGAAAAGCATTAGGGAATTAAAAGAAGGGGAGTCCGCCCCTATTATAGTGAATGACCAGACAGGAGGCTGAAATTGGCAAACACATAAGGGAACTGACGAAATTCTCGATGCACTTCATGCAACTTTTTCAGGAAAATAAATGTATTGAATAAATAATGCAAAATTTCGATACGCGTACATTACACATTCGTACAACGATTCCACCATTTTGTATATAGACCGTTACTAGAGAAGTGAAATCACACGGACGTTTGCTTGATAAGAGACTTCAATATGGAATTAGAGGTATGCTCTGTCTGCAGATGATGTATGATGAGGTGTAGTTCGAAAGGATGATAGGTCTTTTCATGCTGTTGTATTAACAATCTTACACGGTAATTCAAAGGTGTCTCACCAGTGGTTAACACCCCCCCCCCCCACCTCCTTCGATCTGACATTTTCCCGAAGTAGATTGAGGTGTGCTTTTGATCAGTTCATGGATTTATTTTAACCATGTTCAATTCCTTACCCCAAACGATAAAACTGAAGATTTACCTAAGACGAGTCGGACTTCGATGACGTTGCATTCCCAATCGTGTGCATGGAAACTCCATGATCGAACGTGCAACCTCGTGACCTATAGCGATGAGTCAACTTACTACTCGATAAAGTTGTGCCTTGGTGCAATTAACAACTTCCTGTAACAATAAATTAAAGAAAAACCGGATTCCACTAGTTCCATCAAGGTCTGCAATATTCTCACGCGTTGGGCTAAAGCTTTATAGGCTACCGTCCCTATGAATTTTTAGCCCTTCCCCGAATGTATGTTTTTGCACGCTTTTGAAACGGAAGGTCTAAATGAAAACCTCCGAGAAAACGTTTTGGAAAAGTCATCTTTGAGCATATTTTTTTCAGTCGAAATGCAGGAGGTATGTTTTGACGGGATAGGATGCTATAACAACAGTTTATATTGTCATCGCTTCGGATTTCCTCCAAACCACCCTGACGTCATTAACACCAAATTCTACCTCTATACGCAATGGAACCTCCTGGAACCAGATTTGTTGGATACCAATGACGTTACTACATTCCTTCAATTCAGTTCTCGAAAGGAGACGAAGATAATCATCCACGGTTTTATGGAAAGTCACGAGATGGAACATATTGCAAATTTGAAAAACGCAATTCTAGGAGAGGTGGGAAACTTGTTTATATCTTTTTATCTTGCAAAATAAAACAATCCCATTTTCAAATTTATAAATAAAAGAGCAGTGATACTATTTGTATCTATGGCTTAAAACAGCTAATGGTCGTTTGGGTGTTGGGAGAAAATTACACCACAACTTGGGTACATTAGACAAAGGGATGCTTAGAGCTTCTTTGGGGTTTATGGGGTTTAAAGGCAGTCATTCGTCACCCCAAAATACAGTTTCAGTATGCATATATCAAAACTCTCAATTGGTACAGCTCTTTGATTGGCATCACATTCAGACAATGCATCATAGCTAAATTACACAGCATGGGCACTGAGAGTGTCTTGATTACACATTATGGACTTATATGGCCACTGGGACAAGCCATAAAGCAATAAACTAGGATTGTGTCTGGATAAAGATGAGTTTTAGATAAATGTGGGAGGGGCTAGAAGTAAGTAGGTTGGGAGAATTGGAACTGTTTGGGATGATGAAAGTATGCCTTTTAGTAAGATTTTTTTTATTATTCTTCCACTACGTCCAGTTATACTAAATCATCCACCGGAATTGTGAGGTGGTAAGAAAAGCCGCGGTGAATCCGCTTACTGATATGGGAAGGTGTCTACCGGGGCACCGGACATTTTTAGCAATCAAAAGTGGTTAAACGTAAAGTGGCGTCTCCTAATGACCGATATCTGGGAAGTGAAGGTAGCTGGTTTACTATAGGCATGTCATGAACTGCATGCTGTTTATTTGGTTACCAATAGACTAGTTTGAAGTTCATATCTGCGCATGCGTTAGTGACCTTTCTGCTCAGGTCAATTGGTAACAAAACATCTGAGGCTGAGCCCTGGGCCGGTTGCGCGTAGCATACTGTTTTACGGTGTGTTTACATCCAGCAATCAGCTTAAACAAACGTATGTGTTTCCGTTGACCTTTGACCAATTACGCAATAATGCTGGTTAAAGCAACTTCGAACAGACAGAGCTATTGAACTAGGAAAATATCTAAGAATTTTCAATGGACAATTGGAAAGGTTTGGTGATTCCCTGTTAACGGGAGTGGTTTCCCGTTACTTCCCTTTGTTAAGTTGTAGCTTTTTTTTGAGAGATGAGCTGAACTTGGTTCTATTTTCTGAGACAATCTAAAGCATAGTTAAACACATGGCCGACAATAGGGGTGGGTTCCTGTTTCTCGGTCACACTCAGTGGCGTAGCTAGGATTTTTTCCAGGGGGGGCAAAGGTATGAAATTTCCCCAAAACTTTTCCCGGTCAATGTGTATGTATTTCATATAAAATATGCAAACTTACAAGTATAACAACATTACCATGTCATTTTGTAATATTACCTGTATTTTAATCTTAAAGTATAACATAGAGCAATCGGAAATAACAAAGTATATTATTTTGGTAAACAATATCTGGTTTATTTGTATGTACTAAAGCAGTGGCGTACGCAGGATTTCTCTGAAGGGGGAGGGGCATGCAGTATGGTCTAAGAGGAGGGGTGTCCGGAAATGTTTTGACGTTTTCGAGGAGCCTACATGCAAAATGGTGCAAGATTTTCGACTTTGACAGGAACAGTGTTAAAAGTTGAATCGTGGTGGTTCATGAGGATAAAACTGAAATTTTTGTGTCTTTACATGCACTCTTATGCCAGTTATGCTACCTTACGGAGTAAAACTTGTCATTAAATTTGCACACTTTTAGAAGTCCAAAAAAAGAGAGCATTGATCGGTATTTGTGCTTTTTCTTGGCCACAAAATGTTATTTTGTCATAAAGATTATCTAAGAGGAGCGCCACCATTGGTTGGCGCGGAGCGTTGAGAAAATTTGGAAAAATCAGACCCCTTAGATGGCCGGAAATAGCATTTTCCAGGCTAATACGAAGAATCTAGCCAGTCGCTTTCTTCTTTTGTCGTTTGCAATAAAATGCTCACTTCAAAATATGTTCGCAAACTGCAAAGTGATCAGAGAGTTAAGAGCTAATTTTACCCCAAATGTGTAATTTTGCCCAAAAGACCGAGCGAAGCGCCACCATTGGTTGGCGCGGAGCGTAAAGAAAATTTCGAAAAATCAGACCCCTTAGATGGCCAAAATAGCGTATTTATGCTTGTAAAGACAATCTAAACATGTAGTCTTTCTTATCGATGCCACCAGTGGGAAACAGAGTCTACCTTTTTAAGTAAAAATTGGAATTTGACAGAATTTGCCTTGGTCTATTTGTAGGAATTAAAAACAAAATGGCATCACTGAAAGACCTTGCAGGGACAATCCTTCCCCTTTGAAAATTTTTGACAAATTGGGTGTCCTTTTAAGCAATCTGGTGCCACATATGCTATCTTTTGAAGTAAAATCTGTGTTAATAAAGTTAGAGTACGTATTTTTAACAACAAAGAAAAAATGACATCTGTGAGGGGGACATGGCCCAAATGGTCTCCCCTTCGCACGCCACTAAGGAGGCCTAATAGTGGCTCGATTACACAGGATATCCTGTGAGAAAAGCAGTCTGTAATGTGTAGAAGGCTACAAGGTACTCATTGACCATTTATTGTTACACTCAAAGTGAGCAGAAGGCTATTTTCCCGAACTAGCTTGTAAGCCTCAAAGGATTAGGCTAAGTAACAAAATCTAAGTGTGCCAACGGATCCCGTTAATTCTAATTTCTAGATTAACTTAAAGTTGATCGTTGGCCATGGATTGTTTCAACCCGATCCATCGTTATGTACACAGAGTAAAATCGTACAGCTACTGCTAGCTTGTAGAAGAACATAACAACCTCGGGGGTCTACGATAGTGACTTGTCAGTTTTCACATCCTTTTACTGATGAATTCCCAAAGTATCACCTGAATAACAGCTTCCTGTGCACTGAAATGCACTGATCATAACCCCCGTGCGTATACAAGCACAAGAGAACATTCAATCTGCTACGCGACGAGGATATTTCTGTGGAACGCGAATTGGCCCGGTTCATGCGACACTGACGAAATCTGACTGAATTTGTTGCATGAAAACACGAATTATGTATGAGAAATGTCTCACAATTTCTTATTCTAACAAAAATTTTGAGAATTTTTTGTGAAATTTTTGTAATAATAAGAAGATTCATCAAATTTCCCCCAAAATTTTTCCAGGGGGGGGGGGCAACTTGCCCTCCCTGCCCCCCCCCCCCAGTAGCTACGCCACTGGTCACACTACTACAGAACGATTTCCCTGACTGGCTGATCCTTCCTCCACTACTTCCAGAAGTGGGAAGGCATCCCTTCCCATTGCTCACGCTACTTAATCATTTAATCAGAAAATAATGTAGATAGCATCAAAGAACCCCTGTCACCCCTTTCCCCAGCAACTGTCACCACTGTCGCCACCTAACAGCACTTTCGGCCTCAGACTGTAACTACCAGACCAACCTTTCAGCGTTATCCCTCTCAAAGTTCTTTCTTTTTACGCAATCAAGAAACACTCTGCATTCTTTTGTATTATACCCATTTTAGGGTGATTACAACGTCATCATGGTCAATTGGAGTGGTGGCGCTAGCGGACACTATCACACTGCCCGATTGAACATCCGAGTTGTTGGCAGACAGACTGCTAATATGATGCGATTTATTGTTGATACCTTCAGCTACTCTATGCCTATTCATGTAATAGGTCATAGCCTTGGGGCGCACGCTGCCGGCTATGCAGGTGAAGAATTCCCGTTTGTCGACAGAATAACTGGTGAGTTTGACAGATAATTCATTATACGTGGGGAGTACAAAATTCAGTCTTTTTCTGGTACAACTATCTGTCTATCAAGACATCGAAATGATCTCAAAGGGGAACTTAAATCCCTGGCAGGGACAGGGGATGAGGGCGGAAGCGAACCTTTTGTGTACCACACATGCAGCAATCATGATACAGAAGCTTTGCAGACCATCTAAAGTGCCGTGCTAGAGTACCACGTTCCCTCCGAGGGAGGGTTAGATTTAAGAGATTGCATGTTCATATTGAGGGGGCTATGATGACTAAACACACTTTCACCAATTTATCGTGTAATATATAGAAAATCAATTAAAAATATAACTTTTGCACGTGGATTTCCTAGTTGTAAATATCCCACGGCTTCATGTGCTCCTCAGCCGTATAAATGGTAAAAAATAAGCCTAACTAGAAGGCACTTTGGTTTGGTTCAGTTCAAAAGGACCGTCATTCAACGTTCCATTTCAACTATCGGTGGCATTAAAGTCGTGGGGGTCTTTGAACGTTATTTCGGAGTTCATTCTCCTCTCAGTGCTAGAAAACCATGCAAGTGTAAGACGATCCTGACGAAGAGTCTGCCAGTGTACGTGAGCGAAATTATTTTATGCAGCTGTAGGTCTGAAGGCAAAACAGTGAAAACTTTGAAAACCACACAAAGGTTACATACTAATATAGTTCTTAAATTCTAAATGGTTTCCTTAAAGTTGGTGAAGTGAGTTATTAGGAAGGCCAATACTACCTTTGTCAGTTTACAGCGTAAAAGCCAGTGAGCCACAACTGGAAAAAGGTCGCTCCCGGCTGGACTTGAAACAACAGGTTGAAAACTGGGCCGTAAAACTCTATCTAACTAACTAACCGCATAAAAGCTATAAAAAAATTTCTAACGTCCTCCCTACCCTCTGGCAAAACCAAACTATGATGTGTTTCTCGAAGAAGCTATTACGCCCACTGAGGGACAATACGTGACCAACCTCACAGCCCTCAGACCATTTAAGTAATTGTTCCGTCATGTATGGCTCCATTCTAGACTGGATGAAAAGAACAGATACTACATATGATCTTAGCCAAAAGGCCGAGAAGCGGTCTTAGCCCTACTCAACTGCAGATTAAAATGCAATTTTTTACAGGAAATTGGCAATTTAGCCTCCCTTCTTACCATATGCATGGATTAAAAAAGAATAATTCCAAAAAATTTTCAAGAAAATTCAAAGTGTGGATCACTTTTTGTGGAAGCGGGAGCGTTTAACTAATCCCTACAATTTGGAGGATATGCGCATGTGCATAGCCCCTAAAACTGAATTGCGAAATTCACTGATCACTTGGGCAATGGAACATAAAGCTATTTCATGAAAATTGCTGTTTATATCCGCCTCCGTAGGTCTTGATCCAGCTGGACCTTGGTTTGTCGACGAGCTTGATCAGTGTCGACTAGATCAGTCGGACGCATCATTTGTTGACGTTATACACACAGACGCTGATTCCTTCGGATTGTTTGATCAGGTGAGATGAGAGTTCGTCTCAGTGGCGTAGCTAGACATTTTTCAAGGAGGGCAAGCATCCAGATAAGTTTTTATGAAGTGTACCCTTTTAAGCAATTTTTTAAAGTATGGAACTTCTATGGTGACAATCTTGGATTCTGGGTTCCCTGTATAAGACCAAAGAATTTGTATTTCTTGTCGGCAAGTCTGAAATTGCACGGCAACCTGGCAACCAAAGGTTGTTGTTGCTACACAATGTTATTTAACGCTTACGATTTGAGGCTCTCCGACAACATGTTAAGAGTTAAGAGCTTATATTGGAGAAAATTTGGAATTTAATGACAGAAAATTTATAAACAAAGCACATTAGTCATTTCCAGAGGTCGGAAAAGTTTACCAAACTGGTTTATGAGGGAACACGACTACATTAGTAAGTGCATATTGCTGCACGCGGAGCGCGCGCAAAATGTTTGCATTTTTTAAACAAATAATTACAAAAATGGAGCTTTCATTGAAGAGAATTTGAATTTCATGAAAGAAGAGTTGGGAAAGCCACACTATGATTGACTCGTGTCACAAATGGCAAATTTCCGAATTTTTCACTATTCAGAACCAGGGAAGGGGAAATCGCCGCCCGCCCTTGTAGCCACTGGTTTGTCTGTTGAAATTAAATATTGTGGATAGTTACTTCCTTCATAGGTCAGAGTGGGCGCTAGTAGGGCCATGGCCCACCTTCGGAAAAAAACTCCAATTTCGTCGGCAGCTTTAATCGATAGTAAACATATGTAACTCGCAACAATTCCAGTCGGCCCGACAATGTGCTTCATATGTAATGATCCATTTTTTCTATCTTTTAAATGATTTTCAAAGTTGGAATTTATTTGTAAAATAAGATGCAAAATTTAAAGCATATTTCTCGTTCCGAAAGATTCGCCTTTTTGGCACAGTCTGTCGCCTTTGTCGGGACTTTGAGTTACTGACCAAGTCGTCGGGGAGTCTTTCATCTGTTCATAGATGTTCACCACATGGTCTGCTTAGCGATGAGCTGAACATATAGTATGTTCGATTAAAACCGGTTGTCCACTAGGTAACAACGTAGGCGAGCTCTTGCGGTTTGTGGCGGCTTACTGCTATCTGATCTAGGAGGAAACCGTTTGTTCGCAAATGGTCGCAAGAGCTCACAGGAGGTCCTAGCCCACAAGCCATGGTAGCAATAGTTCTCAAGATGTACCGTGCACGTGATTGAGTCCTTGCTACCAGTGGCGTAGCTACAGGAGAGCAGGGCGAACACCCCGCTGGCTCTGAAACACGAACAATTCAGTAACTTTGCCCTATGTTACATCAGATCATCAAGTGACACCAGCAAAGTAAGGCAAACAATTTTCCAAATTTTCTTTCATAAAATTCCGAATTCTCCCCAGTACGTGCGTTCAGACCAAAGCCGAAATTAGCTGCGTTTTGGGGCAGCGGCGCTTAAATTTTTATATCAATAAAAATGCACGTAATTTTTGGAATTTCTGGGTGAATGAAATTTCCCTATTTTTAGTACGATATAAATATTGCATCCGTCCTACAAATTGAAACCGTATTGGTGCATTCAAGGATTTTTAGCCACACTGCCACGACACCACACGACACAACGGCGATCACTTACCGCGTCTGCTGGGTGTGTTGTTGGTGTGGACACTTCCACGACTATTATTTTTTCTAATTCCGAAGTGTCGTAAGCCTTCGGCCCTATTACATGTTTGATCGTAATCGAATGCAGTCAGTGCGTTTTAAGCCCGGTACACACCGCCACGACTACCTACGACGCGACAAGACTTCACCTGTCGTAGACAATCTGCATAAATCGTAGACATTCTGGCGCCTTCCTAAACCCACGAAAACACCATGTCACACCGCTCCGACACTAATCGATGGAGCGACGCTGCACGTGGCGCGCCATCAATCAGGCTATTCCAGGTTTGAGATTTAGGCCCTACAATAAATTTGAAATGGTTCATTTTTTTGGCCTCTGGGTCGCAATTAAGAAATTATTGGCGTGTACAGGCTCTAAAGTAGGCCTTTTACACTGTCCAAAGTTTGCGTATCGTGTCCTTTAAAAGATTGAACTCGGTATATGAATTAGTAAGTTAGATGGGCTTTAACGGCTCAGTTTCTAACCGAATTGTCAAAGTCGGGCTGGCCACGGCCTTTTTTCCAGTTGTGGCTCATTGACTTGCTTCTCTTAAGGGCTGTGATTTCCCTGGGACGTAGGTTGGAGGAGGGGGTGCGTGCGGACGCACCTCCCCGCACCAGCTGGAGTTCCGCTCAAAATGAGGCAAAAGAATTCTTCAAAAAACATAAGGCGAAAAAAGAAGCTCAAGAAGACTACGGTGCTACTCCCTGACCAGGGAGGTGTTAGGACCTCTAACACCTCCCTGCTCTGACCGCCGTCTCCACCCAGCACGCTTGTGCCTACATGCAAGAGGATGAATACAAGTCGGCTATTGCAGATTTATCTGCCAACCTTCGTAGGCGAACGAATGTCTTACAAAGGTATTAACACTTGTTATTTTGAAAATAAATATAGAAAGAAAAATATTCCCCTTAAAAAGGAAGTAATTTCTAATTGGCTCGGTATTCTAGGCCTACGTAAATGCTTGAACATTAACGCACAATCACTGGTTTGAAGTTAACGGACTTGTTCCGTCTTTTTCTGTGCAAAGTATCTTCAAGTGACGCACTTTTATAAGTGCGTTCGTTTTCCGAGCACGCAGAAGTTTGCATCAACCAAAATCCTGATAATACCTGCTCTCGGTGTTGCGCAATAAAAACATGCCGTAACTGGAACTGTGTACCATGGGTGAATGCGCTCTGATTGGACAAACCGCATGAGGCCTGTTTGTCGCGTCGAAGACGAGTTCACACCAACACAACGAGTACCGTCTACACACGACTACGATTGACCATGTTTAATCTTGCCGACGGCATACGACCCGACGGAATAGTCGTGGGAGTGTTCACACCGCCCATACCCCAGCCGACGCGTTGGGTGGTCGCCGTCGTGTCTTGGGTCGTCGTGGCGGTGTGAACCGGGCTTTAAGCCCGGTACACACTGCCACGACAAATAACGACACCAAGCGACAAGACGTCGTGTCGTCTGTGGTCCTGGCGGTGTGGCCGCAGTTTCACCACTAGAGTTCCGTCGTGTCGTAAGCCATCGGTCCGATTGAACATGTTCAATCGTAGTTGGATGCAATCGGTGCGTTTTAAGCCCGGTACACACTGCCAAGACTACATACGACGCGACAAGACTTCACCTGTCGTGCACAATCTGCATAAATCGTAGACATTCTGGCGCCTTCCTAAACCCACGAAAATACCATGTCACACCGCTCCGACACTAATCGATGGAGCGACGCTGCACGTGGTGCGCCATCAATCAGGCCATTCCAGGTTTGAGATTTAGGCCCTACAATAAATTTGAAATGGTTCATTTTTTGGCCTCTGGGTCGCAATTAAGAAATTATTGGCGTGTACAGGCTCTAAAGTAGGCCTTTTACACTGTCCAAAATTTGCGTATCGTGTCCTTTAAAAGATTGAACTCGGTATATGAATTAGTAAGTTAGATGGGCTTTAACGGCTCAGTTTCTAACCGAATTGTCAAAGTCGGGCTGGCCACGGCCTTTTTTCCAGTTGTGGCTCATTGGCTTGCTTCTCTTAAGGGCTGTGATTTCCTGGGACGTAGGCTGGAGGAGGGGGTGCGTGCGGACGCACCTCCCCGCACCAGCTGGAGTTCTGCTCAAAATGAGGCAAAAGAATTCTTCAAAAAACATAAGGCGAAAAAAGAAGCTCAAGAAGACTACGGTGCTACTCCCTGGCCAGGGAGGTGTTAGGACCTCCAACACCTCCCTGCTCTGACCGCCGTCTCCACCCAGCACGCTTGTGTGTACATGCAAGAGGATGAATACAAGTCGGCTATTGCAGATTTATCTGCCAGCCTTCGTAGGCGAACGAATGTCTTACAAAGGTATTAACACTTGTTATTCTGAAAATAAATATAGAAAGAAAAATATTCCCCTTAAAAAGGAAGTAATTTCTAATTGGCTCGGTATTCTAGGCCTACGTAAATGCTTGAACATGAACGCACAATGACTGGTTTGAAGTTAACTGACTTGTTCCGTCTTTTTCTGTGCAAAGTATCTTCAAGTGACGCACTTTTATAAGTGCGTTCGTTTTCCGAGCACGCAGAAGTTTGCATCAACCAAAATCCTGATAATACCTGCTCTCGGTGTTGCGCAATAAAAACATGCCGTAACTGGAACTGTGTACCATGGGTGAATGCTGGGCTCTGATTGGACAAACCGCATGAGGCCTGTTTGTCGCGTCGAAGACGAGTTCACACCAACACAACGAGTACCGCCTAGACCCGACTACGATTGAACATGTTTAATCTTGCCGACGGCATACGACCCGACGGAATCGTAGTCGTGGGAGTGTTCACACCGCCCATACCCCAGCCGACGCGTTGGGTAGTCGCCCACGTGTCTTGGGTCGTCGTGGCGGTGTGAACCGGGCTTTAATTCCGGGTCACACTGCCAAGACTACCAAAGAAGTGTCTACGATTTATGCAAATTGTCCACGACGAAGAGTCCTCGATAGTCGTGGCGGGGCTTTAAGCCTGGGTCACACCGCCAAAATACCAAAGTGTTTTAGAATATCCAACTTGTCTGTGATTGAAAGCCTTAAATTAAAGATTGTTTGTCATTTGAAGTGATTTCTACCGTGTCTAAAATAGTTGAGGAAAACTTATCTCTTTACATTGCGCATATTTTTTTGTGGTTAGTGTACACAGGTGTACCGGTTCTAAAATATATCACTTTGTGGCTAACATTCAGAGGGAGAATGTGATAACCCCATAATTGATATGTTAGCTCTCAACTGAAAGTAGTTGTATGTATAGCAGTTGGGAATTTATCAAGTCAATGTCGTCTCGCATGAACGTGTTCATGAAATTTCAATTGACCTGGCGCAAATTTTGCTTCATTGAGGGGTTTACCCCTTTTGAAACGTTTGTTTTGGGAAGAGGGCTCAGATACAAGATATTGCTGTTTCTGGGTCTTGGCACATTTCAAAGCATATTAATGTATTTTGCCTTCACTTCATTCTCACATAACGGTTAGTAAGGGATGCGCCCGTAGTGGTACCGTCTGGTTCTGCTAACGTCTCGTACTCTGTCTGAACCTGCTGAAGATACTTCCCTGGGGAAAAACTTATACAAATGTCAACTGAGAAGGTCGGGAGGGGATTGTTCCGTTTTCCAATTTTAAAAACTTTCCATATCGCTGTACCCTTGCGTCGTTTCCTTATCTCGAACAGGGTTCTGTCTCAAGAGAAAATTAAAGTTGAAACCCATTGAAAAAGTTTTAACAGGTACAAAAGATACAGGCCTAACTGAAAACAAAGTCAACCGTTTTCAAAAGGATTTGAACAGGTACCAACAAGAAATCTCCTTAGGAATTAACTGTTCACGCCTGTTGACTTTCATCATTCCAAAAGGCAAGTGGAACATTGCACGTTAATAAACCTGATACCCTATTTAAACCTGTTGGGAGTTCAATAGGTCTAAACGCAAATTTTCTCGTAGAGGTGTATATTCGATTCCCCCAGGCTGGTCCGAACCTTGGAAACTCCAAGGTCGAGTTTGGTTGACCATAGGCTGCAGATTGGTCAAACTTTTCTCCTTGTTATACGGCATTAAATGTACTCGATTACAATAGCTGTTTTTATTGATTTATTTATTTATTTTGCAGCTCGGTCATCAAGACTTCTACCCAAACGGCGGCGAAGACATGCCAGGTTGTGGAATGTTCAGCGTTTTTTGCCACCATCGTCGTAGCATTCTCTACTTCACGGATAGCTTAAGTTGCTCCTTTCAGGCTTTTCGATGTGACAGTTGGCAAAGTTTTACATCCAACTTATGTCCACAGACGTGCGATAATGGAGGGTGTGCTGAAATGGGCTTTAATGCAAGGAGAAACAAAATGCCCGGGAAGTATTATCTGAGAACCAACAGATATCATCCGTTTTGCTAAATCGATCCGAAACAGATTGGTTATTGGAAAAATCTACGTCAAGTCTTCAAACTAAAATCTGCACAACCACATACCTCGACTAATGAATACATACCGAATAGTTCCAACCCATGCAGTGGTACACTCAGTGACGTGTGAGGGAATTGTGAGGTCATGAAGGGTAGAGAGACAAAGGTTGGGGGTGGGGGGAGTTGAAATCCCGGCTGACATGGGTAGGAATCTACGAAGCACCGGGAAGTTTTTACCATCGAAACTGGCTAAACGCAAATCGTTTACAGATATAACTAGTATGAATTACTGTAATAAATGACCCAATAATGAATGGACCAACATAAACGACCAATATGGATATTTAGATGGTGTATTAGAGATGTCAGAAACTGCTGTTGGTGTTTAAAAATTCCAAAGACAGGCATATAAGAGGTTTCCATGTTGGACTTTCGCTGTCTGGTTGGTCGCTATCATGGAGAAGTGGTGGAGGGCAGTCCCGGTCCCCTGTGGAAAATTTTGATTTCCTTCCAAAAATGCAAAATGGTGCTACTTTTGAAACATTTTGTAGCATATTTTAAACATGACGGTAGAGGGGTGCCCTGCTTTTTCTCGATCATACTCGGTCAGAGTATATCCGAATGAATTTTACTAGTTAATCTTTCCCCCGTTTTATTCACCCAGAGGTTGGGACAATGCCATGACCCTCGGCTCAACATTGTATGACCTCAGTCAGACCGATTGAACCAAAACCCTACGTTATTCCAACGGTTACTCATACACAAATACGGTTACCGTATGGTCCTGAGATTTGTTGGCCATTTTGTGGGCTCATCTTCTTATTTCCGAGCAATTTCCCAATCGTTATGCCTTTTTAGGCCACCTGCATGTATAAACACGTATTGCACAGTGGATTTTAGTGTTAGCGTGTACTACGGTTGATTGGTATCCAAGTACTATACATGAGTAACTTAATACCAGGCGCGGATCCAGACATTCCAAAAAGGGGGACTGACCTAAGAGAAAACAGGGGTGTAGGAGAGTTGCACTGCTAATTTCCCGTATGTTTTATTGTTGATGTAGCAAAAAGGGGAGGGCTGAGACCGTAAAAGCCCCCCCCCCCCCGCGATCCGCGCCTGAATTCATCTACATAGTGCTCACTGCATGTCTGAGATTAGTATAGAGTGCTTTCACTTACATCACAAGCCCCTCCCCCTTGACAGACAAAATCTAGTCCGTACGCATTTAGTGTAGAAAGCTGAGAAGCAGCTGACGACTCACGTGTGGCTGTTGTATTGAAGCACTGTTAATTTTTGCCCGGTAATGGGCGTGGCTTACCAACTGCGATGTCACGTGGAAGCACTCTACACAGTGTTCATTGAAACTGGTTTTGATGCCTCGATCCAGTCGAGCTCATTCTTTACTTAACGTGGACAACTGTAAACTCTACTTCTAAAGGTGTGTATTGTTTGGAATGTAAGAAACTTAACAGTGTTTCTTTTCATCGCTTCATTTTAAGTTTTACAGTGAATTGGATTTTACTGTATTTCTCAAACATTAAGGAACGGTAAATTTCAACGAGAAAAATATTTTACCTCATTTTAAATGCAATGAATATTTATCCAGCACTGATTCGCATAATACGTTTCCATCAAATTTCAGGTTGCAGACCACTAATTCAGTATTCTTACTCCGAAAAATATTGACTGTCAAATTTCGTGCTTTCAAAAATGTTTGGACACTGTTTCTGACTTCGTTAATATGAAGAAGTATTAATGTTTCAAATCAGACTGTTTAGTGACATTGTGTGATTGTTTTAGTCCGCCGCGAGAAACTACCCCTTTGAGTTTAGAGTTCCTGGCGGAAAACAGGTAAAGAAATGCCACCGCCCCCCCCCCCCCCCCAAAAAAAAAAAATACGAAACCTTGAGATTTGCATGAAAAATTTGAAGGCTTAAGTTTCAAACCTGGAGATTTTTAAAACTTTTTCTACACCGGCTTTATGCATGCAACCCAACATATTACACATGCATATAGGCCTACCAAATCCAGGACGGGTGGACCATAGGTGTACGAGGTGGGGGAGCAAGGGGGGACTCTCCCCATTTTTTGCAAAATCTGAAATTCGGGCAGTGGTCCGGAAAAATGTGGCAGCCATTTAAAAATTCTGACATGCTATCTTCTTAATTACTCATAAGACCCTGTGCCCTAATTCTTTGCAAATTTCTCCGAAAATTAAAAACTATCATAGTCAGGGTTATATTTTCAGGAAGCATGAAATATAATTTTCCAAACTTCGTGACACATTCGGGCAGCTAATACAAAAAAGTTGTTCTGAAGCCTCTTTTTATGGTCTTGCACAACACAATGTCCCAAATAGGGGAAAATAACCGAGTTCTTTCGAACATTTGACCGAAGAGTAAATAGTATTTTTTATTCAGGATAGGCTACCATTGTCATAAAAATCTAAGAGAGTGCAGAAATTGGTGACACATTCAGGGAGCTTATTAAAAAAAAACATTTATTTCACAGCCTATTTTCATTTTGAGTGAAACAATGCCTGAAATATACGAATTCTTTTAAAGGTTTGTCGGAAAAAATAAAAGGGTATCACAGTCAAAGTAAGAATTATGTAAAAATGAAGAGAATACCAAAATGTGCAACACATTCGGGCAACTTATGGAAAAGGGGATTTTTCGTCAGCCCCACGTCGTGACCTTGGACAATAGTTTGCCTGAAGTATTAAAATATTCGGACGAAAGTTTTGTGATATTTTCAATTGCTGGACTGACAGACGGGATGGTGTTCAGGTATATCCAATACTAATATTTTATCCAAAATTATATCAAAAGTTTCTTTGTGACACCCCTTACTCTTGGCCTCCTGTAGGACGTCTGTCCATAATGAAGCTGTTCGTCACACCAAAAATGACCAGTGGCGGATCCAGGAATTTTCAGTGAGGGGGGGGGGCCCGATTGTGGTTGGGTATCAAATGTACACTGAGCGAAGCTCCACCATGGGTATGTATGTTGTTTAGTCTCTGATGCCTATACGAATTCAGGAAATGGGAAATGGAGGTGCAAGCATCCAAACTTTACCATATTTTTAAGTGTGATTTCCACTGTACTAAGGGCGTAATTTGCGGCGCGCGGATCGCTCTGAAATTTTCGCCCGTTTCGAATATTTGAAAGTATGGAGCTTTTGTTGCAGAAAAGTTTGAATGCTGGAGTTCCTGCAAGTAAATCTGAACAGTTGGGGAATTACTGAAGAATTTGCATTTTCTATCGGCAAATCTGAGGTTGGGCGGCGACCAAAGATCGTTGTTGCTATATAATGTTATCCACCGCCTACGTAATGAGACTCTCCGACGATTTTTTTGCGCTTATATTGGAGAAAATATGGAATTCTATGAAAGAAAATTTATGAAAATAGCACTGCATATAGTTAATGGTGTCACTTGGTGATCTGGTGTCACAAGTGTAGCAAATTTCCGATTTTGTCACATCCAGAGCTCGGAAAAGTTTCCCAAGGTGAAAGTATGAGCGAGCACTTCTGCTAAGGAATTGCAATTTGCGGCACGCGAAGCCGCACGGAAAATTTTGCTTTCTTGAATCAAATAATGACGAATATGGAGCTTTCATTAGAGAAAATTGATTGGGAATTTCGTAACTTCATGAGTTGTCAAAACCACACAGTAGACTGGTCTCACAATTGGCAAATTTCCGAATTCTTCATTTTCAGAGCCCCCTGCCCCGCCTGGGTGTCTAAGAAAAGGGGGACCGAGATACAACATGGTGCTAAATGTTTCAATATTTTAAGCCACTATGAAACTCCCAAGTTTTAAAAACACGGTCTAGAAATTTTGGGTAATCATTACTTCAACGGTCTATACGGTCAATGTGAATTAAATATAGAGTTTACTCTATTACCGTCACACGGTTTTAGGCTATGTCATGTGTAAACTGTACGTAGTGTCATGTAGTATGGTGTACCCTCCTTGACCTTTAACAGGAACGCCATCTTGTTATTTACGAGCAACTCTCCCTTCCTCTTGTCCTAGATTCCCAGGGCTTTTCCTGTTTCCCGTCACATGTTACCGGTGAACGTGACAACTACTCCGCCCTAGTTCCACGTAAATGCTGTATCCCATATTTTCAAGATGTGGCCAATTTCACCCTCTACAGCCTCCTCATTGATCATTTAGATCAGCACATTCCTTAATATGTATCTAATTTGGTGCGGCACAACTTTTAACCAATCGGGGACTGCATGTGTTCCAATCTCCCCGAGACATGAAAGCTCCGAGCCTGCAAGTTTTGGTCGCACACACATACTGGTGCAGCAGACCTCAGACGACGAGCACCTGCGTAAATCTGTATATGGTTAAATTTTGATAATTCTTTTTTTTTTGTCGGCTGTTAATCGAACCGTTCGTACGGAATAAAACCGCCAATAATCTTGAATCAGAACTAAATTTTCGTTCTCATCTGTTTATTCATATATCAACTCGTATCGCCTACACACTCTGCAACATCCCCGTACAAGCCCTCGTAACAACGATTGGCCCATTAGTCGACAGTAGTTGTATAGCCCCACGTATTCACATAGTCACGCATGCGATGTCACAAACAGCGTTACCAAAGGCCGTTGGCGGAAAACGGTGGATTTAAAATTCGATTGCACAATGTTGAAACAAAATGGGAATTTACCAAATGATACGGAAGATAGATACATTATAATGTACATTTTTCTTTGTATTGAAGAATATGACCAAAAAATACGGTAATCAAATAATGTAACAAATATCTCTGTATTTTTAAAAAGTAATTAGGCATAGGTTACATTTAGACTGGCTATCTATACAATTTTTTACCATCCCGGTGGGGGGGGGGGGGATATGCATACCCCCATCCCCCCCCCCCCCCCCCACTCTGGATCCGCCACTGAAAATGACTACACCTTTACACATTTATGTATAGTTTTTTTTTTTTTATTGACTTCAACATTTCATTCCAAAAGGAAAGCTCAAAATAATGACTGCTAATAGATCCTGCTTTCAGGCCTGAGTAAGGTGTTTCCGACTGCCTGAGAGGTTGCGATTTTCAAAACTTTTCCTTGCGCTTCGTGCCAAATAATGGTGACGTTCCGCTTAGATAGTCGTTAGGGTTCCTTCATATAGGAACCCAACAGTCGTTTGTACAGGATTACAAAATGACGATTCCTTAGATTCGGCTTACAAGCTTGGGGATGCCATTTCTAACCGTCTGAGGGATCGCGATTTTTCAAATTTTTCTGCACCTTCCGTGCAAATTGAAGGTGGCGCTCCCCTCAGATAGTCTTTCGTGCAAGATTACAAAATAGTGACTGTTTAGATTCTTTTTGCAAGTCTGGAAGGAGGAAAGAAGAAATGCTCTTTACAGCTGCGTGAGGGGTTGCGATCTTCCAAAAATTTTGCACAGTCCAAGTCAACTAATGGTGCAGCCCCGCTTACCATGGGCGTCCGCAGGTATGGGCAAGGGAGGGGGAGCACCCCCCTGGAAAATCAAAAATTTGAAAAAACGTATAAAAATCAAAGCAAAAACCCGAACAAAACGTGTTTTCCAAGTTTCTATGCGAAAAATAGGCCTTAGAAATGCCATTTCCGGCCATCTGGGAGGCATTTTGGGCTGAAATTTTCGCATGCTCTGTGTCAATTTATGGTCACTTGGAGGTTTTGCCCCTCCTAGAAATTTTGCCACCCCTGACTTTTTTCTGCGGACCCCCATGCCGCTTACACAGTCTTTCGGGCAGAATTACAGAATCTGCTTAGAGTTTCTTTCTTACAATACTGGTAATGCTATTTTTGACCGTCGTAGGGATGACGTTTATTCAAAATTTTCTGTAACATCCGAGCCAACTTGGCGATGGCGACGCTCCCCTTAATCGTTCGGGCATGATTAAATTTATTGGGCAGACAATCTTCTATCCCTAACTGAAATATGCCTACGGGTGGGGCCAAGGGTTTGCCCAACAGGTGATCTAAGCTCCAAAACATTGACTGAGGCAATGCCAGATGCCGAAAGGGCAGGGGGCACACTAGACGCGATTTTTTCCTTTTGTAACCAGGTAACAAATACAAGCCACTGAGTCACAACTGGAAAAAAGGTCGTGGTCGGTTCGACTTGAATAAATTGGTTGTAAACTGGGCCGTAAAACTCTAACAAACTTGTAACAAATACTGAAAACAAATTTAAAATAAAAGATGGTAGATTAGTATGCTTTTATGAAATTTGACAAATTTTGAGGGTTTGTTGAAGAATCTGCCCTTTCTTTTGATACATACTGTACAATCAACTTGGTGAATTGTTGGAACGACCAGACATCTTTGGGGTTGGACTTTCACATTCTTTCTTAGGTCCACATAATTAATGCTCTCGACAAAACTGAAAAAGATCGAAAACTTGTAGCTTTTAGACAAATATTTAAAAGAAAGAAAATCATGAAGCTACATTCCAGAAATTAAGAACTTTAGAAAGAAAATTTCGGTTTTTCTCAGGTAAAGTTAAATATAGGCTTTCATCGAAGAAACCGACAAGAGCAAATGCAACCAGCATGTTAGGCGGCTGAATTTCGTTTGTGTTACACGTTTTATCCTATACCACGGAATGGGAAAATATCTGCAAACTGTTTTTCCAATTTATATAAAAATATTGGACAATCTGGAGCTGGTTCATTAGCTGGTTTGAGAGCAAATCGAATTTTACGGCAGAAACCTTGAAACAGGGAAGTCAATCTGGTTTACGGATGGGGGGGGGGGCACAGTTTTTTCATGAGCCGGAAACGAATCGTGTCCCGGACAAGATTATTCGTCTCTAAGAAGAAAAAAAAAAACAAAAAACAAAAAACAAGCAAAGAAACACACAAACAAACGCGTATACACACTCTCAATGACTCATTGCCGGCATATACAAGAAATATAGAGGGATGGCGCATTACAAATGAAGTACTTTTTTATTATTACAACTTTAATAGATTCAAATTGACGTTTTCACGAAGTCCTAAAGTCATTTATATACCATAATCGATAATGTTATATTTTGTTTATTCAGCCTGTTATTTCTTTTTATCTGCCTGAATAATTGAGGAGCGGGCGAAACGATATGTTTGTCCCAGTGTTATCATTGGAGGGGCAAATGGTCCCCTTGCCGCCTGGACCGACGCCTCCAGACTACAGAACTTCAATGCAACACACAGGTTCCATTGAAGATGTGGAGTTTATTTTGAAGAATACTTGAATTTTTTTGTAAAGGAGGTTCTTATCCTTATTCCTTAACATTTCGTTTTAAAACACATTTAATTTCTTAACATTTAGTGTTTAACCGCTAAACGTGTTTAGAAATTAAGCGTGTTTACAAAGTGGGCACAAAGGATGTGTTTCATCGTTAAGCACTTTTTTAAAATGCATTCCCTCAAAAACTCAACATTGATACGATGGGGGTGACCTTTAACCTTATTCTGGCCACGGAGAAGTTACTTTTCACATTATGAAAATATTAATGCCGGTCAACCAGTGGCGTAGCTAGGATTCCATTATAAGGGTGGGGGGCAAACAAACGCTCAAGGGGGAAGAATCGTGTAAGCAATGTAAACTTTTATGAAGTCCAGCGCTGCGTGTCATCACTTATAGCTATTCCCGTTCTTTACAAACAGTGGGTCTATAACTCTACTGAAGAAAACTATTAAGACGACTGTAAGATTTTTGGATTGTGAGAAACGGATTGTATCTTTGTGGACTCCCTCCGAATTTTAAAAGAATGCGAAGAAGTTCGTTCTTCCAAGTAAATTAAAACTTGACATATCACTCAAGACAAGAGTTCCATTTCCTTTGTTACAAACTGTGACACTTTTCATTTTGTATTTTCTTTGTTGTATTTCGTTGGCCACCGGGGGGAGAATTTTCACCCTGTCGTCTCCGTAAAATAAAAAACTTGAAAGAAAACAATAAAACATAGCATCAACATTTTTATGACTTTTTCTTAAGACCTCCCGACCCTCCGACAAAGGTCCGTTCGGCGAAACCAAACTATAAACTGCTTCCCAAAGAAGCTATACGTCCACTGAAGGTCAACACTGGACCAACTTCACGGCCCTTAGACCATTTACATCATTGGTCTGTCAAGTATGGCTCCATTCTAGACTAGATGAAAAGAACAGATACTACACATGATTCTAGCCAACGACATGATTGACATAGGTAGGAAATTTCCTTAACACGAGGTTCAAAAATGGAAAGTGAGGTAAACACAATTCACAAGGCATGAGTAATGCCATTTTACTAGCGATCTGGGAGACATTTCTTTAAAAAAAAGAAAAGAAAATTTATTGTGGCGTTACACTTAGTTTGGTTTCGAACCCTGGAAAAGCTACCTACCTCCTTACAAAAAGCACACATTTAGCAAGTAAACTCTTCTCTGAAAGTGAAAATTTTTAACAATTTAATTAAAGAGTTTTGCTCCACCCCTAATCTGTAATTCAGTGGCTCACTCTCATGCTTGCATGATCTACTTAGGAAATGATCTTATGTATGATCTAGTTGGGAAAGTTCCAACATTTCATTTGGCAGGGAAAATTGTTAATGTCGTTGATGAGTACAACTATTTGGGTGTCACCTTTAATTATAATAATAAGTTTACCAAGGCTAAATGTAAGCAAGTAAATTCCGCTAGAAAAACACTTTACAGTTTACTCACTAAGTCGTATAATCTTAATTTGCCATTGGATTTATTGCTACAGTTGTTTTATCAAATTGTTTTACCTGTGTTACTGTATGGATGTGAAACTTGGGGTTATGAAGACGTCAAACAATTGGAAGCATTTCACCTCAATTTTTGTAAACAGATCTTAAAGGTTAAGAAAAGTACCCCAAATTGTATGACTTATGGTGAGCTAGGACGTTACAAGGTTGCAGATATAATTCATTTAAGAATGGTTGAATTTTGGAGTAGGACAGTTAATAGCAGTGATCACGAGTTAGCACATCTTATGTATACATTCCTTCGTATCCTTCATGATAAAGGTATACATAGCTCTCCCTGGATTAAAAGGCACATGACATATTCAATAGAGTTGGAATGTCATTTGTATGGAACAACCATGATAATAATCTGTCAATTGCAGGTTCTATGAGATCCCCTTCCGTAAATTACCCTTGGTTGAAAAAAAAAACCCGTTAAACTAAGATTAAGTGACATTTCTCAGCAAGAATGGTCCACCGAAGTTCAGGATAATAGTCAATGTAACAATTTTAGAATATTTATAACGGATTTGAAACTTGAAAAATACCTCACTACCCTCTCAGCTACTAATCGTATAAACTTTTGAAGATTTCGTTGAAGTAATAGTAAAATTCCCTCTGTAACTGGAAGATACCAGAATATTTTGTTCAATGATAGAATTTGTACCCTTTGTTCTCAGGATAAGTTAGGTGATGAATTTCATTACATTTTTGAATGCCCAAAATTATCAGTAGAGAGATGTTTTCCAAAAAGGTAACATGAAGTCCTTAGTAAATTTAAGTATATTTTGCGGGAAAATAATTCACAGTTTCTAAAACATCCCATCAATGAACTTTACCAATCAGATTTGAAGCCTGAACTACTCTCTGAGTTATATTGTTGTATACATTCTATATTATCGAATTGCACTCCTTAGTGTCTTATTCTGATCTGACGTCATTTGTAGGTTTCTAAGGTTGCAATTTCAAGTTTTTTTTTCTTCCTTATCTTGATGCCTTATGCTTTTTGTTACAAACTGTGTGTTATGTATCTTTTATAATTACCTATGTCTCTTATACCTCATACTGAGGATGAACTGAGAATAAAACTGAAACTGAAACTGAAACTTGTTGACAACACGTACCATTTTTTTAAAGGCTAGTACAGTATCTAAACTTTTGCGGTTTGTTTGAATTGATCGAAAGAAGCAAATAAAAGAAGAAAACAGTATTCCCTCCCTTTCAACGGATTCGTTACTCCCCATCACAAAAGGCTATAAGTAAAATCATGAACGAATTTCAACTATTATCAGCACCTTGGTTTTCGTGCGGTCATCCACAAGTGGGGATTCCCCTAAAAGTACAGAGCCTCATAATATACATTACATGTTATTTATTAAGTTAAGTTATTTTTATTCCATTTACCCAAAATTTCTCAAAATCGAGTTTAAAGAAACAAATTTAGTCAATTTTTTAGTGGTTTATAGCTCGAATTGAAATCTTTTTATTCAAGTTTTGTTTATCCTTGAAGAAACCAAGGTCTTAACAAAAAGTGAGTCTTCTATATAATGTCCTTTATTGGTAGCAGTAGTACAACTTGCCAGAGTTTGAATGCTGGGTTGTTCAACAAGACAGCTGCACTTTAAGCTTGCGCAATGTTTGCCTAAAATCGAACTGAGTTGATCAACCACACCAAATGATATCACGTATCAGGTAGGACCATGTAATGAAACTTCGCAATGCATTAGTTCAATGTAGAATGTTATTCAGTTTAACTGCTGCTTCGGAACGAGCTGGGTATTTCCTCCATCAAGAATTGTATGGGTAGTGCAGGGTATGTCTAACTAAACATTTATTGAACATCACAAGCCTCGGGATGGACATCAGTCTTGAGAAGTAGGCCAGGGCTAGGCTAGGCCTGTAGCCTAATTTAGCCAACGCCGTAAATTTGACTGTCCTGACCTAGCCTAACATTAGGCAAGTACTGAGCCTGAAGTAAAGGCTGTTGCATAGCCTCCAAGTTCGCAGAGGCTAGATGCGGGTCCAGCGTCTAAAACCGGTGACGACTCCGTGACGTGACGAACGTGACGAAAATAAAAACCCGTGGTGAAACCGTGACGGCGTGAGGTTAGGCTAGAAGTAACTGAACTTATTAAGCCATTACTAGTAGCACATTCTCAGCGTAAGGCGGTTTCAAATCACAAGCAAAGCAAAGCGATTTCAATACTTATGGAAAACAATGGTCAAACGCGCGTCGGTTTCACACCGTCTGAGCGTGAGTGAGCAACGCGCGTCTCAAACTGTTAACTAGGCGTCCTGCTCCAGTGTTGGACGCTCAATACGCCAACGCTTTTGTTGTGAAAGAGGCTTTTCATTTCACAGAAAGCAATGTCTAGGGCCTGTGGCAAAACATGTATGTATGTATATATTTACTCAAGTTGGCAAATTTTTGGTTCTTTCTGATCAGAGACGGAGAAGATATTTACTAAAAATATAAAAATAAAATAAAAAGAAATCGAATTGTAATCCGATCTGAAATGGCTGTAGTGTGACCTGCGCATTAGCGAGTGTTAGCCCTTGACCACAAATGTTTTAATATAGTTCCCACCTAGGCTAAGCTAGGTTACATTGAAAAGGGAATAGCTGAAAGTTTCTGTAATTGCAATTTACAGTATGCAACGTGATGGTAAGCCGTGACAAATTGTATGCATCACGGCCGTGACACCGTTCAGGATTTTAGAATACCCCGGGTCCAGCTGATCTGTTCGTTGGTGGATAATCGGCCTGGGGGAGGAGGAACCCCCTCCTCTTTTCGAAAATTTTTCAATTTTGGAAGTGTGTAGGCCTAGCCTACGTGCAAAAAGTGGCACTTCTTGGCAGGGGTGGCGCCAGGATTTGCCCGACGGGCAAAGCTCCCCGACAGGGGGACAAGCATTTCAAGGCTCCAACAAAAGGGATGAGTTAGTTCTGGTGGGATGTGACTTGGCAGAATTTGAGGTGCGCTTAGTGCCCCAAACTGTTTTTTTTTTAACAAATACTAAAAAATCTGGAGTATTTTGAAGAAAATTAAAAATTTTTGAAAGAAATTTTTCTTTTGTTAGGACCATTAAAAATTTGGGGTGTTTGTTGAAGAATCTGTCCTTCATAAGTTTCACAACTTGTGGATGTATTTGATGATTGGACGAAAGCTTGGGATGCAGTGGCATTGATGTTATTTATACTGATTTCATGAAGGCTTTTGACAAGGTACCACATAAAAGGTTGTTAGTGAAATTAAAGTCTTATGGTATTAAGGGTGATGTGTTGGAATGGGTGAGGCAATTTCTTATGAATTGCAGACAGATCGTTTGTGTGGAAGGAAATTTTTCTGACTGGGCAGATATTGCAAGTGGTATCCCTCAAGGCAGTGTGCTTGGGCCAGTTTTATTTCTCGTATATATTAACGATTTGCCAAGTTGTGTTATGGATTGTAGAGTAAAATTTTTGCTGACGACACTAAACTTTATAAGGAAATCCAATCGGAGAGTGATTGTAGTGTTCTTCAGAGTAATATTGAGAATATCTATGAGTGGTCAAGGAAATAGCAACTTCGCTTTCATCCTGATAAGTGTCATGTTTTGAGAATTGGTTGCTCTCATCCTGAGTTTTGTTATGGTATGTTAGACAACGAAGGCAAGCATCATAGTCTAGAAGTTGTGACTTCAGAGAAAGATCTTGGAGTTATTGTTGATATAGATCTTGTATTCAGGGAGCATGCTGCTCAGATTGTCACAAAAGCAAACTGTATTCTTGGTGTAATTTGGAGGTCATTTAGGTTTTTCCATAGAGCAACAATTATGTTTTTGTATAAAGCTCTAGTAAGACCTGTTTTGGAATATGGATTACCTGCTTGGTCACCATTTTACACACGTGAAGTAGAGGCTATTGAATCAGTGCAACGTAGAGCAACTAAGTTAGTGCCTGGATTAAGTGAGTTACCATATGAGGAGAGACTTAAAAATTTGAATTTGTTTTCACTTACTCATAGGCGTCTGAGAGGTGACATGTTTTTCATGTATAAGTATTTCCATGGACTGATTACTACTGACCACAGGCTGTTTGAATTAGTACCAGTATGTTCTGTTACAAGAGGGCATACATATAAGATTGTTAAATCCAGGTTTAAAACTTTATTGCGGCAAAAGTTCTTTACTCAGCGTTCAATTGATCATTGGAATACTTTACCAGATGATGTAGTAACCTCTTAAACTTAAGACATATGTAAAGGTAGATTGGATACTCCTTGGAAGAAATTGCCTGGATTGTTTAATTATAAGTATTCATTTCTAAGCAGTACTTATTGTCACTAAATGGTTTGGTTTTCCTTTCTTTTGGAGCGATGAATTGACCTTTGGCCAGCAACATTGAAGTTGATGGGATGTGATGTGATGTGATGTGATGTGATGTGATGTGATATGGTCAAAACAAAAACTTTATTTATAGCGACAGATGAAATTCTTTTGGGTTTATGCATTTAATCGTACTAGGCCTATTTGTTAAGGCTTTTAGACGAGACTGGAAGTTTGCCCGAAAAGTTTCCCTTTTTTTGAATGAAGATTTGAAAATTAAGAGCTTATTATATTGGAGAAGTTTTGGAATTTAATGGAAGAAATTTCGGTTTTTTGTAAGGGCATAATGAAAAATTTAGGGTTTCATTAGGTGATATGCCTTTCAAGAGCAAAATTAGGTAGAATGTCAGGGCGATTAACAGAGTTTGCTTTGGTTATTTATATTACGGAGTATCCAGCGAAATTGGAAAATTTTGCCACTTTTAAGAATCTAAAGCTTATTTTGGAGAAAATTTTTTAAATTTATGACAGATTTTGAGGTTTTTATAGAAGAATCTGACCTTCATATAAGAAAAATCAAGTAGGAAGTGATCTGTAGATTTATTGGAGTTACTGAATATCCTCTCTCAGATTAAGCCCTTATTAGGGCCATATTGGAAGATTTTCCTGCAGAAAAAGTTTGGCTTTCCATATATTTGAAGTTTTATTTTATATATTGACATAGGCATACAAAAGTGTTTCACTTTGGGAGGGGCAGAATTGTTTGTTGGTTACAAGGTGGCTTCAAATGAACTTTCAGTCAGACTTATGGGGAGATATTCTCACACTGGTGTTTATCAACACGTAGGTGTGGCTGATAACGGCCTGGCCAATTGTTCTTAATTACCGTTGCTAGAATTCGGTTGTTGGGGCAGGCCAGATGGCAGACCATTGGGCACTGCATGCACATGAACAACCTCTGGTCTGTTTTTGTAAGAAAAATTCGGAATTGTGAGTTTCCTTGAAAAATATTAAATTCAATTCAATTCATTTCTCCTATGTACTTTTCCTATCAACAAGATTAAGTTCAACAAACTTTATAAATATACAAATGATGGACACTAGATAAAACATTACTGTTCATCAAAGCTATGTATAGTGACCATAAGACAATTGAAACAAAAACAAAAAATATGGTCTTCTATTAAGCAAAATCAAGAAGAATGTCTAGGTGGCTGAACTTTTTTTCAGGCTGTAATTGAAGGTTCCCCAATGAAATTGGATTTTCTCAACAACAGGGGGAGGGCAGCCTTTCCTAACAGGGCATGACCTTGCACGCACGAATTGAAGATGGAATGAGGGATAAGCGAGCTAGTAAGAAGTGATTAAAAACTGATTCAGATGTGCATTAAAATAGCATACCGAAAGAAAAAATAGTTCATGATCATCCATTAAGTTACTTCAGTCTTTCACGTTCTTCATTTTTTAGGCCTCCTTGGAAAAAATGCGGTCCTCCCCGACGGGGGGGGGGGGGGGGGAGGGGATAGGACAAGGTATATGGAACAAGGTATATCAGAGCTAACAAGAAGTGATTGAAAATTGATTCTGATATATATGAGAATACAAAACAAAACAAAAAATATGGACAAAATCACCCATCCAGGAACTTTCGTCCATGTAGATTTTTGTTTATTTTTTATCATTTTTATTCCTCTCCGATGAAACTGCCAACCTTCCCTGACGGGGAAACCTTGCCCCCGCCCCCCCCCCCCAGGTTAGGCTAGGCCTATGCTCTGTAGCAGCACAAGCATGCAGTTAAGCAGTTGACATGTGCTGTTAGACAGGCCTAGGCTAAGATTTTCTGAATTTGTAGTTGTAATGCGTACAGTAAGCTGAATTATTTGTTATATCTGTGTGTTTCTCTATCTAAGGATACTACAGAGATTTGGAATGTAGATTTTTCAGAGGACTGGGTGGATCAGCCAGTTTGGGCCTTGCTCCCAAGTTTCCAGAGGCTAGATGTGGATCAAAGTGATCTGTCTGTCAGTGGATTGCCGACCTGGGAGAGGGGTCTAAGTGGAGTGGAGGTCCTCCCCTTTTTGAAAATTTTTTTAATTTTAGAAGTGTCTATTTGCAAAATAATGGCACTTTTTCTGGCAAATCAGTCAAAACAATTTCGCTAGTTTTCTGCCAAAAAAGTTCAGTACGGCACTGAATATTTGGCAGTAACCTAGAAAAATATTGTATTGAGAGACTTGTCAAAATAATTTTACAGATCCTCACACACACAAAATGGCTAAAACGTCTCCTAATCACAATATTCAATCATTATTTTTGGTTTCGATGATAAGAGAAACCTATGCAATCATGATGGCGTGTGTATGTATGTGTGTATGTGTGTGTGTGTGTGTTTGTGACACTTTGCTTGTTAGCACGATATCTCAAGATAGAAATGTCTGACAATTTTCAAACTTGATACATGGATGCCCCATATTGAGAGGAAGAACCCTATTGTTTTTGGCGGAGGTCAAAGGTCATCTGGGGTCAGCAGGAGTCAATTTCTGAAAACTTTGTTAGCACGATATCTCAAGATTGGAAACTTGTATAGATTTCATATTTGGTATGTGGATGCGTTATGGTCAGAAGATGGTCCCTATTGTTTTTGACGGAGGTCAAAGGTCATCTGGGGTCAGCAGGGGTCAAAGTCTGAAAATCTTGTTAGCACAATATCTCAAGATAGGAAACTTGGATAGATTTCATATTTGGTATGTGGATGCGTTATGGTCAGAAGATGGTCCCTGTTGTTTTTGGCGGAGGTCAAAGGTCATCTGGGGTCAGCAGGGGTCAATTTCTGAAAACTTTGTTAGCACGATATCTCAAGATGGCAAACTTGTGTAGATTTCAAATGTGGTATGTGGATGCGTTATGGTCAGAAGATTGTTCATATTGTTTTCGGTGGAGGTCAAAGGTCATCTGGGGTCACCAGAGGTCAAAGTCTGAAAATCTTGTCAACACAATATCTCAAGGGAGGAAACTTGGATAGATTTCATATTTGGTTTGGTGATGCATTATAGTCAGAGGATGGTCCTTATTGGTTTTGTTGAAGGTCAAAGGTCATCTGGGGTCACAGGGGGTCAAAGTGTGAAAATCTTGTTAGCACGATATTTCAAGATAGGGAACTTGGATAGATTTCATATTTGATATGTGGATTTGTTGTTGTCAGAAGATAATTCAAACTGTTTTTGGTGGCAGTCAAAGGTCATCTGGGGTCACTGGGGGTCAAAGTCTGAAAATCTTGTCAACACAATATCTCAAGGGAGGAAACTTGAATAGATTTCATATTTGGTTTGTGGATGCATTATAGTCAGAGGATGGTCCCTATTGGTTTTGGTAAAGGTCAAAGGTCATCTGGGGTCACCGGGGGGACAACAATATCACAAGGTAGGGAACTTGGATAGATTTCATATTTGGAATGTGAATGGGTTAAAGTTAGGAGATGGTCCCTACAGAGATGCCAAGTATCTTGATTTAGGTGGAATAATTACCATTTTCACCCTCGATTCCGCAATTACGAATATCCTCCAAAAATTGCTCTTTTCACATGTTAAGGATCTTTTTTGAAATCTCAAAGTGTCTAGCTCCCTAAACTGAAAAGTTTAGGCCAAAATTGTATGGTTCGAATGAGCAAGTGGGCTAGTACTTTCTGCCTAGGCTTAACGTAGGCCTAAGTTAGGCCTAGCCGATGCTACATCTTTCACAAAGATGAATCGAGTACTGAAGAGGATCAACAAAAATCCACTTGGCCAAGAACATCAAAAATATTTAAAAGGCATTGGTAAAAAACCCTTACACAACAATCTGCAGTACTTTTGTGAGCTTTAGGTGTAAAGTTTTTCCCTGCGATGTAATTTTCTTCATCATGACTAATGTCTTGGCACTTTTGCCATTGCCTAATGTATAGCATATATGTACATTTGGAACCTATTCTACACATGTATGTTTCTGTGTAATATCCTTAGGCTAGCCTAGTGGGAAATTTAGCTTTCCTACAATATTTTATTTGTTCTAGAACATGATATAAAGCATGCAGCAGCATATTTTGGTACTGTAGCAGGGTGGTATCTGCAGCAGGGGAAAACTTTCGAATTCTCCCATATATATTAGTGTTATGAGAAGCTGTTCAAAAGGCCTCCCATATATATTAGTGTTATGAAGTGTCATTGAAAAACAATGTCTCGACTCTGCAGTATTTATGGGGTTGGTTCAAACCTCTGCACTGAAATCTAACCCTCATCAAAGTCTTAAAAGTATTATTAAACCTTTCAGCTGGAAAGGATGGGGAGAGGGTCCTTAGTTTACAGTGTTGTGAACTCTTAAGACTTTTTGCAGGTAATTATACAAAACCATCATTATGTCATTTCTTAATTGTACCATGGTTTTTTAGGGTTGCCCTAGCATGAGGGGGGTCCACTTTTAAAGAAGGTTTGCATGATTCCTATTTTTCATTTCTTGAAGTCAGCTTGAAGCTTTTCGAAACTGCAATGTGTAGAGGTTAAGGGTTTTGAAGGGTCACTGGTGGTCAAAATGTGAATGACAAACTTGTTAAATAGGTGTTAACACATCTTAAAGTGGGAGACTTAAATAGATTTCAAGTGTGGTTTGTTAATGCTTATGGTAAGAAGGGGATCCCTATTTTTGGTGGGGGGGACAAATGTCATGTGGGAAAGCAAAATTATTTTTTGAACATGTTAGTATAACATTTGAATGAGAAGATAATGGTACATGATGGGATTATTTGAAACGGAACGTTTGTGTATCATCGAAACCTCAATGCAGTTTTGCATTCTGGTAACCGTAAATTTTGATGGGGTACCGGTACAGTTTGTAAATGCAAACTTCAAATTGATATGTCACAGACTATGGTTCCAAGCTGCATGTGATTTTCGATATATATTGGTACATTTCTCATGGAGTTTTAGACATGACAACACACAGAGAAAAACGTCAAGAAATGTCAAGAGGGCCCACAACGTTCCTTTGATGGAAAACTCTTAGACAAGCCCCACTTCTAACCTGCAAAGTGGGCATTGATTTTTGCTATTGAACGCAGCATTGCACAACGTTATCACAGTACACTATATACTCAGTGACAGGAATATTATATTCCATACCTGCTGCAAAGGTTAGCCAATAGCGATGTTGCCACAGCCTAGGCCTATGCATTGTTTAATTAGCAGTGCGAGCATTTGAATGTGCTGTGGGATACAATTTACTGAATTTGTTGTTATTGGTACTGAGCTGAATTACTTGTTAATCATTTGTGTGGTTCTCTTACTAAGAATGCTTTGGAGATTTGAATTGCAGGTTTTTCACAAGGCTTGGGGGGTCAGCGGGTTTTGGTGTTCAAATGCAGGTCAAACCAATGAAATGCGGAGGTACAACTTGGCCAAGATTTCAGACCATTTCCACTGCGTAGATCACATATACATGCCATTAACTAAGTAATTGCCAATTGCGTAGCTGGGGACAAGTAGTCCTTGAAAAGGACTCTATGCTACGTCTCCTTTTTTTAACATGACACTAGAGTCCTTGGCCACAATGCACAAGAGATTCCAACATTATGACTTTGCAGCAATTCTGCATTTTGAAGTTAACTTTCCTGGGGCCCGTTCCACAAAGAGTTACGCACAATCTTAAGTATGATTCACTGTTGACTTATAAAGTATTGGGAATCAAACTTAAGATTGTGCGTAACTCTTTGTGGAACGGGCCCCAGGATTATATTTGAGAATTTCCATAAATTTTCTCCCACTTTCATGTTAACAATAAGAATCATTTTCTACCGCACTGAAATGTTTTTTTTCAATTGCACTCATTTTTTTTCCAGACTCTGAAGATTTACAAAGATATGACATTTTGTCTCAATTTGCATGGCTACTCTGCATGTGTTTTTTTTATACTCACACTCGGTCATGTGACTGCATTGGCCAGCCGATGCAGGCAGCGACCTGCTAAAGTCCTGTCATTGACTTAGTGTTACTGACAGTTTTAACCTCCAAATTTCACCTTCTTGTCTGCCTCAATTTGAAGAAAAACGGCTTGTGGTAGATTGTAATTAAACTGGTTTCCCTAATGACTGGGATAGTAACTTGTTTCCAGGGTTTGGACTAGTACAGGGAATCAAATGGGGACTAAGCTCTCCTTTGCCCTTAAATCTGTTATGTTAAGAGATTGCTGATGCAATATTAGTTTTGGCCAGCCCAAAATTTTGAAGTTCTGTTTTTATGAAAGATCTGCACTTCCTTGGAGCAAAACTATGAAATGTGTCTTTAAATGTGCTTGCCATTGTTGGGGGATTTTTTGTAACTTTCCATACTTGCATGATATCCTTGGGAAAATCAGAAGTTTCATAAGGGCAGCAGCCTTCCTTATGGAACATATCCCAAGAAATTTTAAAACAAAGGAATTGTTTGCAACTCTCTCCCGAAACATATTTTGAAAGATTCCCCAAAATTGCACATTTGATAATTCAACTTAATTGACATCCATCAATACACTCTTAAGGGAAAGAACAGTCAATTACAGTCTGAGAGACTGTCCAATATGGTTTGCGAGACCCAAAATGTAACAGGGTTCACAAGACTGAAGGTTCATGAGACTGAAAATTAAAGAGGGTTTGCAAGACTGAAAAAATAGGGTCCGTGAGACAGAAAATGAGAAAAGGTTTGTGAGACTGACATCAAAAATCCACCAAAGTGGAGGCATTCAACTTTCAGGCACATAGGCCTGTTTTCATTTTCGGTCGCATGGACCTTTTCTCATTTTTGGTCTGTCTTGCAAACCTCGTCACCCTTTTGCTCCTATTGGCACCTTCCGTCTGGGGAACCTTCTGGCTTGTGGGATGCCCCCAGGACAGTCACCCTTAACTTATTTTGAAGCAACAGATTAAAATCTCACCATTTTCTTTGTACTTCTCTTCCAATTATCTTTCAAAATTTTTCAACACTTAAATATTGCTTATTCAGGGTAAACCAAGTGCAGTCTCCGTCTCCCAGTAAATGTCATAATTGAGGAGGCATATGGGGTAAACATCTCGATAGAAGTTGATAAGTAGTCCCACCCTGTCAATCACTTAACTTAACCACACTAATCATGGACATGCTGGAAGAGTAGAAAATTATTTGCAGACCCTAAGCAGTCTTTCAATTGGGTGCCTAACATAATGGAGGAGTCTATTGTATTACACCATACAATTCACAGGCAGATCAGCCGATGAAGCCGCAAACAAATCATTTATCATACATGAGTGGAAGCACAGATTGAGCCAAAATAACCTCCCTGGGCTTTCCAATTGGGGGTCAATCTCCCCTTTCCCCCTCAGTATAAAAAAAAATTTGCTGTCCTTGCATGTAGCTTTCATACTTACTGGGTGAGTGATAATAATGCCTAAAGTAATTCAAATTGAACTTAGTGCATTAGGTTACAGTTAATCTGTCTTGGATGTGTTTTCGTCAAGGTTTGGTTGAAATGCAGGCATTCACTCAAATAATAATATAACTAGTTGTCTACAGAAATAATCAGTTGGCACACATTACGGGATATTAGCCTTTAAGGAGATCTGTCATGGCTACCACAGTTTTTAGGGAAAACTGCAGTTCCCAATTATAGTACCCGACCACTGGGTTCATTACTCCTTTTAGCTGCTTTAATGAGCAGTAGATTTGATTACCATTCTGGTACAATAGAAGTCCAACAACTTTGAGGTTCAAATAACAACTTACAACCAACGAATCCTGAAATAAGTGCTAGCAAAAAGGGAATCAAATTACCTAAAGTACATTGAAGGGCTACAACCCCTTTCAGCTTATTCTGAGATAAAGTGCTATCAAATGTCAACCTTCAGGGTCATTTTCAAATGCTTAAATGGGCATATAATTAGTACTGAGAACAGTTCCTGACGAGATGGTTCTAAGGGCATTTTTTCCAACATGCAGTCCTTTGGTTGATGTCAATGGTCAAATTACAACTTGAGAAGCATAGTAGCTCATATTACACAGCAGGTATTGAGAGTGTTCTGAACATACATTAGAGCATTAGGGTATGCCCAGAAGCAATAAACTGGGAAACCAGAGGTAAGTACTCTAGGATGGAAGAAATGGTACTATCTGGTGATGAAGAACTGCCCTTTAGTTGGAGGTAAAGCTAAACTTGACTTGAGGAAGGACTAGGGTACAGTCCTTGGAAGAGGTTGACAACCTTAAAACTTCTTACATTGTTCTCTTTACTTTCTTTTTGTCCTGGCAGCCAGTGTTGAAGCAGGGAGCCGCCAATGACCATATATCAGTACCATGGATGATTTAGACAGGCAAAGAAGGAAGAGGTTGCTGGAGATTGCTCCAAGATTTAATAGAGAAGTTCCTGCAGAACAGCTGTTAGATGAATTGTCATGCATCAGCTCAGAATCAACACGAGTAAGTCAGAAAAGAATGAAGAAATGATATGGTCACCAAAACTTCAGGGCAATGGGCAAGTAGGCAAAACTTTTTCCCCTTCACATCATGGAGAAATTTTGATTGTAGAGTTTCATATTGTGGTCAATTCTTTAGGACAGAATATGCCCTGCAGAAAAGGCTCATTGTCCCTCAGACCCCTGCTCAATAACCTACTTTGCCAGGTGTGGCAGTCATGGACATACTTCATCTGAGTTTAAAAAGGTTCGAAAAAAAGGAGGTCAAAGACCTAAAAAATGCTGAAAACATGCTGCTAGAATGCCTATTACTGAAATGCAGCACCTTCTGGAAGCTCAAAGTCCCCATCTATGGCTGTCTCAGCAGGGTTTTCAATAAGTTTATTTGGAATGCTTATTCTGAAAGGTTGGGCAGTGGTGCATATCTAATCCCTCACACAATAGACTCAAATGATAGTATAGAGTCAAGTGGCTCTGGCAACTTGTTGTTCAGGAAGTTGTTGTCAATAGGGACTAATTGGCAGCTTGTTTGCTCCATATATTAAGTAGAGATAACAACTCTGGGAATAGGTAGAGAGAGCTGCAGAGGTGCTGCATTTGGCTAATTAATGTGTCCTCTTGTGACATGAATGATTCTGCTGAATGTTGAAACCACATTTCAGTAGCATAAAGTGAATGGAAATTAAGTATCAAAGGAGCACATTTTTTCCAGAGATACATGGTACGGACATGTTGTGTTTGGTGTAGGAGGTGTTTGTTCTTTATTAATTGACACAAGGTGATACAAATAATTTGATAGGTGGATTTTAAAAAATATGTATGCATAATTGTTTGGCTTAAAAATTTTATCAGTTGTCGCAGGAAGGTTAATTACCGGTTACAAAGTGCCGATCAAGCAGAATTTTTCTCCTAGTTACCTCTCTTTGGTCAAACTGTCTCCAGTGTATGTAAACTAGGTTAAACTCAATAAAGAGTGTAACAAATTTGCAATATTTCCGTATGATATGGGGAATCTGTGTCATCATCACAGCACATAAAGTACAGTATGCAGCATTGTATAAAGCTTATGTCATATTTAATGCTGATATTAAGAACTTAAGATGTGAGGTATTGCTATGATTGTACTATGTCAGGAATTCAGACAGTGTACCTCCACATTATCTAGCAGTGACTTTCACAGCCTTTAACATTCCCAAATTAAACTCACACAGAGGCAAATTGCTGACCTCATGATGTGGCTCCATCCTGGAGGTGTAAATAGGTGCAAATTTTAAAAACTTGTTGTTTTTTCTGTACACCACAGGAACAAATAAGAAAACGGGAACGCTATGAAAGTAGAGCCCATGCGAACAGATTACTTTGCTCTTCACTTGTCGGAAAGACAGAGTGGTACAGGCAACTCCTTGATGGTTTACGTGCTGTTGATTGTGAGGAGATTGCACAATTGATGGAAACTGATTCAGAAGGTACTGTAAAACCATTTTTGGAGGGGACATTATGTGATATAATTGTACATTTGTATTATTTACAGTTACTGTATAGAGGTACTGCAGAAGAAGGATGCTGCGGCTAATCCTCAGATGGTGGTTTTGCTCTCAAATAGGGTCTGCCCAATGTTCCCAGGGTTCAATCTTCCCAAGGTTCGATGTGCCCTGTTTCTGTGTATCTCCATGGTTATGCGATGATTACATGGTTCGTTATTCCCTGAGTCCCCAAAAGTCAAAATGTTCCCAAGATTTGGGAAGGTTCAAGGTTACAAGTTCCTGATGTGTAAATTAGAACACTTACTGCATGCTGTGCTACTCTGCCTCTTTTAGAAGTGATGTCAGTTAGAGAGCAGGCACCAATGAAAAACCCTTCGCTCTTCTTCCCCACCCCCTCCCAGCAACAGTGTAGTTTGACATAATATTTGCATTTAAGTCCTCTAATATTATCAAGTGTGTCTTCTTTGCTCAAGTCTGGATCTGGGAAAGTGAGACTTCACCACTTTGAATTACGTTTGAGTCCATATTTTACCCAAATCCGACACCTCTGTGCTAAGACCATATATGCAAGTGTCCATTACAGAATGCAAGCTGAAGTAAGAGTACCATTTCAAGTAACATCAAAAAGTGGCAGCAATTTGATCACAATACTGCCTGGTGGGGGGGGGAGGTACCTTATTTTTCTTATTTTTAAAATATGGCTGTGTGTGAAAAATCAAAATCGGTGGACAATTCCTCATATTTCTTGGAAGGGCATGAACCCCTGTCTCCACCCCTCTCCCGCACTCCTGCTCTTGTATTGCCACCTATGTACATCAAGATTAATGAAGATCATTGATTTGTGTACCTGGCACACTAGCATGTCTACTGCACATGCATGCAAAGGTTATATTGTTAAATAGTGTCTTTTATTTTTACCTTCAGTACCATCTGTCCTGTTGGTAGCGCATAAGCTCAAGTCTTGACTATTGCAGCAGTTGCTGTATCTCAAGAATGTAAAGAAACATAATTTGCTGTTTGAGTTTTTCCATCACTCTGACTCCTTTTGAAATTCTTCAGGAAATAGCCTGTGCTTTGATCATCATCCATCCTCATCATCAACCTTTTCAAGTGGAGAACATAGACAAGTGTCTAACTCACCTCATGGAAATGTTCCTCAATTAAATCAAACAATACGTGTACCTGCAACTCCACCTCCAGTATCAGAAGAGAGACTGGTCTCAATGGACACGCCTGTTAGTGATTTTCCAATTGGTGTCAAAAATGCTCTCAGCATCTTGGACTTACCAAATGATGGACGTCTGAGTAACAATTGGGAAACACTGGCAGCCTTATTAGGTAAACTTTGTTGTTGGTTTAATTCACATTGCTGACATGTACTTACCCCTTGCTACATCTAAATTGCGTATGTAACCGTGGGCATCCGCAGGTGTGGGCAAGGGGGGGCACTTGCCCACCCCTGGAAAATCAAAAATTTGAAAAAACGTATAAAAATTAAAGCTAAAACCCGAACAAAATGTGTTTTCCAAGTTTCTATGCCAAAAATAGGCTTTAGAAATGCCATTTCCGGCGATCTGGGAGGCAGTTGGGGCTGAAATTTTCGCATGCTTTGTGTCAATTCATGGTGACTTGGCGGTTTTGCCCCTCCCTAGAAATTTAACCCCCCCACCCTGACTTTTTTTCTGCATACGCCCATGTATGTAACTCTTCTAAGTGATAACAGTGACTAAGTGAACAGTAACTAAAGAAAATAATGACACTTAGCTAAGTACCTGGATGGAAAGATGCTGAAAAGCTTAGAAATTCCAGCCTCACGTTAACTAGCTCTGATGTAGCAAAGACTTACGCAAGAGGGTAATGAGGACGATGGACTAGTCGTTCCGGGCGAAGTGGGGGCATGGTGCTAGAACTCCGAGTAGCGCGCGGTGCGCAGGTAATATGTCCTTATTAGGTAAACTTTGTTGTTGGGTTATTGTCAGGTAAGTATGGTATTTATAAGAATTGATGTAACTCTCAATAATTGAGGTGATGTGATGGTCATGCACCCCCTCCTCATTCACTACATTTTCAAGATGAAATAATTGGAAACGCTTAATGGATAGATATTAGATGAATCCAAATAGTCAAGTGATGGTCTGATTTAGTTGGGCATAACTGGGGTCCATCAGCTTCAATCCTGCAAATTCTTTGACACTGAAATGCTCCTTGGTCAGAATATGAGGGTTTAAAATTGTATATAAACAATAGAATTAAGACGATGTATGGCTGAAGGACCCTACTAGAGCCTGTCTTCATTAGCTGCTTGGATTCATCCATAAAAAAAGAGCTTTGCCCATTCCCAGCTACACTTTTCAACTGAAAACTTGTAAATGTTTTACAATCTTTTCAAAAGTTTTCAGTTCAAATCTTCATGTTTGGCATAATGTATATCTGTTATTAAAGACAGTCAACTCTCACCCCAAACTACAGTTTTTGTAAAAGTCTGAAAAATTTGTCAATTGGCACAGCTCTTTGATTGACAGCAAATTAAAAAAGTTTCAGTGTACTGTAGCTCATATTACATAACATGGAATGTAATGAGATTGTTTTGATAACACATTTGGTCTTGTGCACTGTCACCCTGAAGCAATAGAATGAGATCGTGTGTGCATGAGATTTAGTTTTTGACAGTTGTGGGAGGGGCTTAGGTTAGTAGGTGAGGAGAATCGGAACTGTTCGCATTGAAAGGATTTGGCTTTTAAGAGGTGCAGAGTGTGGGTCCTTCCCTTATGACATCATCATAAACACCAGACCCTTTTTATCGTGGGGAAGCATGGGGGCAATCACCCCATTAATGAAAATACTGTATTGGGGGAGCAAGCATATCGATTCCCCTCCAGCATGACGAATTGGTCACGGTAAAAATATACAGTTGATTGCCTTCTTTGCCCAATTACACAATTTGATGATTGACAGACAGTAAAACTCCATGCAAAGACATTCTATCTAAGTCAAGAAACCCTAGCCCCATAGTACCGTGTCATTTTTTGCAACCCAAGTGGACTAGAAGCTCGGTGAAGTGATAATTATAGACCTCCAGCAGTGGGTATGGACGCCTGATATACCTCAGTTGAACAATACGTAGGTGACTGAGGTTAGAAAATCAACTTTTTTACCGCAATTGAAACAGCATGAGTAATGCAGACCGATTTAAAAAGGCCAGATCTCCACCCCTGATAAACACTGTTGTCTAAAGTCAAAAGGATTTATCTTGGACAAATTTTGAAAATGGAAAAGGATGATTTCAAGGCAACAAATACTTACTCAATTGACAATAGTAGATAATTTAGGTCAGCTAACAGGCCAGTAAAGCATGTGTTAATTGCTTTTCACACAGTGTGAACACAGTGGAGGCATAGATTACTTGAAGGCACAGATCACAGATACCAGTTACACCCCGCATCAACTTATATCTGCTGGGGTGTTTGTGTGACATTCTTAAGAAGTAACATGAGGGCATGACAGGGCAGGAATTTTACTTAATGCTTACACTCACAGTTTATAGCCTTTCTGAAACATTGGAGTAGCTGTAAAGTGTAGGCACCATACCATCAAGTAATGTTCTGACATTCTGCCCCGCGTTTGGGATTTAAGTTATGTTTTGTTTGAGGGGATTTGAGTTAGGGCTATTTTGCGTAATGAAGGTTAGTTACCAGCTAATGTTGTATGCAATGCTAGCAGTTTCATGCAATGGATGAATAAGTCCTTCATTAAAAGGTGTGCAGTTTAAATTAATACTGTTCTTTGACCATCATGGTTGCAAGGGACTTTTCCCAATTTGGGTCAGTTTGTGTTTGTTATGCAAATATTTAAGGCACCTTTGCTAGAGAATGAAATTTTTTTGCCCATAAATGACAAGTTTTTTTGTTCAGTGGGGGAGGGGAGGGAGTGAGGGAGAGCTGCAACCTCCCAGCCTCCCCCTTCCCAGTCAAAGACTAATATTTACCATGGTATGTACCTCTACATCTAATAGCCTGTTTGCCATATCTGCTTGTGGTTATAAATCATACTTACTTTTTCTTCAAGATGTTACATGGGGTGAAAGTAACTGGTTAGAGAGATGTCATAGCCCTACAACAGAGATCATTAATTCTTGGTATCAGAAACATCCCCATCTTGCAACCCTTGGCAATTTGTTGCAGATGCTTGAAGAAATGAATCGACTTGATGTTATATCTGAAATAAGAAAAGCAGTTGGCTGGGAGGTGAGCCTTAGTTTTAATAAAGGCTTTGTTTAAATGACCAGCTTTACCTTTCTTCACATATAGACGAATCCAGACAGCAAGTGATGGTGTGATTTCAGTCAGCCATAACTGGGGTCTGTCACTTTTTAATCTTTCAGTTTCCTTGCTTACGTGTATCGTGGATGGTTGTACACTAAATTGTAGAGTGATTCCTTCAATTTCACTGAATAGGAGGGTTTAAAGTTCATGTAGACAATAAAAAAAAGACGATTTAAGATTGATGGACCTCACCTATGGCTGCCTACAGTCACTAAAAAACAAGTGCTGATCGGATTCGTATATGGTGGAATATGATTGGTGTCAATAATTTTAATATGCAAGATATTTGTGTATATCGTTTTCCTTTAATTGGTTCAGTTGGTTCTGAAAACCATGCAATAGAAAGAAACTTTGATTTTACTTATAAATTTGTACCACTGTCTGCAAAATTTATGATGTGCTTTGGTCACTACTCACTACATCTAACTTGTTATGAATATCACATTTATCTGCATTCTTTATAACTCTTTTGTATGCAAAACTGATTCAGTAGTATCTTTTATCATCATATATTGTTTCAAGTTTGCAGGCTGGTTGTTTCTTTTGTAAAGATGGGACTGGGGGTGTAGACCAGGAAGGATTTGTAGCTGTGAAAGGAGTTTTAGGGACATAATTTTGTGGGTTGAGTGAAAAAAAAAGATGAAAAATATTTTCAGAACTCCTGTTTGTCTTCACCACTAGAAACCTTTAAAAAATTTTGAACATTATCAAGGGGGGGGGGGCAGGTAAAGCTAGGGGGAGGTGGGAAACATTTGAAGGAAAAATGCCAATGTCCCAATAAAAAAAATGCATAGACTCTTGAATGTATCTGAAACTGGCTTTTGGTTTGGATGATAAGAGAAATCAATGTATAGTCATAATGATGTGTGTTTGTGACACCTTGCTTGTTAATACAATATCACAAGTTAGGAATACTTGACAGTTCTTAAACTTGGTATATAGTTGGCACCATATTAAGAGGAAAAACCCTATTGATTTTGGTGGAGGTCCAAGGTCATCTTGGGTCACCAGAAGTCAGACTCTGAAAACATTGTAAACATGATATCTCAAGGTAGAAAAATTGAATAGATTTCATTTTTGGTATGTGGATGTGTTATGAACTGAAGATGGTCCCTATTGGTTTTGATGGTGGTCAAAGGTCATCTAGGGTCACCAAAGGTTAAACTCTGAAAAGATAATTAACACAATATCCCAAGGCAGTAGGAAAGTTCAGTAGATTTCATATTTGGTGTGTGGATGCATTATTGTCAGAAAATGGTCCGTACTGTTTTTGGTAGAGGTCAAAGGTCATATGTGGTCACCAAGGGTCAAAGTGCAAAAACTTGGCTCCTATTATTTTGGTAGTGAAAGGTCATCTGGGGTCACTAGGGATCAAACTCTGAAAACCTGCTAACATGATACAGTATCTCAAGACAGGAGATTTGGATGGATTTCATATTTAGTATGTGGATGCATAATAGTGAGATGATGGTCTGTGTTGTTGGTGGTGGAGGTCAAAAGTCATTTGGGGTGACAGAGAATTATATTTTGAACCTGAGAGTATACCATTTGACTGATATGGGAAATCATGTCATGATTTGGAATAGAACATGTATACTGTATCATCGAAACCTCAAATGCATTTTTGCATTCTGGTTGGTATTACATTTCAGGATGATTGTGAAGACAGAAGCGATTCAAGTAGGAACTTACCAGCACAAGATCGAGAAAGGATTTGCCGTAGCTTAGAGAAAAAGCACCCTCAATATAGTAATAATCTTTTTGGTGGTGAAAGAACTGATTTCCATGTGGGAGAATCTAGGACCACAAGATCACTTCCTCTGGATGTGAAAGATGTAAGTTTAGAGTTACTGTATCTTAATGTCATTAAAATATCTAAATAGACTTCTAGTCTTTTCACCAACAAAATTCAGTTTTTGTGCAGGTCCTGTTTAGTGTACTGTAAAGCAGGATTTGTCACTGGTCTGTTGATACTCATCATGCCCATGATCATCTATGATCATATCTTTGTCCATAAAGAATATCGTCCGACACCCCTGTTTTTGTCCAATTTAGTAAATATTGATCCTAAAGTTCACTGGAGGTGTAATAATTTGACACTTGATAGCAAACTGCCTACCAAAAGTTCTGCCAAAAGTAGGATTTACCCTTGAGTGCACACAATTAATTGACCCAGCTTGGGTAGATAATAAATATCTACCCAAGTTGGTAACATTAGCTCCATTCAACATTCTACTGCACAAATTGGTTCTTAAATAGCTGCAAATTGAATTTCGGGAGTAACTGGTGACCAATGGATTACAACAACAATCAAAATGCACTTCAAATAGGATAAACTAGTTAATCAGTATTGGATCATGTTATTACAATTTTACAGTGGCTGGGTCAATTAATTGTGTGCACCTAAGGGTAAATCCTACTTTTGGCAGAACTTTTGGTAGGCTGTTTGCTATCAAGTGTCAAATTATTACACCTCCAGTAAATTTTAGGACCAATCTTCAATTGGCTAGATTGGTCGTTACGCTTGTATTACATGCATGCTTGGTTTATCTTCCTCCTTTAACCCCTGTGATGACAAGGGTGAGCTGACTATCTCGAAAGGTCTGCTGTGCCAATAGAGTTAACCGTCAGATGGTTTTCACTTCATCAGTCACGTAAGGTGTCTAGTAACAGATTTAGCCTGGGCTATGTTTCATGAGGCAAACAACTTCAAATTAGAAATTGGACAGTGCCTTTATTGGGAAGAGTTAACTTTATGATCTATACCAAGATAGTGCTCTCCATTTGTTTTGTAGTTCATGTTCATTACGTGTTAAGCCCAATATGGAATTCTCCAGCAAATACCACCAACGACAGTCATTTGAAGTAAAAAATACTGAGTCAGATACCACAGTACTAGAAAATGGCCCTTTGATCCCGCCCACCTGGTCACACCAGCTCATCTCCATTTACAAACCTCATGAGAGTGTGAATAAACTTTTAAAACTGTCTAGTGTCCATGGAGAAAGTTCACTGAACAGAGGTTGTTCTCAACAAGACAATGGACTGTTCTGTGACAAACTGGGGCAGCTAAGCGGCTTACTCATTGCCAGGTGAACTGTGGGCTAATTAAATAGGATCATCTAACTGATAGTGCATGCTTGATAAGATGGTTTAGTGAAGACAAGCGGAAGGTGCAATTAGCTCAATTCCCTTCGGAGAGAACACATAATGTTGTAGATTGTGGTGTGGGTTGACTACACAGGTAAAACTGCAGAGCTTTGTTGAAGCAAAATCAGAAATTTCCCTCAACTAAATTCTGTATGATAAGGTTGAAGTGATTTTTGGTTTCGATGATAAGAGAAACCTATGCATTCATGATAGGGTATGTGTGTATGTATGTATGTATGTATGTGTGTGTGTGTGTGTGTGTTTGTGACACTTTGCTTGTTAACACGATATCTCAAGATAGGAATGTCGCTGAGTTTTCAAACTTAGTACATAGATGCCCTATATTAAGAGGAAGAACCCTATCGATTTTGGTCGAGTTTGAAGGTCATTTGAGGTCACAGGGGTCAAAAACTCGAAACACTTTACATTTAACACAATTAACTCGTTAACACGATATCTCAAGATAGGAATATCTGACAGTTTTCAGACTTGGTACTTAGATGCCCCATATGAAGAGGAAGAACCCTATCGTTTTTGGTGGAGTTCAAAGGTCATCTGGGGTCACGGGGGCGAAGGACTCGAAACACTTTACAATAGGATATGGCACAGTAGGAATGTTTGAAAGTATTCAAATTTGGTACATAGATGTCCCATATCAAGAAAAAGAACAGCATAAGTTTTCATCGAGTTTAAAGGTTATTTGGGGTCACAGGTGTCAAAGGACTCGAAATACTTTACATTTAACTCATTAACACAGTATTTCAATGTAGAAATGCCATAGGACTTGAAACACTTTACATTTAACTCATTAACACAGTATCTGAAGGTATGAATGTTTGAAAGTATTCAAACTTGGTTCATAGATGTCCTATATCAAGAAAAAGAACAATATCAGTTTTCAACGAGTTTAAAGGTTATTTGGTGTGACAGGTGTCAAAGGACTCGAAACACTTTACATTTAACTAACTAACAGAGTATCTCAATGTAGAAATGTTCGTAGGACTTGAAACACTTTACATTTCACTCATAAGCACAGTATCTGAAGGTAGAAATGTCTGGAAGTTTTCAAACTTCGTACATAGATGTCCCATATCAAGAGGAAGAATGGTATGGGTTTTGGTCAAGTTCAAAGGTCATTTGGGGTCACAGGGGGTCCAACCCGGAAAACCATGTTTACACAATATCTTAAGGTAGGAAGCTTGGATTGATTTCAAACTTTATATGTTGATGCAGTATGATGGGTAGATGAACCCTACAAATTTTGGTAGAGGTCAAAGGTCATTTGGGGTCACAGGGGGTCAAACCCCCAAAACGTTTTTTACATGATATCTCAAGTTGGGAAACTTGGATTAAATTCAAACTCAAGATGTTGATGCATTATGATGTAAGCAAGAATCCTTTAGATTTTGGTAGAGGTCAAAGGTCATTTGGGGTCACAGAGGGTCAAACCCAGAAAATCTTGTTTACACGATATCTGAAGGTAGGAAGCTTGGATTGATTTGAATCTTGATTTGTTGATACAATATGATAGGAAGAAGAACCTTATTGATTTTGGGTAGAGGTCAAAGGTTATTTGGGGTCACAGGGGGTCAATCCCCAAAAAACTTGTTTACATGATATCTCAAGGTAGGAAACTTGGATTAATTTCAAACTTGATATGTTGATGCATTATGATGTATGTAAAAAGCCCTACTGATTTTGGTAGGGGTCAAAGGTCATCTGGGGTCACAGGGGGTCAAACTTGGAAAACCTTGTTTACAGGATATCTCAAGGTAGGAAACTTGGATTAATCTCAAACGTGTTATGTTGATGCATTATGATGTAAGGAAGAATCCTATTGATTTTGGTACAGGTCAAAGGTCATTTCGGGTTAAAGGGGGGCCGAACCCTGAAAACCTTGTTTACACGTTATGTCAAGGAAGGAAGCTTGGATTGATTTCAACCTTGAGATGTTGATGCATCATAATGTAAGGAAGAACCCTATTGATTTTGGTAGAGGTCAAAGGTCATGTGGGGTCACAGGGGGCCAAACCCTGAAAACCTTGTTTACATGATATCTCAAGCAAGGAAGCTTAGATTGATTTCAAACTTGATATGTTGATGCGTTTTCATGTATGGAAAAATCCTACTGATTTTGGTAGGGGTCAAAGGTCATCTGGGGTTGCAGGGGGTCAAACTCCGAAAACCTTGTTTACATGATATCTCAAGGTAGGAAACTTGGATTAATCTCAAACTTGGTATGTTGATGCATCATAATGTGAGGGAGAACCCTATTGATTTTGTTAGAGATCAAAGGTCATCCAAGGTCACAGGGGGCTCAAACCCCGATAACGTTGTTTGCATGATATCTAATGGTAGGAAGCTTGGATTTTTTCAAACTTGGTTTGTTAATGAATTATGACGAGAGGGTGGACCCTATTAATTTTGGTAAAGGTCAAAGTTCACCTGGGGTTATCCAAGGTCAAACCTTGAAAACTCCTACTTTGTATTTCAAGGTGGGAAAATGAGAGAGGGTTCAAAGTTAGAATGTGGATGTGTGATGGTTGGAAGATGGCTTCTGTTGTCCTTGGTGGAGGTTGAAGGTCAATTGGGGTCACCAGAGATCAAACTATGAAAACTTTGTTAATAGGATAGATTATCTTAAGGCACAGCATGAAATTTGGGTTTTCATTGTAGAAGTGTTTTGGTTAAAAGAAAAACCAGTTACTTACTGGTGGAGTCAAAGGTCACTTTGGGTCACCATGTGTTACAATAAATGCAGCATTTTTTGAAAAGAACATGTTCTGTATGCATCATCGAAACCTCAATGCATTTTTGCATTCTGGTTTTTAACTTGAATGCTATGTATCCATGTACAATAATTACCATTAGTGGTACACCTGACGGAAGGTTGGGGGGGGACTCGCTTGCAGGGCCTGAGGCTATTTACCAAAGGTTGTTTGTCAGAAACTTAGAATTGCTTGAAATGCATTGCGTTCATTTTCAACACTAAATAACCAGTTTCTAAAGACGTATGGCCATGGTTTGGGGCATTGCAATGCAACTGTGATTTGTTTGTAGTATTGTGTTGGTCTACGACTTTCTGCATGACAGTGTTTAGCTTGGTTTTAAGTTACATTGCATTTGGACAGAAAAAAGGCATGTTGGTTTTCACGAACTGTCATCTTTGACAATGGTATGGTTGAAATAGTTCACCAGTCAGGTAGCAGCCACTGTGCATGAAGCTGATGTAGGATTTCAATTACCAACCAACCACCACGTCAAAAGCTGTGAAATTTGCATTGCCAATCATGCAAATAAAACTTGGTTTACAATAGGATCAACTGCATGGTCAAGTAGTTCGAGCATCTGACTTTCAGCCAGCAGGTCTGGTTTTTGATTCCTGGTTCCTTCAAACTGAAGGTATTACAAATGGAACCTACTGCCATTTTGCTTGGTGCTCAGCGTGAACAATGGAGTAGAGAAAGTAAGCCAGGGAGCCACAACTGGAAAAAAGGCAGAGGCTGGCTCAACTTGAACAAAGTTGGTTGTAAAACTCCATTTAAGTGACCCATTCCCATCACCCTTCCCCTACTGTCTACAGCAGGCTTCCTCAATTAAATTTTCCGAAGCACCACATTGCTAAATATTACTGATATAATTTGCCACTGATTGCCGTCCTGGGGGAGGGGTGTAAAGGGAGGGGGTATCCCTCTCCTCTTTTGAAAATTTTTGCGTTTCTGAAGGGAAGGGGCTTACATGCAAAATGGTGCAAAATATAACAATAGTGGTGATAATGGTGAATCCACAAAGCACTGACTCTAATGAATGTAAACAGTGATGGTGATTTTACTTTCTTGTGAGAACAAATAGGAAGTTTTGATATCCTTGTCGGTGTGTGACGTCAGTCTGTGAGAAGTATTAGATTAATTTACAGTACTTATTTTTTGCGACAGAACAATTCTTGTCGAAAAAGTTATGAAAAGTTAAATTTTTCAGTATTCTCCTAGTAATTTTTTGTACCACTCCAACCACGTCACAAGCCACAAGTGGCCCGCGTGCTGCTATTTGAGAAAGCCTGGTCTACAGAAAGTAGTTTTTCAGGTTCATACCTATGTAGTTAATTTAAAGTAGAGTGTTCAAAGGAAATTAGTAAAATCCTCTTTTTATACAAGGTTGCAGAACTGACTGCATGGTCAAGCGGTTAGAGCATACAACTTGCAGCAGGGAGGAGTTCACCTCCTGGTTGGATCTTACCAAACACTTTAAAAATGGAACCTACTGACATTGCATTGAGTGTGCAGCATAAACAATGGAGTGGGGAAAAAAGCCAGTGAGCTGCAACGTTGTAAAAAATTCTGTGGTTGGCCTCTCTGAAACAATTTATTAGAATCTGAGCCATTAAACCTCACCCAAGAAAATGCAAAACAAATTTTATATGAATGGCCAGAATTTTATGCCTATCTGGTATCATCTTTCTCTATATTCTTTTATCTTTATCGCTCCCACAGCAACATCTTAAGATGGAAAAGCTTCAGATTGAGTCTGCATCGGTAGGTTGTAGCTCTAAAGATAGCCAACAGCTTTCAAAGAAAATGAATAACCAGTTCCTGGATCCCCCAGGTGCCGCAGCTATGCCACCTCCATTCCTAGATAAAAGTGAAAAGATATGGATGAACAATCAGGACTTTCCTCAGAGAAGGGTCGCAGGTTTATCAAGGGAAATTGATGAAGCAGCTCCTTCTAAGGATAGACTACATCCTGAGTATGACCTTCTCAATGAAGGATTGCATCAGGTCAAAGGTCAAAATTTAGAATGCACAGAGAATGCAAAACAAGATGTGCCAAAGAATATGAATGATCCTCAGCTTCCAGCCACAGACAATAGCTTACCATATGATTGGTCTGAAAATGGAGAAAGAACGGAGAGCAGAGGTGAAGGTGATGGTTTAAAAGAAAATCGAAATAATCAAAATAGACAGACAGAATGCAAACATGAGATATTGAATGATTTGCCAGGTAGAAATGGAGTTGGGACTGCTAAGCAAGATTTGGAAAAACCATGGCAATATCGTAGTCCTGAGGAAATGATGAAGATGAAAGTTGAGGGCAGAAAAGAAATGGTAGATAACCGACCTCATACAGCTGAATCTGGGACCACATCAGAGATTACTCATAGAGGAAAAATCTCTGTGCCTGAAAGGGGGTATCTGGCAGAAGATGGTCCAAATGACCTGAAGACAAAGAATCCAGAATGTCATCCAGATGAACGGACATTAAATCCAAACATGATGACAGCAGACTCTAGGAGAGGAACAGAGAGCAGAAATTACACAGTTTCTCAAAAGAAGCAGATGTATCGAAAAAAGCAAATTTTAAAGGAACTTAATCTCCCTTCACAAATGGCTGGAACTCCTGCACAGAATTCTTTTGGAAATGTTCCAGACCAGTATGATATAAGTGACAGTCCTCCTCGTACTCTGACATCTGATGAATCCTTTAATGTCTCATCTTCTGAAATACTCGAATCCCTGGAGGATATACTTTCTGATGGGGAGCCATCAAAGTTTGCAACTGTTGTGAAAGACTCAAGTGATGAAAATAAATTGGAAGATGAAGACAGAGAGAAGATAAACAGTCCTCCAAGATTGGTGGAGGGTAGGAGCACTGTTGCTGTTGGAAAGGTGAACAAGTCATCTCCACCAAGTGTTGGTTATGTCACCCCTCATGATTCATTGCAACGGGATACCAAAACTACAGATGCAAAGGAAAGTTTTGGAGTAAAGGAGGATGGAGGGGGAACCTTCAATGAACAAGATGGCCAGAAATTTGAAAATGATGGTACAGAAGATAAACCAAAGGGGAAAACAGGGCAAGGAAAGGATGTTGAAGGGAGGGTGGAGATAGGAGATGACAACAAAGGTTTCCGTGGTGAAAGCAATGGTATCCATGGTGATAGTCAGGGTATCCAAGGTGATAGTCAAGGTAGCCATTGTGATGGTAAGAGTATGAATAAAATGGATCATCCAGGAGCAGTAGGTGAGGATAATTTAAACATTAATTCCAGTAAGGGGAACGTGTTAATCACCCATGATTTTACTAATCTTGTGTTTGATAGCTCACATACAGAAATGGATCAAGGTTTGACCAGACCTACAGTTTGTCTTGTAGGAGGCAAAGGTAGTGATAATTTAGACCAAGATAGGGAGTCAGATTTAGGCAGTGTTTCAAAGAATCCTTGTGAAAGCCAAGGTATCCATGGCAATAGTAGGAGTATAAAAAATTCAGAAGATCATGCCGAAGCAATAGCTGGGGTTAATGTAAACAGTAATGCCAATAAGGGGAATTTATTAATTACCCATGATTTTACTAATCATCCACATGATGGCTCACATACTCAAATTGGTCAAGGTCTTGCAAGACCTGTTGGTGACAAAGGAATCAGTAATTTAGACAAAGATGGGAAGTTGAAATTAGGCAGTGAGTCAAAGAATGCTCGACTCATATCGAAAGACTTTACCATGTTGGAGCAAAGGGTGGTAGAGGATAGCAGAGGTGGGTTAAAGGATGACTGTACCACGGGAGAAGAGGAGGGGGTTCAAGAAATTCAGGAGAGGGATGAAGTTAAAAATAACAAGGTCACAGGAGGGGGATATGATGGAGATGAATCAGCAAATAGTCAGTCACAAGGGACAGGCCAGACTTTGTCAAGTCCCAAACCTTTGAGGAGTCAAGAGCCAGAAGAATCAGCAAATAGTCAGTCACAAGGGACAGATCAGACTTTGTCAAGTCCTAAACCTTTGAGGAGTCAAGAGCCAGAAGAGAATGAAGTCTCAGTGCAAACTACCAATTGGGCACGTTCCCTTGTGAAAGGGGTTGTTTGTTCTGCCTTCCATAATTTATTTGGAAATAATTTGAGTTCATATGAAAGTATATGAATTGTGTGGTCTTAACGCCGTGGTTATCCTTTTTTTGTATGATGAATAAATGTTTGCTGTCTGTTAGCAGACAAGTTGGGAATGTTAATACATGGGGAAAAGTCAAAGCCGTGGTAAGTCTCTTCCTTTGCCGCAGCTTATGTACCAATTTTAAATTTGTATACTCCTTTTACCATGAATGTATCCAGTGCTATAAGCCTGAACTCACATATTACTGTAGTTAATTAGATAGAGTTTTACGGCCCAGTTTCCAACCTATTGGTTCAAGTCGAGCCGACCATGGCCTTTTGTCCAGTTGTGGTTTACTGGCTTGTTTTCCCTACTCCATCGTGTGTGTGGAGCATCATGCACAGTGGCAGTAGGTTCCATTTTTAAAGTCTTTGGTATGACTCAACCTGGGCAGCGAAACCCGGGCCTTCTGCATGAGAGGCCGATGCTCTTACCGTTAGACCAAACATGCTGTCACACATATTACTGTAGAGGAAAGAAGTTTCAAAAAGTACCTAAAATATTTTTAAAGCAGAAGTGAAGCCATGCATATTCATTTATGAAGATGGACACCTAAACTAATACTCATTTATTTACTGCACTTTATTTCTAATTTGAAAAATGCCTTTCATCTGTCACATGTATTGTTGATTTGATAGATATGGTAGGTCAGTACATTCAAAGGGCCTCAATTTCAACCACAGAAAAGTTGCAAACATCATAAATTCAACAATTTAAGACTCCTCCTCCTCTCATACAATTACCTGTAGACAGGAGGCTGCGAGGTGGACTCTTAAAAGGTTCATGCCAAAAACTTCAAAAAATGGAACCTACTGCCAGTGTGCTTAGTGCTCAGTTAAAGCAGAGTTTTAAAAACAATCCAGCGAGCCACAACTGGAAAATAATCTGTGGCCAGTCAGACTTAAACCAATTTGTTGACTGTAAATTGACACCTCATCTAACGAACTAACGCCAATAATTATCATTATGATAAAAATTTAATAATATCAAAATGTTACCAAAGAATACATCTCTGGCAGTCACAGGGCTTGTTTGTATTGAAAAAATTGTTCCTGTTTTATAAAATATTCTCACATTTTTAAATCCAATATTCATAAATTTGCAGATCAACTGGTCATATATGCACCATAACTTTCTCTTAAACATTCAAAAGTTTTTCAGATAAATTCAATATTTGTTGCCCAAGTATAATTTGAAGGCCCAAATTGTCCGAGTCAGTTGTTGCAACATCCATATTCTTGTAATGCACAGGTATTTTGATATGATAAAGCAGATACAGGGATGGATCCGGGAGGGGGTCAGGAGGGGGAGGGGTGGGGGTAAGGAGAAGAGAGGTGGTGGGAGGAGGGGAGTGGGTTGGGATAGGGAGGGGCTTATCCTTTTGTATCCTCTGATTGTACCTTTTTCTTGCATGAGCTGAGAGATGTATAATTCTTGTACCAAAAAACACCTTTTTTTTTATTTTCTAAAAATAGGGGATAGCATGTCCCTTGGGCACCCCTGGATCCTGTCCTGTATTGCTGGCTTTTATCTATGAGACTAAAGGGCTTCTATCTATTAACGTTGTGCTCTTTATATCTGTGCATATTATAACCAATAGTTTCCCTACTATTTGAAGTAAACAGTGTAAATTTTTGTCAGTCAAGATCGTCACCAGTGGTTGAAGAGGCAGGAATCTTCATTTTTAAAGTAAGTTATACAAGACTTCAAATGGGAAGCTTATGTGGCAGTCAATTCTCATCCCAAACTGCAATTTCTCTTGTGGTCTACAAAAATTCAATTTCTCAATTGACACAACTCTTTGATGAACAGAGTATCATAGCTCATATTGCACAGCATGATGTGAGCCTAATGTACTGAGAGTGTTTTAATCACATATTGGGGTTCTGTATACTCACTCACCCTGAAGTGATAAACTCATATTGTGTGTGGATGAGGATGAATTTTATGTAGTTGTGAGAGGGGTTTAAGTTAGTAGGTTAGGGGATTTGGAACTGTTTGGGGTGAGAGGATTAGGCCTTTAAGAAAAATTTCAATCCATGTATGTGAAAGGGAAACTAAATCTACACAATGTGGTGAAAATTCATTCAAATCAGACATGTTCTTGAGACATTAGGAAGTGAAGTTACTAGATTTGTTTTCCAAAGTGACTTGAGGGCAACAGAGGTTATTTCACTTTCTTATATTGACAAGGAATGCTTTAATCCTTGTTGTTTTTTAGTCTGTTTTTGTTTCACATGGAATTGTTGAGAAGAAACTTGGTAACGTGCAAAGGCAAACAAACTTGCTCATTAGTAAGAGCTAATGACATCATATTTTAAGTGCTTGCTTCAAGTTCACTCTTAGTTTTAATCTAACAACTTTACTTGCTCATATCTTGAGAACTACAAATGGGATTTTAATGCAAATTTCTTCAGAATGCTTAAAATAAGTACCTTTAAAATATCACAACTGGAAATTAATGATTCTGGAACCCTCTGTTGATCAACACCATCAAATGATTGGTTTAAATTGCGGCCACACTGCAACGAATTCGGACTCATTCCGATCCGATAAGTGTGATTTTTTTTTTATTAATTCTCAATTTCTGGTCGGTAAGCACCCAAAATTTGCCAACCAGTGTAAATATATCATTTGTATCAAAGGTCTATGAATATGACTTACCGACAAACAGCTTTCATCGGACACTCGTCCGATGAAAGCTGTCTGTGGATGTGTGTATTTAACAAAAGTTTTTCCCACCAGCGAAAGCAAACATTAAAAGAAAAACTCACAAAAATCGGATCGGATCCGATCTTAATCCGTTGTAGAGTGACCCCGGCTTTAGTGTGCAATCAGCTAAACTATACTATTTCAAAGTCGCGTGGGAATAATATGGGGTCTACCGCCGATTTTTCTGGGATGTTATCTTCCCAAGACTCATTTTTCCCCATTTTCTTACTTATTCATGACCATAGCCGGAGTAAAATCTCCTAGGGGACAGTTCAAACTCGCTTACGAAGGGTGCCACCGTCATCAGCATGTGGTGTACTTACAGTTTGGAAATTTCAGAGGTGCGTGCATGTGCCCAGGCCTCTTGTTTCAATGGTAGGAGATGGTTTCGTACAAGGGTTGTTATTCCCAGGTTTTAACGTTTCCAGAAATGTGGATGGCCTGAAGATTCAATTTTTTTTTTATCGGGGCTATGTCAATCTTCCCAGTGTTCTCTGTTCTGAGGTTCAATGTTTCCAAAACTTGGAAACGTCGCACTTTTGGGAATATTGAACCCCGGGAAAAACTAACCTTGTAATCATAGCCAAATAATCGAGACACACGAAAATGGGGAACTTCCCAAAATTGGACCTCTGGAGCATCAGGTAGACCTTCCCAGCCTGACAACATCGATCCCTGGGAGCAATTAATCCTGGAAACATTGTCGTAGCCCGGGATGCGATCTTTTTTCAAACTTCATCTTCAGGTCCACGTCTTTGGTGGTAGGGCATAGATTTTGTGTGTGTGTATGTGTGTGTGTTGCATAGTGTATTTAATTTAAGGTAAAGAGCAGTCCCCATGAATTATTTTGAAGCAAAAGGAAAATCTCACAATTTTGTTCTTACTTCTCAAAAGAGTAATCTGTTGTCATATTTTATGATTTAACTGTTGCATATACAGGTAAACCAAGCAGTTACTTCTAGTAAATTTCAGATTTGAGGAGGAAAATGTTGTCAAATGACTCTCAACAGCCAATCATGATACAAAACAGTCTACTACACTACTTCAAGTTGGGGGACTGCTCGTGATCTTTAAACATCATATTAGCTATTGTCACAAAGTGAATTTATGAGCAGCTGAGATACAGAATTATAAGAATGTATCAAAACATGATAATATGTGCCGTTAGTTACTTATTACTTGGAGTCACTGAATCTGCCATGGTCCCATTTGTGGATTTTGATGTTATTGCCAACAACATACATCGTGAGGATGTACTTTAAGAGGAAGTCAGTGTTTGACTACGCCTCCAGGGGTGTCATGCAGAGAAGCGGGGAGGGGGAATATGGGAGCCAAAAACTTCGATGTGTTGCAATAACAAACTGATTATTTTCCAGGCTATACTGTGATCACGAGAGTAGTTGTGACCGTATTTGGACTGGTCATTACTTTTTCCAGTCTGTTAACATGTGAGGAGTTTTTCAAATGTATTTTCAGATTTTTGGACTCCAGTTTTTTGAGGATATGTCCCGTTCATCGGGTAATATGCAGGCATACTTGATAATGATATTAATAAAACAGACATGAAATGCTTCTAATCCAAGAAAGGTTACACGCTTTAAGCGCAGAATACAAAACAAAACACGATAGAATGATTTACAACCAACATATACAGAAATAGAAAGTACAGTGCAGCACGTAGTAAACAATCGATTAGTTTCAATAACAAAGTTCAAAGAGATGGGTGTTCAGTTAACGTTTAAAAGAATCAATGGAGTGTGCCTCATTAATAAATAAAGTGAGTGAATTCCAAAGTTTGGAGGCAACAGCTGCCAAAGTAGGAATCACTATATCTTGAAAGAGTAGGTTTAATTCAAAGTTTCATGCAGGAAGAGGAGGACAGGGATCCACCTGGAATATTAAAGGGGAAGTTTAATTAAAAATTTGATTTTCATATGTGAAAGAGGAACAAATCTACATAGTGTGGTGAAAGTTCCATTCGAATCGGACATGTACTTCTTGAGATATCAGTGAATGAAGTCAGTAGATTTGTGTTCCAATGTGGGTTTGAGGGCAGCAGAGCATGTATCACTTCCTCACATCGACAAGGAGTGCTTTGTTTCCCTTTGTTTTATCAGACTGCTGTGTTGACCTTGAAGTTATAGGAATAGGACCTCCCTGTGAGGGATGCAAAGTTTGTAAAATTCTCATGCCACTTAAGCAATCATATTTTAATAATATGAGATTGCTGAGTAGAAAATCGATTCTAAAGTTTAAAGAAAAACAAAACTCTGTGCACTAATGTGGGGATGTGATGTCACGTGTGCTTGCTTCAAGTTCCCTTTTTGTTGAAAATGTGAAAACTTTACATGCTCATATCTTGAGAACCACACAGTGGATTTCAATGCAAATTTCACCAAAATGCTTAGAATAAGTACCCTTCTAACATACCAAATCATGTTGGGACCTTTTACCCTTCTTTTAAGTGTAATAAGCCCTAACAGGTAGAAGGGAGCTAAACCGTGAATGCAACATCAGTGTAATAAGAAATTAGTCAAGTGGTGTTTGGATTGCCTAACCAGGTTATTCATTCATATATGACTAGTTTATGATGATATCTGACTAATTTCGTAGTAATGGACTAAATCAAAACAGGAGGCTTAGAAACTAGTTCAACTGGGTCAAATATTGGTCAAATATTAGTCAGTATTGTGTTGACTAACGTGATTAATCGATTCAGGGGCACTGTTTGACTAATTTGTATTTACAGTGATGATGCAAGTAATAAAATGTTGAAAGAAATTTGTATGGAGAGCCAATGTAACATTCCAAGAGGGTAATACGTGGTCATTTTTACCAGTTTTACCCACTAGACGCGCAGCAGTATTTTGAGCAAATTATAACAGTTTAAAGTTGTAGGGCACCCATAAGGCCTTACCATAGTCGAGACAAGTTAGTTAGATAGAGTTTTACGGCCCAGTTTCCATCCTATTGACTCAAGTCGAGCCGACCACGGCCTTTTTTCCAGTTGTGGCTCACTGGCTTGGTTTCCCTACTCCATCGCTTATGCGGAGCATCACGCACAGTGGCAGTAGGTTCCATTTTTAGAGACGAGACCTGGGAAGCGAACCCGGATGCTCCTACCGTTACGGGAGCATACCACAATTAATTCCTCCATTGACTTACACACTAAATCCAAAAAGTAAACGGGCCTCTAAAAGCTTGTCGAAGTTTTCTCCAGGGTCAAGCTACCCCTCATATGAAAGCTGACAAGTTGGCCATTCATGGCACTTTCAATTTACCATATCATGACCGTGAAGATTTTTTGCTATTTCACCTCAAAGTTCAAACCACCTTTTCCGAGCCTTGTTTTTCACTAAAATCTCGCTATGCCTCCGCCAGCTTCTAAGGCCCATAATTTCTACAAAATTGCTTCAATTAAGCCCATTTTTCACCAATGGTACTTCATTTGATATACTTTCAAAAGAAACTTACAGAAAACCCCACCTCATTCCATAACATATCAAAAAAGTGCTCCTTTTAGGGACTCTATCTGACGGACGCATTAATACACCTGCTAATTGGGATATGCTCCCTTACACCAAACACGCGGTCCCATAGTCGAGACAAATGCATGAACAAGTTGAATAAGGGCCGCCGTGGGAAGAAGTTACGGACACGAAAAATGTCAAGCAGATGAAAAAGGCGGATATCTTTTTGCAAACAGACTTAACGTAAGGAACCATAGACAATGGCATAAGAGCAAAGCAAATATTTCAATTTGAAACTTTAAAGGAATACTGAAATTTGTTTGCAGAATATAGTAATTGTCTAAGTGTGACAATTTGTCATTGGTGTGTGAAGAAAACTTAACAGGTTTAGAAAAAAATGTTGGATTTAATGAACCAACTCAATCGCGACACATTTGAGAAGCCTGGCGCTTAAAAGAACAATCATTATTCAGCCTGTTTCAAATCTTGTGCAGCATAATGCCCGAAATGGTTGATTTTTTGCTACTTTCAAATCTTTGCCCGAAAAACAGAAAACGCTATGTTGAAAGTAAAATTTCATGGAAAATAAAATAATATCAAAGATTTGCGACAAATTCGGGTAGATTGTAAGGAAATGCTCGAACATTTTCAATTGCCAAATTAATTCAACAAGAGGACATCAGTAGTGTGTTCCGGTGTAGTGCCCAATAGTTTCATCTATCCTGCCCTAGACCCGAATTCGGGCAATGGTTATGAAAATGGGGTAATTTGATTTTAAATATTTGGAATACTTTAAATACTTACTATAATACACAGTATGAGAGTGTCTTCCGATAAGCCCGAAAATTCAGTACTTTTTCATTTTCAAAAAGTCTTAATAAGAGAAGTAAAATCATTTACAGTCGGGAGTTCGTGCAGTCACCAAGACAATTTCATCAATTCAATATATACTGAATTTAAGCAAGAGTTGCAATATAGTGAATTAGATTACAATGTTTTAGTTCCCTTAAAACATACAAGACCATTTCATCCAATGGTAGAGGTACATTTAATCCAGACTTGTCATTTCTGATCAAAATAGCGATTGCTTATATAGATCCATATAAGTCTATGCGCTAAAAAATGGTGGCGCTGCACTTTGTCTTTTTGGATGAAACTTAGTTTAATGTGAATATTTTTCTGCAAACGAAAACTCAAAACAACGACTGCCTAGATCCTCCTTGTAAACCTGGGAAATGCAATTTCCGGCGGTCTGAGGGGTCTGTTTTTTCAAAATTGTCTGTACGTTTAGCGCCAATAAATGGTGGCGCTCCACTTAGACAGTCTTTCGGGCAGCGTTACATTTTTCAGGCAAAATATCTTCTGCCTAAACTAAAATGCTCAGTCCCGTACGCCTATTTGTTTGATAACCCTGTTTTGAAGAATAAATAAGTTATTAGGATTTGCCTTAGCGGTACGGGACATGAACTGCAACGGTAAGAAAGATGGGACACAACTAGGCTTAAGTAAATTAGCTTCAAAGCTACTTGAGTAAAGCAAATTTCAATTTTGATAAGCTGCCTAACACCTCTTGAAATTTGGCCTGAGACGTACTTAACATGATATTTCCATGAGAGTCTATAAGTCAATATGTACGCCTAAGAGTTTTTGTGGAGCAAAGTTTAAGGAGGCGCTTATTTATTCACACTAATGTTCAAGCTACAATTATTTCTACCTCTGCTAAACACGCTATAATTTGTTTTATTAACGTTCAGTGATTTTTTTTATTCGATACAAACCATTCAAGTTTGTAAAATATACACAATTCACCATTGACAATTTTCTCAGTTGCTATTGTTGTCTGTGAAGACTGAGATATTAGTGTAATCTTCAAAAATACCAAGAAACAAGACACAGAGCCAGTCCCAAAATTTCTTTTATCATTTCATTTATCATATTCTAGTAAAAAAATATCCACTGCTCCAACAGCCATTGCGAAATGGAATCAATGCAATTTATGTAATAATTTAAATTGGCACTCTATTTTTTCTTTACCTTTTAAGATCGTTCGCAACATGAAGGTTATTTATTTGCAAGAGAGATTTCTTCACAGAATTCTCGGAGATAACTATTTGCTTAAAAAAATGAAGTTATCTGATCCACTATGTTCCTTCTGCGCCATTGAAGAGGAAACCCTCTTTCATTTATTTTACGAGTGCAACTATGTTAAAAAATTTTGGGAAGAAGTATCAAATAATTGTATTAGAGATGGTTATAATTTTTCTGGTGCAGATATTTGCTTTGGTCATGGTGCTAATATTTATCACCCTATTAATTTCCTCATTCTTTATGCTTAACATTATATCTTCTCCTGTAAATTTGACAGTACAATCCCTAATGCATTTACCTTTTACTATAAATTTCACTTTAATTTGGATGTTGAATTGCATACATTAAAGAAGAGCAATTTTCTTGATAGAAAGAGGATATTTAAATTATAGGATATCAAAATTATTTCATTTAATCTTTATGATATCTAGTCTATGTTATGTATCTATTAATGTACAACGATATTTTGTTTAAATTGACACAGAGACAATACATATATAGATAGCATATAGTAGAGGTCCTAAAATGAACCATTGAAAGACCCCATGTGTTACTTTAAGAGAATGTATATTATTAAAAGTGTAGTGAGTGTTGCCTTGAAGTTTCGTAGCTTTTCACCCAAAGGTAAGCATTTCCTTTTACACCATAATGTGATAATTTACAAAAGAGTTTACCATGGTCTATGTGTCGAAAGCTTTAGACAGGTCAAGAAAGACACCAATAGCATTTTGTTTACGTTTAATGGCAGAATAGAGTTTATCCACAGCATCAGCTAGCCCAAACTCTCAGCTCTGTGGAATGTTCAGAAGGAAAACCATATTGACAGTCTCTTAGAAAACTATGTTTTGCTACAAAAGCGTAGGCGACAGTCGATCAAACATGAGTCCTTCTAGAATTTTTGAATAACCGTGTAAATAAATATAGATAACAGAACGAGGTTCATACACTCTTAAATCAAAAGAGTGAACTTGCAGCCACTCTCTAATAGAATGAAAGGTGTAAATTTATTGTTGTTGCAGTAAATTTCACTGAAGATTATATTGAAAAATAAATGGATTTGTTTTCCTGCAGAAACATCTATCACTAGAAAAAGAAATTGACCCTTATTCTTTAAATGTGTTACTAAATCTAATTAAGGGTTTCTTTTTAGCTTTCATGTTGAAGACTACTAGATGACGTGTCAATGGTGTTAAATGGGACTATTTTAATTGGAACAATTTTGGGATGTTTTCGGAAGGGAACTGAACATAGAACCAGTGGCGTTACTGTAGGCTATTTATGCAGTAGACAGTGAGGGCATTCCACCTGATGTGCACTAGGACAATAGTATTGAAATTCAAGAGCAATCACACAAACTTATCTTGAAGCAACAGCTTATGTATCACTATTTCTTCTTATTTCTCCCCAAAGTATCTCTTATCATATTTCATAACTTCAGTATTGCATATTCAAGGTAAACCAAGCAGTCACGTATGAATTTCACATTTGAAGAGCAAAATTGTTGTCACATGACTCTCGACAGCCATTCATGACAGGACAGTCTATATAACTAAAATACTTATTCAAGTTGTGGTGACTGCTCATACCCTTTCAAGTTAATCAGCACAATCACGTGATCAAATAGTGGCCAGGTGGAAATGTTTGTTCCAGACTTGTGTCGTAAAAATATTAACCTTTCAAAAGAATGAATGTCAGCATAGTATCTGAGCGTGCTTATATGAAATGCGTCAAAGTCATAAACAGTGCCAAAAATGTTTGCTACATCTTAATACCAAACGATATTTCCCCACGTGACGGCTTTTTGTGGTTTGCTTTGTTTTGTTTCGTCCTCCAAGTGGAAAATAATTGCCCAGTAAGCAGAGTTGCATTCGACGTGCACGCACAATGTCGTCTCGGGTGATATAATATTCCTGAAGGAGCGCATGGGCGTCAATTTTGGGGAGGCGGGGGACTGGCCCCCACTTTCGAGTAAAGATCGACGCCTAAAGAGGGTGCGAATGGTCAGCTCGACTCTTCAGAAATTTTTGAATTTCTTTTTGAATCGTGCACGCATTGTTAGGGTTATATTGTAGGTAAGGAAAGGATATCTGACCTATTCTTTCATAATCTGACGTTAGAATTACAAAACAATTTCAGACTAGGGGTCGCGGGCAAATTTTGAAGTGGAAGACTAACCCCCAAAGCGGTCCAAGTATGTTCAACAATATAATGGCGATGTAAAGCGGCTTAAAGTACCTACGGCAGGGAATGGGGGGCGTCTGTGTCAGATATTGGCGGGACATTTCTACGGACTACAGGCGGAAAAGCCGGAACTCTGATATAGGAAAGGGGCACTGCCAAAAGTTATGTAGTCAGAAGTGCTATCCCGATGAAGTAAAGAATCACATGTCATATCTGAAGTCTACCATGCTGGATGGCTAAGCGGTGTCTATGCGGCCCATGATATGCCCATGCCAGCAAAGCGCGTGAAAAACTGTCTCTTCTTGTGAGAATTTCCAATTCCTTTTGCAATACAGCATGAAGCTTTGAGCAGGACACTGTATGACAGAATCGGTCTCCATTACAGAAGGTAAAAAAGGGTAGATTTTGAAATAAATTTGTGGTACGAGCAGTAGTGCAGCTAGACTCTTTCCATGGGGGGGGGGGGGAGGGGTCCGAGAACCCAAATTTTCTGATTTTTTTTTTTTATTTTTGAAAAGTTGAAAAACACCGTACCAGGGACGTACTTTTGGGCGCGCAAAGCGCGCTGAAATTTTTGCCAGATTCTTGTAATGATTTGTAGCCAAATACTTAGGTCACAGGCAAAGAGCATGGTCGCACGGGACCGTGACAAGAATCAGCCAAACAATGGCAGAACAATGGCTAAGTCAATTTCGGCTGCTCTGTTCGGTGGTGGGTTAATATAGTCTCAACTTTGAATTGGTTCAAGGCTCCCAAGTTTCTTTAACTTCTTCTCTGATTTTTTGGGGGGACGTCCCCTCGCTAAGAATTTTAGGGGGGACGTCCACTCGCTAAGAATTTTAGGGGGGGGGGGGGCAGTGCTCGCAAATACCTTGAGTAAAATTTTCCGAGCTCTAGACTTTTTAAGTGAAAAAGGGAAATTTGCTACATGTGACACCAGATCATCCAGTGACATCAGTAATTACAGTGCTATTTTCATGAATTTTCTTTCATAAGATTCAAAATTATCTCCATTATAAGCTCTTGACTCAAAAATTTCCTCAGAGTTCAGAGAGCCTCATTTCGTAAGGGTAGGTTAACATTATGTAGCAACAACGATCTTTGGTCGTCGTTCAATAGGAAATGCAACAGGGGTGGCGCCAGGATTTGCCCGACAGGGGGGCCAGAATTTCAAGGCCCCGACAAAGGCGTTGTTATGTCCCGGTGAAACGTGACTTGACAGAATTTGAGGCGCGCGGAGCGCGCCGAAATTTTGGGTTTTCTTTTTAACAAATACTTAAAAATCTGGAGTTTATTTGAAGTAAAAATTCAAACCTTTTCAAAGAAATCTGGTGGTACTATAAAAACTTTTGGGTGGTTATTGAAGAATCTGTCCTTCCTAAGGGGAAAATCGAAAACGTTATATGGGCCAAAGCTAAAATTCTTATTGGGTTACGCATTGAATTGTACAAGGCCTACGAACTAAGGCTTCGAGACGAGACTAGAAGTTTGCCCCGATAATTTTTCCCTTTTTTGAACGAGTCTTTGAAAATTAAGAGCTTACTATAATGGAGAAACTTTGGACTTTAATAAAGGAATTTTGTCGGTAAGGTTATAATGAAAAATTTGGTTTCTTCTATTAAGTGATATGCCTTGAAGGAGCAAAATTATGTAGTATGCCGGGTGATTAACACAGTTGGCTTTGGTTATTTATTGTACGGAGTATCCATCGAAATTGGAAAATTTTGTCATTTTTAAAAATCTAAAGCTAATATTGGAGAAAATGTAATTTAATGACATTTTGGGGGTTTCATGGAGGAATCTGACGCTCTCATGAGGAAAATCAATTGGGGGGGGGGGGGGCGTGTAGTTTTTTGAGGATGCTGAATATCATCATGCAGATTTAAGTCCTTGGACCATATTGGGACATTCTCCCGAGGAAAAAATTTGGCTTCGCATATATTTGAAGTTTTATATTTTATTTATTGCCATGGCGTACGGGAGCGTGTCAGTTCGGGAGGGGCAGAATTCTTTTTTTGTCCGAAAAAATGTCATCCTGCTCGAAAGATTATGTAAGTCGAGAGCACAGAATTTTTAAAAAATTGAGAACCCCCGGACAGCAGAAAATGGCATTCCCTGGGGCTCGTAACTAGAATTTAAGAAGTCCGTTTTTTCAGATTTCTTTCGCAATAAAATTATTTTCACTTCAGAATACTGCCCCAAAACGATGAATAATTTACAAACACGCAATGTTCTGTTCAGTCATCTGTTCGAATAAAACACTTTCTATGCGGAGCGCCACCATCAGTTGGCGCGGAGCGTACAGAAAATTGTTAAAAAATCTAAGCCCTTAGATAGCCGGAATGGCATTTCCCAGACTTGCAACTAGAAATGAAGCAGTCGTTATTTTGATCTTTCCTTCAAAATGAAAGTTTAACTTCATTAGAGAAAAATACCAACTTGCTAATGACCAGAAAAGTGCCAGAGATGTTTTAGTCGGTACTGCTACAATTAGATGTAATAGTCTTGTCTCTTTTCGGGGAGGGGGGGGGGACTATTCAACGGCATTGAAAACATACTATAATGTTTTTAACTGTATTAAGAATCCTTGTTGAATTCAATTGCAAGGTCAACTAATTTTTAACGTGAGTGCCCGAACTCCAGGCTATACAAATGGTTTTAGTCCCAACGTATTTGAGAATATGTCACGTTACAAAGTGCCTTCAAATAAATTCTCAGTCAGACTTATGGGGAGATTTTCTCACACAACTGCTTTTCATTATGTGTAGCTGAAAATGACATGGCCGATATTCATTACCTTTGAGAGAATTTGGCTGTCCGGGCAGGCCAGATGCAGACCATTGGGTAGTGCACGCACATGAACAACATCTCGTCCGTTTTTGTAAGGGGAATTCGGAATTGTGAGTTTCCTTGAAGGATATGGTCTTCTAGTAAACAAGATCAAGAAGGTCGTCCGAGTGACTACAGACCCACATTTTTTATCGTGGGTCTGTAGATGAAGGCTCCCCGACGAAATTGGATTTTCTCAACCACAGGGGGCGGGTAGCCCGTCCCCAACGAAGGCATGACCATGCGCGCACGAATTGAAGATGGGATGAGGGAAAGAAGAGCAAGTAAGAAGTCATTAAAACCGATTCAGATATGCATTAAAATAACGATACAAAAGAAAAAAAGTAGTTAAAAAGAAAAAAATCATGTTCATCCATCCAGTAACGTCAGTCTCTTACGATTTTATGTTTAGGCCTCCCCCCAAAAATGCCATCCTCCCCCGACGGGAGAAGACATAAGACAAGGTACATAGAATGAGGTTTACCCGAGTTAAGAAGTGATTTGAAATCGATTCCGATACGTATTAAAATAGCATTACAAAACAAAAAATATGTTCTAGATCGCCCATCCATTATCTTCAGTAATTGTGGGCTTTATTATTATTATTTTTTTATTTTTTATTTATTTTTTTTATTTATTAATTTTTGGCCACCCCGACGAAATCGCCGACCTTCCCCGACGGGGGGCCAGTGTTCCCCGACGGGGGGATGCCCCCGCCCCCCCCCCCCCGCTGGCGCCACCCCTGAAATGCAAATTCTTCAGTAATCCCCCAACTTTTCCAATTTTCTTACAAGAAACCCAGAAACCCAATCTTTTTTTCAATACCAGCTCCATATTTTCAAATATTTGAAAAATGGCAAACTTTCAGCGCGCTTCGCGCGGTGCAAATTACGGCCCTAGTACAGTGGTCTCCACACTCAAAAAAATCGTAAAATCTGGATGCTTGTCCACCCCCCCCCCGGAAAATGTCTAGCTACGTGCCGTACACACCTTACCAGGACACATGGGCATCACCAAGGGAGGTCGGGGGTGTGAACGACCCCCCTTTGAGTTTTTTTTTTTTACAGAAAAGTTTAAAAGATGTACCAATCGAAAAAAGAATTTCTTCTGCCATTGCAAAGTATAAATTTCTTATAAGATGTTGAATGCCTTATCTCGCTGCAATTACAGATGCAATCCCCCAAATTACTATACTATCATCCCTCACGTTTTCCAAAGTGCCGTCCCCTAGCAATTCCTTATTGGCTATATGTAGCTACACCATTCCACAGTAATTTAATCAGATATCTAATCATGAAATACCTTTGAATAGTATATTTTAAATGGAACATTCGTTTTATTGAAACTGTATTAGAACGATACGTCTTGAATTTTGTTCATTTGGTGGGAAAACGGCTTCGTGTCAGTAAAGGCTCAGTATACCTTAATATTAAACTGAAGTGCATGTGCGAGATATTTAAAATTGGCTTAAAATTTCAATGAAAAAAAAAATAGTTCCAAGGATCATGATATTGTTGTAGAAGTCGACTGTTCTGAGGTTTTTAACATAACTTCACACAAAAACCCTCCCCAGATGTCCCCCTCCCCACTTTGACAACCAAATCGACGCCCCTGCAACCTGTCAATAATTAGTAAACCAGTTCAGACAAATGGTTAGATAACGGCGACTGTGTTCCTAGTTGAGCTCATGTCCAATATGATTTTGAACAAGGCCCATACAGGATGGTGCTTGTCAAAAGTTGAGAAAAGCCAAGCGGGGAAGTGTAGGGGGTACGTTTCCCCTGGAAGACCGTACGCCCCCTGCCACCCCCAACCGAGACTGGATATATTCTTTGTAGTGAGAGGGTGTGACTATCACATTTTGTAAGGTTTAATTTTTCTTTGGACAAGAAAGGCATCAATTTTTCATTTTCTTCAACTAAAAATCGCCAAAACACCTGGAAATTGCCTCATCCTATTGTCTGAGGGTTTTCGTTTTCCAAAATTTTCTGTACGCTCCAGATTGCCCAATTTGAAGGTGGTGATCAGCTCAGGTATTCTTTAGGGCAGGCCTTGATTACATCTTTCCTTGAGAGAATCACATTCAACTGGCCATCAAGTGCTTCTTCTACAGTTCATCTCCCCCTTCTTTTTGAAAAAGTCAGCCGAATCCACTAGTAGTTTCACTTGTTTTGTTGCCAGTAACATCTTTCTTTTAGTTACCGAAGTAATTAAGAGAACTAGTGTTAAGGCAATAGAATCACCCTTCAATGATGATTTTAATACCTCAAAAATACTCTAAAATTCACGAACTTTGGGGGTTGTACCCCGTGGACCTATAGGGCTTTGCCTCTGGATCCCACCAGGAATCCTATGGCGCCGTCCGACAGAGCCTCGAGCTTCACGTTCAATTTCTCCTCCGCGACACCATGAGTGGTGTCCAGCAGTTCCCCCTGCAAAATCGTTGTGCGCGGGTCAGTGACACCCCAGAATGAAAATTCTGGCGACACCACTGATGAAAGGACGTGGGAGAACCCATGTCAAACTGTTTCATGTTGTCACTAGTTGCTAAACTGAATAAATAGTCTTTTACAGGTACCTCAGTGGCACTGTACTTACGACATAAACTGTGTACACAAACACAGTCCAAATGTTCACTACAGGTTGAAATGATAACTACAGTGCAATCTAGGCTTGGAACAAAACGAGCAAATGGTTCAACTTGGGAGAAAACAGTAATTTCTCCGTTTAGTGTTTTCATCAACTTGAAATTCGACAGTCAGTACCTACTTACGATCCATACTATCTTACTCGTTTTAAAGTCGAGTAATGGACGGAAACGGGAACGGAAAGTTGAGTTTCAATTCGAAAGTTGCTATCGTCTAACTTCACTGGAAATGTTTGATGGCGGCTTCATATTTTTATTCTAAATGGTGCTCAATTCCATCAAAGTTTTGAAACGCTTTTATATCTTTATTTTCTCACAATTATACATAACTTGATGACTTTATGCTGATTTGACGAGCAGTGAGCCAGCTACAGAATTGTATGATGGCGGAGAGTTGAACCAGTGAGGGAAATAACACTCCCTGATTGAACAGCACCATCGACAGATCGGAACCCTTGTCTTTGGCGCTAGTTTACAATTGTAGGTGCGATACTTGTGGACTTTCAGTAGCAAGAAGAGATATCTATCTCACTTAGTTTTACAAGGAATATACGGGTATCTGCTAATATATGGATACCTTAGCCGTGTGAATTCGATTCTACGACTCTGGACTAATTCAGTGTTTGACGAATGATAAATTTGAATGTTTCCTAGAGCCTAGTGCGCATGCATATATTCAGTGCAGTGTATACATACTTCATCATCCCACTCATTTCATCTACAGTCTTGCACTATGGACACCATAAGGGCCCCACAAACTGTTTGCGTGCTTGTTTTTATAATAAGTTTTCTCTACATTTACTACGGAATGGTACGATCGGGGTCACTTTCCACACATCGGACGGTGCCTGAGATCCAGCCCTCTTACTACCAGTCTTCCTTTGTCGGAGGCAGCTCAAAAGGAACGTCTCATGCCACAGCATTGCCTAAAGAAGAGGACACACATGAAGGCCTAATTATATTTTACGCCTTTCCCAAATGTGGGAGTAGAACACTGCTAACTCTCGTTAAAATGGGAGAAGAATTCGACAAGGGCTTGCTGACTGTTGACTCCAATCTCACCCTGCTTCCGAAGGAAATCTTTTTTGATGAATATTTCGCAAAAGGTTATCTTACACGACACTTGGAACCCTTGTCTAAACCACTATTCGTGTACACTCACGCACGTTTTGTGGATCTGAGGCAGAATGTGGGGACTCCAACAAAATATGTGGGTTTGATACGGGACCCGCTGAGCCGTCTCGTATCTCGTTATTATTACGTTCGTAATAGAGACGGAACCGAGGTAGAAGAGAAAGGCAAGCAATGGCGGAGTGGACTGACGCACTTATCCAATGAGTCATTTGACGAATGTGTTCAACATAACGGTAGTGAGTGCACAGGACCATTCGTTTTGATGTCAGCCATAGCTCATTTTTGCGGACCTGACAAAAGATGTAGCACAGACAAAATGTGGGCCCTACAAAGGGCAAAAAGGAATGTGGTACAATACTTCGATGTTATAGGTATCATGGAGGATTATATATCGTTCGTGCAAGTTCTAGAAGCTAAAATGTCTCCTGTTTTCAGTGGGGCCACTAATAACTACGTTATATTGCAAAACCAACCGGACACCTTGACCCGAATGAGAACTAAAAAGAAGGTCCCGCCATCCGAGGAAACAACGAAAATAATGACGGAAAGACTTCAGTACGATTATAAATTTTATAACTTCGTTAAGGATAGATTCTACAGGCAAAAACAAGACCTTGGACTTAATAAGCAATATTAACGGTAAGAAAAACTGCAGTTTAAAAGAATAGTCGAGAGTCAAATTTTAATTTGATATGTAAGACAGGAACATATTCTAAGGACTCGACCGGTGAAGGTTTCATCTTCATTTCAGTTCCCATGCATGTTTAGTTCTCGAGGTATTAGTTTCTGAAGCTGGCATATTTTCTATAAAATGTGAACTTGAAGTAAACAGGTATGATGTCATGGTTTCACATTGTTGGCCCATGTTTTGTTTTTGTCTATTTTTTATCCTAAGTTTGACCCTAAGTTGATGACAAATGTTCTCTTGCTTCTTAAGCCGAAGCATTAAAAATTCCATTGTTCAGGACGTCCCTATAACAGTGTACATATCAGAGTTTAGATGCACAAAATTGGTCGTAAATTATAAAAAACAACACATTGGCCACCAATGTGAATCCGTGACATCACACCTGCTTTCTTCAAGTTCATTTTATGTTGAAAATTTGACACATTCAATTGCAAATATCTCGACAATCGAACATGTAAAATGCATGAAAAATTCATTACGATGCTCAGACAATGTTTCTCTGTAACATATCAAAATAAATTTGGCTGTGGACGATCCTTGTAAAGGTGTTTTGTGTTTACTAAGTTGTAAGATCACCGTGTATACATAATAGTGGGACGGGTTATTAGACGAAGACTTTGGTACAGTGACGTCAGCAAATGATCTCTTTGTACACTTGTACGTGGATCAATGCTCTTATTTAGAAAGCTTTCCAATGAATTTCCATGGTAGGCATATTTCATATTAAGGGTTTATTTAATGTAAATAGCACTTAAAAGTGTTGTGCAAACTCTTGAGTTGTAAAGAGTCACGCAATTTTGCAATCGATGACTCGAATTAGTGTAGTAGGCTCTATTATTTCTAAAATGTTACAATTGAAATGATGATACAATTCGAGTCTGTTCCCTTTTGAAAAAATTCTCATTACCTACTTAAGTCCCTCCAACAACTGTCTAAAATTCAATCTGCAATCTCAGTTTATTGCTTCAGGGTAAGTATATACGAGACCCCAAATGTATACTCAAAACATTTTCAGCACAGCACATGTTGTGTGACATGAGCTATAGCGCATTTTTCTTTAACTTGCTGTCAATCAAAGATCTGTGCTTGTTGAGAATTTCTGGACTACTACAAAACTGCACTTTTGGGTGAAACGATTAGGTCTTCAAAAATTGGTTTCTATTGGGAAAGAAAAAATTGTGCAGCTATTCCGCGGTCACGTGATTCTTTTTCCAACATGTCCTTAATAAAGGGAAATATTACGTTTGTTAAACAGGAAAACTTCGTATTTTTAAAACTTACCATATTTCAGTAAGGTTGGCCAACAGGTCGTACTGCAGCATTCTTTTCAAGGAATAAGTGTCTCACAGAGAGAAATTCAAATATTTGTTGCTCAAAAATAATTTGTTCCCTAGAGCTTTCCAAAATTATGATGCAACTTCCATATCGCTTCTAATGCATGACGAGATAAGGTTTTTGAAATTTTTGCTGCCCGGTGTTTATCGGTGGGATTAAATGGTTAAATGATGATAAAAGCTAAAATTTCGACTTAATTTTTATGAAAAGACTAAGATTTGAAATAAACCAACGAGCATGAAAAATGATTTCAAACAGTTCACCTTTCATATAGGACATTCCTGAGCTGCACTGGCGTGTCCAGAGGGGCAATTGGGGGCACGTTCCCCCAACCGAATTTTGATTTTTTTTTTTTTTTTGTAAATGATCAAAACATAAATTTATAGCGGTGGTTCTCCTGCTTTTATCTCGTCTGCCGCTGATGTTTCCGCCTGTCCAATATTCGTCACTTTTAAGTGATGATCATTATACAATAGGGAAATAATATTGCAAAGAACTTTCTGGCAAGACACTAATCCGAAAATTAGAGGCACATCTCCGTCCTCTGTCTGCAAGGGGTCACGGTGTCGTGTCGTCAGAACGAAATATGGATGCATTTCGTTTTATTTTAACCTTTCTGAAATTACCATTACCATATATTTGGTACACTTAAATATTCGGTTCTATTGTTTTAAAGTTTAATGCGGTCTGAATCGCGTTCATATTGTTCAACGGTATCGTGGGTTCCACAACACTTCTCTTTGCCGTCCTCGCAGCCTGGCAATTGCCACGGTTTACACTTTATATCTCAATGAAATCAGCATCGGCTTCAACGAAAATTTTTAAGCTTTTCTCCTGTAGGGCAAGGTGTCTTTCCACCCGAGTCATGGGTTTTTTTTTATCATGTTCTATCACAAATGGTTGTGTTAAAAATTTTCGAACGCTGTGCGCGCTTTACACTTCACCTCATTCTAGCCTTTGTACCACAATTTTCTGAGAACAACTTTCGAAGGAGCACGGCAGCAGAAGTTTAAAGCTCTGTGTGAATCATCAGGTATAGAACTAGCCTTGTAATTTACCAATGGGATTTGATGGGAAACCGAAACTCACTCGATGCAGACTTTCAATGCAAGTTTTGTTTCAGAAATGATAAGGAATGCAAAATTTCTGCGCTATTCGCCCGCATTTATCATGGTTTATACTCCGTATACTTACAGTAATACAGTTCAGTTTTCCGAGATGACATCATTTTGCATCTAGGACACCATTTTGCATCTAGGATACCTAAGTATAAAAATTTCACAACGGGAGAAGAGTTTTGGCGAATACGATATCTGCCTTCACCCTTCCCCCTCACATCCCTGCAACACAAAACGTTGTGCATATGCACAGGAGCGTCTTTGGTTTTCAAAGTGGGGGGACATCTGGCCTAATTTTTTTCTTCTGTCCTTGTAAGGTGTGCGCAGCGGCGTAATTAGACATTTTTCGGGAAGGGGAAGGGGTGGGCAAGCATCCAGATTTTACGATTTTTTGAGTGTAAACACTTCTGCCCTAGGGTTGTAATTTGCGGCGCGCGAAGCTCGCTGAAATTTTTGCCATTTTTTAAATAATTGAAAATATGGAGCTGGTATTGCAGAAAAGTTAGATTCTGGATTTCCTGTAAGAAAATTTGAAAAGTTGGGGGTTTACTGAAGAATTTGCATTTCATATTGGCAAATCTGAGATTGAACGGCGACCAAAGATCATTGTTGCTACATAATTGTATCCAACCCCTACGAAATGAGGCTCTCTGAAGAATTTTTTTGAGTCAAGAGCTTATATTGGAGAAAATTATAATTTTTTGAAAGAAAATTCATGAAAATAGCACTCTAGTTACTAGTGTCACTTGATGATCTGGTGTAACATTTAGCAAATTTCCATTTTTTTTTTGACTTACAAAGTCCAGAGCTCGGAAAATTTTTCTCAAGGTATGAGCGAGCAATTCTGTTTAGAAATCACAATTTGTGGCCCGCGAAGCACGCGGAAAATTTTGCGTCTTTGAGAGAAATGATGACGAACGTGGAGCTTTCAATGGGGAGATTTGGAATTTCATGAGTTGTCAAAACCACACAGTAAACTTGTTTCACAAATAGCAAATTTCGGAATTCTTCATTTTTGAGAGCCGCCTGCCCCCTGTAGCTACGCCACTGGTGTCTAAGAGAAGAGGATCAGATGCAAAATGGTGCTAAACGTTTCAATATTTTGAGTTACTTGGAAACTCCAACGTTTTCAAAACATGATCTTGAAAGTGTGGGTAATTACTTAAACCGACGGACTATGGGCTACGGTCTATTTAAATACAGTATACTTTATAAGTAATTAAAATCACAACGAAAATTGTCATAGTTTGCGAAAGATTTGTGCAAAAGTTCTAATAGTAAGGAACCATTTGTAACGGAAAGAATGACTCGACCGAAAGCGCACTTCAATCTACTACGGGAAAATTACAGATCGAGGGGTGGGGGAATCGTACCTATTGGTACAGTGCTACTGAGACACCATTGCATAGGCCTACCGATGTAAGATTGTTGATACAAAGAACATTATAAGTTTTTTTCGAACGACACCTCATCATACACTATCTGCAGACAAAGGATGGAGGTGTACCTCTAATTCCTTATTGAAGTCTCTTATCTAGCAAACGTCAGTGTGATGTTACTTCTCTGATAATGGTCTACATAAGAAATGGTCGAATCGCTATGCCAATGAACGATGTGAGCGTGTCGAAAATTTGCATTAAAAATCATACATTTTTCTAAAAAAGTTGCATGCAGACTGTGCAGCGAGACATTTTCATTTTCCTTAAAATGTGTTTGCCAACTTCAGCCTGCAAGGCTGGTCGCTGGTCATGGACTAAAGACCACAGATTTCATTAAAACATAGTGGGGGACGATTCATCTTCTTCATATTCCTAAATATTGTGCTCCTTCATAACCAAACCTGCTGCCCTATGCACACCAAAAATTGACATAATTATATAGACCAATGAATAATGTATGTTTGACATGCAAGTGAAAAAAGAACAACAATGAGACTGCAAGCGCGCGGAGCGAGTGAAAATTTTGGGGGCCGAAACCGGATTTTGCCGGAACCTTCATGAAATCCGGCCGGGACCGGATTTTTGCAATGCAGATGAATAAAGTGAAATTCAGAAAAGCAGAGAAACTGTGGGATGGGAGTTTTCTGCTTTGTAACGTGATGTTTGTAAAGGACTAATGGGAAATATCTATAAATTTGTCTTCAACTGTTGTGCAAGTGTGTTTTCCTAATTTCTTAACCAAAAATTACAGTTTAATAGAAAAAAGGCATGAAAAACTGTGTTCCTGCAGAAGTGCAGCAAAACTGTAGCGAAAGGGGGCAAGTAAGAGCTCTTTGTATTTTCCCTCCCTAAGTGAGTATTTGTAGAGACAAGAGCCCGATGGGCACTGTGGTTCCTTGCTGAATATTATAAGAACTGTACAGCCAGTCTCCAAAATAGAGCTAAGCAAAAGCTCATACTCAATGTTTGTAACATCTTCGCAAGGGGTACTTTGGTACTAATATTACATGAAATCAATGATTTAATTTTTGTGGCCTTACCTACATTCAACGTGTACAAATCTTGGTGATCCTTCACAAACATTTACTCATTTCCGTATGTATTAATGCTTGTAATCAAACTTGATATTATCACCAATAAACTCAATGTGGTCAGAGAGAGAAAAACATCCCTTGTACTTCCCTCATAAGTTATTTTTACCTGCTCTCAAATAAAACTTGCTATTACTTTAAAACAATCTACCAATTGTCCTGTTTGCTATCTCTACACAGAAAACAGGGTTTATTCAGCAGTTAAGCAGAAAGCAAGTGATTAATGGGTTGTGATAATAGAATGAGGATTAGGTTACCCCACAGAGCACAGCAGTATTAAAGAGACATACTGTATAATCCATGCATTGCTTTCACTTGCAGAGAGACCAGTTTAATACAGAGTGACCTGTGCTCATTGAAATCTACAGATTTCAGTTATTGCCCTCTTAAAACTTTGAATGATCCAAAATCTGTGTACAACTCGAAGGAATCATTACTAAACGAACATTAAGGCCAAATTTCTAAGGTGTTTGGGTGTGTAAACATGCAAAACCAGGTGAGGTAAAAACTCTATTGAACCTATCTTTATCTAGCTTACAAGATTTGGTAAATAACATTTCCAGTGGTTGACCTCCAGTGACCTTGATAACCTTTGACCTTAACCAAACACAGATTGATTTGAAATCTGTCCTTTCTACCTTAAAATACTATGGTAAAACATTTTTCAGTGTTTGACCCCTGGTGACCCCAGATGACCCCTTGATCTTCACCAAACATATCAGATTTCATTCTTACACCATAACACATCCACACACCAAGTATGACATTTATCCAAGTTTCCTACCTTGAAATATCATGTTGAGAAGGTTTTTAGTTTTTGACCTCTGGTGACCCCAAATGACCTTCGAGCTCCACCAAAAACGATAGGGCACACCTTCAAACTATGGCACTTCTATATAGCAAGTTTCAATTTAATCCAACTTTCCCTTGTTGAGTTACAGCGTACCCAAGCTAGCGTCACAGACACACACACACAAACATACACACACACACACACACACACGCCAACCTGACTACATAGGTTCCTTTTGCTAATGCAAGGAACCAAAAACTCCTAAAGGAATCTTGAAAAGTTGTTTTGCATATCAGTTTGTTCTTTTTGAACTACAGTAACATCGCCACTTGTCCCCCCCCCCCCCCAAAAAAAAAAAAAAAATGTACAAATTATGTAGACCAGTAATACTTGGCAAAGAGAGTCCTTGGATAGTGATTACTGAATGGACTGCTCACATGTAAAAATGCTCTAGGGTTCAGGTTTTTAGCTGTGTACAGCACCATCGTTTTTTATTGTACACCATTTCTAGTATTTAAACGTGCCATCATATCTAAAAACTGAAGCACATTTGTCATGAATAATTTTTTTGGCAGAGATATACGTATCACATGTTTTGACATTACGTATTATATGTTTGATAACATCATATTGTGTATTCTTAAGTGTGTGTGATTAATTACTAGGGACAGAAAACGTTGATAGTGACTCCATAGGCAACTTTAATTTGTAATGAGTAATTTCTTCTGAAATTCAAGATGAAACACATTTCCTGCTTGTACTACACAACTTTAATGGTCAAGTACGTGTTAAAAAGCAAAGAAAATAAAGCGAAGTGTTCAAGTGTGTATTTGTAAACCAACCAATGCAATTAAACTGAAACACTGCCTTGAATGATATAACTCAGGTATTACTGTAATATGGATTATCCATTTTGTACAGTACTACTGTGCACTGCAGTAGACTTATTTAAATTGAATGAAAGGTCTTTTCATCCACGCATTCAGTTTATTTCACACAGTTGGAGGAATTTAAAGTCATATTTGTTACATGTACATGCAAATCAGTTACTTTTATAACTTTGTTGCCTGTTTGGTTCAGTCATTTTTAAGGGCTAAATAAAGGTGTTCAGAATGTTATATAACATGCACTGATAAGCTATAATTTATGAACTTTAAATTAATTTTGTGACAGTTACTGCAGTGCAGGTCGTCAGATTTCACGGGAGCGATTGTTCCCCATCGCATGGTGGTCCTGTGGTGATGAAATCACAGAACCCCAGAACTGGTTACCACCAATCAGTTACCACCCATGCATTTTGTAACAGAACCCAAAAGTGGGTTCCCATGGGTTACCATGATGAAAAATCATGGAACCTACAAATGGGTTCCTATGAATTTTGAAACCCAATGGCTTGCAGTGTTCATGTTTGTTTTAACTCAGATCATGTACATAATGCTACCCAAGTATACAGGAAAATCCGGCCAGATTTAAAAAAATCCGGCCGACACCGGATAATTTTTCACTATCCGGCCGGACCGGATATCCGGTGCATCCCTAACAAATACCTCTATGATAACAAGCCGAAAGTCACATGTTACGACTCAGCAATGGACTAGTGTATCAGGGTAAACATTGGAACATTTAATTTCTCAGGAACGTAACAAGCTATGACAAAGGGAGTTGATAAAGTTCATTTTGCAGCCTCTAACTATATGTATTTTTTACATTTTCCTTTTCCAGAAACACTTTAATGCATTTTGGTGCATTTTATACGCAATAGCCTATTTACCTTCAACATTTTTAACAATTTGAATATCTACCAAATTGAATATAGATTCCCATGAATTCGTTTACAGTATTCGAAGGTAAGTGGACATAACCCCAGACACGGTCACGGTTGTGACAACGTACAGGCGATGCAGCGGCATGCTGTGTATGAACGACCATCTGAGCAAAAAAAAAAAAACAGAAGACAGCTCTCGACATAGGGAAGAAAAGGTCTAACGGCAAAAGGGAAACACACACGCCGAAACAAAAAGACAAATTCAAATGAAAAAGTGAAATCCCAAAAGAAAATGCAAACGTGAAAGTGGAAAACCACAAAGGCTGGAAGGGAGAGACAAAGATCAAAGTGAAAAGGAAAAGACAACGGTTCAAAGAGGAAGGCCAAAATCACAAAGGAAATGCAACCTTCAGAAAGCAAAGTTAATTAAAATAGGCAGGGGTTAGTATATTATTTGATACCACAAGTGCCCGCGAGGGAGGAGCTACCGGGCCATGCCCCCCCCCCCCCTCCACGGACGCCACTGTTTAGATCCTAAAAACACGTAACTCAGTAACTCAAATTTTACTTCAAAAATGTAGCATATATGTCACCAGATTGCATCTCAGGGCACCTAATTTCCCAAAAACTTTCAATAAAAATTTTCAAAGTAAAGGGATTGTCTCTCCGTGCCCCTCTCACTCATGCCAATTGTAGGCCTATTTTTAGTTCCTTAAAGTACGTAAATTTTGCAACACTAAATTTTACTTCAAAAGTTAGCATATGTCTACGTGGCACCAGGTTGCATGTAAGGACACCAAATTTTTTAGGCCCCCCTTCCTCAGGCCGGGATCACTGATGCATTTTTCTTTTAGTTCCTAAAATATACAAATCTTGTGCCACGTTTTACTTCAAAAAATGGAATACGTAGAACAACATCGCATGTAGAGAACCATTTTTTCATAAATTTCGAAGGGATTCCCCCTCCCCTTAAACCTCCCTTGAGAGAAATCGTCAAAAATCCTGCGTACGCCACTTGAGATATTACGTATGCAGTCCCTTGTTTCGAAAGTTTTTGATTTATTTTGCGTTTTTAACGGACATTCTGTAGTCATTAGACAGACCTGTAGCATCTTTGCTCTGGTGGTACTAAACTTTAAACTTCTGCTCTGTTAGGTTTCTAGAACCTTAGCTAGGTTAGGAGAACTGCAAACGTCTGGGTGAGAAAACTTGGTCTGTAAAGGGGAAGAGCAGTCCCCCAAATAATAGTAATAGTAATAGTCTAGCAGTCTATCCTATTACCTTCACAAGGGACTATTGACAGTGGCGGAGGAACGAGTTGGGGACTATAGGGATCAGCCCCACAAGTGAAAAAATGGGGGCTCAAACTATGCTGAGCTGCCCAACATTCACAAAGTGCGGCTTTCAAGAAGTGGGTGCATGCATCTTACAACTCTCGGGTGCCGAGTGCCGCTTTCGACCACTTTTTCTTGTAAGCTATGGGCAAACTGACGGTGGCGTTCCGATTACATAGTCTTGCTAGCATTCAAAATCCTCTACATCTTTCGGTTTCACCGCGCCCGACTCTTGCTAGAACCATGTGACAATATTGTTTTACTAAATTGTGTAATATATGGGGTTTTACCACGGACTTCCTATAAATGGACAGAGCATACTGCACGGTACATTGTCGCTACCGTACGTGTGAGATAAAGCGCACCAAAATGGCCGTCTACTACGGTTTTGTGTGAAAGTTTGGACTTGCTCAAGTACATTACCATATTTTGCAAAAGAGTTGAAATATTTTTGAAATATGCAAGGTAAGGTCAAAGTCGCTTCACGCATTGCAGGAATATGATATTATTTCCCATTCAAATTTATTTTTTGCTTAAAATATTACAGAGTCGTCAAATCTGACGATTTATAGCTTCACGGTGGCCATCTTGGTGTGCCTTTTTTGTCCCGGTCGTTGGCGACCATCCTACAGATAGGACGTATACGTTGCATGCTGTATCCATGTATATAAGTCCGTGGGTTTTTACTCATTCCCTTACTTTAGATTTGCATATTTAAAGTGTACCTCAAGTCAAAAAGTAAAAAAAATAAATCTTAAACAGTATGAAAAATGAATTCTAACAGTCTAACTGCCATCTTCATAGGACATTCTTGTACCGAGATATAAAAAAGTTTAAGTTTATTCACTCACATTAAAATGGTACATTTTATAATAATTTGTGATGTCATTGTTGTACGACTAAAATTACAATATTTGCTTTTCTTTGTTTTTCTGTAAGTTACGGCACCTTGTACGAAGGTGTGACGGCACCCTTACTCTTATGAGGTGGTGTAATTAATTAAGCAAAATGCAACATGCTATGCAAACAAGCAGGAAGTGTTGAAGGTTATAAAACATTTTTCATTTTAAAGGGATAGTAGAAGAGCAATGCTGTTGTGAAGCTCACAAAACTTGTTTTGTCTGTTAAAAGCAGGAACTCAAAGTTCAACTAAATTTTATCTGTTATATGTTTCCTAAACCTCCGTGCATTACAAAATTAACTACAAGGAAGTAAAGATTAGTGAAGGCAAAACATTTGTGATTTTGCAAGTTAATCTACATCTGATATAGTTTTATCGTAGATCCAGATATCACTGTGTATTTTCTCAAATCATGAAAGCCTGGACTGTGTATTCTTATAGACATTAGGCAGTATACGATAAGATTAATAACTTATGTATGGTGTACCTGTAAACTGTTCAAGTATTTCAAAGTACATTTATTTGCATTTACAAATCCACAAGTAAACACTGCCTGGCTCTGTACTGATCAAAATAAAACACAGAGACTCATATGAGTTTCCTACAGTACTGTGCTTATTATGTTGGTATTGCTTGGCTTGGCCGATTCGTGACAAATTGGGCAGAACCGAATGAAAGGTATCTCCACAATAGATAAGTTACAACATGGTCTGTAGTTTCTTTGGTTACATCATAATTCGCTCCACACTCGCTGACCATAGCTGATTAGGAGACCACCTAAACAAGCAAACAGTGACAGTACTGGGAATGCTAAGTTAAACTAGCTGGAACATGAAGAACCAGGTTATATAGCCTGCATATATGGGCAAGATAAGGACTGAACACACAACCAAGCACACTGCTATTAGTGAATAAATAAAAAAACTCACTGTTCAGCAGACAAAATTAACTCAGCCTTAAAAAACAGCTTTAAAACACAACTTAACTTCCCTATATTAGAATGCAATTAGGCAGGCATGAATGCTCTCCTCCAGAGCAATCATACTCCAAAATTTTAGCCCCAAATCTCCAAAACTGAGGAAGAAGAAGACTTTTGTTAAAAAAGTTGACGCCATCTGCCCCATTTGAACAAACCAGGTAATGTGAGTTGTACAACAAGAAAGTCCTAAATTATTGCGCAAAGGACTAATTTGTTTTAAGTGAAAAAATTTCAACATTTTATATCTCGGCTCAAAAATGTCCTACAACGATGGGAATTTAAATATTAAAATTCATTTTGCATGCTGTTTACTATATATTTTTTGACTGTCGTGACTTGAAGTACACTTTAACTTGAAATATGTACAAAGGTTCATGTACGAGAAGTTGGTGCGCCCAAAGTGCTAGACGGCTGGGTGTTCAAGGGTTGACCCCAGTATGTTACAGACAAATCCGAGCAGCGCTAATGTTTAGTGACTGCAGGCAGCCATTACTGGGATCCAGTAGCTTTAAGGCCTGTATACACGAGCAACATTTGTAAAACATTCTCAAAACATTTCACCTGCAACAAACCCAAAACGTGCTTGTTTTCGGTTTGTTGCACAGTGTAGACAGAGTAAAAACAATTTGAAAACATTTTGAAAATGTTTTGAGAATATTTTGAAAAGAATTGACAGGACATTTCTTTTGCAACATTCCTCCTGAATCATTCTCAACCAGCCCCTGTGGACAACACTCCAGTGTAGCTACATGTAGCAGACATTTGGAATGAATTATTTCACTTAAAAGTAAGCATACCATAGCGGACGGCGAAGCCTAAAGTTGTCATCAATTAATCTGCTTATTGAATGATTTGCAATATAGATTATTTCTGACGGGCCGGACGCAACCTTTTCGCGGGCCGGACCGTGGTCGGTGGGCCGTAGGTTGGACAACCCTGTTATAGACGAATCCGAGCAGCGCTAATGTTAAGTGACTGCAGGCAGCCATTACTGGGGTCCAGCAGTCTTAAATCATCTTCATTTGTCGTTCAAATGTAATTTCAAACCCTAATATACAGTGCAAGTGAGAAAATCAAGAGGCATGATACAACCATCAATTGTACAGGTAAGCAAGGAAATCGAAATATTAAAAGGTGATTGACCCTAGTTATGGCCGACTAAAATCAGATCATAACTTGACTGACCGGATTCGTCTGAAGTCTAGTTGGCGGATTTTTCATGTACAGAATATTATTCTCTTCTCAGTTATGATGTCACAAGTTTTGTTGCAGAAGATAGAAGTATCACATTCCAGCAGAATAGCTCTTTAATTGGGAATACCTCAAATAAACAGTTGCTCATTTAAACATCGTATTAGCTATTGTGTTATCACTTATGAGCTTATAGAGTGGATTTACGAGAAGTAACGCACTGAAATAAAGAATGTACTGACACATTCATCTGTGCTGTTACTTATTATTTGGATTTACTAAAGCTCCTAGTATTATCGTCTTTCCACGGACTTCCTACACACGTGGACAGAGCATACAGCACGGTACATTGTCGCTACCATGCGTGTGAAAATAGTCGTAGCAAGATGACTGTCTGCTATGGTTTTGTGTTAAAGTTTGGACTTACTAAAATAAATCAACAGATTTTGCAAAAAAATAATACAAGGTCCGGTCAAATTCACTAAACGTATTAAAGGAATACGGGTATGATATTGTTTCCCATTAAAGCTAATTTTTGATTCCTTGCCGAAGGCAGGCAAGGAATCTATGCGATGGTGATGTCGTGTGTATGGGTGTGTGTGTGCGTGTGTGTGTATGTGACGCTTTGGCTTGTAAACACGTTATCTCAAGAAGGGTAAGTGTGACTAACCTCGTGTTTGGTGTGTAGGTTGGTCATATTGAGTAGATGATCCCTATTGTTTTTGGTGGAGATCAAAGGTCATTTGGGGTCACGAGAGGTCAAAAGGTCAAAACTTTGTAAACACGATATCTCGAGAACGGTACATGTGACTATGCTCATATTTGGTGTGTGGATTGGTCATATTGAGTAGATGATCCCTATCGATTTTCGTGGAGGTCAAAGGTCATTTGGGGTCACGAGAGGTCAATAGGTAAATTCCTTAGAAATTGCTTGTAAACACGGTATCTTAAGAAGGGTACGTGTGACTAATCTCATATTTGGTGTGTGCATTGACCATATTGAGTAGATGATCCCTATTGTTTTTGGCGGAGATCAAAGGTCATTTGGGGTCACGAGAGGTCAAAAGGTCAAAACTTCGTAAACACGATATCTCGAGAACGGTACACGTGACTATGCTCATATTTGGTGTGTGGGTTGGTCATATTGAGTAGATGATCCCTATCAATTTTCGTGGAGGTCAAAGGTCATTTGGGGTCACGAGAGGTTAATAGGTGAATTCCTTAGAAATTGCTTGTAAACATCGTATCTCAAGAAGGGTAAGTGTGACTAACCTCATATTTGGTGTGTGCATTGGCCATATTGAGTAGATGATCCCTATCGATTTTCGTGGAGATCAAAGGTCACTTGGGGTCACCAGAGGTCAAAACTTCGTTAACACGATATCTCGAGAACGGTACATGTGACGATGCTCATATTTAGTGTGTGGGTTGGTCATATTGGGTAGATGTTCCCTATTGTTTTTGGTGGAGATCAAAGGTCATTTGGGGTTACGAGAGGTCAAAAGGTCAAAATTTCGTAAACACGATAACTCGAGAACGGTACAGGTGACTATGCTCATATCTGGTGTGTGGGTTGGTCATATTGAGTAGATGATCCCTATCGATTTTGGTGGAGGTCAAAGGTCATTTGGGGTCACGAGAGGTTAATAGGTAAATTCCTTAGAAATTGCTTGTAAACACGGTATCTCAAGAAGGGTAGTTGTGACTTATCTCATATTTGCTGTGTGCATTGGCCATATTGACTAGATGATCCCTATCAATTTTCGTGGAGATCAAAGGTCATTTGGGGTCACGAGAGATCAAAAGGTCAAACCTTCGTTAACACGATATCTCAAGAACGGTACATGTGACTATGCTCATATTTGGCGAGTGTGTTGGCCATATTGAGTAGATGTTCCCTATTGTTTTTGGTGGAGGTCAAAGGTCATTTGGGGTCATGAGAGGTCAAAAGGTCAAAACTTCGTAAATACGGTATCTCAAGAACGGTACATGTGAATGTGCTCACATGTAGTGTGTGGATTGGTCATATTTAGTAGATGATCCCTATTGATTTTCCCAAAGGTCAAAGTTCATTTGGAGTCAGCATGTTCAAAGCCTGACAAGCTTTCCTGCACAGTCTTTCAAGAAAGGTCACTTGTAGTGTCCTGTAACTTGTCATGTAGATGGCACATAGTGAATACATGGTCCCAGAAGTTTTTGGTGGAGGTCAAATGTCATTTGGGTTCACGACGGGCAAGGGGGATCTCAATGTAGGAAGATTGGATGCCTTGCATGTGTACTTTGTGGGCACATTATGGAGCCCTGTTAATTGAAAAACATTGCAAAGCAATGTCAATGCGAAAAAAGGCCTTACATTTCAGCAGCAAGGAATCACTAAGCCTTTTGGCTTTCTGGTTATATAAGACATTACCGAGTCGTTGTCAAATCATACAAATGATAGCTTCACGGCGGCCGTCTTGGTGAGCTTTTTTCTCCATCCAGTGACGACATTCTACGCATAGGACGTACGGGTAAGATGCTCTGTCCAGGAAGTCTATGCTTCTTTCGATCTTTGATGCTGTATTTACCAAACAACATTCATTATGAAGATATTTTAATCACAGAAGTTGGCAGTACTTCCATGCTTTAATGCAGGAAGGCAGTGCATGACTACAGTGGCCAAGAGGGACAACCCAAAGCATTGCGATTTTTTTTTTGTTCACCAACTAATTATCTTGGAATTCTCACTTAGTATTAATTCTAGGATGGGAACTTAATGAATGGTGTAATCTCTTGTTCCCCTAAAGGTATGATTTGCGCATGTTTTCATTGAAGTTTGATTGTCATTTATCTTTCTCATAAAAAAGATTCTTCACATATGTCTTACACTAAAGAAAAAAAAGCGTCACATGTAAAGTTTTTTCTAATCTATTACATTAAAAAAAATGTTTCACATTTCTAAACAATCAAAAAACACATCAAGAGGTAGAAAGCGTTGATAAATTGTCAACAAAATGTCAAGTCAATTACAATGTGTGCGATTCCATGGACTATACTATTTTTAGCCAGTGAAACCCCACAACATAGAAACTTTAATTTATTCAGGCCAAATATCACCAAAATAAGCTCTAAGAAAATGAGATCATTGCATCTAAGGCACGACAACTGTCACAGTATCCATAACCCCTGTTCCACAGATAACAATACAGGTAGTGTAGCAAGAAAAATGGGGAATGTGCCATAGGCACGATGTTGGGTGCTCCCAAATGTGAGCATGAGCAGAAACAAGCACTTTTAATGAAACATAATGAAATTGATGTATTTGCCATGCTTCAATATTTTCCACTTACTAGTAAGAATATGAGTGTAGTTGTTTTTATTGGCAAATTCATGAAGATATTTTTGTCGTGCCTTTCCGTGGTTTGCTCTCTCTCTCTATTCATCTTGCTCTGTTCTTTAGGTGAGGTTTTACATGTCAGTTTTCAACCGACTGGTTCAAGTTTAGCTGGCCACAGCCTTTTTTCCAGTTGAGGTACATTGGCCTGTTTTCCCTACTCCATGGATCATACTGAGCACCAAGTACAAAGGCAGTAGGTTCATTTTTTTAAAGTCTTTAGTATGACCCAGCCAGGACTCAAACTTCCAAAATTTGGACTGCGAAAAAATACTTAATGTCGATGAGTAAATAACAACAGTTATACAGCTAACAATACTTCCATTTAGAATATTTATTTTTGTAACTGTGCATGGTACGGATTGGACTAAACCAGAAAAATGAATATCAATTTCTTTCTTTCTCATTTGGTGCCAAAATTTCTAGCAATGCCACTGTCTAAATGCAAAAATGACCTTTACCTGAAAATTACATAAAAACTGATTAATACTCACACATAAAAACTCTTGCTACAAACAGCATGATGAAAGATTAAAATTAAGATATTAACACAAGTACTTCTCTTGTAATACTCTGTCAAACATTTTAGCTACATTAATGTGATATAAAATTTACCTTGTTAATACTTTTTAATTTGAGCCTCTACAAATATCAACCTCAGATTAAATTGTGCTTCTGTCATACTTGAAAGACAACGTTGGTCTCAATTGAAGAAATTTCTGGTTAACATATAAAAGAATCGTGAGGACTAATGATTATATTTTTACCTTTTACAAATGTATAAGTAAAAGTTTATAAAACATAAAACAGTATATTTTGAAAGACCACATGACCTTACCCAACTAAACCTGGTTTAAGGATGCCTTCACCTTCGCCTTGCTTTAGTTAATAACAATGATTTGATAGATTATATTTCAGATTAAATACAATTTTTTTCTGTTCATAATTTTATCTCAAAATCTCTAAAATACTTTTACATTCTTTTCTACATTATATTGTCTACACAAATTCTTTCTAACAGATGGTTACCATAAAAAAGCTTCTTAATCAGATTTAAAGAGATATATAATACATATTGTGCAGGTTGATCATGTCTTCCCAGCACTGCAATATGAGACAATACAGGGAGAATGAATTTGCTTATTTCCATATGATTATAGAAAGTGTGACCACATCAGGACTTATTTCCTTTGTGTGACCTGTGGCTACTGAGTAGGGTGGCCATTCCTTGAAGACAACAAAGCAGGACAATTTCAGCTACCATATAAGTGAAATGGCACAATGGATTGATGCATTGCACAACAGAAAATTTAGAGCTTCACAAACCATCAGATGGCCAGAAATGTCCCTTCACAGGGTGTTTCAAATTGCATCATTGAATGATTTGAGTGGAGCTATTGGGATGGTTTGTCTCAAATTTAAATCATCTCTGAACATAGGATAGAGGTATAGTTAGTTAGATAAGAGTTTTACGGCCCAGTTTCCAACCCATTGGTTCACGTCGAGCATGCACAACGGCAGTAGGTTCCATTTTTAGAGTCTTTGGTGTGACTTGACCTGGGAAGCGAACCTGGGTCTTCCGCGTGAGAGGCAGATGCTCTTACCGTTAGACCAAACACGCGGATAGAGGTATAATAAACATTTGATGCAGTATGAATGCAAATGGAGGACAGGGACTCAACAGCTGAAGTGTTTGGCAACAAACCACATGAATGGCCACCCTACTATTGAGTTTTGTGAAAATGATGAAATAGACTCCAACATATTCTTATTCAATACTGCTTCATTAGGCTAGCTATCTAAGTGTACTTGTCCACATGAAAAACAACTTTTCCACTTCTTTTACTACTATTGAGTTTTGTGAAAATGATGAAATAGACTCCAACATATTCTTATTCAATACTGCTTCATTAGGCTAGCTGTTCTCTAAGTGTACTTGTCCACATGAAAAACAACTTTTCCACTTCTTTTACTGTTGGCCTACTCAATGGAGAAATCTTCACCTGATGGAATATGATATTCACCAGCAGTATACTTCCCAAAATGAAGCGCTGGTATCTCGATTGGACTGTGAGGTATTAAGCAGTGTTGTAATCGAGTCACTGGATTAGTGACTCGAGTCACCAGTTTTCCAACTTTAAAGTGACTCTAGTCAAGTCATTGACTCGAGTCACTCTACTTTTTCAATGGGGAAATTACTCCTGAATTCTATCGGGTCACTATCATTTTGAGTGGAAGTGACTTGAGTCATGACTTGTTACAACACTGGTATTAAGGGTTTGTTAAAAGCCTTAATGGAGCCATATTTTCCTTACATTCATGCAACATGTTTTTACTTAATTTTTAGTAGTGTCACGATTGATATCAACACTGATATTTGAAAATGAAAAAGCAAAGTTTTCTGATCTTTTGTGAGTTTCCAAGTTCAAGATCCAAAATCATTCCCTATAAAACAGTGCAAATGGCAAGCACTTTCTTATGTAAACCCAACATTTTAGCAAATTTTCCTATAACAGTCTGTACATTTACATCCGGGAACAGACAAAAACTGAGATATGATTTTGCCTGTACCTTTGCCATAATTCTTAATAACAAGCAACTTTTAATACATAATGTCTGCATTTCTCAAATCACATCTGAAAACCTTAATTCCCTAACCAGAATTGCAATAAAGAATGAATTAACCTGTACGCCAGTCATGATCTCAATATTAAATAACTTTTAAAACAATTAGATTTTTATGAAAACTACAACTCACTTCCCTAAGCAGAATTTTAATGAGGAATACATTTTTTGTGCACCTAAACCATGATTCCATAGCTATATTCTTCTAGAAAAATACCAATTAGAAAGACGGTTTGGAAAGAAAGACCTAAAGCAAGCAATTAACAATGGCAACAACTATTGAAAGTTATGAAAGTCCTTGTAGAGGTATATTTTCAACAATGTTTAAAAAATGTTTTAAAGAATTTTAAGGCAGTCATTCATTACCCTAAACTACAATTATTACCAGCTAGTCTACAGAAATTCTCAGTTGGCATAGCTCTTTGATTGACACCAAATTCAAAATTTGCAGAACAGTTCATACTATACAGTATTAACTATGAGTGTTCTAATTACACACTGGGCCTTGCATGCTCATCATGCCATGACCGGAGAAAATAAAGAGGAATTGAATTGTGTCTCAATGAGGATGAGTTTTGGACAGTTGTGGGAGGAGCCTAGAAGTATTAAAGTAAGTTTGAGATTTGGGACTGTCTAGGGTGATGAATAAGAATGATGGGGTTTCCACAGGGTTTTCTACATAGTCATCCTGCCACACTGCAGACTTGCCAAAGGATTATTGCAGGTGAGCAGGGTTACATAATGTAGCTAGTTGGTGAAGCTGTGTGATATTAATCACTGCCTTTAAGTCTAAGCTCTTCAAGTCAGAATTTTCCTTACAGTATTTTAAAGCCCTCTTTTAAATGGAAAATAAAAACATCAGTCTGGTAAAATTCTCTGGAAGAAAAAAGCCTTAATGTATGCTGAGTATATACTGCCCAAAGCCATATCTACAATGAACAACTAAACATGCAGGCTGTTTGCTATGTATTTGGTAAACCACTGGTGCAGTTATTCCCTGACCAATCTGAGTCAAGCTATTGTTGGAATTAGTGTCAATCAAAGTGCAGACACCACTTCTTGTTACAGGTATGAAAGACAATACTCAAGATGTTTAGGTGATGCAGAGGCCCCTTTAAGGTGCAAAGAAGACAATTCCATATATTCATACAATATTTTACAACATACAAGTGCTAGTGCTGTGGTACCTATACCCGTACTCATACCTGTACTCGAGTAAAAGATTCCATACTCTTACCTCTACTCGTACTCATGATTTATTTTTCTTCTTGTTCGTACCCATACCTGTACTGAAGACCTGGTACACGTACTGTAACCCCTACTCATGAGCTGGTACTCATTCCTGTACTTGTACTGATAACCTGGTACTCATTCCTGTACTTGTACTGGTAACCTGGTACTCATTCCTGTACTTGTACTGATAACCTGGTACTGATACCTGTACTGTACTGATAACCTGGTAATTACTCCTGTACTTGTACTGGTAACCTGGTACTGATACCTGTACTTGTACTGATAACCTGGTTCTCATTCCTGTACTTGTACTGATAACCTGGTACTGATACCTGTACTGTACTGATAACCTGGTACTCATTCCTGTACTTGTACTGATAACCTGGTACTGATACCTGTACTGTACTGATAACCTGGTTCTCATTCCTGTGCTTGTACTGGTAACCTGGTACTGATACCTATACTTGTAGTGATAACCTGGTACTCATTCCTGTACTTGTACTGGTAACCTGGTACTGATACCTACTTGTACTGATAACCTGGTACTCATTCCTGTACTTGTACTGGTAACCTGATACTCATTCCTGTACTTAAACTGATAAACTGGTACTGATACCCAAACTTGTACTAACACTACAACACTGACAAATACTAATACTACACAAAACTAATATATTATATGTTACTATAGAGGCTTTTCACATGACGTCATAATACTCTCCGTCGGCCATATTGGAGTACATGTAACTACATAGCGAACCATACGGGACGCGCTTTCTCGTTGAATTTGTACACACCATGCATATCACAGTGCACACTGTGCAGTGCGTTCGGCACAAAGCCGCGTGTATTTGGCATGAATGTCCTCCAGCATGGCGGTTCCGTGACGCAATTGCAAAGCCTCTATATGAGTTTGTTTAAAGGAGAAAAATGCTCTCTGAAATATGAAAATGAAATATTTCATGTAAGCTAGAATCAAAAACTAGAAAAATTTAAAGGAATGGTTGAAGCAAGCACACCGTTACAAAAGTAACAGCTCTGGTGAAGAAACCCCTTCAATATATATTAAATGCTACTTTTTTTTTTATTTGAGATCAAACACAACAATTCACAATAGCACTGCTTACAAGTTACAACAACAAAATAGACATAATTTAAAAAAAAAAAACTTGCAAAAGTTTAAGGGTATGACTATCCATACATTATGTATCCTTGAATTAATACAAAAATTTGTATCCACCTTAGGCAATGTAATCTGGCTCAGCCTGAATTAGAGCTTGCAGACTGCAGAGCTCAGCTAATTCACTAGGTAAAGGGCAAGAGCAGCAGTCTAATACTCACAGCCATATAAATGAAGAAAAAGAAATATAAACTGGGAGGGGGATATGTCTAAAACTGAGTGAGGGACCAAATTGAACTTGGATCAATCTCTGCCCATCTGATAACGGTGAAGACTCATACATATCCTCATGGTTGATCCATTTGTTTCAGACTTATTTCCATAAAGTGGAATATCTACAATACACCAGGTCAACAGCTAAACAAAGTACCAAGAATGGGGGGAAGGGCAGATTCTACATGACAAAATGTTTTACAAGAGTGGCAGGAAATTGTGGTGGAAATGCATTAAGGTAAATAGTAATTGTTTTATCTTAAAGCAGGCTGAAAGCCTTGGCCATCTTAGCCCCAATCTGCAAGCTGGTTATGGACTTGCAATACACATGTGATAAGCACATCCACATATTTTTTGAAGATCATTGTAACTGTTTAACTCAAAACTTGTCTAGGTTGTAGCATAACAGCATAGGGCCTGTAAACAGACCGAGGCCAGGGTCTGTTTCAAGGTTTAGCCTGGGACAAATTTTTTTAAGTGAAGAATTTGAAGAAATGAGTACTGTTCCTCATACTTGTTGTGTGAAACATTACTGGGATATGTAACATGGAAATTACATACATGTAATGATATTGGTAACTATAAAAAATATTGTTAGTACCCTTGGAGATTAAAATCTTGGTAAAATCTTCACCTTTAAATCATTGAATGTCATAGAAAGTGAAGATAATTTTAAAGTTTGCACGACCCATTTGGATAACGGGAGATTTAGACCTGTGGTCTACTTGGCTGGATTGGTGGAAAACAAACCTGTAGAGAACTTTTTAATACTAATAATGAAATAAACTAATAACATCTTACTGCAAAATCTCTACAATCTAGTTCAAAATGTTTCAATCCCGAACCAATCATACATAACATCATGACAAATATCACACATGAGCACAAACAAAAGAAAGATGCAAAACAGAAAAAAATTAAAGGACTAAACTAATACAAGACTTAGTAACCATGGAAACTCTTTTGATGAAGAAACATCCAAACCTTCACAGCTGGTTGAAGGTAGATAACCAAAATTCTTGAGACTGGTCAGTAGGAGTAACAACCAAATACCTGGTGATGTCTAACTCACCATCTTTCATTTAGTATTAGTACCACTAACCAATCTGGAAAAAGATGAAAAGTAAAAAGTTTAATTGCCTCATAATCCATCACCGTAGGCCAAGCAGGTTGCCTGGTATTTTCTAAAAAGTTTTTAAGGGGGTTAGAAGTGAAGCTATTTAAGATCTATTGAGGCAATAGTAATTTTCACTCTTAAAATTTTCAAAGGAGATTTCTAGAATTCTTTTAGGGGACCCCACTCCCCTCCCCGACCCTCTTGCCTACCAAAAGTTTTAGAGGAACTGTTTAACTATCAGATGACTCTTTCTCTGGTGATTCTGCAATCAATTAAATGCTGCCACTTGGGAAACCACAACAAAAAAAGCACTGAGGTTTGGATGATACACACATGTTCTTTTGCAAATAATGCCACATTTAACCCCTGGTGACCCAAGATGACCTTTAAATTCCACCAAAAACTAAACGGTTTTTCTTCTAATCATAACACATCTACATACAAAGTGGTCACATCAATCCAAAATTCATACCTCCAGATATTGTGCAGATACAGTTTTCTGAGTTTGATCCCAGATGACCTTTGACCTCCACCAAAAACCATCTTCTCACCATAATGCATCCACATGTTACATATGAAATCTATTCCAAGTTTCTTACCTTGAGATATCATGAAAAGGAGGGTTACCTCCACCAAAATCTACAGGGTTTTCCTCTCATCATGATGCATCAACATACCAGCTTAGAAATGAATCCAAGCTTCCTACCTTGAGACATCAGGTTAACAGTTTCCAGAGTTTGACCCCTGTGACCCTAGATGACCTTTGACCTCTACCAAAATCAACAGCCCCCCCTCCCCCCCCCCCCATCATAATGCACATACATATCAAGTTTGAAACAACTCTAACCTTCCTGCCTAAAGATACTGTGTTAACAAGGTTTCTAGAGCTTGACCCCTGTGACCCTATGACCTTTAGGGCCCTCCCCCAACATAATGCATAAACATATCAGTTTTGAAATAAATCCAAGCCTGTCATTTTAAGTTATTGCATAAACAAGGTTTACAGACTTTGACCCCCATGGTCCTTTCCCCTCCCCCATATACACAAACAGAGGATGATAAGAATAAAATACTGAGTTAGAAATTGCAACCAAACTCCTCCCATTCGAAAAAAAAGCCACTTGGGGCAACTTCCCCTTCTCTATTAATAATTTCCAATCAAATGATTGACACAGTGATAGACAATTCCCAATCTTGACTATCAGCCCTTAGGAGCTGCACCGCAAGAAAATTAGAAACTGTTTGGCAATGATTGAGGAGTTGATTTTATTAGAGGGTGTGGCAAATGTCTGGAGAAACTTGATCACTGAAGAGAAGTGATATAAATGAGACTGTACATGTGGTTGCTGTTACGGCACCAATAAAACATACCTTTTAGTTTAAGGCAAACATAGCAATGCATGCGAACATCAGAAGGAAGTGAATCTTGCCAGCGATGGCCGAAGCAGCAGACACATGGATTTTCCAGCCAAAGAATTTGTGTTGGAGGCACTGTAGATGCAAAAGAAAAAGGGCCACTGGACGATCAGTTCAACATAAAACAGACCTAGTGAAAATGACTGTTTTGATTTTCTATTCTATTTTCAATTTCAAGCAGAGCTTCAGCCATGAAATTGATGGATACTTAACAAGCTCTACATCACTAACTGGATAATTATCTAGGTGTCCAAATGATAGACATTGCACGTAGGAATATTTTCTGATCCCCTGAATATTCTGGGGACTGTGTTAAACCTTTCACGGAAGGGGGTCCATCCCGCTGTATACTGAACTGTATTATATTACATATACACAATTAATATGTACGGGTTCCGCAAAATAAAGTTTTTGTACGGATGCCGTCATTTTTGTGCTCGCTATACCCCAAGAGGATACATATATATAAAGTATCTCCTCTTCAAGCCTACTCCATGTCCAAAACACAATTACACACCACAGATTTATAATGAGGTACTCCAGGACATAGCTGAGTTCTATGGTTTCGCTGCGAAACCACATGTATATAGTAATGGTAAATTATGGTTTCGCAGCAAAACCATGGGTAGCGAAGGGGTTAATGGACAGCAGGTGGCCCACGTACTGCTGACTGAGAACCCAGCTAGCCTTAGGGCATGCCACCATTACATCTGTCCTTATAATGAAACTTAAACAAAGGATAATGTAACATGTAACTAATAGGTCATTTTTCCCACAAAACAAATTTGCCTAACTCATGTCTATTCATGATAAAAGAACTAAGACAGAATTTTCTACTACATTACGTGTACGGCTCGGTTACTTGCCGTTTGGTCTACCCCCGGAAAATGAAACGATATTCCGGGTGTCACGTGATCAACGAAGACACCAAATGTGCCTTCACTATCTCTGAAAACACAAAATCACATGATTTGGTGTCTTGATATTGTGTTTTCAGAGATAGCGAAGGCAGATTTGGTGTTTTCGTTGATCATGTGACACCCGGAATATCGTTTTATTTTCCGGGGATAGACCAAACAGCAAGTAACCGAGCCGCACACGTCATGTAAAGTGGTCAATATAATTACGATAAATTGTGATGAAAGTGACTGCTCTATTTTCAATGATTTTCTATCAAATGGGGAAGATGTGACATTGAAATGTCCATGCAATTTTACATCTTAGTCAGAAGCAGGGACTTAACTCAAACTTTTGCAAGTCTGACTTACATATCTTTCTTAGTTGATGGTAACACAAAAGTAAACTTGATAACGGTGGACTGGAAGTCCTTGTTTTATTTGTTTGTCTGTAAGATTTTCTTTGTCAGTCTGTGTAGGTTAGCCTTACCCTGGGAGTTGGCTTTTTTGTACTTGTCTGTCAGGGGAATTAAGTTGTTTTTGTACTTGGTGTATTCTTTTGTATCTGTCAGTCATGGTCACCTCCAGTCACGTCACACGTTTTGACCCAGTACTCAGTCTAAGTCAAAGAATAATGCTCTACGGGACAGGGACTTTGAAGATAGGCATACTAATTTGATCTATTGCATACTCTCTTGGGTGTACCTGGCCTTATGCAAGTTGTTTTTAACCAATTGTTATTGCACAGTTCTTTAAGTATTCAAACTTTTGGAGAAATGCTTTTGTTAATGAATAGCATCCCATGGTTATAGCTGTCCTGGTTGGTTGAACCAGTCCAAGATTACTGACTGGTATAAACTGTTCACTACACCTTACCAACCAGTACTTATTTCTCTGGAAATGAATTGCATATCTAATTTAATCCTTTTGCTACGGAAGGTGGTCCATCTCGCCATACTGAGTGACATATTACATTTAATACACATACATAGTACCTATGTAGGAGTTCCTTGAACACTACGTTTTTATGTTGAGGCCTCCAAATTTGTGTTCGCTCTGGCCCAAGAGGTTGCACGTATGTAAAGCTCTCTCCTCTGCAAGCCTATTCCCTGCCAAAAGCTCAATTACACACAGTAGGATTATAGGGATCTATTCCAGGCCGCAGCAGTGCAATGGTTTCACGTCCAAACCATACGTACAAAGCAATGGTAGATTATGGTTTCGCAGCAAAACCATTCATTTTGAAGGGGTTTAAACCACAGACTTCTTATACTTGGCCAGGGCATACTGCACAGTACATTGTCGCTACCGTACATGTGAGAAAAAGCCCATAAGATGGCTGTCTGATATGGGTTTTGTGTGAAAGGTTGGACTTGCTCAAGTATATTACCATATTTTGCAAGAAAGTTGAAACATTTTTGAAATATGGCAAGGTAAGGTCAAAATCACTACACGTATTGAAGGAATATGATACTGTTTCCCATTCAAGTTTAACTTTTGCTTAAAATATTACAGAGTCGTCGTCAAATCAGACGATTTATAGCTTCATTGCAGTCATCTAGGTGCGCCTTTTTTGTCCCAGTCTGAGGTGACCATCTATGGATAGGACATATACGTTACATGCTGTGTCCATGTATGTAAGTCCGTAGTTAAAACACTAAGAAATACAAAGTTAGACCAATGTCAGATATGTTACCTGATAATACACAAGGTCTGGGGTATCTTCTGCCACAAACCATTCCAACACGCCTGGAGTAGCATCACTGGGACAGCTCCTTGTCCGATCCAGAGTATTAAAATAGCTTTCAAATGTGTCATGCATAAGAGGATCGGCATTCGATTTGTATTCACACAAAGTGCCATCTGTTACGAACCACAAAAATTTTGCAAGAATTATTGACAATCGAGGCCTGACATTATTTCATATCATTTCAACTACTTTGATTTATCACAACACAAATTTAACAAACAAGTAACAGAAACACAGAAGAAAATAAATTGTATGAACGAAAGAAAACATAAAACCACCGTAGGGTTTATTGAGAAGTGACACTCCCTGAAAAATGAAGAAAGATAAGTAATAACTACAGTAAATCATTTTTCCAGTCAAGATTCTGATAAGTACTGATAGTTAAACATAAAGAAGGAGGCAGGACATGACAAAATGCTGATTTGTGACTTTCTCTCAAGGCTACTCAAAAACTAAATAAATGCAACTACAATTTCTTGAGTTACAAATTCATTCCTTCTCAGTCTGGTGCCCTCGAAAGAAATACATTATTTAAAGCTGAAATGTAGTCCCCTAAATTTGGATCAGTGTAGTAGACTATCTTCTTTCACGAATGGAGCCAGCAAATTGTGTGACAATATTTTCTCGCTGAATTGTAAAATAACAAGAGTTAACTTTTTGATTAAACTTGAATACGTAATATTGTAAGATAAAATATCACATAAAAAAACTTGGAAGAAAAATGACAGAATAATTAGGACACTAAGCTGTTGTTTCAAAATAAGTATGTGGGGGGTTGATTACTGTGTTCCCTCTAAGGCCACAAATGAAAGAATTCTAGGTTTAAGAGAGGTTTAATGACTCAGTTTCTAACCAAAAATACTAGAGCAGCTATGCAGCAGAATCTCAATACTTTAATAAATAGATGACCAACGGTTATCTTGAAGCAGTGGAACTAGGCATTTAAGTTTTTTAATGATACAACAGAAAATGATAAGACAGAAAAGAAAAAAATCCTGAAGGTAATAAGGTGCAGTATCATGCACAAAAATGAAACGAGAGGCAAACTTCCCATATCATGACATGAAGTCCTACATACAGTAAAGGTGGATTAGCTATTGTAGTGTGGTCATTCAAATATTTATAGCAGAGAGTTATTATATCCTAATGCTGTACATTTTATGCTCAAAACTGAAATGGTTATCATATACTTAAAACCAGAATGCAAAAATGCATTGAGGTTTCGATGATACATAAATGTTCCGTTTCAAAGAGTGCCATCATGCACCATTATCTTCTCATTCAAATGTTATACTAGCATGTTCAAAAAATAATTTTGTCATTCCAGATGACCTTTTGACCTCCATTAAAGCCAAACATAGCTAGACAGACAAACAACAGATAGACAGATGGACAAACAGCTATCTTGAAAGATCATATTTAAAAAGGTTTCCAGACTTTGACCCCTGGAGACTCCAGATGACCTTTCATCTCTGTCAAAAACAATGGGGACCATCTTCTGACCATAATGCATCCACATACCCAAATATGAAATCTATCCAAGTTTCCTATCTTGAGATATCGCATAAACAGGATTTTCAGACTTTGACCAGCAGTGACCCCAGATGACCTTTGACATACACCAAAAACATTAGGTACCATGTCCTGACCATAACGCATCCACATACCAAATATGAAATCCATCCAAGCTACCTAACTTGAGATATCAAGTTAACAAGGTTTTCAGACTTTGACCCCTGGTGACCCCAGAGGACCTTTGACCTCCACCACAAACAATGGGGACCATCTCCTGACCATAACCCATCTACATACCAAATATGAAATCTACCCAAGTTTCCTATCTTGAGATATGGCAAAAAAAACATTTTGAGACTTTGACCCCCGTAGTGACTCCAGATGAACTTTGACCTCAGCCACAAAAATGAGGGACCATCACCTTTTTTATTACTTTTAAATTTTACTTTTTATTACTTGTAAAGTGCATGTGAATGACTTTGTCACATCATGCTCTATATTAGGTGTAATCTATACATATATCACCTAACCATAATGCATTTACATACTAAATATGTTGATGAGGTTTCCAGACTTTGACCTCCAGTGACCCCAGCTGACCTTTGGCCTCTGCCAAAAACAATACAGACCATCTTCTGACTTTAATAACCCATCCACATATCCAATATGAAATCCATCCAAGTTTCCTGTCTTGAAATATCACGTTTACAATATTTTCAGACTTTGACCCCACGACCTGGGGACCCCAGATGACCTTTGACAGAGATGCCAAGTTCCAGAAATGAGGAATAGGAATCATGCCAACCTTATTTTAGGTGGACCCCTCTCATGGGCACGCGAAGCGTGTGCCCCTACGGCCGGGGCTCTGCAAAAGTCTGAGAGTTCACAAAACTCTAAATTAAGCCCCCATCCCACCTAATCCTTTTCAGCTGAAAGACTTTAAGACTTTGTTGAGAGTTAGATTATAGTGCAGAGGCTTGAACCAATGTACCCCATAAAGACTGTAGAGTCAAGACAATATTTTGCAATGGCACAATGTAACACTAATATATATGGGTGAACTTTTGAACAGTTTCTCGTAACACTAATACATATGGGCGAATTTTTCAAGTTAGTTTTCCCCTGCTGCAGATACCACCCTGCGAGCAAAATATGCTCCTGTATGCTTTATATCATGTTCTAGAACAAATAAAATATTGGTAGAAGCTTAAGAATAAAAATAAAAAGAAAACATTCACCACTGCACAACTAATTTCCCAGTAGGCCTAGGCAAGGATATTACAGAGAAACATACTGTACATGTGTAGGATAGGTTCAAAATGTACATAAATGCTATACGTTAGGCAATAGCAAAAGTGCCAAGACATACTGAAGAAAATTATATCGTAGAGAAATCTTTACACCTAAAGCTCACAAAAGTATTGCAGATTGTTGTATAAGGGTCTTTTACACATGCCTTGTAAATATTTTTGATGTTCTTAGCCATGTGGATTTTTGTTGACCTCCTTCAGTACTGGATCCTGCTCTGTGAAAGGAATGTGCTGCTGACTAGCACAAACGTAGGCCTAGGCATAGGCAGAAAGTACTAGCCCACTTGCTCAATCCTAATTTCAAGAATTGTCACGGTAGAATATCGTCAATTTAGTCCGTCCATAGTGCTAACATTATAACGTGACATGGGATGACATGATCGTGTTGTCGGTACCAAAAAGTAATACCCGTTAGCTTTTACGTCTCGATGTTGCGTCCGTCATACAGACGTCGGCTTTAACTTTGCACGGTGTTTAGTGTTCGACAAAGATCTTTAACGTGTGAAAAGCGGAATTTTTGGAGGATTTTCGTAATGGCGAAATTGAGGGTGGAAAATCGTGATTATTCCGCCTAAATCAGGATACTTGGCATCTCTGCCTTTGACCTCCACCAAAAACAACATGGACCATTTCCTGACCATAACCTATCCATATACTAAATATGAAATCTATTCAAGTTTCCTACCTTGAAATAGTGCATTAACAAAATTTTCAGACTGACCCCTGGTGATCCCAAATGACCTTTGACCTCTGCAACAAACAACAGGCACCACCTCCTGACCATAACGCATCCACATACCAAATATGACATCTATCCAAGCATACTATCTTGAGATATCGAGTAATCGAGATTTTCAGACTTTGAGCCTTGATAACCCCAGATGACCTTTGACCTCCACCAAAAACAATAGGGACCATTTTCTGACTATAATGCATCCACATACCAAATATGAAATATATCCAAGCTTCCTACCTTGAGATATCGTGTTAACAAGATTTTCAGACTTTGACCCCTGGTGACCTCAGATGACCTTTGACCTCCGCAAAAAACAATAAGAACCATCTGCTGACTATGATGCATCCACATACCCAATATGAAATCTATCCAAGTTTCCTACCTTGAGATATCGCGTTAACAAGGTTTTCAGACTTTGACCCTTGATAACCCCAGATGACCTTTGACCTCCACCAAAAACAATAGGGACCATCTCCTGACCATAACGCATCCACATACCAAATATGAAATCTATCCAAGGTTCCTAACTTGAGATATCATGTTAACAAGATTTTCAGACTTTGACCCCCCAGTGACCCCAGATGACCTTTGACCTCTGCCAAAAACAATAGGGACCATCTACTGACTATAATGCATCCACATACCAAATATGAAATCTATCCAAGTTTCCTACCTTGAAATATCGTGTTAACAAGGTTTTCAGGCTTTGACTCCTGGTGACCCCAGATGACCTTTGACCTCCACCAAAAACAATAGGGTTCTTCCTCTCATTATGGCGCATGTATGTACCAAGTTTGAAAACTGTCGGACATTCCTATCTTGAGATATCGTGTTAACAAGCAAAGCGTCACAAACACACACACATACACACAGGGCATACCCATATTCAATGCCTTACGGGGTACACAGAACTGTTCCCCGTAAGGAAATGGTCGCAATTCCCCTTTAGCCGTTTATGTCACGCAGCACGTGAATGCCGCGAGCGAGGGCGGGCTCTTGCATGTCACGTGAGAGAGCTCATTGCAGTGTCCGAATTTTCGGGTAGCTACGCCAGTTACGAGCTCTGCGTGAGCGAGGAAAGACCCCTGTACCGGCAAGGTATTGTTTACAGGCTCATACACACACACACATACATACATACATACACACACACGCCATCATGAATGCATTGGTTTCTCTTATCATCGAAACCGACAACAAATTCTGGAATGATACTGCTGCACTAAGTAATAAACATAATTATTGCAAAGCACATTAAAACTATATGGCAGTAGCAATTATCCAGCTAGATGGAGATCAGTCATATAATCAAAAGCCATGTCCAACAAAACTAGTTTTCCTACTGCCTTTCTCTCTTTGTTCAACACCACCCTCCCTAATGTCATCTCTTATACTTATAGTCTTATTGCAACCTGTGAGTAAAGAACACACCTTAATGTGGGGATGCCTTAGAGGATATATCTGAGGCCAGTAAATGGCTAGCATGAAAATATCTCAACACATGTTAGGTATTATGATAAAATCATGTTGAGTGTCCCTTTCCACCCCATCTTTGGAGGCAATCTAGTTTTTTCTTTTTTTTTTTCTTTTTTTTGTTTTTTTTTTGTTTATAGACATTTTCTTTTATTTTTTTCCTTGTTTATAGGCACACTTGATTTTACAATGATGTCAGTTTTGCACTTATAGTTGCATCTGCAGTTCAGCAGAGGATAGTACTCCCAAAGTCACAACGACAAACTATCTGATAAGATAGCAGACATTTTGAAAGGAGAAAAAAAAGAAAAGGGCTTCTTCCTTTATGTCTTTGGAATAAGGAGATCGATATGGATTTACGCCTCAGTTTCTAACCAATTTGTGTTAGTAGGGCGAGCCACTGTCTTTTTCCCAGTTGTAGCTCACTTGCTTATTTTCCCTACTCCATTGCTTCTTATGTAAAGCACCAAGAACAATGGCTGTAGGTTCCATTTTTAAAGTCTGCTGTGTGACCAGGTCAGGAATCAAACTCCACACCTCCTGGCTACTGGTCAGATTGCTCTAACTATCGACCATGCAGTTGGTTTGAATTTGAAATATGGAGGACGCTAAAAAAGGCATATTGAATTGAAATCCATATATTAACAAAAATGCTGATAGGTGCTACCACATGCAAATGCTTATAATTAGCATAATAACCAATTTTCACATCCAATAGTTATGCAAAAACTAGTTTTCTGTATCCAGACTTGGACTTGTGTGTGTAATTTGAAAAAGTGCCTGATCACACATTTTTCAAAACCAAATTAAAATGTTTATTTCTCCTTCACGACACAATTATCTGTATGTAGGATATGGGGATTGTCTAATTTTGATCATTTGCAATGAGTATTTGAAGGAAACTTTACAAGTTTGGAAAAATTAGACAAATTTTATGAACCCTAACAATTGCTCTCTTAAAGCGTCTCATTGAGTTGGTTCATGAAATTCAACACATTTTTCAAAAGCTGTTACAGTTTATTCACAAACTAATGACATATCATCAAATTTAGACAACCCCCCTATTCTGCATACAAATAAATGTTTTATGAGTGAGTACTCAACAGCTCTATTTGATTTTCAAAAATTTGTGACAAGACACTTTTTCAAATTATGGACAAAACCGTTACAATTCAGGACACCACAAAATTCAAAATTTCAACTTCCTCTAAAATTATTGGATATGAAATTGACTAATCATGCTAATTATAAGCACTTTCATGTAGTAGTGCCCTTAAAACACTTTCACTAAGTTATCAATATCAACTCAATGCGCCCCTATAATGAACTATATTAGAGAAAACACTTACTAGCAGGTCCAGCATAGATGACTTCTTGCTGAAAGGTGTGAAAACAAGAAAAAATTAAATTCAGCAAATAAATTAATCAGTCTTAGGGTTTTGGAAGATGTGTTCTGATTGGTCACTTCAAATATAAATCAGAACACAAAACTAGACTGATGTTGCAGTGACCACAACACAAAAAGATTGTACTTTCTCATTGGTGGAAAGAGTTGGAAAGCTGGAAGGCTTCTTCCTAAGAAATTTGGGCATCTGGAGGGAAACTTTGGCATTTGTACATAAAAAATATATGGAGAATTATGGGAAATTCTAATCCCTTCTTGTGGAATTATTTTTCTCCCTTCCTGGGAAAAAAACAATTTTTTCCAGCCCTGTTAGGAAAAAGTTCATCAATTATTTAGGGTTTTACTCTTCATTCTAGGACATTCTGATGTAATCTAGCTATGCCTCCAGTCTCTTTTTCCTAAAACAATGTACTAAATGTAGAGTGTCTTACCCCTGACAGGGAACTTCCCTTGCCATGTAAACTGATGGATTCCTACCCCCCCGCCTCATAATGGACTGATCCACTTGAGGACATGCATATTCAGTTTCAGCTAGCATAAATGTTTATTTAAGGTCCACTCTATCACTGTTAATGATGTTTTCTGGTACAAAGGTTTTAACAGTCTTATTCACTGGTAGATATGAATCATCCCAATGAGCATATTGTCTTTGGTATGACTCGACCTGGAAATCGAACCCAGGCCTTCTGCATGATAGCAGGAGGCTCTTACCACTAGACCAAACAGGCGGTCTTCCATATACCCCAGAGAATGAGTTAGATAAGGTTTGTACAACTTAAACTTTTTGGTTTAATCTAGTGGCACCCACAGCCATCTTCCCAGTTGTGGGGGCCCTTGCATTGTTTTCCCATCTCCATTGTTTATGTGAAGCATCACACACAAAGGCAGTACATTCCATTTTTAAAGATTTACCAGATGGAAGGGTTCACTACACAAGAGATTCTAGTTATCTAAGCACAACCTAACAACAACCATGATCCTCACCCAAACTCCCAAAGGGGAGGGCAATAGGCACCCCGATAAGCTGTTACACATGTATGAATATACTTCAGAATGAGTCAACTAGAGCACCATTTGCAATCTTAGTCCTCTTCCAAAAGCAAACATTTCCCAATGGGAAGGGAAGGAGTAAAACCCCTAAGCTGCTTCCCAGGACAGCAATGAATCAAACCTTGTGATCCCTCTCTTGAAGCATCCTGGATGAGAATCCTTGATAACTGGCCCAATCCTGACCCAACTCCAAACCCATAAAAGATTTTCCTTCAAACGATTCTTCTCCCTAGCAAACCTGCCATTTAGTAAATCTTTGGTTGGTAATTATGGAATATTAAAATATCATATTACAACTTAATAACCAACTTGGTTTTACATACAATATTTGTACAAAAAGTGTTGGAGCATTTGCACACTCCATCGACTCAAAGACTTCGATCCAGGGATATACTAAAACCTCAGAGCTTCTGAGGGCTTTGCCTCCTGGACCCCAAACCACAGGAGCAGGCACTTTGGGCCCAGTTTTATGCTGTGGCCGAAAATTTTTGCCCCCAATGTATTGCTTTGCCTTAGGCTTGCCCCCACCAATTATGACATTCTGGCGATGCCATGAATCTGAAATCTACAAGCCATCACATCTTCTCGAATGCCAAAACTTCTCACAACTTGTAACCAACACCAATTAGTTGCTCATTCAAGGTTTGGATACGTAAGAAAGTGTTTTAAGCCTCCCTCAACTTTTGACTTTCTGGTTTGATCTAGCAGTGCCCATGGACTTTTTTCCAGGTGTGAGGCACTGGACTGCTATCCCTACTCCATTGCTCATGTGAAGCATCACACACATTGGCAGTAGGTTCCATCATTTAAGTTTTTGGTATGACCCAGGCTGGGAATTGAACCCTGGGACATTCCTAGGAAGGGTTGGATGCTCTTCCAACCAGACCACACACTCCATGCTCAATTAAGAATTTGTCAATAGCCCTAAAAGTAATCTAACTCTTTTAATGCACCTGAAAAATGTGATCCACTCTTTGCCAGCACTTTTTTAAAAATTGTTTTATAGTTGAAAAGTACCCCCCCCCCCCAATCAGGACCTCTGTTGGAAGAGAATCATAATCAAAGACCTGTGCAAAGCTCCTGCTCATTGGGCAGGCTAATTGAAGTATAAAAGAAGAAGTGGTCATGGAGATTAGCTGAGTACTGCAGTTTTCCCCAGAAAACTTGTAGCTATGACTGATTTCAACAAAGGCAAATTTTTCTTAATGATGCCTTTCTCTTACCACCTTCTCCCGGTCAGTCTTCTGAAGGTAACCACCATTCTTGTCATTTGTGATGTAAAATGGGTGATACAGTCCTGTGATGTCAGCATTGTCTCCACCATAAATTTCAAAGCGGTATGTCTTCTTCCGCTGCACATAAATCTCTGGGATCAATAGGTCATTCATGTACCAGGCAATACCCCACCCAACTTGACCTGTGAGAAATGTAACATTGTATTAAAATCATACCAATCCTGTTATTTCCATCCATTTCTCTAACCACATGCCTCCACCTCAACCTTCACACACACACAGACCTACGCAGTTACTGTATAATTTTTATGTTACATACATTTCCCAACAGATTGTTATCTATGTTGGGTTCATACATTTAACAGGAACTACAAAAAATCTTTGCATTTCAGCTCCTTGTAAAAATGTCCAAGCTGCAGGAGTAATTGTTGTTTATAGAGTACACTTCACAAAGCAAACTAGCTGTATCCTGATATTGTTAACCCTTTTGCTACAACCCACTGTATACCGCCCTCATTTCTCTACCCAGGCAAATTATAAATGTGTACCATTAGTATGAATGGGTCAGTGTAATTCCTAGTAAATATCTCTTTCAATATTTTTCACCCCCACTGACGAAATATTCTTGCCCTACAAACTTTGAAGCGCCCCTACAGGCCTTTCTTGCCCCCTCTGACCGAATTCCCTTCCTCTGCCACTGTTTATGATGTGGCTTCACAATCAGAACTAGAGCCATGCATAAACTGCCGTCTATGATATATGCACATAACAGTTTAAAGTCAAAATTCATTACACAAAATGAATATACAACAGGGGATGATCTAAAATCACATTTTTTGCCAGCAACATCGTACTGTCATACTTTACTGCTTTTTATCGTACTAAATACCATAAATCATACTGGTTGGCATCTCTGTGTGTTGCATGGTCTAACTTCATTGCCTCACCTGCAATTCCTTGGTACCCTTTTGCATCCCCCGAGGGTCCTATGCGGGCTATGATGACTTCATCTGGTACCGCTTCGATGGGTTCGATTTTCCATGGTTTCACTTGGTCTCCCTTGGTAGGAGGATCTAGCCTTGGACAAGTAGAACTGGCAGTACCAAAATTCACTGCAACATTACCTGTCAATGAAGACAAATTTACAAAGAATCATTCTAAATTAAATGACTCTATGTATGGGGGGCCATTGGCATAAGACTCTTATGGGGTCTTTAGCATACTATACCCTGGTTCAAAGTTTGTACAGTTCAAGCTTGCACAGCAAAAAGGTTCCAAAATTTTTAATGCCAGAAAATGGAGGCATTGAAATATGATGTGTGGTTTTCAAGATATTAACAGTTAAAGTTGTCAAATTTTAACACCTTGTTTTGATTAAGCAAGCATAAAAAATGCCATAACCTTTCATTAAATGAGAAGCCTATTTTGCCTACACCTTTCAAATCCATTCATTACCTCTGCAATAAACCCATCTCATTGGAATTTGATCCCTTGAGAGACATTGAACTTTACAAACTTCCCAATCTCTATAGGGCTGTCTGAGCCCTACTCACTTAATGACCAGAACAACAGACTGAGAAAACGAAGAGAACAAAACATTTCCGATCAGTATGAGGAAGTAATATAACCCCTGTTTCCCTCAACTTACCCTGCACAGTGGAGAGTGTTTTCTCAGCTCCTCAGAACTTCCAAAACCACTGTCCTCCAAAGTGAAGAGGACTGCATCTAATTTTATATTTTTTTAATTTTATATTTAATATGACTTATTCATGTACTCTTTCATGAATCTTGCTATTGTTTTTTAGTGAGTGTGTGCACTTCTGTAGTTATAAACGGGAAGTCTAGACTGAAACCTGAGATGTCCTATCTTTACTGTGTTGCATCACTCCACATCTGCAGTGGTTACCCACCACAGCGTGTGTATCACAATGACGTACCAACTCTATGGATGGCAGGGGCTACTGAATGATTTCAACAGAACCAGATGTTGCCAACTTGTGAATATTCATAAGTATTCAACCACCCTCAAGGCTACATATTTCTATGGATATCCCAAAGAATTTGTCTGGTGTCCCTTTTGGCAGGGGGTAGGTATACGACTGAACAAGGAGTATGCCACAGCCTGCTACTCAGGGAACTTCAACCTCACCCTAGGTTAAAAACGTAGTATCTTCATTTGCTGATATCTCAAGCATTAAATATCTGATCTGGATGGAAGTTTCACCAAATTATGTTCCAAATTGTCTTTCACCTGTGTGAATTAAATTTTGCTAAAACTTCTATTATAAGACAAGTTATAAAGGGAAAACACATTCACCCCTGACTTTCCTGTTTCATGAATGGCTCTTGAGAATCATGTGACTATTATTTTTCTCCTAAAATGTTGAATTTGCTTCCAGAAATGCTTGGTTTACCTTGAATATGCAATATTCATGTCCCAAATTATAATAACAGTTACTAGGAGCAACAAAAACCAAATAATAAGACATTTACAACCTGCTTTCCATGGACATTTCAAAGCAACTTAAAAATCCATTTAAAGGGCCAATCCTCTCACCCCAAGCTACAATTCTTGTTGGGGTTAATGGAAATTCTCAATTGGTTCTGCCGTTTGATCGACAGCTAATTCAAACAATGCAGAGTACCAAAGCTTATATTACACGGCATTAACTGTACTGGGAGTGTTTTCATTATACACACTGAGCTTTTCTATGCTCACCATTAAGCAACAAACTGAGACTAAGTCTGGATAAGGATGAATTTCAGACAATTGTGGGAGGGGCTTAAAAGTAAAAAGCTAGGAGAATTGGTACTGTTTGGAGTGAGCAAATTGGGTCTTTAATAGATACCATTGAATATTAAAAGGATAAGACTTAAAAATTAATATTCAAACAGCAATAAGTTCAACATAAAAATGAAAAATATGATTAAAATTTAATTTAACATAAGGAAATATACAGCTTTGGTTGAAAATAATCACTCAGTGTAAAAATGACTCAGTGTAAGCAAGCTGCATATATGTAGAGGACAGTTCTCAACTCACTTTAACTTAACTAATGTTTTTTTAATTTCTTTAAATTGAAGACGCAAGGAAATTTCAAAGTTTAGGGGCTCTACTTCTAATTGAAACTGTTGAAAAAGGACACAACTTTTGAAGGTTGAGAGCTAACATCTTGTTTAGAAACTCAATCAACTGTAAAGAAAATTCTCCATCACATCTGGGCAAACATCTTGGTCAGACCAGAGAAGATCATCTTAACAGTTACCTTATGCTTGACTTAGCAGAGGTATGAAGCCAAATACAAAATAGCAGACTAAACACACTATATATCTTATGGAGAAAAGTAGTACAGGCAATGGGCTGCCATGGCTTTGTTTTGTTTTTCACAACTGTTTGACCACTTTTCAGCCAAAATAAGTACCTCAAAAAAATTATCAAGTTCAAATTCTGAGGGGTACATATTTTACCATGGCACAAAGCTATATGATTTCATGACAAAAATACAAAACCTTCCTAACATGGCAATGCTGAACCAAGATATATTAAGCTACAGCTAGTAAAACGGCAAGTGTGACAGTATCTTAAAACATTTTTTCTGATCAAAGAACATAGTTGACCTTCTCTGTCCACTGTATTTTTTCTTTTATTTCTTTTATTGTCAGACATCCTCTCTTTTCCTTTGCTGTTGTGATGCACTGTTTGGGTTAGGTTAGGTTAGATCGAGTTTCATGGCCCAGTTTCCAACCAATCGGTTCAAGTGGAGACGGTCACATCCTTTTTTCCAATGTTTTGGGAGGGCTTTTCCTAAAGCTTCATGAACCTTTTTTGAACTACTTTTAGAGTCTTCTTCTTGAATTAATCTCAGATGTACAGGGCTCAAAATAACCGACAGCATGGGCGGCAATGACCGTCGGATAGCCATGATGCTCCTCGGTGAATGTCCATTAAAATAACATAGACCAAAAGCCATTTTACTCATTTTGGCCGTGCCCTTTTTCAAACTAATTTGGAGCCTTTGATGTACTATTTGTTGCTGTATAAAAGTTAAAGAATTTACAGACATGAATACATGTTTTTGAAAATTGAAAAACAAATGAAGACTCACCTTCTGCCCTGACAGTATGCCGGGAGACATGGCCGGTAGGATTAAGCGCACCAATGCCCCAAGAAACAAAAACTGACCCATCTGTTGTGATATTTTTATCAGTGGCTGTGTTTCCTATAGAAAAATGATAAACGAATCCAAAATTTTCAACTGAAAATCACCCTGAAACATACTATCAAAAAAAAAACTTAAAACTGCTACATAAACATGGTTAAGTATCATTTTTGTTTTTGTTTTTCTTTCTTAATTTTTATTGATATTCACATGAGTGTGCAAACTTTCTCATTCCAGTATTAGTTTGTGCTTCTAAAAATTTGCCTTCTCTTCTCAACCTCTGGCCAGCAGTTAATGAGGAAGGCTGTTTACGAAGTGCTCCCAATCCTGCTCCAAGTACCCCCATTTAACATTCCTATACAATGGACATGAGTGTATACCCAGTCTTTAGCCACTTTCCCAAAGGCTGGGAGGAGTGGAGGGCACCCTTGCAATGCATAGGGGATGGACAAATGAGTGATTTTGCGGACCAAAAACGCACCACGATTTTGGAAAAAACACAAAAAAGCATGATTGAAACGCCAAAAAATGCAGTCTTAAAATCTTTTTGCTGAACCAGTTATTTGCTTAAGCAGCAGTACTAGTTCATTCGGTTTCTATGGTGGTACAAAAGGCCTGTTCAGATTATTTTTGGAATGCTTTCACATGCCATGCTTACAGACTAAGGTAGCCTACTATATAACTGTATGCCTGTACTTCCCTACATGGGTACACTGTCTGTGTGGCTTAAAGTTTTGCAAAGATGAAGTTGCAGTGCATGATTCATCTTGCAACAGCCTCACACCCTCCCTTATAATTACACATCATCTCCACAGCATACTGTTTGTTTGTGTATTCACCAGCAGCTCCATGTAATTACACACATGAATGTATATATGAACAGAGGCACAATCAGTGCAGTGCAGCCAATCTTTATTTGCATTCTCACGTAAATTCAGGTTAGCCAAGCCGTATGCACTGCATGCTGGGTAATCATTGTAAATCATTGGAACAACATAATTTTGGGAATTCCCCGCCCTATACAGTGAACACAATGGAGAAGTCCCATTGACTTTACCGTGTAAAAGTTGGCTGAAACATCGTTCACAAGAACGGCCTGTTGGTAATATTTTCATTACTTAAACTTATGAAAATCATTTCAAGAATGAACGGAAACAGTTTTCTTTCCAAGTTTATGAAGCAAATACATTGGTGACATGAAAATAAGATTGAAAAAATCTTGATCTACTTCGTCAGTTGTAACGCACACCGCGATGATATTTGCTGCTGCTTTCACTATACCTTGGCAGTATTCTGCAACTAACTAGCCTAGCCCTAGCTACTGGGATATATAAACTGATAAGGCACAGCGGGGACTAAGGCAGTAGCTGGTAAAAACCAATGAAGTCGGCATAAGATGCCATATGTGTACCTGTGATGTGTGATGCATACAGCCCATAGGCAAGGTCTTTACAATTGTATAAATTTCTTCAAGACGCTCACAGCTGTGGTTTGTTTGGATTTGTTATGACTTGGGCTTTAATATTTCATTGTTTTTTTGGGGGGGGGGAATCAGGTGAAAAAATTATGCTTTTGGAAAATAAAAATAATCTCAATTTAATCCAAAAAACACAATTGCACTGCAAAAAACATGATCGCACATTTGTCCAATCCTTAGCTATGCACCACATCTTGGCAACACAACGGGGTATTAAAACGAGAAAACTTCCTGAATTGGACAATCAGATTCCCAAATTATGATTCACCAATTTGAGCCCCCTCAGCATCACTGTACACACTGCTGAGCAAGTAAAATTTAACCCCCAGAAAATTTCCAAGGGGTTCCACTGGGAGTTGATCTTGGTACCAGGATTCACAGGTTACTTCTGTTCTGAAAGGAAATGTGGAAAAAACCATGGTTTTTTCCACTTTGAAGTAACTCAATATTTGAATGAAAACGATGTTTAATTTGTAATTTACAATTCCTGTCAATCTATCATCAAATATAAAACAAAACATACATGCACTGAAGCCTTCTTAGGGTCACCCTACACTCCCCGACAAAAGTAAATGAAACGAATCACCTTCCCTGCTCCCCCTTTTCGATGTTGGCTACAACCTTTTAACTATCAGCTAGGACACAACCTTGAAAGGGGGAGAGGGGGTTTCAAGGGGAGTTGGAGAGATCGTGAGTGCATTTTGTCACCATACCAGCAATTTTGTTTCATTTGTTTTGTCGAGGATTGTTTGAACGCCTGTACAAATGTCGGGAATGGCACACGTCACCGTGAATATCCGCATGAAAGCATCACATAAAGCGGGCAAATGGAAACGTCGTTTGAAGAGTTGGGGGGGCAAGGAAAGTTTTATAAAATTTGCAATTACTGGAAAGGTACAACTGAGTATCATAAATGCTTAAATGCCTATTTTACTTCCTCATCCAAGCGTAAGCGGGAGTTAAATATACAGTTATTACGTATCTGTTTTACTTGTTCATCTGGGCCAGTCTCTAATATTTTGCGTTGATGGGCCATAGTCAACACAACTTCGTTTCAAGAAAAAACACATAAAATTTTACCTAAAAGATGTATAATAATATAGGCACACAATATTTGCAAGTTATTGAAGAAAATTTAGTCACATAAAGGATAACAATGTTTCCGAAAATGCTTGCATCTCAAATTATCTTAAGCCCTGACTAAAATGACTTGGGATACGTTATACATCCGCAGGCTTTTGTTTTCATTTGGTTTTGTTTTTTGCGTGCTCTTCATTTGAGACACCCTCACTCTTGCGGAATTCCATGCATACATTGCTTTTCCTTTACCTTTTTTGTTCACCCTACAACAGCATTGCTTTCAATGGAGGGTTTTACTTTATACAGTCCAGTACAGAAAATAGCTCAGATGACTTCAGATCTGTTCCAATCATTTAAGTTTACCTTTACCACTTGCCCTTATTAAAATATGTCTTTCATATTTCATTAAATGAGCACTCAAGTGTGTTCTTCTTGTAAAAAAAAAAATATTGTGTAAATTCAGTAGTCTTAATTTTGTAAGACTCTTGAAAGAAAAATGAAGAAAAATGGTAAACATGAAAGTTCAGTAACCAGCAGCTCGTGTATAGAGATGCCAATCTAAGTGAACTTAAATCCGTTGTAAATAAATGTACATTAGGTACAATAACTGACTTTCCTTGAACGATTAAGTCCCATGCTTAAAATATTAAAAATATCATGATTCGACCTAAAATGTCGAGCAAAAAAGAATACCCCCATCGGCTACTCTACCCAAATAAACATCATTACATTTTGCACTTTTCTCCAAGAACCAGAGAAATTTGTTTACAACCCATTGACTGGCAGCTCTGTGTTCACAACTCTTGTATTAACCTGTCCCGCCCTCATTTTGTAGCAAGTCAATCATACCAAATGAACACCCCTCTCCTCATCCCCCATCCCTTGTGGTAGCTTGCGACCAAATGCAAATTTAATGTTTCAAACATGTACCTCCACCATGAATAAGTTTTCTTTAATATTCTTGTTGCCATAGACTCAATGATTTTATCAGTGTGGGTGTGGCCTTTAATATTCAAATCACGCGTGATGGAAAGAGATGAAATGCCCCCCCCCCCAAAAAAAAGAAAAAGATAGGCCTATCACTTAGAGCCTTTCTTTCAAAAGCTTTAATTCAAGGTTGACACACCGCAAATATTAATCGTACCCTTTCCCTTTTCTCTGATTTCTGCAGCCAGTGCAATTTAACTTTACTGTCTTCCCATATACTCTCTATGATAGCCATATGTACCAGAGACAGTCCCCGACAAAAGTAAATTAAACAAATCACCGTCCCCGATCCCCCTTTCAATGTTGGCTACAACTTTTTAACTATCAGCTAGGACACAACCTTGAAAGGGGGAGAGGGGGGTTTCAAGGGGAGTTGGAGAGATCTTGAGTGCATTTTGTCACCAGACCAGCAATTTTGTTTCATTTGTTTTGTCAGGGATTGTAGGCTATCTGGTGCACAAGTACTGTATGCATACATACAGTATTAATGTGTAGGAATACAGTGCATGCCCAATCCACTATCATACTAAGTTGTTAACCTTCATTTAACATCACAGATTCAAATATTAAAGTGAGACCTGTGATAATTATTTGTAAACATTGTTTGGTGAAGCCCTGAATGAGAAAAGCAATCACCAGTCTATGTGCAAATCCAGTGGGCTTTCTGCTGCCAGTGGACTTGCATTTAACTACAGGACCCCACTTTATTCCATTTCATGGAAATTTCCACAACCCTGCTACTGAAGTGTGTATTTTTTATGATTTCATCATAAGGTTTAAGAAAAAATTTGACAAGAATTTATGCAGCAATTTTAAAAAAAAATATTCGATTTTCTATTTTTCACTGTGTTTTTATTCTTCAAATTTCACCAACCGTTGAAGAGACTTGTTTGAGTACCTATTCCTCAGTTGCTTAATGGTCATTCCACAATTTGTTTTTAGTTTCTTACAGTTTCTTCTAGTTTCTTCCACTTTTCTGGAATTAACTAGTTTCTTCTGGCATAAACAAATCCCGCTTGATACTTCTAAAGGATGAGAATAAGTAGCAAAAACAGTTGCATAACTTTGAAATCCTGTAGAACTTGACATCTAACATTGGCAACATCTCTGCCTTAAAATGGTAGATGTTACTACTGAAAGATGTGAAAACTATATACATATCGCCATAATTTAGATTTAAGGTGAACTTTGTGACACTATCATAAGGAAAATATTCATGGCATCACATTTCTGTCATGGGTAGGATCATAGGTAAAATTCATCCATACTTTTAAGATGACAAATCCAAGAAGATTATTTTCATTGCTGTTGTTCTCTAATTCCAAAACTCTAACACTTGAAGCTCTCCTTTTTCAAATTCTCTCTGGTTTCAATTCTCTTTAAACCTTTTTAGCACTCCAGACAGACGGAATTTGTTTTAATACAATACATTGTTTAATAGTGTAACGATGTATTATCTGGTGTGCGGAGCCACTAAAGATTATGCGGAGCTCCAAGGATTATGTGGAGCTGCTCCGCAAAGTTTTTTGCCATTATTAACAGATGATTTTGCTTTTGTACCTGTATTAGAGATTATATGTGCTGATCCACCACGTTATGCAATATTATGTAACTGCTTACGCAACATGATGTAATGTTGTTGTGTGCATAAAAGGATATACGGGAGAGCTTAGTATGGTATTGTAGCTATTGGGATTAAAAGTGTTACATCCATGTTTTCTATTATATGTTGCTTTAAAGATTTATTTAAGTACATGTTTTTAGTAAGCCATGAATGCCAGAAATAGGGTTGCTTGGTTTGGGGCACAGGTGTTTATTATGTTCATTTTATGCATATTCATTTTATTGTGATCTCATTTGACAGTGGAAAGTACTGCATATTTCCTTAAATTGTGTAATTTGAGTTAAAATGTAGAATCAGTAAGTAACTTTAGGTCAGTTCTCTCCAAGGCAGTGAAAGAAAAGGATCCCCTCAAGAAAGCTATTCCAGGTCTGGCGCCAGGTGTTTGATGTCCCTCAGTCGTCGGCCTGTAGCTTCAAGAGATATATTAGTGCAATATTAAGCCTTGGAGAGTTTTATGCATTGATTTCATTTTACAGTTTTATTACAATCATGGTACATCTTTTAACAATGCCGCATGTCTTTCTTCGTCATCTTTTTGTTCTCTTCTTGCCGCTCTGTCCTTATGGCCTGTCAAAATACAACACCTTTAGGCCAAGAATCCCACCCTGCAGATCACAATTCTACCGTCAAAACTCCCCCACCCCAACTTCGTTACAATATTTAGGTAGAGTAGATCTATGAGAACTGATAATATGATGATGGGCAAGTACCAGGATAACTTATGTAAGGGGAGGGGGATTTTTGGAAATGTTTTTGGTTTTCAGTGGTGTTTAGATACAAAATTGTGCACTATTAAGAGCAAAATCAGAAAAAAAAATCAGTCAAATTAAATGAGAAATACATGAAATGCCACACTATGGACAATTATAAAAATCCTGGATGACACAGCAAACCATTACAAGAGCATCAATGATGCCACAGCTCAACTACGAATTCCCTTTAACCCACAATTCCTGTTTTGAGGGATAAGAACCAATGAACTGTGGAAAGTCCAGATTCACTGTACTGCTGCACCTTCAATGATGCAAATGTCAAGACTGGTAAAACAGAGTTGCCCAGCTTGAGACACCTTGTTCAAATCATTATTATATTATCTGTTATTCTGCTGGCAAAAATGAAGTGCTGTTTTGACAGTCTTATCAAAACCAAATTCTTATGGAAAGACAATAGCTGTGTCCCTCCTCCCACCTGACCTGCCATTTCACATCAGCGCAATGTAAAGCTATGATAATCCACCATCCACTGAACATGTTGATCAACATTGCTAAGATTCAAACGTAACTCTCCTTTATGCGAATGCTTTGCTTGATTAGAGTGTTTGATACCTTGAACAACCTCTCACCTTTTCAAAAATACACTTTCATGACCAAACATCAGACTTAATACCTCCACAATCTTTGGTAGACTCAAACACATTTCCCAACAGCTGGCAGCTATTGCACATTCCATAATTGACCTTTGACCTTCCAAAATTCAAATGTGACAACTCACTCTCTGAACAGTCCTTCCAACTTTGATAAAATCTGGTAATAACCCATATTAAGTGAAGAATTAGGAATGGTTTCCCTGTTTGACCTCTCTGAATCCCAAAACCCATGACCTACTTCTTTGATGATCCCTCATTAGCTGAGCCCAAGCCATATATTCAATAAAATAATACAATACCTGAAGGAAAAGAGGACTTGTGCACAATTTCTTTGATTGACCTCTACATGAACCCAAATGGTATTTAAACTACTTCAGAAGTACAACTTTGATGACCGATTTTCAACTGAATACTCAAACCAACTTGAATAAGATTTGGTAATAATATCCATGAATTGGAGACTTTTTAGTGATTTCACTGTTTGACCTCTTAATGACCCCACATGGACTCTGGCCTACTTTAACAGTTAAACTTTAAAATGTCTCGCCAACAACTGAAGACACTGACTACATTTCATAAAATAACCACTCCACCCCAAACAGTTGAAGGTCTCTGCATAATGCCGATGTTTGACCTTAACATGAGCACCAAATGACCTTTGACATACTTACAAGGGTTCAACACTGATGACCCATCATCTCCTGAACACACTCGCTAAATATAAGAAAGTTCAAACTTAAATTGAAGGAGTTGAAGGATTTTGTGCAATTCCACTATTTGACCTCTTTTTGTTTACCTTTTTGACCAGATAATGACCTTTGACCTACTTAAAAAGTCCAACTTTGATGACCTGCTATAAGCTTTACACATCTGACAGATTTGAAAAGATTTGGACAAAACCATAACGAGTTGAAGGCTTTTGAATTTTTCACACTTTGACTTCTCATGGCCTCAAGTGACCTTTCACCTACTTGCTGTTACAATAGTTTGAAAGCAGCTGACATTTGCAAAGGCCTTACAAACTTTGAAAAGGAATGGTCAAAGAACTTGTGGACACCAGCCTTTTTCCCAATGCTGACAGACAGACAGACAGACAGACAGACAGACAGACAGATAGATAGATGCATTTCCATGACATTAGCTCAACTAGATGAGCTAAAACAAAGGGCAAGTCTGGGTAAATCTGGATGCCTGGTAACCCTACCTCCAAGTCTAAACTAACATTCCTTCGATACTTACCATATATAAGGGGCCGCTCGACAGTAATTTTGGTGATGTCATTACGAATAATGCCACCTAGAATAGTCACATCTTCTGTACCCCCTTGCAGTTTATCAGGACAAGCACCAACTCCAGTGTTTGGCACACACTACAAAAGTCAAACAAACCATTTATTTAGTTTTGTTAAACTTCTACTATAAAACAAAATGCAAAAATGTGTTGAGGTTTTGATGATATGGTCTAGTCAGTCAAATGTTACACTGACATGTTGTAAAAACAATTTTTGTGTTATCCCAGTTGACCTTAGACCCACACCAACACCAGGGACCATCTTCCCACGACAACACGCCTCCACATCAAGTAAGGACCCATCCAAGTATTGACAAGGTTTTCTGGGTTTGACTTCATGTGACCCCAGATGACCTTTGAGCTCCCCAAAAACAACATGGACAATCTTCTAACTAACCATGCATATAGCATCCACATACCAAATGTAAAATCTATCCAAATTTTTTTTTTGAGATTGTGTTGACAAGGTTTTCAGACTTTGACCCCTGATGACTCTAGATGACCTCTGACTTCCACCAACCACAAAGCCAAAAGGCTAAGTGATTCCTTGGTGCTAAAATGTAAGTCTCAATGTGTCTTAAAGGGGAAGGTCATTGCAAAAATTTAATTTTTACATGTGAAAGAAGAACCAAATCTACACACTGTGGTACAATTTCCATTCAAATCGGACATGTATCTCTCAAGATATCAGTAAGTGAAGTCCCCAGATTTTTGTTCCAAAACGAGCTTAACCGAAGCAGAGGATATATCATTTCCTCACATTGACAAGGAATTCTTTGTTTCCCTTTTTTCAGACTGTTGTGTTGACCTTGAAATAAATAGGAATAGGACCTCCCTGAGGGGAATGTAAAGTTTGTAAATTTCTCATGCTATGAATGCAATCACATTTTGATAATATGGGATTATTGAGAAGAAAATTGGTCGTGAACTTTATGAAAAAACAAAAAACTGCCCATTACTGTGAGGATATGACGTAATGAATACTTGCTTCAAGTTCGCTTTTTGTTAACCAGAATGCAAAAATGCATTGAGGTTTCCATAATACATACATGTTCTCTTCCAAATAATAACACATTTATTGTAACCCACCATAACACTTCTACATTCAAAAAGCCAAATCAATCCAAATTTCATACGGTGCCTTAAGATATTCTGCAAACAAGGTTTTCAGAGTTTGACCCCAGGTGACACCAGGTGACCATTGACATCCACCAAAAACAACAGGGACTTTCAACTCACCATGATACATCCACATCCTAATTATAAAATCCACCCAAGTTTCCTACCTTGAGATATCCTTTTGACAAGGTTTTCAGAGCTTGACCTCTGGTGACATGAGATGACCTTTGATCTGCACAAAAGTCAATACAGACCATCTTCTCACCATAAGGCATCCACATACTAATGGTGAAATCCATCCAAGTTTTGTACCTTGAGTTATATCCTATTAACAAGGTTTTCCGAGTTTGACTTCTGATGACCGTGATGACCTTTGACCTCTACAAAGTGCTACAAATGCCATCTTCCAACAATCACACATCCACATACCAAATTTTAACTCTATTCCAGTTTCCTTGATTGAAATACAAAGTTGAAATGATTTTTGGAGTTAAACCTTGACCAACCCCTGGTGAACTTTGACATCCACCAAAATCCATAGGATTTTTCTTCTCATCATAATGCATCAAAGTATCAAATTTGAAATCAATCCAAGCCTCCTACCTTGAGATATCATAAAAATAAGATTTTTGCAGTTTAGCCCCCTGTGACCCCAGATGACCTTTGACCTCTACAAAGTGCTACAAATGCCATCTTCCAACAATCACACATCCACATACCAAGTTTTAACTCTATTCCAGTTTCCTCGATTGAAATACAAAGTTGAAATGGTTTTTGGAGTTAAACCTGGACCAACCCCTGGTGAACTTTGACATCTACCAAAATCCATAGGATTTTTCTTCTCATCATAATACATCAAAGTATCAAATTTGAAATCAATCCAAGCCTCCTACCTTGAGATATCATAAAAATAAGATTTTTGCAGTTTAGCCCCCTGTGACCCCAGATGACCTTTGACCTCTACCAAAATTGATAGGGTTCTTTTTCCTGTCATAATGCATCTACAAACCAAAGTTGAAATCAATCCACGATTCCTATCTTGAGATATCATGTAAACAAAGTTTTCAGGGTTTGACCCCAGAGACACCAAATGACCTTTGATCTCTATCAAAATCAATAGGTACATGTGTCCAATCATAATGCATCAACATACCAAGTTTTGAAATCAATCGACCCTTTCCACCTTGAGATATCGTGTAAAAAAGGTTTTCGGGTATGGAGCTCTGTGACCCCAGATGACCTCTGACCTCCTCCAAAATCGATAGGTTTCTTCCTCTCCGTATGGGGCATCTGTGTACCAAGTTTGAGAAATGTCAGATCTTCCCTTCTTAAGATATCATGTAAACAAGCAAAGTGTCACAAAGAAACACGTACACCCACACACTCTTCTTTACACACAAACATATGCATGCCATCATGATTGCATAGGTTTCTGTTTTAATCGAAAGCAAAAATGTGACAACTTTACCTTCTCATATCTTGAGAACCTCACACTGGATTTCAATGCAAATTTGTGGACCTGGGGGCCGTTCCACAAAGAGTTACGTACAATCTTAAGTTTGATTCACCATACTTAAGCCAACAGTAAATCAAACTTAAGATCGTGCGTGACTTTTTGTGGAACAGGACCCAGGACACTTAACTAAGTACTCCTCTAACATATCAAAACTGGTTTGACCTTCTTCATTTCCTTCAAAAAAGTTAGAAGAAAGACCCTACCTGACTGTAGTCATTGAGATAGTAGTCTTCTGCCTTAGGCATGTTGTCATTAGCATCTATATACACAACAGTGACATCTGATCCAGTCATCAATGTTCTGGTGTCTGATCCGCTAATACCAAAAGCCAAGTACTCTGATAAGTCCACATCACCGATAAACTGCATCATAATCTTGTTTTCATTAGGTTTCAGTGTCCATGACAAGTGAAACCGATCATCCAACAGTACCACACAGTTTTCTAAGACCTGACAAATATGAAGCAAAATGGAACAAATTCTGGTGAGATTACACACTCTCTGGTGGGGACAAGGGTCTCATGATCACACAACAGCAAACTTCAACCTGAAATCCAATCCAATTTTCTCTAAATTTCCATTGGTTTGGACTTGGTTCCAAGGATGATCATGCTAAATCGGAACTGATCTTAATTTGCCTTATTATAAACTGTTCTGCCACCATTGCGTAACTGGGATAATGTCTATAGTCCCCGATCTCGATAGTCCCCTGTGTCAATAGTCACCCAGTGTCAATAGTCCCCCCCTCAACCCTGTCCCATTGGTCCCCCGTCTCATTGGTCCCCTAACCCTAACCCTAACCCAGGGGATTAATGAGATGGGAATAAACCAATGAGACAAAATAATAAAAGGGGGACCAATGAGACGGGGGACTAATGAGACGATTTATGCTAAATGGGGGATCAATGAGACGGGACCGATGAGAATGGGGACTTTAGAGCTGACCCTGTGTAACTTACTTTGCTCAAAAACAGCGACATTTGTTTGAAACCTTCTGACTTTTTTGCCTGTGTCTGGTAAACCCTGTCTGTCAATGTGACATTACAAAATAATAAGTGTACATTTTATTTTCACTGTCCATTGCCAAAAATCATATATTTATGTAACTTGACAAGCTTTGGGCTCTTTCTGATAGAAATGGAGAATTTTTATCTAAAACTCACAAAAATAGGCTGCCACCCCAAATTGCTGCAGTGTGACTCACCCTTAAAACCACCCAGTTTAGCCATTATAAATTACACAGAAACTTGTGGGTCTCCTCAATGATCATAGATTACAAGAGACCAATGGGTCCTGTGGTTCCTTGCTTACAGATCTGATCCTCTCACCCAAGATAACATCTCCATTTATTGCTGATAGGGTGAATAATGGGTATACAAGACCATTATGCATAATCAAAAGACCCTCAGTACAGTACATACTGTGTAATATGAGTATAAGTAGTGTACTTTGTAGAACATGTACTCACATAATGGTGACTAAGAACATTCCACATACAGTAGCAAAATCTAGTTTAGCCAGGAAGTTCTGAGGGGCACTGGAGGCTCAAGAACTTTCCTGAATTCTCTACCCCCACTATAGCAATTAATACACATTCCAAAAATTTTTCCTTGGTGGTAGGGGAACATCTGGGGACATGGCTTCGCATAAACAAGAGCCCAAGGGTACTATGGTTCCTTGCATTTAAGATGATTTTGTATTAAGGGAGGAGCAAGTTAAGGCATTTTCACTTTCGACCCCAATGACTTTTGACCTTCACCAAAACATATGAGCACATTAAGTTTCACAATCATACAAACACTTGCAGTTTACGAGAAATTGTTCACTTGATTTTTTAAGTTATCTCACTGTCCCACTTCCATGTGACAAATACATACACTCATCACTGTTCACTAAAATGTCATTTACTTGAGTTTGGGGCAGTATATAGGAGGGTAGATAATTGCCTTCTTGGTCTGTCTCTACAATTCAAATCCAGACCTTACAAAGAAGGGACAAAGTTCAAAGGTCAAATACGGCAGGTCAAATACGGCCAAAATAGGTCAACATGTGCATTTTAAATTAAAAAAAATGTCCAATGTGTGACCTCCACGGTTATAATGAGTTATCTCTCGTTTGCCTCGCATTCCAATGCTTATAAGATGCACACATACACACACCACTACTTTTCACTGAAAAGACAATAACTTAAGTTAGAAACATCATAGGAGGGTAGTGTAACTGCCTTTTTGTTCTTCTCAACAAGATGAATCTAGGCGTCACAAAAATGTCACAAAGGTCATAAGGTCAAATGAGGTCAAGTGAGGTAAAAGTAGGTCAACACGCGCACTTTACTTAGACCAACGCAACTTTCCATTATGCCATCTCCCTATGTTACTTGGTTATTGAGTTATCGCACCGCATACCTCGCATTCCAATGCCTATGTCCTACACACTAACTCCCCCACCTTGCTGGTGGGTGTATTCAGGAGCAGTGTTGTAGTCGAGACCGGCATATCCGAGACCGAGACCAAAACCGAGACCAGAGGGTGTCGAGACCGAGACCGAGGCCAGGGGTAAAATTCAAGACCCAGACCGACAAGGTCCGAGACCGAGACCAAATGTACATGTTGCCTAGGAAAACAAACAGTCCAAAATTTTGAATACCTTTTTACCTACTGTAACCTTTAGTTACTTTTTGCTCTAAAATGACATGTAGCACCAAAGGTGCATCATCATTGATTTTGTAAATGTTTTATCATATGCATGACTGTACGCGACATGAGACCTGGGGCCGTGATCCCCAATTGGCCAAGACCTTGCTTTCCGAATCGGGCAGACTTCAGTGCCTCAGTGGGCAGAAATTATGTCCTTGTTGGGGATCTGGAAAAGTGCAAAAGGTCACGGCCCTTAAGAAAAAGAGTCCATTATGGTTATGGTCATATGCCAAAACAGGGAGCTTCCAGTCGCCTCACCAAAAATAGTATAACTTTTAAACACCAATCCATGGCAAGTTTTTTTCTAATGTGACCGTCACTGCCGTACAGAACTCTTCCTCACATGGGAGGTGACTTTCTCCCGACTCCAGCATAATCTCTGCTCCACTGAGGGGCCAAAGGCCCCCGATTCGGGAATATAATGGCCATTTGTGGGGTGGCAGACCCCCACCCCGCCCCCATCCAGTACGGCCCAGGTGGCCCTGCCCATCAAGTTAGAACCAGTGAGCTCTACTGGGCTTAACTCACAGAATAAAGATAAAGGGCCTGTCCTCTTACCCCAAACTACAAATATCATAGTAGTCTACAGAAATTACCTATTGGCTCAGTTCTTTGATTGGCAGCTAGTCCAAACAATTCAGAGTATTAAAGCTTATATTACACAGCAAGAGCTGTACAGTGAGTGTTTTGATTTATACACATTCCTCTTTTATAGTCACTCTGAAGCAGTAAACTGAGATTGCAACTGGAAGAGGATGAATTTTAGACAATTGTGGGATGGGCTTAAATAAGAAGTTAAGGAAAATTTGTGAGAGATTTGGGCCTTTAAGCCCTTGTAGATAGAGTGTGTGGACTCATAACATGAATGCCTTTTTCTTTTCCTGCTGCATGCTAGATATCTGTTACGTACCGAAAGGAGTAGTTGATAAGTTCAATGGAAGCACAGTCTCCGGACAAATATCTGCGAAGTTTTCCTTGTGGTGATCTAAAACGGTACATTTACAGTATATAGTAACCTTGTAGCGGCTCTGTGAAGACCCCCTGTCAGGTGCTGTGGCGTTAATTTTTTTCCGAAGCAATAAAGCTAGAAGAAAAAAGTTTGTCCACCCCACGGGCTTTCTGAGTACAGAATTTTACCTTCGATGTTCGATAATTTAAGTCAAATACGTTTGAACAAATTTTCACGTGTTAGTGAAGTTGTTTTTGTCTTCATAATTTTTTTTTTAACCTTAATCGAGCAGTGAGGTTTAGCAACATGGTCTCGCATCTCGGAGGAGCATGATGGTATCAGCATTCGTAATTTGTCTTTACACTTGCTGCTCGGCGTGTTTATATACATAGGTAGTATGAGCACAGCCTGGGAGAAAAAATGTATCCTTTCCTTGGCTGCAGCCCGAGCATGTTGTACACTGTGAGTGAGCCGTCTTTTCGAATTCTGTGCAAGTGCATGTAAAAAGTATTGACCGGCAAAACTATTAATTCCCACGGAGCTACTGTAAAACTGAAGGGGAAACAAATATTTCTTCTATAATGTTTGGCACTTTTGCACGTAGTATTTTATTAACGGCCACACTTTCGATCAAGAACGACCGGCCGCTACGACGGCCGCTGCAATGGAAATGAGCTCAAGCTTGAAAGATTTTGCACAATAGCTATTGTCCGCTACTGTTGCTCATTAGTGTAGTGTGGCTGCAGCCACACATCCATTGTGCCAATGCTTATCATAGCAACGTCCAGCCGCTCCGGCCGCCTTGCCGGCAACCTTAAGGCCGCAGTGCGGCCAACTTTTGACACGGTGCCTTAATGATTAGCCTATTTTTCAAAGCAATTGGAGTTTTAAAAAAGTAAACTTAGTCTATGAGCTTATAAAGGTAAGGTGAGGTTCAGTGAGGTAAGCAATTTTTCTCTGAAAGGGGGGCATGCAGTATATGTTGAGTGATTGCCGGTAGGGAGAGGGGTCTAAGGGAGAGGGTTTCCCTTTCCCCTTTGAAACTTCTTGGCCTTTTAAGGAGCTTAAATGCAAAATAGTGCAAGATAATTAATTTTACAGGAATATTCCCAAAAGTTGAATTGTGGTGGTGAATGGGGTAAACTGAACATTTTATGTCTTTACATGCAACCAGATGCCATGTATGCTACCGGAACCTATTCGAAGTAAAACTTGCTTCAAATTTGCATACTTTTTGGAGTCAAAATAAAAGAGCATCAGCGACGGGCTTAAGGGCACGGGACTGACGGGAACATGTCAATGTTTTAGTTTTATGAAAAAAGTAATTCTACCATAAATACAATACTATCTAAGTTGAGCCCACCATCAGTTGGTGTGGAGAGAAAAGAAAATTTTGAAAAACGTCTACTCCTCAGACAGCTGAAAATTGTGCTATCATTTACAAGTGCATCTAAATAGCCTTTATTTTTAGCTTTCCTTTGCATTAATAAAAAAGCAGGAACTTGCTAAGAGATCATAAATTTACCACAAAACGTACCATAACATTAGATGAAATGGTATTTGATCTGCAGGGGGAAGCTACAACGGAATTTAAAATATGCTAATGTTTCCCTATTGCAACTCTTGGCTAAATTCAAGATCCGTTGAATTGATGCAATTGTGTATGTAAATGTTCCAACTTTAAGTGGTTGTATACCTAACACCTGTTGCACCATAAACGTAAGACTATTGCTCACCGCACCTGAACATCCTCTACTCCCCTGCCCCTTTCTTGTAAGCCTTTACCAGCTGAGGAACGAGCCTAGGGGATGGCCCCTTCCCCCTTTGAATTTTTTTGTAAAAGTTGGTGTCCTTATATGCAATCTGGTGCCACATATGCTACGTTCTGTGAGGAAGGGGGTGGGGTGGTGTGGACCAATGCCCCTCCCTGGGTACTTCACTGGTGGGGTAAGATTAAATTTAATGACGTCCACCATAAAGTAACAATGGACGAAAACGCACTCATTTAAAAAATCAATAAGTACATAAGTAATCTATGCATCTTACAATATACGTAATATTCAATTATTTTATTTGTAGACATTATTTATCTTATTTAAACAAAAATAAAACAAATTTTTGGCCGGTCTCGAAGCGAGACCAGGACAATTTTCCAGACCCCAAGGGTCCGAGACCGAGACCACAGGGTGTCGAGACCGAGACTGAGACCAGGAAAAACAGGTCTCTAGACCGGTCTCAAGAATGAGACCAGTCTCAAGCACTACAACACTGTTTAGGAGGGACTATACTAACCCCTTGCTACATCTTACTTGAATTATTCTTGCGCGCTGTGGGCAACTCAAAGCAGTTCTGACACCGCACCCCCTATGTCTACCACTTTAGCCGATAGCTTGTCCTCATTGGCCTGAAGCGCAAAGCGAGGTTTCCTTGAAAGCATTTACCGGAAAGACCAGAGGTCTTCGCCAGAAGCCGAAAACGGGAAGCACCCCAACAGGAGTCAGTGCCAAGTGAGGAATTTAGCCCCAATATGCCCTCTCCCTAAACACGAAAGAGTCCTCATGAGGGAAGAGGCTGGGGAAAAACTGACTACTTAGTGGAAACTGTACAGAGCATATTTACATATATATTTACAAGAATAGGTTAAGTACAGCTAAAAGATGTGACCCAGGACCCGAACAGAGGGCGGGCTGGAGGGAATGTAGCAAAGGGTGAGTATAGTCGCTGTTGAATACACCCACCAGTAAGGTGGGGGTATTTCACTTTGATGACATATACTTAGCCCTTGCTAAAACTTATTTGCATTAGAGTGGCACAGAGTGTTAGGAGGGGGCACTCTCTGGGGGCACCCAGAACAGCACGACCGAAAGCCGCCTCGACAGAGAGAGTGTGGGAAAGGTAGCAGGCTATAAAGGACGATGGAGTCTTCCAGGCGGCCGCCTTGAGAATGTCCTCAATTGGCACCCCTCCAAGCAGTCTGGCCTCTGACCTCATACGCCTGGACCCATTCAAGGGCATGTGACCTAATGACCTGGAAAAACCACCAGGAAATCGGGTCCCTAGAGGCCACTGTATGGGGCCTCCTGAGGAGGACGAAAAGCCTGTCAGAGGCCCAGACGTCCTTGGTCCAGTGGAGGTACCATTAAAGGGCACGTACTGGGCACCACTCCCTGTCCTCCCGTATTGAGGAGGCTGCGGTGATCCCTGGGATGCAGAGATTGCCCAGGCAAAAGTCCAAGGTCTGGTTCTTGGGCAGGAACGGGTGGTCCAGGATGAGACAGACCCTGTGGGTCTCAAACCGCGTGTGGCCCGGCTTGACCGAGAGAGCCTGGGGGCAACTCCTACATCGAGCCCAGACTACCTCACCAGGGTCTTGAGAGTCAGGAGCTCAAGGGAAATGGAATGGAGTGGTTCCAATGGCTCGTCTGCGAGGGCCTGCAGAACTCCGTTCATGGACCACAATGGTGCAAGGGCTGGCACCACAGGTCTGGAGTTGGCCATCCCCTTGAGTAGCTGCTGGATGACCTGACTTAACTGACCTAGGTCCCGTCGGGGAAGCCGCTGTCGACTTCAGTGATGGCCAGGCAGTAGTTCTTGATGGTATTTGCCTGTTTACCCTCATGGAACAGTACCATCATCAAAACTGGGAGACCTGTGCTACTGTTGCCTTACAAGGAGCAACTTTTTGCTCTGCACACCCCCTCTGAACTTTGCTAGTCTAGAATCATAAGTGTGGAGGGTCTCCTTGCTGTGGCCGCCATGGAGGCAGCTTCTTCAGGAAGTTCCTGTGCTCTGAGGGAATGCCCAACGGCCTCCATGCAGTCAAGTGCAAGTCCTGGACCCACGGTTGAAGCACCTTGATCGTCTTGTGACACCAGGTGACCTGGGATGCAGGGGAGGGTCACTGGGTGGCTCACCAAAAGATGTAGGAGGAGAGGGAACCACAGCTGCCGGGGCCACATTGAGGCCACCAGCAGAACTCGGGTCCTGCCTGATCTGATCTTGAGCAGGACCCTGTGTATGATGGAGAACAGCGGGAACGCTTACGCATCCATGCTCTCCCAGGAGTACATCGCATCCATGCTCTCCCAGGAGTACATCGCATCCACTGCCCACGCCCGAGGGTGGAAGGCCCTCGTCCAGAGAAGACAGTCAGGCCTCTGCCTCGCATATGTAAGCACAACCACTTCCAGCTCGAGGACATTGATGTGCTGCCCCTCTTCCTCCTCTGACCACACCCCAGCAAGGGTCCCCCAGCCTGACAGACGGTAGTGACGTCAAGACTGGGGCGAAGGATCTGGAAGGGGACCCCCTAAAAGAGTTGCTCATCCTGGGTCCACCGCAGAAGGTGGGGATGGACGTACTTGGCCATGGGCACTTGGACCCGCAGGTCCCAGGATGCTGGCTGGAAATAGGTCACAAGATGGAACTGAAGCAGTCTCATGTGCAGGCGACAGAGGGGGATCACATTGACCAGACTTGCAAGGAGGCCCAGCAGCTGGACCCACTCTCCAGCTGTGCTCTGTGGGGCAGACAGCATGCCTGCGATCACCTCCTTAAAATCTGGACCCTAACCTCAGAGGGAAAAGCCGATCCTTGGTCGGCTTTAGTCATGCCCCCAGTGAAGAACCTTGGGAAGTAGAAAGCCTGAAGAGGAGAGAAGTAAATTTGAACGTCTCTCCCAGATACTTGTTAGGCAAGGAACCTTTGAGACGCCAGGACTACCCAGATATGGAGGTAGGTATCCTTGAGGTCCAAGCTCGCCCCCCACATACCAAACCTGAAGGCGAGCAAAATGACCATGAGGGTTTCCAAGTAGGACCTCTGGGGTCTGATGTATGCAGAATTTTGAGGCCTCAGATCAAGGATCGGTCTCCAGGAGCCTTTCTTTTTCGAGGCCAGGAAGAAGGAAGACCGGAAGATGGGCCCCTCCTCTCCAGTGGTCCTGCACACAGTGCCCTTCTGAAGTAGGGCCTGCATCTCCTCTTCCAGGACCCCCCTGCAGTGCTAGATCGGGTGGCACCGGAGTTGCTCTCCCGCCAGGGGTGGGACCTTGAACTCCAGCTGGTAGCCCTTGGCTACCACACTGACCACCCAGTGATCCGGGCAGAACAACTCTCAGATGTTGACGAAGAACCTCAACCTCCCCCCTGGGACCACCGTAGGTTGGGCACCCTACGGGCAGTTGAGGAGGGAACTGTGCAGGCTGCTGAGGCCCGAAGTTGGGCCTAGTCACCTGCCGCGCTCCCCTATCCCGGCCCAAAGGATTCCCTCTCCATGTCGAGCCCCCGGGCCAAGAAGACCCCTTGGTAGTCTTTTTAGGCTTCACCGTCTTAGCTGTCTTAGGCTTCGCTTTGGAAGTGGCGCGGGGGGTGGGGTTGGTGCCTGTCTAGCTGGAGGCTTAAAGAAGGCAGATGCCATTTCTTTGTGCCTTTTGACCTCTCGGACGAATTTGTCCAAGAATTGGTTGGAAAACAGGTCAGAGCTAGTTACTGGCAGCTGTTCTAGGTGGCTCCTCGCCTTTGCAGAAGACCATGGGAAAGTGTCGAGGATGTTTGCTTGACGGACCCTCACAGCCTTGAGGGCAACCCTTGCGAACTGATCGTAGACCAGACGCAAAAGGGGACCAAACAGATAGACCAGCTGGCTGACATCCCATGGGAACACTGTGCGTCGTCCCCAGGCATCAGAAGGAGTGCCTCCTGGAGAGCTTCCGCAACTAGGAGGAAGACCGAGGAAAACTTGAGACTGGTCTTTGCGCCAAATCGGCTAAGAACCAGGGCGGAAGAGGAAGCCCCAACCCTCCTCTGCAAACCTAACTAGGTTTTCCTGTTGGGGGGAAGGCCAACCAGGTCTGCTTGGCTGCAAGAGCTCCCAGACACAGCTTAGACTAAACGTCTACTGGAAACTATGGCAGGTCAGAATGCACAGCCTCGTTTGTAGTGCTGAGCAGAGACTCAGAGGCTTGGGCGCAGGCACAACAGGCCTCTGGAACCCCAGTTTGGAGATCAGGATCTCTGTAATGGAGGCTATCAAGCTCTGAGGCAGGTTAGTCCCTCACCAACTTGTTCTCCTCCCCGAACTCTTCTGAGGCCAAGAGCTCTAGCGAGTCAGGTGGAGGGGTGGAAGAAGGCTGCAGAGCGGGAGAGTCTTGCTGGGGGTCTGGGGGTCTGTTGCTGGCCATAGGTGCACCGTTTGCTTGGCTATCTCATTATACCCAAAGGACCCGAAGGCCTACCAACTTGGTCATCCACCCGGATCCGATGGATCTCCAACCCCCTAGGACTATCCTGACGAGGCCGGCTAGACCGGCCCCGATGGTATCCAGCAACGGAGTCTGAGTCCAAGTCTGAAGACGATGGACTCCTAATCTGATGTCCAGACAAGCCTGGGGAACTCAGGGACCGGTGGTCTCCTGATTTCCCCCGCAATTTGCCACCGGAGGACTCCCACTGTTTGCAATGACAGTAGCCTCCCTCCTGGGGCCATTCACACTCTGGGACTGGGGGTCCTGCAGCACAGTTTCAGAGGCTGGGGCCACTAAGTCTGCGCCAATCCCTGGAGTGAAGGCTCCAGAGTCCAGCGACTGGCTACTTGAGGCACCCCCACAAGAGCGTCCAGGGAACCCATGGATCCCCTTTGGAACCTGGCCCCGAGATTGAGCCGGAGAACCAGCAGGTTTTGATGGAGCTGAAGGGATGAACTCTGAACTCGGACCCGGGCTCCGAGGCACTGAGGGTCTGAGTTCTGAAGCTGAGGTTCCAGAGTTTGTTGGGTCCGCAGTTACTGGAGTCCGCCTCTTTATGGACCAGGTGGGGGCACTGCTTTCTGGTCTCGCGGATGGCATGACCCCCGCACTAACTACGGTGACGGAATCTTGGACTCTGGCACCTTAGTCTTGGTTTCATGACTCTTCTTTTTCGTAGCCTTCCAGCCTACCCTGACACTATCTGCTGACCGTTTGGCTGGAGCCTTCCCCTTGGCTGGTCCCTTGCCCTTCTCAGAAGGAGAAGACGGGGGCAGATCAGAGGGGCCCTGGGCAAGAGGATTCTGGGACTGCGTCAAGCTGTGACTGGAGTTTGTCCCGGCAGGCCTGTAGCCAGGAGTCGGGTAAAATTGGAGTAAAGCTGGAAAAATGTGGGACTTTCGAGACCCATAAACCTCCGAGACACCAGCTTTGCGGCCGAAGGAGAATGAGGACAAGCTGTTGGCCAAGATGGTGAACATAGGGGGCATGGTGTCAGAACTGCTCCGAGCTGCGTGCAGTGCGCGAGAATAATGCAAATAAGATGTAGCAAGGGGTAAGTATAGTCACACTAACTAACCTGTCACTTAAATCTCAATAACTCTAGTTAGGAACAACATGGGAGGGTAGTGTAACGGGCTATTTGGTTCGTCTCAACAAGACTAATCCAGGTGTCACAAAAATGTCACAAAGGTTTAAAGGTCAAATGAGGTCAAGTGAGGTCAAGGTGTGTCATCACATGCACTTCACTTAAACGAACACAAATCTTCATTACACCACCCTTCTAAAATGTTTCAGTAGCGAGATATCAATAAAACATTACTTTCAGACCTTTTGACCCTTTCTGATTATTTTGGTTAGTGTAACAACATGTTCACCTCCTACCAACCTAACTTATCCTTAAATTATGCCAATGTTTGAACACCGGATACCCAGTTACAGCTACTAAGAGAAAATACAGTTTTTGGCCTCTGGTGATCGCCAGTGACCTTTGACCTTCCACCAAAAATGATAGGGCACATCTACCCAACAACATCTACATACATACCAAGTTTGAAAAAAAATTAATCACTTGATTATTGAGTTATCGCACCACATACCTAACATTCCAATCCGTCACATACACATAACACACACACACACACACACGTACATACACCAAGGTGACTACATGGGTTCCTTTGTTACACAAGGAACCAAAAACGTGGACTACAAAAAATATGTTAAGTAAGACTCACCGTTGGGGTTTCATCCTCAAGGTATGGCGGTACATTTGGTGCGTTTGGTATGTCAACATGTCCAAAGTCTTGTCTTGCAGCCTCACACCAAATGCCAATGTTACCAATGTCAAACACAGTCCTATCTGCTGGGAGGGTTACTACAACAGTTTGTCCTGTAAACGGGTCCAATTTTGAAAGCCTGGAAAAAAAAAGTTGATATTAAGCCAAGGAAAAAACTCCAGCACCAATGTTGCAGAAGCAAATACCTTCAACAAAAGGTGCCTACAATGTTGCCCATAAAAGTAAATGAAACTTACACCTATTCCCCCTTTCAATATTGCTATTTTATTTTAACCACGGGCAAACACTCTAAACAAAAAGGAAATTGATGGAGGGAAGGGGCATAGCTCTAGTTTGTGGATTAGGGGGAAAAATTTTCCATCAGTCGGTCTAACCCTACATTGTGTCCTGGACCGGAATCATCTTTCATCAATCCACCCTTATGAACCAGAGTGCACTTGTATACATACACAACCACAAAGCTAAAAAGCTTAATGATTCCGAAAATTTTGCTTTATGACCTCTGGTGACGTACCACAGCACCACAGATCATAATCTTGGAAATTCTTGGGAAATTCTACCTTTGATGGCTGACCTAATTCTGAACTCCCCAAAACAATTTAGGGATCTTATGTTAACCATACAGCATCCACATACATACTTAAGAAATCTTTCCAACTTTCCTACTTGAAGGGAAAGTTTATGAAGTTTGTAACCCTTTATGATCTCATATGACATTGGACCTCTGGTGATCTGGCATTTTGACCATAAGTGGCCTGGCATTTGACCTTTGGTAACCTGGCATTTGACCTCTGGTGACCTGGCATTTGACCCTGTGACCTGGCATATGACCTCTGGGACCATGAACTTAACCTCTAGTGACCTGGTATTGGACCTCTGGTGTCCTAGCACATGACCCCTGGTGACCTGTCATATGACCTCTGGTGACCAGGCATTTGTTAGAGAGAGTTTTACGGCACAGTTTCCAACCTACTGGTTCAAGTCAAGTGGGCCACGGCCTTTTTTCCAGTTGTGGCTCACTGGCTTGTTTTCCCTACCCCACTGTTTATGTACTCAAGTACTCAGCATATAGTTTATTTCTTTCTTGCGGGAGAAGAGACGGGGGACAGGAAGTGGGACTCAATTCCTTTCCCACAACTCAAGTTTGAAAAAAATATAAATCCCCTATTCTCCAATCTCTCATCAGCAGCTCACCACCACATTGTCCCTGAAATCCCCCAGGGCTTCTGAGTCACGCCCTTAGAGCCATGGACATCCATAGGGGACATTCAACATGGCAGCACCCCTTGCACCATTGGTTTTAGTGTTTTGAACGCCCTCCAAGACAAAATCCTGGCTACTTAACATCACAAAGTCAAGTAGCCTTTGTCACAGGGCAGAATATTTGTTTTGGGGTGGCTAACAACAGCAAAACCTGATTCAAAATCATCATAACTTGAATTTCCATTTTGTGTTATTTCCAACATTTTATTGTAGAAGTGTACTTAAATATAAGTGGCTCTTTTGAACTTTTTCTCTATTCAATTACACAAGTTTTAAGGCCACATGATTCTCAGAACCAAGACTAGCCTCTCTGGGAGCAAGGTTACCCCCTCTAGAAGGGTGCCCTCAATCTCTGTTGTGCTATAAGTTTCCCCCAGACTAGTTGGTAGATTATAAATGTAAAGGGAAGTGCAATGCAGATTCAAAGATTTCAATACAAACCTTCCAGAACCAGTTGGATAAATCACACCCCTCCCATTGCTAGTTGGTCTGTTACCATTGTCAATCCAAAAGTAGGCAGCTGCGGATTAAAAGAGAGATCCATGATGTCCAAAATAATACAAGTGGTGAAGTCTAGGTACAGAACCACTGGTCCACTGCCAAATCCAACAAATCACAAACCAACAGTGCCAAAACTTAAGTTTCTACCGTATATTCCCTCATAAACACCCCCCCCCCCTTAAAATTTTAACAGTTTACCTTTTCACATGTAAATCCACGCACCACACATTGAAGTGTTAGAAACACAAAAATAACACTAGTTTAGGTTCTAGCCGTAAGTTAATTTTTTATTAATAAGTAATAAGTAAACGCCCATTTTTTCAAAAATGTAACAACCCAGGGATTTATTAGGGAATATACGGTATGTCACTGTCACTTCTAATTTCCTTGCTGTTGAGAATAGTGAGGCAGTAGAGTGTGACATCAGGCGGTTTGGAATGATGCTCCGTTTCATAACACTGTTGCATATAGAAGTCATATGTAAATTCTTGTGCTAGACTGCTTGCAAGTATGTACTTTACTAAGGTGTGTAAGTTCGCATCTCGCAATTGCCTGACTCACACAATAAGCTGGCAAGGACATAAGTGTTTGCATGGGTTACCTACAATCTTGGACAAAACTCGTTGCGACACCCCCGCTCCCCTTCGCAATGTTGGTCACAGTTAGCCCATTCGCGGCATACAGTCACTCTTTCAGCGCAACATTGGAAGGGGGAGCGGGGGTGGGGATTCATGTAAGCCTTTGAACTGAAATTCAAGAATATTATGGCAAAGTGTCCCAACAGTTTTGTCCAAGATTGCCTGAGAATTTTGCGAAGTTAGAACTACTCGCGTCACACAGTAGAAAGTGTCACTTTGTCTTGATGGGTTGATTTGCAAAAGAGAATAAGTTTAAAGCGCCCGATCGTTCAGGTAGCTGGTTTCAACAGTGACCTTTTTTTGGTTTACATTGTCTTAGCAGGTAAAAATTAAAAGAACATTGAATAGATGTTCGTGTTTATGTATTTAAATTTATTCAAAACAGTGACGTGTTACCTGATAAATGCATTTTGGAGAATAGAGGCACTGTTGTATCCTGCCTGTTACTTCATTTTAAAGTAATTTACGGTGTCCTCACAAGAAAAAATTTGCCATACATGCAAACTTGACGAGACCGGAAGTGAAGGATAAGTTATCCAAACGGTCTACCATTTATTTTGAAAGCAAATTTGAAAGCAAAACACAATGAAATTGCTTCGGTCCAAAGAGGGAAGAAAGCATGCGTAACCAGTTGCTGATTGGTTGATATTTTTAAATCAGTGTTTTAAAGGAGAAGCTCTGAGCTGTAAGTATGCTTGCTTTTGGAGTAGAGAAACTTTCCCAAATTTAATATCAAATTGACATAGGCCTTGGGATGTACAGATTTTCTTATTTGACTCTTTTCTGTTACGTTTCTTTTTCTTGTCATTTTTTATTTGAAACAAATTGAGACAATGAAACCTTTTGACAAATCAAGGGTGTTTGAACTTGTGAATGTGATCGATCGCTATCTCTCCAAAACAGCTGTAAATATTATCATGAATGTCTCATGGAGTATGCCTAACAAAATGTTGCTATCGAAGTCACCATAACACCAGGTACCTGACAGGTATGGCAATCGGGTACCCGGTTCCAATTTTTTGGTACCCGTGCAAACACTAAAGGACATACAGTACAGTAAATACTGTATATTTAACAATACTAACTGAACTTATATTGAAACCAGAATGCAAGGCATTCATACTCACGAATGGAGACGGTCTTTACCGGTTCTAGTGATATTAACAAAAAGTTGCTAAACTTTGCAACTCCCAGACGGCAGTAGGTTCCATTTTTAGATTCTTTGGTATGACTCGATCTGGGAATCGAACCCAGGCCCTCCGCGTGTTAGGGGGATGCTCTACCGTTAGACTAAACACGTGAATTTTTTATAATGAGGAGGTTTGCGCATTTCAGAGAAATTCATCAGCGTTGAAAATTTATACAGGTGAAACATTAGTGATGGGAGGTGAGGGAAAAAGAAATGTTTATGATACAAGCTCGAGTTTTTGAAAAGTATATGTGAGTTATACGTGTATAATGATGTTAAAATTGACTGAATAAAACAAGTAGTGGATGATATTATCTCCTAGATCTAGAAAATAGACATGTTTAGATTGCAGAAGAATTATTTTATTATAGCCAAAAGTCCATAGCCAAAACTGTCAGAATTTCACGCATATTATTGGAAGTTCAAAATATCAAAATTTCCTCACCAATGGCAATTTCAGTATTTTTTAACTTCCTTAGTGTTCTCAATATTGTTCGATGGCAGTGCTTGTTATAGCCTGTGTAGCGCCTCTGTGGCTGCAGCCCCCTTTAGGCTTCCGCCCCTCAGATTGATTTTTTCGTAGAGATGAGCTGGACAAAAAAAATTCGTCCGCCCCGCGGGCTACGCTTGTTACGGTTCGGCAGTTCAACCGGATCACCTGTGAATGCATTGCATGATCACCAACAAAGCAAGCATATGCTTCCAGATCAGAAGAGATGTAACTTAGCTATCATCTTGGCTAATGAGATTTAAGGGTAGAGAGAGATAATTACGCGGTCTTTTATTTTGCTACTCCTCATCAGAGATCTCTCTTCCCATTCCTGACTATAATTGTCAACAACAAAAAACAGTATAGAATTTCTCACCGGCCTCCTCTTTCTTTGGTTGGATAAGTGTGCAGCTTGTGGTCTTTTCCCTCACAGTACGGTTGCTCAAAGGAACCGTTTTAAATTTGTCTTACAAGATAGCTAAATCTAATCATAACATGCCGTCAAGTACAGCCACCAAAAAAAATCTAATTAGAGATTATTAAATGCAGAGCAAAAAAAAATGGGTTGATGTTAACTAAATTATTTAGAAGCGTTTCAGCATACAGGTATATAGGTCCTGCGCATGGCACATTTGACTTTCAACTGAAACACATCAAAACTCGAAATGGCTTTTTCAAGCCACGGTAGCAATTGATATCATCAACTGTATCATATGTCGTTCAGCTGATCATGTGGTCACCGGCAAAGCAAGCGTCTATTCATAAGGGCGATTCATGTTTCAGTTGAAACGTCTAGGTCAGAAGAAAACTATGCAGTTAATATTGCACAATTTTTGCATCCAGGAGACTACATTTTCTTTTCCGTTCTCTATTCTTAACCCTCTTTGATGGTCTTCAGTTCTGAACAAAATAAAATATAACTTTAGTTTGTCGCTCTTGTTACAGTTATAAGTTGCTTCATTATGAAAGGAAATCCCCCGTTCAATGTTTTTCTTAAAACAACGCCTAAACATTCACATCAACAGGTTCCTCGGATGTTTCAAACTGTAAGAAAAGAAGGGTAACGACCATGTCATAAAGAATGGCAGTTGACAAAAACTATAGAAAGGGCTTCTGAGTACCCATACAGTCGTTCCAAGAACCAGGTGATTGAAATATCCCTCAAGTAATATGCCTCAAAGTGTAATGAAACCAGAGACGTCCTTAAATAAATTATCTGCTTTCATGGTTAACGCCTTTTAATTTACAAACACTTACAATGTAACAAAACCAACAAGGTACAGATTGAAAACACTGTAACAAGTCCATAAAGCGACAGCTATAACTTCGCATTCGCTCGTAAAAAGGCATTGCATTCACTGTAGATGTGTGTTGTGGCATACACCACCATTTCTGAATGTTCTTTTTGCAGAACTGGCTGTTGTTTTGAATGAAAAGCAATGTCTCAAAAATGTTTGAAACTTGCTGATGGTCAAGTGTTTAGTTTGAAAATACTGTACACATAATAATGCACACTGATTTCCAAAGAGTTAATTTTGAGGCAATTTCAGTGGCTTTTATACTTTTTTGATTACCAAAATTTTACTGGCAATTCAACTATTCTGATACAAAAGGCACTGGCCTCTGGCCAGGGAGAATGAAGCCCTGCATGGAAATATATTCAAACATTCCAACAGTGGGTCTATCAAATTGCAAAGGCAAACAGGACATTCAATTATTAAAGGCATTTTCCAGAGACAAAATTCATTCCACTCTAAGGTTTCACTGTATACCGAAGTACCAAAGTATCGTGGAGATGAGTACTCAACTGTAAGGTGAAAATTTTTTCTTAAAATTGCAGCATTTGAATGGAATAATACTAAAATGTAACTAAAAAACCATTTAATAAATGCCTCACATTACAATACCAGAATGCAAAAATGCATTGAGGTTTCGATGATACATAAATGTACTGGTTCAAATTTGCCATTATGCACCATTATCTTATCGGCAACAAAAGCAATACATAGATAGATAGATAGATAGATATCTTGAGATATCCCTTTAACAAGATTTTCAGACTTTGACCCCCAGGGACCCCAGATGACCTTTGACCTCCGCCAAAGACTACAGGGACCATCTCCTGACCATAACCCATCCACATACCACATATGAAATCTATCCAAGTTTCCTATCTTGAGATATCGTGTTAACAAATTTTTCAGACTTTGACCCCCAGTGACCCCAGATGACCTTTGACCTCGACGAAAAACAAAAGGGACTATCTCCTAACTACAACCCATCCGCACACCCAAATATAACATCTATTCAAGTTTCCTATCTTCAGATATCACATTAACCAGATTTTCAGACTTTGACCCCTGGTGACCCCAGATGACCTTTGACCTCCGCAAAAAACAATAGGGACCATCTCCTGACTATAACGCATCTACATACCAAATATGAAATCTATCTAAGTTTCCTATTTTGAGATATCGTGTTAACAATATTTTCAGACTTTGACCCCCGGTGACCCAAGATGACCTTTGACCTCTGCAAAAAACAAAAATGACCATCTCCTGACCATAACACATCAACACACTAAATATGAAATCTATCCAAGTTTCTGATCTTGAGATATTGTGCTAACAAGATTTTCAGACTTTGACCCCCAGTGACCCCAGATGACCTTTGACCTCCGCGAAAAACAATAGGGACCATCTCCTGATCATAACGCATCAACATACCAAATATGAAATCTACCCAAGCTTCCTATCTTGAGATATCGTGTTAATGAGATTTTCAGACTTTGACCCCTGGTGACCCCAAATGACCTTTGACCTCTGCCAAAAACAATAGGGTTCTTCCCCTCAATATGGCGCATCTATGTACCAAGTTTGAAAACTGTCAGACATTCCTATCTTGAGATATCATGTTAATGAGCAAAGTGTCACAAACACACACACACACATCCACACATACACACACACGCACATACACACATACATACACACACACGCCATCATGAATGCATAGGTTTCTCTTTCATCGAAACCAATAAACGGAATATTCACTTGATAATCATTTTGCACCATTTCAGTCACAAATTCCGCCTAAGAATTTCAGAAATTGCAGTTTAACGTTAATTTCGCAGAACGAGTACCTTCCACACTAACAGGGAACTTGTTTTCTTTCGACAAACTGCGCAACCTCAGATAATCGTTGCTTGTCAGCAAATGCTTTCACATTGTGTATTTAGAATAGTTATGATGCATTGGTTGATTGAATTCACTTTGAATATGATAACACACAACATTACATGAGTGAGAAATTGGTTGTAAGCAGACAAAGAATCACAGCATTGCAAGTTCTGAAATGAACGTTGCTTCGACAATTTCTGTTTCTGACACTGATTCAATGGGACTTCTCCATAACGTTAACTGTGTGTGAGAGAAAAAGTTTCGTACGAATGCAACAAAAGTTCTTTCAAAAATTTACACAGTGAAGCAATGGGACTTGAAACACAGTTAATCCCCAATAAAACATCGGCACGCGGCCACGTAGAATCAACTCACATGCTTCAGTGTATTAATAGCTACTGGAGTAGTTTTATTGTAGAACGGATTGCTGCACGATGCATTCCGTTAATTCAAACATGAAACACTTTGATAAGAGTTTCCATAGGGATAACTCGGTGGGAAGAAAACTTGTTAAATCAATATTTTATGGAAACTATTTGGTAAAGTTCTACTTAAGATCTTTTGGTTACAATTTAGGAGGGTGATTATTTTTAGAAATTATTTTTGCGATCTACACTTCCGAATTCTGAGTGCTCTTGTCATCTTGTGGGCTTCAGTGCTGAATATTGCAGTGCGGCGCCGATTTATTCTCTGTCCTGTATTTATCGCACACTAATTTGCATAGAGTTTAACCCTTTTTCTTTACCAATGTGCTGAGTGTGGGGTGACTCAATGTTATAAAAAATAGTGAAACAGGAGACAAGGGTTATCAGAAGACTTCACTTTAGGTCAATGCACGGTGTTTGCGGAATATTTGCATGTGTTAACAATCCTAATTTTAAACTCTTCTGGCACCGGTACTAAGGTATTACTGGTACCATTTGTGGCAGTACTGACGGTACCAATTTTCAGCGGTACAGTGAAACCTTACTCCACTCCAAAAAATTAAGAAAATTTTTTTTGAACAACAGGTGAAAACTGCATCTCAGTAGCATATACAGTAGCATTGGGAAGATACAAATGTTCAAAGTAATTCAGTTTTTGCTTCAGATTTAGAGCATCATGGGAAATCTGTGATTTCATCATCACACATTAATTTTTTTATTGCATTCTATTTGTAGTTTTAATGATGCTGCAGGGAATATTAAGCAACAGTGTTCATTGTATCCTACAAATGGTGAAGAGTAAAGCTAGCTCTAACACATTAAAACACAAATTAAAAAAACAGAAGGAATTTGACACGATGTGCCCAAATGTCCAGTAAATGTTACAAGCCTTAGTAAAAAGAAAAATAAAACAACACAATGGGGTACAGAGTAAGCTTTCTTTTAAGTACGTATTTCACAGGATCCACAACAACCCTCAGTGTACCTTCTGCTAGTTTTACTACTATTAAAAGCCCATACAGCCATACAGGGCCCTTGGGTCTTTCTCCTTTGTTCATGCTGAGAATTATTTGTAAACTAGTTGATAAAAGTTGTAAACTAACATCCACATGTTGTAGATTACATTGAGTCTTCTCCTGTCAAAGATTTTTAAAATTAAATAACTTCCTGTGGCTTTGTTGAAAAGGAGAGGTATTTTGTAACAAAAATAACCAATCTTTAAATTCAGATAGGGTACATGTATTGCAGTCAGGGTTTGAAGGACATAGCGTGGAATATTTTTGCCTTTCTTATGAGACCCTAGTCAAAAGCCCCTGGAATATGCCTATTATTGAGAGAACAAAAGGAATCTGAGGCAATAAGAACACATTACCTAATATTGTGTGACCTTGACAATAACTGGGGGTATACTTCACAAAAGTACCAAATCTTTAAATTAATAGATCTTGAGGTAGCTGGGATATGTATTGCTGTAGGATTTGCAGGACATAAATTGGAATATGTATCTTTTTTTCAAATATGAACAATTCAAAATGCCACTGGAATGTGCATATAGATTTCACACAAATCTACAATTAATGGAAGAAATGTGACATACCTGGTCCCCGGCCATCATATATAAGGTTAACAAATTGCAACTGTCGACTGTTAAGGATTATCACATCTTCTGCAGAAGTGTCGTGCACCCTTGGGTTAAACCCAAGCTTTCCTAAGCTGACTTCGCCTGGAGACTCAAAACCATTGGGCACTGTTATGTGTCCAAAATTTGCCTGCGGGGTGAAATAATAAGAACGTAACTTCAATCCAATGTATCGATACTGTAATATAACACATGCAAGGCAAAGGAAGACATATATACATAACACTTGAAGTTTAAGGTAAACCCATGAATCCCCCAAACTCCCTGGTTGGGGAGTCTATGAGGGATAATACCTACTGTACAGTATCTCCTATAACCCTATCTATACCATTTATACCTAGATTACCATCTGGCAAACTATTGACACCATGCCAGCAGAGGGGGTCCTACATACTATAACTTCCTTATGCATTTTGCTGGATGGTAAGTATAGGTATAACTTGTATACATACGATGGTAGGAGGTAGGTGAGTATGGGCGGCCAAGAGGGCAAAAAAGACAAATTGCAAAATATTCATTTTAATTTCAATAATAAATTTTAAAGGTAGAAAATATTCTAAGTAAAAAAATTTAAAAATAAAATAAGCAATGATTACCTTTAAAAAGCGAACAATACGTATTACGTCCCCAAAACAAATTAAAAAAACACTAAAAGTAGTTATAATTAATCTAAAAATTAACACATTACTGGCTTATCTAAATGAAATATCAAAGCCCCCCAATAAATAAAAAATGGAAAACAAATAAAAAGAAATAAAATAAAAACGCAAATAGTAACGCAATTTTGTGTTTTTGTTTTATCCTGTGTTTTCATTTTATTCCTTGTTAACTTTTTTTTTTTTAATTTATTTGGGTTCCTTAATAGTTATTTAAAATCGTCTTTTTTGCCCTTTTGGCGCGCTATAGGTGGCCAAAAGGGCAAAACAGACAATTTGCGAAAAAGACGATTCGTGAAAAATAATGAGGGCATCCTGAGATTGATGGATTCAGAGCACCTATCTCTATAAATATGCTTGGAAAGCGCATTAGATATCCAAACCCGCACAACCAGTTAAAGCCACCGCGAAGACTTGCTTGCAGCCATACACTCCCTTTGTTGAGGAGCATGTAGCAAGGCAGTACGCACATCAGTGGGCAGTTTGAGTCGATCAGGGAGGTGTTATTAGCTATTAAAACCTCCATGGAGTGATAACATTTTTTCGCGGCCCGCAAAGCAATCAGTTAAGAGGTTGGGGAAGGGAATCAGATGAAAGTGTGGGGGACGTTTTCACCATTTGTGGTGGAAGGGGAAAAGGCGTCGTCAGAATTTTCGTCACGGAGGGGTGGGATAAGTTTTGTGATCGTTGGCATGAGGGAGGGGTCTAAGGGGATGGAGATAAGCCTAAGGGGGCTTCCCCCTCCCTTTTGGAAATTGTTTTAAAAACTGAATGCCCTCAGATGCTATCTGGAACAAAAAGTGAGAATTGCTAGGTTAGTTTTCTTCTAAGAATTTCATTTTCCTGGGCAATAATTGCTGTGTGTTGCATCATTTTTGGAAAAGTGAGGATGCTTTTTGAAAATGTCCCCCTTCCAAAAAAGTGAGGGGGCGTCCCACGCCCCTCCCGCCAAGGATCCACGCCCAAGAATTAGCCCGCTTTGGATGGGTAGTTTGTCATGCATAAACTGGCGGGCTGAGAATTAAGGTTTCTGTGAAGTCTCATGGTGCTCAAGTTCACTGAGCAGTTTTGTTTGATCCTTCCATATGGAACTAATGAGCGAACCGTTTGGTCCGTTGGCAAAATCTGTATGGAGCGCATGATTTCTGCAGGTAGCAAACCTTTATGTGGATTCACAAGGAGCCCAAATGGACCAGCCCATATATGTCCGTTTGACCCATATGGGATAGTTTAGGGTCCTACGTGGCCAGATCTATCCCATATGGACCTTATGGGCATATGTGCTGGCCCGGAAAAAATGAGCCCCTTACAAATTTTGGTTGCAAGTTCATATCATGGCCCCATACGATTAATTATAAGATTAATTATAACTACTTTTAGCATTTTTTAATTTGTTTTGGGGACCTAATACGTATTGCTCGTTTTTTTAAATGTAATCATTGCTTATTTTATTTTTAAATTTTTCTCTTAGAATATTTTTTACCTTTAAAATTTATTTTTGAAATTAAAATGAATATTTTGCAATTTCTCTTTTTTGCCCTTTTGGCCGCCCATAGGTGAGGAGTGAAATCAACTGACCTTCACAGGCTTGCAAAGAGTTATGTGCAAGTTTGCTTGAGCTTGATAAAATTTTGCTTGTGAACTGTCCTCTCTTGCCAGAGATTTGAAATTTGTTCTGATCATGGTGCCACAGAAGTACAACCAATGGTTGACGGAAACATACGCCACATATTTTTTTTTTTTTCCTTTTAATGTGTATCGAATCCATGTTGCCATCTGTCCAAGGCGACTGGCCAAACAGAGTTACTCTAACCAGTTGCAGTAACTCCAACCACCCTAGCAAAACCCAAATTTGCAACTGTTTTGAGTTAGCTGTAATAATTCACGCTACGTAACAAAAAAAGATAACTGGGAGAGGGGGTGAGCTGCCAGTGTCTGTTAACTTATCTATGACCAAGCATAGGAAGCAGAATTTTCAAAATTCTATTTCCTGATCTCACCAGAAATCTTCAACCGGAAAATAACATGCATATAGGCTCAGTGGCATACCTAGACATTCTTCCAGGGGTGGCAAACACTTAAATTTTCCAATAATTTTATAAGATGTGAACACCTTTTCTATGTGGATGTAGTTTGTGGCGTGCAAAGAGCGCCGAAAATTTGCCCTTTTTAAACAAATATTTGAAAACATGGAGCTTGTACGGGAGGAAATTTTGGATATTGGGTGTCCTCTGTAAGGGAATGTGAAAGTTCGGGAATTAGTGAAGAATCTGAATTTCTCATTGGAAAGTCTCAGCTTTCACTACACAAAGTTATCTAAGGCCTACAAACTGAGACTCTCCGACAACATTTTTAAAGTCAAGAGCTTATATTGGAGACAATTTGGAATTTCATGAAAATAAGCAGTGTAGTTGCTGATGTGATTTGATGATCTGGTGATTTTGCCATTTCCAGAGTTAAGAACAGTCTACCAAACTGACTTATGAGCGAACACTACTGCATTAGGAACTGAAAATTGTTGCGCAAGAAGCACCCGCAAAATTTTGTATTTTTGGAAAACAAATTACAACAAGAGCCCAATGGGCACAGTGGTTCCTTGCTGGATATTATATGAAATTGCATGGCCAGAAGAAAAGCTGATAAATTGACTGCCGAACTAGAGCTAAGCAAAAGCTCATACCCAATGTTTGTATTATCTTTACAAGGGTGTATTTTAGTATTAATATTCCATGAAATCAAAGATTAAATTTTTGAGACCTTACTAAAATTCATCTTGCATGATACTTTGGGATTCTTCAAAAAAATTTCCTCATTTCAACATGTATTAGGCTTGTAATCAAACTTGATATTATCACCAATTAACAATACACAATGTGGTCAGAGAGAGAAAAAACACCCCTTGTACTTCTCACACAAGATATTTTTACAGTACCTGCTCTCAAATAAAACTTGCTACAGTATTATTTTAAAACAATCTACCATTTGCCCTGTTTGCTATCTCTTTACAGAAAACAGGGTTTATTCAGCAATTAAGCAGAAGACAAGTGACTAATGGGGTGTAATATTAGAATGAACACTGAGCACTGTAAGAGACATATGATCCATACATTGCTTTCATTGGCAGAGACCAGTTTAAAGAAGTGTGATGCGTGCTCATTGAAATCTACAAATTTCAGTTATTGCCCTCTTATAACTTCAAATGATCCAAAATCTATGTACAACCCAAAGCAAGCATTACTGAACGAACATAAAGGCCAAATTTCTGAGGTATTTGGGTGTGAGAGCTGATTAAATGCAAAACCAAGTGAAGTAAAAAATCTATAGAACCTATCATTATCATGCTTGCAAGATTTTCTAAATAACGACTTTTGCAAGATTTTTCTACATAATAACCTCCAGTGACCTTGATGACCTTTGACCTTAACCAAACACAAAATGATTTGAAATCTGTCCTTTCTATCTTAAAATACTGTGTTAAAAAGTTTTCAGTGTTTTGACCCCTGGTGACCCCAGATGACCCTTGACCTTCACCAAACATATCAGATTTCAACGTTACACCATAACGCATCCACACACCACATATGGCATCTATTGAAGTTTCTTACCCTGAAACATCATGTTGAGAAGGTTTTTAGATGTCAACTCCTCATGACCCCAAATGACCTTTGGCCTCCACCAAACAAGTAGGACTAATCTTTGTACCATAACACATTTATGTATAAAGTATGATATGTCTATCCAAGCTTTCTACTTTGAGATATAACTTGTTCACAGAGTTTTTAGTTTTTGACCTCCAGTGACCCCAGATGACCTTTGACTTCCACCCAAACTTTATACAGGATTATTCTTTATGCATCCACATATTACATATGAGATTTATCTAAGCTTCTACATCAAGACATCATTTTTAATAGGTTTCTAGTACTTGACCTCTGTTGACCCCAAATGACCTTTGACCTCTACCAAAAACAACAGTATGGCGGATCTATACCAAGTTTCAGTTTAATCCAACTTTCCCTTGTTGAGTTATCACATACCCAAGCAAGTGTCACAGACACACATATACACATACACACAAGCACTCACCTGTACTCAAAGCCTTACAGCTAGGGTAGAGAGAACAGTTCCCCATAAAGATATCATTGGAAATCCCCTTAAGCCTGTTAAGTCATGCAACACATGAATGCTGTGAGCAAGGGCAGGCTTTTGCATATCACATGACAGAGCTCATTGCAGTGTCCAAATTTTCCGGAAGTTACGAGCTCCGCGTAAGTGAGGAAAGACGTGGAGCTTGAGCTCTCGAGCAGTCTGTACCCGCTAAGGCTATTGTTTACATGTGCACACACACACACACACATGCCAACCTGACTGCATTGGTTCCTTTTAATGCAATGGGAACCAAAAACTGAGCTTTAATTTGAGACAGTTCGGAATTTCATGGAAGAAGAGTTGGGGAAACCACACTGTGGTTGAAAGCTGTCACAATTTTCACTCTTTCGGAACCCCCTGTAGCTAAGAATATCCTATAGCCACAGGCTGAGAATCTGTTTGACAAATCAATGCTTCGCGATACCCACTCACCAGATGACCATTTACTGTACCACACAATTACACATTGCCAGTAGGGTCAAAAGACAAAATTATATTGAGCTACAAAAACATGCTATATCTAGCCAGGGTTACCAACTGTGTGATTCCTGCCTGATTTTTATCACAAAATATGGTTTTGTACATTCATTTTCAGATATTGAGTTGTATACCAGAGTACACAGTGTGAATTTTTTCCCGGCAGCCATGAACAGTTGTTCCAGATTAATGACGTTTGCTGAGGCATTCGGACTTTGTGCAAACTGTGAAGCGCCTTAATTTACAGCAACATAGAGATAGCTTTTATTTGGCACAAATAGGTGCATAACACGTTGGTGTTGTTGTGTCGTAAATCCCATCTAATTTGGCACGATATGTGTGAAAAAACAGAGAGCTCGTGGAGTCACAAAGAACCAATCCAACTGCATGAAAACTCCCGCAAAGCCCATGACAGTTGGCAGGTCTGCCTTTACTTGAATGGGCAAACGTAAAAACTCTTTTGAGTTCAACCTAGTGAGATCAGTAGAGCTGTTCCTGTAAAAACAGGTGATGACATACCAGGCTGGACATACCAGTGTATCAAAAAGAATTAACACATTGCGGTTCAGCAGAAGTCTCCATAAAAAAAGGTGATGCAATTTACAATCAACATGCACAGACTTCCTATATAAGGAGAGAGCATACTGCACGGTAGATTGTCGCTACCGTATTGTGAGAAAGGTGCACCAAGATGGCTGTTTGCTATGATTTTGTGTGAAAGTTTGGACTTCCTCAAGTATACCACTATATTTTGCAAAAAAAATGAAATATTTTTGAAATATGGCCAGATAAGGTCAAAATCACTTCACGTATTGCAGGAATATGATATTGTTTCCCATTCAAGTTAAACTTTTCCTTAAAATGTTACAGAGTCGTTGTCAAAGCAGATGATTTATAGCTTCATGGCGGCCATCTTTGTGCGCCTTTTTTGTCCCAGTTGGTGGCCACCATCTACGGATAGGGAATACGCGTTACATGCTCTGTCCATGTAAGTAAGTCCGTGTCAACATGCAATACAACAATATTCAAAGGGAGTACCAGAACTATTTAAAATTCAGTCAATGCAAATCTGATCCCATAATATGAATATTCATGGTATACTATGCAGTAAAGAGTAATACTATAACCCACCTTAAGATATCGTTTTCTAATGAACCCAGATGACCTTTGACCTCAACCAACAACAATAGGGTCCATCTACTTAGTATGGGCAACTTATGCACAGGCCAAGTATGAGATTCCTCACTAGTAACCTCCTTGAGATATTGTGCTTACAAGGTTTTTAACCTTCTGCCCTTTGGTGACCCCCAATGACCTTTGACCTTGACCAAAAACAATAGGGTTCATCTACTTGGTGTAAAGAAGTGAGCCTTCTTTATAAATTTGTATAACGCTCTATTTTACCTCCTGATGTAATTAGGCGTTCCATGCAGTTTGTACCCTTTAGGGAATGGGTTTGTCAGGGTCAATTGTGGATCACTATAAAAGGAATTTTTCGCGCCTTTCCCACACCCTTTTCTGCCTGATGCCAGCTGAACAGTACTTACCTTCACAGATGTCTTATTATAGCATCTCTTTCACATAGTATGGAGACAACGCCTACTCGTTTGCCTTGATCTTAGGAACTGTTATTTTAAGAAGCCCAAAGAGGTACGTTTTGGTGTAATTATTTCTCTTGTTTAAGGGTTTAGCAGTGTTTTTTAGTTGCGGTATGTGAGATGGTTTGGGGGTGAAATGTTGTAGGTTAGTTCCCTTTGTACATATAGAAAAGTACTTGGGAATGTACTTTGCGACTTTGCGTGCGTGCGAAATGGTAATGTATACCTGTATACCTTGTATATGATTAATTTGCGATATTGAATTGCAATGTATTTGCATGTATATAATGAACTGCGATATACATATTGTGCGTATAGTATATTTAACTGCGTTATACATTCCTTTTTAGTTGTATTTTATTGTGATATATGTATTTCTGTGTATTTTGTATTTTTGTACTTGTGAGTATTTTGTATTTTCTATTTTTGTATAGTTTTCACGGAATCCGGAGGTGGATTGAGCTTCGGCTCGTTGCGTGCGACTGATATACAGTACAAATAGTAAAATATACCACCGCTCCATTCCAGTCGATGCCTTTGAGTCTTTTTTGCGTGAGTTCCTGTATTGCGTATCTCCTCCATAAACAGCTACACTTGGTACGACCAATGCACATGCTGAGTATGAGATAACTCACAGTTATCCAATTTGAGATCATGTTTACAAGCAATTCCAAAGGATTTACCATTTGACCTCTAATTACCCCAAATGACCTTTGACCTCCACCAAAATCGATAGAGATCATCTACTCAATACCACTAACGGAGACACTAAGTATGAGCATAATCACATATATACCTCTTGAGATATGGTGTCTACAATGTTTTGACATTTTGACCTCTGGTGACCTCAAATGACTTGTCACCTCGACTAAAATCAATAGAAATCGTGTACTTGGTATGGCCAACCCACACACCACATTTGAGATAAGTAACACTTACCCTTCTTAAGATATTGTGTTTACAAGCAAAATGGACACATTCACAAACACACACGACATCACCATTGCATCACAGATTCCTTGCCTGCCTACAGCATGGAATCAAAACCAATATAGACTTAGGAAGACTGAATGAGCGAGAGACCATTGAAAAGACTCATCACAGCTCTATTGCATGAACTCATTCACATTTTTGTCTACACTACAAAAGGGAATTTTGAATCTACTTTGAAAGTGCTATTTTTAAACCTCCATCTTTTCATCAGTGATATTGCCTGGTACAGGTACTCACCATATGCAAAATTTAAACAACAAAGGCGACTAAATGACCTCATCCTCGTCAAATCAGAAAACAAGATTCCTGACACAAAAAGCACAGTATATCTATTATTCTTCTTTTACCAGCACCAAGGTTGTAAATGGCACCAAGTGGTACCAATCAATATTCAAGTAGTTCCTTTTTCAACAATGAATGAAGTACACTGTATGGTTTGCAAAACTGATCTCCAGTCAGTGAAATAAATCATTTAAAAAAATTCAAAAACTTTGCAAAGTGGAGGGACCCTCTATAGTAGTATGGTGGTCCAAATTCATGTTCCCCATCGCATTCAAGAACACAGCTTGCCTTCCTCACTAATGTAGGTTCAACGTCTACTACATATGGTATAATCAAGGATGTGTTTTTTTTTAAAAGGTAAAATGTAATCACCCCAATTCATATACCATAAGTAGATGTTCCAATCACTTTCATGAATGGCTAGACACTGAGCTATAAAACCTCATATAATTAACACAGCAACAAATGTTTTCATAAATGGCTCTAAAGAGTCATGTGACCACAATTTTTCACTGAATTGCAAAATAAAATACTCATGTCCTGAAATATTATGAAAGATAATTGTGGTCCAAAGAGGAAATTTGTGTGAGGTAGTCAGTTAGAAATAGTTTTAGGCCCAGCTTCCCAGTTTCCAAACTATTGGTTCAAGTCAAGCCAGCCAAAGCCTTTTTCCAATTGTGGCTCACTGGCTTGTTTTCCCTACTCCATTGCTTATGTGGAGCAGTACGCACAACGGCAGTATAAGTTCCATTTTTAAAGTCTCTGGTATGACTTGACCTGGGAAGCGAACCCGGGCCTTCCGTGTGAGAGGGGGGTGCTCTTACCGTTAGACCAAACATGCGGTCTGAAATTTGTGTGAGATCTTTTGTTTTGAAATTAGCCTGGGATGACTGTTTTTCCCTTTAAACATGTGATACAGTAGTACTGTGAAAAATTGAGTAACTTGGTTAAAACTGCCATAGCCTATTGAGGTAAATGTATACTTTGTCCAACCCAAGAAAAATTGACCCATACACATACAGTATGCCGCCCAGGGGCAAAATTCGCCATTTCAGGAATTTGTACTTTTTTAAGGAACATGCAAGACTTACCCTAACCTGACGGCACCATATTGAGATCCATTTGAAGCTGTTGATGGTCCTGCCCACTGGCAGACTGAGAATAAGATTCTCATTGGAATACATTCCAAGCTTTAATGTTCTAACGGAAAAAAAATTAAAAACAGTGACAATTAGGAATGAAAGATTATTTTATTTACTTCAGGCACAATTTATACCAATTCCCACACAAGGTACTTACTGAATGGTGGGGTTGTGTGCTGGAGGGGGGCTGAAGGGGGGAAGAGAGAACTTCAGAAAGGAAGGGTAAAAGGATTTAGAGGGTAGCATATTGTAGCAGTATTGATTATCCACAGTACGTTATTTCAGATTTTCAAGGCTGGGTGAAAAATTTTCAAGAAAGGTGCAGTATGTCTAGAAAATACCCCCAAACTAACCTGGTTTGGAAATCTAGAAGCCCTACTTACTTCACTTGTAACACCTATGAAAAACACAAACCAAAAAGCCAAAAAGCTTAGTGATTCTTTGCTGCTGAAATGTAAGCCAGTTTTTTTTTCCTCAAATTGACAGTGCTCTGTAATGTTTTTCAAACTGACATTGCTCCATAATGAACCCACAAAGTACACATGCAAGGCATCCGAGCTTCCTACAGTACATTGAGAACCCAGATGTCCTTTGACAACCGAGAACTTGAGTTAATTCCACTCACTATACCCCATCCACATACTATGTGTGAAATTTTGCAGTATCCAAGACTCCAACCATGAGAAATTGTGTAAACATGATATTGAGACTTTGACCCCTTGTCAACCAAAATGACATTTAACCTCCACCAAAAACTATAGGGATCATTTATTCACCATGCACCATCTACATGCCAAGTATAAGGACCCTACAAGTTATCTTTCTTGTAATACTGTGCAAACAAGCTTGTCAGACTTTGACAATGCTGACCCCAAATGACCTTTGACTTTCACGAAAATAAAACGAATAGGAATCACCTACTCAATTTGACCAACCCACACACCAAAAATGCGCAGAGTCACATGCACCTTTCTTATAGTGTTTACAAGGTTTTGAACTTTTGACCTCTCCTGATCCCAAATGACCTTTGACCTCCACCAAATACAAAAGGGATCATCTATTCAATATGGCCAACCCACACACCAAATATGGGAGTCAAACTTACCCTTCTTGAGATATTGTGTTCACAAGCAATTTCTAAGGAATTTACTATTTGACCTCTAACTGTGAACCCAAATGAACTTTGACCTCCATAAAAACCGATAGGGATCAACTACTCAATACAACCAACCCACACACAAAATATGAGCATATTCACCTGTACCCTTCTTGAGAAATCGTGTTTACAAAGTTTTGACCTTTTGACCTCTCGTAACCCCAAATGACCTTTCACCTTCACCAAAAATGATAGGGATTATCTACTCATCTACTCATCTACTCAATATAGCCAACACACACACCAAATATGAGATTAGTCACACTTACCCTTCTTGAGATACCATGTTTACAAGCAATTTAAGGATACCATTTGACCTCTTGTGAACCCAAATGATCTTTGACTCCACAAAAATGGAAAGGGATCATCTACTTAATACACCCAACCCACACACCAAATATGTGCATAGTCACATGCACCTTTCTTATCGTGTATTCAAGGATTTGAACTTTTGACCTCTGATGACCCCAAATGTCCTTTAACCTCCACCAAAAATAATACCGATCATCTACTCATTGTTGCCAACCCACACGCCCAAATGTGAGATTAGTCACACTTACCCTTCTTGAGATATCTGTACAGTGAGCCACAACTGGAAAAAAGGCTGTGGTCGGCTCAACTAGAACCAATAGGTTGGAAACTGGGCCGTAAAACTCTTAACTAACTGTACAGTATTTACAAGCAAAATTGTCACATACACACACACACCCACACACACCCAATCATGAATGCACACTGTAAGTTTCTCTTATCATCAAAATCAAAAATGCCAAATCCCAAAATTCCTCCCACTGAGCATTAAAACAAAATGCCAAATTCCCCTTTTTTGGAAGCTAAAACACCAAACTGGAAACCCTGGCTAGATTTACCAGACCTGCCAACTGCGTGTTTGGTCTAATGGTAGACCATTCGCCTCTCACGCGGAAGGCCTGGGTTCGCTTCCCATGTCGAGTCATACCAAAGACTCTAAAAAAGGAACCTACTGCCGTTGTGCCTGATTCTCCACATAAGCAATTGAGTAGGGAAAACAAGCCAGTGAGCTACAACTGGAAAAAAAGGCCGCGGCCGGCTTGACTTGAACCAATAGGTTGGAAACTGGGCCATAAAATTCCATCTAACTAACTAACTAACCAGACCTCCCAACTTCCAAATTATTAAACCTTGAGATTTACATGAAGTAATGTGGACATTGGTACTTCAAACCTGGAGATTTTTTAAAACTTTTTTTCTGCACTGGCTCAGTGAGACTGAATATTTTGCATGTGCAATCCAGGGTTGCTAAATCCAGGGGTGGGACCAAAGTATGCCCTACAGGTGGGCCAAACTCTCTGACAGCAACTTGGAACCCTGGCAAAGGTGGTGCAATGAGTTGTTGAAAGGGCAGAGAGGCAAACTTTGCAATTTCTTTTGCCTTTTGTGACAAATATTTGCCATAAATGGTTTTTGCATACACAGGCTAAACATATTTAAAACCAGAAAGCCAAAAGGCTTTGTGATTCCTTGCTGCTGAAATGTAAGGCCTTTTTTCACATTGACATTGCTTTGCAATGTTTTTCAATTAGCAGGGCTCCATAAAGTGCCCACAAAGTACACATGCAAGGCATCCAATCTTGAGATCCCCCTTGCCTGTCGTGGACCCAAATGACATTTGACCTCCACCAAAAACTTCTGGGACCATGTATTCACTATGTGCCATCTACATGACAAGTTACAGGACCCTACAAGTGACCTTTCTTGAAAGACTGCGCAGGAAAGCTTGTCAGGCTTTGAACATGCTGTCTCCAAATGAACTTTGACCTTTGGGAAAACCAATAGGGATCATCTACTAAATATGACCAATCCACACACTAAATATGAGCACAGTCACATGTACCTTTCTTGAGATACCGTGTTTACGAAGTTTTGACCTTTTGACCTCTCATGACCCCAAATGACCTTTGACCTCCACCAAAAACAATAGGGATCATCTACTCAATATGGCCAATGCACACACCAAATATGAGATTAGTCACACTTACTCTCCTTGAGAATCCATGTTTACAAGCAATTTCTAAGGAATTTACCTATTGACCTCTCGTGACCCCAAATGACCTTTGACCTCCATGAAAATTGATAGGGATCATCTACTCAATATGACCAACCCACACACTAAATATGAGCATGGTCACATGTACCGTTCTTGAGTTATCGTGTTTACGAAGTTTTGACCTTTTGACCTCTTGTGACCCCAAATGACCTTTCATCTCCACCAAAAACAATAGGGATCATCTACTCAATATGGCCAATGCACACACCAAATATGAGATTAGTCACACTTTCCCTTCTTGAGATACCGTGTTTACAAGCAATTTCTAAGGAATTTACCTATTGACCTCTCGTGACCCCAAATGACCTTTGACCTCTACGAAAATCGATAGGAATCATCTACTCAATATGACCAATCCACACACCAAATATGAGCATAGTCACATGTACCGTTCTTGAGTTATCGTGTTTACGAAGTTTTGACCTTTTGACCTCTTGTGACCCCAAATGACCTTTGATCTCCACCAAAAACAATAGGGATCATCTACTCAATATGGCCAATGCACAAACTAAATATGAGATTAGTCACACTTTCCCTTCTTGAGATACCGTGTTTACAAGCAATTTCTAAGGAATTTACCTATTGACCTCTCGTGACCCCAAATGACCTTTGACCTCTACGAAAATCGATAGGAATCATCTACTCAATATGACCAATCCACACACCAAATATGAGCATAGTCACATGTACCGTTCTTGAGTTATCGTGTTTACGAAGTTTTGACCTTTTGACCTCTCGTGACCCCAAATGACCTTTGATCTCCTTCAAAAACAATAGGGATCATCTACTCAATATGGCCAACCCACACACCAAGTATGAGACCCGTCACAGTTACCTATCTTGAGATATCGTGTTTACAAGCAAAGCGTCACATACACACACACATACACACACACACATACACACACACACACACACACACACGACATCACCATCGCATAGATTCCTTTTGCCTACGGCAAGGAATCAAAAATTTGGGGCTTTTATTGAAGAATCTGCCCTCTCTATAATGAATGTTGAGGCAACTGAAGTAATAGTGTGTTTTGCATATTTTATCTTATCAGATAATTGAAAAATTTCCTAAAATTGTTCAGCCCTTTTTGTAAAAAAAAAAATATTTGTAAATCTGGAGCTACTATATTTAAGACTAAATGGAACTTCATTCAGCAGCGCTCAGAAATTAATTATTGGTAGATATGGAGATCTGAAAGTAGGGTTGGGGGGTATACCAGTATTGATGTGAACACCAGTACTAGAGGTACAAGTAATAAAAATACCGAAGATATTTGGTGTGTTTCTAATACCGGCTCTTGAAAAAATACCGGTACTCGAAAAAATTACCCTGGAAAGGTCGAGATAAGAAACAGTAGTATTAATTTTGACTGTGCATGACTGTAAAAAATGTGGTAAACAAAGTCAAAGCAGAGGTTTCTGCACGGTAATAATGCAATCATATGCCCAGCTGTATCAAAGTACAGGATAACAGGGGTGCCGTGCACATTTTAGGTTCCTTCCCACCTGACTTTCCTACCCGAGATTTGAGAACCGGTACTGCCTCAATACCGGTTCTGTGAGCTTTACAGTACCAATATTTTCATGGTACTGCCCAACCTATCTGAAAGTTTGACCATGAGAGGAGGTCTGAAACTGTGAGACTCAAGGTGTAACTGTGAGAGTTGGCGGGCATGTTTCACAGGTGCAGTATAAAATGCAATTTATTGCTCAACAACTGCAATTTTTAGTGATTTCACTACATGATCAAAGCTCTATTTTCAATACTAATTTCTGGAATGTCATACTATAGGTAGAGGAATCAGTTCAGCCAAATTTACAATTAAATTCATCAAAAAATGGAAACAGCAAAAGACACAGTGTAGGCATTGTCCTTACTGGTTATTAATGCATGAGTTTACTCCCCAAAAATGCATATATTTGAACATGACCTTTTACCTGCACACCTTAAAAACACCAACTGCAATATTAAAAAACAACTAGAGCAGAAATTCTGCTGTAGCTCACACACAAGCTTGAAGTAGACCCTTATTACATTTTTCCCCTATGGTAAATGTGTTGCTTCATGTTAATGTCAAAATTTTATAAGACTGTCTCTTCTCTTCAAAAGTGAAAGCCATTCCAATATGTTTATACAGTCAGTTTCTATGTTGCCAGGATGGTGTGTGTAATTGTTCCCCTATCCCTGACCAGTATTCCACTCCCTGTATGTCCTGTAATTTTGATACAGTTTATTTAATATCGCCCCCTTTCGCCAGGGTTGTAGAAAATCCTCACAGTATTTTCCCACGTTGTAGGAGGCGACCAAAGTTAATTCAATCTGAACTTGAACCATACTGGAAAATACATTTTACCTTTGACGTTTTATCAAGTTGACAGACACTGGGTAACAAATTTGTGATGATGTGTCGTTAAATCTCATCCAACTAAATAAATATTTTGAGACCTAATTTTTCTTAATACCCTGTCAAATGCACATCAATTGTGATTATGTACAGCTCAACAACAACACAGTGACAAATCACTGTGTGAGCTGTACAGTACAACAACACTGAACACTGTGACAAATCACTGCATGAGCCACTGCTTCGGAAAGTTTGATAATGTCACTAAAAATGGCAATAGATATTTCAAGAAAATTACTTGTAATTCCAGATCTGGTTGAAATAGCCAAGTTTCAAATAGCAAGCAAAATATCCATTTTGGCTGCCAAAGTAAGGGATGCCACTGAAATTCTCTTATGCGTTTCGATGCATCTCGTTGGAATGCATCTTAATCTAGGGGCGTCGCAACGCCCATTGTTCACCACTGCTGGCAGTTCCACAACCTCAAACAACAGCCATTCCTTAATTCCAGCGCGCTGCTCTGCCGCCCTTTTGTGGCCGTGCTGTACACACTAATCCAATTGAACACAAAGCAAATGCCGACGCATTGCAGCAACGGTATTAGAATTCATTCATCATCGAAATAAGCACGAAGGTGGCTTTTCAGAGCACTAAATAACGATCGGAAAAGTCTTCCCAACTCTCTAGCAAAGAGCAAGGGGGGACCGCTGATAGTTCATTGCATACTTGGAGCTGTTTGTACACAATATTTCACAAAGTACAGCTTACATAAATTATGATTTAACATGTGGTAGCAATGAAATACACATATTGAAATATGGGTGCAAATACTGAGACAATAAAACACCTCAAAAACTGCAAATAACTGCAATAGCGCAAATTTTGTTAGGAGAGTACAAATTAAAAGTTACTCTCCGTAAACTTGTCGGCCAATTAGTGATAATTCTTCAAAAATTTCAATCTGAAATGAGCTTCCTCCTATTACCTTTGACTCATCCATTCTTAGTGAAGGGGGTGAAATTAAGTTATTACCTTTTCCACTAAGTCTCAACCGATCGGATCAAAATGATTTGGCCAAGTCGGTGCCGGTGTTTACTGATGTTCCGCTTAAAAACGTAGGAAAGGCTGGAAAGTTTGTCCACAAACGGCCATGAGTCCTTGGAGCTTCGTGGCTCATTTTTTTTCCTTTCAAAGCAAAGGTGCGTGGGATGGATTTATATTTTTGTTGATTGCCATGCAGTTTACATTTTTCTTGACATGACACTCTACAAACAATTTAACCACCTGTACTCTTAAAACATTCCGAGCTGTGACTATAACATGCTTTGGAATTTGTGAATTGGGTGTGTGTGGGGGGGGGGTCATAATATTCGACAAGAGAAGGTCTGATCTTTTTAGCGAATTTTCAGACTGTTACTGATGTGTGGCATATTGGTCTATGGCAATCATTGGTATTACAAAATCCCCGGTTACGATCAGTTTATGTATTGCATAAGTTCTTTTATATTGTTAACCCCTTAGCCAAAAGACATTCGTCTATAATGTAGAAATGGAAAGAGAAATAGACAAAACACCACACAAAACATTTTTAGATCAAACTTGACCGTTTATTTTTCCCACTTTTTTTTTATTTTTAAGAGCCATTTGTCTACAGTTGAACATCACGCTTCCGCACGGTAAAAACTGACCGCAAAAAGTGGGAACAATTGTGGGAATTTCCATCACAATTTAGCGTTCGAATTTTTGTACGGTTTTCGATAGCGTGTGAAATCGTGGACGACCGGGGAACGCGGCACAATTGATAAAAAAAAAAGGCTTCGAACTTGCATTGTTCGGAATTCTACGGGAGTTATACGCTAAGTATACTGTATTATATAGGCTAACATTCCGAAGGCCAAAACTATGGCTACTTAAGCCTAACGTTAATGCCTATCTATACTGTGCCATTTGCGGTGCCTTGAGTTTCTACGACGGTTTGAAAATTCGAGACAAATTAAGCCTCAAGCTTTTTCTCAGAGTTGATCAGATCACACCTGACCATTTTTGCGATAGAATTGCAGTGCTATTTTCGATACTTCAGAAAGCCTTTCCTCCTGGTACAAGCACTATTGTTCGTGGTAAGCTGATTAGCCTATAATCCTTTAATGCCGATGCATCACATCGCAGTGATTACGTACACAATGCTCCCCGTTTCACTGCATACAGTGCAGAGGCTGTGTAGAGTGCCTAATCTGGATGCATTTGCGAAGCCAACGCATCGCCGACGGGACCCTTTGTGTTTGCGTCGGTATGCATTGGAAATGCATCGAAACGCATAAGAGAATTTCAGTGGCGTCCCTAAGGAAAAATGCCTGAGCAAAGTACTTGAAAAATGATAAAGCTGAAAACTTTTGCAAAAGTTGATGACATCTGCCTGACTCTATAAGCTCACACAGTAATTTGTGTGAGCTAAAATAAAATTAAAAAACTGAAAACAGCAATAAACCATCACTGTTAATTTGTTCTTCTCTCCAAACAGCACTTGAACACAGAATTCCTGCTGGTGCATTGAATGACCTTATGAATTTGAAGGACAGAATTGAAAGGATTTAATTGTTTCAGTGCTGAGAGCCAGTCACACTTCTAATTCACTTTATTTAATATTATTACCATTGAAGGCATAGTGTTTGGCACAGTAATGGTACATGCCATAGCATTTGTACAGTCATCTGTACGTAGCTTTTACTGCACAAAACAAAGAGCTACATGACAATAACCTGCAATTGATTTTAATAGCCTCAGAAATAATTTATCTGGTCATCTGCTAACACAAGATGAAAAAATTGTTGCAATGGCAAAATTGTGGCAGGTTTTGTACATATAAATACAGGAACAACACTGGGGATTTTAATAATCATTTATAAAAGGAATAACCCCTAAAGCTTCAAATTTGCTATGCAAATTTTGAAAAGGAAACCATTCCTCATTATTCATATGTATATACCTACAGTATGTATTAAAAAACCAATTAAAAGATGAAACACTGACAGTAACCTTGTATATATGTACAGTATACTGTGAAAACTTAATGAAGTGACTGTAACTCTTTAGGTTCACAAGAAAAATATTAAAATTGCAAGTGAAGGAAAAATTTAAACATTGAAAGAAAAGAAAATGGTCAAACTACAACCGTGGATGATTGTTAGTCCAAGATGGCAGACAAAGGGGCATGGAGCTAGAACCATCTCAGGCAGTGCAAAGCACAAGATGTAGCAAGAGGTAAATATTTGTCTGCGAAGTACACAACTGCCGAAAATTGAAAATTATTCAGGACAGTGAGGGCAAATCAGGAACAGTTGATGATTTCATGACAAGGAAGGTTCGTGCATCATCAGGGCCATACAGAGGGCTGGGAGATTGCAGCCACCTTTGTTGAACAGGACAGACTTTGTGCCTTAATAGTTCGGCAGAGAATGCGAAAAGGGTGGGATCTGTTGCAGGCAACTTTCAATGTGGTGGTCTTTCTGTACTAGAGGTTTGCACTCTCACTTAATTTAAGGTTTGTAGTCAGGCATGATCTGGGGCCCATTCCACAAAGAGTTACGCACAATCTTAACTTTGATTCCCCATACTTAAGTCAACAGTAAATCAAACTTAAGATGGTGCGTAACTCTTTTTGGAACTGGCCCCTGATGTGGGATTTTTGGATTTTTGTTGTACAGAGACAAGATGCCCTCAAGCAGGTCTACAGTAAGCTCCCTAGTTTTAAAGGCCTGTGAACCCAATGGTTGGTCACTGATTTTCTTTTCTTCTGTATAAGTAAAATGCAAGATTAAACTTACAACTGTTAATACCCCAAACTAAGCTCTTTTGTCAACACAGTGCATCGAAAACTATGAGGAAAGAGACCTATACATTCCATCAACCAGGTTTCATGACTCTCCTTAAGTAATAAAATTTGAGACAGTTTGCAAGACTTTATCCAGACCAGAATGACCGTATACATCTCTATGTTTCCACATCTCTACATTATGTAGACTATGTTTCACATCTTTATATTCAGACAAAACAGCATCAAAGTACATTTTTTTGTCCTAACAGAGATTAGTTAGTTAGAGTTTTACAGCCCAGTTTCCAAACCATTGGTTCAAGTCGAGCTGGCCACTGCCTTTTTTCCAGTTGTGGCTCACTGGCTTGTTTTCCCTACCCCATTGCTTATGCTGAGCATCAAGCACAATGGCAGTAGGTTCTGTTTTGAAAGTCTTCGGTATGACCTGGCAGGGAAACGAACTCCCTAACATAGAGACATCTAAGTAGAGAGACTTCATTTACACATCCATATTTCTACATCTTGATACTGACAACCCTATGCACCATTCATCTATTTTTGCCCTTAAATATCGACTTGGGCGTCTAAAAAGTGTACTTTAATGCCAATTAAAAGGTGCACTTTGGTGCTGTTAAAAATGTACCTTGGGGCCACAGTACATTCTTGGTGCTGAAGTTCACTTTTTTTTAAGTGCCAAAGTACACTTAAAGGGCAAGAGCAGTTCCCCCAACTTGTAGAAGTGCAGTAGACTCTCCTGTTTTATGATTGGCTCTTGAAAGTCATGTGACAATAGTTTTTTCTCATAAAATGTGGAATTTACTAGGAGTAACTGCTTGGTTTACCTTGGATAAAGTGCTAATATAATATGAAAGATACTGTGAAGATACATGCGCATGAAGAAAACAATCAGTTTTAGCTACTGTTTCAAAACAAGTTTGGGGCGACTGCCTTTGCCCTTTAAAGTACATTATTCCTAAGCCAAAGTAAATTTTTTCGGAATGTGGAGACATCGTCAAAACATACATCAGAACAGGGTAAACAACATCGGAACACAGAGATGTCAGAACACAGGGGTGTCTGCAAAATTTTCACTGCGACTTTCAAAACTAAGGACTTAAAGACTTTATAGTACAAATCCTTCTTCAGAAGACCTATTCGGGTCTTGAAATATTTAGAGATTCTGGAGCTATGGCAATCTGACCCCTCATTAACCTTTTTTGAAGTCACAAATCATAAGCACAATCCATAGGCCTACTTGCAATATTGTCATCTCAGAAAATTGAACAGCAGGTGATCTTACTGTGTGTGAATTTTTACATGTGGAAATCACTTGGGTGTATGCAAGAACTGACTTAAAGGGAATTACTGCGTTAAAATCAGGGAGCAATTTGTTTTTGGAATTTTGATTAGCAGTTTTGCTACTCATTATTCAAAATTGATAAGCACTCCCCCAGAAATGATTAGCAACTTTTTATATTGACATTTCCTAGCAGTATGTATTTTTACAGCAGCTTGCAAAAAACTACAGAATCCAAGAATGAAGGGTAGGTATGATATTACAGGTAATCTGAAACATCATGCGTTATGCGTCCATATGATCCGTATCACGTATGCAGTATAAGCAATTTCTGTACAGCAGCTCTCGACAACATTTTATGGGATCTCCTCAAAATTTTTCTTAATCTTAGAAAGCCTAACAAAATGCATCCCCTTTATCCCATTCATAGTCCTAGCTGCTTAGCGTCATTTTAGAACAAGAGCAGTGTATGACATACAGACATATGAAAGCAACCAATCAGAGAACAGTGCCATCTTTTATTGACATTCATCAGATGCAACCATCCTTAATCCTCTTTATCATCACTGTCCAAATTGTCACTAGGGGGTTCTTCCAGTTTTTCACTAATTTCCCTTACCTAAAATTGGGCCACCACTTACTTGTAACGACATACTGACTACCAATTAGTCTACCCACACCCATTATATTTTATGAATCAAAGCTCCATCTCCTACAATGTACAACTAAGCAGAGTAACTGCCGATGTGAAGAATCAAGCTCATCCTATAGGACAGGGATTCACCCCAAAATGTCCAAAACATTTCACCCACTTTAGCGTAATACAGATGAAAAAAGAGGTCCGAGCTTAATTAATTTAGTAGCTTTTAAAACTTATGATAGGCCTAATCTGAGCAAGTTTTGAGGCTTCTTAAATCTTTTCATAAGTTGTCGAAAACGTGAACCTATGATCTCCTCGGTGTCCCTTAAAATCTGACACTAGTACAGTCTACTGTACAGGTATTCCCTTCTCAAGGTAGCCAGCCCAAAACGTGAAAGCTGATAGGCATACAAAATTATCTAGATGACCTTCACTTCATTAAATAGTTTCACGGCATGTGTAAAATACTCAAACTAAGCCCTACCTAATATTTTTAAAAACTTTACTTCAGCACTTTCCTTGTATGATATGTTTGCCTTCAGAGTTGCTTGTTTTGGCTCCTGTGCCATCCTAACAAGGTTTTACATAAAGATTTCTGAGCCTAGCCTAGTCTCAAGGCCAAACTTGCATTGATCTGCAGTTGCCGATTTGGAATGCGGGTGTGGCTTGGCGCAAAGTTTCTTTGCATCCAGTACAGAACGAAATCGTGAGGTATGCAACATGAACAAAAGCATGAAATATTTACGCAGTGATCTATAATTTCAAACCATGTTTACAGCCGTAAATATTCATCCTTTTTAGGAGTAGAGCATGTTTGACTGAGAATAATGTAAAGATTGATCGACGGCAAAAGTCTCCTGTCATTACCAGAATAATCAAGGGCAAAACTAGTTGCTTTCCGCGGATTTTGCCTTCGATGCCGATTTACGTAGTAGTGAACAATGCATCTCCTGCGGAGCGAGTTCATGGGTTAAAACTCTTGAAAGTGGAAAATTACGGTGGTTTATTTGGAAACAAAGTTTGTGGAGCAAGTACGGGGCCAATTTTTTTTGTTTTGCATGATCAGTTTTCATGACTTCCAATTTCTGGTTTTATTTTCTCCTAACATTATTTCGTTCTGTGAACATCCAAAATGACACAATGACTGCTGGAATTTTGCATCGCAAGTCTGCTATTCAAGATCGAATGATGTGTCGCATTTATCAATTTTTCCTCGTTTTTGCATCGCAAATTGCGATGCGAACCCAAACAAATTGCTCCCTGAAAATGTTCCAACATAGCGTTCAAAGGAAATGGCTCAAGACATCATCAAACCATTCATTGTCAAACATACACCTGAGCACTCACTCAAAATATTATGAACAAGAAGAGCTATGGAAGTTGCATCATTTGAAATGCTGAAAGTCTGGGTGAACAACTTAATCTTGAGCAACAAATAACTGAATTTCTATCTGAGGGAAACTTATTTCTTGAAAAAAATGCTACCATACTGCATAATTTTTAATCATTCATCACTCTGTGTCAATAAATATTGCTTTCAAAAGGATGAAATTTTCTTGTAAAACCAATGCAATGTTTCCTTTAATTTTTGCCAAGTTTTAGCTGATTATTTAAACATTGTTTTCTTTGAAATACTGAAAGTCAGGAAACATAATTTTGTCTTTCACTGGTTTTAAAGCTCAGAAAATGGAACATTTCCACTTAAAATGGAACAGTACAAAAAGTTGGGAGGGTCGAAAAGAGATGGAATTACTTACGTGCCATCTTCGTCTGGAATTATTATCCCATCTGCAGATGGTTCATCAGAGTCACCAGCATAGAAGAAGGCATCTGTAATTTAATAAAACAAAATGAAAATGATTTAATTATTGTAAATTCACCTTCTTTCAGTTCTTGAATTTGAATTTTACCAAAGGATTGTTCCTTGTTGGGTATGAAAATTTTCTTCCCTGTTCAGTGGTGGACAGGTTGGACATTGTCTAGAGGTCCAAAGCATCCTTGGGGCCCTACAACATCAGCAAAAGAGAAAAAAGCTTTCATAGTTTTGAGCAAGGCTATGTGATGTCCAGTGTTTGCTCTTAGACCCACTTGCCACTTGCAAATGTTGTAATATACTATTTATTGAAGTACAGAACCATCAACTGGACCCCCTCAGACTCCACCTTGCCCTGCATTACCTGACATTACTGTCAGTCACCAGCTTCACTCTGTAGTATTTTCTAATTAAGTACAATTTGTGTGAATGGACAAAGAGGTCTTTATGCAACTGAGGTTGTGATGCTACTGCATGGTCTTCCCAGTTCCCCTCCCGGTCCTTCATTCAGTTCCCCTTTTCATTGACCCTTAAAAGAGAATGATAGTAAGCCTACTATAAAACATCTATGGGTGTGTCTGTAAGGCAGTGTGGAACGGGAAATTTTAACACACTGATTAAAACTGATGACAATCTTAATTAACTTCTCTTTTTTTCTTAACCCTTGTCCTCCTTGTTGAATATGCATGGTTGTGTTATGAATCCCCCTAGTTTTGTATTAGAGTAGTTCTATTAAAAGCTACTGAATCTTCACTATCATGAGCACAAAGCGAGTTGGTCAAGTGTACTGATTCCACATTATTCACCCCACACAATGACTTCTTTGAAAATTTATACAGAATGCGCTGAGTCAGTTTAAGTACAACTTCCTGCATAGTTCCAGCAAACCACAGTATGTTATAGCCTTTGCTTTATTACACGATTTATTTCCAATTTTACACAATATGAATGCATGGCAGGTGTTTTATTTTTTTTGGGGGGGGGGGAGGGTAGGTTTGACATGATCTTTGGTCTGAGGTTGGGTTCAAATAAAGGGAAAGGTGCACCTTTCCGCTTTACAAATTTTTGCTTATTTAGGTACCCTCAGATGTAGTCTGGTTCAACATTCAGCATGATTTATTGAAAGTCATTTTTTGTTCCATTACACAATGTGCTTTCAAATTCACAGTGGGTCCTCTCAGGTAACACCAATGCTGCACTGGTAAACAACCAATTTGAAGCAACTACAGTGTACTCTCTGCAAATTCCTTACAAGTCCAAGTGTGACAGAATCTTTAAAATGAATTGCAACAATCATACAAATTAAAGCAAGCGGTCCCCCAAACTTATTTTGAAGCAACAGCTAAACATTACAATTTTCTTCTTATTTCTCTTCAAAGTATCTTTCATCATATTTTTAGACTTTAATATTGCATATTCAGGGTGAACCAAGCAGTAAATTTCACATCTGAAGGGAAACCATAAACAGGACAGTCTACTACACTACTTCAAGTTGGGGCTACTGCTCTTAATACCCTTTTTTCCCTTTACAATCACAGGCAATTTCTGCACACCTGAAGCATTCAATTTCCATTAAAGGGCAAGAGTCCCCAAAAGATAGTGTAGTAGTCTGCTGTGTTTTATGATTGGCTCTTCAGAGTTATGTGATATTATTTCATTTTTCTCACTCATTTAGGACATTTAAAAGAGTAACTCATTGGTTTACCCTTAAATATGTGCAACGCTGAGGTCTTGGAATATCATAGAGATTATTTGGATGGTAAGAAGAAATCTGTGGAACATGGTTGTTGTTTCAAAATAAGTTCTGGGCAACTGCTCTTGCCCTTTAAATTTAAGCCCTTGAAACACACATTGAAGTTTTTTGATATCAATCAACTTTTGTTGAAGAATGGTTGAAACAAAGTAGATGGGAGGGGGGGGAGGCAGCAAAAATTTCCAACATTCAAGAACCTCAGATAAATGTCTGTGACCAGAGTCTTCAATAAGTAACCAACCCAAGCACACACCTGTGCACACACACACAAACACCCATACACACCAACACTGACACCCATACACACAAAACATAGATGGCATATTGCAGAATGATTACTTTAAAATACAGTAGGCTCAAAACTATATGTTTTTCAAAGCCCTCTAAGTCCCTTGTATACCACAGTCTTACACTTTATTTATTCTGCCTGTTCTTTTTTTTTTCTAATCTGCCTGAATTACTGGGGATGGGGAAAATGATATGTTTCCCCCCTCCCAAATATTTTGATTTGAGAGGCCATTACCCCTTCAGCCTCTTCAGGGTCTATACCCCTCAGTTGAAAGCAAAGCCATCAATATCTCTTCGAGGGTTAAGGATGTCCATTTAATATTATAACCTGAAAATGGAGGCTACTAGTAGTGACTCTATTCTTGGCTAAATTGTTTGACAATGCCGCACAACTATTTCATAAAATTTGCATAACTCTATTCAAAGTTTTAATTTGCCCCCTTTATGCCAATCAAAGTAAAGCCAACAAAAGACCCAGTTTTCAAGTTAGAAACAACAAAGAGTTATGGGACTGATTTTTGGGAGCTTTAATCTTTTGTGATTGTGCATTTTACTGAAGAGAAGAAACACTCATACCAAAAGTCATTTCCACAAACTTTTAAAGTCTATTGGGAATTCCAAAACTTCCCACTCTAAAATGTATTTTGAGTCCCACATACTGTACTGTTCAGCTGTTTTGGCAATTTTCACAAGCTCTGCTTGCATACATTTCAAATGCCATTTCAGATATGGAATGTAATTGGCCTTTACCATATATCAATAAGGATGGACATCCTTAATTCCATGGGATTACTTCCTTTTTGGTCTAGAGTAGCAAATCATCTATCAAATTAGTGCTTTAGAATGCCAAAAAAGAGAGGGTTTTAGTTGCAGGGAATAATTCATCCAGTATCACCATTACATTTTGCTACATCAATTGGACAAATTGCTTCTGCATGACATAAATACAAAGTTGTGTTTTATATTAAGGTTTACAATGGTTTTGTGTCAGAGAAGCAACAAAAGGAGTTTTAAATTTTTCAGGAGTGCTACAAATCACAATCCTTAGGAAAGTAAAAAGTGTGGCCCATTCTTTATCTACCATACTGTAGGTGCACAAAAATATTGCCTTCCTTGCTGTGTTGTTAGTGAGCAATCCACCTTTTTCCAAAAAGCAATTACAAAGAATTTTGGGATGCACTTTGGTACACAGCATTTTCAGCAATATCATTTTGCAATGGACAAAAAGGATGCACATCAAAATGCTATCTCACAATCCTTTGAAATTACTATTTGGAAAAGGGTCGGTTATGCAAGCACAGCTCAAAATTCAAGGCCTAAAAAACTCCAACACTGCTATGCAAATTTCAAACAATATTAAAATTATTCCCTACATTGGTATTCCAAAAAGAAGAGATATGTATACCTAACAACTTTTTACCGCAAGTTAAAAACTTGAAGGTATGGTGGATTGAAAATGTCAAGTGGCTCATATGTACTACATGCATTGCTATATTACTGTATATCTGCCAGTAATTGTTACTGTACAGGTGTCTACTCTTCAGTAACAGTTACAGTACAGTGAATTGATATTGAACATGTATGTAATTCTAATGGAATGCTATAGACTAAAATTCTAGTTGGAGCCATACTGTACATTTCATTTTAAGTTGTTCAACTTTGTTGGAGTTTTCTACCCTTCAACTTTAAATGTTGCTTTAATCTAGAAGTGTCCACAGTCCTTTAAACGTTTTTGACCCAACATTCAAGGGTTTAAAATCAAAGCAGTGCAAAAATGTTTGCTGCTAACGCTGGTCGGGGTTAATACTGTATATGTACAGAACCAACCATTGCATATTAAATTTTGTTTGCCATCAGAGAATGAAGCTGGAGGAGTTCTGTAGGGAATGAGAAGGATGCTCAGGAGAAGTTTTGCCATAAAGTGGAAAATTTAGCTTCTTTTTCTTAAAAATAATATCAAAATCTCTGAGGAATTTGAAGCAATTCCTAAAAAGAATGTAATTTAATGTTATTAATTATTGTAGTTTACTTCAGTCTTTCTCACTACCCATCCTACACACTCTTAGCAAGAATAGATGGCTGTTTGCTATGGTTTTGTAGGTGAAAGTTTGAACTTGCTTAAGAAGTTCAAACCAACAAACTTTGCAAGAAACAATTGAAATACTTTCAAAATAATGCATGGTAAGGTCAAAATTACTACACATATTGCAGCAATATGATTCTGTATTGTGTCCCTTTCAAGCTCAAATTTTGTTAATCACGCAAATTATAGCTTCCTGGCCGCCATCTTGGTGGTGTGCCCTTTTTGGTGTAAATGATGGCAACAGATTTTTTCCCATGATCCTCTTTCTATGTATAGGAAGTCCGTGCTCCACACCCACAGTGCCACTGAATATATACATGCCTGCAGTCATGAATGTTACAATCAAGTGATTTAATAGGTCAACAAAGAGCAAACTTGGGTTGTGTACAATTAACCAGAAAGCGAAAAAGGCTTAGTGATTCCTTGCCATCAAATACCTTACCTGCTTTCAAATTGACAGTGTTGGATAGATTTTTCTTTACATTTTAGGCACAGAATTTTTGCAGTTTAACCGCTGGTGACCTCAAATGACCTTTGCCCTCGATGAAAAACAATTAGGCTTCTTTCTCTCAACAAGTCAAATCTATATATACTAAATATGAAGAGTATCTGTCACTCTTATCTGAAGATATCATGTTTACTAGCCATTTTCGAAGTTTCCCAAATTTTACCGCTGGTGACCTCAAATGACCTTTGACCTCTAAAAACAACAATAGCCCTCTTTCTCTCAACATGTCCAATCTATATACATAACATAAAGATTATCAGTCACTCCTATCTGAAGATACCATGTTTACAAGCCATTTTCGAAGTTTTCGGAATTTTACCGCTGGTGACCTCAAATGACCTTTGACCTCTACCAAAAACAATAGGGTTCTTCCTCTCAACATGACAAATCTATATACCAAGTATGAAAAGTGTCGGTCAGTCCTATCTGAAGATATCGTGTTTACAAGCCATTTTCAGTGTTTTCGCAATTTTACTGCTGGTGATCTCAAATGACCTTTGACCTCTACCAAAAACAATAGGGTTCTTCCTCTCAACATGAAAAATCTATATACCAAATACCAAAAGTGTCGGACATTCCTGCCTTAAGATGCGTGTTTACAAGCAAGTGTCACAAACACATACACACATACACACACACACACACACACAAACAGGACATCACCATAGATTCCTTGCCTGCCTATGGCAAGGAATCAATAATGGAGCAGCAAAAAAGTAGGAAGTAGTTGGAGCCTGGTGTTTTGGAAGGAGACCATGCAGTCGTGATTAATTGGAAGGAGCATTTCACTATTAAACATTTTATCATATACAGTACGTGTGATGGTTTAGTGATTAATCACAACATCATCACAGCGCTATAAGTGAGCCACTGTGATACCTATCTAGATGTTGATCAAGATATTCCTTGTATTAATTGTTCTTTTCAATGAAAGAAACAGAGCAGCAACAACTACAAACTACTGAGTACAACACATCATGTACACCACAGGGAATAATTTATCCAGTATCGCATCGCAATTTGCTACATAAACAGGCCAAGTTGCTACACAAATGAAAAATTGTGTAGCAATTTTTTGTGCGCATAACCCTTGCATTTTCACAACAATGTGTGAAAGACGTCAAAAAGTTTCAAAACTGCTATGCAAAATTTGAATGCTAAATTATTCCCTGGTCACCACAGTAATTGTCAATGTATGTACAGCTAACAGTCTTATTGGAAGCCTTAAAATTGAAAAAATAATTGAAAAAAAAAAGAAAGAAACCAAACACCTAATCAATCTAGCCAGTGCGACACAGGCATTGAAAAACTGCATGACATGCAATATTATTTTCACAAGAGGCTGTAAAAATTTATAGTACTGACTTAGAAGACATAAATGGTGCATAAAATCTGATGTTAACCCAGGATACAGAATATAGTATACTGTAATAATACCAGTTTGTTGTCAAAGCTAAAAATCTATAGGCCTAAAGCAGTTTATGAAATGTGAAATACTGCACTTAAGACTGTAAAATTTTACAGTACTGCGAGTTGTATCAAACAATTTAATGTAAGTAAACTTGGTACTGGAATTTTAATTGTCGCTTTGTAGGCGAATGACTCATACAAGCCATATATATGATCATTTTATGATTTCTTAGAGCTTGCTACAGTATTAAAGTGTTGTACTCAGGAAACAGGAAATAGAGAGTATCTTTTGATTGAAAAAGGCTTAACAATAATTCCACACTTGAAACACTGGTAAAAGCTGTTTAAAAGAAACTGTGTGAAAGGTACTGTACTAAGTACACTGTATATCCAAGCATTTCGAAGAATATACAGTACAGGCCTATTTTAACTTCTTGTTGTAAGGCTTTAAAAATATCTTTTGACTTCCAAGTACAAAAATAGTTCACGAAGAAATTCATCTTGGTGTTCCTTAAACCCCATCTTACCAGTATGACTAACCAGTTTCTTGAGAAATCATATTGGCAGCTCATAAAGTGTAAAAGTTTGACCCTTTTCAGCCACACTCATGAACTTTGATGTTCACCAAACTAAAACATGTTGATTATCTAACATATTCAATACAGGCAATCCTCCAGTCTAGAATGAAATGTTCACTCAAAGTTAAATATATTAAGTTTATTACTAGCAGTTGCCCAAATTAATGAACTACAACTATTCACACTAACATAAAACATGCACTGGAAAAGGCAGTCCATCACAACCACAAGTGTTCCGTTCAGTTCTGCCATTTGAACTATCCATTAATTAAAAGTGGTCTAACCCCTGCCCTACCTTTTTTGTTCTTGGTTCAAAATGTCTTCCACATATCTTTAAAATGTTTCACAAAGAACTGTATGACAAGTAAAGCAACCATATTTTTCACACTTATCAAATTAAGTGATTAGGAAAACATTTGCATGAAATAGTGTATTTCATGATTTGAAAGGCTGGCAAACATTTCAACAAGAGCCCAATGGGCACTGTGGTTCCTTGCTGGATATTATAAGAACTAGTGTACAGCCAGTCTTCGAAATAGAGCGAAGCGAAAGCTCATACTCAATGTTTGTACTCAATGTTTGTAACACCCCCTTGTACTTCTCTCATAAGGTATTTTTACCTGCTCTCCAAAAAAACTTGCTATTACTTTAAAACAATCTACCATTTGTCTTGTTTGCTATCTCTACACAGAAACAGGGTTTATTCAGCAGTTAAGCAGAAAGCAAGTGATTAATGGGGTGTGATAATAGAATGAGGATTAGGTTACCAGACAGAGCACAGCAGTATTAAAGAGACATACTGTATAATCCATGTATTGCTTCCACTGGCAGAGAGACCATTTAAATGCAGTGTGACCTGTGCTCATTGAAATCTACAGATTTCAGTTATTGCCCTCTTACAACTTTGAATGATCCAAAATCTGTGTACAACCCGAAGCAATCATTACTGAACGAATGTAAAGGCCAAATTTTAAAGGTGTTTGGGTGTGGAAGCATGTAAAACCAGGTGAGATAAAAAATCTATTGAACCTATCTTTATCTAGCTTACAACATTTTCTTAATAGCATTTTCCAGTGGTTGACCTCCAGTGACCTTGATGACCTTTGACCTTAACTAAACACAGATTGATTTGAAATCTGTCCTTTTTACCTGGAAATACTGTGTTAAAACGTTTTTTAGTGTTTGACCCATGGTGACCCCAGATGACCCCTTGACCTTCACCAAACATATAAGATTTCATCCTTACACAATAACACACCCACACACCAAGTATAACATCTATCCAAGTTTCCTACCTTGAAATATCATGTTGAGAAGGTTTTTAGTTTTTTACCTCTGGTGACCCCAAATAACCTTTGACCTCCACCAAAAATGATAGGGCACACCTTCAAACTATGGCACTTCTATATACCAAGTTTCAATTTAATCCAACTTTCCCTTGTTGAGTTACAGCGTACCCAAGCTAGCGTCACAGACACACACACACACACATACACACACACACACACACGCCATGCTGACTACATAGGTTCCTTTTGCTAATGCAAGGAACCAAAAAGGGGACTTAATTTACTTGTTTCCAGAGATGTTGATTTTCCTAAAAGATCATGATTTGAATAGAATCAGTGACTGAAATTAAGCACTTTGATTGAATCAAATGCTACTGATTTAAATCATGATCTTTTTAATTAAATCTTGATTTGAATCAGCTCGATTTAAAACGACACCCATATTTGTCTCACAACTAAGATAGTTAGATAGAGTTTTATGACCTATAGTTTCCAACCTATTGGTTCAAGTCAAGCCAGCCACAGCCTTTTTGGTTTCCCGAAAGGGAAATCCTTTGGACTCATGCAGACAACACTTTTGCAAAACATGTAGGATCGTGCATTTTAGTGTTGGCTCAGGCTATGATTTGTAAGCTCAACAATTGAAAATTATTTCCTTGTTTTGCCTTGTTTTCAGCAGAATAGTTCCAAGCCAAAGCCTGTCTTCATTTTGGATCATCGAGGTTGTTGTTGCTAGGGTAGATCATTGTTAAGAGGGACAGCTGTGTGAATGGCATTGCTGGACACCAAAAATATATTGCAATGTGTGGCTGTTTGTTCCTTTTTGAAAGAATACTGTGACTTTCATCGGGTATATTTATAATTTTTGTTTGCATAATTGCAAAAACATCAAATTTCGTGTCGAAAATATGTCCACATAGGACCGTCAGAAATATGTGTACCTCCGGTAAAATATAGCAATCTTTATAAAGCTTTGTTTCACTAAGTGGTTGCACATTACTTGTTAGCAGGGCACTGTGAAATACTGTCATGTTTTTACAAAGTAAGTGACATTTATACATCAGGACTTTGTCAACATTTTTGCTTAGAATTATAATTTTACTATTCTTTTATCCATGGTTAATGGTACTTTGATGCTCTAGCTAAGAATTGGGAGGTATTTTTTGGTTCAAGATACAGCTTTACTCCCTATTATTTAACTGGAAGTCATTGTACCGTCTAAAAGGTCACACGTCACGTCAGGCTGGCTTTTCGACCACATTATGTAACAGCATGCACAATGCATGCATTCAGGTCAGTTAGTGGTTGTGACCTTATATCAACAGAGAGCAAAGTGAAATATTGCCGTGTCATGTTTTTACAAAGTAAGTGACATTTATACATCAGGACTTTGTCAACATTTTTGCTTAGAATTATAATTTTACTATTCTTTTATCCATGGTTAATGGTACTTTGATGCTCTAGCTAAGAATTGGGAGGTATTTTTTGGTTCAAGATACAGCTTTACTCCCTATTATTTAACTGGAAGTCATTGTACCGTCTAAAAGGTCACACGTCACGTCAGGCTGGCTTTTCGACCACATTATGTAACAGCATGCACAATGCATGCATTCAGGTCAGTTAGTGGTTGTGACCTTATATCAACAGAGAGCAAAGTAAAATATTGCCGTGTTTCTTGCATAGAGGTTAACATTTATTTGGATTTGTACATCAATACTTCCACAAAAATTTTGTTTTAAATTATTTTTAAAGCTTTGTCTTCCATTTGGAAACTTCAACTTCTCCTTACTTCCTATGATAAAGTAGAAGACACTGAACCTCCTAATAGGTCACTTATCTGGTCGACCTTTCTATTGTTTATCGCAGTGACAACACAAACGTGACTTTCATTGAATCATTTCGTCACCTCACTTAAACCGGATCGTAGTGTACAGGTTACTGAGTCTCACTCACTTTTTGCACAGCCTAAAGTTATACCCGAAGTAAAACTTTGCAATAAGGTTTTTTGCTATTTGTTGTTTGAATCTCTGTGTCAATGTTAAGGGAAATCACAGGTTTTCATACAAAAACCTGTGATAACCCCCGGAAAAAAACGTGAAAACCTACAAATTTGGAACTAATTGCCTCAGCTTTTTGTAAGGGTTCCATTGATAATAGTTACTATGAAAATTATACCATTGTATTTTCTTATGATTTTCTTGCCAACCACATTTTGCAAGTATTTAAAGCCGTCCATTTTCATTGCCTTGCAAACCAGAACCTTTCTTTGTATTACTGATTGTTTTTTGCATGTCTCACAAGTTAATATGACAATATAATTAGAAATTGTAATTCATGTGTCTGTCTTACATTTTCTGCCCCCTGGTTTGTACTTCAATTTCATGCATTTCCGAAGTATTGCCAAAAAATCACATTTCAGGATCAATAACTCTGAAGATAACAACTTCAACCAGCCCAAATATTACAGATAAATTAACTGTTCGTTTGTTTCCTTTAAACAACACCTCAAAGCCAAGTACAGCCCAGCTCACAAAAACTGACTACAAACAGTGGGCCATCAAAGGTCATCTACAAGGGCTCGATTTTCGTGGTTGTCCGATTGTCCGGGACAACTTAATTTTCACACGGGCAACCAAAAGTTAAAGGTTGGTTCTCTGATGGACAACCATTTTTCTTTCACAATGAATTAAAAGCAGCTTTTTCTTATCTGATTGTAGATGGTATACTGCTGACTGTTTAACTCTATCAACTTTATACTTTTTCAGTCATACACTACAGTCATGCAACATTTCAGGCTTCAAGTGTTTTTGTTTCTCAAAATTACATCTTTCTATTCTTCAAGATCAATAATACAAAACACAGTTACTGTTTTATAATTGTGTGAAAAATGTTTTGGACAACCAAATTTTCTTGTGGACAACTAAAATACTGAAATGGTTGCCCAAAGGACAACCACAAATTTTTCTGAAAATCGAGGCCTGTCTACACCTTAAATTTATTCAGTAGTTATGACTGCAAACTTGGCTTTTGGCCTGTAATTTATCAAGTATCTCTCTTCTCCCCTCCCCTGATCCCATCCCTTAAAGGTTATTTTGGACTGCCCACAATGGAAGAAATATTTCTCCCTTCTTTCGGGAAACTTTTCATACTTAGGTTTTGATTCCAGTTGTGGCTCACTGGCTTGTTTTCCCTACTCCATTGCATATGTGGAGCATTATGCACAATGGCAGTAGGTTCCATTTTTAGAGTCTCTGGTATTGTATAACTCAACCTGGGAATCGCACTAAGATACACTGGTAATTTACAGTGGTGGTTAATACAGATGCTAGAACCACTTGACCATGCAAAAATTCATGTTCATGTATCTGAACCTTGAGCCCAACTCTGAAGGGTTGCAGGAAAAAATTTCTTTGAAATGTGAGTATTTTACTGTATGGGAGATAGAGAAAAATTTTCCAAGAGAAGTTCTATCCCTGTGTTCCCTTTTTATAAACACAGAGGAACATTCCTGGACGGAAAAGTGCAGAAAGCTGACAAAATCCGGCCTCACGATAACCTCCGAGGTACCAAAGACTAGCGCGGAAGGGTAATGAGGATGATCGTCTAGTTGTGCGGGGCGAAGTGAGGGTGCAGAGCCCGCATAATATGCAATTAAGATGTAGCAAGGGGTAAGTATATGTCAGTGATGTGAATCATATTTTGCTCATTATAGAACAGTTAGGTTAGATAGGGTTCCATGCTCACCTTATGAACATCTGGTTTAACCGACTGCCCTATTTTTTCAGTTGTGAGGAATTTTACTCCAGTACTGCATGGGTTATGCACTTAGTATCTAGCACAATGGCAGTAGGTTCCATCCTTAAGTATTCGGTACCTGACCTGGCCTGGGAATCGAATCTCTGACTTTCTGAGTGAGAGTGGGATGTTCCACCAACTACAACACTCGCTTGTTCATTACGAATGACTCCGGTACCTCAGTGTTCAGTCTGGTACCTGGGATTTGTACCAAAGCACCATGAGTCAGAAATTTTTTAAGCCCTAATCTTCTCACCCCAAACAGTTCTACTTCTCCATCCTGATGTTAGGTTACTACCCTCTAACCACTGTCTTAAACTCATCCTCATTCAAACACAATCTCTATTTATTCCTTCAGGGTGAGTATGTAGAGACCTGAATGTGTGATAAAAAGACTCTCAGGACAGCAAGTCTAATGTTACTTGCTGTAAATGTGAGCTACTGTACAGTAATCTGTACTTGATGTCAATCAAAGAGTTGTGTCAATTGAGAATTTCTATTCACAAACATTGTACTTCAGAATGAGAGGACTGCCTTTATAACATCAGTTTTCACAGCTGGCATACTTGATTCATGCAATTAACTGTAGTACTGTACCTACTAATACGTTGCCATCAATTTAAACCTCCAGTTAATTGGTGAGGCAGGCTTAATCTTGAGCCTTTGCTCTCTACTGACAGGGGTAAAGATAATTTCAAAATAGTTGCATGAATATTGTAAACAAAGCAAGTTAGCAAACACTGTACTTCTTACACACAATACTGATTATTTATTCTATTCATTCACAGCTGTCACTAAACAGCCTGACTAATTCAACACACCTGGAAACACCCAAATCTTGATTCACACCCACCATCAGGCATCATACTACTATATAGCATATTTTTACAAATGGCAGTGTTTAACTTTAATACTTACAAGGCTCCCAACAGAGAGAGAAAAAAATAAAGGAATTTTTGGACAAATAAATAGGATTTTGTCTCCCAAAATATAAAATACATGGCAAGGAATATTCTCTTTATATGGGAAATATACTGTAGGTAAAGTAGGGGTTAGGTGGTAGCACTGTTTGACCTAAAACAGGCAGTGGTACAGTACTGTTGAAATTTTTAAGGGCAGATCTTAGACCATTTAATTTGAACCTGAGCAGACAGCTCCACAATCCACTCTTTCGGTCAGTGCTATCTTCAAAATGACATTTGAGTGTTCTTTTTCTCAAAACCTCCTTTAATTCATGAAAAAACCCTGTGTGAGACATTTTATGACTAAAGTAGGCTATTACCTCAGGGTTGAAGCCTGGGCAAAATCTCTAAGGAAGAGGGCAGAACTTTCATGACACTATCTTAGGAGCACCAATTGGCAACCTGCAGATATTAAATACATGAGGGGACCTGCCCAATTCCATGTTCTGGGGACCATTGTGAATGGTGAGGGGTGTGCTGAGGGAAAGGGCACATGTAAGGCCCTGCCTTAGGTTCAAAACTGTGCTATTGTTGGCATGCTTTGATCACATTGCAAATTATCATAGTGATACAATATCTTTCAAATTTTGATGGCTGCACAAAAGGCATGAGGTGCTAAGTTAGTTAGTTAGACAGAGTTTTAAGGCCCAGTTTCCAACAACCTGGTTCAAGTCGAGACCGCCACTGCCTTTTTTCCAGTTGTGGTTCACTGGCTTGAGGTGCTAAGAGCAGACGATGACGCCCTCTCCTTTTTGAAATTTTTTGTCTACCGTAGGTGTGAGGTGGTTTACAAGCAAAATGGTGCTATCTTTCTAAAGCTTTGTAAAGCTCTGAACTGGATATATTTTAAGAATCCTTGTACAGTAATGAATTAATTATTGTTTTTTATCCTGTGAGGGTGAAATTGAAGGGAAGAGGAGGGACTACACATTTATCAAATATTTTTCTTCCTCTATTAGTTTTCCTAGATCCAAAATGGTGTTATTGTTGGCAGTTGGCAATGCTTTGGACTCATACAGTACGGTAGCACGATCTGATCTGATTTTTACTGATTTCTTAGGCTATGGCATGCATGGCATCTCTACAAGATGTCTGGTACAGTATCCAGCACAAACTTTCACCTACAACTCTTAGAGTAATATGACAACGGGGTATGCATCATCAGAAGGTGAGTAGCCAGAGCATAGGCCTGCAGACAAGCAAATTTGGGAAATGACACATGTTAGACCTTAAAAGTTGCATCTTTGCTTTTAAATTTCATCCTTAAAAATAAGTTAAAATTTCATACCATTACCGTAGGCAGCATGTACATACAAGATTACCATATTCTTCATTTTATAGCAGAGGTGTGCAGCCAAAGACAAAATAGAAGACTAAATTCACACACAGTATTACATAAAGCACCTCCAAAAGTTTATCAAGCTCAAATTCTTACAGATACATCATGGCACAGAGCTTTGTCCCATGATTATGGTAACTACTTTTGCGATGCTGTAATGGATATTCTTAAGCTATAGCTAGTAAACGGCTAGTTTGACAATATTACCTCAATACATATTATATTATGTATAGAGTTTAAAACTTGACATTCATGTTTACATCTAAAAACTTTAATATCTATGTAGCTATCATTTCAACAAATATTTGTTGGTCAATTCATCAAGCTGGTCCATAATGAAAGTAGGCTGTCCTATTTAATTGCTCATTCTGTATATACAAGTAAACTGGATTGCAGCAAGACTAGCATAACAGCCAGTGATATCACAGGAATGACCTTGGTCATGCCCTTGTTTTACTCCAGTCATAATTTCAAATTACGATTTTTAGCCATTTTATCATGTTTTTAAAACATACTTTCTCAGCAACCTTAGGGTTACTCTAAAAAACTGAGGTGAGTAGGGGGACCATTAAAACCCCCCTCCCAATAAAACTAAAATGCACTTTGCCTCTGAATAAAATTCAGAATGAATCAGGCTTTCTACTGTAAGTAACATACAATACTAAGGTAGTCCAACAAGGTTTTGTGTGAGTAAAACACAGGTATTCACAACACATTTGATAGGCATGCAATTGATTAAGCGATAATTGGTCACAGCTTTAATAGTAGTCATAAACATTGCACAAATTTCAAGAAACTGGATAATTACAACCACATGTTATACGGCCAAATTTCTAGAGAAATGTGCTTTCAATAGTTGAATGCAGCAATAACCACTGAAAAGAATTCCATTTATCTTTTATCATTTTAATATTAGTACTGTTCTCATACATGTACACAACTACCATGTATGCCATGCTGCACCTTCAGAACGTTCAATGAATAACATTTGATTTGATTTTTGCACACAAACAGTCACATTCTTTCTTTATTGTTTTGATCAAAATATGCATGTAATAGGATAACTTTTGTTATGTACATTTTTACTTTGTCAGCATGATTTATACTTTTTTCTATACATATAACTCTGACTGGCAGGAAACAGGATTTCAAAGAAGCTGAATGATTTTGTAGAACCATGCATTTGATGTCCTGTGTTGTGCTATCTAGTGCAATACTATACAGTTCCCTTACAATGCAAAACAACCTTTCTATCAACTGTAAAACTTACATCAGAACACATTCTAAATGTGCTTCTCCCAGAGACAAGGAATAATTTAGTATTCAAACTGTGCATGGCAGTTTAGCTGTTTCTGAGCTCCTCTAGTCAAAAAATCATTCAAAATCCATACTAATTTAAAAAGTAAAAAATCTTTCCCACAATCTTGCATTTGAATAGTGATTTGTCCAATTTGTGTAGCAAAATGCAATTTGATAACCAATATTAAACCTTTCTCTGTGAAATAAAAAATTCTTTAATCTTTGTCCTCACATTGAGAATGTTGGATAGTTAGAACAGTAAGATGAGGTTTTATGGCTCAGTGTCTACTGTGTAGCCAGTTCAATGAATTGGTTTACAAGTTAGGCTGGCCATAGTCTTTTTTCCAGTCATGGCTCACTGGCTTGTTTTCCCTACTCCATTACTTACGCTAAGCATCAAGCACAACCGTAAAGGGTTCCACTTTGACAGACAGTATGTGACCCTGTCAGGAGTCAAACGTAAGAACTGAGATGTTTTTCTTTCAGTAAAGAATGTACATGTATAGTATGGTGTACAGTAAGTGTGCATTTTTCTGAGTTATACAGATATACTTATCTCCGACTCACCATTCCTAAAATAAAAGTTTAAGTTACAGTGCCAAAATTTAAGTTGTCTTCCAAGATGATCATGTGTTGAAAAAAGATGAAATGCTTCACTTGAAGAGAAACTGAGGTAAATTAAAATTACTTAAAAATAGCCTGTTTAGCTACATCAGTGATACCCACTCATTTTCTTAAGGCACCCATCATGATTCTTCATGGTATTCTTCAGTGACCCAAAAGAGTGAGCATGTGCAGAGCTTTGTGCAGGAAGGGTCACACATGTGAAGAACTACAGTATAATGCAATGGATTTCAAGACTCTGATAACCCCAGGAGGGATTGCAGTTTTTATCTGGCAACCCAATTTTTGGTCACCATCCACTCTTTGGGAATGGGGGAGCAAGATTTTATGGATTTCAAATAAGGTTGACAAGTACCACAAAGTATTGGAATGGCATAATACTGTATACAGAAGTGGAATATTGTGGACAGCACCAGTTCTGTTCTAAACTAAGATATGTAGGACAGTTGGGCATACCCCCCAAGTGACTCCCATTTCACGGGTTTGATGCATAAATTGAACACCCAAACCTGCTAACCCTCCCAGCCCTTCGAAAAAACCCACATTTCAAATCTCTGAAGAATTATTTGTTAGAGAACCATGCAAATTAACAAATAATTCAGCTGATAACTTCAGTACAAATTCAGTAAATGGTATCCCTCAGCACATTCAACTGCTGGAGCTGCTATACAATGCATAGGCCCAGGCCAGGTACGTACAAACCTACTGTACATTTGTTGTTGCAACATCGCTACCAATAACCTTCGCAGCAGGTATATGGATTATATTCCTGTTACTGCGTACTGCATAAATAGTGTAATGCACTTGTCAATTACAACCATGTTCCCCCATACCCGGGCCATAGTGGGGCTGTTGCAAAACTTTTGCCGGGGAAGTGCAGTTTTCCCTACTATGCCGGGAATGTGATGGGACTTTTACCCATGATCACTTAAGAAAAACCAGCTGGTTTAATAAGTTCGTACTGTAGGCCTATACCAGCGTTAGGCAATGGCGAAAGTGCAATGTCTAGATGTGTAGAACAAGAGCCCAAGGGCACTATGGTTCCTTGCATTAAAGATGATATTGTATTAAGGTAGTCCCAAGGTAAGGCATAATTTGCACCTTTAACCCCAATTACTTTTGGCCATCACCCAAAAACATAGGGGCACATTAAATTTCAAAATCATACAAGCACTTGCCGTTTGAGAGAAATGGAACACTTAACTTTTCAAATTATCACACTGCACACTGCCCACTTCCATGCGACAAATACATTCATCACCTTTCACTAAAATGTCATTTACTTGAGTTTGGGGTAGTATAGGAGGTTAGTTAATTGCCTTTTTGGTCAATCTCAACAATTCAAATCCAGACCTTAAAAAGAAGTCACAAAGGTCAAATACAGTCAAAGTAGATCAAAACTGATTTTAAATAAACACAGTCTCTTCTGCACCAAAGAAATTTAACAGTCATCTGGTCATTCCTGACCACCAAAATTTATGATGGATGACTAGAAATTATGTTATGGTTGTCCTTTAGACTACCCAATGTATTTGCCTGAAAAGCAAAAATAAGGAAAAGCCCATAATTCTGCTACTAAAGGCAGCCCGATACTCGATAGTGATTTATTACCACAAATTTCTTCTTCACAATTTGGCTAGAAGACCAAGAAACAAACATAGCTCTGTAGAATCTAATAAATGACTTTCAACTTGACCTTTTAACCTAAAGAAGGTGTTAGAAACAGCATTGTGGTCCCTAGGGTAAAAGCAGAGGTAAAGAAGAGAAACTGCTTTCATATTTTACTATTGAAATTGGAATCTTAGCTTGCACTGTGAATAACTTTATTCAATACTGTATGTGAGGAAAAGGTTGTTTTTAATAATAATTGCATTACTGTCCTGATTGTTAACTAAACTGCTTTAAGACTGAGAGGGGGTTATAATTCTTCTTTTCTTTTATACATTGCATTTGTCTAAAGGCATTAAACTTCAGCTGGACTTTTAAACCAATTGAACAAAGACCCAAAGAGTCTTCACGTGCACTTTACTTAGACGAACACAACTTTCCATTATTTCCACTATGTTACTTGGTTATTGAGTAATTGCACCGCATACCTGGCATTGCAATAGGCCTACATATGACCTACATGTACACACTAGCCTGTCATTTAAATGTCAGAAACTCAAGTAACGAACATTGTAGGAGGGTAGTGTAATAGCCTTTTTGGTTCGTCTGATCAAGACAAATCTTGACGTCACAAAAAAGTCACACAAAAGTCACAAAGGTCAAAAGGTCAAATGAGGTCAAGTGAGGTCAAGGGGGGTCATCACGTGCATTTCACTTAGACGAACACAAATCTCCATTACACCACCCCTCTAAAATGTTTCAGTGGCAAGATATCAATAAAACATTACTTTTTGACCTTTTGACCCTTTCCAATTATTTTGGTTAATGTACCAACATTTTCACCTCCTACCAATCTAACTTATCCTAAAATGATGCCACTGCTTGAACAACGGATACTGAGTTACAGCTACTAACAGAAATTCAGTTTTTGGCCTCTGGTGATCACCAGTGACCTTTGACCTCCACCAAAAAGGATAGGGCACATCTACTCCACAACATCTACATACATACCAAGTTTGAAAAAAATTGATCACTCGGTTATTGAGTTATCGCACCACATACCTCGCATTCCAATCCGTCACATACACACACACACACACATACACACACACACACACACATACATACGCCAAGGTGACTGCATAGGTTCCTTTGTTACACAAGGAACCAAAAATGTCCCGCAAGGGTGCAAGGGAAGTCTCTTGAAGCAAATCATATGGTGGGACTAAAAAATCCTTTACGTCTGGGGAGTTTCCCCATTAACATGATCACATATAAAACTGTCACTGAAGGGGTAAAAAAACTAAATTAAAACTATTTCTTTCAAGTGATATGAACAATTATAATTTTAATTGAAAGTTTATCTCTAAACAAGCCTTGTATTCTTACTGTACATGTGAGAATCAAGGATTGCCTGCATGGTCTATCTTTATTGTGATTACAATATGAGCGTGTAAAATGAACAGTAAACTGATTAAACATTTAGAAGGTACCTTGTGCGGGGTAACAAATGAAATATCTGTGGAACCAAAGCAAGACCAGCATTCCCACAGTTCTTATGTCGGACTTGTGGAGCAGATTGCATAGACAATTTTGGCACGCCTCCTTCTATCAGTTCACAAAACATATGAGACATATGCTGGAAGTCATTGGGTCACCGCATATTGAATATGCAGTACAGAAAATGCACGGTGCTTTGCTGATACTACTGTACCATGAGCAGCTAACCACTGCAGCACAGGCTCGTTTACTAAGCAGCCTGCATACCTGGCTGAGCTTAGTCTAGCTCACGCAAAGTTAAAGATCGACATTGCTCCATTTAAACTATATATGTCACATGAACAGGTAGGTATGTTGTTACCCTTAAGTTCAGCATTGTAATATAAGGCTTTAAAAATTAGCTTTAAGGAAGATTGAAAGTAGATTAAATGCAGCAAAATCAATTTGTAGGCCTAGAATAGTAATATCAACAACTTAGTTTGGCCTTATATTACAGTAGGTCTAAATAAGAGGCTAGAGCTAGACCCATATCATTGAAATGTTTGGGCTATGAAAGCCCGGTTTAAATGGCCAATCATTCATTTAAACATTTAAACCTGACAGGCCTATTTGGTAGTTGTAGCTCTTACATTTCTAAAATAGGAACCCAGACTTACTATTTTGGGGGGTTACAGCACTATATTCTCACACCCCTACATTTCGACACCCTTATATTCGGACAAATCCATTACATTCCAACATAAGCTTGTTCCCACACCCCTATGTTCCGACAACTCAATCATAGATGAATATAGAGATTGTTGGAATATAGGGGATAGGGCATAGGTCAACAGAAGATTGCTGCCGGGTCAATGGTAGATTGTCACTTATGGAGTCTCTATATCAATTTATTTGCAATTTTACGAGTGACCGTCCTCAGCCATGGATGTTGTGTTCAAAGTGTATTGTTTTTCATGCAACAGGGTATTTTTAACATCACATGGTGCCAAGGATTTGTTCCTCTTCTTTCTGAAGGTCATTTGAAAAGAAACATGAGCACTTACACCTGTTTAAGGTTCCTCATACCAAGCCCTTACCCAAATATTGAAATGACTGGTTAGATAAGTTTATTTCCTGTCAGCCTAGGATCATGCATTATCATCTTAGAAATGTTGATATTAATGATTAATCATGCCATCTTAACTTTACAGTTATCAATCTTATTCCAAGAGGTACATAATTACTGCAAAAATTACAAAAAAAAAAAATATTAAATGCTCCTCAACTCTATGGAAGCAGTTTGAGGTAAATCCATATGTTCCCATACTGTACATGCATAGTTGTTCAGACAATCCAGACAAAAATGATGGGACATTTTTGCCCAAATGTTGCTACACGCATGCATAGATTCACTGGTCTTCCAAAATCTCCCCCCCCCCCCCAAATCAACTTTGTCCTCATCAATATATACCCAAAATCTTAAGAATTCCAACATTAGATGTGGAAGCGAGGGAATGTCCCATGTATTTTGTTTCAGGATTGTACAGTAAGCCTGCGGATCACTGAATGACCCATCAATGGCTTAGGTAATACGCAGGGTGTACAAAAAAAGATAAAAAATTATTTTCTCACAAAAAAGTCAGAGCAGAGAATATCTCTTAATGTGTGACCAGACCGTGTGTTTGGTCTAACGGTAGAGCATCAGCTTCTCACACAGAAGGCCCAGGTTTGATTCCCAGGTCGAGTCATACCAAAGACTCTGAAAAAAGAACCCCTCCCATTGTGCTTGGTGTTCAGCATAAGCAATGGAGTAGGGAAAACAAGCCAGTGAGCCACAACTGGAAAAAAGGCCCTGGTTCATGGCTAGACTTGAACCAATAGGTTGGAAACTCTATTTTACTTACTAACAAATTAATATGTGACCAGCCATCGAGGTCAAAATTTGTCATTAGCTTTACTTTTGCAGGGTAGTTTGGGTAACCTACGAACTTCATACCAGTTCATAACTTACCCTGATGGGATTCTTTACCCTAGGGTAAAATCCCCTATTCATCCTGAAAAAGTTGGATATTATTTTGAATTATTTAGAGATTTATGTTTTTTAACAAGTATCATCAGTAACTTTGTATACATTTTCAGAGAGTATGAAACTGCATGTACAGTACCTCATCCTCCAACTCACACCCAGAACATCATACTCCTGTACTACCACCCCTCCCCCTCCTCCACCCCTCCCCAGTGCTCAAAGAACTATCTTTACCAGGGCTGGAAGTAATGTATATTTCCCAGAAAGGGGGCAAAACTATTTCCACCAAGGAGGTAATATTTCTCACAATTTTCCATATATTTTCATGTACAGAAAAAAAATGACCACAAACTGCATAAATTTCCCTCTACATGGCCAAATTTCCTAGAAAGAAACCTGCAAGGTTCCCAACTTATTTCACCCATGGTATTCACAGTAACAAGGAGATCTAAAAATACTGCAAAATATGCCATGTGTTATAGTGGAGATTGGGAGCATGATGACTTCAAAACACTAACTTTGGATGGCAGGGGATTACTATGAATTAAAAAAAAGGTTCTTGTGAAATTTGAAGACTTTTCATAAATGCTGGTGTGTGTTGGAGGGGATTATTTTGAATCAAAAAGAAAGCATTTTGGAAGGGAGATTGATTTTAAACCTCACAGGAGGCAGCATGTGGTTGGGATCATTCCTGATGAAAGGAGTTTAATGAATGTATCAATAGCTTATGGATGAAAGTAATGAAACTACAAAGACAATAAAGATCATTTGGAAAAGCAAGAAAATCTGTTGGCATTTTGTCCACTATTTCCTGAGTTCATATTGCTTAGATTACCAGGATTTACCAGAGATGACGTCTTGAACCGGCAGGGGAAACACCAGTCTTCCAGAACTTAATTCTTCACAACATAATTTTTGAAAAAAAGTCATCAAAAACTATATACTCACCTGGGGCATCTCCATCATAGCTAAATCCACGCACCCATATGGTTGTTTCATCAATGACATATATTGTGCCTGCAACTTCATGCAGTGAACCAGATGGAAAGGATCCAAGTTCTTTTCCATACTTAGTCTGTGCAGAGGTTAGACCTTGATGAAAGAAAAGTTCAAATCCCACTCTTTATAAACATGCAGTGTGGTAGGTATGATTCTAAGGGGTGTAGGGGGTTGAACAATAAGGGTAGCCCTGTTGCCAGGGGCAAGTAAAAATATGTCAGGGCAAGTTAATTCTGAATGCTACTTTCCCCACTAAGAAATTTGTTTCTTACGTTGACATCCAGGTTTACATTAGTTTTGAAAGAAATGAAAGGGGAAAAGGGTTTGCTTACTCCCTCCCTGACCCTGGCCACTCCTAGTCCCTACCATGGTCTCCAATCAATGAATGCTTCCCTAAGTTCTTAGTTTTCTTGCTTTCATTTCCTGCTATTTCAGGGCAACTGAGAGTGTTTTGATTATATAAATTGAGTTTTTCTATACTCACCCTGAAGCATTAAACTGAGATTGAGTCTGGATGAGGATGAATTTCAGACAACTGTGGGAGGGGCTTCAGTAGGAAGGTTAGGAGAATTGGTACTGTTTGGGGTGAGAGAACTGGGCCTTTAAGGCACATAAACACAACACTATGCAAAAATTGAGAGGGAAAAGTTCACAGTGAGCTACAGAATGCCAAAATTATAATTTCATGAACACATACAGTATGTCACTTCCAAGTTCTGGGCAACTACATTAGTACCTCATATCATAGTGCATGGAATACAGACTGACTGTCTGTGCAAGGGTTTATAAAGTTACCCACTCAGACTGAAATCTCCTCCTTTAAAAAAAGTGTTTCTTGCCCATTCATGGCAGTTATGGCACATGTACAGAATATAAAATGAAAACATTTTTGGAGAAACAGTATCACATGGATTTCCATAACTACTCTATGTTAATTATAAAACAAATAAGGCCTATAGACAAATCCAGACACTCAAGTGATGGTTCTGTTTTAGTTGGACACAACTGGGGTCCATTACCTTTAAGTCTCTCAATTTCCTTGCTTACCTGTACCATGAATGGTTGAAAACTGAATTGTATCTTGATTCTCTCAATTTCATTGAATATACTTTAAGGGTTTGAAATTCATGTAGATAATAAAAGACACAATTTAAGACTGATGGACCCCAGTAATGGCTGCCTACAGTCACTAAACACAAGCACTGGCTGTATTCTTGAATACAGTAGTTACAATATAACATTAGGCAAAACTTCTGTTGCTGGACTGAGCCATGTCAGGCCAATCAAAGCTTTGACACTGAAATTTCAAATGTACACATTCTGGGCTGTAGTAGTCCTAGCCACGGCTGTAAAACTTGCAAAATTTCGAGGGCGCACATACTTTAAGGACCCAAATTTTCTAGCTGAATAGTCCAGAGGTTTTGTACACATTAACCTGTCCGTGAATGGCATTTGAAAGGCTTTTAAAGGATTTTAAATAAATCCCTCTACCCCACCCCTTTCGCCAATCCTAGGAAAACCTGTAACGGTACTGTAGTGTTCGACCGATCATCTGATAAGTAATCGGCATCGGGCCGATTATTCCGTTACCGGTAAATAATCGGCAACGGTAAAATTCTGCCATTCAACGGATCACTACCATTGATTATTCGCAAACTGGAAAAAGGGGCTAAGTATACTTGAAACTTTCTCTTAATTTTTTTAAAATTCCCGTAAATACTCAATACTTTAACTTCCCGCCAAAACGGGATGCATTGATAATCACAAACGTATAAATTTTACCCCTGCCACGGGAATGATCATTTGATGTTTTCCGCTATAACCCAGTAGTAGCCTACTACCTGGAATTAGATTTAGAGGTGCATTCAAGGTGTGTTCCTTGCTCTCTCGCAGAAAGTTGCGCGTAAGTTGCTGTACAGACTGTTCTGCACAAAACACATTGTACAGACTATCTAGCTGCAGTGTTTCCTGTTTTTTTTAAATCCCCAAGCTTTGTATACGTATATGCACGTTTTGTACACTTAGCGCCTAGAATCTTGAGAAGTTCGGTGGTCATTATCTTGCATAAATTAAGTCATTCCCAGCATTCCTTCAGTAATGTTATTCACAGTAGGACTTATGCAATGTTGTCATACGATGTCATTGCAAACAAAAACAATGATGCACGTGGTCTCGTGCAGCAAACTTCTTGGCCCACGCAAGCACTAGACTAGAGCATGTTTTGCTCGGTGACATCATATGCATATGATCCATTGGAATATTTAAATTGGCCCCTGCATCGTGATTGGTTCCACTACGTTGATTATAGTCAGCCAATCACAACTCGCGCCTTCACCTACGTGATTTAGTGTGTGAAAATACTCGGTCTCGAGACAAGTTTTTCCCGTTGAGTTTGTGTTACGCGCTTGTAATGTCGGCTAGCAAAGCCGGGCGAGCCCCGTGCTAAATTCACCTTGAAACGGCCGGGCGAGCCCCGTGCTAAATTCACCTAGAAACGGCATCTCAGATCTCTGCGTACGTGGGTTTTTTTTTCGGGAATCGAACTTACATGCATTCCAGTTGCAGATTCTTTTTAAACAAGACGTAAGTTTGGACGAGAACTGCTAAAAATTATACGGGGATATTTATATTGGAAAGGAACCATAAGATACTTTATACAGGTGCCCATGACTGCTAAGATTATCATGATTGCTTTGCATGGGGTTCTTTAAAGGAAAGAAGCTACAGTACATTAACGCAACTACAACCCAGTACAGTAAAACAATGCAATGTTCCAACATGATTGGGGGATGAAAACTAGGCAGGGCATGATGTTGGCCTTAGAACTAAATTATCAAAGGGCATGTGACATCAACTGCAAGCAATTGTACAGTATTAAGGGTGGATTTGTATCTCCACTTTTGAAGTGAAAATATTTCGCCTACAAAAATGATATCCCGTTCGTGAAACGAACGGAACTATTCCCAATATTTTCCAGCCTGAACTGGTTATGGTAATACAATATGCACGAAACAAGGGACGCGTACTAAAGTGACAAACATGCGACTTCCCTCTTTCTAATAATCGGTCTAACAAGGATGGGTTGCTTGAAAATTTATCATATCGGGAGGCTGGAGCTTTCCGATACTTGTACTGTACTTGGAAAGGAAATAATTACGGGTGACAAGCATGTACTCCTTCTTTAAAACTTGTAATAATGATAAAGCAAATTTTGGGAAATTTTCAAGATTTTATTTTTTCCCTTCACAATCGGATCGTCCGCAGCTATTTTTTCCCTTCACAATCGGATCGTCCACAGCTAGCCATGAACGTTAACTTGCGACACCGGCACCGACTGGCAAGATGCATTACAGTATATGATATGGACAGTACAGACTGTACAGAACGGCTGGACGGGCGTTCAATGCAAACGTGGTACACAGCTCGACTGTGAACTACTACAGTATGACGATATACAGTACAGATAACATTCCTTTGGTATGGAATGAGTCGGCTTAAAAACTAACTGCATGATTTTTGCGCGAATGACAAAAACTGGGTTAACAAACACACACGAGTCTGTTTGCACACTGAAAAAACATCCAATATTTGAAGATTGGCTTGCAACAGAAATTTTCGTTATTTGACAATAAAGAATGGAGTTTATAGCTGGTGTATTTAATTTGGGACTAGGATTGAAAATTTCTAGCTGTGATATGATTTTCGCAGACGCAACGCGTCTTTGCGTCCAGCTTTTTGCAGCGGTGGTCCTAGCCTAGGCTCGGACACCCCAGGCTAGGCCAACTTTAGCCTAGGAGGAGTAGTTGTGAAAAGAGGGCCACTCAAACATTGTTTCCTAACATCTGGATGCGCGGATCCTCAGTGGAAGATTTGAATGATGATAAATTGGCCAAATGGGCTTATGGCTCAAAATTATGACAAAGTCCAAGATCAATCTTTTTTTGAGTGGATGGATGTGAATGATAGGATGCAGATTGCAGAGTCTATTTTTCCAAGCAATATTCTGGAGTGGATGCATGGACAGTCAGATGCTGAGTCAATTTTTTCAATTTGCCCTAATAAGTCTTTTTCAAACATATTTTGAGTGGATGTGCCGATGCTCAGATGCACAAAGAAATATTATAAAATGGGTATAAGGTTACAGCATGGAAGTTTAATTTGAGAACCAAACCAATCATTACTATCCATTGCCTTAACCAGAATGCAAAACTGCATTGAGGTTTCGATGATACACAAATGTTCCGTTTGAAATAATCCCATCATCAGATGACCTTTGACCTCCTCTAAAAAAAAATAGGGACCATCTTCTGACCATAATGCATCCACATACCAAATATGAAATCTATCAAAGTTTCCTATCCAATGCAAACGTGGTACACAGCTCGACTGTGAACTACTACAGTATGACGATATACAGTACAGATAACATTCCTTTGGTATGGAATGAGTCGGCTTAAAAACTAACTGCATGATTTTTGCGCGAATGACAAAAACTGAGTTAACAAACACACACGAGTCTGTTTGTACACTGAAAAAACATCCAATATTTGAAGATTGGCTTGCAACAGAAATTTTCGTTATTTGACAATAAAGAATGGAGTTTATAGCTGGTGTATTTAATTTGGGACTAGGATTGAAAATTTCTAGCTGTGATATGATTTTCGCGGACGCAACGCGTCTTTGCGTCCAGCTTTTTGCAGCGGTGGTCCTAGCCTAGGCTCGGACACCCCAGGCTAGGCCAACTTTAGCCTAGGAGGAGTAGTTGTGAAAAGAGGGCCACTCAAACATTGTTTCCTAACATCTGGATGCGCGGATCCTCAGTGGAAGATTTGAATGATGATAAATTGGCCAAATGGGCTTATGGCTCAAAATTATGACAAAGTCCAAGATCAATCTTTTTTTGAGTGGATGGATGTGAATGATAGGATGCAGATTGCAGAGTCTATTTTTCCAAGCAATATTCTGGAGTGGATGCATGGACAGTCAGATGCTGAGTCAATTTTTTCAATTTGCCCTAATAAGTCTTTTTCAAACATATTTTGAGTGGATGTGCCGATGCTCAGATGCACAAAGAAATATTATAAAATGGGTATAAGGTTACAGCATGGAAGTTTAATTTGAGAACCAAACCAATCATTACTATCCATTGCCTTAACCAGAATGCAAAACTGCATTGAGGTTTTGATGATACACAAATGTTCCGTTTGAAATAATCCCATCATCAGATGACCTTTGACCTCCTCTAAAAAAAATAGGGACCATCTTCTGACCATAATGCATCCACATACCAAATATGAAATCTATCAAAGTTTCCTATCTTGATATATCGTGCTAACAAGATTTTCAGACTTTGACCCCTGGTGACTCCAGATGACCTTTGACCTCTTCCAAAAACGAAAGTGACCATCTTCTAACCATAACGGGTCCACATACCCAAATATGAAATCTATCCAAGTTTATCTTGGTAAACCATGCTAACAAGATTTTCAGACTTTGACCACTGGTGACTCCAGATGACCGTTGACCTCCCTCAAAAACAATAGGGACCATCTTCTGACCATAATGCATCCACATACCAAATATGAAATCTTTCCAAGTTTCCTATCTTGAAATATCCTGCTAACAATATTTTCAGCCTTTGGCCCCTGGTGACCCCAGATGACCTTTGACCTCCCTCAAAAACAATAGTGACCATCTTCTGGCCATAACGCATCCACATACCAAATATGAAATCTATCCAAATTTCCTATCTTGAGATAACGCGCTAACAATATTTTCAGCCTTTGACCCTTGGTGACCCCAGATGACCTTTGACCTCCCATCAAGAACAGTAGGGACCATCTTCTGACCATAACACATCCACATACTACATATGATATCTATCAAAGTTTCCTATCTTGAGATATCGTGCTAACAATATTTTCAGCCTTTGACCCCTGGTGACCCCAGGTTACCTTTGACCTCCCTCAAAACCAATAGGAAGCATCTTCTGACCATAACACATCCACATACCAAAAATGAAATCTATCCAAGTTTCCTATCTTGAGATATCGTGCTAACAAAATTTTCAGAAATTGACCCCCGGTGACCCCAGATGACCTTTGGCCTCCCTCAAAAACAGTAAGGACCATCTTCTCACCATAACGCATCCACATACCAAATATGAAATCTATCCAAGTTTCCTATCTTGAGATATCGTGCTAACAAGATTTTCAGCCTTTGACCCCTGGTGACCCCAGATGTCCTTTGACCTCCATCAAAAACAATGAGGTGCTTCCTCTCAGTATGGCGCATCTATGTACCAAGTTTGAAAACTGTCAGACATTCCTATCTTGAGATATCGTGCTAACAAGCAAAGCGTCACAAACAAACACACACACACACATACACACGGCATACCCGTATTCAATGCCTTACGGGGTACACAGAACTGTTCCCCGTAAGGAAATGGTCGGAATTCCCCTTAAGCCATTTATGTCACGCGGCACGTGAATGCCGCGAGCGAGGGCGGGCTCTTGCATATCATGTCACAGAGCTCATTGCAGTGTCCGAATTTTCGGATAGCAACGCCAGTTACGAGCTCCGTGCGAGGCCTCAGCTCTCTTGAGCTGCTTGTACCCGGCAAGGTATCGTTTACAAACTCATGCACTCATATAAATTCGCGTGTACACACTACGAGTACAGGGCATACCATATTCAATGCCTTACGGGGTACACAGAACTGTTCTAAGGAAGGAAATGGTCGGAATTCACCTTTAACCGTTTATGTCACGCAGCATGTGAATGCCGCGAGCGAGGGCAGGCTCTTGCATATCACGTGACAGAGCTCATTGCAGTGTCCGAATTTTCGGGTAGCTACGCCAGTTACGAGCTCCGTGTGAGCGAGGAAAGACGCGCGAGGCCTCAGCTCTCGTGACCTGCTTGTACCCGGCAAGGTATCGTTTACAAGCTCACACATACACACATACATACACATGCCATCATGACTGCATAGGTTTCTCTTATCATCGAAACCAAAAACCATATTCCAATGCCTGAAATGCCATATTCCCAAGTGGATGCACAGATTCTTGGATGCTGAGTCATGGTCCAGCCAAGATAAACAGTGTCACATTGCATCCACCCATCCAGATGCTAAGTGGTGTTCAAAGTGGTCCTGTATTCTTTAATCATCATTAGTGCATCATCAACATCAGACGTTGTTGGTAATAGGCCATTTCGTGATAAGCCACAGTTCCTTAATATTTTTGTTACAGCGCAGCATTAAAAGCTTAAATGGGTGACCGCGAGTACTGTATTGGAGTCTACTGCCCCATGAAAAAGCGTACTATTCGCAGCCGTTTCACCAGTCAGATACTTGTAAATGTAAATCATGTCCCCGTGTAATCTCGTACACCAAAGACAAGGCAGATCTAATTTACCTAATCTCTCCATGCTGTGACTGGCTTGGTGAAAATGATAACACTTCCACATCTTTGGAAGTTAAAAATTTTTATTGATCATTAAAGTTCAATATTTGGTAATATTAGTAATGATCTATGTCTATTGACCACAATTTTGTGAATATTTAATAAATATGAATGAATTAAACTAAAATCTTGATATTTTTGGGAACTTTGGATAACATCGGCAGGAAAGTGTGGGAGTGCTGAATTGTACATCTCAGCTCCTTTTCTCAGCAACTAACATCGAACTGTAACTAAATTGAAAAAAATAATCAGATTTTGCAGTAATTTGTGCAAAATCAGGAAATATATATATATATATTGTGTGTGTGGAATATGAAACAACGTTGAGGGGGCCTGTGGGCTAGGGCTACCTTATCTTTTTTATATTAGCCTAGAGTAAAACGCCCAGTACCCGAACGCTTCAGGATTTATTGTTGCAGTCACCACAGTTTTCACTAAAATAGAATATTACCATCACTATCTTTTCTAGCTTTACTTGTCCTTTCTACTCCATGTGAAAATTAAAATTAATTTCCAAGGATTGACCTAACGGGGCCACTAGAACCTTGGACCAAAGCAGTCAATTCATCAACCCAGAACCCGACCACAGTATCAGTCTTTGCCAGTTTATAAGCCTGATTTCATTGTCAATTACTTTAAAAATAAAGTCCATGATATTTCATCTCAATTATTATATGTAGCATTGTCTAATATCAATAGAGAATTAAGGAGTAAATGAATTAATTAATTTTGGTCAGTCGGATACTGACTATCAAAATTTTTGTAGCCCAGAATTCAGCCACAACTGTGTTATGTATGGTCAAATTCTACGCACAATTTTTGAAAGTGGAGCCCAGAATTCCACCTCCCCCAGATTTGAAAGTATAGCAATTAAATATAAATTTTTCAAGTTTGTGACTGGTTTGGCTAACCTCTGTTAAAATCGACCATAAAATGACGGAGATACGATTTTTTTCTGAGGGCTGTTTTTGGGGCAACTTTTGATGATTTTCAACGGTTTTTTGAAGGATTTTTCCACAATTAAAAAAAAACAAACCCAGATGTATGCAAAAATCTTTTCAGTTTTTAGTATCTTTCATCTGTACACTATTAACATAAAGTATAGTCAAAGGGTTTTCATTTTTTTTGTGCCTGCACGATTTTTTCGTAAATTTTACATATTTTTCCATTTTTTCGCACCTTTTTTTAAGGAGACTCATACAATCGGCAGGATTTTCCCAAAAATTCTTCGGGGACACCACCAAAGAAAATTATTATTATGAGACAGATCTTTTTGTTCCCAATCATTTGATACCAAGGGGAAGGCTGTAGGATGTAAGGGGTTGTTTTATGAATTCTACAAAATGGTAATATTTTGGGGGGTATGGATCAACCCCAAAAATAGCACCAAGTAATAGTGAAAACAGTTTTAAACATCGTTTATGCCCAAGAAATAACTTATCAACATCAGTATTATTATAGATGTCCTACAGACGGGATAAATGATTGGAATGTAGCCCATGTCGATTGCACCAGGTAACACTACCTCAAATTTTAAGACAGATTATGTTTTTGACCCCTTGCCATCATAGGGAAAAAAGACTTTAGGCCTACATCACTTTACTTCACAAAACTGATATATGTTAATATGCACAACAATTTACAGACTGTCAAAGTTTCAAGTGCCGGTAACATATCATGTGACCCACACCGGAAAGCACATTTGCCATACGCCAAAGAATCACACCAAGGTGGAGGTGTTTGGAATTATACGCCACACCACTACTTGTTGCAATTGTCTGTCAACTGTTGTAATTTTCCCTGTAGCAGCCAGGTACGCCATAAGCCCAATTTGTTGGCGTACATTTCCGTACACCAAAGATCTTTTTGTGACAGGCCCTATAGTATAGGCCTACTTTCCAGTATGGCATGTGACCAAGAAAACAACAGATTTGTGACACTGCCTCCACAGCTTTTCAAAAAAATATCGCAGTAGAAAATTAAATGAGGTAATATACTGTAGGCCTATTTCAAAATCCTGAACGACCTCAAAAGGGATTTATTTTGATGAAAAATGTCCCATCAAATGGCTAACTTAGGCTTTTATGTTGCTACTGCGATAGAATGAAATTTGTATGGTAGGTTAGGCCTATCCTATTTCTGCCAGTTCTGGGGTGCGCGATATTTACGGTCATTGACTAACGTTAAATACATAAGCCTATTACTTATTATGGTAACCTACCAAACAAGGTGGAAATCACCACCAAAAGGTACATTCCGTCCATGGTTCTGTGTCAGCAGATTTCTTCGTTCTATTACTTCGTGTGCTCTCCTAAGTTAAACGAAAAATCAGTAATGTCAATGTCAATTCTTTTTAAACTGGGTGAGCTGTGTGCACCCTGTCACACAAGAACCGAAAATGAAATTTGTAACACCAATTAGGCCAGTATTAGGCCTAAATACCTACGCTACATGCTGTAGCTACACTATTCCTTTCAATTAGCACAACTTTATTTCCTGACCTTTTCTTGGAATCTCGGACCGTGATTCGCGAACGTATGGAATACCGTTTTAACATTTATTCCCGAATTTCAGATATCTCCAATTAATTTCAGATATCTCTAAATAATTGCAGATATCTCTAATTCAATTTCAGATATCTCTAAATAATTGCAGATATCTTTAAATAATTGCAGATATCTCGAAATAACGAAGTATTTCAGATATCTCTAATTCAATTTCAGATATCTCTAATTCTATTTCAGATATCTCTAATTCTATTTCAGATATCTCTAATTCAATTTCAGATATCTCTAATTCAATTTCAGATATCTCTAATTCAATTTCAGATATCTCTAATTCAATTTCAGATATCTCTAATTCATTTTCAGATATCTCTAATTCAATTTCAGATATCTCTAATTCAATTTCAGATATCTCTAATTCAATTTCAGATATCTCTAATTCAATTTCAGATATCTCTAATTCAATTTCAGATATCTCTAATTCAATTTCAGATATCTCTAATAGTGCATAATTAGAGATATCTGAAATTAATTAGAGATATCTGAAATTCGGGAATAAATGTTAAAACGGTATTCCATACGAACGTACGTGATATATGAACCTGTAGACAACACTACCACGATGATGCAAGGAAGTTCCGAGGTAGTACTTCACATGGGTGATGTCACTATAGTCTTGTTTCAAGACTCTGGTTAATTTGCGTCCACCACAAATCGGCTTGGAAGCCTACTTAGCAATACGCCCTCTACCTGCTTATCTCTTGAACACTCCAAACCAGATTTGGTTTGGAGTGTTCAAAAGATAAGCAGGCAGAGGGCGTATGGCTCTGCAGGCTTCCAAGCCGATTTGTGGTGGACGCAAATTAACCAGAGTCTTGAAACAAGACTAATGTCACTACAGCTCAATAGCACACAAAAAGGTTGACTCACCTCGCGTACAGGAAAGTACGGAGTAAATGTACGCAAATATTTGTAAATGTCTTTTCTACGGAGCTCCTAAAAGGCGAGTCTGTATGTCATGATGGTGAGATAATTTATCTGACCAAGTTAAAAGTCGACATGATGAGATAATTTATGTTACTATGTTGACATCCTGTGCTTTGGAAGTCGACATGGTGAGATAATTTATGTTACCATGTTGACATCCTTTGCTTTGGAAGTCGACATGGTAAGATAAATTATCTCACCATGTCGACTTCTTACGCACAGGATGTCGACATGGCAAGATAAATTATCCCACCATGTCGACTTCCTAAGCACAGGATGTCGACATGGTAACAAAATCTATTTCACCATGTAGACTTCTTGGGGAAAAGATGACAAATTGGTCAGATAAATCTCACCATCATGACATGCAGACTGGCACTTTAGGAGCTCCGTACTTTTCAATGAGTCATACAAAATTCAAATACGGAAGCCTTAGTACGACTGACATTGTTGTTTCGTGATAAAAAGTCAAACGAGCGATGGCATCCCCAGTGACAAATTCTTTTCCTGTTTATCCATGTATGTGAGTCATATACTTCAAAAAATGTCACGGTAGTAAATGTAAAAAAGACTTCACGAGGAAAAGGTGTTTAAAGGCCTAATCCTATCACATGATAGGAAAAGGGAACGAAAGAAAGGGAAAAGAGGGAAGAAGAGAGAAGGAAGAAGAGAAAAGGAGTATGAAAGGAAAGAGAAACAGAAGATAAAAGAAGAACGGAAAGGGAAGGAAAAAATGAAAATGAGAAAAGCGGAAAGAAAGTGGGCCTACTATAATTTTTGATTTAACGTTTTGAGGGTCAGGAAGCCATTTTTGGCTCATTGAGGACACTATGCGAGAGTGAGCATGGATAAACACCAGCGAACTTCGCCTTCTCTTGTCGACTAGCCTGCTCAGATGTGACGAGACAGGCGTGTACTTTTCGCTCCCAGACTGCCATTTAACGTTCCCCGATGGGTTTGAGCGTACCCCAGTCTTTAGTCACTTTCTTAAAGTGCGGGTGGGGGTGGAGGTTACGCAGTGGCGTAGCTATGAAATTTCCCAAAACTTTTTCCGATTAATGTGTATGTATTTGATATGAAATATGCAAATATTCAAGTATAACAACATTACCAGGTAATAATGTAATATTATCTGCAATTTAATCTTAAAGTATAACATAGAACGATTAGAAATAACAACTCTTAGACATGGGCGTCCGCAGAAATTTTTACAAGGGGGGGGGCAAGGTCATTCATGGATGATTGAATTGTGTACACTCTCTAAGCGGAGCGCCACCATCAGTTGGCGCGGAGCGCACAAGAAAATTTTGGGTCTTATTAACCCTCCAGATGGGCGGAAACGACACTTGGCGAGTGTTATAAGCTGCATGTACCCAGCCCTGAAACAACAATTTCATGTCTGTAATTTTTAGATTTTTGGAATTTTCAATGTAAAAAATTGTTGAAGGTAAATCTGCCTCCCGGTCACGGCCTCGCACGCCTGAGCATGATAAAACTCACAACTGTCAAACAGCCTATATAGGTCTATATCCGTTACCCAATTATGAATCATCCCCCCGCCCATATTCACCTTGTATATCCCAGTTACATCCGCGCGTCGCCACTTGAGATCAGCACGGGACCAAACCAAGACCAACACATTCATCAATAGTCGGATGCCATATGCACACTACATACTAGACAACTAGTACAATTTTGGCATAGTTTTTACAATTACAAATTTCCAATAGATATCACGAATGATGGTCCCCAAATTACGATTTCACTATTCAGCATACCATCTTCTCTTTTGCTATTCCTGGTCAAATGTCCGCATATTTCAGTAGAAACTAACGCTGTGGGGTGAAGATATTTTGATGATTTATTTTTAATTTTTTTTATTTTAATTTTTAATTAATTTTTTCACAAGTTTGATTTTCCAGGGGGAGGGGCAAGTGCCACCCTTGCCCCCTTCCGGACACCCATGCTCTTAGAATATATATTTTGGTCAACAATATCTGGTTTATGGGGGCATGCAGTATGTTGAGTGATAGCCAGTCTGGTGGAAGGATCTAAGGGGTACTAATTTTGGGGGGTTTTCAAGGAGCCTAGATGCAAAATAGTGCGAGATTTTCAACTTCGACAAGAACAGTGTCTAGAGTTGATTGATGGTGGCTCATGGTCTCACACCCCCAATAATTTCCCCATTGACTTACACACTAAATTAGCTCCCTTTCGAGGCCGCTGCAGCCTTGTCAAAGTTCACAGCTATTTCAAGACACCCATCACTTGATAGCTGACAAGTTTGCCCATCATGGCACTACAAAATTTCCATACCATGATCGTTTAGATTTTGAGCTAGAAGGACTTAAAGTTTTTGTGGGTTTCACCCACCCCTAGCCTCTTCACAAAAACGGAAAATCTCCGCCATTTGACAGCAATTTTTTAAACAGTCAAAATCACCATCAATCTTACCCAAATTTTCAACATCCACACTCTGGCAAGTACTCTTCCATGTTCATGGACTTTCATCACCCAATTGGCAGGTTATCTTGACAAAATTTGGTCAAAACCAGAGCTAAAAGGACTACTTCTTTGAGGGTGTGCACTTGAGGCTTTAGAACACTACTCTAATGGAGTAGTGAGACCTTCAGAGGATAAAACTGAAACCTTTGTGTCTTTACATGTATTCTTATGGCATTTACGAAGTTAAACTTGTCGTTAAACTTACATACTTTTAGGAGTCAAAATAAAAGAGCATCGATCGGTTTAGGCGAAAGGGAGCATTTAAATTTGCGGGTTTTCTTGGCCACAAAACGTTATTTTGCCACAAAGATTATGTGAGCGGGGCGCCACCATTAGTTGGCGCAGGGCGCACAGAAAATTTCGAAAAATCAAAGACAATCTAAACGTGCAGTCTTTATTTTTAGCTTTTGTTTGCAATACGAACAAAAATCATGAACATGCTAAGTGATCAGAAAATTACCACATAAACTTTACTATTATTATCAGGCCTATATGAAATGGTCTTGATTCTTTTCGGAGAAACTATACAACGAGTTGAAAATATGCTAATGCTTTTCTTGGCTACACTGGAAACTGGGAAAAAGGCCGTGGCCAGCTAGGTTGGAAACTGTGCCATAAAACTTGACTATTATGCGACACGTCAGAATTGAAGCCATTGTAAAGTTGTTGATGCTGACAATGGAGAATTGGGCTAAACGTTAACTTAGATTTCTATTTCAGCTAATCAGGCTCATTGAGTTGATATCGATAACTTGAAGGCCATGAGCAGTCATCTCAAATTGAAGAAGTGTAGTAGACTGTCCAGTTTTATGATTGGCTGTTGGGAGTCATGTGACAATGCTTTTTCTCTTCAAATGTGAAATTTACCAGCAACAACTACTTGGTTTACCTTGAATATGCAATATTAAATGTAATTACAAATACTTTGAAGAGAAATAAGATGAAAATTGAGTTATTTAGCTTTTTCTTCAAAATAAGTTTGGGGGGACTGTTCTTTACCTTTAATGAGAGTCTCAAAGGGTCACTACCGAATAGCAATGTTTATAGTAAGCATAACAAGTCAAGTTTCAAGTCCAAAAGTCACAGAAAACGTTAAAATTTCGAATTTTCTAGTGTCCTGACTTGTAAAGGTTTTGTACATAATTTGAAATAGTGTCTGGTCACGAATTTTTGAAAACTGACTTCAACTGTTAAGTACTCACTCATACAACAGTTTGGGTATATGTATGTAGGATATGGGGATGTCTAAGATTGACCATTTGTCATTGGTATGTGAAGAAAACTTAACAGGTTTGGAAAAATTTGTTGAATTTCATGAATCAACTCAATGAGCCGCTTTAAACACATGAGATCCTTGTAAAGTTCGATGAAACTTGTAAAGGCTTGTTAGCCGGTATGTAATGCATTGCGATCCTCCCTTGAAGTTTAGAGGGGATTTTTGCCGGTCAATGAAGTTGCTTGAATTTATACTCATCATAATCTTATGTCGCGAGGTAGTCAAATAGTTTGTAGAATGCCCATACCAGCTCATTTTACAAAGATTAATTTCTTTACATTACCATTTCAGCCAATGGTAGTGCTTCATTTTATCTGGTAATTTTCTGTCATTTTAGTTATTTTACAACTTAGCCTACTCATTTTTTTTATTGAAGTATAAATTTTATTGCAAACGAAATCTCAAAATAATGATTGCTCGAATTCTACTTACAAGTCGATGGGAAATGCCGTTTCCTGCGGCTGTTTGAGTGTTCGTGATTTTTCAAAATTATCTGTACGCTCCGTGCCAACAGATGGTGCCGCTCCGCTTGGTCCCTCGAAGAAATAAGATATTCCATATGCGTAGGAAGAGGGTAGCTTAGGGCGACAGTCCCCCCAGTAAAAATGAGGAGCGGAAGCATGCTTCCGTCCCTCACTTCCCGTGTCAGAAAACCCTTTTTTATTTCCCAAACTTCAAATAAGCAAAATTACCTGCGCGCTTCGCGCGCCTCAAAATGCAATGTAGAATGCGTTATTCCTTGCTCATAATTCAGTTTGGTAAACTTATCTGAGCTCTGTAAATGACAAAATCGGATACTGCCGTATGTGACACCAAATCATAAAGAGACACCAGAAGCTATAGGCCTTTTTTTGTAAACTGCGTCTTTCATAGAATTCCGAATTTTCTCCAATGAAAGATCTTGATTTTGAAACAGTTGTCTAAAAAGTACAGCAAAGTTTGGGAAACGTGAAATGTCATCGGAGAGTGTCAGGTTATATGCCCTAGAGAACATTATGTAACAACAACGATCTTCAGTCGACATGACATCTCCGATTTATGCTAACAAGAAACGCAGATTCTTCGATAGTCCCCCAAATATTCAAATATCCTTACAGGCACTAGCGTACCCCCCCCCCCCCCCCCCCCCAGATTTTTTGCGTCCTGATGGAGTAATTGAAAAAAATAAAAATAAAAAAATGTGCAAAAATTTAAAAAAAAAAATCATGGATGAATGTGTGTAAAAAACATTTTGTCCGCGCGTATGAAATCAAGCAATAACTTTAAAATACCTACTTTCACTAAATTAGATAGGCCTACCGTTTGTGATCTGCACTGTCGTTTATTGCATTTCACTTCGAAGATGAAACGAAAGTCTCGACGACAAACTTTAATGTGACTTTATTAGGTTAAGACCCTTTCTGCCTTTCGGATGGCTGATTGATTTACTGAAAATAAGGCAATCGTACACTGGAGACCACTCTTACACGACCATTCCTACACTTAATTATACACAAAATATGCCGTAAGCAGATAAGGGTAAGGTACTGCCTTCGGATAATTCTTCCCTTCCATCCTTAACAAGTAGGCCTATGCAGTGGCGTAGCTACTGGGGGGGGGGGGGGGGCAGGGGGGCAAGTTGCCCCTCCTGGAAAGTATTTTGGGGAAATTTGATGAATTTACTTAGTGTAACAAAAATTTCTCAAAATTTTTGATAGAATAAGAAAGTGTGAGACATGTCTCATACATAATTCGTATTTTCATGCAAAAAATTAACCCAGATTTCGTCAGTGTCGCATGAACCGTCCCTACTCGCATTCCACAGAAATGTCCTCGTTGCAGATTGAATGTACGCGCGGGTGTTATAACCAGTGCATTTGAGTGCACAGGAAGCTGTTATTTAATTTTATTTAATTTAAGAACAGCTGATACAGTACAAACACTGAAAGGCTGTAAACCTGAACTTATCCCCTTGTACACAGTTTCTGCGTTGTACACTTTGGGAATTCAGTAAAAGGATGTGAAAACTGACAAGTCACTAACGTAGACCCCCCCCCCCCCCCCCCCCCGAGGTTATTATATTGTCCTACAAGCTAGTAGTAGCTATACCGATTTTACTCTGTGTACATAACGATGGATGAGGCTGAAACAATCCATGGCCAACGATAAACTTAAAGTTAGTCTAGAAATTAGAATGAACGGGACCCATTGGCATACTTAGATTTTGTTACTTAGCCTAATCCATGGAAGCTTACAGGCTAGTTCGGGAAAATAGCTTTCTGCTCACTTGGGATGTAACAATAGACGGGTCCATGAGTACCTTGTAGCCTTCTACACTTAACAGACTGCTGTTCTAACAGGATATCCTGTGTGATCGAGCCACTATTAGGCCTCCTTTTAGTGGCGTACGAAGGGGGACCATTGGGCCATGCCCCCTCACATATGTCATTTTCTCTTTGTTCTTAAAAATACGTAGTTAAACTTTAATAACACAAATTATTAATTCAAAAGATAGCGTATGTTGCACCAAATTGCATATAAGGACATCCAATTTTTCAAAAATTTCCAAAGGGAAAGGAGTGTCTCTGCAAGGTCCTTCAGTGATGCCAATTTTTTTAATTCCTACAAACAGGCAAATTCTGTCAAATTCCAATTTTTACTTAAAAAGGCAGACTCTGTATACCACTGGTGGCATCGATAAAAATAAAGACTACATGTTCAGATTCTCTTTACAAGCATAAATACGCTCTTTTTGACCATCTTAGGGGTCTGATTCTTCAAACTTTTCTTTACGCTCCGCGCCAACTAGTGGTGGCGCTTCGCTCAGTCTTTTGGGCAAAATTACATTTTGGAGGTCAAATTAGCTCTCACTCTCTGATCACTTTGCAGTATGTGAAAATATTTTGAAGGGAGTATTTTATTGCAAACGACAAAAGAAGGTAGCGACTGGTTAGATTCTTCGTATAGGTCTGGAAAATGCTATTTCCGGCCATCTGAGGGGTCTGATTCTTCAAAATTTTCTCTACGCTCCGCGCCAACCAATGGTGGCGCTCCGCTTAGATAATCTTTATGACAAAATAAGGCTTTGTGGCCAAGAAAAAGCACAAATCCTATAAAAGTCAGTATTGTTTTATTTTGACTCCTAAAGGTGTGCAAATTTAATGACAAGTTTTACTTTGTAAGGTAGCATAAACGGCATAAAGAATGCATGTAAAGACACAAATGTTTTAGTTTTATCCTCATGAACCACCACGATTCAACCTTTAATACTGTTCGTGTCAAAGTCGAAAATCTTGCACCATTTTGCATCTAGGCTCCTTGAAAACGTCCAAAAATTTCCGGACAGCCCTCCCCTTAGACCATACTGCATGCCCCCCCCTTCAGAGAAATCCTGCCTACGCCACTGCGTTAGTATATACAAATAAACCAGATATTGTTGACCAAAATAATATACTAAGAGTTGTTATTTCCAATTGTTCTATGTTATAGTTTAAGATTAAAATGCAGGTAATATTACATAATGTTAATTATGGTAATGTGGTTATACTTGTAAATTTGCATATTTTATATGAAATACGTACACATTGACCGGGAAAAATTTTGGGGAAATTTCATATCTTTGCCCCCCCCCCTGGAAAAAATCCTAGCTACGCCACTGGGCCTATGTCGTGCCTCACTCCTTCCCATGACAAGTGCCACTGTAGGACGATTTTTTTCGACAAGTCCTCTTCTTAGTAGTTGGCACTGGCGGCCGGGGGATTTGCAAAATGTCCACAAGGTCCGGATTTCATGTGTTTCCCACATGATCCATACTTCTGCTTTGAGGTTTAATTATTTTGAGGGATTTATTCGTAGTATTTTAATTTTGACTACGAAATGTACCGATGAACAAATACTGCACCATTTTGCACATTGTTTCTTTGGTAGTATGTATGTCTTTTGCAAAATCTCTACAAAAACTAAAAATATTTTTATATTTTTCATGCTCCCCAAAAAGGGAAAATCCGAAAACTCAGGCCTATAATCAGTTCAAAGTTTTGCCAAACATAGCACCATTTTGCATCTAGGAAATCTAACGCAAAGAAAGTTTCTCAGAGGGGGACACAACTACGTTTGGTTTTCCTGTTAAAGGGTGAGGTGCTGCCTTAGGTAAGCTGAAATCCATTCAAATATTGCCGCATATGCGGCTGTGTACATCCAGTTTAAAACACGTGGGAAGTGCCGTTTCCGGCCATCTGGAGGGGTTTTAAAGCCCAAAATTTTCTTGTACGCTCCGCGCCAACTGATAGTGGCGCTCCGCTTAGATTCAAATATTGCCGCATTTGCGATCTACGTGCTTCTGAAGTTCACAATTTTTCCCAAGGGAGATACCGGCTCCCTTTAGTCTCATCCCCCAGGCCACACATCAGAAGTGCCTGTTTGGGGGTCCCTAAAAAGTGTATGTATTGCCATTTTTCATAGATTGATTTTTTATTCTCATTTTTGAAACATCGCAGACATGAGATTCGTATTTCAAGGCTGGGTACATCCAGCTTAAAACACATGGGAAGTGCCGTTTCCGGCCATCTGGAGGGGTTTAAAGCCCAAAATTTTCTTGTACGCTCCGCGCCAACCGATGGTGGCGCTCCGCTTAGATAGTCTTGCCGTGCCTGACCCTCGGAGGTACCAGGGCCCCCCACTTGTTACCTAGGCCCCCCAAAAAAAAATCCCATCCTGGCTACGCCACTGCTTACAGGAAACACTGAATTTAAACCATTTCTTGCAATACAAGCTCCATATTTACAAATGTGTAAAAGGACCCAAATGTTCAACGTGCGGAGTATAGTAGTGTTGGAACTTTACAAAAACACCGATTTTTTTTAATTAAAAAAATTTTTCTTCCTCGTAGAAGAAACGAAAAATTAAGCACAAAAGCGTACCTTTTGGTCAATGAGGAAGGGTGAGTTGCATGGTCCAAAATTGTTCCGCCCCCACTTTCATATTGTTTCCTACGCCACTGAGATTTTCAGACAGAGAATCACCGTACGTCCCTATTATCCGCTTTCTCTAAGTTCAGCCCCCCTTTTCGAAATATCTGGATCCGCGCCTGTTTTCTAATGGTGAAGTCCCAACCCCTATGTTTTACTTGGTATGAGGAGGAAAAAGAAACATTAGATTATGTTTTCTGAGACTAGAGTCACATTTTACATTTCATAAGAGAGGTAGACATCTCGTTGTTAAATCATCATCCTGTTTTCTCTAAGTGAAATTCCTTTTTACGTTTGAAAAAAAAAAACGAACATCCCTACAACTTCTTGGCGCTACATATGAAACATTATATATTTAACTGTAAATTGATAAAAAGCATACCAGAGGTTAATGCTTTCTTTTGTTTATTTAAATTTATATTTAAGAGGAAAAGTGAAAAAAGTAAAAATAAGAATGTTGTTAATATCCCAGGTATCAGATAAGCATTTGCTTCCTGTGGGAATTTATTTTCAGAACTCTTGAATAATAGATTTTTTGACATATTTTCATTTGTATTTGCGAAGGACATCAAATCTTGGTATTTTGTAATTTATATCACGGTTGATGTACTGTATGCATATAATGAAGAATAAAAGGAGATAAAAAAAGTAAGCAATTGCCAGTCGATATAAATTTTAAATTTATGACCCCTGTAAAGACTTAAGGGTGACATTAAAACCAATTACGTTTGTATTTGCAACTTTTAACGAAAGTTTATTCACAGTGAACCTATCACCGCACATAGTATAAATCTTCCAGCCGTTGTGGATCTGAATAGCTAAAAAAATATATGGGTATCGTTTGCAAAGTGTACATGAAGTATTATTTAAAACATTGGAAATATCACAAAGATTATAAAAAAGACTGGTCCATGAATAGAACCCTGAGAAACAACACATTTTATCTTCCTAACATTTCGTCAATTTCGCTGAATGCGTTGCACTATGCTGGATGGCAAAATATCGTTTGATGAAGGATACTGCTTTTGTTTTCAATTACCTACAAAAGAAAACAAGAATTAATGTGAACGGATATCGGAAACTGGGAATACAAATTCTGGAATTTCCTCGTTACGGTATATAAAAACAAAATGCGGGTTGTTAATTGAAAACTAAGAAAGACGTTTTCGCTGTATCCAATTGCAAGCTCGGGCGTTCTGCTTCCTAAAAAGTAACGATTCCCAGAATAACTGAAAATCGGACCTAAGGCCCAGACGGACATCTACATCACTGGTCTGTCTTGCGTGGCGCCATTCTAGATTGCATGAAAAGATCAGGTACGGAGCACGGTAGACACTGCACCTTGATACTACATAGAAAAACTTGGCGCAACCAAAGTATTGCAATTTCTTCACTTGTACTTATGATTCTTGAGAAATTGCAAGTATATTTTTAACACTTTTATCTCTCTCTGTAATCAGGTTCCCTAACATTTTGTATGAGATTTTGGGGTGGGGGGGGGGGGAGACAGGAACAAGGCCCCTCAATAACTGAATGTGGTAAAATAAATTTTAAGTTGCTTTTATTACATTTCAGCTATTCTTTGCCTCAATTATTACTTTTTAAAGTGCAAAAGTTGCAGAGCTTCGCCCACACATTAACGATAACCTGTAGGAGAGTTTACTTTCGTCCTTCAAACATTTAAAACAAAAATTGTTGCAAGCTATCTTTCTTTTTCAAATTATCTTTCTTCTTCTCAAATCACGGCCTTTTAAACATACTGAGCGAAGGGCATGTCCGCAGTCCCCATATTTGCCCCAGTGACACACATTTGCCCAAGCACTTATGTCCCTTTTAGGATTATTAGTAATACCTATACAAAAGTACATTTTTGCTTCCATTAAGTCTACTACAAAGCCAAAAATGTCAGAACTTCCGTGGGCCCTGTTGCGGGCCCCTGGAACCCACGCATATCGCCTCGGGATTTTTAATAGAACTCCCTATTGAAAAAATTGCCCCCAAAACACTTTGGATCTCTTAAAAAATGCCCTGTCTCAAATTATCAATTACATGCTCAATTTTGAGTCGTTTCAACATTTTGGCTTTGCACCCCTTAAAATTACTGTAAAGTATGTTTCTCCTTAATCAAATGCCATAGCACTTCATAATTCCATTCTCGACCCTTACCTCACCCCACTCCTTAAATTTCAAATCACTGAAATATCGCTGAGCTTCCGGGGGCTTCACCCCCTGGACCCCCCAATTCGGAGGCCCTTGAGTGGATTCCTGGACCCCAAGCCGATGGGGTTTTTCGGCGTCACCATTATGCCAGCTGCGAAAACTTGTGCCCGCCCCCCCCCCCCCCCATAAAAAAAATCTTCCGCCGACCATGAAGAGTACCCGTTAAAACAAACGTACTCTCCTAAATGTACTACGATGTGCCAGTGGGTAGTTCTTGGAATTGATCAATCAAAGGTTTTACAGAGACCAAAGGTGTTAATTTTATTTATTTAGTGAGCTGGTTAAACCAGCTCTCTCTATCGGCCACTTAATTTTATCACAATCGATACAATTGAACGACCTATAGAGGGCGTATTAAAGAAAATGGAAAGGCAAATATGGTAAGCTGTACTGTTGTACGAAATTTTGCAAGGGTAGTTGCCCGCTGCTCACGGGAACACTTACGAGAGACTTGACCAAGTCTTTAATTAACACAAAATTATTTTTTTCCCTCTAAGCTGAAAAACATCTGTAAGGTTTATATGCTGACATGGCCTTACGGAACTCTTCCTCTTAGGGGCGGTGACTTGCCAAACACTAGATTCCACCCTTTCCCATTCTCTCCACGACTAAGGCACTCACGTCTGTCCGATTCAGGAAGGTTTTTTTTTTTTTTCATTTAGAGGCTGCAGCCCGCTCCCCTCTCTCCCATCTGATACGGCCATGTATATGGTGGTAAACAAATTAGGGAAAGGAAAACGAGGTACTGAAAAAGTAACCTCTATCAAAATGTGATTGTCCCTCGAACCCGTTGTTTCGAAATAAGATTGGAACGAATGCTTGTGCTCTTTAAGTCTAATTTAGTTTGAATTTGGTGAAGAATAGACCGTCTGTAACTTATTAGATTGAGACTCCAACATTTTAAACCTTACGATCCTGTAAGAGAGTACAATTTGGATTTTTCGGGCACTTTTTGCAGACTGAAGGGACAAATATGTGGAAAATTTCAAGTAGCCTGTACCCAAGTGTACGCAAACAAGAAGGAACCCTATACTATTGCCGTACGGGACTCTTTCTCTCAGGGTGCGGTGACCTTTTATTCGACTCTAGGTCATCCCCTCCCAGGGCACTCTGAACGCGGCGCTGGATTCTGTCCGATTCAGCAAAATTTTGGCCCCTGGGGGTGGGGGAATTCAGTCCCTGGTCACGTACAGCCATGTCCTACACGGGATTTCCCCTAAAAACAAATTAAAAACCTTAAAGACATGAGATGGTTCGTTTTCCTGCGACCCCCCAAACCCCTCTTTTGCTAAGAGCAAAGGAATCCCCCCCCCCCCCGTTCAAGGGGAAAATCCAGGGAACAATTTTTATCTCAAAACTTTTTCCTCAAGGAAAAGTTTTTCTTCTTTCGTAAAACAAAGGAAACGGTTAACGAAAGCAAGGAAAGTAAAGCGGGAAAAAGTTTTGAGTATTCAAGGGTCCTTAAATAAACTTTTGGGCAATACATTAGCCACTATCATAGAAAAATACTGTAAACTGGCAGACAAAGTTCAAAACTGAATGAGGCTATTTTACGAAAAAGGTGTATTATCTGAGAGACGAGTCAATTTTGTGCAATATCTAAGTCGATACGGTACCGTATTTAGGAAATATTGTAAAAGTGCTGATATTTTACAGCCTGAGTGAACAAATAAGGCCCCTTTATTGTAGTTGCAGAAAGTTTGAATAAGTTTGAAAGGCGAACCTTAGATACAATTATGTGAAAAGTGTGAATTCACTATCTCCATTAAATATTGTTAATTCACTAAGAGGAATGAAATTCACTCCAAGAAGAGCGAATTTCACTCCAGGAAGAATGAAACTTCATTGTTAAACGATTGCTTTCAATGATCAATATTATTTCAGTGAATGTAACTCTTTTTTTGAGTGAGGTTCACTTTTCTCGGAGTGCATCAATACTTCAATGGAAAGAATTCACTTTTCAATCTATTAGAGGGTGACTCAAGTTCACTCTTTTGATTTTGAGAGTATATGGGAGACCTTAGATGCAAATAGGTCCAATACACTCTAAAATCAAAAGAGTGAACTTAGTCACTCTTTGATCGAGTGAAAAGTGTAAATTCACTCCATTAGAGTGATAATTCACTCCAAGAGGAGTGAAGTTCCCTCCAAAAAGAGTGAAGTTCACTCCAAAAAGAGTGAAATTCCCTTAAAACTAGCGAAGTTTCACTCTTGATGGAGTGCCCACAGTGATCGCTCTTTAAAAAAAAATAGCGATCACTGCAGGCACTCGTGGGAGAGTGAATTTTCCCTCTTCCTCTAGTGAATTTCACTCCTTTTGGAGTGAATTTCACTCTTTTTGGAGTGAACTTCACTCCTCTTGGAGTGAATTATCGCTTTTCACTCGATCAAAGAGTGAACTAAGTTCACTTTTTTGATTTTAGAGTGTATTTGAGCCAAAGGACTCGGAAAATATTGAAAAATGTCTCATATCCGTGGTTGGGAGAACCAGCAAGAGACCTTTGGAAAAGTTTTGAATCTTTCAAGGTTCTCACATGGTCTTTGAATAACATTTGAGCCTTCCTCATTTCATTCATTATTCTGGCAATCGTTTTGCGTTTGCTTCACAGTTGTACCCCGACTCAAAGGGGATCTACAATCGCTCAAAATTAGATTTGCACAGAATACTTCCCTTTTTCATGAATGCTTCTTGAGAATCATGCATTAATATTTTTATACCTGAGTTAGGAAGTTTAGTAAGGAGTAACTCATTGCTTTACACGTGTAAATGCAATATGTAAGTTCCATAACGAATAGCACTTTGAAGAGGAACAGAGAAGGATTTAGTGAGAATTGACTGTTGTTTCAAAATCTTCGAAAATCTCCCTTTTCGCCTTTCGTCTTTCCTTTTGTCTTTTCTCTGTAGTCCAGACCTCCTCTGTTCACATTTTGACTGCGCATACCCGTTCAACTTTACGAATATCAAGATTTAATCTTTTTTTACTTTTGGAATTTAGATAAGATCTCTGAAGAGGATGCGACCAAGTTTCTGTATATCCGTATCGATAATAAGCAAGTAATTACAAAAGAAAAGGCACAGATAGCATACTTTCAGTGTTTACGCCCCGACGTAGACTGCGAGGCGAAAAAGAAAAAGTCGGCTAGTTATTCTGGTCCACGGAAAGGTGCTTCAGTCCAGCGCGCAAACCGACTTCGTCGGCTTGGCAACCGAATTTAGTGGCCAGTCTATGCCGAATGACAGGAAAACCGGGGTACCCGGTACCCCGCGGAGCGGACTCGGTTTGTTCACTCCCCTTACAGGCTTTACAAACCACCGTCCGCCAAAACGAATAGGCCTGCGTCCAATTTTAGACGCAAACTTCATTAACATAATATGGCTTATTCATGTCCTGCCTCATTTTTATTCTATTGTTTTGAGCGAGTATATTCCTGATGCTGTAAACTGAAGGACTACGTTGAAACCTGATCTCCACTGCGTTGCATAACCAACGGTCTTGTGGGTACCACCGGGAAGTGTGCTTTACGATGCCATATCAACTCTGTGGGTGGCATGGGCTACTGCATGATTTAAACGGGACAAGATGTTGCCTTCTTGTGAGTATTAGATGACATTCATCAAGTCTCGAGGCCACATATTTCTATGAATATCCAAAGAATATGTTTGGTGTTCCCTTTGGCAGGGGATGTGGCTGAACAAGGAATGTGCCCTACAGTCTGCTACGCAGGCAAGGCACCCGAAGGAAAACCTACTTAGATCGACCCGGTGGGATTTGAACTAATCAGGGAGTTGCGAGGAACTAATGCACATGTGAAACACACAATCATTGGAACACAGAAGCTGGAACAGACCACTCTGCCACTCCACGACCATACAAGGTCAAAGACCGAGTCGTTTTTGCATTTTGTGCTTTGCACATTTCTGCCTATGTTATGTTTTTCTCCGATTGTGCCTGCTGTACTCCGATTTCTCTGTATTGTGACTTTAATCAGGGAGTTGAATTACTCTCTGTCCTAATCGAGGAGCTGCCTGCTCTAAATAATTTGATCACAATCAAACCTTACCTAATGCCAGCAGAAATAATCTCATTTGTTGTATTTATTCAAAACTTCTTTCTTTTCTCTGACAACCTATAAGACACGCTCCTTTGTATACTTTTCTCTCCTACGTCATCAACTTAAATCCATTTAGTCCCAACAAAGAGTAAGATTCAATCAACATCATTGTTTATTTGTATCCCGCCACCAACTGAATAGGGTTATCAGTACACGCCTCATCGACCCTCATGAATAGTCGCGGCCTACAGAAAAATACGAGCCTGATCTTGCTGCCACGGTGACGTGACGCTACGACGGGCTGATCCGAACAGACCCGCATGGCATAAGTTCATCAGTACAGCATAGCAGGCCTGCAGTTGTACATCGGAAGTTTTACGCGACACACGCGAATTTAATACAGTACTGTTCAGTAAAAAATCAAAAACTTCAGAAGAAAGAAGTTGTACTTGCTGTGAAGGGACATATTTGTAATGAAGTAGCGAGTCGGAGGAGAAAACCGTTCGATTGGGAACATTTTTTTTTTAAATCGTGGCGGTGAGTTTGGAATTTCGGATTCCTGCTTGTCTATCAGGCAAGAGACCCTGTGAAACTTCAAAATGAAATCTTGGATTGTCTTTCTGGTGATCGTTCAAGGTAAGAATAAGGGTGACGTGTCTCCCTTGCATGTTGGCTTATTACTTAAATATTTCCCGTAGACATGACAACGCGGTTTCCTTCAACATCTGTCATTTCAGTTCATATTTTGAGGCAATACAAGTTTCCGGATTGGCCCGAAGCGAGGCTTACATTTGCTGCTATATAGCTCATTGATTGCTATATAAAAAGTTTGATGTTACAGGAGAGCGGTTCGCCCTCCACCCCTCCAGGTCCGGTGTGGTTTCTCCAAGTTAGTGAACTACGTTTTAGGTACATGAAAATCTGAGCCAAGTTGAAAGTTGTTTTTCTATAAATCGGTGCATTGTAAAATAGGCCACAGATGTGGTAACACTTAAGTAAATTAAATATCAATATATCACGGCGGTGCACTGGCACAGATTTTCAATAGCTCAACTCACAGTGTCCCTAGCTTCGAAGACTACATCGTTCATGTTTTCATATATTCTTGGCGGTGAACTGCCTTACACACAAGAGGTCTTGCGGAAACCCCAAATTTCCTTAGGCGTACCACCGTGGTTTAAATTTACCTTTTCGGTCGAGGTTTAGCATTGCACATATTTATGTGTTAGTTGGTAAGATGGAGTTTTTAATCAATTAGTTTAACTTTAAGTCGAACCGGCACGATTTTTTTTTTCATTTTTGGCTCACTGGCATGTTTCCCCTACTCCATTGCTTACATGCTGAACAACAAACACAATGGCTAGTACCGTTCCATCTTTAAAGGGCCAAACCTCTCACCCCAAACTACAATTTTGGGACCCGGGTACCGAAATTCTCAATTGGCTCAGCTCTTTGATTGACAGCTAATTCAAACAATGCAGAGTGCCAAAGCTTATATTACACAGCATCAACTGTACTGTGAGTGTTTTGATTATACACATTGAGCTTCTCTATACTCACCCTGAAGCAATAAACTGAGATTGTGTCTGGATGAGGAAGAATTTCACACAATTGTGGGAGTGGCTTCAGTAAGAAGGTTAGGAGAATTGGTACTGTTTGGGATGGGAGAACTGGCCCTTTAAGTCTTCGGTTTGACCCGACCAGGATTCGACTGCAAGCCGGATGCTCTAACAACTTGACCATGCAATTTGTATGGGGTTTCCTTCCTGCAGTCAACCCATTCTTATTAAATTATGAGAATCACATGTCAGTATTTTTCCTCCTCAATTGCAACATTTTCGAATATTAACTGTTTGGTTTTCCTTGAACAGTTGAAGATGGAATATTGAAGTCCTAGAATATTATGGAAAGATGGGCTTTAGAGAGAAAATTATGAAATTTTGCTTTAAATAAGTTCCATCCGACTGTAGACTCTGCTTGCCCCTTGAAGCTCTAACAAAATTCGAAAAGAGAAGGCAAATTTCGCCGGTGTTAAGCCACGCTCAACCTGGTAAAGAGGGTCCTCAATGAGCTGAATCGCTTCCTGATCTATAAACGTTAAAGATAAAACATAAAAAATACCATCAGCGTATGAAATGGGCCTGGTTGTGTGGTACCGTATCTATACAGTGTAGCATAGGCTACACGCATTATTCACTCAAGTGGATTCCCTTGTGTAATAATTTGCTTGTTACAATATCATACACTTACTTGATGAATTGTTTTGTTCATTTTATTTGCAAATTATTAAAATGTGATTCAAATAACCGATTTACCGATTTAAAATGCTGTAAATGAAGTTTATTACAAAACGGTTTCAGGGCCTATATGATTATAGTCTTCGGCATGTTGCATGTTGTTCTCAAGTCGCATAGGCGTACCTAGTTACGAGAAGGTGACTCACCGTTTTATCTAACAAAAATTGAGACAACGAGATGAAATTATGCAATTTTTTGCAAGATTTGGACTTCTCTATAAGCAAACACAAAGTTTAAAACTGGGTACAGTGATATTTACAAAGCAAAATGGCAGGACTGTAACCAGTGGCGGTGGTACGGTAGGACAAGACGTGGAATTTGCCCTCCCCCTTCAATTCTGTCCTTGTCCCTCCCCCCTTAAGTTTGGTCAGTTAGGGGTTAGATCAATCGAAAAATAAATCATATTCCTCACCTGAGACTTAATTTTTCATCTTCCCTTCCGGGAGCTTCGCCCCTGGAACCCCTTCCCACAAGGACGGGCGCTTTGGAATCGGTTTCACCCTGATCCCTTTTTTTAATATCGCTCAATGGAGTTATGTTAACCCAGACGCTAGCACCTTTTATGCGATTTGCTGAAAAGGATGGCAATTTTTACACATTCAGCGTGAGAGTCACGCATTCGCCCTAATGCCACGCTCTCGAGTTTAAAGGTAAAGAGTAGTCCCCCAAAACTTGTTTTGAAAAAAAAAAAGGCTAAATAACACAATTTTCATCTTATTTCTCTTCAAAGTATTTTCATTAAATTTTATGACTTTACTAATGCATATTCAAGGTAAACCAAGCAGTTATTTCTGGTAAATTTCACATTTGAAGGGCATAAGCATTGTCATATGACTCCCAACAGCCAATCATGAAAATGGACCGTCTACTACACTTCTTCAATTTGGGATGACTGCTCCTGCCCTTTAAGCATCAGTTTCTTACGCAGTGTCTTAGTCTGGTGAAAAGATCCCCAGTTATATTACAAACGATTTGCCAGGTATAACGGTCGATTTCTTGCTTATGAACAAGTGGCAGTTCCACCGTTTCTACATGATATATTGCACCCAATCATTCATGGAGATTGAACTGAATTTGAATATCAATCTGAATGAAGAAGTGGTGAATTGTTTTTTACATGTCTGCTCCCACCCTCATTTAAAAATGTACCCTTTTTTCGTCGGTACGATGACATTGACTCCAGATTCTCTCCCCTTTTTAAATTCCATTCCACTAACTTTCTTCAGTTCAAAAGATCGCCTTCAGTCAAAGCCAATGTCGGTCCTGAGATAAAGGAGCTCCCTGGTGACATTTTGTCATTCTTTCATACGAATTTGAGCTCTTCTTCGTATTATGTGATAGTGACTGATATCATTTCAGACATGTATGTAGAAAAACACATGGTTAGGCTCACTTGTATCCTGCGGAGCGTACGGAGTCCTTTCGTTCAGTTCATCGCTGCGGAGAAATCAAGAGGCGGTCGGTATAGTGGGTGGCAGTCATACAGAGGTGCTGTGTAGGCTAGCTCCCTTGAGGATACAACCTTTGACACACATTCACAGAAACAAATTTCCTTGTTTTTCCCCTAGTTGTAAATCGTCAAGTGGTGTCAAAGTTGTTTATGAAAGACTGTTTTCACTCGCAAAGGTAAACAATAACTACTTTTTCTCTGAAAAAGTTTTCCATGTTACACATTTTTTTCAACAGATTTACTCAGAAGAAACTTGTCCCTGTTTTACCCCCTTCTTCCTCTAAGGTGAAAACTTTCAAGAGAGATTGCACGTCCTGATATCTGTATTAGCCACGATAAAAACTCAAATAGCTTAGCAGTCTACCAGTCTACGTGACTTCATTAAGTGGGGCAATCCTGTCTTATAAGCACTATCGAGTCCGAATGAAGCTGCAAGAGTTATTTCCGTCCGGAGGGGGAGGCAAATCAATGGGCTGACCCTAACAGACCAACCGTGGTCACCTGTGATGTCTCTTCATAAACTTATGGGTGGGAGCAGGGTTAAATTGGCGTCCATTTTCTAAAAATTAGAAAACTGCTAGAAGAGGGTCCGGCAGAGACCATGTACTTGAAGAACTACCGGCACAAAAATTTACAAAAGTAGTCATCACACACACTCTAAAAGTAAAAGAGTGACTTATTCACTCTTTGATAGAGTGAAAAGTGTAAATTCACTCTATTAGAGTGGTAATTCACTCCAAGAGGAGTGAAATTCGCTCCAAAAAGAGTGAAATTCACTACAGGAAGAGGGGAAATTCACTCTTCCACGAGTGCCTGCAATGATCACTCTTTTTGAGTGATCACTGTAGGCACTCCATCAAGAGTGAAACTTCGCTCGATTTAAGTGAGTTTCGCTCTTTTTGGAGTGAATTTCAATCTTCTTGGAGTGAATTATTACTCTAATGGAGTGAATTCATACTTTTCTCCCTATCAAAGAGTGACTAAGTTCACTCTTTTGATTTTAGAGTGCATGTATACGGTATGTGCGTTTACAGAACCAAAGAATAAAGAAGTACAAGAAGAAAACGAAACCAAAGTGTTGTCGATTTGTTTAAAAAAAAAGATGACAGCATCTTTGCCAAATCCGCTTTGCATTTCTTAATTTTTTGTTCTGTATAACATATCGGTGCTTTTTAACAGTGTGAGTGTACAACATCAGCGACGATCTAGGGTGACGGTGCATACCGTACAGTATGTTCCCCAGTATTTGAGAAATCGCGCCCAACGACTTTGATTTTTCAGTTTTTTTTTTTTTTGTGAAAATGATGGAATGCCCCCTAACCAACCACTGAAACCAAACCACTGCCCTTGTTGTAGGCATTAGATGCCACAAATCTCATTCGACCAATGCTATAGAAAGATCGTTTTCTATTATCTTTCAAGTACGATAACATTTTTTACAGTTACCGTTTTATATAAAAAAGCACCAGCAGAATAGTGATTAGTGCATATGTCTTGTTCTATGACATACACTGTAAGATTCACAGGGACTCCAAAATCGATTTTCATTAAAAAATCTGAGACGGTAGAAATACCCTTCTCGAAATGACTTTTGAACTTAAAAAAAAATCATCTTACCTTCAAATAAAAAAAAAAAAACTGATCTTTTTTAATTTCGTCTATTTTCCATCTAAGAACATAATTAGCCAAGAAGAATCACTATAAATACTATTGGATCAAAAGTGGGTCAGAAGTCAGATGGGACCTTTCTAAAACATTTAAATGAAATAATGACCCAAATGTGGTTACAGTTATCCCAAATTGGGTGAATAATTGACCCAAAGTTTTCGTTAAGTTCCCGTATGATCCACGTGAGACTTGTATTTTGACCTCCGAATTTATTCTGTAGTTCTTGACAGAAACTATACTGAAATGGTGAAATTCTTCACCCCAAGTTTCATTGGTGCTATAACCTGCCGCATGTATGGTTTTTGAGAATCATGTGAAAATATTTTCTCACTAAGTTGTTTTTCTCACATTTTGCTTAGTGTTCAGCATAAGCAATGGAATAGGGAAAACAAGGCAGTGAGCCATAAGTGGAAAAAAGGCTGTGGTCGGCTCCAATTGAACCAATACGTTGGTATAACTGGGCCGTTAAACTCCACATAACTAATTAATTCACTCACTTAGCGCTTAGTTTGTAGTTTAAGAGTATTAAATATTTTGTTAACCTTGAATTATGTAATATAGGTTCTACACTTTTACGAAAAATACTTGAAAGTTAAATGGAAGGGAATTTGTGTGTGATCAGGGAGTTGGTGAGATTAACCTGTTGTTCAGCTAGTCGTTCAGCTTCTCGGCCTTTTGGCTATGATCATGTGTAGTAACTGTTCTTTTCATCGAGTCTAAAATGGAGCCATACATGAAAGACCAATGGTGTAAATGGTCTGGGGCAGTGAGGTTGGTCAAGTGATGTCCGTAAGTGGACGTGCAGCTTCTTTGGGAAGCAGCTTAAAGTTTGGTTTTGCCGAAGGGCGCTTTGTCAGAGGGTCGGGAGGACTTCAGAAAAAGAATCTGTTGTTCAGCTAGTTGTTTCAAAATATTAAAAGGTTGTTACAGTTGCACCATTTGGACTTTCTGTACTTAAGATGTAGGTTCATATAAAGCACAACCCAAACTTACTTTGAAGGAACAGCTTATATCTCACAATTTTCCTCTTATTTTTCTTTAAAGTATCTTTCATGTTTTTTAGCATTGAGATTTCATATTCAGGGTAGACTTAACCTAAACCTAAATTTTACTAGAAAAAAGGAAAATGTCACATGACTCTTAAAATCCAATCTGAAAACACTGCAGTCTACTACACTTAATCAAGCCGGATGGAATATACATTTCCCCTTTAACGTTTCGAAGAAAATAAATTGGGGACATGATATCGTAGGTGAAAGTTAACTCTACTGTCATCGGTCATTTTGGGGTCTCCTTTCTAATTGTTTCTTGAGTAATTTATAACGACATGATTAACTTCCGTTCCGTGAGCATTATGGAAGTCGGTTTTATTAGCAGTTCTCCGTCAAGGACGCCTGCTACTTCCTCCGTGGAGATTGTAAGCATTGTTCGAAATGAAAATATTATTTGCCGATCGTTTTAACAAATCAATGGGATACGAGAAACCAGCCTAAGTTTATTACCTTGGACTAATTTTGAATTCTGGTTGCAGTCACAGTATCTGCCAGTCGAAGATTAACTAGGCTCTTGGCTATACTGACCGCGTCACTTTTAACGGTTAAACATTTTACAATGACAGAGTTCCGTTGACTCGATCCATTTTCAACTCAATAGAATTGACAAGTGTGGGTTCACAGGACGGGGTAGGGGTTGTCTATTTGAATTTCAATATTCTGAAGTGGTTCATGGTAAAGGTGTATGAACGGGAAGAGGGGTGTGATCAGGTAGAGGACACGAGAGGCATGCACATACACACATCGCCAGATGTCTATAGATAAGAAGATAAAGGCTTTCTATCGGAGTGGAATGTTGGTTCGCAGTAGCGAAGCAAGACATTTTTCATGGGGAGGTGGGGGGGGGGGAGGGAAGCACCCAAATTTTCCGTTTTTTTAAAGTGTGAACTCCATTTCTTTGGGAACGTGATTTGCGGAGCCCGAAGCCCTTCCTGTCCCCCTGTAACCACGCCCCTGGTGGCTGTTGAACCGCTGTTCTTGGCTTACTGTTTTAACATTGGAAGGCCCACCATGCAGTCTGGAGCATTTGATTAGGCCCTACTTTAATTTCTGGGAATTTTTACAAAAAGAATAAATGAGTGGACTTTGTCTTCGTGTTGTGGGAAAAACAAGCCAATGAGCCACAATGGGAAAAAGCTGTGGCCGTGGCCGGCTCGACTTGAACCAGTAGGTTGGAAACTGGGCCGTAAAACTTCATCTAACTAACTAACTTACTAATCAACTTTGTGTTTATGAAGGAGGACTAAACGTACTTTCTCTCGCTTCCTCTTGCCTACATGATTTAATACTGAACTTTCCAATTTCAAGTTTACAGTCGGGTACATACGGTTAAATGGAAATGATAAAATTTATCCATGAATGTCCCTCCAAAGTTTTTTACACGGTCCGTATAGTCAGGCCACCAATGCAAACATATACGACACATTAGGTAAGTTTCTGTGTCCATTGACAAAAGGATAATCCCAGTTACAATAATGTTTTAGGGGATTTGACAAACTCGGATATTTGGACAGTTCTTTAATACTCGTCTTAGAGACATTTCTTTTTCATGCGACATCACAAACTGCATTAACTGATAAACATTAAAGGGACAATCAGCGTTTGACAGAGCATATCGATCTTATCTTATTCCCGCACTTTGTTTTTCCCTTCTGAACACTAGCCCGGAAAAAAAGACACATTGAAGATTTTTCTATTTAAGAATAAACGTTAATTTTGTATAAATTATTGTAAAATGAAAATTTCTGAATACTTCTTGGGGAAAAATTTCCACGTATATGCAGGTCCAGACAGCCGTCACTACACTGTAACCAATCGCGACGTCAGGCCGTGATCACAGGTCGTTATGGTTGGGTTTCAAATCTATGTGTACAAATGTGGTGTAGACTTAGTTGTGCAAAAGTTGTGGAGAAAAAATGTGATTGCCGCTTTAACTGCTTCAAACGACGCCGTAGAAACGTTTGAAAATCAAATCGACCGATGTTACTACGGATACAGCAAAGCCTAAAACTGAGTAATTAACAGGAAAATCGGACCCTTATTTAAATGCTTACTCATCATTATTATAACTACTGAGCTACATGTGCATGCGGACCTTGAAAGACCACAAAATAAATCGACATAGTTTCATCGAGGTATTCGTTGAAACGATTACGTATCATCGTTCAAGCGGATTTATCGATCGGTTCATCCTGGGCAAACAGCATTATGAGGCTATTCGAACCAATAGTTTACTCAGCACCAGTATGTGTGTCTGTTTAATGGTCATTTGTTGTGTTGCGAGGTCAATAAAAGACACCCTCTGCTTCAAATTGATAGAAACGGAATTTCTAAAGTACATTGTTAAACAATACAGTGATGTAACTAAAATATAGAGGCCTAAAGGGCCCGTAGCCACTCAGGTAACAAAGTTTCATGTGTCCCATAAGACCCATATGGGTGAGCTCATTTTGTAACCCACATTCATAAAGGGCACATAAGGTCCAGTCCACAACATGGGAGATACAATTCATTTTACCAGAGGTCTCTATCAGTTGCCTACATGAATATGACAAGAATATGAACATATGGGTCATAACTCATATGGATGGTCCACATACTGCCGTGACGCGTGATGCTCCGCAGAAGCAATTGTGTAGGGAAAGCAAGCCAGTGAGCCACAACTGGAAAAGAGTCGTGGTCGACTCGACTTGAAACAATAGTCTAGTGGAAACTGGGCCGTAAAGCCCATCTTACTAACTCACTACCTTATCACAGATATTTTGAGATGGTCCTAATTAATTGTGATTATCATAGCCTTTTATCTATCGCAGTATCAATTCCTGGCCCAGGGACTCATACAAGTGCCTTTTCCAAGATAAAGCCCTCTTCTTACCGGGATGAATTTGCGTAAAATAGGGGTGTTGAAAATGCTTTTATCCGAAACTTATCTCGTGCATTTAACTGAAAATTTAAGAGTGACATGCAAGGGATACTAGGAAAAATAACTCTTTTTTGAAACCCTTGTATAATACCAGTACTGATGAACGTAAGATCATTTCAAAAGATACCACTAAGAACTTCAAGTTAAAATTGAGACTTATTTTCGTATACACAATCTTTAACGCCAAATAAACATGCATGATGAAGAAAATGAAATCATTGAAACGGTTGACAAATATGAGGCTTAAAGACTAGGCTCATTGAGCTAATATCAAAAACTTAATGAGAGTGACAAAGGGTCATTATCACATGGCAACGGTTGTATAAAAGTAAAGTTAGCATAATGATTCAAGTTTCATAACCAATAGTTACAAGAAAGGCTAAAATGTTGAATTTTGTGATGTCCTGACTTGTAACGGTTTTGTGCATAATTTTAAAAAGTGTCTGGTCGCGATTTTTTGAAAACCGAATCGAAATCATAAAACAGTTATTCGTATGTAGGACATGGGGGAAATTTGTTGAATTTCATGAACCAACTCAATGAGCCGCTTAAAAGGCGACCGGAAAACAAAGCCTAAGTAATATAATATACATGCAGTGACCGTTCCATGTAATACAAACAATGAATCTTATAATGAGTGTAAAAATCTGAATATATTATTGAAAGATTGAATGCTCTGTCAAGAGAAGGAAAGCCGAATTGAATATAACGTTCAGTCTTCTAGTGAATGTAACTAAACAGCGTACTGCGACACGAATAAAACATTCGTTATTTGTTTTATAGATCACACATTATACCTTTCTACGTTTTTTGACAAAACTTGGCTCAAGGATAATTCGATCATGATTTACTGAGTCACGACAAAGCTTGTACTTATTGTGTCGGACAAGTTAGTTCGGTAAGTCGGTTATTCGGGCGTCCACAACCGTGGGGAATGGGGATAATCCCGAATCACACACATGACATGTGACCGCCAATCCCCACATCGAATGAATGAATTGCTAAGGTGTTACGTTAGGACTTGACCAGACAACTCTCCACAGATAATTAGCAGAGAGGTTCCACCAGAGAGGCATCGTCGCAGGCTGAGACACGCCAACACGAATGTGTTATATAGTGTCAGTCAACTCGATAAAAAGTTTAAATTTATTTTCAAGAATGTTTCAAGCTCAAGTTTAGTTCCCCTGAAGTCGCCTCTTAGGACAGGCGGGAAATACCGTGAGTTTATTTTCACAATCCCCAGCCCACGGGGCCGTCGCGATGAAGAAAATAGATTGTGAGGTGTACGTAGGCCTATTTGAAGGCAAGTCCAAAATGTCGAAATACCCCTTGCCGAGAGCCGACGGGCCCTTCTCCCGAAAAATCCAGAGGTTTCAATCAAATTCCGAGTTTGATAGGAAAGAAATCGTTGGTTTCTTCTTTACAGTGTTAGACTAAATTTTCTTCCTAAGCTAACATATCTTTATACTTCGGAAATCAATGGCCAAACCAATATACGGGGACAGTTCCAAAACAGTACCCAAGATTTTGACCCCCTCTCCACAGCCGAAAGGTTTCCGTGACCCCTACCCAAAACCGCAAAACGATTTTTTACTTTAAACAGAGTAAATTACTTGTAATGCTTTAGAGTGCTTTAGGGTGATATCGATTACCGGTAATTGTCTCTTGCGCCCCATTATACACTAATTTTAAAGTTTTTACAAAATATGACATGAAGTCATTAGGACTTGCTACTTTCCCTACTTGCCCCTCTCTACCCTCTTGTACAAAGGTATACGGAACTGAGTTATTACAGGAGCATGTGCACCTAAACTGTTCCCCCTAAAAGTTTTACTTATCTTTTCTTGCCTTCCCCTTGAAATTTTGGCACCGTAAATTAGAATTTTATCAGAAGAAACAACTTAAAGGTAGTGTGACACCTCATCAAAATGACCTCACTTTACTTGGTAGTTATAGAGTGAACTTTTCTATGGGAAAATCCGTTGGAATTTGTCCAATATCTTTTACGGTTTTCAAGATATACCTCTTCAAAGTTTGAATGTTTCTAAAGCAACTTCTTGCATATGCAAAAATATTGATGTTGAGTGTTGCAAAGTGTTGACATTTCTTTTGTTAACCCTATATTAATTATCCCTTAATTACTAAACAGACAGTTTATGGTTTGGTACCGTAATTGATACTAACAATTTTCAAGGACAAAATTTAAACTCCCAAAATAAAACCCACGGGAAGAACTAATGTCATAACTGCCCTTGAAATAGAGGTTGTAAAAACAGAGGCTTACATTAGCTACATATGCTATGTCCCTCTCCTGACATCACAATATTTGCATATTTAGCTCATATTTATTAATGATGGAGTGCAAATCAGAATTGCCTTGTAAATGGTCAATTTTTGACAGATTTGATGGGAATTACGGCTATTTTCTTGGTTTTTGATGGTTTTTACATCAAATACCCGATTTTGTCATTTTCATGTCACACTACCTGAAAGTTTGCTATATGCGGCTATATATAGAACTTGGCTCGTAGCTTCGTAGCTTTATTTTTTTTTAAACATATTTCGAAAGGAACATATCTGGTGTATGTTTTCCAGAGCTGGTAGTCAGGTGCGTAGCCACGAGGGGAATTTCCCCCAAAAGTTTCAATAAAAGGTTTTTGCACTTAAGGATTAAAGGTTCTCGCGCTAAAATATAAAAGGTTATTTCACTAAAGAGTAAAAGCATAAAAATCTTTCCCTAGGATAAACTACCACAATTACCTTCAAGACAAAAGCCGCGGTCACCTTGACACACTACAAAGATTTCGGATCAGACTTCGATCCGAATTTTGTAGAGCTTGTGATAACATCTTATCCATCTCTTGTCAGAAAAAGCAAAAAATTGCCAACCTGTGCAAGTAAATGAATTGAAACGCAGAAATTTGAAAAGTACAGGTTCGCTCATCATTTCGTGACGTCACATCGTTGGAGAGATTTTATGGGACTAAACTGCCCGTCGATGTAAGTCGGTGTGACGTCACAAAAAAATAAGTTGGCAGTTTATTTTCATATACATCAGATGCAAGTCATATGCTGGATGACAAATTTTTGGCTCTTTCCGACCAGACATCGAGAAGATTTTAGTAGAAGAAAAAAGAAAAAAAAACGGATCGGAATCTGATCCGAATTCGTTGAAGTCTGACCACCGTTTCAATCTGTCAAAAAATCTTACTATTTTGCATCTAGGTTCTGTGCAAAATGCAAACATTTTCAAATGGAAGGGGGAAACCCCTTCCCCGACTAACGAAAATCTCACTTTGGTATGCCCTCTCAATTGGTTACCCTGGGCTTGTTGACAACAATTCTTACATGTTGCAATAGTTTCGTTCAATTTCAAAGTTTCAAATAATTTTTTGTCCTCTTTCTTCAGCTCTAACAGTGGCTGCAGTACCACGATTTTGGAGTATGGGACACAAGCAGGGCAGCAAGAATGGAGCCACGAGACTTTACTTATACGGACAAGGTAAGATATAGGGGACGCATGGTAACAGAATTGTCTCGGAAGGTTGGGGCGGATAAGAAGTTACAAATTGTCAAACGGCACCCTGAAGTGCAAAGTGCTTGCATCTTTCTCATCAGCCTTTTCCGTATGGGTGAGGGGCTGCACTTGCATATAGACATACGGCCACTTCCCTCTTATTCGATACGTTCCTCACTTGCCACCATTTGCTGTACTTGATTAGTTATTCAATTATTAGTCGACTTTCTTAAACGGATTTTGCGAATTTATGTGAAATGAAAGTCTGGTATCCTGATTCATAAGGTGGTAACAAATTTTCGAAAATGAGTCATTAGGAACATCTATCCTTTCCTATCATCTTTCGCCCTCTTACATCACAGCTTAGATTTTATAAAATAGTGGACTCATTGAAGATTCAGAGAGTGCAGGGCATCCCACCCGAATATGTATTACACAGCTACGGGTACTTAAACTTGATATCTAAAATGAAGATAAGAAAGAAAGATGTGAGAAACAGCGAAGTAGTAACAAAAGTAAAAAAAGAAAAAGAAAAAAATAACAAAACACGGGGGTGCAGTCACCACGTACTTTAATTTGTACAGATACCGCTTTCTATTTGTTTCTTCCCTGTTTTTCGGAGTTTCTTAGCATAAATTGTACAAGAGAGCTTCACTTCCTGAATTCAGGGGAAACAGGGGAGCGAAAGGGAATATTCCATGGGGGACTTTGTCTGGTCGGAACCAAATGTTAAAGTTTATCTCAAGTCAACAAATTAAAAAATATATATTAAACAGTATGAAAAGGGAGTTCTTACAGTTCAACTCCCATCTCGATAGGACATTCCTGAGCTGAGATATAAAATGTTGAAATTTATTCACCTCAAACAGACTGGTCCATTGCGTTACAATTTGTGACTTTCTTGCTATACAACTCACATATCCTGCTTTGTTTCCCTTTAAAGTTAAAAATGTTTTATGACCTTGAACTCTTCCTGTTTGCTTACGTAGCATGTTGCACAGGTAGGGCTTAATTGGTTGCATCACTCATACGAGTAAGGGTGCTATCACACCTCAGTACAAAATACAAAGATTGCAATTTGAGTAGTACAACAGTGACATCACAAATTATTGCGCAATATACCATTTTAATTTGAGGGAATATATTTCATCAGTTTATATCTCAGGTCAGTTTCAGGAAAAAGTTTCAGGTCAGTTACCCCGTCCCACTTTCGAAATCAAATCGACGCCCCTGGCCTCTACCCATTACAATAGTCAACAGGGAGATGATCCAACTTAGGCTTCAATAAACCCATATAGTTGAAATAAAACGAATCCTTCAGTTGGACCAACCAGGACACACGTGTTGATAGCTACAAAATAAGCTATCCATCTCCTAAAGGGCGATGCTATCGATCCATGTCCGATTTTATGACATACTGCGCAGGTGCTCAACAAGTACTGTATTAAATAGCTACCCCTCGTGCTTCTGGCTTTTTCTTCTGAGTGCACATTTACACATGGTCACATCAACATCAGCGATCGGGGACATGCCATACCCTGTGCCAGCCTGTAGTTAAGTTCCTCCGCTGGTCCTTTGAATGAGAGTATCCGCACGGTAAACATTCAGTATTACAGTTTACAATGTCAGACTAGTCCCGCAAATACCTCCTCTGTTAATAGTTAGATGAAGTTTTGCGGCCCAGTTACCAACACTACAAACCAATTGGTTCAAGTCGAGCCGGTCATGGCCTTTTTCCAATTGTGGCTTCTTGGCTTGTTTTCCCTACTCAATTGCATATGCTAAGCGCCAAGCACAAAAACAGACTGACAGAGGGTTTCGGTTTTTTTAGTCGAGTCGAGTTTAGTTGAGTAGAGGATTTATTGTCACATGACTCCCAAGAGCCAATCATGAAACAGAACAGTGAACTACACCTCTAAAGTTGGGGTGACTGCTCTTGTCCTTTAAGTAAAGTAAATTACACTAATGGTTTTTGTATGTGCCCTTTAACGGTCCCTTTGCTATTTTCGGCAAGGATCATTTAAGTGGGACCCTATGAGAGGTTCATCGATACCACTTAAATACACAATGACGCCCACTTAAGTGCACTCTTTTTCCCGTCTGTGCATAAACGACGCTGAGACTATGTTTCCTAACTCGAGACTGGATTGTTATCTTTAGGTATTTTGAACTATGTTTCCAGATTTTCCATTGTGAAAACATCTGACTACGGTGATGGGGAAAAGAAAGAAAGTGCTGAGTCAGCTGAGGGTCTGGTTCAGAACTGTAGCCGGACAAAATACTACAAGAGGGTAATGGTTTACGGGTGAGGGAGAATGTTTGAGTGGAAAAAGTGTAACAAGCATCTTGAAACCTCTAGGGAGCCCAATTCTAAATAATCAGGTGGATTTCGATCCCTCAATGGCCCTTTATGGTTACGGCCCTGGTCTGTTTTTCTTTCACTTCGATGGACAGACTGGGGCATTTTACCTGAGGGTATAAGGTGCGTTGATGACAGGTGAACATGGACAGAGAGTTCTACACCGTTAAAAATCGTTGTAAATTTACCAAACACTATGTAAAACTAAAACGATAGATAAAGATTACAGAAACGCACTGGCTGACTGGCAAATATATGCCAGTATTTTTCTGTAATCTTTATGCTGTTTTTTACTTTCGGTACTGTAAAGTTACAGCGATTGTTAACAGTGTACCGTACCATTTTTCTCGAACAGCGTTACAGTGCTCAATAGTGTACCTGTAACTGATAAGATAGTTCCCTCATATTTTTTCAGATTCATAGTCAGACCAGGGAGGTGTTATTTAGACCTCCCTGGTCAGACAAGGTACTGAAGGGTCGAATATTTTTCCAATATGCGATTTTCTCAGGGGGTGAAGTGAAAACTGAAACTTTACGTCAATAAGAGACTGCCATAACTCCCCTTATACCCACTGCATGGCTAATGGCCTTTTCAATTGGACCATATTGCCATGATCATCATTACATGCACAGACTGTTACTGTGACTGCCGGCCACAGTGTGGTCAACTGAGGGAAAACTAATACTTTTGCTTTTCACTATACCAGCAGTCATTCGTACGACTTTCCTAAGGGCTTCTCCTTTTGGAATCGCCAGGAAGAATTGCTACAATTTCACTGCCAAAACCACAGCACCATACCTGTTCTAAGAATCTTCTAATTTAGGTTGGACGCAAAGTGAATTTCTGTGAAGGATCGAGAGTTATTCTGCAAGTCCACAACGCCCTTGACAGTTTACTCATCATTCACCCTGCGTGTCTCTGAAACTGCACGCAGTCTGCATAATTTTTCCCTGGAATTTATGGGGCCAATTGGCCAGATCATCTTAATGGAGGCTATTAGAAATTGAAATTGTTCACACCCTTAATCCAAAATGACATTTTCTTTGAATTCTGACGCTGGATTATGAAAGAACAGTTCAACTAAATGTCATTTATTGATGCCGGGGGTTTGCCTTGACATAACCATAACCCTTAAATTGAACCCGAGCCATAAATTTGAAACAATTTAAAATTTTATCAAAATCGATTAAGCCTAAACCATCTTGCTACCGCCTACTAATTAATTACTCCTTGAGTTACATGTCTTTCATATTATTTCTGCTCTAAGTTCCGAACAAAGAATACTGATTATTCAAACCGATTTCAAGGTTCAACCATCCGTTCTAGTTAACTCTTCATCGATTGTCATAATTTGCAAGGACAGAACAATCTCAATTTTCTCTGCGATTTCGTAAATATTTAAACAAAAAAGGCAAGAGCAGTCGTCCCCAGTTGTTTTGAAGCAACAGCTTAACCCTTAAATTTCCTTCAAATTTCTCTTCAAAACTTCAAAAAACCTTTTTAGGATATCGGGACTTCATTATGGTATATTCAAGGTAAACCAAGCGGTTGCTCCTAGTAAAGCTCATATTTGAGGACAAAAAATATTGTCACATGATTTCACAGAGCCAATCATAAAACAGGACAGTCCTACACTGCTACAAGTTGGGGTTAATACATATCCCCTTTAATGGATGCTCAGCTGCAAATATATTTTCGTAATCGAGTGAAGAGCGCTGCGCCTATGTTTCTCCCCTCATCACCTTGAATGTTAGTCCAGAACCAACTCAATCGATAATATCCACCAGTTTGTTACGAGAAGTCTTCTTTACTCACAAAGGCTTATTGTGGTCATTGGAACAATATGGGGTAACATAGGACAAAATAATCTTTTAATGATGTTGATAGACTACCCTCGAAACTAAATAATGCATACGTGATTAAAGGGAAACGAAAATGTGAGGTAAGAAATTGTTGTATACAACACTTATGGCTGCTAAGCAATTACATTGATTAACGTATAGGCCTATTTAGTATTTGCACCTTGGAATTAAACCCTTAAGTGACAAAGCACACCATTAGATGCAGCCAGTTATAAGCAGAGAAAGAATTGTTACACAATGAAATAGATTCTAGTAGGTCAACTAATACCCTAATTTCACACTTATAGCAATGGTGAACCAGGGTCATCACCAGTGAGACTTTCAACGGCTGTCCTTTGCCTTTCAAAATGCACAACGGAAATAGGCTCATTTACTTATTTTGTTTTTTAAGTCCTCCCGTCCCTACGGCGAAACCAAACTATAAACTACACCGGTACCAATTATTAAAATATTTCAAATCACACTCACACCAGTAGCGTAGCCACGGGGTGATTTTGGGGATAGAACCCCCATGACCCAACCTTGCAATGTAAAAAACGCCTAAAATAGCGGTTTTCCTTCCCGATACTTAGACTTTTTCCTCACGTCGTGCCCTAACCCCCCCCCCATGATACAACCCGCCCCACCCTAAGTCATGACACAATCCTGGCTATGCCACTGACTCACACACTAAACATGTTCTCTTTCATACCGACAAAAAATTGCGACAAGTTTTCTTTCAGTGTGACCTTCTTAGTTTAGGACGATCAATTACTTGTTGTCCTTAACCCTTTACCGTTGTGCGCCAATCGGGGCATATTTGCGCGCCTCAGCATTAGGCGGAAAAGCGGACGTAGCACGCCTCGCATCAGCTTCCGTAAGCTATTGACCCCTTGACCTTAAACTATCGTCTCTCTCGCTGTTGTGGCCGACTTTTCGGGTAGCTACTCGCAGTTTCGAGCTCAGCTTGAAATAGTAAAGATGGGTAAACAGCCGCGCTCTCCGTCTGGGTCCAAAAGGACCCAAACAACGGTAAAGGGTTAACTAAGAGGTCCACACCGAAAGAGAACATGTAGGTCGTGTTACACGAGAATGATCTAGTTGGGCATTTGAATTGAAAGACATTAAAAAACCAAGAACATGACCGCCAATCTCCCTATGAAGCAGTGGTGTCACCAGACTGTTTATTCTGGGGGGGGGGGGCACTGGGGTGGCACAACTATATTCCAGGGGGGCACTGCTAAACTCCACACATGGCGCCCGAGGTTCAGCGGGTGGGGTCCAGGGGCCCGCCTTAGGGCCCCTGGTGGGGTCCAGGGGCAAAGCCCCGGTGGGGGTCCAGGGGACGAAGCCCCCGGAAGCTCCTGGGTTTTAGCGTGTTTGCGAGGCACTAAAGTCGGAAGTTGGAAGTGTGCAGAAATTTTTGAAAAACGCAACCCCTCAGACAGCCGGAAATGGCATCTTCCAGGTGTTTTGCGATATTTTTAGTTGAAAAGTATGAAAATTACTGCCTTTTCTCGTCAAAAGAAGAATCCAATCTTAAATATTTTCATAGTCACACTCTGACTTAAGAAGGCATATAGTTTTTTAAAAATCTCAAATCTCTTGGGGGGCACATGGGGGGGGGGGGGCTCACGATTTTTCAGGGGTTACGTGCCCCCCTGCCCCCCCCCCTTGGTGACGCCACTGCTATGAAGACTGTAAAGGGTAATTTCTGATTTGCACTTAATCGTGCATAAACATGAGCTCAATAATCAATATGCAAATCTTATTATGTTTACGGAGGGATGTTCCATTTTTATGGCTTTATATTAACCTTTGTTTTCACAATCTTCATTGCAAGGACAGTTGTAACATTAGTATGCCCCGAGGGTTTTTTTGAAATTTTAAATTGTGTTCTTGAAAATCATCAGTAACAATTCCCAACCATTACAATATCTGATGAGGTAATGCGGTGTTGGGTTAACAAAATAAATGTCAACATTGTGCAACACTCCATATCATTACTTTAACTTGCATAAGCAAACTAGTTGCTTTAGAAACATTCAAACTTTGAAGATGTTTATCTTGAGAACGGTTAAAGATATTGACATCATTTCAAATGATGTTTTCGTTGGAAACTTTGCTTCTTAACTACCAAGTAAAGTCGCGGCTTTATGCTGGTATATCACGTTATCTTTAAAACCATACTTCACTTTACTACTTTCCCGGGTAAACCGTTCCTCTAAAGGTTGTGTGCACGGGATAATTTTCTCTGAGGGGGCAAAGTATTTTTTGCCCGAATAATGTCACCGTTTATCATGCTTTGCCCATGTTTTGCCCGAATAGACCAAGTTTTTTGCCTGAATTGGGAGGGCGAGTGCCCCCTGCATCCCGCCTCGTACGCCTATGTGCACCCAAATATTAACGGTGTTTACCGTTACGACTTGCTAAGTTCGGCGAACGAGTTTTACTTCCACACCTCTACTGGATGCTCTTGTACAGTAATAGCCTATGTACTGAACACCTGCTATGAAGGTTACACGACGACCTTTCAAACTTAACTTCCATCGCGATTTCTCCTGCGTTTACCCTGGAAGCATCAACGATACGTTAATCCGCATTTTACTCGGGTTTCATCCGAACTTCTTTTCAAACAACAAGTGAAAACCTACTGTGAAAGAGTTATATGGGCTATCATATTTCTTGACCCTACAATTTTTCTCTATTGTGGGATAGCTAATTTATGTCACTGTACGAATCATATATTCTTGGAAACAGACCACACCTTAATCCTAAATGAAAACTTTTCGATCATTGTTTTGTAACTTTTCTGACACCGGATTATGAAGAACATGAATGTAAGATGTCCCAAACAGACTTGACCTTAACCTAACATATAACCCTACTGCTGATGCCCAAAACGCCACACAGATTGACACATTAATTGGTCAATTCATATCACGTCGTCTCATAACAACGGTTAATGTACTGCAAATATCGGCTAGCCTATTAGACTTTAGCTTAAAAAGAAGTTTGTCTTGTATCATCTAATAGTTTGAATAATTCCGAACTAATCATATTAACGGTATTCATTTGCATCAATCCTGGTGGGGGAGGATTAAGAGGGGACCGGGGGCAAGGGGACACGTCCGCCACATTTTAGAAATACATTCATTGACTTTTTACACATTTTACACAGTAAAGTTTGGACGAAATTGGTTATCCCCCCCCCCCCAAAAAGTGAACAAGGATTAACAATCCTGACGGTGTTAGAGTTGGAGGCCTTGATTGGCCTCGGTCTCGTGGTTTAAGACAAGCGACTCAGCCTCGCCCTCCCACAGTCGTACTTATAGCCTTTGGCCTGAATATCTCTTTCATGAGTTAACAGATTTGTTGACGCCTTCACTAAACAGGAATAAAATATTTAAGTAAAGAAGCTACTCAATTTTTGTAATCTAGGTTAAAATTAAGTGCCTGTATAAACGGAAATTGAGGGGTAAGAAACTTACTCTCCCGATGCCCAGATGTCTCTTCACTGTATTAAGATTACCCCTAAACTCAACTGCCCCATCCAATCGGAAATGCATCGAAAATTTCTTTCTGGCTTCAGCAGGTTGGTACCGTATGAAACAAACCAGTTTCGTGCTTCTCGACCCTCAATTGGACTAAGTGGTACTTCTTGGGGAACAATTTTTTCAATAGAACGATAACAATAGGCCAACAGGGAAGTATGTCTGTTTTATATCTTTGAAGAATACATAACAAGTTTACAACCCATGAGATGTATTGGAAAAAATGATCTTCATAAGATTTGTGGAAGATCCCGGCCCGGGTCCCTTTGATTCATACCAAAAAGGTCATAATTCGCACGAGGTCCATTTTTGTGCTGAATATTTATTTTTTTTTTCTTTGCAGAATTTGCTGCCGAGCAATTCAGTTCCCCACTTGTTGGGAACGAGGGGTTAGGCAACAAAGTTTGGCTGAGATCAACTACAGCGGCTGTAGAATGTGACGTCATAACATACTACACCACTAGGAGTCAAGTAGTTTGCGATACTCGGTAAGTACACTTTTTCCTGGTTTCAGATGTTAGACTGCTCGGCATGCTATTTATTTCCTCTGTAATATAAAATGTCACGTCGTCACCCTTCAATGAAACTATTGATTCTCCTGGGTGCGCTCTGAATTTTCACCTGTGGATTGTGGACCCGAAAGAGGTTTTTTCTAAAGTCCTCCCGACTCTCTAGCAAAGAGCCGTTCGGCGAAATCAAACTATATGAAAGTGTTACCCCCGAAAGTTTCGCACACTAAATAGAACAACACTATACTGACCAACCTCACGGCCCTCACACCATTTACATCATTGGTCTGTCGTGTATGAATCCAAGTGCATGGCAACAGTGGGTATGAATCAGCCTCGCGATAAGCAAGGTACAGGCCTACTGAATAAACGATCGCTATGGGACCAAAGGCCCACTCTTACTCTTCTCTGAACCTTTTCATGGAGACTGAATGGCTCTTGGGAATATGGGCCGGTGATAACATTGGTATGGGCTCTGGCTGATTTTCTCCGTAAGTCCTCGAGGGTTCTTCTACGAAATTGGTGTGAGTTAGCCTAAGATATGCATGTAATTTGTAGATCGAGGATTGTTTTACGTCTCTGTAGTTTAACGATGAGTTGATGGATGGACGAGCATCGTCATAAAAGCCAGGCAGTCACTTACACCGGTTGTTATAAATGCACCAGTTTAACTTTCGTCTTCAAAATCAGATAAACACTTTTCTAAGCCATGCAACCCCCATATCGGTAAAATTGGAAGTCGTGGCTAAATGTTTAATGGTAACAGACTAAACGCTATACAGAAATCATGTACATGATTTGACAGGAGCACATGCAGCCAAAGTAACAATTCATGCGTTCTTCTCTGCAAGCAGTGACCTCTTTCGAATAGGTTGGTCAGTTTTATCATTATCGTATATCATATTGTAAGTAGACTTTTTCCTGCATGTGTGAATCAAGAACATGTTAAGAAACTTAATTTTTTTTCGATTCTAAAAGGGGCGAGCAGTCGCAACCTATGGTTACGGCCCTGCCGTGTAGGGAGGTGTTACTAGATAACACCTCTCCGATTTGTAGTTCATAATTCCGTCCTCATAAACACGACCGTTGAAACTTTTGTAAGAAAACGATATGCTCTATCACACACTAATTTACGCTAGAGTTGCACTTTTCATTGGAACATTTCTATTTACAGTTTTGCCTTTTTATTGGAAAATATGCTTTATCGCTCTGCTTTCTTCCACTTTTTGTAATTTGGAGGACCAACGCGTTTTCCAAAGAAGATCCTTTTGATCACATATATTATTTGTTCTGCTTAAAAATAATCAATCTTTGAGTGTAGAAAATATTGTTTCCCCGACAATTGTCATGAAAATCAATATTTATTTCATCTCCATTGTGGTCATGAAGTAGGTGGTAATTTGACTCTAGGTTATAAGGGTTTCCTCTTTCTTTCAAGTTTTTGTTTTCCTCGAATGCGTAGCTTTTGATGGCACTTTTCACATTATTTATATACCATATTCAAATTTATTAGTGCAAGGCTTCTCCGTCTTAAAACAGGTAGAGAGGCTCTGGAAAGTAGGTTTGGGTGACAGAAAAGAAACTTCCTTATCTTTAAAAGTTTACATAACACCAAAGATTTTATTATGAAAACCGACACAAGTTTCTCAAAATTCTGGAAACTAGATGCAAAATTTAGAATTCGAGCCAAAGTGGTCACTGCCTTCTCCATACCCTCCCTCGAAATACTGACCCTTTTCCTCCTTTGACCACATGTTGCGAATTCTGTTAATTTTCAAGATTGTCTAATGTACGCTTAACGCATATGTTACAAGATAGTGTAGGTTCGTGTTGTTCGGACTATCTTTCTGTGTACCAATAGAATATTGTGATAACTTAAAAATTGATGAAAATTGCTGTATTGCCGTTTAATTCAGGTTCAATCCGGCTCCAGTTATGCATTTCACTACGACAAGAACCCTATTAGTTGAGTGAACTTAGCAATCGATGACACATTAGACTACCGCAATTTCCTGAAATTAGTCAAACCCTTTTAGCTTAACAGTGTGGTTTGAAGCCGACTTTCTAGTTTCTGTCGGTCATGAGAAATTTGCTAAAGGTTTAGACTTACCAAAGTTCGATCCCGACGGCTCTTCACATCTTTCAAATGCAGTGCTAGTAAATCTCTCTCAAAATTGACACTTAACATTCAACTTTCAATCTGTGAACGTTCCTGAGATACACCTCCGCCCGAAAGAGTGCATTTCTATGTGAGAAAAGCAAATGATTTCATAAAAGTTTCAATCAGAAGGATAATTCAAAGGGAAGGTATGGAATACTCAAACAGGCATGCAGGCCTTTTAATTATGCACGCTCAAAATGCGGCCAATTGGCATCGTTTTCTAAACATTCATATTTTGTGTCTTCGACTCAGTCTGCTTGCAGCTTTGAGCGTCCCATTAATACCCGAATATAAACATGAAAAGTAAGAATGATTTTTTCACGTCTGAGGTACCTTCCATTCTGGCAGTGTATCTTTTTGAGTAAAAATAATTTGTTTCATTTCCAGAGCTGCTCCGGAGGGTACATACGATGTATCGGTGGAAGTCGACGGTGTTGACGTAGAATCATCAAGTGGTCGGTACTGTTCTAACTGTTACTTCACGGTAAGAACGATTTACAGAAAAATACCCTTCCTGTCAGGGATGCGTAACAGACCTTATTCATATGATGTAATAGTGCAAATAGTACGCCCCTTCTTCGGTAAATATGTTTATAGACTCATTCACGCTTTCGTCACTAGTTGGCACTACAGGCATAGAGCATGCGCATAGGAATATACGCGTGCACGTTCCGTTTTGCGCCTGCAGCGTTCTCGCGATTGCACGCAGAATTTAGACGAATGTACGCACGAAATGTACGCATGCCTCATCAACCCTGTTGCCAGGCAGCCGTGGTGTCATTTGTTTGTATACCATGACAATCCTTGGCATGAATGAGTCTATTGCTAACAGTGCACCTACAAATGCACACAGCTGATTTTTAAAACCGATCGGATATGTGTGTAAAGGCCCGTACACAGCCTGAGCAACATTTTCCAAAACATTCAGTTGCAACAAACCCAAAACACGGTTGTTTTAAGATTGAAAAACATTGATGTAACGTATTTTCAAAAAAAAAAAATCCTTGAAACTTTTTTATTACATCTTCAAAATGTTTTGAAATTGTTGCATGATCTGTCTATACTGTGCAACAAACTGAATACACACGTGTTTTATGTTTCTTGCCACTGAATGTTTGGGAAAATGTTTTTCATGCTGTGAACGGGACTTTCCTGCTGTTTAGTCTTTTAGTATTCATTTTTGAATTGTTTGACTTGAAGTACACTTTGAGTCGGAATCACGGAGCGTGTAATGAGCTATCATTTCCGTCTTTTCGTTAGTGATTTACAGTACTACAGGTACTAAAAACCTACAAAAAAACCCTTAGAGTAAAATTAGGGACCTATTAATTTTAATTTCTTTGTAACCTTCGTCCTTCATTTCACTCATTTGGATTTCGATTTCAGGATTTGGAGTACAAACTGTCTTTGGATACCAGAAATAAGCATAATCATGTCAGCTTGTGCATTTACAACAATAATTAGAAACCTGAACCAAGTGCAAATAATTTATAAAAGAAAAGTGCAATTGAATTAAGGTTCTTGGAATGCTGCATCATTTTACCTCAAAGCCACCCTGTTCCATGTCCAAGGGGGGAGGGAGCAATAGTCAGGAACCGGCTTTGAAAAAGTTTCTCCCTAAGAGAGTTTTAAGTTTGCTTGATACAATTTTAATTTTTACATTTGGCCCCTGGGAAAAATTTCCGCGATCATCCAGAATCTTGTCAGGCTACGGGCTTCAAGAAAAAAAGTCGCAAGGTCCATCAGACAAAAAGGTTGTCTGTTATTTGTGATATGTCACTGCAAAATCAATATTGAGTCTATTAGAGTGGACCACATGTGGAACTACTTCTTCGTCCAAGTATAAGGTCCATGTTGGACTAGTGTCGTCCCGTCTACGGCACTCTTTGGTTTGGTTATTCTGCTCATTGTGTGGGAAAAGCCTTTGGACCATGGGGACTATATCTTTCTATGTGAATGAGAATGTTTATCTTTTTCGGTCTACCTTATTTCGATCTTCTTTGTGTTTGATATCTGTAAATAAGATTTCATGCAAAATCTTCAAGGTTATCCTCTGTAGAAATCTCGGAAGGGCTACAGCTTTCTTTATTCCAGTAATGTATGGTCCCCGTTACCCAGCGGGATCCTGTAATAACCCTGTCTAACTGCTATTATATCGGATAAGCCTAGTTTGACGTCACCACTAGGTAACCAATACCTAATCCTTAAATCCAATGCAAGTAAATCGATGACTGCATTCAACGGTCAGCCTTAAATCGATACATTGAACTGTAATATGATAGGTCGTAAAAGTTCAGCCTGTCCTTCATCATCGTTAAAATAAAATTCATTTTTCCATCGTAGTCTACAACTCAAGTTAACCATCATATGAAAAGATTTCGACTTATTCTATCCGCGTTTCGGCTGACACATGCCCTGCACTTTTTGAATGTGCTTTTGTTCATTCATCTGTTCATAGGGCGTCATACATAGGCTCCCATTAATCGATTATAGTTGTGTTAAGTTTCGTTTCATGCTTGCAACACGTGACACAAGTTATACAACGAGTCGTTCACCTATAAGGTCCTGGGAGAAAAGTTTTCCAGACCGCTATCCTAAGAATTAAAAACACTACATAATTGCCAACGTGGAAAATTATTTGAGGTATATGGACCGGTTGTTTTGTTTGTTGACGTTTAACTCCTGGTATTTAAAACCTGAGCTTCTTGTTTATCTATCGGCCCCTTTGCCCATTTTCGAGTGGGTGTGTCACTTGATTGCTTCCCTGCTCCAATGCTGAACACCCACGTATAACAAAATTGGGTGCAGTCAAAACGTTAAAAAGTTAAAAGTTACCAACGGTAATTTCTCTGACATGTAAATGGGGAAATTGAACTATACCTTCATGGTCACGTTCATTCAATGATATGATCCACAAGATAGTGTACAGGGCAAAGTGGTTGTGTGAAGTTAGCCTGGGATTTAACGACATAGGTTCAAAAGCTCCTGTTTGGTCACATCAAATTACGACAGGTGAGGAATGCTGCGGACCCATTCTGCAACCTCCAACCCACAAGAGGGGGGGGGGGGTCAGGGCTGTGTAAAGAGGGACGTAAAGAGAAACCGTTTACGTAGATTCTTAGAACACGTAGATTATGTGGTCGTGACTGATATATACCTTGTAAGCCTGTGCTTTGTGTAATAACAATGAAACCAAGATAATCCATCACTGATATATTACGTGGTCATGACAACTGACCTTTGGAAATACCACAACTAAAAAATCGATTCTCTTCCGTAACCTCTACATGTCGAAAATGACTTTCTAGCACTCTTATGTATTGTTATCATTTCCGTATTTTAATCCAATTGATACTTAAGAAAATCGACAAGTCAATAAGTAGGTTTAAGTATAGATGGACGTCTTTGTTATGAAATGTTTGTTTACTTTTCAGTATTCTTCGTCACAAACACCAACCATTCAGGCTGTCACCCCATCGTCAGGTCCACCTGGTGAGGAATTAAAAACTTATTTATCAGGAATATTTGATGCTTACCTAAATATATAGGGACACGGAGAGGCCTATTAAAGATCATTGAGAGCTTAAGCTTATAATTTGTCCGAATAGCTATGTGTCCACACAAAGCCATACGTTTGTACAGAGGAACACCCAGACCCTTTGCTATTTAATAGGCGGTGGTTTCGATGAGACAGGCGAGATTAATTTCAGCAGGGATAAATACTTCAAAGCACTATTGTGATGCGAATTTAACTCGAACTTTTTTTCAGGATATGTCGAAATTTATGAACGATATCTGGCACATTTTTTAAGGAACCCTCATTCCTTTGGCAAAGGGCTTGACCGACATATTCAATTTACTTAATTTTAAAGGGCCCTAGAGTTTCGAATATTGAACGAATTCTAGCTCAGATTATGGGTAAAGATTTAGAGTTAAGAAGCCTTGGGTTTCTTTTGAGGAATTGATCTAATCAGGGGAACAAGGACGTGTCATGATTGTTTAGGGGTTGAGGAGACCAGTTGACAGACTCTGTCAGATCCATAACACAATGCATGGGTTGATGGAAAGGGCAAGAAAATTTTGAGGCATAGTGCCTCGCAGATGTCTGAAAATGGCCCTTCCCAAGTACACTTATCAAGTAAATATACGGAAAGGGCTTAGTACGGTGAAAATGAAAAAAGGAAAAAAAGAAAAAAGAAAAGAAAATGGAAATATTTTCGGGATAATGGGGAAATCCCTCTAGGCGTGTGGTTGTAAATACCATGGCTATTTTTATCGAGGTAATTGTAGGTCCATTGCAGTAAGTAACACTTGAAGAAGTGAAACCAAAGTTGCACTTTTGAAAACTTATTGTGTGTGTGTTTTAATCTTAGGTACGTTGCTGACAATCCGTGGCAGGCTCTTCACCGCTTTACACGACAGCGGTCAACTCGAATCAGGTGATCTGGAGGTCTCTAAAACTGACCGTGAAATACAAAGGTAACGGGAAATCTTTTAGTTTTTGGATTTTACTTTTTTTGTCCCCATATGGTGTGCTCCAATTTCTTTTCTTTTTTTTTTATCATAAATCAATAAAACGAAGGGCATGGCATTGTGGAGACAAGATGGTCCCGTGGTCAGGCAAAAGAACTGGGCGAGATTTCTTGCCCCAGCCAATTTCGCAAAAAAAGATTACCAGAACTATTAAGTAGCTTGGGACAGTAACACATCGGTCCATTTGAACTGTTTTGTGACTTATATGTAAACGGTGTCCATTAGTTTTATTTGATACCAAGGTTTTAGATCCAAACCGATGGAATTCTCTGACCACTAAAGACCTACTCGAAAAAATCAAACACTCCTCAGAGTAAGTACACGGAGTACAATAGGAACGTGATAGCATGGCATTGTTAAGACACAATTTGTTTCGCATGAGATCTTGTGGGACCTACTGTTGTTACCAACTTGTTTAATAAGTGCTGATGTATGTAATTACAAATTGATTATTTTGAGAAAGACACATCATTCAAAAAACCGAGGTTGTCTTGGGGTGTACTCTCGAAAACAGACTTTTCTGTTCTCGTGAGTAGTGTCGGGAACAGAGTGAAAGGGTCCATTTCCATCTGTTTTCGAGAATAAACCCCAAGCCAACTTCATGTTCTACTCTGGCTTTCAATCAGCAGATGTCACGCAATGAAGGTCTGTATTTTAAGATTATTTTGAGACCCTCAAGAGACATGGAACAATGAAACCAAAGTGCTTTTTTTTCTCCCTGGAAAGTCTCATATTGCATTTGACTTAATCCCCCCCCCCCCGGAAAAGGTTTCGCCCCGTTAAATCCATTTGGTCCCTGTCTTGCTATGGGACTGATTGCATTATTCACACCAGTACAGAGACACTTTGACCTACATACTTCGGGCATTACTTTGTTCGATTGAGGATGGAAAAATCTGAAGTAATTAAATTGATTCGGATTGCATACTGTCGGCTGACCTCAACAAAATTTAGATTGTGTGTTCCTGTTATGTAAGACTTGAATAGAAAGGAAAAACTAGTATGTTAAGTTGGCTTGGAAATCGGGAGGAAATCTAGAGAAAAGAAAACAGGAAACAGCTTCCCTGTCGAAATTCAGATTTGCACTCGATCCTGGAGAATTTCCCTGACTAGTATCAAATTGAATATTCGGCGACGAAGCTCAACAATCTCCTCCCCTTGATGACTCTGATCTTTCCTGACCTCCGGTATACTTACTTATTTGGTACTCAATCCCGATTTGACGAAATGATATTGTCCAGTTGAGAAAGTATTCGAAAATGTGTCGATTTTGGTGGATATCGTGTGTTTCCTTTTACCAAGCATATTTAAAACGAGACTATGCATACAAAAAGAGGTCACGCAAACTTTCAACCAATCATATTGGTGGCACTAAGTTGTAGCAGGGAGTTGCAACTCCCTGGTTGCAGTGAAATATCGCATTAGCTAGAGCAGACGCGTGACACAATCTTGGCAGAATGTGAAATCAGTACGTTCTATCTACGTAACGCCATTTCCGTGCCTTCCCTGTTTTGGGGCATTACATACATCATGGAGTCTCCTACTGGAGGAGACTACCTGTAACTTCTGTACGCAAACAGTATTTTCAAACTTCCACCTGCTGACACATAATCCTAACACACAGGCTGTGGCGGGACGTATGGTATATACAGCAGGATAATCGTGCTCTGGTATGGCATGTTTTTTCAATTCGCGAAATGGTAGTACACTCACGCAAATCAAATTTGCGGTTTCAATGAGATCTTCTCATCTGTTTAACACAAATATTGAAAAAACAGTTAGGCCTAGGCTAGGGCCTACTGTAGTGTTACCGTCACTGTTACTCCAACAATGTGTTACTGTTAGGCCTAACGACTTACGTTAACGTTATTGTAGTAGAACCTAATGTAAGAAGCCTACGTTATGGTGGGTTCATTGAGTAGCCTTTCTTCAATGAATGAACGCCGTTAACTTTATGTATTGGGCATCACGTTACGTTGCTCAATGCACGTGTCAAAATTGAAAGAATAGTGCATGTTGACATTGGCCAAATATATTATTGGCACCTCATACTACTGGCCCCACTGCTGAAGGATTCAACTGTTCCAGTAATTACCACAGTTTTAACTAAAGTAGGCCCAGATCTAGGCCTAGAAGTAGAATATTTACCATCACACTCTTTTGCTAGCTTTATTTGTCCATTCTATACCATGCATGCATGTGGAAAGTAAATTTTATTTCCAAATATTGAGGTGGGGCACTTACACTAGAAAATCGGACTCAAACAGCCCAGAATTCAATCTGGCCTGTACAGGCCTATAAAGTATTCAGTTCATTAACAATTCATTAACCCGACTGCAGTATTAGTTACTGTCAGTTTACAAGCCTGATTTCATTCCAGGCAATTATTTTAAAACCAAGTCTTTAATATTTTATCTGAATTATATGTAGTATTGAGAGTAATGTGACAACACTTTTCCTCCTCAAATGTGAAATTTACTGGAAGGTCCTGCTTAATTTACCTATAAGGCTATATGCAATATTGAAGCAGAGTTGTCACCACGCTTGTCGGCGCTGGTAGGGACTAACTGGCACTGGACAATGGACATTGCCGACCGGTACAACACCCAAAATGCAAGGCTTCTGACCGGCACAAAAATGATCTTTTATACTGAAAAATAATGAAATTGACATTAGCCTATAGCAGAAAAATTCAATGGGTCAAAAATGAGGTGGATTCCATGGGGGTAGGGTGAGGTACAAATATTAAGTCAGATATTTAGCCGGTGCTCAAATTGGGCTGGTGACAACCCTGTATTGAAGTCCTAAATATTGCCAAAGATACTTGAAGATAAATAAGAAGATTGAGATAAGGAGAAAAATAATATTTAACTCTTGCTTCAAAATAAGTTTGAAGCAACTGCTCTTGTCCTTTAATGTCTTGAAGGAATCCAGGAAGGGTTCTGTACAAGTTGGAGGCTAAACACTGCCCTTCATCAGCATGACTGTGTTTTTTGTCTACCTCCATTGCAGCTACTGTTAAGAGTTTTTTGTGCAAGATTGAAATTTTACACTCTCTTACCTACAGTAGGCTATGCCTTTCACATTGTTGAAACTTCCTCATGTCATATAGACGATGCAACCTTGAAATTGATACTAATATTAATATTCACTCAGTGATTCAGAGTCATAAAATTTTGCACATGGTTTGAAAACCCTTTTTGTAGCCTATAAACAAGATAATTGCTGAATGACAGCATAATTTACTCAATGCTATGAATTCAAGGAATACTGAGTCAATTCACTTCAATCTTTGCTTAGTTTATTATTCTATGTTGTACTCAGTATCATACAAATGCTACTCATGTGTTTACAAGCCAAGTGACAGTTGTTAGGTGAGGCATGTGCCGCCATATTATTATTTTACTGTTGATCAGATTGATTATTTTAATTTCATTTTTCTTCTCAGAGTATTTTGGGGCAACTACATTTGTGATGCAGCGGATGAAGGTGGAGTATTGTAAGTTTTGGCAATTTAAAATTAACTATTTTTTTTATTGAATCAGTAAAAATATCTTTGATTTAAGTTTTCCCCTAGTTTTTAGAGGGTGTGAGGTGGTACTAGTCCATGGGATAGAATCTTGCCAGGCTTTGACACCAAAAGGGAGAAAGAACTGTATAACTTCTGCTAGAGCAATTTTCTGTGAGGTGGCCGTCTCATAAAAAGAATGCCAGAGGAAACCCTGGGTTGTCATTGTGCCTTTTTGTAAAGTTGTAAAAGACCTATTTGCAAATAGCAATTACAATGGATTGTGGGATAGAGTTTTGGGTGTATGTCAATTTTCACCACAGTAAAATGCCATTGACAAAACTGACAAACACCAAAACTCAATCCCACAATCCTTTGTAATTGCTATTTGGAAATAGGTCTATGTTCAATACACCTTGACTGTATGCCTACACAAAAATTATGGTAAATGAATTTTTGCTGCTGAAGTATGCTCCCTATTTTTGTGCTGTAAATTTAGTATTTAGGTTGACATCTCTATAGGCTAGCACAGTGGTTCTCAAACTTTTTTAAAATACCGCCCCCATAAGGCATCCATGACTGATTCAACACCCCCTCCCACCCAACATGCCATCATATTTATATGTAAATCTTTGACTTTGAGCTTTTGACTTTCAATTTCCAGCACCAAAATGACCCAAATAAGTTTTATAGTGGGTAAATTTTTGTCAGTTTTTGCTAAACCTTTCAGAAGAGACAGTCTGTGTCAACCAGGGTTGTCACCACACAGGTCGGCGCCAGTCTGGACTAACCGGCACTAGACATTGCCGACCGGTACAACACCTAAAATGTGAGGCTTCCGACCGGCACAAAAATGATCTTCTACTTGAAAAATGCAGTCTGTGAAATCATTTTTTGGCATGGATTTGTAACAATTTTGAACACACTCAATACCCATGTGATGTCAGCTGAATATCATTTTGAGAAATTCAGAGACAACAAGATAAATAGAAGTATTAAAAAAGTTACCATGAGAGTGATAGTCCGATTTACGAATTCAGCTCTGAAAGTGAAAGTACGTAGTATGACCTTTGGCATACACGAGGTACCGTAAGGCTTCAACGATACTACTGTATACTGGTGTATAGTGCTGTATTTGGTATTGTGAAATCAGTTCACAATGCCCAAACCAAGTTTTTCAAAACATGGAAGAGTAGATCCCTCACGCAGGCATGAATCGCTGTCACTCATAAGCTTGTAGGCGGAGCCTCACATGATCAACTGACGACAATCTTCTTCTCAAACTCTGTACATACAGCGTGGGCTTCGCACTGCTTTATTTACACAGTAATGCATGTGCTGGAAACAGCATGCTATCACTAATTTTGTGCACGTGTAATAATGCAGCTATATTCAAGATACTGCAGCATGCATGGCGGGAACCACATGAAGGTAAAAAGAAACGAGGGAATTAAACTCTTCGTAACACACTTTCACGAATCTCTCTTTTGCTACAGCACACCATGTGGTACATCGCATGCAATTTCAAAGACTTCCGATTTTTGGGAGAAAAATGTGAACAAATTATTTTGGGGCATTTAGAACTGATATTACAAAATTCGGCGGACGTTGAAAATAATTTGTACGGAGAAAGACATGCACACATGATAATAGGTATGCATTATATACAGCCCAAAATCTTATTTGCACATAATGCAGTAGCGTACACTTTAAGTATCGCAAGGGGGCTATTACCCTGCTATTCTTTGTAGTTTAAATGATGTACTGATTTATCGAATCAGTGGCAACTCCGTTAGTCCTGGTCCGATCAGATTACGATAAACATAACGTTAGGATGATATGACTGAATGACTGAGAGGGTTTGCAAAACTTGCCATACTACTGCTAGCGCTAGCGGTAAGCGTTTATGAGTGGTTTGGGCGGGAATTTCTTACTTTCCCTTTCTACACTGCAAATGATTGCATTATTGAAAAAAAAATGAAATTTTCAATATAGCTGAAAAATTAATGGGTCAAAAATGAGGTGGATTCCATGGGGGGTAGGGTGAGGTACAAATATTGAGTCAGATGTTTAGCTGGCACTCAAATTGGGCTGGTGACAACCCTGGTGTCAACCACTCTGCAACCTCCTAGGTTCCTTTATTACACCAATGTATGAGAACCTCCTAGTCAATGCCAACGCCCCCCTTATAGCTTGCAAACTCCTCAGCCCCCCCTTGAAACTTTTCAATGCCCCCCAGGGGGCGGTAGGGACCACTTTGAGAACCACTGGGCTAGCATACACATGTTCCCTGTCATTTGGTATCACTGAAGTTTTCAAGTCAAGTTGCAGTAGTGCAATACTGTGCCTGTGGCTGTAGTGATAAATATTGGTGGGAAGGGGGGGAGAGAACACACAAATGTAGGATGTTCAATGACCTGGGGGGGGGGTCTGTTTGAGAGAGGCATTTTCTCTTGGATCTCCATGGAGTCATACAGTGCAAAATCGTGCAAGATTTTCCAGTTTGGTAGAATTGATTTGGTAGAATTGATTATTGTGGTTTCCTAGCATAATGCATTTTTAACGTACAGTGCAAGACTTTTTAATTGCAATTTAACTTCAAGGGGGCAAAGGAGGAAGGAAGGAATACCACCATGGTTACTCACTTGGATGCCTTTCGTGTTATGTTACTTCTTGGAAGGAAAATGTAGTACCCATGTGTGTAGCATTTCTCCTTTACATAATGGTAGTGAGTGAATGATCCCATTTTTTTTGCAGGTATGGTATAGTTCTGGACAGTGCAGGATCTTCAAATTATGGAACTCTGAAATGCAAACCAAGAGGAACCTACATTGGTAATTAAAAGTATAACCTGTATAGATATGAGTTAAAGTGAACCTCTAGTCAAAAAAATCAAAAATATAAATCAAACTGCATGAAAATTGAAATTTAGAAGTCCAACTTCCATCTTCATTGGACATGATTCTTGAGCCATGATATAAAATATTGAAGTTTATTCCCTCAAATTAAACTAATGTTACATTGCATAATAATTTGGGATGTATTACTGTACTACTCAAAATACAATCTCTTTATTTCTTTGTTTTTCTTAAAGTTACTGCACCTTGTACCAAGGTTTATTATTATTATGTATGTGCAACATGCTATGCAAGCAAACAGGAAGTGTTCAAGGTTATAAAAAACATTTTTAATTTTAATTGGAAACAAATCAGTTAACGTGAGTCTCCAACAAGAAAGTCACAAAGTTTTGCACAATGGACTAATTTGTTTTCAGTGAATAAATTTCAGTATTTTATATGTTGGCTCAAGAATGTCCTTTGAAGATGGGATTTGGACTGAAAGAATTCATCTTTCATGCTGTTTAAGATATATATTTTTTATTTTGTTGATTTGAGGTACACCTTAAAACAAACATAGCTAAATGTGTTTGACCAAGCTGGGCAGCTCTCCCCTGCATACATGCTTCTCTGCCTGGTAGCCTAGCGATTGCAAAACGTTTCATGGAATCGTTGGTATTCACTGCTTTTGGCCATTGTAAAATGCCACTGACAAAACTGACGCATGTCAAAACTTTGTCTATCTCAAGAGTTTTTGCAGTCATGGAAAGTCATGGGATGTTACAAATTATCTCAAGGCCTGGAAAAACTTCAAAGTCAGGGAAATCGTGTGAAAAGGAAAAAAAGAAGGAACAGAAATTTCACAAAGTGACAGTGTTTCATTCTTCACTTCAAAGTGTCCTTTCACTTGTGATACTAGAATTTATTAATGTCTTCAGCCCAAAATTATGTATTTTTGTGTAAAATGTCAGGAGGAAGGTCATAAAAGTAATTTATTTGTAAAGTGCAGGAGCGCTGTGTCCCTTCACGTAATTGGCATTGGAAAAGGGGCTATGAAATTAAACAGACCTGATAAGATGATCAAGCAATTTTTGACACAACTTCTTGCTGGATGATTCATGCAAGCATTGTGATGTAACTTTATATTGATGTTGGCTTGTGCGTAAGGTCATTCCGTTGAGCATTTGTTTAGAAGGGGAAAACAAGTAATTGTGCAATTTAAACAGTTAGTTGTCTAGAAGACCAGCCCTCATAGTTTGCAGAGAGTTCCTATTCCTAGGTGATATGCGATATTACAAACACCTAGAATTGTTTTAGCAATTGGTGAGTTTGATTTAGTTTCTTCATGAAGGTCTTATCTGCACAGACCTGGTGTAACTCCCCTGGGAGGATTAAGTTTCTAACTCACATCTCCAAAATGTTTTAGGCAGTGTTTACGCTATGCTGCAATGACGATGGACTGATGTTTGTAGGAAAAAATGAAACTCACTTGAAAAAATGGAAAAATTGGGTTTACTTTTCCCCACATTTGATGTGTGCTCAATTCCACAAAACTGAAATTTCCAATGAGTCCAATTTTGGGTATGTCCACATCAAATGGGTACATTCAGCATTTGGTTTTTGCTTTGATGATATTTTGAAAGATGTCAGTATGGTTTGGTTATTTTATAATTCATTATACTTGGACAACTACAGAGGGATAGGAAAGACAATTTTATTGATGTCCAACATATGCAAAGGCTGTTTTGGGGAGAATTCTGGATTAATTTATCCTCTTTTTTCACCTATATATGTGACAATAGGTGTAGTGTAAATTTATGATGCAATTTAGACCCTTGTAGATGTGACTTATGCAAATTCTTTGTCTCCATTCATAAATGTAATGTACAGAATGAATGATTAATGAAAAATCTGGATACTTTAAAGTGCACACATGCAGCAAAATTTAATCATCAATTTGAGGTAAAATTTGAAGTTTTGTCTGTCCACTGGGTAGGTAGTAAATCACAGTAAGTGATATTTTTACTATAAAAAATGATTTGAGATCACAAAATATGGGGTAACACTTATTTGATTGTGGTGTGAAGTGGAACAAATGAAATCCTTGTAGTAAACACATATTAGCTGATTTCCGAGCAAAATGATACCACGTATGTAACGTCTGTCCACTGATGGTAACGTATGTAACTGTCATATTAACAGGCCTAAAGGATGCAAATTTCCAGAGAAATTCATGAAACTGCACCTGTTTGCAGAAGGCCATACTCTTCACTGGTTTGTGTGCTTCCCTCTATCTTTTTGCTCATTACAAAGATATAAGAGCCCACAAGGTGATGTCTGTCCAACATGTTACATGCGTAACCATGCCTAGTCTGTAGTATGTCACAATATCAATGCAGGTACATGGGGATGACGGTAAATTATTAATAAGTCACATTGTATTAGTTTACTCTCCAGGAAAGTGCAAACTTGTGTTACAATGCACTCAAGAGTTTGAAGTGCTGAATTTCTTTAAAGATAATTTGCCTACGTACGTAACAAGGACAGACATGTCTGTCCTCATTTCATACGTTACCATAAGCGATCTACAGGTTATCAAGTTACTTTTCTACTTAAATTGTGATGATAGGTGCAAAGAACTATCTCCAAGCTCTCTGAAAAAAATTAAAACTACCAATCAAACAAAATAATACAATAAAAACTTTATCTTGGTGGACTTCAATTTTTACCACCTTTGTCACACTTTAGTACCCCTTTATTGTGGATATACCCTTTTCTCAAACTGAGTGTATTGACCCACAGTATAATTTCTTAGAGGAAACAGTGGTTTTATTGCAGTCTTTGTTTAGGGCAATGGTCCCCATCCTTTGGACTCAATTTAGCCCAACTTTAAATGCTATTCTCCTAGAACCCTAGTGTCCATGACAAGAAAATTGAGGAACCAACACTGGTGTATTTTCGTAAATATTTTTGACTTCACTCTCATCATTTGTGGGTGTAGGGGTGGGGTGGAGGGGGAGCCGGGGAGGTTGAGGGAAAGGGGAAATGAGGCCTGTGGCCAAGGTAGTTAAGTCTTTGGTCGGTTTTTGGGAGGGTTATAAACATTTATTGATTAGTGCAACACCCTTTGATTGGGCAGTATTGAAGGGATGGGGGGTGCTCATGTGACTTCATGCCTGGGTGGTATAGCAGTGTGTTTATCCCATGTAACTCAATGGCCAGGGATACTATGACCACTGGTAAAGGAACCATCGGTGAAGGGGATCCAGAGTCAGTGTATTTGTCATACTGCTTTAATTTTTTAACATGAAAGGAAATTTTTCACATTAGCACAGATGTGAAGATGAGATTAGTTAAAAGTATTGAAGTCTGTTGCAACTTTACTAAATCTTATATAAAAAGTAGTAAGCTCAACTTCCTCTCAGTTTCCAGGAATACAGTCCACTTGATGTCTTGACACTATCTCACTCAGGGTAAACATATTTCAAAGAAAAACAGGGCTACACAGCAACTGCTTATTATGAACTTCGTAGATTGACTGGCACTTATATTTGTAGCTCTTGTTCTGAACCGTGTCTTTAACCTGGAAAACAGAACAAAGATCATGCAAGGCATGAAAATCCTGAAAAGTCAGAGAAAACTGAAATTTGACTATTCAGGAATGGGACATTTGTAGGGAAAACAAACAATTTTTCAAGGGTTTGGAAAATTCAGGGAATTTTAGGGGTGGCTTCTTGCTCCAGTTTTCTCTTTGTTCAGATATTTTTTGTGGAAATTTGTGATCTGATTGTGTTTGACTTAGGTCCTGGGAATATCTATAATTAAAGGTCCCTGAAAGTCATGGAAAAGTCATGGAATTTGTCATTTTGAATTTGTAGGAACCGTGGAAAAGTAAATCTTCTGTGATAACTGTGTGATGCCTTGGTCATTCAGTACAGTCATCATGCAAACTCCCTTATAAAAGTAAAAAGTGAAAAAGCCAATTTGGTTTTACTTTTTTTGGAAAGATTCCAATAAATTTGCCACTTAACATTTATTTGTAAGAAACTTTTTGCACCAATTTCTAAGATCACAAGGAAAGATACAAAAGCAAACAAATAAAATATATAACTGCTTATTGCTTTAGTAGAAGCACTTTATGACTCTGACTTTGAGCAAAGAAGTACAGTTACAATTAATAATGATTGGGTGCCTTTAAGTCGTAAAAATCGTGTCTTTTTAACCTCTACTTAGTAAAGGCTAACTGAAAGTAAAAAGTCAAGCAAACACTTTATGTTGTGCATATCGCTACAAAGGAATCTCAATTTAATGATGAAGATCCAGGGCTCATTGTGCAAATATATTACCCAATTCTAAATTATGCTCTACCAACCTGCCTCACTGGGCTTTGTGTCCATTCCAAAAGTTGTCACCCCTGGGTGAATTTTAACAGCTGCCTCCATCAGTTCAGTTGCTAGGATACTGCAAATAGAGAGTTCATTGATCAGTCTTTGGGGATGTCAGAAGATAATAACCAGGGATGTTTAATTTGACCAGTAGGTGAAGAGGTCAGGAAACTGAGGTTCTCAGGTTTTGTTTTCTATCTGTTAAAATAGCATCAGTATGTTACAGATCCAGTAAAACAGACTGGACTGGTATGTTTGGATCTTAAAGGGATAGCGTCTTCAGAGATTTTATATTAAGTAGCTATTATATTAATGGAAATAAAGAGTGGCCTAAACATGGTGGAAGACATGAATGTCCAATCAACTACGCATTGAAAATCTCAAATTTTTCTTCTACTGTATCTGTACTTAAATTAAAGGGTAATATTGTGTTTGTTTTACAGAAAAGATTAATATCGTAGAATTGATTGGCACAGATTGATTGGCTGTTCCAAATAAGGCAGTATATGGTAGCCTACTTTCCAAGAAAGAAGTTTCTGAGACAGGAAATCAGTCATTTGCTGCTCAAGAATAAATTGTGCACCCATACATCCAAAAATTGAAATGGTGCAACTTCCCTTACTCTTACGCAATGTTTTCTGGAAATAAAGTCATTTACTGGGGGGAGGGGTTCCTTTTTTTCAACTAACTGTCTAAATCAAAGTGTTGCTCTGGATGCAGTTATTACCTTAGCCTATACAATTATACAATTTATCACATGATGAACTTGAACCATAGCTGATTTGCAGGACATACTGGTTCCAAGCCTTTGTTTTGTAAAAAGTTATACATACAGTCTTAAGGGCCATATGGGCACTCACCCGAAACAGTTTCAATTCTCCTAACCTACATACTTAAGCCCCTCCCACAACTGTCTATAGAATCATCCTTATCCAGACGCAATATCAGTGTATTGCTTCAGGGTAATGTACAAGACCCCAATGAGTAATCAAAGCACTCTCAGCACAGTACATGCTTTGTTATATGGACTTCAGTACTCTGCATTTTTTGAACTAGCTGTCAATCGAAGAGCTTTGGCATATTGTGAATTTCTGTGGATATCTACAGAAATTACAGTTTGGGGTACCAGGATTATCCCTTGAAATTTGAGATTTCAATAAGACTTTATGCTTGATCATCAAACTTATCATCAGTCTTAAGTTTCAATGAAAGATCAAGGGCCTAACATCAAGTGGCACAGCAAGACCAGTTTGAGTTGGTCCATAGACAAAAGACATAAAGGAGTCCTTCCAAAACTTTTGAGATGCTTGGAGGCAATCTACTTTGCACCTACATACTTCCTATGTTTCACAATTGGACTATCCCATTACCACTGAATGTTATCTGGCAATGTCCTCAGTAGGTGGGGCTTTACCTTATGGACCATGTACCTAGACACACCCTTGTGTCATTTTCATTGGATAGTGAAGGCATAGTTTGGGATAGCGGAGACATTACATTTGTGGATTACAATTGGAAACCATTTCTGTACAATGATATCAATGAGAAAAAGTGGATATTAAGGAAAGCTTAAGCCTTATATTTCTGTGTGCAAAAGAGTCTGTTAGATGCACATGCCTGTAAAGTATTAACATGCTCTCTTTAAGGTAACTGTGTGGTGCAAATTGACTTGCATCATATGTTTCATTCTATATAGGTATTAAAAGTTATTGTTTTGATAAGTTTGCTCAGATTACCTGCACAAATTCCTGTTTGTCAGACCCAGATGAAGAGTGTTTGAAGCAAAGTTGTTTGTCAGTCTCCCTTTCAAATTTCTGCAATGGAATTTTTTCCTAGGATGGAAGGAAATATCCTGAAGGTTTAATTGTTAGGCCGAGTTTTCTTGAGCATCATAACTAATGATGTCCTACGGGACATAAAGATAGTTTTTATGCAGTGTGCATATGTTGTCAGTCAACAACTAGTATGTGAGATTTTGAGATGTTATCTTCAAAAATTATAAGTGGGTTTTAGGATATGAGGTTTGTGTACATAGAAAAATTAACATAGTGTTACCAGAGGAGATAAAACACAAACATTGCAAAAAAAAAAAAAAATATCACATGACAACCAGAATGAAATTTATGGTAGGTTGACAAGTTTTTCATGTAAAATAGCATGAAATTATGCCACCAATCTTGTAAACAAAGAGAAAAACCCAAAAGAAACCAATTAGCTTATATCTTCTGATGCACCATAAAAAGCTTGAGGACAGATTGAGGAGTAGGATTTCAATGAAAATTAAAATTAAAATGATTTGTAGGCAATATATATAGGTTATACCCAAATGCAAACCAAAATTAATCTTATGGTAAGGTTATTAGTTTTCTGATGTACAATGATATGAGGTCAAGTCAACCACAACAAAAAGAAGGAAATAGAGAGATGAAAAGAAAAGAGAATAAAAAATAAAAATAAAAAAAAAAAAAAAAAAAAAGTGTCTCCAATCACCTTCTAAAGGCTTTACAGTATCTTCACATGTACCATAAAAAGCCTCAGGGTAAATTGAGGAGTAGGATTTCAATAAAAATTAAAAGGTAAGTCATTTGTAGGCAACATATAGATCATTTTGAAATGAAATCAATATTTGAAGGCCTAATTTTTTCTTCCTAAATGGTTTTAATTCTCCTAACCTTCTTTCTTAAGCTCCTCCCACAACTGTCTAAAATTCATTTTCATCCAGACACGATCTCAGATTATTGATTCAGGGTGAGTATACAAGCCCCAATGTGTAATTGAAACAATGTCAGTGCAATACATGCTGCGTAAAATGGGCTTTTGGGCTCTGCATTTTTTAACTTGCTGTCAGTCAAAGAAATGAGCCAATTGAGAATTTCTGTGGACTTGTGCAAAATTTGCAATTTGGGGTGAGAGTTCAGACCTTTGGTAGAAATTTAACTGGGAAAATAAGGACTTGCATTACCATCTCCAAGGACAATTGCCATCTTCCCAAGCACTACACTGTTCTCCTTACTCTACAAATTGGAGCTTTTCCCATGAGTGTATAAGGCACCATCATTACTTGAAAAAGTTGATACTCAAATCTACTACCACAAGCAGTCTAAACCCAACTTTAGGCTGGCAATTCAGGAATCCAATGAGTCCTGGGGGTGATTATAAAACTGGGTGCTAACATCAAGTAAAATGCAACTTAGTGCCCAAAGGTCAGGTTTTAGCTGTGAGTGAATGTCTGAAGAAAAGATTAGCTTTAAAGGTAAGCATGGGGTTATTACATGCAGATGTTTTTCAATGAAAATCAAAATGAAGTCCAATTGTAGCCAATATTTAGTTCATTTGAGGGTAAAAGTAGTCATCCCAGACTGGCTTATTTCAAAGCAACAGCTTAATCTCTCAGGTTTCCTCATTTGTCTATTACTTAATTCCAGGGTATAGATTTGACATATATTCAGGGCAAAGTAGAACAGATCAAGAAGTCTCCCCTCAAATTTCACAATTAAGTGAGAAAAATGTGATTGTCACATGTCAGAAAATTCTTCCGCTTGGAACTGGGCCATGGCTTGGCCCATAGCATCACGAATTGGCCAATTCTTCAAAGATAGAAAACCGCAAATAACAAACTGACCTTGAGATTTCCATCAGGTGTTAACAAAGGAAACAATGACTAGGGGTGTGCCTCACTGCTGAAAATATCAAGGAATAATGCTTAATTTGTAATTATTAATTTATTATCATGTTTTTTGTTAATTTTGGAAGATGAAGTACCAATTTGATCTGTTTTTGTCACAAATATCAATCACTTTGACAGATTTGGCTAAAAAATTTAATTTTTTTACCCACAATTTTTTACTTCACTTTCCTGCATAACTTTAGTAAAGTCTATCTGAACTAATTTTCATGGTTTGAGATTCATTTGGTAAACTTTTTTGTCCATTGAATTTGATTTTAGTCAAATTATAAGTAAAAAAACAAACCAACCTTTTGAAGGTGGATGCCCAGTGGTCTTAATGTTAACCACGAAAATAGGTCATTTGACTGCTGGATTCAGACATCAAGGTCAAAGTATAAATGTCCACCATTCAAGGGGTGGAATTCTGTAATGATGGCCCTCAGAAGCCATGCATTTATGAAATAGGATAATCTACTACATACACTAATCAGTATTAGTTGGGTTTGAATTTATTTTTCTTCTTTATTTGGAGAAATATAGATTCTAATATGAAACATAAAGAATTTACATATATATCATGCCTTAAATAAAAACAAACACACTAAAAGCAAATGTCGGTTGTTTTATGTCTAGACAAAAAAAAAATGAGAAACTTAAATTACCCACTTGTTGTTAAATGACAGTTTGCTTATAGTTGTGAGTGGATGGTGAAGATAAGGTTAGATTTCAAGTTAAGTATAGGGTGATAGATCCTGTTGTGTTTGCTGTTAGGCTTTCTACTTGCATCAGTAAATTTGTTCATTTGATTTAAGAGACTGTGTATACAAAGGATCAATGGGGGACTGAGATTACCGAGGACAAACTCAAAACTGTCAACCTTACAAAAAGCCAAAGATGTTTTTTTTTCTGAGTTGCTATGTAGCAGACAGGGATGGAAGTAGTTATATACAGGGATAATTTTCTATGAGGGGGCAAGAGAATTTTTTTGCCCAAATAATGTCACCATTTACCATGTTTTGCCGAATAGACTAACTTCTTTTGCCCAAATAGGGAGGGTGAGTGCCCTCCCCTGTCCCCCAGCCTATGAGTAGTTTTGTAGGACAGGGTGCATGCCGGTAAAAATTTGCCTTTCATGGGTATGTCTGATACTCTTTAATAAATTGTGCTATGTTGTATGTCCCATACTTGTTACCAACGAATTTGGTTTGGGAAGTCTCATTAAGTTGTCCAGGGGTCTGTCCCCTGAAGCCTTTTCAAACCCACTGGCTGTATAACATAGTACCTTATACAAATGTTCCCTGGGATTTAATTTTTTTTTCTCATTCTTATAATTCTTATTCTTTTATCATCACTTTTTTGCTTTCTCCGAAATTTGGCCTGTCTTTGTTATGTTTTGGCCTTCTCAGTCAAAGACAGCAAGCCCTATAAAATTATACATTGATGGCACAGGGACATCATTTAGAAGGACAAAAAGTTGAAACATTCCAGATGTATCACTGATCTTTATGTAGGACATGACGGTATATTGGTGGTCCCCTAGCAGTAGACTTCGTCCCACATGTGTAGAAGAATTATGGTGTAAGCGTATCTGATTAGTTGACCAATCAGCTGTTTGCATGCATTTGTTGCTGTAAAAGCAGGGCATAATTTTTGTATTGTGACAGCTTATGTATAATTCAGTCTGTGGCAAAAGGTCTGGTACTTTGGTAAATTCGCTAGGCAAAGGATTGAGCTACTGTTTTTGTTTGTGAGGGCATCAGCTTATCACTGAACAGGGGTTACTTATCTTAAGATTACCTTACGTAGGTCTTGTTTAGAAAACCTGTAATTTTGTACACAACATGCTTTAAATATTTTGTTCTATTGTTCAACCCTGTGTTCCAAATCCTGTGCTAAAATCCAGCTTGGTGCTGACTGGTGACCTGTTTTCTAGTGGATGCGATAAGTATCTTTTCTTTTTTAGGCCTTTAGGTTTTAGCTTCGGCAAGGTTTCCTTTCCCACCAGGGTGTTAGTGTATTAGGCTACTTGCCCTAGACTTGTTAGGCCTCTGTGCCTTGTTCTTTGGTTAGGCCTGATAACTTGAAGAAGGGTTTGCTACAATATTTTCATGTTGAAATTGTTTGTCTGAGGGAAAAAGTAATGTCTCTGTTCATTGCAGCCTCACAGCCGCTGTCCTTCCTTGTTTCCAAAAACTTTGGCCGTTCATGGAGTCTACCACAATCTGTGTATGTCAGCGGAAGAAATGAACTCTATCACTTCCAGAGTCATGCAGGTGAAGTACAGCTCATCAAAAATCATATTTTTGTTTACTTTAATTTCAAAGAGGTCATTGGCATCTGAAGAAAAAATTTTTTTGCAGAGCAAAAACTTTAATTGACCTTGGCAGATCGGGGGGGGGGGGGGGGGGGAATTATGTTCTGACAGAAAAGAGCATAGATGCAACTTTACATAAACTGAGTGAAGTGTTTGGGTTTTTTTGATGGTTTTTATTCCATTCCTGTTTTAGAATAGAAGTTTACACTAAGTGTGATCTTTTATGAATGGTTGATGTCATTTTTTAAAATTTTTTTTTCAAGTTTGTGATTTTCTGGGGGTGGTATAGGGAGGATGGAAGTGGACACCCTCAATGTCCATGAGCAAGGATGTCTTCAAACAAACTTTTGTGAAGGGAATGCTATTTAACCCTGAGAGGGGGAGATTTTTTCTACTAAAGCAGGTTTTGGGAAATTCCCTATCCATGTCTGGATCAAAGAAGAAAAAGTATAATTGGGGCTGGTATACTGCTTAACATTGAAGCCTGCTGGTTGAGCAGCTAAGTCTTTTCTTTGAAGGAACTTATATTGGCAAGTGAACTAAAAGTTATTGTTGCAGGCAAAAATTTAAAGAACAGCTACCCTGATGGACAAGACAGGTTAAAGAATTTGTTAACATGTATCAAATTTTCTGTAGTTTTCAAACAGGGGCAAATCTCCACATGTAATTTTATTACTCAAGGCCATATTTTGCTGACCACACTGCTGTATATGCTGGTGGCTACAAATCTGTGGTTTGCTAATTTCACTCTCAGGCAACATGCAGTATGAATACAAATGCTTAAATGAGGGGTTAGTAGGGACTTACTTTGCAGTGATTGTTTTAAAACTGTTTTTGAAGCAAGATTGCTGTCTTTGGCTTTTCAGATCTTCAGAGGCTATTCTACAGAATGCTTCTTTACTATTTTTTTAAAAGATGAAGTAAAAATTATCTCTTGGATTTTCACTCCTTTTCTTTGTTGTGAAGGAAGTTATTGATCAGAGTGAGTTATCTCCTGGTATGTTATTTTCCAAAAGAATTTATTCAGTCGAGAAGATGCATGAGTTTTTTTGTATATGTTTGACAGTTATCTACAGTGTGGAGCCAACAGAGGGCAGTACAGCTGGTGGACTCTTGGTGACGGTGACAGGAGATTACTTTGATTACAACACTGTTGTCTTAGTTGGAGGTAAGTAGAGTGTTAACAGGGTAAAGAAGATCAGGAACATGATAGGAACTTGCTTGTTTCTGAAAAAGGAAAATGAATTTGGAGGCTGCTGGTGGAAGGAGGTGGTGTTGAAACTCAGTGGGTAGAATGCACTTTGTATTTGTATGGTGCATAAAATGTGTGGGAAATTTTTAGTTGGCTTTATAAGTTATGTAAATTTGTTCCTCATATTAGTCCTGAAAAAATGGCAGGAATGCCTAAAGCTTTGGAAATACACAGTAACACATGCAAATTGACACTTGATCATTAATTGAATCAAAGACATTTTCCCGAACGGTTTGTTGGTTTGTTGTTTTATTAGCTCGTTTTGTTTAACGGATAGGTTTGCTTTAGTGATTTAATTTATTTTGTGAAAAAAAAAATGGTCAATGAAGAGATTAAATTTAATTCAATCTTCACTTAAGTAGAAAATTTTTAAGAAAACTCATAAACAGGATTAAAAAGGAAAACAACAAAGAAACCAGAGGTTAAGATGCACAACAGTTAAGAAATTTGAGAAAAAACACACACACACAACAAAAAAAAAAACAAAAAACAAACAAAACATAAAATTTATGAAACTTTTTGTAGAATCAGTTGGTTACAAGAGATTTCATGACACACCAACAGGAATGTGTTATACAGTGTCAATGAACTCTATAAAAAGTTCAAAGTTCAAAGTAATCTTCAAGTATGGTCCCAGTTCAACTTTGGTTTCCCTTGAGTGGCCTCTAAGGACAGGCAGGAAATACAGTGGGCATTATCTACAACTCCCAGCTCATAGGGGGCAAACCATGGAGGGACTTCCTCAGTTTTGTTGTGCCGACAACCCGCAAGTCATAGGGCGAGTCTTTTGTGTTCATTTTATAGACCATGCTTCCTCAATTAAATTTTCTGAACCACCACATTGTTGAATGTTACTTATATAATGCGCCACTGATCTCCGTCCTGGGGGAGGGATATAAGGGGAGGGATGTTTCTGTCCCCTTTTGAAAATTTTTGTGTTTCAGAAGGGACTTACATGCAAAATGGTGCAAAGTTTGTTCAATTTTAGGGGCCAAAATTTTTCACAAACTTAACAATTTTTGTTGATTCACTGCTAACAGTGAATCAAAATAGCACTCACTTTAAAGAATGTAAACAGTGAAGTGGTGTGCGCGCGGCTATTTGAGGAAGCATTTTATAGGCGATAGTCAGGGACAAACTACTCGCCACGCAAGACCTCCTCACCCTACCTGGATACAGTTTAACATTGTACCCAGGATCATGATGTAGAACCAGTGACATTCATTGTTTGAGCTGCAGAGTGTTTATAGTATATGCCTTTAAATCTATTAAACAAACATTTAATGTCCTTAGTATTACCTTGGACTTTACTAAGTAATACCCACGAAAAGTTTCTGAAAATTTTATTTTACATCTCTGTAGCATGTCAGATGGTGTTTACTTACATGAAATAGTAAGGGTAAGAGCGAGGTTAGCAGCCACTCTTTTTTCCCAAGCCTTAGTGCCTATTATGTTGTGATAAATATACTTTGTGGTTGCTATTTTAATCAGCTGTTGTATTAAAACATGATTTTTGCAGGACAGCCATGTGAAATCTTCAATGTCAGTATTACAACAATCCAGTGTGTGACCAGTGCTGTGGATCCTGATGCCTCAGGTTTTCCTGGCAACCGAGGGATGAACAAAGAAATTTGGTTGGATAGTTATGTCTCAAAGTGAGTTTGAACTAAGCAGTGGGAATTCTTGGGATGTAAAACAATATCTGAATAATGTATATACCCATTAGCAGCACAATAGGGGGTTACACTCCCCTGATAAATCTTCAAGCGCCATTGCACCAAGTAACAGTTGCATAGCCAGAATTGTTTCATGGGGAGGGCTATCATGACATGAGAGAAAGGTCTAAGGGGAGGGGGAAAAAAACAGCTATTTTAGGTTGATCTCCAGATGCAAAATAGGTGCAATGTTTGTGGCTTAAATGTAGTAAAAATAATAGTGAGTATGTGTTTTTTGCAATTACTTTTTTGATTCTTTGCCGAAGGCAGGCAAGGAATCTATGCGATGGTGACGTCGTGTGTATGTATGTGTGTGAGCCTGTAAATGATTCCTTGCCGGGTACAGGCCGCTCACGAGAGCTGAAGCCTCGCACCTCTTTCCTCGCTCACATGGAGCTCCTAACTGGTGTAGCTATCTGAAAATTCGGACACTGCAATGAGCTCTGTCACATGATATGCAAGAGCCCACCCTTGCTCGGGGCATTCACGTGCCGCGTGACTCAGACGGCTAAAGGGGAATTCCGACAATTTCCTTACGGGTTCCTTACAGTTCTGTGTACCACGTAAGGCATTGAATATGGGTATGTCCTGTGTGTGTGTGTATGTATGTGTGTGACACTTTGGCTTGTAAGCACAATATCTCAAGAAGGGTAAGTGTGACTAATCTCATATTTGTTGTGTGGGTTGGTCATATTGAGTAGATGATTCCTGTGGTTTTTGGTGGAGATCAAAGGTCATTTGGGGTCATGAGAGTTCAAAAGGTCAATACCAAGTGAACACGGTATCCCAAGTAAAATGCATGTGACTAAGCTCATGTGTAGTGTGTGGGCTGGCCATATTGACATGGTGATCCCAGTTGATTTTGTGAAGGTCAAAGGTCATGTGGGGTTATCAGAGTCAAAGGCAGACAAACTTGCTTGCATAGTATTACTGTACAAGAAAGGTAACTTGTAGGATCCTCATACTTGATATGTAGATGATGCATGTTGAATAAATGATCCCAATAGTTTTTTGGTGGAGGTCAAATCGCAATTTGGTTCACAAGGGATCAAAGTCTCAATATCATATTTACACAAATTCCCCATGGTTGGAGTCTGTGGTTCTGATACCATGGGCAGAACCCTAGTTCTTGTAGTAAGCTTCAATGCCTTGAATGCATACTTTGTGGGTACATTACAGCAGCACTGTCAATTTGAAAAAAAAAAGATAGGCCTAAATTTCAGCAGCAAGGAATCATTAAGCCTTTTGGCTTTCTGGTTTCAAGGTTGAGTCATGGGGGAGGGGATCAACCAGTAAAACCCTCTCTGTGGCTCTGCCATTGCCAAGCAATAATATCGAATTCAACATGATAACGAATACAGTATCGTAATGATATTAGCATAAAAATAGTTACTGTGCAATTCTATAATTTTTGCCTATCAAATTTAATATCTGTACTTGTTGTGACTAAGAATTACGTGTAATCCCTATAAGGTGTGTGGCCATTAAAACCCTGTCAAAGTTTTTGCTAGGAACAAGCTACCCAAGAAGTTGGCCCTTCATGACCTTTCAGTAGTACCATATGATATGCACCTCTTTGCTTTCCTTTTTGTAACATAAATGATAACTAAGCTTATGAATCTCCCTTCCACCCCCTCCCCCAAGTTTTTGTTGATATAAAAGCATTATCTTTTCCCAAATGGGATGAAGGTGGTTGTGTTTGAAGATGTGTCACTCAGCAACAGGGCGTCATCAGTCAGTGTGGAGTTTAAAGTAAGTTGGCTTTTTTCTCCAAGGGAAGCTCATGCTTTTTTCTATCTGAAGTGGCCTTTAAAAAGAAACCAAACGTTCTTGATGCAAGTTGTTGAGCTTGTTGTTACCTGACGTAACATTGGGTTTTGAGTCTTTAGAAGGTGCAGCATTATAGTTGTGGGGATATGTCTGGCATGGAAGTAACAATTTCTTGCAGAACAAGTTTTACAAATGAAACCATCCTGTCTCTTGTTGTAAATGTAATATCTTCTTTAAATTTCCCAGTGTTTTATTTACCACCCTTTTCAAACTTTATAAGCCTGCAATGTTTCTCTTCCATAGTATCAATGATGCTGTGTTTGATGACAGTGCAACAGATTTTCGTTATGAGTTTGTTTCTGATGGGTCCATGTCTGACACTGGCAGCCTAGGAGAAGACAACTACTTCATCGGACGGTTACGTGGTTTTTTCGTCCCCCCTAGGGATGGTTACTATGCATTCTCTGTTGCGTGTGATGATCGAGCTTATATTTTACTAAGCAATTCGAGCCGTGAGGAAGATAAGGTATTTTTGAGGACTGATGTTTGTTTGAGCTGGTAGATTTTGCTGAACAATTAGATTTATAGCTATACATTGCATCATGCAGCTGGGAATGTTCTTCGTTCCCAGGTCTCATGGCATCTCCTAATAAACAATGATGGTTTCAACTTGTTTTGGAATAAGCTATGAGTATTAAATATGTTGTATTTTTCCCAAATATTTGTTACATATTACCTCAGATAAGAGCCAATTAACCAAAAAGTACTGCACTCTTCTCAACAATTACATATTTCATTGTTCATGCTAGTAGGACTCTGCATAGTTTAGACCCCTTACAGCTGAGTCATTCCTATCCAATTTGAAATGTTAACATTATATTTTTTTATCTAGTTATGAAAGAAAATGAAGTGTAGCAAGTAGAAAAGTAGCTTAATCCTTTACTGTTGTTTGGGTTCTGTTGAACCCAGACGGAGAGCGCAGCTGTCACCCATCTTTACTGTTTCATGCGGAGCTCGAAACTGCGAGTAGCTACCCGAAAATTCAGCTACAACAATGAGAGAGACAATAGTTTAAGGCCACAGGGTAAATAGCATCTGGAAACTAATGCGGGGCGTGCTACGTCCGCTTTTCCGCCCACTCCTGAGTTACGCAAATATTCCGCGATTGGAGCACAAAGGTAAAGGGTTAATAGGATAAAAGAATGGATGTCATCTTTTAATAGAAGTCTTTTGTTAAAATGTTTTATTTTTTTCCAATCTTCATTGTCTTTGCAGGAGGAAATAGCATACTGCCCTTCCCATGGTGGAGATTACTTTGCCTATGCAGAGGCCACTTCTTCAAAAGTATTCATGGAGGGAGGATCTCATTACTACATGGAGGCATCTTTGCTTGAATACAGTGGAGGAGGTTATGTTAATGTTGGCGTCCACATGTATGATGTACCATTTGTTCATGATGATGTAGACTCCGCCACCAATGAGGAACAAAGGATAACTGTAATGTCGGTAGATCAGAATGAAACCCAGGTGAGACCTGTGTTCAGGGGTATGGGATCTGTTAGCATAGGAATGACCATGGTCAGGAAGGGCGGCTGATATTTCACTGTTTCCTTAGGGTAGAGGGGAAAAAGACAATGTCCCATGTTGAAAATTTGGTAGATTTGTGAGTTCAGAAATCATGCACTGCAGTTTTTTCCACCAGTAGGATCATACTTTGGCCACAAAATGAAGTAAAACTTGACTCAAATCACCAGCATGGACAGGCAGGATGTCAGTGTAATTTGCTCTTTATTATTTTTTATAAATGAATAAAAATCTTGAAGTATAGATCAGCTAATCTGTGTGGCAGTCTGGCATGTCCTGGCGCCTAGAAATCACTTATGTTAATCAAGAGATATAGTAGTCAATTGCAACCATTCAATAGTAAGGGAAAAAAGTAAAATAGGCAGTTCGTAAGGGGCTATTGTGACTTCTAGGGCCAATTTCACATCAATTTTAGCAATCAACGCTAAGTCTCTCGCTAACAAAAAATCATGGCTACTTGTGATAGCCATAAACTTCAGGTCTCACTAAAGCAATCCAGTGTGTAGTGATGGGTTTTAACCTTTGTGTCTACTAAACAGTTATCGCTAAAATTCATTGCAAAAGACTTAACAAGGAAAAATTGGTTGCTGAAATTTAGTGAAATCATTTTGAAAAATCAGTTCCTAAATTCAGGTCCGTTTAAGATTTAGCGATGGATTTCAGCTTTAGCAGTGATTGCTAAACATAGTGAGATCCACCTCTGGTAACATTGAAGTGATTGAATTTGTCATTTACTATTTGGAATAATATGTCTAATTTTCCTTATTTTGTCAGGTGTTATCAAGGATAGCTGATGTTCCTGAGCTACAAGTTTTGATTGTTGACCCTGAAGATTGTAACACTACACAGGTGGCTACATGTCCTCCTACCCCCAAATTTACTCTTGATTTTATGGGCGAAGAGACTGGTAGGTGAACCACATCTTTCAGACATCCTCTTTAAACCCTCTCGTAAAGAGCTGATTTCTTAGATATCACTTTAATTAATGTCATAAAATATTCACTTTGAATAGAATGCATGGTTATTTTATATCTGTTTGGAGTTGGACTCCTGGCAGGTTATACCAAATTCTTTAAAAATGACAAGTACTGTTTTGTTGGTGCTCAGCATAAACAATGGGGTTGGGAAAACAAGTCATTGGGCCACAACTGAAAAAAGGGCAGTGGCTGACTCGACTTGAATTAATTGGTTAGGAACTGGGCCATAATACTGCATCCAACCAAATCTCACCTGTTTGAATAAAGTGACTACAATGATTATAATAATAATCATTGTTTTAATCATTGGTTTAATTTTATTGTAGTGCCTCCCCATGGATATGTGCAACAGCTCCTGTTGTTATCAAAATTTTGGCCACCTTTAACCTTTTGTGGGCCATTTTTGGCATGTCACAGGCTGAAAATTGGCAACTGGCAGCCTTTTGTAATAGTTTTGCAGGAGGAAAAATAGCTTAACATGTTCAAATAAATTAAATATCTTCTTTTGTCTTAAAGTTGAAATAACAGCTGGAGCTTCTCCAGCAGAAATAGAGAATGCCCTGAACAGCCTTTCAACCATCCAGCCATATGGCATTGAAGTATTCTTAGCAGAAGAAGAAGACAATGTTTACTATCTGTCATTTTTAACCAGTTCTGGTATGTATTCAAGAGACGAAATAGTTTTAGTGAATTGATTAGCAAAAAGTCACTAAGCAACTCTTTAATGAATCGTTAGTTTATTTGCAAGTACTGCCATTTTTGCTGATTGAAATTAGAATTGATTAGCAATTGGGAATTCTTGGGTAGCAAATTGCTATGTGAATCCAGCTCTTTTATCTGGATGTGGTTTAATATGGAATCTTTACATTGTCGGTATTTGACCCTTTTTTCAGTTATGTGAATTGTTGAAATTGATGCAGAATAACTGATCAGGGTTGATACCCTTTGAGTTAGATGAGAATAAACAACACATCAACACCCGAATATATTATATATTGTCAACTAGATAGATAAAAAGGCAAATATTAAAAATGTGTTCTAAGGTAAAAGTTCAATTTTGGATTCAAATACAGTTAAAATATGGTGTAATTCCTAACCTTTCATTTAGTCCCGTTTTAGATAGGCATGAAAAATGGTGGGCATTTTCAACAACCCCCAGCTCACAGGGGTTAATACCTTTTGAATTTGCAATAGTTGCCTAAGCACTTACCATATGTATTACCCCTGGCCAACAGTAGCCCATCCCAGAGACAGCTGCACCTTAAACTTTCCCAGTGATGCACATCATCTCACAGGTACCCATTTTTCTTGTGCGTGGAGAGAAGAAATTGAGCTCAAATAATTTGTCGAAGGTCACAACAGACAGTAAATAACCTGGTAGAACTCAAACCAGCAATCCTTGGATAGCAAGTCTGATGATTTGTCCAACATTCCACCACACTTGTATGAACAAAGCTTTTCTCGGAATAATTTTGTTTTCTGCAGATAACCTGCCAGAGATAATTCCAACCTTGGTTGAAGGGGCTGCTAATATAACTGTGCAAGAGGAGCAATATGCCATCCCACCTTTTAATGATGATTTCTCCATCCTCATCGACGGAGTTGTTTCTGCCCCAATCTCCTTCAGTTCCAGTGCAGATGACGTTTACGATGTCCTGTTGGACATGATCACTATCCAGTGTCAGAGAACAGTGTCCTCAAATGCATTTTACTCTGAGGATTTTGAGGGAAGCATACAGGGCTATGAGACCGGAGAGCGTACCACTCAAGCGGAGCCCTTCTGTGGGAGGACCTCTCTAATGAACCCTGGAGAAATTTTTAAAGCTGGCAGTACAGAGACAGCCAGTGGATTCTCACTCAATGCTGTAAATGTGCTGTATGTTAATCAGGTGAGGAAAAGAACAATAGTCAATTGTAAGATGCATTTTCTGACCCCCTGGCAGTAGTGAGTCAAATGTGAATCATTTTGTCCCAGTTGTGATGCATGGAGGAGTATGCCAAAGTTCTTCAAATGTTATGTTAAAGTAAATTAATAAATGTGGTATAGGGGTGTCATACTCTAGAGGAAATATGGGACAATGTCTATAAAATGTTGAGTCAAATGCATGACATCAATGCACACAATTGTTTAATGCTCTGAACATTGTATTGAGTGATAAAGTTCAGTGGTCAGAGTTTGTGTCTTACAATTGTAAAGTGCAGATGTAATTGATTGAGCAGACTTATAAATGTTTGTCACTTTGTACTGCTTTGGATTGATAGGTTTTAATAATGAGTTCAATAATTTGCCAAAAATAGAGAACAGATGGAGACTTGGTCAACATCTATAGGTGGGCAAATTGGTACACCTTGGACACAAAAACTTTTGCCATGAGACCCAGCTGTTGAGATATATATTGAAACCCCTTCATTCATATCCCATGTGGCTGCCTCTGACAACAAGGAAGTAACATTCACACTTTGTAGAATTCATAATTTATATCAGTCCAGTATGGTCAGGTGACTGTTCGTTATCTGGGAATAAACTCACGGTAATGGATAATTGCAGTCATCGTAGTCTGCTCCATTTTACTAGGTGTTGTGCTGTTTTTAGTGTGTTTTAGTTACAAACCAAATGTAACTCCATTTCTGTCCTTTAGATCAAAATATTGTTGTGTAGGAACAAACATGGTTAAACAACTCTGGACCATTTGCGTAAGTTCAATACATGCACCATTAGATAGTAATGCAAGCAATCCACTAGCCCAAGTGCATCCAGCAATGGCATTAATCCCATCGAATGCTTTATCCTTGGCTAATGAACAAATTGTTGTTTATACTTCAGTTCTTGAAATCTTCTTTTCTATAAGCTTTGCAAAAAATGCATCACGTGCAATTATGTTAATATACCTCATGCATATGATGTCACAGAGCGGAAAGTGCACCCTCCTTTGCGGGCAAAACAAACCAACACAGACAAATCGAACCAGTCGAATACATGTATAGTCTGTTACACGTGCAGGGCAAATTCTTGGAGTGTGGCCATGTATTCCATTGTTTTGCACCCAAGGATGGTGTTAGTGTGTCGTCATTGCATAAAGTCTATTGCATTAGCAAGTAATTTAATTGAGGTCGTTAGCCCTCTGTCTTAAATCTCAAGGTCTCCTTTTCCCATATGGACCTTTATTTTTAACCCTCCAGACTGTATTAATATCTAAGCCATGAAAATGTTTTCTTAACAGAACTTTGAGTACCAAAGCGTGCCAACGTTTTAGCCTGGGTATGAAATATAAGTATCTGATAATGCTCATATTATTACGACTTTGAAAGAAAAAAAAACCACGTAATATAAAAATATTTTCTCCACAGCTCTGCTTTGGATTCAGAGGTTCAATATCCGATACAATGAAGCTCGGAGTTGCTTGGGTGGATCAAGAAGGAGATGACAGATATGATACTGTCAATGTAGCATATGAAGCATATGGGACTACAAAGTAAGAATGGCTTAAAGGGAAAGTGCAGTCATTCCCATTTGGATTAGCATGTAGTAGACTATCCTATTTCATGAATGGCTCTTTGAAATCATGTGACAATATTTTTCTTGTGCACTTGTGAATTTTAAGTGGAGTCTCTGCTGAAATTATCCTAAATAGCTGCAATATCTATGTTCTGAAATATCATGAGAGATACTTGGAAGTTTAATAAGAGGAAAGTTGTGAAATTTACCCATTGTTTAGAAATAAGCCTGAGATGATTGTCTTGCCCTTTAATTTAAAGTGCACCTCAAGTCCAAAAATTTAAAAATATATATTATGGAGCATGAAAAATGAACTCTAACAGTCTAACTCCTATCTCTGTTGTACATTCCTGAGCTGAGATATAAAATTTTTAAATTTATTCATTTAAAACAAATTGGTCCATGTGCAACAATTTGTGACTTTCTTGTAGTACAACTCACACAATCTGCTTTGTTTCCTTTTAAAATTAAAAATGTTTTTATGACCTTGAACACTTCCTGTTTGTCTGGATAGCATGTTGCACAGAGATGGCTTTATAAAGTATATCACCCCATAGGAGCATGATTGCTATCACACCTTGATACAAGGTGTATAAACTTTCTGAAAAACAAAGAAATATTAAGATTGTAATTTGAGTAGTACAACAATGAAATCACAAATTATTTTAATTTGAGTGAATTAACTTCAACATTTTATATCTCAGCTTAGGAATGTCCTGTGAAGATGGGGGATTGGACTGTTAGAATTCATTTTTCATGCACTTCAATACATATTTTTGAATGTTTTGACTTTAGGTACACTTTAAAGGGAGAAAGTAGTTTCCAGAGTCCCAACCTTATTTTAAAACATCTGCTTAATTTTTCATATCTCCTTTGACTAAAGCTGTTCTTCTATTTATATTTGTATTTTTTTTCAAAGCTGGGACTATATGTGCACAAACCTGGAAACAAAAATTTTGTCAACCTGGATTGCGCAGCATTACAAGAGTAGTGGAGGTCTAAAAGTTCATGTGATTGAATTGTATGGAGATGCAACTGCAGGGTACTACATTGATAATCTATTTATTGGAAGCAGTGCAGACAATTGTGAGTTTTTTGTAACTTTTTGTAACTTTCACAGGTGGAAGTATTGAAATAGCTTTTTCTTTAATGGGAAATATTGCATTTCAAATGTCTCAACGTAGCATTAAAAGTAAAAAGCTCCAGTCATTATCAAACATTTGATCTGAACAATAAACCCCAGCAATAGCTTTATCCCCTCAAAATATTATGACCAAGAACAGTTATGGAAGTTGCATCTTTTGAAATGTTGAAAGTTTGGGTGAACAAATTCTTGAGAAACAAACACCTGAATTTCTATCGGGGGGTGGGGGGGGGGGTGGGGGGACTTTTTTCTTGGAAATAAGGCTACCATACTGCCTTATTTTTCATTATTTATCACTCTTTGTCAATAAATATTGGTCTCAAAAAGATGAAATTTCCTTGTTAAACAAATGCAATATTTCCCTTTAACTGTTTTTTCCATTGTTTCAGAAATTGTTCTGAATATAAAAGGATTATGAGAACAAACAGTCACTTTGTACTGAATCTGCACATCAAAACTGTGTGAATCTTGCATAGACATTTCATAGGGGAGGAAGGAGGGGGACTGGGAACGGGGGGAGACGGGCCAGAGAGTGTTTGCCCTTCAAAAAGTTTACAAACATTTTTCCCTGTTGGCAAATTCTGCTGCCTGTTGCACTGCCCACAGCACTGCCCCCTTGCCTTAAAAATATAAGGTCAATGCCCCCTGAAAGAGTTCCCACAGGAATTTTTGTGGTAATTCTGTATGGGTTTTATGTGGGAATTACACAATATTTATAACAAGATGGATTGGTGAAGAAGATTTGATTGGTTGTGATGATACTCTGGGTTTATACGTTTTGCTTTTTGGCAACTACTGGAACAACTACAATAAGAAAATGTTTGTTATATTTGTAAGAAAATAGAATTTCCCTGATCCTTGTCTTGAGTATAAGATGTAACATTGACTATAATCTTCAACAGCATAAATCTGAAAGTTTTTACTGCCGTTTTTCAGATGTGCGGACATCCCGTGCCCCCAAGCCTAATGACATCTTCATCTTGGATATTTCTGTTGAGAAAGTTAACGATTCTTTCAGTATTACATTCGTGGCAGCTGAGTGCGGCTTTGACTTCCCACTGATTGGTATTGAAGGCACCTTCAATGTGAGTGGATCAGCCAACGATGAAGCAGTGGAATACAGAAATGATGACTGGCCTAGTAATGTGACTTTAGAGGTCACTAGGACTCAAGCAGCTGCTCCACCGATTGGTGGGGCCTTTGACCTTATGCAGGATGGTGTCACCATTCCAGGTAAATAAAGATAGTATCGAAAATATGTGAATGTAGAGTTGTCACATAGGTCTCAAGACTTTAGTTCTAATGATTAAAAGTAGTTTGTCATTAAAAGTAACCAAAATGCTATGAAATAGCTTATTAAGCTCTGTCAACAAAATGTTGTGTTAGAAGTGTGACTTTGAACAACTTGCCAAGGTCAATTGTTTCAATTTCTGAAAATGTTTTCTTTTCAGGAGTGGATGTTAGAACTAGTGCAAGCAAAATGAAGAGCCTTTTGCAGGCATACTTTGATATTGGCACTGTGGCTGTCGAGCGTACAGGGTCTTGCTTTGGCTACCAATGGGACATTTTGTGGACATCTAAGGGTGGTAGCCAGCCATTAATAGAGGTACAATCTCTTTCAAAACGATCATTCTTTTGTCTTTTCTCATTGTGCAATCTGTAAACCCCTTTTTTTTGTTTGACAACAATAAGTTCCTAGACATGTTTTACTTGCACTTCTTAAGTTACTTCAATCAGCGCTCTTCTACAATTTTCCAGGACTGAGACCGTTAAGGGATTTATCACTTTACAATTGCTTACCAATTAAACATTTAGTAAAACACTAATAGCATGAAATTGTAGTCAGATGGTGGGAAGTAGCAAAGTAGGTGCATTGCATTGACATACAGTTATTGCAGATTTCCTTTTCTTTCTGTAATAACTACTTGTGATTAATCCCTAAATGATGGCAAATTTTTGTGGTAAAATGTTGGGTTATTTTACTACATGATCGCAGCCCTACATCGTGCATGCATGATGCACTGCCTCCTGGTAGTTATAAGACAAAGTTCATAATTTGATCCTTGTGGAATTTAAAAACACAACTAGGAATGTGCCAAACAAACTCTTTATTATTGTACCGTGTCTTCTACAGTTTGTTGCACTCTCTAGCTAAAGCATATAACTTGAAAGGTGGTGTGTTATGATAGGTTTAAAGGCATGGACAGTTTTTCTATGCAAAATTACTTTGGAAAAACTGAGTATCTGTAATAATCTGATTATAGTTGAATATCTTCACCTGTTGTGGTATAAATAAAATCCATAATAATGAGTAATAGCTTTTGTATCTAAAGCTTTAAGTGCAATTTTCTTAAAGACACAAATATTGTTCACTTTTGTTGAAATGAGATGTTAGGTGTCATGTTTATTTTAGTATGGTTGAGATGTATTTTATAATTTAGAGTGAATTCTAAAGACATCTTCCCATCATGCACCCTAGACAGTTCCAATTCTCCCAACCTACCTACTTTAAGTCCCTCCCCCAGCTGTCTAAAACTCATTCTTATCCAAACGCAATCCTAGTTTATTGCTTCGTGGCACATCCTAGTGAGCATACAAGGCCTAAATGTGTAATCAAAACACCCCCAGTGCATACTGTTTAATATGAGCTATTCTGCAATTTTTGAACTTTGATGTTAATCAAAGAACTGTGCCAAGTAAGATTTTTACATCCATTTAATCCTGTGATGTAAAAGAAGTTCAAGAAAATTCTTGTTTGGTTATACAGGTCAATGATACAGATGTAACAGGAAACTTTGTGTATTCATCATCTGAAAGACGCACAGAAGGAAGAATGTTCATGGGTCCTATACCAGGAGAATATTTGAGGACTTACCATCACACCCCTCAGGTATGGTATGAGAAAACTTGTTACAGTTGCTTATAGTTAGTTAGATGAGGTTTAAGCATGTATGAAAACAAAGGTGTTACAAAGAATCAGCTTAAGAAAGAGGTCAAATATGGTTTTGGCTATGGTAAGGTTCAAGTGTGGTTTTAAATGCAGTTCAGACATGATGCAACGCCTTCTGTTCAGTCCCCTCTTATGACAGGTGGAAAATACTATGGGCATACTCTGCAACCCCCAGCCAACAGGTGGAGAAGACTTCTAACAGAGCCAAACCTTGCCGCCCCCCCACACCCCACACACACCCCCCACACACCCCCCTGTTCCCCTAGGTCTGAAACTGCAAAGATGTAAAAAATTGTATGGAAATTCCATATTGAAAAGCTCTGATGAACCGGTGGACCCCTTACTGCCAGAACACCACACAAAAATTTTACTTGCAGGAATGCATTACATCATATGTATAAAAAGGCAGGAGACTGAAGCCCTGTGATCATGGCAGAAAATTGGCTCATTTAACCTGCAACTTAATTTCAGGATTAAGTCTAGCACCTAATTCAAAGTATAGTCCTGCGAGCTAATGTAACAGTGTAACTAGCTTGCATATAGATCCTTTCCCCTGGTGGATGTTTGGTTAATATGAATCATTCATGTTGGTGTGTCTAACCATCTAACCCAACTGGAAGGGTCCAGTGCTGTAACCCAGACTAAGTCATACCAATGACTTTAAAACAGAACCTAGTGCTGTTGTGCAAAAGGAATACACAAATCCGGACAACAAGTGATGGTCTGATTTCAGTCAGCCATAACTGGGGTCTGTGACCATTAAATCTTTCAATATCCTAGCTTACCTCGATCATGGATGGTTGTACGCTAATATGTATCTTGAATTCTCCAATTTCACTCAATAGGAGGGTTTGAAATTCATGTAAACAATAAAAAAAGACGATTTAAGGCTGATGGACCCCACTAATGGTGGCCTACAGTCACTAAAAACAAGCGCTAATCGGATTTGTCTATAGAATAGGGAAATATTTCAGTGCCCCCTGACTGAAAAAGGGTTGTGTGATGCCACCTGATCAAACTAGAAGGTTAGATGACAGATGACGAGTTGTGAACTCTAACAAACCAAAGTAAACTATAGATTCTTTCTAATTTATTTTGTGCAAATCATATTCAGGTGGATTTATATTAAAGTTTCTTAACATATTGGGAAAAATGCGGCTACTAAATAAGTTTGACATTCTTTGTTAATGTATTGAAGTAATATGGTCACTTTTTTGACTTTGGCTAAGATTTTGAGTAGTATCTCTTCTTTTCATGCAGTCTAAATTGGAGCCAAATGACCCTAGTCCAATGATATAAATGGTCTTAGGGCCATGAGGTCGGTCAAGTGTTGTCCTTCAGTGGATGTATAGCTTCTTTGAGAAGCAGTTATAGTTTGGGTTTGCCAAACTGCTCTCTGCCAGAGAGTTGGGAGGACTTTAGAAAAAGTATTAGTATGATATTTTAGTTTTTATTATTATATCTGGTTGAACATGGTTCAAATTTTATTTTTCTGCAGGTGGAGGTGATTGTGAATGGTATCCCCTCCAGGTGTGACGGTAATTGTAGCTTTGAATTTACTAGTGATGCTACGCCAAATGTCACAGCGGTCAGCCCTACCTCAGGTGAGTCAAAGATATACCTGGTCATTATATGTTATCAGCTAAAGTTTTATGCTTATGTTTCTGGTAAGTGGTTCTTTCTTGGGAGGAGGGAAGGGCTGGGGGTTATGTTTACTGTAAAAAGACAATGTAAAAGTGAATTTACAAGTCTTGCAGTTTTGTAAAGTTATTAATCAGTAGGCTGATAAAATTTATGTCATTAATTACTATCTGTCATAAAAACTGAGAATCAATTCACTGGCAATAATTGGTGTGTGTCTTGTTCAACTCAATGGTTTCTTAAAGTGCCAATCCTCTTACCCCAAACTACAATTCTTGTAGGGGGTAACAGAAATTCTCAGTCGGCTTAGCTGTTTGATTGACAGGTAATTCAAACAATGCAGAATACCAAAGCTTATATTACATAGCATGAACTGTATTGAGAGTGTTTTGATTTTACACATTGAGCTTTTCTATACTCACTCTGAAGCAATAAACTGAGATTGCGTCTGGATAAGAATAAATTTCAGACAATTGTTGGAGGGGATTAAGTAAGAAGGTAAGGAGAATTAATTGGTACTGTTTGGGGTGAGAGGAATTGGGCCTTTAATTTAATTTTGTTTCACAAAGAGAGTAGGTATTAGTATCAGGAAGTGTTAGTTTTGTTTCGTTCTTTCACATTACCTTAAAGGGGCAGCCTACATTTGTAGGGTTTCATTTGGAGTGACAGTATATGAATATTTTTCAAAATTTAAACAAATTGGTTTGAAAAGTGAAAGGTGTGATTCAAATTTTATTTCCCCATTTTCACCCTTTCTCACACATTTTAGGGCAGTTTCATCCCCACCTGAAACCATAAAATGAAAGTTTTAGCTCATACCCCTGTCATGAACTGCACAGTTATCTAGCTGCATTGTGGGTATAATGTTGACAATTTGTTGGCCAAGTTTTTGCTAAATAGCCTCAGTTTATTTATGTTGCTTGAGGTTTCCCTGGAAATTATACATATTTTGCATCTACAGAGACAATTTTGCATTTCACTCCCATGAAAAATTGTTGATTTAAACAAATTTAGTGGTTTAATAATACATATTTTTTCTCTTTGGTAGGAAATGGCTGTGATGGCACAAACATTACAATCACAGGAACAGGATTTAGTTCAGTTACTAGCGACAACATTGTGTCCATAGGGGGTGAAGATTGTGTGGTCACCAATAGTACATCTACCTCAATCCAATGTACTGTTGGCACCACAGAGGCTGGCTGGTACAATGTGTCTCTCTTGGTAGAAGGCAAGGGACTAGCAGAATATCCAAATGGTAAGATCATCCTTTATGCTTCGAATCTTTTACTCAGTAAACCATCAGTGGTGTAATTTTTGTAAAGGGGGACGGGGAGGGGGGCAAGAATGGGTCAGGTGCTATCTGTCCATTGCTGACAAAGTGTCGTTATGGGTGCTAAATCTGAGGGGTGCCTCCTCAAGGTGAGGTGAATGGGCTCCCTCCACCCCCCTCCCCTTGGAGCATGTAGAAGTTGTGATACTGTAGATAATAAAATAAATTGTAAGATGCATCATACATACTGCTTAGTGTTTCCAAAGTTCACTTGTCTCTCTGAATATCTGCATGTCTGGGTTTGAGTCTGTCTTTTTACCTTTTGAAATTACGTATTGAGAAGACTTCACTGATTACTCGAGTTGTGTCTGCACAACTGAGCATTGTAATTGTCCAAATGATTTTTTATGTGTCTGGGCTGGTTGGTTTGGTTTGCAGATTGCAGGGGTTGCCCAAGCTGTACCACTTACTCTCTATGAAAGAAGCAAGTATTCAGGGTTCCAGTGGTCTGAAAAAATCGTAAAAGTTTCCACTTCTTATGTAGTTTAATTTGGTACATTATCAAAGAAAATGTCTTGGGAGTGTCATGTAATTTTCAATGTGCATCTTTTTCAACTTTGTGTGTTCAGTTTATTTTTAAGTGGGGGAAAAATAATTTGAAACCAAGAGAAAGTACTTAGTTTTGTTATAATGGGTCAAAGAAAGAAGTGGAATTTTGCTTTTTTGAGTGGAGGAACAAATCTTTAAATTATGTTAACTTAAACTAAGTTTTTTTTATTTCATTCACAGGTGACGTTGTGTTTGAACATGAACTTAAGATTTATTCTTTCAGTCCTACAGAGGGCAGTAATGCTGGTAAGTTAGTTTAAATTGATACATTTTGAGACTGACACATATTGATGGAAGTACATTTTTAGTTTCAGTGATAAGAACAGATTATGCAATCATGATGGCTTGTGTGTATGTGTGTATGTGTGAAAGTGTAAATGTATCCTTAGCCTTTCATGGCTAGGGAGACCTTTGATAAAATTCACTTAATTAACAAAAACAGGGTTGCTTTTATCCATTATACTTGCTATTTCTTGAAAGTTGTTATATCAGTAACTCTTACATAATTATTTCATTAAGTCTTAATGATGTCAGAAAGTCTGATAAAATTATTTCGAGTAGTCTGATAATATGAGGGTATTATAGAAGTAAGCAAATTTCAAGCTTTTTTCTTGTACCAATATATAAAGAAATTCATTTTCCTTATCTTGTTTAAATAATTTCAGGTGGTTCTGAAATTACTATTGATGGATGTGGATTCAGCAAGGATTTAGAGAAAAATAGCCTTGCTGTCGGCGGCCAAGATTGTATCGTGGTATCAGCTGACTATGATGAAATTGTCTGCGTTATTGCCATAAACGAGGTAAAGTATTGCCATTAACAAAAGTGCTTACTAATGGCTCTTTCATCAACATAATAGAGCTATACTATGAGAGTATTTGAAAGCAAATTCTAGTGGATTTTTGGCTATCCCTCTAAACTTTTAAGAGGGAGCTGTTATGGAAGGAGATAAAGCACTTCATTCAATTTCATCAAATCAAACAATATGTATTGAGAATACTTTAATCATTTTTATGAGAAGAGGCTGTGATTGACAGGTCCTTTAGTACTTCTTGATAGTTTGTTTGACTTAGCCCTCCTAATGAGAAATCAACCCTTTCATACTAGCCTAATCCTCAAACAAAGAACTCATATTGACAATGCTTCAAAGCTATCAGCATTGTCGACAAGTGTAACACCTGCGTCAGCCTATAAGACAAAACGACTTGACTGGACTTTTAAGTGGTCAGATTCTTTTATTATTCTAATTTTTGCTATTGATCACTGACATCGCTTTTCAGCAATGAATGCAGAGTCTAACATTTGTATATGAATTTTGAAAAGATTCCGGATTGTTCCTGGAACAGCAAAATATGATGTTCTACACCTTAATTGAAGCTCAACTGAACCCATCAAAAAAGTGGCCACTGGCGTTCAGAAACAGAATAATTTTTTATTTCTTTGACGACTGGCAATATTATGGCAATAGTTGAAATCATGCCACAAGTATATGAGATCTAGCAGACGATAAGAACTATTGTTGTCACTTACTAATCTCTTTTGTATGTGGTCTTAACTTTTCGAGAGTACAACAATTAAGAGTTATTGTCGGCAATCCTGATAGCTCAAAGGAAAGGTAAGTGCTATATCTCCTTCCGTGACAGCTCCCTGCCTTAACTAACTAACTGGCTTCTGCTGTGAGCATGTGTTTAACTGTGTAAATGTTTAAATGGGTTTAATGAAATTAAAACATCTGTTGGAGATCATTTGTTTTATTTCATTGTGTGGGGGACTTATGTTTGATCTTAGAAGAATAAGGCAGTGTTTATAAAGTGAGTCTGGTTTGTTCGGAAGGGGTTGGCAACTTGACTTAAAGGATGGTGGAGGCTAAAAAGGTTGAAAGGGTTGGGAGACTGATCAAGTTTAAACTTCAAATAAATGAGGTCTCAAAATAGTTTGTCTTCAGCTGCTCCTTGCAGAGTGTATCATCATTTGCAGTGATCAACAAGGGCTTTTAGCAAATAATTTAAGGTTTCCCTGAAGGCATATCAAAGACTTAAAAAAAATGGGACCTACTGCCATTGTGCTAAGTGCTCAGCAAAAATCAATGCAGAAGAGAGAAGGAGCCAGTGAGCCACAACCAGAAAAAAAGGCCATGGCTGGCCTGACTTAAACCATTTGGCTAGAAAGGGAGCCAAAAAACATCTAACTAAACCAGCCAATTCTAGCTCTTAGCTTAGGCTGTGCCATGAACAACTCTGGGATATGGGTTGTAAAACTTTTCAGAGCCCTCAGGCAGACAAAAGGGTATTGGGTAGCTTAAAAAGCAAGCTAGCAGAGTACCTTCTGTAAAAATGTTCATACCATGTTTGATTAAATTTCATTCCTTTTTTTTTTGACAGAATAATAGTCGTCGTAAGAAGAGGGGTTCAGATGTAACACTAGTTATTAATGTTAACGGTGCGACAGATGAGAGTGATGACATTTTCTCATTTTCTGATTCCCTGACTCCCACCATTACAAGTATGTCACCAGCAAATAGCAGTGTCCTTGGTAAGTTTCTCATAGATGTTCTCTATTAAGAGCACATGTTGTGTTTGACTAAATCTGAGAAGTTCCGTACAGGAGAATTGGGTATCTGGAAGGAAAGTTTAGTATTTGTATGGAAATTTGATGTTGTTTTCGTAATGAAAATATTTTAAAGAAGTTGAAGATTGTAGGATATCTTACTTGCCAATAACCACCAAAGGTACATTTCAACCCTAAGTTATAATCTGCATTGAATGACTGTTATTTTAGCAAATGAGTAAGCAACCACAAATGAGCAGTCAACCGGTGAGCATAGAAAATCATTCTTTAGTCAGTTGCTGACTTAAATTAACTTTTATCCAAATTAATAAATTAACCTTTAATTCACCTTTCTAAAACCTGGTAGGAAATTGCATCCTGAACCATGTTTTTTCTCATCTCTGGAAAATAATAAATTTCATGATGGAATCCCTCTCTATGATACATGCAAATTTTCTGTACAATCTTATTGTCTATATTTTCACAGGTGGTGGTAATCTGACTCTGACTGGCTCAGGGTTTGGTACTACTGATGCTAATGTCACAATCAATGGAAAAGTTTGTGAAATCCTCAGTCAAGCAGACAGTGAGATTTTATGTGTCATCCCTGAAAATAGACCAGCAGCATTCCCCGTGGAGCTTAAAGTAGGAACTAAAGGCTTTGCCGATGTCAGGTGAGTATCGGATTAAAGGGCAAGAGCAGTCTCTCTGTAATTCTTTTGAAGCAACAAGTAAACCTCACAATTTGTTTTTTTTATTCTCTGTATCCTTTGTAATATTTCAGAACCTAGATATTGCAAGGTAAACCAAACAGGTACTCTTTCTTTAGTGAATTCCACAATGGAAGAGGAAAAATATTGTCACATGATTCTCAAAAGCCAATCATGAAGAAAAAAGTGTATTAAAATAATTATGTATTTTCCCTTTGAGCAAACTTCTTTAAAAAAAGACCTATTTGTTTAGGATGTGTCACATGGTTGTGTGCAAATTTTTGTGGTACTATATTAAAAAAAAGTCCATTTGTTTTCTCAGTCCCAGTTTGCATTTTCCCCTCCCCCAGCTACCAATGTACTTCTTGCCAACTCCCTCTTCATTCCTTCTTGATTCATCTCCCCTCCCCCCATTTTGACCTCCTACCTTGATACCACTTCTGTAGCCCCCTCCCTCTTTTGCAGTTCAATCTAGGTAAAATGACCAGTCATGAACACACTTACCTGTTCAAGTAGCCTTCCACTATCTTTCTCGCTTTCTCTTACAGTGCCATCGACAAATTTGAATATGTCCTACAAGTTGATGGCATTTTCCCAGATTATGGTTCCTCCTTGGGAGGAACTTTATTGACAGTCAAGGGAGCTGGCTTTGGAAACAATGCAGATGAGCTCTTAGTGGACTTTGAAGGTTACTCGTGTGAAATCAACTCTGTAACGAATGAGGAACTGACTTGTTACACTACTTCACCCAGTAATGTTCATGAAGTATCTAACGATGGCAGCCATGAAAGTAAGGCAGATGATAAAGATAATTTTAAGGCAGGGTTTTCTAATCTTTTGCAGCTCAAAGGGTAGTTTTGATGGCTGAAATGATTAGAAAACCACTGTCTTTATCATTATCTAAGAATTAAAATTCATATATTTATATTATACCCATATGAGGGAAGTTTCGACAACTCTGAAAAAGACCCCTTACTAAACTTCCATAGGTGTTGAATGAGTTGCAATAATTTACAATGGCACTAGCAAAAATATCAATTTTCTTATTTCTTTGGGTGACTTCATAGTCTACCAGATACCAATTTCAGCTTATTCTCTGAAATGCTGAATTAAAAATCCCCCCTCCCTCTACTAAATAAGAGAAGAAAAAAATTATTGCAAGTAATTTTGAGCTGTGACAAAGCAAGCAAGATTGAGTGTTATCATGAAGGTCTTGTAGATAGGTATGAGCTTAGGTGTGTAGATAATTTATAGCAAAAAACTGACAATGAGACAAATTCCTTTGCTTTAATTTGTTTTCAGCATATGGTGTTGGCTACGAATGGAACCCACAAGTATTGAAGATTCGTGCTGGGGACACTGTAAATTGGGAGTGGGCTGTTCCGACCTATGTAGTAGGTATAAAATACACTGTACAGGAGACAGCTGATTCAGATAGTGTAATCTATGATGGGACTGGATTTTATGCTGGTGCAGGCACAAATATCGGTGAGTAATAGGAAGAAGTAGCAGAAATGAAAAAAGGTGAAATGATTAAAGTGGCAGGATTAATTTTGTATTCCCTAAAGTTTCTGACATGGTGTACTAAAAAATTGTATCATTTTAGACTTTAAAATGAAGTTCCAGCATTGAGAATTGCAATGTGTTCAGTTACGCTCAGATTAGATGGACACTCTTCACCCTAAAGCACAGATTTCTTAGTGGGTAGGAAAATTTTCAATTGGTTAGTTTTGTTTGATTGACATCAATTTCAAAAGATGCAGAGAAACTCACATTACACAGACCTTGAATTTGATTCATGCAATTGAGGACTGTCATTTTGTGCACATGTAGATGAAGACTTGGAACTCATATAATCTACTGAAGTTTGATAAAACAGCACATCTAAAACACACCTGGAGAATTGAAAACTCAGGACATGCACAGTGTTTTGATAACTCATTAAGCATTGTATGCTCTTGAGGATATACCCTGAAGAGATGAAATAGTATACTAGGTTGGTGTCTTTGCAAGAAGGACATAGAGACAGTTACGTGTGTGTGTGGGGGGGGGGGGGTTTAGAAGTGACTTGGTTGGAAGTAGCAGAACTGTATATGATGGGATGATTTGAAAATTCAATTGAAATTTTTAAAGGAATACTTGCATAATCATTAATTAGAACTATGGTGCATTTAATGGAGTTGAGAATTTAAACCATTAATTGTGCTTCGATTTTTTTCATAGGGAGTTACAGCTATACGTTCACTGCCCCTGGTACATACTATTATTCCAGTGGTCCTGTGGACAGCGCAGACACTTTGTACATGAAGGGAGTCATACATGTTGTAGAAGCCGATAGTGCAGCGTATGAACTGAATGTAAAACTCGGTGGATACTCTTCCCTGTATAACCCAGGAGCAGGTAAGAATCAACAATAAATATTCAAGGCTATCAGGAGGAGACTTCTCATCCTAGAGAGTGCCTTCACTGAAGTAACAAGCCCCGCCCCTTTTGACAGGTAAAAAAAATTGTGTTATACGATAGCTAGCATAGATAGCTGAGAAGCAGGTGATGACTTTGTGTGACTGTTGCATTAAAACACAGTTGAATTTTTGCCTGGCAGTGGGTGTGGCTTCCAGTTGTGATGTCACATGAATGGCTAACAAAAAAAAAGTAAAAAAAGTTTTTTGGACATTTAGGAATTAATATTAATATTAATATGGTTGTAAAATACAGGTGTGAAGAATATCCCAACAGACTTCATTTGGCAGCATACAAAGCCCAGGGATTTGTTTAATTTGCCTTTTGGTATTAATTTTGTGTATTTTGTATTTATCAGGTAGTATACATCTGAATCGAGGGAAGAAAACTCCTGAAATATTGAGTTTTTGTAGTCTATGTCCCAAGTGTAGAGTTAACCCGCTGAAAGTCTTTGACGCAAAAAATTTTGCACGTTACTGTTTGTAATCACATAAGTGATTGCTTCATTGAGTTTGTGCAACCACAATTTATGATGTAATAAATAGTGTTGCAGCTGAAGTCGGTCAGAGGCCAAGGCCAACCTCACTTGAAGCCTGAAATTATATATATATATATATATATCTGCAAGGCTAGAGAGACTGAGGCTGGCTTTGACTACAACACTAGTAAACGTGTTGAAGACTTTCATGTAAGTTAAATGATCTGTATTTTTGTTTTCTTCTTGTAGCTTCTTTTGGTTCTGTTGATGACTGCTCTACACAATCACTTGTTGAAAACTGCAACAATACTTCATCTAAACCAGAAGGATCCGATTCATCTAAAATATACTTCTCATTCTACGACTGTAGCACGGCTTCTATTCATAGCATTGATCCCGTCTTTGGGACTTCGGAAGATGAAATTACTATCACCGGTGAAGGATTTGGTCCCCAGGCTTGTCAGAATGACCTCCAGTTTGGGGATCATCCCTGTCAAATAACATCAGTGAACGAAACTACCATCATTTGTACTCTGGATGTAAGCAACGAACCTTCTGTTGGATATTGGCTAGAAGCCTCTCTCAAAGTTGGAAACAGGGGTTATGCTTCCATCTTGAAAAACAATCCATCGGAGAGATCATATACTCTCATTCCATACGTAGGATCTGTCTCTCACCAAAGTGGTTCCACTGCCGGAGGTCTACCAATTACCCTGCTGGGTACAGGGTTTTCAGCTGTCACCCAAGGGGCAGTATCTGTCGCCATTGGAGGGTCACCTTGTGATGTGTCCTTCTTCAACTACACCACTATAATATGTACAACAGGTGTCCACAGTGAGGCCAACGCCTCAATCGCTGTCACCATTAATTCCATCTCTGCGGACACAGCATCATTGGAGACATTTACTTACACATCTGCAATGACTGCCAGCCTTGACATTATCTCCCCAGCCACCATAAATGGTTCAGATGCCACCTTGACAATTTATGGTCACGATTTTCCGTCCAGTCCTGAGGATGTGACTGTAACTGTTAATGATGTGGAGTGTACATCAGTCACCATTTCTGCAGGAGCCAACATCAGCATTATCCATTGTGATATAGGCTTTGTCCCTGTGGGAACATACGACGTCATCGTCAATATTGCAGACCAGGGTAATGCTGAATTAAATGGAGCAGACACTCAAGTAGAAAGTATTGGTATATTGTACAGTGTTTCACCAGATGTGGGCAGCAAAAAAGGAGGGCAGATCATCACCATCTATGGAAATGGTTTTCATGTTGATGATACCATCGTTGAAATTGGTGGTAAAGACTGTGTGATTCAGAGTATAAACATATCTCACATTGAGTGTGTCACCCCTTGGCTGAGCGCTGATACCTACGACATTGAAGTCACCTCTGGTTCTGTTAGCTATGACCCTGTTAGTTTTACATCCAGCAATACTGTGACACCTGTCATTAGCTCAGTGACACCTTCATCAGGGGAGACTGGAGACAGCATAACCATTGGTGGTCAGCGATTGACCAGCGTTGCCAGTGACTTGGAGGTTACCATCGATGATGTACCATGTGTGGTTACATCAGCAGCAGAAGATGCTATTGAGTGTACTGTTGGGAAGCATTCAGCTGGGACATTTGAGGTAGTCGTTTACCAACACGGCATTGGCTATGCAGCAAATCAGGGTGCTTATTTCAACTACTCCCTCTCAGCTTCTACCAGTGCAGTTGAATGTAAGTTTTGCTGTTCACCTTTGCTCAGTGTGCAAAAATAATGTAAAAGTTGTTGCTAAGTTTTTCATAAGTTTTTCTTTTAAGAAAGCTCAAATGTGCAAAAGCAACATACTTTTAAACACAATTCTTGCAGTGCATGTGCAATGATTGTACAACCCGTACAAAAATGGGAAATGAATTCCATCCTGAGGTTTGACTTTTACAGTTTCTGGTTGCTTGTAGCAATGAAAATTTTGTGATGGACAACCAAACAGAAAAGCTTGATTATTCAAGAGACAAGCAAATTTATGGTAGGAGAAATTCATAGCAGGCAGTCAGACCTGTGAATATCCCTGGTTAGATAGTATTCTCCAGACAATTCCTTACAATAGCAGTTACCCCGCTAGCTGCTCCACCCATTGTTAAAGAGGTATTGCTGTAGGTGGTGACTGACTAGGGCTGATTGTCCCAGGGAGTTATTCAGGAGTCAGGAAAGGGGGTTAGTGTGGATTGTGTAGGGGTAAAAATTCTTGTTTGTTTTTTTAAAAGTTGTTTTCAAGTAGTTACAAGTTGCCTCAAATACCCTCCGTCCAAAGGGAGAATATAGGTTGTTTTATAAATATGGTGAACTGTAAATGATGTTTAATGTCTTATAGATATCCCAAAGGAACATTCCTGAAGGATTTGTTACAGTCCTACCATGATGTGTTTTGTAAAGGATTCATAAAAGTGTTTTTTGATATTTTCTTCATCTTTGAAAAGGTGGGTTTGGGGGAGGAATCACGCTTGCCATCAGCGGATCTGGATTTGATGAAACCAACACTGTGGTGTATGTTTGTGATCAAGAATGTCCAATCTACAACATATCTGCTACAGATATCACTTGTGATGTTCCAGGAACAGAAGGTAAACTGGATCTCCCTTATAAGCAGAGTGGCCGATCGTATGGCTTTCTGCTTAACAGTCGGGTGCTTGAGCTCATTGCCTACTGCTCGAGCTAAGCTTATGATTATTGTAGAGAAATTGGAATTGCTGTGGCTGAAATGAAACAGTCTCTGAAAATAGAGAAGAGCTCTTTCACGTGATGTCACAATTGGTAAGCCACTCCCACTGCCAGGCAAAATTCAACAGAATGTCAGCGTAACAGTGGAAAGAGGCGGAGCTTGTGATGTCACTGATAGCATTCTATAGACAAATATGAAACATACAATGCAGTGTTTTATTAGCTTCGAACACTGCGAAAGGACATTTCCGGCCATCTGCAAAATTTGTGAAGCCAAAAATTTTCTGCTATGCTAGACACCAACCCATGGAATGGTCACCCTACTGATACCAAGAAGCAAATGACGTTTTCATTAATTAACAGACTAAAAGACATTCAACCTTTTTCCTGAATTATAATTTTTTGTAGAAATCTACAAAAATTCTTAATTGGCACAGTTCTTTGATTGACAGCAAGTTAAAAAAAATGCGAAGTACAGAGGCTCATTTTATGCACCATGTTCTGTACTGAGAGCATTTTTGTTACACACTGAGGTCTTATATACTCACTCTTAAGCAATAAACTGAGATTGTGACTGGATGAGGATGAATTTTAGACAATTGTAGGAGGGGCTTAAGTAATCTGTGGGTTAGAAGAATTGGAACTGTTTGGGGTCAGAGGATTAGGCCTTTTAATATTGCTTTCATTTCAAAACTTTAGAGAATACAAGGTTTGACAGCAAAATCAGTAGACACTTTTAATGGATGATTCTATTGTATTCATTTCAGAGTCTTCATCCACCAAGGTGTGTGATGTCACAGTGTCATTACCAGACATTGGACTAAATGATACCATTGCTGATGCCCTCACCTATCGTAGCAGTCTCTCTTCATACATTACATCTGTAGAACCACAGCGTGGAGGCACTGGAGGGGGCACTACTCTCACTATTACAGGCACAGGCTTTTTGTAAGTTTTTAGCATGTAACTGTTTTGTTTGCAGTATAGGTTAGGTGAGATGGAGTTTAATGGCCCAGTTTCCAACCCAACCAATTAGCTCAAGTTGAGCTGGTCTTTTTTCCAGTCGTGGAACACTGGCTGTGGTGGCTACTTCTAACATCTTGTGGATATTTTAAAATTTGAGACCCTGATTTCATTGGTAACAAGTTTCAGTTTACTTCAATGTAATGTCAATGAATACCATTTATTTACATGGTATGGAACAAATGTTTTGTTCTTTTGTATGTGTATATCATGAAATAGACCCTTTTCTGAATGGCAATCACAAAAGATTGTGAGATAGGGTTTTTGGTATGTATCATTTTTGTCAGTTCCCATTTTACCATAGCAACAATGACACACACCAACATGCTATCCCACAATACTTTGTAATAGCTATTTGAAAAAGAGTCTCTTGCTAAAAAGCTGACATGATGCAAGCAAGGTGCAAGTGGAAGCTCACATAAATCCTTTGGAATTTACTAAAACAGCACACCTAATGCACTCCTTAATTTCCTAAGGAGTTTCATTTGTAGCTTGCCTGGAAAATTTAAAACCCATATTTTGGTGTAAAGTGCAGACAAACTGTCTGTATGTAAATGTAGCATCGTGGGGGAAACGAAATATGAATTCACGTGAAATGGGTTTGTATCTTCCAAGTGATCCTGCCCTGTGTAGTTTTTATACTTTGACTTTGATCTTTCAGTTGATGTGTATAGACTAATCCCATCGGTCAGGTGGCGGTCTTATTAAGGTGACCATAACTGGGGCCTGTTAGTTTTAATTTTTTCAATTCTTTGCTTAAATTATCATGGATGATTGCACACTAAAATTCCTCTTGATTCCCTCCATTTCACTGAATATGAGGGTTTAACATTGCATGGAGACAATAATATTCAGACAATTTAAGACTGAAGGACCAATCCTATGGCCACCTTCACTAGCTGCTCAGATTCATCTAAACTGATGAGACTGTGTGTCCATTTACTTCAAGGATTTGTATCACAGATGATTTCTCTTTTAATATTTTCAACATTTAATATTAGTCAACTTATATAGAAATTAAACAGTTAACTAATTGTGGTGGATAAATCCACAGTGTCCTAACTCCTTGCTGCATGTGGTGGATATATCCACCATTGATGGACTGTGTGAAAAATTAATTTTGCAGTGGGATGGGGGTTTAAATATTTTATTTCACCTCTCAACTTGTGATCAGTTCCACTTGGGTGATACTTTGAGATTAGAATTCTTGCCCAATTTCAAATTTGTGAGCATCAGACTTGCTGTCGCGAGATTGGAAGTTTGAGTCCTGGCCAGGTCATACCGAAGATTTCAAAATTGGAACCTACAGCCATTGTGCTTTGTGCTCAACATAAGCAGTGAAGTAGGGAAAACAAGCCAGTGAGTCACAACTGGGAAAAAAAGGCTTCAACCAATTGGTTGGAAACCTTGCTGTTAAACTCCATCTAACTAAGGTCTGATTTGTGAGAATTTTTTTTTGTGTGTAGTGATCCTGTGCCTCTATTGTATTATCATCAATACATCATAATTAATTTGCATTGTCTTTCTCCTACTCAGATTCTTTCTTTGGTTGTTGGCTTAAGTCTTAAATTGCAAGTGGCAAGTACAGAAGTAGAAATTTCTGGCATTTTATGAAAAATTGGTTTATAAAAGAGAACACTCAGTGTTCCTGTAAGAGTTGAACCATTGCTAGACAACCATTGCTTAGGGTTACTTAGGGCCACCTCTCTCCCCCATCCAAAACGATTTCTCCCTAGATTAATTTCTCAACCAGAATATTTGGAGATGCCCTGTGTAGAAATTTTTCAGAGTGAAATGGCCAGGTAGATTTTTTCTAAAGCGGCATTGGTCCCGGAATTAGTCGTACAAAGGAAGAACAATTGCAACCGACGTATTTAAATTTAGAAAAAACTGATCAGTAGTTAAACCATCAAACCATGCAATGTATGAAATACAAAAGGTGGCAAGCTCTGATAGGCTCTTTCTTATGTCATGACTTAAGGATGTGGTCCAGGTACACCAATAGCTAGCTAACCCCCTGTAATCAATATTGATATTACATTTGTCTTCACCAGGTCATCGGGAAATGTGGTAACTATTGCAGGAACTGAGTGTGAAATCCAGACTGAGTCAACTACTGAAATTGTTTGTAAGACCGGTGCTCATTCGCCAACAGAAATGGCTAAAGTACGAGTTGATGTCGGTGCAGCAGGTATTGCTGTGCAGGTATGGAACCCTGTGGTAACATTTGAGTTCAGCATTTTCAAATAATTTGGAAATGTGTTCCTCGCAAATCTGAGTGAATATTCAAGGAGTTGAATTTTGTATTTGTCTCAATCTTTATGAGGATAAACAGATACCAGGGGCCTATTTATATCCATGTGTCAAGTTAAATGAGAAGTTAAATTTCAATATGTAGAATAGTTTGCATGGCATATCAAGCTCAAAAGGCCAAATCATTCATCCAGACTTACTTCAAAAGAGCAGCTAAATTTTGCAGATTTTCTCCTATTAATCTTCAAAGCAGCTTTCACCATATTTCAGGAAATAGATATTGCATATTTAGGGCAATTCAAGCAGTAGGTAACTGCTTGTAAATGTCACTTTTGAGTGAGAAAAATATTGTCACATGAATCTGAACAGCCATTCGTACATTCCATTGTTTCATTCGTATAGAACTATGAAGGGAAGAACTGTAGTTTTAATTTCAGCAGTTTGAAATGCAAAACTTGTGTAGTTGTGTCATTAATTTATGTCTTTGATGTAATTCTTTTGTTTTTTCAATTTAATGAGACTCATGAAATCATGGATTCAATAATTATGGTTGGTTAGAATTAAAATCATATGGAAACTCTATCCATCTACTGCTTACCTTACCTAGGATAATGCTGACTTTTTCTATATCGATGTTTGGTCTTCTATCTACACGTGGGGTGGTAATGATCCACCAGTTGAGGGGGACTTTGTCATCATACCTGAGGGACAGACCATCCTCCTAGATCAGTCTACCCCTGTTTTGAGAATTTTACTTCTACAAGGTGAGGAATAGTTCCAATTCGATATTTATTTCTTAATATATGTCAATTGCAGAGAGAATTATTAGAATTTGTTTTAAGAGAGAAAATGGGTAGTCATCTTATTGTATGCATTACTGTATATTTGCAATGCTTTAAAAGTTTGCTATTATCATAGAAACTGTGTTTTATGTCACCAGTATAGTTAAAATAAAAAGCCGATCTTTTCTCAGGCACCAATTGCATACTTGCCAACCATTCCATTTTAATAATATTATATACAGTTTTTGAAATACGGCAATACTGAAATGTTCAGAAAAATCACAAAGTAATGGAGTAAAAACAATGACATCAATCTGTGCATATCTACCTAGTTATATTCGACATATATATATAAGAAATGAAAAAGAGCATTTTAGTCTCATGGACCCCGTCCACAGAGACCCATGAGGCTGACTGATCACCCTCACTTATTAGCCAATTGTGTGGTCCAGTTTGTAGAGCATGTCTTTCACACAGTCCAGGTAATCATTCAATGGCTGGGTCATGTACCAAAGACTTGAAAAGAGGAACCTACTCTCATTGTGTGTGATGCTCTGCATAACCAATGGAGTTGATTGGGATAACAGTTCAGTGCCCCGCCTCTGGAGAAAAGGCTGTTGTCACTTGTGATTAAACCAGAAGATTATAAGTTAAGGCTTAAAACCCCATCTAACCTTATCTGACCTCATCCACTGAGGTTGGAAGTTGGGAGTCCTGACCTGGTCATACTGAAGACTTTAAAAATGCAACCTACTGCCAGTGTGCTTTGTGCTCAGCATAAGCACTGGGGCAGGGAAAAAATCCAGTGAGCCACTACTGTGTAAAAGGTTGTGGCTGGCCTGACCTGAACCAGTTGGTTGGAAACTGGGCTGTAAAACTCCATCTAACTTAACCTAACCTAACCTCATCCACTGAAACACTACTTGTGCTTTCACTGTGTACCCTACCAACGTGCTGGTGGAATATCTGCTATGTTTGGACATCTCCTATTTTCTGAGATCAATATGTTGGCAATTATACAAACAGATAATCTAGAATGTGTCTAGAATGTTAAAGATGTGTCATAATGTGATTCAATTTTACTTTTAAAGGTGGGCATATGGTATTTGATGAGGAAGATATCGAGTTACATGCTGAGTACATCATAATCACTGATGGTGGTTCACTGACAGTGGGAACAGAAGATGAACCGTTCCAACACAATGCCACCATCATGATGCATGGTCATGTTCGCACCCAGGAGCTTCCTATCTTTGGTGCTAAAGTGTTGGCTGTGAGAAATGGAACTCTAGATTTGCATGGTAAATGAGTGTTCAATTTTATGTTTGAAAACATTACAAGGAATGCTGGGATATTTCTTTTCCAAGCTGATGTCAAGTTATACATAAGTGTCAAAATATAAACTTGCATGAAAAAAACTAGAATAACAACTGCACACAAACAGGGACATTGTACACCTTGAATCAAGAAGCTTGCAGTTATTTATTGCAGCCTCCTTCTGCAACAATGAAGCCAAATTAAAAATGCTCTTTGTGAAACTCCTGAACTAAAAGCATTTTAAAATGGAAACATGCAAGTTAAACAGTCCAAAGCAAGAAACACACTCTAAAAACCAGCTACATAATTTAAGAGTTAAGTAAATAAGAGATGTAAGCAACTTTGAGTAACAAATAAAAAGTCTATACTCTAGATGGATAAAAATCCTACAATCCTCGACAAAAATACATGGGACAAATTCCCCTCCCCATATCATTGTTAAAGTTTCAGGGCGCCTTTGGCTGCCATAACATTAAATGGGGGAGTGGGGGATGGTAAACCCTTCATTGCTTGTTTTGCTTATTTCGTCCAATCATTTTTGTCCCGGATTGTTGCATATAGGTCCAAGATGGTCCAAGATCCAAGATATATTTGAAAAAAAAATGTATACATTTTGCTTGTCATGTGTGCATTTTGTCAAGAAAATTTAACTTTTGAAGTAGATCATTTGTATCAAGTAAAGGGAAATTGTAACAATTTAAAGCAGCATTTTATTGATTAACACAATCAGTAGCACATCAATCAATTAACACATATACCTAGCTGTATGACAGTACTACCTGCTTCTTAGCAGTAGTACCAGGGCCCTCATCATGTCGGGTACGTACGGCTGCTTTTATAATGGAGTAGGAAACAAAGAGTGGGAGATAAATGTGAATAGATATTTCTCATGTGGGGTTACAGTGTCTTTTCACATATGGAGTATTTCAACCATGTTTGATGACAATCTTGGTATGTGTGCACATACACTGCCCTCAGAAGTGGCAGTTGCTAACCCCTATATATATTTGAAATGCTCTAAATTTATCTCTGGTGTGAAGTGCTATGATGGAGGCATTATGATTCATTCATTTTACATCTTCAGCAGAACATTTTCAAGCTATGTTAACTATGTTTATACCTTTATTATTTCAACAGGTAAGCCAGTTGCTGTCACCTGGACCCATTTGGCTTCTACGATCTTGCCAGGGGATACTGAAATGACCCTCACGAAGCCTGTTGATTGGAAGGTTGGAGATGAAATTGTTATTGCTGCCAGTGGACACCGGCATGCCCAAAGACAGAATGAGATGGTTACCATAACAGGTATTTGGAAAACAGAAGTAAAAAAAAAGAAAAAATAATCAGTTGATCAATCAACCAATACAAAAATCAATGTACAGTAAAACACCATTCATCCAAACCCTGTTTAGTGAACTTGTTCATCCGAAACCCCGGTGGGAAAATTGAGGGGTGTGGTAGGTGTGTTGTTTTATTAAACTTTAGTAAATTTATATGAGCTTCCATTTTAGCTAGGTGTGCAAGAAATCACACTCTTCACAGTGATTAGAGGAAAGGGATGGTGTGCAATTGCCCTCACATACCTCAAAATTTCCATACCTGAATTTACAAAGTTAGACATTTACATGTTTATGTTTCCTTTTGCCAGACATCTCGGATGACAATATGACCTTGACCTTCACTCCTGCCGTAGAATATAGACATATCTCCCTCTCCCAGACCATTGATGGGGTTGTCCTTGATACCAGGACAGAAGTTGGCCTTCTGACACGCAATGTTAAGTTCCGTGGCTCTGTCCATGACGAGTGGACAGAAACGATTGAAGCGTGTGATGCAACATTTGATACTAGTAAGTCGTATTTGTCTTAGATATATGATTTCTTGTTATTGTTAACCAATCATTATATCATTAGATGGTGTATGTCACATGTAACAGCAGGATGACATAAAGGGAATACCCGTTGAATGTTTAAAAAATTTCATTTAACTCTATCCATGCACAACAGTTCTTTTCAAAAGTCCCCTCTACTCTGTGGTAAAAGACCAAAGAGCAAAACCAAACATTATTCTTGAAGGAGATCTGCTTCCCAAAAGGAGCTACGTACATACCTAAGATTCCCTCAGACCTTAAAATGTGACCACCTCAGTTTAGAATCCCGGTGCAGGAATCCAGTGTAGTTAATTGGAACTTCATGATGAAATCCAGCCGGATGCTCTCCATATAGCACCTTCACGGTTGCTTAGGTGAAGTGTAAATAATGCTCTCAGCTCCCACTGACCACTCTGCTCATTGACTGACTACACTGAGATAACAGCACAAAGCTTCCTTATGTAGTCACACTATGTCTTTATGGAGAAGAGCCTTCTGGCATCCTGCAATTTCATGGTCCACTGGACCGGGGAGTCTTTATCTTAATGCGCAATTAATGAAGTGGAAATATCGTGAAAAAGGCCTCAAAATCCGGGTTTTTGGAGCATCGGAGGAGTTAGCTTAATGTATTATTGTGAAAAAAATTACACAAACAAATTTGTTCTTTATTCTCTTCTTTGTTGTTCTTGTTTGCAGATCAGTTTGCCACACAAACCTGCTTCTTGGGAAGGTTCGGGGAAGAGACTGGTAGTGACCAGTATGGAGCTCACATCATGCTCTTTGCCAAAGAGATGGACAAAGATTGGATCAGGGGTCGGATTTCTTACATAGAGGTCACTCATGCCGGACAGGCATTTAGACTTGGCCGTTATCCTATTCACTTCCACATGTCTGGTGATATCACCGGGTCATATGTGCGGGGATGTGGTATCCACCACACCTTTAACAGGGCCGTCACAGTTCACGGCGTCCACGGGTTCCTGGTGGAGTACAACGTGGCCTACAATGTGATGGGACATGCTTTCTTCCTGGAGGATGGTATTGAAACCGGTAATACCCTCCAGTATAACTTAGCCGTATTTGTCAGATCCAGCAGTAGTCTGTTAAACGTTGATGTCACACCAGCTGCTTACTGGATCACAAACCCAAATAACACTGTCAGACATAATGCTGCTGCAGGAGGCAGCCATTTTGGATTTTGGTATAGAGCTCCAGCTCACCCAGAAGGTCCATCATTTACTCCAGATGTGTTCCCTAGGAATTTACCCCTGGGACAGTTTTATAATAATTCAGTACATACTGTTGGATGGTACGGCATCTGGATATTCCCCATCTACTATCCGTCAGAGCCTGCTAAGTTTGATAGTTTAACAGCATGGGAAGTCGAGCGCGGTGCAGAAGCAGTGGAAGTTGGAAGGGTGCAATTTCACAACTTTTTAATATCTGATGCGGAAGCATCAGGCCTGGAATACCAGACTGTAGGTGCTCCCTGGGGGGTGACAGGTGCTTACATTAACAACAGTGTGATCATTGGTTACAGTGATATAAATAATAACAGTGCAGAGGGAGAATGCACTTCCACGGGCATCCAGCTCCCCAAGAGTAAATTCCTCACTGTAGACGGTGTCAAGTTTATCAATTTTGACCGTTCCCACTGTGTAGCCCTCCGGGCTTGCGGGCATTGCAAAGTCGACCAGGGAGGGTTTCAGACTCGGTTTAAGAACCTGGAGTGGTTCAACGCTCCCAACAAAGCAGCGTTTAAGTGGGAACATGAATGTTGGTTTGAGGACATGGATGGAACACTCACAGGGGACCCAGATTATATTTTGCTCCCACAAAATAACCTCCTACCCCCAAACCATTGCGAGTTTGACGTTAGTCACTCCAGCTTTGGAGCAGTGCCCGGAGCCATATGTGACGATACAGTCAAGCTACATCGTTTTGCCTGGGGTGAGGTCTCACCATCATCACTCCTCTACAAAGATGCAATACTCCAAAATAGATACGGAGAATCAGCAATCCATTACCGCAAGAAGCGACTTACTTACATCGGCTGGATGGCTACTATACTTGAGGAAGAAAACCATAACATGAGATTTGAAAATGTAGAACATGTAACAAACATCTCATACACCGGTCGTTTTGATGACTTTGAAGATGGGCAATATCTTTACATGACTCATAATTTTACTCAGAAACCAGATGCTTTTGCATTGGTGGGATTCGTCTGGAACGGAACAGATGATATTCCTGATCCTGCTACCAGTAACCATGGAGATTTCACCTTTAACAACAATACAAGACAATTGACCTATATCGGTTAGTGCTCTATGAGCAAGTTGTATACCCTCTTTTTATGTACAATGTATAACAAGGCATATTTATTTATTTATTTTTTTTGAAGTCATCACTTATCTTATTTCCTTTGTGCAGAGAAGAATTTTGGTTTGAAAAAATTAACCATTTTAGTTGCAGTAAATATCTCTTTTTGAGGCAAAATTTGACTTTGTCAAACAAATGTGATATTTAGTTCAAATATTCTAAGTGCTTTCTTTGTTTGGGAATTGTTGCATTAATATTGTAGCTCCCAAAAAAATGCAGATGGCCGGTGTCTCAATTTTCAATGCTATTTGATACCAATTTGATAGTAAAATCTCTTTGATTAGAGTTCTAGAGCTAGGTTACAAAGGATTGTGTTGGGGGTCTAAGGGTATCCTCTACCATTTGAGAAAATTTTGTATCTTTAACCCCCTCACTGTGCATGTTTAACTGGGAAGTGGAAAACCATAAGTTATCATTGCTATATATGAATGATTTTGCAGCAAAACCTATTGCTTTGCTGCCTCTTGGAATAGTTCCTTATAAAGTCACCATGTGTAATAGTGTTTTGGACATGTAATAGGCTTGACGAGGAGATATCTTTACAATAGTGCACCCTGTTGGCTTTGGCGAATGCAAACATGGCATCTACACAAACACTTAGTATTCCTAGATCCCATACATAAGACTGTGTACATGTATTAAATGTTATCGTTCAGTGTGTGTGGGGGGGGGGGAGTAGACCCCGTTCAGTAGGAAAAGGGAAGGGCTGCAACTTGAGAGTCCAATTAGTGCTACCTTTAATACACAATTGGGACATACAATTAAGAGTATATTTTCAGCAAAGTTTCAGCTTAGTTTGTGGGAAGTCTGTTCCTGTTGTGACATTCCATTTGACCTTGAATGCTGTGTGTATAAAAGAGGATTGCTGGGCAGCTCCACCCCATTGCAGCCCTCTACAGTTGGAACCATAGTGAGTGTAGTGTACACCAACAGATAGGCAGTTTTACATCTCTTCAAGTGCTGTCTCATTTTCATGGGAAAAGTATTTTTAGTTACTTTTTTGACAGACATTAATGAAATAGTTTTATGGTGTATTGGTGGAAATATATCAGTTTAATCAGTTATATACAATGGTAGTCTTTTCCTTCCCATGTGAAGTTTCTTGTTGAAACCTGTTGAAATTCCAACAGGTATGAACAGGTACTGTTTCAGTTACTTTTTGGAGTGATGAAAGTCAACAGGTGTGAACAGGTAACACCAAAGAAGCTAACAGGTTCCTGTTGGAACCTGTTCAAATCGTGTTGAAACCTGTTGTTTTGATTCCATTTATCTTTTGTACGTACTGTTAAAACTTGTTGAACAGGTTTTAACTGGAATTTTCTCCTTGGTTTGTTTACCTTCAAAGTAATGGACCTTGAGAGGAAAAAAGAAATTTGCAAAAATGAGTTCTTAAGTCAGAATAAAATAGGGCATGCACACAGGCTTAATGTGACATGATTCGAGTCATTGTAATGTTTCTTGTGAGAAAAAATTATACTATTCCCACATTCATTTGCCTTTTGAAAATAAGTAACTTGAATTGTGACTCAACACAACTGTCAATAAGGGACTTTTTCTAGTAATTAAATTAATTGAATCTCATTACAGTTACTGGAAATGGAGTTTCTTGGCCAACGAATAAATTTGTAGAATTGGATGTGTACAGGTGTTACTATAAGGATTGCATTCCACCCAGGCCCGAACCACCTCCAGCAGGACGACCAGATGAATTCCGTGTGTGGTCAGATGAGGAATCTTGGTCTGATGCGCCTGACAACTGGGGAGGCAACAAGGGAGACGGAAACTATGGTCTGCCACAGAATGGTGACAATGTACAGATTACCACTGGTATGTGAGATGAGTCATCAGGGGCCAATCTTCTTGATTTCAACTTAATTCTGGTGTATTGCTATGGTTGCTAGGGTGATGGTTGTTGTTGATATTCTGAAAGGTCATTTTTCCAAAAGGTCTTCATTTCAAACAGAGATTAAGGGTAATTATTTTGAATAGAAGATACAGGTCTTCATTCTCAACAGAAGAAAGGAGTCATTATTTGGAACTGAACATAAGGTTAATATTTCTAAAGGGCCATGATTCTGAATAAAAAGGAAGGTTCGTTATTCTAAAGGGTCTTTATTTCCAAAGGAGTATGAAAGCCAATATTCCAAAAAGGGGAGAAAAAAGATAATTATTCGCAATAAAAAGTAAAGACCATTATTCTGTAATGGAAATTTTCTTGGGGTATGCCAACAGAGGCTTCTGAATTCATAATAATGACCTATGCTTTTATTTTGAAGTAAGAACCCTTTGGAATAGTGACCTGAACTTTTTATTTGCAATAATGACCCTTTGGAAAAAAAAAACAGTCTTTCAGAATAACAATCCAAATGCTATATTTAGAATAATGATCGTTGAGACTTTTTTAATAAAGATCCAAGTGGTAGTTTTGGAATAATAACCCTTCAGGTAACAACAACTCATGTAAATGATCAGACCCAGTGTGGTAACAATATGTATGTTTTAATATACGCCCTTACTTTCTGCTTTGTGAACTTCCTGTGTGTGGTGTGGGGGGAGGCTGCTGGGGACATAGTAAAGGTGTTTTAGGGGATTGAGTTGAGGGAAAGTTTTTACGAAAATATGGTAAACCTACCTTCAAGACTAATAAACCGTGAAACAGTTGAGTGGATAACTGTATTACACTATAGTTATACTGAAGCAGAAGAATTGCAGCATGTAGTACTGTGATGGTTTTGTGTGAGAGGATTAAGAAAACTGCAGTCTGTGCAAGTTTTGATGCATATCTGTGTATCAAACTCTAACTTTACTATGCTTTAGACATTTTGTAGGTGCCATGCTTTGTATTTAGTATTTTCAGAACATTAATTAGTAAAAAATAGGTAAGGGCAATCCACAATTTTTCAAAAGGAATGTTTTAAGAAAAAAAGTGGTAAAGTTTAGCCATTCTTCATTATTTCTCCAGGTGTCTGGATGGTTGCTGATATTGCACTTCCCCAAATGAATAAGCTTTTCATTTACGGAACTCTTGAATTTGAAGATACCCGCAACTATGTGGTCAATGCTACTTACATCTTCATTCATGGGGGACGACTGGTGGCAGGTTTCAGTGAAGAAGAGGCGTTCACTCACAAACTTCGCTTCATACTTAACGGCAATCACTTGACCCCAGATATACCCCTCCCCAATGGACCCAACATGGGATCTAAAGTACTTGGTGAGTAATATTGGCATGTTTATAGGCTTACCTGTGGACAAAATCTTAAATAAAGTTTGGTTGATACCTAAACATTTCTTTCTTTTTTTAATGGTTATGGATCATCCATCCCAACCCTTTCAAGCAGTAATTTTGTACCTAAAGGACATTTCTCACTTTTTTCTCATTTCCTTAAGTACTATTGATCTTCATGTGTTTGTCTCATCAAATTTTAAGTGATATTACACCAAACCTGGCATTCTTGCCAGCGTTTATGTTTTATGAACAACGTTCCATTTTCTGAGCTTAAAAATTTACAACATCAAAACACTCCAATTTTCTGACTCAGGAAATAGAAATGTACTAATACTGCACCTATATGTTGCTCTTAGGCTGTCCGCTGCCCCTCCCCCCCCCAGTTTTGACATTCTGGTGTCGCCACTGCAGACTCTCTTTTCAAGTGCTGCATTTCATACTCAAAACAGTCTAATCTGTATGCATATTCATGCATATTCATGCGTGCCCTGTTTTAGATCTAAAAAACATTAATACTGTTAAAAACAGCTGGACAAATGTGACAATTGTGGACATTGATCTCAGCGATAGGGAGTCAGGGTAAATGACAACCACAAGTTTATGAGGAATTGATCGCCTGTTGACTTAAAATTTTTCTCAAAATATTTTTTTTTTCAAAATGAGTTAATGTCCCCCACCCAATGTTGATGGCAACTCTCATGCCAATTCTGACTTTTGTTTTGCAGGTGTGTTTGGTGGTTTGGACCTTCATGGTGTGACCAGAGATGTCACATGGACCCAGCTGGCTGAAACAGTGCTTGTTGACGATGACACTATTCAAGTAGTGGATGAGACTGATTGGGATGTGGGGGATGAAATTATGGTCACAACTACATCCTATGAAACCTGGCAGACAGAGACGTTTGTCATTACAGAAAAGATTGATAAAGTCACCTTTAAACTGAATAGCAGCTTTGAGTACACCCACATTGGTAAGTTTAAAATTGGAAAAAAGGTCATGGATGCCATTAGGTTAAACTAGAAATTTATGACTTGAAGTGTAAAAACTCTATCTAACCTAACAGAACCAAACCTATACTCATATTGGTAAGTAGTGCTCTGAGTCAACAGTGCAGCTATGCTACTGAATGCAAAATGCTTGTGTTCAATGGCAGAATTTTATAGGGAATGATAGCTATGTTAGAGTAACTGAAAGTCCTGTCCTGTTGCAATTATATTTTGCCCTATGCTGCATTCTCAGACTTTAGATCCTTGCATGCAACATAGGGGCAGTACTCCTATACCATGGCAGTACCATTGAACATCACATGGGATCTTGGGAAGCCTCCTTTAAGACAGCATTAAAACTGCAGTGTTATATAATAATTGAATGTGGTGGAGGGGGGGGGGTAGACATTTTGGTGGTACCAGGAAATAGGCAACAAATTAAGGGTTAAGGGGATAAAAATGATTTGGAGCCACTGCTTCAGAAAATGTAGACAAACAGTTGTATCAAATTATTGAAATGACTTGAGATTAACAATTGGGACCTTGGCAGACTGTTTTTACTTTAATAAAAAAAATGCTTGTCAGTGTTTGAAGCTAACAAAGGTGGGAAAAGGATTGATTAATTATGAGAGTATTGGGTCATTGTCTTGGACCGTCCAACCATGTTCCCTGTAGATTTAACTTTCATGTCCAGGTGCTGCATAAACATAGTGGATGTTGCAGTTTGTCATTAAACAATATTACATTTCTTCTGGTATTTACAGCTGGCTGAAGTGCAGCAGGTAAAATTTGGTCTGCCCCACATGGGTATAGCCAAGCCTTTAAGATAGTTTAGATTACATGTTGAGTGTTGTTTGGGTACAACTGTATATCTTTAAAACTGCTTGTTTGTTGTAGACTTATTTCAGTATCTGTTTTATTTAAATGCATTCAGCTAAAACTCATCATCTGAGTGACGGGTCAGCGGAATACACTCTGTCAGCTGAAGTTGGTCTTCTTACCAGAAATATCATCATAGAGGGCGCCGATTATGATGACCTCTTTGAGGAGTCCTTTGGTGCTCGTGTCCTGGTTGGCAAGTTTACCCAGAATGGGGAAGAATTTAAAGGTTAATACCTATTGGATTCAAGTTTAGAATGATGTAGAAATTTTTTGAAAAAAGTTTCAGTTCAGGATGAAATTCCATTTAAAATTCATAAAAATAAACATGTACAAATTTAAATAGAATTTATTGGTTTTGAATGGTTTTAACAGCTTTTTAATTTGTTTTGAGGGGTCATTGTTGACAACTTAATGGTGCTAAATAGTTTTATCCTCCAAAAATCCTCCAAAATTCAAAATACAAATGAATGGACCATTCAGGACAATTCAACTTTTCCCACATTGTCCGAAATGGAATTTTATCATGGTGATGCAGCACACCCTTCGTCACACTAGGAATATTTATTCCTTGGTGTTGTCAAATATCTATTGCTCTTCAAAAGTCCATCAACCCAAAACTATAATTTTAGTCTACAGAAATTCTCAATTGGCAAAGCTCTTTGATTGACAGCAAGTTCAAAATAGGCAGAGTACTGTTGCTCATATTACAATATTACACAACATGTACTGTACTAAGAGTGTTTTGATTACAAATTGGGATCTTGTATACTCACACTGAAGCAACAAACTGAGATTGTATCTGGGATGAGGATGAGTTTTAGTCAGTTGAAGGAGGAGCTTAAGTGAAGGGATGAGAATTGGAACTGTTTGGGGTGAGAGGGTTAGGCTTTTAAATCATGTCACAATTTTGTAAGCGTGACATTTTTAACTTTTCAAGATAATTCTCTTTGATACAACAATGATTTGTAACAACACAAATGAATTGCAATGGTAGTAAGAGATTTTTTTCTCAATATTCAGTCAAGATGACTTTTCCTGGTTTTCATAAAAGCACTTGTACATTCCTGTCAGGACTGTTGGAAAGGGGGGGGGGCATATGATCTAGTCATGTGACATTTGAGTTAAAATGGAACCATTTGCTGTTGTGCTACTGTGCTTGACGTAAGCAATGGAATAGGCAAATGACTGTGGACATGGCTTGCTTTAAAAGAAAGGTCATTAGTTAAGGAACAAAACCCTATCTAAATAAATATAAACTAACCTGAGTTGAGCTGTTTTATTAAGGGATGATTTTGTAACAACTTAAAACTAAAATTGCAGCTGTTAATTACAATTGTGTTTTGCTAAGTATGAATTCTTTTTTACATCTTTATTCTGCAGGATATGCAAGAATTGCCAATGTCCAGTTCAAGCATACCGGTCAAGAAGGTTGGACAGACTTCTATGATCCACGCTACTCCTTGGCATTCCTTGATACAGGAGAAGTAACAGAGGAATTCCCATCCTATGTGCGAGGCTGCAGCTTTCATAATGGTTTCAGCACAGCTATTGGTGTCTACGGTGCCCACGGACTTGAAGTGTCTGACAATGTCATTCACCATGTTGTGGGACCAGGTGAGTGTATAAGCAAAGGGATAATTTCTACTGACCCCCATCTCAATAGTCCCCCATGTCAATAGTCTGTGTCTCAGTGGTCCCCTGTGTCATTGGTCCCCTAACCCTTAACCCTAACTCTAACCCGGGGGACAAATGATATGGGGGACCAGTGAGATGGGGGACCAATGAGACAAAATAATAAGAGGGGGGAACCAATGAGATGGAGAACAATGAGACGAATTACCCTAAATGGGGGACCATTGAGATGGGGGGGATGTCCTTACCTTCATTGTACCATGTAAAACAATAGGTAGCTGGGGAGGAGGGGGCTAGTTCATGAAATTGCTAAATTTGAGCATAATGAAGGTGTCCAAAGATGTCCTAACCTTCCTTGTGCCATGTATAACGGTGGGCAGCTGTTCATTTCAAAGTGGTACGAACAACCTACCCAATGTGAAAATTGTTGACAAGACTCCCAACTCTATATTATTCTCTTATACTGATTCTTTACAGTTGGTTAAAGGTTAGATGGTATGGCCTCACTCCACAATATCCTTTTGTCTCTTCTTCATCCTTGTATTAAGGCCTGCAACTCAATATTCTTTTGAATTGATTCTTTGTAGTTGGTACTGATAGGTTAAATGGTATTGCCATTCACATCAATATCCTTTTGTTCTTTCTTTATCCCAGTATTAAGACTTCCATCTCACTATTTATTGTAGTGATTCTTTGTAGTTGGTACTGACAGGTTAGATGAAATTGCAATACACCTCAATATCCTTTTATTCTTTTATTCCTTCAGGTATTGTCACTTGGGGAGAAGATACCAGCATCATCCACAATTTGATTTCTTTAATCATCTTTCCTGGAGAATATCAGGACCGTTTTGAATCAGAAAATTTGATTTGGAATGGAGGTATAGAGGTTGAAAAAGCAAGACGCCCAGTCCTTATCAATAATACAGTAGCAGGGTCAGAGAGGGTCGGTTTCAAGGTGAAAGGTGAACTCTGCGATGGACCAAGTGACCCAAGTGCAAAGTGGTATGGCAATGTGGCTCACTCTACCCTCCATGGTGTCCACCTCAAGGAAACCAGTCAGCCAGGTTGCAGCCTGGTAAGTGTTGACTCTTTTTGAGTGGTTTGAGGTTCAAACAAAAAATAGTAGGAAGTAAGGAATTGCAAAAATTTTCAGAATTTCCCAAAATTGTCATCTGGGAACCCCAGGAGGTCAGTGTGCAGAATTCTCTAAGAATTCCCAAGGTCACTGCAGGGTTACCAAAGGTTAAACACCAAACATTCAAAAAATTCTCAAGATCTTCATCAGGGGTCACTGCAGGGCAAAAAGCAAGTTTACCAACTCAACAATTCCTGGTATACTTCATTTAGTCATCAGAAAAAAAAAATCAGATCAAAATTCTCCTGAAAGACAACAATTTTTTCTCAATTTTCAGAGGGGATCGGGGCATCACCTCATTCAGAACAAATCCTGTGTGAAAAATGAAAATCACTTGGTAATTTTTCAACATGCCCCTCTCCCCTACCCTCCTTTCTGACCCCCACAACCTCCTCAATATATAGGGGGCATTACCCCATTAAAAAAAACTGTTTGGTAAAATCAAAATCAATTTCTATTTTCTTAATATGTCCCTCTTTCCCCCAACCCCTTGGAATTTGCAGTTAGTTTATGCCTCAATGCTAGCAATCAAGGGGGTCAAGTTACAAACCAGTTTTTACTAAAATTACCAAGGACAGGTTTTTAATTTTCAAGCAGTTTATCTTAATTACCTTTTCAAGAATCTATTTACTTCCTTTTACCCACCTGTTTGCTAACCTGCCAATACTTGTCTTTATTTCTTTTTTGTTAATAGCACATCTTTTCTTATGCAAATTAGCCTTTTCTTGTGGTTCTTAGAGCTTCCTTAAGCTTTTTTATTGATAGTTGTAAAACAAATGTCACACATAATTGTGCAAGTGACATAACATTTTGCAGATCATATATCATAAAGCCATTTCTACATTATTGCAAACCCTGTGGGTGCACTTGATGATCAGTTACATAGTTCATGAATATGCATAGGATTCCTCCTGCAAAATATTAACTCTATATGATGATCTTCAGCAGAAGTCTTCCATCCTACTTCCTTTTTCATTTTACAAACACCTGGCTTTACATCCCCTGTTCCCATGTTTTTTTTTTCTCTCTCCTCTGAATCAAACACCTGCTTTTACTTCCTTTAGTCTTAGTCCTTCTTTTGTTTCCCCTGCCCCACTTACACTCATAATTATAACATTTAGTCAAATCTTTTGTCAGTCTTACCTCCTGGGTGTTTCCCACCTGCTTTAATTGCTATTATGTTATGTCTTTTTTTTTCCTTTCAAAAGTATAAACACCTGTGTCTTTAAATAAAAACACCTGATATTCCTGTGTTTATGAATATTCATATAAAAAAATACCAGAAGTAGTAAGGAAAGGTCAACAAACTTATGTAGTAACATAGACTTACCTACAAAGTATTGTAGGGCAACTTGTTATTGTAATGGAGTATGGTTTTATAGATTATTCAAAGTTATTTTAAAATGTGTAATGGTAGATTTATTGCACTAAGTGTATGAATTATTCGTATTCAGTTTAAAGGGGAAATGCAGTGACCCTAACTTGAAGTATTAATTAGTTAATTAGTAAACTGTTCTGTTTTATGATTGGCTCATGGGAGTCATGTGACAGTATTTTTTTTATTCAAATATGAAATGTACAAGTAATAACTGCTTTATTTACTTAAAATATGCAGTACTGAATTCCTAAATTATTATGTAAGAAACTTTGAATAGTAATAAGGAGAAAATTGTGAGATTTCGCTGTAGCTTTAAAATAAGTTTGACATCAATTACAACTGTTTGTATCGTTTTTCACTTTTCTGTGGACAACCAAACATTTTGGGGGACAACCTCAATTTGGTTCCAGCTTGTCCGTGTGATGGGCAACTCAAACATATCCTTAAAAATCAGGCCTGTTTGGTTTTGTGGTTTATTTCAGGTTTCAGACTTTTTCATCTGGAATAGCTTTGACTATGGTGTGTATGCTCAGATCTCATCTTCCTTGCTGGTGGCTGATTCAATGCTAGTAGACAACAAAGGTGGAATCTTTGCTCTCATTGTTGGTCCACATGCACTCTCTCATCAGGCCTCTGACAAATTTGTGGAAGTACAAGATTCCATATTGGTTGGTACCAGTCCCAGCTATGACTGCAATGCTGTAAGTACTTTCAAATACTGCTAATTTTTACTCCTGGGGATCCATTTCACATTTGAGCAGAACCACAGAGTACCACTGTACCAATGGATGGTGTAACGAAACATTTCCATTTAGTAAGGTTGGGGTGGGGGGGAGTGCAAAGTTAGGTGGTAGGGAAACAGTGGTGACATTATCTAAGTGGAGCATCGCCATTGGTCAAGGTGTGGTGTACAGACAAAAAATTTTGTGCAAAATGCCTTTCAGATATTAGTGAAGTATACCACTTCTCAGTCTCTTAGGCCTTATCAGTTTTGGCAAAAAATTTTTCAGTGTGTGGTCATAAATTTACATGTCCAGTTTGACTGCTGTAAAGAGGGTTAGGGTTAGGGTTGAAGTGTGGGTGGGTGGGTAGGTGGGGTGGTATTAGAATTTCATTGGTGTATAATTCATTGAGGGATATGAACATTAAATTTGATTTGGTGAATAATTTCACAATTCAGATACCAAATAGGGAACAGATGCTTAAGTGATTGATGCATGATTTAGAATGAATCGATGGGATTAATTGTGAGTGATGGATGTATTAAGGGAAAAATGAAAAGCAATAACAAAACAAAAGCAAAATAGAGCATGATGTGTACCATGCCACACAGGGGTGGGAATAAGTCTTCAAACTTTGAGGGCCTACTGGCATGGGCTTCTACCTAACAAAATCTTAGGGCCAAATGAGGAATCAAGAGGCTTAAAAATAAATGGACATGATAAACTAGACCAAAACCAGTTTGTCCACACCTCTGTTGACCAGCAGTTAACAACTGTACATTATATACATACAGTGTACATAATTTATGACAGAAAAAGTTTACACTGAAGTTTTTAGTCAAAATTTTCCTGTTACTCTGATGTGCCGCTCAGTATACTAAATATACATTGGCCATGTGGTGGTGCATGGACAGGTTCATGCACAGACTGAACGATTGGGCTTGAATTATTTGGGAGCCAACTGGGCCCCTGTCCTCTAGAAGCTCTAGACCCAAGCAAATTTATAGGGAGATCAGACTCACAGGCTCATGTTATTTCTACCTCTGCCTTCTAAAAAGTCAGAATGTCCTACTAGTTTTATGCATACCAACTGTTTTTATGGAGTGTTTTATTAATTTATTATTCTTTTTCTTTTCTTTGGTTTCCATCCTGGACAGGTCATACCAGAGGCTGCCCCTTTTACCTCAAAACACCGTAATGCATTGACACCAGGAGGGGGCAATGTTGGATTCTACATGGGAACATTTATGTCATCAACCAATGGAGCCTATTTCAAATCCCTTGGTGGAGTCATGTCTTACCCAGCAATAAGTGGTGTCTCAAAACTGACAGGTGAGAGACACAAAGAGTACTTTTTTATTTGTTTGTTTTTTTATGAATCTGCAAAACACTCCTTTATTTTCCTTTGGTTTACTACTTAAATATGTAGTGACATGACGTGATAGACCTTTTAAAAACTTGTAGCAGGTGACCACAATTTATCACTTGCATCAGAACACAAAGTAATAAATATAACTCAAGGGGAATATTACTCAAGGTGCTTTGAAGAGTTAGATCACCTTTCAGTTAAATCTTAGGTATGCTGTCATTAAATGTCAATCTTTAGAGCTATTGTCAAATTGTGCTTGAATAAACGCTTAAGTGGCGTAAGCAAGTTCAGTAATTTTTTGCTACATGCAATTGTGCGGCTGGCAGTGGGATACACACTGGACTCAGTACATAAGTGTACTGCCATCCCTTGTTTTTGTGCAGTATGTTCATGTAACACTAGGCTTAAATCTAGTGTCTGGTCCAACTGAATGACAGAAGGGGTTTTATATCTTCTTTCAATACAAGATTAAAAATGAAAATTCTTGCACCTTAAGGCAGCCAGTTAAGATACAGTCCACTGTGCAAAACCACACTCAAAATCCCTCCTTATGTTACCGATGGGTTAAGAAAGAATGATTCCACAAAATTTTTAACTAAAGTGAAATTTTGAAACATGTGTTAGGGCCCATTGATGGGTAACCAGGAGTGGGTATTGGTTTAAGGGTGCCTGGAATGTGGGTGGCATGCGGGTTTTGTTCTGTGGTTGGGGTTCTCGACAAGGCCAGGTGTAGTAGTTTGTTAGGCTTACATAGACGAATCTGATTAGCCCTTGTTTTTACTGACTGTGCACAGCCATTAGTGGGGTCTATCAGCCTTGAATCACGTTTATATATCGTCTGCATGAGTTTCAAACCCTCATATTCAGTGAAATTGAAGGAATGAAGATACAATGTAGTGTACAACTATCCATGACAGAGGTAAGCAAGAAAATCGAAAGATTAAAAGGTGATGGACCCCAGTTACGGCCGACTGAAATCAGACCATCACTTTCTGTCCGGATTCGTCTATAAGTGTAGCATTTACTTTCTTTCTATATAGCTGTTTTTTGTTTGTTTGTTTGTTTGTTTTGTTTCTCAGAAAGAATGACACTTCAATAAGCCCTAAATGTACTCAAAGCGCTCGGCATATCACACAATTTGTTATTTATCTGCTGGCATTATTTGTTAATTACTGTGTTGTAAAAATCCAAAAAATGAATGAATGTTATAGGGATATTTTTTTTTTACCTGAAGATCTGTAGGTCGTGTGCATGTGCATAGTTCCCTAATCAAATTATGGAGCTCCCTTATTGATGCCAATTCATGACAACTTTTGTCATAGAATGATTTTGTGAACTGAAAAATTGAAAACATTTTTTCCAGTATGTTGAGGCATTAAAATTTCATTGTCCTGATTGCAAGTGAAAGCATAGTAGTAAAGCATACATGCACTCATTACAAGTAATATTTTCCAACTGGTTTGAAACATAACAGTTTAAAGTAAAATTTCCATCAAACAGTTCTAATAGACATTTTATGAAATTCATGAGGTAAAATTACTCTTTGTCTTTCAGGAGTGACATTTTCTGACTATGGTGACTCTTGTGACAGGAAACATATCACCATAATGACCAATCCTTCTAACGATGATGCCACTCATCCACTTAGTGTAGAAGGTCTTAATTTTGTGGATGTGCCAGAAGAAAACTTTGTTTGGTTTCACAGACCCAACCTTGGGTATGCATTATTTACATTTCATGTTGTGTCTCATATTGGTATGCCCCCTTCAGAAAAAGAACAAAGTGGGAAGGCAGTCCAGTTACTCACCATGATGTATCTCATGGTACATTGTACCCTACTTAGGGGGGGGGGACCTTTAGCCAGAGTTTTGATTTGAGGTATCTCAGTTGTTCTTGATGATGACAAACTGAAGACCTAAAAAAACCCTAAAGGAGTGCTGCTTGCCCAGGGGCCTCCAGTTGGGTCCTTGGTGGTGGCCAAAATCCCCTAGAAGCTAGATCATATATAGCTTACAAATGCAGAAATCTCCAACAAACATATTTTGTAACACATAAGTAGCTATCTGGCTGTGATGTGGCCTAGCTAGGCTATTCAATTATTTTTACTAGCCTTTTTTTGCTTTTTTTATTGCCTGTTTTTGAAGCTGCTACTTTGAAATTTTGGCAGTTTGCATTTCATTTTGACTGACTCAAAGACAGGGAAATGCATTGCTGTCTAAATGACTCACAAAGAGTAAAGTCTCAAAAAATTATCCTACTTCCAATTATAGGAAGGTAAACCCTTCAGACTGTGTAGACATGGATTGTGATGGTATGAAGAAGGCAATCATCCGTGATCTTGATGGAAGCATGCTGGGTGATGTAGGTACCGTCATCCCAGAAGCAGAATTTGAGTGGGATGGAGACCCGAGGAGAGGTCTCGGTGACTACAGGATCCCTAGGACAATGTTGACAGAACCTGATGGTAGTAGGATTCCAGTGGATGACATTGCACCAAACAAAGGTAGGCCGTCTGATAGAATAGTTGCATTTTGAAGGATTTCTTTGTTAAAGAGGCTCATTGAGTTGGTATCGATAACTTAATGGGAGTCTCAAAGGGTCACTATCACATAACAATGCTCATAGTTAGCATTACAAGTCAAGTTTCCAGTCCAAAGTCACAGAAAATGTTAAAACTTTGAATGTTCTAGTGTCCTGACTTGTAGCAGTTTTGTACATAACTCGAAAAAGTGTCTGGTCACGAATTTTTGAAAACTGACTTAAACCATTAAGTACTCACTCATAAAACAGTTATTTGTGTGTAGAGTATAGGGATTGTCTAAGATAGACCATATGTCATTGGTATGTGAAGAAAACTCAATAGGTTTGGAAAAAATTTGTTAAATTTCATGAACCAACTCAATGAGCTGCTTTAAGTTAGTCCTTTTCAATAGAGGCTTTCTGTATGAGGTCATAATACTCCCTGGCTGCCTTATTGGAGTTCATCTAACTATGTAGTTGATCACACTTGCTGGACCAATGTGTGCACACCTCACATACCACAGTGCACCCTGTGCATTGTGTTTGGCACGAAGCCATGCGTACGTGGCATGAGTGTCCTCCAGCACAATGGAATGGTAATGTAATTGGGAAGCCTCAATGGTTTGTTTTTATGATTTAAATATGAAAACAAATATGAGATTGTTGTGCTGTAAAGATTTTATAATGGGCCATTTCAAATTAAAATCTTTGACATGGACCAGTGTTTGGAACATCCAACTTGCATGCTGGGACGTCAGGAGTTTGACTCCTGGCTCTGTCATATGGAAGATTTGGTTTTAAAAACATAACCTACTGCCATTTTGCTTGGTTCCCAGAGTAAGCAATAGAGTAGGCAAAACAAGCCCAACTTTACCAATCAGTTAATAGCTGAACTGTAAAACCTCATCTGACTGTATCTTCATGCAGGTATTTACCGAGGTAATGATAACTGTGAATGGGTCGAAAATTGGCAAGCATACAAATGTCACAACCTTGACCATATGATGATGATTGTAGAGAGTATGGATGCTGACACAGAGACCCGCAGAGTCTCCCCAGTGTCCCTCTTCTCAGATGGTTACATCGACCTCGTCAATGGACCTCAGGACCGTGGTTGGTGTCATGGGTACACCTGTCAAGAGAGAATCAGTACATTCTACACCGTGGTGGACACTGGCAGGTATTACGACCTTCACTTCACTGGTACCAGTCCTCAGAAACTGAGATACCACCTGCTTGATGCAGATGAAGACCAAGCATTAGTTGTGTCTACATTTTATTCAAACCCTCAGAGGTTGGATGTGTATGTCAACGGTATCTACATCCTCCCTACCAATGGTGTCATAGAGGATGGAGTCTTCACATGGAAGGTGAGATGTTGTCTTGTTAACGTTTTCAAATGCTGTTTTAAATGGAATATGTTATGGCATGGTAAAATTTATATGGTGGTACGTAATATAGTCAATTTCTGCAATGTTGACCAAATTACAAACATGTATCTGTTAACGCATACAGTTAGTGGACCATTGAATATACTTACATGTATAACATTAGCCGTATGGAGTGCTTTCACTTTTGTCACAAGCCCCTCACCTTTTAACGGGCAAAAATTGATGTTGTACTCAAAAGTTAAACTAGTTGAGAAGCAGCTGACAAGCTGCAAATGACTGTTGCATTGAAACACTGGTGATTTTTGCACAACAGTGGGCATGGCTTACCACTTGTGTTAGTTAGTTAGATGTGAAATACTGACACATTAACATGAATGTGTTATATAGTGTCGGTCAACTGGATAGAAAGTTTAACGTTTAAATTTATTTTCAATTATGGTTTATGTTCAAGTCTGGTTTCTCTTTAGTCGCCTCTTATGACAGGCAGGAAATACTGTGGGCATATTCTACAACCCCCAGTCCACTGGTGGTTTACCAATCATGACGTAATGTGAATGCACTCTGTATGACATTTCCCTCCACAGACATCCCAAGATTTGCATATTGAGCTAATGTTTATGCATGACTAAGGGACCAAATCAAAATTATTTATGCGTGCTCGTACGCTTCTTAAAGCCAGTGCACACCCAAACAATAAAATAATCCGAACCTGTGCCGAAACTCCCCGTGCTTACACACAAACAGCTTAAGGAAGTTCCAGCAACCTGCTATAATCCCGTGCCGTGCACTTTGATTCAGCATGGTATCCTTTGTATTTGGCTTAGCGGCATTTCTCTACCTGCTCTGAACAGAAACAACCGATGTTTACATGCATTAAAAAGAGCTAGATGTCACATGGAGGATAATATAAGCCGCCATGACAGTAGCCGCCATTACTGGAAATGAGGGCCGTAAGTGTTAAAAATGGATTGAGGAAACATGCATGTTGATGCGGGGAGTTCGTTTAAGTAGTAATATAATGTTAAACGGACACCAACGGGAGTGCGTTGTATAGTATCAGTCAACTCGATTAATGATTAAAGTAATTTATTTTCAAGTACCGTATGGTTTCACTTTGGTCGCCCCTCACGGCAGGTGGGAAATACCGTCTGCAAACTCTTCAACCCACAAGGGGCTGGAGATTTACGTTTTTCTATATCTACAATGTGCTGTTTGTTCTTAACATCGTGAGTTTAAAAATCAGACTGGACTTTATAACTTGATCACACTTTAGCGCCGCTAGGATTAACTTCTGTGGCTTTTGTCCACTGCGCAATGTGTGCATCGGAACCAAAAAATCGGTTTGTCACTGCAACTTCTGTACTGTGTTAATACAGTAATGTACCACAAGTGTTCAAATTTCTTGTGAACTGCTTTCTTGGTACGTTTATGAAAAATCAACCGTCTGTCCGTTCGTGATAATGACACGTAAAAATTTCCTAACGCATCTCCTGGCCTAGATTTCACCCGCACATGTACCGTTAAAAATGTACGGTAACATACGGCAGTGACTACACCTACGAACGTTCATTCGTTCGCTGTCTGTGCTTATGTTCGATGTGTGCAATGGAACAGATACGTCACTCCGGCACACTCCACTTTAGCAAATGGGGGATACAGAAAATATGGGGAAAATATTTTGCTCCCTTTGCCATATATTTAGGAAACTTTGGGCGTAAAAATCTTGCAAATAGTGAAAACATCAATAAAAAATTACGGGCAATATAAAGTTAGGAATCATTGTAGTGTTTGAGTTAGTAACAGGATGGAAGTAAGAGGAAAGTAGACTTTTTTCGTGCACCCGGTGGGAAATACACCTTCGAAAGAATGTGTACGATCTTAAATCTGATAGAGTGAATTTTGCTTCAAAAAAAAATTTCTCCCCCCAAAATACGAAGTTTTAGCGATTGATTTGAGACAGAAGAATTTTTTTGTGGTTGAAATATGTGCATACATTATGTAGACATAACTGTATTACTAAAAACTAATTCTTTAGATCATGAAATCATGTCATGTTAATTTTAGGGATAACTTGACAAGTATGAAATCTAGAAACATCGAGGGTTCTTCCACGTATATCCCATTTGGGTATGTGTTTATACGGCAATGGTAAGTATAAAATTTCTTACAGGTGTTTCGCGATTTAAGCTGCGTACAGGTAGGTTAAGCAAATTAATTCGTAATTTAGTCGCCGCAATACTGGGATACGCCTACTTGAAATTATTACTGACATTTTACTGCTTACCCAACTTTATAAGGGTATTGGCAAACAGTAAGTTTAACAAGGCTTTGCATAGAAAGTGTTCTGATCCTTTCGCTGTAGTCTTGTGGACCACTTAGATTCCCCTTGACCCTTCTCTCAAGAACTTTTTCCAGCTGGTGATCCAAAACATGTAAAATTCAACCCCACGACCAACTCTGGTCCTGGTGGAAAGACCCGGCGGAGTTATTCAATGCCTTGCTGCCATGCAAAACCGTGAACTTGTGATGTTTCAAAAGGTCTAAGACTTACAGTTTTCTCCACAGGCCTGGGTTTTGCCCAGGTGGCATCTGTGCTTGCCTTATGGGGGTTTGGGGATGGGAAAATTTTTGCTTATTTGAATAAGGGGGCTGGGTGCCAAATGGTGACACATTCAGGTGCCAAATCTATACTGATTATATTTATAACAACTCCTACTTTTTAAGGAGAATTATAAACTTAAACTGTTTCATGGCCCAAAAGCTGGCCATCATTGCAGTAGCGTGCTGTTCATGTTGTAACAGCTAATATTATATAATTAAAAAGGAGGGCTGTTTATGTTATAGTTATAGCCAGGGGCATGCACATACATGCCCCCCCCCCCTCTGTATGTAGTCTTGGAAACAACTCAGTCAGGGGAATTTACGGGGGAGTAATTCCCTTTGAATTGATCTCCATCTCCATATCAGTCTGGGGGATGAACATACTGGCCTACGTACCCCACCTCAAAAAACCTGTGCACGCCACTTGCTATAGCAACACCATGGTCAGCTGGGGTCTACCAGATGTTCCTGGATTCAATGTTCCCAAGGTTCCATGCTCCCCATTTTTGTATTTCTGGATGAATTGCAGATGATTACAAGGTTCATTTTTCCTGAGTTCCCAGAAGTGCGGATGTTTCCAAAATTAGGGAACATTGAACCTTGGGAACAGCGAACATTTACAGAGCCATGTTATCCAGGAGGAAGTCCCCAAATGAGCTCTGTTTATTAAAAAATTATGGACTTCATAATGAAGCAGGTAAAAAGAAATACTGTGGGGGAAAAGATGTTTTAGTGCATAAATCTGCAAAAATTCTTGCGAGTGCACAATTTTATTCCCCCCCCCCACCTTTCCAGCTGCAAGGTTTAGTGATTTAACTACCTTGTTTGAGAGTTCGATTTATAGGGCAAAAAAATTGAGTCATCCCCATAAAGACAGCAGAATCATGATAATATTTTGCAATCTCACCATGTCACACTAATATATATTTGGAGAATTTTTGACAGCTTCTCGTAACACTAATATATGGGATTATTTTGTAGATTTTCACCTTCAGCAGATACCAACCTAGTCAGTAAAATATGCTGCTGTATGCTTTAAATCATGTTCTGGAACAAATTAAATATTAATAGGCACTTTAGAATAAAAATAGGAAAGGCAACATTCACCACAGCACAGCTTTCCCGTCGAGAAAATCGATTGTAGATAAACATAGGATAGGTTCACAATGTACACATGTGCTATATGTTAGGCAATGGCGAAGGTCCCAAGACTTGCTGAAGAAAATTACATCGTTGAGAATAACTTTGCATGTAAAACTCACAAAAGTATTTAAGATTGTTGAATGGGTGTTTTTACACATGCCTTGTAAATATTTTTAATTTTCTTGGTCACGTGGATTTTTGCCAACCTTTTCCGTACTCGATCCTGCTGGGTTGTACTGCCGACTAGCACAAACGTATACAAATATTACCAGCTTACTTCCTCAGCCGAACCATACATTTTCGGCCTAAATTTTTCAGTTTAGAGAGCTAGACACTATGTGTTTTCAAATTTTCTAATGTCGAGAATTGTCCCTGTAGAATATCGTCAATTTATTTCCACCCATATATAATTCATAGGGCGAACCTTTTTACGGGACTCCATTGTCAAAATTTGCGAGATCCTTTAGCTGGCTATGGTCTCTGTAGGCCTCGACCAACACAATCAGTACGCTACCTTCTCGAACGCAAATTATCAACGGAGCTGCACTGGTGAGCAAAAATGTCTGCGAGTAACAAAATGCACTCAATGCTGGTGGTATCTAGTTTTCCCAATCTGGTTGTCTTTGATTTTTTGCGAGAATGTGCTAGCCCATGCTCCCTATTGTACATGATGAAAAGCAGCGTGTCCACACGGCAACAGATTACTGCTCGGCCTGTCGGCCACTCTTGAACAATAGATCTATTCATGGAGTGCGGCGGCGTGTTTCACGTGTGCTGATTATCGGCGTGCTGCCACGGGGACAGTGCACACGCATACTGAATTTTGATTCGGTCCCTAAGAAATCAGAAATAACCCTGTAAAATGGTCAATTTTGATGACTTTTGATGGAGTTTGTAGCAATTTACTGGGTTTTTAATGTTTTCCACATTTTAACATCAAATACCCAACTTCATCATGTCACATGACCTTTAAAACTTTTATATCAAACTTTTTTTCTTAAGGCACCAGAGGCAGGTGAAACCAATGCTGATTACTACCCAAGTCTGAGTTCCAATGTTCTTGGTTCAAACTACTTTGATCGAGATCTTGACCAACTCTTCATCCTCATCAGAGGATCTACAGTCGTTGAGGTACTCACAACACCTGTTGTCATGACAACTTTTGGTGTTCCAGCTGTGGAGGTTGATAACTTCTTTGAAGAAAATCTCGTCCAAAACCTTGCCAACCTTTTGGATATACCTCCCTCCAAAATTCGAGTTGTTGAGATTATAAGTGAGGATAGTGCTCGACGGAGGAGAAGGTCATCTGGAGAGGTAGAGGTTGTCGTGGAGATAGGGAATCAACCCTCAGCTACATCTTCAAGTGATGTTTCCAATTCTACCATGGCGACACCTACAGCTGTTCCAGATGGTAGGTTTGCTGTTTGTAATGTTTAATTCTTTTAAACAATATCAAAAATCAAACTATTGAAACAGACTATCCAGAGAAATACATTTCATTGTATCCACATAGCATTATTTTTTTTCTTTGCAAAAAGAAAAAGTATGTTTTCTTTTTTAAGACAAATTCTTTCCTCTTTTGAGGTCATACTTAGTGTGGCAGTATGGTATTTTCACAGACTTCCCATACACATGTACAGGGCATGTAACGAGTATGTCCAATTCATAGATTGTCACAACATACTGGGTCAAAAAAGGGCACCAAGATGGCTGCTGTGAAGCTATTTGTATGATCTGATGACGACTCTGTAATATTTTAAACAAAAGTTAAACTTCAATGAGAAACAATAGAATATTCCTGCAATACTTGTAGTGATTTTGACCTTAACTTGATATTATTTCAACTTTCTTGCAAATTTTGTTGATTTACTTGAGCAAGTCCAAGATTTCACACAAAACTATAGGAGGCAGCCATCTTTCTACCCCTTTTCTCACACGTATGGTAGAGACAATGTACTGTATTGTATGCTCTGTCCATGCATAGGGTATTTTAGAAGTCATGAAACTTATCGGCAATGTTTTATTCTGATGGGTTCTTTTACTTTGAAACCCCACCAGCTTTCATTGACCAGGATCTTCTGTTATATTTGTGTTTGGATGTCTTCTACCAATTGAGCATCTGATGTGTAAACTTAAAGGGATTTGCTATTTTTTTTTTCTTAAGTGTTACATATTCTTGTTTATCTATTCCTCATTTGTTTGACACTAGATGATGGAGAAGAACTTTCTTTCGATAACCTCTTGAGGATACAGTCTACCATTGCTGATGAGATGCAGACAGGGGGCCTAGAGGATGCCATTGGTGTCCAGATTACGTACCTCTCTATGACAGACCCTGTTGACACCCCTGTAGACCCCACTGGTGGTGTAAGAGCTACCAATGAGACTGGTGGTACAGCAAACGATACTGGTCTGACGTAAGTGAAACATATTTGTTCCACTGCCACCTTTCTCTGTTGTGGCTTTCCATATTGTTCAAACAAAGTTTGCTACAGACCCATTGTCAGGATCAGTCTTAGGTATACCCCTTCCCTCCCCAAGCAGCCTTGATGGGCAATTTTGCTGAGCAGTCTTCATGGGCTTTTAGTAAACTCACATAGCAACTGGATTGGTTTTGAGCAATCTAGCTTCATTAACTATTAGCAATCTTACTAATTGCATTAGCTAAAGGTAATCCTACTAAGCAGTTTCATTAGCTAAGGATAATCCTGCTAAGAAGCTTAGATTAGCTTTGTGCAATGTTGCTGAGAAGCTTAAGTAGCTAAGGACAGTTGTACTGAGCAACTTCATTAGTTTTTGGGAATCCCACTGAACAGTTTTTTAACCCAGGGACAATTCTATCTAGTAGGATTACTAGTTAGGGTAATCTCACTAAGCATCTACTAAAATAGTCAGTTGGTGCTGCTAAATTACATCAAAAGAAAAGAAGCTGAGCAGTAAACTCCAACCAAACCAAACATTACCACTGAGCAACTTTATTAGCTAACTTAGCCTCTTATTTGGGAAAATCTCACTGAGCAAATTCATTAGCTAAGGACAATTCCATCGTTGAAAATGTTCTATTAGTCAATAGGGTCCCTCCTAAGCATCTTCAGCATGCAACTTCATTAACTAACTTAGGGTGGGGGAGAAGGAAATCCGGTTGAGCAGCTCCCTTAGCTACGGGCAATCCTATTATTCAAAAAGCTTTATTGAATAATGGCATTCCTTCTTAGCATTAGCCTTAGTTTTACAATCCTGGCAAGCAGCTTCTTTAGCTCGAGGCAATCCTCTATAAGCCTGTGTCAAAGATTTGCTGCCCTTTCTACACAATCTACACTCACAGAAAATAGGAATAAATCTGTTGCCTTTGGGTGGGACCTTTCTGCTGTGCAATTGTCATCATAACCATTTTGCTGATTTAGTCTTTTTATTAACATATTGTTTTAATTAAGTATCCTCTTGAATGTAGAGTAATAATTTGCCCTCTTTTCATGATTTAAGCAGCCTGATGTCTTGCAGATTTTACACAACTTTACTTTGGAAAAACAGAGTTACTTTAAGTCATTGGCACTGTTCAGATTTGATTTGTTAGAACTGCTTTAAATGTGAAGTTTATCTTCTTTTTCCAAAGGTACGGTGAGCAGCAGGCTCTGCAAGAGGCAGAAAATGCTGACTCTGGTACTGCAGTGGAATACCGCACCCCCAGTGAATTAATCATTGTTACAGAACCTGGGGATGCCAAGGAAGACTACCCCTTCCTGACACAACCAAAAATTAAAGTGGTGGATGCTCTGGTAAGTCTGTTTGTTTATGTTACCCAGTCCAAAGCATTAAGTTGCCAAGTTCCAAGAGACAGTAAATTGTACATTTGGCTCATGGTGCTTGGAATTTTTGCAGGGATGACGTAGGAATTTTGAAGTGGGAGCTAATCACCTAAGCGGCCCTTTTTGTTCAAGAATTCAAGAATACAACAGCAATGTAAGGTGGGCAAACCAAAAATACCTACGGCAGAAAAATTGGGGGCCACGGCCCCAGCCCTGGCCCATCTCTGTGCTCCCTGTTTGGTGGAATCAGAACATTTTTTTTTTCATAACCAATTAATATCCTAAAATTTCATTTTTATGGAATTGCTTGGATCAGTGATGGATTGTTTTCAAAACATTCAAGATTATTTTTACTGAAAACAACAAAAATTTTCCCTGTAGCAGGGTTTGGGGTCCAAAGTTTTGACCAGTTGCTATAGAAGAAAGTGAGAAGTCGAGTGTTAATGCAGTATAAAGACATATTGGACCATAAATTGCAAATACCGTGGGCAAAAAATGTTTATATACATATGATGGAAACTCTTCAATGCATTAATGACCAAGAAACAGTTAAAGCAAAGAGAAAAAAAAAAGAAAAAGGAAAGAAGAGAAAGGAAGGAAAAAAGGAGGGAATTCAGTGGTTCATAGTAAGATGCCATATTGTCAAAAACTACACATTTTAAAGCCCTATCCCACAATCCATTGTAATTTCCATTTTGAAAAGGGTTTATTGGAGCATGACTTTGACTAGGTGTCACTTTTACTAAATATTTTAATCCCAAAGTCTGATGTGATATACGTGTGAAATATCTGTGATGATAATTTAATGCCACAGATCTGTGTGAGCTGTTGTCAAAGGGAGACAATTATTCATTAATTCATCTTTATACATAAAGTTTCTCATTTTTGGCTTTGCAGGGTAACACTGTAGAACAGCTTGGCCATTCTTCTAATCCCTGGCTGCTGGAGGTATCCTTAAGGGAGAACAGTGCATCGGAAGGTGCCTCACTTTCTGGGAATACCACATACAGCTTTACAAATGGCTGGGTCAACTTTACAGATCTAGCCATTAATATCACTGGTACTGGTTTCATTTTGGACTTTGCCATCGTTTATCCAAACACATCGACTCTGTCCACCAGCTCAGCAGAGTTTGAAGTAGAGGTTCGTCCATATTCGTTGCAAGTTATCAGTCAACCATCAGAGGTCAATGAAGGAGACACCTTTGATGTGATTTTGGAATTACAAGATAGTCTGACAGGACTTGTTCCTGATAATCTGGAGGAGAAGGTATGCAGAATTCTTCTTAATCCTTATCATGTTGTGTTTTATTTTCCTATTCATGCTGTGAGTTATATATGCTGCCTTGAGAGGGCTTCAAATTATTTATATTTCAACTACTATATGAATTTCAAAAGAGTTTCCTCCATTTGCTGTCTGAGCTAACATTGTAGATTGTGATCGTGGTTGACTTGAATGAAAGTTTTTTTTTGGGGGGGGAGGGGGTGTGTGGAGGGGATGGGGAAATTTGGACAGCGTCCTTAACTTAGTTCAGTGTGATTGTTGTGTTAAAGAGCATGTCAGAATTTCCATACAGTAAGGATAATGAGAAATATCTGGAATTTTATCTCAAAATCCCAGAAGTTTGGGTATTTTGATCTGAAGGGAATATTTGAAACAGCCCAATTTTGGTTGTCGCCATCATGTTTAGTATGCATCAGTACTGGGTAAACATGGAAAATTGATTGCTATTGTCTGCAAATTTTTTTAACTTCCAGTGTTAAATATTTATGGTTTAGTCTTCAAAAACTAGTAAAAGTCTTGTATTTTAGTGCTTCCAAAGTGCGTGAACCCTGATGTTTACAAATATAGAAAGCTTTCTCCACTGGCACCGGTTGCTTTGCTTTGATTGGTCAATTAAGGAATGAAAAGTTGTCGCATTGTTAAAATTAGCTATTGATGAAAAAGGATAGCAGGGTTCACTAATTTTAAATTGGAGTGACTGCATTCCCTTTAAAACATGCCAAGATGATGGCCACAGAATTGATGGTGGTCAGAGTTTGTAACCAACAGGGGGGAGGCCAGCAACTAACTGGGAGAATTTCCTAGTTTAGTGCTAGTTTCTTTTATAGACCAGTCAAGCTTGACCTCTTCTAGGTTGTTATGACACAAAAATAATGAATTTAGCAAAAACGTTATTGCAAAGTTTGGATTGTATGAATAATTTACACCTTAGTTGATGTGGATTTTGTCAAGTTAAAGGCCTGAGAATGTTGTGAACGAAAGATGGAAAAGTGTAGCACCTGTTGGGATACATTTATGACGAGAAGTTAGTTGGATGGAATTTAACGAGCCAGTTTCTAACCAACTTGTTTCAGATGTTAGGCTGATGAATCGCTGTTGGACTGCAATACAGTGTCATTTGTGGGGCAAACTTCTCTCATAATAACATCAGAGTGCTAGTACTAATTTTAAATTAGAGTGACTTCATATCTTTTTGAAAGTTTACTGCTAGGTTGATATTTAACTGCAACACTGTCTAGAAAAGTAAAATATTTTATGCAATTTTGAATTTTAGAAGTGTAAATGATTTAAAATATCTTCCTTTTTCTATTCAGGGCCTTACCTGGACAGCATCTGCCGCCCTCTATATGCCAACCAACTACAGGGGTTCACTTGAAGGTGTCTTGAATACGACCTTTGACCTTTCATCAGCAAGGGCATCATTGACTGACTTGACCATAACTGAATCTGGTGTCAGTTACCTGATTCAGATATCTGTTACAACATCACCATCAAGCGATTATAGCTTCTCACAAGACCTAACAGCCTTTGATGTGATTGACCCTGATGCTGTGATCCATACAGGAGAGACTGTAACTATAACGTTGCGTTTTCAAGCAGACTATAATACAGTTGTTGCTGGGAATGAAGCCTCGCTAGAAATATACTTCTTAAACCACATCGCACCCCTCTATGAGAATGTCACATTTAGTAATGTGGTCATTTCAGAGGGTGAGTATTTATGTGCATATTCTACCAAATAAACTATTTGATGTATGCTACCACAACAAAAAGAAACTCTGAATGATGTACTTCTCATGAAAATGTGACATTTGATAATGTTGTTTTTCTGAGTTAAATCTTTCATTTTCTATAGGAAGTTTCTAACATTTAGTTAGGATGTGATTATACCAGATGTTAAGATATGCCTTTGACTCAAAGTGGTCAGGTGTAATTACAAGTATGGAGACAAAATAACAGCTACTAAAATTTTAGTAATGTTCTGTTTATCTACATGTTATACGGTATTAGTATGATCAAATTTTTGAGGCAGTATCAAACAGACACTTCTTTACCTCATGCTGTAAATACCAATGTGCCTATTGAACTGAATGCCCTTTAACTTTTTGTAACATGATATATCCTTTCAAGTAAAATATGAGTGTGACTTTTGTACTTGGGGTAAATGGTAAGTGGTCATCTCATTTAAGGAGTATTCTTTTCTTTCCCCCTATAGGTTCCATCTTGATAACATTTGACATCACTGGAGATGTTGAGAATACTCAGGCTGATATATGGGAAGATGTATTGGCAGGTGATATGGTACTTACCTTCAACGGACACACCCTTGAAGCAGACACCTATCTGCTGGTAGATGGAGAACAGTACGCACCTACGGTAAGATATTTGAAGTAGAAAACTACTAAGGTCCATTCACCAACACCTGACAAGACCCCACAGGTATGGCTCATAAATTGAACATTAAAATTTTGAGAGTTTGCCTGGCAGGTTAGATTTGTCTGAAGCAGAACACTGGGAGCAGTGTTTATAGTGCCACCAATTTGTCATGTGACCAAATGACTTGACCAAGGCAAGGCACCAAATGCTCCTGAAAGTGTGACTCCTGTAGTTAAATAACAATACCACAGTATGCAAAGCATTCAGTTGATATTTCATGACAAGGTACTTATGGCATAGCCAGAAATTCAGAAGAATTGGAGAAAATTGAGAAAATTGGAGAGTGGGGAACCAGAACACATTTTGAAAGGCAAACGCTTTAGTGCAACTGCAGTTTACACATAATCCCAAGATTTGGGGGGACCTAAGCCCCTGCCCCCCCCCCCCTCCCATGGCTATGCCACTGCAAGGTACTTAGTAACTACATGCTTCATGCAGCAACGTATGTATAAAGTGAATCATATAAATCCATAGTGCAAAGATGTAAGAGAGCTCGACATTTCCTAATTTCAGGAAATTGGAAGATTTGAACAAAATTTTTAGGTAATCCATTTTGGCAAAACGTTTTGTGGTGGTCACCGTCATTTGGAACGACCAAGTGTGGGGAGAGGTTTTAGGTTGTTGGATTTGTATTATATTATTTTATGTTTACTGTGGGAACTTGAAAGAGAGAAAAAAGTACCTTTAGGCCACTGCTCCAGGTCCACAATTGTGGGTAGCAAAGTTTCAGGAAATGGACCTCTATTCACATCTCTGATAGTAATTTTTGTCCACATGATGTAAGTGTGTGTCTTTTCTGCACTTCACTACCTTTGTACTTAATGCTCAGCATAAGCAATGGAGTAGGGAAAACAAGCCAGTGAGCCACAACGGGAAAAAGCTGGGTGGGTCCAACTTAAACCAATTGGTTAAAAATCTGAGCCATGAAACCACATCTACAGTCTGGGACAAAACAAATGGAACAAAATGGCTGACAAAGTGACAAAATGCACCTACCATCTGTCAAACTTCACTTGAAACTCTCCCCCTTTCAAGGTTGTGTCCTAGCTGTCTCATAATAAAAAATTGTAGCCTTCAGCAAATGGGGGAGCAGGGAAGGTGCCTTGTTTCATTTATTTTTGTCATGGAGTGTAACTTATCTGCACCTCTAAGTTTATTGTCTTTAAGTGAGAGTAAAGATTCTAAGCTTTTGAACAAGATAGGTCATATAGTTTCTTTCATTGATTTTAATTTTCCTTCCAAACAGGCCCCTTCAGCTGGTTTCCCCATGTGGGCCATTATTTTGGCAGTGGTCATGCTATTAGTAATGGTGGCTATTATAGTGTTGGTCGTCTACAAACTGTTCTTCTACAAAGGTAAATATTTTTGCTTTGCACATTTTCTGGGATTTCTGTTATTGTTGTTGATTTTGTTCAGCTATGAAGTTGTAAGATTTTCCTTTCCAAAGATGTGTTGTTATACATCAGGACTCTTGTGGTCTTGTGAAATCTGCAAAAAGGCCTTGAAAAGTTTCCAAATTCAGGGAAATTATTTGAAGTCATGGAAAAGTCATGGAAATTTTCAGAAAGTTACAATTTTTCATTCTCAGTAATTTGTACAATGAAAATGTGTTCTCAGTCATAATGTTGAAATTTATCATCCTCTTTAGGTCACACTTTGGTTTTATTTGTGAAAGACAGTTACTTATCAGCTCAAACAAGTTCATGGAAATTTTTTATTTGGTCTTGGGAAAGTCATAGTAAAGTCATGGAAAACTGATTTCCTAGACAATGCTGGAAACCTTCCACATGGAAAATGTTAAAGACTTGTCAACCCAAACTAGTTCCTGGAAATTTTTTTATTTGGTCTTGGGAAAGTCATGGTAAAGTCATGGAAAATTGATTTCCCAGAAAGTGCTGGAAACCTTTATGGAAAATTTTAAAGACAGTTACTTGTCAGCCAAAACTACAATTTTACAACAAAAGTATTTTATTACAACTGTAATTACTGTTTTAAGAGAAGCTGATTACTTGAAAAGTACTGAATACATTTAAGAAGAGTAATATGTAAATGGAAATATTAATCCTACTCTTTTTTTTCCACACACCTTGCTACGTAGATATTAGGAAAGGATATAGTAAGTATAGGACTATAGTTTACAAGCACCGGCACATTTAGTGATTTATGCACACACATTTTCTTGGCACCTTTTTCATTGACTGTTAAACTAACAGACATCAAATCATTGCAATTCTCCTTAAACCGTCCAGAGGGGTTTTATTTTTTTCTAAAAAAGGCTCATGTAGAAATTTTTTGCAGTCCGAGTTTAAATGAAGTGAGTGGTCACGCCAGAACCAGAATGTAACCATTGGTCACACTTTGCAATGAAAAGCTCATTGTAGTGAAATAGACTAGTGGGCTTTTGGCTGAAGTAGTGAATTGAATAATAAGTACAGTAGCCTTCACTGCTAAAACAGGGCAGGAAGAAGTTAAAGGGCCGATCTTCTCACCCCAAACTATACTTCTTGTAGGGGGGTACAGAAACTCTCCATTGGCCCAGCTTTTTGACTGTCTATTAATTCAAACAATGCAGATTACCAAAGCTTATATTACACAGCATGAACTGTACTGGGAGTGTTTTTGCTATACACATAGAGTTTTTCTATACTTGGCCTGAAGCAATAAACTGAGATTGTGACTGGATAAGAGTGAATTTTAGAGAATTGTGGGAGGGGCTTAAGTAAGAAGGTAAGGAAAGGAAATGAATCTCACTGTTTAGCTGCCTGACACATAAAATCTTGTCAAGTGTGCAGTTAACTACAAAATGAGGGGTCAAGCATTTGTTCATGCTGATTTTCTACACTGTGATTGAAATGAATACCTGATGGCACGAAATCATGAATCTGGTAATAAGGTTTGAGACCTAATCATGCCCCACACCCCTTTTGAAGTTCTGGGATACCTGCACAATTTGGAGACATTTTTACAGCACAATATATTTGAATAATCAACTCTACTTGATGAGCTAAGGGAAGAGTCATTTATCTAACAGGGCAGTATGGACAGTTGGGCACAAAAAGAGTGGAAGTGATTTGAAAATAACTGCCTGTTAGATAAATGACTTTGCCCAAAAACTAGCAACCTGTAGCTTGTGGGCACTTTCTTGCTATGTCTTTTGTCTGAATTCTTTCAGGTACCATGTCTAAGCATAGTCTGCAGCTATCTCAGCTAGGCTGCAGCTGTCTCAGTCAGGCTGCAGCTGTCTGAGCTAGGCTGCAGCTATCTCAGTTAGGCTGCAGCTATCTCAGTTAGGCTGCAGCTGTCTCAGCTAGGCTGCAGCTATCTCAGTTAGGCTGCAGCTATCTTATTAAGGCTGCAGCTATCTCAGCTAGGCTGAAGCTATCTCAGCTAGGCTGCAGCTGTCTCAGTCAGGCTGCAGCTGTCTCAGCTAGGCTGCAGCTATCTTATTTAGGCTGCAGCTATCTCAGCTAGGCTGCAGGTGTCTCAGTTAGGCTGCAGCTGTCTCAGCTAGGCTGCAGCTATCTCAGTTAGGCTGCAGCTATCTTATTTAGGCTGCAGCTATCTCAGCTAGGCTGCAGCTGTCTCAGTTAGGCTGCAGCTGTCTCAGCTAGGCTGCAGCTATCTCAGTTAGGCTGCAGCTGTCTCAGCTAGACTGCAGCTATCTCAGTTAGGCTGCAGCTGTCTCAGCCATACTTCATTGCTACAACACATTGCAATAGCAGAATTCAGCTGATCTTTTGGTCTGGGTTTGATTCCAATGTTTAGTCATTCCAAAATCTCTAAAAATGGAACTAACTCCAGTTGTTCATGACTGCTCCACATAAGCAATGGAATAGGGAAAAAATCCAGTGACCTTCAACTGAAAAAAGACATTGGGCACTGCTAGATTAATTCAGAATGTTAGAGTTGAGGTGTAAAACTCCCAACAGGTCAAACCAAATTAAATCTGCCATTGTAATGTGTTTGGAAACAAAGCACTCCTGCAGCTACTGCAGCAAGGCTGAGGAAGCTGTAGCTTGGCTGTTTTGTAATGGTTCCCTTTTAACTTTCTTCTGTCCTATTTCTTTTCTTGTATGTGTCAAATAGTTAAGAGGTCTGGTACATACAGTGTATCTGAAAGAGAAGGTAATGAAAGCAATTAATATATCTTGACTGACGGACACTTATGCTTTATGCATGTGCAGGAATTTATTTACAGAAAGGTTGCATTTGCCGAGAAATGCAATAGCTAACTAATGCTTGCATGAATGCTTTGTATGCATTATGTTGCACATATCAAGAAAAAGCAAGGGTTTGTAAATGAATTGTCGAGTAGTTAGAGTTATCATTTTTTTTAAAATCAGAATCATTTTAGTTTAAATCATGAAAAAAAAATCAACCAGGTACTCCAGTGAAAAACAGTCCCCAAAACAACATAATTTTACAGAGCTTAACTGGGCAATAACTCCCCTGAAGAAAAAAGTATAACCTTCCTGCATTACATTTACTACACCATAATTACTAGCCCCCTCCCCTCCCCCTAAAACCACCACCCCCACCCCCCCCCCCCAAAAAAAAAAAAAAACACCTTACCTTCCCTACGATATAAGTATAGATTCTAGGCTAATATTTGCTGAGGAAGTATTTCTTAAGATAATTTTTGTAACTGTTTATTGTAGAAAACCTTTGAGATTTTAGTGGCAAAGAATTTTACACCATAACTGAGCAATATTTAAGGCTGTTTTGGGCATTCTTTTGGCAGGGAATATACATAAGTTATGCACTTATGCATATTATGTTAATTTCCTGAGTCCTCGGACTAGTGACTCCATTTTCCTGCTGATTGTATCTCTATAAATGAAGTCATTCATTTAAATTTAAACATTCATCTTGCATGGCTCTGCAGCTTGTGTACAAAAGCCCATTCAGCACCAATGCTGTATGATGGAGGTGCAAACTTGAACATTAATGTGCTGCCTGAATCTGATTAAGGGCCCATATATGGGAAGTAGAAGTGTTGGTTTGTGTAAAGGACCATATCATGGCATGCATGCATGGCCAGCATTTGCTTGCAAGGAGCCATTGGTTGTATTTTTAACATAATTTCTTACACACCTCGGAATTTTAGTTATGGCTGGACAACCAGACAACCATAGAAATCAAGGCGTGGCATTGTGTTATGGCAATATGGTCATTTCTGTTTTGAGTGCTGAGAAATTATTTTATCAGTGTTGTTAAAATAACATTGAAATAAAGAGAGAAAATTGGTACAGTACACAACCACATGGACTACAGGAAGACTAAATACATGCCATTGACTGGAAACTGAAATTGTTATTAACAGGAAGAAGTATTGAAAATGATGAAAAATGTTGGAAAAACTGGTATCACTCCTTGCACTCTGTTTAATTAACAGTAGCTTCAGAACATGCATGCAAACTTGCTAATTCTTTTATTTTAAACTGGTCAATTCTTTTCTTCGCAAGTCTGCAAGCTTCAAAACATGCTTATGAAGTGTAGCACAGTTTTCGTTCAGCTGGAATATATTTTTAAGATTCATACAATCATTACTAAGCTTTTCAGTAGCCATAGTATGGGACCTCAAGGGGACAAAGCACCTCCTTGAGACTGAGGTTTGCCTCCTAGAAAATAAAAATAACCATTGCCTTTATGTATTTTAGTACGTCTACCCCCTCCTGAAAAATATTCCTTCCCTTGGAAGGTTTTTTCCTCATTCAGTCCCTTCTCCTGGTGTGTGCCTGTTACTTTCATAGTCAAAGCTTAAAATATTTTTTTGTTTTTTTTTTTAAATTTGTCTCCTTATTCTTCTTGCACTCTAATACTTACTTCATATACTTTCCACTTTTGTAGTTATTGACTTTGCACCCCTGGAAAGTTTTGCTTTCTAGAAGGCTAAAAAAACCCCCATTGTCTTAATGCATTTTAGTATGTCTCCACTACTATCTTTTTTACTTCTTTTGGCATCATGGGTATGATGTACGTTAAACTGCACTCAGGTGGGGTGAAGAGGTCATGTGTGGCAAAAAGTTTGCCCCATACTATCCCCTACAAAATGATGTATGAGACTGTTATCACACATCTCACAACTGCCAGGTTGTCAGCACCACATAACCATGCTACCCCCTTCATGGTTGACCCCTATGTGTGCTGGGGGTTGTAGAATATGCCCACAGAATTTCCCCTTCTCATAAGAGGTGACTAAAGAGGAGAACTTCTACCATATTTGAACTTCATTTAAAAGCGATGGTGAACTTGAGCTCTATTTGGTACTGTATTTAAAATTTACCTGTTTATCTAGTTGACACTTAGTAGTCACATTTGTGTTGGTGTGTCATTAAATCTAATCTGACTGACTAACTGAGGATTACACCAAATTGTCTCTCTTAAATAGGCTCAAAAGTTGGATCATCAAATGAAGACTTTCAAATGCAAACCAAAAGTACAAAGAGTTTACAGGATTCAAAGCAGCCATTCCTACGTTCATCAACACCAACTGTCTTTGTGGAAGGAGTAGACAATGACACCCAGCAACTGTAAGTAATCACCTTCCATCTCCTCCCCCTCCCCCCCCCCCTTACCTACCCTTTGCCTTCTGTTCTGTGAGACAGAGGTATGAAAATATTAGGAGCCATTGCATTGCCTACTTTTCTATTTGCACAGGATTTGGTATACCCTGTGTTCCAAACATTCATGCAGGTGTGATCACACTTTGGCAGAAATTACTTTCCATTTGTTTCCACAAAGTTTACACTTCAAACAAACTTCCAATTAACATTTAAACCAAGTGGAAGAAATTTCCAGGGCACCCACTCATGGTGAAGTTTATTACCCATCAGTACAATAAGCATACATAAAGCCAAGACCATAGTAATTGTAAGAGTCATTCATTTAGTAATCTACTGTTTTATGCCTTGGTTTTTTTCATGTTCAGTAAACTCCAAACTACAATAGCAACAAACTACATTAGCTGAGATCCTGTATTCAAAATAACCTGACAGCAGGCTTAACACTTTAAAATTTTTATAAAATTGTTTCCCTGAGATGTTAGATCTCCTCTAGGTCTGAGCCAGGTAGCAAATTTTGGACCCGGGTACCTGTTGTCCTGCAGTGGGGTAATTAGTACCCCCAAAACTTGAGATCAGCTCTAAAAATCACACGAAAAGCAAAGTTGTCTGTGTGACAGAGGATTGTGTTTTGATGTGAGATAGAGATCATCCTTTATTAGTTACATGTACCTGTTCTGATATATTCTTAACAGATGGGTACATATTTTGCTCATATTTTATTAGAGTACCTGCATGTTTAGCCATCTCAGGCCCAATCTCACCATCTTCCTGTCCCTCCAATTAGTAGTGCAAAATATGGAGAATGTATCTCAGGGAGAAACCAGGGTTGTGGCCATTTAAAGGACTATTTTCCTCTTTTGTTTAAATTTTTCTTGCATTGATGCAATGCCCTCATTCCCTCAACTTTTATTAGAGCATGTTTTTTCAATTTTTTTCTCTTGAAAATTACAGTATTAATAAAAGTACTGCGAGCCTGCGTGATGGGGATGCTGCTTCTACAGGAAGCCGTTCACCTCGCCTGAACAAACCAAGACGTTCACCAGAACTTGCGGTTGAAACTCTTCCACCTGGTTTTGCAGAGGGAGAGCATGTCTATGGTAACTAAATAAACTTTTTTGTAGATAAAGGGGAGTTGGTTTCACAAGAATGTATGTTCATTAGATTGAAGTTTCACTAAAGCAAAGATTTACTGGAGTGACAGTTTGCTATACCAAAGGTTCCCTAATCAAATGTTCACTCAAATGTGAAGTGGACTTTTGATGTAGTGAATCTTCAATGTAGTGAACCTTTGAACTACCATCTTGGACAAAACTGTTGGAACACCCTCTGTCCAGAATGTCATGTGTAATAATGTGTAGGGTTTAGGAACCAATTGTTCCATTCTTTGTTCACAAGTACATTGTTTGGTCCCAACAACAGTGGTGACCTTAATATCCCCAACATTGCGCAGGGGAGTAGGGTAAAGGGGATGTTCCAACAAGTTTTGTCCAAAATTGTAGTAAACCCTCTTCATTGTCAAAATTTTTGATCTAGTGAACCTTCTACTTACTAAACCATCTGATGAACCTTTTGCATAGTGAATGAACCCTTGCTATTATCAAAATCTTCCATGATGAACTTTTGATCTGGGAAAGAATTCTAAAATAAAGGCATGCCTAATGAATTAAAATATTAATTCAATATTTCAAAAACACACTGCTTTAGAACTTCTGCTTGCTTTGTCGTAATATTACTGTTGCCGCAAAAGCAAAGCCTTGAAAAAAATATTGATAAAGGAAATTTAATATGAGTGCTGTGCCAATTAAATTTTCACTTCTGTTGTATCTGTTATCAGTGTTTCTACATATTGGGAAATCCCAAGGACACCACTGGTGTTGAGGACCAAGTTTCTGGGCAACTTCCCATCACCACCCACACATTCCCTCTCTCTCCAACATACAGTTTGAATTGAACAATTCTGCTTGGACAACTCTCCCCCAGAAAAATTTCCATCATGCAAATACCCAACCCACACAGTTTTAATGGACAATTTCTTTTCCACAGTACTTTTCACTACAATATATCTTGTTGAGGAAACCCTATTGACTACATGCAATTGACTTCTAAGTCCGAAACTGGGCCGTTAAACGGTATCTAACTATCTATCTATTGACTACATAATCAAGTGGTTAGATCATGTGACTTGCAACCTGGGGCCCATTCCACAAAGACTTACGCACAATCTTAAGTTTGATTCCCCATACTTAAGTCAACAGTAAATCATACTTAAGATTGTGCGTAACTCTTTGTGGAACGGGCCCCAGGTCTGGAGTTTGACTCTTGGCCAGATCATGCCTAAGACTTTAAAAACGGGACCTTGGTGCTTAGCATGAACAGTGGAGTAGGCAAAACAAGCTAGTGAGTCATAATTGGAAGAAAGACTGTGGCCTGCTCGACTCACAACCAATTGGTTAGAAACTGAGCTGTTAAGCCTCATATAATCTTATGTAAGTAGCAATTGCCAAGGGTTTTGTCCTGGGAGAGTTACCCAGTCATCTTTGTCCAAGTTCAAGTTGACTTTATTAGTAAATCATCATCAGTTACTATTGCAAGATTTCCCCAAAATCCACTAGTACAATAGGAACTCAAACTATAAATAGTGTGCATATTCTAAAGCTCCTACTGAAAAGCTAAGAAATCACCAGTTTCTATATTTTTTTTCAATTTTAATATCTGCAGAGAAACAGGACTTTGAGGAATTCTTTGTCATGGTGAAGAACTCTGATGGTACATTCCAGAAGCTTGGTATGATTAAGGTCAACATGGTAGGAAACTTGGTAGATGTTCGTCAGGAACTTTGTGCCAATGCCCTCCCACCAAAACTTCGTGAAAAACCTTTCGTTTTGATGGACGAACAACTGCGAGACCTCACAGCCGAAAAAGAGAAGAGTTTGGTGGCTTCGGAGGTGTATGCTGGAGAATGTGTACTGCTCAGATGGGTTGAAACTGAAGGTGAGACCATAGAAATATGTCTTTTAAGCCCTGTCTACACTTTGTGACACTATATTACAGTAACTTGACTGTCTTGTCACAGTGAGCGACTGACAACTAATTTGTGCCAACTAATTGTTAGAGCAATGTGTCTGCATTATGCAACTAACCATATAAAAACTATACTCTTTTATTTGTCATGTCAAAGGAAAAGGATATGTTCTTCCCATTTCTCTTAAAGGGTCACCCCAACTTGAAGTAGTGCATTAGACTCTCCTGTTTGATGATTGGCTCTTGGGAGTCATGAAACGATCTTGTTCCTGCTCAAATGTGAAATAAACTAGAAGTAATTGATTGGTTTAAATTAAATATACAATATTTCAGTTCAAAATATAAAGAAAGATACCTTGAAGAGAAATAAGAAGGAAAATCGTGAGAATTAGTTGTTGGGGCGACTGTTCATGCCCTTTAATTGATCTTAAGGTGCTTCATTCCATGAGTCTACCATTGTTGTCAGTTTCCCTTTTCAGTCTTTTATGACTTTGACTAATCTTGTGCCAAAGAGTTCCATTGCATCAAGTCAAGTTTGGACAGGGCTTTGAATAGAATGGAAACTTTCCCTCATTAAGAAAGGTTATTTGAAATATTCCCTTTGTATTTCTGATTATCTAAGGCAAATAAGTGCTGCAGTTATGTTCATTCCTCAACAAAAATACATGGGATAAAATTCCTCTACCCCCATCATTGTTGAAGTTTCAGGATGCCTTTGGCTGTCCCAACATTGAATGGGGGTATATAGGTATGGTGATAAGTTCATTGCTTGCTTTGTCCCAACATATTTGTCGAGTATTGTCGGAAGCCTGCACGAAGGTATGACATTTTAGTTGGTATCTTTTTGGGGGGGAGGGGGGGTGGGGACTTATTTTACATGCTTTCTTTAATCTACCTATCCAAGAATTTACAACCTTCACTTTCATATCTCTATATCTTCCGTTGACACATAACTGTCATCCCTTTATAAGCATAGAGGGGGGGGGGAGGGCAATGGGAAGGTCAGACTTGTTTCTAAGGTGTCAGCCAAGCGATCCATGAGCTGCTGGTTCAAATCATGTCAAGTGCATTATGTTGTGTCCAAAGAATAGGTACATCTCTCCATCCAGGGATAAGTTTGTAGATTGAAGGTGGGGGTTAAATTGTTTACTTTTTGAGATAACATGTCGTGATACCCAGTTAAAGTTCTGGCTGCATATGAAATGGATTGCCTCTGGGACCATTAAAGGCCCAGTTCTCTCACCCCAAACAGTACCAATTCTCCTAACCTTCTTACTTAAGCCCCTCCCACAATTCTCTAAAATTTCCCCTTATCCAGTCACAATCTCAGTTTATTGCTTCAGGGTGAGTATAGAAAAGCTCAATGTGTATAATCAAAACACTCTCAGTACAGTTCATGCTGTGATATATAAGCTTTGGTAATCTGCGTTGTTTGAATTAACAGTCAATCAAAAAGCTGGGCCAATGGAGAGTTTCTGTAACCCCCCTGCAAGATGTATAGTTTGGGGTGAGAGGATCGTCCCTTTAAGCTTTTGTTGATAAGGGGTAACATTTGTGAAGTGCTTTAAGATCCACTTTAGGTGAAAGGCAGTATATAAAGAAGCAATGTTATTTTTATTATGTAACTTTAAATGGAAGTGATTGAAGATAGTGACCTTTTAACATTTTATATTTTTCTTTCAGCTTCCAAGAAGGTCTGCATCTGTGGTCTAGTGGGTCAGTTTGATTGTTCTCTCTGTCATAAACAGAGCTACTGCAGCCCATTGTGTCAATCAAAAGACTGGCCCAGGCATAGCATGCAGTGCACCATCTACAGTGAAAGGTTTTAATCCAATGCTTGGAGAGAAAAAAGGAAATGACACAAAGTCCTTGAAGAAAAAAAAATTTCAAAAGTATTTTAAGTGTGCTGGTGTAGATAGTACAACATAGGCCAATATTTAAATAGTCTTTCATCAAGTTTGAAATTTTGATGTAAAATTTTAATGTTCTTTAAAGATGGTCATGTATCCCACCAGACTACAATTTTACTAGATGTACCAGAATTCTTAAGTGGTACAGCTGTTTGATTGACATCAAATTAAAAAAAATGTAGTGAACACTTTACACAGCATGTACTGAATGTGTTCAAATTACTGGCACAATATGGATTTGTACACTCTCTAGGATATGTCCTTAAAGCAAAGTAGGATTGTATCTGCACAAGGATGTGTTTTAGACAGCTGTGAGAGGGGTCAGAAGGTAGTAGATTTAAAAAACTGGATCTATCTGGTGTGATAAATGATCATCTTTAACGCAGCATGTACCATGTGAACATTATGCAGTGGTGTGGGATTGCTGTTATACGCTTTGTAACGAATGCAGCTCGTTCTACCCCTGCAGATATCCGAATTTTCTATTTTTTTCCCCTTATCATTAGTAAGGTTCATGTAAGCTTACAAGTACATTGCCATACTTGTATTTTTATTCCGTCCAGTCCATATCCTTTGCCTTAATCTGAAAATTGATGGGTGTATTCCTGTGATATTTTTCAGTGTTTGCATTACATTTCCATGATTTATCTCTGAGAATAACAACTTTATTGAGGTTTTAGGGATGTATTTAACACCCTGATCCAACACTACCTATATACCACATTGAAGTATCAACTTTATGCAAACCTTACACAATTTTTGGTGAAAACTATTTAAAATACAATGTACAATTTTCAGCATTTGATTTGTTGGCAAGTTCCTTTAAAATGCATTTAGATTTTAACCATTTTTTTCATTGCTTGCTTCAATTTTTTTTTTTTTTAACTTTTTCATCTGTAGACATTCCATCTCTTGTCAAATTTTCTTACAAAGTATAATTTTTAGAAAAATTTTGGTTTTAAAATTTTGAGGAAACAGTAGCCGTTTGAGCATTTCAGAGTTTGTTTTTTTTGTGTTATTACATGTAGCTGTGGACACACAGACTTCTTAAAACAAGGACAGAGCAAGCACATTGCATTAACCTTCTGTGCATAGTGTTGTGTACCAATGCGGTTGCTTCCCATGTCATGTGTATAGCACTGGGACTTGCTGAAGTGATAAGTATCAGTGATTGTTGGAGAATGTGAAAAATTTTTGAATTACTTTAGTTTAGGCCAGCTTCCACAAACAGAAGATGTAGTGCTATTGTTCTTATTCATGTCACACACAAAAAAGTAGCATTGGCCATATTGGTTAGCCTTAATTTGTTCAGATGTTGGCGAAGGCCAAAGGATTCTCTGTTTATATGTATGGGATGTCTGTGAATGGACAACATGACATCTGCACATTACAGCTGTCCAAATAATAAGATGAGGCTGGGGGGGGGGGATTAAGTAGGGGATGAGTGGGACAGTTTCCTTATGCAGACTAACGAGATTTGTTTTGAATTCTGCCCAATCAATTCTCTCAGCACCATCCTTCTCCCCAATTCATTAAGATCAGATTTGGTAGAAACGATTTCCTCTAGGTACTCACCAAATTTATTCCCCTGTTGTAGCTGTTTGAATTAAAACTCCATCTGTCACAGCCTCCTTCATTTAGATCTTTCAGAGGCTAAAAAGACCACTTTCTATCCCATGAAAATTTTCTGAACCCAAGATAGCCCAAGAATTTTGGCCACCCATAATGTATTCTGGTGCAGTCTTACAAATAAATGGTAACAGATCATGGGTTTGGTTGGCAACCTGAATGACCCACACATAGTTACAAGATGTCGTGCTACCTCATCTTACTGTGTATTATGAGCTCAGGTATTTGAGGAAGGGGAAAAGGGAGATAAAAATCCTCTCCTCTCCTGTGAGAAAAAAATGTCCATTTCAGTGCCAACAAACTTTTATTTCAGGGCATTAACATGGCACTGTCAAGTTCACTTATGTGTTTGACAATAACAGCTAAGCAGCCTGTGCGCAGAGTTCTGTTAAAGGGCTAGTCTGTCTCAAGCATTTTGTTCAAGTCTGTATCAACCAATAAAAGACCAACAATTGCACTGCCCAATGACATTTCCTGTTCTTCATTTTTTATTGTTACCCTCTTGATTACAGTAAGCAAGGACAGAAAGGAATGCAACACTTGGAAAGAAATCAAAATGGCAACAAGTTATGAAATGAAATTTAGAAGGGAAATATTGCCTTTGTAAAATGAAAATTTTCATGTCTTTAAAACCGTCATTTACAGTAAAAAACAACAGGCAGTTCTATGGAAACAATACTACACAATGTAATGTCTGTTGAATAGAATAATTTTCAAGGAATAATGTTCTACAGCTAGTTATGTATGGATTTGTAGCTACCAAATAGCTTGTTCACCAAAAGTTTCAAATCGACAGTAAAAACGATATTCTGAGAAAAAAGCTATGACCAGTTTCTTTAACACGATGAATGGTTTCACAATCATACAAGGCACAGTTGACAGTTCTGACGTAAAACTGAAATTGATAACTTGTAAAATGTCTGGGAAATAAGTTCATGATTATACCAAGCCAGTGAAGCCACAACTGGAAATGGGGCCTCAGCCAGCCCTGCCTAATTAAACCAGTTTGTCAGAAACTTAGCTGTTAAAACTTCCTTTAAGGCAGCTCATTGAGATGGTTCATGAATTTAAACAAATTTTTCCAAACCTGTTTTATGAGTGAATACTTAATGGTTCAAGTCTGTTTTCAAAAATTTGTGGCCAGACACTCTTTCAAAATATGCACAAAACAGTTCTAAGTCAGGACACCGCAAATTTCAAAATTTTAACTTTTCCCTAAAGTACTGGATATGAAACTTGACTGATTATGCTAACTATAAGCATTATCATGTGTTAATGACCCTTTAACACTCTCATTAGGTTATCGACATCAATTCAATGAGCCTCTTTACAAACTGTACCAACAGTGTTAACTTTGTGAGAAACATGATAAACACACAAGGTAAAAGGTACCTTGAACTCTACGCTATCTTCACTTTGTTTCCCTCCACACTTAAGAGGACCGCGTGTTTGGTCTAACGGTAAGAGCATCTGCCTCTCACGCGGAAGGCCTGGGTTCACTTCCCAGGTCGGGTCATACCAAAGACTCTAAAAAAAGGAACCTACTGCCTTTGTGCGTGATGCTCCTCTAAGCAATGGAGTAGGGGAAACAACCCAGTGAGCAACAACTGGAAAAAAGGCTGTGGCCGGCTCGACTTAAACCAATAGGTTGGAAACTGGGCCATTAAACTCTATCTAACTCTAACTCCACACTAGAGTCCTTGGCCACACAGTACAAAAGATCTGGACACAAATGCCTTGTGGTACTTCCACATTTTCAAGTCTACTTTCCTGCTTACACTTGGTCATGTGACTGCATCTGCAGGCTGATGCAATTAGAGTGCATAATGTCGTCCTGTGTTGACCTAGTATTACAGTCAATTTTCACCTTCAAATTTCGCTTCTTCCTCTTCTCGACCAGTCAAGAAAGCCGAATGTTGTGACAAAAGATCATAAATGGCAATTATGGTAATTTTCGGCAAATTTTGAAGCTGTGAGGAATCACAGGTCATCTCCAGCCTGCATAGCACTGAGATATGTGATGTACAGAGTAGGTCCTTTATGCGTAGTACACAGTCCTGTTCAAGGACTGGGTTTAACTTTTCTCCACTACATTATTCTAAAAGTGTATGGAAACACAGAGTACCCTTACGTTTACTCTATCAATTCTTAAAAGATCAAAGACACTCTCAAATTCAGTAACAAATTCCCAAATAAAGAGAAAAATTTGAAAGTAACTTGATTGTGCATCAGCTTTTCCACCAACAAATGAGGTATCATGCTGTGATTTTATAATGGTACATAGGTTGTCACATGGTTACTTTTTATTTGTGAAATGGAAGATAAAAAATTCAGCCTCTAATTGTGTCCACTAATTTTTACCTTTCTAATGGCTGAAAATAATTAGGAAATGAAGATACACAATTCAGTTCCATGAATTAAATTTTGCAAACATTAAAACGAGTTCAAAACTTGTAGCAATTTAAGTCTCAACTTTAAAACCCAGTTCAAAATGTTTCAAAGCACAAGTTACCCCAGAGAGTACATTGATATCTCATTTCGTCAAGAATGGACTTTTCATGAAAAGACTGAAACCCACCACATAAAATTCATGCTTCCATTGTAATAAAATAGCTGTCCTTTGAGCACATGATTGGATCTTCCTTGTACAAGAGGTTTGGTCAGGTTAACCCAGAGATCAGTGGCGTAGCTACTGGGGGGGCAGGGGGGGCAAGTTGCCCCCCCTGGAAAAATTTGATGAAAATGGGGAAATTTGATGAATCTTCTTATTATTACAAAAATTTCTCAAAATTTTTGTTAGAATAATAAATTGTGAGACATTTCTCATACGTAATTCGTATTTTCATGCAACAGATTAACTCAGATTTCGTCAGTGTCGCATGAACCGGCCCAATTTGCGTTCCACAGAAAAGTCCTCTCCGAGTAGCAGATTGAATGTTCTCTTGTGCTTGTATACGCACGGGGGTTATGATCAGTGCATTTCAGTGCACTGGGAGCTGTTATTCAGGTGATACTTTGGGAATTCAATAAAAGGATGTAAAAACTGACAAGTCGCTACCGTAGACCCCGATGTTGTTATGTTCTTCTACAAGCTAGCAGTAGCTGTACGATTTAACTCTGTGTACATAACGATGGATGGGGCTGAAACATTCCATGGCCAACGATAAACTAGAAATTAGAATAAGCGGGATCCGTTGGCACACTTAGATTTTGTTACTTAGCCTAATCCTTGGAGGCTTACAAGCTAGTTCGGGAAAATAGCTTTCTGCTCACTTTGAGTGTAACAATAAATGGACAATGAGTACCTTGTAGCCTACTACACTGCTTAACAGACTGCTTTTATAACAGGATATCCTGTGTGATCGAGCCACTATTAGGCCTCCTTAGTGGCGTGCGAAGGGGAGACCATTGGGCCCTTCCCCCCCCCCCCCTCACAGATGCCATTTTTTTCTTTGTTCTTAAAAATACGTAGTCTAACTTTATTAACACAGATTTTACTTCAAAAGATAGCATATGTGGCACCAGATTGCTTATAAGGACACCCAATTTTCAGAAATTTTCAAAGGGGGAGGATTGTCCCTGCAAGGTCTTTCAGTGATACCAACTTTTTTTTAATTCCTACAAATAGACCTAGGCAACTTCTGTCAAATTCCAATTTTTACTTAAAAGGGTAGAATCTGTTTCCCACTGGTGGCATCGATAATAAAGACTACATGTTTAGATTCTCTTTACAAGCATTAGTAAGCTATTTTGACTATCTGAGGGTCTGATTTTTCGAAGTTATCTTTACGCTCCGTGCCAACCAAGGGTGGCGCTTCGCTCGATCTTTTGGGCAAAATTACATTTTTGGGGTAAAAGTAGCTCTTAACTCTCTGATCACTTTGCAGTTTGCGAACATGTATTGAAGTGAGCATTTTATTTCAAACGACAAAAGAAGAAAGCGACTGGCTAGATTCTTTGTATTAGCCTGGAAAATGCTATTTCCGGCCATCTAAGGGGTCTGATTTTGCCAAATTTTCTCTACGCTCCGCGCCAACCAATGGTGGCGCTCCGCTTAGATAATCTTCATGACGAAAAAACATTTTTTGGCCAAGAAAAACCACAAATACCGATCAATGCTCTCTTATTTTGACTAATAAAAGTGTGCAAATTTAATGACAAGTTTTTCTTCGCAAAGTAGCATAAATGGCATAAGGAAATGCATGTCAAGACACAAAAGTTTCAGTTTCATCCTCATGAACCACCACGATTCAACTTTTAACACTGTTCCTGTCAAAGTTGAAAATCTCGCACCATTTTCCATCTAGGCTCCTTGAAAACGTCAAAAAAATTCCGGACACCCCTCCCCTTAGACCATACTGCATGCCCCTCCCCATTCAGAGAAATCCTGCGTACGCCACTGCGTTAGTACATACAAATAAACTAGATATTGTTTACCAAAATAATATACTTTGTTATTTCCGATTGCTCTATGTTTCACTTTAAGACCAAAATACAGGTAATATTACAAAATGACATGGTAATGTTGTTATACTTGTAAGTTTGCATGTTTTATGTGAAATACATACACATTGACCGCGAAAAGTTTTGGGGAAATTTCATACCTTTGCCCCCCCTGGAAAAAATCCTAGCTACGCCACTGCCAGAGATGTGAGTTTTCCATTTTGTAAAATTAGAAAATGTAATTTGATGTTTTGGTGGTACACTTTCTCAATGAAAGTTGCACAAAATGACATTAGAAAATGGAGTTCGGCTTTTAGAAAAACAAAAATTTCTGTCACTAGGTTACCCAACATAAATAAAGTGAAACAATTTACACAACCCCAAGGGGTCTTAGTCTCAAAGAATCTAATGCTTACTCTCAGAGGAAAGGGTATTCTGAATAGTGCAGAATATTACCAGTGCCATCATCTTCCCCTCACACATATTTCCTATTACTGCTTCCCCTCCCCCATAACCACAATTCTTTTTGCCATGATCCACTCTCGAAGCCATGCTGCGGTTGCAATGGACATAATTTGAACCAATCCGCTTTCTCACACTTTTGACCTTATGTCATACCAGACGGGTGATGACCTCATACTGTGAAAGAACAGCTACCACACATGACCAGCGAATGTTTGGTCCTGTGGTAAAGCATTATCCTGCCACTTGTGAAGTCTTGGTTCAATTCCCAGGTCAAGTTATATCAAAGACCTTAAAGGGGAAAATCCGCTGCCCCACAACTGGAAAAAAGGACATGGCACTGTGGAATTAAACCAGATGAGCAGGCCTTGAATTTTGAGGTGTGCAAGTGCAATCACTCACCATCGCTCACCTCAAATCACTGGAGGAGTTTTTTTTTTGCACACCTACAAAAAAAGGGAACTACAGTAAATATATCAGTCTAATAAAGTAGCACATCTACCACACTCCTTAATTTCCTGAGGAGTGTGATTTGTAGTACACCTGGAAAATCTAAAACTCAATGCCTGGATGAGGCATTAAACTCCAACAACCAGTCAACAAACCATACATGATCACATCTGAGATCAGATTTTGCTCTTGTTGATTCCAGACAAGAACATGGACTCTGGAAAATAACCTGTTCTTTCAAAAATGACATTTTCCTTGCCAAAAAGCCATCGAGACACTCAATAAACCTCATAAATGTCGCAGCTAAAAGCAGCACCTCTGCAACTCTCTTGATCTTTCCCCAGAGTTGTTACCTCTTTTAGTTCTATTGAGCAAATGAGCTACCAATTAGTCCCCCATAGACCACAACTTCCTTTCTACAGTATCAACAAGTTGCTAGAGCCACTTGCTGCTAACCATCAATTGAGTCAATCAGGGGCGGATTCAAGGGGGAGCTTTTACAGCCTCAGCACTCAATTTTTCTCCACATTGACAATAACACATTTAATGAAAATCAGCGGTGAACTCCCTTACATCCCTGCTTTCTCTTAGATCACCGCCCCCCCCTAGCCCCATCCTTTTTGGAATGTCTGGATCCGAGCCTGTCCATTGTTTGAGAAATTAGATATGCAGCACTGCACAAAAGTTCTGAATAAACAAAAAACCCACTGAGACAGCCACATAACAGGATTTTGAGTTTCCAGAAGGTACTGCATTTCAGTAATGGCCATTGTAGCAACATGTGCCACTTGACACATCACATATCATGGCTTCACACATCTGAGGCTATGAAATTTGGAATTTGTCACCTGACTAAACAATACAAAGAACCCTGCCTACTCTGCTGCTACCACGACCCACTGAGGGAAAAGAGACACTATAGGCATTGTGAACACTGCCCTATATTAAATTTTCATTGAGTACTAGAATTTTTTCATGGCAAGGCTATTATCACAACAAGAAAACTGAATGGTGAACCACATATCCCTCCAGACAAAAGGGTTGATTAGTTTTACACATGAACTGCTGGATGCAGGCTCCAATTTGACTAATGCATCTCAGACAACTGACAGTCCTTCCCCATGCTTAGATTAGCACAAGAAAGTCAGAAGACCATGATCTGTTTTAACTGAGGTAATCACTTACAGACTTCAATTAATCTTTGCAAGTTTGTGCCTTTAACTCTCCTCTCCAATAATTATTCCATTACAGTGGATATTTTAAAATGACAAGGTTCTGGATTTTCATCCATATTTAACATCAAAACATGCAAACCCGAGTATAATACACCATACCTATGCAGTTTTGATATTTCTTATGGATGACCTGATCACATGATTCTGTATTGTCCAATCAAGGTGTTTCACTTCAGCATGATACTAAATTCATCTGAATTAGTTCAAAAACTTGTAGGTATGATGACAATCGGAGGTAAAACCAGGGGATCTGAATGGTGTGACTTAAGCAATATTTAGACTTGTCTGATTGTCCTGAGTAACCAATTGAACTAAAGATCCAGCTGCAGGTCTTTCCACTCCTGATGACCAATTGAATAGCAACCTGCATGACAAAGAGAGATATGAAATCACTTTCATTCAAATGTTATCAACTTTCTGTACAAATTTCAGGTAGCACAATTTGTTAAGTTTAATACCCCTTTTCTTTATTACTGGCCTACTTGTTTAAGCTAATCAACATTTCACTACAAAAACATAAAATTGTACTTGTCCATGACTGCGCTGTGGAGAAGCATGAGGGGACACTTGCCCATCCCCCCCTCAAGTTGGAAGTTAGATCAAACTAAATAATTTACCTCTCCTGAAGCATAAGTTTTCACCTGGAGATATGCTAAAACCTCAGAGCTCCAGGGCTATGCCCCCCTGGACTCCCATCAGGGATTTGTCCTTGGACCTCCCCTGCAGTGTATGATGTCAAACGAAAATAGGTGTTTGATGGCAATAATTTCAATGGCAAAGTCATCTGAATTCTATGTCCAGGCAGCCTAAGAAACTTTCTGTTTCAAGATGAATAGGCAGCTTTGAAAATCAAATGAAAAGAAGGGCTAGAAAAATATTATTTCCAAGGAAGAGGGTTAAATTGTTTCCTTGGAAGTGAGAAAACATTCCCACAATTCTACCTATGTTTTCAACGACAGAAATGGGAAATTTCCTTCCACTTGCCAAAATTTCCCTTCAGATACCCAAATTTTCCAGGAACTAGCCTCACAGCTTCCCAAATTTTTCTAATAATGATCAATTTAATTAGACGTGAAAGTTTCTTACTCTGATACAAAATCCATGCTGGTCCATGTTGAAAAGTCGGCATCTTTCATCCACTTCCTGTTGTTAGGGGTGTCTAACGTCACTCTACAATATCAAATAGAAACATAGAAAGAAATGAGAGGATTGATAAATAAATACTAAAAGATATTTATTTTATATACATGTGCCCTATCAATTAGTGAACATCTATTATTTATTGATTGATTAATTGACTGATTGATCAAGCACATAATGATTGGAAGAACATCATCAAAATCACATGTGCATTCATTTATAAGCATTTTCAACACACATAATAAAATATCACCAAATGACTCCTTATTTGAATTGGTAAATCTCAATAGATTGGTGACTACCTCAAAAATAAATCTGCGTCCAAGAAATGTTAAGCAACCCTGGATTAGAACCTGTCTACTGTCCAACTGATAATCTTCTCTCAAAAAAACCTGTAATCATCAGCAAAGGTTAAGAGCTACAGTGAAGTCTCTAATCAGTTCAAAGCTCAGTGAAAATTTTGACAGATTGGGCCTTTGCAAAATAAAAATGAATAAAAGCCTCTGCACTTGAAACAGATGATTTAATGATGCATCACCTATCCTGATTAAATTTGATTTATTTGAATAATCGTTCATATCTTGTAAGCACTGTTTACTGTATATCATCATGATAACAGAAAATGGAAGCATACCATCACGTTAAGCAAACATATTTTCAATGAAACCTTAATGAACTCACGGGCAAATAGCTAAAGCAGTGGTGTTGGCTGGTAGGCCATTGCCCTCCATGGAAAGACTTTTGACTAACTGATGAACAGCTGCTTTCGCCATTCCATATCCCATCATGCCTAGAAGAAATCAAGCAGTGTGAAGATGTGGTTACGAATGTTAGACTGAAATCTCAAGACCTACTTTTGCAGCTTGCCTTCACCTCATACCCATTCATGCGTGATTACAGGAAATATAGTAGGATATGGTCAGGAGGCAGATTTGGTGACACTTTTAACATGGTGAAAATTAACCTCTAAGGATATCCGTCATGACTATGGCAGTTTTGGGTGAAAAACTGCAGCTCCCAATTATCATATCCAACCACTGGTTCATTACACCAATTAGCTGCTTCAATGAACAACAGCTTTGATTACGGTTCTTGTTCATCAGAAGCCCAACAGTTAGGCGTTCCAACAAGTGCTGGCCAAAGTAAGTGCTGGCCAAAATGGGATCAAATTACTCATGGTGCATTAAAGGGTTAGATCCCCTTTCAGTTTCATCATTGATAAACTGTTACCAAGTGTCACCTTCAGGGTTCTTGTCAAATGCTTTAATGGGCATCTTATTGGTTTTAATAAAAGTTTCTGACAGGATGAAGTAAAGAATAAATTTTCCGAGACAAAAACAAGTCTTGTAATTTCCACAAATCCAAGGCAAATTAGGATTTGCCCCTCCATGAGCAAATTCAGGCTTGAAACCTCCAGAATAATTTCCATGTTTGCAATTATTTTACCAAGTTTGGTGAACATGCTTTTTCAAGTTTTATCAACTTCCAAAAAATAAAAATTGGTTACACTTCCATTAACACTGTGCATCATAATAAATATATGTAAGTAAGCAATGGTCTCCCTCTCTAACATGCAGGAAAGGGGGTTATAATTTCTTTTCAAAGAGGTGAAATTGCCCCACCTCTCATATGATACTGAGTAACCTCAGTATTCTGCAATATACAGTAGAGTTACATTTGTGCAAAGACAAAGGTTTGTTTCATAATTTAAGTTATGAAAGCCATGTCTTCTATAAAAAAGAATTTTTCTAAACATTACAACAAACCACTCCTTCCTCTCTGCATTTGTTTTCTTGGAAAATACCCCCAAGGAAACCACACCTACTTGAAAATTTCAATGGCTTGTCATGAGGCTATCTTTCAGTTTCTCAATAGCATTCAAACTTTGTGTTAATATGTTGTGTCAAAAACACACGGACACAACATCGCCATTGCACAAATTCCTTGCATGTCTTCAGCATGGAATACAGAATGTATCACTTCAATGGCAACTTGAAACTTTCTTGGAGAGCATGGAGGGGAGGGGGCAAAAAATGAAGGGGGCTAGGCTATGGGCTTGTAAATACAGTAGCTTCAGTCCCCACCACAGACTGAACATGATTTAATTGTCATTTCAAAACAATTTTCCTTAATCAAGCTATTTGATTATGATTACACATAATGTACGCAGTTATCCCTATGCAAAAATTCAACATACTTGATTTTACATTTTCCAAGAGTGAACTTTCACACTAATAGTGGAAGATTTATTAGTTTAAAGTACAGGAATTTATGGGATTTGTTTAAAGTTTGCTGATAAGAGCTGATAAGAACACTGAGGGTCACCTCTTATCATAAGATCATCTTACCTAACCATGGTGAGGTATATAGGAAATCCATCACTAGGGGGACTTTAAAGTGGCTCATTGAGTTGGTTTGTGAAATCCAACAAATTTTTCCTAACCTGTTTAGTTCTATTCACATATCAATGACAAATGGTCAAACCTAGACAATCCCCATATCCTACATACAAATAACTGTTTAATGAATGAGTAATTAATGGTTCAATTCAGTTTTCAAAAATTTGGGACCAGACACTTTTTCAAATTGTGCACAAAACCGTTACAAGTCCAGACACAACAAAACTCAAAATTTAAAGTTTTTCCATAACCATTGGAAATGAAAATTGACTTGTTATGCTAAATGTAAGCATTGTCATGTGGTACAGTGGTAGAGACCCTTAAACACTCCCTTTAAGGTATCGATATCAACTCAATGAGCCTCTTTAAGTTCATAACATGCATTACACTCCAAAGAAAAATGATGAAATGATGGAAAGCATAATCTTCACAGGTTAAACAGTCTCATAAAAGCTGTCTTTGTGACAAACACCAGTTGTACACAAGGCTGGAAAAAATGTTAGTTTCCCAGGAAGGGAGTAAATTATATTAATTATATTTATATAAGTACAATTTTGCGGAATTCCTCCCTTTGTTTTCATACAAAAGGGAAATTATCCTCCAATGCCCTTACTTCCACTCCACAAATTCATAAATTTTCCAGGAAGGAGCCTTCTAGTTTCTCAACTTTTTCCACCCATGACTGTACAATAACACATCAAAGAGTGTACAGCCTTCCATTTAGGCTAGAAGTTTCAGATGATTACATGAACCAACTGGGTTGATAAACTTATTTCTCTTAAAGCTGCTCATTGAGTTGTTTCATAAAATTCAACATTTTTTCCAAGGTTGTAGAGTTTTCTTCACATACCAATGACCAATAGCCAAACTTAGACAATCCCCCTTTCCCTACAAACAAATAACTGTTTCATGAGTGAGTACTTAATGGCTCAATTTGGTTTTCAAAAGTTCGTGACCAGACACTTTTTCAAATTATGCACAAAACCATTGCAATTTGGGACATCATAAAATTTAAAATTTAAAATTTTTCTGTGACTATTGAATATGAATTTTAAGTAATCCTGCTAAACATGCATTTTCATGTGGTAGTAACCTTAAAGACTTTCAGTAAGTTATCAATATCAACTTGTTGAGCCCCTTAAAGGGGAAGTTTAAGCAAAAATTTAATTTTCATATTTGAAAGAGGCACCAAATCTACACAGTGTGATAAAAGTTCCATTCAAATCGGACCTGTATTTCTTGAGATATCAGTAAATGAAGTCAATTGATTTTTGTTCCAAAGTGAGTTTGAGGGCAGCAGAGCTTATACCACTTCCTCACATTGTCAAGGAATGCTTTGTTTTTCTTTGTTTTATTAAACTGTTGTGTTGACCTTGACAGGAATACGACCTCCTTGTGGGGTATGCAAAGTATGCAAAGTTTGTAAAGTTCTCATGCCACTTATGCAATCACGTTTTAATAATATGGTATTGTTTAGGAGAAAATCTACTCTAAAGTTTAAAGAAAAATGAAAGACTGTGCACTAATGTGGGGATATGATGTCATATGTGCTTACTTCAAGTTCACTTTTTGTTGAAATTGTGTTAACTTTATGTTCCCATATCTTGAGAACCACACATCGGATATCAATGCAAATTTCACCAAAATGCTTAGGATAAGCACCCCTGTAACATATCATTTCTCATTGTGACCTTAAACCCTTCTTTTAACCTGAAAGACATTTGTAGATGCCTCCCAAGCTGTAGCCTATGAAACAACAGCATTTTGAACAACCACATCCCAATTTCATAGTAAACTGACCAAAGCCCAGACTGTGGTATGAGCTAGCCCCAGCATAATGGACTTTTGCATTTGCCTAGTCCCATCTGATTGCCAGGCAAACTTATGCTACTAGAAAGCAACAAACCAGAGTTTAGCAAAAATTATCCCCCAAAAAGTTTTTTAATAGGTTTCATTCCATGGCTTTCTTATGAACAACTGTTATTCAGTAATGACATTTACATCTACGGCTCACCGCAATACAACAACAAACCATTTTAACTTTATCGATCTCAAAATAGCTGTACAGGAAGCTCACCGATACATTCTGAATAAACAATGGTCAACTGCTGATGGCTGAAACTTTGTTTATACTTTCTAGCATTATGAAAACAACATACCTGGTAGCCTGCAGAGCAGACTCTGTAGTAGCCGAAAGATGGCCCTCTCTCAAAATCATAATACACCCACGTTTCTAAACAGTATAATGTACAGAGTCTGCAAACCTTCATCCAGTTTCCATTTACAGGATGAATAAGTAAACATGAGATGGTCACATGGTGCATGAAACAAGTATGAATAATGTATTTTCCTACATACAACAAACGGGGAACAACCTAATTAGCTTTTGTATGTGGAAAATGTGTACCAGGCTGTACGTTCCATGAACATATATTACCTATTACTCGAGATATAATTTAGTATTTTAATTCTTGTCTTGATGTCATTTTTGGTGGTCTTAAATGAGATTCAATAGAAAGTTGGCAGGCTATTGTATACCATATGTATGCCATGTACGTGTAAGTAAGTTGGAAATGTCGACTGCATTGAAGCCTTTGAAAGACTCGTATAGTATTATTTATAGTAGCAAAAGTAAGATTTTTGATTTTCTGAATGTAGCAGTTGAAATGCAAACACAATAGCCTGCTTACGGCAGGCTACATACCTGGGGTACCGCCATCCAAAGAAGCTTTAGCCCCAGTCAACTGAAGGAGGCCCCCTTCTTTAAGATGTTTTGAAGCTAATCCAGATGCAATCACTGAAGACCACACACTCTGTTTCCACATCATATCAGAATTCTTTACAAAAGCTGTAAAGGAGAAACAAAATTTGAAATATTGTCGGTTCTCCATTACTATCTTTAAACCAACTGGTTAAATAATCAGCCATCAAATCTCATGTTCCTAACTCTTACTATCTATCTAACTTAGACCTACCTTACTAACTTGAGCACACTTTGAGTCACTTCACTTGTTGATACATGACCTTGAGATATTCATGTCAGAATTGGATAAAAGTTTTACCAAATTGTTTAGATTCACTTCCCCTTTCACATTCTAGAAAACTGATTTAGAACCAGAAAGCCAAAAGGCTTAGTGATTCCTTGCTGCTGAAATGTAAGGCCTTCTTTCACATTGACATTGCTTTGCAATGTTTTTCAATTAACAGGGCTCCATAATGTGCCCACAAAGTACACATGCAAGGCATCCAATCTTCCTACATTGAGATCCCCCTTGCCCGTCGTGAACCCAAATGACATTTGACCTCCACCAAAAACTTCCGGGACCATGTATTCACTATGTGCCATCTACATGACAAGTTACAGGACCCTACAAGTGACCTTTCTTGAAAGACTGTGCAGGAAAGCTTGTCAGGCTTTGAACATGCTGACTCCAAATGAAGGTTTGACCTTTGGGAAAAATCAATAGGGATTATCTACTAAATATGACCAATCCACACACTAAATATGAGCACAGTCACATGTACCGTTCTTGAGATACCGTGTTTACGAAGTTTTGACCTTTCGACCTCTCATGACCCCAAATGACCTTTGACCTCCACCAGAAACGATAAGGAACATCTACTCAATATGGCCAACACACTCGCAAAATATGAGCACAGTCACATGTACTGTTCTTGAGATATCCTGTTTACGAAGTTTTGACCTTTTGACCTCTCGTGACCCCAAATGACCTTTAACCTCCACCAAAAACAATAGGGATCATCTACCCAATATGGCCAATGCACACACCAAATATGAGATGACTCACACTTACTCTTCTTGAGAATCCGTGTTTACAAGCAATTTCTAAGGAATTTACCTATTGACCTCTCATGACCCCAAATGACCTTTGACCTCCACGAAAATCGATAGGGATCATCTACTCAATATGAACAACCCTCGCACCAAATATGAGCATAGTCACATGTACTGTTCTCGAGATATTGTGTTTACGAAGTTTTGACCTTTTGACCTCTGGTGACCCGAAATGACCTTTGATCCCCACCAAAAACAATAGGGAACATTTACTCAATATGGCCAATGCACACACCAAATATGAGATTGGTCACACTCACCCTTCTTGAGATACCGTGTTTACAAGCAATTTCTAAGGAATTTACCTATTGACCTCTCGTGACCCCAAATGACCTTTGACCTCCACGAAAATCGATAGGGATCACCTACTCCATATGAACAATCCACACACCAAATATGAGCATAGTCACATGTACTGTTCTCAAGATATCGTGTTTACAAGGTTTTGACCTTTTGACCTCTGGTGACCCCAAATGACCTTAGGGATCATCTACTCAATATGACCAACCTACACACCAAATACAAGGTTAGTCACACTTACTCTTCGTGAGATATCGTGTTTACAAGCCAAAAAGCCACATATACACACACACACCCACATACATAGACACGACATCACCATCGCATAGATTCCTTGCCTGCCTTCGGCAAGGAATCAAAAATGATTTTTCAAAATTTTCTGTACTCTCTGTGCCAACAGAAAATGGCTCTCTGCTTGGATAGTCTTTCGAGCAAGACCAGATATCTTTCAAACCTGTCATTTGAGTAGTCTATGTAGTGTGTAGTTGGATTCTTTAGTTATTGGCTGGCAAAACAAGAATATTTCCACCTTTTTCAGTGGGCAGTTTTAATTTAATTGCCTCCTACACCACTGCTGTGCCCTTACCGTCAGTCACATTATCAATGACTATTATGAATACTCCCACATTTGTCATAAATACTACACCGTGCCAATCTAAAAACTTTGTTTGAACAAACATATTCTTTCCTTATTCTTGGCTTCCTCAAGGAAGTGAACTTAAAACAGAGACTTCAGCTCTAACTGGGTTTACATATCCAATTACGTGACCAGTTACAGTGTAAGGGTTAGGTACGTGCGGTGATGAGGTAAGTGTTACGTACACATAGTAAATAGGGATACAGTACGTACGCATAGTCATACTGGGTTAGGGATACTGTACATGTATGCATGTGCATACCTAGGGTAGATGCAGCACTCAGTGTTTAACAAAGTGTTCCTTGATTGGCTGTTGCCATTGTATTGTATCAGTTGTATTCTTTGTTAGGGTTAGGGATTAGGTTAGGGATTAGGACTATCCTTAGCCAATAAGGAAAATTCTTGTTAAACAGTGCGCATCACCCCCATACCTATGCTTAGGTATGCCACTTCCGCGTATCGAAACCTACAGTAGTACCGAAATGTCTTACATGTTGTGAATCCTTCTTTGGCCTAGACATTTTAGTGAAAATTGATCCCATCTTGTACTGTCTTTAGGTAATTTTACTCTTACTTTCATTCCTATTTTCTAGGTGACACTATATAACACATTCCTGTTGGCATTTTGTAAATTCCTGTCTAACTAACTGACTGACTGGTGCAGTGCATGAAATAAAAGACAAGCCAAATTTTAATTTTTTGTGACATATATGCTGGTGCATTGTGTTCAAAGAACGTGTTGATCTACTGCCTCCACTCAAATGTGGAAACAGCTTTGGATCAAGTTCATTAACACCCGTGGGGCAATAAAACAAGGATCCACCTCACTCAGTCCAATGTAAATGCCGCCTAAGTTGTTAATCTTATGTCTTTCACAACAGTACCTTTGGCAGCTGTATTTCCACCAGCCCATCCTCCTGCAACACAGAGTATGGCATCTAATTTCTCATCGTTGAGTGCCTCTTGGACCTTTGACCCAACCTCCGTTTCCTGTTCTGTCCACACATCAGTTTTGGTGATTATCACATTGGCATGGGCTTCTTCATTTGGAAATAGATCGACTGACATCACCCACTGTGAAAACACAATCAATCATGTACAATGCAATTATGAAGAAGGCAAAGAAACATGGACTGCTAAAACCTGTCAAATTTGCTGGCTGATTCTTTCACTTATTGTCACTCCTACACATTTCTCGGTTTAAATTCTGCTGCTGCTAATGAAAACACTTTTCTCTTCTTTATTCCACAGCATACAAGTTCCTCTGCAGAGCTTATCACTATTAGTGTAACTAGAGCAGCAAAGGTACTGTAGCTCAACCCTTTTGATGTTACCAGTCCATTTTTTAATTCATTTTAAACCAGAATGCAAAACTGCATTGAGGTTTAGATGATACACAAACGTTCCATTTCAAATAATCCCATCATGTACCATTATCTTTTCATTCAAATGTTATACTAACATGTTCAAAAAATAATTTTGTTTTCCCACATGACCTTTGTCCCCCCCACCAAAAATAGGGATCATCTTCTTACCATAAGCATTCACAAACCACATGTGAAATCTATTTAAGTCTCCCACTTTAAGATGTGTTAACACCTATTAAACAAGGCTGTCATTCACATTTTGACAACCAGTGACCCTACAAATCCTTTAACCTCTACACATTGCAATTTCAAAAGGCTTCGAGCTGACTTCAAGAAATGAAAAATAGGAATCATGCAAACCTTCTTTAAAAGTGGACCCCCCTCATGCTAGGGCAACCCTAAAAAACCATGGTACAATTAAGAAATGACATAATGATGGTTTTGATGGTTTTGTATAATTACCTGCAAAAAGTCTTGAGAGTTCACAACACTGTAAACTAAGGACCCTCTCCCCATCCTTTCCAGCTGAAAGGTTTAATAATACTTTTAAGACTTTGATGAGGGTTAGACTTCAGTGCAGAGGTTTGAACCAACCCCATAAATACTGCAGAGTCGAGACATTATTTTGCAATGACACTTTGTAACACTAATATATATGGGAGGACTTTTGACGGAACAGCTTCTCATAACACTAATATATATGGGAGAATTTCGTAAGTTTTCCCCCGCTGCAGATACCACCCTGCTACCAAAATATGCTGCTGCATGCTTTATATCATGTTCTAGAACAAATAAAATATTGGTAGGAAAGCTTAATTTCCCACTAGGCTAGCCTAAGGATATTACACAGAAACATACATGTGTAGAATAGGTTCAAAATGTACATATATGCTATACATTAGGCAATGGCAAAAGTGCCAAGACATTAGACATGATGAAGAAAATTACATCGCAGGGAAAAACTTTACACCTAAAGCTCACAAAAGTACTGCAGATTGTTGTATAAGGGTTTTTTACCAATGCCTTTTAAATATTTTTGATGTTCTTGGCCAAGTGGATTTTGTTGATCCTCTTCAGTACTCGATTCTGCTTTGTGAAAGATGTAGCATCGGCTAGGCCTAACTTAGGCCTACGTTTAGCCTAGGCAGAAAGTACTAGCCCACTTGCTCATTCAAACCATACAATTTTGGCCTAAACTTTTCAGTTTAGGGAGCTAGACACTTTGAGATTTCAACAAAGATCCTTAACATGTGAAAAGAGCAATTTTTGGAGGATATTCGTAATTGCGGAATTGAGGGTGAAAATGGTAATTATTCCACCTAAATCAAGATACTTGGCATCTCTGTAGGGACCATCTCCTAACTTTAACCCATTCACATTCCAAATATGGAATCTATCCAAGTTCCCTACCTTGTGATATTGTTGTCCCCCCGGTGACCCCAGATGACCTTTGACCTTTACCAAAACCAATAGAGACCATCCTCTGACTATAATGCATCCACAAACCAAATATGAAATCTATTCAAGTTTCCTCCCTTGAGATATTGTGTTGACAAGATTTTCAGACTTTGACCCCCAGTGACCCCAGATGACCTATGACTGCCACCAAAAACAATATGAGCCATCTTCTGACAATAACACATCCACATATCAAATATGAAATCTATCCAAGTTCCCTATCTTGAAATATCATGCTGACAAGATTTTCACACTTTGACCCCCGGTGACCGCAGATGACCTTTGACCTCTACCGAAAACAAAAGGTACCATCTTCTGACCAAAACACATCCACAAACTACATATGAAATCTATCGAAGTTTCCTCCCTTCAGATATTGTATTGACAAGATTTCCAGACTTTGACCCCCGGTGACCCCAGGTGACCTTTGACCTCCACCAAAAACAATATGAACCATCTTCTGACCAAAACGCATCCACAAACCAAATATGAAATCTATCCAAGTTTCCTCCCTTGAGATATTGTGTTGACAAGACTTTCAGACTTTGACCCCCAGTGACCCAAGATGACCTTTAACCTCCACCAAAAACAATATGAACAATCTTCTGACCATAACACATCCACATACCAAATATGAAATCTATCCAAGTTTCCTATCTTGAAATATCGTGCTAATAAGATTTTCAGACTTTGACCCCTGGTGACCCCAGATGACCATTGACCTCCACCAAAAACATTAGGGACCATCTTCTGACCATAACGCATCCACATACCAAATATGAAACCTATCCAAGTTTCATCCCTTGAGATATTGTGCTAAGAAAGTTTTCAGAAAATGACCCCTGCTGACCCCAGATGACCTTTGACCTCCACCAAAAACAATAGGGACCATCTCTTGACCAAAACGCATTCACATACTAAATATGAAATCTATCCAAGTTTCCTATCTTGAGATATTGTGTTGACAAGATTTTCAGACTTTGACCCCCGGTGACCCCAGATGACCTTTGACCTCCACCAAAAACAATATGAACCATCTTCTGACCATAACACATCCACATACCAAATATGAAATCTATCCAAGTTCCCTATCTTGAAATATCGTGCTAATAAGTTTTCAGACTTTGACCCCTGGTGACCCCAGATGACCTTTGACCTCCACCAAAAACAATAGGGACCATCTCTTGACCAAAACGCATTCACATACCAAATATGAAATCTATCCAAGTTTCCTATCTTGAGATATTGTGTTGACAAGATTTTCAGACTTTGACCCCTGGTGACCCCAGATGACCTTTGACCTCCACCAAAAACAATATGAACCATCTTCTGACCATAACACATCCACATACCAAATATGAAATCTATCCAAGTTCCCTATCTTGAAATATCGTGCTAATAAGTTTTCAGACTTTGACCCCTGGTGACCCCAGATGACCTTTGACCTCCACCAAAAACAATAGGGACCATCTTCTGACCAAAACGCATCCACAAACCAAATATGAAATCTATCCAATTTTTCTCCCTTGAGATATTGTGTTGACAAGTTTTTCGGACTATGACCCCCAGTGACCCCAGATGACCTTTGACCTCCACCAAAAACAATATGAACAATCTTCTGACCATAACACATCCACATACCAAATATGAAATCTATCCAAGTTCCCTATCTTGAAATATCGTGCTAATAAGATTTTCAGACTTTGACCCCTGGTGACCCCAGATGACCTTTGACCTCCACCAAAAACAATAGGGACCATCTTCTGACCATAACGCATCCACATACCAAATATAAAATCTATCCAAGTTTCCTATCTTGAGATATTGTGCTAACGAGATTTTCAGACTTTGACCCCCGGTGACCCCAGATGACCTTTGACCTCCGTCAAAAACAATAGGGACCATCTTCTGACCATAACGCATCTACATACCAAATATGAAATCTATACATGTTTCCTATCTTGAGATATTGTGCTAACAAAGTTTTCAGAAATAGACCCCTGCTGACCCCAGATGACCTTTGACCTCCGCCAAAAACAATAGGGTTCTTCCTCTCAATATGGGGCATCCATGTATCAAGTTTGAAAATTGTCAGACATTTCTATCTTGAGATATTGTGCTAACAAGCAAAGTGTCACAAACACACACACACGCATACACGCACACATACACACACACACACATACATACATACACACGCCATCATGATTGCATAGGTTTCTCTTATCATCGAAACCAACAAAATCATTGTGTACACTGCACAGTTAACACACACCCAGACAATTCCAGTAGGGCTGACCAGCATGTAAAAACTGTTCACCTAGCAACTGAACTGTGTCAGGGATTAATCTCTATAGCTAGCTTATCCCCTTAAGCTGTAACTCAAGTCAAATGCTTCCAAAATATACAGTATATTAAAGAGCATGAGAAGTGAATGCTAAAAGTCCAACTCCCAGATCTACATACTGTAGGACATTCCTGAGCTGAGATGTAAAATGTTGAAGTTTATTCACTAACAGTAAAACAAATTGGTCTATTGAACAGTAACTAGTGACTTTCTTGTTGTACAACTCAGTAAGATGTTTTGTTTCCTTTTAAAGTGACAAATGTTTTCGTGACCCTGAACACTTCTGTTTTCTTCCATAGCATACCGTATTTACTCTATTAAACACCCCCTCTCTAATAAACGCCCCCCCCCCCCAACTTTTTCGTCACATTGCATAAACTGAAATTGTCAATTCCAAAGACAATATGGTAAAAGATAAATGAAATAGTCCTACCTTAAAGCCACGAAATCTCCTAAAGTCCCATATCCTAAAGTAAAAGGCATGTTTCTGCAACTTATTTCTGTTGATATCCATCAAGCTATCACATACCGCGAACCTGTGCTGCTTCGTTTGCGGTTCGAAAGTGGTACTGTACATACCGTAGGTATAAAAATATTCGCTAGCCTATCCGAACAGCCTAACATGAAAATCCAAATTCACCACAGGAAAACTGTTTAACAGTGAAATGCGGTGAACGCGTACGTACTGCTAATGGTACTACTCACGGTAACTATGCAATTACCGTATGTACGTGGGTATAGCCGGCCGGTCAGTATAGTAACGTGGGGCCTGGCTGTATACTGCATGTGCACAGCATGCATGCATGCATGCCACGGGCTCGTAAAAAAGTCACTTCTGTGTGTTACGTTACATATCAAGATGTCGGCGAAAGTTGATCACACTTGCAAAGTTCACAGTGTTGTTCGTGGCTACCATATTTATAGGAAAGTTTGGTTACCGATAATTGGGAGGAGCTCACAGCTGATTGTGAAGCTGACAACCAAATGGGCAAATACGCCATAGTAGTTAATCAGAAGGGTTCAGATAAGAAACAAGTTGTGGGGCACTTGCATAGAGAAAAGTCACGTAAATGTGACTCCAATAAACGCCCCCTTTAACGAAAATTTCACGCCCCCGGGGCGTTTAATAGAGTAAATACGGTATTACATTACCCCATAAGAGTAAGAGTGCTATCACACCTTGGTACAAGGTGCAGTAACTTTCACAAAAACAAAGAAAGACAAAGATTGTAATTTGACTTACAACAATAAAATCACAAGTTATTGTGCAATGTACCATTTTAAATTGAGTGAATAAAATTCAACATTTTATTTCTCTGCTCAAAAATGTCCCATGAAGATTGGAGTTGGACTATTAGAATTTATTTTTCATGCTTTTTAATATATATTTTTTTTATTTTTTAACATGAGATATCCTTTAGATAATGCTGCCTATGAGGGCAGGAATCGGAACCTTAGAGGGCAAGAGCAGTCACCCCAGCTTGAAATGTATGTATGTATCTAGACTGTCCTGTTTCATGATTGGCTGTTGAGAGCCATGACAACATTTTTTCTCTTCAAATGTGCGATTTACTTGGAGAAACTGCTTGGTTTACCTATATGCAATATTGAAATCATAAAATGGCATGAAAGGTTCTTTGATGAGAAATAAGAGGAAAATTTTGATATTTAGCTGTTGCTGTTAAATAAGTTCGGGGGGACTGCTCTTGACCTTTAAGTCATAGTACAAATGACCAGTTTGTGTAGGAATAAGGAAAGAGGAGATACCAAATGCCTTTCCTCCCCCCTCCATCACTCCCTCTCTCCCTTCCCATAATTTCCATCTGTTTTCCTCTCCCTCACTCCCTCCCTCCCCAGCTCATCATGCTGCTAGACTTGAATAGGATGTTTTAGCCATTGTTACCCGAGAAAAAGGCATTTTCTCGGGTGAAGCTTATCTCTGTAATTGCAGCAGTTAACCCTGTTTAAACCAACCTTGTTGCTCTATTGAGCAAATGGTCTTTTAAGGGGGCAAACGCCTTTAACTTTATTTATCTCAAGATACCTTGGCTGATAGCATGAAGTTGTAAGATTCTGGATTATTAGTTGCCAGCTTGAGATGGCTAAAACTTGCTATTTACTTCTAGCATCACGCTCCTCTGTGAAATTTGTAAGCAAAAAAATGAAATGCTGGAAGAAACTTCAATGCACCAGCCATCTGAAGGCTGATAGGCAATGCTGATTTGTGTACATTCAAATTGACATTATTCTAAATTGCATCCTGTAACAAAGATCACATACATATCTACCACAGGGTTCTCACTAACCCGAGCTCCCGGGTCCCAGCAGTTAAGCATAAAGCAAGTGATTAATGGGGTGTGATAATAGAATGAGGATTAGGTTACCCCACAGAGCACAGCAGTAATAAAGAGACATACTGTATAATCCATGCATTGCTTCCACTGGCAGAGAGACTAGTTTAATGCAAAGTGACCTGTGCTCAGTGAAATGTACAGATTTCAGTTATTGCCCTCTTAAAACTTTGAATGATCCAAAATATGTGCACAACCCGAAGGAATCATTACTGAACGAACGTAAAGGCAAAATTTCTAAGGTGTTTCAGGGTGTGAGCATGCAAAACCAGGTGAGATAAAAAATCTACTGAACCTATCTTTATCTAGCTTACATGATTGATTTGAAATCTGTCCTTTCTACCTTTAAATACTGTGTTCAAACATTTTTCAGTGTTTGACCCCTGGTGACCCCATGACCTTCACCAAACATATCCAATTTCATCCTTACACCATAACACATCCAACACCAAGTATGACATCTATCCAAGTTCCCTACCCAGAAATATCGTGTTGAGAAGGTTTTTAGTTTTTGACCTCTGGTGACCCCAAATGACCTTTGACCTCCACCAAAAACAATAGGGCACACCTTCTCCCTATGACGAATCTGGTCAAATCCAAGTTCCATCCAACCTTCCCTTATTGAGTTAGAGCATACCCAAGCAAGTGTCAAACATGCACACACACACACACACACACACACACATGCCAATCTGACTACATAGGTTCCTTTGCTACAGCAAGGAACCAATAATACAGACTATCTAGCTGCAGTGTTTCACCGTTTTTTCAAATCCCAAAGCTTTGCATACATATCTGTGCATGTTTTGTACACGTAGCACATAAAACCTTGTGAAGTTCGGTGGTTATTACCTGGCAAAAATTAAGCCATTTCCAGCATTCTGTCCGTAATGTTGTTTACAATTGGACTTATGCAATGTTGTCATTTGACGTCATTGCAAACGAAAACAATGATGCACGTGGTCTCATGCAGCAAACTTCTTGGCCCACACATGCACTAGACTTACGTGCGTGTCTGTTTTTACCACGAAGCGAGGCATCATGATTTGCTTGGTGACATCATATGCATACGATCCATTGCAAAATTTAAATTGACCACTGTATCGTGATTGGTTCAATTGCGTTGATTCTAGCCAGCCAATCACAACTCGCGCCTTCACTCATGTGATTTAGTGTGTGAAAAAACTCGGCCTAGGAACAAGTTTTCCCCTTGAGTTTTTGTTACGACGATTGAACTTGTCATGCTTATATAGCCGGCTAGCGAGGCCGAGAGAGGCCGGGCGAGCCCTGTGCTAAATTCACCTAGAAACGGCATCACAAATCTCTGCATACATGGATTTTTCGGGGATCTGACTTAGGTGCATTTCAGTTGTATATTCTTTTTAAGCAAGACCTAAGTTTTGGGCAAGAACTGCTCAAAATATACGGGGATATTTTTATCCGAAAGGAACCATAAAGTACGTTAACCGGGTGCAACTGTTTTGTTGCCCAGAACTGCTAAGATTTTTATGATTGCTTTACATGGGGTTCGTTAAAGCGGGAGAGTAGCTACAGTACATAAGGCAACTAAAACCCAGTACGGTAAAAGAATGCAAACGTTCCGACATGATTGGGGGATGAAAACTAGACAAGAGTATGATGTTGGCCTTAGAACTTAATTATCAAAGGGCATTTGACATCAACTGCAAACAATTCTTCTGTATTAACGGTTAATTTGTACCTCCACTATAGAAGTGAAAATATTACACCTACAAAAACGATATCCCGTTCATGGAATGAACAGACCTATTCCCAATATTTTCTATCCTGAACTGCTTATGGTAATACGATATGCACGAAGCAAAGGGCGTGTACTAAAGAGACAAACATGTGACTTCCCTCTTTCTAATAATCGGTAGTTGGCATCCGGCCAATTGTTAAATTAAATAATTGGTAATCGGGTATTACCGATTACAGCATACTATTGGTCGGACACTAATTTATAAGACCGATATTAGTAATGTGGCCCAGTTCTGCTGCGATATCGCCGGGCTAAGTATGTCGGTACTAGATCATCCGCCACGCTATTGTCCAGCTTAGAGTTACATCACTTGTCAATGCCAGACCAGTTTAACGCAGCGACGTGTTGCAAAATATCAAGACAGAACATCTGAATGGAAATTGAGGAGCATCACTGATGACAGCATTTTTGTTGATGCTTCATCTTGGGCCTCTTCCAAAAATATGGGACCCTCAGAAATAAAAGTTGAGGGCTCAGGGACTCTTGGGTCTGGGGGCCTAATGAGAACACTGTACCACTACTAAAGCTTGACCTGGAAAACAAACTTGGTGCCAAATAGTACAGTGACCACATAGTATGGAAGTGCCCTATCACAGCAAGGAGAGTATTTAATGGTAGCTCCCAGGTATTAAAGATACTAAAATTGCTGAAGGATAAGTAATTGGCTGACTGAGAACTAGGCCTTATCGTGTATACACAGTGGACACAGGCAGTTACAAGAACAGGCCTAAAGGCTACATGTATGCTAAAGCTGGTATTTCACGAAGAACAATTCACGAGTTTATTTTTGCGTCTATTGCGAATTTCAAAACGCAGAAGTCGCAGAATATGTTTCCCGTCAAAAAAGTTGTCAAGAAGGTCGCGAAACATTCGTGTGAAGTTAGTGTGACATTAGTGCTAATTTTGAGCACATTTGTGGAAATCGATGCTAAACATTTTGCAAAAGTTCATGAGACATTAGTGCAACAGTAGTGTGACTGAGGTGCTAACATCGCAAACGACATCTAAATCACCTGCCAGTCTTGTGTCAGTCGCGCGAATGTTGCACTAACGTCTCACAAACTTTGCGACCAAAATACGAACGTTTTGCGAATATTTCAGATGGACGCCACTTATAAAACCCACAGATTGAAACAATTGAAAATTAGTCTGAATTTAACTTCTTGACTAGAGTGTTTTTTAACTCCTTATGGCTTTTGTTATAAAAAACATCATGTTCTTGAAGGAATTCCACCATAGTCTCCTTCTGGGCCTCAGTCCAGGTGTAGCTGGATGTGGTACAGACAGACTCATCATCACCCTGAGTACCATCAGCAACAGGAACACCATCATCTCCTCCTTCGCCCGAACCGGCAGGCACTAATTCAGCCGCAGCAGTTACCCTCCTCTGTTTCTTCTTGGCAGGCATGAGGGCTGACTAACCGTTGCACGCACAATGGACATAAAGGATAGCTGTAATATTACCAGTTTAATAAAGGTCTATCCAAACAGACAGCCCTACTTGGCCGGTCCTATTGTGACCCGTAATGTGTGTATTCAGCTGTGTACGTGCGACATATGAACAACGGAGTAAAAATAGACAACGCATTAGAAAGTGACAACAAATTAGAAGTTGACAACACAACAGAAATAGACAACGGTATAGAACTAGACAATGAAATAGAAATGAACAATGAATAATAAATGAATAACGAAATAGCAGTTACCAATAAAATAAAAATAGGCAACGAAATAGTAACCGACAACGAACTGGAAATTGACACCGAAACAGAAATTGACAACGAATTAGAAAGTGATAACGGATTAAAAGTAGATAACAAAACAGAAATAGACAACAAAATAGAACTGGACAACGACAAAAGAAATGAACAAAATGAAAAATAGCATCGAAATAGAAATGAACAACGACAAACAAATGAACGAAATAATTTGGAACAACAACAAACCTTGCTCTTTTGGCGTTCCATATGCCTCAAGTTCCATGTGCTGCCGTGGAACTTGTATGGCAGTGCATGGAACTCGGTTGTATGACAGCGCGTGGCTTTTCGCGGAACTAGTGGAAAACTCAGGGATCCATTCTAACATGTGTAATGAAAAGCAACATTTTGCGAACAAAATAAGTGAAAAATTGGCACAATGGTCCGTTGGATTTTGCTTCCTAATCAGTAATGCATGATTAATGAGAGCATTTAATGAAATTAATATCAGCGTTAACTAAATTAACATCAGGGTGTCAGCACATGCCCTGGTACACAAGGCATAGCCAGGCGTGTCAGCGCGTGGTTTAGTAGGACCGAAGACTACTTAGTCGTTCGAAACTTGCAAACATGGCGCATTGAGTTAGTGTTACGTTTAATTTTTCGAGGCAAGATACACCATTATAACATCAAATCTGGGTGAATAGCTTATGCAGAAAGGTGGATGCGGTGCCAGAGGTCATCTGTGTAAAGTTTGGTGAGAAAACAGGAATTTGTGAATGTGAGAGATGACGACCCTGGCCAGGGTCGGCTAATGATAGGATTTTTTGTGTTAGCGGGGCAAAGGCTGTGATGTGGAGTGTAATGAGCTTAGGCCATGTAACGTAACACACAGCCCTGTTCAAGGGCTAGTTTGGCATAAGTCACTGAACGTGACCGTATAATCCGCTCCTTCTAGTCACTCCTTACTACGGTCACTGGCCTACATGTACAAAGATAACGATGTTTTAAGCCAAAACAACGAACTGAGCTCTAATTATGATGGTATGGTTCATAGAACAGATTTGAGTTAACAGAATGATTTTGAGCATTCTCAAATGCCACTTATACCTTCTGGAATGTTTAATACCAGCTAATTCATAATTCATAGCAAAAGGCAGGAAAAATATGGTGCCATCCTTAGCAGTGACATCCTTAGCAGTGACATCTTGATCGTCTGCTACTGTGTTGCATGATGGGAAGGACTTTCACTCGACAAGCTATCGAAGACCAATTAGTAAGCGTGGCTAGTCAATACTTGTACTTCATATAGTAAGCTCTGTACATTACGAAACTGTACAGTCACTTCGTAGGCTTCCCCGTTTTACATGAGATCACAAGACAAACACTGACTTCTTTGACTGAAAAATTACTCTGCACAGGCTTAACGTTACTCGCAGAATTATCCAGCCAAAATTTCCCTTTTAAAGGTCTTATTTCGTTAACAGACTTGTGTGGAAAGTGAATGTGATGACAAAGATCAACTGTGGAAAGTTTGGTGAGAAAAGGTATCTGTTTGGGGACGTGAGGGATGCCTACTCACGCGTGAGTAGGCAAATGAGCTGTGTTTTTATGTATACCGGGCAAGGGCCCAGAAATGAAGTGTAGGCTATAACGTGGAACGTAATGCTGGGTCCTGTTCAAGGGCTAGTTTGGCCTATGCTATGTAAGGCTCTTCCTTGTCTCAGTGACGATTGCTTACGGCACCTTGAGCCTTAGTAGTGCTGAGTTATACAGGTTGTGCATCAACATACATAGCTTAACGATCCTTACTGCAAAAATTGCAGGCCTGGCCGTTCTCGTATTCTGTGTAACTTGAACTAACGATAAGTGTTAGCGTTAGGCCGCTAGGCTACAATACTATTGTATTGGTATTATTGGTACTAACGTTATAACAAAATACTGTGTTAGGACCTAACGATAGAATTCGAAATGCTAACCCAGAACTCACCCAGTTCCTTGATTTGAAGAAATTAACGAGGCTAGTTCCAAGTGCACCTTTTCCGCCAAAAACTAAGACTTTTCCGCTTTGTGTAGCCATTATGGATCACTCAACAACCCCGGGGTTCTCCAATAAATCGACGGTTTTACATGTGATGGTCACTAACCCATGTGCAAACTGACGATTGTTCATACCCTTGCAACCAGCCATCCAGGTGCCACAGAATGCGGAGGTGTGAACGCGCATACTGCTTTACAGATAATTGAACCAAATAATGGCTTGTACAAACTACAAATATTATTTAAGATGGAAGGGGAGTACATAAATCATAGAATACGATATCTCCCCTTCAGAAATCCAGGTTGTTTCTAACATGTAGAGCAAGCTTAATTCTCAAAAACTCGAAAACATGGATTTTCGACCGAAAACTTGGATTTTCAATCGACAATTAACGTTATCCTCCGATAAACTGGATGATGAATGGTTTGAAAAACATGGTTTATCAGTGACAACTGAAGTGCGAATCTATGCGGGTGGTCCAGAACAGGCGGGATTTGTTCCCTGAAAGTGGAGGGGCAAATTCGGGCTGACTACCAAACGGCGCCGAAGGCGCCGCGGGAGTGCGAAGCGCTCCTCCTACCGGCGTGGGGTCCAGGGGCCCGCCTTAGGGACCCTGGTGGGGTCCAGGGGCAAAGCCCCGGTGGAGGTCCAGGGGACGAAGGCCCTGGAAGCTCCTTGGTATTTACGAAATGGTAGGCCTTAAAATGATGCATTTTATCTTCAACTTAAAATTACATAAGATGGGCCCTTAACAGAACACAAATATCATAATTTGATTTTCTTCAATTATATCCTTACTCCGTACGATCAGAAGGGTGCTGGCACCTCCCTGGTACGATTAAAGTCGGCCGGAATCGATAATGCAGAGCGTGCGGGGAGGGAGAATGGATTACTTAAAATTGAGGTTTTTCAGGGGCTCCCTTCTTGGTCCCCAGTTCTTCTTTTCAGAAAGCTAGGGGGATTTCCATGTGATGTGAATTCAGCCGTTGTCTCGCGCGCCAAAAAAATTAACGCTTAAGACATCTCAGTTATGAAACTGAAAGAAAATTAGAGAAAGGATTGGCCACTTTTAACCTTAGCTGAATAACGGTGGCCCCCTAAAGACATTCTTACTGAAGCACAAACATACTCTAGTTTCCTATATAGTCTTTTTCAGGTGACTTTCACAGAGCCGTTACTTGTAAATTGGCGCCCGGATCGCGGCGAAAAAACGATTTTTTAATTCAATGGTGAAATTCAATGGTGAAATTGAAAAAAAAAGAGGACAAAGGGTGGTCTCTTTCCCGGGCCACTACAGCTGAATAAGGGTGACCCCTGAGGATATTTGTACCAAGCAAAAAGGTACCGTTGGTTTCCTATAGAGCCCTTTTCATGAGATTTTATAGAGTCCTTATCTGTGATGGGACGCGCAGAATACGCCGGAAAATGGACTTTTGAGACATCTCAATAGAGAAATTACTGGAAATTAGAGAAAGGGTGGCCCCTTTTCACTTCAGTCGAAAAAGAGTGGAGCTCCAGATTAGGGTCAAATAAGATCATCGTCCTTTCAGAAAGCTTGAGGGCACTTGATCAGAGAAGGGGACCATAATACAACCACCTACCGGCCTCCCCCCTTCAGTAGTAACGGTAGACCTGTGTACGGCCCGGGCACTGGTGATAAGTTTCAGTGACAATGGGAGAGGTGTTCAACAAGAAGTAACCCTGAATCCTGTCATATTTAAAGCGGGTGCACGCGAAGCGTTTCGAAAAAAAAAAACAGCGTTGGGACATTTATTGGAAGAATATTGTTTTTACTTAGTTTCCAGTGCAGTATATGACCTGTTTAAACATTGTACAACTTCATTATGTATCACTCGCGTAGCTCTGTCAGTTCCAGTCTGTATTTTTGTAGAAAATGCAACCAGACTAAGGCGTAAAAAAGTTCTGGAAAAAATTGGGATGGCAAGTGCCCCCGCCCCCCCCCCCCCCCCCCCCGTAATCCCTCCTATGGTCCAGGGGTTCGCTTTTTATTACTTTAGGGCCCCACGGTAGGTTTTGGGGGCAAAGCCCTCGGAAACTCTGGGGTTTTATCATATCTCTAAGTAAAAAATTACCCCTCAGGATACTAGGTATTTTCTGGTTCATAAATCATCATCCGACAACTTTAAATGATTTTTAATGAATAGAGGGAGTGCTGCTGCTAAGACTGGTTCTGGTTGAATATGGTACTACAAACAGTTCTTCGCAGACGGGATATATGGTTGTATGTGTGAAAACGGCTAATGGACAAGGACTACATTATTTTAATTCGGATCTTCTCAAGGACAACAGGTTCAATTTACATTGATTTATGAAAGTTTCAATTAAAGGGGCATCACTAACAGCTGAGGCAAAGAATTCCACTCAGTCATTGTCCTTGGCATGAAACTTGAAGAAAACCTATAGCAGTCCTTTCTTCCTGTGGGTTGATGAAAGGAGATAGATGATGATTTGCGAGTAGAGATTCCATTAATGTCAGGCTTAGAAACATATCCGTCTAGATTGATAGCAACCATATGATGGAGACACTTGTACAGTAAACTCAACCTAGCTCTGATCCTGCGTTCCTCTAAAGTAGGCCAGTTTAAAGGTCGTGTACGTGACATGAAAATGACAAAATTGGATATTTGATGTACAGAGCATCAAAAACCAAGAAAATAGCCTCAATTTCCATCAAAATCCGTCAAAAATTGACCATTTTACAGGGCAACTTCTGATTTGCACTCCATGCACAATATGCAAATATTGTGATGTCATGATGAGAGGGACATGCCATATGGCTAATGTTATTCTTTGTTTTTACAATCTCTATTTCAAGGGCAGTTGTAACATTAGTTTGTCCTGAGGGTTTTATTTTGGAAGTTTAAATTGTGTCCTTGAAAATTGTCATTATCAATTACCAAACCATAATGATCCGCTGAGTAATTAAGAGATTATTAATTTAAGGTTAACAAAAGAAATGTTAGCACTTTGCAACTCTCCACATCATTATTTTTGCATAAGCAAGAAGTTGCTTTAGGAACATTCGCACTTTGAAGAGGTATTTCTTGAGAACCGTAAAAGATATTGCAAAAAATCCAACGTATTTCCTCGTAGAAAAGTTCAATCTGTAACTACTGAGTGAAGTGTGGGTATTTTGCTGACATGTCACACTACCTATAAGTCGGTAAGCATGGAAGAGACACTAATCCTATGTCTTTGATCTTTTCAGACGAATCTAGAGGCTTTGCGTTGAATTGCTTCAAACTTTTTGATATGTTCCTGGTGGTAAGGGTCCCAAGTGCTAGAGCAGTATTCCAACTTTGGTCTCACAAGGGATTTTAATGCAGCTTTCTTGACTTTAGGGAACAACTGTACAAGTTACGTCGTAACAATCCGAGAACTCTGTTTGCTTTAGAAGTTATACCATTAATATGAACAGCCCAGTATAATTTACTGTTAATAGCCACTCCTAAATAAGTGTGGCTGGAGACTGGTTGATGTAAGCTAGCATTCATTTTACATGAAGTTAACATGGGATTCTTCTTATGAGTAACTCGCATAGCAAAGCACTTAGAGACATTAAATTTCATTTGCCAATTTGATTGCCATTTACAGAGACTAGGTATATTGTTTTGTAATGAGTTACTATTATCCATTGAGCTAATATCCCTATACAGGGACAGTCATCACAGCTGAGAGACGAACTGTGTAATAATTATGATGCTGTCTAAGTAAGTTTCATCAGACAGTTTTCATACTTTACACATTTGTTACATTTCTCACAATTTTTCCAGCCAAAATGTTTAGAACCATTTAATTTTCTGTCGTGTTAGCTCGGTATCTCCCGTAATCACTGAAATACCGCACTACTCGAGATCGGTACGTACAGGCCTATGCGTACAGGCCTAACGTAACAGTGCAATATAGTTTGTGTATGTTTAATATCCATGAAAAGATGTGACCAAGCAATCATTGTTGTATAAAAATCGTGAATTTTCCAAAGAGAAAAGTTACGCTACATAAAGAGGGTGGAGTTGGATCGGTGGTTTGAGCGTTCTGCCTTGCATGCCGGTCCCCGGATCAAATCCCGGTGGAACCACTTGGAAATTTTCCGCTGTCTAAAAATTAGGGAGGGGGGTTAGTAATTGGTAAATTACAAAATTGGGTATTTGGTTGTCCGTTTCAGGAAGTTTTCCGATTCAGGAAGTTGTTCACTTGCTCAGTTCAGCTGTTGAGCAGTGGTGCAGAGCAAGTGACCTCCACCCCATCCAGCCTTTGGGAAAGTGGCTAAAGACTGGGGATACGATCACGTCCGTCGGGTGGGGACGTTAAATGGTGGTCCCGGGAGCAGAATTGGGAGCGATTAGTACACGCTTGCCTCGTTACCTCTGTCGGAAAGAGAAGGCAAAGTTCGCCGGTGTTAATCCACGCTCACTCTTGCACAGGCTCCTCGATGAGTCAAAATGGCTTGCCGGCCCTCAAGACGTTAAATTAAGTAAACTTTCAAATCATTGTAAGTGGCTATGTTTCTGGTTTTCTTTGAAATATATTTGCAAAGCAAATTTGAAGAGACTGAGTAGGGTGGAGGTTACTTGCTCTGCACCACAGCCTAACAGCTGAACTTATGAAAAAAATTGTCAACGTATGGCATTAGCCTCTGGCATTTGCAGTTAAAAATATAATGTTTTAAATTAAGGATAATAAAAAGTCAGCCAAAATTATCAACGATTGTGAAGAAAAATTGGTACACAAAAATCTTCTTTCAACATCGAGAATGTCTCCTCCTCCTTAATTCCTAAGTTCGATGAAGGAAACGAAACTGAAAATGATGGATTTTGGAATCGAAAAGAGTATGGTAGGGCATGGAAAACTCTCTCGTCACACTTCTGAGCTGGAACATTATTGGACAAATTCCATTTTGAGATGGCGGTAGGGGCTATATTTACTTTTGCTAAAAGTATGTTATAAACCTTACGGAAAACAGATGCAGAATGCAAAATTGTATCTCTTACGTGGACGCTAATACCTTGATAAGGCTGTTGCCTCACAGATTGATTCCATATACATGGAATAGCATTGATAAATCCTAAAAAAATAGTAAATGGTGAAGACTGTTAAGTACAATTTTTCTTTAAACTGATTGAACAAAATAGTACTTTAGTACTAGCGTCAAATAGGTCTTTAACATAGATAATGCCTTTTTCGGAAAAATATTTGTCAAATACTCTTCTGTTATCAATCTCAATATATTCATTATTCCAAAGTATTTGATTTGCAAATTCATCTTTAGGTTCAGAGGACACCGTCTCAAACCAGAATGTGCACACTTGGTGAATAAATACTAACACGACATACTTCCTTGCTTGTACGATTACATTGAAAAAGAAACATTTGGTCAAAATTTTAAAGATGGTAGTCAAAAAAGAATTGCCAGTAACCGAATGCGCCATCACAATAGCGGCGAGCCCATGTATATTTTAATCTTTCAATTAAAGTGGCAATATGGGGGACCTTAAGGCCACCCTGACCATAGAAACCGAGCATATATGAGCATTTAATTTAATCAGGGTTGCTCGACCAAGTGAAGTAAAAAAATTATTTTTTCTAATGTATGCCTTTTACAAAGCTGGCAGGTGGATCATTGGGTAGCACGAAAAACAGATAAACGATTTGCGACAAAGCAAAAGTCTTAACAATCGTAACCTTCTTAATCGGTGTGAGGTCAGGACTGGTCCAGAGTTTGAGGCAAGTCTTAAGCCTAGAAAGTATAGGTTCAAAATTTAAAAGATAGGTCGTTTTCATTATGAGTCAAAATAATCCCTAACATCACAACTGGTCCGTTGTCAACTTTAAAGGCCCAGTTCTCTCACCCCAAACGGTACCAATTCTCCTAACCTTCTTACATAAGCCCCTCCCACAATTGTCTGAAATTCATCCTCATCCAGATACAATCTCAGTTTATTACTTCAAGGTTATTATAGAAAAACTCAATTTATATTATCAAAACTATCTCAGTACCGTTCATGCTGTGTAATGTAAGCTTTGGTACTCTGCATTGTTTGAATGAACTGTCTACCAAAGAGCTGGGCCAATTGAGAATTTTGGTACCCCCGTACCAAAATTGTAGTTTGGGTGAGAGGTCTGGCCCTTTAAGGTTACAGTACTAATCCATTAAAGGCAATCATTGGACATAGGGACCTACGGGAAACAACCTTGACTTTGTAATGTTTAGGTTTATACCACCCGCTGCGTTTGTATTTTTTGTAGAATAGAAACAGTATTCCTATTAAATAGAATGATCGTCACGATTCAAAACAAAAACAGTGTCATCCGGGGATTGGATAAGCTTTGTCTTTAAATGTTAGCCCTTGTATGCCAGCACATGCATTGACCTTGAGTGCAAATGCTATATGCTATTGAGAGGCAGTTTTCTCCTGCTAAAGGTTTTCTTCATACATTAAGTTAAGTAAAGACCTCTATATTTATTCTTGATTGGCATATATTTTGATTTTCTTTAACAAGGAGGCTATTAGTGTTTCAAATCTGTCATAATCCCACATTAAATTGATGTAAAGCCAGTTTGGTATCCTATTATTTTACTAAGGGATATCATGAACTGTTCACTTTTTTAAGTATAAAGACCCCGGTGAACCATTTGAACTTCATAGGCAGTGGTGGACTAAGGATTTAAACTTGGGTTGGGGCCAGGGTAATAATTGGACGAAAGCTATGACATACCAGGATGATTTTTGCCAAACACCTCCAGATGATGGAAAAGTGCCCGTTCTCTGTTTCTTTGCACCTCACCTTCCCCCATACCCACGCCTGCAGCACTGGGCTACTACATATGTATATACATATCCCTATTTGACAAAATAGGACGGCAAATAAAATGCATTCATACATGCATTGGTAATTGTTACCTTCTTCAATGGGGTATTTTATGTTAGAATTCGTTTATTGGTCACGGCCCCTTAGCCTAACACCTAGAGCCAGGGTTAAAAGTGAATCCGCCTAATCTTATTTCGAGGCTATTCCGATTCATATCTCTTCAATTTCCGGCCAATTCTGAGTGCGGTTCATTCTAATTCATGCAATTCATGCAACTGAGTCCATCCGATAATAAACACTTGGAATTGGTTATGTTCTATTCATGGTTCCAGTATGAAAAAATGTTTCGGCTTGAAACACCTATATCAGCGAAATGACATTTTCAAGCAAAGTTGCATATTGATTTTTTCTTATGGATGGAATTGAATTGAGTTTTTTTTTTTTTTTTGCTGTAGACGTCACCAGCACTCCACCCTCCACATATAAATGTCGCTTAAGTTATTCTCTAGGTCGATTATCATTTTCTCCCCTTGACAAAATGTGCGGCTGAATGTAACTGATAATCCACGTGGGGCTGAGCGGTGGTTGTTAATGGTGTCTCTAACTATTGAAATTATACTGCCTCCATTAAGTTACAAAAAGTACATGACTATAGCTCTATAGTAATTAAGATTGTTTTCTGCTCTTGTGTACTCTGTTTAATAAAATATGTTTAGGCTACCTTCAATTTGCGTGACATTTGTGTAGTTTTCAATTTACCTCCGGTCTGCATTTTCTCGTGAGATCTTATGGCACTTTATATTACAGTCTTTTAAATTTACTTCATCCTATGCAAGTTTTTGCTTTCAGTGTAAATTTTAACGGATATTCGTTGCAGGGGAGGCGTTTAAAACAATAACAATGCCTTAAAACAAGGCATATATATGGGCTGTATCATGTTTGCTTCACTGTTAAAAATTTCTCTGTAAATTTACATAATTTTTATGGCAAATTTTTTTCCAACCAAATAATGTTTTTTTTACAGCCAGACTGTAATCATGAAAAAACATTAAGTGTTTGTTTTTTCTTTACAGTTTTTGCATGTAAATTAGTTTACAAATGTCTACTGTAAAATCGAATTACAGAATTGTTCTGTTTTTTTTTTACCTTAATTTTATGTGAATTTACAGCCTACTGTTTTCATTCTCGGCGTTTTAATATTTATTATAATATCGCTTTTTTTCCTTTCATATGTTATTACGTAACATACACTTCACCATTACGTAGATCAGGTATTTGCTTATCAAAGTAAGGTGTCGTTACGAAGTTGTTTTCAATCAAAACACAATGAGGATGCTTTGTTGTCATATTGTTGTCAAGTAGACTGCTATCTCTAGGAACTTTGTAATTGGAAAGTCACATTTTTTGTACAATATACTAATTGTTTTTAAAATAAATATGACAAAGAATGCAAATACATTGGTTGCAAACATTTCCAGACAAGGTAAACAATAAGTTTATCACTTCCTGATTAAAAAACGCCAAAAAAGATATTATTCAAAGCAACAGCAACCCTTTTGTTAGGAAAATGCCTACAAAATAAGCTCCACCCATTTATGCTAAATGAGATATACGTCATAAAGTGGTAAATTTACAGACTCTTTCAAGTAAATTTGTGAAACGTTTTTAATTCGATCAAGTGCATGAGCGCCTGTGGCGATGAGTTGACATCAGTATACCAATTGTCAGTGCTCTGAAATTAGGGCCTTACAATTTCTTTTTACTTAAAAATGTGTGACAAAACACCAGTTGTAAGATATTTATAACTAAGAACGTAATAACTAAGTATGCTTTTATAATAAATGTAAGTTAATTTTCAAATAGGGCCATAAATTTGCCAAAAATGTTTTCTTTTTTAACTGAAACTTCGCAGAACGATGCATGTTATATATTGAAAATTTTCTGGCTATTTCTTATTTGTTTGTTTGGGCTTATTTTTGTTTCTTTTACAGCTTAAAAACAAAATGAATGTTTGTTAAATGACAGTATATTTATGTGAAATCAGAAAATACAAAATACTGTTAAAATTTCTGTAAATTTCCGGAAAAAGTTTTACAAAGCAGTAAAATTTGGTTAAAAAAGCAGACAGAAATGGTTTTTCAAATAAACAGAAAATACATGTTAAACAACCTTTTTTTATTGTAGCAATACAAAGTGTCTGTAAAGATACAGAAAATCTCTATTAAAAGTAAAATACAAAAAGTTTAAGTTAAAAAAAGTCTGTAAATTTACAGAAATTTTTAACAGTGTAATGACACCAGTCCTCTTACATTCCTCGACATGGTCCCTTCTTCACATCAAATATGGTTACCCCCTGAACTTTACTAAGCTAATTTGTGTTCATTTTGTACTTTTTCATTTTTGTTTTCATTTAGACATTTCATCGCGAAAGAAAAGCTCAAAATAAGGACTACGTTAATTGCGCTAGAAGCATGAAAAACGCCTTTTCCGGCTTTCTGGGGCTCGAGACTTTTCAAACTTCTCTACAGGCTCCTGGTTAACCGATGGTGTGTGCTCCTACCAGTATTTGGGGCAGAAGGATTACATAGGGACTGTTTTGAGGTTCTGCATGCAAGCGTGGTGAATGGCATTTCCGGCTATCTGAGAGGTAGCGATCTTTCATAATTTTCTGTACGCTCCGCACCAACAAATGATGGCGCTTCGCTCCACGTAGATAGTCTTTCGGACAGGATTACAGTTTTCGGGGGAAAGTCTTCAGTCCTCCCAAACTGAAATTCTCCCGTACTCCCATGCAGACAAAAGTCACAAAAGCTGAGGTCCAGTTCACACCATTTTATTTGAATGAACCTGGCTGGACAGTCGTGTCGGCGAGTCCGAGTCCAGTGGCAGCCAATTCCAGATCAAATTCAATTCCAGGCTTACCATTCCGGGCCAATTCTGAGTCCAGGAAGAACCGGAGTCGAGTCAGGAATTGGCTCCGAGTACGGACTTGTGGGTTACAATCCTGCCTCGGGCAGGTGGAGGTTACATATGATCTTTCGAAGCTCTACCCGGACCACAACATCATCAGTTTACACCCGTGGGCTGTTGGTTCTTACTGTTAATACCGTACCGCTCACAGGGCCGTGCCGAAACGCATAGCTTGCGTCGCGCCTCTGTGGCTGCAGCCCCCTTTAGGCTGCCGCCTTCAGTTGATTTTTTCGTAGCAATGAGCTGGAAGAAAAAATTCGTCTGCCCCGCGGGCTACAAGACGCCTGACTTTCCCCTGTCCACACTGATTACTGACTGGATCACTGTACTCTTTGTAACTAAACTGATTATGCATTTTCCACAAACAGAAAGATACTGTCAGATTAGGTTCTATAGCCGAGGGGGGGGGGGGGAGACTTTTAAAAGTCTTAAATGTTTCAAGTTATCATTGCATTAGTATCAGACGAGTGGTGGAGCTACCATATGGTCAGGGGGCGGTCGCCCCCCTGACGGACATAAATAGTCTGTTGGCGCCCTTTTGGGGTTTTTAAAATACCTTACCGGTACTGTTGCACCATTATTGGCAAAAAATATAGTTTAATATCGTTGTTTTAAGGCCCAGGTAATAAAATGCTCAAACAGCAATCAGTAACTGTACTATCTGAACTTTATTCTGATGAAAATGGTCATCTTCCGTAACACTCTAATGAATGTTGTCGCTGTGCTAAGTAAGCTGCTTTCACACCAAGCTTGATAATAAGCTAATAAAATACACAGACTGACATTAAATTCACCCTTCCTACCGATAAAAGATGTTGCAAAGGGCGCAATAATAAATGTAGCGCCCAAGCCTTCTTGTTGTCGGGGATAATTGTCCATATAGACAATAAAAAAGTTTATAAAGATACCAAAATAGCTTCCATAACATTTTTCAAAATCATTTGAAGAGAACATTCAGGTTAAAATAAAATAAAACTGTTATCGTAAAGGGAAAGGTTTAAGAGTTTTAATGAGCAGTGGCATTTTGATTTTCCTCAAATGACCATTCTCATGATAAAGGCTATTTCTTACACTGCACGATAATCCCATGAAAATGCTTGTTTCTGTACTTCCGTGATCTCAAAAGCCAGAAAATTGCATCTAAAAAGCCTAAGTTTAGCCTACTTTTATTTATTATGAATTCGGTATCTAGAGAGCCAAGCAGACCTTTTGTCTTGGTTATTTCTTGCAATGTACTTAATAAATGGCTATGTCAGAGTGATCATATGATGTAAATCACTGGCGGCGGAAGCGGGGGGGGGGGGGCGGGGGGCACGGCTCTCCCCTAAATTTCTTAACGAGGGGGCGCCCCCTAAAATTCTTAGCGAGAGGACGCCCCCCCCCCCCAAAAAAAATCAGAGAACCAATTCAAAGTTGAGACTATAGTTAACCCACCACCGCACAGAGCAGCCAAAATTTACTTAGCCTATGTTCTGCCATTGTTTGGCTGATTCTTGTCACGGTCTCATGCGACCATGCTCTATGCCTGTGACCTAGTATTTGGCTACAAATCATTACAAGAATCTGGCAACCTCAAAACAAACAACGATCTAGATTCTAGACTATGCTATTGCAATAAAAGGTCAAAAACAGTCGAAACCTACAGAAACCGGCGACCTAACTTTGAAATGTGATTGCCAAGAACCTCAACCACAAACCTAGTTATTTTAACAGATTGGAATCCGGAATCCGCCAAAAATGAGCGAAACGTATCATCTATGGGAAATCGCCGAATGGTAGCTGGGTTCGCATGGCGTGTGCGTACCTACTCATGACCGTCCGGTTCGAACTTTGGAAGAGTAAGCTACCTCGGTATTATATCGAGGTAGCCTACACATTGTTCAGAAGTTCGGATTCATCCTGATCAGATAGGTCTGCATAGGCAGATTCAGACTGATTCCAAGGTAAATATTAATGAATTTACACCAGATTGAATGTTGAAATGAATCCCGGTGAAAGTACAAGAATTTCAAGAAATATACCTTCAATTAAAATAGAAAATCAAAACAAACTTACAGGTGCAGAACCAAACCAAGGGCGAGTACAGGGGGCAACTGATTTTAGAGTAGTTAGGTAACTGCGCCTCTTTTCCTTTGGATTTGAAAAATGATTTTAACAAAACCAAAATAACAAACATAACAACGCAACTGTTGATGTCCAAGAAATAGCCTATAGGCTATCTGTGAACGCAAATATTTCGCACATTTTTGTTCATTGAATTCACCGTAAAATGTTCAAAAAACGGCTTAGATTGCACGAGAGAGCTTGTAGAATCTCAGAGCTTCCAGGGCCCTAAGGCGGGCCCTGGACCCACGCCGGTGGGACTTCGCGCTTCGCGCACGTAAGGTTCTTTTCACGGATCCAACCATTCCCTCTTGTTCACTGATTGCCCCCCCCCCCCTAAATTTTTATGCTTCCGCCGCCACTGATGTAAATTACGTCAATTAATGTTTCTTCGTGTACTTAGTCTTGATTTCCAGATGCCAAAAATGTACAGCTATGGGTGATTAATTTCCATAATTTTCCCCCTGCTATTTGGTTCTAGCAGGTTTAATCTTTATCTTCACAAAGTAGTCCATTATTTCATTAGAATCTTAAATCGAGACCTGGCGATAACACAAAATATAATGACCGCCTTCATGCTAGAATGTGAAAGAGAGGGAAAGATACATGTTTGTCCGCAGGAAGGGGCAAGGGGGAACTTGCCCTCCCCTGGAAAATAAAAAAACCTGAAAAACGAAGAAAACATAAAGAAAAGGACGAAGAAAAATTAAAATCAACATTTTTTTCGAATTTTCTTCTTCGGAGGCCCATGGATGGAAAATTGAAACATATTTTAAAAGAAAAACTTGCTGAGGAGAAATAGCAAAGAAGTCTCCTACCAAGTGCGGAAAATCAAATGGAAAGTCTGAAAAGCCGTGGCCTTGATCGTGCTGAGGTTCAGGGTATTTACTCCTTCGAGGCTCCCCTGCAGACCATTTTTGCCCCTCTGACCGAAACCCCTAGCTCCGCCACTGATTAGTATATTTTCATATTGTTGCCATGATGTACAATGCTTCTTAAGTAAAGATCTGTTTTCATTATCCAGCCCTTTTAAGGGATAAAAGACTTAATGATTTTTTTTTATTTTTTAATTCAAGTTGGTCAAATCTAAGGGAAAAAGTTTGAATATTTCCTTCCTCCCCATAGATTGCAGTTAGTGCTGTGATCTCATATTAAAATATTCACTAGGCCTATGTCGTACTGAAATTTACAGACAAGCGGCCAAGATAGAATAAGTTTTCGGACTCCTTTGATTGTGCAATCATTTATGCTTAAAGGCCTGATCCTCTCAACCCAAACAGACCCAATTCTCCTAACCTACTTATTTAAGCCCCTCCCACAACTGCCTAAAATCATCCTCATCCAGAGACAATATCAATTTATTGCTTCACTGGGTAATTATACAAGACCCAAATGTGTAATCAAAGCACTTTCAGTACAGTAAATGCTGTGTAATATGAGCTAGAGTACTCTGCATTTTTTCTTTTTGTCAATCAAAGAGCTGAGCCAATTGAGAATTTCGGTAGACTACTACAAAAAATGTAGTTTGGGGTGAGAGGATAAGCCCTTTAATCGTGTTCCCCGCATGCAGTTATATAACTGTTGTAAACACGCACTTGTCACCATGGGGCTATTACGTGAAAGCTCCATGCTTTTGAAGCTATGTTAATATACTGATTTTGTTGTAACACATATGACTGTTCTCCTATGAGAAGATAACAGAAAGCTAAGATCACAGGGATTAATGCTCTAAATTAATACTGACAATACTAGCAAGCCAAAGAGCTAGGCAAAATACAACATATTCTGAAATTCTTTTATGTATAAGTTACATGCGTGGCCGACTAACTGTTTGAAGCAAATATATACAGGCTCAGTGATAGAAGACTGAAAGCCAGCAATTACTGTAATCGCCATTGACAGCAAAAATACCGGACCAAAATATTTGATTTGCCAGTCAGCGCTTTACCCTAAACTGAAAATAACACGGTAAACAGTATCATTGAACGGGATACCAGTGGTCAGGGCTAGAATTTGTGATAGTCCATTTCTTTATTAGGATATTAAAGCTGATAAATTTCTCATAGTACGGTAATTGACACAATCCTTGCACCCGTGAAGTGATGGGGATTAGAAAAGTCCCATACCTTTCCCCTTCCCCAAGGACTCAGGCTGACAAGCATATTTGAATACATTTCAGCATGTAATATAGTATAATTTACAACCCATCCCTCCTCCCCTTCCTAATGGAATCTCTTGCCAGAGGACAGTAACTAATCATATCTTGGCCCCTCTTACAGTTCCCGTGATATGCCCTATACCCCCGACGCATGACTTAAAAATTATGTTGATTGAGCCATAGATCTGATGCTGATGGGGATCAAACAAACAAGGCAGTTCTACCTCAAACTATTTCCTCTAAGAGAGGGTAACTACGTGGGGAGGGGTTTGAGTCAGGCAGAAAATTATGAGACATCATGTGGAGTTGTAGGGGAAAAACCCACAACCTGAGCACCAAGCCAATTGCAGCAGGTTCCATTTTAAAGTCACTCTACCATAGTACTACTGTCTACTGTACTGTCTACTGTAAATAGGCTTATCCACGTTTGGTTGAGGTAGGCTTCAAATTTCTCGGGATAGCTGTACTTAGCCTACAGTAACTTGTCGAATTTACGTTCGTCGGAAAATGTTACATTGATAAATAAAACAAACCTCGACAGATGAATAAAACAAACATTTTGTCTTGTTTTAATAACTTGTGTTTTACTTTCCTCAAAGAAAATTATTCTACAGTACACACAGCTGCACAACCCCCTCCCCGAGCTTCTATGAAGCAAAAAGATGGTGACGTTTCTGTTACATGCGCCCCCATATTGAGCGAAATGAGAAATATTCAGAACAACATCAGTTGTCGAATGAATTCTTGCTAAGAAACATGAAAAACTAATTCCAAATTTTATCTTCAAATATGCGATAACATAAACCTTCTCTGCTCTTACTACATCTGACTGAATTTTTACTTTAAAAATTCCATCGTAATGTGTGATAGCTGCAGATGTTCAACCTGCATAAGACATCCGCTATTATAACCGGCGCGGCACGCTGACGCCGAACCGGACGGTAGCGTTCACTCATGGTCCTACTCTGATTGCACTGGGAGGCGAGTATATGGCAAGCTAAATGTGTAATAATTCGATAAACTGAGTTTTTCGCCGATAAACTCAGTTTATCGAGCGAAAAACTCTGTTTTTCGAAAAACTTTGTTTATCGACCGAAAAACAGAGTTTTTCGATAAACAGTGTTTATCGAGCGAAAAACACAGTTTTTCGATAAACACGATTTTTCGATAAACTCAGTTTATCGAGCGAAAAACTCTGTTTATCGACCGAAAAACAGAGTTTTTCGATAGACAGTGTTTATCGAGCGAAAAACACAGTTTTTCGATAAACACGGTTTTTCGATAAACTCAGTTTATCGAGCGAAAAACTCTGTTTTTCGAAAAACTCTGTTTATCGACCGAAAAACACAGTTTTTCGAAAAACTCTGTTTATCGACCGAAAAACACAGTTTTTCGATAAACACGGTCTTACGATAAACTCAGTTTATCAATCACGTGTTTGATAAACTACGTTTATCAATTACGTGCTTCCGGTCAGTGTATGGAACGCAAAAAGGGCAAATATTGTCGACAGCGGTTACGGGGTGATTTGTATCTATGCCTTCTTAAGTAGTAACGGCAGCTTTTGGTAGTGAAGATGGGGTTTGAAGTAGTAACCCTCTGGCAGCGGATTATTATTACCATCTGCCCAGTTTGTCTGCGTCCATGGACACTCTGTTTCATGTTTTACCGTCAGCTAAAAGTGTCTGCACGATAACAGTTCCATGCGCCATACATACTATGGCAAGCAGTGCCATACCCAGGATTTCTCTGAAGGGAGAGGGCCATGCAGTATGTTGCGTGATAGCCGGTCCGGGGAGGGGTCAAAGGAGAGGGGCTGCCCCCTCCCCTTGAAAAGATTGGAAAAATTAGGTGTCCTTGTATGCAATCTGGTGCTACATATGGTACAGTTTGAAGTAAATATTGTGTTAAAATATTTACGTATTGTTAGGAACTACAGAAAAAATTGGCATCCGTGAGGGGGAACATGGCCCACTCCCCTGTGTACGCCACTGTAGCTCTCGTTAAAGATCCAGCAACCCTAGGCTGACCAGAACCGATGCTTTGCTTGTCGAAAGAATGCCGAACGCAAAAAGTTGGTCCCGAAGTTTCGGAGGGGTCTAGGGGGCCATGCAGTACATTGTGCGATCACCGACCCGGGGTGGGGTATAAGGGGAGGGGCTTTGAAAATTTCTGAAAAATAAGGTGTCCTATCTGGTGCTATTTATTATACATTTTGAAGTATAATTTGTGTTAAAATATTTACGTATTTTTAGGAACTAAAGAATAAAATTGGCATCAGTGAGAGGGGTCTAAGGGAGGGGGATCCATCGTGCTTCACCATGTGACTGATTAAGACACCGCATTGATATAGTGACATACAGAACCCCGCTTTAAAGGACACCCAAGGGGCCTGATAAAGTGTTCTGCCAATTAAGCGGGGTTGTCCTGATAAGTGAATCAACTTAACATTACGTTTTTGTTTGGGGGACTTTACAAGGTGGCCTCCTAGATGAGTGTCCTTGAAAGCGGGGTTGCACTGTGCATACATATACAGTGATGACGAAACCTGAGGTTTGGGGGCTCAGAACCCCAATGAGAAAAGTGAGTAGGCTAAAGCTATCTTCAGACAACCCCCCCCCCCGCATATTTGCCAAGTGCAGAAAAGAGATCCATATTTCAAGGCTGGGTACATGCAGCCATCTGCAGGGCTTGTAACGACAAAAATTTTCTTCTGCGCTGCGCGCCAACCGATGGCGGAGCTCCGCTTAGCTTCCTGGCACTCAGACCCCCACCCCCCCCAATATCTATTCCGTTCCGTGAGCCCGTACAAATATTTCATAATTATTTTCGTGCCTACAACTTTTGAAATCCTGGCTACGCCCCTGGAAAACCTACTTATGTTAGCAATGGAATAAGCTATGAAGATGAGAGTTGTGTGAATGGGATTTATTTTCAAGTCTCTAAAATATATATTGTTTTAATTTTTGAATAAGGTACACTTTAACCATACCCGCAAACACATTGCCGAGGTGGGTAGCCTATATTCAAAATGTTATCTACTGTTTATTAGTCACACAAAGGGCGAGCACATTGGGCCGTAGCCTGATTTGCAAAGGCTTCTTTAGTGGCCAATTCATTAAAAGATGAGTTGCTTTTGGGTTGACGACAGCTGTACACTGCCACCTTACTTAACACTCACCTTACTAAACTGCGACGACCCTAAATCCCCCCCCCCCCCGACTTCACTCCAAATATTAAAGAATTTGGTATGTACAAAGAAGTCGAAGTTGAACAGGAGTGCTACTTCCATGCCGAACTCAACCTTACTGTTGTAGCAGACGAAGGAAAACGGTTACTCTGGGGTAAACTTGACCGGAGTGCCACGCGTTAAAATGCGTTTCCAGATGAGTTTCTTTTTTCGTTTTATGCTTCATTTGCCCACCTGTTATTTTTAAAACTTTCATGGTGTACTTTGTTTTTGCTAAAGATTACCTTCAAACGAGGGTTATGAGCATTAGCGCATTTGGGGGCCACCAGGCCATGTCCCCTCTCGCTGATGTCTAATTTTCTTTTAGTAATTAAAATACGTAAAATTTCGATCGCAAATTTTACTTCAAAAGGTAGCATATGTAGCCCCAGATTGCTTACAAGGACACCTAATTTGTCAAAAAATTTTCAAAGGGGGTGTCCCTTTCCCTTACACCCCTCCTCGGGCCAGTGATCACATAACGTACTGTATGCCACCGTCCCGGGAGAGAAGTCCTGGCTACGCCGCTGCTTATGAGCTGATCTTTCTTGACAAAGGCATTCGTGTCATTCCTGTCTAGAGTTCAGCCCTATTAGTCGGGAAAAATCTCCAGCACCCCCACTCCCCGATCCTTGGGACGCCCCTGGGCAGGCGGTAATACGGTAATAAACGGATACTTTCCGCTGCCACATTGTTACTACTTTAAAACCCATCGTCACAACTAAAAAGGCTGCCGGTACTACTTTAGCAATCATAGATACAAATCACGAAACCGATGTTTTCGACAATATTTGCCCTTTTTGCGTTCCAAATATTGGCGGGAAACACGTGATTGATAAACTGAGTTTTTCAAACACGTGGTTGATAAACAGAGTTTATCGAAAAACTGTGTTTTTCGATCGATAAACAGAGTTTATCGAAAAACTGTGTTTTTCGGTCGATAAACTGAGTTTATCGAAAAACCGTGTTTATCGAAAAACTCAGTTTTTCGGTCGATAAACAGAGTTTTTCGAAAAACTGTGTTTTTCGGTCGATAAACAGAGTTTTTCGAAAAACAGAGTTTTTCGGTCGATAAACTGAGTTTATCGAAAAACCGTGTTTATCGAAAAACTGTGTTTTTCGCTCGATAAACAGAGTTTTTCGAAAAACAGTGTTTTTCGGTCGATAAACAGAGTCTTTCGAAAAACAGAGTTTTTCGGTCGATAAACAGAGTTTATCGAAAAACCGTGTTTATCGAAAAACTGTGTTTTTCGCTCGATAAACAGAGTTTATCGAAAAACTGTGTTTTTCGGTCGATAAACAGAGTTTTTCGCGATAAACTTTTTGCCGAGTTTATCGGCGAATTATTGAACATTTAGCTTGCCATACGAGTAGTGTTCCTCCCCAATGTATCGCCGGTCCTTGAGGGGAGTCCCAAGGGGGAGATTGCTGTCGTATACAAAGCACGCTGAGCGTCACTGTATGCAGAAGGGTGCTAGAGAGGCGCCTGAGTTGGTTCTCTGTTGTAGTTGACAGGACACAAAGCCGGCCAGAGACCTTGAACGCTTGGCTCCAATCTTTTGTTTTTGTTTTTTCAGTAAAGCGCCACCTTTTCTAAAACCTGACAACTCAAGAAGCATGACATGACAAGTAGTCCTGGTCAAGACCCCAATACTAGTTTATAATACTGTGCAACCGATATTTTACTACTGTTTTTGAGAACGCCCTTTATTACCTTCAGAAATTCTCAGCTCTGTATTAGGTTATTACTGAAGCAAATGTCCATGCAAAATGGTCAAGTTTATGCGTCTCCTTTTGGGATTTTGGTGAGAAATAACATGTAATAACATCTGAACCAGACTACACGACAAGAAGACAAGAACTCCACCAGTTTGACTTGAATTTTTTCAGACGCGCTGAACCTATGGCCCTGTGATTTTTAATTCCAGACAAATACGATACAATAGGCTGCCGTTACATGACTGATGTCCGTGTTAACGGCGATATTTTCGTAGAAGGTGGCCTAGGGAAGAATGCATATTTTATATGTTTATCACTGGCCAACAAACCTTATTACAAAATTACAGCGTTCGACCCCATTTTGCAATTTGGACACAGGATATGAAAAACAGGTCAAATATCGCTGTTCATGTGATCCTAACAACATACCGTAACTAACCTTAAGCAGAATTTGGAAACAAATTAAAAATTAAAAAATGAAAATAAACACCTTTTTTTCTGACAGACGTGAATATTGTTTATTAAGGTTTACACGCAGCCAAGCTTCAAAGCTTAGTGGAATAACTGGTTTTTTTTAGTAATCATGGGGTTTTAACGCATTGTAAAGCCAAATATTCCTAAAAACTAATGGCGGATGTTCCGCGCCAACTGAAGGTGGTGCTCCGTGGGTCTTACTCAGCACTCCTGTGCTATTTTTTCGTTGTATATGCCTCAAAAACATACCAAATACCATTGAAAGTATGATTTGCCACAAAACCAATGTACTAAAGTGTCAAAACACCTTTTCCTTAAATTCACGCTCCGTAAACTTAATTTACACTCTGTATGGCTCTTCAGTGTTTCAGTAGACACCAGACTCTAACTAACTAACTAACAAACTAACTAACTAACTGACTGACTGACTAATACAGTTTTAAATATTGTTTCAGTTACTTTTGGAGCTAGTCAAGTCAATTCCTGTTAAATTTTCTAACCTCCAGCTGTCCAGGGTGTATGCAGTCTCTAGTAGCATACGCAACATGTTGAAATTAAGGTCACTTTTACTTGCATTCTGGAGAATTTCATTTCGGGCCGAAGAAGCTCTGCCCTAAAAAGGGTAATATGTCCGAAAGACTATCTAAGGGTAAGGCCACCACTGACTAGTGCGGAGCGTACAGAAAAAAAATTAAAAATTGAGAACCCTCAGCAGTAACGTTGGAATTAGCCATATCAAAGTAATGAAGGGTGGGGGGGGGGGGGGCGGAACAGTTTTGGACCATGCACCTCACCCTACCCCATTTACCAAAAGGTACATTTTTCGATGCTCAATTTTTTCGATTTTTCTAAGAGCAGGAATGATTTTTTAAATGATTTTTGGGTGTGAACACTAAAGTATTAAGAACGTGATTTGCGTCGCGAGGAGCGTGTCGACAATTTGGGTCCTTTTACACATTTGTAAACGTGGAGCTTGTATTGCAGAAAATGGTTTATATTCAGGGTTTCCTGCAGGGATATTTAAATATTTGGTGGACTATCGAAGAATCTGGGTTCCATATTAGCTGAATAGCACATATCTAACATAGCATGTCGACTGAAGATCGTTGTTGTTACTAATGTTATCTAAGGAGCGCTAATTAAGGCTTCTCGGCGACATTCGAAAAGCTCCCGAAACTTTGTTGCCTTTTTAGGCAAAATATTAAAAAAGTAAAAGTCTATCTTGAAGAAAGTTTAAGAGGAACGGCACCAAAGAGGCTCGAAAAAGTTTACAACTGATTGCTTAATGAGCGGCCACTTACTGCAAAAGACGCGCGGCAAATTTTGCCCTTTTAAAACTAACAACTACAATTATGGAGCTTTTATAAAGAAGAATTTAGAATTTTATGAAGGTAAAGTTGGGAACCCGCACTGTATTCACCTAGTGTCTTAAATGGCAAATTTTCGATTTTTTTTTTCACTTTTTCGAACCAGGGGCAATCGCCCCGTGCCTCCTGTCGGAATAGCAAGTCTTGCTCGAAAGGCTATCTTCAGTTGGCGCGGAGCGTACAGAAAATCTTCAAAAATCGCGACCCCTCAGTCAGCTGGAAATGGCATGTCTCGGGCTTGTAAGCAGCGGCTAAGTTTTCCGATTTTTTGTCACGTGTGAACACTACTGTGTTAGGTACGGTACGTATTGCGGCCCGCTTCGCTAAAGTAAACAAATATATGTAGATATGGAACTTGTATTACAAAAAGCTTTGGATTCTGAGTTTCCTGTACGGAAATTTAAAGAGTTGGGGGATTACTGAACAATCTGCACTTCCTTCATATATAAGTGGCAAATATGAGAATGATTGCTTTCCCTTAAGTCCTCCCGACTCTCTGACAAAGAGGCGTTCGGCGAAACCAAATAAGGATACTAGGCCTTTAAAGAAACTATATAGATTGCACCAGGCTCGCCGGAAGGTATTTAAAAGTGTTACGATATTTTTTTTTGGGGGGGGGGGGGCGACGGGTGGCAATCTAAGCGGAGGGCCACCCAGGGGTGGCGCCAGGATTTGCCCGACAGGGGGGCCAAGCTCCCCGACAGGGGGCCAGCAGTTCAAGGCCCCGACAAAGGCGATGGGTTAGTCCCGGTGGAACGTAACTTGACATAATTTGAGGCGCGCGCATCGCGCCGAAATTTTTGACCCTTTTTAAACAAACGCTTAATATCTGAAGTTTATTTTTTGAAAGAAATTTGGCTTTTGTAATGACAATTAAAAATTTGGGGTATTTATTGAAGAATCTATACTTGATATGAACAAATTCAAAAACGTTTTACACGTGACAGCTGAAATTCTGTTGGGGTTATGCATTTAATCGTTCTTGTCCTACGTACTATCTCAAGACGAGGCCTAAAGTTTGCCCGAAAAGTTTTTTATCTTTTTTTGAACCAAGATTTGAAAATTAAGAGCTTATTTTAATGCAGAAATTTTGGAATTTAATATAAGAAAAATTGGTTTTGGGTAAGGTTATAATAAAAAAAATTTGGGTTCCTGATTATTATTAAGTGATATGCCTTTCAAGAGCAAAATTAGGTAGAATGTCGGGGTGATTAACAGAGTTGTCTGGTTATTTGTTGTACTGAGTATCCATCAAAATTGGAAAATTTTGCCACTTTTAACAATCTGAAGCTTATATTATGACAGATTTTGGTGTTTTTATGGAAGAATTTAACCTTCTTATAAGAAAAATCAAGTAGGGAGTAATCTGTAGTTTTGTACAGCTTTGTTGGGGTTACTGAATATCATCAGGTAGATTAATGCCCTCGGACCATAATGGTAAATGTTCCGTGGAAAATGTTTGGCTTCCCATATATTTGAAGTTCTGACATAGGCCGACGGGAATGTTTCAGTTTGGGAGGGGACAGAATTGTTTTGTTTTTCTTTTGTCCGAAAAATATAATATTGCCCGAAAAACTACAAGTGGCGCGCACAGATATTTTTGAAAAATGAAGAACCTCCAGAAAGCAGGAAAAGGCATTTCCACGACCGGGCTGGTAACTAGAAACAAAGTACCGATATAGTCATTATTTTGAGCTTTCTTTTGCAATAAAATTTACACTTTATAATACTGCCCCAAAGAGAAGAATAATATGCAAGCATGCATTGTTCTGTTAAGTAATTTTTTCGACCAAAACACTAAGCGGAGCGCCACCCATCAGTTGGCGCGGAACGTAAAGAAAAATGGTTAAAAAAAACTAACACCACAGACACCCGAAAATGGCATTTCCCAGACTTGAGCAGTCTTTATTTTGAGATTTCCTTTGCAATAGAAATTTCACTTTAACAGAAAAAACAACTTGGTAAGTGATCAGAAAACTACCAGATAAAAGGTACAGTACTGCAACAATTAGATATAATGGACTTTTCTCTTTTCGGGGGAAATCTATGCAAAAACATACTGTTTTTTTTTTACTCTACCAGAATTCTTTGTTATATTCAATTGCAATATCTACTAAAAAGATGAAACTTTCTTCGCGACAGCCCGAACTCCAGACAAAATGATCTTCCTAAGTATTTGAAAAAATGTCACGTTACAAGGTGGCTTGAAATGAATTTTCAGTCAGACATAAGTAGGAGAGACATATTCCAGCCACTGTTTATCATAATGTGTAGCCCAAAATAGCCTGGCCGATTTTCGTTACCGTTTCTAGAATTCGGTTGTCGGGACAGGCCAGATGGCAGACCATTGGGCAATGCATGTCAAACGGACCTTTGTCAGAGGGTCGGGACTTTAGAAAGAGATCATTTGGTAATGCCTCAGCATGAAAAACCACTTGTCCGTTTTTGTAAGGAAAATTTGGAATTGTCAGTTTCCTTGAAGAATATGGTCTTCTAGTAAGCAAAATCAAGAAGTCGTCGGGGGTGACTGAAGTTATCAGGCCCACATTTTTTATCGTGGGCCTGTGTATGAAAGATCCCCGATGAAATTGGATTTTCTCTCAACAACAGGGGGAGGGAAGTCTTCCCGAACGGGGGAATGACCTTGCGCGCACGTATTGAAGATGGGAGGAGGGATAGCAGAACTAGTAAGAAGTGATTAAAACCGATTAAAGGCCAGGTCACACTACAAGGATATTGGATCGGATTTCGCTCCGATTTTGTGAGGGTTAGTTAATATCTCCTTCATCTTTGGTCGGAAAGAAACAAAAAATTGCCAACCAGTGTAGACTACGAAATTCCAAGTAACTTATACCAATTATTCCGTGACGCCACATCCACAGACAACTTTTATCGGATACGCGTAGTTCGATAAAAGCTATTTGACAATGTGACGTCACGAAATAAGTAGAATATATTTGACTTCCGTATTCCGCTCATACCGGTCGTATATTTACACAGGATGGCAAATTTCTGGCTCTTTCCGAAAATGGATGGAGGAGATTTTAACTAGCTTTGTACTAATTCTTCAACTGTCTTCATCAGCATTTTTTTATAAGGTTAAAACTTCATGGTTGACTTATCATACTGTTCAAGTGCATGCATCATACATGTTTTTGTCACTATGCGCATTTTGTTTGTGGGAAGCCTAGGGCTTTCATGGGTGGGAGGGGGGCAGGGGGAGGGGGCAGGGTTGTTAAGAGGGGTTTTTGTAAGGGTTAGTTCTGGTCTTGTATTCTTATTCATTACCTTTCCCTTTAGTTTATTGAATTTTCTGTCCTTTTTTCTTTTTGCTTATTTGTGTTTGCTACACAACTGCTTTAGGTAACTTGCTTTTGTTGTTTTGGGGAGTAGAACTCTCGACAAGCCCCTCAGCGTTTTTTAGTTTTACTTCCATCTACTTCGGTGTTATGTATGTACTGTACTCACTACGTCTGTGTATCCATACATTTTGATGATGTAGAAAAACAAATAAACGAAACGAAACGAAACTAAAACTGACAGAAATCGGAGAGTAATCCGATCCGATATCGCTGTAGTGTGTACTGGGCTTAAAATCGATGCATCAAAAATAGGGTTACAAACGAAAAACAAAAAATCATAAAGAAAAAAAAGTTCACAATCATCCATCCAGTAACTTCAGTCCTTTACGTTCTTCATTTTTAGGCCTTCCGCAAAAAATGCCGCCCTTCCCCGACGGGGGATAAGATAGGACAATTAAGGTACATATGGAATAAGGTATAACAGAGCTAAGAATAAGTGATCGAAATTCGATTCTCAATATGCTCTAAAATAGCACTGCAAAACAAAAAAATGTGTTCAAGATCACCCATCTGGTAACTTCAGTCCTTTTAGTTTTTTTAATTAATTAATTGATCAATTAAAATTAATTTAAATTAATTAATCAATTAAGTAATTAATTGATTAATTAATTAATCAATTTTTTCATTTTAAGGCCTCCCCGACGAAATCGCCGACCTTACCCGACGGGGGGGGGGCAGTGTTCCCCGAAGGGGACCCATGGCCCCCCGGCCCCCCCGCTGGCGCCACCCCTGGGGCCACCATCAGTTGGCGAGGAGCGGGCAGAAAATTTCGAGATTTTAGCATACCCCAGATGGCAAATCGCATTTGCGAGGTTAGAATGAGCTCATATCTGGTTGTAAAAGTTGACAATTTTTCGTGATTTGTCCTAACCTCCGATACATTTTGGAGACACGTAGACCTACATGAGATATTGCTGAGCGATTAATGCACCATCGGCCGGTGAGAACGCCAGTAATCGCAATATAGAACCTGTGTATTATCTGCTACACCTCTGATCGACAGGGATCTGCCAAATAAGATTTCCCATCAATGTGGAACGCCGTGTACAACCAGTCGGTGATAATGCTGAGAAACGAAGTATGGAATCCAGCTGGTGCACCTCCGATCGACGATACTTATATAGAATGGTAGAATTCAATTACAAATGAGAAAACTACGGGGTTATTTTAATTATATTTACTGGATTTCATGGGGGGGGGGGGGGGAAGGGGCGAAATTATATCATAAAACATATTTGGGGCATTGCCCCCTGTCTTCCTCTGGCTACAGCACTATGCAGAACCCCTAGTGGAGGTTCAAGGGAGCGAAACCCCCTTGAAGCTGTTGATTTTTTGAAAATGAAATTGCGGATTTCCACGGAAAGCGGAATACTGATTTTACCTATTTACTTACTGATTCTTTAGTCTAAGCTGCGGTCCACGATCCCAAATCCAATAAAATTAAAGGAATCCGAAGTTCCACTGCGAACTCAAATCACTGAAAGTATCGAACACCGAGCGTCTATGGTCTCTAGCACTGGTAAATTCATTGGTTGCATCAACGAAGTTCAAGCGATCTGTATCATCTTTGTGTACATGTAAGATCATATCTGCTGGGTCATTGTAGACCTTAAAGGCAGTCATTCGTCACCCCAAACTACAGTTTCAGTATACACATATCAAAACTCTCAATTGGTACAGCTCTTTGATTGGCATCACATTAAAACAATGCAACATAGCTAAATTACACAACATGGGCACTGAGAGTGTCTAGATTACACATTATGGACCTCTATGGCCACTGGGACAGGCCATGGAGCAATAAACTAGGATTGTGTCTGGATAAAGATGAGTTTTACATAAATGTGGGAGGGGCTAGAAGTAAGTAGGTTGGGAGAATTGGAACTGTTTGGGATGATGAAAATATGCCTTTAAAGGCAGTCATTCGTCACCCTAAGCTACAGTTTCAGTATGCATATATCAAAACTCTCAATTGGTACATCTGTTTGATTGGCATCACATGCAAACAATGCATCATAGCTAAATTACACGGCATGGGCACTGAGAATGTCTTGATTAAACATTATGGACATGTATGGCCACTGGGACAAGCCATGAAGCAATAAACTAGGATTGTGTCTGGATAAAGATGAGTTTTAGATAAATGTGGGAGGGCCTAGAAGTAAGTAGGTTGGGAGAATTGGAACTGTTTGGGATGATGAAAATATGCCTGTAAATAGCTCTTTATGCACTTCATAGCACTAAATGAGCGTTCACTTACTGCATTTGTCGCAGGCATTACCAAAATAAGTTTGACAAGCGTGCACACTTGTGAGAGGAGCTCACGATTACCGGGACTCAACTCTCGCATGTGGTCCACAACCTCTGGCAAAGTCCACTCTGACTGTTTGGTATTAGATTCTACATTAGCTTTCATGGTTTCTTCAAGGCTTTCTAGTTGGGTTCTGAGCTCGCCTTTGGGGAGATCCTCACTGTAGTAGAAGTCACACACAAAGTTGAGCAGTACGTTCTTCGTCAACATGTTGTTAGTTGTTACACGTTTTGAGTGGCAGCTGATGTAGCTTCGAATAGGTTTTGTAACCCTCCTGATCAAATCTATCGCGAATACAGTTGACAATGCTGTTAACTGCTTCAAGGTATATTCGCCTGAAATAGTCCTCCACCAATGCTGGGGGCACATCCTCGGTCAAACCAGAAACTAATTTGGCCGGCACTTTCCTCTGCCGTTTTCGTCCTGGCTTATCTATGGCAAATTTTTCGGCTTCTGTCGTGACATCAACCCAAAACGACTCGAATTGGTCACGCTTTTTGACGAGGGCAGTTTTACTGGCACATTCTTGACCCTCCTCCGCAGATATATCTGTTTTTGAAGAGTTATGCTAAGACTGTCACTGTGACTGTGATTTTTACAGGGGGGGGGGGGGCAAGGTCATTCATGGATGATTGAAATGTGTACACTATCTAAGCGGAGCGCCACCATAGGTTGGCGCGGAGCTTACAAGAATATTTTGGGCCTTACAAACCCTCCAGATGGCCGGAAACAACACTTGGCGAGTGTTATATGCTGCATGCACCCAGTCCTGAAACAGGAATTTCATGTCTGTAATTTTTAGATTTTTAGAATTTTCAATGTAAAAAATTGTTGAAGGGAAATCTGCCTCTCGGTCACGGCCTCGCACGATAAAACTTACAACTGTCAAACAACCTATATAGGCCTACATCCGTTACCCAATAATGAATGATACCCCTCCCCCCCCCATATTCACCTTGTATATTCCAGTTACATCCGCGCGTCGCCATTTGAGATCAGCACGGGACCAAACCAAGACCAGCGTGTTCATCAATAGTTGGATGCCATATGCACACTACATACCTGACAACTAGTAAAATTTTGGCACAGTTTTTACAATTACAAATTTCCAATAGATATCACGAATGATGGTCCCCAAACTACGATTTCACTATTCAGCATACCACCTTCGCTTTTGCTATTCCTGGTCAAATGTCCGCATATTTCACGAGTAGAAACTGACGCTGTGAGTAAAGATATTTTGATGATTTATTTTTAATTTTTTTATTTTCGATTTTTAATTAATTTTTTCACGTTTGATTTTCCGGGGGGGGGGGGGGCAGGGGTAAGTGCCCCTCTCCCCCCCTTCCTGACACCCATGCACTCTCCGATGACATTTCAAAAGTTTCCAAAATTTTGTTGTCCTTTTTGGACAAAATATTCCCAAATCAAGAGCTCCCATTGAAGGAAATTGGAATTCTATGAAAGACAGTTTACAAAAATAGCAATCTAGCTGCCGGTGTGATGTGGTGTCACATATGGTAAATATCCGACTTTGTCGTTTCCAGAGTTCGGAAAAGTTTATCAAACTGATTTACAAGCAAGAACTAATGCATTCCACATTGCATTTTGGGCAGGAAATCTTGCTTTTTTGGGAGTTGGGAAAATGAAAAAAGGGGTTTTCTGATCATCTGGGAAGTGGGGGCGGAAACATGCTTCCTTCCCCATTTTCACGGGGTGGGGGGGGGGGGGAGAGTAAGAGGGCGTTTCCTTCGCCTATGGTGAAGGAAGAAAAACACAAAACCTCACGAGCCTGACAAAGTGCTCCACTCCTTCAAGAGACACTCAAGAAACAAAAACTAAACACGCTACTTTATCCCCCCCTCCTTTGGTAGAATTACACTATTTCGGGCAGAGAATCTTATGCCCCCTCAAATTTCCCAGGTGCTGTCCGTTATGCGTTCGGCGCCACCTTTTCAGCTAGTCTAGATTGGAGCAATACATGACAGACCTATGATGCAAATACTTGGAGGGCCGCTGTTTAGGTTGCTCAAGTGTTGTCCTTAATTCAGGGAACATATAGCTTTTTCGGGAAGCAGTTATGAGTTTGGTTTCGCAGAATGCCCTTTACCAGAGGGTCAAGAGGACTTTAGATAAAGCACTTATCTTTTCTTGAACCCTAATCTTAGGTTATAATCAAACTATATAAATCCCGAGAAAATTTTGGCTGTCCATCCTACCTGAAGCTAAATTCCCCCCAAAGCTTCCGCGATAATAAGCCCTATGTACCGCAGAATGAAGCTGGTTCTAACTAAGGGCTGCCGTTCGCCGCGTATTTCAGGCACAAGGATCTTGTATAAAAACTGAGCCTCAAAATATATTACTACCATTTTATGCATCTTAGCCCTTCGACGCAATTTTCAGAATTTTCATTCCAGGTACACTTCCAGGATTTATCTTGGGTGGAGAAGGGGTCTCGGTGTCGGTACAGATTGGCAGGTAGGCTATACTGTCAGTGCTCTGCAAATTTTTGTCCAAAATGATTCCCACGTGGCTAGAAATGCCACCTTCAAGACGAAGAAGAAGAAGAAGAAGAAGAAGAAGAAGAAGAAGAAGAAGAAGAAGAAGAAGAAGAAGAAGAAGAAGAAGAAGAAGAAGAAGAAGAAGAAGAAGAAGAAGAAGAAGAAGAAGAAGAAGAAGAAGAAGAAGAAGAAGAAGAAGAAGAAGAAGAAGAAGAAGAAGAAGAAGAAGAAGAAGAAGAAGAAGAAGAAGAAGAAGAAGAAGAAGAAGAAGAAGAAGAAGAAGAAGAAGAAGAAGAAGAAGAAGAAGAAGAAGAAGAAGAAGAAGAAGAAGAAGAAGAAGAAGAAGAAGAAGAAGAAGAAGAAGAAGAAGAAGAAGAAGAAGAAGAAGAAGAAGAAGAAGAAGAAGAAGAAGAAGAAGAAGAAGAAGAAGAAGAAGAAGAAGAAGAAGAAGAAGAAGAAGAAGAAGAAGAAGAAGAAGAAGAAGAAGAAGAAGAAGAAGAAGAAGAAGAAGAAGAAGAAGAAGAAGAAGAAGAAGAAGAAGAAGAAGAAGAAGAAGAAGAAGAAGAAGAAGAAGAAGAAGAAGAAGAAGAAGAAGAAGAAGAAGAAGAAGAAGAAGAAGAAGAAGAAGAAGAAGAAGAAGAAGAAGAAGAAGAAGAAGAAGAAGAAGAAGAAGAAGAAGAAGAAGAAGAAGAAGATAACCTATGCCAAAAGTTTAGTAGGGGTTACTACTGCTACCTGAATATCTAACTTGTGTCGCCTTCAAACTTATTTAAGGGCACGAAAGTACACATTTAGCGCAGTATTTGATAGGTGTCATGCATGTTCAACCTTCAAGTTTGCGTACACCCTCAAGTAGGGGAAAATTATAAATAATAAGTATTCGAAAGCAAATTTATTCCTTAATAAATATTAATTATATAGAATTAAAATAGTTATAGAATATTATATGTAATTTTTTATGTTTTATAATTTTTTAGTCTATAAAAATTCCGCTTTCAATTAAAATATACTTGTTGAATTTTCTATCTGGCAGCATGTGAAATTGTAGTACTGACTGACCGATGATTCTGAAGTATAATGCACCATCTGTAAGGAGTTGAATTCATGTTATTGAGACTATATATCAGCATGAAAATAATTCTATGAGACGGCATAGGGCTTTCTATAATCGAAAGAGAGGTTGCTTGTGTCATTTAATGCAGAATATTTTCCGAGAATGTCGCGGCATGAGGGTAAGTTAAGACGGAAGCTGGTTAGGCCCCATGTGCCTATCGAATTGTCATCCGACTGAACATTGTTAAGTGTTAGCACAGGACAGTATTAACTATTATTCATTACTTTCGTAGTCTACGCCTCGTTCTGTCGCTCAACGCCAGCCCAACGTAGTGTTGCGCTGTTAACGATGTTGGAACTGACAAACTTGTGGAACAGTCTAAGCTTACCCTAAAGCATAATGCGTATTTGAGTATCATAAATAATGATGCTAGCCTAGTTGGTCCAACTTATTGCCACAGTAGCGTAGGCTATCACAATGTTACATTACACATTCATTAAGGCCTAAAGTTAGGCCTATGCTAACACCAGTGAGGTTGTCCCATGCACATAGAATGTTTCTCCAAAATTTACACAAAGGAGCAATTGCAGAATGCAATGAATCTCGTGAAATTGATTGACGGTACCATTATAGAATACCACGCCTTCTGGAAGGTCCCTTTTTTAAGTGAAGTTGGAGTCGCAGTCAGGAGACCGCGACTCCGACTCCAGTTCAGAAACAGTATGCCTGACCCCTATTTCTTAGTTTTAAAGCGTTCAATTCTCATTCACTGCGACTCCGACTCCACTTCCAGATGTTAATGTAAAAGATAGAGTTTAAAGTTTTCACTGTGACTCCGACTCCACTCAAAAATGAATGTCCTCCCAACAATGCGTCGTTCTCAAACAAAATGATTTTCATTCTTCACTGTGACTCCAACTCCACTTCCAGATATTTTTTCATAGATGTAAAAGAACTCGGAAGTTAAATACAACTTCCTACTACAACTCCGACTCCAGTTCAGAAACAGTACGCCCGACCCTAGCCCTTGAACAGGACCCAGCATTACGTTCCTATGCTATACACTTCATTTCTGGGCTCTTGCCTGGTATACACAAAAACACAGCTCACTTGCCTACTCACGCGTGAGTAGGCATCCCTCACGTCCCCAAAAAGATACCTTTTCTCACCAAACTTTCCACAGATGATCTTTGTCATCACATTCACCTTCCACACAAGTCTGTTAACAAAATAAGACCTTTAAGAGGGAAATTTTGGCTGGATAATTCTGTGAGTAACGTTAAGCCTGTGCAGATTATTTTTTCAGTTGAAGAAGTCAGTGTTTGTCATGTGATCTCATTTAAAACGGAGAAACCTACGCAGTGACTGTACAATTTCGTAATGTACAGAGAGCTTACTATATGAAGTACAAGTATTGACTAGCCGCGCTTACTAATTGGTCTTCGACAGCTTGTCTAGCGGAAGTCCTTCCCATCATGCAACACAGTAGCAGACGATCAAGATGTCGATGTTACCGCGAAGGATGGCACCACATTTTTCCTGCCTTTTGCTATGAATTTACTGATATTAAACATTCCAGAAGGTACAAGTGGTATTTAAAAATGCTCAAAATCATTATATTAACTCAAATCTGTTCTATGAACCATTCCATCGTAATTAGAGCTCGGTTTGTTGTTTTGGCTTAAAACGTTGTTACCTTTGTACATGTAGGCCAGTGACCGTAGTAAGGAGTGACTACAAGGAGCGGATTATACGGTCACGTTCAGTGACTAGCCCGACCCCTATTTCTTAGTTTTAAAGGGTTCAATTCTCATTCTTCACTGCGACTTTGACTCCACTTCCAGATGTAAATGTTAAAGATAGAGTTTAAAGTTTTCACTGTGACTCCGACTCCACTCAAAAATTAATGTCCACCCAACAATGCGTCGTTCTCAAACAAAATGATTTTCTCTCTTTACTACAACTCCGACTCCACTTCCAGCTATTTCTAGAGAATCGTTCTCAAACAGCCTGCGACTTTCAATAGAGGGCGTAAAATTCCGATAGCATAGCCTACACGGAAGCAATACGTGGGAAAGACTTAACAGAAAAATAATATAAGTCCCAGTTCCTACACTATTGCCCGTGACAGTTCTGCACACTCGGTACATACAAGATGTGCAGTAAATATACAAGTTCCTTTGATCACTGCGACTCAAGGACTCCAACAAAAAGAAGACCTTCAAAAGTGCGGGGTATTCTTTAATTACTCCTGATTGACAACAATAGAGTTACTCATTGTCAAAGTGCGTTCAAGCGAGACATCTTTTTGAGAACGACCTGAAGTTGGAGTGGGGCATTGAATTCTGCAGTTGTACTGACACAAATCTACCCACATGAACACATACAGAGTTTCTAAAACAGTGTGTCTAAAAACTGAATTTACCCCAAAATTGTCAAAATTTTGCCTAGGCCCAGTTAGCCTGCACAGTAAAATTTGTATGATGCCAGTCTGTATTACATGCACTCAGTCCAACATGAAAATCTTCAGCGTGAGCACTGACTCCTTTTGGCGCTGGTTAATTCCCATCATATGATAAATGTATAGTATAATGACTTTATCTTGAGTCAGTCGCTGTGTACAAAAGGTATGGTGCGTACACTCAAAGTACAACCCATATTAAATGACTGACTCATGGTGAAAAGATCATATACTGTGCTGTACAGTATCATTGTGCTACCATGCGGTTAATCCCAGAGTAATCGCAAAAAGACGCGATTAAACGTTTAGTTCACCAAACACAAATTGACAGCCCTAAAATTTGACTTCTTTTGTAAATGTAATTATGGGAAATGTTTGGGAAATTTGATTTGCTTGCAGGGAAATTTGTATTTTTTACAGCCCTGCCTATCAATAACTTAAGCTAGCCACAGCATATCAAAGGCATTCTCAGCATACACATACACTATACAGTAAAGAGTGTGTGTTTGTATATGAATACTGCTGAGAACGTGACAGCTGTGGTATGCCATACATACAGTATGGTACTAAGGCTAGAGGTCTTTTGCATTTAGTGATGGCACAAGGGAAAACTTAAACTTTGTAAAACAAGGCGAACATCTTTTTCTGTCTAGTTTTCATCCCCCAATCATGTTGGCACATTGCGTTCTTTTACTGTACTGGGTTGTAGCAGCGTTAATGTGCATTGTGATATAGCTACTCTCCCGCTTTAACCAACCCCATGTAAAGCAATTGTGATAATTTTAGCAGTTCTGGGCACCCATATGAAGTATCTTATGGTTCCTTTCCGATATAAATATCCCCGTATATTTTTAGCAGTTCTCGTTCAAAACTTACGTTTCGTTTAAAAAAGAATCTGCAACTGAAATGCACGTAAGTCTGATCCCCGAAAAATCTACGCACACAGAGATTTGTGATGCCGTTTCTAGGTGAAATTTAACACGGGGCTCGCCCAGCTTCGCTAGCCCGCATTGCAAGCCCGATCGTCGTAACACAAGCTCAACGGGGAAAACTTGTCTTGAGACTGAGCATTTTCACACACTAAATCACATAGCTGAAGGTGCGAGTTGTGATTGGCTGCCAAGAATCAACGCAATTGAACCAATCACGAAGCAGGGGCCAGTTTAAATTTTGGAATGGATCTTATGCATATGATGTCACCGAGCAAAATATAATGCCTTGTTTGGCGGTAAAAACAGACACGCACCTAAGTCTAGTGCATGTGTGGGCCAAGAAGTCTGCTGCAAGAGACCACCTGCATTACTGTTTTCGTCAGCAATGACGTCGTATGACAACATTGCTTATGTCGAACTGTAAATAACAATACCGTAGGAATGCTGGGAATGACTTAATTTATGCAAGATAACCACCGAACTTCACAAGATTCATGGAGCTATGTGTACAAAACGTGCACGTATATGTATGTAAAGCTTGGGGATTTGAAAAAACGGCTTAACATTACAGTTAGATACTCTGTACTATGTGTTTTGTGCAGAACAGTTTGTACAGCAACTTACGCGTCGCTTTCTGCGAGACAGCAAGGAATACACCTTTAATGCACTTCTAAATTGAATTCCAGGTAATACTACAGGGTTAAAGCGGAAAATATCAAACGATCATTCCCATGGCAGGGGAAAAATTTATACCTTTGTGATTATCAATGCATCCCATTTTAGCGGGAAGTTAAAGGATTGAGTATTTACAGGAATTTTAACAAAATTAAGAGCAAGTTTCAAGTATATGTAGCCCCTTTTTCCAGTTTGCAAATAATCGGTGGTGGTGATCGGTTGAATGGCAGAATTTTACTAGGGCTCAACCGATAATCGGATCAGACATCAGATCCGGGCCGATATTCGCCACCATCGGTAAAATATCGGATCGGCATTATTCAGCTAAATTCACTTGCCGATGTTTACCATATTCCGTATCCTGAAAACTTTGCAAAAATTTCAAAGGAACTCTTTACTGCGTGGTCTTGCGCCACCATATACAAGCCATTTCCTACGCCTTAACTGCAAGTAGTTTCTTTTTTTCTGAAAGTCCTTCCCCTCTCTGGCGCAGAGTCAAGGAACGTAACCTCATGTTCACTGCAGATACTTAATGACACTCAGTGAATCCTCACTACAGGATGAGTAAAACTTAGTAATAACAAGCCAGCAAAGTTGTTATTCCGTATGTAATATTTTACAAATTTCAGTTGCATTTTCCCTTCACTTTTGTCCCATAGTTTTTTGATGGCAGTTTCATACATTCCTTATGCTCAAATAAAGAACAAACCTGCAATACATGAACTTAATGATTAAATTTCTTTCAAGAGTTACTCCGTTGTTGTTACAAACTTTGCTCCGCCTTTTTCATGATGGAATGATCCAATATTGGCATGGGTAAGACCTAGTGTTTGCACGTGGTATTAAAAAAAAGTTTCAAAAAATGGTCCCGATCGCAACATCCCTCAGGATCGGTGATTACCCATTTTTTCTCAAGTCCTCCCGATTCTCTGGTGAAGAGTTTCTTGGGGAAGACAAGCAATACTCCCGAAGATGAGTAAAGTAGACGTATAGCAACGATTTGTCCATGCTCCTTTGGGTACTGTATATGCATGAGAAATTAACAACTGTATCGGAGAGGTATCGATCACGTTCACAAGTTCAAATCAAACCGACAGATATTAGAAATATGACAGAAAAAAAAGTAAAAAACCCTTCTAAGAAAATCAATACTTCTTTACACCTTTGCTTTTTTCATATTTTAATTTTTAAACGTTTTTGGACTCAAAAAGCAATCCTGCTAACTCCACTTCGAAGCTGTTTGTGTTACTTCTTTCAAAACAAAGTTAAAAATATCTACCAATCCCAGCATTTGTTTACAGTATTCTCTATCACGTCCGAAAATGACATCATTCGTGTTAAATTTGCATCTAGCGTACACGTGTGCCAACACCCACGCTATCGTGGCCTTATTAGGAAGTCGCGTACCTGGGAGTACTACATAGGTTCATTCATAACCGCCCTCCCGTTCAGGTCGGGACACCCTTCAAACTCCTGTCGAAAGGAAACTCTTTTTCTAAAGTCCTCCCGACCCTCTGGCAAAGGGCCGTTCGGCGAAACCAAACTTGATACTGCTTCCCGAAGAAGCTATTATGTCCACTGAAGGACAACACTTAACGACCAACCTCGCGGCCTTCAGACCATTTTCCCTGTCGAAAGGAAACTCTCCATCACACGTGTGTAAACGGCGATATTTTGGGGCTCACAAGATAATGAAATTTTGCTTAGATCGTTATTTTTCCCAAACAATGTTAGTGTTGGTAGTTACATCCTAGTATTTCATACATAACACGAGGTTAATTTGCTTCGTGGCGAAGAAACAAACCAACAATCCCGGTGTCTTAAATTATCGTCAATATTTACGAAATCATTGCAGTCATATCTTGGCACTTAACATATAGTGGAAAAGTGTTCATTTGCATAATATTGACACAATAAACCATTATATCGGCCAATTCAAGGCTCGATTTTATTTGAAGGTTTGGTTTTCATTTCGGTATACTCGAGGTAGCGTCCCATATTGTGTATTTTAGAAAATCGCCGTTAGTATTACAGTACGCAGGGAAGGGTTTAGACAGAGTTGTTACAGATTCTTGCAGAATATACGGCACGCGGTACATCTTGTCTGCAAGTTTCTACATAAAAAAGAACTGACTTGCAGTGTTGGCGCGCCCGTTGCTACGGTATGAATTACTGTAGCTTGCATGCAGATTTTAAAGTTAGTGTACGTTGTAGCATACACTGATCTGAGAGGCAACACTACTGTCAGACTGTACATCGGCATGATCGGCCCTCGCACCGGTGAAAAATTCAGCTTACTTAAATAGAGTACAACCAACATTCAAACTCAAATATAATTTCATGTGATCAGTTCATTCAGTCTCATACTAATTTGCAAATTATTAGACATTTTAAAGATGACTTTAAATAGGAGTAAATGCGCGGGCAATGTACATAAAAAGGCATTGCTTATAGTTACAACAAGGAAATCTAGACCTACTAGTAAACGGGGAAAAATTGTGGGCCTAAACGCATAGATACGGCGGGGTGACGAAAATATCGGATCGGATATCGGCCGATGTTGGGGAAAAAACATCGGACATCGGATCGGCAGTGAAAAACCACATCGGTTAGGCCCTAAATTTTACCGATGCCGATTATTAACCGATTAGGGAATAATCGGCCCGATGCTGATTACTTAAAAGACGATCGGTCGAACACTAGTAAAAGATGAGCCTGGATTTCACTAAAAACTGCCAAAGTGTGCGCACAGAAAAACAAGGCAGTTTGGCCAAACTTTACAGTCTGGCTATCTAGGGATGCACTGGATATCCGGTCCGGCCGGATTATCCGGCCGGATAGTGAAAAAATATCCGGTTCCAGTTCCGGCCGGATTTTTTTAAATCCGGCCGGAATTTTTCTGTAAACTTGGGTAGCATTATGTACGTGAGTTATAACAAACATGAAAACAGCAGTAACTGTCTCAGAATTAATTTAAAGTTCATAAATCATAGCTTATTAGTGCATGTTACAGTATATAACATTTGAACACCTTTATTTAACCCTTAAAAGTGACTGAACCAAACAGGCAACAAAGTTATAAACGTAACTGATTTACATGTACATGTAACAAATATGACTTTAAATTCCTCCAACTGTGTGAAATAAACTGAATGGATGAAAAGACCTCTCATGCAATTTAAATAAGTCTACTGCAGTGCACAGTAGTGCTGTACAAAATGGATAATCCAGATTACAGTTGTACCTGAGTCACATCATTCGAGGCAGTGTTTTAGTTTAATTGCATTGGGTTGTCTACAAATACACACTTTAACACTTCACTTTATTTTACTTTTTAACACTTACTTGCCCATTAAAGTTGTGTAGTACAAGCAGAAAATGTGTTTCATCTTGAATTTCAGAAGACATTACTCATTGCAAATTAAAGTTGCCTGTGGGGTCAATATTAATGTTTTCCGTCCCTAATAATTAATCACACACAAGTATACACAATATGATTAGTGTTCGATCGATCATCTGTTAAGTAATCAACATCTAGCCGATTATTCCGTCATCGGTAAATAATCGGCATTGGTAAAATTCTGCCATTCAACCAATCATTGCCACCGATTATTTGCAAACTGGAAAAAAGGGGCTAAATATACTTGAAAAAGGGCTCTTAGTTTCGTTAAAATCCCTGTAAATATTCAATCCATTAACTTCCCCCCAAAATGAGATGCATTGTTAATCACAGATGTATAAATTTAACCCCTGCCATGGGAATGATTGTTTGATATTTTCCGTTTGTTTTACCTGAAATTAGATTTAGAATTGCATTCAAGGTGTATCCCTTGCTGTCTCTCAGAAAGCACCGCGTAAGTTGCTGTACAAACTGTTCTGCACAATACGAATAGAACAGACTGGCTTATATAGCCAGCTAGCAAAGCCAGGCGAGTCTCATGCTAAATTCACATAGAAATGGCACCACAAATATCTGCCTATGTGGATTATGTGGGGAACTGACTTACGTGCATTTCAGTTGTAGATTCTTTTTAAACAAGACGTGAGTTTTGGAAGAGAACTGCTTAAAATATACAGGGATATTTATATCTGAAAGGAACCATAAGATACATTAATCGGGTGCAATTGTTTTGCTCCCCAGAACTGCTAAGATATTATGATTGCTCTACATGGGGTCGGTTAAGAGGGGAGCTCGAGAGCAGCAGCTAGAGTACATTAAAGCAACTACAATCCAGTACAGTAAAAGAATGGAAATGTTCCGACATGATTGGGGGATGAAAACTAGACAGAGCATGATGTTGGCCTTAGAACTAAATTATCAAAGGGCATATGACATTGACTGCAAACAATTCTGTTGTATTAACAGTTGATTTGGATCTTCACTTTTGAATTGAAAATATTACCCCTACAAAAATTACCTCCCGTTTGTGAAACGAATGGAACTATTCCCAATATTTTCTATCCTAAACTGGTTACGGTATACAAGATGTGCACGAAGCAAGGGGTGTGTGCTATAGAGACAAACATGTGATTTCCCTCTTTCTCATAATCGGTATCAGGCCAATCGTTTAATTAATTAATCGATAATTGAGGATTACCAATTATAGCATAATAGGTCGACCACTAAATATGTTATCATACACTGTAATACGTAATGTCAGAATGTGTGATATACAGTATCTCTGCCAAAAAAGTTATTGATGATAAACCTGCTTCAGTGTTTTGATATCATGGCATGTTTAAATACTAGAAAAGGTGTATAAAACAATGGTGCTGTACATAGTTAAAAACCTTAACCCTAGAGTCTCTTTACAGTACATATGAGCAGTCCATTCAGTAATCACTATCCAAGGACTCTCTTTGCCAAGTATTACTGGTCTACATAATTTGTACAATTTTTTGGTTTCGATGATAAGAGAAACCAATGCAATCATGATGGCGTGTGTGTGTATGTATGTATGTATGTGTGTGTGCGTGTGTGTGTATGTGTGTGTGTTTGTGACACTTTGCTTGTTAACATGATATCTCAAGATAGGAATGTCTGGCAGTTTCAAACTTGGTACATAGATGCGCCATATTGAGAGGAAGAACGCTATTGTTTTTGGTGGAGGTCAAAGGTCACCTGGGGTCACCAGGGGTCAAAGTCTGAAAACCTTGTTAAACACAATATCTCAAGAGAGGAAGCTTGGATAGATTTCATATTTAAAACGTGGATGCTTTATAGTCAGTAGATGGTCCTTATTGTTTTTGAGGTAGGTCAAAGGTCATGTGGGGTCACCAGGGGTCAACGTCTGAAAACCTCGTTAACACGATATCTCAAGGTAGAAAGCTCGAATAGATTTCAGATTTATTATGTGGATGTGTTATGGTCAGGAGATGGTCCCTTTTGTTTTTTTCTTAGTTCAAAGGTCATCTGGGGTCACCAGGGGTCAAAGTCTGAAAACCTTGTTTATGTGATATCTCAAGTTAAGTAGCTTTGAAAGATTTTTTGTTTGGTATGTGGATGCCTTACGGTCAGGAAATGGTGCCTAATGTTTTTGATGGAGGTCAAAGGTCATCTGGGGTCACTGCTGGTCCAAGTCTGAAAATCCTGCTTATGCAATATCTCAAGATAGGAAACTTGGATAGATTTCATATTTAGGTATGTGGATGCATAGTGGTCAGAAGATGGTCCCCATAGTTTTGCAGAGATGAAAGGTCATCTGGGGGCCCCAGGGGTCAAAGCCTGGAAACCTTTTTCAATGTGATCTCTCAAAATAGCTGTTTGTCCATTTGCCTGTCTGTTGTTTGTCATTCTAGCTATGTATGGCTTTTATGGATGTCAAAATGTCATCTGGAATGACAAAATTATTTTTTGAACATGCTAGTATAATATTTGAATGAGAAGATAATGATGCATGATGGCACTCTTTGAAACGGAACATTTATGTATCATCGAAACGTCAGTGCATTTTTGCATTCTGGTTTGAACAAGTGGTGATGTACTGCAGTTCAAAAAGAACAAACTGGTATGCAAAACAACTTTCAAGATTCCCTCAGGAGTTTTCTCTACAAATACTCACTTAAGGAGGGAAAATACAAAGAGCTCTTACTTGCCCCGCTTTGCAACGGTTTTGCTGTACTTCTGCAGGAACAGTTTTTCATGCCTTTTTTCTATTATATTGCAATTTTTGGTTAAAAAATTAGTTAAATACACTTGTACAACACTTGAAGACAAATTTATAGACATTTCCCATTAGTCCTTCACAAACATTACATCACAAAGCAGAAAACTCCTATCCCAGAGTTTCTCTGCTTTCCTGAATTTCACTTTCTTCATTTGCATTGCAAAAATCCGGTTCCGGCCGGATTTCAAGTTGGTTCCGGCAAAATCCGGTTCCGGCTGGATCCAAAATTTTGGTTCCGGTGCATCCCTATGGCTATCCTATAATTACCATACTGGCTATGAAGGATCTTTGTCATAACATTCAACTTTCTTGAACTCAATTAGAGGCAAGCAAGAAGGTGAAATTTGAAGGTTAAAACTGTCAGATACAAATAAACCTGTCAGTTTCTGTTTAAAATTTCCTAAAAATTTGCTTACCATTTAAATGATGTCCAAATATAGCCACTTTTCATTTCCCTTAGAATCAAGTGAGTGATAATATATACAAATACTGGCTTTTGAGACTATAATTTCGGCATGCCCCCACTGTCAGTTTACAAAACATCCAAGACGTGTTGCAAGCAATTGGGTAACTGCTTACTGGATATGCAAAAGAGAGAATGCAAAGGGAACACTGAGGCCTTGCCGCTACCATAGGCAGCTAACCGCTTTGGCACAAGTTTGTTTACTAAGCAGCCTGCAAAACCTGGCTGAGCAAAGTCTAGCTCGCGCAACATTACTCATCTATATTGCACCATCAAAATCATAGGTTACATTAACTGGTATATTGTTATGTGAAGTTTGGGGTTGTAATTGGAAACTTCAGGAATTGGTTTTAACAAAGATTGGTTAAAAGTTGCAGGCCTAGTAACAAGCACTTAGTCAGTTATAGGATGTAAGCACGCAGTTTGCCTGCATTGGCTTGACTATGTGCACAGTTACATGACTGACTGAATTTGAGCGTAAACTATCGCATGCAGAGTAGGAATGCAAATTAAGTGATACAAAATATCATATCCTTGTAAAATTTCAGACTTTGGAGAAAAAAAAAATATGTAGGCCTAGACCTACAATTGAAGGAAGTCATCACCTCAATGAGGTAGAAACTGATTTTTGGTTTTGATGATAAGAGAAACCAATGCAATCATGATGGCGTGTGTGTGTATGTTTGTGTGTATGTGTGTGTGCGCATGTGTGTATGTGTGTGTTTTTGACACTTTGCTTGTTAACACGATATCTCAAGATAGGAATGTGTGACAGTTTTCAAACTTGGTACATAGATGCGCCATATTGAGAGGAAGAACCCTATTGTTTTTAGTGGAGGTCAAAGGTCACCTGGGGTCACCAGGGGTCAAAGTCTGAAAACCTTGTTAACACAATATCTCAAGATAGGAAGCTTGGATAGATTTCATATGTGGTATGTGGATGGGTTATAGTCAGTAGATGGTCCCTATCGTTTTTGGCGGAGGTCAAAGGTCATCTGGGGTTACCAGGGGTCAAAGTCTGAAAATCTTGTTAACACAATATCTCAAGAAAGGAAACTTAGATAGATTTCATATATGCGTTATGGTCAGGAGATGGTCCCTATCATTTTTGGTGGAGTTCAAAGGTCATCTGGGGTCACCAGGGGTCAAAGTATGGAAACCTTGTTAACAGGATATCTCAAGATAGGAAACTTGGATAGATTTCATATTTGGTATGTGGATGCATTATAGTAAGTAGATGGTCCCTATTGTTTTTGGTGGGGGTCAAAGCTCATCTGGGGTCAAAGTCTGAAAATCTTGTTAACACGATATCTCAAGATAAGAAGCTTGGATAGATTTCTTTTTGGTATGTGGATGCCTTATAGTCAGTAGATGGTACATATTGTTTTTGGCCTAGGTCAAAGGTCATCTGGGGCACTGGGGATCAAAGTCTGAAAATCTCGTTAATATGATATATCAAGATAAAAAGCTTGGATAGATTTCATATTTGGTATGTTGATGTGTTATAGTCAGTAGATGATTCTTGTTGTTTTTGGGGTAGGTCAAAGGTCATCTGGGGTCATCAGGGGTCAACGTCTGAAAATCTTGTTAACATGATATCTCAAGGTAGAAAGCTTGAATAGATTTCATATTTAGTATGTGGATGTGTTTTGGTCAGGAGGTGGTCCCTATTGTTTTTGGTGGAGGTCAAAGGTCATCTGGGGTCACTGGGGGTCAAAGTATGAAAACCTTGTTAACGCAATATCTCAAGAAGGAAACTTGGATAGATTTGATATTTGGTATGTAGATGCGTTTTAGTCAGTAGATGGTCCCTATTGTTTTTGGCGGAGGTCAAAGGTCATCTGGGGTCACTGGGGATCAAAGTCTGAAAACTTTGTTTATGTGATATCTCAGGTTAAGTAGCTTTGATAGATTTCATATTTGTTATGTGGATGGGTTATGGTCAGGAAATGGTATGCAATGTTTTTGATGGAGGTCAAAGGTCATCTGAGGTCACTGCTGGTCCAAGTCTGAAAATCCTGCTTATGCAATATCTCAACATACGAAACTTTGATGGATTTCATATTTGGGTATGTGGATGCATGGTGGTTAGAAGATGGTCCCCATAGTTTTTGGCAGAGATGAAAGGTCATCTGGGGTCTCCAGGTGTCAAAGCCTGGAAACCTTTTTAAATATGATCTCTCAAGATAGCTGTTTGTCCATTTGTCTGTCTTTTGTTTGTCATTCTAGCTATGTATGGCTTTTATGGAGGTCAAAAGGTCATCTGGAATGACAAAATTATTTTTTGAACATGCTAGTATAATATTTGAATGAGGATCTAATGGTGCATGATGACACTCTTTGAAACGGAACATTTATGTATCATCGCAACCTCAATGCATTCTTGCATTCTGGTTAAATCTGTTAAGATGAAAATGGGACAAAATTTGTTCCAGGAAGTTAACCTCAAAATGTCGAAACACTACAAAGCCATAACGTCAGGATCTCAGGTGCACTGTGGCAAATGACTCTGGTGGGGAGTAAAGCAAAGTGGATGTAGCATAGAATTCTGTTCAAAGACTTTCATGACAGGTTGCTTTTTGTGTACATACAATGCAAAAAGAGTCACACGTAGCCTGCTTGCACACAGTCTCCTTAGTAGCGATCTATATACCTGCATATCAAAGACCAAAGCTGTTACATTATCGTTTGCTTAGCAACATAGCATAATTTTTGATGTCTTTGTTTCACTACTTTAATTGTATTTCTTCGTTTTTCTCTGAAAGTTAAAGCACCTTGTACCGATATGTGATCTAGCTTTCTTATTCCCATGGGGTGATGTAATAGATTAAACCCTCTCTATAATACATGCTATGCAAGCAAACAGGAAGCATTCAAGGTCATAAAAACATTTTTAATTTCCAAGTGAAACAAAACAGGTCGTTGGCATTGCACAACAAAAAAGTCACAAACTACTGCGCAAAAACATTAAATGATGGCTGTGATGAGATAGATACTAATTGCTCAAGATGCCTTCAGGCAGGCAAAATATCCCTTCAATGTTTACTAAGTGTTACTGTGAATAAGTCTAAAAATTTAGAAGCACAATATTTTCACTTATATACTTACCTTTTTTGAACATGAATCATGATTTCTTGCAGGTGTTAGCTGTGATTCCTGTCTAAAAGGCAATTTCAGAGGAAGACGCTATAAGTGCTTAATTTGTTATGATTATGATTTATGTGCTCAGTGCTATGAGCATGGTGCTACAACAACACGACACACATCAGAGCATCCCATGCAATGCATTTTAACTAGAAATGATTTTGGTAAGTAGCATGTATAAATCCTATCCAGGATAAACTTTTTGTTTGTTGATACTAAGTAAAGCTTAGAAATAAATAAACCTCTGATATTGCAGGTTGGTTTTGAATTGTAACTTTAACTTTTTGGTTGACAAGTAACAAGTGGTGCTTTGAATTTTTGTTACTTGCCTGTTTTAGGAAGTAGTGACTAAAGGGAAATACCAACCTACATATCTACAATCTTGAATGAAACTAGTTCCAACACCTCTTTCATCCCCTCTCCCCTGCACAATGTTGGGGATAAGGTAAATTCTGGAAGCATCATTTTTGTCGAGACACTTGTCATTACACATGACATAATGGCGGGAGGAATTCCAACAGTTATGTGCAAGATGTTTGCTGAAAATATAAAATACATTGGTGTTGTAATGCATCTATAGCATTACAATAAACCCTGAATTATGCACTTATCAATTGAAATCTTGTCCCCCCCCCCCCTAGAGGCGGGGACGGTCTGGCTTTGAGGGAGAATCTTGCCCGGGACTCCACAGTAATTTTATCCCCACAGGGCCAGGACTTGTGCAGGGATTTCAAATGATCTGGAAGGCTGGGGAAATAGGATCGGAAATTAACTCATGGCATGCGTAGGCTAGTGGCCTGGGATTTAACCTCTATCAATGCCTTGCCCTGGGTGGACATGGTTGGGCTCTGCCCAGGGATTTACAAATTTCACAAATGAAGTTCCCAGGCAAGACCTGACCATCCCCGGGTCTAGGGGTGTCAGGTTTGCAATTCATAATTGCAAAACTACCTACGTCAACTAAGACAAGGTTTGTTTAGTGTTAGGGCAAGTAGAAAAAAACTTCCAAAAGTTTTAGCCAGGACAATTAAATGACATCTTTTTCCAACCAGACATTTGATGAGATATTTCATTTAAAGAGATGTGTTTAGTGGTACAATATCATTTGAAGAGCAAATTACTGTACAATAGAAATTGAAAGCTTGGTTTATTTGCTTTGTTTTAGTTTTGATTGCATGTTTTTAGCATTATCTTTTGCACTATGATGCTGTTTGACATGCCAAAAAAGAAGGAACCAGGAAATGATTTTACCAAAGAATGAGATAAAATTAAAGAACAGCAGTAGTTTTTTTGCCAACTTTGTATCTTGTACAAAAATTGTGTGCCACTAAATTATTGAATTGGTACTTAATATACCAAAGACTCTAAAAGTGGAACCTGCTGCCATTGTGCGTGATGCTTGGCATAAGCAATGGAGTAGGGAAAACAAGCCAGTGAGCCACAACTGGAAAAATGCCTTGGCCGGCTCGACTTTAACCAATAGGTTGGAGACTGGGCAGTAAAATTCCTTCTCACAAAATTATTAAAAATTTTCAGCAGTGATGCATTGATAAGCATTTTATCAAGAGAATAAGATGAACAGCAGAAGTGGAACCATTGTAACTGTTTGCTATGGGGTAGTTTTGAGATGTTATGGTTAATTTTAGTGAAATCATATTGATTGGATATTCATGAGGTGGTGTTTGTATTTATGTAATTGTATTCAAAGTCGAGAATTGTAATGAATTTTTTTTAAATCGTGAATAGTGATGCATTGAAAAGTACAGTATTTGATCAAGAGAATAAGAGGAAAAGCTGAAGTGGTACTGATGTAACTGTGTGCTATGCTCTACAGTAGTTTGAGATGTTATGGTTAATGTCATGAGGTTACAGGGACAATTAGAGTCAGTCAGTCAGTCAGTCAGTCAGTCAGTCAGTCAGTCAGTCAGTCAGTCAGTCAGTCAGTCAGTCAGTCAGTCAGTCAGTCAGTCAGTCAGTCAGTCAGTCAGTCAGTCAGTCAGTCAGTCAGTCAGTCAGTCAGTCAGTCAGTCAGTCAGTCAGTCAGTCAGTCAGTCAGTCAGTCAGTCAGTCAGTCAGTCAGTCAGTCGTCAGTCAGTCAGTCAGTTGCCAGTTGCCAGCAGTCAGTTGCCGTCAGTCTGCCGCTGCTGCCGCTGCTGCTGCCGCTGCTGCTGCTGCCAGTCCGTGGGGTTGCAGTCAGTCAGTTGCCAGTTGCCGCTGCCAGTTGCAGTCAGTCAGTGCCGTCAGTGGCTGCCGCTGCCGTCAGTTGCCAGTCAGTTGCCGTTGCCAGCTGCTGCTGCTCAGTCAGTTGCTGCCGCTTGCCAGTTGCCAGTTGCCGCCGCTGCCGCTGCCGCCGCCGCCGCCGCCGCCGCCGCTGCTGCTGCCAGTTGCCGCTGGTTGCCGCCGTTGCCAGTTGCCAGTTGCTGCCGCCGCCGCCGCTGCCAGTTGCCAGTTGCTGCTGCTGCCGCTGCTGCTGCCAGTTGCCGGTTGCCAGTTGCCGCTTGCCGTTGCCGCTGCTGTTGCCGTTGCCAGTTGCCGCTGCTGCCGCCGCCGCTGCTGCCAGTTGCCGCCGCCGTTGCCAGCTTGCCGCCGCTGCCGCCGCTGCTGCCGCTGCCGCCGCTGCTGCCGTTGCTGGGGTTGCCGCCGTGCCGCCGCTGGGGTTGCCAGTTGCCGCTGCCAGTTGCCGTTGCTGCCGCTGCTGCTGCCGGGGTTGCCAGTTGCCAGTTGCCGCTGCCGCTGGGGCCAGTTGCCGTTGCCGCTGCCAGCGTTGCCAGTTGCCAGTTGCCGTTGCCGCTTGCCAGCTTGCTGCTGCGTTGCCAGTTGCCAGTTGCCGTTGCCGCCAGTTGCCGCAGTTGCCGCCAGTTGCCGCTGCTGCCGCTGTTGTTGCCGCTGGGGTTGCCAGTTGCCGTTGCTGCTGGTTGCCAGTTGCCGTTGCCAGTTGCCAGTTGCCGTTGCTGCTGCTGCCGCTGCTGCCGGGTTGCCGCTGCTGCTTGGTTGCTGCCAGTTGCCGCTTGCTGCCGTTGCCAGTTGCCGCTGCTGCTGCTGCTGCTGCTGCTGCTGCCGCTGCCGCTGCTGCTGCCGGGTTGCCAGTTGCCGCTGTTGCCGTGCCAGTTGCCGTTGCCAGTTGCTGCTGGTTGCCAGTTGCCAGTTGCCGCTGCCAGTTGCCAGTTGCCAGTTGCTGCCAGTTGCCAGCGTTGCCAGTTGCCAGCGTTGCTGCCGTTGCCGCTGTTGCCAGTTGCCAGTTGCCAGTTGCCGCTGGGGTTGCTGGGCCAGGTTGCCGCCGCTGCCAGTTGCCGCTGCCGCTGCCGTTGCCGTCAGTTGCCGCTTGGGTTGCCAGTTGCCGCTGTTGCCGTCAGTTGCCGCCAGTTGCCGCTGCCAGTTGCTTGCCGCCGCTGCCAGTTGCCGCTGCTGCCGCTGCCAGTTGCCGTCAGTTGGGTTAGTTGCCAGTTGCCAGTTGCCGCTGCCGCTGCTGGGGTTGCCGTTGCCGTCAGTTGCCGCTGTTGCCAGTTGGGCTGCCGCTGCCGTCAGTTGCTGGGGTTGCTGTCAGTTGCCGTTGCCGCTGCCGCTGGGGTTGCCGCTGGGTTGGGTTGCCGTTGCTGCCGTTGCCAGTTGGGGTTGCCGCTGCCGCTGTCAGTTGCCGTCAGTTGCTGCTGTCAGCCGGGTTGCCAGTTGCCGAGTTGCCGTCAGTTGCCGCTGCTGCTGCCAGTTGCCGTCAGTTGGGGTTGCCAGTTGCCGCTGGTCAGTCAGTCAGTCAGTCAGTCAGTTGCCAGTTGCCGTCTGCCGTCAGTCAGTCAGTCAGTCAGTCAGTCAGTCAGTCAGTCAGTCAGTCAGTCAGTCAGTCAGTCAGTCAGTCAGTCAGTCAGTCAGTCAGTCAGTCAGTCAGTCAGTCAGTCAGTCAGTCAGTCAGTCAGTCAGTCAGTCAGTCAGTCAGTCAGTCAGTCAGTCAGTGTTTCTTTTTACTTGAAAGACCTCTTCAATGTCTGTGGATCATTCTGGTAAATAATCATTGAAAAAAGGGAAAAGTAAGTGTTGGAGTTGCTGGAACAAAAGGTTAATATTTATCGTCAAACTCTGATCATCTCTTTAAGGGGCATATGAATTTGTTAGTTAGATGAGATTTAATGACACACCAACACGAATTTGTTTTATAGTGTCAGTCAACTTGATAAAAAATTCACCAAGTTCAAATTTATTCTCCAAGTGTTGTTTGATTTCACGTTCGGTTTCCCTTTAGGCAGGCAGGCAGGAAATACTGTAGGTATATTCTACAACCCGTAGCCCACAGGGGCAAAGAGGCACATGAAGTTATATTGGATATTTATATTGTGTTGGTTGTGTTTTAATGTAATTATACTCAAAGTCAATAATAATAAAGAATTGTTTCATTTCTTGTTTTCTTTAATTTTGTAGATCTTTATTATGGAGGAGAATCAATTAGTTTAGACCAAGCCCAATCATTTACTTGCCCATATTGTGGTAAAATGGGTTTTACAGAAGCATTACTACAAGACCATGTAAAGGCAGAACACACAGAATCACCTTTGGAAGTGGTATGTGTCATCTTATGAATGTCAAGTGTACAGCAGTCACCAAAAGGAGTTCAAATATAGATGTTTTTGAAGCATATAATGACATTAGTTATACCCAGTTCAGAGTTTATAAGTGCACTTCCACAGAGTAGAAACAAGATAGTTACTCGAGTTACTGTTGCAGTGTTTTACTGTCACTGTGAAACTTGGAAAGCATTGAAAACTTACCCAATTTGCTCTGTTCTTTTTTCTATGTGTTAGGGTTATTATACCTTGAAAGATTGTTAAAAGGATAGATAAGCAACCCAAGGGCAAGTTTGAAAAGAAAAAGAAAACTTTTTACACTGGTGGATTTGTGTGCATCTCTGTGTCTCTTTGTGACATTGAAATTATATCTTTGTAAAACTAGTACACCTTCATCATTAACTCTATTTCTGAACTAGCTTATTAGAGCAATGCCTCTAAGGATGATGTGTTACGTCTTTGTTGTCTTTAGTACAATGCAGGTCTTGAAAAACCCCATGCGCTGGGAGTCTTGACCTCCCTACTTCAATGTTCAGGCCTTCCAAAATTCATAACTGACATGAACGTTGGACTACTAGCATTCACCAAGTAGTTGCATTTACATTTTTATTAACGACTTAATCAGGTTTTGTTGGGTCTTAAACAAAATTCTTCTGGCCTACCACAGTCTGTTACCAGGAAGCCCACCCAATTGGCTAAGTTCTTCTTTCAAAAAAATCTTTTTCAAGCACTGCACTGGTCTTGACCATTTACTTCATGAGTTATTGGATTTAATTAAATGTTGCAAGTTTGAAATAATGAAATTGCAAATACCAGAATGGAACCAAAATAATGGTAAGCCTTCCTTTCCATTCCAGTGGGATAATATTAATGATAGATGTTAAGTTTTTGAGGTGCCCACAGTATAATTTCAATTAACAAAGAGTTTGTTGAATCTGTTCTGTCCTGTCTTCTTCATGGTAGAGGAGGTGCAAGGACACCTTCTCTCCACTGTGCTGTTTTTTTTACCAGGTTGGTTGTGGGTAAGTCAGAATTGCAAAGTCAATAAAAGGAAGTTATGTGGGCTGGTTATGTCCCAGCTAGAGGAGTTTTGTGGGTTATTCAATGTTAGGTGCAATGTCTGTGTAGCACGGGGAATGGATTATCAACATGGCTGGCATGTTTGTTGGTTGTGGAGTTAGATTAGGAGTCAGCTAGAGATTGAGAATGAAGAGCAGAGAGAAAGTAGCCCAAGTCCAATTACTTGATCCAAATAATGTGTTTTGACAGCTAATAATCTGAGGCTGTACAGCGTCCACCCCTGAGGGCAACAAAACCAACACTAACAAACAACACAAAAATGAACAACTAACACAACACTTCAACAAAAGGCCTTGCACAAAATTATGCAGCTATTTAACTGAACACATACAACAAATTATTGACATGAATTAGACCTTTACTGTAACACTTTCATCTGGCCTTCTCTCATATATATGCATGTTCTTTGCTGCAAAAAGATGCCAGTACTCATCTTTGTCATTTTTTGCAGGTGTGTCCTATATGTGCAGCTTCACCTGGCGGTGATCCGAACCATGTCACAGATGATTTTATAGCTCATTTAACTTTGGAGCACAGAATGCCAAGAGATACAGAAGAAACAGGCAATGCGAGGCATTTAAGAAGGATGTTCCATCCTGGTAGGGGTCTTGGTCCTCGATCAAGGCGGAACATGCACTTTGGCCAGGGTGGGGGTTTATCGTCTGGTGGTCCTATGTCTAGTTCACCAAACAGTCGTGATGCAATGGATCCAATAGCAGGTAAGTATTACAGAACTTTGCATGTTTGGTCTGTTGGTGTGAAACACGGACTTCCTGTACATGAACAGAGCATACTGCATGGTACATTGTTCCTACCTTATGTGTGAGAAAAAGCGCACCAAGATGGCCATCTGCTATGAGTTTGTGTGAGAGTTTGAACTTGCTCTTAAAGTCAATTACCAGATTTCACAAGAAAGTTGAAATATTTTTGAAGTATGGCAAGGTAGGGCAAAATCACTTCAGTTATTGCAGGAGTATAATATTTTTTCCCCTTTAAGTTTAAATTTTGTTTAAAATATTACAGAGTCGTCATCAAGTCACACAAATTGTAGCTGTGCCGCGGCCATCTTGGTGCGCCTTTTTTGTCCCAGTCGGTGGTGACGAAATACGGAAAGGATGTACACGTTACATGCTCTGTCCGTGTATATAAGTCTCTGGTGTGAATAGATGGCTGCATATTAGAAGATGTTTATAGTTCATACTTCCTAACCATTCTGTTTTAAGTGGAAGTGTTCTGTTCCTGAGCTTTAAAATCCATAAAAAGCTGAATATTCCGATTTCCTGAATTAATCATGTTACAACAGCTTTGGGAAATGACATCATTTTTTGCCTGCAATATTTGATTTTCACATATGCTGTGAACATTAAGATAGGGAAGAGGAGTATAGTCCCTCTGGACCCCATGCATTAAGGCAAGCACTGTTGCTCTCATGGTGCAACCTACAGACACACAATGGATCATCTGGTATATCTTCCATTTTCTGAGATGATAATGTTCGCGAGTATGGTGGTTACGAGTTAACTTACGACGAGACATTTCAACAATGCTTTGTTTGTTTAACCTGTTCCCTGTAGTATGTGCTCCTTTATAGATCATTTCAAATGGTATATTGACTTCCAAGATATGTAGAATGTGTCAGTCTGCAGGTTGCTAACACCTGCCCAGTTACTACTGTTGAATTAGTATATCTCTCTCTAACAAATCCTCAAGTGCAGGTTAAAAATTGAATTGCCAAAAGGTCCCAAAGTCAGGCCCTAGGAGAAGACTTCTGTCTCCTAACATCGTCCAATTTGATGAAAGCCTTGAAGCAAAAAGCACTTTTTACACCTTCCAGACATTGCTGCACCCAGCCCAAACCTTGAATTGCCCAAGGCCATGTCAAAGCATTGTTTGAGACATTCCAATACTTATTTCCTTAAATATGTGTACAAAAAGATTGTAGGTCTCAAACTCCCATTGAGCTAGGCCAACTGCCAAATACTTGGTCATTTGAATTTGCCCTCTTGGTACTGTAGGATGTCAAGTCAAGGGTTACAAAAATGTTACCATAAATGTATTTTGAGCTGATGAAGGTCTCTCTTTTAAATCTCCAAAACAAAAGCTATTTTCAAATTAGCAGATAACAGTACCACAGGGTCCCCTGCCCCCTGAGCACCCGTGACCACCTGTGACCACCCCTGACTGGTCATAGCTAACAGGAAAGTGGACACACGCACTTTGATGGTAGTGGTAACTTTTCTGTGTATGGAACACCAGCATATAGAGGAAGATGGCTCTTTGGCAGGAATATTTACATTCTTTGCACAGAAAATTATGTTAAGCATCCACACATGCTTTCACACTAGTCAGTAATTGGGAGAGTGCCGTATTGCGTGAAAGTTTTCTACGATGTATTTTTGGGGATAGCAATGGTTAAGGTTAGGTTAGATAGAGTTTTACTGCCCAGTTTCCAACCAATTGCTTCAACTCAGGGTCCTATTTCCAGTTGAAGCTCACTGGCTTGTTGTCTGTGATTGCAGTGGGGAAATGGAACTAATTGAACACCTTAAGTATACCAGGAGCAGTAACAAAATGGCGATATCTTTGTGAAGTCATGAAGTTGTTGTGTAGGTACTTCATCATATGAAGATTTCAAAATTCAAAATTTTTATTCTTAAAATCATGAGGAATAATGATGCTTTAAAACTTCTTAAATTATTCTGGTAGATCATTGAGATAATATTGCAAATGAGCATTGATAATGGATATGCAAATAGGATTAATTGTATGTAAATTATTTAACTGTTTGGAATTGGTTGAAGTGTCCTTTTGCATCGGTGTCATATGTTAATAACATTCACCTCTACAGTTTTGCTTTGTTACCCACCTGTGATTTTTGTGTTGTGTTTAATGCACAGCATTTGTGTACTTTGCCATAATGAGTTAAACGGTTTTGCTTTGAACACTAATAAATCTAGATACCTGCTTCTCCTTATATTTTTATGAACAAAAAAAAGGGAAATTGCCCTCAAGTTGCCCAAATTTCCTAGGGAAGGGCCCCAGGTTCCCAACTTTTTCCACTCATAAAAAATAAATTGCTTTAATAGCGAGTCAAGGTAGCTGTATAGTGTTAACATGTACCATGGGAGCTGTGACATATGTTGCAGTGTGGGCACTTCAAAGTATAAATACTCAAACTACTTTATCTGTACCAAAACAGTGCCCTCCATTTCCTTTCTTAGCTCACATTGTATACTGTGGTGGTTCAAGATGACAAGAAGTGTAGTAAGTTTTTTCGGGAGAGGTCAGCATTGTTATCTGTTGGGCTTTGCTTGTTGAAGCAAAATTTGAGAGCCCCTTCAACTGTTTTATCATTTATATCATGATATTAATTCATCATGATAAGGGTTTAGCAGGTGAAATGTTGATCAATTCTACATGGTTATCAAATATTGAACTAGAATGTGATTAAGTTTTCTGTTAACTCCAGCTGACATCTGCTCAAGAAACTTGGTGTGTCTGTCTGTCAGAGTGATAATTGGGATAGGAGAGGCTCATTGTTTAAGGATAAATTGGGAAGTCCCAAGTTAATATGCTGTGGGGAAAAAAAACAATTATCCACTGGGTCAATACACTGAATATGAAAAAAATGTACGCACTAGAAATTTTAGTTTTGTATAATTTTACACTTATCAACTCCGGGAAGAAAATAGAGTCCGGTTTGTTTTCTCCCCTGAATATCAGTGCATCAGATTGAGAATTGTGTCATAACAACCTCATAGAAACACTGGTAACATGTAATTCTGAGTACCAAATTAGAGACTACAAGTTGGTAGTGCTTAGTATCAAATTGAGTTCACAGCCACAGATATAATGAGGAGCACAGATAATGAACTCTGGGTAGAAGGAATGTACATACATGAGACTCCTAGAGATTTAAAAAGCTGAGCACCATTTTCAGTAGAAAACCATGAATACATAGGCTTGGGCACACAGGAATCACTGGAAGTGTTAACTGTAGTTTGAGTACATAATTGGGAAGTTAGTGCTAAGTACCAAAAGTGTCATAGTGGGTACAAAGTCATTTCTCTGTATGTGTGTGCAGTGAAATGAACTCAAGTACCAGTGTGAGTCCTACAGAAGTAATTGAAACAACTGCAGTCTTCCAACAAAATAGATCTGTAGGCAAAATACAGACATCCTCTGTTAAATCTTTTTAAAAGGAAAGACTTAGGCAGTTGTAGGCATTTCCTAGAACTGATGACTGGCTGCAACATTAGGCATGAAAAAAAAAAAGATTTTAATTGGCATGATCAAAAATAGTAAAATCTGCAGGAAAATATCATATGAGACTGTTACACCTCTGCTAACTACCCATGTACCTACAGTAGAAGGTCTTGGATTTTGGGGCACGCAAGTGTGATCGCACACCGTCACTCTCCTCAAAGTTTGATTTTTGTGAACCGAGTGAAGAATGTTAGCCATACAAATGTATTGAAGTTTAACATAACAGCACTCCTGCCACCCTCCTTAATTTCCTGAGAATTATGTGATTTGTTGCACACTTGGACATTCAAAAATTTAAGGCCTGACCTAGTCACTGCTTGTTGTGTGCTTTGCATAATTTGTAAATCTTTCATATGCTGTTTACCTGCGTAAGATGGATTGCCGAGGGTTGGGAAATCAACCTCAAACATGCCATGCATGTAAAAAAGAGTGAATTGCTTGCTTGACTGATTATGAAACATTGCCAGTAACATTCTATTTCAAAGAACTTTTATCTCAACTCTCTGGAGCGAGAAGAGCAGCGGGAAGCGGGAGTGGTAACTCAGCGACGGCTAGCCAACTTCACCAACTGCAGCTGATGCAACTCCAGCTGGAAAGGCAACAGCAACAGGCCCAGCAGGCCCAGAGTAGCCAGGTAAATGTTTTGGTGATGGACCAATATCTCAGATAACCACTGTTAGGCTTGAGTCATAATACCCCAAAACCAACTTTATGTTTCATTTATTAAAAGAAGGTTTAAAGAGCCCATGAAATGACTCAATGACAACGATTTGGAGTCATTCTCTGACACTATCTATCAACAAAAAAAAGCATTTATTTTAAAAAATTCTGCCCCACAAAAGAGAAATGCTCAAGTGAAATGGTACCCCTTTCAGCCCAACAGTTGAAAAATGAAAAAGATTTAAAAGTGCATTGAACCAAGAATGACATCATCACAGGAACCCAATTTCACAGTGTGTGTATTATAATGCTATGTTTAAGTGACATTTTGCACACAGATTGGGTAGCATGAGACTGGTACTGGCCAAATAATTTCTCAAATATATCTGAAGAATGTCCCAGTATAAAGCCAAAAATATATCAATCAAAATTTGAAATTATCACTCCCAATTCCTCAAAAGAGGAATTTTGTCATTATTCACTCAAGCTGTCCCATTCATGTTAGGCCTATCAGTTTGAAATTTTGGTTCCAGCAATCTAGTCGATCTATGACTTAACAACAATTCTTTCTACCAGAAAAAGAAAACATTTTAACTCACATTCAATCAGATTGTTGATATCTCACCTGGATTCCTTTGAAAGACATCCCTTCCAAGTAAATTTGTCACAAACATTAATGTGGAAATCATACAATGGATCTTATACTACCATAGACTTCAAAATGCATGAAGTTGAAATAGTAACTTCATGCCAACTTTTGATAAAGAAGGAATACTTCCTGAAATAACCAAAATATCAGCTAGTCTTTTTCCCACTATAATCACTGTTCCTTTTCTTTGAACCAAGTCAAATTGCATGGACATGCATCCAAAACAACACAGAACTTGTTGGGAGTATTTAAGCCACTGTGCAGAATGGTATACAGTATTGCATAAGGGCCTGTTTAATGAGAGAATCACTGCTTCCTCCCCAATAAAAATAATAGTTACATAACACTGGAGGAAAAATGGATGCAGTTACATCCCCCAGGGGCCTTAGGTATTTTTCTGTGTGTATAACCTCTTACCAAGGAACTTCCAAACACTTGTATGATGTATCCCAAACAAGTTGCCCTGCTAGTTGGCTCATGGAGTATTGAGAAGTCTCAAAACTCCATCTGTTGAACAGGAGTATTCCTAGGTGTTGAAACCCCTTTTTTCAGTAGTTTTGTGAAACACACTTAGGATTAGGTTTTGTAATGATAATTTGTTGATTATATCAATCATTTTAGGCCATCTATACATGCAAGATCATGTAACACCAACAGAGCAGGGTATACTCCAAGTGCACTAAAGTACACACATTGTGAATTTGGGTTCCTGTGATGATGTCATTCTTGGTTCAACGCACTTTCACATTTTTCAGCAGTTGTGCTGGAAGGGATACCATTTCACTTGAGCATTTCTCTTTCGTGGGGTGGTATATTTTAAAATGAATGCTATTTTGTTGATAGATAGTGTCAGAGAATGACTCTAAATCATTGTTACTAAGTCATTTCATGGGCTCTTTAAGGTCACATCAGTTTTTGATGTTAGAGGGGTACTACTTCTTCTTAAGCATTCTGGGGAAATTTGCATTGAAATCTGATGTGTGGTTCTCAAGATATAAGCAAGTAAAGTTGTCACATTTTCAACCAATGGGGAATTTGAAGCATGCACATATGACATCATATCCTCACATTAATGTACAGTCTTCTGTTTTCCTTCTTTATACTTAACAACCAATTTTCTCATCAATAATCCCATATTATCAGAAGGTGATTTCATCAGTGGCATTAGAACTTTACACACTTTGCATCCCCCATGGAAAGGTTCCGTCTCGGTTATCTTCAAGGTCAACTTGCTAGTCTGGAAAACAAAGGGGAACAAAGCATTCCTTGTCAATGTGAGGAAGTGATATGACCTGCTGCCCTGAAACTCACTTTGGTACACAAATCCAGTGACTTGGTTTACCCATATCTCAAGAAATAAATATCCAATTTGAATGGGAGATCACCACACTCTAGAAATAGTTCCTCTTTTATATTGAAAATTCAGTATTTGTGCTGAAACTTCTCTCTTAGAGAGGAACATATTCCAAGCATTTTGTGAAGTTTCATTCTGTTCTTGTGTTTGGCTTAAAATATATATTCAAAAGAAGTGGACACATTTTCTAAAAGGCTTCACAGTGGCAGAATGTTGCGTAGGATTCACTTTTGCATGACTGCTGTGTGAAATATCATTTTAAAACAAACAATGAATTCAGATATTGAAGACCATGCTTCCATCCAAGCCTTAAGCCAGGATTATGATTTCTTGCATCTTATTCGAACCAAGAACAAATTAATGACCTACGTCACAGTCCGAGCATGAAGCCCTTTAGACAACATGTTGGTTCAGAGGCATACCCTAGGGCTCTGGGTAGAGCTGAACCCCCTGGAAGGCAGACCTTAACAAGTGCAAAAATTGTGATAATGGTATCCATTTAAAACAGAAAAATAATAAATATTGTGGCAAGATTGTGTATTCCTGTAAAGTTTTAGCTACCTCTACTTTAGTGTCATGTTTTGGATGGGAGGAATTAGTTAGGAAAGGGAAGATGGATCAGAGGAAAGTCCCAACCTACTTGTAGCACAAAGAAATATTCTTGCTGATATGTTTAAAAACTATGATTTCTCTATTCTTATCTTGGGAGAATTTCTGTGGACTTCAGGCGAGATTTCAGGAACTTGCTCCTGTTCCACTCTCCTGAATAGCTCATGTCACTAGACATCAACAGTGTGCAGTGTTATGCTTAGAGTTTGTGTATTTGTGTTTTACTTAAATATTTTTTTCCCTGAATTTAAATTTAGTACGGATGTATTCACATTGCTGAAATAATTTATCCCTCTGTTACATCTGACTTGCATTGGCGATCCCTCTTCCACCGTCCCTCTGTCTCCGAGGAAACTGGGAACAAGGTCCAGGTGGGTGGCAGATGGACCTGCCTTTGACACATTCTGGGAGCCTCTCCTCAAGAGGATCTAGGAGGACTGGTATCAAGGGAACTTAGCGGCTTGGACTGAGCTCAAGTTAACCTTAGTCTTCCTGTATATGGTAGACACTCTCCTTCTCGCCCACAGGCAGATTCCCAGTGACTGGGTCCAGTATCCTGCTGAGGTTCTATGGAAACTGAGAGACAGTGGGCTGAGGGATGTTGAGAGAAGGACCCCTAATGCAGGTTAGATGTGGCAAGGGGTAAATATACTCGTCCATGAATTCCTCAGCCAGGTAGGTGGGGGAAATGTTTGTGGAATTAGCTGTAGTTATTGTATAAGATAATTGTTTAATGCAATGACTATTATGTAACCTGTTATTATATCTTTCATTTATCTTCATGCAGGGTACAGCTAGGTCTCAAGTAGAGAGGTTAACAGTACCTGCCCCAAGAAGGCAAGGCAATTTAGCAGCCAGTAGTAACCCAGGTCAAGGGTCATCTTTATCATATAGTTCTGTGGTAGAAACATCACTTTCTGCATCCAATACTAATCAGAAGGAATCACAATTCTTACTAGCTAGGTGAGTGTACTATAGTACATCTCAGGGTTTCCCCCTGGTATTATTTGTATGAGATGACTGTCTTACAGATTTGATTTCTGCCACCACCTTGCAGAAAATTGTTCTACCTGCCATCTGCACTGAAGTATCTATAGAAGCAGGCCTAGTGATATAGTTCCTTCTCCCTATGGAGGGCCAAAACTGGAATCAAGTTACCGCATGGAAAATTGTCACCTCACAATGCCTAAAACCAATGGCATACTTGCCAACCATTCCATTTTAAGTGGAACACCTCCATTCTGGAGCTTTAAAACCCATTAAAATCAGAATGTTCTGTTTTTGTAACTTTAAGTTTTAAAAATGTACTTAAACTTGATCAGAAATAGTGGAAAGCAAAAGCTTGGCATAATGAGGTTAATCTTTGCATACACCTTCATGTTTTTCACATATAATTTGAACATTGAAAGAGGGTGAGAGGAGTTTCACCCCCTGAATCCCAGTCACTGATGTTAAGCCCCCTCTGCACTATGCGACACGACCAACTGCAACAAGACTGTCTTGTCGTAGTGAGCGACTGATGACTAACTAGTTTTGAGGGCATAGTGTCCATATTATGCAACAAGTGGCAGGTCCATGAAGCGATTTACATAAAACTCTAACGTTTAACGTACTCTTTACTTGTTATTTTGAAGAGACAAGAATGTGTTCTGTCCATTTGGATTAACTGATCTCTGGGGTCTTCATTCCAAGAGTACATCATTTTTGTTACTTGCACGTTTCAGTTTCATTCGATCAAACATGTTCTTTCACATGAAATTGGGTTTCTGTCTGCTCGCAACTAGTTGCGAAGCATTGCACACTTTGACACATGTCTGAACTATCTCATTGCAATGAGCTGCGTCGCATCGAGTTGCATAGTGTGGACGGGCTTTAACTGCTTTTGTGCTCATCGTGCAAAGTGGATCATGTACTACTTGTGTTTTGTTTTCTGAAATCAGAAATGACAATGTTGGCAAGTATGCCACGGGGGTCCTAAAATCTTATGGATATAGGTATGTGTGTAGGGATACAAATTACCTCAACATTAAATTACAGTTAGCTGAGTGAGTCTAATATGTGAATTATTTTATGACACATGTATGTTGTGCATACAGGGTGCCTCATTTTTTTGCTGTTTTAATTGATGTAGCACGATATCAATGCTTAAGGTCTATTGGAAAGGATACATACAGGCAGCCTCTTTACCATCTGAGCTTCAGTCAAGAGTTAAACTGCAATTACCTTGGTGTTAGCTGCAGTCAAGCAGATATATAGTGTGTTCAGGTGAAGTCATAAAATTGGGTAGGCATGCCCACCAATGGACGAAAAATCAACAGTTATGTCAGCCCTCTAGCTGCTTCTCAGCTAGCGATACATACTGCACTACATTTAGTTTAGTAGTCAAGAAAGGGGGAGAGGCTTTTGATATAAGTGAAAATACTGTACTGGATCTTCAATAAACTCAGGTGTCCTTTGAATGTTGTACCAAAGCTCTGACTACATAGTCAAACATTTATTAAGGAACATGGTCATATTAATGTTTGAACACCTGTTTGGAAGATGAAACATGGTCACCAGAAGGTCAAAAGGAAAACCTTGCTATTTTTCACAAGTTGTTTTTCTGGGATCACTATAGTTAAAAAGCCAAGGTTCTCAAGAATTCTCTCGATTTTCATCAAAGTCATATTTCCCAAGAATTCCCAAGCTCTGCAAGGAATGCTAAGCTTCTGGGCCTTCTGGTTGAAATTTGTTGTGAAAATGGCCCGCAGGATGGTACATTTGTCTTTAAACATCTGCTCACAAATTTATAATACTTTTATATACATCTGCTCACAAATTTATAATATTTTTTATTAATATTTTTTATCAAATGTGTGATAGTGTAAAAAGGGCTTAAAGGCCCAACTTCATTTCATGTTAAAAGGAAAATTGCATTTCTTTTACAGAGAAAATTCATATTTTAAAATAAATATAGCCAGACTCCAGAAAACAGTTGTATTGAAAACAAGGCTGCACAGTACCCTCACTTCATTTCAAGAAATAAGTTTCTCTAGATTATTGTTACTTTTACATAGTAGATCTTGTTTTTTATTGTTGATCAAATTTCTAGCAAATATGGTTTTATTTTCATCCTTGAATGTAGGATACATGAACCAACATTTTCAGAAACAGAGCTACAATCAGCAGAAGTTGAAAATGCCAATCGCAGCTTCTTTGTGCAAGATTTGATACTATCAACGCTCAATGAATCAGACACAGAATCGGAAACACCGTCGATAGAGGGGGCTGACACACCTTGGATAGAGGGCGCAGAAGGCATTGGGGAAGATACAGAAGAAAGGCCGGTTGAGATGTCTGAAACAGTTTTAAAATTAGGATCTTTGAATTTAAGAGATAGGGAGGAGTTTGCATAGCACAGGTTGAGGTGTGTGTGTGTGTAGTGTGACCATTGACCTTTGACCTGCTGATCATGTCGTCTCTGTCTGTGTGTCCCAGCAGTAAAACTCTGTCTCGACAGCATTTGTTAAGTGTACATAGCGAAGTTATATCTGTTGGACAATGAAAATGAACACGATCAAAGCTAACCAAGTATAGACTCGTTGAATGTTTCAAAATTCCTCCTCGTTTGCAATATTTTGTTGCCTTTTGAAGTGCAATGGATGGCAAGCCCTGTCCATTGTGGTATTATACACAGAGCAAGCTGGCTGACATTGAAGGGGTGAGTATGATGAGGTAATATTAACATTATGTGTATGGTCTGCTGTTATAGAGTGTGATATTCATTATATTTATGGCTCACTAGGCAGCTAAAAAAGTCTTATATGAGTTATTATAATTATAATATGGGGCTTAACAGATTTAGGTTTTAGTTAGGACTTTTACGTTGCTCTAGGTGAGAATTGTTACTTTTATTGATCTGTGACATTGCATTGAAAGTGCAGTCTTGATTAACTGTTTTATGTTATTGATAGCAAGAGCTGTACTTCATAAAGAATACTTGGGGTCCAATCATTCGGGTCCTAAGTACAGTTGTGATTCCACAAACTAATTCTTGACATCAAGTGCTTTGATCGACGTAAACATTTTGCAAGCCATGTGCCATGGGTGGCGTCACAAAAACATAACACATTCATATAATTGGAAGCAATCAAAACCTACATAACGCACAGAAGTAGAAATGTAGTTATTGGCACGTTACAAGGAAACTATTGTATGCATGGCAAGTATGGAGTATTTAATAAAATTAATGTATTTAGGAATCATATCTTTTACAGAATGGCCATATTGACAGCTGTCAGTAATTGGTCTAAAAATTTTGTGAAATTTGTCCAAATTTACTTGGATTTTATTTCTCTGAGTTGCTACTCCTCATTGGGAGTTCTTTGTATGTTATGCAAGGTTGAAGGGTCTTCTGCCTATAGTCATTGTAATAAGCTATGCTCAAAGCCTTTGGGGCCCACCTTCTTGCTAGAAGTGTGGTTATAATTGCCTTATTTTATTTGATAAAATTTCCCAAACTGTTCCTACTGTACTTTTGAATGAAATGCAGGACATTTGTTTATTCATGGTCTCATGAATGGACAAGTCGATTAAAATTGTTTTGTTTTAACCTTTTTAAGTACTGAGACCATTGTGCGATTTGCCATGATGTCCACTGGGGAATAGAAAGAACTAGCTTGCAAAGCAGGTATTTTTCACTCAATTTTAGTTATTAGAACAAATGCTGCTGTTATGTACGCCAATATGTGCGAAGTGTGGTTTGACTTAGGGCTGTGAACATTTAGCAAAATAACTAAATGTTTAACCTCACAAATTTGCAATCGTTTATGAATTAATTGCGATTACCTTATCGCAAAAGAAATAATTTCAGTCTGTAGTGGTGGATACTAAATGCAATGCAGAAATAATAATTGTAATCTTGCATGTTAAAATCAAATTATTCTGAAACTTTGAAGCCTACAAGGTTCAAATATGCCCAGAATGTGCCATTTAACAAAAACCAAGGATGCAAATGGAGAAAAAATTGTCAAAAACAGGTTTTGCGATTAATCGCTTGTAGCTTTTTACTAAACGTTTATTCCACATTTGATCATATAGTGATTAATCACCACAAGTTCACAGCCCTAGTTTGACTCCACTCTGGATGGATGGACAAATGAAACCATGATGCTGAAGACATGATATTATCCGATGTGCTTAAAAATGAAATGTTGTTAAAGTAGAATCGTGCTGTTCACCACAGAAATGTTTACAGCAGAAGTTGTTGTGACTACGTCCTCTGTAAGCCTCCATTAATCATACTGGTCTTGTATTGTGTTTGCAGAATGTGCACAAAGAGCTAGAAAATATGTTTTTTCCCAGGAAAGAGTGAAATTGTTTCTGTTGAAGATGTTTTTTCCCAGGAAAGAGTGAAATTGTTTCTGTAGAAGGAGTAGAATTTCCCACAACTCCCCCCTATATCTTCATGTGCAGAAAAGGGAAAGTTCCCTTCAACATGTCAAATTTCCCTTCAGATGCCCAAATTTCCTGACAAGGAGCCTCCCAGCTTCCCAACTTTTCCAATTCATGTGTGTTCTTGTATTCAGTGCATATTTTATTAAATCTGTGTCTTAAGTTACTTGAAGCCAGCAAGATATTAGGAGGATCCCACCTTTCAATATTGTTTTCCCCAAATAAAACAAAATGCATTTAAGGTTGTTTTGTGATGTCTGTGGTAAACCAAAAGAAAGTTTCTTTTAAGTTTTTAGTACAACAATGAAAACTCAACTTTCCAGATGCATGGCAACATCTGTCTAAAACAATATATGACAGAGCCTTTGAAAACGGCATACCATAAGTAAATGTTAGGGGAAGGATGTTTGCTTCAAGTTTATCATTATGTGGGCTTGACTGATATTGTATGGATGGAAGCTAAATTGCATGATAGCTCAAATTTAAAGCTACAGCACAACTCTTGATTAAACAAGACCATTGAAAATTGAGAGACGCTATTAGATCCACCAATTGCACGTAGGATTTTTCCATCCATGTGAGAGACTCTGTTCATTTCTTCAAATATGAAGTGGACTCATTCGGAAAGTTACCTGAGGAGAAAGAATGTTTAGTTTTTGAATCATTTACAACATAAACATAAAGTAAGTCATCATCCCTTTTGCCCCCAGTTGTCCCACAGAAAGACCCCTGTTGCTGAAGTAGAGAACATGTCAGGTTCAAAAAATCTTAAAACCTACAACCTAACTTTTCTTTGCTTTTCATATTGTGAGATTTGGATTGCATAATTGTATTGGGTTCACAAAAGTTTTGAGTGTCACTGCAGTAGAATTGGTTGCATGCCTCTCAGTTCTTTTCAAGAAGAATGGGATAAGGGAATTTTTTTAGAAATATTTAATCAAGGTTTGATTACAGAATACTAGATAAAGTACTTAGAGCTCCTCTTATTTTGCAAGTGTTGTACTTCTTACCATAACGCTAAGTTTTTCTGTACTTCTAGTTCTATCTCTTCATTTTTCTTGATTCCAAAATGTAAGGAAAAACAATAGTATTACTTTATTCTGTTAAAGAGATCCAAAGACTTCCTTTCACAGATACTGATGTGTATGCCAATGCATCTGCATGGTGTTTTACTATTGATTGGTTTAAGCACAAAAGTGACCCTATTTGAATGCATGTTGGATGCTGTCTCATCTACCAAAACAGTAGACTTGATCAAACAAATTAGAGCTGCTGGGTACTTAAAAGAAATTTTGTCAGTTGGCTCAAGTTAATGAAAGGCTGTGTCTTTTTAAAATTATGTTGCAATCTGTCTGTTTCTCTTCAAAATCAGAGAATTTCTACTTTATCCAGAGAGCAGTCCCCTACTCCCTGAATCCTAGATATACTCCATATGTAGAGTACAATGTATCTGTCTTCTCCTCGCCTCCTGTTAACACATGGAATCCCCCTACTTATATGCTAGTCCATCTGGCATGAGTTCTTTTAGCACTGGGATAGCCCCCTCTCCCTCTCTCATAGGGCAGTCTTTCTGTTTCAATCTTGCCTGCTTCAAGGAAGACATGCATTTTGCTCGACTTTTTGAGAATTTTAAACAGATTGTTTAATTGATCCCTAGAAATATTCTCTTGGAAGACCTTACTTAAATTTGGCATCCTCTTTGGAAGGGCTTCTATAGAAGTATTTGAATGATTTTCTTGCCTGTTTTGGGCTTAGGTTTTTTAGGCTTCTCACATGGTTTAGTGCCATGAGTAGATCACTACCAACCCCCCACCCCACCCCCTTAGCTGCTCCCCACTCCAGCATTCAATGTTGCAGCAGCTCAAGGTATTCTGAAATTTCAAAGTTTGCATGGAGGGAGCAAGGTTTGTCCTTATGAATTTTTGTGGAGAATTGAAGCCTTTTCTGAATGGTGTTTTAAGCAGCATCAAGTGGAAGCTTGTTGGAAATTATGTGCAAGATATGAAGAATGTACCATTAGCACTGCAAACAGTTTCAAGCCAAGGGTCTATAGGTACACTGTGCGGTGGGTTTAAGGATTCTCACTTGCATATCTTTCTTGTTTTGGAGAGCAAAAATGTATCAGATCATAATCTGTAGACGAATCCAGACAGCAAGTGATGGTCTGATTTCAGTCAGCCATAACTGGGGTTTATCACCTTTTAATCTTTCCATTTTCTTGCTTAACTATGTCACGGATGGATGTAAAATTAATTATGTATTGATTCCTTCAATTTCACTGAATATGACGGTTTTAAATTCATGTAGATAATAAGTGAAGATGATTCAAGGCTGATAGACCCAACTAATGGCTGCCTACAGTCACTTAACACTAGCGCTGTACAGATTTGTCTTTAACTTACAGGGTCCTGGCATTGTAGACTGAATGATATAGTATGCTGTTTATTTTTCTACATTTATAGCTATCTGTCATAGCTTTCAGTCAGTATTCACTTTGAACTGTACTAATGGACATGTTTACCATAAATACAAATTTTCCAATGAAGGAACACTCTACAATCACAAGAAATGTGTGCTAACCACAGAGCTGGGGAAAATGGGAAGCAAGGTACTGTACCTTTTCTTTGCAGATCATCCCTCTATCAAACTCTCACCTGTTAAATTCCAAGTAACTAGTCCAACCTTCATCAAACCCACTGACGTATATGTTTAAAAGAGTAGCGTACTGGTTGCAAGTTGCAGGACGTTTCATAAAATATAAATTCTCTATCTATACTAAACATGTGTCCTCTATTTGCTCAGGTGAGAACTGTAAGTTAAGGGCTTTCTGAGGACAAATTTACGAGTGCCCACAACTAACTTTTATGTAATAGAGGTTAAATAAATACGGTAGCTTCAATATTTGTTTGTCTTCAGTCACATCTCATTCCCCTCCCCATCTCCCCTGTTTCATCTGCCTCCCTATCTCCCCTATCTCATCTCCCCTATCTCATCTCCCCTATCTCATCCCCCCTCCCCATCTCCCCTACCCCCTCCTTCATCTCTCCATTCCCCTATCTACCCTTCCATTTCAACCAACTCATAGAATGGTTAGCTGTGGACCATAACATTGCACAGAGTTGAATTGTTGATATTAAAGCCATAGTCATGGCAATATAAGTAATGAATGAAAATATTAAATGCACCTTGTAGAATCATTCAGCCTTGCATTATTACTCTCTTAACACTTTACCGTTGTTTGGGTCCTTTTGGACCCATATGGAGAGCGCGGCTGTCACCCATCTTTACTGCTTACGCGGAGCTCGAAACTGCGAGTAGCTACCCGAAAATTCGGCCACAACAGCAAGAGGGACAATAGTTTATGGTCAGCTGATGCGGGGCGTGCTACGTCCGCTTTTCCGCCCACTCCTGAGGCGCGCAAATATGAGCCCCGATTGGAGCACAACGGTAAAGGGTGAAGATGATAGCAGGCACGCCACTGTTTGAATGACTGTTTTGCCTCTTTTTTTCAAGTTCAGGTTGAGAAAATAAAGTGAAAGGAATTGCTATAAAGTCTGAAAATAAATGTTGACAGCCTTATTGAAAAAAATCTGCTCTCTGAACCACACCTAGGAGCTTGGAGTGGGTTGGCTCGATAAAGATATATTGGTGAAGTGAAAGGCTTGAAGTAATGGTTTATATTTCTGTGAAAAGTGAGGTCAAGAGCAGTCCCCCAAATTTATTTTGAAGCAACAGCTAAATATCACAATTTTTTTCTTTTTTCTCTGAAAGTATCTTTCATCAGATTTTTTTACTTCAATATTGCATATTCAAGGTAACCCAAGCAGTTATTTCTAGTAAATTTCACATTTGACTGTCAATAGCCAACCATGAAACAGGACAGTCTACTACACTTCTTCCAGTTGGAGTGACTGCTCTTGCCCTTTTCAAATGGCAGTTGCCCTTTTCAGATACCAGTTAGGTTAATAGCTCTCAGGTGGCACATGCTATGGCAATGTATCAAAACACTTTGGTTTTAAGTATTTCAAAGAGTAACATGGAGTGGTCTTAGCTATGTTTTGTTTTGTCTCATGGTCATGTAGTACAGGTGTAACAGCAGTATTTCACATAAAGAACAGTATGTAGCTTTCAACTTCATATTGCACGGAGTTAAGCAGAGAAAATTTTTTTTATGTCGCATCTTAATCTGTCAGGGAATCGAAGTAATTCATAACTCCTGCATCATTTTGCCAATTTGGGCAAAGCTGCATGTGAGTGTGTGTGTATTGGGGGGGGGGGGTCGGTCAGGGCTTTAGTGAATTTGCTGCTAACCTATGTCATTATGCTTTGCCATACTGATATATAAATGTGTATTTAGGAAGGAGGTGCAGGCAACCTGGTGTTTGGTATTAACAGAAACTCTAACAAAGACTTGCACCAATTTTGAGGTTGGATTGATATATATCTTATCCTAACTTTTGGGAAACGATCGATGGAGTTCTTACACGTATATTTTAAGTTTTGCCATCCTGTTCTTCCTCTGTTTCAGCTTGTTCTTGCTATCCATAAATTTACGTATAAGATCCAACTTCATATGTGACTTGTTTTCGTCAAAAATCAGAGAATATTGAATTACAAATAAGCAAAATGACTTCAAACTGTTTTGCTTGTATCATCTTTTTTAGCCTGGATACTGTATGTCTAAGAATATGTTATGTTCTGGTAACATCTGAATGGAAAATCCCTAGAATAATTTTATCAACCCTAAAATAAAGGTTGCAGTATTGGAATCACCTGGTGGATATCTGGAAGGCGTGGGATGATGATTTTTGTCATTGGAAAAAAGTTGGAGAAACTATAGATTTAGAAGAATCTCGGCAGAGTGAAGTGTGGTCCATCAGCTTTGAATTTTGTTTAACTTTTGAGCCTGCAAATTGAGGGAATCAGGAGACATTTTAGTGAGCAATCATCCATGATACAGGCATTTCAAGAATTTGCAAAATAAGGTAGTGATGGACATGGATCCATGCCAATAGCCAAGGGGGCCAGGGGAGGGGGGAAGGGATGGGTAAGCTCCCTGGAGATTGGAAATTGTTTTTCCCCTCCTAGTGATCTGAAATTTCTCTTTGACTTCCGTACATTTGTACACACTTGGCACCCCTGAAAAATTTTCAGGGGTGCCAAATTACTAAATTAGACCACTACTGGACTTGTTGAATACATCTACAGTATAGGGATTGCTAGTAGTGTTGGCTGCTGTGGCTGCTTCATGGTCACATAGCTGGACAACTTTATAATAGAATCAAAATGGAAGATCTCTATGGTTGATGGTTGAAGAAATGTTGGCTCATGGGCCAAATATCGGGAATTTGCAATTTGCTGCATCAAGTAATGTGGTTTAGAGATTTCCACTGGCAGAGGGCCAGCCAAGTGATGGCTAGAATTATATTTTACCCCAGCCTTGTTAGTACCAACAAAATCAAACACACAAAAAAATGAAACTAAGTCTATTTTGCTTTCAACCTCATCTTTTATTCAGTGATTACCTCTATCAAAGTGAAATTAATGAATACAGAAGTTTAACTGTGTTAATATTGCCACTGTTGCTCCTCTCCATATGATACCATCTAAAGAAGAAATGTACCTGCAAGAACAGTGTCCCCAAACTTACTTTGAAGCAACAGCTACATTTTTATACTTTTCTTACTTATCTTTAGATGTGTTATAATATTTTAGGACTTCAATATTGCACATTCAAGGAAAACCACTTAGTAACTCAAAGTAAATTTTGGGTACAGATGTGCATTGTTTAACATGGTGTTTCTTGATTGGCTGTTGACATTGAATTGTATCGATTGCATTCCTTGTTCAGGTGAGGGATTGATTAGGGTTATCGTTATAGTGAGTAAGGAAATCTTTTGTTAAACAGCTAGTGCACTTCGCCCCTAAATTTCACATTTGAGGAGACAAAATATTGTCACATGACTCTTAAGAGCCACAATCATGAAACAGGACAATCTACTACACTACAGCAAGTCAGGGGGAATGCTCTTTACCTTTTTTATACTGACCCTGAAGCAATAAAATGAGAATGTGTCTGGATGGGGATGGATTTCAGACAACTGTGGGAGAAGAAGGTTGTGAAAATTGGTACAGTTTGGGGTGAGAGAATTAGATTTCAGGTATGGACTAAATGACGCCAGCAGAATTATAGCTATCATGTTTTAACAAAATTACAGCTAACATGTTTTCTATTTGCATCTGGCCAGGTTGGCCCATGTACAAATGCTGCAAGAGGGAATTACGCCCATGCTGGATAGCGGGCTTTGATAATATACTATTATTACTAGATGATGAGGCAACTAATTATGGTTACCGTCCGCGAGACCGAAGGCCCGTGAGACCGAAGGCCCGCGAGACCGACGGTACCAAAGTACATTTTTCATCGGAGCCAAAGTACATTTTTTCTTCGGCACCAAAGTCAATTTTTCATCGACACCAAAGTACATTTTTTTTCTTCGACGCCAAAGTACATTTTTTTCATCGGCGCCAAAGTACATTTATTATCAGCGTTTGCTACAACCACTTTCGTAATAATTACCACTTTTGTAATAGGTCACTTCTTTTGTAATAAATTTGCCCCCTAACTTTTGATGTCACCCCTTTTGTAAACACCATCCACCACTTCTGTAATTGAAATTTCCCTCAACCACTTTTGTAAACGTCAGTTACAAACTTTTGTAATAATCATCTAGCATGCTAAGTCATTGTCTACTCCATCTATATCTAGGTATTGTATGTACTACAGGGAGCTTGCCCACATGCATAAGCCAACTAAAACAACCATCTTCTGGAGGACAAACAACACCCACGGACGGTATAGGTCATGCAGTACTGCCAGGGGCGGATCTAGGATTTTTCGTTAGGGGGGGGTGCTGACGGTTGGTCATCTGTCCGAACGACTATCTAAGCGGAGCGCCACCATCGGTTGGCGCGGAGCGTACAGAAAGTTTTGAAAAATCACCCCCCAGATAGCCGGAAATGGCATTTCCCAGGCTTGTTAGTAGAACTGAAGTAGTCGTTATTTTGAGATTTTGTTTGCCAAAAAATGTTCCCTTCACCGATGAAAAAAAAAATGTACTTTGGCGCTGATGAAAAATGTATTTTGGTGCCGATGTAGAAATGTACTTTGGTACCGTCGGTCTCACGGAAAACCCCCACTAATTACCAACCGGGCCATGCAGGTTCAATGCACCAGCAAATTTGCTCAACCAGAGAGCCCTTCTCAAAGTTTGTTGGCTGGCATCCATGAAGACTGCAGTTCAGCCTGAGCCAAATAATTTTGGCCGTCGATTTCGAAGCAACTATAGTGACCAGTAGAACCGTACATACGACTATGGTGATCAACAGTCTGCCACGGTGGACAGGTACATTGTTTACATTTTGTTCCGTGCATGTATGATACACAAATTGTGCAACTGCCCACAGGCGCGCACGTCATGTTGACTGCAATCCCAGCTGTGTACATATCGGTCGTGGATATGGTAACTCGGGCCTACTCGATGTACACGAAACAAAGTTGACAAGTCACCCATCAATCATGGCAACTGACGCACAAAGCAGGTGGAAAAAAGTGGGGCTAGCTATTTCATTCACAAGTATGGTGACTGAAGAGGCAGCCGCAACCCACGTCTCCAATCTCATCTCGTATATCGAGACTTCGGAGGATCCTGCTGCCCCGATTCTCAGGTGAGAAGGCCAACGTTACTATCATTGGGTGGACGTACTTTTGTTGTGGTTATGTGCTATGGACAGTGTGCATTTCCGGTCCAAGCTCTGGGGTAAACAGTGTAATAAATCACTAGCAAAATGAACCTAAGCTGCAGCCTAACGTTTTCTGTGTGCAATAATGTAACGTTAGGGAAGCTTGAATTTGAGATTGATATCGAAGATAGGTTACAGGAAACTCGTAAAATTTCTGAGAATAAAACGGTGATGTTTCTCCCTCAACATCATCGTCGATACTTTGCATAGTGGTGGGCTAAGGGGCGTAAACATAACAGAGTAAGACTAAGAGAGAGGGATGAGCAAGACACACATTTTCAGAGTCGTCTCAGACTGCCCAGACAACTAGAGAATAAAATGTGCAAGATTGATTATCCTCCTGTATCCTAAAGGCTTAGTTGGTTCCAATCAAGAATTTATGATGGAAAGAAAAAGGAGGCACATATATTGGAGGTTTAGCAATTAATACACTCTAGGGCATTGCTATTATTGGTATGGTACTAGTCTGACTTTCAATGAGGTTAGAGTTGGTGGAATCATAAAAAATGGGTAAATTTTTTTCATTGCCCTTTCTGGGAGAACAGTGAGATTTGCTACACAAACATGTCAAGTAGCAAGTTTTTGTGTGCATAACCCTTGCATTTTCACAAACAATGTATGCAAGACCTCAAAAATCTTCAAAACTGCTATGCAAAATTTGAATGCTAAATTATTCCCTGGACGGCGAGTTGATTTTATGCTTATTTATACCATGAGTATATGATGCTTGTACAGTAATAAGCAAGTTTAATTATAACCATCTTCTACTGTAGGTTCATCACCTTGCCTTACCTTTAGATTTTCCAAGTGAGCTATGAATTGCACACAGTCCTCAGGAATTTTAGGGGTGTGGTACAGTAGGAGTGCTGTTTTATTAAATGTGAGTTTTCAATCCCAGTGTTTGTTATTTAGTTATGTAAGCTTGTGAGCTGCTTTCAAATGGCCATACACATGGCTTAAATGATATGCTGTGAAACGAAATGAAGCAAATTAGTCTAGGCTACCATGGAATATAAATTTATAAGGGATAAAAGGATAATAAAAATCAATCATTCAAAGTGGCCCTAAGTCTATGAAGGTATTATTTTGGTCTGTTTTGCAACATATCATTAGCGTGGTAGGCTTTGATATTCTGTGAAACAAAATGAAACAAATTAGTTTAGGCTACCCATGGAATAGGAAACTATAACGGATAAGGGGAGCAAAAATCAATCGTTCAAAGCATAGGCCTAGGCCTATGAACTTTTTTCTTGCTCTTTTTTGCCAAATACCAGTAAAATATCATCAAAGTATCATGGAAATAATGGGGTGTTTATAATTTGCGAAACAAAATTAAACAAATAGCATTACGAAAATCACAATCTGTTTCAAAAGCAATTGGCATAGCTGGTAAGGGGAGGACAAAATTCGAACAGTCACCAAAGCCTACTCACAGATTTTATGTACAGTACTAATTAAAGCTGTTTTAGGAAACTCTCTGGAATATAGTATTGGCGCAGCAATCCACCTACACATATACCAATACTTAGAAAGGGAATTATCACAGACTTAACGGCGGAGAATGATATCTTTACAATAGGATAGGAGGTCAGATATAGCCTACAGTCATCGACAAAAATGATGGGACAAAACAAGCAGTGAATGGATCACCATTCCCCACTCCCACATTCAATGTTGCAGCAGCCGGAGATGTCCTGAAACTTCAACATTGATAGAGGGAGCAGGGTTTGTCCCAAGTATGTTTGTTGAGTATTGTAGTTATTAGCAGCGGCATGAGGAAACTTACATTATTCCTCTATCATGCTCACAATTCACATGCCTTTATAAAATACTGTACACCAAAGAGGTTTGCCTTTATATGGGAATGACTGCTTGCCGCTTGGTGGTCCTGAGAATAGAGGAACCAAATATGATGAACACACACTAAATGAAATAATTATTCCACAGAGATACAGTAAAACTTTCATGAAAAATAGAAAACAACTTACAAATTTGAAGATGATTCGATGTTTTAACTAGTAGGACTTCCCGATATTTGATACATTACAGTTTTGAAACACTGTGTACAAGTGTTTATTGAGCATAAATGTAAAATAACCAGAAAAAGAGGATGATCGGATTATGGGAATGATTTAAAACAGATCGATTAGAATCCAATCTGAATTCTCTGTACCAGTGTGACGGCGGCTAGAATCATTTTGTTTGGTTTCGCAGATTATCATTACCCCACCACGCTAATGATATTTTGCAAAACAGAGCAAGAAAAATGTTCATAGGCCTAGGCCTACTGTACTTCGAACGAAATCCTCCCTTTCCCCCCTCTGATGGAAAATCTGCTTTACAAGTAAACATGAACATGTGGCCTATGCAGTATTTGGGTACAAAAGAATGCATAAAATGCACCAATGATCATACCTCCCAAATGACCAACAGCTTGCGGGTTTGACCTGCATTTGAACACTCAAACCAGCCAACCTGCCCATCCCTCTGAAAAACCTGCATTTCAACTCTCCAAAGTATTCTTAATTAGAGAACGACACAAATTAACAAATCATTTAACTTACCAATAACTAGAAATTCAGTAGATCGTATCTCACAGAACAGTACATTCAACTACCTTTGCAGCAGGTATGGAATGCATTCCTATCATTGCATAAATAGTGTAAAAACATCGTGCGACCCTGCGTTCCTTAGCAAAGATGAATGCCCACTTTGTGGGTTAGAGATGTTGCTTGTCTCAGAGTTTCCCATCAAACAAATGTTCTGGACTGCCTTGACAGTTCTTGATGTTCTTGACCGTGTGTTTTCATGGCTAGATCTCCATGCCATATGATGAAGGTATATGGAAATACTGCATGGAACTGCCATGGGTGACATATCAACTTACCAAGCTGACGTTTGCAAAGTGTACTGGTACTGCACCAAAATTTATGGCAACAATAATGATTGAATATTGTGGTTAGGAGAGGTTTTATTAATTGCCCTTTTTTTGAGTATCTGTATAATATTTATTTTGGCAAATCTATCAATACAATTTTTTTCTAGATAACCGCAAAAAAATTCAGTACCCGTACTGAACTTTGTTGGTGGTGAGTTAGTGAAATTGTGTTGACTGATTTGCCAAGAAAGTGCCACCATTTTGCATGTAGACAATTCTAAAATTCCAAAATTTTCAAAAACTATAGGGGGACACCCCTCTCCTTACATGCCTCCCCCAGGCCAGTGATCCACCAATAGTTAGATCAGTTGGACCTGAACTAGCCTCTCAGAACTTGGGAGCTTTGCAGTTATTCATGGAAAGCATGTTATGACAGGATTATGAAATAACCTGTACATGCAAAGATTCCACATTCAAACTTACTGTATGGTCGTCTGATGTGAATCCTAATCTGATGCCAGTGTAGTACATCGACAATGGCTGTTTATTAATTTCTCCCTTCCTACAGAAATAGGTTTATATCTTAACATTAGCAAAGTACTAGCCCAGCCACATACATTTTCTACTCTGTGCATGTATACATGTGTAAAGACAATGGACTTTTCATGCATTCAGGGTATAAGGGCATGATACTAGTGTTTGCACGGGTACTAAAAATTAGGACCCGGGTACCCGATCGCCATACCCGTCGGGTACCCGGGTTACCCGGTGTTACATACGGCGACTAAAAGATATGAGCATTTTGTAAGGCATACTCCATAAGACATGCATGGTAACATTAACATCTGCATTGGATAGGTATAGCGATCACAGTTCCCAAGTTCAAAAACATTTGATTTGTTAGAAGGTTTAATCGTCTCGTTTTGTTTTAGATCAAAATGACAAGTAAAAAAAACGTAACAGAAAACAGTCAAATAAGAAAATTATACTTCCCAAGGCCTATATCAATTTGATATTGAATTTTGGGACGCTTTCCTACTCGAAAAGCCAGCATAGTAAGAGCTCGAAGCTTCTCCTTTTAAACCACTGATTTAAAAATATCAACTAATCAGAGCCCTGTATTATGGTATTCTCTTGCACGTCAAAAATTACTGATTGTAAACAAACGACGTCATGTTTGTGAACTTCCCTCATACTACTTTGCAATGTGCGTTGGAATTATCGCTAATGCAGGGAATAATTTAGCATATAAATTTTGCGTAGCAGTTTTGAAGATTTTTGAGGTCTTTCACACATTTTCTGTGAAAATGCAAGGGTTACGCACACAAGAATTTGCTACACAATTTTTCATTTGTGTAGCAACTTGGCCTGTTTGTGTAGCAAATTGCGATGCGATACCGGATAAATTATTCCCTTTAATGGGGTATGTACGTTCTTACGTAGCTAGCCTCGTGTCGACATCCAGGCACGGTAACATAACTTTCACACATAAACTTCGTAGTCTGCTCGAGCGCCATTTTGGGGCAAAATAACCTAATATATACTGGCCTATTTTAAAAAAAAATTTTGTGAATGTTTACAGTGTTATTACATTGATGTCGTTTTATTTTGCAGATAGCGGCAAAGTGTTGATTTGCGTAAAACTGACACCTTTAACCATTAAGAAATATTCGAGGATTATACTTGAGGTGACATACCGTATTGATAATAAGATCGTATATACATGCAAGGCTCAGTTTACCTAGCATGCTGACCGTTACGGGCACTGTCTTTGCGAGCTGGGCGGGGGTGATACAGTATGTCTTGCTATGTCTGCGTGAAACAGTACGATGTGATTTTGAATCAGCCTTCAGATACTGTAGCTTGCTTGCGAGTAAGTTTATAAGCGATATACATGTGATGTGTGAGAAGTAACCCACTACATGACGATAGCGCGATCGGGCCGCACGCTGATAAAAATTTCAACTTCAGAATGGAGGAAGTACAGACAACTATCAAACTTACACATAATTTCTAGGGGCTCCCTTCATTCTCAGTCTCGGAGAATGTTTACCAAATTGGCAAAATATTTTAGTCCATTACCGTGGGCAATGGCGTAAATGGGATGATCCTTTTGCATGCATTTTTTTTTAAGATTCGGGTAGTAGATTTGGAACCGGGTAATACCATGGCGGGCGGGTACCCGGGTTACCCGTGCAAACACTACATGATACATAACAAATCTATATAGGTGTTGTGGGTTTCACTGGCTTTTGCATGCAGACTGTTGTGATAACTTCCATTGTGCTGCATGTGGCAGCCCTTTAGTTGGCTGGGGGAGTACTGTAATTCACCCAACTACATCTGTGTTATAGTTCTTTGACTGGCACAGAAAAATTGATGAGTCATGGTGGCAACTCCATATTTTGGATTGTCCTGTCATGAATTTTGAGCACACGTTTTGAAGGTTTCTATACTGTACAAGGTTCTAGAAACCTTGGAACAACTTCAAACTGGACAACTTCTCTACTGTAACAGGCTGAAATTGAATGCCTTCAGCATTATGCCAATCACCACATGTTCTTTTCAAAGGGTGGGTGGTTTTGATTTTGGATGCCTTTCAACTTGGTGGACTAGGAATCCAACCTGGGTGCTCAGCCTTAAAACTAGGTGCAAAGTGAATAAAACTGGGTGCAGCACCCAGCTTAAATGACCTGGCAAGAACCCTGGGCCATAAATTTCAAAGTTAATATAGAATCCCAATTGTGTTGCTGCAATATTAGATATAAAAATATACAGGCTGCTCAAACAGAGCAGTCATTATTATTATGGAAACATTTTGCTATGCACAGTTCATTTAATTTATGAGTGAATTGAAATGAGTGCACATAAAACCCTGGAAAATATGCACTCCTGAGATACTGTAAGAATACAACAAGCTAAAAACCAATGTTATTTTATATCAACAGAAGTCAAAAGAACAATGAAGTAAATAAACTCCGTTGGCCACAATTGAGTGATGACTTTCAACATAATAAATGAGTAACTTGCTTTGGCATATGTTGTGACTAAAAAGAGAATAACATGAGCATTTGCTACAGTAGGTAGTGAAAACACACTGTTCATTAGAAAATTTGCTCTTGAAAGTATATGGAGTAGGAAAAACAAGCCAGTGAGGGCTCAACTGGAAAAAAGGCAGGGACTGGCTGAACTTAACCAATTGGTTGGAAACTGGGCAGCAAAACTATGGTTTTGGACTGCATGGTCAAGTGGTTAGAGCATTCGACTTGCAGTCGGGAAGTCGGGAGTTCGAGTCTCGGGCTAGTCATACCGAGGACGTTAGAACGGAACCTACAGTACTGTCATTGCTTTTGGTGCTTAGCATAAACAGTGGAGTAGGGAGAACAAGCCAGCGAGCCACAACTGGAAAAAAAGGCGGTGCTAGTGGTCAGTTCAACTTGAACCAGTAAGGTTGGTAACTGGACTGTTAAACCCCATCTAACTAACAGATTCAAAGAATTTATCATACTCTTTTACCTTATCATACTGAATTTACTTAAGGGCCCTCTCCAATTTTGTTTCAGCAAACCCCATTACTTTCAGTTACATTCTCCTGAAAAGAGTGTGAAGTAATACCATTCCAGTTGAGTGCCACCACAATGAACAACGTAAATGTGCTTGGCATGAATGTAAAGAAGCAAAATAAAGCATACCCTTTTAGTATAGGACTGTAGGCTGGGTAGTTAAAATTATTGTAAACTGCCCTCACAGTGACATTTGTTGCTAATTGGATGATATGGCCCTAACGTTTGTGCCCTGATCCAGGGAATAATTTAGTGTTCCAAATTTGCATAGCAATTTTGAGCTTTTTGGGCTTCTCTTTCACAGTCATTAAAATCCCTTGTGCTGTGTGTACAAAATCTGCTATACAATTTTGTATTTGTGTAGCAATTTGTCCATTTTGTGTAGCAAATTGCGATGCGATACCAGATAAATTATTCCCTGTGATCTCTTGATAGAATAATTTGACATTGATAAGTATCTTTTGGAAGGAAGCAGATGTATTTAGGTAAAGTAAATGATTGCACAGTCAGTTCATTGCTGAAAGATTCAGCATCTAAAACCATGGAAGGTCTACCTGTACCTCCAAAGTAGTATTTTCTTCTTAAAAACACTCCCAAAATACCTATTTTCTCATTTAGAAATGCATCTATCATTTCAAAATGTGACAACTTGCATGAAACTTTCTGCACCAAATCAGATTTTTTGGCATGTAGTAACATTGTGTTCAATAGAGAATTTGAAAACAATGTACAAGTATACACTAATGATAGTTTGCCAAATTTTTGTATGTTAAAAGTTATGGCACTTTTTTAGTATTGTACTTTTTGTTCAATGTTATTGCATACAATGACAGGGTACTCTTACACTATTTACAGTATGAGGAAATGCATTGTTTATTCTGCATTTCATCATTTCCATATCAAATGGTGAGGGGGGAGGGGAGGGTACTGTAGGTTAGTTAGTCAGTTAGTTAGTTAGAGTTTTAACCGCCCAGTTTCCAACCTATTGGTTCAAGTCGAGCCTACCACTGCCTTTTTTCCAGTTCTGGCTCACTGGCTTGTTTTCCCTACTCCATTGCTTATGCGGGGCATCACACACAATGGCAGTAGGTTCCTTTTTTAGAGTCTTTGGTATGACTCGACCTGGGAAGGGGACCCGGGCCTTCCGTGTGAGAGGCGGGTGCTCTTACCGTTAGACCAAACAAGGGGTTAGGTAGGTATAAATGCGGGAGGGTAGGTATTAATGCTAGTTACTTTATGTGGGAGTAGAGTGCTAGCTCCTGCTTTTATATTTTTTCATTTAGGTTGCTTTCTCTGTTGGAAGCTGAACAGGCATTGAAACACAGTGCTGGACATGTACTGTGTGCCTTAGAAGGCTAGCAGTGGCAGTCTTAGAGTTATTGCCTCAGTCTGGTACCCTCTATCTTCAGATATTTAGGAAAGAGTGGAAACCTCTTGGCTGATCTGGTGAAGGGTATTAAATGACAGACCTGTAGTAAATACTTTTAGTTACAGTGTGCAGTACATGGACCCTATGTGGTAGGAGTGCTTCACCCCATAATGATAGTTCTGCTGTTGTTAAGCCATGCAGTCTTTGTGTAGGACCTACAGTAGACTCCTGTAGCCCTGTGGCCCACAGGGTCATTGGATTGGGGTTGGATGGATTACAGTTACACATATCATAATTGCCCTGCTGAGGATTAAGGGGTTGGTAGAAATTTTTTTCTCTTTTTGCAAAGTAGACCATACACAGAAGTCATGCCTTACAGATCTTCATTGTACTGTAGTGTCACTTTTTTGGTACATTGGATTACATGTCATGGACAAACATATCATGCCATTAAAGTGCGTGGATTTTGTAATTGTCACGGTAGAGTAATAATGCAGGGGAATCCATTACAATCATTGTAAAGACGAGTAATGAATATAAATTTAAAACAATGTTACAGTAGAAAAAATATTCCTCTCAAAAGATAAGTAATAAAATAAAAGGGAAAAACAATGAGAAAGAAAAGGTCTTTAACATCCGTAATGGATAAGCGGGTTCAATACATAGTGAGTCTGAGATTGTGTAAATTAGATGAGATTCAACAACACTCCAACAAGAATGTGTTACATAAAATGGTAATGGTTAAATACATTTAAACAACCCTCAGCCTTTTGTAAACTGGGGAACTGAGGGTGTGGATGCATATGGGACCTCTTCATTTTGCCTTGATACCCCACAAAAATTGTTGTTAGATCAGATTTAATAACACACCCCAACACAAATGTGTTATACAGTGACAGTCAAATGTATAAAAAACTCCCAAGTTTGAATTTATTTTCAAGCATTGTCCAAGTTCATGTTTGGTATCCCTTTAATTGCCCATTATGACAGACCAGAAATGCTGTGGGCATATTCTACTACCCCAGCCCACAGGGCCACAAAAATTGAAAAATTATTGAAGACCATAATAAGGTTGACACTCTCTAAATTTTATTTCATGTATCAATTAGTTTCCAAATTTTTGTTTTGGTATCCTTAGCTTCAACTTGTCCTGGACAGTGTGTCCAGGTGGTTAATTTGTGTAGATCTTCTCCAAATTGAGTTACACTAGTAGACAGTCTATTTCAAAAATGACTCTTGAAAATCATGTGACAATATTTTTCCTCCATAATAATAAACACAAGATGGATGAGTCCTTTGAAGTTTACAAGCCATGATTAACCTAGTACTGTCAAAGGGGCGATGCGCACTGTTTAACAAGAAATTTCCTCACGGGCTAACAATAACCCTAATCCCTAAACCTAACAAAGAATACAATTGATACAAAACATAATACAATGGTAACAGCCAATCAAGAAGCACTTTGTTAAACAGTGTGCATCTACCCCTGTCAAAGAGTCCCCTGTAATACAGTATGCCTAATCCTCTGCTTTGAAGCCCCATCAATGAGCAGGAAGATTGTTTCGTTCAGCTAGCAGAACAATTGATTTCCATCTTATATTTGAGTGACCTCCATTTGTAATTGATACTACTGTAATCAAGGGATTAACAGAGTTCTAAAGCAACTGTTTTCCTGATGATTTACTGGGAGTAACTGCTTTACCTTTTATACAATATATTATGTCTTGAAATATTATACAAGACACTTGGAGAAGAACAAATTTTTGTGAGATTTAAGTTTTGTTTTAGTGATTGCTTTTGCTCATTAAGGCCTTAAAATTTTTCCATAAACCTACATTCCCTGTTTGGAGTCCTTTGGTACAGTAATAATATGCTGTAGGCACTTACTGTCCATTCACTTACAAAAGTGTCAATAATATGATTAAAAAAATACAAACCTTAAACAACCTTTCCTTGGTAACACTTCCACAGGTCAGTATATTACATTTGACTCCAAAGCATACAAACACATCAAGTTAATTTTTTAACTCATTTCCTGAGCATAATACTTTATCCCATTTTGAGAAAAAAAAATCAAAAACTATACTGTATATCCCAGATTACCATTTATTGTGTAGAAGTTGATGAAGCATACATGCACTGCTGCTTTACCTCCTTGGGGAAAAAAGACCACAAATGCCAGCTTGTTTCCTAATAATCACCTGTTTTATGTACAGGAATAAAAACATACTGTACACCACAAGTTGTTGATGTTCAGAAGGGTTAATCCTGCCTTCTTTCAGGTATAGGCAGTATCACACACACTCCATTCATCTCCATGAATAGACAGATTTGCAGAAAAAATATTACCTCAGCATTTCTTCCCCAAGTTTCACAATTTTTTTACACAAAGTAAGTTTTATGTGAAACCTACACTGTAGACTTGTTGATAAAACTGTTCAAATAGGTCAAATCTTTTTAAAGAGTTCGTCAGAGACATTTTCAAATGGCACATATGTATACATTGCACAGTACAGTTTCATTACAGTATTGTTGTTTGCAGCACTGGAGAACATACTGTTAGTATGCATTTGCACAGCTCCACTCGAATGCTCATTTGATAAGGAATGAATTGCTCTGTGCACATCCTACTGTAAGGGGAATATCTGTGTGGAATAAATTATGATTCTTCTAGTAGGTCAGACTCACTTCCTTTATAGCTGTGAGTGATTGGCCAGGAATAATTAAAAGGTGTCATCTTACATCCAGCATAGACCTATGCAGTCATCTTCTTTTAACAGCGTGTTCCTGTATGAAGGCAAAACTTGAAAAGGGAAAAGTGCAATTTGAAACCAGGACACTTAATATATGGCTTAGTATACAACTATACAGTGATAATACCGTTAATAATATTATAGCCAGCTTGCTTGTGTGTGACTATACTATTTGAAGATCATTGTTTTGATGTTTTCAGGCTGGATGTGGTTAATGTTGATATGCTGTACTGTACGTAATCTGTTCTCCTGTACTGCTGTTCAAGATATACCAAAGACGTACCAAGTAACTGTATAAACCATCTTGTGCAGTATGTATGTAATCTGCATACATTTGTAAGAGCGTGACATTTCACCAATCTTACTGTGATAGCAGTCAGTCCTACTCTAGCAACAGCCTAACAGCTTTTTGCAAAGTTGATTGAATTAGCTTATTCACTTGTTTACATATGGGTGTTCTGTGGACTTTTAATGAAAAGTAATGGAAAACACCCAGAGGGGATCTTCATTTAAGATTAATTAAAGTGGAGGTTATTTTGAGGAAGTGTTTTCTCTATTTTGTGTGGAGGGATTGAAAATGTTTGGTTCTAAAGGAGAGGAAAAACCGGTCAGTCCTGAACCAAACCCTGAGTTTAATCGACTAATTCATGTGATAGAAGAATCAGACTCAACGGCCGTTGGGCAAATATTTAGGTGAGGGGGAATAAATTATTGTGATATTCTGTTGTAGGTTGGTGCATTGTTATTATTAGCAAAATGTCTGTATATTTGTAAGGATATTAATGTGCATGCATGTTATAGTCTTTTACCTTGTAGGAACTGTATGTTTGTAATTTTAAATGCCATGATGTATAACCAAATCCTATTGGTCTCTCTGGGTGTTTCATGCTGCTGTATTCAGTTAATCTGTGAACTGTGCGACGTTTTCACCTTGAGAAAATGAATTTTGACAATTTGCTGAGTCTGGTTCCCTATATGGACCACTATGAAAGTGTGAGGCCATCTTTTTAACCAATGGGCAAGTAACCTTTGAATTAATGCTCCTTCCCCCTATACACTTGCCTGCTACGCCATATCTAACACCTGAAAGGATATATTTCATGTTGATAACAGGGAGCTGTCAATGGCAGCTCCCTGTTGATAGTCTTTAAAAGAATATGTCAGAACCAAATTTATGTTTGATATGTTAAAGAGGAACACATTCCATGCATTCTGGTAAAAGTTTTACTTATTTCCCATGTTCAGTTCTCAAGATATTAGCCATTGAAGTTGACACATTTTCTATGAAAAGTGAACTTGAAGCAAGCAGGTGTGATGTCATGGATTCACATTGTTGGCCAATGGTTTGCTTTTCTTTTATTTTTTTTCCGTTACTTTGACCTTAAATTGATTAGGGATGTTATCTTGCTCCTAAGGCACATGAAGTTCTTAAAATCCCATTGCTCAGGATGCACCAATAGTATACAGTATATATATAAAAGTTTTGTCGCATAAAATTGGTGGTAAATTATAAACAAATACAAACCATTGGCTGACAATGTGAAGCCATGACATCACGTCTGCTTGCTGCAAGTTCATTTCATGTAGAAAATGTGCCACAATCATTCGTTAGTATCTCGAGAACTGAACATGGGAAACAAATAAAACTTTCACCAGAATGCTTAGTATATGTTCCCCTTTATAAAAAAAAAAAAAATTGGCTTTGGAATAAATATTCTTTTAAGGCAACGTTATAAGCTACCACCTGTAGGGTGGATATGTAGTGGGGTGGTCACCACCATACAGTAAAATGAGTTGTCAGCCAGCCCCATTAGAATCCAGGGAAATTTTTCAAAAATATGATGGAAGTGGGACTATGAGAGAATTCTTCCTTTAAACTTATTAAAATCAGGTGAGTACAAGTTCGAAGGGAAGCATCGGTTTTGTCCTGGAAAAGAGACACTTGTTTCAGCCTTTTTCTTCATGCTGTACAAGTTCACATGGCATTTAAATGATATGGCATTGTACAATACCAATGCGGAGCCGAGTCTCGATCTTGAGTATCTTTGGGTGAGAGCAAAGAGCAGGCCTGGAAAATCTATTTATTTTTCAAGATGGGGGTAAAACTTTCCTCAATTATTTCTGTATTTCCGTGTACAAAAAAAAAGAAAAGAAAAACAATTCCTTTCATTGCTCAAATTTCCCTGAAATTTAGCAAAAAGTTGGCTGACAATGTGAAGCCTTGGAGCCAGAGCCTCCCAGCTTTCCAGCCACAGTGGGGGTGTTTAAAGCTTGAGTTGCTCATCACAAGTCACTCACAGCCTTACAACAGTTCTTCCTCAAATAAGGTTTGCATAAATTGTCAAATTGAAATATTCTGGCATTATTTTAAAACTCTGAATTTTGTAGGCCCCTACTGTACAGCAGACAGAAACTTAAGTTTTTAGGTGTTTGCACTATTGCAATTACAACTCCCTGATTACATAGTTCACCTGATGCAGCATCTTGTCAAGGGCAGTTGTGTGGCGCTGTGGCCCTGGTTTTGGGGGATGAGTGATTGATTTTGTGAAAGATGCAGTCCAGCAAATGACCTACTCTACATATAAAATAGTCCCTTTCTCTGTAAATGTAAAGAAATGTAATTAAGGTTTGTGCCCTCTGCTTCTTGGGTACAATGCAGAGTTTAGAGTATAAAGTATTCACACCTGGACAATACTTTAGTGTCACCTTAGAGAAAGCCTATTTTACAGTAAGCATGTTTGGTATGCTTGGGGTAGCATCTCACTTTCCTGTTTACTTTACAGTTTGATATGCTTTATTGAAGGTCAGGGAGAGGTGAAGTAACAGGCACCTCTGTGTTGATTGATAGCAGAGGTCTTTATATGCATTTGAACTTGTGTGAAATGGGTTAAAAGCTTCAACCCTGGGGGAAAATAATAGAACAAGTGAAAGCTTTATGGAACAGTGTCACCTACAGTTGTCAATAGAGTTCATGTGCATGTTTTACTGGCTGTTTAGCTGATTTGGCATACAGTATCTGCACCTGTTGGTTACTGTTAAATTGATATTTTGGAAAAAAATTCTCTCCCAAAATGCTTTCAAGTCAAAGTAAAAGGTGTAAAAGGTGTGAGCTTGAACCAGTTAATTGATTTCACATAGGGCAGGCTTCGCAGCACTTATGAAAGTTTTTGAATTTTAGAAGTGTCTACATGCAAAATGTTGGCGCTTTTTTCAGTCAACACAATTTCGCTAGGTTACCGCCAAAAAACTTCAGTACGGTACTGATTTTTTTTTGTGGTAACCTAGAAAAATATTTTATTGAGGGATTTGCCAAAAGAATATTTTACAGATACTCACAAAGGCACAATTAATAATACTTCTCCTAATAACGTACAATATTCAATCGTTGTCGTTACCGTAAATTTTGTTGTGGTCATGGTACCAGCCTACAGTTTGCAAGTGTCAACTCGATATGTCACAGATCAGTCGTACAGTGCTGCAAGTGATTTGCAATGTATATTTTCGTACATATCATACGATTCACGTTTTAGGCATGAAAATCACAGCCAAGAACGTCAAGAACTGTCAAGACAGTCCAGTTTGGCCTACGTTTGTTCGATGGGAAACTCTGGGACAAGCCCCACCTCTAACCCTCAAAGTGTGCATTCATTTTTGCCACTGAATGTGGCGTTGCATGACTTTATTTCACTATTTACGCAGTGGCAGGAATATATTCCATACCTGCTACGAAGGTTAGCCAATAGCGATGTTGGGACAGCAAACAGTACAGGTCTGTACGTACCTAGGCCAATGCCTTTGCATGAATGCTATCGGTAAGCTATTGAAGCTATATTTGCGGGTTCTCTAACTAAGAATACTTCGGAGATTAGAAATGGGGGTTCTTTATAGGGCTGGAGGGTTTGGCAGGTTTGGGTGTTCAAATGCAGGTCAAACCCGTGAAATGCGGGCCACGTGGGAGGTATGAATATATGTCCTTCCCTCCGGTAGTCTCTAACCCTCTTGCAAGAGGCTTGAAAAATACCATGAAAATTCAGATCTACATGAGGTAATGTCTACTCTGTAGCCCTGTGCAATTGTCCCCCAACCCCCATTTTTCAGATGGCCCCTAAACCTATGTAACCCTAACCTCTTACTCTAAAACCATAACCGTAAATTACAACCCTAACCTAGTAACCTCTAATCCCAATAAGTACTGGGCCACATGAGACCTGGGGCTAATGGGATTGGTGACTGATGAGACATGTATTCGTAATGCAGGGCTCGAAATAAGCTTGTAAAGGGCACGTCCAAAATGAGAAAATGGCCATTGGGCTATTTTATTTGAGTGGGCATTTACTGAGGAGCATCACAGCAATAAGAGGAAACCGTGCTGTCGATGCCCTATAATGAGATGGAATAATGGAAAGGCAGACTGGCCAGTGGGATGCCACTGTAAAGTGGACCCTATCTAGAACTTAGAAGTGTGATCCTCTCACCCCAAACAGTTCCCATTCTTCTATCCAACTAAATTAATCCCCTCCCACAGCTGTCTGAAATTCATCCTCATCCAAACCCAATCTGTTAATCTCTTCAGGATGAGTATTCAAGACCCCAATGCATTATCAAACTATTCTCTTTATAGTACATGCTGTGTAATATGAGCTTCAGTAGTCTGCATTGTTTAAAGTATCTGTCAATCAAAGAGCAGTGCCAATTGAAAATTTCTGTGTACTAGTACTAAAATTGTAGCTTGAGGTGAGAGGATTGACCCTTGAAATGTTGTATCAGTGCCTTACAGGGACTCCAGTTTCCTTTGTATGATTGAGGATTTAATTAAGCATGCAGCTCTATGGGTGTCAACTCTGCATCTACTCTACCCCTCTTAGCCTACTGTAGAGCAAATCTGTAATCCTATTCACCTGCTAAGTCCCAGGTGGCAAGTTTTGTAAATGCTGGACACAGGATTTTTTTACAAATTTAGTCAGGTTCATAGTTGGAAAAGGGAGGGGATTCAGTGTTAAAAATAATTTACCGCCCCTCCCTAGGAAGTGATTTTGTCCGTTCTGTTACCTGAACTACAGTAGCTACTGTACAGGCCTGATTCAGTCAGCAAAGTAGTCTTTCCAGTTTAGAATAAAGAAATGTAGAGTGAGTGCACAGGTGGTACTTTACATACTGTAAACTGTATCAAACATTATTTCCACTAAGGTACTGTACAGTACCTTATGTGTATACTGTAGTTTTATGTAAATTATGTACCATAGAAGAAAAAGAGTACAATATTTGACCCAAAACAACTTTGCAAAGAAAAAAAACCTTTCAATACTCATTTATACAAAACTGATTCAATGTGATTTTTTCTTTGCTTTGTAAAGAGAAAACTTGTGTACAAACTTTTAAAGGACGTAGTGAATTTGTGTTTGTGTGACAAATTGCTGTTCCAGTGCAGGCTGGCTTTACAATATAAGCACTGCAAGCAAGAATATTGTGCTATGAAAGTGTTTGTTAACCAGCAACTAAAGTTACAAAAATACTTCTAATGAGAAGAAAAACATCAAATCATAACATAAAAAGTGCTTCTTGTTTATATTTCATTTTGTGGTTTCTCATGTGAACACTGTTTTCTTGTTTGATAGGCCTTGGTACAGTACTTCAAATTGTGCTGTAGTCGGTCTAGTATTGTTCTCTTTTTCTTGTGCTGGTAGTGAGTATTTTGAAAGTTGGCAACAGGTTGCTGGTATATTGGCAGACACACACATACTGTAAATGTATGGACACACACAGACAGTGGTATGTTGCAAAAGCCCCCCCCCCACCCCGAAAAAAAAAAAAAATTATTGTCTCAAGGTTCTGAGAGCTCTTCGTGTTTGTACAGTTGGACTGTAGAGTATACAAAGGCACACTGAAGCAAGGATGTTGACACTTTACCACACAGTATTTATTGTAAAATATTAAAATTTTTTAGAGCAAATAATGCCTCAGTTCCCTCTAAAAGAATATGAAAGGTTTTGTTTCATTACATATCCTCTCTATTAAGTATATTCTTTCTATTATTGTATAAGGATGAAGATATCCTACAGTTACTGCACATTGTATTTGAGCTTCTAAGAAGGAAATGTGCTAAAAACAATTTTCTATTTTACACTAGAGCAATTCAAGATGGGGACGATCAGCAGAAGTTTGTGGAGCATCTTCAGGCTCGCATCGCAGACCATGACAAGGACATCGAGAGGATGTGTAATTTCCACTACCAGGGTTTTGTGGACAGTGTAGGAGAGCTGCTGAAAGTGAGAGGATTTGCAGAAAGTCTGAAGGTACTGTAGGGAATAGTATGGACAGGGTTGGAGAAAGATCTGATTGTGGGACAGAAGTTGCTTAATAGAGACACTCTCAGTTGGTGTGGAGTACATACAAAAGTTTTAACTTGGTCAAGTTGACATTGAGGCTAATGGTTCACAGAGTTGGTGGTAAATTTGTAGCTTATTTATGATAAAACTGGAATTTGTGAGGGTCTAGTGAGTTGATTCCATTTTAGTCCGAGTATAGGTCTGCATAAACCAGTACTTGTCATTACTGTCCCGCATTGACCCTTGCAGTTAAAACCCTGCCAGTGGTCATTGTTGGCAGTCATATCATACCTCTCTGGGTAGGATTCGAGGAGGATTATGTTAGTTAGTCAGTTAGGTAGATGAGGTTTGAGGTCAGTTTATAACCAATTGGTTTAAGTCATACCAGCCACAGCTTTTTACAGATGTGGCTCTTTGACTTGTTTTCCCTACTCCATTGCTATGCTGAGTATCAAGCACAATGGCAATAGGGAATGGAGGAGAAGGAGGGGGTAAATCTTGAAATTTGGGGGGTGCCAGTGTTACCATACCCCATCTCTCACCTGACGTTTTGTGAGAAGTGCAATTTTTTGCACACCTAAGTAAAAAACTGAACTCCAATAAATCTATTAAGTAAAACAGCAAACGTACCACCCTCCTTACAGTTTATCCCCCAATAAAGTGTAAAATTTGTATTGCACTTGGAAAATAAAAAGCTCAAGGACTAGTGGGAGGGGAGGGGGTTATGTGCAAAGTGAAGAGTTTTTACCATCTTTGTGCTTAGCAGAGTGAAAAAAAATGCCATCGGAACATGAATGTGTGGCAATTTATAAATTAATGAAATGACAGCTTACCATTGGCCCTGGCCATCTCCATTTTCATTTTGTGCATCTTCTCAAGGAAGCACTGGTATCTCCTCCCGACAGTCTCCCACCCTCATATCCACCCTTTCCAAAGCACCATAAGGAAAATTCTTGTGGATCTAGTGTCTCATCCATTGCATGTATGCAAGTATAATTTTACTCATTTTGTGCATGCTTGAATATTTCAGAATGCTGCCCTCAATTGCATTTCAGTATGCAGATCTATACAGATTGTAAAATAGAATAGGAGTGTTACTGTTAACTCATGCTGGAACTGAATAAGGGGTAGAAAGTACTGTACAAATAACTATTGAAGCAGTTTTAATTACTCTAAAGAGTTCTAATTATAGAATCATGTTGTATGCAAACATAACAAAGGCTGCTTACATAACATCTAAGTATGAAACTTGATTTAGTGATGGCAAACAATTGACTTTTGTCTTGGATATTGTACTTAGAACAATATTAATAATGAAAGTATAATTTTTAAACATTCTGTGTGGGAAGATAAAAAGCTAATTGCACTTGAGCAACCTTTCGATTTTTTATCTCATTTTGCTTTCAATGGCATTTGGTCAAGATAAGGTCACTCCTTTTGTAGGAAATGTGCTCAACATTTTCAATTTTGTTTCACGGCAGTTGTTTTGTTTTTAATAAGTAACAGTCAGTAACAGTTGATTTCAAAATTCTATCTAAATGGGAAATAAATGCTAACTGAAAGAGGAAATTCTTGCAAGTAGGTATAATGCATGGGATTGGATTGGCATCGCTTGTTTCAGTACCACATACCCAAGGCCAGAATAAATGTTATTTCCAAGGAAGGGCAATAAAATTTTACCACAATCCTCCCTATATTTTCATATAGGCCTAACGAAAAGGGAATTATGCTTCCACTAACCAAAATTTCCTTGCAGAAGCCTAAATTTCCTGGGAACCCCTCAGCTTTCCAACTTTTACCACTCATGCACATACCAAGCCTTGGTGTCAATAAATTTTAATAGATTAAAATGAGCTCACATCCTTTTTCTAGGTGTGAAAAAAAATCCTCACAGTGATCTAAGGTGAGTGATGTTGTGCCATCACACTCACACATCTCAAAATTCAATCAAGGTTTGACATACCTCATATAAACACCATGTGTACCTGTACCAATGGATTAACATGTACCCTAAGTCAAAAAATTAAAAAAATATAAAAGAGCATGAAAAATTGCTTCTAACAGTCCAATTCTCATCTTCATAGGACATTCCTGAGCTGAGATATAAAATGCTGAAGTTTATTCAATCAACTTAAAATGGTTTACAGTATTGTGCAATAACTTGTCATGTCATTGTTGTACTACTCAAATTACAATCTTTGTATTTCTTTTTTTTCTTAATGTTAATGCACCTTGTACCAAGGTGTGATATCACTCTTGCTCTTATGAGGTGATGTAATTAATAAGCTCTCTCTGTGCAACATGATATGCAAGCGAATAGGAAGTGTTCAAGGTCACAAAAGCATTTTTAATTTTAAAGGGAAACAAAGCAGGCTATGTGAGTTGTAAAACAAGAAAGTCACAAATTATTGCACAATGGACCAATTTGTTTTAAGTGAATAAAATTCAACATTTTTTTATCACAGCTCAGGAAAGTGCTATAGAGATGGGAGTTGGACTGTTAGAATTCATTTTTCATGCTCTTTATTTTGGAATTTTTTGACTTGAGGTACACTTTAATTACCCTTTACCTGTAGATAGAGGTTTATTGCTTGTCTTACAGTTTTATTTCTGAAGATCTACAGTTTGTGAAGGCTAACAGTGATGATGGTTGGATATATTGTGCTTGAGACATTATTAACAATGAAATTATAATTTTTCAATTGTTCTGTGTTTGTAAAATAATAATCTTCATTGTTCTTGAGACATCTGTTAATTTTATTTGATATGATGGTATTGGCTCAAAACATATCTACAGTAGATATCATTACTCCTACTTTCAACCAATAGGTTGGAAACTGGGCCATAAAACTCCATCTAACTAACTACTCCTGCTGGTACAACATTGTGCCTTGACCTAAAAGGTGTTGTGAAAAGAACAAAATTGAAATCATTGGCATCTCGCAAAAGGGAAGGTGGGTGCGGGGAAATAGAGGGATTCATCAGAAAAGCAAAAATTATTTTGGAATACAAGACAGTTGACTTTAAATGATGTTAAATTTTGGGACTGGTTGCACCTAGAGTACTTAATTGGTCAAAAAAAAAAATTCAAAGGGCAGGGTTACACATGTTCTGTACTCTTCTGATACTTCATTTTAAGGGCTAATCCTCTGATTCTTAGATTGTTTTGCATGGCCAACAATTGGAACCCACAATAATTACGGTATTCACTCTCAAATGCAAATCCTGCCTTGCTCCACTTATTAAAGTAGACATGCAGTCAGAAGATGTAAGTTATACTGTATGGTATACCATGATGACAAATTTCTTTCCCATACCCTTTACAACTGTTCAGGTAAAATGCAGATCTTTATTTTCTAGAAAGATTTTCTAGAAAGATGAGAGACAATATCTTCCCTTTTTCATTCACCAAGGCCTAAACCCAGCTGGTACAGAAGGGTAAAGTTGGCTAGATGGTTTGAGTGTACTGCCTTGGACTGTAGAGATCCTTGGGTCAAATGTCAGTGGAACCACTACTTGGAAATCATCTGTGGAGAAAAATCTCTTGTTTAGCATATTGTCACTGTTGCAGTGATTGTGTTTTTAATTTGTGAAATGAAATATGTATTTGACACCTACTCCAGTAGTTGCCTGATTCAAGAGGTTTTGTGGTGTGTTTTGTTCAGTTCAGCTGTGGGCAGTGAAAGGAGTCTCCTTACCTTCCAACTTGTGAGAAAGGGGCTAAGGATTTAGGGAACAACCCATCACAGGGTTCTCATTAACCTGAGGTCCCGAGTCCCTGGCGCACGAATTCGACTCGAGACGCTTGAAAGAAAATCCTGTGCGTCCCAGGGACACACAGGATTTGCTTCAAAATGCATGTAAAATTTTGGCAAGGAGGCATAGAAAGTTTTGTGTTGAAAAGTTTACCCGAACCCATTGCCTTGAAATGTTCATCATCAATGTCACTTCACAAAATCAATGTAGGAAATCTGCCAACCGAAGTTTCTTTTCACCGCAGCTCATATTCGATTGACCAGAAAACTTTCTCCGACTAGACCGATATTAGTAATGTGGCACAGTTCTGCGATATCACCGGTGCTACGTACGTACTAGATCATCCGCCAGACTGTTGTCCAGCTTAGTCAGAGTAGCATCACTTGTCAATGCCAGACCAGTTTTACGCAGTGGCGTGTTGCAAATATCACGGCAGAACATCTGAATGGAAATTGCGGAGCGTCACTAATTATTTGCCAGGAGTGATTTATGCCGCATGCAGGGAACTTTCATCCATATCCAGTCTACAGTCTTGTCGGCAATACGCGTTTTTGGGACTCTTCCAAAAAATGTGGGACCCTCAGAAATTTGATGGGACTCCGGGTTCAGGGACTCTTGTATTTGGGGACCTAATGAGAACACTGCATCAAATGGCCAGATAAGGGCATCAGTGATTGAACCAAGAGGCTTCCAAAAGATGAAGCAGTGCTAAATAGGAGAGAAGTCATTGTACAGTATCTGATAGCTAAAGATACATGTTTATTCACTAAGTCATTGTTTTTATGCCTTCCCATTTTCATTAGGAAGAAGTTCTGGAAACTAATAAAGCCTTTCAAAGGTCTTGCCAGCCAGTTCTAAAACAGGCTAATGAACTCCAGAAAGCGAGGAAGGTCCTTCTCAACATTGCTGCCACTACTGAGCACTTGCAGACATGTTTACCAGGTATTACAGAGTTGTGGTTGATTGATAAAGAATACTGAGGTGATTGATCTGAGAACACTGAGGGGGAAGGGGGAAGGGGGAAGAATGAAGTCTCAAAATGAACAGAAAGAAAACCTTGAGAGATAGAATTGAGGGTAGGGGTGGGGCTAGGGAGGGAAGAGTGGCTTATAGGGTTTGTTTATATGTCCCACTATAATTTTTTGTAAATGTGTATGTGATGCAGTTCTTTAATAAGGTAGAAGTTACATGTATGTCATTGGGACACTGTATATCAGGATGTACTTGAAAATTACCCCCCAAAAAAAGACTCTTTATTGCATCCTGTCATATATATGAGCTCTTTGATTTAAGTATTGCTTTTCATCTACTTGAATATCACTTTCTCCTAGTGCTGCAAGTCTACTGCAAACTCAATGACCAAATTAATTCTAAGAGGTAAGTACCCTTGGCCTTTCACATAGGTTACATAATTGTTAATGGACTTTGAGAGCAATGTGGGATGGCATCAAAATGCCAGAAAATGTAAGGGGTCTAGGGCTGTAGGGGAAGCATGTGGTAAAGTCACTACTCCACTTGTTGGTGGGGTGATAACATCATTTAAGCTTAGGATTTTTGTTGGAATATTGTTGATAAGGAACAGGATAACCACAGAAAGGAATTGGTTGTTAATTTACAGCTTTTATCTTGAATTATGGGAAAGGGACAGAGGAGTTGGAGTTCAATGCCCTCAGTGCTGCTTCAAAGCTCAGGGGAGGTTGGATGGTGGGGTAATGCAGTTATACAATTTTCTCCACTGTGTAGTTAGGATTTGTTGTGCTCTTTTAGGTTTATGCCTCTAAATCCCATAGTTGTTACTCTGGGAGTCCATCTTATAAAGAATTTTCATGGATTGTTCATTAGTTTTAGGTTTGGTAATCCTTTATGGCAGTTGACTGGTGTTGGATATTGTTAAGAAATAGCTTGGTCAGTAGGGTTTGCCAGTGTTTATCAAGTGTTGTTCAAACTAATAAACCTCAGTAGTTTAGTGATACTATGGTCTTTTTATCCTTCAGATATTATCCAGCCCTGAAGACCCTTGAGCAGCTAGAACATACCTACCTTCCCCGTGTGAGGCGGTACAGGTTCTGCGAGAAGATTGCTCAGAATATTCCCAAGATTCGTAACAGCATCAAGGAAGCTTCTATGTCAGATCTGACAGACTTTCTTGAGAGCATCAGGAAACATTCAGATATGATTGGGGAAGAAGCCATGATTCAGGTATGGTTTTGTTTTGAAAGATTTGTCCAGATACTACTGAAAGGTACATGTATACATACAAAAATTTGTATAGGTTTGGTATGGATTTTTGGAGTTTTACCCCTCAGCTTCAAACCTAAACCATTTCTTTGGCTGAGCATCATGAACAATGGCAGTAAGTTCCAGTCTGAGAATTTAATCCTGGGCCTTTGTGGGAGAGGGAAATGCTGTACCACTAGCCCAAACATCAAGTCTAAGAAAATTTGCAAAGGCTTAAAAAAGCAAATTTGACTGGTCAACTGGTCTACCCAAGAGTGCTTGTGTCCAGTGTGCAGCTGACTGACTTGGCAACTGATTTTATTGCCAAGCCATGCTATGCCATGTGTTAGGAAAGCTGGAGTACCCAGAGAAAAACCCACTAACTTTGGAGGGGATTTGAACCTACAGTATGAAAATTTAATACACATTGGTATACAGCAGCTGGAATAGACCTCTCTGCCACTGGACAACAGGACACAGCCACAGGACAACTAGGAGAAAGAAAGTTCATTTGTAGGAGTTAGCGTAGTTAGAATTTTGCACGCTGAAACCTTTGAGAGGTGCACATCAGAGCTGCAACCAAGTCACTTTTTTGGGGGGGCTCGTCAAGTCATTTAGAGACTCATGTCAAGTCATGGCTTAGGTCACTGTGTTGTCTCAATGGGTAAGTTTTGGTCTTTACAGGGTTTACAGGTCTTGAATTTTGGGGCATGTTAATGTGAGTGCACACCATCACTCACCTCAATCTTTGTGAGGAGTGTGAATTGTTGCCCACCTAGATGAGGAATGTCAACTTATAGATATCTATAGCAGTTTTACAAAATAGCACACCTGCCACGCTCCTTAATTTCCTGAGGAGTGTGATTTGTAGCACACCTAAAAAATAAAAAACTCAAGGAATATGTTTAACATTTCAACTTATAGCCTGCTGGTATAATCTAGTGGTACCCACAGTCTTTTTTGTCATCTGTACTCCATTGCCTATGAAGAACATCACATACACTGAGAGTTGAATGTTCTACCAACCTGAACACACACCTTGCATGTTTTTTTTAATGGGAGAAATCAGCCAGGATTTATCAAGTCAGGCAGTTTTGCAAGGTATGACTCAAGTCATGACTTGGTTTCAAGTCTAGTGTGCATCTTCACATCAGAAACTTCATGAATGTAAGGATAAATCTGGATTTTTTTGTTTGTTTTAAATAAGGCCAATTAAAGTGGGGAACCATAAATTTCTTTCTGCTTGGAAAACTGTTGTACATTCCCTGTTTGAATTCTTCAAACATGCAACCTCAAGGTGTTGCCCTGGGGGTCCAGTGTTGCTTTGTGTTCTATCATTTCTATGCACCTAACCACATTGCCACTTTCACAAGCAAAGAGAATTGTGCAACAAATGGAGATGTGTGTCTTGTGTTGTTAATACTGATAACAGGGCCCACACCATTGTCATGGAAAACACTTACAAATTCATAGAAATTTGAAAAGGCATTTCAAGGACTGGAGAACAACTTTCTGAAATTCAGAGACATTGTGTGATTAGATGGTTAGATGGAGTTTTACGGCCCAGTTTCCAACCTATTGGTTCAAGTCGAGCCGGCCATGGCCGTTTTTCCAGTTGTGGCTCACTGGCTTGTTTTCCCTACTCCATTTCTTATGCGGTGCAATGGCAGTAGGTTCCATTTTTAAAGTTTTTGGTATGACGCGACCTGGAAAGCAAACCCTGGCCTTCCGCGTGAGAGAAGGATGCTCTACCATTAGACCAAACACGTGGTCCTCAGAGACATTGTGTGAAACCCAAGAAAAGTCTTGAGAATTTTCACAAAGTGACATTGTCTTATATCCATTTTTAATATCAAAATATATATTCATTCTTAATATTAAAAGATGTTATTTTCCTCTTTTCCAAATTTTCTGTCACAGAAGAAAACTGTATGCAAGTTATCAAGAGGATGATCTTGAAATTTTTTTTCTTTGGCTGTGGGGGTCACTAAGAGTCATGGAAAAGTTATGAAAACTGATTCCCCCCAAAAGTGCAGGAACCCTGTGATAAAATAAGAGATGCGTGTAAAATTGTAACCTGAGAAAGCTCTATTTTTCATTTTGATGTTCATTTTGATGAATTTAATTTGTACTCTGTAAAATGTATAGAAAAGAGATGTATGGTAGTTGTTAATTTGATATTTTGCACATTTCCTGGACATTTCATGCCAGAGTTTTTCTGTTTAGTTGAGAAGCATCTTGCAGTGTAGATGGCAATGCAATTGGTACTAAAACAGTTTTGAGAATATCACAGCAAGAATTATTACAACAGCAAAGTTTTTCTTTTTCTGTCTTGCAGGTGCAGAAGAGAACATCATTAGAAAATTCAGCTCCCAAGAAACAACGAAGTAGCATGACTGATTCCAGCCTGACGGAAGTGGATAAAGATTCTTTAGAGGAAGAATACATGGAGGAGGAGGATGAAGAGGTAATCTATTGTTTTGAGGTCAGAGGTCAAAGGTTATATTACAGTGGTTTCAACTTTTAGCTGTATTTTTGACTGCATGATCAAGTGGATAAAGCATCTGACTTGCAGCCAGGAGGTCTGAAGTTTGACACCTGGGCGGGTCGTATCGACGACTTTCAAAATGGAACCTACTACCATTGTGCTTTCTGCTCAGCATAAGCAATTAATCTAGTAGGGAAACCAAACCAGTGAGCCACAACTGGAGAAAGGGCCCTGGCTTGCCTGACTTAAACCAATTGGCTATAAATTGAGATGTAATACCTCATCTACCTTACTAACTAAGTACAGTGGCCTAAAATTGACTTGGAGAAATATTTTTTTTGAAAGTGAGAATTCTCAACCTTTGAAGCTTAATTTACCATTTAAATTTCAACAGTATTCTCACTTGTGTAGTTTAAGTATGAAATTTTGTGAAAGCCAACAAAAACATTGTTCACTTGAATGCCAAGTCTTGTCATTTTTCACTGAATATTAAATCTGTTAACAGGCTATGGTCAAACAAGCTCCTTGTAGAACACCTTGAGATTTGGTTGGTTGCTCATCTTGTGGAACAAGAATGTAAAGGTTATGTGATTGAAGTGAAAACAGAAAGCATGACAATTTCTTGGGGACATATTTGCCCATCTAGCAGTACACTATGCATTGCTGATCTTTGCCAGTATCCTTGAATGGCAGCATTTTTATTTGTAAGAAGAAAAGGAGCGTATGTATACTGATTCAGTAATAGTTGTAAAACATGTTTTTACCATAATAAACACAATATATCCTGAAAGAGTGCAAATTATCAAAGGCCTACTTCAGTGCAAAACGGAGGCAAGTAACAACTACAAAATTGTAAAGCCAAATCCTTCCAAATCCAAGATACAGCAATTATTTGGCATGATAGAAGATTGGTTTCCATCTCAGGAATCATGTACCACTCATGGTACATTTTGCAGTTTCCGGTGAGACATGACCTTTTTTCCAAGTCCTATAGAGTTAGTTTGATGAGATTTCACAACACAAATGTGGTATATAGTGTCAGTCAACTTGATCAAGAGCTCAAAGTATAAATCTATTCTCAAGCATGATTCAAGTTCAAATTTGGTTTTCCTATAGTCGCCTCTTGTGACAGGCTGGAAATACTGTGGGCGTATTCTGCAACCCCCAGCCCACAGGGGCATTCAAGCCCTATAGAAAATTTAAGGACTTATGTTTAATTACCTAAGATAATAAGTGGAATGCAATGATGATTCTAAAATGTAGGTTAAAAATGTCAGGGAGTGCACCACATGAAGTGTTTTTTATCCAAAGTTTGCCACATATTGGCGGGGGGGGGGTTTACCCACTCCACCATGTTCAGCACCTTTGATTGATTGTGACACCGATGTATACTCTAATGATGGTGGGATGTGATGCCTTCCTAAATGCCAATTTGGAATTGCAGCCAAAATATAAATAGCAGAAGACAATTGTGCTATAGTGTTGAATGTTGATTATTCACACAGGAAGCACTAGCTCAAGACAAGGTGGACTTTTCACCAGTATACCGATGTCTCCACATTTACACTGTTTTGGGTGAAAAAGAAGTCTTTGAATCTTACTACAGGAGGGAGAGAACCAAACAAGCCAGACTGACCATCACACCACAGGGGTCAGCTGTAAGTATAATAATGCCTGGACTCTTTTGATAATCTCAGCATAAGTTGAGGGGATGAGTATGTATAGTGTAAACATTCCCTCATTGGGTCGTTGACTGGCAGAATGCTCTAGGCAAGTTGCTGGGTACCAATCTGATACACATGGGCATGGTTTCATATCATGCTGTAGTGCATGGGTTTTTCTCAAGGTACTCTGACTTTCCTTCCACTTGGCATAGGCTTGCCTTTAAAATCCATTCCTCAGCTGATGAAGTGGGTTGCATGCTGGACTGAAACACTGGACTGAGGATCAGTTAACTAGAGGATCAGTTAACTAGTCGATGTTGTCTTTTTGCCTCATCCTGGGTGAAACAGTAATTTCAGTTGATTTAGCATAGCCCTCATCCTACCTTTGAAGCATTTTACAGACACTTTGTCAGATGCTTTGTTTCATAAAGCTCTAGTGACACTTTTATTGTCTAATGACTTTGCTCAGTGTAATTTGAAAATTTGCTGCCAATTTCATGATCAAAGTTTATTTGAGGTCACCTGTGGTAAAGTTGCGAAAACGTCGAAAATGGCTTGTAAACATGATATCTCAAGATAAGAGTTACTGATACTTTTCATACTTGGTATACAGATTTGTCATGTTGAGAGGAAGAACCCTATAGTTTTTGTTGGAGGTGAAAGGTCATTTGAGGTCACTGGTGGTAAAATTGTGAAAAGTTGAAAGTGACTCGTTAACATCATAAGATCTTCTTGTTTTTGGTACAGACCAGATGTCACATCAGGTATTCAGAGGTTGTGAGAGAATCAAAGACCCCTTTTGATTTTGGTTGAGGTCCAAGTTCATCTGGGGGTCAGTGCTTGTTGGGATCTGTAGGTTATCAGCATGGTATTAGTGTGTTTTGATCTTTGTTAAAGGAATCCTCAAAGACAAATCTGTCACTCACTGTCAGTTTGAAAGGAAGGAGGCATTTCAGCAGTAAGGAATCACTCAGCCTTTTGGCTTTCTGGTCTTAAGAAACCAACTTAGGAAATCAGTGTAGTATACATTACTTAGTTATGTTAATAGTATACCCAGATAAAAATCAAGTATGCTGAATTCATTCAAGTAGAATGAGCGCTGTTAATTTGGTCCAATCATTTTGACTGGTTGCTTCTGAAAAGTTGCCTTTAATGGAATGGTAATTATAAATAATCAAAGAATTTGTTATTTGACTCTAGGAGGAATAATGTAATTTGTACTTCAAAAGTAACAAAATAGCATGAGAGAAATGGAGAGAGCAATTACTTCCCACCAATGTTTCAATTGGTTAGGGATTGCAAAATCTTGATTACCAACTATTGAAATAAAAAATTTGTATTTTTAATGAGCTGTACTATTTAGCTCATAAAGAAATTCACTTTTAAATAAGAAAGCTGAGATGATTGCTTGTTAAATACATCAATTTTCACATATTATGTTTTTTCAGAATAGCTAGAACTTTTGTAGAGACCGAGAAATATTGGTTTGCAATATTTGGGAAGCTGAATTGAAATTAATTTGCAAACAGAACTTTTTGGGTCACAATATTGTGAATCTAATTATTGTACCATTACATCAACTATTGTTCAGTTACCTGTAAAGTACAATTTCTCAAAATTCTTTTGTTTCTTTTTCAGTACGATAGTGTCAGCTTCTACCAGAAATACTTCTATCAAGTTGTAGGGTGAGTACCAGTGTTTTTAATACCTTACAATATTGCAGTGAATAGTGTTTGTAGAATCTCTGCCACCCCTCATCTACATCCTATTTACAGGTCAAGGTATGAGGGTACCTTCTTTCTGCACTGTGCCATTAGTTCACGAGGGTTAGTTGCTGGTAAGTGGGAATTACAATGGTAAATAGGAGATAACTATCAGGGCTCACAGATTTTGCAGTCCAGTGAGTCTGGAGGATTTAAAGCCATCATCAGTTGGAGTATAAATTTCCAGTTGGTTTGTATGTATGAACATGGCACTTGCAAAGTGAAAGTTTTGATGAATTTCAAACATAACAGCCTTTGTGTTGTACTTTTTTTGAGGTCTGAAATCAATTGTTCTACTTTTCATGTCATTGGTTCAGACATTACAGATATGCTGTTACAAGCAACTGTAATGAACCATTGGCAAACAAATTTTTTCTGATTGCTCAATTTTGACAAATTTCTTTTATTCAGGCAGCTGTACTCTGTATCAGCTTGCCGGAAGGTATATCTCTAAGTCCATTCCAACTCTGCCAAATTGCCTCTGAAATAATTTGTAGATAAGAATCAACTAGAATGCTTCCTCAGCTGGCTGTGCTTGGCTGGTCATTGAACTCAATCCACACTTGGCAGTGGGACTCACTGCAACCAGACTGTCATGTTGCTTTAAGGGACTAACAACTAACAAAAAGGATATGTACAAAGCATTTCAATAAACTAATCTTTACCGGCATCATTCCAGAAGCCGCAATTTTTATCAGCTTCATGTTTTAGTCTCATACTGCTGAACATGTTTAGTTGTAACAGACTAGATAGTGTGACTGTTTACAACAAGTTGAAAACAGGTGCAACGACTTCCAAACTTTTTGACACATTTAAGTATGAAATCTCATTACAGGAAGTCTTGTTGCATTTAGTTACACAGTGCGAATGGGACTTTATATTGAGCAATAAGTTGTAATGCAAAGTTTTCAAGTTGGCTTTTTAAGTAGCCTCAGCAGATGTTTTTTTGCCCATGATGTCATAGAGTAGAAAAAGCAGTCAGTGTCGGCAAAAACGCCTCCACCAACAAGTACAGACATTGATTCTTGCAAAGGTCCAAAAGGCATTCATTCATCTATCTAGTGTCTGCAAAGTTGTGTGAGTACATGTGGCATGCTTCTTGGTTTACATCCAAGTGGACATGTTGCAATGTCATAGCACAAGGTCTAAAAAATAAAGCCATAGTTGTTGGCTTGTTTGTGTTTTAAAGAAGTCAACTCTCACTGTAAACTACATTTTTGTAGTAGTAGTCCACAAAAAGTCTCAATTGGCACAGCTCTTTGTTTGACAGCAGTTTAAACTATACTGTATGGTTTACCAGATTGTCATTTAAACAAATTACAACGCATTCAGAACTCTGCAGCTAGATTGGTGACAGGTACTACACCTTTAGTCCATATAACGCCAATTCTTCGTAATCTGCATTGGCTTCCAATTAAGGAACATATCAATTTCAAAATTCTCATGATGACTTATAAATGTATTCATAGACTTGCTCCTAGCTACTTGCATGAGCTTATTCAGGTATATGCTCCAGCTCCAAGTCTTCGCTCTAGTTTGAAATCATTACTTTCTACACCATATGTCTGTACAAAATCATATGGACATCGCTCTTTCCAGTCATCATCTGCCTTTCTCTGGAACAGTCTACCAAGCCATGTTAAAGAAGCACAGTCTTTATCTCAATTTAAGACATTATTGAAGTCTCACCTTTTCTCCCTATTGTAGTCTCTTTTCTTTCTTCTTTTCAGCGCATAGAGACTTTAGTGTAATTTGCGCTATATAAGAACTGTTTATTATTATCATTATTAAAAAATGCAGAGTACTGTAGATCGTGTTGCGCATCATGTATATATTGAGTGTTTTGATTCCACATTGGGATGTTGTACACTCACTCTAAAGCAGTAAACGGAGATTGTGTCTGGATGAGGATGAGTTTTAGACTGTTGTCGGAGGGGTTTAAGTCAGTAGGTTAGGAGAATTGGGACTGTTTGGGGTGAGAAGATTAGGCCTTTAATTCCTTATTGCCTGCTCTGCTCAAAAGTCTGCATTAAAATTTCTAATTTCATATATATTTCTGGGTAGTACATTAAACATTAACCATGTTTTTGTATTTCATATAAGTTCTTCTTTTACTGTGCTGTAGGTTTTTTGTTGTTGAGGATCACATTTTCAACACAACTGATGGTCTGGCAAGTTCAGAATACATAGATAAACTCTGGAACATGGCACTGTCCAAAATAAATGAAACCTTGACAAATTTAACAGTAAGTATCTCTGATAACAGAATGCAAAGATGAAACTGTTTTGAGTTTGAATGATTGTTTCACTACTATCGCTGATGTCAGATATACCAGAAAAGGGTGTGTGTGGGAGGGAGTGAAGTGGGGTTGGGGAAGCAAGGGTTTTTGTTTGAAACCCAGTTGGTGAATGAACCAAAGGATTTTGTATTATCTCAGGAAAGGTCAATCAATATCTATGGTAAATAACAAATTTTTATGTATGAAACAAAGCCATCATCAAACTGTTTGTAATATTTGTAAATAGCAGTCTGTGGTTTTCAACTTGTCCCTCTATTTGGTGTGTAAAAAAAGTTAGAAGTCTTTAGGGTAACATTATGACCAGTTTGGCATATTTATTTTTCAATGTAATAAAAGTCATTATGACAAACAGTCGTATTTAATGCCAGACACTGATATGAAATGACAGGTTTTACTTGTATCCTGTAGAAATTCCATTCAAAGTATGGTTTGTTGTTTGCTCATGAAGTAGTTAACCTATGTATCTCAGGCCTTGAGCTTTAGAATTTCCAGATGTGCTACAAATCACACTCCACAGGAAATTGAGGTGTGACAGCTGTGCTATTTCATTCAGGTGTGAAACTTTATTTAACTTGAATAGATTTATATGAAGCTCTATTCTTTATGTTGGTGTGGTTTCTTTTATTTATCATCATTGGCAACTTCACATTCTGCTCAAGTCAGAAACATTTGCTCACACTTTTAAGATTTTTTACCATATTTCCTGTTGATTGAGGTTTCAGTGAGTTAACAATTTTCTGTTTCATTAATGATTATTTCTGTTACAATTCTATTGCAGGCCTGCTGTATAGATGCCACACTCCTCTTACAAATTAAAGACCAAATTGTCCTATTTCTTTCCACTCTCAATGTAAGTTATCTTCTTCTGCTTGTAAAAATTGTTTTGCACTCATCAAGTTTGTAAAATAAAACGTTTAAAGGAGCAGGAGTTTGTTTTACAATTTTTTCACAACTTGAATCCTGCACCACATTTAAGACAAATCCTATTAGCGCTTGTTTTTAGTGACTGTAGGCAGCCATTAGTGGGGTCCAGCAGCCTCTAATTGTCTTCATTTATTGTCTATGTGGATTTCAAATCCTCATATTCAGTGAAGTTGAGATAATCAAGATACACTTCAGTTAACAACCATCCATGGAACAGTTAAGGAAGGAAATTTAAAGATTATAGGTGGTGGACCCCAGTAATGGCCGACTAAAATCAGACCATCACAATCTGTCCGGACTTGTCTATACATTGACTGCAAAGTGACAAAAAATAACCTGTGATCATGGTCAAATGTTGTGATTGAATACAATGTAGTGGATGATGGGTATCCAATGAAGAAAGGGCTTGTTGGAGTAGACCGTTTAGGAAGTGCATGGAGCGCCATTTAGTAGAAGGGTTCATTCATTCATTGCCAAAGGTTATTCGGAGGTAGATCGGCTGTCCAATAGTAGTAATAGGTGAGTTTATTAGGGCTCATAGATTCCCGAACCAGTTTTGGGGAATTTAGTGGATTTTAGTTTTCCACCTGTGTGGAATTTTGTTACCTGAAAAATATCTAGAGATTTTCATTCAACAGTAACACAAAATTAACTGTTCTTCTAATGTTTCTGTACTCTGGTAAACAATCAGTTAGAAAAGGGAAACAAAGTGCTCAATCACAGGGTTAATATTCGCTGTCAAACTATGATTGCCCCTTTAACCTAAATATGTGAGGATAAAAACACTCTGCTCCTCTGAGAGATGAAAAGAACAACTCTAATTTACAGAGTGACTTGCTTTGTTATTTCGTTGGACTGATTTTCTGTTCAATATCAATTTTAACCTTCCTATCAATGCAGTATGTGGGGTTTAAAATCATCCATTCACTTGATTTCTATATGGGAATTAAAATGTATCTCAGCTTTTGTATGATTCAAAGCTGTAAAATATATTTTCTATGCAATAGCTGTTTTGGGGTATAATTTCCGTCATAACGTGTGATACATCTGCTAGGCGTGGTTACAAACCTCAGACAATTGAGGTTGGAAAGCAGCAGAGAGCACTAATAATGTGTTTCCCAGCAGTAGCAGAATTCCTTTTGAAAACACTTGTCTAATATCCATTAAGCAAGGGGTTTCAAATGGTTCCAAATGGTTTTCAAAAGGGTTTGGTTTATGGAAGTTCCCTTGAGAATTGTCCAATCAACAACCAAACGGAAACCTTTGGATGCAAAGGGTTTTCCAAAGGGTACCGTTTAAACCTTTTGGGTTCAAAGTGTTGCACCCTAAGGGAATTTTCATTTGGGAATTGTGAACTAAATCAAAGATAATTGAAAATTTGTCCCTGTATTTCAAGAGAAGACAGACTAACCTTAACCATGCAAAAACTAAACACATTGCTTTTATGATTCTTCATAAATGTGAAAGTTACTCTGTGATTCTTCTCTGGGGTATATTAAATGTGGTAAGTGCTTTGATGTTGTTACATGAAGTGGTACCACCCTGAGAAAGTTGGTTGGAATCCCTCCTTGCTCTAGAGGTTTCTTATGTATCAAACAAATTCGATAGTGTTGCAGCTATGTAGCTACAGTGGGTGATTCTGGGTGGTGACACCCAGCACTCCATATTCCACCCAGCACTTTAGGCAAATACACCTCCCCACACCCACCACAAATCATCCTAATAAGACCTAAACCTAGCCCAAAATTCACCCCCATAAGTAAAATAAGGTAGAAAATTGAAAATCGATGGCTGATGGCTGAAAGATAGGGTAGATGCCATGGGATGGGGTGAGATACTTTTCCCAGATCAGACAATTACCTGGCACAAAATTTGGCTAGCAACATCCCTGTAGTGTTGCAGGTCTTTTTTGCTTCTCACTACCTCTCATATACCTATGTATATTGTTATTGCCTGCAATAACTGTCAGACAAAGAACTAATGGCACTGTGGTCACACTTACCTATAGAGGGCGCTAGATACCTATTTCTTTTTTTTTGCCTTTGCCCCATTGTGTTCACACATGTGTTAAATCGTTGATAGTGCTGTAAGTCTTATACATCAAGATTTTAATGTGCACTGTATTGTTATCAGTTTGTTCGAAAGTGAAGTAAATATATGTTTTTGTTCAAAATCTTCAGAGTTATGGATTCAATACCACAGCAATCTCAGAACTTCTTGTTGTTTTGAAAGACCAGTATAATGAAATATTGATGCAGACGTGGCTACAGAAGTTCAGGTAGGTTTAGGTTGTGAGAAGTTTTAGACAAAGTGAGAAAAGCATTGGAAAGAGACTTTTTGGGTGGGCAGCAGAATATCTGGAAGTAAGTTGATTAGTAAAATGACATTTAGTTAGTAAGATGGAGTTTTACGGCCCAATTTCCAACCAATTGGTTCAAGTCAAGCCGGCCACAGCCTTTTTTCCAGTTGTGGCTCACTGGCTTGAATACCCTACTCCACTGCACATGCTGAGCATCAAGCCCAATGGCAGTAGGTTTTGTTTTTTAAAGTCTTCAGTATGACCTGGCCAGGACTTGAACTCCTGAGATGACATTTAACAACACATTGTCATGAATGTGTTAAATAGTGTCAGCTAGATAAAAAGGTTTATAGCTTTGAATGCAGTACAAGTTTAGGTTCACTTTTCACTTTTAAATACAGTTCAAACATGGTTCTAGTCCTTCCCTCAAGTCACCCCCCTTACTACAGGTGGGAAATACCCTGGACATGTTCTACAACTCCCAGCTCACGGAGGAGAGTATCTGGAAGTTTCAGGACCTTACATAATATGAGGTTATATGACCGTAGGTCAAAAAAAAATATTTGACATTTGTCAGATGATGTAATAACATCTTTCAAAGTGGTGCTATAATCTGTCAAATGCTGCTTTAGAGGGTACATCATGATTGCAGATTTAAAGGGCCAATCCTCTCATTCCAAACTACAGTTTTTGTAGGGGTAACAGAAAGTCTCAATCGGCTCGGCTCTTTGATTGACTGCTATTTCAAACATTGCAGAGTCCCAAAGCTTTTATTACACAGCATGAACTGTACTGAGAGTGTTTTGATTATACACATTGAGCTTTTCTATAGTCACCCTGAAGCAATATAAACTTAGATTGTGTCTGGATAAGGATGAATTTCAGACAGTTGTGGGAGGGGCTTAAGAAAGAAGGTTAGTATAATTGGTACTGTTTAGGGTGAGAGAATTAGGCCTTCAAAGTCCTGGGTGGGAAAATTGCCTTCCCAGGCCCTTTTCCATAGAGGTCCATTCAAAGCTGTGTGTGGTGAGCAGAGGTTTGTTTGAAGTGTGAAGAAAAGAAGATTATGTTCATTAAAGGTTAAACAATGATGGACCATGCATTGACACAGGATAATGCATGATCAGGATTAATGCAAGGGATCGACAATGGTGCAGTCCAAGTGCATCCAGGGATAGCAATAACAGATGAGAGGGCAATTACTCTCTTCTATGCACAGGTCCAGTGTTGTTTTACCTTGTTCATTCATACAAACAATATTGTGATTTAACAAACAGAAGAGAGGAATATTTGTTTGCAAATGACTACATAAAAACAGAACAACCCAGAGTAAATTTGAGTAGCCTGAGTTAATCTCATTTATCCATTATTGTGAGTTTTCTTAGGATAAAACAGTCACATGACTGCAGCAACCAATAGAATTTGAGGATTATTACTAAGTGTGAGTGAATAAAGGCTGAATTACACTTTTTAACAAATTGTTTTGAATGTTGTGTTGTGGTCTCTCAAAACTTCAATACATGAAAGGTAAAGACTTATCGAATGTGATGATTCAGTATTAAACAGAGGCCAGCAGAAAGTGTTGTAACGAGTAGAAGTTTGTGGGAATTTTACTTGTTCTTGTTAATTAGTTGCAAAACGATTGTTAAGTTGAGGGGTTATGGAAAATTTAGTAAATGTGACTTGGGGGTGAAATCTTTGTTGTTCAGTGTACACAGTAAGATGAGGTCTGAGGAGGTCTCTTCATATCTATCAGTACTGCAGCTGAGTTTGAATAAAGAAATGCAGATCATTTCTGCGGTGTGTCTTATTCTTAGAAAGAGAGGGGATGAATGTTTAGAGTAGTATGGGATCAGTTGATCATCCTGGTCTTTTTGTTGCCATAGCAATGCAGAATGAAAACAACAGCTGACCTTAGTATGACCTTATGGGAACACTACCATACAAAAGATCTATTTCCAAATAGCAATTACAAATGATTGTGGGATAGAGTTCTTGGGTTTGTCATTTTTGTCAATGGCATTTTACTGTGGTGAAAATTGACGTACACCCAAAACTCTATCCCACAATTCATTGTAATTGCTATTTGGAAATAGTTCTATGCTGGAGTGAAAACAATCTGTGCACATGGAAAACAATGGGAAATGTAGAATACACACAATACATTTGTTATCACTCCAACTCCTTGTTGCCATGGAAGTGAAGTGTCCCTAACTAACAGCTCTCTATGTGGGCTGTGGGCTGTAGAATATGCCCATGGTATTTACTGTTTGTTGTAAAAAAAAGGTGATGAAAGGGAAGGAATTGCACAAAATTTGAACAGTATATGAAACTGCTTTTTTATCTAGTTGACTCTTTGTACCACAGCTGTGTTGGTTTGTCTTTAAATCTCATTTAAATGACTGAATGACTGACCCCATATGGTGTACTAAAACCATGCAGTCTAAATATAAGTCCATGTGGATAAGCAGAAGCTCAAATGTCATCATATATTTATATTTCAGCACCATTTTTGACGAAGACAACTACACTGCCATTTTAGTGAATACTCAAGAGGAATATGAAGAAATTGTCAAAACATTTCCATTCAGAGATGATAACCTTCGTAAGGTAAGAAAAAAAAAATTGGATAATCATTTATTTCAAAAGAGAATAGCTTCATTCATCTCAAGACATTTACAAACAAATCATTTGCTTTAAAGGGGCAGTCAGAGTTTGAAAGAGAATATTAACCTTTTGATCCAGCACCTTGTTTTCCCTTCTGAACTGATTGTTTACCAGAATATGAGAACATTGGAGAGGTCTTTCATGTTAGGAGAAAAAATAATCACTGTTTGGATTCTCCACTTGTGCAACAAACCACTCTCCTCGGAAAATTAAGGATTGCGGTAGAAGTGTGGGTGTTACTTAACTTTTAAAGATTTACATGAACTCCAAATCTGATCAAGATGTGCAAAAATCACCCTCCTCACAGTAATATGAGGTGAGTGATGGTGTGTGATCGCACTCGCACTCGCACACCTCAAAATTCAAGGCCTGCAAATATGTTCCCATTAAACGGAGTTAACCTAAAGGTTCAATCAGAGGTTTGAAAGAGAATATTAACCTTTCTTTCCAGCACCTTGCTATACCTTCTCAACTGATTGTTCACCAGAAGATAGATGTTAGTTAGTTAGATGGAGTTTCACGGTCCAGTTTCCATCCTTTTGGTTCAAGTCGAGCTTAGCCATGGCCTTTTTTCAGTTGTGGCTCACTGGCTTGTTTTTCTTCTTTCGTTTCTTGTGGGGAGCATCACACACAGCGGCAGTAGGTTCTATTTTTAGAGTCTTTGGTATAACTCGACCTGGGAATCGAACCTGGGCCTTCTGTGTGAGAGGCAGATTCTCTACCGCTAGACCAAACATTAGGTCTTTGAAGAAGTGTTTCAGGTTAAAAGAAACATTAATTTTGTGTAAATTACTGTTAAATTAAAATTTGTGAATATTTAATGGAAAAAAATTCCACACAGTTGCAAGACTAGACAGCCTTTACTACACTGTAACCAGTCCCAATGTTAAACCTTGATCAAGGATCACTATTTGTTAGTTTTGAGTCAATGTACAAATGTGAACAGAATTGAAGTTTTGATAAAAAAAAAATTCAACATGAGCTCTGATTACCACTTGAGTAGAAAGCTGAAGCTCATTTTTGTCTCAGACAAAAAGTAAACATACCTTATGTATATGACATCACAGGGCAGAAATTGCACCCTCAGATGAAAGCAAGTGTGTACCATAGTAACTTATACCAAGCAATACAGACACCTGATATGACACTAAATTGGTTATGCTTTTAAGCCTACTGTATAGGCCTACAAAATTGACATGATATATGCTTGTTTGTTTGCTTCTAAAATGTTGTATGACATCTGTGGATTATGTCTATAAACCTTATGCATATGATGTCACAGAGCAGAATGTACGCCCTCCTTTGGGGGAAAAAACAAACCAAAACAGACAAATGCAGACAGCTGATTTGTCAACCAATCGAATTCGCGCATAGTTTGCTGCAGGTGCAAGGGGAATTCTCATAGGTGTGGCCACATGATCCATTGTTCTGCCCAAAGGATGACATCATTGTGTGGTCAGTGCACAAGGTCTATTCTTTGTCAAAAGGATTACAGATGGCTAGACTAATCAGAAGTTTCCTTAAAAGATTTAAGTTCTGAAGGGTAAAAGAGAAACTTGAAAATAATTCACTTTGTAAACATCATCATCTGAAATATTAAAAGCACAGAGAAGTTATGATAGTTAGCCAGCTTATATAAACCACAGCATTTTAAGTTGGAGTGGAAATACCGTGAATTAAAATTAACTAAAACCCTTAAACTAATAACATGCAACAGAAGTCTTTTCTTGTGAAGTGCTTGAGAGGAGAATTGGTCAGGTTCCAGTATCAGCTATTAATATAAATGAAGGTTTCAATTCAGGACTGTGGCAAAATTTTTTTTTTTTTTTTTTGTAGTTATGCTGGATTTCTGCATAAATGACCCAATACATTAATTAATTTTATGTTCCATTAGAACAGGATAACAAAAAATCAGAGGATGAATGCAAGTTTTATATATATTTCATGATATCACTTGACTTCCAAAACTACATTATTCTGTGCTAACACACAGATAATTTGTTGCTTACTACATTCATACTCAACAATATTTTGATTTTAAAGGAATAACATGAATACAACTTTGTTCATTAATAAAAACATCAAAACAGAACACCCTTGAGTAAAATAGAATAGCCTAAAATGTGTGTTTTCCTAATGCATGGTCACCTGACTATGGTGAATCAATAGAAGTTAAGGATATTACAAATTATAAATGAACTAACTTTCTGTGAATGCAAGCTCAGATGGATGTACCTATATATTACAAATATACTGTCATTCTACGGCCTTGCCATTTTAATCGATTTCAAGGACTACTTATCTTTAGGTTGATTTTCTCTCCTCATAAAAGTCTGGTTTTCTGTTTTGTTCTTTAACTCAGGCCCCATGTCCAAAGGAACTCCCTTTCTCACAGTTTGTTCCAAGGGTTTACCGAGAAATAAAGGAGTTTATTTATGCTTGCCACAAATTCTCCTTGGAATTAAATCTGACAGACACAGAACGAGACGACATGATTCGTAAGTCCACCAATCTTCTACTAACTCGTACTCTCAGTGGATGTTTGACGGCTCTTATACGGAAACACAGTCTGGGCCTTGCAGAGGTTTGTACCCATAAATTGTGCTCTTGTTAATGTTTAATTTTGTAAACTTTACTTCAATATGAGCCCCACGAAATGGTTGCTGTCCTACAAATCAATGAGAATGTGAAAAATGTGTTGTCAAAACCTTTATTTGAAAGTTGTTGTGAAAATAGTGAAAAGAAAACTTTCTTCAAGCAATACCCAAGCATTTTAAATTGCGATGAATATGTATTTGGTAAGAACAAAGGCAGACCTTCTGTATATTCAGGTGATGAACCTGTCCTCCTTACGAGTATGGTGCCTACATGCACAGCAGGTGCTATTGTCAGCATGCTCCACTGCTCAGTCTGCCATTTTTTCCTGTCATTCTACCTCAAAACATTGTGACTTGCTCTGCTATCTTTCACAGTGGTTAATAGAGGGTGAGTTATTCCATACATTTTCATTCAGAAAGGCACAAAGGATTACATTTTTGTGCTCCTACAGATGTCTTTACAAGCCTCAAGGTGTTTCACAAAGATTGCCCCTGCTTTATGGCAGAATATCCCAGAGACAATTCCTCCAATTTGCAGGGATGTAGAAAACTTTTAATGACATAAAACACCCCTACTCCCTTTGACAGGTAAACCTAGTGTAATGTGCGAGTAGTGTAGCTACCTGAAAATCAGCCAATGTCCCATGTGTTACTGTTTCACTAAAACACTGTTGATTTTTGCCCAGTAGAGACTGGGTGTGGCTTACCAATTGCGACACCTTGTGAAAGCACTGCATTTCATGAAAAGCTACCCCATGGGCACCCATTTAACCCCTGGGTGGAGAGAAGCAGTGGAGATGAAGGGTCTTTCAGAGGGACATAATGTTATGAATGTGGTAGGATTTGAACCTGCCAACCCTTGGATTGTGAAATAAATGCCCCTTGTCCACGAGGTCCATTTTCTAAAAGACATCCAGCCGCAAAACTGTGATTTGCAGTTCATTTTCGTGTATGAAAGTCTTGTATGATGCCCCCAAATTTTCCTAACTTGACATGAAAAGTGCGCCTATTGAAAAAACACTAATGGAAGTTATGTGCAGAAAAGACTCTACCTCTGGCAATATACGTGTAGGAACATGTTACACAGCTTTGGGAATAGAGGGTGGGTGAGGAGATCATCAGAGAGTAGTTGCATGGACAAAACAGATATTTTGGCCAGATATCATAATTTTTCTCTTATAGCAGCTTTCCTTCCTTTTTGTCATTTGAGTCATTACTTTATGAGTGGAAGAGTGTTACTGCAAATTTTTTGGAGACTCCTTAGGCCCTTTGCCACCAAGCAAAAAATAATATACCATATTTTAATATTGCATTGTGTTGTGAGCATTGTATGCATGTATAAACAGTAAATAGTGAGTGAACTCTAAATTTATAACCAAGCAACTATGCACCATAAAAGTGGAGGGTGGAGGCAGTACAGCAACTATAATGTTGAAGATTGTAAAGATTATATTTTTCCAAAGTTATATTATGAAATGTTTCAATGCGCATGTTATGCAACAAAGTGCTCCGATCTGTTTCAAACATATGCTGTCATAAGGGTTGCAACAAAATGGCTGACTCCAGATATGTACTTTATCTGAAGGTGAAATTCTCTTTAACAGCAGATTTGTGTCTGTTATATGGCCTTAAGTTTTAGAAAGTGTTGTAAGTTTGGGTCTGATGTAGAGTGACGTGTGGGACTGTCAAACTTGCTACAGTTTGGATTAATATTAAGTAATGATTATTACTGTGAATGGTTTTGGAGTGAAACAAAATTATCCCTATTATGCCAGTTAGTACTTAATGTTGTCTCAAACTCACCTAGTAAACAGAAATTAAGTTCAGAAAAAAAAATGCAAGATTTGTATTTCTAAAGAAAAAATGACTTTTTATATTTGTTGCCTTATTTTCATTTAAAATGAAGCTTACCTGCCTCAGTGAAGTTGAAAATTTTCAGCTCTTAAGCCACCAATCAAAAAAAAAAAAAAAAAAAAGGAATAAAAAAGCAGAAAAAACAAAGAAAATGCTGCTAATCTTTGAGTTCTGATGGGCAATTTTATTTGTTTCTTTGCAGGTGGTAAGTTATCAAAAGCACCGTCTGATCAGTCTATTCTGTTTCCATAAAATATCACTATTTATTATGTTCTTGCATAATTAGTTATTTGATACTTTCATTTTCCACAATTTATAGAATTTATTCCTTTCAATTGAATCATTTCCTTTGCAAATCTTTGTTTCCAAATTAAGTTGAAGCAGAGAAAGTTTAAAAAGTGTGTTTCCTGTTACAAAGGGGGTGTGGGAAGAGGATAGATCTGGAGTGGGTGCCCAGTTACTGTACTGAACATACAGGCATTTTTTTATCTTTAAATCTTAAATGCATACCTGTCTGTACAAAATAAATAGCAGGACAGACAATTGGATAACTCTGAGGAGATTCCACTCCATCTCTCATGCATTTAAAACAGATTATTTTGCATAGATATTTTTGCATTGTTAGCAATTGTCTTTGTTGGTCTGGAACTTTAGGTATGTGTTTACCAAAGAAGTTCATGAGAGTGGAAACCTAGCTTTGTGCTTGTTTTACCGGACTCAGGTCTAGCATAGAGGGACGAAGGGGTTTAGAAGTAGGATGTATTTGATCTGCAAAGTGGTAGGTCCTTGGGAAAGGTATAAAATTTGAATGGTTCCAGACTCAAGATAGCTGAATGTTACTTGATTCACTTGGGAGATATATTGTAAACTAACTGTAATGGCATGTCTCTGACTTTCATTAAAGTGAATTTTGAAATGAAATTTGTGGAAAATAGGAGTTTTGTGCAATGTTCTCTTGAGCTTACAGTAGGTGCAGATGAGTATGTGCTCGTTTTCTCCAAATCTGTTTGTCCATATAGTAATACTTTCATCTGTTATTCTCCTGTTTGACATCTGACAAGACAGGTGACTGATAGGGGAGGGAATCGTAGACTTGTGTAAACCTACATTAAACATCCAAGTCAGTCTTTTGAAGGGAAGGACCTGAAGGTATTCAAAGAATTACAGTCAATATATCCATATGGCAGCTGATTCCAAGCATTGATGACCCTTTGTGAATAGAAGGTACTCCCTGAAAGGTAGTGTGACATGTCAGCAAAATGACCTTATTTTACTTGGCAGTTATAGAGTGATCTATTCTAAGGAAAAATCCGTTGGAATTATTTTACCGTTCTCCAGATATATCTCTTCAAAGTTTGAATGTACGTCAAGAAACTTGTTGCTTACATGCAAAAATAATGATGTGGAGTGTTGCCTAGTGTTGACATTTCTTTTGTTAACCCTACATAAATTATCTCTTAATTACTTATCAGATAGTTTGTGGTTTGGTAATTGATACTGATGATTTTCAAGGTCACAATTTAAACTTCCAAAATAGAACCCTCAGAACAAACGGATGTTACAACTATCCTTGAAATGAAGATTGTAAAAACAAAGGATAGCATCAGCCATATATGTATGTCCCTCCAATGACATCACAAGATTTGCATTTTGAGCTCATATTTGTTAATGACTAAATGAGAATCAGGAATTGCCCTGTAAAATGGTCACTTTTTAATCGATTTTGATGGAAATTACGGCTGTTTTCATGGCTCATTTCAAACAGACTACTAGAACCAATGTCCTCAAAATCCTTAAAAATATAAAAAGTTTCAATTCTCATTTCTAAAGTCATAAGTCTAAGGTTGTTAAGCTATATTTCTTTCTTCCTCTTTGATGAACTTGCCCTGATGAAGTCGGGGGTGGGGAGGGGATCATGTTCTTCTACTTTGAAAAAAGTTGCAAAGTGTGCAAAGCTAGAGTTTTTGCAGATTTAATTTAGGACTTAAAAAATGTTTATAATGCAAGCTGCCTGGGAGGGCTTGTCAGTATGGGAAATAAGAGTCATTCTGGGACTTTTTAATGATTGATGGGGGTTTACAAGTGACAGATAGGATCCCTCTAGAGAGATGGACATGAGTGCCATTCAAGGATAAATTCTTGCAACATTATTCATGTAGGGACTGAAATGTGATAAGACTTCCCTTGGAAAGTATTTTATGGAGGGATCGTGGGTACATTTTTCTTAGGTACATTACAGACATTCAAGGCCATTTAGGGATAATGCACAATGTTTTAAAACCTTATGGGGATTAATGGGAAATTGTGAGGAACATTTAGGGGACTTTTCAAGGAATTAAGAGATGAACAGTGGAGGCAGGAATCATTCATGTGCTAACTGTCGACAAAGAACGGGAAAACGTTGATGTAAATCCATTGTGGTTTGGGTGAATAACTTCCTGACATTGTGCCAGCACTCAGTGACCACACACAGTACACAAAATTCCATCAGTGATAAAGCTTTAGGTAAAAAGTAGATATTGCTTAGTCCAAGTAAGGGATAATTTTCCATTGATGTGATGTGATAGTCTTTTTTCTTTACTGCAAGAAGAAAACAACATTTCAGGAGATTTGATTTTTAAACACATAGTGTGATTTTTGGTACATCATTGTGCACGTCAAAAGGTAATTCTATAATTGTTAAGTTTCAAAAACTCAGTAAAATTTTGCTCCAAGTTTAGGGACGTTTCTGACCTTATTGGTTGGTCAATGAGTGAAATCAGTTATCAATTACATAACTTTGGAAAAACTTTTTGCATTTTGTCGTGATATTATCAAGGTAAAAAGGATGAGGGGGGATAGATGAATCAGGGAAATCACATACTTGCACACAGCAATGGCAGCCATAGTCTGGCAAAGTCAGAAGTTTAATTGCACAATCACTTTTTGGTTTAAAGGTTATTACATATGAGCATGAGCAATGGAAAAAGATATCATTTCATACATCTCAGGAATTCTCAACTTTTTTCCTGAGGCAACACCTCTCAGGTGACAGCAGCATATCGCAATCCTAATAAGTATACCGAAAAAGAGTCACAAATTCACCTTTGCTTTGCACTCAAGTGTTTCTAGTGTGTTCATCAAAAGTTTCGCAAATTTGACTTTACAGAGTCAAGTAAGTAATATGTTTAATTCATGCCTGGTCAGCTTGCTGGTCTAAGTGGTATTTACTTTTTTTTTTATTGAGGAATGAAAATTTTTCTATTGGGGGGTGGGGAGTGAAAAATTTGAATGCAATTTAGAAATAGTTCTTGACCCCACAACTGCAAGGTAAGGAGACAAGATGTATCTTTTGTAACATTAATCTGCATGTAAGAAGTACGTCAGGCAGGACTCGCACTGGAGCATGTGGGAAAGGCAGATTTGGGAAGAATTTAAAAAATTTTCCATGAACATCGTGAGTTATTTTGGGAAACATTCAAAGGGGGAAGAAATTCCATACAAGTGCATTCATTATTTGTGAGTTTGGGGTTGGGACTGGTTCAATGTCTGCATGAGTTTGGGCAGTCCTATTCAAATAACTGCATTAAAGTGGAAAATATCACTTCATAGATTCCCAGTAGTGATAAACTATTGCATATGAATTCCTCGCATTACTCTGCACCTTATGCTGGGGAGGAAAGCATAGGACTTGGTGATGGAAAACTGAAAGCTTTCTTGTAAAGCCATAAAATTTTATTTTGAAATTTCTGCTCAAAACCTGAATGGAGGGAAGCCCAGTGTGTGATCCCAGTTTGTAAAAACAGTTCAGGGTTTGTACACAGTGTAGTATCAAAATGTCAAAAAGTATGGAGGGGCGTGGAGGACATTATTTGATGGGTACCCAGATAAAAATATTTGCATGTACAGTCATTTTTCATTTTCAAAAGGTGTATTTTTCCAGTTTTTAGAAAACTGAAGGGGACAAATGTCCCCAGTGTTAACTTGTTCTTACACTTTTGTCAACACCAATCTGCAATGCCCCCCCCCCAGGGTAACTTTGAGCTAAAATGCTCTCTGTAGGGGTAATGGATGGATTTATGTAAATTAGTAGAATTAGATGTGGTTTACCCAACAGGAATGTGTATTACAGTATCAACCAGATCAAAAGGCAAAGGTTTAATATCGTTTTGAGTATGGCACAAGTTCAAGTTTGGTTTCAAATACAACTCAAACTCGTCGCAAGTATTTCCATTAAGTCGCCTCTTAGAATAGGTGGGAAACACTGTGGTCATCACCTACAACCCCTAATACTCTGGGGATGATTTAAGTTGAGGACTTACTGTCTAAGTTTTTAAGAGATGATGCCGTATGACAGATCTGTGAAAATTGTATCCTTTCAGCATAATTGTTAGAGATGATTTGTATGACAGGCTAATATCCAAGAAACAAAACAAAGAAGGCAGTTTTTTAAGTTTATTTTTGCCCTTTTTTTTGGCTCAAAGAGAAAACAGCTTAACTTGTGTTGCTATGATGTGCTTAACTTTTAATCCATATTTACGCTTGCCACTAATGAGTACTTAGCTTTGCAGACTTTTGTAATATGTTACAAGTCAGAAAAATTTACGTTTGAATAAACATCATGTAATTTGACTTGGGACTGATATTATTGATTGCTTGAAATTTTGATGTTGTCATTGGCCATAAAGGGTAAGTGTCTGTATAGCTATTCCAATATTTAATTGTAATCTATTATTATGTGGGACAGGTTTGTGTGATTTAAATGAAGCTGATTAAGCTAAAAAATTTAAAATTTTTAACTTTTTCCCAAACTATTGAATATGAAACTAGACCTATCAAATTCATGTTAACTGTAAGCATTGTCATGTGCAAGTGACCATTTTACCTCTCATTATGTTATCGATATCAACTCATTGGGCCCCTTTAAATCATGAAAGTGTCTTTTCGATTGTAGGTTTCTTTGATGTGATGGGCAGTTTCCATAGACATTTTTTCAGTTTATAGCAACTGCACAGGATTGTGGGACAGTGTTTACATATGTGTAGATTTTGTCTACAGTAAAATGCCATTGATGAAAATGACACAAACCAAAATCCTATTCCACAATTCTTTGTAATTGCTATTTTTAAAAGCGTCTATTGCTTTTTCTTTTCAGTGTCCTATCTGTAGAAAAGATGCAAGTATATGCATTCAAGATTTCAAGATAAATGGCAGTTTGTAGAGAAATATGTCTTAAAGTTATATCTTTACAAGAATAATTCCAAAGTTGAAAGATTTTAGTACATGAATTCATGAACTTTTGTGCAAAGATCTATATAAACATTGCAAAAGAAAAGTCGTAAAGACTAACAAATGTATACATCAATGATGCGATCTTTTTAAAAGATTCTGTTTTAATTGTTTCTGTTTACAGCTGGTTCAAGTTATTGTGAATACAATTCATCTTGAAAAGGCTTGTGTCTACTTGGAGGACTTCATTTCAAACATCACAGGGTAAGTTCGCCTGAATTCCACAATGGATGCAGCATTCCATATCAGAACTATTGAAAAATGTGCCTATGGCTAATACTGCAGGATTTGAAAATTGTTTGTGGAAAAGACATCACTAGGGTTCTTGCAGCCAGACAGGTCAATAAGACTTTGGTATTGAACAGTGCAGGTGTGTGAGTTAGATGAGGTTTTATGGCTCAGTTGGCCCTTTATGCAGTCGTGGCCCACTGGCTTGTTATATTTGTGGCTTGTACATATTAAGGGGGTAATTTAGGCCCAAACTGATTTCAAGAAATATGTGAATTCAGGTGTGGAGAGGGGGGGGGGGTGGGGGGAGTGGAATGTACATGTATGTGGACCTTTTGAATTTGAATTTTGGGGGAAGAATTTTATTTGATTGAAGTTTTGAAAGTCTCATTTACCTGGATCAGAGATACTGTCTTCTCACTTAATCCTTAGTTGAACCAAAATCTTTACCAAAACCTTGCCCTACTTAAGAATTATATAAAGACTAAACCCCAAACCATATTCTGTACCTGTCCTGAGTTAAAATCCTACTATTTACCCAGAGTAGAGTTTTATCCAAGGATATCTTCAGTCTTGTGAACTTGTGTTTATTCATACTTGGTAAGGAGTCATCAACTTTGATTGGTCCATTTTGGTCAGGTGACTGTTGGTTATTCCATGATAATCTCTGCATAATGAATATCACAATTATCTCGGACTACACCATGTAACTCCTGGTTGTGTTGTTTTAATGATGTAATATCTACAAGGAAATTTTTCCTCTTCTCCGTCAATAAATTAACCCTGATTATGCATCATTCTGTGCTAATGCACTGTCCATGTTGTTTTACCTTAGTGGAAATTCAGTCTAGTGGGAAGAATGCCTCTACCTCTACCACTCCCTTCCCCCTTTGATCACGTTAAGCAATCTGCTTGTTTTAAATTGCTCCTTAAAGTGGCTTGTGGCTCATAGAGTGGGTTCATAAAATTCAACAAATTTTTCTTGAGTATGTACCAGCTCAATTAGGTCTTCAAAAATTTGAGACCAGACACTTCTTTTAATTATACACAAAACCTTCACAAGTCACAACATCACAAAACTCAAAATTTTAACTTTTTCTGTACCTTTTGAATGTGAAACTTGCCTAATCATGCTTATTATAAGCTTTGTCATTTGTTAGTACCATTAAACACTTTTTTGAGGTGATTAATAGTAACTCAATGAGTCCCTTTAAATCTCTTAATGATCACCATTTGTAACATTTGTAACAGAGGCTTCTACCAAGTGAAGACTTGTTAAAGGGTTACTCAATCTAGGACTTGGGATCAAAGATTCTTTCATATTCACTCTGTGATTCTCAAAATACTAGTCAATGAAGATGTCACGTTTTCTTGCAACTTGCAAGTGAACTTGAAGCAAGCACATTAGATATCATAACCTAACATTGATGAGTTGTGTTTTGGTTTCCTTTAAAAGCATATTACAGCCAACTTTCTTCTCTGTAATTTTGTGTTACATGAATGTGAATGCCCTGATATAAATTGCAGATTCCCCATGGGGTAGCTCATATCCTTAATCACTTCAAGGATGATACTACAGATTAAAACAAAGAGAACAAAGCATAGCCCGTTAATTTGAGGAGAAGGTATATAATTCCTTGCTCATTTTGAGATTTGTATTTGATAGTCACAAATGTAGTAATTTCATTTTCTGATATCATATGAAATTCATGTTGCAGCTGAATTCAAAATTCCCTCAGAACATTAAGATTTAAGTTCCTGATTTACATATCAAACAAAATCTTTTGCTTAAACACCTTCCTTTAATATTCTAATAGTCTCCTGTTTAAGAGAATGCATACTGTTCTGACATTATTGGTAACTTTCTCAGATTGTATGTATCACACATCGGGTTTGAAGCAGACTTGAAGTGTGAATACTATTGCCGAATACAAGCTCAAATGCGAGTACAAAGCCGTGAGTACAAGTACAAGCCCAGAGCCATTAGTACAAGTCCTATAAGTATAAGTACCGAATAATGTACTTGGGTAGGAGTACAAATTCATGAGTTCCTGTAGAGAAATTAAGGCTGGAGCAATTAAACAAAAGCAGCAAGCAATTGTCCTTAAAGCTAGTTTTAAGGAAAGAAGGCTTTGTCTTTATTTAAAGGTTTTATCCATCTTACTAGTCTTCAAGATTGGTTTGAAGTATGTGTTATTCTCTTTGTCTCTTTGTTAACTTTTCTGAACATTGCATGTGATGTAAGATGTACCTAAAGGTATGCTCTGGTGACTTTCCAATTGGTTCTCATAAGGAAGACAAAAATATAACAGATCACAACCTCCAAAGACTTGCTATACCCTTTTCCTTACTCAAGATGTCTCATTTTAAAGATTGGTTATTTGTATTAAGAAATACCTTCACTTTTTAACAAAGCCACAGAAATTTATGTTATGTGGACAAGTTGCCTCAGACTCCCCCTTTTTTTTTCTTTATAACTGAATGTCCTGTTTGTCCCAGTTTAAATTTGATACTGTTTATACTGTTTGAATGTTAGGGTTGAGGGGTATACCGGTATTGATGTGAATACTTGTACCTTGTACTAGAGGTACAGGTAATACAAATGCCGAAGATATTTGGTGTGTTTCTAATACCGGTTCTTGAAAAAATACTGGTGCTCAAAAAAAATTACTCTGGAAAGGTTGAGATAGGAAACCGGAGTATTAATTACGATTGTGCATGACTGTAAAGAAATGTGGTAAACAAAGTCGAAGCAGAAGTTTCTGCACGGTAATAATGCAATCCTAGGCCAAGCTGCATCAGAGTACAGGATAACAGTGGTGCCGTGCACAGTTGAAGTTGCTTCCCACCTGACTTTCCTGCCCATGATTTGAGAACCTGTACTGAATCAATACCAGTTCTGTGAGCTTTGCAGTACCGGTAGCAATATTTTAATGGTACTGCCCAACCCTGTTTGGTATCTTTTCCTGAAGATCTGGCATTTTCCTATAATGTGCAGGGTATATGTAGGAGACAGTGTTGGTCAATATTCCCTGCAGTGGCATCTACATTATAAATGAATGCAATTATGTTAAACCAATTTGCTGTGATACATATTTCCTGATTCTTGCCCATAGAGCTCTAAATATCAAGAAAAAATTGTATTACTCTTAAAAAATAGTATTGCCTAACCCTATGCTAAAAAGATGCAGTTTTTCACTTCCTAAAAAAGAAATTTTTCCTGCATATTTTGAAACCAATAAATTTTGTCTCTGGAAAGTTTCTTTAAGCAGTTGTGATGAACTAGAGCAGTGTGAATGATGTATATTGAATGCATGAATGATGAATTCTACCAGTGCAGATGATGTACATTGAATGTACAGTATAAATGATAACCTTTAGTACTGTACCAGGATGAATGATGTATTTTGTAAATAAAAGATTTACCCTACCCTACCAGTATGGATGATGTACATTGAATGTATGAATGATATACTTTACAGGATTGAATGATGTAGTTTGTCTTTTGATGTTCTCTACTGAGATGGATGATGTACATTGAATGTATGAATGGTATGCTTTTATACTGGTCAGCATGAATGATGTACTCTTACTGCATGGAAGATGCACTCTGACTGACTACTTCTACTAGTAATTATGTTATTGCAGTACCTGTTGTTTGCATTTATAGTTTGTAATGTACTGTACTTGACAATTATGTTTGATGTTATCTGTTGCAGAACACAAGGAGATAACATCCATGCTGCCAGTCTGCAGGGAACCAGTATCTTCAGAGATGCTGGCAGTGAGGCAGAGCAAGAGATATATAAGAGACTTAATTTTAAGGTAAGGGTCCTGTTTAGTTGTGCTGGTGAGGGTCCAAAGAGAAAAAGCTTAAGGTCCATCACTCTCTCTGTGAGGTCTGTGTGATCAAATGGTTAGGAGCATCCAATTTGCAGCTGAGAGGTTTTGAGTTCGACTCCTGGCTGGATCATACTGAAGACTTTTATAATGGCAACTACTGCCATTTTTCTTGGTGGTCAGTAAAAGCAATGGAGTAGGGAAAACAAGCCAGTGATCCCCACCCCCTCCCCCCCCCCCCCCCCGAAAAAAAAAAGAAAAAAAAAAGACTGACTTAAACCAATTGATTAGAAACTGAGCAGTAAAACCTCATAACTAACTACCTCTAAGAGGTCTGACTCAGTATAAGAACTAATGACTCTCCCTCCCAACCTTTTTTTAACAATTGAGATGAGAATGTTGAGTCATTTGAAAATGACTTTAGTCCAACAAAATAGTTGAAGATACAAATGCAGTGAATTTCTTTGTGTGAGAATCTCCTTTCTCTTTAAAATAAAGCTTCTCAGGTATTTTTGTTTTGAAATTGAATATATACTAGGAATACTTTTGATCATACTGTACTAATATTTTTTTTGCTAAAATCTGGTGTTAGTGCTAGCTCTACACTCCCTGTATCCCTCATCATCCTGTGGGCTGGGGGTTGTAGAATATGTTCATAATGTTCCCTGCCTGTTGTAAGAGGTGACTACAGTGGAGAACCTGAACCTAGTTGCACCAGGGGCAGATCCCAGGGGGAGGGGCTTTTACAGCCTCAGCCCTCCCTTTCTTGTCAAATCAACAATAAACATACGGGAAATTAACAGTGCAACTCCCTCACTTCCCTGTTTTCTCTTTAAGTCAGGCCCCCACCTCCCTTTTGGAATTTCTGGATTTGCACTAAGTGCACTATATTTGAAACCAACTTGAACTTCATTTCAACTAAATCTTTTTATTTAGTTGACACTATGGAACACATTGGTATTGGCGTGTGATAAAACACATCTAACCAACAAGTTCTATATCCTCCAATGAAGTGAACCTTCATCCTGTTCCTTCTAACCTTCTAAATGAATCAATAAATGGTTGGTGTAGTCAACATAGCCCTTCAATAAACCTTTAAGTTATTGGCAGTACTTTGCTTTACACAAAACATTTTGCTTGTCAATGACTAAATAATGAAGAACCAAATTTATTGCATAGTTTTTATTCAAAGTGAAACACAAGAATATTTTGATATTTATCCTACCGGATGTCTCTTTCAGTTTTGTTCTCACTGATTTAGATCGATGGCAATTTCATTCATTCATATTTTACATTTAGTGCAAGAATTTAATGTACTGATTATGGCATAAAAATGAGTCATCATGACTAATCTTCAACTCTCTAGCAAAATTTACATTTTATTCCAAATTTTGCGACTAATTATAATTGAAGACTTTCCCTTTTACTCAACAAATCAGCAGTACATTAGACAAATGAATATTGTCTCCATCTTAAAAGGTTCTAGTGATTTGAGAGAGAACTTTGTGCATACTAATAAAATGCTGCCATCATTCATAATTATCCAAAATTGATCATTTTCAAGGTTTTTATCATGTTTTCACTTCCTTATCTGCATCATTTAAAAGTATTCCTGAATTAAATTTACTCCCAAGAACTGCAGCTATTTGTTGATGAGAAATATCAGCGGTAGCTTTCACATGTCATAGTGGTTACACCTTTAATTTCATTCTATGCCGTGTTTTAAACCACTTGAATGCCTTCAATACAAGCATCTCGATACAGATATTGGAAAAGGAAAAGAATAAAAAATGTCCAAAGAATAGAGGTCATTAAGGTAATGAGGAGTACCAGTCTATTTAGTTTGTATTCTGTGTAATTTTGGGGAAAAACTTTTGTAATGATTTCAAAGACTTCTTGTTAAGAATATAGTAAATTTTATCTGAAGAATCAAATCTGTTTTAAGGGCGTGAGCAGTCATCTCAAACATATTTTGAAACAACAGTTAAATCTCACAATTTTCTAATTCTCTTGTAAGTATCTCTCATACAATTTCATGTGTCCATTTTTTTTCAAAATTGCATGTTCAATGTAAACCAAACAGTTACTACTAGTAAATATCGCATTTTAGGGGATAAAATGATTGTCACATGACTCTCAAGGGCCAATGAAGAAACGGTGCAGTCTACTGCACTACTTCAAATTGGGGTGAGTGCTCTTGCCCTTTAAGAGTTGTTCTCTTTCAATTAATTGCAGAAAAATATCTAAGAATGTGTTTCATCTTTTTTTTCCTCTATTTTTTTTTTGTAGGTGAATGAATTTCTTGACTTAAGCTCATATAATTGGTCCATGGAAGATTCAGATGGAAAAGCTAGTGATTATATTTTGGACATTATTCGTTTCCTGGAGGGCAGTTTTAAAGCATTCACAAACTTACCGGTGAGTTGCTTATGACCTTGCTTTAAGTGGATGCAATAATTGCTCCTTACTCTGATTCTCCCTTTAAACTGGTCAGTTTTAAAGGAACAGTATACACTAATCTTTGTTAGGAGCAGTGTCAAAAGTTCATTGAAAATGTGTTGAGTAGCAAACAGGTGCACAATGATGATTGCAAAGAGCATTCGTGCTAAAAACTGGCAGGTAAAGTAAAGTCGGTAAAGTAAAGTCATGAAGTTTGATCAACTGATTCTTGTAGTCAGTTTAGTATAGTTTAGTTCATAGTATAGTTCATGTTTTAGTTTAGTTTGGTGTAGTTTTAAGTTTTAGTTTAGTTTTGTTTAGCATAATTAAGTTAATTATAGTTTTGTTTTGATATTAGTTTTAGTTTAGTTCAATTGGGTTTTGTTTATTTTAGTTTAGTTTACTTTAGTTGAAGAGTTAGTTTAAGTTTAGTTTTGTTTCATTTCATTTTTTAACCATAAGCTTTATTGGCAAAACACTCATTTAGCATGAGGTGACTGCAGGAGACACATTCAAGGAAATGGTCACACTTAACCACTGTGAATGGCCATATATTTTACTGGAAATGTGCACCTTCACATCTGTTTCTGTTCAATCATTTCAACAATAACTGACCCCATTATGGACTTTCTTGGTCTTCTTCTTTAAAATGCTTCTTAAAGTTTGGAAGTCTTTAAGCTCATTTATACTTCAGTATACTGTAGTTCTATAAAAAGCCCCTTAGAAAATTGAACATTGTTCAACTCTAAGAAATATTTATGATTGACCAGGAAGGAAAAAGTCATGCATGGCCTGCCACATGACTATCTTTGATCATAGAGGCAGACCTCAAGAAATGGACAAATGTGGTCCTTGTTGATTCATACCATATGCAAAGTTGGAAACTAAAAATCACCCTCCACAGTTTAGAAAGAATCAATGCACCTATACAAATAGTGAAATTTTCCCTGTTGATCTTTTCTTGAATTTTGGCAAGGGCATTTGGTATACAGTAGTCATGTGACAAATGCTTAAACTATCTGGGAACACCCCTCAAGGGTCTCAAGAAATTTTCTGCTTAATTTTGAAGTGGAGGTTCTTTTCATTTTATTTACCCTTAGCAAAAGGTTGCCATCACAGCCTGTATGTCAACATGCAAGCATCTGGCTCAGTCCCTTATGAATTTTCTTTTGGATGATAACATCCGGTTCATTTCCATGGGAGCTATTCAACAGTTTAGTCTTGATGTCATCCAGTGTGAATGTAAGTCACTAATATTTGCAATTTCTGTGGTGTTGAAGGAATCAAGTGGGGGGGGGGGAGGATGCACAAGTAAGGGTGGGGTGGGGTAAGGGGAGGGAGAAAGATGTTTTCAGTAACTGTTTGCGTCATTGAATTCCCACGTGTATGGAATAGTTTGGCAAATGTGAAAGCATTATGGTAGGTACTCATCGGTTTAGTCTTGATGTCATCCAATGTAAATGCAAGTTTACCAATAATTGCAATGTATGCAATCCTGAAGTGCTTAAATAGGGAAAGGGCAAAGGGGGCACGGGTTGGGGGTGAGGGGGGTGGGTAAGGAGGGTCTTTATACCAAAACATGTCCTTCTGTGCGTGAAGCAAGTGGGAGGACATCGTTCTCAAATTAATCCTGAATTAGTCTTGGAAAAGTCATTAAATGTCATCCTATTCATGCAGACTCTTGTGTAGGTTACTATTTGATTCAAAGTTTTCATTAATAAACTCATTTAGAAAGCTGAAACCACAAATATGTTCTAACAGACCTTATGCATTGAAGACGTACTGCTTAGGGGAAACAATGGAACCTGGCCATATGAGTGAGAATTTGCCTGGTACATGTAGCAGACTATGTGTGTATCCCACTGATTGACATATCAGCTGTCAGCATTTGTTGGTTTTGGTTTGTTTTGCCCTGAAAGGACGGCGCAACTTTGCTCTACTTTGCTCTGTGACCTCATATGCATAACGTTTTTGGTAGAAGAGTTTATCTCATGTTCCTTTGAAAAGAAAAACTTTCCTTCCCCTTTGATCTTTGGTTAATGTGTAGCCATGTACTTGCACAGTCAGGTCTTTAAGAAGGTCTGCTTGTTGGTTGACACTTGTTATCATAGAAGAGGAGAAAAGCCAGATGAAAATTTTATTTTCTTTTCACAACAACTTTTGGCAATTATTAGGAGGCCCACCTCGGCAAATTGTCTGAGTTGGAAAGGAATTTTGCATTTATTTTGCCCATTTACGTCAAGAACTGTACTTTAGATTGTTATCAATGGCATCTTATCTTAGTTTGTATGGAACTGTTCCTTTTCACTGATCACATCCCACAGTATTCGTGAACTCAGAACCCGTACCAGGTTTCAAAGATGGAACGCTGCAAATGACATTTGTGGAACTACGTCAGCTCTTGGACCTCTTTCTTGATTGGGACTGGGCTGCTTATCTGGCAGATTACAACAACCCAAAGAGACGGTACAACAGGGTCACCCCACAAACTGCCATCACAATTTTGGAGAAGTAAGTGGAGAGATAATTTTACAAAAGAATTAGAACTTTAAAGGAGAAGTGCAAGCAAAAATTAAATCTTCATAAAAGAAAGAGAAACAAAATCTACACTGTGTGGTGAAACTCCCAATCATATTCCTGTAGATATCAGTAAATGGAGTACATAGATTTGTGTTTCAAAGTTAGATTGAGGGCAGTGCAGATTGATAACATTGACAGGGCATTTTGCGTTTCCTTTTTTTCAGACTGTAGTGTTGACCTTGAGGTTAATAGGAAAAAGGACTTCCCTATGTGGAAAGCAAAGTTTTTAAAGTTCTCATGCCACTTATGCAATCACATTCTGACTATGTTGGATTGTTGAGGAGAAAATTTGTTGTAAAATTTAGATGAAAACAAAAGACTCTCCATTAATGTTAGGATATGATGTCATATGTGCTCCCCACAAAGTTCACCTTCTGTTGAAAATGTGTCAACTTTACCTGCTCATATCTTGAGAACCACACATCTAATTTCTATGCAAGTTTCACCAGAATGTTTAGAAAAAGTGCCCTTATAACATATCAACACTTGTAGTGACCTTAAACCCTTTTTTAAAGATATGTGGGTCATTAGGGGTTGTGACAACAGGAAGAAGGATTCTCTTCTGATTTGGATTTTGTTTTCCACAAATTGCCTGTAAATTGTTTGTAATAAGGAAGGATTTACAATAACTCTTTATGACAATAAAGTGTTACCAATCAGTTTACTTCACCACTCCTGACCTCTTATATACACATTTAATCCCTACTTATGTACAGTAAGTCCATGACAAGATTCTAATCTAAAGGCACTGTTTGTTCAGGGGACCTAAACTAGAGGGCGCTTTGAGTAGTCTTCTTTCCTGCCTGCTTGTCCAAAGACTACATGGCAGTTTGTTACTCAGTCATATCCTGCCAATTTTTCAAAATTGTCTGTTGTTTCATCTATCAATCCTTGGTCATCAGCTTTTATCATTACTGCTAGGACTACTCATGGGGCCCTCTATCAGAGGTCACCCAATCCCCAAAGTGTTTGTTGCCTGCCTAGCAGGCTGTACCACATAGTCCTTGTTTAGTCATATTGGTAACATCTGCTAAGGTGAAAATCAAACAAATTCTTTGGATATTCATGGAAATATGTTTCCTCAAGACTGGTTGAATGTTATTGAATATTCATTAGATGGCAACATCAGCTCCCATTGAAATCATGCAATAGCACGTGCCCCCCCACAGAGTTGGTTCATTATGTCCTTGAAATACCCAAACGCTGGTAGTAGCCACTTCACAGGTGGCTATGCAACACTTTAGCGAGAGGACATCCCAGGTTTCAGTCTAGGCTTCCAGTTTTTTACTACAGGAGTACAAACACTCAGGCTAAAACAATAGCATGATTAATGAGAGAGAGCACTTGATTGAGTCATATCGTCCCCTTTCTGGCATCCTGCTGAATAGCAAATTGGCATAGTGATGACGAATGTGCAAATTTGGCAATTTTGGCGTAGTGACGAATGCATTTTTTGCCGTAATCTGTTCACCTCAGCCTTAAAAATTGCAACGACTTTGTAAAATATATCATTTTCTACAATTCCAAACATGAAAGCGATGAATATAGCGAATATTGAAAATATGAGAGAGAGCACTTGATTGAGTCATATCGTCCCCTTTCTGGCGTCCTGACGAATCACAAATTGGCGTAGTGATGACGAATGTGCAAATTTGGCAATTTTGGCGTAGTGATGAATGCATTTTTTGCCGTAATCTGTTCACCTCAGCCTTAAAAATTGCAACGACGTTGTAAAATATATTATTTTCTACAATTCCAAACATAAAAGCGATGAATATAGCAAAAATTCTCCAAATAAGACAACATTCCTCACTATGTGAAACACAAGATCCACAGATTCATGAAATTCTTGATTTTGCAATTCGTCAGTATGTTAGAAAAGGGATGATATTATGGTCATCAAGTTTGCATTTAAAACTGGATGCAGTTCTGTTTGCTTTGGTGGATGTTGGTTTTGTATGCTGAGGATCTTAGAAAACACAGTCTGCTTCCTGGGTTTTTTAGTTAGTTAGATAAAATTTAACAACACACCAACATGAATGTGTTATGTAGTGTCGTTAACTTGATAAAAAAGTTCAGTTTAAGTTTATTTCCAAGTTTGGTTCAAGTTCAAATTTCGTTCCCCTTTAGTTGTCTCTTACCACAGGTGGGAAATACCCTGGGTATATTCTACAACCCCCAGCCCACAGGGGGCCGGGTGCAGTGCTATTTGAGGCTAGGGTTGGGTGTTACCCTGATGTTCCAATAAAAAAATGCAATAACCTGCAAAAGACATTGTGCTGTAAAAAACAACATTTTATGGTTGGTTAGGAAAACATAAAATAACCTATATGATAAATAACTTCAAGCACCTACTAGACCCATTGTATTGAAGATTGATTACTCTTGCCACTTTTTTCCAGTTTTGTTGTAAATTACTATTATCCTGATTTCCAAAACAGCCAGAAAAAGTTGCTTGCCTGTTTTCTTTTGCCTAAAATAAAAATTGACACAATTTTCTTTTTGTTATCACCCCAAGTGTTCAAAAGACATGACTCACATTTTACAGTTTGCCAGAGAGATGTTTGTTAGAAAGAGCAGTTTAATGTTTGCCATGAAGCTTACCTTTCCACAGTTATTAAAAGCTCCATAATTGATCTTGTTTGGCACTTTTACAGCAAAATTAGTCTTGTCTTAAAGTAGAAATTCACTTGCAATTATCCTGGAAGATTGAGTCTTCAATGCTCCTTTCAGAATAGAGTTTGATGGCATGAATTACCAAAAGCCAATTGGTCTGGAAATGTGTGGGTGTGTTTTTTATAAGAAATACTTTGTGAATTGCTCATAGGTACTTCATGTATTTGGCTAGACATATGAGTGGAAAAGATTTTAGAGAAAGACATTGGAGTGCTTCTTAAGCATCGTTAAGTTAAAATTTTTTAGTAGAATCTTCGCTTCTGCTCTGAAAGTGTTTGATATTGATCTGTAGTGAATGAACTACTGTCACTTGAGTAATCAGAAAAAAGTGAGTCTTCCAGAAGTATAGGCTGTGGCAGGCCAACAATAGACAAGTTCGAAGTTTATATCTGGGCATGCATTCGTGACCTTTCTGTTCAGGTCAACTGGTAACAAATATCTGAGTGCTGCCAAGGTCACACATAGTACACTGTTTAATATGTGTCTCTGGCCAACAGCTGTAAACACATAAAAGTGCTACCCATTGACCTGTGACCTAATGCGCACGACTGGGCTTTGAAGAAACTACAAACTTGTCTTTTGGTTAGAAACTGAGCCATGAAACCTCACCAAACTGAAGCCATCCAGAAATCGGGATTTTGATAGAATATAACAGTATTCTTTGGTTTAATCTTGCATATAAAATAGTTTGAAGGGGGAATTCTGTCAGTTATTAGATTCCAAAGTTAAAGAGCAGAGAGCTATGTGAATGTGATGTGGCAACTAACGGTACAACTTGTCTGGTTCTTTTATTACACATCATTAAGTAGAAGGCTCCGAATAGTCTTTCACATAAAGTGGTACATTGAGCTGGTTCGTGAAATTTATCAAAGTTTTCCAAACAAGTAAAGTTCCCCTTACATGCAAACAGCAAATGGTCAAACTTAAAGGCAGTCATTCATCACCCTAAACTACAGTTTCAGTATGCATATATTAAAACTCTCAATTGGTACAGCTCTTTGATTGGCATCACATTCAAACAATGCATCGTAGCTTAATTACACAGCATGGGCACTGAGAGTATCTTGGTTACACATTATGGACTTGTATGGCCACTGGGACAAGCCATTAAGCAATAAACTAGGATTGTATCTGGATAAAGATGAGTTTTAGATTAATGTGGGAGGGGCTAGAAGTAAGTAGGTTGGGAGAATTGGAACTGTTTGGGATGATGAAAATGTGCCTTTAAGTAAAACCTGCATCCTTCATATATGTATTTGTTTCATGATTGAGTGACTAAGGATGCAATTTGGTGTTCCAAACTTTGTAACCAAACATTTCTTTAAATTGCAAAGACAACCATTACATCTGGGGTACCCCCTGTGGGCTGGGGGTTGTTGAATATGCCCACGGTTCTTCCTGCCTGTCGTAAGAGGCTACTAAAGGGGAGGACTTGCTCTGTATTTGAACTTTTTGAGGACAGAATTGGACTTTATGATCTGTGAAACCTTGAAACTGTATTTAAACTTGATATTTTCACCAAATTGATATGACACTATATCACATTTGTGTTGGTAAGTCGTTAAATCTCATCTAACTAAATAACTAACTACATGCTGGGGTAGAAAAAATTTAAATGTCAACTATTTGCCTAATTATTGGATGTGAAACTTGACTTACTATGTCCATTAGAAATATCATCATGTGGCAATACCCTTCAAAGCCTTATTTAACCCTTTACCGTTGTTTGGGTCCTTTTGGACCCATGCGGAGAGCTCGGCTGTCACCCATCTTTACTGTTTCACGCGGAGCTCGAAACTGGGAGTAGCTACCCGAAAATTTGGCCACAACAACGAGAGAGACAATAGTTTAAGGTCACGGGGTCAATGGCCTATGGGAGCCGATGCGGGGCGCGCTACGTCCGCTTTTCCGCCCACTCCCGAGGCGCGCAAATATGCCCCGATCGGAGCACAACGGTAAAGGGTTAATTTGGTACCCATTTAAAGTAGGGTTTGTATGTATAAACATGTAAGGTTTACTCAGCCCTCTCTGTAGTTAGTTAAATAGAGTTTTATGGCCCAGTTTCCAACTTACAGTTTTAGTTCAAGTCCAGCCGGCCACAGCCTTTTTGGTTTCGATGAAAAGAGAAACCTATGCATTCATGATGGCGTGCGTGTGTATGTATGTGTGTATGTGTGTGTGTATTGGTGTACTTGTTTCGTGTACTTGTTTCGTATTCAAACAGAGGACCTGAACAATGGATTTTAGGTCCTCTGGTGGAAATTCAATAGATTTCTGGGGTCCTCTCCTGTGTGAACAATAGAGAGTCTATTGTTAAGGTTAGGGTTAAGGAAGCAGGAACAAAGGAAAACACAATGGGGTCCTTAGGTTGTGTGGAAAAAAAACCTGTGTGTGTGTGTGTGTGTGGTTGTGACACTTTTCTTGTTTACACAATATCTTGAGAAGGGAAAATCTGACAGTTCTCAAACTTGGTACACAGATATTCCGTACTGAGAGGAAGAACCCTATTTATTTTGGTGGAGGTCAAAGGTCATCTGGGGTCACAGGGGGTCAAAACCCAAAATCCTTGTTTACACGATATCTCAAGGTAGGAAACTTAGATTAATTTCAAACTTGATATGTTGGTGCATTATGATGTAAGGAAGAACCCCATTTATTTTGGTGGAGGTCTAAGGTCATTTGGGGTAACCCAGGGTCAAACCTTGAAATCCTTGTTTACACGATATCTCATGATAGGAAACCTGGATTAATTTCAAACTTGATATGTTGATGCGTTATGATGTAAGGAAGAACCCTATTGATATTGGTGGAGGTCAAGGGTCATTTGGGGTCACATGGGGTCAAAACCCGAAATCCTTGTTTACACAATATCTCATGGTGGGAAACTTGGATAAATATCAAACTTGATATGTTGATGCATTATGATGTAAGGAAGAACCCTATTGATTTTTGTGCAGGTCAAAGGTCATTTGGGTTCACATGGGGTCAAACCCAAAATCCTTGTTTACACGATATCTCATGGTGGGAAACTTGGATTAATTTCAAACTTGATATGTTGATGCGTTATGATATAAGGAAGAACCCAGTTTATTTTGGTGGAGTTCAAAGGTCATTTGGGGTCACATGGGGTCAAACCCTGAAACCCTTGTTTACATGATACATCATGGTAGGAAACTTGGATTCATTTCTAACTTGATATGTTGATGGAAAGAAGGGCCCAATTCATTTTGGTGGAGGTCAAATGTCATTTGGGGTCACAAGGGGACAAATCCTGAAAACCTTTTTAACACAAAATGTCAAGGTAGGAAGCTTGGATTGATTTCAAACTTGATATGTTGATGCATTATGATGTAAGGAAGAACCCTTTTGATTTTGGTAGAGGTCTAAGGTCATTTGGGGTCATAGGGGGTCAAACTCAGAAAGCCTTGTTTAGGATAGCTCTAGGTATGAAACATGAATGGATTTCATAATAAGTATAAGGATGAGCTATGGTGAGAAGATGGTCTGTATTTAAGGATTTTTGTGGAGGTGAAAGGACATCAGGGGTCATGATTGGTCAAACTTTGAAAACCTTGTCAAAATGGGATATCTCAAGGTAGGAGACTTGGATGGATTTCCTAATTAGTATGTGGATGTGTTATGGTGAGTTAAAAGTACCTGTATCTGTTGTTTTTGGTGGAGGTCAGTGGTCATCTGGTATCACCTCGCATCAAACTCTGAAAACCTTGTTTGCAGAATATATCTGAACACACAGTATGAAATTTGGCTTTTTGAATATAGAAGTGTTTTGTTTAAAAGAAAAACCAGTAACTTACAGGTGGAGTCAAAGGTCACTTTGGGGTCACCAGTTATTACAAGAAATGTAGCATTTTATTGAAAAGAGCATATATGTATCATCGAAACCTCAATGCATTTTTGCATTCTGGTTTCCAGTTGTGGCTCACTGGCCCTCTGTAAGTAGATACTATTGTGAAAATTTACCTCAATGCAAACACAGAAAATACACAAGCAGGCTTATGCAACAATCTTCTCAATGACTAAGGTGCCAAACTTCAAGTCTTGGAGAATTTTATGGGCTATAAAAGAAAAAGACTAAATCACTGGTTATTCATAAATTTGTCATCAAAACCTTAAAGGTAACACAAATCTTACCTCTTTAGTAAATTTTTGAGCATATAGTCAACAGTATATTTGATTCCATTGGAGTTGCATATCATGGAAGTAAGGTCATTACTCAACTCTCTATAAGAGTTGAGAACCTTCAGTAAAGTTCGGTAATTCCTACGCTGTGATATTGTCAAGAGGAAGAGGGGAGCATGTGTCCCCTTGGAAAACCTAAACCTTGTCTCCCAAACAGACCTGGGATTTTAAATAAAAAATGTATATAGTCAGAGTATGACTCCTAGATAGTATGTGCTTTTATTCTGTGGAAGAGAATCTCATCTAACTGTCCATCAACTGGTGTCTCTAGGTTCACCTCCCCCCCCCCCCCCCACTTTCGAAATATCTGGATCCACTCCTTGTAGTAGTTTTGTTACCGATAAAATCTTACAAAGAGGTGTCCCACTTAAACATTAGACTGGAATTTAGTCAATAGAAACACCCTCAAATTACAACTTCAATACCTCACAGATACCCTATATACCAGGAGCTCATAGGGGTTCATCACTTGGACTATCACCGCTGCTATGGCCCTGGACTCTGCCAGGGGCAAAAGGAGGGTCCCCGGACTGCACGCATAAGGGTCCCACACTTCATGTGTGGTTGTGCCTCCAGCCCCATGGGTGTCCCCCTGCAAAATCCTTGGTTCCCCCTAGAATCAAAAGTCTAAAGATTTCACTCCCCCACCGAAGCCTCATAAAATGTGTTGCATTAAAAAGATGCAAACCAACATTTAAAGAATAAGAAGTGCTTTTACGTCTTTATTTTTTTTTTAAATTTTAAAGTTGAATGTAAGTTTTCTACATGCTGTGTAACATTTAAAGAAAAATAGCATTGTTTTTGTTACCCTCCTCTGAATCCCTAAAAGCCCTTGTGAAATAAAAGAAAATGCTCTCAAAATATGACTAGACTAATGAAGAGGTTTGTTTCCTGAGCAGTATTTTGTCGAATGTATACCCTTTTGTGATCACTGATATAAATTTTCTCCCTCTTGCTAGGATGAAAGAAGCAGACAAGAAGAAGAACCTGTTCACAACCTTCAAAAAGAATGAAAGAGATCGGAAAAAGCTACTGGACACTGTTTTGAAGCAGCTGCGAGCACTGACCATTCGACCAGGCCAAGGTCACTAATTTAAGTTACAGTCAGCAAGGAAAAGAGGCTGATTTGCTTCCTTAAATGTAACTGAAGGCAGAGTTTGACAAGAAACTCTCCAATGTTGCATGTGACAGAGTTGTGGGGTTACTTAGGTGCCCTTGCATCAGCCTTTGTGAAATAAACATTTTGTGCTGGTGCTGTGGAAGAAACTTTGAACCCCAGAAGGACAGTTGTATGTAATAATTTAGAAAAAAATAACTGAGATGGTTCATAGTGGGATGTTGAATTTGACTTTCAACAGGTCAGTCATCCCAGGGAGATCATATTCATTCTGGAAGTTTTGTCAACAATTTGTAAATGTATCTTTTACAGATGCATTTGAAATCCCTTCATGTATCAAAAAATTAGAAAAAGTAATAACCAGTTCAAATACAGTTACAATTACTATCATGTTTGCAATTGACCGGAAACATAATCAGTTCATTGTCGTAAATATCTTGATATTTTTGCCCTTATTTTTCTTTGCATTGTACCCTGGTTCCCCTCCCCCTTTCTTTAGTTTGTGAAGCTTGTTGAGCCAGCTCTGAGAGTTGCTGTTGTAAACTGAAAACTTGTGTTAATATAGTTGCCATTCAGTGTACAAAATGAGGAAGATGGTCATCTGTCTCCTTCCAACCTTCTTGTAACAGTAAAGTAAAGTAGGTGGTATACATACTTTGGTAGGCTTGATATGATGAATGATGACCTTTGGAGCAGCTTTTAAGCAGCAATCAGAGTTTTCTTTTACAAGTCTTCCGTGACTTAGAATCTAATTCTAAAGTACAATTATATATTGAGTTCAAACTAATAAAAAGAACCTGCCACCATGGTCTGACATTGTGATTGGCCACCATATGGATGAAGCTCTTAAAGGTAAAGAGCAGTCCCCCCAAACTTATTTTGAAGAAAAAGCTAAATTACACAATTTTCATCTCATTCCTCTTCAGAGTATCTTTTATTAGATTTTATGACTTTACTATTGCATATTCAAGGTAAACCAAGCAGTTATTTCTGGTAAATTTCACATTTGCAGAGAAAAAACATTGTCACATGACTCCCAATAGCCAATCATGAAACTGCACAGTCTACTACACTTCTTCAATTTGGGATGACTGCTCCTGCCCTTTATAAGTCTTGCATCCTGTGGAATTTTGTTACCCAAACAAAATTACAAAATTTACATTCAACATTTTTTAACACAAGATCAAAGTTTCTTCTCACTTGAAAAACCTCATCAGTATCTGACATTATGGCAAATAATTAGTTAAAAAAAGGAAAAGCAAAGTCCTGGAACAAAAGATTGATATTTGCTGTCAAAACCTGATTGCCTCTTTAAGGAGGGATTTCTGTAGATGTGTTTTGTAATCCACTAAGCTACTGTGAATATAGACGAATTCGATGAGCGCTTACTTTTAGTGACTGTAGGCAGCCATTAGTGGGGTCCATCAGCCTTCAATCGTCTTCATTTATTGTCTATGTGAATTTCAAATCCTCATATTCAGTGAAGTTGAGAAAATCAAGATACACTTCAGTGTACAACCATCCATGAAACAGGTAAGGAAGGAAATTTAAAGGGAAGGTTTAAGCAAAAGTGAACTTTTCATATGTGAAAGAGGAACAAAATCTTCACAGTGTGGTGAAAATTCCGTTCAAATCAGACATGTATTTCTTGAGATATCAGTAAATGAAGTCAGTAGATTTGTGTTCAAAAGTGAGTTTGAGGGCAGCAGAGCTTATATCACTTCTTCACATTGACAAGGAATGCTTTGTTTCCCTTTGTTTAATCAGACTGTTGTGTTGACCTTGAAGTTAATAGGAGTATGACCTCCCTGTGGGGAATGCAAAGTTTGTAAAATTCTCATGCTTCTTATGCAATCACATTTAATAATATGGGATTGTTGAGGAGAAAATCCAGTATAAAGTATAAAGAAAAACAAAAGACTGCCCATTAATGTGGGGATGTGATGTCATATGTGCTTGCTTCAAGTTCACTTTTTGTTGAAGTTGTGACAACTTTACGTGCTCATCTTGGGAACCACACATTGAATTTCAATGCAAATTTCACCAAAATGCTAAGCATACGTACCACTCTAACATACCAAATCCTGTTATGACCTTAAACCCTTCTTTTAAAGATTAAAGGTGATGGACCCCAGTAATGGCCGACTAAAATCACACCATCACAATCTGTCCGGATTCGTCTATATACAACTCTACATCCAGTGTGGTTGTTTAGTCATATTCTGGGGAGCAGGATTGTGAGTATTGATTACTTATTAGCCTTAACAGCTCACTTACACTAATATTAAAGGATTTTTGTCGTCTCATAGCAAACCCTTCATGTACTTATGAATTGTCACAAGTGCCCTCTGACCTTTGGAAAAGGTCAGTGAATGATTTTTAAGAGTGTCAAATATATCTATGCATTGATGCACCCTTCTGTCATGTAATTGACCCAACATGTTACAAACACGGTGTGTTTGGTCAAACGGTAGAGCATCCTTCTCTCACGCGGAAGGTCCGGGTTTGCTTCCCAGGTCGAGTCATACCAAAGACTCTAAAAAAGGAACCTACTGCCATTGTGCGTGATGCTCCGCATAAGCAATGGAGTAGGAAAAGCAAGTCAGTGAGACACAACTGGAAAAAAGGCCGTGGCCGGCTCGACTTGAACCAATAGTTTGGAAACTGGGCCGTAAAACTCTTTCTAACTAACTAACTAACACAGACTTTGACTCACATTGCCTCTAAATTCTAATGGAAGCATGACACACCTATTTGGAGCAATTTGACAAACCCCTGTGCAACACTGTTACAATTATAATGCACATTTGACTTGCCACTGCCTGTAAGTTAGAGAGAGGGTGGGTCATGCAATTGATGACACACTTGACTGAAATTCATTTTGACAGCAACTGTTGCATTTCTCGATGTCAAAAGCTAAAAGATTACTCTTTCTGAGATGGTGTTTCATAACTCTATTTTCATTTAGGCTTTCAGTAGCATGCCTCTCATATGTCAATTTAAAAGCTTTAGCCTTAGTGGATATTAAATTCTACACAACCTTGACATCAAAGTTTGAATAAAATAATCCCAAATGAGCGATTTATCTTTAGAACATTTCAGAAAATGTCATCAAGTTCTTTTTTCTTCAAAGATTACTTGACACCACATTGCTCCAGGTGATGCAAATCAAACCTATTTAGCCTTTCAAAAGAATTATTTCTTGACATCAATTTTGTCAAACTCTCTCTGATTTTGTCTGAATGATTCATGTTTTGTCAAATCTCCTTAGATTGCAGCATTGTAACAAAAACTCAGTAGTTATGTCCAGGATTTGTGAATGATAAATATTAGTTGAATATAGATGGTTGTAACAAGACCGCTCGACTTGCAAGGGTTTCATTTTATACGATGAAGTTGTCTGAACTTGATAGCAATTCACAAGTCTTCTTAGGAATATTTAACTGAGTTTGTAAGGATTTTACCTGAAGAAGCAATTCAGATTTATTGTTCTCCAAATCCACATTGGTGTCTTACTCATAAGTTACAATATTTTTGTGTGAAGAGAGATTTTTCCTTATCGTGCTATCATTTGCATGGTCAAGTGGTTAGAGCATCAGACTTGCAGTTGGGAGGTCCAGGGTTCCAGTTCTGTCCCGGTCATGCTGAAGACTTAAAAAATGGAAACTACCACTGATGTTCCTGGTGAGCAGCATAAGCAATGGAGTAGGGACAACAAGCCAGTGTGCTACAACTGAAAAAGTCTGTGGCCAGCTTGACTAGAGCCAATTGGTTAGAAACTGGGCCCAAAATCTTCATCAAACCTAATCCATATCATTCTATGATCTTCAGGATCATAAATTAGGAAGTAATTACAAATTATGGTCAGTGTTTTTGTTGGCTTGGTCTTGAGTTATACACATGACTGTACGGGACTCCTTCTCCCATGGGGGGATGGTGACTTTTTGCCCAGCTCCCGAACCAGGGCATAATCTCTACTGAACTGAGGCACCCAAGTATGCCTTATTATGAGGCACCAAAGTCTGCAAGGTTTTGGTACATGGGGCTGCAGTCCTTGGGCCCCCACCCTCCTGTCCTGTCAGGTAATGGTTATGCACCACTATAAGTTTTGTAAAGCTGTGAAGCGCAGATCCATGATTTTACAAAGGTTGTTTAGGGCTCTTTGTGTGCGGGCAGCATATTGTGAAGCTTTGACTGCCAAACTATACAACGAGAGGACCAAAGTGGGACCTCCCTTGACCTCCCTCACCTACTCCTATCCCACCTGCCCCTCAGAAAATTTGGGTCAATTCTGAAATGTGGTCTTCTGACATATGACAATCATGACAACAATAAGAATATAGAAGACATATTTCTTATGGAAAGGTGCTTGATAGGTCGCTGTGCTCAATTATGAAATAAACTTGCCACAAAAAAATCATGTACCTATTAAAATTTCTACAATGCAGGTCTGGGGGTTTTGTCTACATGAGCCTTTAAAAGTGTACCGAAGATACTATTTCCTGCACCTGCCAATTAGGATAATGAAATAGTCCTTCCATACAAAGAACCCATTCTTATGGTATCATACTTATTAAGCATGGTAACTAACTGGAATACTTTGTAGGTAATACTGCAACTAGTTTAACTAATACTTAAACTTCATGGTTAAACTTTAGAGACATTACAAAAAATTAAGATGACCAAAATCGGCAGCTGGGGTCAGAAAATCTCTCTCCTGCCTCCAAGATGTACTTCTATGTAACGTTCAGTCAAGAAACTACAACAAAAGTTGAAGCCAGCATTGTCAACATTTGTTGGTGACATGTATATCAGTTAATGCTTGTTGCTTGAGATGTCCTATCATGCATTGCACATCTGCAAAATAAACATTCTTGGATTTTCAACTGAAACTGACCAAATGTAACATGCTTTTGAGACACTGCTTTTATTTTTAAGTGGAGAAATATTCCTTCTCACTTGTATGTTGCCAGGTTTGTTAGTAGAAAAGAGTCTATGACAGAATAAATTGAACAGGACTTGTGAGAAAACCTGGTAGTAACATGTTTTTTTTTCAAGATGAATGGCATTACAGAGGAGAAGAGAACATGCATGAATAGAGAAAGTGAAGAGTTAGTGCAATATAACGGTTTCATCACTTACCTGCTTAACAATTAACTATTGTTTAACAATGACATATTCTTTTGTATTAAAAACATTTAAAAAGAAATAAATGATGCTTGACAAACATTTCTTATCATTTGTTTTTGTTGGTCTGTACTGGCAACTATGTGGCTCACAAGCTGTTGGGTGGTGAAAGTGCTTCACTCCATTGGGACAATGATTTGAGAAGGGAGGGGCACACCAGATAAACCCCAAAACTTTTATTCAAAGTCTTCATAAACATATCTATGTGACCTTACACTTAATGTAGGACCCCATATGTTACCAAGTGCAGAGGTGTTGCTAAGGAGGCCTCCCATTCTTTAGATTTTGAAAATGACTTGGACAGAAATGGTATACATCTCAGTGTATTGTCCAGTGGCAGCACCAGGGGGGATTGGGGCAATCCCCCTTTGTTCCCCAGTTCCAATCTTCTCCCATTTAGCTTCCAAAGTACATTGGCAAACTTTCCAACATAAAACTAGGGAAGCCACATTTTTATTATCTTCCTGTTACTGAAACTTTTCAATGCAGAGCAAACTTTGTGTAGTGGCTTTTGCACCTCTACCCACCGTCGAGCCTCAGACCAAAATTTGTGCACGCTGTGCATTCATCACGCATGGCCTTTTCATTTAGTTGCTTCCATACCCTTCTCCTGCGTTCAGAGCTGTAGTTGCGAAAGCAAACCAGCAACACTCCAGTGATCCACTCAGTCGCTCACTTATTTGCTTACATGGCAGACTGATGCATCAAAATCATTCAGTTTGAAAGCTTACTTTGCATGAAGGTTTATGATGAATATGCCTATCCTGACACTTACTACTTTTTGGCTCACTGCTGTACCAGCGGTTTTAAGGCGGACCCCTGGATCCCCACCCGCAACCTTATTAAAGGTAAAAAGAGTCACATTAGTCACTTTCTAATTGAGTGAAAACAAAGGCGTCGATCCTGCGGGTGGGGGTAGGACGGAAATCGCCCCACCAATGAAAATATTGGAGTTGTGCAAACACATCGTTTTGTCCCATTATAATTTGGGCAGATTAAAGAAAAACGGGCACAACAAATAAAATGTAACATTGTGGTCTACGGATGACCGTAGCGCTTCTAGGAAACGTCAATGTGAGCCTATTTTAGAGCAATAAATGCACCATCTATATTGTGTGTATATTCGTGTCAATGTTAGTGTGTATGGGTGTTTGTGTGTGTATAGTGGGTGTGTACCTGCGGTAGTTTGTCAGATGTTGTCAACCGAGGACGTTTTGTGAATGCACGTCCACACATCCCTGTGGAGAATAATATACACACAATTATCTAGATAAAGATTGATTGAAAACATTTTGGGTGCCCTCCTTTTTCGCTGTACACAGGTACATCATTTGATGTCGGACCATTCTACAGCCGTCCACGATTGAATGGTTAAATAAAAGACCCTCGTTTGGCAATATTTACAAGTATGGATGGATTGTCTATTGACGAGTGCGGTCACTCTCACGATCTGAGGTTCGGCTCTCGGAAAATATTTTACCCCTCCCCCTCCCTTCAAACGCAAACCGAATCTACGCTTCTCGAGTGAAAACTCTTGAATTCACTTCAAGAAGAGGAAAATTCACTCCAACAGAGCGATTTTCCACTCTAAATGGAGTGCCGGCTTGACTGAAACCAATTAGTTAGAAACTTGGCATTAAAACTCAGTCTAACCTTGATGGATTGCCTTCAGTGATCACTCTTAAAAAAGAGTGATCACTGTAGGCGCTCGTTAAAAAGTAAATTTTCACTCTTCTTGAAGTGAATTTCACTCTTCTTAGTGTTGAAAATCACTCGCAAGGAGTTAATTTACACCCTAATGGAGTGAATTCATTTTTCACTCTGTTTGAGAGTGTCTAAGTTCACTCTTTTATATTTAGAGGAGTAGACTCGCCTATCGCGCAGGATTTTGCGATTCGTGCGATAATGCCCCCACCACCAACAGTTTATCGTGACCTTCCTCCCCCCTCCTTGCTTGTCATGTTCAATAAAGCTAGGCAGCTATGACAGTCGTTGAAAAATATTGAGAGGACGCAAATATCTCTGTGAATTAAATTTCTATCTTCATACCCAAGGCACTTCGCCTTTACTACGCAAGCCTTATAACCTCTTCTAACCAGAGAGCTGTTATCTGAACAACATCTCCTTTACTTGTTCTAACTAACTGTTGCCCCACATGAATTAATAGATATCAGTGCAATTGACCAACTTTGATTCAGGGAAAACTCCAATAGTCTCACAAAAATCTACAAATTACGGTTTTACCAAACTTTTTAAAACGAATTTAATCATCCAAATTATTGAAGTGATCATATCTTCCCCTCGTAATATCAGAATCTAGCTATTCTGGTCGTCGACAAACATGGGGTGAGGAGGGGGAAAGGACTTGTTACAAATCCCCGAGGGGTCAACGAATTTATTGCGGAGCAAAACCACCCCGTTGATGCCATTTCCGAATTAAAAGAAAAAATAAAAGTTTTCCGCGGCATTTGGAATATCTGGCTTCAAAATGCAATCAGTTGTACTTCTACATCTACTAGGTTTTTGACTACCGTTGAGTGTTAAACATCTTGTTAAATGAGGTAATTGCAATTTGACAGGGGATGCGGCAGATAGGGTAAACACAGGGTTATCGGAAAGCTAAGTTACAGGTTTGTAGCTAAGGTCCAAGACACCTCTGAAGTTTTTCGCCCCTTGAATACTCCTTAATTTCCCCCCTTGAAATTTTCTAGTCTTTGACTTCATAAATTTTGCCCATTAGCTCCCCAGGAAACATCCCTATGGAATAGGCTCTGCCACCTCAGTACCTTGCACGCGGCCACGGGCCTGTCTTCAGTACTTGTCTGGCTACCGGTCTGCCGAGGCCTCGGCGTACTGTCTTAAGTATATTGGCTTCTATGGATTAGATTTTTTTGTTGTCGTTTAGGAATCTGTTCTTCGAGCAAAACCAGTAAAATTAAGCCCGCTGTCTGGACAACTGATTTAATGTCGTCAGAATTACAAATTTTACCGTACATGATGAAGGCTGTCCGACGCGGTGGCGTACCTAGAAAGTCATAATGGGGGTTGGGGGTGGGGCTGAGGGAATCAAACCCAAGCCTCGGGGCAACTTGTATTTAACACATAAACTCGATTTTTTTCCGGCAGTCCGGTGCCTGACGGAAGTTTTGGGGCGGGCTCGGCTCCCATGCCCTACGTGGCTACGTCACTGGCCCGACGAAAACCTCCCCGCTCGTGCTTTCCCTGAAAACTTGGACTCCCTACTTTAATTTTTTGCCGAAAATTTCAACTGGGTGAGGCTTTACTTCATTATACATACAGTCCTGTTCAAGTGTCTCTTATTTACCAAAATTCAATTCTTAAATTCTTAGAGTTAAAACTGCTTCAAAAATTACAGTCGAGGGAAAGACACATTCTTTCTTGAACTACTAGAAACGGTCCCTGCAGAAAAACGAAATGTAAATAAAACTATTTATTGAAACTAATATAAGTTTCCTTATATTCTGCTCAAATTTGCCTCACGCATACATTTATAAAATGAAACTGTAACCTTAAAAAATTCACATATGTGGCAAAAGTACTCCCAAGTGTATTAAAAATGGGGCAAACGATTTGATTTAATCTTGCGATAGTGGGACGGTGCCGTAAACTGAGAGTTAATCACCATACTCAACAAGCAAGTGACAACTTAATCTTAGGAAATAGACCATGAAGCACGTCTTTTTTGTTCAAATGCCTGATCTTGAGTCATAGCAACACCTAAAGGTTTGGAGACATCATTAAATAAATAAGTTGGGTATTCGGTGTAAATAACATTGAAACAGTAGAAAATGGCCACAATTTTCATCAAAATCCATAAAAATGGACCATTTTACAGGATAATTACTAGTTCATGCATAAACATGAGTTAAATATGCAAATGTTGTGATGTTGAGAAAAGGATATGCCATATATGGTCATGTTGATATTATCCTTTGATTTTTACAAGATAACCTTTTAAGGGCAGTTGTGACTTATGAATGTCCTAAGAGTTTTACTTTGGGAGGTTTAAATTGTATCACTTACCAAACTGTAAACTATGTGATGCCGGGGAACTTCAGGGATTAATTGTAAGGTTAACAAAAGAAATGTTAATATGGTACACCCTACAACATCATAATTTTTGCATAGACAACAAGTTGCTTCAGAAACTTTCAAACGGAAGAGAGATATCTCGAGAAATTAAAAAGATGTTGGCATAATTTCAACAGGACTTTCCTTGAGAACAGTGGCGGCGCTATGGGGGAAGGAATTCGCCCCCCCCCCCCATTTTGTCCTCGCTCTCTACTTCCCTTTCCCAAGTTAGGTCACTTCGGCCAAAAGAAATAATTAATATAGCTCTCCATATACTAAATTTATCCAGAAATATGCTAACTGATACCTTAGAGCTTCCAGGGGGTTCGCTAACTGGACCCCCACACGAAGGAATGGGCTATTAGGGTTTGGTTTCGAAATTTGTGCCCCCAACATTTTTCTTTACCTTTAGTTTTCCCCCTCCCCCAATTTTGACATTCTTGCGGCGCCACTGCTTTAGAAATCCTACTCTTTAACTGTTAAAGGCCCAGTTTTCTTATCCCAAACAGTACCAATTCTCCTAACCTTCTTAATTAAGCCCCTCCCACAATTGTCTGAAATTCACCCTAATCCAGAAATAATCTCATTTTTTGGCTTCAGGGTGAATATAGAAAGCTCTATGTGTATAATCAAAACACTATCAGAACAGTTCGTGCTGTGTAATACAAGTGTTGACACTCTGCATTGTTTGAATTAGCAGTCAATCAAAAAGCTGAACCAATTGAGAGTTTCTGTTACCCTATACTAGAAGTGTAGATTGGGGTGAGAGTATTGTCCCTTTAAGTAAAGTCAATGCACTTTGCTAGCATTGCATGTCATCATACCTATAATCACCACACACAACCACAATAAATTTGATTTGATAGAAAAGAGCAGTCGACTAGAAACTGGCGCATGCTGCCTATCTGTACTCTCACTGGTTTTAGTAGGCCTAATGTGTTTTTCCAATTTCATGAAATATCTTTCCTCTACGACTTGTAAGTAGTAAGTAGTGACTGCACGTCTCACCCTCTGACACCTGGAAATGTGTTCCTCTAGATGAATACTTACGAAAAGAAAAACGACTAAACGGCGACTCCCTTCCGTGGCCGGCTGCGTATCTGTTGTTAGCTGCACGGGTTAATTGTTTACGAGCGAATGCCCCTAAGTGGGAATGCCAAGTGCAGGGACTAGCCAAGTAAAGTAGACTAGTAGATGGTTAAGGAAAAATCCTCAGTTAGGATCAATGCCTGAACAGTATCACACATTGACGTTTTAAATACAGTTACATCAACTTGAGTTAGTGTAGTATAGATTCTCCTGGTTCATGATTGGTTGTTGAGGATCACATGACTAATTTTTTCTCTTCAATTGAAATGGAATTTAGGGGTTTACCTGCTGGTAAACCTTTAACATGCAATACTGGAGTCCTACAATAATAGAAGAAAATTATGAGCTTTAGCGCAGCTGCTTCAAAATAAGTTTGGGGCCACTGCTCTCGCTCTTTAAGTTCCTCAAGTGGAGAGAAATTGCTACCGCAGGGTTGGGCAACCGTTACATGTAAAGGATCAGATGCAATGAATTAAAAATTGACCGGGTTTCACTCAACTTGGCGAAAAGGGGGCTGATGAACACCTCCTTTCTGGAGTTGTTATATCACAATATTCTATTAAATGTTGGGCATTGACAGCACAACTAATGTCGCTGTTTGGTTTCACTTTTGCTACTAATAATTTTTTTCTTTTCCTTGAGACATCTTGAGGCAAAAGAATCGCTAGTGGTCCGCAGGTTGCCCACCCTTGCGAATATCTTCTTAAATCTAGTACTTAATAAAAAAAAGGCCGGTTTATTCGAAACAAGAGCAGATTATATTTACAGAAATAGCTTAGTTGAAACAATTGCGGCCTTAGTTGTTCTACGAAGGTATCATTACTAATAGTTCAATGGTTGTTCAGACCAGAATAGCTGTGCTATCTTTAGGCTACTTTGACGCGAAAATGTCATTGAGGATTTGCAAAGCAAATTGAAGTCATAAACAATTCCTTCCTAGTCTGCTCCTCAGTCGTTTTAAAGACGCACTCTTCATTCACGGATGTGTAATCTCTCTTCAAGGGTCTGGGAAGTACTAATCAACAAACCCCATTTGTACATTGCAAAAGAAGGAAGCATACTGGGTATGCGTAAGTTATGACAAGTCTGGGTTTGATCAATTTGGAAGAGTAAGCTTCCTGGGGAAGGGATCCAGAGAGAGGGGGAGAAGGAAGGAGGAGAGGGGATGGATGGATGGATGGATGAATGGATGGATGGAAGGCATGATGGTATGAATTACGAAAGTACCAGTCCTTTAACCAGCCGAATGGTAAGGGCATACTTCACTCTCTCTGATTGACCTACATAAGCTCAGTGTTCTAGTTCAGAAAACAGAATAAACGGATGACATAACGAGTCGCTTTTATTGCACGAATATTTATATCAGGGTGCTTATATCTTGAGGGTTTCGCATTTCCGAGAGTTGAAGTATTTATAATAGCACAACTCTGAGCGGAAAATACGCTCTTAAAGCACTTCAAATCGCCCTCGCATCATGCGGCCCGATGAGGCCCCCTTTTTCTGGACATAAGTTTCAATTTCACTCTAATCACAGCCAACGCCGGAAAAGAGCGTCCGTGTCTCTGAAATTAACCTCTCTTTGAATACGACAAATCATTTATATGTCTACCATTCGAGTGCCTTTTCACAATCTTGTATCGACGTGTTGTCATCTCGTTGCCAGCATATAAAATGCCATAAGTAGCCACAAATTTCCTTTCGATCACCTCTTTTCGTAACCTACCCTTTTTATGCAAGTATGAGCCATTATTGCTTTAACCTGTGGATGCATGTGATGGTCAGAATGCATACAATGCGCTTTATTCCGAGCTTGGAATGGTTCGCAAGAATATCACTACGAAAATCAAAATAATCATGTATGCAACAACTTTGGCGGACGACCTTAGACGGCCCTGATTGGTCAGGCCCCACTCCGGAGACTGCCTCTTCGTCACATTAGTAACAAACATACTTTTGTTTTATGTTCTAAGTATTTTGCTCGTTTTGTAATTTAGCAATTTAGGGGACGGGAGGATTATCCCCGAGTGTTGTCTAAAATTAATGATTTGACAGTCGCAGATAGTGGACAGAGAACGATGTGCCCTGCTTGGAGAGTAGCCTGCCAAGGGCACTTAGCAACTCGGATAATATCCGTCTTATGTCGTGGAATATGAATCATAGCACCCCAGGTAAACGTTGTAATAGACGAAGTGGGAGTACAATATTTACATATCAGGCAGAAACATTTAAAGCAAGAGCATTCACCCATCTTGAAGCAGTGAAGAAGTCTGTCCTGTTTCATGATTAACTGATGATAGTCACGTGAAAACAATTTTTCTCTTCAAATATGGAATTTACTAGGAACAACTGCTTGGTTTACCTAGAATATGAGATATTGAAGTTATAAAATGTGATAAAAGATATTTTGAAGAGAAATAAGAAGAAAATTGTGATAATTGTGATATTTGTTTGATAGCTGCTTAAAAATATGTCTGCTCTTGACCCTTAGAGGGCCAACCCTCTCACCCCATACAATTGGCTCAGCTCTTTGATTGACAACTAATTCAAACAATGCGGAGTACCAAAGCTTTTATTACACAGCATGAACTTGACTGAGAGTGTTTTGATTATACACATTGAACTTTTCTATACTCACCCTGACGGAATAAAGTGAGATTGTTTCGGGATGAGGATGAATTTCAGACAATTGTGGGAGGGGCTCAAGTAAGAAGGTAAGGAGATTTGGTACTGTTTGGGTGAGAGAATTAGGACTTTAAAGGTTGTTTACACCCGAGACTAGAACTCCTTCACTAGAACGAGACATTGAGTGGGAAGAAGAAGAGAGGGGATTGTGCTGGGGGAGGCTCCTTCCTCTCCCTGATTGACAGCGGATGTTACGAAAATGTTGGTCTAGCAATCTCATAAGAATCCGGGTAGTAAAAACACCTGCGTGACGTCATCAGTTTGTATGTTTATGAAATGAATCGATGGGTGACATTCAATAAACGATTATGAGATTTTTAGCTTCCACGTGTAGCTTATGAAAGGGCATAATGGAATGTAATTTGAAAGTGTTTTTTTTACTAACCAATGAAAATCGCATAACGGTCATTGAATTGTTTAACCGTGTAATGTAATAACTGGAACAAACATTGGCATGCGTGGGACAAGTGTGCCCCCAGGTAAAGATAAGCATTCACGATGTTCTTATCAATTCCACAATCTTGATCCAGTATTATGCAAATCTAATTTGCTGCATTGACTTTCAAATAAATGTAAACGTACCAATACATTTGGAAAGATTCCATGACATTTTCAAAGGGCAAATAATTTATAGCGATACATGTCTTACTGAGGCCATTTTTTAAACTTTTGCCATGTACGGTACTTTTCCTATTTGAAATGTCCCTTACATAGGTAAACGTTTGGGTATTCAGATCCGTGCAAACCTTCTTGTATAAGATTACCCACAAAACGCCCCTTTTGAGCTCTAAACTGCCGTATCTTATTCGTTTAATCATTGATTTGTTTCGGTCCAAAGGAGTTTCAGAAGATGTATTTGTTTTTCAATTACCTTTTACAAATATGGCAAAGTGAAACCGTTTACATATGCTATTTTACGATTTCGAAATTAGTATAATAACAAGCCATGTGCACACTCGAAACTTTTACAATAGTTAGTTTTTCTTGTATATTTACGGCAAAACTGTAAGATAAGCACACGGACAGATAGCCTGCGTAGCGCCTCTGTGGCTGCAGCTCCCTTAGGATGCCGCCCCATGATTTTTCCTACTTATGACCTGACCGACAAGAATTCATCCGCTCCGCGGGCTAACGGACAGAGAGAACAGTGAGCGTTAGGCTATGTCATTCTAATCAGTACATAACAATAAAATTTCTTGACAAGGGGATGAGGGAGAGCTGCACACGTTGGTGGGGGTGCTGAATTGCTGGCGCCACCGGTCCACTATGGGAGCGCCAGCACCAGTTGGCGCGGAGCCTACAAAAAATTTTGGAAAATTGCGATAATTCAGACAGAAATGGGCATTCTCCTGTGAGAAGAATCTAAGTAGTCGTTATTTTGAGCTTTTTTTTTGCAATAAAATTCATTTCACTTCAATGAAAAATGAACTTATTTCAAAATGATCTGACAGCACGTTGTATCTTTGGAAATTCAGCAGATGGGGAACACAGTCAGTAACAGCCTTGAAAGAATCAAAATTACATCTGTTTTAGATAAAGTCCAATTTCAAGCTCACAATGATGTAAATTCTTCTTTATTCCACCATATTTTGAGTTTTCTAAAGAATCACCATTTTGCGATAGCTCAGCTCAACAAATTTAAACCATGTTCTACTCATCATAAATCATGGTTTAACAGTTATATTTTAGACAGAATAGACAGGACAGATTGACAGGACAAGCATATAAGACAGGACAGACAGGTAGACAGGACAGACAGATAGACAGGACAGGCAGATTAGACAGGACAGGCAGATAGACAGGACAGGCAGATTAGACAGGACAGACAGATAGACAGGACAGACAGAAAGACAGGGCAGGCAGATGGACAAAACAAACAGATAGAGAGGGCAGACAATAGACAGGGCAGACAGATAGACACGGCAGACAGATTAGACAGGAGAGACAAGTAGACGGGACAGACAGACAGACACGGCAGACAGATTAGACAGAACAGACAGATAGACAGGACAGACAGATAGACAGGACAGACAGATAGACAAGACAAACATATCAGACAGAACAGACAGAAAGACAGGACAGGTAGACTGGACAGACAGATTAGACAGGAGAAACATATTAGACAGAACAGACAGAAAGACTGGACTAGTAGACTGGACAGACAGACAGGACAGACAGATAGGACAGACAGATTAGACTGGATAAACAAATAGACGGGACAGATAGATTAGATAGGTTAGACAGATTAGACAGGACAGACAGATAGACAGGACAGACGGATAGACAAGGCAGACTGATAGACAGGTTAGACAGATTAGACAGGGGAGAGGATCCCGAGGATTGTCTTGATCCCTGGATCGCCATTCACCAGATCTTAATTCTTTATTACAGCTATACCTCTTACGAATTAGAGTGGGATGGGTTTTCGACCAAGAATCAATTTTAGCCATGTTCTCTCACAAATGGTCATCAAACCACCTAAATATTTGCGCGCTCCGCGCGTTTAAGGCATGACTCAATGTGTTCATATGTATCAATATACCTTCTGATAGCAATTTATGCAGACGCATATAACAACATATTTTAAAGCTTTTTACGAATAATCGGGAACATGAATTTTTGAAATGCCTCGTCATCTCGTGATTTGCAGATGGGTTTTGTTGTGGAATTACACTGTCTCCAAGAAGATTCTAAAAGCAAGTTCTTTCATTGATGCTCGAGCCCTATTGGTCGATATGCGTGTAAAACATGATATCAATTACTAAATTTTACAACCCCTTTTCCAATGAGGAAACTTTTCCAAATAGGGAAGTTATCCCCTCCCCTTGACCTCTGCCAAGGACAGTGATCTATCAATCACTGCGCCCTCTGTTTAAAGTTTATGGATACACTTGTGGTAGGGTCTGGCATGCATTCTGACAGCCTTATTCCACAGTCACACGTTATAGTTTGGGTATAATTTTGCCCGCCGAAATTGTAGAATATCTCTGGTGCAAAAATGTGTGATGTTTTATTATTAAATTACAGGCGGGAGGCTTCCTAGGTATATTTGTACAGAGTCCAAACTTCTGGTCAAAAATGTTGCAGAGGTGCATTTCATCTGGTAATTTTTGATCGTTTTGCAATTTTCTCATTTCTTATTGAGGTGAACATTTTATGGCAAACGAAAGTCCAAGTGAACGACTAATAAGAGTATACTTTCAAGTCTGAGGACTGCCATTTCTAGCTGTCACAGTCTGAGGGTTCACGGTTCTTTAAAATTTTCTGTACGATCCGCTCCAACCAATGATGGCGTTCTGCTTAGATCATCATGGAAATGACTATACTCTGATGGTAGAAGATCTTCTCCCACCTAGCTATTGACTTCCTATTCATGGACAGAGTATACTTACTGTAAATTGTCGCTACCGTACGTGTGAGTATAGGCGTAGCAAGATGGATATCTGCCATGGTTTTGTAAGGGTGAAAATTTGGACTATGCTCAAGTATTTCAAATCGACAGATTTTGCAAGAAAGTTGAAATATTGTCGAAAGAATGCAAGGTACGGTCAAAACCATTGCAGGTATTGCAGGCATATGATTTTCCTCATTCAAGTTAAAAGTTTGTATAAACTATTCCAGATCCTTCGTCAAACCATGCAAATTATAGCTTCACGGCGGCCATCTCGGTGCACCTTTTTTGCCCTAGGCGGTGGTGACAATCCACATATAGGACGTACATGTTACAAGCTCTGTCCATGTATATAGGAAGTCCGTGTACCCAAGCTAACACGAACATAATTAATCGAAGCCTACAGCTTCGGTTATTGGATTTGCTCAGTTTGTCAAGTGAACGCGTGCCTTCTTTCTTGGCTCGGCGTAAGAATATTTTCAGTGTGATGCTTCTCTATTTACACACGAACATAACTTACGTTATACAGCATTTCATCTGCCACGCAGTTATTTTGACTATTTTATGGAGTGGAAATTTCTACTATTTCCCCGATTTCACCAACTTGACGAGGTTCCAATAGAATAATCAGCCTATTTGAGCCATGTAGGAAGTCTTCTTTTCGAAGGACGATAAGTCGATACGCAGTTCTATTGACTTTCTTTATATACTTGGTTTGATCGCTCATAAAATAGTCCCAGACTTGAACGCCGCTACGCAGACTAACACTAGTTCTTACTCCACGACCACATTATCGAAAATCCCCTCTTTTTTAACGCGCTTGTCAACCGCTTCAAGTCCGTTGACACGTCTCAGCTTAATCTGCGCATATGCAAATACCGAATTTGAAGTAAAAACATTTTACAGCCCATCTGTTGCCTGCGTCAAAGGTACGTTTCTGACACAACTGTCAGTGTTGTGTTGGCGGCAGAACATTTTTCTCTGGGAATGTGAGCATGGTAGGCCGTTTGCTCATTTTTGTACAACACTTAATATTTACTTCATCGAGGTTTGGAATCAAGCGACGCAATATTGGGCTTTTTCGTTTCGTTTCATACCATTTTCAGTGGCTTCGATCAGTACTTGCCTGCAAGTACAAACCGTCTAGTTGAGCTCAGGCTTTTGTTCTCAACTCTGGTGCAGTGAAAACGCAATAACATGATTATTAACAATTATTTTCTGGACCAGTTCACCTTCAAGTTTTCCCTTTTCGTCAAAGCCAATTATTCCATACACTCAATCCTTGAAAAAAGTAAACGTTTATGTATCTGTTTACAGCAAGATTGCTCACTTTTGTTCGTATTTCTCCATTTGCCATACTCAAACCTCTTTTTTAATTTCAAGCTGAAATCAATATTTCACCATATGCTATCTAACTATCTAGGGATACATAGGCATTCAGAGGTTCTCAGATAAGTATGATCCACGTTTGTTCTACCCCTGATAAAATTGCATGTGCACCGCCTTGCTTAGGCCAAACCAACCTGGAAAATGTCATTTGGGATATCTGAGGGGTCGCAATGTTTACAAATTTTCCGTGCGCTTCGCGCTCAATATGGTGGCGCTCCGCCTAGAACGACGATATCATACGACGTATAGATTATCCCGGCCCTATAGTAGGAAAAAAAATCAAAGTAAAGCGTCACGTACACACGCACACACGCACACGCACACACACGCATACACACCACATCATTATCGCATTAATTCCTTCCCTGCCTTGAGCAAGGAATCAGAAAGGGTCAACGTAGTCACCTAATCTCTCAAGAGTGGTTCTGAGAATCACAAAGCCATAGTTTTCCTCCTCACTTGTAAAATTCACCATAGCAGTTACTGTTTCGTTTACAGAGAATAAGGGAGTTCAAGTCCTGTCTGGGTCTTACCGAAGACTTTAAAAATGGAACCTGCTGCTGGTGTGTTTGGTGCTCAGCATAAGCAATGGAGTAGGGAAACAAGCCAATGAGCCACAACTGGGAAAAAGGTCGTGACCGGCTCGACTTGAACCAATTGGTTGGAAATGGGCTGTTAAACTCTATCTTGCCAGTGATTTGCTAGAGACTCTAACAACTCCATGATCTAACTACCTTTACCTTGAATGTGAAAGATATGTGAAAGAGAAGTAAGAAAGAATGTCTGAGTTTAGCTGTTGTTTTAAAACAAGCATGAGACGCTGTTGCTCTCTAATACAGTGGAAAGAGTGAGATTTCTAGATCATTTGACAGGACCAATAAGTTTCACAGTTGTACGCAGGAATAGCTTTCAAGTTGACCTGAAGTACCTCCCCGAGACACAGTTTGCACTTTCAAATTAATACATTTTCAGACATTGTAAGTGTTTCAGCTATAATTCCAGAGTATCCAACGAGATTTGACAAATTGCTGTAAACAATATGAATATATGACTGTGTCTACAGCTAGGAGAAAAAAATCATAATTTCTACGAAAATCAAATAAGGAATTCAATATCACTTCCCTGCAGGGATCGTGTCTCCAACTCGCTCTGAAATGACGAGGTGTGAAGAATACGGGTGCTCATAAGTAACATATGAGAGAGTACAAGACGCTAGCGTTATTGTTCAATTTAAGATTCACTTTCGGCAGTTTTGTTTTCAAGGCGATTTCGTCATCATCTCATCTATAAAGCCTCTCGGCTTATGCCTGTTCGGGTTGGCTCCATATCACAATTGTCTGACCCCGCCCGCAGCCTGTACTTTACACAGTTCAAACGAACACCCCGGCCGTCCTTCTTACAATGGAAATGCTGTCATCCGAACTTGACCTAGTCAAAGATATTATAAACATAGATACCAAACTTAAAATGGCGCGGTGACTCCTCATGGAGGCCGATTCGGAGGGGCGGAAGTGCTGATCACTGATCAGTCGTTTTGAAAGCTAACTGTTAATTGATATCTTCCGGTAGTATAAATACATGTTATTTTAAAACATTGCAATTCTTGCAAACACCGTTCTTCAATAAATTCACTTACATGAAACAGTTTTAGGCTTCTTCGAGGCTTTCTTCTTATGAACATTTGAACATCAAGGCACAACGCCTGGTTTGAAGTTCATTGGCTTATTGATTGGTCAGTTTCTATGGTATCTTCACAAGCGCACATCTATGCATGCGTTTTCATTCTTACGCGCTTATAACACAAAATCAACAACTGCGTTCTTTTTCCAAGCACGCAGAAGTACGCGTCGATTATTCCGGACCTCACACGGAGAAATGCATTGTGCGCGTACAGAACTCGCTTTAAAAATGCACGAACGCTGACATCTCGTCACAATGGAATTTTCTGTTACACATGCGTCATTTTACACGCAGATCACCGAATAGAACTGTGCGCATGTCAAATGAACACTTCCGCCCCTCCGATTGAGCCTCCGTGAGGCGTCAGCGTGTCTAACAGTGTAGGGATAGGAGTTTGGTATCTACGTTTATACTGTCTTTGGACCTAGTGTAGAAGACTGCCCTCTTTCCTTATTGAGAGTCATGTGACGATATTTCTTCTCCTCAAATGGGAATATTGCTAGGCTGTTTGGTTTACACTGAACTTGCAAAAATGAATTCCTAAAATATTATACAGCTACCAGCTTGAAGAGAAATGTGAAGAAAATCATAAGATTAAGGTGCAGCTTCAAAAAAAAGTTTGGAATGAAAGCTTTTGCACATTAAGGTCAAACTTAACATTGCAAACGCGTGTTTGAATGCTAGACGTTTCCAAAGAAAGGAAATTTAAAGGAAAACTAGTCTTGTGCCCATCAACTGGAAAAGGTCTTAGGCGCCATCAACTGGAAAAGGTCTTAGGCGCCATCAACTGGAAAAGGTCTTAGGCGCCGCCAGATTAAACCAAGACGTTAGAAGTTGAGGCGAATAACTCTGAAAAGACCAAACCAAGTCTTTTTCTCAGTCTTCTATAATTGCAAACCACGATCAAAACAAAAGGAAAGGGTAAGAACTTCTCCGTGAGGAAATTTTCGCCTTCAAAATAGGAAATTACCCTTACGATAACATATTTCAATATATTTTCCCCCAATTTATCGATTTAAACAAAGAAAATGTAAAGTTTCCATTAAAAAAAGGGAAAAAAATCGTAAGGGGAAAATGCAGCCATCCCGATTTGGATTAACTCAGGCGGTCAAGAAACCGACTGCGTGGTGAAGTGATTAGAGCATCAGACTTGCAGCCGGCAGGCCTGGCGTTCGATCCCTGGCAGGACCATACAGAAGACTTTAAAAGTTGACCCTACTGTCATTGTGCTTGGTGCTCAACATATGCAATGAAGTAGGCAAAACAAGCTAGTGAGCCGCAACCAGTAAAAAAGTCCTTGGCCAGCTCGATTTGAATTGATTGTTTAGGAACTGGGCCGTCAAACTCCATCTAACTAACTAACTAACTTCTATCAAACTAACTAACTAACTTCTATCAAGTCATGTGACAATATTTTCTCAATAATTTATAAAATTTAGGAGAGTTACTCGTGGGTTTGGGACGATACGCACTGTTTAACAAGAAATTTCCTTACTGTGTTTGCCTTGAATATGGAATGTCCAAAGGGAAAGAACAGTCGCAGAAATTTTTATTGAAGCATCAACTAAGTCTGTCACAATGCGACAATTTCCTTCTTATTTCTCTTCAAAGTATCTTTCGTAACATTTTAGGACTTCAATTTTATAAATTCAGGGTAAATCAAGTAGTTACTCCTAGTAAATTTTACATTTGAGGAGTAAAATATTGTCACATGACTACGAAGAGCCAATCATGAAACAGGACAGTCTACTACACTTCTTCACGTGGGGTGCTTGCTCTTGCACTATAAGTCCCGAATGTCATGACGAATACTTGAAAAAGAAATAGGAGGAAATCTGGGCCGGGGACATTTGCCTCCCTTTTGTTTCACAATAAGTCGGTTAGGATGACTGATTTAGCGCTTTAAGGTTAAGGTGTTGGGCATCTAACACTGTAAATTGAGGTCCAGAGTCCAGTCCAGGTTTACGGTCAACTCGGCCCCTGGGACAACTCGGCCCGGACATCTCGGCCCCTGGACAACTCGACAACCGAGACAACTCGGCCCCTCAGACAACTAGGCTACCATTATTAATATTAGTATTAACCTTAAGAAATACAAGTACTGTCTCGCTAAGTAGTACTTAACTATTGTATATTCAAAGTACTGTAACTTGAAACCAAGCAGTTCTTCTCTTGTAAACTATTCCACATTTGAAGAGGAAAAATGTTGTCACATGACTCTCAACAGCCAATGAAGTAAAAAAAGGGTAGGATAAAAGGGGCACCATTTGACATTATCATAGTCAATGAACCTTGCACATTATTTAGGAAAGGTCCGAAATCAACTTGCGGATTTCATACGAAAGATATAAGGCTTTTTTTTTTTTTTATAAAGGAAGCCGGGGTTTGAATTTAACGAGATTGGCCATTTCGACCAAGCTTCCCGAAAAATGCTAACACATACAATGAAAGACAGAGAGTACGTGACCAACGTCGGGGCCCTTAGACCATTTGCATTATTAAACTGTTATATATGGCTCTATTCTAGACAGGATAAAAAGAACAGATACGTACGCACGAACTAGCCAAAAGGCCGAGAAGCAATTAGGACTCTGTACATACTGAGTACCACGCGTTCCGGCCCCTTTAAAGAGAGGTTTTGAATGACATTGAATAAATCGATGTTGTCAAATTAAAAAAATTGCGAAACAGAGTAAGAAATGCGAGTCATTTTCAAAAGTTTTCACTTATATTTTCGAAATTAGGTTTACTTTGAGCAAGGTTAGGCTGTGCAAATTTCTTCAAGAATACAATCTCGCAATTCACTTAACCCTTTACCGTTGTGCTCCGATCGGGGCACATTTGCGCTCCTCGGGAGTGGGCGGAAAAGCGTACGTAGCCCGCCCCGCATCGGCTTCCGTAGGCCAATTACCCCGTGACCTTAAACTATTGTCTCTCTCGCTGTTGTGGCCGAATTTTCGGGTAGCTACTCGCAGTTTCGAGCTCCGCGTGAAACAGTAAAGATGTGTGACAGCCGAGCTCTCCGCATGGGTCCAAAAGGACCCACACAACGGTAAAGGGTTAATACTGCATGTCAAAAGTGGCCGAGATGTCTCGGTGGCCGAGTTGTCTCAGGGTCCGAGTTGTCTCAGGGGCCGAGCTGACCGGACACCCCAGTCCAAAGTAGTTCAAAAAGTGCCTGAATTGACTAATCACGTTGGTCAACAATATTGACTAATATTTAACCAAGCTGGATTAACAAATACAAAGGCTCCCTTGCCTAAGTTTTGACTTTAGTCCATTACTTTGAAATTATTCTGATATCATCAGAAATTAGTCAAATATGAGTGACTAATGTAGTTAGTCGATTCAAATTTTATCAAATTTTTTTCCTTTCATCAATCACTCAAAAATATTTCAAACTCATTTCACATTAATGTCTCCCGAAGTAAACCTTTCTCCTTTTAATGTATTTTTATATTTTCTTTGAATTCTTCCTCCGAAAAGTAATCCCCTGATATAAGGGAAGGGAGTCTGTGGCGACACACATCCAAATGCAAACAAACAAACTCTTTCTCTTTGTTTGAAAGCTTTTTCAGATCAGTTTACAAATCACTTTTGTTGACATTCGAAAGGCTACATAAGCAAATCTGTTAACAATACAGGTCCGTAGCCATGGAAAGTGTTGTAATGTCGGAGCAAGTTGTAATAAAATGTATTGTAAGAATATTAGTAGGATTTATGATATATGAGGGCAGTCAAACCCTTTCCTCCCTGTCAAACCTGGTATCAGCTATCTCAGCATAAATTTAGATAACGGTCTAACAACTACAATTTCTACCCAATTGTCTAAACTGAGGCCAAATCTAACCGCAAACAGTCCCAATTATAGTAAGCTACTTTTGTCATAATCCCCTTTCATAGCTGCCTAAGACTCACTCATATAGACACAACTTGACTGCCTGAGCTTATTGCATCAGGGTTATTATACAATAACCAGTGTGTAATCAGAACTCTCCCCGTACAAGACGTTTCAATATGAGCTTCAGTACTCTGCATTTTTTAATTTGCTGTCAATCAAAAAGCTGTGCCAATTGAGACTTTGGTTAGACTACCGGTAAAATTGTTGTTTGGTGTGAGAATTGACTGCCTTTAATTATTTAAAGGGGCTCATTGAGTTGTTATCGATAATTTAATGAGAGTTTTAAAGGGTCACTACCACGTAACATTGATAAAAGTAAGCATGATGAATATAGTTCCATCTCCAATAGTTACGGAAAAAGTTAAATTTTTGAATCGTGTGGTGTCCTGACGGTTTTAAAAAACACAGTAAACACAAATTAGTCAAGTTGTGTCTGAATTGTCTTACCACGTAAGTCACTCATATTTGACTAATTTGTGATGATATCTGAGTAACTTCGTAGTAAAAACTTAGTCAAGGAGGCTTAATATTTGATAGGGACTTCTTCAACAGTGTCAAATATTAACCAAGTATTAATTAATATTGTTGACTAACGTGATTGGTCGATTCAGGCACTATTCCACTTATTTGTATTTACAGTGAAGTGTCTTGTCACAAATTTTTGAAAACCAAATTGAAGTGTTAAAGGGCAAAAACAATCACCCAAACTTGTTTTGAAGCGGCTGTTAAATCTCGCAATTTCTCCACTTATTTCTCTTCAGAGTATCTTTTTAAGACTTCAACATTTCATATTCAAGGTTTGCTTCAAGTGGGAATTTATTTTCAGATTAGCTTTGCAAAACCAGAAGATCTCTGGCATTGTGAATTAGATTCGTTGAGATATTTTCATTTGCTTTTGAAAAGAACATCACATTTATGTTATTTGTATATTATATACGATGGATGTACTGTATGAATATAATCTGAACACTAATAATGAAGAATAAAAGGAGAAAAAAGGGTAAATCAATCAGTAACTCCTAGTAAATTCGGCATTTGATGAGAAAAAATTGTCACATAACTCCCAAGAGCCAATCATGAAACAGAAAAGTCTACTACACTACCTCAAGTTGGGGGACTGCTCTTGTCCTTTAAGTACTCACACATAAAACAGTAATTTGTAAGTAGGATTTGGGGATCGTCCAAGTTGGACCATATGTGATTGGTATATGAGAAAAATTAAAAAGGAAGTTTAAACAGAAAATTTATTTTCATATGTGAAAGAGTATCCAAACCTACAATCTGAACAAAACTTGATGTGATCTTAAACCCTTCTTTTAACTGGTTTGGAAAAATGCTGAATTTGTGAACAAACTCAGTGAACTACTTTAAACGAGCCTGAACCACGGACTTCCTACACATGGACAGAGCATACTGAACGTTATATTGTCGCTACCGTACGTCTGAGGTAAGGCGCACCAATATGGCTATCTGCCATGGTTTTGTGTAAAAGTTTGGACTTGCTCAAGTCAATTCCCACATTTTGCAAGAAAGTTGAAATATATTTGAAATGGTAAGGTAAGGTCAAATCACTAAACGTATTGCAGGAAAATGATTTTATTTCCCATTCAAGATTAACATTTGTTTAAAATATAACAGTCGTCAAATCAGACGATTTTTACTCCATGGCGGCCATCTTGGTGCGCCTTTTGGTCCCAGTTGGTGGTGACAATCTACGGACAGGACGTACGCGTTACATGCTCTGTCCATGTGCATAAGTCCGTGGCCTGAACAAATGTCTTATGCCAAGGTTACATTTTATATCATTATCAACTAGCTCAACAAAGCTTCCGTAAATCGTTTCTGGCCCATTTCTATTTCAGAGCTTGAAGAGCGGGTTTTCTGTATTTCGCGGTTTTCTCAAAGCTCACGTTACCAGTTAAAGAGGCTTTGATTCACCGAAAATTGCACCTTCAATTAAGATTTTAACTGGATTTGGAAACAGAAACCGATTCCGTGTTAACCTCTTTCCAAAATTTCCCGTGGACGATGACAAATCGGATACTCAATTTAATTCTCAGCTGAGAAAATAAATTAACAGCGAGCGGGTTGTACGTCCGAGCGAACACTCCAATTTTTGCACTAAGCTTTGGTGTAATCAATCTCCGCAAAATATTTGAAAAATGTTACAATAATTTGAAATTTGATGCATTATAATTGATCGACAAATTAAAATCACGGCTGATAATCAGGTCATGTTTTCCGGGGTAGAAATAAAGTATCACTACTTGCAGGATCGCTAGTACCATACACATGGGTATCATACCGTCCTTAAAATAATAACACCGTCGTCAAACCACGATAACTTACGTTTCCTTTAGGCAATATTTTAGACATAGCGATTAATCAATTGAAATATTAGTATGCGTGCAATTTTGTAACCTATAAAACTACATTTTGCCTAAATCTTACAGACCTTAATTTCCCACACAGGCCACTTATTTTATTTGTTCGTTACATAGACAGAAATCGATGTATTTTTAATGTTCAGTATTAAAATTTTTCACAAATACACCTTTCTTTTAAGTCGTTGGAGAATGTTTGTGTATTAAAGCGATACTTTTTAGTTTCATCAAACCAATAGGAAATCTATCAACTTGTTTCCATAGCTGCCCCTGAAAAAGCGTTTCCATGGAAATATCATTCCAATTATCAGATTATATATACTTGAACTGTAATCTGTACAGGAAGGGACCAAGCATAGTAGAACTGATCAGGGACTTGCACTCTACCTGTCCTAATTTCACCGTTTAAAGGAAAAGATTGTTTTAGTTCATCCATTGCGATAGCTACATGCACCGAAAAAGTTGATATGATAATATTTTTTTCACCACCACTTACAGACACAAAGTTACAGAATATCCAGATGAGTATTTTCTTCGAGGACAAGCTTCTCATCGATGCAACTACAGCTGTTTGTTGTTAAATAATAATTTGTTCAAGTAAGCTTTCAAAAAGTTTAAGTGATGCAACTTTCAAAACTCTGTATTAAAGTTAAAGAGCAGTCCCAGAAACTTACTTTGAAGAAAAAGCTGAATAGCACAATTTTCGTCTTATTTCTTTTCAAAGTACCTTTCATTGCATTTATGACTCTACTATTGCATATTCAAGGAAATCAAGCAGTAATCTCTAGTAAATTTCACATTTGAATGGAAAATATGTTGTCACATGACTTCCAACAGCCAATCATGAAACTGGACGGTCAACTACACTAACTCAAGTTAGGATGACTGCTCTTGCCCTTTAAATGAAAAAAGTTTCGGGTGTTCCTAGCTGAGAGTCAATGACTGGACACTAGAACTATAGTGCGTGACATGCTGTTGTCCAATTAAAGGCAATATAATACGATACCAACTTTTTCTATCGTGCCTTGAACTAAATCATTCCTTTGATGTTTTCTTCGGGAGGAATTTATGAAGGTATGCCGGTGGTTTCGCTCCAATCGGCTTTCCCTGAATGTTTAAAGGGCTTCCTCTGTCCTGTCCAGCCCCGAGAATAAACCGATGGATCACTCATTTTAGGTAATTAATCTTTACAATTCTTAATACCTCTCTCGAATAATGCCAAGTTTCTGGGGATCTAATTGATAAAGACGTCACCTGGAGAGATCACAAACAATCAGTAACTAGGGAACTATCTTTTACATTAAATAAAAAACTTTAGGTCAGTCTTAAATTATCCTTCAAAATTGTCCCTTCTTTTTTATCATATTGCAATATCGTATGGGTTCAACGGTCACACCGAAAAATTAACAATCTGATACCTAACTGCCCAATTTGCCAACAAATTAAAAGCAAAAAGGAAAATGGTTTGGTGAAAAACGATTGAAAAATTTATATCTGCGCTTGGTTTAAGATATAAATCCTCGTCGGCAATTTATCTGTTTTTATAGTATTTAATTCTAGAAACAAACTAATTAGTATTAGAATGTTACTCTCAAAATGTAGTATAATCAACGTTTACTCAAAAGATTGTCTACAGTGACCACTCTCTTTGTCGAATTATTAGAGTGCACTGTAGGCAACCGTCGATGAGTCGGAATTTCACTCTTGTACGTTTAGAGCGCAAGCTTACATAAATCTGGTTACTTCAAGTCTTCGTTAGGGTTGTAGTTTGTGAAATGATTCGTTCCCTTTTTGGCGTATCCACAAATCGCTAATTGGCATGGTGACGAAAGTGAAAATTTGGCAATTTTGGCATACTGGCGGGTGCAAGTTTTGCCAAAAACTTTTAACCTTAAAATATTGGAATGAATTTGCAACATAGATTATTTTCTGAGATTCCAAAAATGAAAACGATCAATGAGGCGAAAACCCTCATTCTTAGACAACATTCATCGTGGTGTACAATTGAAAACCGTGAAATCTGGTTTTTGCGTTTCGTCAGTAAAGAAAAGGGATGAATCATGCCTTACTGAGCAGGCTTATCACTTTACCTCGTGTGTTTGAATAAAACACACCTGTTATTTTTTAATATGTACTAAATTCAAATAATTGATTTTCCGAAGTAAGTGTTTAGTGGTTCACCGAAGCAAGGATCCTGGAAAAGTCCAGCTCCCGATCGGACCAGAGTAAATGAGGGAGTACATTCAATAAACCCCGAATTCAACAAGATATCCGCTGGATAATCTTCTCTTTTCTTGCTACACCCCATATTCGATGTGCGTATTCGCAATAAGGAACAGGACGGATCTGGGTCGGGCGGGAATCCCAGATCCGGGTTGGGAAGGTATTGTTTTCCGGCACCAGCCCCCTTGTAACACCGAAAATTTCAAATACGAAAAAAGCAAGGTCATTTGGGAGATAATCATGGGTTTTCAGCCCCTCAAAATATCCGGATGAGAGGCTTTAACACAGTTGGGGGTTGGGTGGGTGGCCAGGAGGGGTGGGGGTTGAGGCTTTTTCAGCTGGAAATGTTGAAAATTTAAGTCTCTTCTCAGTAGCCAGCTTTCGTAGCAGCTATAAAAGTTCATCAACTACCGAATTTTAGGTAGGCTGCGTGTTTTATTTTCCTTAAAATCACCTAAATAGAACATAACGACCTCGTTTTGAAGACCTTCGTCCTTACTTCGGTGTTTTATCATCGAATACATTTAATAAGACACCAGAATGACCAAAGTAGCCTTTATCCGAGCCGACAGTGGTCAAATGGTTGCCATAGAAATGGTGCAAATGGACTTATTACTTAGTATTTGGTAACACTGACAAAACCATTGATTTAAAACAAGCAGTACTCTGTTAAAACAAGTGGTCCAATTATTCTACGTCTTGATTAAAGTCGAACCATTTATCGGTTTCCGATAATGTTTGCGTTTGTCCAATGACATGTGTATTTCCCTTAAGTTATACAGTTTCTCTTCATCAAGGGGCTCGGGGTCAAATATTTACCCATGCGTGCAAAGATTGCGCTTAGATGGGAAATCTCGGTTCCCCTTGTGACAGAGAACCATTCCCATGAAATTTGAAAGTTAAAATAGATATGTTTGGGGTACAGTGAACCAAATAAAACTGTTTAATGTACTCCTTATCTACATTCTATCACTTTCACAGTCACATAAGGTGTAAAAACGGAACGCGAAATTCAAAATGGCACTTAAAGAGTTTGAAAACCCTTTTAATGATTCGGTCATTTCCATAATGACATTCTCGGAAAGTTAAAGGCCGTTTCTCATTACCTCAGACAATTCCAATTCTCCCATCCTACACAACGAATGAAAAAAAAAATCAATTTTGGGAGAAACATAGCACACACAATTTTTTAGCAATTTTCGTTAAATTTATTAGGCATTTACTAAACAATAGTTGTTAAAAATCATGATAGTTTGCTCAAACTTAAATAATTTTATTCCTCAACGACTTAGCGTTTGCTTTGTTTGTTCCACTGTTTAAAAGTGTTCTCCTGACACAGGTGTCCAAAACACATCCTTATTCAGAAAAACCTATTTCTATGCTCCAGAGCATTGCCTTTGTCAGCATACAAGGCTCCAATGCCTGAATATGTAATCACATGACTCTTATCACGTACTGCTTTTAAAATTTGATCATTATTTCCGACGCCTTTTTATCAAGCACCATGTCATTTAAATGCCAGTGGCGATGTCTTCTTTTTAAAAAGCAAGATCGGTTATTCGTTTTGGGTTAGTTAGTTGGATAGAGTTTTACGGCCCAGTTCCTTACCTACTGATTCAAGTCGAGCTGGCCACGGCCTTTTTTCTGTTGTGGTTCAATGGCTTGTTTTCCCTATTCCATTGCTTATGTGGAGCATCACGCACAACGGCAGTAGGTTCCTTTTTTGAAGTCTTTGGTATGACTCGACCTGGGAGGCGAACCCGGGCCTTCCTCGTGAGAGGCGGATGTTCTTATCGTTAATGAAAATGAAGTCTGAAAAGTCGTGGCTTCGATCGTGCTGAGGCTTAGGGTATATACTCCTTAGAAGCGCCCCTGTAGACCATTTTCGCCCCTCTGACCGAAATCCCTAGCTCCGCCACTTTGTGTTACAGGTTCCATTGTTTTATTAAACAACGCTAACTAAACGCTAAATACGATGTTGATGCATTTTATCGGTGCACATAGGTAGTTGCCAATATTTGTGGTTCAGAAAACATGACGTTATGAGATATGATCCTATGAACGCATTTCAGATCGCATCATAGTTATGTTGGACGGCAAAAGTGATTTATCCCAGATCATGGTTCACAAAGTAGGCTAGCCTACACGGTCCAAGCATTCATTTTAATTTTGCAAGTACTAATGTACTGTCACATACGGTAATCAATTTAAATGCAGTGTCATTCTGTTGACAAAGTTCCCTTAAATGTATTCATTAATAACAAAAAATAAAAAAAAATAGTAAAAATGAAAAATAAAATGAACACTGTGTTTCAACCGCACGTTCTGCTCTGTAGAATTGCTTAAATTTTAAAAGCAAAGAACCACGAATTTAATTAAAACATCCGTCTATTCAGCATTGATCATCCATTGGAGATGAATCAGTATGGAGTTTCTTACGATAGCCTAAAACCATAGACGTGGATCTCTTTAAATAACTCTAGATCTGACTATGAAAGGAAATACACACGCACTTCTCGGTTGCTTTCTAAAAATAGTGTGACAAATCTAACCAAGGATAAATTGAATGGTTTCAGTCCAGATGAATAATAGTATACACACAGGAATATCTTTTCAATCTTTTGGCGCTGAGCATGCATACTGAATTTGTATCAACCTCGTCTCCATAACAACAGGGTCATTAAACATTTTGAACATCTTTCGATGACAAATGTACTTATCATGGCTCCAAATGAACTTGTGAACTTAAAACAACGCTTCCTATTCGTGCAAAACGACAACTTTTGTTGTGGAGTTCTGGATAAAGTATTTCGAATGGCTACTTGTCTGTAAGGACGGGATCACCTGAAGTTAAACCAAGAATAGTGTAAAATACACAAAAGTAAAAAGTCTGGCGTAATTGGTCCTAGTCAGTAAAGTTTGCAGCTGAAAGTTAACGCTTCACGTGTAAAACAATCGCTACATGCGTGTCGTGCCAAATAGTTTAGTGTTTGGAATGAATAATTGGAGATAATACCTTATGTCATCGAACTCGTGTCTTCATCTTTACAGAAAAGCTCAGCAATTACCGTTAAATCGTAAATTGACAGCTACGTAAAGGTCTTTCATGTCGCAAACACGCTATTATTGAATTCATGAATGGTTCTTTTCTCTCGGATGCTTGCTTTCTCTATAGCTTAAAGACATACTCTTCCTTAACGGGACATAATGCTATAGAAGATGTCATTTGAGATAATGAAGCCAACATTTAAAAAAAGGGAGTTGAACTCTCTAATCAGAGTCTAGTCATCTTAACGGAGGTTGACAAAGGAATACTTATCCATTGTATCCATAGTGCGCATAAACATCGCACGATGATGTGTGTTTATACACCGCGGTGCATTGTAGTCTTGGAAATGAAAACGCGCCCGGTTAACGGTTATTGCCACCGTGTCGACTTACAATTCGCACTCTGAGGACCCCATCACAATTCAGACTCCATGGCATCGACCCTAAGTTAACTGTCCTCATCATTAACCTCCGGAATTGTCATGGGTGACACTTTCTCACAGTGAAAATTGTCCTTGTGAAATAATTGGCAGGGCCAATTTAGTCCCCGACGTTGTTGTTGAAGGGGGGGGGGGGTTCAGGATGGGAATGGTACGCGAGAATTATGTCATTAGAAGCTGTCCTTGACTTAAGGGAGGATTGGGATTTGGCAGTCAGCTAACGATCGCACATGCGTGACAACCTGTTCTATAATTGCCACAAAGAATAACACTGCCTTGAGTATCAGGCGAAATCATACTTGAGTTCATACTTTGTTCCTACACATTTTGAGTGCATTTTATGTGTAATTTATTTTCTCTTTGACATGCCCTTGTAGGTTCAAGGCCGCCCCTTCAAGGGTTGTAAGCCTCATCCGACGAAGTAAAATTCTCTAAAGGAAGTTTTATTCTAGTCCGCTCCACTTTCAAAGAGAAATCTGTATATAGGTACATCTTTCAAACAAATCGACATTGTAGTCTGTAGCAAATTCAAATTACCCAAAGCCATATCCGCACAGGCTATGGTAGAGTAGCCCGCGGAGCGGACGAAGTTTTTCGTTCAGCTCATCCGCAGTCTAAGGGAACGGCAGCTACAGAGGCGCTACGCAGGCTAATGGATAAACTAACTAGGTTCAGCCTGGTAATGAACTATTTGTTCAACAAGGTAGGCGGCGATTTGCTTTAGATATTGGAGAGGGACATTAAAAGGCAAGAGCAGTCCCCCAAAATGAAGTAGTGTAGTAGACCGTCCGGTTTCATGATTGGCTCTTGAGATCATGTGACAATATTTTTCTCTTCAAATGTGAAATTTACCAGGAGTTATAGCTTGCTTTACCTATAATATGCAATACTGAAGTCCTAAATTATTATAGCAGATACTGTGAAGAGGAATAAGAGTAAATTGTGAAGTATTGTTGCCACTTCCAGAAAAGTTTGAGGGGACTGCCTTTGCCCTTTATTTCATTTTCAAAAATATCACAATGTGAAAAAACAAAGCCAATTGGCGATTTTATAAATCACTGTAAACTCAAATTAGTCATGTGGTGTCTCAATTGACTATATACGTTACTCGCTCATATTTGACTAATTTGTGATATCTGACTTATTTCGTACTAATGGAATATCAGTCAAAACTTAGTCAAGCAGGCTTAATATTTGTTAGAGACTAACCTGGGTCAAATATTAGTCGAATATTGGTCTATGTTGTTTACTAACGTGATTGGTCAATTCAGGAAATGTTTGACTTTTTTGTGTTTACAGTGTATCGGAGGGGTCCCCATTATTTTTCAAGGCATGAAAGGAATGTTTTCAATTTTTTTCTCAACTAAGAAGAACGCTGCCTCAATTGCTTGTAAAATCTTGTAAAATGTACTCATTTGTCACACCAGATTAACCGGTGTGACTGTGACAAATTTTTAGTACATAAGCCATAAGGACAGTAGGCTTACCACCTTTTAAGTCTCGGTTAACTGTGACAATGACTCTGACTAATTTATCTGTTGGTACGTTCTCTTCCGTCCTTCCTTCCATTGAGAAGATTTATAAACCTTGTGGCAATTTCTATTCTAGAGAAAGTTTCGCCACACTGCTCCTACTTTCTTTAGGTCACTCGGGACTCTGCTTCAGGACCCTGGACATCACTAAAAGTGAATGAACTAACCAATAGAGCTTCCGGGAAGATTCTATGCCATTTGGCATTTCCGTCGTCGTGCTATGCCCGGCATCGTACTATCTTCCCTGATTTTAAAGACTACTCCATTCGTTTTGACGTGCAATCAGAAGTGCGTACTGAAGAGCTCTATTAGATCCCGGCGAAGAGCGTTGGATTTCTTTTCTGGTTTTATTAGTTCTTTCTATAGGCTTGTACCGAAAACACCCGATAGCCATCTCCTGTGAGCTTGGGTCAAGAGCATTCTTTCTCAAAATAAACAATTTCATTATCATTTAGGACGGAGTACTCCAACAAGTCGGCTCTTCAACTCACCGCGAGCCGCACTCTCGAGTGATTAGGAGATCAGGCGACAGATAAGAGATCGCTAGCAAAAAGTCGGAGTGACACTGATATCTCACTGCACACGTCATGCTTTCATCATACCTGAAGAATCTAGTGAAAAAGAAGTTAAGAAATCCGGAGAATTAATTATCTGATTCGCTGCTGATAAGTGTAACAGGTGTAAACTTGTGTGTGAGAATCTTGGAAATAGGGGCCCTTCATCTGATGACAACCACGTGTCCCCATAGGAGGAGGGCCCCCTCATCCATCTGTGGTGTTTTCATAAAGTGTCAATTGCTTGGGATATCAATCAACTACAGATACGACGAGAAAAAGTTTTATTTAAACTGGAGCAATAAGAAGCTTGGAGTAATAAGTCATATAATGACCTCATTTACTTGTTCGTATTATTTAATTGGCCAAGTCATAAGGGAGTATAGTATTTCGCTTTCATTGCACACTTTAAAATTTGGAGCTAGTGTCCTCGCCAAAAGGCGTGTTTAGATCTTTATCTAATACCGTTTTGTCCACTATACTACCATGTAATTATTTATTTCATAGTAGACGTTGTACTATCAAAAATTTTTATGTTAACTGGTACATCCTTAGGAATAGAATATAGAAAAAGGACGTCACTTTATTTATCCCTCTTTGGAAATTAGCAAGCTTGCCATGTAGCACACGAAGTAAAAAGGGAGACTTTGAAGAAATTAAAACGAACCTGAAATCAGCGAAAACGAAGGCAGTACACGGGGAAGAACAAAAACCAGAGAAAAATGAAAAAAAAAAAATAATAAAAATATAAGTAAGCAAAATAAAAAACATTTTGCACAATATGTTAACAAAATCAAAGCAAGTGAAATTAACACAAAAAACAAAACTTCATCTAAAACATATTTACGTCAGCAAAAGACAAACAACATAAACGAAAAGTAAAAGGTAAATGAGAATCACTTACTTACGTTTAAAACCCTTATCATAACACAATGAATGTCCCTGGGAACAAAAATAAGGTTTGTCTGAGATAGTTCCTAAACCAAAATGCCGCCCACCCGCAAAATACGTGTTTCTAGCTTACAACTCGGTACCGAGCTTGGGGTTAGCGCACGGCTAGTATTAATTACGTACCGTTGGTACCCGCTTAATACGACATGAGTTAGTCAGAAGGAGTTTTATGTGTTATGGCGAAGTTTTCAACCAATTGGTTCAAGTCGAGCCGGCCACAGCCCTTTTTCCAGTTGTGGATCACTGGCTTGTTTTCGAGGGGAGGCACCGTCTAACCAGTGGTGGAGCTACCATATAGTCAGAGGGGGCGGTCGCCCCCTTGACGGACTCAAATTGCCAGTCAGCGCCCTTTTTACTCTTTTTACCTTATTGAGGCATATGTTTCTACCTTCATAAAAGCGCCCCTACGGCGTATTTTTCGCCCCCTCTGACCAAATATTCTTACCCTACAAACTTTGAAGCGCCCCTAGAGGTCATTCTTGCCCCCTCTGACTGAATTCCTTTCCTCCGCCACTGCGTCTAACAGATATAGAGGTAACATGTATGACTTTTTTAAACAGAAGTTTTAAGGACCCAGTTTTGAATTTTCCCTCCCCAAACAGTACCAATTCTCTTTACCTTCTTCCATAAGTCCCTCCCACATTTGTCTAAGATTCACCCTCATCCAGACACAATCTCAGTTTATAGCTTCACGGTGAGTATAGCATAGTCCAATCACAGTCACGATCCAAACACTCTCAGTACAGTTCGTGATGTGTAATACAAACTGTGGTACCTATGTACTGTTTGAACTAACTGTCAGTCAAAGAGCTGAGCCAATAAAGAATTTCTGTGTACCACTACAGAAATCTCGGTTTGGGATGAGAGGACAAGTCCTTTAATACGAATCACAGGACTGCTTTCCGATAATATGCTTCTAACGTAATTTCAATATTGGTACTTGGGCCCAAGGGCCAAAGGTCCCAAAATATAAAAGATAGCACGTAACTAATAAGGTTTTCCCTCCCTTTGCCCTAACTAATATTTACCAATGCACTTAATTTCAAATCCGTGGTGCGCCACCTATCTGCTTATATTAGACTGACAGTGAGCTGCTGTTTTCTCTCACATCCCTCTTGGGTGAGGTAGGTGTGTTAGATGGAGCTTGACGGTTCAATTCCTAACCAATTGGTGCTTTAAACCAGGCCTGCCATGGACCTTTCTTCAGTTGTGGCTTACTGGCTTGTTTTTCCTACTCCATCGCTGATGCTGAGCACCAAGCAAAACAGCAGCAGGTTCCATTTTTAAGTCTTCTGTATGACAGTGGACTGGTGTCGCCTCCAGGCCTCCAGGCTGAAAGTCGGATGCTCTCGTGGCTGAGATACAGCAAAAAATCAAATACTTTTTCATTGTTTTATCTTACCATTATCTTCTACCATTGCCCTTGAAAGGTTAGAAACATTTCGGTAGGGAAAATATTGTCCCTGAAATAAAGAAAATCATTCTGCAACTTTAAAGCCGTACTTTTCACATGCAGATAAATTTAACAGAAAGTTCTTATGACTAGAAAATAACTGCTTTAAACTTGTAATTTGTTCAACCATACTTTTAAATTTTCAAATAAGGCAACATTCTTAACTCTTGTAATACAAGGTGTTTAAATACAGCGTATCATATTTGCATTTTTGCAGGGGCGAAGGCTGTAAGAAAACAAAACACTACCCCACTTTGGGACCAACGGCTTGAGAGCTCTGGAGATTTCCTGAGACCTCATGCAAACTGCATTTTAAAAACTACTCTCCTCCTCATCTGTTTTTTAACTCAAATCGATCAAACTTAGGATGGAAGAAGAAATGCCAAAATGCAAAGTGCAATTTTTCCTCAACAGACGAGAAATGAACAACCTCTCCGCCAATGTTCCTCAGTGTTTCATTTCAGAAGCATGCCTACCTGAACGCGATCGACAAGATTAAAATGATCTCGGAAATTTCTCACATATTTTCAAGTGCTGTTGTCGAAATGCGTCAATTTGTGACAACAGCAATTCGGTTTTGTCATTTATGTCACCCGAAAGCTTACTGACCGGCCGACATTAAATGCCATAATAAAAAGTATTACGTCATCATTTGCATATGACGTCATAAAACACGTTACAACATTATGCCCCTGCACAAAATGCATATGAAACCGCTGCAAAAATGAGAAACACAAATGAAGACGAAATAAACAGTCCCCACCAGTGACGAATAAATGTCGTCCGCTGTTATTATATTTGCTTCAAATTATCATGACAGCTCACGGTCGTTTGATGGTGTCACGTTGTTTTCTCGAAAGAGTCGATGACGAGTCTTCTGCAACGAATCCGTCCGACGATTGTTACACAGAACTTCCGTTAAACGAGACTATGAAAATAGATGACGCGCTAAATTAAGTACGCTGTTGAATTATGAAGACATAAGAATTACCTTCTAACGATCAGTTCATACACAAATCAATATAAATGATTTGACGTGTTGGGTTCGAACAGGAGTCATCGTAGTTGGATAAATTGACACACTATAGCATACTGACACTCAGTGAAGAGCGAATTTTTCAAAACGTGTAAAAGAATTCTCGCGCGTTTTGACGCTAACTAAAACATGGCCAATGTGACGTATGCATAAGACACAAGGACAAATGACAGCTGATGTATTACACCATTTGCAGCCTAGTTGAGGAAACTGCATTGATACAAATTAACATACTAGTATTCTTTTCAATAGAAACCTCAATGATGAAATTCTCTTACGATTTGCATAGGTGTTTTAAGTAACCCAACGAGCTTTTAAGACGTATATCGCGATGGGCACAGATGCACGGGGATTGGGGTGGCTTTACTCGGGACTTGCACGCACTAGATATAACAGAAAGTTGTCTTGTATGATAACATTCTGTATAGGCCATTGCATTCCCCCAGTCACCTTTTACTGTTTAACGAACACCAACACGGAAATTGTTCTCATTATCATTGTTGATTAACCCTTTACCGTTTTCTCCAATCGGGGCATATTTGCTCGCCTCGGGAGTGGGCGGAAAAGCGGACGTAGCACGCCCCGCATCAGCTTCCGTATCCTATTGACCCCGTGACCTTATACTATAGAGGCTTTGCAATTACGTCACGGAACCGCCATGCTGGAGGACATTCATGTCACATACACGTGGCTTTGTGCCAAACGCACTGCACAGTGTGCACTGTGATATGCACGGTGTGTACACATTCAGTGAGCAAGCGCGTCCCGTGTGGTTTACTACGTAGTTACATGTACTCCAACATGGCCGCCGGAGAGTATTATGACGTCATGTGAAAAGCCTCTATTGTCTCTATCGTTGTTGTGGCCGAATTTTCGGGTAGCTACTCGTAGTTTCGAACTCCGCGTGAAACAGCAAAGATTGGTGAAAGCCGCGCTCTCCGTCTGGGTCCAAAAGGACCCACACAACGGTAAAGGGTTAAAATAAGCCTGTGGAGTGTGTTTACTGCAAAGCTGATGCCGCTGCCTCTGCGTGTGTGCACAGCCCCGTGGTGCAGATACTTTAGATTAACCCTTTACCGTTGTGCTCCAATTGGGGCATATTTGCGCGCCTCGGGAGTGGGCGGATAAGCGGGCGTAGCACGCCCCGCATCAGTTTCCGTATCCTATTGACCCCGTGACCTTATACTATTTTCTCTCTCGTTGTTGTGGCCAAATTTTCGGGTAGCTACTCGTAGTTTCGAGCTCCGTGTGAAACATTAAAGATGGGTGACAGCCGCGCTCTCCGTTTGGGTCCAAAAGGACCCAAACAACGGTAAAGGGTTAAAGTACCAAGATAAAGAATGAAGCCTACTTGGAATTTCTAGTGTGCTTTGGTAGGTTTGGGAAGACCATTATTGCTTATCAGTATAGGAAACTGATTTTTTTAACTGTCGGTTTAATCCAGAATCGTGTTTATGGCACTGGTTTAAACTTAAAAGAAGCTTTTAAGGTCACATCAAGTTTTGATATGTTAGAAAGGGAATTAGTCATTTTAAGCATTTCGTTGAATTTTCATTGAAATCCGATGTGTGGTTCTCAAAATATTAGCAGGTAAAAAAAATTGTCACATTAGCAAAACACTGCGCTTGTTTTAGTAGGAAATTTCATCATTTTACAACCAATATTTATTGGCAAAGAGTGATAAATAATTACTAATAAGGCACTAGGGTAGCCTTCTTTTCAAGAAATAAGTTTCCCTCAGGTTGAAATTCACTTGCTTAAGAATAATTTGTACACCCGAACTTTCAAAAGACGCAACTTCCATAACTCTTCATGCATAACAATTTGAGGAGATAAAGTTATTCCTGGGGTTTATTGTTGAGACCGAATGATTTTAAAACTGACTAGAGTTATTTGCATTTAATACTATGTTGGATCAGTTTAAAACGCAATATCTCCCTTTAAACAAAATGTGAACTTCAAGCAGGCACATGTGACATCACACCTTCACACTGAACGACGGTCTTTTGTTTTTCTTCAAACAAATATTCTTCTCAATTTAAAGATCCCACATTATCAGAATGTGGTTGCATAAGTGGCATGAGAACTTTTCAAACTCTGCTCTGGCCACAGGGAGGTCCTAACCCTATTAACTTCAGAGTCAACACTACAGCCTGAAAAGGGAAAACAAAGTATTCCTTGTCAAAGTGGGGAAGTGACACAAGCTCTGCTGCCCTAAAAATTCATTTTAAACACAAATCTAGTGATTCAATTTACAGATATCGCGAGGAATAAATGTTATGGATAATATGAATGGAAGTTTTACCACACTGTGTAGATTTGGTTCATCTTTTACATATGAAAATAAAATATTGCTTTAAGTTCCCATTTGAAACGTAAATGTTCATAACGTAGGGCTTACATTGGGCAGGACCTAGCTTCACGATGCCTCACCAATACGGGAGATTCACCGTATACACCCTACACCTTGATGTCGTACAAATTTTACATTGTAATAGTACATTCACTTATAGCAATAACGTCATTCGTGCGAACACGAATGATCCGAACTGAACATATTCAATGGTGTCGTCTGTCAGATCGTACTAATTATCTTTTCCTAAAATCAATCGGAGGATGAAAGACACTTTGCCGACAATCAAAGGAAATGTCTAGTGTAAATGTGTTATGCTGTATGAAGAGAACTACCACACTTCAAAGTGCTTGTAAAATCCATAGTCCTAATTAAATACGCATAGGCCATGGTGTACTTGCGATATGATGTTTATCCCCTTTGATGATTGTAAAGTATTTCAGGTCGATATGTAGACTATATGGTACCGTACAGGTGGTTTAAATCCACGGAATTCCTATACATGAACGGAGCATACTTCACGTTACACTGTTGCTACGTGTAGCATAGGCGTAGCAAGATGGCTGTTTGCTATGGTTTTGTGTCTGAAAGTTTGTACTTGCTCAAGTAGTTCAAATCAACAGATTTTGCAAGAAACTTGAAATATTTTCAAAATGATGCAAGGTGAGGTAAAAATCACTACACGTATTGCAGGAATATGATATTGTCTTTCATTCAAATTAAACTTTACAAAAAATACAGAAACGTCGTCAAATCACACAAATAATAGCTTCACGGCGGCCATCTTGGTGGGCCTATTTTGTCCCAGTCGGTGGCGACAATCTACGGATAGGACGCACGTTTTACATGCTCAGTCCGTTTCTATAGGTAGTCCGTGGTTTAATCACAATGTCACCATGCCAACCTTTCATATTCTCTATTGAATATTTCGACTTCAACGGTCGAACACTTGATGGATTTTGATGAGCGAATCCACAATAATCAGTTAGATTACACTGGGAGGGGATGCTCGATTCCAATTTGTGTCGAGAATTTTAGTAAGTGATTCCTCAAATGTGATCCGAATGCTAAAAGGGCGTTTGGATACTGTTCGCCTATATGAGAATATGAATGCCACAAGCCTTGATGTTTCGTTTTAGAAAGTTTGAATGCAGGGCCATCAAAACAGCTACGACTGTTGTGGTATCATCCTTATATTTAAGTGTACCTCAAGTCTACAAATTTGAAAATATATATTTTGGAGGTATCAAAATGGATGTTATTCATCCAATTCTCATTGTCACATCTTGTTCTATTGAATTTATTCATTTAAATCGAAAAAGTTCATTGCGCAATAATTTGTGTATTTCTTATTGTGCAACTCACACTGCTTGCTTTGTTTCTCTGTGAACTGAAAATATGTTAAAAATAACCTTTCTGTTTTTTTTTTTTTTTTTTTTTTTTGCTTAGCATAATGCACAGCGAGGACTAATTTAATCAAGTCAGCCCATAACAATGGGATTGTGACCACATTTTCGCATCAAGTGAGATAGCTTCGGAGCTTCCCAAAAAGAAGTAAATACAATGACTATAATTTGAGTAGTTCAACAATGGACCACAAATTATTGCCCAATGTACCATTTAAAAGTGAGTGAAAACCCTAAACATGTTACATCTCATCTCTGGGAATGTCCAATGAAGATGGACTTTGAGATGTTTGAGTTCATTTTTCGTGCTCTGTAACATATATGTTAGAAATTTTGACTTGAGGTACGCTTCAAATTAAGGAAATATTGATAGCATGATATTACTGTCAAGTTACTACAAAAATTAACATTTCATTTCTTTAATGTTTAAGTTGGGTAGGGTATTGAAACCACTAAGAGTGTTTTCATACCTTTTTCCAAGACATCTTGACTCTCTGGTCAAGAGTCAAGGGACGAAAGCGACCGTTAACTCCGAAGTACTGATTCCCAACGACACTGCGTCCCCGCGAATAGACTAGTCTTGCGTTAAATGCCCAAATCTCTCACCCCGAAGGTATCAATTCTCCTAACCTTCTTACTTTAGCCCCTCCATCAATCGTCTGAAATTCATCCTCATCCAGACACAATCTCAGTAAGCTTATATTGCTTTCAGGGTGAGCAGAGAAGCTCAGTGTGTACAATCAAAACACTCAGTACAGTTCATGTTGTGTAATGTAAGCTTTGGTACTCTGCATTGCTCGAATAAGCAGTCAATCAAAGAACTAAAAATAATTGAACATTTCTGTTACCCCCTAACTTGAAAGAATTGTAAGTTTGGGGTGAAAGGATTGGCCCTTTAAGAGGTTGGTAGTCAACGGTGAAACCAACAGTTCTGTGAAATTTTGCATACAGGACGACCTCATCGTACGACAATTATTTGATATTGTTCACCATGTTAGTATACAACATTTATACTGGCTATTCATCCAATCCTCATAGTATATCATGTCACATAAAAAGCGGCGAGACCACGGACTTCCTATACATGGACAGAAAATACTGCACGGTACATGGTAGCTACCGTGGTGTGAGAAAAAGCGCACCAAGATGGCCGTCTGGGTGAAAGTTTTGGACTAATTTCAGGCATGATACCTGGACATGGTACCAGACATGAACGTCACACTTTACAAATCAAAATGTGGATATTCTAGTGCGCTATTCGGCAAGCGCCCTCAGTTAATAAAAGCAAGTATTACAGTAACATCTTGGCCAAGACTTAAAGAATACGCAAAAAACTATCCAACCTCTTGACTTTCAAGACTTCACGTCATGATTTTTCCGTAGCCTGCGTAGCGCCTCTGAGCTGTCGAATAGAATAAATAGGCTTCCTTGTTGACTTTTCATAGCAATGAGTTTAATAACAACAACTTTATCCTGTTTCGACGGGTATGCTCTGTCATGGTTCTATTTCTTTTCCTCTGATTTTTATTTCACTGCAATTATTTCAAAAATTAATATAGCTCTGAATAAAAAAGGACCGAATTCTATTAAATTCTGACCCAAAACCTTTTCGAATATTTTACACAATTTTAGTTGACTTCCTCTCCTGAGCAGTTTCTCATTTAAACGATGTATGGTAGCTTGTTTCCGCAGAGTGTTTATATGAGCTTGTTACAGTTCTTTTATTTACTTAAGAGCCAATTTTCTACCTTATCATTCTGATTGGACTGTGTAGCCTGCTCTCGCTTGAGTCTAATCGAGCATGGATCTTATTTCTATTGTACGAGGCCGGACTTACTGTTTTTCCAGAAAATTTCATCTGTTCCGACCACTTAATGACACGTTGACCAATAGTTTGACCACTTAATGAAACAAGATAATGATACTTTACTGAGAAACGGTCAAGACCATCGACGGTTTCTCGCTTGCCTGTTTCCTTAACTGACTGGAGTAGCTTTCATTGAGAACTACGAAACAGAGTCCACATCGGAGTGAAATAAATTACACAAAGCATCGACGATACAAACACTGACTTCGACAAGGTACGTGTTCCAACGATATTTCTGCCGACGATATCCTGCGTGGCGCCTCTGTGGCTGCCGCATCTTTGGGCTGTCGCCTTGGCAGGGATGATCTGAACGAAAACGTCGTCCGCTCCGCATGCTGCAGATGCAGGATGTTTCAACCGGGTTAACGCACGTTAAAACTTATCACTGTAATTAAGTGTTTCAGGAATTGCTTCCCCTCCCTCTTTTTCTGTTTTTTGATGAGGGCTGAGATGCAAAAAGGTGATAATATTTGACGTATTTTTCAAGCACGCATGGCAACCGATGAGAGGGATACCTGTTTGGTTATAGGCTTTGAATCGCTCATTGTTTCTGTTCCATGAGATGTCAAACATTAGTGCCTTGGCTCATACCGTCACGACAGCGCTTTGTAACTTATTGCGCAATGACCAGATTACGAAAACAAGAATGCAATGTTAAACACGTCCAAACGATACTATGTGAGCTTCCTGGTCCCGGCCAGTGCACCACAACTGGAACAAAGGGGTGGGGTGGGGGGGGGGGGGGTTGGCCCAACTTAAACCAATAGGTTAGAAACAGAGACGCAAATGTAAATCTGACTGACTGACTGATCGTCTGACTTACTGACTGACTAACTAAATAACTAAATCTGTAACTAAGTAAATAAATAATGGCAACCAGGCTGATACGTTTGGCCATGGATTTCTTTTATTAGGGTGATCATTTTTTAGGTGTGAAGTCGAACAAGGCACAGAAGTGTTCTATAGGTCTGTGACTATAGATTAACCAAATTGTGAAAATAACACAAAATAGTACATAAAAATAACAGGAAGCCCTGAGGTCATCGCATATATCTTGTTTTTCATCAGGAATTGTTTCCGAATTAACCTGAAAAGTTTCAAGCACAAATATCAACATATATATGAGAGAAAAGGGAATTGTGACCAAAATTTGCTAAATATTCCCTAAGTAGCAAACTGCAAGTAGGCCTATCCAGCGATCAGCACACACAGTGAAAAGCAAAACTTATGTTACCTTTTCCACACACCCCTTAAATTTTAAGACCCTTCCCAGTGTCAGTCAGGGCATTTCAAATCTGACTGCTTCCACCTAACAATTCCTCCGCACATTTCTGAACCGAACCCCTGTCATTTCGGCTGTCGATCACACCAGAGTGAAACTGTGTTCGGTACGATGTCAGGAAGAACAGGGGGTGTTATCTACAAAAGAGGTGGTGTATGGACTCCACTTCAAAGAATTGTCCGGGGCCAACTTTATTTTTTATGTGTTGAAAAGGAACATATTCCAAGCATTCTTATGAAAGTTTTATTCATTTCCCCATGTTCGGTTCTCAAAATATTATGAACTTGAAGCAAGCAGGCGTCATGTAATGAACTTACATTGTTGTCCAATTCTTTATTTATACAGTATTTATAATTTCCCGCCAATGTTACGTAACTAAAGTCTGATATATTGATACCGTAAGTGCTTCACGAGCAATGAAGTTCTAAAAATTCCATATACCTCAGGGGCAAGATAACTGGAAAACAAAGAAAACAAAACATTGGCCAACAATGTGAATCCAAGTTCGAGTTTACTTTTATGGAAAATGTGTTTACTTCAATTGTCAATGTCTTGAGAACTGAGCATGGGAAATAATGAAACTTTCACCAGAATGCTTAGAATATCTTTCTGTGTAATATATCAAAGATTGATTTGGTTCTGGACTATTCTTTTAAATTAAGGGGTTTGAACAGCTTCATCAATTTAGAAGTGTAGTATTCTGACATGTTTAATTAATAGTTTTTGAGAATCATGTGTAACTGAATTGTGAAATTCAAGGGACTGAACTCCTTGGCTGATATGAATATGCAATACTTACGCCCTAAAGTACCAGCAGAGACATTGGGAAGGAAAATACGAAAATTGGAGATTAACCTGATGTTTCAAAATAAATTTGGAGCGACTGCTTATCCTCTTCAAAAAGGCAAGAACAGTCCTCCAAACTTGATTTGAAGCATCTCAAATTATTTTCTTATTTCTCTTTAAAGTATCTTTCATAATATCTTAGAACTTCAACCACTGCCTATTTAAGCCAAGCAGTTACTTCTGGCAAATTTCACATTAGGAGGAAAAAATATCACATGACCCTTTTTGGTTTTCGTCCTGGGCATGACGTTAAACTGCATCCAGGTTGTGGCTTCTGTTCCCTTCAGCCAGTCTAGAGCAGGACCACTCAGTGTTTGCCCTTTGGAGGGCGTACTTGTCCATTTGGGACGTTAAGCTCCTTAAGGTGGCAGAACTCCTCCGGGAGTAATCGTTTGGTTTTCGCCCCTTGGCTCTTCGCCAGAGAGCGTGGGGACTTTTAGAAAAAAGGTTTTCGCCCCTTGGCTCTTCGCCAGAGAGTCGTGGGGACTTTTAGAAAAAAGCTAGGACGTTAAACTGCATCCGGTTGTGGAGTTTATTTAAACGTGGGAATAATGAGGTCACCCTTTGCCACAACTGCCTCCAGGGGCACCCTTGGGCAAGGTGCTCCTGTATATTTGCCCAGTGCTTTTTACGTGTTGTTGCCTTCGGGCGTGTTGCTGCCTTCGGGCGTGGTGTTGCCTTCGGGTGTGTGGGTGACCGTGGGGCGCGATGTTGGATTAAATGATCTTTTGTAAATATTGTAAATTATTTATTTTTCTTCTTTATCTTCTCTCTGTATATTTGTTTTGTTGTCAATATAGCTGTTCCTTCTATGAAGGAAAAAAGAAAAAATAGGCAATCATGAAACAGGACAGCCTACAACACTATTTCGAGTTGGGGTGACTGCATTTCCCATTTGCAAAAGAATTATGTAGTTGAATCTAGATAGCAATGACGTATGAGGGACAGAAAAGGGTGGTGGGAGTTTTCTTGTGTACCATTTCTCTTATACAATCAGGGAATTGCTATTTACTGTATTTTCTGTTCTCCTTGTGTTATTTCATCCAGGCCCCTGGTCTTTCAAGCCGTTACTTCACTCTTTAAATTGACCGAACTCGTTGTTACGTTTTGGACACGGCGAATGCAAACGAATGTCCAGAGAGTGGAAACGTTCCATGAAAGAATTTCCTAGCCAATACTCTAGAGTCTTTTACCCTGAGCGTTTTTGGCCTAAATCGTCAATTTACGTTTTTTTATTGGATCTTCAAGTATTCAAATGACCACATTGGGGTAGCTACTTGTCACACGAAATGCAGATAGGAAGCGTAACCGGAAATATTGGAAGGACTGAGTGTGAATTTTGTCTTTGAATTTATTTGGTTAGAGGGGATTTAACTAAACTCACCAAGGCAAATATATTGTACACTGTCATGAGTTCAAATTCGGTATTAAAATCGAATAAAGTTCAGCTTTTGGTCTCAAGTAAAACAGTGCTAACAGGTTCAAGCGCACTCCATAAGTGGCCTCTCACGACAGACGGGGAAAGCCGTGGGCATATTCTACCACCCCAAACCCACGGAGAAATTTTATCTAAGAAAATTACACACCGTAAAGCTTCAAAGGTCTAATCGTCTAACCCATACAGTTCCAATTCATCTACACTGTCAAAAAAAATTTTCTGTAAATTGACATAATTTTTATGGCAATTTTTTTCTAACCAAATAATGTTTTTTTACAGCCAGACTGTAATCATGAAAAAGCATTAAGGGTTTGTTTTTTCTTTCCAGTTTTTTGCATGTAAATTAGTTTACAAATCGAATTACAGAATTGTTCTGTTTTGTTAACCTTAATTTTATGTGAATTTACAACCTACTGTTTTTATTCCCGACGTTTTAATATTTATTATAATATTGCACATTTACCTTCCATATGTTATTACGTTACATGCACTTCACTATTACGTAGGTCTGGAATTTGCATATCAACGTAATGTGTCGTTGCGAAGTTGTTTTCAATCAAGACACATTGAGGATACTTTGTTTTCATATTGTTGTTAAGTAGACTGCTATCTCTGGGAACTTTGTAATTGGAAAGTCACATTTTTTTGTACGATATAATAATTGTTTTAAAAATAAATATGACAAAGAATGCAAATACATTGGTTGCAAACATTTTCAGGCAAGGTAAACAATAAGTTTATCACTTCCTGATTAAAAAACGCCAAAGAAAATATTATTCAAAGCAGTAGCAATTATTTTGTAAGGAAAATGCCTACATAATAAGCTCCACCCATTTATGCAAAATGAGATTTACGTCATAAAGTGGTAAACTCTTTCAAGTAAATTTGTGAAACGTTTTTATTTTGCTCCGATCAAGTGCATGAGCGCATGTGGCGATGAGTTGACATCAGTATACCAATTGTCAGTGCTCTGAAATTAGGGCCTTACAATTTCTTTTTACTTAAAAATGTGTGTCAACACACCAGTTGTATGATATTTATAACTAAGAACGTAATAACTAGGTATGCTTTTATAATAAATGTAAGTTAATTTTCAAATAGGGCCATAAATTTGCCAAAAATGTTTTTTTTTAATTGAAACTTCGCAGAACGATGCATATTATATATTGAAAATTTTCTGTCTATTTCTTATTTGTTTGTTTTGGGCTTGTTTTTGTTTCTTTTTCAGCTTAAAAACAAAATGAATGTTTGTTAAATGACATTATATTTATGAAATACAAAATACTGTTAAAATTTCTGTAAATTTACAGAAAATATTTACAAAGCAGTAAAATTTGGTTAAAAAAGCAGACAGAAATGGTTTTTCAAATGAACAGAAAATACATGTTAAACAACCTTTTTTATTGTAGCGATACAAAGTGTCTGTAAAGATACAGAAAATCTCTATTAAAACTAAAATACCAAAAGTGTAAGTTAAAAAAGTCTGTAAATTTACAGAAATTTTTAACAGTGTAACCTACTTAGTTAAGCCACCCCCCATACACACACTGTCTACATTTCCGCCTCATCCAGACACAATTTCAGTTCATTGCTTCAGGGTCAGTATTCAGACCCCCATGTGTTATCAACTCTCAGAACAGTGTGATGTGTAATATGCGCTTCGGTACTCTGCTCATTTTGAACTAACTGTCTATCAAAGAGCTGAGCCATTTGAGAATTACCACGAACTACTACAAAAATTATAATTCGGGGTGAGAGCATTAGTCATTTAAACAAACTTCAAGCACATTTTCCTCGAACCGCGTCCATTGCATTTAATTGTTAACGTAATTTTTTTTATCCAAAAGAAGTTAGCAACTCTTAGAATTACAATGGAAATGATTGGTTTAGTTTCCAACAGACCGGTAGCTACAGACCACGGACTTCATATACATGGACAGAGCATACTGCACTGCACATTGTCGCTACCGTACGTGTGAGAAAAAGCGCACCAAGATGGCCGTTTGCATGGTTTTGTGTGAAAGTTTGGACTTGCTCAAGTCAATTCCCAGATTTTGCAAGAAAGTTGAAATATTTTTGAAAAATGGCATGGTAAGGTCAAAATCACTACACGAATTGCAGGAATATGAGTTTCATTCAAGTTTATTTTTTGTTTAAAATATTACAGAGTAGTCGTCAAATCAGACGATTTATAAATTCACGGCGGTCATCTTGGTGCGCCTTTTTTGTCCCAGTCGGTGGCGACCATTCACGGATAGGACGTATACGTTACATGCTGTGTCCATGTAGTTAAGTCCGTGCTACAGACCTATACATCCTAAAGAGTTTAAGAAATCAAATGTTTTCTTAACACTCTTCTCCACTTATCAAAACGTTCAGATGCTTGACAAACGTGTCTAATTCCTAACCATTTCTCTTTTATAAAACTAGCTTAATTGCAGGCTTAACGTTTAGTGTATAATATCTACACATGCGTAGCATTTAAACATTAGGTGAGGCAAAATAATTGTTTAATTGTTAATTACGTCTTTTAGAATAGAGTTCTGTAAAAGATCGAAATAAATTTCCGAGTGAAAAAAATTTAAGGGGTCAGATACACTAAATGTATGGATACAATGGTACGGTTTGGGGCGATAATTTGTCCCGGGGAATGGGACTTCGCTCCCTTCTCCCAGGGAGGGAAACCATTTGCCCTGGTCATACCCTTCAGTGACTTAATTACTACCAAATGCAACATATGCATTTTTTAAATTTTCCTGTAGGAACCAGGGAAAAGCTTGTAAGTGTTGATGGCAGTACTCGAAGGGGGTTTTTTTTTTTCCGGTAGGTACCAAACAGTACCAATTCTCCTAACCTTCTTACTTCAGCCCCTCCCACAATTGTCTGAAATTCATCCTCATCCAGATACAATCTCAGTTTACTGCTTCAAAGTGAGTATAGAAAAGCTCAATTTGTATAATCAAAACACTCTCAGTACCGTTCATGCTGTGTGATATAAGCTTTGGTACTCCGCATTGTTTGAATAAGCTGACAATCAAAGAGCTGAGCCAATTGAGAATTCCGGCACCCTCGTATCAAGATTGTAGTTTAGGGTGAGAGGTTTGGCCCTTTAAGTATCAACCATATCGTTGGCACGACAAGCTTCTGAAGGATTGGATTTTTCAGGAGAGGGGGACACCAAAGTGTCAATGTGTAAAAATCTTTTGTGGATGTCGCTGTTCTAACTTTCGAGTGGGGTGAAAATTTTAAGGGGGAGGGATGGCCCCTTGACCCCCTTGACTACGAGTCTGGTATCAGCACGACATTGCACAGGGTGGAAATGGGATTGGATGGTAGGACAGATAAATAGGACGGATAAATAAAACAGGAGTGCTTCTGCTCCAGAAAACAAATCGACAAAAATCTAAATTTCAACAGGATATACACACTGAAAAGCCACTTTTCGAATTTGATCCGCATCTACATCGTAGCCAACTGAGAACCAGCAAAAATCTTTCAAATGTATTTGGCTCAATTATTTATTGAAGCGAACAAATTTAACCAAATAAAGTCAATTCGAAGCCAAATCTAGTGAAATACCTGACAAGATGCATGCTAGTTTGTGCCTCCAATTGATTGTTGATTTTCTTTGAGAGTACAGACATCCTGATCAGTCTAGTCTGCAAAGGAGGAGACGATATTGATTATATTTCGAAACAACATTTATAGGCCTTCTCTCAAGTCATCTTGTAATGGTGAATATCTAGGGCAAAGCCACTTCCTATACGATCTTTACTTGTTGTAATCACCTCCCACAAGGCCTTACTAGTTTTGTATTTCAAAGCTCTCGTTTGCAGCAAATTGGAAACGTCTCAAATAATACAATCAGAAAAGTAGGTCTGCTTTAACAATGTTAAAAGATGGGCCCGAAACTTATTTTCTCAAATGTGTCGATTTTAACAAAGGTTTAAATTCAAATGGGGTTTTAGTTATGAACACGATTGCGGGGAACTACTAGGCCTATGCATGGGTGTCTCGATGTAGTCGCAGATCATGGGCAGGAATTGCATGATGGGGGCAGACTATTAAAGTTCCCGAGGTGTCTAAGAGGAAGGGGTTAGCTCTTTGAAGAGGGCTGAGATGCACACAATGGGGCATTTTGAAGCATATTTTAACTCTCATTACCGCCAATAAGGGGCGCGTCTGTTGCCCCTTTAGACTCGGTTTGATTGCTGTAGTTCTGAATGATTTCCCCCGGAATGGCTGATTTTCCGCAGACTGTTTTCAGAGGTGGAGGTAGGACTAACCGGCAGTCATTGTGCACGCCGCATGCCGTTTAGTAAAAGAAACTTTAAAGGAATAAGCAATCCCCAAGCTCAAAACAGAACCATGGGTGCAAAATACTAGCTTCAATTCTACGATGTCTTGAAAAAGAGAGACGGTTCTGGAACGATAAGGGGAACGGATGCTGTGAATAAAATATATTGGGCAACTTCAAATAGCACTTTCTGGCATTAAGCTAAAATGTTATTTACAAACTTTGTATGCGGCTTTGGAACCGTTTCAAAATAGAAGTGATACCAAAAAGAAATGTAGGATAAAAGCGCAAAAACCACCTCTGAATCCGGGTCTGACTAGTGCGATACCTTTTATGGATTCGACGTCACTGTCTCATCTTAGCCTAAAGATAACCTAAATAGAAATTAATATTATTAAGGGCAAATTTTTCACATGATTGAAAAGAAACGTTTGTGTCAAATCATTCATATTTTGGTGACCGCAACATTTATTTAGGGGAAGATACATTCATCCCAATTTATATTAGTGCAGGAAGTCTACCGATGCCTGTAGTCTAGTCAGGGAGCAGAGGTCGCTTTCGCTCCCTAGAAAGCATCAAGTGGCGTGACATTGACTTAAAATTACACTTGATTTAGGCCTACACATCTTCCTCATGACCACAAACCTGGTCACGAACCTGGATATGCCCCATACTATGAATGCTTCTTTCGAATCACGTGGCAATAATTTTCACACTGAATTTTGACTTTTGCCACGAGTAACTCCTTAACTTACCTTGGATATCCAATATTTAAGTCCTAAAATATCATGAAGGGTACTTGGAAGAAAGAAATGAAAAGGTTCTATCAGATTCAGCTGTTGTTTCAAAATAAGTTTGGCGAGACTGATTAAACCATTTAAAAGGAGGTTCTTCCTTCAGACTGTCAAAAATTGTGTCATCGTGGGATGATTGGACAAAAGAATGAACTCTCGGAGTAATGCACTTGTATTTTAATCATTTTACCCAGAATTGCAGCAAGTCTTTCCCTCTTATAGATTGAACATCTTTGAAATTCTTACGCCTGATGATATTAAAAAGTGGGTCTTATTACAAGCTGGGTGAATTTTGATAATTACAAAGCGGGGGTCGTGTTTTCCAATTTGTTTGTCATTATAATCTTACTGCATCCTATCTCAGAATCACATGTTACATTATACTGATTAATACGCCACCGACATTTAAGGGTACTGAAAACCTAAGAAGATGTAGACCTTTGAGTGCAACTGTGCAGCCCCAAGTCCTTCAAACGACCACGGCCGGGGGGGGGGGGGGTATTTCCGACCACGGGGGGGGGGGGGTATTTCGTTGCCAGTTAGTTCAGTAGAGTTCAGTTCATTTTGTTTGTACGTGTCATTGAGATACATGCATATGGTAGTAGAACACACAATGGTGAAATCTAGAGTTATAAACAGGACTCCAAACATAACAAAAAGTATTTTTCGAAGCCAAAGACATTAAAAAAAGAAAAGAATGCAAAAATCAATACACATATTAAAGACACTGGATAAACTTGGGAAAGGAGGGGGGGATCCAAACTGGAATGAGTTGATACTCGTAGACTCATAGCACTCACTTCACGACTTCGTACAAGAAGCACAGCTTCCCATATACGGACGTAAAACTTCAGCTAAAACGTCTTTGGAACAATTTTAATATTTGACTGATAAACAGACTGGCTAGGAGGGTAGGGGAGGGTGAACGAACCCCATGTGTCACACGATGACTTACTGATAAGCATATATTAATACTTCAAAATATCTTCTCGGCGATTAGATTTTCATTTCCTTTATTTCTGTCCTTATCCCAGATTCCACAAATCTTCCAACACGAATCTAGGCCTTTCCTGGAATTGACACTATCCGGATGACGTCTAATGCATAGAAAGACCCAGTTTCACCAAAGGGGAGGGGGTGTTAAGTTTATTGGGAAAAAACTCTCACACACACGAGCGTCAATTATACACGCCCCGATAGGCTCGAGATGAAAAAAAAAACAGTTGAAATGAAACGCTAAGATGGTACTTCCAGGAGTTTGACAACCAAGTGAACCAACATTTTGTACTTAAGTGGTCGGAAGAATATAAAAGAGTGAAGCCAAAGGGGTGAGGGTTGATGACATCGGCAAAACCCCGTACAGACCTGTCTCTCTAACGGAAGGGTGGTTAGCAGTTTTAGGAGGGAAACTGCTGAAAAGGGACCTTGGGACATTTTAAAGGCCTGATTCTCTCACCCCAAACGGTCCCAATTCTCATAAGCTACTAAAGTAGCCCCTCTCACAACCGTCTAAAACTTATCCTCTTCCCGACACAAGCTCAGTTTATTGATTCAGAGTGAGCATGCGGGACGCAAGCCGTAACCAAAGCTTTCCCAGTACTATGAGCTAACAGTACTCTGCATTTTTGAACTTGCTGTCAATCAAAGATGGAGTGCCAATTGAGAATTTGTGTGAACTGCTATGAAAATTGTACTTTGGGATGAGAATTGGCTGTCTTTAATCAAACTCCGCGTATTCACCAACGTGCATGTACATGTCTCAATAAACTTTTTGTATCCGTAATGCTTTGTCAGGCGATTTTGTCAAACCAAGAATAATTACATACAACTGTTTGTAGTTCTTTCTAGTTTCAAGTAGCTTGATCTTGTCTGTTTTGATGTTATTCAGTTATGCATTCGATAAGACGATAACACGGGAACATGGTCGTATCGGAGATGAGAAAAGCGATATCCACCAACGAGTCAAACAAGTATATCCTGAAGGTCCATTCTGTCAGACTCTGTGAAAACAGTAAAGTCTATTTTCCATATTCAAGAAAGTCTTACTTTTTATTTATTTATTTATTTGTTTTTTTTTTTTTTTTTTTGCTCGCACAAGTTGGCAAAGGATAGTAACTGCTACGAAAGTTTCGTTTTTGACACAAATTCCTAATTTTAGGTTTTGAAATTGAATTTAAAACAGCAAAAAAACTTTTGAAACCATTTTCGAAGTGTGACGACAACATGAATCCTTCGATCAGTCAAGAAATCAGTACGTCACATGACTTGTATCTCTTTTGTCACCTGCGATGTTGTCACGGTGACGCTTTCAAGTCCTTAGCCATATGATAGGATTTTCAGTGAAGTATAAAATCTTTGGTGTTTAAGGTCAATTTCACTCCCAATTTACCCTTTTTGTCATGTAGCAATTCCAATTATGAAAAGCCCCCAAAAGGCTGTTAACTGAAAAGTGGCGGGTAAGGATTTCCCTGCGGAGTCTAAATGTAAAATTGACCGGTCTTCATGTCATAAAGGAATGTTTACGCCGAGATTACCCTTTTATCTTCACGTTCCGGCTGAGATCAGCCTCACGTTTTGGGGGCCCTCCTCGGGTGCCGTCCTTTGTTGGAGGGTACTCTACAAAAAATGAAGACCCCTGAGACTAACTTCCACCTAAAATAGACAAAGTCTGGGAAGGCTCAACGCAATCGTGTGCTAACTGTCCTTTTTGTGAGTCCTATGGCCGTGACGACTGTATGTTATTCATTCGATTTGTTTGACGAAAAGAGTTTTACAAAGCTATATGAACGAGAATATTGCCGCACTTCCTGGGACATCAATGCCGACTGATAAAAGTTAATGTTTCTGAGAGGTTGCCAAGGGCTATCAAGGATTCCGTCAAGAGGGTAAAGGGGATTTTCCCCCCTCCTTCAAAAATGGGGGCAAAATCCCCATTTTCATTTCCATAACAATAAAAAGATGTCAGTATCTTGGTTTTTTATTTAAGAATTGGACACCTTTTCAGCAATATCTAAACTTACATGAATAGATAGCCTTTACAATCATTCAGATCGCACCTTAAAGGGGTCTTGCAACAAGGTTTTGTCCCCCTGAACCCACTTGGGGTTTGACAGTGATAACGGCAACGTTTTATCAAGTTTCTGGCGGAATTGTTGCGGATGAGGGGCCAGAATCAAATCGAAATGTATTTTCAACTCCGAGAGCCATATAAAGGTTTACAAGATTCACAAGGAATGTTCCATATGGGGGATAAAATAATGTCCATGCTTTGATCGATCATACTTTATTCACATACAAGTTGCCGATACGGACACTAGAACCATCCCTCGTGTATCATGGATCAAAAAGTCCCTTATGAAGCATGGGTGTAATACCTAATGACCCCAACATGGCCCAATATTTGGAACCTCCAAAGGATCCCATATGAGAACGTTACCTGAGACGGTTTAAAGACCTTGGATGAAAGGCTCTACCTTCAAGTTTCGACAGTCGAAAGTCTGAGAAGCCCGAGGTCATGTCTTTGAAACGATGAGAAGGTATGGATACATTTAAGGCCTGTGTACACTGGGCACATTTGAGGACAGGTGCCACAACATGTTGCCGACACAAATGGACATGAATGTTTTTCTTCTGTGTACTCTGTGTATACTGGACACGTGTAGCGAACACAAGTTGAGACACATGTTGCTGCTTAAGTCTGACCTGTACACACTGGTAACATTTTGGACTCTGGAGGTTTTGGCAACGTGTTGCGACACATGAGTTCTGGAATGTGTCCGGCATAGGTCTTCAGTTCAACCTGTCCCCTTCAACAGGAAGGTGTTACTAATAACACCTCCCTGATTCAAGTATCCTTTGTTGGATTTTAAAGGTAGTTTGACGTGTCAGCAAAAATCACTAATTAGTAGTTACGGAGCAAGGTCTCCTAAGTAAGAATCCATTGGTAATATGTCAATATCTGTCACCGTTCTCAAGATATACCTCTTCAAGTTTTGAATGTTTCTGAAGCAACTTGTTGGTTAAGCAAAAATAGTAATGTTGAGTGTTGCAGAGTGTTGACATTTCTGTTGTTAACCCTATATTAATTATACCTTAATTACTCATCAGATAGTTTATGGTTTGGTGATTGATACTGATGATTTTCAAGGACACAATTTCAACTTTCAAAATAAACCCTTCAGGAAACACTAATGAATACAACTGCCCTTGAAATGAAGATTGCAAAAACAAAGGCTAACCTTAATCATATATGGTAAGTCTCTCCCATGACATCACAAGATTAACATTTTGAGCTCATATTTATGCATGATTAAGTGCAAATCAGAAATAAACCTGCACAATTGCCATTTTTAACCGATTTTGATGGAAATTGCGGCAATTTCCTTCGTTTTTAATCCTTTTTACATCATATACCCAACTTTGTCATTTTGGTGCCACACTATCTTTAAACACTTACAACTGACACTATCGCAGTTTTCTCCTTGTGTTTTTCTTTTGGCGTGTTCTTAGTGCGTGGTTTGTTCGACATTTCAACTGTTTTCTTGCGACTTGCTATATTTGCAACCTGGTAAAAAGGTTGTCTACGGCAACGTTTGAAAAAATATTTTTACATCATTTTGAAATTTAACTTGACTATTCCTCTATATTCTTTACTTAATCATATAACTTAAGACTAAGCATATTTCACATCCTTGGGTAATGCAGTCAGAGTAACTGGGGAGCGGAATTGGGGGGCTAGTGTGTCAAGATTTCTTAACTATATGCCACTCAGAGGGTGGCGTCAAAGGGGGATGGTCCAGGTAAGAAAATTCTGGCGGAGGGAATTTTAACCGTCTTGGAAGAATATTGAGGCCACTAACACAAACTTGGAAAGACTTTATAAAGAGCCCCTTTTTATTTATTTCAATACAGATCGGAATTAAATTTCCTGAGTAATGACCCCATATGTCAATTTTCGTATTTCCCACGACATGTCCCTTTAAGCACGTTCAAATTTGCTGATTTCCCGTCTTAAAATTTGGGGCGGCGCTCACTTTCGGACAAATCCTTGCACCATCCTGATGCCACTTTGCAAGAAGACAAAAAGCAGACATCCAATTAGAAGAAAATGGGGTAGTCATACATTAAACAGATACAAATGTAGGCTTCATATTTTGTATCTAGGAGTTTGCGAGAGCTTGTTTCACACTTTTTTCGATTTAAAATGGGATCGATTTCGAACCACTAAACCGAAAGCATTTAATAGCCTCAAAGATCTTTTCAAAGCGATATTCCGAAAAAACTGAGTCAGGGCATATCTTATAGAAGTCGGACTCCGTTTGCCTATTGTAGATAATGGAATGTTCCTTTCATAGTCTTCGGTTGTCCGGTTAAGAATCCGTCGGGCACAGATTTGGGGGATAGGTTATATATTGAACCAAGGCAAATGTACCACACTTATTAAAACTGCCCTTAGGTGGAAATTTTTATCACCTAGGCTACTTTTGACTAAAACAGAAAGCATTCCTGAGTTAAATTTTGTCTTAGCACGAGTACTACTTTTTTGTATAGTTCATTGACTGGGAAATGGCCCATCTACCTTTCCAATTATCTCTTAAGTTCATCTCATTCGTCTTCATATGTCAGTCCAGCGATTTCAAAAATGGATTTAGGGTAAAATTGCCGGAAACTTGAAGAATGTTTATCAATGTCACAATGTCTTTCCTTTTAAAGGTTCGCATAAGTCTGTGGGCTGGGCCTAATTGACTTTTGCGGAGTAATGTTCACCAAATGTCTGAAACAGCTCACATGGCACGCGGAAAGACACAAAAGAATGAAAAACAACCCAAGGGGCTTAAAATACATTTAACCGCTGTAAATGGACACCGTGAGTGCACGGAAATGCAAAGGGCCTCTTCAGAACCCTCGAGGGACATTAACTAACGGATCACGTGACTCGAGAAGCAAGATAAATTTGAGACGAGGATTTACGGAATTTCTTTGTCTGCAAAAGTAGGACTTTGTATTGTTTGTCGAACTTTAATATTTCGAGAAAGTGAGAACAGTTTGTTTCTCATGTTCTGATAGTAGCTCTCATTAATGCAATATCTACTTGAAAGAGAGGAGTTTGGTTTATTTAAAGTGTACCTCAAGTCAAAAAATTCAAAAATATATATTGAAGACCATAAAAAATAAATTCTAACAGTCCAACTCTCATCTCTATAGGACATTCCTGAGCTGAGAAATTAAATGTTGAAGTTTAATCACTTCAAATTGAAATGGTACATTGCGCAATAATTTGTGATGTCATTCTTGTACTACTCAAATTGCAATCTTTTAGCGTGTTTGATTACTCGCCCGAGTTAACTCGTGTCTGGCACGACTGCGTTCGATTAGCTAGTGACGTCAGTGTTCGCGCTTACTCGCGCCAGGCCCAAGTGAGCGACCCTTCGAGTCGGTTACTTAGGTAAATATCCCATCGTGCTTTGGGAAAACATGGCAGCTAAACGAACAACATGCATTCGTGAACAATTTATGAGCATGTAAATACAGTGGGGTAAACATGAAACTTCTGACTTGTGAAAAGTGGTTGATGTCGGAATTAGTGAAGTAATTCAAGTGTTATTTCTCGAGAATTTTCAAATGAGCATTGTTTCGAGTCTGCGTTCATCGTACAAGCGAACCGCATGTAATACGTACGTACCAGAGTTCGCTCTGCCATTCAGCTACGGGCTCTGTCATTGGCTATTGTGAACCAACTTATCCAGTAATTACCGTAAAACGTTCGTTTATTTCACCCAACTGCGCATGACCATCGTAGCCCTAGCTCGAGGCTCGAGTAAGTCAAGGGAAGCAAATCGAACACGCTATTTGTATTTCTTAGTTTTTATTATTAGTTACTGCACCTTGTATCAAGCGGTGACAGCACTCTTACTCTTATGAGGTGATGTAATTAATTGAGCCCTTTCTGTGCAGCATGCTATGCAAGGGAACAAGAATTGTCCAAGGTCATAAAAACATTTTTAATTCTAAAGGGAAACACAGCAGATACTGTGAGTTGTACAACCAGAAAGTCACAAATTATTGCGCAATCGACCAATTTGTTTAAAATGAATAAACTTCAACATTTTATACCCCAGCTCCGGAATGCAAAATGAAGATGGGACTCATAGTAACCTGTTTTGTTTCCCTTTAAAATAAAAATGGTTTTATGACCTTGAACACTTCCTGTTTGCTTGCATAACATGTTCCACAGAGGAAGCTTAATTAAATACATCACCCCATAAGAGTAAAAGTTCTCTCACACCTTGGTACAAGGTGCAGTAACTTTCAGAAAACAAAGAGATACAAAGATTGTTACTTGAGTAGTACAACAATGACGTCACAAATCGTTGCGCAATATACCATTTTCAATTGATTGAATAAACTTCAACATTTTATTCCCCAGCTCCGGAATGCAAAATGAAGATGGGACTCATAATAACCTGTTTTGTTTCCCTTTAAAATAAAAATGGTTTTATGACCTTGAAATATGCGAAGTGATTTTGACTTTACCTTGTTTAATTTCCAAAATATTTCAACTTTCTCGCAAAATCTGGAATTTACTTGAGCAAGTCCAAACTTAAGCACAAAACCATAGCAGACAGCCGTCTTGCAACGCCCATACTCACACGCACGGTTGCGACACTCTTAAAGGCCCAGTTCTCTCACCCCAAACAGTACCAATTCTCCTAACCTTTACTTAAGCCCCTCCCACAATTGTCTGAAATTCATCCTCATCCAGATACAATCTCAGTTTATTGCTTCTAGGTGAGTACAGACAAACTCAATTTATATAATCAAAACACTCTCGGTACCATTCATGCTGTGTAATATAAGCTTTGGTACTCTGCATTGTTTGAATTAGCTGTCAGTCAAAGAGCTGAGCCAATTGAGAATTTCGGTACCCGGGTTCCAAAATTGCAGTTTGGGGTGAGAGGTTTGGCCCTTTAAGGGCAGTGTGCTTTGTCCATGTGTAGGAAGTCCGTGGATATATATTAAACTGTTAAATCTGATATTAATCTATTAATATCGTACTATTCTTCATCTACTTAGCAGGATTGAAAGAGGAAAAGAAGCAATCTGCATTTGCCTTCAAATTTATTTTTGTTCTCCACCTATGTACAATGACTGTTAGGTATATAAAGACATGAACTTATGCTTTTTTATAATCATGTTTAAGAAATTCAAATCCACGGCAGTATGCTTTAAACTAAATCTCCAGTGACTGGGAGATAACATCCCACGAGATGAAAATTAGTTTGTTTTTTCCTTTATTAAGAGCTGAAGTGTAGCGTAATTTATACAGCCCTTCAGAAGAATGAAAGAAGGAATGAAAGAAGGAAAATGAACTGTCCTTCTTGTTAATGGATTTGGATTTTCCAGCCAAGGGTGCACGAAAGATGCGTAAAATTAAGGGTCTGATAGCAAGCTCACGTCACGGTTTGTTGACGAAACCTGGCTCCCGGTGAAATTTCAATGCGTTATTGTTACACAGTTAATATGAAAATTTTGAGATGCACCAATACAGTGAAAGACGGGTCACATACACTGCAAACACAAATTCGTCAAAATGGTGTCTAAATTCACTAAGCACGTTAATCACTCATATTGAACTAATTTGTGATGATATCTGACTAATTTCGTTGTAATGGGCTAAGGAATATCAGTCAAAAATTAGACAAAGATGTTAAATAATGTTAGAAACTGTTTCAACTCGGAAAGATACTGGTCAAATATAGTCAATATTGTTGACTTATGTGATTAGTAAGTTCAGGCACTGTTCTGACAATCTTCTACCTTCATTTGCTGCTTTTATAGAGAAATTTCTTCTTCTTCTTCTTCTTCTTCTTCTTCTTCTTCTTCTTCTTCTTCTTCTTCTTCTTCTTCTTCTTCTTCTTCTTCTTCTTCTTCTTCTTCTTCTTCTTCTTCTTCTTCTTCTTCTTCTTCTTCTTCTTCTTCTTCTTCTTCTTCTTCTTCTTCTTCTTCTTCTTCTTCTTCTTCTTCTTCTTCTTCTTCTTCTTCTTCTTCTTCTTCTTCTTCTTCTTCTTCTTCTTCTTCTTCTTCTTCTTCTTCTTCTTCTTCTTCTTCTTCTTCTTCTTCTTCTTCTTCTTCTTCTTCTTCTTCTTCTTCTTCTTCTTCTTCTTCTTCTTCTTCTTCTTCTTCTTCTTCTTCTTCTTCTTCTTCTTCTTCTTCTTCTTCTTCTTCTTCTTCTTCTTCTTCTTCTTCTTCTTCTTCTTCTTCTTCCTCTTCCTCTTCTTCTTCCTCTTCCTCTTCTTCTTCTTCTTCCTCTTCCTCTTCCTCTTCTTCTTCTTCTTCTTCTTCTTCTTCTTCTTCTTCTTCTTCTTCTTCTTCTTCTTCTTCTTCTTCTTCTTCTTCTTCTTCTTCTTCTTCTTCTTCTTCTTCTTCTTCTTCTTCTTCTTCTTCTTCTTCTTCTTCTTCTTCTTCTTCTTCTTCTTCTTCTTCTTCTTCTTCTTCTTCTTCTTCTTCTTCTTCTTCTTCTTCTTCTTCTTCTTCTTCTTCTTCTTCTTCTTCTTCTTCTTCTTCTTCTTCTTCTTCTTCTTCTTCTTCTTCTTCTTCTTCTTCTTCTTCTTCTTCTTCTTCTTCTTCTTCTTCTTCTTCTTCTTCTTCTTCTTCTTCTTCTTCTTCTTCTTCTTCTTCTTCTTCTTCTTCTTCTTCTTCTTCTTCTTCTTCTTCTTCTTCTTCTTCTTCTTCTTCTTCTTCTTCTTCTTCTTCTTCTTCTTCTTCTTGGGTTTTTTTGTGGGTTTTTTTTTTTCACAAGCTTTATTTTATTTTTAGGAAAAAAGAATTGCAATCACTCTCGTTATATTCACGTTTGCATTTGAAGGTGCAACGGAGGTAACTCTTTGGGCGCACTCATGTAATGCATCTTCCACCCAAGGAAGTGGGTAGGTATTTTCCTGCCACAAAGGGTAATTGGTTTTTTATTTAAAAAACTCAATTTTATTTTAACTTTCCTCCGGTTATCTGGAATTTTTAAGTTCTAGAAATTTCCCAAAATCTCCGTTGGAAGTGAAAGCACTGACGCATTCACTCCGTAGTATATCACCGTAGCCGTAATGTACACCTTAAAGTCGAAGATTCGAGTTTAAAAGTCAAAATTTCGAGCGTTAAAGTCGAAATTTTGAATTTAAAAGTCGAAATTCTGACTTTTCAGAAGTTTGTTTTATTTCAATGTCCCTATTTAGCCACAGTAGTAAAAAACACCGCCTTGCGCAAAGTTGTCACATATAAAAAGACAACCGTTTGGCACATGAAATGTTTCACCCTTGAAAAACTAACTACCATTCTGTAGCGGTTTTTCCTTGTCAAGTTCCTGTGAGCCATTTTTTATTGTAAGCTATTCTCCCTGGGATAAATGCTCGCCTACCCTGACGTCGTAGACGTGACATGTATGTTTGCCATGTGCATGGATATCAGCAAACACTAAGGAAAAACTGGGACCGCAGGTGGACTAACCAAAGTTTCGTACCAGTATACAATATTACACATATAATTGTGAAGAACAATTTTCTGTTGCTAGTTCAGTGTGAAAGAAATGTCACGTCCCTGCGAGCCCGTTTATATATCCCTCAACATGTTTTGAGAGGGGAAAGGGTCTTTTTTGCAAGCTATTCCCTCGGTATAAATACTTCTGTCCCGACGCTAACCCTGCAGACTTACGTCCTCTGACATAAACTTATATTAAATTTGTTTTAATCAAACGCACGGAAAATGTGGCAGAGCGGTGATATGTTTCTCGCTTACATTCTAGGTTCGTGGGAATGCATATCAGTTTTATAAACACGTTGGTATTTGCATGAAACCAGAAAAATAAATTGTCGTTTAAATAATTAAATGCCGACTCCGGCTCCGCTTTGTAAAATGTTCTCTGAAATGTTATTTAACCCCCAGACGAGTTGATGATTTGATCGAAAATCGAATCAACCAGACGGTCGGAAACTGGTATCATAACATTTTTAACGCTGTTTGTTAGATGTTCCTACGGAAACGCGCCTCATGGGATATTCATAACAAATATCTTATCATCGCTTCCGTTTCTTCCTAAATTTCTTCGAGTCACACTATGAAATTCCAACATTATCCAAAAGAGGCGACCTTTTCGCTAGTCAAATGCACTTTAGGTGGTTGACAAATTTAAGGAGGTTAACAAACGAACAGTTCTTTTCTATCTTTGTAACATCCTTATATATAGGCTAACCACCTTGTTCCAAATTTCGTTCCCAAATTCGATAGATTTCCCCTTTGATTTTGTCGTTCATATACATTTCAATGTATCTTATTCTACGTGGTAAAAGCATCACTCTGAGAGCAGGCTTTGTTGCCATCGTCTCCGAAGAAGTGGGTAGCGAAGGCATTAGCGTCACTCGACGAGGATTCACGAACACATATTGTCCCCTTTCTTGTCAAGAAAATAGGCAAAGACTCCGGTACTGACGTCCACCGTATTCAGACGAAGCCACTACAAAGGGAATTGGGTTGCGACGAAGCCTCTCGTGAAATCGACAAATTACTCATTTTGCTCCAGTAATTCTCTGACATGTCAGGACATTTTGGGTTAAATGCTTTATTTGTATTTATCGAGCAACTTCGTTCCGGGCTGGCTTGTCTCACTTCATTCTGCAATCGGCAGGCGACGAAGAATCATTATCTGCCCGCAGCCAAACTGTGGCCTGTCCATTAGGGTGCTTATGACTGTAATGGGAAGGGAATTTGAGCTCCCTGTACAAAATCTATAACGCGATGCCATTTTTACACGTTGGTCGCGTGACTCCGATTGTTGACCCTAAGGGCTTACCGTCAAACTGCGATCAAAGCCTGGATGACGTGGGTAAGTTAAAACTTAGTTAGCCTATGATAAAAATACATCATCGCAAAGCTTGTTTTACCTACGAGAAAATACACTCCCGCAGACGTTTACCAATTTTGCTATATAAAAGAGAAATGCATTTCATCGAAACAGCAACATGATAGGGGAAGCAACCAGCTTCAAACATCGTAACATTCAACTGCTCCAACAAAATTCTGACACTTTGCTTTCTATTTTTCTAAAGTCCTCCCGTCTCTCTGGTGAAGAGCTAAACCAAACTTACACTTCCAACAGCCCGAAATACGCATTTGAAGATTGGAACATGCATCATTTCAAACTTTTTGAAGTTAACATAAACAAATTGTTCTTAGCTGAAAACAGTAAATGTATTTATCTTAGATCTACATCTGAAAATGTAAGTTACAGAGCTTGAAAGCTAACTTAATTGTTTTGAAGTGTTTGTAAGTCAGTTTCAATTTGTAATGTTTAGATGTTAAAAGTTGTCTTCATCACAAATGCGATATTTCCCTTTAAAGCTGAAGCCACTTGGTGAATAAACTATTCTATAAAAATATGATACAAGCGATAAAATTTGTGACGTCACAAACTCTCTTTGAGCTAGTCGCCATTTCATAAACATATTTTTCTAAATATTTCATATCAGTGAGGCTCCGTCTCGACGAAGGAATAAAGAAAATTCCAATCTTCAAGCCGACGTGGACATCCGCAGAATAATACAGCACTTGAGTAACAAGAGCTTTCTCTTACTCAAACTTCTTCATTTTATATATTGACGTATCCTGTTTCGCTTTGACAAAGAGAATGCAAATGAGGCATATGAGAAATAACCTTATAATGTAAAGAAAAAAAAACTGTACGTGGAAAACTATGTATGGCTACAGCGCAGTGCGCATTCATTGGCTGGTATAGTACAGTGCATTTTAGAATTATTTTTTGCAACTGCTTGTAGCTTCATATCCGCGGACAAATGATCATATTCAGCGTCCTTGTACATGAAACTTGAGCATATACATTCCTTATTATACGTAAAAGAAGGAATAAATGAAAGACAGATTGCAACCTTAGTTCACCTTCTGATGAGAAAAGGTGTAGGCTGTAGCCTATCACGTATACAAATGGCTTGAAACCCTATGATAGAGGCAATGGTAAATTTAGACGACTCATGAAACGTCACACTAATTTTGGTAAATTGGAAGACAGAACTTGATACATTAAATCTAGTTTTGTAGGAATACTTTTCGGTAGGAAAAGGATAAAATATCAACAATATAAAAGAATGATGAAATATAGTTCTTCTTGAAGAAAGCTTAAAACAGTTTTACATTTGAAGGACACCAGTCTTTAACTTGTTCTCATCCTATAGTATCAGAGAGCAAAGTAATTTTAATGTACTATATGTTTCAGGATTTCAGTGTTCTAAATATTTTTCTTGTTGAAATAAACACTTGATGTATATAAGAAAATCCCGCTTCATCAATTTTTCCAGTAATGTTTATTTCTTCGTAACAGTCTTTAACTTTCACGGAAAACTTAGACCGAATGAACAGAAAGCAGTCAACAATTACTAATAGAGATAGTCGGATATTCCCTACATCTTTGGACTTCGGCAACAGCTCCTTTAAATTGAATATTTCCAAAGATAAATTTATTGACCAGAATTGGAATCTGTTTTTATCGTTTCCCCTGGGTAATTGGTACAGTAGGAAACATTTCTTATTCCCAGTTCACATTTCTTTATAAAATTACCTCCAAACACGAATAGATTATTCTGAAAGGGCGGGAGGGTAATGTGTATTCCCCTTTGTGCAATATTTTACGCAGTTCGTGACGAGAGTATGAATCATAAATTTAGTCCTGTTTTTAGATGCATTTTCATTCTGGATGCCGGAAACATTTTTCTAAATTTAGCGGCTGATTTTTTTTTTTTTTTCAAAAAAAAAAAGAAAGAAAGAAAAAAGAAGTTTATTCTTGCTAAATAGTTTATTTACGAGAATATATAGTTATCTCTTTCTTAAATAATAAACGTTTTTTTTTTTCATTTGAATTTACAAAAATAGCAAATCTTCGTGCTCTTTGTGAGAGCATGGAGGTGTAACTAGCCTCCCTGGTGATAGTGCATGTTTTGCGTAGGTGAATTTAAATATTCTTTCATCGAGGTAGTTGACCATCGCTTACATACTAGGGATCTGGACTAGTTCCATACTCTTCTAGTTCCCTGATACATACGTTGTAATGATTCGCATCCCAGGAATATCCTCTCTTTGTCATTGTTATCCTTTCTAGGCGTTGAAATCTGGGAAGGAGGGGTAATGTCCTCTTTTCTCAGAAATTGTCGTTCCTATATATTGAATGCAAAATAATGTCATCTTTGTAAGGAAGCTCTGGTCAATCTATTTAAGTTCCAAACCTGTGCCAAGAGGAAGGAAGGACTGAGTACCTGGAGCAAAATCCACGTTCATCGAACGGGATTTTGAATCCATCACATTGGCGCGCAGCTTTTGGAGTAGACCACTCTACCCTCCGGGTGCGTTGAACTTAAAGACCCAATTCTCTCACCTCAAACATGAAAATTCTCCTAAACTTCTTACTTAACTCCCACAATTGTCTGATATTCATCCTCATCCAGACATAATTTCCTTTAATGTTGTAGGGTGAGTATACAAAGGTTCAATTTGTATTAATCAAACACGCTCCGCACAGTTAATGCTGTGTAATATAAGCTTTGGTACTCGGCATTGCTTGAATAAGCCATCTATCAAAGAGCTGAGCCAATTGAGAATTTCGGTAGAGCCCTACAAAAGTTTAAGTTGGGGCGGGAGGATTGTTGATACTCTCCTCTTACCTGATTTTCTTCAAAGTATGGTAGGCCTGAACCTCTTTTTACAAATTTTCTTTCCTCACATTTATTAAGGGGGCAGTGAAGAGAAATCTAATCAATTATTTGAATAGATTCGTTTCAGAAATTACGAAAAATTCATTCATTTTCAACAGATTTTGATCAATTTTTTTTTTACAGATTTCGAACTTGGTGCCACTTTATATATGCATGTTTGGAGTGTCCCAGGCTAGTGCCTGCTTGCCGACAAATACATCACGTTTAGAATACACTCGCTGAATACACGTTTGACTGAAGAGAATTTATTGTTTCATTTTTTGTAACTTTAACAAGGCATGCTTAAGTCTTCTCTAACCTCTAACGCCAGTGTTGATTATATCTCTTCATTGGAGATGGATCCCTTCAACTGTCCAAGTCCACTGTCTATTTGTGGAAATTTGAATCGAAATTTATTACGTTCTTAGTGAATATCGGTTGACAATATCAAATTAACATTTTCATATTAATGAACAATGAAAAAGAGCTTATGCATGTGATGTTACAGAGTAAAATGAACGCCCTCTTTTGAGGCAAAACAAAGTAACTCCGAAAAAAGCAGACAGTTGATTTGTCAACCAGTGGAATACACGCATAGTTTTCTGCATGTACAGGGCGAATTTTTTTGCGTGCTGCCTCCTGTTTCATGTTTTACCCCCAAGGATGACGTCAGTGTGTCATCAATGCATAATAAACAGAATAAGAACAAACAAAATATTCATGTATTCTTATACTAAATGGGTGATCCGTATTGGTAGTTCCATTTAGGGATTTATTTTCTAATCTGCCAGTGGAACCTGCTCCAAAATATATAGCAACAACGAAGACTTGTGTTATAATTTTGTATGCTTACTTTTTGGCCATGGCAAAATGACATTAACGAAAACGACACGTAATTAATTTCCATCCATAATCTTTTCTAATTGTTTTTCGGACAAATGTCCATGAACAGATGAAACTCTCTGATAGTTAGACAAAAATGAAAGAAACGCACGACGTCTCCCATTCAATTCACTGTATACATTATCATACTGTCATTAGTGTAAACACTCCAAAGCAACTCCATATATATTTTTTGGGGGGAAATGTAAGGATTCCTTCGGCACAAGTTTATGGGGCCCCTTAGTTTTTGCACGTTGTTTTTTCTCCCGAAAACGTGATCATGTTTCCAGAGCAGAGGTTTCGTTTTTGCGCTCCTCACCTCCAAGGACGTATTGGTGATGGGTCTAAATTAGAAGCGACAATCTGACTTTATGCGACGTTATTATTGTATAATAAGCATGCTAGGTTTGCCTTTCAAGGCACCCTCGTTGCACTTTTGAAGAGAATGTGTCACAACGCAGAAATTTCGGTTACAGTGAACTGCCTCTGACGTCACAAGTAAGACGTGTGTGTGCATAAATAAAGAAGAAGCTTACATTTAGATGGTGTGAGTGATAGGTTAGTTGTGTTAACAGGCCAAACTTAGCGTGGGAGAAGGACGTAACTACGTACTGCCCTAAAATTTGAAGAGAAAACGATCTCAGTAAGAGGGGAACACTATATAATGGTCAATGTAAACCCTGTCAAGAGTGAAACTTCGCTCTTTTAGAGTGAATTTCACTCTTCTTGGAGTGAATTTAAATCTCCATGGAGTAAATTAACACTCTAATGGAGTGAATTAACACGTTTCACTCTATATGAGAGTGAATATAAAACAAATTGGCAAGGTGTAATTTCTATAATATTGAAAACATTTGGGCAAGTTCAAAGGGTCCTATTAAATACATTTGGTTCACAGAAAGCAATAATAATTTCCAAAATTACCATTATGATATTACAAGATACTACAGTACCTCAACGAAGATTGAGTGACAACGTGTGTGGATGGTAACAGGGGAGCAATAGTGGCCATTTGACTCCCCACATATGTGTAGTACATATATAAACATTAGATATTAACACTGCTGTGTTGTTTTTCCGTAAAAAACTCATACCGAAAAAAAAAGTTTCAAATCTCCCGCTCTTCAAGACATGAGTATCGCCATACTCGAAGAAACACGACCATGGATCAGCTGATTGATGACGTAAAACCTGCACCTGATCAGATTTCACAAAAGTGGTTACTAACTTACGTAGACTTACAGCTGAATTAATAATTACCCTTTACGAAGCTTACAAAACTTCACAGTGGCCTAGCTACTGGGGGGGAGGGGGGCAAGTTGCCCCCTGGAAAAATTTTTTAGGAAATTTGATGAAAATGGGGAACTTTGATGAATCTTCTTATTATTACAAAAATTTCACAAAATTTTTGTTAGAATAAGAAATTGTGAGACATTTCTCATACATAATTCGTATTTTCATGCAACAAATTAACTCAGATTTCGTGAGTGTCGCATGAACCGGCCCAATTCGCGTTCCACAGAAATGTCCTCGCCGCGTAGCAGATTGAATGTTCTCTTGTGCTTGTACACGCACGGGGGTTATGATAAGTGCATTTCAGTGTACAGGAAACTGTTATTCAGGTGATACTTTGGGAATTCGGTAAAATGATGTGAAAACTGACAAGTCACTACCGTAGACCCCCGAGGTTGTTATGTTCTTCTACAAGCTAGCAGTAGCTGTACGATTTTACTCTGTGTACATAACGATGGATGAGGCTGAAACAATCCATGGCCAACGATAAACTTAAAGTTAATCTAGAAATTAGAACTAACGGGATCCGTTGGCACACTTAGATTTTGTAACTTAGCCTAATCCTTGGAGGCTTGCAAGCTAGTTCGGGAAAATAGGTTTCTGCTCACTTTGAGTGTAACAATAAATGGACAATGAGTACCCTGTAGCCTTCTATACTTAACAGACTGCTTTTCTCACAGGATATCCTGTGTGATCGAGCCACTATAGGCCTCCTTAGTGGCGTGCGAAGGGGAGACCATTGGGCCATGCCCCCCTCACAGATGCCATTTTTTCTTTGTTCTGAAAAATACGTAGTCTAACTTTATTAACACAGATTTTACTTCAAAAGATAGCATATGTGGCACCAGATTGCTTTAAAGGACACCCAATTTTTCAAAAATTTTCAAAGGGGAAGTATTGTCCCTGCAAGGTCTTTCAGTGATGCCAATTTTTTTAATTCCTACAAATAGACCTAGGCAAATTCGGTCAAATTCCCATTTTTTACTTAAAAAGGTAGACTCTGTTTCCCACTGGTGGCATCGATAAAAAGACTACATGTTTAGATTCTCTTTACAAGCATTAATACGCTATTTTGACCATCTGAGGGGTCTGATTTTTCGAAATTTTCTCTACGCTCCGCGCCAACCAATGGTGGCGCTTCGCTCGGTCTTGGGCAAAATTACATACTTGGGGTAAAATTAGCTCTTAACTCTCTGATCACTTTGCAGTTTGCGAACATATTTTGAAGAGAGCATTTTATTGCAAACGACAAAAGAAGAAAGCGACTGGCTTGATTCTTCGTATTAGCCTGGAAAATGCTATTTCCGGCCCTCTAAGGGGTCTGATTTTTCCAAATTTTCTCCACGCTCCGCGCCAACCAATGGTGGAGCTCCGCTTAGATAATCTTTATGACAAAATAACATTTTGTGGCCAAGAAAAACCACAAATACCGATCAATGCTCATTTATTTTGACTCCTAAAAGTGTGCAAATTTAATGACAAGTTTTTCTTCGTAAGGTAGCATAAATGGCATAAAGAAATGCATGTCAAGACACAAAAGTTTCAATTTTACCCCCATGAACCACCACGATTCAACTTTTAACACTGTTTCTGTCAAAGTTGAAAATCTTGCACCAGTTTGCATGTAGGCTCCTTGAAAACGTCAAAAAATTTCCGGACGCCACTGCGTTAGTTTATACAAATAATCCAGATATTGTTTACCAAAATAATATACTTTGTTATTTCCGATTGCTCTATGTTGTACTTTAAGATTAAAATGCAGGTAATATTACAAAATGACATGGTAATGTTGTTATACTTGAAAGTTTGCATATTTTATATGAAATACATACACATTGACCGGGAAAAGTTTTGGGGAAATTTCATACCTTTGCCCCCCCCTGGAAAAAAATCCTAGCTACGCCACTGAAACTTCATAGTTGCTTTTGCTTTACTGATAAAAATTTTGGATAACCCAATTATTTTTTGGTCTCCTTTTTGTTTCATCCTCAAATAAAAAATACTCGTTATTTCTGACTGCTTTTGTACAAACCAGGATAAGTTACTTCGATCCGGTAGACCGTGAGACTACAAGCTGTAACAACAACAAGCTGTGACTAGCGAGACGGTATTTTAGCATGCTTTTCGGTGCAACAGGTTCATTTTCACTCATTTTCGCAAAGATTCGATTTAGTCGATCCTTTTGTAATTGTCGTGAGTAATGTAGGATATTTGTGGACACTTAAACGTTAAAAGAAGGCAATCGCGAAGAGAAGTCGGCTAAGACACCATACACATCGATCGGTGTTATTGTTATACGGCATAGGCTACGTATTAGGCTATACTAGTATAAGCCTATACGTAACGTACTGACCCTTGGTCTAACGTTAGCTTGTATAGACTGTACGGCTGGTTCGCTGCGGGTGCTGGTCACATCGCTCTCAGGTGCACGAGTTTTCCTTGGTCGAACTGGCTCAAAATCATATGCACTTGGCCCGGAAGAGGCATACATATTCTTTTAAGGAGTTAATCTTTTGATTTCTGAACCTTTATCTCAACCTCAACCGTTGAAACGTTTGTAAAATGAATTAAACGATGGGCAGTTGCGCTAGTCTTCAGTAGTGTTACGAACGTTTGTGCAGTATAGTATATATGATATCGCGCAATAGCAAACAAAAGTATACATTGGGTGCAGTTTTTACGTCACTGTTCTGTTGCACTATGGCTAATTTCGGAGAAATATGGTGCTTTGCTTTGCTTTGCTTTGGTTTGCTTGACTGCCTTTCAGACTTGCCTCGGAAAAACTCATATTACGTTTGACTTGGGATAAAATTGGTCTTTAATGATGCCACATTTCTTGGAATAATTATATCGAATTTTTTGTGCTGTCTAGAAGGCTGTACAATGGATTCCCTTTAAGCGGTAGTGAATGCAACTGTGATTGTGAAAATGTCGAAACGTCTGCACCCTCTATTATCACACCAAACTCCCGGCCGGGCACAAGTAGTTCGTAAAATATATGTTCTGATCGAGCTTAATAATGACATAGATCTTGCATATTTTATTTTTCGGATTGTGAGTTTTGTGGCGCTTACTATGGCACCATTTGTACTTTTGTTTAAAAGTGTGAAGCTCCACTATATACTATACACACTGTTAAAAAGAGTGTAATTTTACATTAATACTACCAGCTGGGATTCCGGTGCCGAACCTGTTACTTCAGAGTTGTGCTTAAATCCATCAATTAACGGTACCTCTAAAGCCACTTTTATGTCTGAACAGAGAAATGACCTACAAGTTTACGGTATACGGGAAAAGTGGTTACATACGTGCAGTTTCTATAAGATTTGGCCGTATAATGCATACCTGTAAAGTAACAATCTCTACACGGAATCCTATAGTTGCCAGTATCTTCACTGTTAAGTTACATTTTTTAAAGTAAAGTTACATTTTTTAAAAGTACCTTTATTTTCTCTTACCAGTCTCCCCCAATCTCTGGCGAAGAGTCGGGGAGTGAAATCAAACGTTACTGCAAATGGAGCTCTTTGTCCCAAAGAGCCACGAAAGTTTAACTTGCCCCCCCCCCCCCCTACACGTTTAAATCATAAGCGTGGACCTAGTCGCTCTCTAATACAGAGAAAAATGTGAATTCACTTCATTAGAGAGTAAATTTACTTCAAGAATTGTCAAATTTCCTCCAAAAGAGCAAATGTTCCCTCTTGATGGGAGTGTCTTCAGCATAATTACACCTAAAAAAAAGTGATCATTGCAAGCACTTGTAGGAGAGTGAATTGTTTTACTCTTTCGGGAGTAAATTTCACCCTTTTTGGAGTGACTTTCACTATTCTTGGAATGAATCAAAACGCTAATGGAGTGAGTGCACACTTTTCACTCCATTAGAGAGTTAATAAGTTCACTCTTTTGAGTTGGAGAGTAACCTCGGTCAATACGTTGTATAGTTCAAACATTTGATTAAAAAAAAACAATATAAAAAGATGATTCATACCCAAGGCCGAGAAGAGATCTCTTAAGTAGCGGTGACTAAGCATTTACCCAACTTCTTTTAAGGCCAGATCAACGAACCATGTTCGTCGCCCCCATCCGATTTATTTTATAGAGGCCATATGGTATGGGAAGTGAAAACTTTAGTTTTCTGGTAGTAAATGTTATGTAAATGAAGCTAGCGAAAACTTAAAATAGTTTTTTCTTTGACAGATATTGGTTTTACTGCATTTTTTTTTAATATCTGAGATTATTTTGAAAAACAAAAGAACCAGCAATCAAATTATCGGAAAAGCAGATCTTTCAATAAAGGAGAGAATATGTGATCAATGCTGGTGTTAGATACTCCATAGCAGTAATGGTTAATTAAAAACCGGTCACACTAAAGCGATTTTAAATGTAAAGATTTTTGAACTTAAGTTAAAATCGTCATTTCTGGTCGGAAGAAGAAAAATTATGCCTAACTGTGTAAATATATGATTCGTATAACGCAAATTAAACTAGTGTCACATCGACAGACAAAGTTTCAGTGGACACTCGTACAAAAAAGATTGGTTTCCAAACAAACATCGCTCTGATATGAGATGAAAGTTGTAGGATATTGATAAAATAGATTATCGTGAATCAGGTTGGGATCATTCATCGATATAGCGTTACTTACAACCCTTGAAACACAGTCTGAGTAAAAAAAAATATTTTGTCCGATTCCGAAAACCTTGGATCGAATTTCGGGGCTGTGCGCACTGTTTAACAAGAAATTCCCTAACTGGCTAACAAACGCTCCAAACCCTAAACTAATCCCTAAACTAATCCCTAAACTAATCCTTAATCTAAGCAGAGAATACAACTTAAACAATACAATGACAACAGCCATTTAAGAAACACCTTGTTAAAGTGCACATCTACCCCGGATTTCTGGCTGCAAATGGCTGGAGTGGGGCCGGGCCTTCAATCCTTTCATTAATTCCAACAGCCTCATACAGTGACAGATAAAAGAGCTGAGTGAAAAAAGGGGACTGGGTAAGGATTCAAAACCAGTATAGTTAGGTCCAAAACATTTAGTGACCAGGTTTTATTAAAAAAAAACTTTTAAAGTCCATTCAGAGGCAACATATTCGACTTAATGTTGCAGGACGAACCTGCTCCAACCCGACGTTAATATCAGCTATAATTTTTTCTTGATTTTGCCTTTGAAGGGCTAATCTTCTCACCTCGTACTACGATTTTTGTAGTGGTACACAGTAATTCTCAATTGGATCAGCTCTTTGATGGGCAGCTAGTTAAAAAAAATGCAGAGTACCAAAGCAAATGATACATGGCATATGCTGTACTGTGAGGGTTTTGATTACACATTGAGGTCTTGTACACTCACCCTGAAGCAATAAACTGAGATTGTGCCGGGGGGGGGGGGGTAGGAGATGAATGTTAGTCTAAATGTAGGAGGAGTTTATTAAGTTAGTATCGGGATAGGAGAATTAGAACTGTTTGGGATTATAGGATTACGTCTTTATACTGTTAGCTTTGTATGAACATTTTAGAGAGTAAAAGTAAATCAGACTTACAAATGAAAAAAGTGGGAGTTTAATTTTACATTTACATTATATGACTACAGGTTAAAACTCGCAGTATTTAAAGACACTTTATTTCATCACCCCACACATTTTCAATTCTCCCAACCTGCTTACTTATATCCCCTCCCACCGCTGTCACTCATTCTTAACCATCTAATTAACTCATCCTTATCCAGACAAAATCTCATTTTATTGTTTTAGGGTATATGCTGGTGAGCGTGCAAGCGCCTAATATGTAATCAAAACAGTCTCAATGCATGCTGTGTGTATGAGCTACTCTGCATTTTTTGAATTTGATATCAATCAAAGGGCTGCACCAATTCGGAATTTGGTATACAAAGGGTAAAATTTCCGTCTTGGGGACAAGTAACTGTCTCTAAAATCGTAGGGTGAAACGTGTAATCGGTGGTTCCCTTGTTTCTGTCGAGCAAGATAATGTTTTAAATAAGTAACCGAATACAAATAAACTTATCAGAATATAACCACATACACCTCTAAAAAGCAATTTGTATTTTATAATTAGTCTTGCAAATAACTTCAATTCTACATGGTAACAATATACCAAAGTTATCCTCCAGGGTGTGCACGCATAACCATATCATTGACTAAATACTATCTTTGAAATAATTAACTCGTATGCATCACTTCCCAGGCTTAATTGAAAGAAAAGATATCATCGGCTTCCTTTACATACATAATGATTAATAAGTTGTGATAGTGTGTGGTTGGTTGGTAGTTCATGTCTTTCGTCGTGCTCCCTTTGCACATGAAGAATTAAAAGATGAAATATCAATTTTTTTTGGTAAATGAAAGGATCTGATTTCGAAGATAAACGGGGGAAATAAGACTAACCGCGTGAAGGTGTTAGGATTGGTCAGGGGCGTTGCTGTCCATTCTGATGGGGGGGGGGGGGGGGAGGCATCCAAAACTGCTGGAGCCACGGTTGGAGGAAAGACGGTGAAGGTTTGATTCCAAGATGACGAGCGCAGAACTGACGAAGTATATCAGATATCTGAGGAAGTTGTATTGAAAAAAATAACATAACATCAGGTTGTTATTGAAGTGAATTTGAAATTTGGGAATTTTAATCAAGACGTTACGAAAATAAAGTATGTGCCATACCGGAGGAAACTAAGTAAGCCCCGGGGTGGGGCGTGGGGGTAATCTTGGTGCTTTATCATACCTTGATAAAACTGGAAATTCATGCGACGGTGGGAGATCTTTCCCTGATATGGAGGAGACCATGGCTCTACTACCGTCCTTCACCAGGGCTACCATTAAGTCTTACATGCAGACATGGTCATACGGGGAGCATTTCAGTACCCGTAAGACTATCTAAGCGGAGCGCCACTTGTTGGCGAGGAGCGTAAAGAAAACTTTGAAAAACCGTTACCCTTCAGAGAGTCGGTTATGGCATTTTCCATGCTTGTGGGCTAAGTAGAATCTAAGCAGTCGTTTTTTCGTTTGCCATAAAATTGTCATCCACTTGAAATAAATTACAGCAAAGTGATCAGAAATAATTCTTAATGTTGATAAAAACGTGTCATGATACAAACCTTCAATGCTTGTTTCGTAGTTTGCTCAATAAATTGAAACATTATCTAACAGTCTAAGAGGAGCGCCACCGTTAGTTTTCGCGCAGCTTACAGAATACAAAATCGGATCCTTCAGACAGAAGGAAATGTTTTTTCTCAGCATCAGATGATGGTTGGGGGGGGGGGGGGAGGGGGGATGTTTCCAGTAACGGCACAGTCGTTTTTTTAGCTTTCGTTTGCAATTAATTTTTTTGTAACTCCAATAGAAAAATCATCAACTATAGCTAAACGATCACAAAATTACCAGATAAAATGCATCACTACCATTGGAGGAAATGGTCTTGTATCTTTCGGGGGAACTATACAACGGAATTGAAAACATGCTAAAATGTGTTTTACTCTACTGCCACTCTTGACTAAAGTTAAGACCTACTGAATTGATAAAATTGTCTAGGCGACTGCCCGGAATTCCGACTGTAAATGATGTTTTTTTTTTTGTAATGACATTTGAAAAATGTCAAGTCACGAGGTGGGTTCATATGAATTTCAGGCAGACTTACCGGATGACAGTCTCACACAATATCATTATATGGACTTCGTATGAATAACAATTTGTTGGAGTGGGTTGTTTTGACCGAAAATAGTTCGCGGGGTTATCCATGCGTGCAAATGATTTTTTTTTTATATAACAAAGCGTGTAAGAGAAAGGACTGACAATTTAGAGGGCAAAAAATCTCCTAAACTTCCCACAAAGTTCCCACAATTTGCTTCTTTTTCGTTTTGAGGTTTATCTTTCGTGATCCATGACTTTAAGCATTGCATATTTAAAATAAACCTGCCTTCCTAAGTTTTACGACTCACAACGGCCAATCATAAAACAGGGCAGACTACTAAACTTATCCAAATTGGGGTGACTGCAATTCTCTTTTACAGATATTACAGATATTTATCACCCAGACAGTTTTTATTTTCTCAGCTTACTTACTCTTAGCCCCTCTATCAGCTGTCCATAGCTCAATCCTTACCCAGACACAATTCTTGTTCACTGCGTCAGGGCATATCCTGAAAACATAAAAGACCTTAGAAGGTACCTAAAGTCAAAAGATTCAAATATATATATATATATATATATATATATATATATATATATATATATATATATATATATATATATATATATATATATATATATATATATATATATATATATATATATATATATATATATATATATATATATATTAAACAGCATGAAAAATAAATTCTAATTGTTCAACTCCCATCTTGAAAGGACATTCTTGGGCCGACATAAAAAATGTTTAAGTTTATGCACTCAAATTGAAATGGCGCATTGCGCAATAATTTGTGATGTCATTGTTGTACTACATTGTTGTACTCAAATTACAATCTTTGTATTTCTTAGTTTTCTGACAGTAACTGCACCTGTACCAAGGTGTGATAGCACTCTTACTCTTATGGGGTGATGTAATTATTTAAGCTCTCCCTGTTCAACATGCTATGGAAGCAAACAGGGAGTGAACTTCAATGCCATCAAAACCCTTTTAATTTTAAAGGGAAACAAAGCAGGTAATGTGAATTGTTCAACAAGAAAGTCACAAATTATTGCACAATGGACTAATTTGCTTTAAGTGAATAAGTTTTAACATTTCACATTTCGGCTCATGAACGTCCTATGAAGATGGGAGCTGGACTGTAAGAATTCATTTTTCATACTTTGTAATACATGTCTTTAAATTTTTCGACTTGAGGTATGTAGTTAGAACACTCTCGTTGCATACTGTGTAATATGAGTTACTGAGTTTCTCCTAATTTTTCATAACTTTTGTTCTGTGTTAACATGTAATTTGAGGGTGACGAGTAACAGTTTTTAAGGGCAAACATGTTCGAAACGCCCCAACTCTGTTTTCTTGGCTCCTTAGCTCCCAAATCCAGCCGCACAGCTTGATACTTAGGTAAATCGCTCCAACGATCTTTAACCTTGTCGCTCCCATATGCAATGGAAAGGATACATTGCAGAAATGCTTTGATAATAGGGTCCAACTCTTGTTTCCATTGCAATTAGCGAAAGTGCCGTCCTGTCCGCCGTCCTCAAAACTTGTCACTTAGGAAAGTCCCCGGTTCATCCTTGTCAAATCAGCTCGAAGACATAATAAGTCTTCCGCAACAACATCATGTACTTTGAAAGTACTCATTTAAAATGAACTTTTTTCAGTTATCAATCGTTCACCTACCGAGTATCTGGTCGTAATTATATTCAGTGTGGTGCTACTTTGGGGCAAGAGGGTGAATCCCCCCACACACATTTTGTCCTTGCCCCCACTTTCCTCCAGTCAAATCAGTCAGGATTTGGGGTAACCGAAGAAAATAAATAATGTACATCTCCAGAGACTTAATTTTTGTCCAGAGATATGCTATAACCCCAGAGCTTCCCTGGGCTTCGCCCCCTGGACCCCCGCCCCCAGTAACGGGCACTTTGGACAAATGTTTTCCCCCAACATTATCCTTTGCCCTTAATTTTGACATTTTGACGAAGTCACTGATTGTATTTGAACAGACATAAAAAATTGTTATCTATACACGTATCCGGACAGCCAGTGATGGTCTGATTTCAGTCGGCCATAACTGGGGTCCGTCACCTTTTAATTTTTCGATTTCCTTGCTTACCTCTATCATGGATGGTTGTACACTAATTCGTATCTTAAATTCTCAAATTTCACTTAATATGAGGGTTTGAAATTCATGTAAACAATAAATAAAGACGATTTAAGGCTGATGGACCCCACAAATGGCGGCCTACAGTCACTAAAAACAAGCGCTAATCGGATTCGTCTATAGTGAAAAGAAAGAGAAAATATGTAAATCCAGTAAACGAGTGTAACTTGACTTTAGCAATAGACAAAGAGAATTGAAGTTAAAATCAAAGTAATTCGCGGGGATGAAGGAGCGAAGCACACCTCCAATTTGCACATATAGTTCATACATTTTTACACAATTTTAACCCCTACAAAATATTTTACCTTCACTCAGGGATATTTTGCCATTCTATAGTATCTTGTTTCGCTACAGGCCTGATCAATCTCCCATGGTATGCAAGCCGTTTTAAAGAGCAAGGGTGTCTTCAAATGCAAAGGTTGTCTTCAAATTTACGTATCAGTGCTAAAACTGGGTTATCCTTAATCTTTAGATATCGACAAGTTGTTGATCTAAGCGATAATTCAGAAGACACTGCATATTCACGCCTGAATGCGATGTAAATTTTAAACTTTTTAAGAAAAAATATTTCTTCAGGACAAGTTTTCGTTTATATGTTCCTGTTTTTCACCCCGAAGCATACGTATGTTTCTCCCTAATCTATGTACCCCATCTTTGACTTTAGGTCTTCATTTAAGACTAATCAAACACTCTATATCTATTATAGAAACATACATCCTAAATAGCTCCCGAAAAGAATTTAAATGCGACTGGGAAAGTTACACATCTATACCGCAGGATAATGATCTTAGTTTCCCGGGCAAGTCATGAATGCGACAAAGCGTTACGGGAAAGTCCCTATCAGGAGAATATGACTAGATGTTACGTGCAACATAAATTGCCAAATGCTGTAATTTGAAGGGGCATGCGGAGTTTGACAGATAAATTAACACTTCTTTCCAGCACCTAATTTTCCCTTCTGAAAGATACGGCAGTTTACAAAAATACAGAAAGATTAAAGAAGTCTTTAAGGTTATAAGAAACGTTAATTGAAATGAAAATTCCAAACATAGTTTGTCGGGTAATAAAATTCTACACAGATGCAAGACAAGATCAATCAGCTACACCGTAACCAATCACGACGTTAAATCGTGATCACGGATTATTTTTTGTTAGTTTTAAAGGCAGTCATTCGTCACCCCAAACAACAGTTTCAGTATACATATATCAAAACTCTCAATTGGTACAGCTCTTTGATTGGCATCATATTCAAACACTGCATCATAGCTAAATTACACAACATGGGCACTGAGAGTGTCTAGACTACACATTATGGACTTGTATGGCCACTGGAACAAGCCATGAAGCAATAAACTAGGATTGTGTCGGAGTTTTAGATAAATGTGGGAGGGGCTAGAATTACGTAGGTTGGGAGAATTGGAACTGTGTGGTATAATGAAAATATGCCTTTAAAGAGGCTCATTGAGTTGATATCGATAACTTAAGCTTATATAGTAAAGGAGAAAGCCCAGACTCTCAGGTTTAACTTGCCCAAAAGATCTGCTCGAATGACCTCTGACCCTAAAGAGAAAAAGCAGTTGCCCCAAATAAATTTTCAACAGCCGCCAGATCCCATAGACTTCTTTTTATTTCACCTCCAAGTATCTCTCATATCATTTTATGATTACATTACTGAATAAGAAAAACCAATGAGTTACTCCCCTAAATTTCATTATTTATTGAGAACAATATTGTCACATGACTCTTAAGAGCCAATCATAAAATACGACTGACTACTACACTAATTCAAATTGGGGACTGCATTTCCCCTTTAACCAACTGGAAAACTTCCTCTGAATATGACAAATCTGCATTTTTGTGCGGAACGCTGATACACACTCATACATAACTTAAGAAACCGATTCGAGTTCAAAAGTTTTTGGCCGTTGGTGACCTAGGTGACTTTTACTACACGCGGAAAACAGTATTTAAAGTACATTATTATAAATTGTTATGAATTATTATTATAAACTAAAAATGTAAACGTCCATTTGTTCCAAAATTTTTACCTTAAAATAACGTGATTATAAGCTAATTGTCATAAATCCACGCACAAATACACACTCGCAACCCAGCGGCGTAGCCAGGATGGAATTTTTAGGAGGGCCTGGGAAACAAATGGGGGGGGGGGCTGGTACCTCCGAGGGTCAGTCGTGGCAAGGCTATCTAAGCGGAGCGCCACCATCAGTTGGCGCGGAGCGTACAAAAAAATTTGGGGCTTTACAAACCCCCCAGATGGCTGGAACGGCACTTGCCACGTGTTTTCAGCTGCATGTCCCAAGCCTTGAAATACGAATCTCATGTCTGCCACTTCTCAAATAATGAGAATAAAAAATAAATCTATGAAAAATGGTAATACATACATTTTTAGGGACCCCAAAAGTGGGTATATCTGATCTGTTGCCTGGCGGATAATACTTAAGGGAACCTGTATCTCCCTTTCCCTTAGGAAAAATTGTAAACTTCAGGAGGACGTAGATCGCAAATACGGCAATATTTGAATGGATTTCAGCTTTTATAGGAAACCAGCAAACCAAAAGGAGTTGTTTCTCCGTCTGGAAACTTTCTTTGCATCAGATTTCCTACATGCAAAACGTGCTATGTTTGGCAAAACTTTGAACTGATTATAGACCTGCGTTTTAGGATTTTCCGTTTTGGGAGCACGAAAATTTTTAAAATACTCATTTTTAGTCTTTATAGAGATATGCAAATGACATACATACTACAAAAGAAACAATGCTTTCTGGTTTTCAGTGGTGTCTAGATGCAAAATGGTGCAGTATTTGTTCAATCATCATTCAATCACATTACGTAGTCAAAATTAAAATACCACGAGTAAATCTTTCAAAACATCAAACCGCAAAGCAGAAGTAGGGATCATGTGGGAAATATATGGATTCCGGACCTTGTGGACATTTTACAAATCTGCCCAGGCGCCATTTCCAACTAGTGAAAAGAGGACTTGCCGAAAAATTGTTCTTCAGTGGCACTTGTCGTGGGCAGGAGTGAGGCACTACAGAGGCCTTCTTGTTAAGGATGGAAGGGAAGAATCCTTCGAAGGCAGTACCTTACCCTTATGGCATATTTTGTGTATATTAAAGTATACGAACGATCGTGTAAGAATGGTCTCTAATGTATGGTTGCCTTGTTTTCACTTAATCAACCAGCCATTCAAAAGGCAGAAATGGTCTTAACCTAACAAAGTCACATCTAAGTTTGTACAGTTGTAGTCGAGACTTTCGTTTCATCTTCGAAGTGAAATGCAATAAACGACAGTGCAGATTATATACGGTATCTAACTTAGTGAAAGAAGGCATTTTGAAGTAATTACTTGATTTCATACGTGCGCACAAAATTTGTTTATCATACATTCATGCATGTTTTCTTAATTGTTACACATTTTATTTATTTACTGTTTTTGAAAGAAATACTTCAAAGTTAATAACCGTTAAAACATTTTATTTTTTCTCAATTACTTTATCAAGACTCAAAAATCTGGGGGGGGGGGGGGCGGCTGAGGAAAATCTGGGGGACCTAGATGACTAGGTCCTCCGTGGCTACGCCACTGACCAACCGCATATGCACTAGACAAGAAATAAAAATACACTGCAAGGTGGTATTCCTATATCACCTCTCGATGAAAGTAAATTGCCTAATATCTGCAACATTTTCATGCGGTGAGTTAAATTGTACCTCAAGTCTAGACGGAATATTAAAAATATATTTTGGAGATTGAGAAATGAACCTTATTCATCCATCTCCCATTGTCATATGACGTTCCATTGTTAAGATTTTAAATGTTGAAATTAGGTTTTTGCAGAAAAGGTGTAATTTGTGACTTTCTTGTTGTACAACTCATATTACCTGCTTTGTTTCCCTTTGAGATTGTAAATGTTTACCTGTTTGCTGTATGTAGATGGCTTTATTAAATTGCTCCATAAGTGGTAAGAGCAGGGGCGCAAATCTCTGTTTGAGAGTGGGGGGGGGGGTGAAAATGCTTATGATGTGCCCATGAGTATTAAACTGTGCACGCGTGGCGGGCACCGTGAGCGCGAGCCCAAAAGGGCCCCTGGTGGGATCCAGGGGCAAAGCCCCTGTGGGGGTCCAGGGGGAGAAGCCCCCGGAAGCTCTTGTGTTTTAGAAATTCCGAAGCTTCAGAAAAACTGTTTTGAACGAAAGGGGGGGTGAAGGCCCCCCTTGCCCCCGGGATTTGCACCCCTGGGTAAGAGTGCTGTCAATTAGTGATTAAAGGTGCAGTAACTTCAACAAAACCAAAGAAATACAAAGACTGATTGAATAGGACAACAATGACATCACAGACCATTGTGCAATGTAGCATGGTTATATGAAAGTTTCGCGCATTCCAGCACTATATTGTAAACATCACAGTCAACTCACCCTTTGAGTCAAAAAACGTATAACCAGGCCAAACTATCATTCGTTTGCTTTATTTTGACATGAAACATGCTTTAGTTAGATAGAAATTAAGGAAGTAATTTGGTTGAATGAAGTAGGGCTCTATTGTCACAAATTCATGTTGTTTTATGTCCCTATAAGTTTCGCACACCCTAAATTTTGGTGATGGCGTTCTTTGTGGGAGTAAAATCAAATACTGCATTTGTCAGAAACTGCCAAAATTGTGTTTTGATAGTTTCTCAGTCTTTAAATGAGTTAAACTGGTGAAAACTGGGTTTTTGTTGACGAAGTTGGTTACTGTTTTCCATTCATTTTAAACTAAAGGCCTTGTGAAATTTTTCTTCGTTTAACCCCCCAAAATAGCACCAAGTAACAGTGAAAACAGTTTTAAACATCCTTTATGCCACCAAAATAATTTATCAATATCAGTATTATTATAGACGTCCTAAGGACGGGAGAAATGATTGGAATGTACAGAGAGTCGATTGCACCCAGTAACATCAAATTTTAAGACACGCTTTTGATCCCTTGTCATAATAGCCTAAAAAAGACTTTACGCCACTCTGTTTCGCGAAACTGATAATTAAAACATGGACAACACGTTAATAAATAGACTATCAAAGTTTCAATTTGCGGTAACATCGCGTGACTAAGAAAACAACAGATTTGTGACACTGCTTCCACAGCTTTTCAAAAAAATATCGCAGTAGAAAATGAGGTAGTATATTTCAAAATCCTGAACCACCTTAAACGAAATTGAACTCAAAATGGATTTATTTTGATGAAAATTGTCACGTTTTTAATATTTAACCATCAAATGGCCAGGCTTTTGTGTTGCTACTGCGATAGAATGAAATTTGTATGGTACTCTATATCTGGGGTGCGCGATATTTACGGTCATTGACTATACCATTATAAATCGACGAAATGAATTTCAACATTTTAAATCTCATCTCAGGAATGTTCCACGAAAATGGTAGTTGAACTGTTTGGATTCATTTTTGACGCTCTATATTCTAAAATAAATATTTTTGAAAATTTAGTCTAGAGGTACATTTTAAATGTTGACAAAGATGGTTCATTAAAATGAAATGACACATGCCAGTTTGAACCTTCAATGATCCCCGAGTTATGCTGCATATTATGCGCTGATGACAGTTGACTACAATACTGCAATACAACGGCTCCTTGATGATTACTAAAATACCTCACCGATCGGAAATATATCGCCAATGAATCAGCCTTAAAAATGAAAATGTGGGAATTCAGAGGATACAGCAAGTGGAAGAGTGGTTCTTAAAGGCTAAAATGGTATTTCACGTGGAGTCAGCGTGTTTCATAATATGCTGGCTCTCACTCATGCGCAGTAGATGTTTTATCTGTTAGTTAGATAGAGTTTTACGACCCAGTTTCCGACCAATGGGTTCAAGTCGAGCCGGCCGCGGCCTTTTTTCCAGTTGTGGCTCACTGGCTCACTGGCTTTACCTAAGTTGCCCCTTTTCGTTAAGAGACCTAATGTACTAACGACATACGTCATTCTGGAGGAATAACGTGTTAACAGAGGGCAAACTTTCGTAAATACGTGTTCGCCCTTCTGAACTTAGGACGTAGGCCTACTTAAAGGAAAGCCCGAGAAGATTTTGTCCCATGAGCATAGAAGACTTACGCTAGAATCTCATTAATTCACAAAATTTTGTTTGCCTTTGCCGCCCATGTTGCTTTGTTATTTCCCCATCAAAGGAGGGCGAATTTGTGGCATTTTGACATCACATGCATTTAGAGGACCCACAAAGTAGTTAGTGATGTCTGTGGAAAACCTCTAGAAGGAACAGGTCACGAAATGCCAATAAAGTTCCTGATGTTTCAAGTTGTTAACAACTTTTACTACAAATTTTAGCCGTTTATATTATAGACAAGTCAACTTAAAAGTGCATTGTGGAAGTTACCGTACTCGTAGGCTAATGAGAAGAAAAATTTATTTTTCGTTCAAACCTTTGGTAGCAATATCGTACCGTATTCTTCGAACACCTCACCATAAAGTAGCCCGTACTTTTGCAAACTTTCAGCTAATTTCATCAGGGTTTTTAACCGTCAGCCATGACAAATTAATCACGAGGTACCCTGTTCAACGGTCATCATTCGAAGGCATGAATGCGACACGATTGCCTCACTCACGATCCCTGAGAGTGGACTCTTTTGCCCTTTTGATGAGGGTTGTCCGCTTGTTTCCTCTCGAATTGAGCCCCGCGAATGTAAAGATAACAAAATTAAAAGCAAATTGAGAATCAAATTGCAGCTAAATACGTCAACGAATCAATAGAGGAATCAATGATCTCCTGGCAGCTTCGGCAGAATAGAGTGAGGGTGAAAAGGGTGACCCTTTGACATTTAGGGAAGAATTATAATAAACGTTTTACCCAATATATGACCGATTGTTCGATCGATAATCGATTATCGGAAGTAAAAACATAAATGTAAATATAACTTTGTGGTAAAGTTGGGGAGGGTACTGAAAAAAATAAAAAAGGAAAGGAAAAGAAAGTATCGTTAAGTCTTAACCTTAGAACTTGAAGGGAAAATAATTCCCTCTTAGTTCACGGAGTGGGACGTCAGAGATCTTACTTTCAAAGGTGTAGTTTAGGTAAATCCAATTTCAAGGAAATAATTTAACTTCAGAGGAAAGGTAATTAATGTGATTTTATTTAAGGGCATTTTCCCCACGTTCTCCAATAATGTGTTTAGGAACAAGTGTTATTGAGTACATTTGTGTGGATGACAAACGCCCTTCCATAACGTAATCTCGTGTGCAATAATGTAAACGGATATTATAAGTATATTAAGCAATGACATTACAAAAGTGCCGGAGTACCTCACAGTTCAAATAAAAGTCAAGAATACTTGGAATGCTTTCATCCGGAGAGTTATTTGTTCATTTATTATTACGAAAGCCATTTTGTGCAGGTGTGTGTAACTCGCCAAATTGACACAAGGTACACCTAATCTGGAAGGACATTTAGTTGTACTTTGTGTTATTAAAATGGAAAGAATTAAACAAACGAATTAATGTAAAGCGTCCGGCTTGGCTAACTTAAAAAGTGATATACATACACATACCGAGTTTAAAGTAATGGAATGCCTACAGCGCTTCCATTAGTCTTCCTAAAAACCGTTTTCTACGTATTACAATTTGACAACTTAGGAAGTACCCCGAATACCTCGAAAAGACTGTTGATATTCGTGTGCCGGTACATTAGCGGTGACTTATTTTCACTCTTTTCTGAAATGAGTGATTCAGATTAATGTAATGGGAATGTGAGGTTATGGGCTGTTACATTATTTGTCTATACTCCATGTTGCCAATTGGTGAAACGTCACTTCTCCATTACAAAACGTGTCGGAATGAAAACAAATAGGCCCATGTTCTGTCACTTGGAAAATGAATAAAAGTGACGAAAAGAAACTGGACTCATTTCAATATCAGTATCTTAAAAGAATAACGCAAATATTTTGGCCAAATGCCATCTCCGGCGATGAGCTAAACGACATTACTCAAGTAAAGAAAATCAGCCTAGAAGTGAAAAGAAGAAGATGGAATTGGTTGGGTCACATATTGAGAAAAGATAAGGAAAGCTACTGTCTAACTTTATGACTGCATTGACATGGAAACCTGAAGGTAGAAGGGGATTTGGAAGACCTAAAACAACACGGAGAAGAACAGCAGAAAATGTGTGGAAGTAGTTTGGGTGGAGAAACTAGGGATGAAGCAAGGTTTCAGGCAAGGGATAGAGTATTTTGAAGAAAGAGCGTGGGGGCCTTATGCGCCACTCGGCAGGGAGAGGATAGGTAGTTAGACATAGTATCACTACTTCACTAAGAAGTGTAGCTTGTAAAGCTTCCCTACAGTTTCCCGGTACAAAAAGGCCAGACCTCACTCATACAATATCATTTATACCCCTAGCTTTGACTTACAAGGTTTTCTTAATGATATGCTGGCCGTCGCTGACCATGTGCAGTATGTGTTATCTTGGACTCGATAGAATATCCGCCGGGTGAAAACTTGTCCTCAGTAAAGGACTATGTATGGACGGTCGCATGATTGCTCCCCATACATAGTCCTTACTCATGTGATTCCGCGGTTGCTGCGCTGGTCTCCGACCATACTGTATCCGGTGGAAATTATTTCTTTCTTGTGGCAAAGGTAGGACCGAAAATGTTAATTTGCTATCATAAATTACCCTTTCCAAATCCTGTTCAACTATTGCATCTATTTTTGATGACTTAAAACCAATTAAAAGGTCCGAAAATATGGAATAAAATCATCAACTTTCGAAAATTTATTGTAGCGTTCGAAATATTTGTTTTCATTGGAACACTCATGAATATTATTGTGACGTCACTAAGAATGTTAGATGTTTGCCGTTTAGCATAAGTCCCTGTGGTAAGTTGCAAGTGTGTGCAAGTTGCCTACATTGACGCAATAGTTACACTCATTAGCATATTGTTGTAGACAAAGTTCCAAAGTCACATAGTAAAATAAGGAAATTCTACAGCGTGAAAAAGTTGGTGATTTCATTCCAAAGTTTTGACCCTTTCCGGAAGATTTCAGTGATCAAAAGGGTTTGGTTGTACCTGTAAGTCTTATAGAAGAATTGTTACGGCATTTAATGATTGTTTTATGTCAAAACTTTGCTGTCAGAAAAAGTTAATTCCAACGTTTAAACTTCCACCGATCATCCCGCTTGTGTAAAACAGTTGGAGTAAGGGTTGTGCATATTGAGTATAGCGAACGCCCACAGTCCTTTACTGAGGACTAGGTGAAAACAACAGTTGACTGCAGCCGCTTTGACCACATGGGAACACTACCCTGCCATAGTGAAAGCAACCTCTGTCGGTGGAAAACAATCCACCTACAGAATAGAGGTTATGAACGTGACGTCAGAGCTGGTGTTACCGACACGCGCGAACAACAGCACCTTAGTTACAATTGTTGTAAAACGGACGTCTGGGTGGAAAAACAGAGAGATGCGCAACGCAGTGACGCAGGTGCATAAGCCCTATAGATAGTTCTCACGTGACATTACAGACGCTTTCCACGTGGGATATTCCAGCCATGTTTGAGGGCAACCCCTGTATGTATGTACAGGCTTGCCCTCAAACATGGCGGCTGCTAACGCATATTTGTGACGTCAGTGGGAACTATCTATACGCGCAATAGAGGTCATGCGCCTGACGCCAAAGCATTTCAATTTGGCATACTGGATGGAACTGATCAGGCGCAGTCATTGTGTATCGGTAGGCCTAGCACATGCTCTGCGCATATGTCAAATCGAAACGCACTGACGTTACGTGCATGGCCTTCACGCATATCCTCATCAGGTCGGGATTGTCTAGCCTTCTGATCATGATCTAGTTTTAACACCTGAACTTGAAAAGAAGGCCTCTTTCGCTGCTCATAGTTGTTTACGTAGGCAACAGCAAGCCGTACAAGGCTTATGATTCGCAGGTCATCATACAGCTGCAGCGATATCGGACAGGATAACTCCCATTTTCAGTGTGATTTTACTTAAAATCTCCACTTTGTTTAGTTGGAAAGAAACCAAAAATTTCCAATGCCAACATGTTGAAACAGATGATTAGATCACACGACTACGAAAATTAAAAGTATGCTAACTATTCCGTGATGTCACATAGCCTAGGCAAATAGCTTTCATCGGATACGAGAAGACCGATTAAAGTTGTTTGTCAACGCCGTGACGTCCCGAATTTATTAGTTTACATTTCATTTTTGTGGTATCTACTAGAAATCACACAGGATGACATTTTTTTTGTTTTTTCCGACAACGGATGGATCAGATTTTGATTAAAACTAGAGAAAAAAGTGAAGAAAAGAAAGAAAAGTCGAATCGTATTCGATATCGCTGTAATGTAATCTTGACTTGTACCATTCATTTGCATTCCCGCAGCACGTCACCCAAGTTACGCATCATCCGTTTTGTCATTGTGGGAGGCTGCATAAAAATCCTAAGCTTTAGCTGTAAGGAACACGCATGGACTTCCTTTATTCATGGACAGAGCATGTATTGTACCGCGTTCGGCCTATGCGTACATTGTTGCCACCGACTGGGGCAAAAAACGCGCATCAAGATGGCCGCCGTGAAGCTATAATTTGTATGATTTGACGACTCTGTAGGCCTAATATTTTAAACAAAAGTTAAACTGGAATGGGGAATATTATAATATACTGCAATATATTCGGCGATTTTAACCTTACCTTGCATTGTTTCGAAATTTTTTAACTTTCTTGCCTACTTGAGCAAGTCAAAACATTATCACACAAAACGCTGGCAGGCAGCCATATTGCCACGCCTATACTCACACGTGCTGTAGCGACAATCTACCGTGCAGTATAGACTTTCCGTGTATATAGGGAGTTCGCGGGAGCACGGGAACGCGCGATTGAAAACGGACGTCTAGTGTCGTGGGAATGTAGCTTTAGGGTGTGTGTCATATTTTTATGCACCCTTATCGAACGCAATCGTAACGAGCGCTGTTTTTATAAGCGTATGGTGACGTTGGGTATATTAGTGCAAATGAACACAGGTAAAGCAGAACATTACAAAGTGCCACTGTCATACAAGTTGCTGTGCTTGTACGAGCCCATTACTGTTTTGTGAAAACTAGATGCGCTTAAGAATTTTATGTAAAACAAAACGATTACATCAGTATATAGCTAGAGGCAAAGATATAATTTTGAAGATATGAAGCACACCCTCAGCTGTGTATTTTCAACCGGAAATCTCAAGTCCTCACGGCTTTCGAAAATATGTAAATCGCTGGTATTAGACGGAAAAGCTGGTCAGCCAGCCTAAATATTTCCATATCAACCTTTTACATGATCCCCATTTTTTTGAGATGTCAGCAATACGTTGAACTTTGCTTCATTATCAGGGCCTCGTGACATCCAACGTCTTCTCTTGTTATGTGACACTCTGAAAAATCTTTTAGTTATTCCGGGAGTCATGGTTATTTTGAAGAGACTCGTGGAATATAGTTTGACAGGTAATAAGAAAACTTACGCTTACAAAGCGCGGAAAGGAGCTATGGAGCCCCTGACATAATCACACACCCTTAGGATACGCATCACAAAGTACAGTGGACCTTTTCAACCTGGCCGGTTTACTTCTCAGCCAAGATAATATCAATGTTGACGCATATTGTTTTTTTTAAATGACCATCTTATCCGCTTTATATATTTTTCTCATGAAGGCTAAGTGTGAATTCTGAGAGACTACCTGTGGTGAAAAAACTAAAAAGTTTCCTCGATTTTGTTATCGTTCATAAATCAACAAACATGACGGGTTTTAAGGAAGAACTTGAGATACCGAGATCTTTAGCTTGGAGCGCATGTGATCATTGACTTAATCGTAAACACGCGATTTGAATAGCCCCGGACCGAACTCATTGGAGATCGCTAGACTGAAGTCTCATGCGGGTCATTTTTTCCTAAGCCAATCCAAATCTGGCCCATGAACCAATCAGCTTCTTGGAAGTTTGCCACACCCTTATTTTCAAATTGCAGCTTTTCGTCCTTTTAGTTATTCTGAATCAAGATTTTGAAAGAAAAACAACTCTACCTTATTTTAACCATGTAACCTTTATTTTGATACAGATTTAAACTGTTTAAAAACACATACGTCATCCTGTAATAAATATTAGGGATCTTTCGATTTGTACGTTCGCCTTGTCGACTGCTACGGGATTACGTTAATTTTAGCCTCTGCGCATGCGTCAAGTCGTCTACCTCGTGACCACTTACCAAATCGAGAACGTGTCCCCGGGGTTTTGCCGTTCTCCCAAGCTGCAAAGAACGTTCACATGCGTGACTTCACAGAATTTCTGAAAAAGGGGTAAGTGGCAAGAATACATGCTAGTTTCCTTCCTCCTGATATGTTTTTTACAAATAAGGTAACTTTTCTACCTAAATGTCTACGGGTTTGATGTTTTATTGGGGAATGCGCTTTGTTTTAGACGTTGTCTTTCAACTTCAATTGTCTCAGAAGTTAAAATTTGCTTTTGTAATTGTTTATTTCTGCATGAAAACATACCAACAACCTAAACTGGCGTTCATGTTGTAGATGTGCACTTACATCGTTGAAGGGATTCAGAAAATTTATACAAGGCTGTAAATTCGTCATTTTAACACCTCTCGTCTACTTCGCCCGTGCACTTGGAGAAACGTGCTCTAACAGTCGACGCACCATACCATAGTAGTGGACGCGTTCAGGCAGGCAAGCTGGTCGACTAGAACGAAGTCCACGTTCACCCAATCGAAAGCTCGGTATAAGACGTTCCGTGCCCAATCTGCCGCTGTAGATCAGTAAAAACGAATAAAGTCAGACTGAGGCGCCCAGCTGTTCTGTCAATGGTTTTAGGACGTGTTGGAGTGTGGCGTAAAGAAGGTTTAAAGAGGCGGTGTCACCTCATCTTTGGAGAAACACTAGCCGATGTGTTCAGTTGTACGATATATGGTGCAATATTTTGCCTTCAGCTTTTGATTAGATGAGCACCGTTTAGCAACAACATTCTTGGTTGAATGCTGTCATTTTATTGTGTCGATTGTATCCTTTGTTAGGGTTAGAGATTAGTTTAGGGATTAGCGCTGAGGTTAGCCAGTTGGGGAACCACACATGTTTGCCCTTTAGAGGGCGTACTTGTCCATTTGGGACGTTTAGCTCCTTAAGGGAGCAGGACTCCTCCGGGAGTAAATGTTTTGGTTTTCGCCCCTTGGCTCTTCGCCAGAGAGTCTAGGGGACTTTTAGAAAAAAGTTAGGGAATTGCTTTTTACACAAGTGCGCATTGCCCCGGACTTTTCAGGGTGATAACATTTTTGGCATTTTCATCATATTTTCTTTGTCAATCTTCTGCTTCAATATAAACCTCAACCTACCCCTTCTGCTTCGCGCCTAGTCAGGTTGTATTGGAGTCGTTGCTGACAACAAAATACAAACCCACGAGGAAAGATCAGTTTAAATGTAATCTATTGATGGTATCAAATGTTTCATATTACAAAACAACAATTTTATGGTCGACTTGCATTTAAACTGGGATATATTTTGACCGAAATTGAGTTACATTTAATCAAGTTTTAGTAAAATAGACCAAAGCTTGGGTTGTCATTTGACTGGAGAATGAGAGAAATCAGAAAAAAGCTCCCCTTTAATTCGTTTGGGATGTCAATAGCACACGAGTTCCGAATAGGGCTCAATAAGAATAATTCAATAAATTTTCCTTAAAAACTGAATATTTCTGCTTATGTTACCGCACAGTTAAAATAAAGGCCAGGTACACCACAGCGATATCGGATCGGATTTCGCTTCGATTTTTGTGAGTTTTAATTAATATCTCCTCCATCTTCGGTCGAAAAAAAAATTTTGTCAATCTGTGTAGATATATGAATTGTATAGCAGGAATACGAAATTCTAAGCTATACCTATTATTTCGTGACGTCACATCCGCAGGCAGATTTTACCGGATACGCGTAGTCCTACGAAAGCTATTTGTCAACGTGATGTCAAGGATTGAATAGTTAACATTTCATATCCGCGGTCCTCTCATACAGATCATATATTTACGAAATATTTCAAATTTCTGGTTCTTTCCGACAATGGATGGAGGAGATTTTAACTAAAGCTCACAAAAATCGGGTAGCAATCCGATCCGATATCGCTGTAGTGTGACCTGGGCTTAACAGTAAGTTTTCAGTCACGTAGGCTTTATTAATTCTGCTATTGATCATCGAAAAAGATTTGCATAGTTCATTACCCAGGGTTCGGGCCAAAATGTGTTATTTGAAACACCTTGATTTAAAAATAATTTTTGGGGGGTCTTTTAAAGGGTTATTCCAGTGCCACTCTGTAACCAGCAATGGTATGCGATGTATTTAAAAGGCTTTTAAAACTGATAGTGTGTCTACATTGCATCTACATTGCATATCCAGAGAAAATATCTGCCAATTACAAGCAGTGTTACAGTCACGATTTTTTGAGCAATGGAGCAACGGAAGGTCACGAATCCTGCTTGTGGGGCCCAATTTCTGAAGTTTTTCCCTTTATAGGACTTACATGCTTACATGCATCTCCAAATTTTCTAGCGCACTGAGAGCACTTCTCCGTGTGTGGTATATGTTTTTGTGTGGGGAGGGGGTGGGGGCGGGAGACCCGCCAATGTTTGCCTGATCGCTTTTACAAAAAGTCTGTCAGAAGCGCTCAGCTCCCAACTTAATAAGTTGGGAGCTGAGCGCTTCTGTCCTAAACACATGAACTTTGCGAAAATAGAAAATTTTCCGCAAGAATGGAAGTTTTTACATCATTAATGGGTGAATCTGAACTGATTTCAATTTTCAGATCTGTCCAGGCCTTTCAAATTTTATTGTATTGTATTTCCCTTGTGCAGACACAACACGAACCTTCCAGGTAATCATACTGTAAGAAAAGGTGTGTAAATATAATTATAACCCTATTTGTGCTTGCCGTGTAATGTGAGCTATTCTGCTGGTAAAATGAGTTAGGCCTACTAGCATACCCGGCTTATAACACCTCCCTGGTGAAATCAAGTCGTTATTGCAGACATGCTTTTTATCCCTCTCTGCGGACGTGTAATACACCCGCACCTATGTGGGTTGTAGCGCACTTACTTAAAAAAAAGCCTGCTATGAGGGAATAGACATGTCTTAACTTTCAGAAGTCAGTTTGGAGAAATCCATGAGCCAGATAGTTTGAAAACGGATTTCACTACACATGTGCTATATACTGCACTTGCACCAGGGAGCTGCCATTGACTGCTGTACAACATAGAAAAAGCCCCATGCAGTCCAATTAAAGATGTAAAGATCTTGAAAACGTTTTAGTTTCAATGTAATGGTAACTGCTCAAGAAAGGCACCACAAAATTATTTCACAATGGACTATTTCGAATTATTTAAATAATTTACTTTTAATTTATTTGCTTCAAGTTCACTTTTTGTTGAATTGTAACAACTTTACCTGCTCATATCTTGAGAACCACACGCCGGATTTAAATGCAAATTGCACCAAAATGCTTAGTATAGGTGCAACTCTAACATATCGAAACTTTTTTGCGACCTTAAATCTTTCTGTTAAGAATGCAATTTTGGTGCACTTGTAATGCAATAATAAATTCAAAGACGAATCATTACAAACCAAGTAGATCGTAGTTCTTCGGAAAACATACGGATACTTTTGAAACTAAAATGTACATTGTTTGGTGGGAGAAATTCTTTGAGATCAAATTGTGCTTTGAGTGAAAGCATACGTGTTTGATACTGACAGGTGACAATAACCTGACGATATGGGCGTGAAATGCGGAGGGCCCTCCATATATCTGGTCAGCATAACTTCGAAAGCGTTTTGTTTTTTCAGTCTTGATCTTTTGTAAACTTGGAAAAGGTTTTCACACGTAGTACATACTCTCTGAAGTATTATGTAATTTTTTCTCAGACTTTTTTACCGTCGTCTCCTCAATATGTAGCCCGCATATCTGACTCTAGGGTTCTCTCCGCAGTGAGCCGCAATAATTGTAAAGCGAGGAATCAGTATTCCATCTACCTATGCTACGCAGGACATGAACCCGGGAACGTTTCTCTCTCGAATTGTACTCAACAAGATTCAGACAATTTCAATTAGTACTGTGCGACCTTGAACATTGCGCCCCAGGTTCACGTGCATTCTGACGAGGAGCGTGAAACGAAATGACGAAAAACGACGAGTGAAAGATGGGTGTAATTTGAAAACGAATAATTCATGACCGCTCTAGTATAGATCGGAACAAACCTCGTGCGGTTAAACGTCTGTAAATCGAAAAATTTTGACTGTTTTTTGTTTCATTCTCAGCGTTGTGTGAGGAAAAACAAATTTGTGTAAGTAATGGGGGAAAGGAGCAATTTGAAAGGAAATGGTTGAGCTAAACTGAGGCGCCGTCGTGTCAAGGTTATTGGGGAAAATAGTAAGAGTGAAATTTCAACGAAGTTTCCCCGTCGGAGGAGCTATAAATAATTTTAAAGTTAACTTGTTTTTGTGGCAAATCAGAAAAAAGAAATGTAATATTGTCTCTGGAATGTATGACCTTGAATCTGATTTTTATAGGCATTCTATAAGAATTATTTCCATCAAAGTATTACAGGCACTAAAGATAAACACATGTCGACTGGATCATTCTTATGCTATGACATAGGCATAAGCGAATATATTCGTGAGGTATAGGGTGTGGAAGGGGTGAGGCGCATAGCCAAGATTTTTCATGAGGTGAAATTTTCGAGTCTGACTCGGAAGAGAGGTGTATATAAGGGGTGCCCCCTTTGAAGAAAATTCGGTTTTTGAGGTTTTCAAATGCATAATGATGCAAATTTCGTGCCTTAAAAGAACCAAAAATTGCAGAGATAACCTTTGGGAATTTTTGCTAATACTTTTTCCAAATTAAGTGATGGGGAAGGGGTAACACCCTCAAAATTCCCCAAATATTCACACTCAAATTAAAATGGTACATTGCACATTTCTGATCACATTGCTGTACTACTCAAATTACAGTCTTTGTATTTCTTTGTTTTTCCCTGAAAATAACAGCATCTTTTGACAAGGTGCGAGAGCATTCTTGCTCTTATGAGTCATGTACTTAGTCAGTTAGTCAGAGTTTTACCACCCAGTTTCCAACCTATTTGTTCAAGGCGAGCCGGCCACGGCCTTTTTTCCAGTTGTGGCTCACTGGCTTGTTTTGCCTACTCCATTGCCTATGCAGAGCACCACGCACAACGGCAGTAGGTTCCATTTTTAGAGTCTTTTGTATGATTCGACCTGGAAATAGAACCGGGCCTTCCGCGTGAGAGGCGGATGCTCTTACCGTTAGACCAAACAAGCGGTCATGTAAGTAACAACGCCCTCTCTGTACAACATGCCGTGCAATGAAATAGGAAGTATTCAAAGTCATAAAAACATTTATAATCAGTTAAGGCAAGCAAAACAGGTAATGTGAATGTGTACAACAAGAAAGTCACAAATTATCGCTCAATGGACTAATTTGTTTCAAGTGAATGAATTTCAACATTTTATATCTGTTTTCAGGAATGTCCAGAGGAGATGGGAGCTGGACTGTTAGAATTTATGTTTCACGTTCTTTAGTAAAGAGTTTTAATTTTTTTGGCTTGAGGTAAACTTCAAGTCGTTGGTACGACCCGGCCAGGGAATTAAACACCGTACCTTCCGAGTGCAGGCACTCGTGAAACTTGGAGCATGGTTGATAAGTATCAGAGTAACGCGGCAGAGGGACCGTGTCCTTCTCGACAGGCAATATGCTTGCTCTTTGGTTCCCTGCAACGAAAAAAGACAGCGGCAAGTTCAAATTTCCCGTGCAAGGTGTTGCAACTCAGTCTGTCAATGCTCTATGCCACCGCTGAATGTGAGTATTTCGTTTGCGCTGAATGTTTGAGGGGAAGCTTAAAGCGATGTTGTGAGTTTAAAAAAGGAAAAACTTAAATTAAACTTGTTTAATTGTTTCTCGTTATCCATAAAATTGCAGCGAGTGCAACAATGTACTGAAGAATACAAATTTAAACCACAAACTGATAGTTAAAGTGTCTGGAACAAACCCAAACAGCTTAAATCTGTAGATTTTTGAAGGCCCTTTTTAAAAACAGCCCCCATTAAAGACCGTTTAATAACTAACCTGGTGTTCAATATGCAATGGTTTCGAGGTGTCACCTGGTTAAAAACTTCCCATACCACTGAAACTTGGCTATATCTCGCTGTACACCTGTATATCTTACAACCGAGAATGGCGTTCCTGCATAAGCGCTCGATAACACTTACTTGTGTACCAGTGACGTAGCCAGCGGGGCGGGGGGGGGGGGGCAAGGGGAAGAGTGCCCCACAGAAATTTTGGGGACGTGATGGGTGGTGTTGAAATATAGAGGAGGGAAGAAAAGGAGAGAGAGAGAAAAAAACGACAAGAGGAGGGCGGTATGATAAGTTGACGGAGTTGGGGATGGGGGGGGGGGGGGTTGAAACAGGGAAGCATTGCTTCAGAAGTGTGATCCTTTTATGTTATTGGAAACTAGTACGGAACTTCCAAAGACATTGCCAAAGCGGAGTACATGCAGTTTTGTCACTTTTATGATATGACACTAGAGCTCACAGGAAATCCAAGGGATCCGGCGAAAACCGTGCGAGAGATGTTGCATATGATAAATCAATGGGAAATTTGCAACACTTTTCCGAACCTGACCATTTTATACAGAATACCAGGTACCATCGTGGTGTCTTCAGCGACAAGTGAGAGATCTTTTAGCCGCACGAAGCACACAAAGACCTACCAAAGATCTACGATGACAGAAACTCGCCTTTCCTCGTTGGCTATCTTGAGTATTGAACGCGATTTCCCTGGACAAGTTGACTTTGATGCAGTAATTGACACTTTCAGTCAAATGTCAGTGCGCCGCATGAAACTCCATTAGAGCACCTCTCAATTTTATCACTAACATGTACTGAAATGTTTCATTTGATGTTGCTATGTTTTACTTAACTTCTTATGTTCTAATCTACTGCATGCTTTTTGCTCAATTCAATTGTGCAGTGGCTTTGCAAAACACTTAGTGTGCTGATGCAACCTAATTGTACAAATGGGCTTAAATCACAAAGTTTTCCAAGTCCGATACAATTCAAAACACCGCACCCTCTGCTCTTATCTCCAGCCATAGGCTTATGCTGATTGGGACATGCGAGGTTTAAAATATTCAGGAAACAGTATTTTGATGACATTTGTGAATAACTTGTATTTCAAAAGCCATATGGAAGGAACGAAAATCAGCCTCTATTTTGTGATAGGCCATTATCATTTGTAGACTTTCACTCCCATACTGATATTCTTTAGAAATATTCATTATTGATACTGTTTTGTTTTACTCCCAGTTCTTCATTTCATGTGCAAATCTATGATATTCATAGTCTCATTCCTGTATTTACCCGTACTCATGGTGTATACAATAGTAGAAATATGGATCATTGTACAGAAACATATTCAGGTGGTACCTCAAGAGCCTATTTAATTTTAGAGTCATTGGTGATTTCCTGTGAAAATTTGCCAAATCTTCAGAAAATATCTTCTGCGGTGGCTTTGAAAAAAAAGCTCAGTGACCTGCTGCAACCTAAATTGTAAAAACTGGCTCCCCTCACTAATTTGTATTCCATGTCGATACCTTTTAGACCATTTTCAAAGCGACAGTCATTCTTCTGTGTTTGATTAAAATCAAATAGACAGGAATCGGTATTTTCGATGAGGTCAGTTAAATTCCTGTATTCAAAAAGCAGTATGGAAAAATTTTTAAGTTTTGATAAATCATCTTGCACACTTTCACTTTCTAATCCATATTTGCAATTATTAAAGTGTTATATATGGTGTACAATGGACTGCACAGGCCATTGAAAAGTGAGTTTCAGGAGGTCACTGTATGGCCTAGGTCTTAAGTGCTTTCGGTATTTTAATGCAAAAATTTGTACAATCTCCAAAATATGATTGCATGGAATCAGGTTATTTTCAGCACATATTGATCTAGTATAAAAAAGCAAAATATAGCACCATCTAAGGCCTTGGAAGCACCAAAAAATTTCCAAAAGGGGGGGAGGGGGAGCCCCAGGACGGCGGTCAAGATTAGGGACGACGGGTCGATTTTTCCCCCTCACAAAAAACCTGGCTACGCCCCTGTTGTGTACTCTCTAAATTGCTTTCCTTTAGCTACTGAAAACGTCACTGTCTTCCACTCTTTGGTACTTACTGTTTACACTCTTCTAGCCCTTCGTGCAGTCATTGACCCATGTTTCTCTTACTATGTCGTTAACGTGAACTCATTGCACAGTCATTGTGAGAAAGTACGACAGCAGACACGGTACAGGGTGTACATGCAATATATAAACGACCACACACAAACGCTAGTCTTGTTCACTTGTGTTCGTTGTGCCAATTCGATCAGCTGTTTACACCTTCGTTCTGATTGGTCTGCTCAACAGATGGCCCATGAGACTTTGAATAATGTTTGTGTGGAGCACATTTTCTAATTCCTCAGGTTTAGACGTTATTTTCACGAGAATTTAAAGGATAATGTCGGAATTTGCAGCATAGACCTTACTTTCTCTCATTTATTTTTTCAAATGGTCGTCTCAGACGAGTGACTTAAATTTTAAACTTAAATTTTTAATGTTTTTTCCTTTTCGCATCCCTTTAGCAACTGAGATCACATACCATTTCCATTTAGAATAAATTTAGTCATTTATCGTGTTTTGTTTTGGGTTATTTTAGCAAAAAACCCGAAGGACAGTGATGTTCTAAAAGTTAAAAATTTGAAACAAGGCCGAAGACATGTCGAGAACCGCGGTGTGAAAATAAAATTAGCTGGCAGAGAGGAAATCTTACGCGGGGACAAATTGAAAGCAAGTCTACCTTGAGGCGATTTCATGTGAAGGAGGCTCGACATAAATAGGTCTTGACTGAAATGTCTAAAATGTTTTCTTAAAGGGAAAAATCGCAAGCAAAAATCATTTTTCAAAGTCAATATTTTTAGACACAGAATGATATATTACTTAAAATGACACAATACATAAGCCCCGATTTTGATAAATAACTTCATTACAGATAGATATTCAGTTGTTTCTATTTCAATATTTCTTTTATTTTGAAGACGAAAGAAACTTCAAATTTATTTCAGTTGTTTGTTGTACGTAAACAATTTGCTAACCAAAACTTACTTTCTCAAAAGTTTCAAATGATGTAACTTGTTACACATGTGCTTCGCTTTCACAAAAGTTTCAAATGATGTAACTTGGTACACATGTGCTTCACTTTCAACAAAGTTTCAAATGATGTAACTTGGAACACATCTGCTTCACTTTCACAAAATTTTCAAATGATGTAACTAAGTACACATGTGCCTCACTTTCACAAAAGTTTCAAATGATGTTACTTGTTACACATGTGCTTCACTTTCACAAAAGTTTCAAATGATGTAACTTGTTACACATGTGCCTCACTTTCATAAAAGTTTCAAATGATGTAACTTGTTACACATGTGCTTCGAGGAAATAAAGCCATTGCTAGGGTTTACTATTGAGTTCGTTAGTTGGATGGAGATTTACGGCTCAGCTTCTAACCAATTGATTTAAAGAGAAACACTGAGTTTATTTTGCAAGAAAAATTCATCTTTTAAAACTAACATTTATTGACACAGGGTGATAGACTATCAAAAATAAGGCTGTTTGGTAGCCTTCTTTTCAAGAAATAAGTTTCCCGAAGATATTCAGTTGTTTGTTGCTCAAGAATAATTTGTTCACCCAAACTTTCAATGTTTAAAATGATGCAACATCCATTGCTCTTTTCGCGCGGAGTATTTTAAAGAGATGTTGCTGTTTCTGGGGTTTATGATTGAGAGTGAATTATTGGAAAGTGTTTGAACCATTTTCTTTGTACTCTTTGTTGGAGCATTTTAAACACAATATTTCCCTTTAAAGTGTACCTCAAGCCTAAACACACAAAAATGTACATTAAACAGCATGAAAAATAAAAACCAATAGTTCAACCCCATCATCTAAGGTCATTCTTGAACCAATTTATAAAATGTTTATATTTTTTATTAACTTAAAACTAATAAGTCCATTGCGCAATAATTTGTGTTTTTGTTGCTGTACAACTCACATTTCGTGCTTTGTTTCACTTTAAAATTAAAGATTTTTTTTTTTTTAATTTCCGCACTTCTTGTTTGCTTGCATAGCATGCTACACAGAGAGGGCTTAATTAATTAAATCATCCCATAAGATTGAAAGAGTGTTACAACACGAACTTTCACAAAACAAAAGAAAAAACAAAGATTGTAATTTGAGTAGCACAAGTATGACATCACAAAATACTTCCCAACGTACCGGACCATTTTAATTTGAGTGAATAACCCCAAACCTTTTATATCTCTGCTCAAGAAAGTCATATGAAGATGGGAACTGGACTGTTAGAATAAATTTTATATGCTGTTTAATATTTAATTTTTAATTTTTTGACTTGCGGTTCTCTTTAAGTCGGACCGGCCACGGCCTTCCTCCCATTTGCGGCTCACTATTTTTCCCTACTCTTTTGCTTATTCTGAGCACCAAGCACTATGACAGTAGGTTCCTTTCTAAAGTCTAAAGATCCAACCAGGAATGGAACTCCAGACAACGCGGATGCAAGTCACATGTGGTAACTACTTGACTATGAAGTCGGTTTTGGTGTTAAATCGAGATTGCTTCGTTTCGTTTTTTTATCACTTCCATAAAACTTAAGCAAATTGCATATAGAAACAATAATAACAACAGGAAAGCGTGGAAGATCCGAAAAAGCAAAGCTTATACAAGGCAGTTCTACCAAAAAAGAGAAGAAAGATTATGTATATTTAGTTTGATATTGATGAAATCTATTTTCTTGCTTGACATGGTGAGGTTTAAATTTTAAATGCATGGAGTCCCTTTACTTGAAATTGAAATTAACGTGTAGATAGAAAAAGCTGTTTCCTTATATCCGTCGTTTCGGAGGGATGAAAATGACAGCATATCGAAATAAACTGGCTACCTCTGTGACGGGACCAGGCTTAAATGCTATATTCTCTCACTCCAGACAGTCCTTTTATTCTCCAGCCCACTCACTAGCCCCTCCCACAACTCTGTAAAACTCATCTTCATCCAGACACATTCTAAATTTTGCTTCAGGGTGATTTTACAAGACCCCAATATGAAACCAAAACACTCTCAGAAGATATGATTTGTAACATCAGCTACAGTATACTCAGCTTTGTTTAAACTTTCTGTCAATCAAAGAGTTGTGCCAGTTGAGAAGCTATGACTATAAAAATTGTAGATTTTGACAAGAGTTTACTGCCTTTAAATCATTTGTACAAAAACTGGACCCTTTAACCTCATGTAAATAATTCTTCTGAAGCGAGTCCATCATGGCCAATTACTCTTATGTCATTTTACCCAACGTTGGGATAGCATTTCCCATGCAAGCCATGCAAGCTGATTTACTCGTACAAAGTGCGGTTATATATATGTTTGTAATTGGACCGAGGGCGTACCGTACTGTACCACATTTCTTACGTAGATAACTTAAACATGCTTTAGATGGGTATCTTCACCGAAATAAAAGTGGAAGCAGATCGGTCCGTAATTTTCAAAAGGTTGGAATTCGCAGGGATATCCATTATATTGAGTTCCCCAATCATTGGCGGCGGAAGATGTTTATTACTAGGGGCCACAAGTTTTCGGCAGCCGCTATAATGGTAACGCTGTAATGCGTCCGTTTTTTCAAAACCCCATTGTCCCCGGGTCCAGAGGCCCGCTTAAGGGCCCTGCTCGGGTCCAGGGGCAAAGTCCGGGGAAGCTCAGCGATTTTAGTGATTGGAGAGGCTCCAAAATGGTTGAAAATCATATTCAAATTAACGATTCTAAACTATGAATTTGATTCAGGGCGGGGTGAGGTAAGGAACGAGAATGGAATAGGGAAGTACTATGGCATTTGAATAAGGAGAAACATACTGTACAGTAATGTTAGGTGGCAAAGCCAAAATGTTGAAGCTACTCAAAATTGAACATGAGATTGATAATTTGAGACAGAGCATTTTTGAGAGATCCAAAGTGAACTTTGGGGGCATTAAATCAATAGGGAGTTCTATTTAAAATTCCTAGGTAATATGCGTGGGGTCCAGAGGCCTGCAACAGGGCCCCGGAAGCGCTAACATTTTAGGCTTTTTAGGGGACTTGAAACTTGTTTAATTACTTTTGAAAAAATTCTTTTGCTACATTTAGTTATGGGGGGGGGGGCATGCCCCCAAATCACATTAAAATATGGGGAGGGGGCGGGGTCGGCTCCCTGGCCCCCCGCTTCCGCCACCTTTGACAATGTTCGATCATTTCCAATGCAGAGCTTTGCTCAGGATTAAATGAACACCAATTTGTCAAAATTTCAAGATTTGTTTTGTATTCACACGTAAAAGCATGATGTAAGCTAATAGTTGTATGCACAAAAGGCACCGATCGCACATGCATCGGCTACTTAACTGAGCTTCACATTTTTCAATAAGCTAGTTCGGTAATGCGTTGGCGCATGGAATTGTGGGACACGACTTGGGATACACAAATCGAACTCAGCATGTAGAGTGCGCCCTTCCCTTGTTTTCGTGCTGTACGTGCATTCAACACTTAGCTTATAGCCAATCTGAACGAAAATAGGGACTCAGCTCTACTTTACAGCAGATTAAAATGCTGTTTTTACAACCACATTATGATTCCTCCTTATGCTGGATTAAGTTAGGATGATACCACCAAACGTTCATGTAAACTAAAATTTTGGAACACGTGTTATAAGTTCGGGACTGGTTTGTTTATCTCGACGATTGGGAGGATGTGCGCATGTGCATAACAACGAAACGAATCACCAAACTCGCTTATTCTTTTGACCATTTTCAACAGCCCAACTTCAATTTTGGCAAACCGTTATCAAAATCTTGGAATCAGGGCTTCTCATGTAGCCAGTCCAAGCGGTAGTCGCCACGACTTATCCGGAAATCAGCCTGATTTCGGTGAGTTCTATACTAAACAGCTAAAATGATCAGACCTCAATGTGCAATTACTAACTGTGAATTCTTATACTTTTTGTATGTAGGTGGTACTTATCCGTAGTTTTCAAAACATGTTGATGAATCAACAGCTTAAACGTTGTGTAGCGTTTTTGATGTGACGTCATAATACTCGCGGCCATAGTGGAGGACATATAATGTTACGAGACGACATCAACCAGATTGAATCCACGGACGAACAAGTGGAAAGTTCTAGAAAGTGCTAGCTTCGGCGTTTTCTCTCGAGCATATTGAACGGGTAACCCCAGAGAACATTCGCACGGTTACGAGAATGTACGATCACCTACTGGAAACTACTGTATGATGTAATGGCCTAATAATAGCCAACTTGTGGTGATGGGTTACTGAGCCCAGAACTTTCGCTGTTTGTTTTGTACGAGATCAAACGAGACGTTTCCATTAGAGTGAGTTCCAGACTTTTCTGGAAGAACTACCAGATATATAAAAGGTCATGCAAGCAGTGTGACAGGAGAGAAGAGAACAGAAGATACACAGATAATACAGAGACCAGACGCCTGCTTCGCCGCTTAACGCTTTAATTGTGTCGCCATTTACCGATCACTATAGTCTTCATCCTGCCTTCGCGGAACCGAGTCCTACGCTGTGCTGCTGTACAATCGACGCTAACAACACTACCTGTTGGACAAAGAGTGATACCTTAAGCTGTAAAAGATTGTAAGTAGATTTAAGATTAATTGTTGTAAATTTAAGGAAGTAAGAGGTGAATAATAATTAAGTTGTTGATTTTAATCTCGCTCTTCTGTGGTCTTTCGCTGTTATTGGTTTGAATTGCGACCAAGCCGTAACAATAACTATAGAAAAATCCGATTAACGCTTGTGTTTATTGACTATAGGCAGCCATTAGTGGTGTCCATCAGCCTTAAATCGTCATTATTTTACTGTAATCATAAAATTCAAACCCTCATAATTAGTGAAATTGAAGGAATCAAGATGCAATTTAATGAACAACCATCCATTGTCATCCAGCATGGGATCTATGACCCGATCCCAAAGAATCTATAAAAATGTCCACATTTTCCCTATGGTGCATGCGCACTTAAAGGGAAATGTTGAGTTGGTAAAACTTACCTGAGATAACTTATGGAGGGTGTTAAAGGGTAGGCCTACTCCTACATGATAATGCTTATTACTTCCATAAATAGTCAAGTTTCCCTTCCAATAGATATACAAATAATTAAAATTTTGACTCTTTTGTATTCTGGCTTCTAGACAGTTTTGAATATAATTTTGAAAAATTGTCTGTTGACAAACTTTCGGGACTGGATTGATTTGTAAATTATACTCACTCAAAAATTTATTTGTATGTAGGTAATGGGGGATTGTCCCATTTTTACCATTTGTTGTAAGAATGTGAAGAGAACTTTCAGGTTAGGAAAAATTTGTTGAGTTTCCCTAAAACCAATTCAATGTGCTGTTTCAATAATTGCCGTATGATATTTGTTAAGAAAATATTTATACGGTAGCCATTATAAGTCCTCAGTGAGATGACTTACTAGCCTTTTAAAGCGTGAGATGTGAAAGGTCATCCAACAGTCCAAAGTGTTTTCATGTGACAAAATAATATCCTCACTTGGCCTATTCCGCAAATTGTAGAAGACGATAATTTGCTTAAACCAGTTTAAAGTCGTGCGTCTTTACACGGCCGTCTGATTATCAGTGTGTCGAACCCTCCACTATGTGGGCGTTCTCACACGATTCCGGAAATTCCATTATACGTTTCGTAAAGTGGTGTGTAGAATTCGGTTTTTCATCGACAATAATATTAGGGCAAATCTGTTATTTTACGAGGTGATTCAATTTTTTTTTTATTCAATTCCAACTTTCCCTAGTTGCTGTAAAACCCACATAACAGTGTAAATTCGTTTGCATCTTTTCCAAACGTATTTTTTGAAAATGTTACGAGCTTCTTGCAAACTCTGTCGACATTAAACTACTTCACCCAAGTTTGAAATTTTCATACAACAGACTCATTCATGTTTAAAACTAAAAGACACAGGGTTACTTGACAACGGAGTTGATGATTTTCGTCACAATGGAACGTAAATTTTAATGCTTCAGCAATCTGCGTGCAATCGCGAGATCGTTGCAAGTGCAAACCCTAACATGTACGCACATGTTGGTGCTCTATGGCAACCAGCGCCAATGAATGGGTTAACATCCATCTTGTATTAACGCTCATATCATTTACGGTAACGACAATCTATTCATAGGACATAAATACAAAATGCTCTGTGCATTGTAAGAAGTCTGTGGTTTCGGTATTGTGACTGCAAAGAGTATCTTAAAAATCTTTGTAGCGTTTAACCTGGTGTAGGTATAGTTCTCTGTATTCATTTTACAAGACACTGTATCATTCAGCTTTTCACTTCGATCCATGCTCAAAGATCATTCACAAAAAGTGCTGTAACAGCTATTGGCAACAAAAGCCTCTCGAAGGCAAATATGAATCACAAAATGTAATGACCTTTAATACTGCATTGATCTTCTTCGAACCATCTTCCGAGTAGGTGTGCATATAGTTGTCGGAAATCGATACAAATGCAATTTATTGTGTATCAGCCTATGTTGAAAGTGTACCTCAAGTCTAGACTTATGAGGAAGTATATATTCTGAAGGTTGCAAACTGAATTTCACTCAACCATCTTTACAACGTTTTTATTGCTAATGGTACATAGAAGTGTGAATTTGTGTAGTTTTTTTTCAGATAACTCTGTGACCTTGGAAATGAAAAGTTCTTGAATGAAATGTTGCATTTGTTAATGCTAGAGTTTTGCACAAAAACCTTATTGAGGAAGAAATGCAAACATTTAAATCTAGACCTGCTTAGCAGGTTTTTATTTAAAACAAAAAGCAAGTTAAACCTGTATGTTAAGAAAACTTTAGAATCTCATTGAAAAAAGAACACGTAAAAAAGGGGGAAAAAGAAGCAGATGGATGAAGATGACGACGACGACGATGACGACGATGATGATGCCTGTAAAATGGGGCACGTTTTTCAAATGGGGCCCCTTTTTCATCTTCTTAGATTTTAACTTCGACCAAATTTCCGTTGTGAATTCTCAAAAAATGTCTCACTGAATTTATTTTCATTGGAATAATTTGTGTCTTTCTTGGAGCAATATTGATCAAAAAACTGTCTGAGAATGTTTCTCCGTCTTGTTCATAATTTTTAGAAAATTGCAAAAATATTCATGGAGTCCTTTCGAATTTGATTGCCAATTTTCGCAGCCCGCCTACGGAAATTTACACATCCAGGAAATTGTAAAACGGGTCATACTCTGACTAACTGTCAAGGACGGAGTGAAATTGAATTTCATGCATTCTTGTAAAAAGGCCCTACAGTGAAACATAGACTTGTCCTAGAAATACATTTGTGCATGTCTTTGGCGATGAACTAATGTTAGCTGTTTTATTGTAAACACAAATAAGTCTAAAACATTGCTTGAACTGAACAACCACGTTAATCAACAATATCGACTATCATTAGACTTATATTTGACCTAGTTGAAATAGTTTTTAATAAATATTTAGCTGCCTTGACTAAGTTTTGACTGATATTCTTTGGTCCATTACTACATAATTAGTCAGAAATAAAAAAAAAATAGTCAAACATAAGTGACTAATGTGGTTAGTCAATTCAGTCACCTCTCTGACTAATTTGTGTTTACAGGGAAGTCGGAGGAATTTCCTTCACAAGCTGATTTTTCTTGACTACTTCCTCAGGTGGTAAGAGCATGGCCCCTTGTAACCCCCATTTCCCACGCTTCTGCATGTTCCTGAGACCATCATGATGTGTGTACTTCTGTCAACATATGGGTAGTAAATTTTGTTTCGTTCAGTTTCTATGTGTCATTCCAAATAAGTCTTAAAGAAGAGAAGACATTTTGAGAACGAAGAATAGAAGAAGTCAAAATCAGTGCATTGCTTAATAAAGCTTTGAAAAGTCTTGCTCCTCACACCAGTCCAGCTGGAAAATAAGGGACAAAATTGTTTTCTAGTTTGTAAGTTGATGACACATGGAATTACGTTTTAAGTTTGATCAGTGAGATATTCTCGTGATTTGAAAGGATATATTGCACTCTAAAAGTACCCTGGTCAAATTTTAGCCAGGATTGTGGTTTCCAATTTTCCATACATTTCCTGGTAAAAATGGCCAGTGAAAGTTTGTGATTTTAACCAGGAAATGTATGATCAGGAAGGTGTTAATAACACCTCCCTGGTATGATAAAGATGACTTTCATTCATATCCTGATTAAACATGACCAGGATATCCTAGTGGCAGTTTAACTAGAATTATTTTGGGAATCCGTACATTTCCTGGTTAAAATGATCAAGAAACTCTAGTCATTTTTATTTGGAACTGTATGGAAATTTCGTGACCACAATCCTGGTTAAATTTAACAAGGGTGTTTTCAGAGAGTGCATTTCTTTTAAAGATACGATTCTGGTAAAACCTCTTTATGGGGATTTAATTTACTCGTTCAGCACATAGACCTAATATCTATACTCGAAACTGAATACTCGAATAGCTAACTCGAAATTTGTTTTGTTCTTTCAAAATTTTTGATGGCTTTGCACATTCACTTCACCGGATTTAATCAAGTAAGATGTTTTCTATCGAGTATCAATTTGAAGAATTTTTATCATGGTGAGTGTGGTCATAATTTCACATCAACGTGTAGCGGTCATTACAATATATGACAAACTACCATGACCGAAATGTTATTGCCTAATTGGGAGATTAATCTGTAATAGGCCTACATACTGGATGAACATTGAGATTTTTTTCTCCATTGTAGTACGAGGAGGGGTTTGGGGCTGGATGGAAACTAAGATTTATAAAGTCTGGTATGAGAAAGTTTGATTTTCAAGCAAACAGTTGTTGCTGTAAAAGAGCTGTAAGGAATATGTTTTACTACTAATCTCGTGAGGTTTGCTATTTATGATGAGACTAGAAGGTTTGCAAAAGGTGTTCACGCGTAGTATGTATTTGTACCCCGGGTGTGTCTGATGTGACCTTCAGCCGCATATTAATGCACCGAAGGAGGAAATCTTTTCCCCTCTCAAACATATTGCTGGAATTAAAATGAAAAAATTCGAGAAGTGCTACCTTTGGAAGTGTAGATGAAATCGTCCCCATTAGATGAAACGAAACTCCATGCAGTCATCCGCAAAACGCAGCAGACTTCCTGTTTTGATGTGAACCGTTGTTACGAAGTGTAAAGAAGTGGCCTTACACCTCCCTAGGAGGAATTAGAAGATAAGAAAGGGATCGAAGTAAGGGTGATTACTTTCCCTCAAGCAGATTTATGGTCACGCCCCTTTTTTGACTTCCTGTGAAAATACTTTATATGGTAGCCTTCTCTTCAAGGAATAAGGTTCATAGCAGAACCAATTCTGTCATTTTTTTTTCAGAAATTACTCTGTTCTGAAAAGTTTCAAAAGTTCGAATGATAAAACTTAGGTAACTATTTTAATGCATACGATATTTAAAGCAGACAAAACTGCTGCTGAAGTTTCCTAGGTAAAAACCAGATAGTATAATAAACAATAACATACATGCATGTTTTGAAAGCTACGTTGGTGCATTTACGCATATATTACTTTTGATTATGATGGTGTTTCTAAACTTTGAGAAATTCTTCCACAACAATGAGGCTTGTCACCATCATAAAATGATTTGTCAAATAAGAACTCCTGTTTTCGAAGGTAAAATGATTCACAGGATGAGACTTCAAAAACTATTTAAATGAGAAAAAGTAAATGTTACATTTATGTCCCTGTTGTGTAATGAATTGTTTAAAGGGGGGGGGATACCTAACTGACTGACTGACTGGCTGACTGACTGACTGACTGACTGACTGACTGACTGACTGACTGACTGACTGACTGACTGACTGACTGACTAACTAACTAAGTAATGAATTGTTTCAGTTAGGTCTCGTTGGGAAGTGGTTAGAGTAACTATGAGGAACTAAATATGCTCGAAGAGATTTTATGTTCAGTTTATAACCAATTGGGCCGGTCACGGGAAGCTTTTTGAGTAAACTCGGTGTATGAGGGTACTGCCTCGCATACTAGAGGTTCCCGGGTCAAAAGACCTTGTGTATATGGTGTAATTACGCAAAATTAAAGCACGCCCTTCTTCGGAGGGATAACAAACCACCACCAATAAATGCTTACCAGCTAATTGGTCACCCAACCAACTGTTTGCCTGCTACAAACGCAGGGCGAATTTTGTGCAACAATTGAAGTCATGGGTGTCCGCAGAAAAAAAGTCGGGGGGGGGGGGGCAAAACCTCCGAGTCACCATGAATTGACATGAAGGGTGCGAAAATTTCAGCCCAAAATGCCTCCCAGATCGCCGGAAATGGCTTTTCTAAAGCCTATTTTTGGCATAGAAACTTGGAAAACACGTTTTGTTCGAGTTTTTGCTTTGATTTCTATACGTTTTTTCAAATTTTTGATTTTCCGGGGGGGGGGGGGGGGGTTGCCCTTACCTGCGGACGCCCATGATTGAAGTCCTACACAAAGATCAGTGGCCCGACCACGTGCTTCATTGTTATTCCTCCCACTGAACTATATAGCTACGTGACTCATCCATATGTGATTTGATCAATTCGTAAGGTCTATTGCAATTGAACGGGCTTGCCCCCGTCAATCATAGTATTTTCTGTACTGTGACGTCATATATATGGTTCGGGTATGACTTTCGGGAATCTCTTTTACGGCATTTTGAAAGAGCCTCTGTGTTCATACCTTTGATTTAATAATGTGTTGTCTAATCTCTTCTTTCTTTTCTCCTTTCCTTTTTTATAAAATATTTTTGTATCTATCTTGGTCACATATTTCTTTCATCTTCTTGGTATAGTTTCATAATCTTTTTTACACTCCCAAAACATATTTTGCAATTAAAAACTTAAACTTGCTCCCACTTTGTAAACACTTTTAAATTCTAAACATTTTCAGCTATTAAATACTGAATGTTAAGCAATTCAACGTGTTTCAAGCGAAATTTACAGGAATTACACACGTGTGTTTTTCATATCAACGTTTATACAAAGTACGGGCAAAACTGAGTGTAAAGTTAGAAAACGTGTAATTCCTAAGCACCTCTTTAAAGTGTGAAAAAAGTTGACTTTAACCTGCAGTGTAAAGTGTAACAGTGTGTAAAAATGTGATCAACTTGTTGATATCTCTTCAACTCTACGAATGACTAGGCTCTGCGAATCTTTCAGTGAATAATTCCCTCCCTCTCGTTGCAACACTCACGACTCTATGACAGTGTCACGAAACTCTGTAAACACTGGCTTACCTGGTGTTTTACCCCACCCCCTTGCGCCGACACGACAAGGATAGCAGTAGGTTTGATCAGAGAGTTGTAGTTCCCTGGTTTGATAGTATAATTTTTAAACCATGCAAAGCTAACGTCGTAAGTGTACTTATCGTTACGTCAAAGAAAGTAAGGAAAGAAGATCATTATTGGCTAAATATCTGGGCAAAGGCTTCCAGATATAACAGAACAAATTATCTGGAAACGTCACCTCAGAGCTAACTTAAACTAATTCAGGTCCTGCATACCATATGCAATTTAAGAATGCCATGCGCAAATTTAAACAGGGCAGCAAAACAAACCTGAGTATTTCAAATTGGCCCGCTCCAGGCTTTTTCAAGGGTCCCCGAAGGGAAAGGGCCACATTTTTTTAATACTAAAAGAGAGGAGACAAAAAGTAAATTATTTTGACAAGGACAAAAAACATCCCTTGGCCTTCGAAAAACTGGGATAGAATAATCAATATTGCCCGACACACCAATCCACAGGGACTAAATTATGTGGCTAAAGTCTTTATAGGCCAATACAGAATCGAGGCCATTTTAAACCGGGAACCTCTTGCTTCTGGGAAAATTTTGGGGCTCTATCGAATCAAAAGGGAATTAGGAACGACTGAATTCGCTTTTAATATCACCTTCGGTAATATGTAATGCATTTTACAGAAGTAGGATCTCACTAAAGTTGACGTATTTACCAATATTATAATTAAACATAATTAGCTTTGTGTCAAAGAAATTTTACCAATAATTCACATTAAACAGTTAAATGTAGATACAAATATCTAAAAGATAATTAACTTGAGGCCCGCACGTCAGTTTTCTCTCATCATTCTGAGTCATTTCTGGGCTGAAGTCATGCAACCTAAATTTCCAATGATGGTATTTCAACAACTTTTTGACATAACAATGTTTTTGTTCATATGCATTTTTTTTTTATCATTTGACAACATATTCGTTACCTCGGTAACCGAAGAAATATGAGACACACCATTGGCGTAGCGGGGATGATTGTTTAGGGTGGTCACTGAAGGACCTTCTGACATACATGGGAAGGGGGTCTAACTAAGTGGCAGATGGGAATTTCGGTCAGAGGGGGCGAAAATGGTCTGCAGGGGGGCTTCGAAGGAGTAAATACCATGAGCCTCAGCACGATTGAACCCACGGCTTTTAAGACTTTCCATTTGATTTTCCGCACTTGGTAGAAGACTTCTTCGCCGTTTCTCCTCAGCAAGTTCTTCTATTAAAACGGTTTAAATCCGTGGGCTTACGAAGAAGAAAATTCGCGGGGGGGGGGGAGGGGGGTTGGGGGACAAAATTCTTTTTGGGAGGAAATCTCCGCGCCACCATGGGTTGGTCCGGAAGGCAAGAAAGTTTTGGCCCAAAATGCCTCTCAGGTCGCTGTATAATGGCATTTCTAAAGCCTATTTACCGCATATAAATAGGGAAAATACCAAGTGAATTGTTATGAAATGTTGATGTTAATTATCCTTCGTCTTTTCCTTTACGTTTTCTTCGTTTTTCAGGTTTTTTTTTCAGGGGAGGGCAAGTCCCCCTTGCTCCTACCTGCGGACGCCCATGTTTCTTTTCCTCTCCTTCAAATCTAGTATGCTGTGTTATTGTCAGGCCTAGATTTAAGATTTTAATGTAGGCCAAATAACGGGCTACTTTGTGAAGATGAAGATTAAACCTGCTAGAGCTAAATAGCAAGCAATCTTACAGGGGGGAAAAGTAATGGAAATCTATCACCGTTCGGTGTACACTTTTGGCATCTGGAAATCAAGATAAGTAGGCCTACACGAAGAAACATTAATTGACGTAATTTACATCATGTGACCACTCTGAAATAGTCATTAATTAAGTACAGTGAAAGAAATAGCCAAGACAAAAGGTCTGCTTGGCTCTCTAAATACCTTATTCATAATAAATAAAAGTAGCCCAAACCTAGGCTTATTAGATGCAATTTTCTTGCTTTTGAGACCACTTAAGTACAGAAATAAGCATTTTCACATGGGACTATCGTGCAGTGTCACAAACAGCCATTTATCATGAGAATGGTCACATGAAGAAAAACAAAATGAAAACTGCTCATTAAAACCCTTAAATCATTACCACTAGGGATAAAAGTTTATTTTATTATGATCTAAATGTTCTCTTCAAATGATTTTGAAAAATGTTGTGGGAGCTATTTTGGTACCTTCATAAACTCTTTTGTACTGTCTGTGTTGACAATTAAACCCGACAACAAGAGGACTATTTGCGCTACAATTATTGTTGCGCCCTTTGCAACACCTTTAATCAGCCTGGAGGGTGAATTTAATGTCAGTCGGTGTATTTTATAAAGCTGTATTTGATGATCATGTGTATTTGATGATCACGCTTTGTGTGGAAGTAATTAACTTAGCACAGCGACAACATTCATTAGCGCGTATAAAGCATGAGGACGCGTTCCGGCAAAACCTAACCCTGTATTACAAAAGACCCTTTTCATCAGAATAAAATGCAGATATAGTACAGTTACTGGTGGCTGTTTGAGCATTTGTTATCTTGGCCTTACATCAACGCTATTAATTTATGTCTAGTGCCAGTAAGGGTGCCAGAGTAAAGTATGTTTAAAACCTAAAAAGGGCGCCGACAGACGAATTTGGTCAGTCGGGGGGGGGGGGGGAGGGGGGATCTCCCCCCTTTGACCATATGGCAGCTCCGCCACTGGTTTAACTGTTTAAGAAGAAAGAGTGTCTCCTCTCCTTTGAGAAATTTGAGAATATTTAAAAGAACAGTCCAGAGCCAAAGTTATTTTTGATATGTCAAAGAGGGCATTATGGGCAACATTTCGTGCATTTCCAATTTTCCGTTCTCAGGATATTGGTAATTAATGTTGACATATATCCTTTAAAAAGTGAACTGGAAGAAAGCAGTTGAGATATCATGGATTCAAACTGCCTGTCAATGTTATGTTTAGTTCTTAATAATCCACCGCCAATTTTATGCCGCTAAACTCTGATACATTAAAATCATAAATGCATTAAAAGTAATGGAATTTTTAAAATTAATATGCCTCGGAGGCAAGACAGCATCCTTAATCAATTCAATGTGAAAGTATAGGATGAAAAAAGTGTTTTGAATATGCTTTTCTTTAATATATCAAATATTAATTTGGCCCTGGACTATTCTTTTAACTAACCGCAAAAACAATCTAGCGAAACATTTTGCATTATTTTGAGTCGTTCTTCTCCATTACCGAATCATTTGTTTTTCAAAATTCGATTACAGGCATGACCTCTGGTACACTGGCAAGGTCAAAGCAACGCACCCTCGAACAGTCGAAAAATAAAGTCTTACTTAGCATTTGTAGAATCATAAACACCGTCTTTATCGAAGCTGAATTTTCGCAGCGTCCTTAAGATAATTGCAAAAAACATGAAAGACGGTCATCAATTTCCAAGTAAGTTATATTTTAAGTAAAAAAGTTAAGAGTTGAATTCACAAAAAGGTTTTTCAAATGCAAAAATTACGATAAAGCGTGAATATTTCAACATTTCAAGAGGATCTTCTAAAGTAAATCATAGAAGTTGCCAAGAAGTTTCTTCCCCCGGAGAAGGGGTGGGGGTGATTTATTCTCAATTTTGGAGGAACATTACCTCATTTTCAAAAAAAAAAAAGGGGGGGGGGATCCTATAACATAATTATGAACGGGTGAGCTGCCAAGGGCCTCCCTCTGTCATACAAAGGTGGCGATTTTGTCTCAATACTGGGGGATCATTCACCATTTTTTACAAATTACTGTGTAAAAAAAAATTAAAAGTCCATTGACGATTTTTCGAATATTGGTAGGGATATGTCCCCAGGGATCATTTCCCATATCCTCGGAAATAGTTTACCTTTCATACGATTTATGAAAGTGCATTTTTCCCTTTCATTTGAGCATATTTCGCCCTTAAATTATTTCTCCATTGAGATATACGCTCGTCCCCCTTCAAAAATGAAACCTACTGGACTTATGCATGTGTGATGCCCCTCGTAAGCAATGTATTGAGTAGCGTAGCAATCCAGGGACCCTGAAGTGATGGAAAAGGGCCGTGGGGTCTCAACATTAAACAAAAAGGTAAGACCTTCAGGCGGAAAAATCCAACAGACCCCTTCATTACCTTATTTGTCTACACTGACCTTCATATCAATACCACAACTGTGCAGTTAAATAGCCTAATGGAGGGTAAAGAAGATGTAAAATAAGATGAGACTTCCGAGTCGCCTATTTCTATTTTAAACCTCTTTTTATTCATTACATTGCATTGAAATGGAATACCGTGGATGGTCATAATGGGATTTATTGTAAATAACAAATAGGACTTCCAATAGACCCTTTTGCATCAAATTGCAAACAATGTCATTTTTAGAACCCCCGTCATTAGACCTTAAACTGTTAAAATCCATGTAGATTAGCCCCACGCTTTACCTTCAATATGCAATATTTATTTTTGGAACGCCATGAAAATTTCTTCACAAGGGAATAAGCGTAGATTTATGAATAAGATTTAGCCAATATTCAAACAAGAAGTTGAGGAAGAGGCTACTTTGAGGAAAATAACTTCCGACTGTTAGGTGATAAAAAAATCAAAATAGTTCCCATAAACTTTTCATGTCTTACATGCTACTGACATCACAATTCTGTACCTCAGACTCCACAGGTACATTGAGAAGTTAATGTTTTATATTTCATTGTATCTTGACGTCAAAGCGCAAAAAAAAAAAAAAACACACACACACGCACACACACACACAAAACACATAACAATGCACAAAAATAACATTCCAAGTTACATTCAGTATGGTTCCCTTTCTGGCTTTTCTGACGAATTGCAAATTTGCCTAGTGACGAGTGTGAAAATTGGGCTATGTTGACATAGTGACGAATGCAATTTTTGCAAAACGTAATATGCATCAGTTTTTACAATTTCAAGCACGAAAACGATGTATTGGGCAAAAAAGCTTCCTACTGAGACAGCATTTGTCACTATGTGAAATGCAAATATGTAGATACGTAAAATTCGGGGTTAACAATTTGTCAGTATGCAAGGGGGGCGATAGTATCTTTAACTTTGACTATGGTTTCCCGAATCACATCCCGATTAATTTATGGGAGCGAAATCACACAAGACAGACATTTTCACATGTGTGTTGCCAGATGATGTAAATATGGGCATAAGAGTAGGAGACCAGAGACGAGGAGGAAGGGAAAGGTGCTTTTTCTAAAGTCCTCCTGACCCCTCTGGCAAAGGGTCTTTCGGCGGAACCAAACTTTAAACTGCTTGTCAAAAGAAGGTATTCGTCCACTGACGGACAATACTTGACCAACCTCATGGCCTCAGACCATTTACATCATTGGTCTGTCATGCATGGCTCCAATCTAGATTGGTTGAAAAGAACAGATAAAACACATGATCTTAGCCAAAAGGCCGAGAAGGGAAGGGTAGGACCCAGCTAATCCATTTTTTCGGTGAAAGGCGGTGCGCCTATGCCTTTTGTTTGCATGACTAGACACTATATACATGATGTCACAGAGCAACAAAAGTGCTCCATCGTTAAGAGGAACCGGGTTTATTTTTTCATTACACTAACCAGACAAAAAGTTAGTTAGTAAGATGGTTCTTAACGGCCAAGTTTCCAGCCTATTGGTTCTAGCAGGCCACGGCATTTTTCTAGCTGTGGCTCAGTTGCTTGTTTTCTCTTTTTCAATGGTATATGTGGAGCATCGCTCACAACGGCAGTAGGTTTCATTTTAGAGTCTTAGGCATGACGTACCAGCCAGCAAAGGACTAAGTTTGTTGTGAGTCAACCAATTCGCGCTCAAGTCTGATACACACACACACACACACACACACACACGGACAAATGTCTAATGCGTACATGTCACATGTTTCATTGTTTCAAAGACTAAAAAATGTTGTCACTTGATGTCAGTGCATATTACATAACATTAGAGAAACGATGCTACGATAACTTGGACTCGCTCTTTTAATGCAAAATAGTTGAAAACACTCATGGAAAAATTCTGGTAAGTACAATGACACCTCTTTGCAACTGTTTAGGTATCGAGTAAATTTTTGAAGAAAACATTGTCTACTCAGAATGTTAATTAAAGTGTCGTGAAAATTTCACCTATGAAAAAGTGGAACAACGCTTGATAAATTTAAGAAGTTTTGATATAATTGTACCCCTTCAACTGTAAGAAGGGATTATTTTTTCATAGAAATTAATTAATATGCAGTCTCGTTTTATAAGTTAAAAACTACGAGTTACTCATCACACGAGCATGGGCCCAGGTGTAACATTTTCCAATATACATCTGGTTTTAACTTCTTCAGTTAAAGTCCATAATGTATCACTGATTCTAAAGTAAGTGGTAGATAAAGTCTTCTACATGACTAAGTCGGCTTATTCAAGGGCTACATCATTTGGAAAAATTTAGCCTGTGCCGAACCTTGTCAAGCACTGTAATCAGTACTACTTATATGACTATTAAAACGTTTGAAAATAGCCCGGATGGTTATATATTTCAATTTCAATTTCTCAACATTTATTTCAATCATTTATGCCATATGAAACAAATTATACAATGTGATATTGGAACAGAAAGAATCAGTTTAACAATGGAAATTAAAACGACAGCAAGCAATATCAACATGATACACCAAAAACAATTAATAGTCATGGTTGGGGGAAGCACAAAAAAGCTACCAAAAGCTTGTGGTAGTGATTCCCTTGGAAGAAACACAGATAAACAAGTATATCATTACACAAGTATATCACTAAACAAAGACAAAAAATAACACAAGACCATCCGCAGAATGGAGGAGCTGAAATGACCAAAATAAACAGGGATGTAAAACCATAGAAACATAGCAAAGAAAACAAAGAACTCATTGTAACCAGCTAAAAGGTAGTTTTTAAACTATCGTTTAAACGAAGAAACAGAAGAGGAATTTTTAATGTGGGTTGGGATACCATTCCAAGTAACGGGACCTATGAATCTGATAGTTCGTTGACTAAGACTGAGCTTATAAAAAGGCAGTACATAACGCGAGTTGTAGCTAGTGCTGTAACAGTGACTATAAGCGGAGAAAAAAATACGAGATGAATTAGGAAGTAAATTCTTAGAAAACTGATACATAAATACTGAAGTTTAAACTTCACAATATCAAATATTGTAAGTGAGTTATAACGGTAAAATATTGGTCTAGAGTGGGCCAGATTTGATTTGTGACCAATAGCAAGAAAAATTCGTTTTTGGATGACAACAATTTTATTAATGTGGGCTGCGGAAGCATTACCCCATACAATTGCATTTAATAACAGTTTAGAACAGATTAAACTGAAAGAAAACCTACCCTTCAATCCAACATGAGTAATTTGATCTCTCTTTTGTCAGCGCTCTTATCATGATTTGTCGTTAGCTGATGTTTACAAACCTAAGTTGATGGGCTCCTATTGTACCAGAATGGTAATCAGAACTACTGCTAATTGAATTAACTAATTGGAGTAATTATTACGAAAAAGGCAAATTTTTCGTCCTTTTAAGTTTTAAGCCTTATTTCACAGACGGAACGACTTTTCAGGAGACGCAGCATTATTATGCTAATTAGATCCACCTCATTTTAAAAAGAAGAACATTCAAGTCAAGAGCGATAACTGGAGTCTAGAATATTTACTCCTAGTCCTTTCAAGTTTCGTGCTTGATGCCAAGGTGAGCCTTGTCCACAACTCCTACCTGCCAAACCCCATGAAGGTGCTTTGATTCGAACTCACCTTGTTAGTTACTGACAGACAAAAAATAATTGTGTTATGAATCAAAACGACTATTCACTCCTGACGAGTCTAGAGAGACTATACATACAAAAAGGATGCACGTGTAACACCTGACTCTTTCCAAATAAACCTTATACATATGATGTCACAGAGCACACAGTACGCTCTCCTTTGGTGGAAAAACTACAAGAACATCAGAAAATGCAAATTTGTCCAATACGGGTATAGTCTGCTACGCGTGCATGGCAAATTCCAATGCATGCGACCACGTGTTCCATTATTTTTCCACCAAGGATGACGTTAGTGTGTCGTCAGTGTATAAGGTCTACAGTTATCACAGAGAATTGTGGGATAAATGTTGGTGTATATTGTTATCACAGAGATTTGTGTATATCGTTCTATGCCATATAATAAAATGCGTTTTACGAAAGCAACATTTACCAAAAACTTACCTCAGGGACTATGCATATTGCTTTAGTATTTGGAAAAGGATTTGTTACAAAGCTGCCAAATCAGTGGGAGACTACTAGTATTATCGTAATTTCGGCAAATGTTTGCAATTTGTGAAAAATCTGAACATCTTTTGCATGTTAAAATAATGAATTCCACATTTTATACTTTGGAGAGCATTGTTTTGCGTTTAATTATAGCTTAACGGCTTTGTTTCTAGCTAATTGGTTTAAGTGCGGCCGGCCATGGCATTTTTCCCAGCTGTACCCACTGACTTGTCTTCCCTACTCCATCGCTTTTGTTTAAAACCAAGCAAAATGACAGTAGGTTTCACTTCTAAAGTTTTCGGTTTGACCCGGCCAGGAGTGGAACTCCATATCTCCCTACTGCAAGTCGGGTGATTTAAACAGTGCGCTGAATACTGCAAATTATTTTTCTTCAAGGGTTGGCAACTAAGCTACCGGTATTGAAAAGAAAAATTGTCGGCAGAATTTTTCAAAAAACAGACGGCGACATAAACCTTTTGTTTACTACTGACAATATCTTTATTAAAGCTCATTGAATCTTCAAGTCCTGAACAAAACAAGTAACCTTGGCGGCAACTAGACGAGAAAAACGGAAAGAGCATCCGTTTTACCTCCTTCTAATAGCGGCTCCCTGCTGACGGGATGAATAAATTTCTGAGCTATTTTAAACTCCATTGACTAATTGGTGAGTTCTTATTGTTTAAAATATATTGTTAGTGCTTCAATACCCTAAGATTTATTAATCAAGGAAAATGGGTAATGGTAATTCCTAAGTCGAATTGGATAACATTTTTCAAAATAAGGTTAGTGAAGGACATTGAGTTAGGTTTTGAGCATTTTTAAACCTCTTTGACTAATTTGTAACTAATAATTGATAGATTACCGTATTGCCTTATCAGTCGGATGCTATTAACTTAGTTAAAGTGTATCTCAAGTCTACAATTTTAAGCGTATACATTTTAGAGGTTACAAATTTTTTCTCATCCATCCAACTCCCATTCTCAAAACTCATTCCACTATTCAAATATTGAAATTAATTCACTTAAATCCAAAACGTCTATTGCGCAATGACTATTGTTGCAGTGACTTACAGATCACATTACCTGCTTTGTTTCCCATTGAGGTTAAAAATGTTGACGCTTCTTGTCTGCTTCCATTGCATATTGTACTGAGAAGGCTTCATCAATTATAACCTCATATTAGGTAAGAATGCTATCACACAATGGTACAAGGGGTGGAGTAATTTTCAGTAAAACAAAAAAATACAAAGACTGTAATAAGAGTAGTACAACAATGACGCTACAAATTTTTGAACAATGTTCCATTTTAAATTGAATGCAATGAAATTCTACATTTTATATCTCAGCTCAGGAATGTCCTACGTAAAGATGAAAGTTGGTCTGTTTGAATTCATTTTTCATGCTGTTCAATATCTATTTTGGAAATTTTAGACTTGAGGTTCACTTTAAATGTGAGAACTTTACTAGAAGTCGTTAAACATCAACTTACCTAACTTTCCCTTACAGTAAATATAACAGCATCAGTAAAAACACATAGTCACGATTATAAGTACAAACACATGAAAGAAAGTGTGAGAATGATATTATACTCGTTCGATTAGTTTTAAAGATTAGATCGTTCCCTTTACAGTCCGTGGGAGCGATTCTTATAAATAATCTCCCCTTGAGCCTCTGCTCCTTCTCTAAACCCCAACCGTCAAATATGATAAATGAATAGCTTAATTCTGGAAGAAAATGTCAGTTCGTTAAGACCAACTATTTCGTCTTCCGAGAAATATGAACAATTCTTTATGAAAATAGCAGGAATGGGTGAATCATGACAAATTTGTCAGGAATGGAATTACAAGAAGACTCAATACACTTAAGCAGGTGATTAGATGTCCATAAAATTGTTCCAAGTTTATTTGAAGGACCCTTAAAATATCAGGTTGCAAGACCTTTTTTGCTTGACGATAACGTTTCAGTGTAGGTAGAATGCTAGTAACGTAATTAAAAAAGAAGAGTTTTAGAATTTCTTCTAGCTTGTGCAAACTTCAGATGGATACCTCTGGCAATATGCCGCCAAAAGTGTCCCTCAAATCTAAAACAACTGCAATATTTATTTAGAAATTCTAAGGTGAGACTTATTCCTTCAACTCCCATTCTCATAACTTTCTTTGCTGGGGTTAAATTAGGATATTTATTTACTTAATTTTGAAAGAGCTGATTACGCTATGATTTGTGATGTATTCCCTTATTGGGCAAATCATATTTAATGTGTATGTTCCCTCAGTGGACGTATAACTTTTTCAGAAAGCAGTTGAAAGATTGGTTTCGCCGAACCGCCTTTGACAGAGGGTCGGGAGGACTTAAAAAAGTACTGTTTCTCTTTCCTTTTGCAACGAAAGGTTTAACACAGCACTGTGAGCCTAGAGCACATAGCAAAAATGTGGAAATTACAAAACTGAGCAAAAAAACAATTTGTTTAATTTTTACACAATGATGTAAATTTTTTGGCAAAATTTTTGCTATGTTCAGTTACGTAGTGCTGTGTAAAATATATATATCTTTTGAGAAGCCGTTGACGGCCTATGTATGACTGACTGTTGCACCAAAACACAGTTAAATTTTACCCCGCAGTGGACGTGGCTAACCAATTGTGACGTCACGTGAAAAACTCTATAGATAGTTCTCACTGACGTCACAAATATGCGTTAGCAACCGACATGTTTGAGGACAAGTCTGTACATACAAACCTGGGTTGCCCTCAAACATGGCTGAAATACTCCACGTCGAAAGCGTCCATGAAGTCACGTGAGAACTATCTATAGACAAGGTTCATTCCGACTATAAGGCCCTGTCACACTATTCCGGGCAGGCTCAACGGGATGGTTGCGGGAAAGAATTTTGTTGCACGCAGGAAAAGTTCTGCGGACAAGTCAAGATTTGGGTGGGTTTTACGTGGAAGTTGCGTATTTAACCCGTGGTACTTCCGAAGGTTTTGCGTGTTGTCCGTGTGAAATGCTTCCAACAAGCGGGAGAGTTCCGTGTTAGCTCAGGGACACTTACGGGCTCTGCGAGTAACCGGCGTGCCAGTTACGTGTCACCTGCGTGGGAGTTGCCCGCAATGTGTGAGGTTTACGCGTGCCGATTGCTAGCATATTAACATGGCAGATGTTTCCGCAGAATGCCAACAACTTGCCCGCAACAAGCCTTCGGAGTACCAGCAGGGAGACGGTAACTTGCCCGCAACATGCCCTCAATTTCCTCGCCCCACACCCGCGGACCTGACACTATGAAGTCAAGTTGTCAGTACCAACACAGCTCCTTGCCCGTAAAACGCACGTCCCTTGCACGCATCTGACACGCGCTCTGCACGAAATTGATACAGCTTCGCGGCCAACCTACTTTCTTCAAGCGGCTTAACTGTTTGTGACTTGCGGCCGCTACGGCCCCCTGCGGGTGTTCTGCTGGAACCTCTGCGAGCAAACTCACGCAATTTACCCGGAACAAGTTTTGAGCATGTTCAAAACTTGGCTGCGGGCAACTCGGACTTGCGTGCGCACATGTGGGCAAGTACGGGCAAGATGCGGGCGAGATACTGTCAGTTCCGTGCTAAATGCGGGGACGGCGGGCAGCAAAAATTGTCACCCGCAACTTGCACGCAGTGCTTGCCCGGAATAGTGTGACAGGGCCTATACATACTTGTGTCTTGAGACTAGAATATTCATGTCTGACCCGAATAGATCCATTACCAAATAAAATCATCAAAGGATTGTGAGTGGGGCAGCGTTTTGGTGTCGTTTCTGGCCTCGGTAAAACGACAGTAGGGAGCTTTAGATTTCACGACGGGGACCTCATGTACAACGAAATGACGTCATTTGTATGTATGCCATTTCGAGAGCAACGCGAAATACACCAAGTTGTGAAACGACACCGGCAAAGCAGGGATGACGTCATTGCAATGCAGCTGACCGTCCGCGTCGTGAAATGCAAAAGATCACGATTGACGAAAAAGGATGCGTACCAAAAATCTGTCAATCATAAGTGTGCCGGAATGGTAGTTATGCATGATTATTTCAGACCAAAGAGAAAGCAATTTCAAACGGACCATGACAAAATACAATTCACCTCAAAATCAACTAATCGGTCAGTTTTTAACTAGCTTTGTCAATGAAATAGCGTGTATGGAGTAGGCGGGGATTTATTTAGTTAATTACCTTTGTCACTTTTATTTTGTTCGCTTTTATTTAGTCTGTTGTGCAAAAAATCGTTATTTTCATTTATAACAATTCTACCAGTTGTTCGTGAAACATGTTCTCTTATTTTATATAATGGAAAATCATGTGGGTAGCATACTCAATACTCTACCGAATGCTTATTACTTTCATATTTTTTATGGGGCGCTCTGCGCGTTTCAGAAGAAAACAATAATGCTCAATTTTTAGAAAAGTCCTACAGGTTGTTCCCCTCAAGACCGAAAACCTAAAACCGCTCCCAAAGACTTACGACACCGTAGGGACATAAACTCAACAGATTGCCAAAATTAAGCAACTGCCGTGTCAACCGGCGTAAGAAAAGCTAAATGTCAACATCTATTTACCAGGTCAAATTTCTTTCCTTTTTCAAAAGAATTATGACTTTTTTCTTTAAGATTTCTGTCAGCAAAAAGAGCTACCCTATGTTTTATCAGCGAGAGCAAACGCTGGGTATATTGCTTCATTGTAGAACTTTTTCATGAAAGTGACTTAGATGGATATTTTAGCACTTCCGTGAAGGCCTTATCTTCTCAGCCCAGACCAATTCCAATTCTTCTTACCTATTTACCTCAGCCCCTTCCACAAGTGTCTAGAATCATCCCGACACAATCTCACCTTATTGCTTAGTTAGATGATGTGTGTATAAAAGACCCCAATGTGTAATCAAAACACTCTAAGTACAAAACGGTACATACTGTGTAATATCATCTTTCTATTTGGTAGTCTGCATTTTTTGAACGAGTTCCCATCAAAAAGTTGCACCATTGATGATTTCTGTGTACAAAAATTGTGGTTTAGGGTGAAAAGATTACCTATTTAAATCTCAAGTTTCTATACCTGCAGTTGATACTTATTTAGTGATCTACATACATGACACAATATTTTATTTGTATCAGCATACAAAACCATGCTGAATTGAGTGGGGTGGCTATAAGTGGACCCAAACTTCCAAAGTCTCTATCTGCATTAGAATCGCCAGCATTAGTGATTCCATTGATTTTGTTTTGAAGCATAAAATCAGTAGCTCTGTTTGCAGGCTACAAACATGTGATAGCTGAATTAATTTACTCAAATGTGCAATCTTGAAAAGCGTATAAACAAAACACCTATACTCACATTACCACTGCAGGTAGACAGCAGGTATATTCTCACCTTGCAGGAAACATACATAATCATAACAATAACATTGCCTTACACCTTACATGGCAACACGTGACTTGGGTAAAATGAAGCTCATTACATATGCATAAATTGTTCTTCTCTGGCTCTATAGCTATTTTTTACTGATGACGTCACTGGCTGTCTCACTTTCAACTATGTTTGATGTATTGCCTAACTTTGCCTCTAAGGCGCAATTATCTTTCCCAAAGCTATTTTCAAAATGAACGAAAATTTAAGTGGAAATTAATTGCACTCGGAAAACTCAGTCTGAACATTATCCTCCAAATGTCTGTAGAAATGTAAGAGATAGCTTTTAGAGCTAATTACATCGAACATTTGTACCTTTCAGACGCTATAAAAAACGATATAATCAAACTAAAGATGCACACGATCTTGTCGTTCTCGTTAACTTCGGACAAGATAAATTACCGGTACAATATTAACATGATATTAAATTGAACAGAAGGAAGCTATTTACTACTAGTCGTTTAGAACGATGCTCGTTAAAACTTATCTGCAATCAATAAGACACATTGCAGAAAAGGGAATGTATTCCTTATTATTGTAAAAATGTAACCCTAGCTATTCAATCATCTTCGCTAGCCAGAGGTGTAAATTCTGAACAGCTGAAATAGGAACTCCCGACTGAGAGTAAAAACCATGCCTGCTTGGGGTTTAAACATGGAACTGCGATATATCAAGAGAGTAAATAGCAAGTACGATTTACCCAAGGACTTCCTACATACAGATATACATGGACAGAGCATGTAACGCGTACGTCCCATCCGTAGATTGTCGCCACCGTCTGGGACAAAAAAAGGCGCACCAAGATGGCCGCCGTTAAGCTATAATTTTTATGATTCAGTGACGACGACTCTGTTATATTTTGTACAAAATTTTAATTTGAACGTGAAACAATATCATATATTTGCAATACGTACTGTGATTTTGACCTTACCTTGCATCATTTCGTAAATATTGCAACTTTCTTTCAAAATCTCATGGTTAACTTGAGCAAGTCCAAACTTTAACACAAAACCATAGCAGACAGCCATCTTGCTACACCTTTTCTCATACGTACGGTAGCGACAATGTGCCGGGCAGTATGCTCTGTCCATGAATAGGAAGTCCGTGGATTTACCCATAACACCATTTACGGTTACGTCACTGGTTGGTATAAATTAGAACATGCGCAGAAACATATGCGTTTGTTATGATTTGCGTTATGGCGCTTATGTGAATGAACGCGTAATGTAGACGAATCTACTTGACATCGTGACAAAAAAGTGAGATTGGCTTATCAACGTTGCTTTCAATCCAAATAGCTGTGACGTCACTTTTGTAAATATGAATGAGTCTTTTTGTATTCTTAGGTCTTTTGTTTTAGAAAATTTAAACATTTTAGCCACCCGTGATATACGGAACGATAGGCTCTAAAACATTGTAAGAAGTTTACAGGAAGAAAATTGCACATTTTTTTGTTTTGGAAGTGTCACGTTCGTACTGACTTATTTGCTTTTTGGGGTCAGAGTGGCATTACGGAACACTCTCACTTAAAAGAAGGGTTTTAAGGTCATATCACATTTTGGTATATTAGAGGGGAACTTATTCTGAGCGTTTTGGTGAAATTTGCTTTGAAATCCGATGTGTTGTTCTCAAGATATGAGCAAGTAAAGTGGTCACATTTTCAACAAATAGTGAACTTGAAGCAAGCCCATATGACATCATTTCCCCACAATGGACAGTCTTTTGTTTTTCTTTAAAATGTTCAGCCTATTTTCTCCTTATCAATCCCATACTATCAAAATATGATTGCCTAAGTAGCATGAGAACTTTTCAAACTTTGCAATTCCCATGGGGAGGTCCTGTTCTCATTAACATCAAGGTCAAAACAACAGTCTAAAAAGCAAAGGAAAACAAAGCATTCCTTGTCAATGTGAGGAAGTGACATAATCTCTGCTGCCCTCATTATGACTTTGGAACACAAATCTAGTAATTTTATTTGCTGATATCTTCAGTTAAACATGTCCGATTTGATGGAAATTTCACTACACTGAGTTGATTTAGTTTGTCGTTCACATTTAAAAATATTTTTTTTATGCTTAAACTTCCCCTTTAAAGGTGGTATATAGTCATCCCAACTTGAAAAAAAAGTGTAGCAGACTGCCTTGTTTCAAGATTAGCTCTTGAGAGTAATTTGGCTCTTTAAATCCTACCAAAGAAGGAGAAGATTATAACAAAATCACTAAAAATCGGGACGGAATTCGATCCGAGTTCGTTGTAGTGTGGCCGCGGCTTAAGTCGTCAACTTCGCTGCCCTTATATTCACAAAAAAACTTCTCAGACAAGACACTGATTTTGCTTTCTTTTAAATATAAATCGTAAAATGAACATGTACACACAGACGAAGAGTTCATATGCAATTAGGTTTAAGTAGCATGTTTCTTGGTTTAAGACGTATCTTGTAGGAAGATAACATCGTATAAGCATAGCTAGTACACCAATAGCTTAGCCAGGATTGTGTCATGGGGAGGTTTTGGTATCATGGGGGAGGGTTGGGCCACGACATGAGGAAAAAGTCTAAGGATAGATAGAAAAAACCGCTACTTTAGGTGTTTTTTTGCTTTGCAAGGTTGGGTCATGGGGGGGGGGGGGGTTCTAAAGCCCCAAAACTACCCTTGTGGCTACGCCAGTGCGGTGCACTACAAAACCGGTGAACAAAATCACAAGTTTAAGGTTTTGAGGAACAAGATTCCTAAAAGCTCACGAAGGACCAAATGACAAATGAGAAATATAAACATGCAGCAATTTGAGTTTCGACTTTTAATCTTTTAATCTTTAATCACTTTTGGAGGTTAGATGAAATTGTACGGCCCAGTTTCCAACCAATTGATTCAATTCAAGCCCGCCACCGCATTTTTTTCCAGATATGGCTCACTGGCTTGTTTTCATTCTAGTAATATATCGCAGTCATGTGTATGTCTATTACGTAACAGCTTCTCTTTGAGGGGGGGGGGTCAATCAAAGGACAGGCGGCTACGTTCCCACTAGATCCACAACGCTCATTCCCCAAGCTCTGCCTACTGAAAAATTGCGATTTGAAGATATAATTTTTTCCTCAAGTTCAAGCGTCAAGAAGTTGCGTCATAGAAATTACGTGCTCTATGCAGGTTACGCCTTCTTTATGGTTGGCAATTTAAAGTGAAAAGAAGACAGATGAATTTTAAGAAAGACACCCAGGCAATTTAAGCCGTGGTTTTATGTCTAACTCACACTTTTGCAAATGGAAGCTTGGTCGTATTTGTTCTATACGATCTTCACATTCGTAAGCAGGTTTCGAATGTCTACTTCTTCACCTTCTAACGAATATCGCAAATGAAAGCCCTGGAGAAATACACTTCCAGAAAGCGAGTGCAGATTTTTGCCATTATCAATGATAGTTTTCAAATGTTGAAGTTAATATTTTGGGTACATGTTTTACAAAATTATTAGGCTACTTTTATTAGTAGATATACCCCTGGCTTTCTCTCCAGTTAAGGTACCGTAACATTTTCAATCTCTCTCATCTTCCAGACCAAGTCTGAATTTAATATATACCAAGGTAATATATAAAACACCCGCCCATGCTCACATCCAAGGAAGGGGACAGGGGCCGAGTATGCATAGTACATGTACACGAATCCGATTAGCGCTTGTTTTTAGTGACTTTAGGCAGCCATTAGCGGGGTCCATCAACCTTTAATTGTCTTCATTTATTGTCTACGTGAATTTCAAATCCTCGTATTCAGTGAACTTGAGAAAACCAAGATACACTTCAGTGCGCAACCATCCATGAAACAGGTAAGGAAGACAATTTAAAGATTAAAGGTGATGGACCCCAGTAATGGCCGAGTAAAATCAGACCTCAACAATCTGTCCGGATTGGTCTATAGTATGTTTGTTTAGTGCACTTGTTAACTGTTCCTGTCTTCATTGACCTACCAAAGTGACCTTATTGAGAGGAAGTTATTTACAAGTATGTCATTCACATTGTAGCCATAAATTGCAAGTATAGGAATTCATGATTTATTCAGTGCATTTATTTGGTCTTTTCATGTCATTGTGAGCCGATCCCCGGTGGCCGAGAGAGGACAAGCAAAGATATGTGGATTTTTTTTTTTTTTTTGTGGGGGGGGGGGGGGGGGTCGCATCTTAATTATGTCAGAATTACTTCTGACAAAGTATCTCGGAAAACGGAACTAGTAACTCGGAATTCTGAGATACAATCTCAGAATTTCAAAATATTATCTCACAATTCCGAGTCAGTAAGTCAGAATTCTGAAATAAACTCCTTTTTTTTTTGCTTGTGGCAAATTAAGACACTCAAGAATTTTAAATACAGCTGAGTTAATACGTTACAGCATCTATTTCGCTGTGTCATGTGGTGGACCTTGACACAAACTTATTATTGCATTCATATCTAGAGGTAGTACGCAGTAACTCTTACTCGGAGTATACTTTCTATTTTCACACAAGTTAAACACGTAGTCGGGGGGGGGGGGCTGCCCAATTCACTTGAAGGTCTCCCAGCTAAAACATTTAATATTTGCATAACTCCAATCATTTTAAAATGACTCCCGCTACATAAATTTTTCTCCCAATCCACCATGGAACTACAACTTTCCTTTACCTTACCTGTCTGGCTACAGACTGCACTGGTAGCTATTTATAATGACGCGAGTAGTTACTTAGATAACATGTAACGACACAGCAACACGAATGTGTTATATAGTGTCAGTCAACTTGGTAATCAAAACCTAAGTATGAAAAGTTTCCCGAAAGAAGGGAGAAATATTTCTTTAGATGTGGGCAGTCCAAAACAACCCTCAGTAGCCTAATTGCAACGTTTTTCTTTGGGTCTAATTTCAGGCTGTGAAAATAGCGAGTGAGACTCAGTAATAACCTATACACTACTACACTCCGGTTGAAGTGACGAGACGAAATAATTCAAAGTCACGCATGTGTTGTCACTGCGATAAAGAATACAAAGGTCGACCGGATAAGTGACCTTTTCGGAGGTCCAGGTGTCTTCTACTTAAATCATAGGGAGTAAATCTTGTATCTTGGCTAAAAAGTTCCTAACAATTTATACCAAGGTATTTTTGAAGTTTGCGAATGGAAGACAAATATTTACAAATGATTTAAAACAATATTTTGTGGAAGTATTGATGTATAAAACAAAATAAATGTTAGCCGCCATGCAAGAAACACGGTTATATTTTACTTTGTTCTCTGTTGATATAAGGGCACAACCACTAACTGACCCGAATGCATGTGTTGTGCATGCTATTACGTAACTGCGGTCGAAAAGCCGGCCGGACGTGTGACCTTTCAGAAGGTAAAATGCCTTTCACTTAAATAATAGGGAGTAAAGCTGTATCTTGAACTAAAAAAACCTCACAATTCTTTGCGAGAGCATCGAAGTACCTTTTACCATGGATAACGAGTAGTAAAATTATAATTTTAAGCAAAATGTTGACAAAGTACTGATGTATAAATGTCATTCACTTTGTAAAAACATGACAATATTTGACTATGCCCTGCTATCAAGTAATGTACAACCACTTAGTAAAACACAGCTTTTTCAAGATTGCTACATTTTACAGAAGGTGCACATATTTCTGACGGTCTTATGTGGACATATTTTTTAGAGGAAATTTGATGTTTATGCAATTATGCAATCAGAAAGTACAAATATCCCCGACGAAAGTCACAGTATTTTGTCAAAAAGAAACAAGCAGGCAAACATTGCAATATATATTTGGTGGATTAAGTGTCCAGCAATACCATTCACACGGATGACCCTCTTACAAATGATCTACCCTAGCAACAGCAACCTCGGTCATCCAAAATGAAGACAGGCTTTGGCTTGGTACTACTCTACTGAAAACAAAACAAAACAAAGAAATAATTCTCAGTCGTTGAGCGTACAAGCCTTAGCTTAAGCCAACACTAAAATGCACGATCCTACACATGTTTTGCAAAAGTGAAGTCTGCATGAGTCCAAAGGGTTTCCCTTTCGGGAAACCAAAAATTCAAAGTAGGGAAAACAAGCCAGTGAGCAACAACTGGAAATCAAAACCTGAGTATGAAAAGTTTCCCGAAAGAAGGGAGAAATACTTCTTTAGATGTGAGCAGTCCAAAACAACCTTCAGTAACCTTATTGCAAAGTTTTTCTTTGGGTTTAATTTCAGGCTGTGAAAATAGCACGCGAGACTCAGTATTAACCTGTACACTACTACGATCCGGTTGAAGTGACTTGACGAAATGATTCAACGAAAGTCACGCATGTGTTGTCACTGCGATAAAGAATAGAAAGGTCGACCGGATAAGTGACCTTTCAGGAGGTCCAGGTGTCTTCTGCTTAAATCATAGGGAGTAAAGAGTGTATCTTCTCTGTTGATATAAGGGCACAACCACTACCTGACCCGAATGCATGTGTTGTGCATTCTATTACGTAACTGCGGTCGAAAATCCAGCCGGACGTGTGACCTTTCAGACGGTAAAATGCCTTTCACTTAAATAATAGGGAGTAAAGCTGTATTTTGAACTAAAAAAACCTCACAATTCTTTGCGAGAGCATCGAAGTACCTTTTACCATGCATAACAAGTAGTAACATTATAATTCTAAGCAAAAGTGTTGACAAAGTACTGATGTATAAATGTCATTCACTTTGTAAAAAACATGACAATATTTGACTATGCCCTGCTATCAAGTAATGTACAACCACTTAGTAAAACACAGCTTTTTCAAGATTGCTACATTTTACAGAAGGTACAAATATTTCCGACGGCCTTATGTGGACATATTTTCTAGACGAAATTTGATGTCTATGCAATTATGCAATCAGAAAGTACAAATATCCGATGAAAGTCACAGTATTTTTTCAAAAAGAAACAAACAGGCAAACATTGCAATATTAGTGTCCAGCAATACCATTCACACAGATGTCCCTCTTAAAAATGATCTACTCTAGCAACAACAACCTCAATCATCCAAAATGAAGACAGTCTTTGGCTTGGTACTATTCTACTGAAAACAAAACAAAACAAAGAAATAATTCTCAATCGTTGAGCTTACAAACCATAGCTCCAGCCAACACTAAAATGCACGATCCTACACATGTTTTGCAAAAGTGTAGTCTGCACTGATGAGTCCAAAGGATTTCCCTTTCGGGAAACCAAAAAGGCCGTGGTCGGCTCGACTTGAACCAATAGGTTGGAAACTGGACAGTAAGACTCTATCTAACTAACTAACTCGATAAAAAGTCAAAGTTTAAGTTTATTTTCAAGTGTAGTTAAAGTTCAAACTTGGTTTCCCTTTAGTCGCCTCATACGACAGACCGTAAATACCGTGATCTTTTTCTACAACCCCCGGCCCACAGGGGGACATAATGACGCGGTGATGCAATAGGAAGTAAAACGAAATAAGTTTGGTTTTAATGGAACCAGGGGACTCCCTGATGGGGCCAAATAATAAAACCAAATTTACTTTAAAGATCAGCTAAATCTTAAAAATACATTTTCTATTTCAAGTATCTATACTCAAGGATGAATTTAAGATTTTTGTTTGAGGGTGCCACACATTCAATAGGTTTTCCGAGTGTCGCGCTGGGTGGAGTTTAAAATAATGAAGATAACACCATGACAAGTCCATGTACACAAAGGTGTTTTTATTATTATAAGTTGTATTTTCAGAATATGGTCACCGTTTTGGGTCTACTTTTGGACGTGAATAGTCCAGTCTGCAAATTTTAGGGTGCACTTGAATCAACGGCACCTCCTGAATACGCCACATTTACTTTTCATGCACATACGCCACTGGTAAGGTTTTCCCCCACACAGACAGTGGCGTTTCATTAGTGTAACTTATTTCAGCAGCAAATGAGGTCAGCTGATTGGTGATTTTGTTACATTAATGCCTACCATTACTCTGCATTCATCGGTTAATAGAATTTATGGGTTGGCGTCGTCGATTCGTGTGATACACTCTCTGTTCGCAAGCGTGTCGTAGTGGACTTACGCACTCACCCCAATACACAAAACAAGTTGCCTTATGTATAATAATACGCGCTTGCAATTGTAGAGGGCGCTCTTTAGTTCTGTCACGTCATATGCATACAGTCTACATAAATAATGTTGTTTCATGATATAAATGAGGCGTACAAGTTTTTATCAGAATGACTGAAAAATCATGCGACGTGAAAAATAGCCATAGGCCAATACATTAATTGGGTTACCGGGTTATACCAGTCAAATTGCGGTGACTGCATATTCCTTTTAACTTAAATGTCAGCAGAAAAAATATCTACGAGATTGATTTCTTGTGGGGGATTGCCTTAAAATATTTAATATCTTCGTGTAGAGAACCATGCAAGTTTTCCAAAGTAGAAAACTGGCCTGCTTTAGCGGGTACATGAAAACCAATTTCAAGGTTTAACATTAAAAGCATATTTTATCAGAATGATACTTCTGAGCCACGGACTTATATACATGGACATGGTATGTAACGTGTACATCCTATCCGTAGCTGGTCGCCACCGACTGGGACAAAAAAAGGCGAACCAAGATGGCCACCGTGAACCTGTAAATTGTCTGATTTGACGACTACTCTGTAATATTTTAAGCAAAAGTTAAACTTGAATGGGGAAAAATATTATATTCCTGCAACACGTGAAGGGATTTTGACCTCACCTTGCCATATTTAAAAAATATTTCAACTTTCTTGCAAACTATGGCGATATACCGTACTTTAGCAAGTCCAAACCTTCACACAAATACCAGACAGCCATTTTGGTGCGCCTTTTCTGACACGTACGGTAGCGACAATGTACCGGGCAGTATGCTCTGTCCATGTATAAGAAGTCCGTGTTCTGAGCGTACAGCAGACATTCATTCGAAAGACATCGCCCTCAATACTTCCAGAATGACGAATGGATTCTCAACTCTTAAAAGGGCATCGTTCTTTGATGGAACTCTTGAAATAAAGACGTGAAAATAAAGGAATCATGTTTATCTTAACAAATGATTTTTTATTTGCTTTCAATTCCTCCGGTAGGGTAACTTCATTTTCGAAAACCGATATACAGTTTCCTTCCCTTCTGGTGCTAAAACGAATTTCTTGCGTCTAAATAAGGAATGCGTATGTATCCGTTTTATGTCTACGTACTTTGACAACCCTGCCTTCATCCGCTCGGTAGCTGTCACTTTAGCAGGTATACACTTTAGTGAAACTTAATACTCAAACAACTTCGTCAGTCGGGACGAGCTAAGATTCAAGATAAGGGCGACAAAAGCCTTAACATGTAATCCAATAAACAAAAGCAAGTTTTCCAACGTTTTTGTACTTTTGAAAAAAATATTACAGGAGTCATCAGTTTTTTTTTTCTATTCTCTTGTCTACAAGTCTTTGCCTGCTACTAGAGGTCTTATTGGTTATATTAAACGTACAGGTTTGAGCACACAAGTGCCTCAACCAATTGAATTGCAGTCACCGCTATTGACCAATCACTGACTTTACTACAACAGATGTCCACGCCCATCGATTCAGCTACCGTAGATAGCCTCAATGATTTACACGGTGGCTGCTCGCTGGGCAATTAAATTGGAAGCATACAAGGCAAACGCGGTCCGCATGTATGTAACTGCCTGTCTATATAAATCCATTTTTGTTTGGTCAGCGGATATTCACAAGGACTTTGGTAGGAAGGGAACGTGTGTCTCTTGTTAAAAATGCCAGCAAGTTTGTTTAGCAATGGTAGAAGAAATATGCCACCGTGTAAGGTAGTGAGTGCATGAGTGATTTTATTGGCAATTAAGTTCGGTTTCTCTCCTCCGAACGGTGTGTAAACTCGTCACCTTCAGTAAAAGGATCAATAGATTTATTCAAGAAAGCTGTGCATCAACATGCGATGAAAAATTGGAAATCAATGGACTCGTTTCTTCAAACTAATTGAGGTCATTTTCAAGGGAGGAACATCTCGTTCGGTTTGTAGATATTTATCCTGGGTTTGAAGACCGATACTTTGTTTTCCTATAATGTGAAACACCGTTTCAGGATTACGAAACTATTTCTCTCTCCTCAACCGATTACTCGTCAAATCAATCTTTCATTTCCTGACCGATTCCTCAGGACGCAGCTCAGTTTAACAGGAAAACCTTATTTCTTGACCAGAACTCAACTGTAATTATATTAAATCAATGTGCTCTCGCCTCGAAGTTTGCAACCCAAAATTTTGCATAATCTGCAGATGTCTAGCAATCCGGAAGAAATCTAACAAGATCGACACATTGTGGGAGTTCATTACCCAAAAGGTGGGATTGGACGTGACCATAACAACTTGAAACCTTTCTCAGGAAGGAAGAGACAAATCGCCTTATTTACGCTAGGTTGGGTCACTTTAGACAAAATAACAACCCTGCAACTTTAACGATTTTCTTCATCTGTACCCTGGACAAAATTTGTCGACGAATGTTTGGCATCCGTCAATTACGGTGCCTTCATCCCCTTCACCTGGCGAGCGGTTTTGCTGCGGAATTGATTTAACCTAGTTAAGTATTCAAATGCTACTCTTATGACAGCAACCCCAGGTTATACTTGGCTTGAGAAACAGAAGAGTTGAATAAACCACACCTTTATACCTTTCTGAATTCTGTGTTTGTAAATTACCTTGGAGGAAAATTTCATCCCAAGAAAAAGAAAAGATATAGTTTAACTTATTGTCTGTCTGGATCTCTCTGGAGCGTTCTTAAGATGTTTATCTGTGCTTTGATGTCCACATAGGTAAACTATTATTGAAACAGCATTGGATGGTTCTCTCTGTGAATGTGTTTTTTGTGCTTGGATGTCTTTTTTCGGTTCGTCGGGACACAATCGTCGGTAAATACACCTCCATAACATTCCAAGGGTACGTGACTAGTTGACACCTTTTGTGTATAAATTCACACATATCGAGAAAAACTTGTTTCGAAAAAACAACATGCGAAAGCCTCTAAATTAAGGGGGAAAAGAGATCGTTTTCCTTCTTGTTGTATATTGTATATTAATGTGTACCTGTGTCACGTGAAATAAATTTTACAAAAAGTGGACAGAAGTTTCCGCCTCAGAACTATAAAAAGGCACCACAAGTTAACAAGAAAATGGAATGGATGCTATTGAAAATTTTTAAAAAATTCGGAACAGAAGAGTGCACAGTCTTACACGGCCCTTCTAAGATGTCGATCTCTTGACTAAGCCGTGTTATGGCCGAGTTTTATTGGGTCTAATTTGTGTTAAGATCATTGTCCAAGCCTTACGAATAGTCGGCTTACAGAGAAAAACGATATCTATGTGGTTTCCTGACTAGATGAGAGACTGTTGATAACTACAGTATGTCATCTTTTCCTGGCATCCATTTTTGAAAAAAAAAACATAATTAAAGGGGAATCGTGCGTAAGCCATATTCCATCTTTCCTACAGGATTAATTTCAAACTGGAAAAATAATGGACTAAACCAATGCAAAATGATGTACATTGCAAAGCGCAGACTTAAGGCCTTAAAAATTAAGAGAATGGTCATCAGATATATTTTAACCAACACAAGACAAATGCTTCCAAGATCGGGCCTAGGTATTTAGTGTGGAATGCTACACGAGATTATCTTTAAAGAAATGATTTGCAGACGAAAATTTTCAGGCTTAGATGTAGAGGAATATGCATACCTCTTCACTAAGTGAAAAAATCTGAAACGCTTCTTTGTGCTACCAATTTTCTCTACGGATCATAAGAAAATCTTGTCTTTAAAAGTCTCTGATTTTTCAAGGAGATTAATATTTTTAGAGGAAGGTGCTCAGAATGGCAGCCTTTCCCTCTGATTTGATAACGCCGACCAATGACGTCACATTACTCACGACTGAAGAAACCTTGCAAGAGGATAACGAGGAAGTCTCTGCCGTTTTTTTAGTACTCAAGATTGCAATTTTAGGAATTTTAATAGTGTGTGGTGTAGTCGGCAACACCCTTGTGGTAATCTCCGTGTTCAAGTTTCGGACCCTACGTATAGTCGCCAACTATTTTATTGTTTCTCTGGCGGCAGCCGATTTGATGGTGAGCTTCCTGGTCATGCCCATGGCTCTACATCAGGAAATTAACAAACAGCATTGGAAATTGGGTGCGGGGATTTGTGATTTATGGGTCGCCATGGATGTATTGACGTGTACCTCCTCTATATGGAATCTGTGCTCCATATCAGTAGACAGATTTCTCGCGATTAATCACCCTATACAGTACGCAATCAGACGTACGCCTACGATGGCAGCCATCGTTATCATATCAATGTGGCTCTTCTGTTTTATGATATCAATCCCTGCACTGGTCGCGGTGGGTGGATTTGACGAAACTAAAGGACAGGGTGAGTGCGCCCTCAATGTAAGCCCCATATTTCAAATTTCTTCTTCCATGCTATCGTTTTACTTCCCCTGTTTTATTCTGCTTTTTGTCTATTACAAAATTTACCGTTCAGTACAAGCTTTGAGTAAAAGGCGGCCGGGAGAGAAAGTACCCGATAAGAAGAGGGTATTAAAAGATAACGCATCCAAAGTAGAAACTTTGACAACAAAAGTTGACACCATGGCTAGTCACGTGGACCAAATGGACACATTAAAAGTCCACACACAACCTAATGGCAGTGGTAGCAGTTGTATGAGTGAACTACCACACACAGAGGCTACTTCCCAGCCGCCAAATAAATCGATATCTAAACGTACTGGTCACCAGACTACGAAGCGAATTTCAGTTGCTAAGGAGCGCCGTGCAACCTCCGTTTTAGCAATAGTTGTAACAGTGTTCATATGCTGCTGGCTTCCGTTTTTCATTACAAACGTTTTAATTGGAATAGGCTGCGAATTTTCCTTTAAGACATTCAACGCTGTAACGTGGTTAGGCTGGGCTAATTCGGCGGCCAACCCACTGATATACACAATATTCAATCGTGAGTTCAGACATGCCTTTCGAAAAATACTGACTTGTAAAATAAATCAACATTCACCTTATAATAAAAGATTTTAGAGAAAAAGATATCAGAGGGAGATGAAAATAAATGTTTATTTTATTAGTTTATGGCTTAAAAAATTCTTGTTGCTATATGTATTAGAGGAACTGTTTGGTTTAGTTAATTTTAGTGCAATACTAAGATGGTGTTTTACTTAGTACCTACATAATTGAACCAGAGAACACTTTTGAATGTGTGCCATTTATTCACAGATTTTGAAAATAAAAATAGATGCATTTTATTTAAAGCAGGATGCAGTTAATCCTCTCATACTGTAAGATTTTTTTCCAACCTATTGATGGCCCAAATCCAGATCACATTTCCGTACCTCATATTCTTGACTTATACATGAATATTTGTCAAATGCAAGCTATCAAAGGGATCTAATCCAACCTAGGTAAAACATGTTTTCGAAATATGTAATTTTTTGTAGTTTTGAAGAAGGAAATCTTTTCTATCAGCGTCAGATACAGGGTAGTGTTTCCCCCTGCAACCATAGTAGCTTAAAATACAAAAGTGTATCGTCATCCTAAGATGAACATCAGATTACTGAAAAAAATATATATTTTTGCCAAAATACTTTGTCTGATGTAAACTATCAATTAACTTGGTCTTTATCAAAAACCTCCAGCTGAGATACTTTCGAGAAACGATTCCCCACGATCATTTGATGGTTTCATTGCTTCCCTTAGTTCTGATGAGTTGTTACAAGGTGGAGCGTACGCACACAAATAAACGCTGACCTTAGTTTAAATTCACAAAAGTCATTATGCATTCACTAGACTCCCTCGTAATTATTTTATTTCCGTACATTCAAGTCAGGTGACAACGTTGCATTATTTGAAAATTTGACTTTAAAATTTAGATCGTCTTTTCAGCCATCCGATTGGGGATATCGTCAGGTGTGTCACCCAGTCGGCAACTGTCACAATGCAATACCACATTAAACGCACACGCATGCGTGTTTGTATGGAAAAATTCCATGTATGTATAAAAAGGTCTTAAATTTGGTTAACAAAAACCAGTTGATTATCATCACTTTTTGAAAAATTCACGCATGATTGTAAATAGAATTTTATAGATACTAACGCTAAAACATTTTTATAATTGTTTTTATTTATTTTTAATCATGTGCTTCCCTTAACCTAAGAACATAGCCTATTACACAGACTTTACAAAACGAATGCAGTCTACAAAGAAATGAGTTGAAAACAATCACTGACTTCTTATACATATGAACCAATATGGATGATATGACCATCACACTTATCAGCATTGGAGCACATCTAACTTTTCCAAGATGGCCGCCACATTAGTGTCGTCATTTTTCGAAACTTGCCAAAGGATCCTCGACATTTCAGACAATATGCAAACATAGATCGAAGAAGGATGTCATAATGTTGAATTTTCGTTTGTTGAATTTGACCTAAACATTTTTTTCCCTATAGACGTCACTGCTTTCGCTTTTCTCTGATTTGCCATTCAGGCGTCCATTTTACACAACAATTGTTGCTGAGGTGTTGTTGACCGCACGTTTCGGTAGCACAGTCACTGCGCATGACCAGCATGCCAAACTGAAGAGCGTTTACGTCACGTGAATAACCTCTACTATTAGTTACTTGCAAAATCTGTCACTAAGAAGTCCAAACTTTAACGCACAGGACGCAGACAGCCATATTGCTAAGCCTGAACGAACGCTTGGTGACCACAATCTGCGCACATGATGTTATTGTTAGTGTGTCATGTACGTGTATATAAACGTTCTTAAACACAATTGATTGCCCCACATGTCACCCAAGAGCCCCTAAAGACCCCACTTTTTTCCTGACACACATGAATGTTTCATTAACAGTTCCGTATAACTACCAACTGATACCATTTGGTATCCGAAAGTTTAATGAATACCTCTGTCATAGTGTTAAATAATTCTTTAAAGTGTAAGATAACTTTTTGAAACCTTTGGGAAAGAGATTTTTAGAATAATTATGTCGAAAAGGATAAGTAAATAGCAATTGGTTCATTTTTAAAAATGTCTGGTTGGTATCAGTGTGACAGCCAGAAATGTTGATTTAATCAAGTAAGACACAGTCATCGTCTCAAAATAACGTGTTTGAAAGGTGAAATACATTCACCCCAATTTAGATTAGTGTGGTGGTCTGCTTTGATTCTTTAGAGTGGCGCGACAATATTTTTCTTTCTTTATTATCAAGTTCAGGAAACTAACTCATTGACTTATCTTGAATACGAAACATGTAGACACTGAAATATCATAAAATGTACGTGGAAGCAAAATAAGAAGAAATCTTTGGGATCTGGCTGTTGTTTGAGATACATGTTTGGGGCGACTGCTTTATGCCCTTTGACCTCTCAGGTTGATCATGTGATGTGCGCAATTACTGTGCTAGGTTGAGATGCCACCCTCATGGGCACGACCAACGTGGTGGTCGTCGCTTTGTAACATGTACAAATGAAAGAAATGTATCGAGCTTATTAAAAATGCAGCTTCTTTTTTCTGAAAAGACCCAGTTAACAAGGACTGGTAACGAAGTAGAACAAATCTACAAAATATCAGCTCGGTAGCTTGAGTTTCTTCACTTCCAGAGAATCGGTTCAGACAAAGAAAGTGCATTGTGTGATATGTTAGTTAGTAAGTTACCGTTGTTACTTAGATGGTTACCGTAGTTACTTAGTTACCGTAGTTACTTAGTTACGGTAGTTAGTTAGTTACCGTAGTTATATAGATAGTTACCGTAGTTAGTTAGTTAGTTAGCTAGTTAGTTAGTTGGTTGGTTAGTTAGTTAGTTAGGTAGTTAGTTAGTTAGTTAGTTAGTAAGTTAGTTAGTTAGTTAGTTAGTTAGTTAGTTAGTTAGTTAGTTAGTTAGTTAGTTAGTTAGTTAGTTAGTTAGTTAGTTAGTTAGTTAGTTAGTTAGTTAGTTAGTTAGTTAGTTAGTTAGTTAGTTAGTTAGTTAGTTAGTTAGTTAGTTAGTTAGTTAGTTAGTTAGTTAGTTAGTTGTAGTTAAACGAGGTTTTACATCTCAATTTCTAACCACGGCTTTTTTACCACTTGAGTGTCACTGGCTTGTTTCCCCACACCACCTGCACCATAGCATATGCTGAGCACAAGCACAATCGCATAAGCAAATTTTGTTGGAAGCCTGTCTTATTCAAGTTGGTTAGAATCTGCGTTCACACGCATTGTACAAATTCAGTCAACTGTCCTTTTTAAATTTATGGTGTCGTGGAACTGCTTCACTTCCGGAAATCTCGCTTCGTGAGATGTAGAATCACTCTGCGCAGCGGACTTTGTTTGATCTCTTCTGCTGACACGAGAACGTGAACAGCCGTAGGTAGCCTAGGTGCCTTCAGGGAACTCCCCTGTGCCTTTCAGTCAAAAATTAAGCCTTGAAGTTGCACATTACGGTACTTTCTTTAACTCCAAGACTTGAAAGCATGTAACCTTTCTGGATGTCAGCCTTGGGTGATTACAGCTAGATTCGTGATAAGAAGCTTAGATACAAAACATAACTTTGGAGACAAGCAAGCGTCAGGATCATGGAATTTGAAATCCATTCGTCGATTCTCTTTCTAATTTTTCTCGAAGAAAAAGTTCTTGAACTTTCGTAGAATTATATTTCTGCGGATATTAGCGTCATGTCAGAAAAGATGCACGTTCCACGATTTGAAATTCATAATTTATAACCTTTCTTGAGATAAAAATTGGTCTTTAATAAGCAGATTTCTTTAAAATGATATATATCGGAAACCATAGATTTGCAGATCGTATCCACCAGAAAGGCAATGGGTGGCCCTTAGTTTATCATGTATGTAACAGTACTTTTCCTCCTCATTTGCGACTTTTTGTAAGAGTGAACTGCTGGATTAACCTTGAAGATGCAGTGCTTAAAGGGCCAAACCTCTCACTCCAAACTACAGTTTTGGTACGGGGGTATCCAACTTCAATTGATCCAATTCAATCAACAATTGGCTCAGCTCTTTGACTGACACCTAATTCAAACAATGCAGAGTAACAAAGCTTATATTATACAACATGAACGGTACTGAGAGTGTTTTGATTAAATAAATTGAGTTTTCTATACTCATCTTGAAGCAAAGAACTGAGATTGTGTCTGGATGAGGATGAATTTCAGACAATTGTGGAAGGGCTTAAGTAAGAAGGTTAGGAGAATTAGTACTGTTTGGGGTGAGAGAACTGGACCTTTAAGTCCAGACATATCATGAAGGATACCTGCAAGATAAATAAGAAGAAACGTTTTGTCTTCTGTTACAAAAGAAGTTTGGGTGTTAATGATTTTGCCCTTCATACTTAGTCTTCCATCTTTATGTGCGTTTTAGTGCCGGTTCATTTTCATGGAGTTTCTTTTACAACTTAAAAGAAATTAAAATTTAAAGGAAATTACTAATGAAAATGATGTCTGCTTTTAGACTAATATCAAAAAATTAATTCAGAGGGTCAAACAATTTCACGCAAACAGCAAAGGCCTCTTTTAAATCAACATACGAAACTCTATTTTATTTAAATTACGTCCCGGTTGGTAGATATAGACTTTGCGACATGAAAAGAAATCTTAAACATGTGATTAAAAATTATTAACATATGGCGGAATGGATTGTAATTTACATGAAAAGAAATATTTCTTTAAAGTGAGTAACCAGAAAGTTGTATGGATGGCAAAGATTAAACTGTTACCCACAGAAAATTCCATGCTTAAATAACGAAATTGTTTGTGGAGAAATTTCTGTTCAACGTCCAGCATAAATTTAGAAGAATCACAATCCCAAAACAAAACGTCCAATTGACTGAATTTCACTTTGACAAAGAAGTTCATAGCTGTTTATCAAATTTAATGCTATTGCTGCCAGCGATAGCTGTTCCTGTTTTTGGTAGCCTCTGTAAATTCCACAATAGCATACTCACCACAAATTGAGAAAAAAAAACAGACAGCGATATTTTAATCCACGAATTTCCCTTTTTCTAACAACAATATTTTTGTTTCGAACCTAGTTTCGATCTGGTTTTTGAGAGGGGGTCTGGGGGAGGGGGTTGGGGCAACCGGAACCCTGGATGTCCCTGACCAGATTCCTCAAATTCTTCCATAAGAAATCCAACCACACGAATCCCATCGAATAAACACTCGTGTTCACTCAAAATGACTCGAACAAACACAAAACAGAGATATGTATCGCTAGTATTATTTCGTAAATACATGCTCAAAGCTCGAAGCCATGAAGTCATCCCTATACCACACTATTGCATTTTATTCTCCCTGTTATTTTTGTAATCTGCCTGAAGTACTTAGGGAACGATATGTTTGCAACACCAATATTTTCGTTGGGAGAGGGGGACAACTGTTCCGCCCCAGCAGTGGCGCCCTTGTTAAATTATTTTTTTCTTGGTTCACCTTAAACTTGAAAAAGTTATTTGTGAGACACCAATTGGAAGACTCCTTTGAAGGAGAAAGAGATGAAATCATCACATTTAGCTGAGTTTTGTTGAAATAACTTTGAGGCCACCTTTATATTCCCCTTTAATTCACTTTTGATAAAACACATTATCGAAGAGAAAATTGAAAAGGGGAATATATTTCAATATAACATTAAAAAACGGAGAGAAACCTCGGCTGGAACAAGAGAGGCCAATAGAAATATTAGCCAGTGGCAAAATCGAATAATCCTCCAGAGAACGTTAGAAAAAATTTTCAGACGTGATGGGGAGGTTGATGGTTATCATAGATTTCACAGCATATTCAAAAAAATCATAAAATTAAAGAAGGAACGAGATGAAAAGAGAAAAATTGTTTGGTTGTTATTTCCTCCAAACCAACCATTTGTTCATAAATTTTAGATACAGTTTAAGAGCTTCTGCCCTTAACCTGGAGAGGTTTTATTTCACTGTCCGTTGAGCTGAGATCAATTTAGTTAAACATCAATTGAAAGAAAAACATCCATTTCTTTAAGAGGCGTTATTAGTTGTGCATTTAGCTACACTACTGACAAAGGTTACCTTCTTACTTTTTCGCATTTTGAGTTAACCATGCTTACTCTTTTTGTGGTCAAAGTGATTCAAGTGGGGTTGTTTGAACGTTAATTTGACAGAAAGACTGGAGTCAAGTCATTGGCTGAAAAACTGTCATTTCTTTAGATTTTGCTTAAAAATGGAGACAATTTCATTACAACGAGCTTTATTACTTACTAAACGTCATATCGTTCAGTGCATGTGTCGAATAAGTTCAATAATATCTATTCGCCTACATAAAGCATTGAAGTTTAAACATAATCTTTACTGCGGATAGATGCATTCGGATTGCGTCCATCCCCCTCCCATGTCGGTCATTGAAAGGAAAATATTTACATTCGGAGAGGTATTATTTCCCTTTATAAAATGAACTTCCAAATTGTCAGAAGACAGTCGTTTTTATGTAAAATTAACGGAGAAAGCAGTTCAGCACTAATTTCAAAACAAGTGTAATGCTATTCCGTCATAGGTGATATGTTAGCACGGTGGAAGACTTCTATCCTTCATTTCTCTTTAAATAATCGGCGGCTTAGTTGAAGTATTGACATTGAGACAGTCTATGCATGATGAAAGCTACCTCTCCACAAAATTGGATAAATTTCGTGAATTTCTGGAAACCAAGTATTTTAAGCTTAGTATATATCTCCTTATCACAAAAGATTCTCTTCAAATACAGGGCTGTTTTGTAAACCGTCATATATTCCTGTTTCTATGTCACGATACGACACGTACTTCAGGCTGATTCATTTGGTGCGGCATATACGACTTCGCTTATTCATCAAGTCGCGATATATGATCAGTTTCCTATATGAAACTGAAAATATTGCTCAAGAATCGCTTTCGAATGATCAACGTTTTCTTTAAGAGGAAGCAATTACTATTACCTTTTCCTATTTGTTACTCGATAAAAGAGACACCTGAACGGACAAAATGAAAGCGTCATTAAAATATCTTCCCGCCAGAAATGAGAAGGTCACAAAAACATCGGTAAAGATAGCGAGATGTAAAGTGTCACTTCCAAGGTTCCCGGACTATTTTTACACACAACTAAGAGTACTTGAATTAGATGCAAATGAATTTGGTTAAAGGGAGTACTTGGCCGTTCGTTATATGGTTTTCTTGTTAGGGGTATGATTTCTGCTATAGAGGAAAGTTTCTCTAAACCAGTAATTTGTATGGGCCGAGAATAATTATATAGATATGTTAATATTTATCGCAGAGAGGAAACAATTTGCCATTAAGAATGAGGCGCTGTTCTTCTAGCGGTGTGTGATTGTTAACGAATGAATAAGAACAGAGTGCGCACAGGTATCGAAAATGATGAGATCTCTATACTTTCACGTGTTCAGAAATGCGTGTTGTAAAATCAGAACAATTTTAAAGGAAAATGAAGTCATCATAATTTAGAACAATCTATGCAGTGGATTATCCAATTTCATGAATGGCTATCGAATATCATGTGACGATAAGTTTCTCACTCAATTGTGGAGTTTTATAATAGAATCACTGTTTGAATTAAAGGACCAAAAGTCTCACCCCCACCTACAATTCTGGTACGAGGGTGCCGAAATTCTCAATTGGCTCAACTCTTTGATTGGCAGCTAATCCAAACAAAGCAGAGTACCAAAGCTTATATTACACAGTATGAACTGTGCTGAGAGTGTTTTGATTATATAAATTGAGTTTTTGTATACTCACCTTGAAGCAATAAACTAGTGAGATTGTATCTGGATGAGGATGAATTTCAGACAATTGTGGGAGGGGCTTCAGTAAGAAGGTTAGGAGAATTGGTACTGTTTGGGGTGAGAGAATTGAGACTTTAAGGCAATATTTATGTCCAGTAATATCATGAATGATAACTGGGGAGAAAAAGGAGGCTATTTGTGAGTTGTTTAGTTAGACGGAGGTATACGGCTCATTGTTTAACCGATTGGTTTATGTTGTGCCGGCCAAGGCCTTTCTCCCAGGTACGGTACGTGTTGGTAGTTTTTAGCCAAATTGTTTTTACGTTGGAAAATAAAAATGTACCCGCGATATATTAAATATCTCGGATATATTTTTATGTGAAGTTTCACCATTTGCCTGAGTAAACACTATTCTAAACCAAGCAAAGAGTCAAGTCGTTCACATGTTACCAGACTCTAAAGGCAAACACGGCCTATCAAATATCTGGAATTGTGTTATTTTATCTCAATATTTGTTGTTTATTTGGTTGTACTAATCCAAATGAGTGGTCACTAACCTCTTGGTTAACCAATTCATTAAGAGTTATTGGGGAACTTTCAACGAATTTCAGTAATAATACATATAGGACCACATGTTGGTAAAACTCTATACTTGAACGGTACTTGAAACAGTTATTTACGGTAGTTAGGTAGGTATGAAGTTACAAGGACTTAAATAATTGTCTAACCAAATGGCTAAAGTCGGGCCACGGCCTCTCTCCCAGCAAGTTGTGGCTACTCCATTCAGTGGCGTACCTAGGATTTCATCTAAAGGGGGGGGGGGGGGGAGCAAACAAATGGTCAAGGGGACAACATCGCATAAGCAAAATGAAACGTTTATGAAGTCTAGTGCTGCGCGTCAACACTAATATCCATTCCCGCTCTTTACAAACAGTAGGTCTACAGATATACAGAAGAAAACAAGGACATTATAAGAATTTTGGATTGTGAGAAACGGATTGTATCTTTGTGAATTTTTTTATTTGGGGGTGGGGTGATGTGGTCTTGAATCATTTTAGGGGGCATTGCCCCATCACTCCCCTCTGGCTACGCCACTGACTCCATAGCTCATACTGAGCACTTTGAAGGAAAGACTCATATCATTCGTGTGTCTGCTTAATTATTTACTTCAATCTTCATTCCAAAGAGAGAGGCAACAAGAAAATGAACCAATATATTTTGTTGTGGACATGACAATTTCCTTAATTTGTCTTTTTGGATGTGAAAATATCACTCCACGATGTAAAAAATATCTGGAGAGTCATTTAGAGATAATTATCTAGGTCTTCAAAAACAAATGATAAACAACATTCAGTACTTGATATTATTATTATTATTATTATTTTTATTATTATTATTATTATTATTATTATTATTATTATTATTATTATTATTATTATTATTATTATTATTATTATTATTATTATTATTATTATTATTATTATTATTATTATTATTATTATTATTATTATTATTATTATTATTATTATTATTATTATTATTATTATTATTATTATTATTATTATTTTTATTATTATTATTATTTTTTTTTTTGCTTCGCCCCCCTCAAAAACTTACTTCAATACTTTGGAAATCATCGCGCTTGAAAAGGTGGTAGCTTGATAACTTTAAAACATACGATCGATTATCTATCACAGTAATTTCAACTGATACTTTATGATGGGAGGTTTTGGTGCATGGTCGAAGCGGTTCATTTGGTCATTTACACTGTGTGTTGCTGAAAACGTCTTGAAGTTTGTGATATGGATAACAGAGTGCACATATTGCATATACACCTTCTCTTAAAATCCCCTTGACTCTTTGATGTAGGGAAACGAAAGACCATAACCAAATGTTACTTCCGAAGTATCATTCTAGTTCTGTTTCCAAAGGGGCCTTTGCGCCTGAGGGACCCTCCAACGAAGAATGACCAAGTTCTTGACTCCCACTGCTCCACGACAAAGGCCATATCATGTGAACACCAGGGAGGCGTATTATACACCTCCCTGCGTACACGTGATCTTAGCCAAAAGAAGCGATCCAATAGAAGATATTTAGGCTACGACGTTTTTTTGCAGACACAAACTACAAGATATTTAAACACCAAATGATTTTGATAAAGGAAACCACTTCAAGAATTTTCAGAGATATTCCTGCATTGTTAAAGAGTTTCAAAAATAACAGAATTTGTAGGGAATCTGGTAGAGGGGCAGTTATTGTTTGACAGATAATATTAAGATTTTGTTCTAGCGACACACCTTTCCCTTTTCGTGGGTACAGGGGTAGGAAGCTTTCAGGGTCAGACCAGGGAGGTGTTAGGATGGTCAGACCAGGGAGGTGTTATTAACACCTTCCTGATCAGACATACCAAAATGTATCGTTGGTATCAAGGGTAGGGGTCAAAAGCTCCCCTAGGACACTGGCTTTGATGTTGGTTGATAGGTTTATGGACATTTTTGGCGAGATGGAGCAAACTAAGGTTTTCCATACCGCGATGTTCGCATAGGGAACAATATGTACACATATGTCCTGAACAACACCATGTTTCACCAGAAAGATGTGATTTTTAGGACAAGTACGGTTACGCCATGATTGTATGCTAAAAATTTGTTGGCCTTTTCCTGAATGTAACTGTTTAACTACACTATACAGCTATCAATGACGCACGACCTTTGCTCCGACATGAGTTTGAAAATAAAATGAACGATGTTAATTTGCTGCATAATGTCACATTTTATGTAAAACACGTAAAAATGTACTACGAATCATCAATCATTCCCTGCTAGATAGGTATTCCGATAATTTTTTTTTAATCTGATTGAAAGAAAATGAGATAAAAGTTTTCCGTAATTGTCGAGGTTTTTAACGAAATGATTCAAAGATCAGTGTGTGACAAAAGACAGTAATATAGGCTATATGGTTGTTATGGAGACACGAAGCTTTTGATTAGGGTGCCCTTTGCTTAAAAAGGAGGTCATTTACCCAGAGTTATAGCTGCGAATGTCTGGAATGATGATGACATGTTTTCAAACTAGAAGAAAATAATTTGACAAACATTAGTTGCTTTCTCCAGTTGACTTGTTCACATTTTGTTCTTGAAATCACTCGACTATGACATCTTGACTCGACTCAACAGTACTCAATCACGAAATTTGATTCAACGTGAGTCAACACAGTTTGAAATGTTAATGACTCTACAATATCCACTTGCCTTTTGCGCCTCGACCTTCACTTGAATTAATTTAGCAAAAACTGAGTGTGATGTTTTGTGGAAAGATGTGTGAATAACAGACGAGTTTTCCTAAGGCTCGGGTGCCCACGCAAAAGCCACGTTTATAGCGCACTTCGACTTTAAGGAATTTGGTGATTGTGCATTCGAATAGTACGGCACCAATCTTTAAAAGCGGCCATCAACGAAGGAAGAATTGCCTGTATAATCAATTTGGGGACCAGACCACTTAGTCCAGCAAGCTACCAAAAGGGGAAATTAGCTTTCCTAAGAAAAACCAGCTGTATAGATGATGTATACTAAAGGGTAATAAGATCATCGTGATTTTTATTTTTCAATGAGTAATTTGTGTGGACTGCCACCCCCTAGCTACACTACATATTGTGTTTGTTATGGTCCAGGTATTTTTCATTCATTTCTCATAATTTGTGGATATAAACCAATTGTCAATTGGAATACGTGTTGATATCTTTGGGTATATCACAAAATGGCAGTTTTGGTTGAGGCGTGGTGTACTGTTGCTTAAAGTGCACCTCAAGTCAGAAAATTCAAAAATATTTATTAAACAGTATGAAAATTGAATTCTAACATTTCAACTCCTATCTTCATAGGACATTCCAGCAGAGATATAAAATGTTCAAATTTCTTCACATAAAATAAATTAGTCAATCGCACAACAGTTTATGACTTCCTTGTTGTACAACTCACATTACCTGCTTTCGTTTCCTTTAAAAATTAAAAATGTCTTCATGACCTAGAACACTTCCTGTTTTCTTGCATAGCATGTTGTACACAGAGGGCTTAATTATTTACATCACCCCATAAGAGTTAGATTGCTATCACACCTTGGTACAAGGTGTAGTAACTTTCGGAAAAAACAACAACAAAACAACAAAAACAGATACAAATGGAGAGATTGTAATTTGACAATGACATCACAAATAATTCCGCAATGTGCCATTTTAATTTGAGTGAATAAACTTCAACATTTTATATCTTGGCTCAAGAACTTGTCCTGTGAAGATGGGAAGTGGATTGTTAGAATCAATTTTTTGTGCTGTTCAGTATATATTTTTAAAATTTTTGACTTGATGTCCACTTTAACTTTCATATTTTTGTTACGTATCCTTTAGGACATTCAAGCCGTGATGAAACGGTGTTGACATAGACACATCAGGAGGTGTATCACACATCGTACTAGGGCGGCGATTTGTTTTCAGCATGGTGGGCATTAACCCATTAAAAAAATGCTATGTAAAAAAAATAAAAGCAAATGGAAGATTTATCAAATATTGGAAGACGTATTCCCCGTCCGCCAGATCACTGCATTTGCCTCCGAACACACCGAATGGAGACACCGATTTGGTTTGTCGATGGTGGTGATGAGCCTGCTCCTAAGTGTTTGTGTAAGAATTGGTAACTTTTAATAGTTTGGTAGACTGGAACGGAATGCTTGTCAATATTCAAGAACAATTATATATTGTGATCTTTATGTGAATATTATATGACTTAAAAATTATTCCCTTCTGCGTTTGGGACGCAGTCTTATTCCCGTAAATGTTTCATGGTTAAGAGACATTCGAACGTAAACATATAGGCTTTTGGTAATTGTACTATAGACTTAAAGATCAAGTTGTTAGAGAATCGGACTTGCAGCCGGGAGTCATGGAGTTCGACTTTTGGCCAGGTCATACCTAAAACTTTAAAACTGGAATCCCCTGCCACTGTACTTGGTGCTCAGAATAAGCAATGGAGTAGGGAATCAATCCAAGCGAGTGACAGCTGAAAAAAGACCGTAGGAGGCCCGACTTAAAGCATTTGGTTAGAAAATGAGCATCATCTAACTTAAAAACTTAATCCACGAAATTATGATCCGAAATTTATTAACTACAGTCAACACACGAGTTTGTATAATGTCCCTTTCATCTGTTCACTAAGCGTGACGAACAGAAGGCGGTAATTCACAAGTTGCTAATGGGAGCCCTTTGCTCAGATAAAGTCCAAAGTACCTTTACAAAGATTCAAAGAAGAAAAAATTAATTAAAATGTACAGTGGTTACAATAGAGCGAATGAGGGAAGAGTTGCTACTCTCTAAGCCAGGGTTGTCCAACCTACGGCCCGCGGGCCACGGTCCGGCGGGCGAAAAGGTTGCGTCCGGCCCGTCAGAAATAATCTATATTGCAAAATTATTCAATAAGCAGATCAAATGATGACAACTTTCGGCTTCGCCGTCCGCTATGGCATGCTTACTTTTGAATAAAATAATTCATTTTAAATGTCTGCTACATTTAGCTACATTGGAGTGTTGTCTACAGGGGCGGGTTGAGAATGATTCAGGAGGAATATGAAAAAAAAAAATTGTCCGAATATTCTGCCCAACACCATCAATTTTTGCTAAAATTCATTTATTTGTTCAATCACAAACGAAAATGAATCGATTTTCCCTACCCGCAATGATTGCATTTTGTTGCCTTGAACGTCGGGAAAATTGAAAAAAGGGGATAGAATGCGGCCCCTCGTCCATCACAACTATTACATGTGGCCCACCGCTGCAAAAGGTTGGACAACCCTGCTCTAAGCACATCTAACCGCTTTAAAATTCTTTTCAATGAAGAGAGCATGACTTTAACATTTCATTCACTACCTTGAAAAATAACTCGACTCTTTAACACACTCTACTTCGCATGCAGTCATGGTTCATAGCAGTTCATAGGTTATGCGATTGCCTTTAAAGAGCTAAAGCAGCCGACCCAAACGTATTTTGAAGCGAAAGCTCAAATCTCAAAATGTTTTTTTTTGTCTCTCTTCAAAGTACCCTTCATAATATTTATAAAGACTACAATATATATATTCAAGGTAAACCAAGCTATTCTAGGTTAATTTCACGTTTTGAGGAAAATAATATCGTCACATGACTCTAAAACTTATAACCAATCAGGAAATAGGATAGTCTACTACACTACCTTAAGTTTGAACGACTGGATTCCTTCTTTAATAAATGGTGTCCTTGCAAATAAATGCAAGTGTTCTCAATTTATGCTTTCTGTCCCCTTCCAATACTTCATATATTGCAGGTCAGCAAAATAGATTGCTAAATCGATTACCATACCGTATTAAACACGGGGCTCGTTTATTCGGGGAAAATGACCCTTAACAGGGAGGGGGTGAATGGATAAACCGAGGAAGAAATCAACAAATCGGAAACGAACACTATAGAAGATCAAAGGCACTAACTTAGATAACAGTCTTTTCTGTTTTCCTAGTGTCCATCATATGTTACAGGCTATGTTAAACTGCGTTAATAGCATTGCAACATTTTTGTGACCGATCACATGAAGAATAAATTTGAAATTGAGAAACGTTGAATTTGAACCAAACACCATGCCTTTATGCGTTGAGCAACTTCGTCTTGGGAGTAAAATCACTAGCATATCCAAATGTACTTTTACAATTAGGAAATTAGTTTCCGGCTTTTCTGCTATCTATGGATATAAAATAGAAATCAATGCAGACATTAGTACTATTTTCATGTCAAAGCTGTTGAATTTAATCAAGATCCTGTTAGTAAAGTGATAATAGTGAATATTCTGACGCAGGGATGAGGATGCCTACAGGGGTTTTCAAGGCAGCCATTGCATTTTTTATGAGGAGGAAAAAAAATTGACGTAAAAGTTTCCCTAAAGTCAGCTAAAATTCATTTACGTCTGCTGAAAATCACATGCCAAGAGTTGTTTATCAATTGAACCGATTTCAATAATGTGATTGAACGTTAAGCCCTGTAAAACTGTGCGACGAGAGTTAGTACTATGACTTGTCTTGTCGCGGTGAGCGACTGCCGACTAAATCGTGCCAACCAATTTTAAAAGCAAGTTGTCCACACAACTGTCATATCAGCATATCAGCATATCTGCATATTAGCAGCTCTTAGAAGCGAATCTTCCGAATTTCCTTCGTTTAATATACTTCTTATCTCTTATGTCGAGGAGAAAAGGGTCTGTTCTTCCACACTTCGATAAACTGGTCTTCAAAGGCTTCATTCCAGAAGTCCGTCTATATTGTCAGTTGCAAGTTTAAGTTTCATGCGACCAAAAATAGGCCTATTTAGAGACTGCTTGCGACTAGTTAAAACTTTCACACTTTGCGAAGCGTCTGAATAATTCCGTTGCAAAGGAGTTGAGTCGCATCGAGTCGCATAGTGCCGTGGGGAGGGGAAGAGAAGCCCAATCCTCCTCGCACAAAGTTACTCTGAGTGCAGTAAGGACACTGTAGTGGAAGTCATTTCCTTCATGCATAACAAACAAGAACATCAGCTTTGTCCACGTTGCTCTTCAAATGTCTTCCTTTTAAAGAGGACCCATTTCCATGTACATCTTTGAGGGAGATCGTGTACACACTATGCATTGGTTTGAGGTCGTCTAGTTCTCTGTGTCATGACTATGCTCTTTCATTCAAGAAGTCAAATATACGTGCTCAGAACGTTATATGAACAAATGGTAGTACCGCCAATGGCTTACGGATGATATTCTGTGAACAAAACACCACGAATACGTAAACACTTATAAGGGAAGGCAAACACTTACCAGAGGCCCCGTATTTCTCAAAGATAGGATAGGTTCAACATCAACTTCGATTCTAAGTTCAAGTAGAGTTACGGCGCATCATAGCTTCCAGGGTTTCCAGAGACACCGAGCTACAGCTATATGAAAGACAAGGAAGGCATGTTTGCTCTTTTTGGTTTTTCATAATAGAAAAAAAATCAACAAACTGAAAAATATTATTCTGGTTAAAGTGGGAATACAGTGAACCCACTTCGGCTTAGTGTAATCGGATATGGTATTTTAGGAAGGGCTGTTTAGAATCACGTGACAATATTTCGTCTCATTGAATTGTGATATTTACACAGAATAATTCCATTATGTACCTTGCAAAATTGACTATAAATTTATATTGCTTTGAAACAGTAAAGAAGACACTTGAAGGGGTGAAAGAGGTCATTGGTGACTCTAGCTATTATTCTTCAAAGGTGGTTTGTGGCAACTGTTAACACCCTTTCAGTGATCTCTAATAAAACTTCACCAAGCTAAAGATTGGAGATGTAGCACAGTGCACACCATCAATTTTTAGCTGATAGTTTTTATCAGGGTTGTCAACCACCATGTCAAGGAAGCCTAACACCTCCTTGTGCCTATATATATAACGGTAGGATAAATAATGTATTTTGAAGTTCCACGGGGTAATGATATGCAATCTACACTGCGCACTGATTGCTTTGCTTTTCCGACTCCCATTTCTACATTTGATAAAAGTCTTCCGAATTCTAAGATTCATATTATTGAGTACGATACCTTTAATATTAGGCTCGAAGTCAATTTTGACTAAGGGCCGAAAATCGGTCCGGACTGCATTTCTAGGGCAAGAGTCTTAGCAGAGTTACAGTTTTTCTATAGGCCTAACCTGTTTTGAATTCGATTCTCTTTTGTATTTTTCCTTTGGCAAACGTGATTTTTGAATGGATCTGAAGTCTACAACTTCACTTAATTTCATGTAAACTTGAATCCGATTGGTTTGCTCACCAGGAGCCGACATTGAAGAAACCAATGGGAAGTCTCGTTACACGGATTCCTCTCTTTGAAATATGACTCGATGACGCTTCACATGATTATGAAGGCCTACATAGGGTTATAATGATTTGCATTTGGTAGGTACCCCTTCTAGTTATAGTTCATTCTCACTTGGTAATAATGCTAAACTTCCGTTGCTCCATAATATTCAAGTGACCATGTATTATCCCAATATGAACCCACCTTGGCCAATTTCAGATTAAACCGGACTGGACTATTTTAATGTAGCCTGGTTATTTAGAAAAGAAATGGAATGTTTTTTCAGTCTTTCTAAATAAAAATGTTACATTGCATGCATGAATGAACAAAGTTAATCAACTTTAGATCTTTAAATTAGGACAAAATGCACTATCTAGGATAAAATTCTCTCACCGGATGTTCTCAGATTGGGCCCTCGTGCAGTTCCTGCATTAACCTCCGGTCGTGCGTTATCCTGTACTAATGCACGGTCCGTCGTTGTTCAACACTTATTATTTCCATGAAAAAGTGACTCGTCAAAGCTTTTGGTTGGAATTTTGAAAAAACAATATTTTTTCAAATGCTCGTCGTCTATCTGTCGGAGGAATTAAGAAGCGAGATCCCAAAGGAAATCTGCCTTCCACTGTAAAAACAGTAGAGCCAATTTGAACCCAAAGTGGGCCAGATGACCCAAATAAGGTTGCAATTGACCAAATTGACCTAAATTGTGGTTCACTCACCTCCTGACCCAAGTGTCTTTTAAGGACAACAAAATTAACTTACCAACAGCTTGCAGGTACAATGTTTCATTAGCAGAACTAATTTCATTTATGACTGAAATGTATTTGATATACATAACGTTGACTAGAAAACACCCCCCCCCCCCAAAAAAAAAAGGGATAGAAGAGCCAGTAAGAAGTGATTTAAAATCGATTCCGATATGTATTAAAATAGCATTTAAAAACAAAAAATATGTTCTAGATCGTCCATCCAGTAACTTCAGTCCTTGTGGCATTTTTTACATTTTTTTATTTTTTAGGCCTCCCCGACTAACCCGCCTACCTTCCCCGACGAGGGGGCCAGTGTTCCCCGACGGGGGGCTGGGGTATGTCCCCCGCCCCCCCCCCCCGCTGGCGCCACCCCTGGTTTAAGTTCTCATCAAATTTTGATATATTAGAAGGGGCACTGATTCTAAGCATTTCTGTGGAATTTGCATTAAAACTTTATGTGTGGTTCTCACGATATAAGCGGATAAAGTTGTCACATTTTGAAACAAGCATGATGAAGTTCAAAACAGCGAACGCGTCAATTTTACTGACCATCATGAAAATGCCACTTCCGGCTGTCCATGGGGTAACAATTCTTTCAAAATTTTCTTGGGTAAAATTTGGTGTTTGTTTACAACGTGCGGTAGCTAATGCAAAGCTTTATATTGGGAGTAAATTTAACCACTATAAAACCATATCCATTCGAGCCAAATAAAACCCACAGGCTGTTAGCCATGTCCTCAAAATGAGACATGAGTGCCAGAGTGGTACGTATGGTTTGGGATTGTAAAATTTTGGTCGACAAATTAGTCATGAGCTGGAAATTATTGAATTTCTTCATAAATTCCTTCTAATATTGAATTGCCCATCAGTCTGTATCTATATACCATGATATAAAAACATGGTACATAAAACAATATTTTCTAAAAGCGGCTCATTGAGCTGGTTCATAGAACCAGTTTTTTCACATACCAATGACAAATGGTCAAAATTAGACAAATGTTATATCCTACAGCAAATAATCATTTTGTGAGTGAATACATAACGGTTTAATTCAATTTACAAACATTCTTGGCCAAGTTTTCAATTTATTCACAAAATCGTTACAAGTCAAGAAACCAGAGAATTCAAAATTGTAACTTTTTCTGTAACTATTGGATCATTAAACTTGATTCATTTTGCTAATTTTAAGCATTGCCATGTACAGATGTAGTAGTAACCCTTCAACACTCGATATCAACCCAATGACCTTTTCAAAAGTTAACATGCATTTCTAACGGATGCTACATTTAAATGCAGCTATTATCTAGTCATTCTCACGAATTAGGAAACTTGAAATAGATTTATCACCCTCAGATTATGGGATCATTGGCCCACAAATTATTCAATTATTATTTCTGTGAGAAAAATGATTTCTTGAATGAAAAGTTATACGTGATACAATGCTTTATGTAAATGATAATTTCTATAACCTGGTTTTCAGAATGTTCAAAGTTTCTGTTAAACAAAAGGAATGTTTCACAGTAAATATAAACCATCTAAAAGGGAGAGCACAGGTGATCAACATTTGAAAGCACAAATATCTAGTCTCACTCAAAGGAAAATAACGGCGTTTATTCAGGGGCAATAGCAGTGGCCACTCGCCCCAAATTATTTTGAAAAGACAGCTGACTCACAAATTTTTACTCTCATGTCCAGATTTCTCTTCCAAATGTCTTTGATGATATTTTAAAACATAGTGTTACATATTCAGAGAAAACAAAGAAGTTAGTCTTCGTTGATCTCATTATTCTTCACTCTTCTAAATTGCGGTGGTATAAAAACTTTAAAACGAAATTTTGCTGACACAAAAATGACTAAATGACAGACTACTCAAAAGGCTCCCAGGTAAGCCTTCTTTCCAAGAATTAAGTTTTTCACCGATAAAATTCAATTAGTTATTTGTTGCTCAGGAACAATTTGTTCACCTAAACTTTCAAGCATTCAGATGATGCATTTTTGTTATGCATTGAGTTATGTTCCTCTTCTAATGCTTAAAATTTTTAGGAGATGAAGCTTTTGCTCAGGTTTATTGTTAAGCCTGAATGGTTTGATAACCTGAAAGGGCTATTTTCCTCCTAGTTTAATGCAATATTTTCCACCGATAAATGTTCTTTTTGGGGTTAACTTTCTCTAACATTGAGTCTGATTTGTAGGCCTTGTAGACTTATTGTGGTGCTCCCAAACACCCGTTTTAAACTTAGTAACTGAGGCTTTATTCGACTCCCTGTTCGGGATCTGAGAACAGTGTTCCTATACGAGTCGAACATGAAAGAACACGTTCGCGAACATGTTCTTGCACTCAACTCTCACTACCACCTCGCCGGAAGGTGCAGCGAGGACAGTGGACAAGATGGCGGAGATAGCTTCTCATGGAAGGAATTTAAGGAATTATCAGCATTACAATGACTGATCTTGAGCAGAACATATATCGAGAGGAATAAATCACTAGTGTAACAGTCTTTAGGACTTATCAAAAAAAAAAAAAAAAAACGAAAAAAAAAAAAAAAACCGAAAATTAAACGTAGTAAGTGGTGAAAGCAAGACACCGTACGGTGGCACGTTAGGCCGACATGCACAGAGTGAAGTATACCGTAACTATCCCTGAATGTGTTCGAAACTACAGGAGGGATTCCCATGATCTCAGCATGTCCCAGAACAGTCAAGAACTGGGTGTCGAATGCAGCCTAAAGGACGCGCATATTTTTGTGCTCATGATCTGGATCCAAAACGAGTGCCATAAGTCTTAGCGCTTTCTTTGGGCGTACAAACATGCGAGGTTTATCTTGTATAGGGTGACGCACGGTGACGAGCATTCATTCCTAACAAGGCAAAGTACTAAGACAGAACCAAACAGAAGTGCGCCCAAAGTGCGCGCCCAGAAATGCACGAGCGCATATGCTGTCATTATTTGCATAGCTAGCAAAATGCACGGACCCGTCCGTGGTTGCTAGTGGTTTCTGCATATCATTACAACAGCCGGTGTGTTCGAGAATAGTTGGTCAGTGGTCAGTGTGTAACCAATCAAAATGCAGGATTCTATATAACCAGTCAGTATAGGTGGTAGAATTCCCTTTAATTTAAATGACAGTTTTATTGCTTTTGATATGTAAAGTAGTAGAGCTCGAATGATCACCCATTACCTATCTACTGGTTACACTATTGAAAACATGTATATTTACAGAACAAACAATTAAGATAAACGGAAAGATTTCACAAAATGTGCCGGCAACAGTTGACAACACTTTTTTATACCTCTTTGATTTTTTTTTGCTTATTTGCACCTACATTGTCTCCAGTAATATGAAACATTTTGTCTATGTTGTGGAATCGTTTATCATTTGTAAGGTGCCCTCTTGTAGTAAAGAAAAGGCTTTTTGAGTTTTTTTATTTAAAGAAAGACGCTTTTAAACTGACAGACCAAGAAAAGAGAAAAGAGAATCGTGCAGTATTTTAAAACGCATTTCATCAGTTATATTAGATACAACACATGAACAGAAGTTATGTTGTGTGTCAACTGAAATGCTTTGGCTTGGAAATAAAAAATGAATAATAAGATAAATAAGATTGTTCATGCTTTCATGTGACTGAAAACGCCTGTCGAAAGCCTAGTTTGTTTAAATCAACTGTCACATATGAGCTCGTCTTTCTAAATCGTGACGAACACAGAAAACGAGTGATACTCAAAATATGGATAATGTTTAGTGTCAGAAATATTGCTACTAACTTGCCATTAGTTCCAAAACTTTCCGTTGTTTGTTAAAAACATTTTTTCAGTTTCTTGTAACATAGTATTGACACAAAATGTGCATGGTTGGGATTAGCGCCTGTTATGCAGTGCAGTGACACAGTTACTTGCTACGTTACAGTATTAACCACGCTAACAAAAAAAGAAACTGTAAAACAGAAGTTATTGTTCTTGTAGTTATTTGTAAAGAAACGAGTAACGTGGTCAAAAAGACTCATTCAGTGTTTACAAACAAATGCGGTCACGGCTAGGCGTCAAGAGAGTTGGTAAGACCAGGGTAAGACCAGCTTACACTGTCGTCACAATCCAGGGTAAGTTCCAATTGGTCAACTCTCATCGTGCAATCGTGGAAGCGTTCACACGCGGAACACGATAACAAACACGCATGTGTTCTTGGGCACACCCTATGTCAACCAATACCAACCAGTGACGAAGGCGTGAAAAACTAACTACCATTGTGTCTGGTAAAATAAGCCTCAACTGGAAAAAGTCATAGTCGGGATGGAATTAACCAATTGGTTAAAAACTGAGACGTGGAACCTCATGTAGCTAAAACTACAACTACATAATTTGCTTTCATGCAACATCAGAGTTACTTGCATTTCGCTACGTTAAAACCTTACACATGTCTGCGTACGGTTTTCATGATATGATATGCAACTAAAACAAAAGGCTGCTTCGAAAATTGAGAATTAAGCTTGCAATTCCCGGTATCAAATGAATAATTTAAACGAGGGCCCGCCTTTAATAATCAAATACTTAAAATTTTTCACAACTTTATAAGCCAAAGTGGTATTCGAGGTATCTTTGATGGCTTTTCTTTTATTACATTGCTTGCATTAAAAGCACTTCTGTCGTATTTCTGAGAGCAGTGGAATAACTATCAATTTACATACGCACAATATAGCCTCAACTACGTATATTATCATGTTTCAGTGGCGCATCGGGAACGTTTCAGTAAAAGTCGTGAAAGTGACGTCAGTGTGACGCAATTTTTCACTTACTGGATCTAACTTATTATGGGGAGTAATTGGGTTACCGATACGCGCACACGGCGGCACCTAAGTAACTATCATTGTACAATGGACGTATGGATGCAACATAGAAAGATGGGCAACGTATTGACGTCGGTGCATGACCTCTTCAGATCAAGGGCAAGTTTTGATTAATTGCAATCCTGGGAGTCAAAGTCCTTTTTTGGAACCGTTTTGAAGTATATTTAAATGAGCATGGCAGCAGAAAAGGGAGTGTCTGTTGCTCCATCCCTTGGATCCGTCATTGAGGTTTAACAGCCATTTATGAAATCACTACTACACTATATTCTAGCCTGTGCGAAACGACCTCTCCAAACACCCATGGCTGAGTTTTCAGTTCAAATTACCGGGATTGGACGATACCCGGTACACCGCGTTTATAGAAAGAGTGATTGCACAACCGTAACCATGGGCTACAATGTCATTCACAAACATATCGAGCAGGCAGACTGACTTAATTTGATTACAGTAGACATGAGACCACAACATGAATCTATAACTAAAAAACCAGACCACGCGAGTTTATGCATAACTCGAGCAACCTAAAGCCTAAGGATACATGATAAGAAAAACTTAATAAAGCAATCCAACAAAGGTATTCCTTGATTTCTATTTCTCTAGTTTCATGTGATATGCAGATTGAAAGAAACATGAAAGGAGGTCAGCATGACCCACGAGTCGTCTCGTCATCTACACATATTTGGAATGTCTAGTAAGGCAAAACTTCACATTATATTAGATCGAGCCTGCTGGATATCATTGTGAATGCAATTTAATTCATTTTTCTAGAACATTTCAAAATATATATATCATCATCCGTTAGACCTAAATCCCTTAAGCCTTGTAATATGCTACCGGAACGACACAACGCAAAGAATACGTAAAGTGAAATAAAATCACTCTCCTGCCTCAAAAGTCGTGCTGTTCCAAAAAGCAGTTTGTACATTAGTAAATAATCTGTCTGGCAAAGTTGATCCAGGGAGTTATCACACAACAAAAGTAAAATGTGGATTTCATGTTGCTGCGCTCCCCACCCTTTGAAACGGTATTGGGCGACAGGAGAACACGTACTCAATATTTATTCAATATTTTTGAAAAATGAGGTAATACTACACCTTCCAAAATATTAAGAACAGACGATCGCTTTTGGACATTGGTCTACGACTCCTTTCTGTTTCAGCGTTAATTTGCCTACGTGAGTGATAGAAAACTGTATACCTTTTTTTAAAATCCGCCGACCCTCTGACAAAGGGCCGTTTGGCGAAACCAAAACTTTCACTGCTTCTCGAAGAACCTATTACGTCCACTGAAAGACAAAACGTGACTAGTATAGTAAGCTGTATACGGGCTGTCCGAAGAGCAGTTGAAGCGAAGTAACTTAACGAAGACAAACGACTAGTGGTGTGGGAGAAACCTATAACATGTAGCCTGTATATTACAACTTAACGTAGGGTGCCACTAACTAACTCAGCAGTTTAGATCGGGGGTTTTCAGCCCCTATGGATGCCGGCCACACTGCCCCACCACGCCCCACCATTACTAATTAATCGTAGGATGCTAGGCAATCACGAGTGCAAAAGGGGGATGGTTCAGAGGAATGGGGGCGGGGAACTGAAATTTTGAAAATTTTGGATGATAACAGTTTAAATAGTGCAATTTGGTGGCATCTATGGTCTTAACTACAGTCATATATAATTGCATTACGTAAAGGTTTTTGGATCCGTATTTTAAAGAGAGAAAACATAACTAGTTGTTTTTCCTTTGGGATTTGAGGCGAGTTTGTGTCCCGCCAGAAACTGCGAAATGCTCCACCTGTGGGACATGTCCCCCATGTTGAAAACACCCAACTAAATACTCATATTTGGTTTCTTTTGAAAGGTCATTTAAATCGGAAAACCATAAAGATTGTTTTTGGAGGAAAAAATCACCCTTGTTCGACCCTCCCGTAAATCGAACCCTAAACTTCACGGTCGCTAACCTTCATCGGTTCAAATGCAGCCGCCTCCATCCAGTTGTTCACAACTTGAACCCTCTTCTTGTCGGCTTGCAGACAATGCTAGTAATGTAGCCTACAACGTTAAATGAAGTGAACTTGAAGAAACATTAGTGATGTTTTCACTTCACATTGATGAGCCGTATTTTATCTTCTTCGTTTCTCTATTTATCGAGTTGACCTTGAAGTAGAGCATGAGTTTCCCATGGGAAATGCAAAGTCTGTGCAGAAATCCCTAGCCTATCAGGCACTCACATGACGAAAGCATGAAATTATGGATGAGAAAAGCGGTTGTAAAACTTAAAGGGGAAACGAAAGAGTCTTCAATTACGTGTGTGTTATGCCATGTTTGGTTGCTTTAAGTTCACTTTGGTTTTGAAAATGTCATAAATTCATGTCCTAATGTCTCGAAAAGCACACAAACTACGTCATCACTTAGACTTTAAAAGAGCATGCTTTAAAATGTTTTACACTGCTATTTCGTTTGCCTTCTACTCCTATAGTTTTGAAGTCATGCAGGGGTATGCTACCGCTTTTACTTATAGACTATATCAGGTTACAGAATTCCTATTTTGGGCTGTCTGCAAAAATGAATTTTCAATTTCTCTTCGAAATTTGCCGTTTAGAAATGCATGGACTTCACTACTACAGTCTTTGTTTCCTCGCACTATCAGACGCAAGTTGCCTCTAGGGAAAGAGAAGTCTGGTTTCAGCCTTAATTTGGTTTTGAATTAAATATGTGGCCTCGTTTAAAACTAAATTTTATTGAATTTTTTACGGGTTCACTTGGAAACTGTCTGCGTAGCCTATGGAATAATCATTTAAGTACTACCTCGGAGTACTTCCATGGGATAATCAGGTATCTGTAAACGAATGAAAAAGTGCAGACATTGAATACCTTCTTTTAGAAAAATTTTCTGTCGAATGCAAAAACCATCGTTGTAAAAAAATCGAATGAATGTAGTGCATTACGATCTATTCAGTGTAGCGTTGTATACATGGTTCAGTTTGCATGCCGGTTGGCAAGGAAAACGCCACCGGCGCTAACATAGGCGGTGATTCCGCTCGACACCGGGAAATGACTTTGATTTTCACTCCGCATGTTTTTCCTCTCAATGAGGTCTTTAGGGAACTAAAGACTGCCTTGTCTTTAAACGTTTAAAAGGTAGTTAGCTCGATGAAGTGAAATTAGTTTTGACTGTTTCAGCATTACTCAAGAAGCACTGTCGAAAAGGGAGATTTTCAGAAATTCGTGATTACACTAGTTATTTGAATAAAGGTTTAATTAGACAACAATTGACGAAAGCCTAAAATTTAAAATTTTCCTTGTCTATTGGCAATATATTGATAAAAATAATTTGATAAGTTCTTGAGTAGCAACAGACAACGGAGAACATTGCCTTCAGGACCAAATCCAAATGTCTTTGAGGTTTTAAAATGTTTCAAGAAAAAAACAATAGCGGTTCAATGTCGGTAACCACCACGACTCAAAGAACAGATGGTTGTTGGATATGATGAGTGTTGGATATAATGCGAATCCTGTTTAGACGTGGAATAATCGTCATGTTAATTAATCGAAACCTGTTGTCCACAGGCATTATAAATTTATAAATACGGTAACGAAACAAACAAAAAACGACTTCTTGTTCAGCCTTTTTATTTTGACGTCCGTTAACTTTTTTGCCCACGAATAAAAGTGTCAAAACGAAATGTTACTTAAGTCCGACAAAGTTTTGCTTTCCCCAGAACCTCGTCCTCAGTAGATACCCAGCCATTAAACAACCAATATTTTGACCTTCAGATCGCTATATACTTTGATAATGGAACTGTCATGCGTACAGATGAACCCAAGGGGTGGGAAAGGAGGCACGTACCCCCAGAACATCACCGTGCCATCCCGGGTGTCCATGGATTGTACAGTTTTACCTTATCCATAGAGAGTATTAGAGTCTTTTAGAAAGTGATAAAACTCAGAAATTGTGCCCCATAGGTTGAGACCCCAAGAGCACCACTTGTTAAAAAAATCGGGGCGATGCTCACTGAATAACAAGAAATTTCCTTACTGGCTAACGATAACTCTAATCCCTAACCCAAAAAGAGAACACAATCGATACAATGCAATGGTAACAGCCAATCCAGAAGCACTTTGTTAAAAGTGCGCATCTACCCAAAAAATCCAGGCTACGCCACTGCATACGTGGCTAGAAAGAATAGGTGCACATGATCAATAGCCAAAAAAAAAAAACAAAAAAAAACAAAAAAACCGACCTTACCAGCTAACACAACACTTACCGACATATAGTGTGCTTAAGCGAATCTTGCACCTTCCAAATCAATTCATGACAAACAATACCAAGAGCTTCGGTAGTCCAAAAGGGCATTGGGATTTAATTCTAATAGCTCTGCCTTCTCTTTTTCACTTCTTCAAATCATTACGGACTCATTAAGAGGACGATCTTAGAGATAAGACGGAAGTCCGTCATCTTTTTCTACATGACAACCACGATACGGTCGAGTAATTTCAACTTCCAACAGTCTTTGTAAGTAAACAGATGAACGGAGTCCGGGCCATTACGATAATTAAGCTAAGTTTTCACGAAGTATTTTACCCTAAGTTACTAAGAGCTCGACTAAGTGACTTAATGTTACTCAAATATCGCCCCGAGTTATTTTCTCAAATTGAACAACAATTTTGATGAGTGGAATCGGATTAGGGACGTTAATCCTTTTCACATTTCAGGCGCCTCGATAATCAGATAACATTTCTGATTGCGTGTCTGTAAGCATGTTTGTGTGTGCGTGTGTGTGTAAACTTATAGTAGCACGTGACTACATCGTAAGGTTTAACATAAGAAGGTAATTTGTATTCTACAATCCACGCAAGGCTGTCGAAGTCCGTTTTTTTTTCTTTTGCAAATGGCGTCAATTGTTTCAGGCACTTTAATTTAGACTCATCCCTCGCAGTTTGTCAACTTAGCATTTTCCATTTTCACACCTTACGGTATCGATTTTGTTCCATGACTCCAGGGGGTTGATTGGAAGGAGGGAGTCTACATAATAATTCAATGCATGTTGTATGTTCAATCATTAATGTTATCACAGGAGGAGGGACAAGGTGGGTGAAGAGGTCCGCGCACCCTGAAATTGTTTTTCCCTCCTGGCACTTATAAAATTTGGGGCAAAATGAAAACAAAAACAGCTAAAAAGAGAAGCCTTGGAACAAAGCCAAAAATAATTTCAGCTACCTTCTTACGTTTTCTCCGAGAGCTGAGCTACGTACTCTCTAGTTCATTTAAAAACATAATTTTAGGAAAAGTTGTTGAAAAGTCACGTAAATTGGTCACTCTCACTCTCTCTTCTCACATTTACATAACAATTAACAAAAAGTACGATTTTCATTGGCGTAGACGGAACTTCTCTCAAAGGGGCCATGCAGTAAGTAGGATGTGTGACCGCCAGTATGGAAATAGGGTATAAAGGGAGGGCTGTTCTTTCCTTTTAAAATGTTTTCTTCTTGTTATGGTATAACATATGTCACATGTTAAAGTAAGATTTGTATTGAAATGTTGTATGTATTGTTGCGGGCAAAATTTGTCAATTCGATGAGGGGCGTGACTTTATTCGAGCGGCTAATCCTATGCACCAATGCAAACAATACACGCTCCATTGGGAATGGGGGTTGCAAGACAAAAAAGTTTCACAATGCAAGCTATTTCGTCATTACCGGTATTTTGGGAAATTGTAGGAGAAGTAATGGGATGTCCTGTATCGTGCCCCTCTATATTTGCTAGGAGCCTGTCTTAAGCTCATTGTTACGCAAGCGTACACAGGGATCTACGGCTGTTGTTCCGTGGAACAAATTCTTAGGCAGGCTCTCCCTTTAAGAGGTCTTACATCTCATCAAATCTGAGTAAATGTCTTCACTTATACACAAATAATAAATATGGAAAGTTTGGTAAGCCTCTTCTTCAGTTTAGTTCAGTTTATGTTTTCCTTCTAAGTAAAAGGCATAGCCCTTGAAGTTGAATAAACCAAAAGAGTCGAATTACAACATGAACAATGCATATAATTAACAATAAAACAAAGAAAACACGTGAAGGTTGTACAAGAAAGACATCACAAGTTTCAAAGGTGTATTGACATGCAAATCAAACAAATCTGGCAACGCTCAACGGTTTCATGGAAAGTCTGTGATCATGGAAGACATGAGAATTTCTGCCAGGCCCTAATCAAGGGGTTGAATTGAAAGGGGAAAGCTTCTCCCTTGAGCACATTCGTGGTATTTTTATATTGATTTTTTTCAATATCACTAGTATTTCCTCTATTTATAAGCGGTAAATAGGTCCGGAAAGTGCAAATTCTAGCGCTCTGCGAGGCATTTCAGTTCAAACCTTTCTACACGCTGAGGCTTCGCGCCTATTATGCAGGTACTACGCTTAAATGGTCAATCCACTGGTTTCAAACGTTCTGCACAAATTTCTTGCTTTACGAGCCTGATTACTCTAAAAGTTTTGCGACACTAAAGGTATTTGTGAAACGGAAAAGAAACTAGCGTTCGATGCGTTTTATGCTTTCATTAACATTACCTCTAATTACTTTCTAAATTGATGGCAAGGTTATTCTTAAGCCAAGCTAGAGAAAGTCTTATTTTTAAAGTAAACAACTTATATATTTCTATACGAAATCCTTCAGGGCACGGTCACCGTGTAACTTTGAGAACAGGTTGAGAGACAAAGATCGACTTGAAAATATATCTTGATAGTTCCTTTTTTGTGTCAAACGTTTGAAAAAATCGCAGGTTACTAATTATGTAATACGGGCTTCCAAAGGGAGACAGAGCACTTGCTCACCATGGGAAATCAAAAACTTGAAGATAGAAATAAAATAATTTTTTTTTACAAAAATATCGCTACAAACATACAATTTCAAAGTAGAAAATGACTAGATACATTCCGAAAGCTATGGAAAGTATCATATTCAGGGATCTGGGAAGCATTTTGACACCAATTTTCTTGGTGCTTCGTACCAAAAAACTATTATGCTACTAATACTTTGAAAGTTTGCATACGAGTCTCGTTCCCGGAAAATTCCGACGGCCATAACCACGTAGGCCTAAAAGAGCAATTAACTTTGTACCTCAAGACTTAAATTTTTGAAAATATATATTTTAGAGCTTGCACAATGAAGCCTATTCATCAAACTATACTTGCCATAGCTCTTTCCATTGTTGAGAACGTTGTAATTTATTCTCTAAAACAAAATAGTTCATTAAGTTTGTGACTTCCTTTGTTGTACAACTGATATTACCTGATTTGCTTTCTTTTAAGATTTATGAATGCTCGTATGACTCTGAAAGCTTCCTGTTTACTTGCATAGCATGTTGCATAGAGAGGGCTTAATTAATTACATCACCCTAAAAGAGAAAGCTATCAAACCTTGGTACAATGTGCAGTAACTTTCAGAAACACAAAGAAATTCCAAAAAAAAAACTGTAATCTGAATAGTACAACAAAGATATCACAAATCATTGCACAATGTAATATTTTAATGCGAAACATAAACTTCAACATTTTACAACTCCCTTCAGAAATGTCCTATAAAGATGGGAGTGGAAAAATATAGACCCCCATGCATATGATGTCACAGAGCAACAAGTAAGCCCCCTTTGGGACAAAAAAACCCAACACTGGCAAGTGCAGACAGCTGATTTGTCAACCAGTCCAATACGCGCATGTCTGCTACACGTGCAGGGCGAAAAGGCGACTGAATTCTTATGGGTGCGGCTACGTGTTCAATTATTTTGCCCCAAGGATGACGTCAGTGTGTCGTCAATGCATGAAGTCTATAAACGATGGAGGCTACTAAAGGGAACCAAATTTGAACTTGAACCATACTGGAAAATAAATTAAACTTTGAGAATTTTATTGAGTCGACAGGCACTACATACAAGACGTTTGTGTTGGTGTGTCGTTGGATCTCATCTTATACTGTTACCTTTACTATTCTATTTATGAAATTTGAGACTTTAGGTACACTGTAAGCTTTTCCCTGAGAGCAAAGAACTTCCCATGATTTGATCAATTAAAAATTTTGCTTTCTGGCTTTTTCTGTAAATGCCCATTTTGTTATCGAAATATGCATTCATCTGTAAAGGTTAGCAGATTAGTATTTGATAGATGTTTACTAGGTTTGGTCATTTCCCGGTTTGGATGCTTTCTACATCAAACATTCAACCAGATCACTTTAATATGAGCAGGTCTTACCGTAAATACTTCTGAACATTACATTTTACATTTCTGTAAATAGATAAGCAATAAACTAAGATGCATTGGGGAATTAAACTTTCCTGGCTCGATGTCTCGCCTCTTTGGTACATACGCTTGTTAATTTATATTTTAATTTGAAGCGCTTCAGGTAAAAGGTACAATGTTTTATTTCCTGTTAAGTATCTTTTGTTATATTTCAAGGTTTTTCCTCTTCATGTCTCAGGTAAACAAGCAGTTAGTTCTGTAACTTCACATTTGAGGATAAAAAATGTTATCACGTGACTCTCAAAAGCCAATCATGAAACAGCAAAGGTCTATTCAAGTTGTGGTTTAACTGCATTTCCCCTTTTGAGTTCATTCTAATTATACCATTGTTTGTTGAGAAACATGGTTTGAAAACATCAAGGGATCCACAAACTACGGATTCTCAGGAGGTTTTATTTTTATGTGTCGACAAAGTCATGACTAACAAATTTATGATAGCAATCGCCCTATCGGGTATATAAACATGAGTAATTGCAACATGTTCCCATGTTAATAACATTCGCCGGCAAGCAATAACGCTGGTAAGATTCTGAACAGCAACATTCATGGTTGGCAGGCCTCCGAATCTGCCTCACTGCCTCTCGTGGATCATTTATATACGGAGGATGGTGTGCATAGCGAACGACATTCCGAACTGTTTTCCAGTCTCGGCACGTAGGCAGATACTTCAGTCATGGTTTTGCCAACGAGGGACCTTCATAAACGTCGTTTGCTCAGAAGTTTCTTCAAAAAAGAAAATAAAATGTATTTAGCAGATCAATCAAGTGTAAAGTTTTATCGAACAAGGGTGGTGCTTCTTTTTCGATACCCAGCGGAGCGCACTTTTTTCTTCTTTTTTTTGGGGGGGGGGGGGTGGTTCTCGTATCCTGTTCATTCTTGCGAAAAACGATCGGAAGGGCGGTAGCAGGACACTGCCCAGACTACTTCGAAAGCAAACTCTTAAACGTGACTAGATTGATCTTAGCTTACGGAATCCAAACTCATGCAAAGGGCTAGGGGCAGTAAAGATTGTTTTTGTGAATTTTGTGTTACGACAAATTCGCTTCGATAAATCTAACCTGATTCCTTTAAAACCTCGTAACACTGAGTAAGCTCAAAGACATCGCTAGTACTGTGAAACTTTTCACCGGCTCACTTTGAATTAAAAATAAAACCTTAACCGGAAAATTAGAGTTTGACATTAAGCCATTAAGCTTCTGCTCCGGCACATCGGTTTTCCTTCTGGATCGATTGCTTTCCAGAATATACAAACATTGAAGAGGTCTTTAAGGTTAAAAGATAAAATAAACCAATGATACTTAATATTGAATGAACATTTCCGAATATTTTTTAGGTAAATTCGACACAAATGAAAGTTTAGGCAGTTTTCGCCAAAATGCGCTGTAACCAATCACAACGTCATACAGTGATCTCAAATAAATTTTTGTTAGTTTCTAGTAAATGTACACATTTACAAGAACCAGTTGTGATCCACGCTTTACCGTTGACGTCGCGTGAAGTCACCTTGAAAGCTATGAAGAGCCTGCAAATGCTACCAGTGCAAAATGGTAAACCCTGTTGTAGTTATCAAGGATGTGAACAGTGAAAAGTTGAACGTGCATTTAATTTCACGTAAATAAGAAAACACCACAGTTTAACTTGGGGATGGGGGGGGGGGGGAGGGTAGAAGATAACCTTTCAGGGAAGTGGTAGCGCAGCCTAAATTTGAAAAACAAGTTTCGTTTCGTTTCATTCATTTTGATTTATCACTTCATGCATAAAAATAGAAAATAATTACAAACATTAGATGAAACTTAATAGAGGCGTATATGCATGAGGTGAAGGAAAGTACACAAAAACCCTGTTGGGCTTGAAATATGGACTCCCTAGCATAGCAAACAAACAAAGGAGCGTACAAAAGCAGTAACAAAAAGTCAACAAATAAGAGACAGAGAAAATAACAGACCAACCTTCGGAGAAACCTGAACCACTAAAACAAAGATGGTAATGAAAGAAAACACCATACCCCAGCCCTACTCAACCCCTCCCCCAACCCACAGAGTAACAGCGGAATAACACCGTTTCAGTCCAGCGCAGCACAAGATCAAGCATCACGGTTAAAGTAGGTCCACTTAATAGGTTTCAACTAAGTATCGAGAGAAGTTTCTCCTAAAAGATTTAATACTAGGCTTATCTGTAACGTCATGTGGAAGAGAATGTCACAGCTTGATAGCACGGTTACGGACTTTGTTGTGAGAAGTCTGAATAGTGTCTTGATTCAGGACTATAAAAGCAGATCTATCAGAAATACCATGAAATGGAAAAACTGGATTTATCTCGTGATTACAGGCGATTGCTGCATTCCTTTCTGGAGTATACAAAGTAGAGCTGTTACCGTAACAAAGAACTCCACTAGAAATAGAACACAAATTAGTAGTCATAGAAAGAAACTCACAAAAAGACACAAAAGAACGAGCAACAGTTAGACACTTAAGAAAAAAGGAGAACCTTTGAAGGTGAGAAAGCCTGATGGTCGTCTCAAGCTGATATCTAAATAGATTCGACGACAAGTGTTCGGATGAACTGAATGAGATTACCGTGAGCGGTGAGTGCTTTGGTATGTATCATCTGTGGTTAACTTTAGATGGAAGAAAAAATACACAGCAACACGAATAAATATGATTACCATCGAATAGTGAATATTGGTATGTATCATCTTTTGTTACTTTAGATGGTGGAAGACAGACACCCAGCAGTACAAATCCGCCATTTTGAGTAGCTTCATAATAACTTTAAGTCGTCAAATTAAAATATCAGACCCTGTGCTCAAAAGTTACCAAACGCCAAGGAAACGAATCCAGTAGCAGACGTTTCATTGTAAGAGTAAGGAAAGAAGAGGGGGAGAGGATTGGGGAGGGAGAGGGGGATTTGGGAAACAGCTTTGCGTGACTGACTGCTTTACAAGTCTCATGGTGAAAACCTATTAGTAGTCCTATTTTTTCTTGCTGAAAAATTCCTTAATATACTACCGTATATTTAGGAGAACGGTGGTTGAAATATTAATTAAAACACGCACTGGCGTGGAATAGATTAATAGCCTACTAGGAGATGTACGTCGGTACGGGGGGTTTAGAATAGCACACACAATCAATGAATCGGTCCCAAGAAATTACAGAACTTCCTTACCTGTTTCTTTTTTATTCATCTACCTCTGATGGAGATGTACACATGGTCAGTTGTAATCTTATAAAGCCAATTATTTCATCAGAAGCATGTGCAACCTCCCTGCGTGCACATTGTATGAGCTGCTACCATTCTTCGAACAAGGAAGAAAATCAATAAACGCGCTGGCCCGACAGTAACGTAGGCAATCGCCTCCAGATGTATATGGGTCACCGCTCCGAATAGTGTACCTGCTGCGTGAAATGCACAAACTCGGCCTTGTTACGTACACAAAGCTACACATTGGCCAAACGTTGGTTGAAGCATTACTCGGCTTAATGAAATTATCGATGTGTAACGGACAATTAAATTTACCTACTCTATACACTCATGTTTGCACTCTCTGACGTACATGGAACTAAGTCAACATGTAGACTGTGTTTAATTTGTAACCGTACAACCGTTATGAAATGTATCGCACCGACTGAGGTGAACGGTGTTTTTTTTTTTTTTTGTCACCGACGATTAAGATGAGGAATCTTTCAGAAAATGTGATTTTATAACCCGGTGAATTCCTTGAAAATCTCTGGCCGAATTACAACTTCGGTTGGACTTGAAAGGAAAAATATATGCGATACTGCAGTATGTCAAATTTGTCTTAAGGATGTGTCGACATAAGCAAAAAGATGCTCCCTACATCTTAAGAAATTGTTCTTTTGAAACAGGGCTGAGATGCAAAAGGTTTTCTTCATTTGACACGTTTTACATTTTAAGCACCTATGTAGGCCAACGACAGGGGGTCTGTTGTTCCCCGATTGGTTAGTTAGTTAGACGATGATTTACGGCCACGATTGGATCAGCCATCGATAACTTGTCGGCTCGAGTACTACGCTCTAAAACTTTTTAACCAATTAAACCCTTATTTTTCCCCCACTTTGAAAACAACTTTAAATTTTGCACATGTTTAGGTACTACACTCTTAAAAAAATTGGGCAAATTTTGCCCAACTTTTTGACCAACACTGGGCATCTATTCAACAACCTAAACAGTTGGGCAAAACTTTAACCAACTAAATTTGGTAAAGTTTGAACCCAACTGTTGGGCAGGAGATAACCCAACTGTTTGGTAAAATAGCATTTTAAAACATACCCACTTGTTGGGCACTTCTTTTATTAAGCTGTTGGGCAAATGCATTGACCAAATGTTGGTTATATGTTAATCATCTTTTCCTTAAACGTTGGTGCTTTCTTTACATGTTAGGTTGTAGGTTATGGCAGGGAGCTGCCACTGCAGCTCCCTGGTTATGGCAACCCTTCGGTCCCGGTTAAAAAACCCTGGCTTAATAACCTATTTGGTTTGTCACTGAGTTTCGTATAGTTACGTCCAAAACTATCATTTTTAAAAGGCACTGTATTTTTAAAAGGCACTGTAAAATGATGTGTGTTAATGATGTGATGAAGTCTTGTAGTTTCATCAATGCATAAATGTGAACACAAGGGCTGCATGAGAACTAGCTGGTCCGTAGCTCTCATACATTTTTATCACGGTTATGAGACAGGTTTCTTGTTATGCCGAAATGGTTCGAATAATAGTATATAAATGCTCATTCGGACGTGAAAGAGAATATCCCAGATCCTGACCTCTCATTGGATAGCAGTTTTGCGCCAAATACGAATCATGGAATCTCATACAAATGTGTTCTAGTTCGTAGTACTGTTTAAAGAATTTTATGGAAATAGGGATCGATTTCATGGTCTAAAGTAATGTACGAGTTTAGCTGTTTGGCCAATATAAAAGATGCCAAAGAGAATTTTCAGATTATGGTACCATGGTCTGATTATGAGAAGAATTGTGAAACAAATCGGGTCAAGTGCACTGTTGTTTGGTGACAACACTGCAACCAACAATATACCCAACAAATTGGCAAAAAGTTACCCAACAAGTGGGTAAAGGGAAAATATGCTCAACTGTAGAATAAAATCTTATCGTCATTTTGACCAGTCAGTTGGGTATAACAGTATACGCGTGCATGGAAGGGGAAATTTAACCATTATGTGAGCAAAGATTGACCAACACTTAAGCAATTACTTTTACTCAACAAAAAGTTTGCCCAGCGTTTAAACATTGCACCAATTAGCCCCAAAGTTGGGCAAAGTTTAACCAACACATTTCATAAACTTCTTTAACCAACGGATATTTTACCCAACGTTTTAAGAGTGTAGATGCTAAATATTTAGTAACTAAACGAGTTCAAAATGAACTGTTTAAGAATTAAAACCATGTTTTTAGCATCTAAACGTGTTTACAAAATGGGGCAAAAAGGGTTTAGATAATTCCTAAACACCCTTTTGATTGTGTGTAGTTAGAGTTTAAAACCATTCTCTCGAGATGAAGTACAGTGAGTCAATGAGCTTTCCCGCTATCATTTACCTTGGCTTCATAAAACATAGACTACTAATATAGATTACGATCGATGGAGCTTTTCGGCTAGAAATTGAAACCTGTGTATTATAAGTAGAGGCGATACAAATATAATGCTGCAACACAATCACGCTTATGCTGTCGGGACATAGCTTTCGTGCGTTTGGCATTGACATAATAAAAGTACAAAAGGATGCAAAATATCAGTCTCTGCTTCCCGCCAAAAGTATAAATTTCAACCGTCAGACTGTTGCCGATCAAGTGAAACAAAAGAATTTGAGAATATATCGACCGCCAGTTCATTGCTCTAATTACCGAATTTTTTTAAATTGCCGAAACTCCCATTATGATATATCGTGTAAGATGACTCTTAATGAACTCGCCGAGTACGACGTTTCTGCCTGAACATCTTTTAAATTACACATTAATTAGGAGAAAATGGTCTGAAACTGTTTCAAGATTCTCGATTCAGCCTAGGCCGGAAAGCATTCGACAAAAAACCATGCAAGAGCTCGTGTTGAACGATCTCAAACATACAACTTGTAATGACGTGTGTTTCATTACAAAAACGTAACTCTTTGAAATGTTGCTTATGGTAGAATCATTGTATTTCTTGTACTACGTCATTTTGGAAATCATTACAAACGGAAATGTTATAGCTATGAATAGGCCCCTCTGGGGAAAGAGTCGTTTTCTTCTATCCTTCAAGAGTAAGGCTGACTTAAATAATTATCCTCAAATTGTTATGAAACATGCAACTAAAATTTAGAAACTTTGATAAGAATCTGTACCATCTAACTTCTTTTTTTTAATACTGAAGAAAATCATTTCTTGCAACCTTAACAACAGAAGTGGTGGAACTCCCCATTCTCCTTGTGTTCATTTTGAAGAGAGATCGAAAGGAATAGGCAGGGAGAGAGAGTGAGAGAAAAGATGATTGCTTGTAAAATTGCTGTGAAAAGGCACAGAACAATTTGACGAGAGAAGAAAAAGAAAAAAAGGAAAGTGGCAGCACTTGAAGGAGATGTTTGAAATAGGTCAAGGAGATAAAAGAAGCCTCTCAAGTGGTTTCTGTCATGTGGAGAACTGGTGGGAGGCAAAGAATCTCATAGATGGACGTGCTTACTTCTCATCATTTCGATTACTGCCAAATTCATAACCATTTTCCTTAATTTTGAATTTAATTCCTCCGATGACAAAGTTACATTTTCATTAGAAGTGTAATACTTGAGGGAAATATAGTGGAAGGGCCAAAGGTCAAAGATTTCGGGTTTGTATCGTTGTGACGTAAAATCATTATATTCGACGAAATTATGAAAAGAAAACGTTTATTTGCCTTCACAAATTGGAAGCGGTTGTATTGCACAACTCCTCCTTAAATTACGATCGGAGATAATTAACAAGTGAGACTGTGTAAGATTGTGTCATTATGATTCGTTCTCTAGAATGGTTTTAGTAGTTGTATTTGTGGACTATTTTTATCGAAACAGGATCTTGAATTGTGATTCTGAAATGCAACGACTTCACCTCTGGTGGAAAGAGAGACAGAGAGAAGAAAATATTTTCTCAGAGGAGACTTAACGTGATTCTTGATTGTATTTTCATGTTTAGATAGAATGTCTAATTCAACTTTAAAGTCGGGCTTTTTTGATGACATGGTATTTAGAAAGGAAAGTATAAGGAAACATTTCAAGTTGACATTGTGACGTAGCATACGTCAAAAGAGTAATTAATGGAGTTTGACATTTAATTTTGAAAATTTCAGATTCGCAGTGTGTTGAGAAAAAAGAACGGTTTGTACAAATACAGATGAAGATCATGTCATTAATAATTTTTAGTATTATTTTAAAACAACCTTTCGTTATGCAAAGTTGAAGAATGACGAGGAAAAATAATGAACGTAGCTTTATTTACAGAAAATTTTTAAAATGCGAATCTCTAGATATAGATGGGTCACATTATAAGGAAAGTCATCCCTAAATGCGAAAAGAATTTAAGTAAATTGTAAAAGAAACTTTTTATTTATAGTTCTTTCCATGCGAAGCGTATCTTCTTTGCGCTCTGAAGCACGAACCCAAGGACACCCGTGGGGCACACAGTAGGTCCTGTAACCCATATTGCATATGTGTAAAAACACAATACTGGCTTACAAAAGTGGGACATTTGGGTCTAAAGCAAAAGATAAGAATGATTAATGATTTAATTGCTGCAATTTGTTGATAAATGTGCTGGGAAATGTCATCAAAATGTAAAGCACAAAATTTTGTATGTCACAAAAACTGGTTGTTATGTTTTGTTAGTTACATTAAGACACGAAAATAGAATTAGGTATCAAAAGTAAACTTAAAAGAATGAAATTTGTTTAATTTAACTGTAAATTTGTTCATATTACAAGTTGCAATGATATATTAATATATCTTGACTAAAGATCCTCACATTTTGCATCCCTGAACACGTATGCACCAAATCTAACGTTAGTTACATAAGACACTATTTTGTCCCACTTTTGGTGTCCTCGTAACCAACGTTAGATTTGCATTTCAACTTTCCTGGTCAGCCACCCATAGTAAAATGTTAGGGAAGAGTAGTTTACAAACATGGTAAATTTCAACATATTCATAAGCAATCCACATCAAATTACATTATTGACTAGATTTTAGGTGCACAAATATGATTTGGTGCAAGTTTTGGTGTCTTCGTAACTAACGTTAACATTTTGTAGCCATCCAATACAGAATACAAAAGAAAAGACAAACATGTTTAATGTAGAAGTATAGACCAGCATATCACAAAATCACAACATCAAAAATGAATCATGAAATTATGAGTCGCAGTCACATTTAAGCCCAACAAAAGTAAGGACTGTTATGTTTTTAGGCCAGTATTGTGTTCTTGCACATATATACTGATGGTAACATTCCTTTAAAAGATTCGTACTGAACCGCCCGATTTGTTTTATGGCCAACGCATGTGTATGAAACTTGTTTCTCCAGTATATGTAACACCAGCGAAACCTTTGTGCTTCCATGCGTGATAATCACTGCAACGTTATCTTGATCGGCACATCAACATTGAACATCTGATCTATTGTTCAAAAACTACATAACATTCTGGCTCCCACTAACAAAACTTCAGCACAGCTTGTCAATACTAACTTAATGTTCTTCCCCTAACCTAGCGTATACACATTTGATCTATTGAAGATAAAAAGGCAAGAGCAGTCACCAAGATACCAAACCTTGAAGTTGTGTGGTACACTGTTCTGTTTCATTGGCTTTTCAGAGTCAAGTGGCAATATTTTTCCTCCTTAAATATAAAATTTACTAAGAGTCACGGCTTGCTTTACCCTCTGAAGAGAAATAAAAAGGAAAGTGTGAGATTTAGCGGCTGCTCCAATATCTCTCAGCAGAGCAATATTCTGTTCGAAAACCAATCTGATTTTGGACAAAATTTCCAATAAACGCTGTTTAACAATGTGACGTCACGAAATAATAAGTTTATATTTGATATGATACGAATTACACATTATAAAATTGAGCCAAATTTCGGATTTTTTCTGGCTGGAGATGTAGAAAATTTACCCTAATAATCTAGAAATCGGATTGAAATCCTGCACGCGATATCGTTGCAGTGTGACCTGCCCTTGGCTTGCTTGCTGATTAAGTGCAGTTCGAATAGTCATTTGCATAATTGTCATTTCCGAAAACTTGGGCACAAACAAAAATATTCTACAAGGAATTCGAAAATTTCATCACAAACCACTTTCCCAGGTGATTAGTTATCTTGCTTCTTGCCAATTCACGTCACAATTCCAAAGAAATGAGCACTAAGCGCTTGTTTTTTCGACGGATATACCTGAATGCATCTTGGATGAATAGCCATTTAATTTTCTTCTGACCAAGCTATGTATTGTTCTTACAAAATCCGTTTTAAGCCTTTTTCTCATTTAATTGTGAGAAATTGAAGCAACTCCCATGGAAGACCTCGTCCATGACAAATTCTGCTGGGATTAATGACGGTATTTTAATGAGAAATGAGAACGTGTTGAATAGTTATAAATGACCGAATATTTGATGCATATGTCTCGAAATACAGCAACTGAAACTCTCATTTTTAAGTTAGGACGTTTTAAAGCCTTTGATGACTGACAAGCAATTGCAAGTAGCCTTCGGCTGATGGTAGAATGAAAATCGAAAAATATTTCCGTCTACCCGAGACAGTGTCACTTGTTTGTTAAAGGTTGGGTACAGCGACTGTTTCTTGAAATTTATAATTTCTATCAAATATAGAGTAATTGCAAGGAAACGGGAAATCGTCACCCCTTCCGCAAAACATGGTCAAGTGAGACTCCCTTTGCCTGCTTAACACTGGTTAGAACCTGGCTTTGAGTAACTAAAATTAGTCCAGGCCATAGTGCAGGAAGTGATAAATGTCTGATTGTTTAAAATTTTGGATAAACTTAGGTCAGGGGAGTTTAAATGCCAGGGGAACACTACATCCGATCACTACAATCAGATTAGCGCTTGTGTTTAATAGCTTTAGGCAGCCATTAGTGGGGTCCATATCCTTAAATCATCTTCATTTATTGTCTACATGAAGTTCAAACCTTCATATTCAGTGAAATTGAAGGAATCAAGATACAATTTAGTGTGCAACCTTCCTTGACACAGGTAAGCAAAGAAATTGAAAGATTAAGAGGTGATGGACCCCATTTATGGCCGACCGAAATCAGACCATCACTGTTGCCCGCATTCGTCTGTAGTAAATATTTAGAAAATGGAAAAGCACACAGAAAGGCGTACAGGCCAGATCACATTAAACAAAGATATTGGGAATTATATACGATGACGATTTTAGGGTAGATGCGAACTGTTCAACCAGGTATCTCTTGATTGGTTGTTGTCTTTGTATTGCATCGGCTATATCCTATTATATTATAGGGTTAGGGATTAGGTTCTGGATTAGGTTAGGGATTAGGGCTACCGTTAGCCAGTTAGGAAAGTTCTAGTAAACCAGTGCGCATCGCCCCGGTTTTAGCATATAAATAGTCACTGCAAAACTTCTCTGACGCTTTACTGTCACGCTAAAATCATTATCGAACACTCTAAGAATAAAAGGAGTGATATTTCACTCGCTAGGAGAATGAAAGTTATTACTTCTACTCCAGAAGAGCGGAAAACTTCATTAAGAGTGAAATTCCCTCCAAACAAGCGAAGTTTTACCCTTGATGAGTGGCTTCAAAAAATAGTGATCCACTATTCCCTTCACTTCACCCTTCGTGGAGTGAATTTCAGTATTCTTTGAGTGAATTAGCACTTAAATGGAAGTGAGTAACACTTTTCACTCTATTGGAGAGTGAATTGGTTCACCCTTTTTTAAAAGTGTATAAAATTTTTCAGCGATACTCAGTGCCAATGAGGTTGGTCCTTTGCAGGTGTCGAATATGTAAGCCTAGTTCTCTTTTGAGGTGTATGCTTTTGGTAGAAGTAATAAACGCCCGGAGAGCTGACAACTGAGACATTACTAAATCAACCTTTTTCAAGCTTTTTATTTGACTTTTTTTCAATTTTTAAAATTTTCATTGAATTAGAACACGGTTAGAAGAGCCATGTCGTCCCTACAGCTTATTTTTTCCAAGCATACCGAAGGTATGATTTTAATTTCAACTTTACTGCCTCCTGGATATACATCCTCGGAAAAAACACACACGCACACTTTAAAAGACGCTAAAATTGTAATCCCCAGCTGTGACAGACTTCAAAAAGAAGACCATATTTCTTTTTGACGGTTAAGTGAATAAGAATGATAGGCAAGAATGCAAAATTTCTAGCAATTCTCTTCATTTCTGCTCATGATAAATCTGTGCCTTTAGTCCGACTAGATAAAGCCGTCTGCTCGAGTGGTTGCTGGTCACGGCTGGAACATTCGAGTAAACAGCTGCAGCAACTTCTTGTAATTTACAGACAAATTGGTCTTCTTTTTATTCTGTTTAACTTTTTCTTAATGTTTAGATAACTAATTTACTTGTAGCAGATTTCTTGGACTATGATTGGTAAATCAAAGTAAATATAGAGATTTTTGGATTTCATCTTCGAATAAGCCAAAACGACGTAAAGTTTTAATCTTTTAATTTAATTCTATATGCGTTAACCACGGACTTGGTGTGGTGTGAAAGTTTGGACTTGCTCGAGTATGTCACTGTATTTTGCAAGAAAGTTGAAATACTTTTAAATTATGGCAAGCTAAGGTCAAAATCCCTTTATTTATTGCAAGAATATGATACTTCCCCATTCAAGTTAAACTTTATTATTATTATATAATATTATTATAATATTATATTACAGGGTCGTCGTGAAATCAGATAATTTATAGTTTCACGGCGGTCATCTTGGTGCGCCTTTTTTGTCCAAGTCGGTGGCGACCAGCTACGGAAAGGACGTACACGTCACATGCTATGTCCATGTATATAAGTCCGTGGTGTTAACTCAGTCTCCTTAAAAAACAACAATACTCTAAAGACGAAGGAGGTAAATTCAAATTTAACTACTACCTAATCAGTAACTGTAGCAAAAACCAGAACCTTCCCAATATTTTACTCACGTATGTTTTTCTGAAATTTCAACTTACTCAGTTAAGCCTAATTTGTCAATTGACAAATCTATATAATGAAACATTTGACAGGATTCTGCCTCTAATACTTGGATTGCTTGTACGTCAATTAACCAACGTCAACAAACATATTACAGCTAACTCGTGAGTCAGCAATCAGAATCAAAATTTTTTTAATGGGCAGAGTGAAATATATTCTCGCTGCGTAATGCACATTTGTTATATTAGCAGCATGTTCAAATTTCCCCGGCAAGCCTGAGTTCTTCCGTGAGAAGATCGATTCACCATTTTTGTCCATGTCCGTTGTCGATTAACCATTAACCAAGTAACCTGCATAGCAGGCCGTAGGACATATTCCTTTTTTAGTCACATGGTACATGGTTTTGGGAGATGATCAGCCGAGAAAACACACCTCGCTCTGAGGGGCACCAACCAAGGTGTGAGACTTGGGTCAGGCACAGTTCGCCAACGTGTTCTGTTCTAGATATGGTGTCGGATACATCCTTTGATGACATGTTTTTGTAATGACGACGAAGCACCTTTACGTAGCTTATTCGTCCAATAGGTGCTAGTTTAACACTCTTAGGAAACACATGACCTCTCACAAAACAATTGGAAGCGTTGAGCAGGCGTGAAAATGAAACAACAATAACGCGTTCAAGGCAATTTTTTGACACAATGAGGACATTCTCATTACCTATGTTGAAGTACAGAATTTTTTAAAAATAAATTCCCTTCTTCTCCTCCGAACAGTTGAAGTTACTTAATTAAAATTGCTTATTTCTCTGTAGTTACAAACTAGACACTGAGGTAGAGAGAAAGAGTAACAACTGAGTCGTCTTTACATTGTGTTAGCAAACAAAATTTGACCTTTAGCTTGAATGTTCACATTGACAGAGATTGTTCAATTTGTATAAAGATGGCCTTTTCACATGCGATTCAGTACCACAGATTGGCATTCGACATGGGTTAGTTAGTTAGTTAGTTAGTTAGTTAGTTAGTTAGTCAGTCAGTCAGTTAGTTAGTCATTTAGTTAGTTAGTTAGTTAAAGTTTTACTGCCCAGTTTCCAACCTATTGGTTCAAGTCGAGCCGGCCCGGCCCCTTTTTCAGTTGTAGCTCACTGGGTTGTTTTCCCTTCTCTATTGCTTATGCGGAGCATCACGTACAACGGCAGTAGGTCCCATTTTTGGAGTCTTTGGTATGACTCGACCTGTGAAGCGAACAATTCGAAATGTGGTAACAGCCACTTTTGTGACAGATTCCCATTTATTGCGGGCATCCCGGGTGACTACGTGCTCCTTCACGTACCGATCATACTGTCATAGCATAGTGATGCAAAAGCTAAATCTTCTCAGCTAAATGGCAAACTATTGCGGATCAAGGCCATGAGCCTTGCAACCGCTTTTAGTTGGGAGGGTGAGTTAGAGCGGTCCATTGAGTGGGTTTTAGTTGGTTCATGTAATTTAACAAATTTTTCCAAACCTGTAAAGTTTTCTTCACATACCAATGACAAATGGCCAAACTTAGACAATCCCCGTATCCTAAATACAAGTAATTGCTTTTAAACACCCTTACCAAAAAGCTGTTATTAAAAACGACTTATTGCTCTTACTAACACAAAGCCTTGTAACAAAACTGCGGTTCCCTTTATATTTCCTTAGAAACACAGTTATTTTTAGGATTAATAGATAAAGTGTCTACCATTTACCCGAAAAAAAAGGAATAAACAGCAAAAAGGAGGGATTTATGTACAAGTCAAAGTGCTAAATTTCCAGAGAGATCTATCTTAAAGGACTTTTGCTTCTTGAAGTTCCCGGAGCACTTCTTTTCATCTTTTCATCCCTTCCCATAAAGAGAATTAAGATGACGACAAGACTTTTAAAAATGAATTCATCTCCTTCACGCGTCGCCATCAAGTCTCGAGAGCAGAGGTAGGCCTGATACAGATGGGGATAATGACGGAATGATGGAACGAATTACGACTAGATGAGTATGTAAGCGTTTGTGAAATGGAAATTACAAGGTTCACCATAGAAATTATCGCTTTAACTGAATAATTCTCCAAGAAAATCAAATTTAAAGACATAAATCTGGGGTCCCACGGATGTTTAAACGTGACGATGAGAACATTGTGACTGTAATGCTCCTTAACATGCATTTAAACTTGTCTAATAGGTCCGTTATCTGGGAATGAGACCCCTTGCTCAGCACGAAGAGGGTACTTACGGCTTGAAAATATGACTAATGAAGTCGACTTTATCATAGTCACGTATATATTCTAAAAACGTGACATTGGAAATGAAAGCCTATTTTGGCATATGATGTTTCTTAAAAAGGGAAACTGAAATGTCTAGTGACTTTCAACAAACAAATGACTGTCCATGTTTCATTTTTTATTTTGTTTTTGTTTATTTTGTATTAAATGTTGCAAACACAAAGAGTTTACTCATGGACCCAGCTCAGATAACAGTTTTAGCTACTCTTTAAAATTACAATTATCACCTTTTTGGCAGTTTTGATTAGCCCTACGGAAATTTCATTCATTAAAAAGACACAACAAAAAGTCAAAGTAATGTGATGTCAGACGTAACACTTGATTTAAAATCTCAACATCTTTGATCATGTGACAGCTAGACTTCAGTATCAATAAAACCAGATCAAATGAGTTTCACTTTACTTGGCATTGCTTAAATATAGTTCAAACTGCGGTTGCGTAGCGGGTGAAGGCTTTGGGTCGAGTCCCCTCACTGATGCCATTTTTTTTATACATGCGCACTGTTTAACAAGGTATTTCCTAATTGGCTGTTGTCATTGTGTTTTATCGATTGTATTCTTTGTTAGGGTAAGGGGTTAGGGTAATCGTTAGCCAGTAAGGAAATTTCTTGTTAAGCAGTGCGCATCGCCCCCATTTTTAAAACCTAACAGTACGTACAGTATTTAACCACAAACATAACTGGCGGATTGTAAATAAGAGCAACTAACATAAATTTTAACTAAAAATATACTTTGGAGAAAGTAGGTACACAGCAGCATCCCATTAATAGAACAAAGAAATTTTATTCTTTTATTCATTTTTTTTTTTCGGTCAACTAGATAGAGGTTGCTGTTGCACCAACTCATTCAGGTATCTCTGAATATTTTGTTAGCAATTTGATGATTTGGCCCTTTTTGTCAAAGATTAGCCTCTGACCTAATGTGCAGATGAGTAGAGTACCCAGTCACTAGTTTAGCTAAGATTTTTTCTCAAGTTATCATGCGGTATGTTTTGTGATCGTCGAAAGAGGTATCGAAGTGGAGGGAGTGCCCCCTTTGATCTCCTTTGATTTTTTTAAATAAGGTGTCCTTACAGGCTTTGCAACCTGATAACAAATGTGCTACCTCTAAAGCAACATTTGGTTAAAATAATTTACCTACTTAAATAACAAAAAAAAAAAAAAAAACAAGAACAAAATGGGGCCAGAAATGGAGGCATGGGCCAAATCGACTTGACGCAACTCTGTTAAATGTATGACATAGTTCACACACTTCATGTGATTTTTCCAACAAGCAAGTTCGAGAGTTCGCTGAGCTTATGACATACTGACCTGCTTTCCCTTTTTCGTGCATGATAAATGCATCTGCCACTCAGCCCAAATGTGAGTATGTAATGCACGTAAACGACCCAACCCTACGTTAAGGTATATTACTTTTACTCGTAAGAGTATATGTACGCAGTCCACTGCACAACACCAAATTTGTGTCCCCCATGGCTGAGATAGGCAAAATAAAGGATGATTGGACAAATTTCACCAGTAAATTAACATTTTGGAAGACGTGATGTAGGGATACCTAGTAGAGGAATGTTTGTACTATTGTATTTGGAAAGTGTGTGTGGGCACAAGCAAGAGAATACACGAGTTTGATAACTAGTTGCCGCATGGAATTGTGGGATACAGCGTGGGACGCACAGAGTTCAGCACATAGCAAACGACGTTACCTTGTTTTCGTCATTACGTGCATACAACACTCTCCATGTGTCTATCCAACTCGAACGAAATTAAGGGGTTTAAACCCTACTTTAGTGCAGAGTAAAATGCTAAAAAGACAATTCACAATCCACTGCACAAAATCTTACTTGAGATCCCTCCTTATGTTACGGGTGGGTTAAAAAAAGGATTTCGAGAAATTTTCCTGTAAACCTAATTTTTTTAAAACGTGTTGTACGTGCGGGATTGGTTTATCCCGAGGATTTGGAGTAAGTGCGCATGTACATAGCCACCAAAACGAATTCCCGAACTCGCTTATTATGCGACTAGCTAATTTTGCGGAGTTGTGTAGAGTGCTTTCACATGTTACAAGACCCGCCCTCTTTTGACTTCCCAAAATTAGTGTAGCATGTAAGCTAATGAAGCTAGCTGAGCAGCCGCTGACGACCACGTGCGCCTGTTGCATTAACCAACTCCCTGCATTAACACACTGTTGGTTCCTGCCCGACAGTGTGCGTGGCTTACAAATTGTGTCGTAACGTGAAAGCACTCTATATCAGAGAGAAGTTTGATTGGACATCACTGTTCTTTGCGTGGCTTTGTTAGCCTGTCTGTCTTCAAGCATAGGAGAAGGAAAGGATAAGGATGCAGCACATTTGCTGGACGAAATGGCATTCATTTTTGTCAAACTTAGCCAATCGTCTACCGGAATGGTGTTGTAGCTTGGACAAGGAGTTGCTCTAGCAACTCCATTCCCTGGTTTGCAAGATATCTTTGGTTTAATAATGATGTGAACAATTTTGATTACATTTAAGTATATTTGAAACATTCAATAGTTTGACGGTGACATTCATTCCTGACTTTTAGCTCACACAATGTATAGTTATAGAGTATAGAGTGTCTTCAATGACGTCGCAGACTCCGCACTTTCTTGACTGCCGGTCAAAACTCCGTAGCGTTGAGGGCTAAATGAGAACGGAGAGTTGTACGATACAACTGTCTGATGAGAAGCAGCTGACGACCGATGTAGTGCCTGGTTTTTTGTCCGGCATCGGGTGTGGTTCACCAGTTATGACGTCAATTAACAATCTTTATACAGATTTAGACAGGGAGTTTTTAGACGACACTCTAAAATCTGTTGTTTCTTGGACTCCCATGGTGCGTCACATACCATGACCGTCTGGAGTCAAGGATTTAAGGGTGGATTCCTGAATGAGTTACGCGTGTTAGTGGTATACTTTCTGGCAATCCATAGAGGACTGGAGTATTACTTATGGAGGTTCCTGTCCTTACAACACTTCAAATGATCCTGCTACATTTGGCAAAGGTCGTGGGCAAGTGCTTCCGCATTTGACCTTTCAGGAAACTACAGATCTAATGCAATCCACTGAAGTGAAAACAACGAATAGTAACCACAATGAAATGGCATGAATCTGTCTCCTCATGTGACATATGTCAAGTACTTTGTATGTATATATATTTGGTATCAGATTTATTCAGTGCGGCAAACTTCAAAGGAAACTTGTGAAGACAAATCTGCATTAAAGGTAGATTATATGTCCCGTCCTTGAGCATGATCGATAGACATCAGCCACACATCAACAAGCAAATATTTTCAAAAGGATGAATATAACCAACCAACCAAAACAATTTTGAAACATTATATTTGTCACTGAAAATCGTTGTGATTTGTCTTTTTCAAAAATACCTCCACTGATCCTCCTCCCTTACCAATCATTTATCACAAAAATAAAACAAATAAAGAGTAATTAATCAAATGACTGTATCAAACTTTTGACTGAAAAAAGATTACCTTTTCTTTTTGGCAGAAGGACTTTTTTTTTGCTCCCATCAGTACATTGTCTAGCTGAGAGGGCCTGCTGGGCAGAAAACAGGAACAGGAGCATGTTATGGTATAGTGATTTGGTTTTGGAATGACTAGGGTATCATATTGCTGTTGAGGGGAAGGGGGAAATTAACACATAGTACATAGTTTCACCACCTCTATTTAAACAATAAGGGGAGCCATATTTTTTCATCTGCTTAACAAACAATCTAAAACGTTACACACTTGAAAAAAAATCGATTGGTTTACTGAGATTCCAACGGAAAAAAGTAAATCATGATGGTAGATCTTGAAACTCGGAATTCTCAAGATTTTGTGGAAAGAATCGATAATTTTCGTCTGCTTCATACAATAAAAAGATCCCATGTATGAAGGACACGATGACGCCATTTTGGAGGAAAACAACAAAGTAAGTGGCAGCATGAAGTAGATTTTTCGGCGTGTCTAAGCGCGCATTCGATGGGTTGACATTAGCTGTCTGTCTGCATATATGTAGGTCTTAATAACATTAATACAAGTTTTCCTCTAAAGGGCGCGTACATGATTTGTTCTGTGACATCATAGGCATTCGGTCTACATACCAAGTCCCAGTAGTCTCTATTTGAAAGTCATCTGCATCTTCTGAAAGGTAAAACACAATGAAAGTTTCCAAACTATGCAAGAATACTAAAAAAATGACTTGAATTCTGTCTCAGCATATACCTGTAGGCAGCTACACTGTTAGAAATTTCTCTGTAAAATTTACATAATTTTTATGGCAAATTTTTTTCCAACCAAATAATGTTTTTTTTACAGCCAGACTGTAATCATGAAAAAACATTAAGTATTTGTTTTTTCTTTACAGTTTTTGCATGTAAATTAGTTTACAAATGTCTACTGTAAAATCGAATTACAGAATTGTTCTGTTTTTTTTTTACCTTAATTTTATGTGAATTTACAGCCTACTGTTTTCATTCTCGGCGTTTTAATATTTATTATAATATCGCTTTTTTCCTTTCATATGTTATTACGTAACATACACTTCACCATTACGTAGATCAGGTATTTGCTTATCAACGTAATGTGTCGTTACGAAGTTATTTTCAATCGAAACACAATGAGGATACTTTGTTATCACATTGTTGTCCAGTAAACTGCTATCTCTAGGAACTTTGTAATTGGAAAGTCACATTTTTGGTACAATATAATAATTGTTTTTAAAATAAACATGACAAAGAATGCAAATACATTGGTTGCAAACATTTCCAGACAAGGTAAACAATAAGTTTATCACTTCCTGATTAAAAAAAGCCAAAAGAGATATTATTCAAAGCAACAGCAATCCTTTTGTTAGGAAAATGCCTACAAAATAAGCTCCACCCATTTATGCACAATGAGATTTACGTCAAAAAGTGGTAAATTTACAGACTCTTTCAGGTAAATTTGTGAAACGTTTTTAATTCGATCAAGTGCATGAGCGCCTGTGGCGATGGGTTGACATCAGTATACCAATTGTCAGTATAATAAATGTAAGTTAATTTTCAAATAGGGCCATAAATTTGCCAAAAATGTTTTCTTTTTTAACTGAAACTTCGCAGAACGATGCATGTTATATATTGAAAATTTTCTGGCTATTTCTTATTTGTTTGTTTGTTTGGGCTTATTTTTGTTTCTTTTTCAGCGTAAAAACAAAATGAATGTTAAATGACAGTATGTTTATGTGAAATCAGAAAAATACAAAATACTGTTAAAATTTCTGTACATTTACAGAAAAAGTTTTACAAAGCAGTAAAATTTGGTTAAAAAAGCAGACAGAAATGGTTTTTCAAATAAACAGAAAAAACATGTTAAACAACCTTTTTTTATTGTAGAAATACAAAGTGTCTGTAAAGATACAGAAAATCTCTATTAAAAGTAAAATACAAAAAGTTTAAGTTAAAAAAAGTCTGTAAATTTACAGAAATTTTTAACAGTGTAAGACGGTGGCATGATAAGCACCCCAGGAAAGATTGATTTAAGTTTAAAGTAAAGAACATGTTATACACATGAAGAAACCTTTTCACTTGGGAGTTGCAAACTAATTACATAGCCAGACGTGTGAAAGATTGCTCACTAGTTTTCTTTTTAAGATTTCAGAACATTTCGGAAAACATACAAATGTTTTTTTACACTTCAAAGTATTTCAATCCCAAACAATTGTTAAGACAAAATTGAAAAGAGCTTAAGAACATTTGAAAATTAAGAAATAAAAGGTAAACATTAACTATCATTACAGTACATACAAAAATTCAATGGAACATTACAGTTGTACCAATTCATCATCCTAATTAGCAAGGTACTTTTATTTTCAGATCCATTATTAGAGGAAAATTTAATTCCGTAGTTCATTAAGGATCCATAACAGTCTTTATATGCTCAAAGGTAAAACATTGAAGGGATGACTTGTGAGGGGTAATTTATATCACTTTATAAATCGATAAATGATTCATCTGCTATAACTAGCATGTTTTTCCATCCGCCTGTGTACTACCATGCTTAGTCGTGCCAACAAGTAGGTATACTTGTGTATTCGTTTTAAATAAAATAATGTTGTCTACGTGTCTACGTGTTTTCATACTTTTTTCTTTTATTTGTTGAATGTTTAATGTGTCATATGAAATAGTTTTAGATTGTTGTATTTGCTCATATTCCACAATTAGGTATATAAATATATATATATATATATATATATATATATATACCATTAGATTGAACATTAGGGGGAAATTTGTATATCTTCATACGTTAAGGCGAAATTAAAAACAATAAAATACATAACTGTATATTTCGCCTTTAAGGAAAAACATATACATGTACGTAAATTCAATCGTCCATTAGTTGTACGTGTTAACAGATAGGCGTCCTTAATTTGGTCAACATTGAAGTAATTAGGTATACTACGTACCCCCATATGTATTTTACTATACACCAACGTATTCTCATTAAAACAGTGTGTGAAAACGTAAGGGGGAACGTAAATTTTCCCCCTAACGGTAATTTAATTTTAATATATATATATATATATATATATATATATATATATATATATATATATATATATATATATATATATATATATATATATATATATATATATATATATATATATATATATATATATATATATATATATATATATATATATATATATATATATATATATATATATATATATATACCTATACATACATTTATCTTTATATTTTGTGCAATTTGGGATACAGTACAGTCTGCTGAGTAAGTGTTGTGAATAGTATGTAATATAGCAAAAGGGAGACGCACACCAAATCTCTACCCCACGTTACCTTGTAATAGCCATTTAGAAAAGGATCCATATCTTAAAATGGCATTAGTGTCAATCATTTGATCACTTGATAGGTATAATAGCCCACATGTGTTCTCGTGTACTTGATGATTGTCCCACTATCAAAGGAGACTTGAAGTGTGTAATCATGTCGAAGAGGTGGTTTCCCTGTTTCTGCCTCACAACATATCTCCGAGTTTGATTATTTTCCTTTGGTGACGATCTCATGGGGCCAAGATTTACAATTACCTCTTCGATTTTGTGTCTTTTTAACGTTCATTGACAAAACGGCGTTTAGGAGGAGACGACCTTTGAATGTCATCGATGGTTTCCGGGGAGCGATATCGGCAATTGGAATTTTTTTTTTGTAGAACATGTCATCGAATGGGGGAAATGACAAAGCTTGTTAAGCGTCAGGCTACATATAGATTCAAGTAAAAATAACCCTTTTTAGGCTGTAAGACACCAAGTCAAAACTGTACACTGCGGCTGCCTCTGTTAAACTGTAGTTGCCTAAACCTGGCGGCTGTTAGTTGGAGATAACAACTCCCTGCCGCAAGCATATCTTGTTTGTTGCTACATGCATTACAATGCCAGTAGGATGAAGATGACCTCCTAATTTAATGTGTATTAAAACAAGGCAGAGCGGCAGCTGTTAAGGCTGGGCCGAGGGTGCTGCAGCTTTGCACTCTAACCATGATTCGCAAAGACGTTAGAAAAAGGGTTTAGGGGGCACTACCTCTCCCAATTCGGGAAAAGCAGTTGTTCCATTCGGGCAAATCATGAGCAAAATATGATGCATGGTACTATTAATCTGGCAAAAATTAGTCTTGCCCTTTTACAAAAAAATTCAGTACGTATCTGATGATTCCTCAGAAAAGAGAGATACTTTAGTAAAAGAGTTTTAAGAGGGTTAAAGAAGAAGGGATATAAGCAAAGTCATGTTGTTCTATTTTCAATTGTACTTTTTTCCTGTTGCTCAGAAATACGGCATTTCAACAAAAATTGTAAGATTTTACAAAATTACAAAATAAAAAGCATATCAAAATGAGGGAAGGGCTTAACTAATAAACATGGTGTAATTGCTGTACACGAAACTATGGAAAGTGATATAACTTTCCCTTAAGAGGTTACCTTATTACGCTTTGAAGCATCTTTTCAATCACAAATATTAATCTACATTCATTTGGTAATGTTTTTTTAAGTTTACAAATCTAACTGCAATACTTTATCCGAATAATTTTGAAATTAATCAAATTCACTTTTGACCGAAATTTAACCAAAAAGTTTTCCAAAATAATTAGAGTTACTCCTTTAATTAATAACAATATTTCTGAAAGAAATAGGTGTGGTTATGCAACTTGGAGGCAAAGAGGAAGGCACGCGTCAAGCACGACGACGACATCCCATGTCAGAATGGAAGACTGCGTTAATTTACAATTGAAAGATCAGCTACCTTTATTTGTTATTGTAAGCATGGAGGATGCTAACCGCGGTCACACTACAACGATTTCGGATCGGATCTGATTTTTGTGAGTTTTTATAAAAAAAGTTCTCCAACTCTGGTCGCAATTAAAGAGCCGAAAATTGTTAACCATTATCAAAATATGATCTGCATCTGATGTTTACAGATGTGAAATGCTATGTGATTTTTCCTGATGTCACACCGACATATATTTTTTTATCGGACAGTGAAATCGGATAAAATCAGTCTGTCGATGTGACGTCAAGGAATAATAGGTATAAATTTAATTTCCACAGTCTCGAGGTACAAATTATATATTTTAACAGGTTGGCAAATTTTGGGTTTTTTTTTTTCTAATTAGAGATGGAGAAGATTTTAACAAAGACTCATAAAAATCGGAATCCGATCCAAATTCACTGTAATGCGACCGCGGCTTTGGGTCTGTTTGCATTAAGCCACGCCTATCGTACACATGCAAATGACAAATAACGACGCCAATGATTCGTTCTTTTCTTAGAGAGAGCACTTTCTGCTTTCTGGCAAGATATAAATGTCTATGAGTAAGGCAAATGGTATGTTGAATAGCAAACTTTCTAGTACAGAGAGAGCAAGGCTCATCCACTTGGCATGTCAGTCCGGAATGGGAATATTATACAGAAGAAGATGGCAGTTGTGGTAATGAAATGGCCCAAATTGAGAGATTGTTCCGGCAATATCTTTAATTAGGAAACCCTTCATTGCCATCTGTTACTGATATTTAACATACATCAGTGATATAATCGTTTTAACACAAATGTGATAAAATGTTACAATTTGATGTTTGCCACAATTGATATTCGCAAATATTCTGTTTAATGAACAGAACGAGGGTTTCTAATCAATATCAAAACACACTCGGCATTAAGAGTAGGTCATAGTTAAAGTAAACACAGCCAAACATTAGAATCATAACTCTACTCCATGAAATGATCGAAGGCTTAACAAGATAAAGAAACTAAATTTGCACACTAGACTCATTCAGTGTTCACCTACAAATACCACCACGACGGGGCGTCGAGAGAGTTGTTTTAACTTGTTTACACTGTATGTATGCATTTACAAGCAAGTGTCCTTGCGCATGCTCTATGCCAACCGATGTGACGTCAACCAGTGACTTAGGCGTGAACACCCTAATACTAATTTGAGACGTTATTATTTTTGGACGATTTTTATTAATATATTTATAGTGGTCTATTTCTCAAAACTTCAAACAGAAATTCCAGTTTCCCATGGACCTCCACTAAAATAGTGATTTAACCTTTCATACAGACACAGTTTAACTTAAGCACGGTGTTGAAGTTACAAAGGTGCAGCTACCTCATTAATATCCCAGCTACTCGGGACTTTGTTATTTCACTCAAATCAATAACAGAGTTGCACGGTACTTACCATGATATTGCATGGGGTATATCACAAGATCTCAGCAGAGTGAAAAACAGCGGAGGAGCACCTTCCCAGTTTGGATTTTGCTTTAGGAGGAAGGTTCAGATCCAAATTGGTGCTATTTTTGAAACATTTGTCTTTTCGGCTTCAACATTTTATATTTGACGGCCAATAGAGTGGCCCGTTGCGTCCTGCGTAGATCCTTCCATTGATGCTGTCATTCAAGAAACAGTTCAGCAACAAAGCATGGCTGTATATTTAAACGTACTGGACTATTTTTTCCTTAGCAAGGGGTTATGTTTTGTCTTCTCTAGACCTCGTCCTTGGAGCATATTCTACACAGTCAAACTCTTGACAGAAGCATAATATCTGCCTTCTTTAGTAAGGTTTCTGACGTTTGCGGAGGCCGTCTTCTAGTTTCCGGCCTGTCCGGTCATGACTGTATAGCTCTTTGGGCCCTTTGGACTATGCAGCCATGATAAATCTATGCATGAAATGGCGCTTAAATTCTGCGCGCATAAACAACGGTTTCAGACCAGTCTTGTCTTTTGTACTATACGTGATGTTACACAACCAGCGAAACTTTTCATGCCAAGAAAACAGATAAAATAAAGTTTACGTGCTTAAGTCGTGACAAAAAACGTGACAGTGTGTTTGTACAACAGTAATATTCATTATATCATAAATTTGAGACGGTAAATCCGACACTGTAGCTTAATTTCCAAATGGGTATAACCTCTTTACTGCTACCAATTACCTACTGCCCTAGAAAATGTCTAAATTAAAGTTATGTTTTTCTTTTTTGTACAACAGGAGCGTGAGTGCCCAAATAGGTTGGAATAAAATACGTAGAAATTATATTACATTCGGTTGGTAGTGATAAACTTTGTAATGACAAGTTCAACCGAAATAACCCAATATAGGTGCCCGCGATACATTTTCACACATTAATGACAAAAACACAGTAGGACTCTGGAGAATATTTCACCCTTATGGATAAGACTTGTGTCGCCAACTTGACCAAAATATTATTTTTGCCTTTGTTATAAAGTGAATAAATCATAAGCTGGTGGGAATACACGTTCAGTTAAGTTGTGGCATTGTACACCCATATATCAGGCACACATGGGAGGAAAGCGCACATAGGCGACTGTATGGCGGTTTCAAGTGATAAGTGGACTTGAGAGTAACGTTTGATGGTCTTAATGTCATGTTTTGAAAGTGAGTATTATGTTTTTTCATTATTTCGTGACCCAGAATAGTTGTAAGAAGAAGCCATCTTGTGCTATTTGAGTCTGAAATGTAGCAGTGTTAGATATATGAACGTATCCAACCTTCGTGATAGTAACACGACTTCACACCATCAGAACATTTGAACAGTGCTATGTGTTTCCAGCTGGAATTGCTCACCGGTTCAATGACACTTCATAAACGCAATTGCAGAGACAATTTCCTTTTTTGCCTTCCTATTTAGGCATCTCAAGGTAAATATCGCGATTGCCACGGCTGATATGACATTCGGCCACTTGGACTCAAACCTGTCATCCAAACTTTGACATGGTCAAACTATCTCCGTGACGACTTTGTTGAAAAAGAAAACTACTTTCAAAGTTGACTGTGACGTTAACCACCAAGGACAGGGGAAACACTAATGAGCAATAAAGATTTACAGTTTATTTCGTCTGTAATTGGTCAGGAGATATCACGTAACTATTCACTATTAGTTACCTTCCACCAAGTGCAACGCATAGTTGTTTTATGTTACAAACTTGCCAATATGCTTGGTGCTCAACATGAGCAAAAGCGTATGGAGAACCAGCTAATGAGGTACAACAAGAAAAGACCATGAACTGAAAACAAAAAAACTTGTCAGGATAGTGCCTCAACTGACAAATTCGACTGACTAAAAGATAAGTTATTCTGTGGATTAGTCAGTGATCATAAACTAGTCAGTAGTCGGGACCACACGGACTAATCCACTGACTAGTTTGTAACCATCGGCCAATCAACGACAAACTAATCAGTCATATTAGTGACTAAATGCACTATTCTGACTACCATTTTGTTTTCAGTGTGGCAGGCCCGAACTAAACCACTTTGCTGGCAATGGCGTAGCCAGGATGGGATTTTTTAGGGGCCTAGGTAACAAGTGGAGGGCCTGGTACCACCGAGGGTCAGGCACGGCAAGACTATCTAGGCGGAGCGCCACCATCAGTTGGCGCGGAGAGTACAAAAAAATTTGGGCTTTAAAACCCCTCCAGATGGCCGGAAACGATACTTCCCATGTGTTTTAAGCTGGGTGTAGCCAGCCTTGAAATACGAACCTCATGTCTGCGACTTCTCAAATAATGAGAATAAAAAAATCAATCTATGAAAAATGGTCATGCATACACTTTTTAGGGACTCCAAAACTGGACACTTCTGATCTGTGGCCTGGGGATGAGACTAAAGGGAACCGGTATCTCCCTTTCCCTTGGGAAAAATTGTTAACTTCAAAAGGACGTAGATCGCAAATGCGGCAATATTTGAATCTAAGCGGAGCGCCTCCATCAGTTGGCGTGGAGCGTAGAAGAAAATTTTGGGCTTTAAAACATTTCCAGATGGCCTGAAACGGCACTTCCCACGTGTTTTAAACTGGATGTACCCAGCCCCAAATGCGGCAATATTTGAATGGATTTCAGCTTACCTAAGGCAGTACCTTACCCTTTAACAGGAAAACCAAAAGTAGTTGTGTCCCCCTCTGAGAAACTTTTTTTGCGATAGATTTCCTAGATGCAAAATGATGCTATGTTTGGCAAAACTTTGAACTGATTACAAGCCTAAGTTTTAGGATTTTCCCTTTTTGGGGAGCATGAAAAATATCAAAATATTTTTAGTTTTTGTAGGGATTTGCAAGGGACATACTACCAAAGAAACAATGGGCAAAATGGTGCAGTATTTATTCATTGTTACATTACGTAGTCAAAATTAAAATACTACGAATAAATCCCTCAAAATAATTGAACAGCAAAGCAGAGGTATGGATCATGTGGGAAATACATGAAATCCGGACCTTGTGGAAATTTTATAAATCCCCCGGACGCCAATGCCAACTAGTAAAAAGAGGACTTGTCGAAAAAAAAATCGTCCTACAGTGGCACTTGTCATCGGCAGGAGTGAGGCACGACATAGTCCTACTTGTTAAGGATGGAAGGGAAGAATTAACCGAAGGCAGTACATTGCCTGCTTACGGAATATTTTGTGTATGATAAAGTATAGTAATGGTCGTGTTAGAGTGGCCTCCAGTGTACGATTGCCTTATTTTCAGTAAATCAATCAGCCATACGAAAGGCAGAAAGGGTCTTAACCTAACAAAGTCACATTAAAGTTTGTCGTCGAGACTTTGGTTTATCTTCGAAGTGAAATGCAATAAACGACAGTGCAGATCACAAACGGTATCTTATTTAGAAAAAGTAGGCATTTTGAAGTTATTACTTGATTTCATACGTGCGCACAAAATGTGTTTTACACACATTCATCCATTTTTTTTTTTTTTTGAATTGTTATACATTTAATTTATTTACTGCTTTGAAGGAAAACTTCAAAGTATATTTCCGTTCAAATATTTTATTGTTTTTCAATTACTTTTTCAGGACGCAAAATATCGGGGGGGGGGGGGAGCTGAAGAAAATCTGGGGGGCCTAGGCCCCAAGACCCCCCCCGTGGCTACGCCACTGTTTGCTGGAAACTGGGCCTTAAAACTCCATCTAAACTAACCGCCTATATTAGACGGTATGGTTCATCCTTACCACGACAACCCTTTGGCTCCTTGAAAGTTTAACCTAAACGTAGAGAATAAGTTTCCCTAAAAGGAGAAAAGACTAACCTAACTGTTAATAATTTTCAATGCTCATTTGTCATGGGTAGCAAATCCTATTTACTTGCACGTGATGCTCCACATAAGCAATGGAGTGGGGAACACAATCTTTAGAGACTTTGCAATAACGTCACTGATCCGCTATACTGCAGGACAATCATGCTAAATACACGTGACTCTGTGCTAAATGCACTACGCAATTTTCACTGTGGTATAATCAGTGTGTACATATTCTATGAGCAAGCGCGTCGAGTGTGGTTTACTGCATAGTCACTTGTACTCCAACAGGGCCGCCGGGGAGTATAATGAAGCAACATGAAAACCTCTATATAGTGGTGCAAAACTGGCAAAAAGACCCTCGGTGCTGCTAAGTTACTCCAGAACGTTATAAACTGAGACCTTTAACTCTAACAAACTTAAGGTAACCCCTACATATGTCGGAAATTGTTTTCTTGTACACAGGTAAGTACATTCACAGCTATCTAATATTTATACCCCTGTCCACTAAACTGAAAGCACAGTGTAATGTTCCTCCACGTCAGCTCAAGCTTAATTCGAAGATGGTTTAAGTAAAATGCAATGATTGCATAAAGAATCGATTTTGGTCGCCTGAAGATCGTCATCTACAGAAACTGGGTCAGGTACATTTCTAAAATAAATAAACTCCCGCGTTCAAAGTATTATCCCTGATTGCGTCGGTTTCAGATAGGCCTAAAAAGAAATAGAAAGCGCACATACCTATCTACGTATGTAACTTAATGACCTAGAGCTGTTACGTGTATGCTTGCCTCGTTTCCCTTATCGCTGATCGAACACTGAACATCACCGCCAATACCTTGGAACACCCTTGGGATCTTCGGTAGATAGCATGAAAAACGCAAAATGAATCCATGCGAGGACGTTTCAAATTTCACGATAAGTGAGAAACTCAGAGGGGTGCTTGGGCTCTTGAAAGACTGGATTTGGAAATGTAAAACAATTGAGTGATTAGACGCAGCATGGTCATATGATAATCTGCACTCGTAGGGAAATGTTTCCTTGAATACTTCATTTCTATATTCAACAAAATAAAACTTTACTACGAATGAAAATGCAACCAAACTTACAATTTAAAGTAAATTCACGGAAAACTGAGAACTTTATGCCAGTTTATATAACTTTAAATCCCAGAAAGTGGCCTTTCTATTTTTCTTCATGCGCCGCTTGATTGGTCCTCTGGTTAACGGTTAAAACGGTAGTTTACCATCTTTATCATATATATATATATATATATATATATATATATATATATATATATATATATATATATATATATATATATATATATATATATATATATATATATATATATATATATATACATATATATATATATATATATATATATATATAGTGTCAATACGAAGTATAACGCTGTAATTCCAACGAAATGGTGATACACAAAGAAGAACACTACACAAATAACGTTTCGATTGCCCTGCAATCTTCCTCAGAGATGACCAAGATAGTTAAACTTGACGGACTCACTGAAGCTTTACTTATTGACTGAGTAAGGGAACAAAAAAGATGTGTATTAGCCGCTGTTCGTACAGCTTTCTGTTGTTTCTACTGGTAAAACCTTGTTTGGCGATGAAACAACGGAGATTGAGGGGAGATTGGCCTGGTGAATTAAAGTGGGCTGCTACTGGAAAGCCGGGAGGGTTATTTCTAATGCTGTGTTTGTGATTATTAAACTGCATTCTAAAACGATTTGCTGTTTCACCTCCATAAATGGCTTCAGGACATTTTGTACAGTAAAGTACATACACTACATTGGGGCTATTGCAACCTGCTCTGTCTGGGTAAATTTTAGTTTTGTTGCTAAATTCGATAGATGGGGTGATATCAAAATTTTATCCCCTTACTCAATCAATAAGTAAAGCTTCAGTGAGTCCGTCAAGTTTAACTGTCTTGGTCATTTCTGAGGAAGATTGCAGGGCAATCGAAACGTTATTTGTGTAGTGTTCTTCTTTGTGTATCACCATTTCGTTGGAATTACAGCGTTATACTTCGTATTGACACTATTTAGTTTATTTTCCAACACACGGTATATGTTTATTCATATTACTATGTTATATATATATATATATATATATATATGCGTGTGTGTGTGTGTGTACTTGTGTGTTTATACGTATATTTTTAATTTCATGCAAAATTTTTGATGGAGACTTTTAGAAGATCTAAAACCCGTTGAAACTTATTTTCCAGATCCTCCTAATGACTTCTAGTAGCATATAAATTTACGCCTGCCTTCTAATATATTTTGACGAATTTTATTGGTAAACATTAAACGAAATCGCTTCCTTCAGTCTTTCCCATTGCGGAGTGCACAAAGCCATACCGTTTGCACAAGCCCTCAGAGTAAGACAATTTATCCATAAAAGGATGGACTGCTGATCTTAATATCCTTTCCAGGGAAAAATCATTGAACAATTTTTTTTCTATGACCCGTTATGAACTATCCAAGCATTGAACTACGTCAAATATTCCAAACCTTTAGGGTGCGTCAGCCTCCGTTTCTTGACTGAATTCAAGGAGGCGGAGAAGCTCATTATAACAGCCGATTACTTCATTACGTTTTGATTATTCAGTCAGCACATTATGAGAAACTCAGGGATATGTTAGGTCGACGGACTCCCTGAAGCATTGTTTTTTCAGAAGGACCTTCCAGGGAACAGACGGGCAGTAAGAAAGGGGAGATTTTCTCATCTTTTATCTCCAAGGACTTATTAGTAGTATCAGAATCATTGCTTTCGCGTTTTTTCTTCTTCTTTACATTATCTCATGAGACGAAACGAACAGGGGTTGCCCCCATATTATCATTCTATTTAAAACTTCCAATGCTGGTAGCTTTCATTGAAGACATTTATCAAATAAAAAAGGAAACTTATTTTTGAAAAATGTCTGGGGGACCATCTTTAGGATAAGAAGATTAGATTACGATTTTGATTTGTTATGATGATTTAAGGGTATTCTGGTTAAGGGAAACGACTTTCATCGACAACCGTCATTATATTTGACAAAAAGGACTCTTTAAAACTTTTACAAGACATTTTTTCCAATGAGAGAAGTAGTAAAATGAAAGCTTTACTGATGGTCGTTTAAGTTGTTTTGTCTACAGTTAAAGACACACTAACGCGAACGAGTTACTTAATGTCGGCTACATTAAGAAGTCCATTTCAAATAAGCTTTCAAATACTCTTCTGTGTTTAGTAAACAGCCATCCACATAAATTTGTCATAACATTTGAGTGTTGTGAGTCTGTACTGAATGGTTTACCCATGGTATTACTTTAATGGTTTACCTATGAGGCTAGATAACACTAGCTTACGTAACCATGATCACTTGGTTGACCAATAAGAATGCCCAATTTCAGTATTGTCTCATATGAACTGTTTTGACAGTGAGTGGATTTTATGGCTTGTGAGACATAGCCAGCAACAACTGCTACTCTAAAATTAATATTTCTTGATTTCAACTGATCTCGTTTTTGGATATTCTTATACACATAGGCTATTCCTCTTTTGCATTGATCCAGAGAGATTCTTTACTCATTGAAAATATCTGTTTTGAGAAAAAATACTAGCATTTAGCATCAACCAGCTCTACATTCATGTCCGTTTTATCCGGTGATGAAGAGGCATGAAACTGTGCTGATCGTTCGAAGTAAGTTGTAGATGAGTTGCTACGACTCAGTTTCTAACCAATTGGTTAAAATCGGCAGTCTTCCAGTTGTGGCTTGTTTTACTTCTTCATTGCTCCTAATGAGCACCAAACACGATGGCAGTACTCAGTCTCTTAATCTTTTGATATCTTTGGTGTGAACAGACCAGTAGCTCCAGTCTAAGCTCCCCGCTACAAGTCCAAAGATCTATTCACTTGACCATGCAGTCGATTAAGGTTAGGCTATAGTGGATTGCTCAGAAAAAGTGCAGGGCCGGGAACAAAATGAAGGTAGGAACTCATCCTTGGGATCAAATAAAAAGGTTGTAAGTTTATATTTAAGAATTAATAAGATTTAAATGAGCTTATTACTTCCATTTATAAGAAAAGGAGTGGACACTATGGATTTAAATCACCACGGACAGGGACCGTGAAGACGCGGGTTCTATGTGGCGTTAGTCCAGCCACTTTTCCTCGCGTGGGATTTTGGGCTGCCCTTAACTATATTTTGGGTCGCATTTAACTGCATTTATCTTATTGAACATATTGGGCCGGTCAGATGGTTAACCCCGTACTTCAATATGTTACTCGTCAGTGTGTTTTCGTGTGGGTGGGGGGAGGGTAGGGGTGGTGGATGGGGCCTGACTATTCCGTGCAAAGGTCTGACCAGTCTTCACAGTTATTAAAAGTCCTTTGATCGCTTCCAGAGATGGCAAACATGCTTAGCTACCTTCAGTCGGATCTCTCAGTTACCGCACGTAAATGAATCACACACGATATGACACGACACGACACGAATAATTGAATCGTAGACTCTTCTCACAGTTTTGTGGAGCTTGCATCTTAACGTTACATATGATGTTTTTGAAAGATTTTACTAGGTACTTCTTCCCAAAGGCTCAAAAGGTGGACCAAACAAATACTCCAGAGGAGCTGTTCCCTTAAGGACCTACCACCTCCCAGAAAGAACACATCGGACTTAGTAAAAACGTCCCCTCAGCTTGCGGACTTCAATATCATATGTCTGTCATGTGTGGCTCTTCTCTAGACTTTGTCACGGAAGGACAACCTCCAGTACTTCCATGACTGGATGAAGATAACAGATAGTTTAAAAGCCAAAGACCTACACCTACAGGGTATGTATCATTTGCAAAAGAGAATTTCGTTTGAGCCAACATCTTTTTCATGGAACGTTCTAAACATGTTGTGACCCTTTTGATCAAATGTAATGTTTAAAATGTGTAATAACCAGCGAACATTTGAAAGATCGATACCAAAGCAGCTCCCAACAAGCCTGTTGAAATATCCACATAAATCATGAAAAACAAGATATTGTTCAAGTATTCGTTCGAAACAAATATAAAGATCTAAATATATGGATATAAAGATATAAAGTTTTGTAAGTGGCACATTACAGGGGCGATTCCATTAAAATAAATCTGCCGTGAATATAAGAAGACTAAATTGCAGATACCAAGCTCATGTACCTAAAGCACTGGTACTTTTATGAAAAGTAGCTCAAGCTCTCATATGGAGACTTACATCGGAATTGACAAATTTGAATTATAAATTTAAAATTTTAGCCAATGATCTTAAATTGGCTATCTGAGCAATATTTTGAGGCAGGTCGTCTCCCACCGTATTTCCCAACTCTTCAAACTCTTGCAAACCTCTGCGAAGTTCGCGGAACTATTTAAACATGTTTAAGACCTTTCGACATCTTGCGATTTCTTGCGACAAACTACGACCGACACTTTTCCACAAGGGGATCTTCCTGATGTCCCAGGAGGTCGCAAGGGATCTCAAGAGCTCGATTACGTTAGTCGCTATGCGGGAGGCCAATTAAACACTTATTAAGAAAAATATCGTTGCCAGAAGTATTGTCTGTAATTGTGCTACTAGTTATCAGCATACAGCACCCTTCAAACTGTTTACAAAATTTTGAATTCTTAAGATCCACTAAGGAATGTTTTTGTTTAAGTGGTGCAAGAATTTACTACCTTTCAACTTGTCTAATCTATTTACTTTTGCTAGACATATCCACTTGCATTCTGCGCGTAATAATTTATCGATCCATGTACCCTAACCCCAATCCTCCATAGCCTCCTTTACTGTTCAGTATTACGGCCCTAGATTTTGGAATTCCCTCGACTCGGTAGTTGTTTTGTCTTAGTCTGTGTTAAGGTTTAAGAATAATATTACGATGTATCTTCTACGAAGCAAAAAGATATCCCTGCTTATTATTTAGCTTTGTTCCTTTAACTCTGTCTTCCCTTTCTTCCTCCATCTCGTCCTTTCCTTTTGTCTCTTCTTTGTCTTCTCGTGTAATGTAGCAAGTATAGTGCAAATCTTAAAGGCAGTCATTCGTCACCCCAAACTACAGTTTCAGTATACATATATCAAAACTCTCAATTGGTACAACTCTTTGATTGGCATCACATTCAAACAATGCATCATAGCTAAATTACACAGCATGGGCACTGAGAGTGTCTTGATTACACATTATGGGCTTGTATGGCCACTGAGACAAGCCATGAAGCAGTAAACTAGGATTGTGTCTGTATAAAGATGAGTTTTAGATAAATGTGGGAGGGGCTAGAAGTAAGTAGGTTGGGACAATTGGAACTGTTTGGTATGATGAAAATATGTCTTTAATTGTTGTTTGTTCTTACTTGCTCGATCAGCTTCGTTTTGTTGGATCTTCTCCACTTAATATTCTGCAATTAATGTGATGTCATTATGTTTCGTATAAAAATATGGTTACTGTGGAAATAAAGAACTTCAAACTTCAAGTATTGCTTGCACGAATGCTTGAATGTAACGCCAAATTCTTTTGTATTTTTTGGTACAGTGATGTTGTGGATTGCCTATCGACTCTTACATAGAAAGGTCGCAATTGAGAAAATTGTGTCCACTTATCCGATAATTTTAGCGAGTAGTTAGAAGTACTTAAGTCCTACCACCTAAACATAGAGACCTGAACATATTTGACCGCATTGGATGACAATATGTTTGTCGCGGAGTGAAGCACTATTTTCTTTCACGTCAGAATTATGCAACAGCATATTGTAAACGTTTCATTCATGTGGTTGATATCGCATAGAGTCGAGGGTGTGACACCTATTGAAAAAGTAAGGGTGTAACAATTAAAGAATAGCTTTATTGAAGCACCATTACTGAGACAGCCATCCAACCCACACGTCAAACTTATAGTTTTCACAGGTATTTCCCAACTTTTTCAATCCATTGTCCTTGAACGATTAGGGAGTACGGAGCCAATTTTAAAGTTCGAGGGTAAAGGGAATGGGTGAAATAATCGAAGCGACCCAATATATTCAAGAAAATACAACATTAATTCCCAGATCATGGCGACCTAAGTTGTCCTGAGCATAACCTACTTCGCTCCGGTATCCGTGGTCCTTGGCCAGGAAGCTGTCCTAGGCTTGATCAAACTCCCTCCCTCTAATTTCTACAAAGCATAAATTGACTAAGAAGACCCACTATCTATGGAAGATGATTGAAAAAGGGAAACCAAATTGTGAGACGGAGGGTTTCAAATATGGGTCCAAAATAAGGGAAGTGAATACAAATTTTACAGAATACTAATTGATATTCCTCTTTCAAATATCGGGGAATTCTCATTTGGATTGAGATGCAACGGAAATCATAATTTATGCTAATACTTAAGATCCACTTAAAGGAATGTGTTTCCTTTACTCACGGCAACGCCTCATTATCATTCCTGGAGCACAATCTCATTCAAGGCAACTAACACTTAGACAAGTGGATCACGCAGAACAATATTTTGATAAGTAGATCTGTCCTGCGAACAGTTAAAGATTGGATGCAATAAAACTCGAAACGGCTAGTTAACTGAAAACATGATGGAACCCGTCGCTAACCTTGACATGACATGCAAATAAGCTGTAGTGGCAGAAGTGTACATTTTTGACAACCATAAGAAATGTCCGAAAGTTTCCAGAAATATCCTTCATACGGCATCCTAAACGATATTTTGTCATAAGCATCAGCGAGCGACGAATGATCAAAAGTATCCGCTATTTCCCTAACAACTGGCAATGATGTGGCCAAGGAGCTGCCACATGTCTGTTAACAGCTCCCTGCTGTGGTAGAGCAGAAATCCTGCCAGGGGTACACTAACCGTAGCAGACACAAAATATCTTTTGTGTATTTTCTGATTTCGAAAAGTTTCGATATGCATATTAGAAATGGCAAGAACGATACACGGTAGCATATACTGTACCCATTACAAGGTGTATTAATGCGTCCCCATTTGTTCGTCCTCCGATAGAGTCCCTAAAGGGAGCACTTTTTTGATATGATATGGAAAAGGATTGGGTGTTTTGTTATAATTTTGTAAAATTGGTTAAATAAAGTATCAGTGGTGAAAAAATTACCTCAACTGAAGCAATTTTGTGGAAATTATCGGCCTTTTAGAAGCTGGCAAAGGCATACCAAGCTTTTAGTACAAAACAAGGCTCTGAAAAGGGTGATTGAGTTTTGAACTGTAATAGAAGAAAATCTTCAAAGTCATCATATGGTATATTGAAAATTCCATGAATGGCAAACTCGACAGCCTTCATATGACTGGTAGCTAGACTTCGACAAGCCTTGGAGGCAGTGACAGAGCTGCCATATGATCAGGCGGGGCGGTCGCCCCCCCCCCCCCGACGGGCCAAAATCGTTTGTTGGCGCCCTTTTTAGGTTTTCAACATACTTTACTCTTGCACCATTATTGGCAAAAGACATAATTGCGTTCTTTTAGGGTCCAGCTAACAAAATGCTCAAACAGCCACCAGTAGCTGTACTAGCTGCACTTTATTCTGATGAAAAGGGTCATCTTCTGTAATATAAAGAATAAGGATAGGTTTTGCCTAAACGTATCTTCATGCTTTATACACACTAATGAATGTTTTCGCTGTGTTAAGTTCATTGCTTCCACACCAAGCGTGATTATAAGCTTACAAAATACACAGACTGACATTAAATTAACAGTCCCGACAAACAAAAGAAGTTACAAAGGGCGCAAAAATAATTGTAGAGCAAATAGTCTTCGTGTTGTCGGGAATAATTGCCAACTAACATAGACGAAAAAAAAGTTTATAAAGATACCAGAATAGCTTTCACCACATTTTTCAAAATCATTGAAAGCGAACATTCAGGTTAAAGTAAAACTGTGATCATAGTGGTAATGGTTTAAGACTTTTAATGAGCAGTTTCCATTTTGCTGTTCTTCAAGTGACCATTCTTATGATAAATGGTTATTTCTGACACTGCATGGCAATCCCATGAAAATGCTTATTTCTGTGCTTCCGTGGTCTCAAAAGCCAGAAAATTTTATCAAATAAGCTTAAGTTTAGGCTACTTTATTCATTATGAATTCGGTATCTAGAGAGCCAAGCAGATCTCTTGTCTTGGCTATTTCTTTAAATGTACTTAATTAATGGTTATTTCAGAGTGGTCAAATGATGTAAATTACGTCAACTAATGTTTCGCGGTGTAGTTATCTTGATTTCCAGATGCAAAAAATGTACACCTTACGGTGATTAATTTTCATAACTTTTTCCCTCTGAAAGCTCTATTCAGCTCTAGCAGGTTTAACATTTATCTTCACAAAGTAGTCCATTATTACATTAGAATCTAAAATCGATACCTGACAATAGCACACAAAATATAATGACTGTCTTCATAATAGAATTTGAAAGAGAGGGATTGAAACGTACGCGTCCGAAGGGGCAAGAGGGAAAAATGCCCTCTCCTGGAAAATAGAAAAACCTGATAAAACGAAAAAAATTAACATCAATATTTCTTAACAGTTCACTCGGTGTTTCCCCTATTTATATGCGGTAAATAGGCTTCAGAAATGTCATTTCTAGCAATTTGAGCGGTATTTTGGGTCAACATTTTCTTCACTCCGCGACAACTCGTGACGCGGAGCTTTTCCCCTAAAAGAATATAGTCCCCCGTATTTTCTTCCGCGGAGGCCTATGAGTAGAAAATTTAAACAGGTTTTCATAGAAAACTTGCTGAGGAGAAATGTCAAAGTATTGAGTCTTCTACCAGGTGCAGAAATTCGCATGGAATTTGCCCGGAATGGGCTCCCACTGGACTCGGGGTCGAAGCCGAGTCCAGCCGAGCCCTTTTAAATGAAAATTAGATGCCTCCTCAATATACAAGCTCAAATTTACCTCTAGACTATGGCAATTAATTGTATGGGAGAATTGTCCAAGCCTGGTGAAGTTGCAGAAGTGGGGGCATTAGAGTGTTTAATATATTGAGGATTTGGGCTAATTAAGGGCAGCTACTGTAGGCCTAGCTTCTTGGGGAAAGGATTCCCTATGGTAGCCTAATTGGAGTTTCCCTGGGCTGGACCTCAACATGGGTACCCTATCTGGGCAAATCTACCCAAATCCAGTCTCATGAAAGTGCAATAGGCTATCAACATGCCATCATGTCAGGATTGTCTAAGAAAATAGGGCCCACAATGATGTTGGGGGGGGGGGATATGGTGGGTGAATTAAGCATTGCACCCAGCATTGGGAGGGTCATGCATCTGAGTGTTTACAAGTAAGTACACCACGTTGGCCTGATTGAGGCATCAGCATTGGCTTTAAAGGAATGACGCTCTCACCCCACATAGTTCCAATCCTCCTAACTAAGGTTCCGCTACTTAAGCCCCTCCCGCATGTTTAAAATTCATCCTCACTCCAGACATAACCTCTGTACGTTTATTGCTTCAGGGTGACTCTGTACCATAAGCTTTGGTACTTGGAGATTTGGCAATTTTGAGCTAGCTGTCAGTCAAAGAGCTGAGCCAATAGATAATTCCTGTAGGCAACTAAAAAATTTACAGTTTGAAGCGAAAGGATCAGCCGTATAATTATGACCAGATATTTTTTGGGGAACATAAACACATGACTGCATGGAAAAGTGACAGAGCTTCTGGGAGGCGATCTGTCTCTGTTCATATTCCAGACCCTGATCATGCTTTCTGCGGCTGCCACAGGCTTCTGCCCTCTAGCTGGCTGCATGGTCCATTGTACTAGTAAAACCTACAAAACCATCTTGACAATGTACATTCAAAGTCAGCTGCCATTTAATGTCTTCATTAATGAATGTAATGTGCAGTATGTATAGCGTAGTATACGACTTGAAAACACAACAATAAGCTGAATGTAAACTGTTGGACGTATAACATTGGCACCAAAACACTTGTACTACATATAGGCCTATACAGTACAAGCAAATACGCAGCTTCCCTTTTGGCAAGTGGCCAGTCATTCAAGTAACGTTACAAACAGTATGGTTCAATACCTGCCGGATAAACGCTTTCCCCCTTTGTGACTGTGCCGTCCACTACGGGAAGCGTGAAGGATGAGTCGTTCTCGCAGCCTAGAACGGTGGAGAAGGGAGAGTCGGTCCACTGGACTTGGGTAAGCAAGCGCTGAACTGAAAGTTTTAGTAATCTGTACTGAGCCAACTAGTAACTGGAATGTTCTTTCCGGGTAAGCTCACGAGCTAGTTATTTCCAGGTAAGCCAATCCAAGAGCAACTTATCTACGCGGCTAGCTATATAACTGCCGGATCAATAACTTAATAGTTGATGTGTTTAAAATTGTAATGTATGTATGTTAGTATAAAGTAGACCACTTGCGTTGTATTGCTGTTGTATTTGTTCGGCAGCCTGGTCAATAGCTCCAACCTTAAACTTTCTAGTAGAAGCTAGTGGTGCCACTTAAATCTATAGCTGAAACCTAAACTGAGGAGCATTGCACTTATTAATATAATGCATAAACAGGCTGTTATTAAAACTACTTCAGAGCCTCATGTTGGTCTTCTATATAGTTTGAATGGATTAAGATGGTATGAGAACTAATTTTGATTAGGCTATAAACTAGATTTGTGAATGATAATTTCACATATATATGGTATGTGCAATTTTCCACACAAATCCCAACATGATCTACCACTGTGCTGACCCATCATAAGCCCTCATCATGAAATTATCAAAGAAGTAGTTCCAGAATTAAAATATATCCTCTGACATTATGCATGTACAGGACCAGACTCATATCTGTATTGTCTTACTCACTAACTGCAAAATTCATAAATGCAATGATAAGCAGAGAACCATGGCTTATGCTGTTAAAGACAGTTTATTTAGGCTGCATCCAGTCTGTACTAAGCTAACAAAAATTATAACCAGTCTCTTTGTAGCAGTTAACTAAGCCAATTAGCTTCCTATACCGAAGATTCCTTTTTAAAAAATGTGTACAAAGGGAAAACAGGATGCGAAATAGAAGTAGCACTGACAATAGTTAGATTCACTGAAAATGAACTGCAAAGGCACAGGACCACATGTTAATAGTAGCAATTGTGCAAAGTGTGCAGCAATTAATAGTTGTCCCATGTAGTGAGTGGATTAGGGTCAGCTCAAGGGATTATCGGATAACCACTGTATCAGCTTAAGTAGTTTGTATTGTCCTATAATCTTTTTCAGAACCAACAATTAGTGCCTTTGTTGTAAAAATTTATATTTTTGAACAACTTGGAGTATACCAAGTTTGGTAACAGGTTGCTGGACTGCTATTTATACAAAGCCCTTTCTTCAGGCTGATTAAGCTATTCAAGCATTGCCAATGAACTTCAAGGATGCCAATTAAGAGTGAAATCCAGTAACAAGAAACAGCAGTGAATTACAGCAGGTACATACACAGGCATCAGAAAATCAATGTTCCACAAACGTTTTGTCACTGGTGCAATTATAGGAGTATCTAGGGACATATTTTTAAGGGGGGCATGGGGTGGAATCTACATTGCTCCCTTAGCCTTATGATAAAGTAAATGCCATTACTGAGAGGCTAGGAAAGATTTGAAGTCCCTGAGTAGAGTACTAAACTATACCAGAACTCATGATAAATTTTATTTAGACTCGTTGTACCCTTACTCTTGACCTTGTCCCCATATCTGTCCTCAGGACCTGGTTTCTGTGCCCATCATTCACATGATCCTGTAATTAAACAGCTGCTATTGTACAACACGTACTCCAGTGGCTACACAAGAGTGTCAAAATCAGTGAGTGGGGCCGAGTAGCGTAAAGAGTGAACTAGAAAAGTAATGTGCCCTCCTGTGGGTGGGGTCAAGGTTGGGGCTCAGCCCCCCCCCCCCCCCGCTTAAAGACTATAGCATGTATCTGGGTGCGAGCCAATGGGGTGGCAAGGGCAAAATGTGGGGGAAAATGAACATATGCCCCTCGTTGAGCTGTACAGTTAGCGGCACAAAAACTTATGAGATGGACTCGGACTCGGCTAGGACTCGGGTCCTCTGGACTCGAACTCGGCTTGGATTCGGGGGTTCTGGACTCGAAATTGGCCCGGAATGAGGGTCACTGGAATCGCAATTGGCTCGGACTTTGCTAAGGTGGACTCGGTTACAGCCCTGATGGAAATTCTGATGAGCCGTTGCTTCGATCGTGCTGAGACTCAGAGTATGCACTCCTTCCGAAGCGCCCCCGCAGACCATTTTCGCCCCTCTGACTGAAATCCCTAGCTCCTCCACTGCTTAGAGGCCAGATTACTTGTTGAATTTAGTATGTAACAGTAAGCCAATGGAAGAATAAATTCACTTCAATATCAGTGCCTTTAAAGAATAATACACATGTTTTGGCCAAATGTCATCTCCGATGATGAACTAAACGACACAATTCAAGTAGAGAAAATCAGCCTAGAGGTGAAAAGAAGAAGATGGAAATGGTTGGGTCACATATTGAGAAAAGATAAGGAAAGCTACCGTATGACTGCATTGACATGGAAACCTGAAGGTAGAAGAAGAGTTGGAAGACCTAAAACAACATAGAAAAGAACAGGAAAATTGAAAGTTAGGAGTTTGGATGGAGAACTTGGGATGAAGCAAGGTTTCAGGCAAGGGATAGAGTTTTTGGAGAAACAGCGTAGAGGTCTTATGTGCCACTCGGCACGAAGAGGATAGGTAAGACTACCATTAGAAACAGCCTGAGTGCTGTGTGATCTTAATTGCGCAAATCTCATTTCAAAGCGTTGCATTTCCAGCCAAATAACAGATCACTAAACATATCAATGATGCATTTGGCAAGGGAATATTTTTCTCATGGCATTTCTTGACAACTGGTAGTCAAGTAGATCATCTCAAAATCAAAGAAATTCCCTTATGAATACACACATCAATTGCCATCTTCATTAATGTTGGGTTGAAAGGCCAATCTCACCTTCGAAGGCTCAAGGGGTAAGGCAGGACCTGATGATACAGGAAACTCTCCAAAGTATAACGGACGAAAAGGACTTCAGTTCTTCTTCAACATGATTGATGATTTGTTCGGTCTACATCAGCAGCTTCAAAAAAGGGAAGAATAAATAAATCATTCAAAATCAGCAATTTACACGCTTAAAATCGCAAGTCTCTGCTTCCAGGTCTGCATGCGACGTTAGTGTCCAAAGCTTGCAGCACGGGACGTGTGGGTCTCGTGGAGATCCGAAAACCAAGAGATTTAGTGTATAGTCTTGGATTGGTTGGTACGTTGGTACGCATTAAAGTATATGAACATTCGATGAATGTCATCATGGTCTTGACCAACGGGGAGAGTGTAAATAGGTAAACTTGACCACGTCTACAAAATAATTGTTAAGTTCTACTCTTGGCAGAGTGAGTCCTGCAATTTGATGGGTACACCACTAAGACGTGATGGAAAACAGGATTAATGCCCGAAAGGCGTGTTCGGTTGCAAGGCATGCTGGCAGTCATTATATAATAACCTGCTAAGTGAATCGACCAACTTTATAAAAATCTAACACTTAACACACTTAAGCTGAAAATATCGGGAGCACCTCACGAGACCGCAGGTCCTGGACCGACAGTAAGGAAAGGTACGCGAGACCAAAAATTCTGGAAGGTTCGCAAAACTGAAAGGGTGAAGATTTTCTCTAGGGCACAAATGACCGAAAATGAGAAAAGTTCCGCGTGACTGAAAATGAGAATAACCACGCGAGTCTGCAAATGAATATACCCAGCGGGTTTTAAATGCCAGTTTTGCGACCTCGTGGTCTCGTGGACCATGTTTTCATTTTGGTCTGTTGAAGCCCTTCTAATTTTCTGTCTGCCGAGACTTCGGTCTTGTAAACCCGTGATTATATTTGCGGTCTCCGAGTCTTCTCCCCTTTATAAGTAACAACGTGATATTTACCTTGTACTATACCACACTGAGTCTTATACTTAAATCAACGAGTTCATTTCATTAAGGATGAAAATATAACCAGATATTTAGGCTCCTCTAAAGTTTTGAATACCATGAAGCATAAGCAGAGGAGGCGCAAGAAATGACAGGGATGGACGTTCTTTCAGTCAGCCGTGGAGGAGGTCGATCAGGCAAGTTTTAACCTTCTTTTTTTGGTGAGACATGTTATGATTACGGTTATTACAAGATCGGAACGGATTGTGGAAACGATTGGCGATCGTGGACTGCTTTGATCAACATACCGAGAGTCTTTTCGCTACAGTAAATACCATTACAACCATACACAAATTCCAAAATATGTCTACAGTAATTAAACACTTTATATATCCCCACGTTAGTGTAGACACGTATAAATTCTTATCATGTTTAGCAATTAAACACTAAATATTACCTACATTAACGTGTGTATTACGGAGTTTTAAGTCACTCCAAGAAAAGTAAAATTCACTCTAAAAAGTAAATTTCATTTCAGGAAGAGTGAAAATTCACACTTGATTCTCTCGTGCTCCCATGGGATCACTCTCTTTTTACAGTGGTCCCTGTAGGCCAGGATTCCTCCTCACTAAGCGGGGCGCGCACATTTGTGGAGAGCAACGTTGTTTACAGTGACGTGCAAAGTATAAAAAAAATTAAAATAATACACAACTTAAAGTGGTTAACTAAAAATTATTTGGTTTCACAAAAACTAATATTTTCTACAATTCTTTAACAAACACTCCAGTGCTCTCCCACCTTAATTTGTCACAAATCCATGTGTTTTGTCAACACACCGTAATTGTATTTTTCCGTCACGCTAGCCTATGTCAGGGCAACGTGTTTGCGCACAGTAAGTATTTAATCTGACAAAAAACACCCCCATGATTTCCAAAAATTGCTTTACCAAGATAATTTACCAAATAACTACCAAATTTGGTGAAAAATGTTCATCGGAAAATGTAGCAATACCAAACACCATTTTGCATCTAAGGCCCTGACAAAGCACGAAGTGTTTTCAAAAGGGGAGAAGGAAACCCCCTTATCTTATGGGACTACCCCTCGCCCAGGCCGGCGAACACTGGCGCATTTTGCCCTTTAGAAAAGGGAATTAAGAGAGCCTGCTGTAGGCTCTTGATCAAGAATAAAACTCCGCTCTTTCTAATGAGTTCTATTTTTCTCCGAGTGAATTTCAGCTCTTTTGGGGAGAGACGCTTATAACTTCACTCTTGCAATGAGTGACATTTCACTCTTTTTTTAAGAGTTAAAAGTGGGGACAACAAAGGTTCGTAAACATTTTATGCCTTCAAAACTTAAGATTGTGCAGTTCTGTCATGGACGTGAGCTCTCACCCAACGTGTCCCTCTGGATCCGGCTCTGTGTTGCACTGTAAACAGTACCTCCATTGAAATCGAAAAACAAGACAATATTGATACAATATTTCTCGTATAACTTTTAATTACAATGCGTATGATGCTGTCTCACCAAATTCGATATTTTCTGCGTTTTCAGATCAGGCGGACTCACTTTTTTTCATCCCAGAGCAAATGGCTTGATTTTTGGAAATTTCCATCACTATCAAACCTTCCTATTCTACGCAGGAGAAATTTCTGCGTCCCATGGGCAAAACGCATTAGTGGGTTTCGGTGCGAACTCACCTATGCGTTGTTCCAGTGAGCTGTTATTTATTCCAGAAAACAGCTCCCTGGTTTTTCGGAGAATACATTTTTTTAATTGCAGGAATTGATTCCTATCCTTTTTTAGACACAGGAGAGAATATGAGTAAATAATAACTCACGATAACGTTACTGTCTTTAAACACGAGGAGGATAGAGATTTACCACTCCTCTTCGTAACTTCACAAGAAAACAGGTGTTAATGAAAATGAAAATTACTTGATATCTTTAGCTTACGTGAACCGTGAACATGCAGTGTGACTGTAGACAGGTGGGATTTTGGTACTTGGCGCGCGACAGGGAAGTGATTTTTAAAGAAGCAGACTAGTTAAAAATAAAGCAGGTGTGAGTGGGAAGACGGATGAGAGTTTTGTTTAATGTTCCTATGGTAACAATGCTTTAATACACGCGTAGACATGTGTATAGAATGTCACACTGAATGTGACTTAGATGGAATTTACGGCCCAGTTCCCAACCTATTGGAAACTGAATATGAGATTAATAGTCTGAAAGGAATAAAAGTGAACAGTCCCAATTCCAACTTGAATCTGCGAATATTAGCCATTTACATGACAAAAGCGTTTTGGCGTTCGCGTTTTGAATACATCCTAGACAAAGGGTACACGCACTGTTTAACAAGGTGCTTCTTGATTGCCTGTTGCTATTGTATTGTATCGATTGTATTCTTTGTTCGGGTTAGTGATTAAGTTAAGGATTTGGGTCATCGTTAGCCAGTTAGGAAATTTCTTGTTGAACAGTACGCATTGCCCGTAGCCAAACACATATGAATAGACATGAATATACATACACCCTTTAAACAGTGTTTAGGAATTAAAAGTTTGTCTAAAACAGACGTGTTCAATTTCCAAAAATTTCCTTTCAAAAATTTTAATAACTAAACATTTAGTGTTAAGTTGCTAAATATGTTTAGAGTTTGAACGTGTTTACAAAGTGTGGGCAAAATATAGATGTTTAATTGCTAAACAGGTGGTGACCTTAAAATAGTGTGCTCGCATGACAATTTTCACCAATATATTTTTGTAATTTACAAGTGCAAATGTTCTGTTGACTTGCCTGGCCCGGGATACTTTACTTTCAAAATATCATCATCTCGTAAAATTCTGCCAACTTTTTGGCAAGCCTAAACAACAAATGTTGATAGGAATAACAACGAAAATGTTCTCATTTCAAAGGTTTAAAAAATGCAAGCTATACAGTATAAGGTATGACGTCATAGCATGACTGTGGATAACACGCTTCGCAGAGTATGCGAAACTTTCTTTAATAAAGATTTAACTGCTGATGTGGTACTTCGTCGGCCGAGAAATGATTTGTAAAGTTCCACAGTGAGTAAAGCTAGCTTAACGTTGTGTGCAAATTGAAACAACGAAAATAATCATCTGGCTTGATTCACAGAAAATTTGGAGTTCCTGTAATGACTTTATTGATTCTTGATCACAACCAGGTAAACCGTCGGTGACCGATTGCACATGAATGGTCATGTTGCATTCATCGACTGCATGGTCAAGTGGCTAAAGCATTCAGCTTGCAGCCAGAAGGTCGGGAGATCGAGAGTCCGATTCCTTGCCGGGTCATGTAAGACTTTAAAGGTGGAAACTACTTCCTTTTGCTTGGTGTTTTGTTGGCATTTTGTTCTTGGCCTTTTGTTCTTGACTGACTGACTGACTGACTGACTGACTGACTGACTGACTGACTGACTGACTGACTGACTGACTGACTGACTGACTGACTGACTGACTGACTAGCCCATCGAGGCTCCCTGACGTGACGACATTTTATGCATTTCATTGGACTCACCTCTGTCTTCTGAGTATGGGTATCTCTAGACTATCTATAGGACCAATGAGGGAGCTGTTTGGAAGAGTTCCATGACAGTCCTCCTGATATGACAAATATAAGACAACAACTATGCCACCCTAGGATCGAATTTCCGATCATTGCCTGTAAATGTGTTTTCACCGCAGTTATTGATTTGCAACTTGGTCAAGACAGAGACCAAAGCTCCAAGCATGAAAGGAGCGCAATACAAGTACCACATGGGCCTCATGAAGCTCCTTTAAGTACCGGTACTAAGTGATAAAAATAATTACCACGGATTCAGCGCGCAGGAAAGCTGATGTGCGGGCTTAACGACGGATAGGTTAAGTCGTCCCATGATGTCACCTGTAGGTCTGTAGGTATATGTTACCAGTTATGTTGAATGGAAATTCCTGAACAAAAAATGTTTATTTCACATTCGTATAGCCTGTGGTAATCTTTTGGCTGGGCTGAAAAGGGGTTGTGAGATAAGGAGGGCATAGTCCACTTTGTACCCAAACCCCAAATTGATGTTCCCCTGAAAAACTAAATCGACTAGATTTGGGCAGCTCTTGAAATGACTATGGAAATGAATAGTCTAAACTTAGATCTGCGTCTCCGTTTGCCTTCCCGGAGGCTGCCAAGTATTGTTATCCCGAGATTACATGAATCTCGAAGCAGTTTACATTGATATTGTAAATCTAGGAAAAGGTATTTTTCAAATTATAAGCGTATTTCTGCAAAGTGCCTTCAACTGTCTGGTGTTCATAGACGTAGAGGGTATTTTAATACAATGATGTGAGTCGTACATTGTAACTGAAACTCTTTGTAAAATCGATAAACCAGCCGAATATTGCTATCATGAACCCGACCTGGAAACTGACTGTGCTGCGATCGCAGGAGAGGTTGCATCTGGGAGGACTTCATGGTTGAAGAAAGCGACTGAAGCAAAAAGCAGTTGACTGGAGTTAACTTGGAATTACGTAGGACCAAAGATTTGCTCGTCACTTTGTTTAAAGAGAGCCATGCCTAAAAATTTCTCCGACTGTCCAACCTCAAAATTGATAACCAATTTTGTGGAAAAAGGCTTCCACCAGAGCTCAGATATGCCCCTAGTGTGCTTTTCTTCAAGGATATATGGGCCGACTGATCAAACACACCTAGTTCATTCATTGAAGGATCGCACGATAACAATCCACCTAGGCGAGTTTTTGTAGATCACCTTTGAGATCAACCGAACGAAAATAGGTCTAAGCTCTACTTTTTGGCAGATTAAGGTGAACATTCTTACACCCAAAAAGCTCTGGTAAAGTTCATTAGACTACTCCAAACCTCGCCAACCATTTCATTTGTCGCTATCGTGGATTAAGAAGGAGTGACTCCAAGGAATTTTCAAGTAGACTTAAACTTTGGTACACGTGTTGTGCGTTCTAAGGGAGCGCGTTATTTCTCGACTATATGAAGGATGTGAGGGTAGGCGCATGGGCTTGCGCAAGAGGGAAAATCCAGACTTCATCCGAAATATCTTAGGATGCAGCTTGCCAATTCTTCGCACACAGAGGAAAGCTTTATTGCAAATTAAAACTCAAAAGAAAGGTTGCTTATATTCTACTTACAAGCATGGGAAATGTCATTTCAAAATATCTGAGTTGTCGCAATTATTTAAAATTTTCTCCCTACTCCGCGCCAGGTGGTGGTGGCGCTATGCTAGGATAGTCTTTCTTGCTGGATTGCACATTTTTTGCAGGGAATCTTCCCCCGCCCGAGCTGTCGAAGGCGTGTATCTAATATGTTGTTGAATAAGATCCATCCGAAAAATTCCACCATCCGGCTAATTTTCTACTTTGGTTTGTAAATTTGGGGTAATTCGAGCTAATGTTTCTATTTAAGGGGCAGATTTTCCCTAAGGTTTGTATGTGCGCATGTGCATTGATTGCCTCAAAATCGAATACCCGATCTCTCTTAGAGTCACGGCGCATTATCTAACATTTTGCTTCACAAGGTTGAGAGTAGCATTTGTAATTAGAATTACTTTCTTCTTTATTTTGAATAATAACTAGGATTCTTTAAAGATTCTCAGCAGATGGTGAGTTTATCTCCACTGCATCATAGACACAAAGACTGTGGTGAAGAAATGTTTTTAGATATGTGCGCCTCCTGTGGGATTAAAATATGGATTTAGTGCAAAACTGAAAAAGCGTTCTAATCAGAACATTACTGTTAAACCTCGGTTTTTCTCAAAATCCCCCAGGGAATATCATTAACACAAACTAGGTTAAGCGAGATGCAGCCAATAAAACCAGAATTTGAAGGATTTTCACCTCAGATTTGACCTAAATTTTGGGAACTCCAACACACACATGTGCTTATGCCTATCATTTTCGCCTCCTTGGCGATCCTTGGGAAGGTTGTAAAACAAAGGTGATTGAATTTAAGAAAACAACGTTTGAAGTTCCTTTGTTTTTGTAAGACCTTAACATCGGTAGGGATTCTACAGAAGTGCCTATACCTCAAATAACAAATATGGTCCGTGTAATCGATTGAATCCCCATGGCCTAAGAGAAAATCTATAATCTCTGGCTCTGATATGGGCGAAATACAAGGGCTAATAAAAAATGAAAATTAAAATCGAGGAATGTTTGATCTATGAAAAAGGCTGGAGGGTTAAAGTGTTAAATGTAAGCACAACGCACTGTCACACAAAAAGACGTCTTTGGTTCTTTCGGTAAAGGTGCATTCAAGACAAAAGTTGCCCCGCGGAGCGTACTGTGTTTTTTAGGCTTCTCAGCTTTCAATAACGGAAGAGGGCTGTTCCGT